>CM067338.1:121241319-124163819 GCA_034376525.1 Nicotiana benthamiana | reverse complement strand
TGAAACAAGTTGTATGAAAATCTCAAAGCAATCACATTGCTCAAAGAAAATCTTCGCCGAAACCGTTCCATCCCCAAAATGGTAAACTCATCGTGCAGTTTTTTTTTTGATATATATAGATACAAGAGGTCTATATTCTTCCACTCAAATATCCACCAATTTCATTTATTATTCTTAATTTGATAAATCTCACACTTCAATGGAGCTCTCCAAATTACTTCATCATAAAACTCTCAAAGTACTTTGACTCTTCTATCACGGATAGATTCAACAGAAGTACTTAGAACAAGTTGTATAACAAATCTACTCAATCGTCCTTGGATAATAGATTAAGTTCTCAAAGTCGCATTTCTATTTTAAATTGAAGGGAAAACCATCCAATACACACCACGCAAAGGCCACTTTCACCTCTCTTTTTCTTGATTCCTTTGAAGACGAAAGACCATTGGAAAACAAAAAAAAATCAAAATAATTATAGGTTAATATTCCCTAGTCTGGTTGTATCTCAATAGGAGAATATGTAAAATATTTTATATGGTATTTTGGAGTGTTCCTTATTTAACTACTAGAGAAAGATCACTTGAAGGTAGGCGTTATTTGCAATTAGAAATTAACCATGTTGTTTGGGCTCCTCCAAAGTTGAATCAACTACGGTAACTGTTAATTGATCTCTCTTCTTCTTCTTCAATGTCAACCAAGAAGACTGAATCTTTACGCCTCAAACAACCCAAACAACCGGACATTGAACAGGATTCTGTCAAAAAATAGTTGGGAGGCAAAACCATCCTTCAAGGACATGCTGACAACCCCCAATTCGACCACTTTTGATGCAAATCTATTCCTTAACGACATAGAACTAACTTCGGAGCGAGGTGAGTTTCCTTTCTAACCTTGTGAGAGGGAAATGTCCCTCTAGGATTAATAAAATGCATAATTGTTGCTAAATGTGGGAGCTACGTACGCACAAGGTGACGAGAGTCCGTGCGTAGCTATTACATCATTGATTGTCCAGGTAGTTTAGGACCCACATCATGCTATATATATGAATATCCATATTTCATCATGCTAATGTGATTGCCTATGATATATTAGAGGCTAGAAGGAAAATAAAAGTAAACTTGCATACTTGTTGAATGCTTGTATGGCATAATTTAATATATATTGCCTTAGTATGCATTCTTGATGCTTGCTTGTTAATTGTGGATCAGGCCGACCGCCTCAGTATGACTAGATGCATCAATAGGCTCGTCTTCAACCTCGGCAAGTGCACATTTCAATATGTTTCTTCGGGTCGTCCCCTCGGTATAATGTGCACATTATTATTATTATGTGGAAACTTGTGCTCACACTACTTGTTAATACACATTGAACATGAAATTGTAAATCATATTGCAAAGACATGACTTATCTCTCTTTCCTTAAACATGTTAATACTAGTAGCTTCCATGCTAATAAATAATTTCACATATTGTTTGACCTTAGTAAGTATCAAGTCAATCTGTCATCTCTACTTCTTCGAGGTTAGGTGGGTTACTTACTGGGTACATGATGTTTATGACCTTATGCTATGCTTCTGTACTTAAATATACAGGATCTGAGTCAAGTGGATCTAGTTACTATTCGGGCACGCATCAGTGAGATATCTTGGACTTCTACGGTGAAATGCCTTCTTTCATTGATGATCTGTAGCCGAAGAAGTCATCTCTGTACTTTTGTTTTTCTGTCTATCCTGATTCAGACAGTAGGATAGTAAAATATACTTTTGTATATTCTATACGAGTTGCTTGTAGGCTGGACACAAGGTTCTCGCACACACTTTTGTAGACTAGTTTGGGTTGTAATATTATGTCTCTACATTGATTACTATATCGGGTTTTGGAAACCCCTTTTGGAATGCTTATTCCCTTCTTAAAAAATGTTGATGTTGTTAAACTTAAAAATGTTTTCCGCAATTGGCTTACCCGGCAAGGTCGTTGGGCGCCATCATGACATGTTATGGAAATGGGCCATGACAATATAGTATCAGAGCACTGGGTTCGCATTGGCCTCACAGTGTTACAGGTAAAAGCAAATAGAGTCTTGTAGATCGGTACATAGACATTTGTATTTACCTTCGAGAGGCTATAGGGTGTTAGGAAAGACAACTCTTTATTCACTTTCTATCATGTAGTGGTTAATGTACTAAAATACCATTTCTATTCTCTCATAGATGGTGAGGACTTGTACCTCCGACGTTCTTGACCTAGGAAGAGTTATTCCCCCCATTGCTAGAGGTTGAGGTAGAGGCTGGAGGAGGGCTCCTGCTGGTTGTAGGGGACAAGGGCACCCCAGAGCTTATCCAGTTGCACTACCAGCAGATCCTGTAAGGGATCTGATTGTTGAGGAGCAGGGCAAGGTTCCCGCAGCTGAGCGTATTTCGTTGGATTTTATGACAACACCGGGATTTTAGGAGGTCATGGGCCGCATTCTTCGGTTCAGGGACACTATGACCCATGCTAGTTTATTTCCAGCAGATCCAACCACCTGACAGGCAGGAGGAGGAACACAGACCGTTGCTGCTCAGGCTCCAGGTGGTGCAGCTACCTTTTATTAGAGTCCGGGTTCACTACCCGTAGATGGGGTTTCAGCCAGTTACTGCAGTCGCACTCCAGGTCATGCCAGTTGGGGTTGGAGATCCAAAGAAGTTACTGGATAGATAGACTAGACTTCGCCCTCCAGTGTTCGGTGGTGAACGTCATGAAGACGCTCAAGATTTTATTAAGAGGTGTAGGGACAAAGTGCACAATATGACGATACTGTAGTTACATGTGGTCTACTTCACAACTTTCCAATTGGAGGGCAAGGCCTGCAGATAGTGGAAGTCATGATCTTAGCAGACCAGCAGGTTCTACTCCCCTCACTTGGGAGCAGTTCACCTAGTAGGTCTTGGACATGTATATTCCTCCCTCAGAGAGGTAGAGTTGTGGTACCAGTTTCAGCATCTCGAGCAGGGTCAGATATCTGTGACCGATTATGAGGTGAGGTTCTCTGAGTTATCTTGCCATGCACTTATGATACTTCCTACAGATGCAGAGACAGTGCAGAGGTTTTTCTCATGGTTGCAGTCGGGTATCCGAAACATCATGGCTCGAGGGGTGGAGATGGGCACAAAATATTAGCTACTGGTTAAGATTGCTCGCGGATTGAGGGGCATGGATTAGGTTCAGCAGGATAAGAGAGAGAGGTTCTTTGGAGAGTTCAGAGGTACCGTAGCTAGGGGCAGAGGTCAGCATGGTAGGGGTCAGCCGAGAAGGCCCCCAACTCCAGCACCATTAGTTCATGCTCAGAGAGCTCCAGCACGTCCGTATTTCAGTGCTATTCCAGAGGGTTGTTATCACCTACCAGCTACTCAGGGTTCGTCCAGCGAGTATCCAGGTCCTCAGGGTCCTTCCAGCTCTTACTTCAGTGCCATGCCGGAGAGTTCATATCGTCCGCCGGCTCTTCCAACCCATTTCTAGTAGTTCTGTGGGTTTTTAGGGTCAGTCTTCGGGGTAGCAGGCCACCGTACCACGTTTCTATGAGTGTGGAGATCCTTGTCACTTTAATAGGACTTATCCTAGGCTTCGGGGAAAGGCAGCGTAGCAGGGACAACAAGCAATGACTCCAGCACCAGCAACCAAGCCATCTAGAGGTTGAGGGCGTGCTGGTAGAGGCTATTCCATGGATGGAGGCCAGTCCGGTAGAGGACAGCCCGCTATTGCTTAGTCCGGTGGAGGCCAGTCAGTGGGAAGTCCAGCCAGATTTTATGCCCTTCCGGCTAGGCCAGATGCATTTTCCTCATATATCGTCATCACATGTATTATTTCAGTCGGCAGTAGGGATACTTCGGTATTATTTAATTCAGGATCTACTTATTCATATGTATCATCACTATTTTCTTGCTTTCTGGTTATCCGTACTCAACCTTTTGGTGTTCCTGTTCATGTGTCCACTCTTGTGAGTGATTATGTGGTTGTAGATCAAATTTACTGGTCTTGTGTGGTTACAATACTAGGACAGATCTTCTGTTACTTGATATGATCGATTTTGAGGTCATCCTAGGTATGGACTGGTTAGCTCCATATCAGGCCGTCCTTAATTTTCATGCCAAGACTATTTCGCTAGGGATATTAGGATTGCCGAGATTGGAGTGGAAGGGTTCAACAGTTGATACACCTAGCTAGGTTGTTTCCTTTCTGAAGGCTCAACGCATGGTTGAGAAAGGGTGTTTGGCTTATCTGGCTTATGTTCGAGACACCATAGTAGAATCTCTGACGATTGATTCAGTGCCAGTAGTCTGAGAGTTCGCTGATGTTTTTCCTTCTTATATTCTAGGTGTGCCTCCGGATTGTGATATTGATTTTTGCATTAATTTGGCTCCAGGAACTCAGCCTATATCTATCCCACCGTACCGTATGGATCCTAAGGAGTTGAAAGAGTTGAAGGAGTAGTTGGAGGAGTTATTATCAAAGGAGTTTGTCAGGTCCAGTGTATCACCTTGGGGTGCACTAGTGCTATTTGTGAAGAAGAAATATAGGACTGTGTGGATGTGCATTGATTACCGCTAGTTGAACAAAGTCACCATCAAGAACAAGTATCCGTTGCTGTGTATTGATGATTTTTTGACCAGCTACATGGTGCTAGGGTGTTCTTTAAGATTGACTTGAGGTCAGGTTATCATCAGTTGAAGATTCGAGATTCAGATTATCCGAAGACTGCATTCAGGACTAGATATGACCACTACAAGTTTTTGGTAATGTCGTTTATGTTGACGAATGCTCCAGCGACATCATAGACTTGATGAACAAGGTGTTCAGGCCTTTTATTAATTCTTTTATTATCGTCTTCATTGACAATATCTTGATACACTCACATAACTTGGGGGAGCACGAGCAACATTTGAGAGTAGTGCTTCGGACATTGCGAGAGTAGAGGCTATATACCAAGTTCTCCAAGTGTGAGTTCTGGATAGAGTCAGTGGAATGCTTGGGGCATATTGTGTCAGGAGAGGGTATTAAAGTGGATCCCAAGAAAATTGAGGAAGTTCAGAGATGGACACGACCTACTTCAGTGACAGAGATCAGGGGTTTCCTGGGTTAGTAGGATACTACCAGCAGTTTGTGCAGGGCTTTTCATGTATTGCTTCACCCTTTACAAGATTGACCCATAAGGGTATCCCAATTTGTTGGTTGGATGAGTGCGAGGAGAGCTTTCTGAAGCTCTAGACGGCTTTGACCACAACACCGATTCTTGTATTTCCTTCCAATTCAAGGGTGTATATTGTATATTATGATGTCTCTCCCGTTGGCCTGGGATGTTTATTGATGTAGGAGGGACAAGTTATTATATTTTCTTAATGTCAGTTGAGAATTCATGAGATAAACTACATGGTGCACGATCTAGAGTGGGAAGCGATTGTTCATGCTCTGAATATATGGAGGCATTATTTGTATGGAGTGTCATGTGAGGTTTAAACTGATCATCGCAGTTTGTAGCACCTGTTCAAGGAGAGACACCTTAATTTGAGGTAGCGCTGGTGGCTTGAGTTACTAAAGGATTATGATATTTCAATTCTTTATCATCCAGGTAAGGCGAATGTGGTCGCAGATGCCTTGAGAAGAAAGGCAGAGAGTATGGGTTGTTTCGCATTTATTATTCCCGAGGAGAGACCATTGGCTTTGGACATTTATTCCTTGCCTAACAGACTTGTGAGGTTGGATATTTCAGAGCCCAACCGAGTTCTAGCATGCGTGGTTGCCCAGTCTTTGTTGTTAGGGCAGATTAAGGACAAACAATTGAATGATCCGCATTTGTTGACATCACTCAGAGAGGCGGTACTTCAAGGAGGTACCAACAAAGGTACTATTGGCGAGGATGGGGTGTTATGGCTTCACGGCGATGTTACGACTTCACATATCACTTTTGGAGAGCTGTTCAGAGTGATTTGGCCACTAGCGCTGGATCACTAAAACATTTCACTCTCAGACCGACGTGCAGTCAGAGCGGGCAATTTAGATTTTAGAGGATATGTTTAGAGCATGTGTGATTGACATTGGAGGGCACTGAGACCAGTTTTCGCCCTTAGTGGAGTTTGCATATAATAATAGCTATCAGTCCAGCATAGAGATGGCCCTGTAAGAGGCATTATATGGCCCACGTTATCGTTCTCTTATAGGGTGGTTTGAGCCTTGTGAGGCTAAGTTACTGGGTGAAGATTTGGTACAGGATGCCTTGGATAAGGTAAAGTTAATTTAGGAGAGGCTCCGCACAGCTCAGTCTAGATAGAAGAGTTATGTGGATCAGAAGGCACATGATGTATCATTTAAGATTGGCGAGAAGGTTCTCTTGAAAGTCTCGCCAATGAAAGGTATTATGAGGTTTGGGAAGAAGGCCTACTTGAGATCAAAGTTTATTGGACCCTTTGAGGTGTTTATGCGAGTTGCAGAGGTTGCTAATAAGCTTACTTTACCTCCCAGTTTATCGGGAGTTCATCCAGTTTTCCATGTATCGATGTTTCGCAAGTATCATGCCGACTACTCTCATGTGTTGCATTTCAGTACTATTCAGTTAGATGAGAGCTTGGGATACGAGGAGGAGCCAGTTGGCATTGTTGACAAACAGAACCGTCAGTTGAGGTCCAAGAGGGTTTCTGTAATAAAGGTCTAGTGGAGGGGCCAACCGATTGAGGAGGCAACCTGGGAGTCCGAGGAGGACATGCTGAGCCGATATCCCCACCTATTCAACAGTACTTTCTCTGTCCGTTCGAGGACGAACATTTTTTGAAGAGGTGGAGAATGTAACGAACCGATTGGTCGTTTTACTATTTAGAACCCTATTCCCTTAAATAAAACATCGCACGCTTTCCTTAGATAAATTATAACTTACGGGGGCGATTAGTTTGGGAGTCAGGAGAGTTTGACTTAAAATAAAACCAATTATTTCCTTAAGGTTTTCTTAAAAGTCCAAATTTGACTTCGGTGAAATCTCATGGGAAATGGATCTGGATTCGTGACTTGACGGTCGCAGGATGTCGATGGGAAAATATGGGACCCTGGAATATGCTTAGAATCGAATTCCGAGGTCCCCATCCCGAGTACAAAATTTTTATGTACAATAGTTAAATAAGTTTTGTAAAGAATTTAATAATCTAAGTATTGATTAATAGCCTAGGTATCAAGTTTGGATTCCGGTTCCGAAACTTGATACAAGTCAGAAATATCAGTTAATACCCACCCGTAAAATTTTGTGTCAATCCGATTAATTTGAAGGCATTTTGACCTGTTGGAAGGAAAATTAGAACTTGAAGTTCATTAAGTTGATTCAATTGGTTTTGGGGTCCTTGAATTAGCGTTGTTTTGAGTGTGTCGAGGGTTCAAGTAGGTCCACCTCGTGATTTCAGACTTGTTGATATGTTCGGGAAGGGATCGGGATCCCCGAGCGTCAAATGGTTGTGGTTTGAGCGAAGTTAAAATTTAGAGAAAAACCATTCCTAGTACTTCTGTCATAACCGCCTATGTGGCTCTAGGACCGCAGAAGTTGTCGTCTATCCGCAGAAGCGGAACGTGGGCAGCCGAGGGAAAATTGCAAAAGCGATTCCTAGACCGCAAAATCGGTCCCGCATCAGTGGCTTCTTGACCGTAGAAGCGGTTTCCCCAGCCTGGTCCAGGACCGCAAAAGTGGCCCAAAACCGCAGAAGCGGTGGCCGCAAATGCGGTATGCCTTCCGTATACGCGAAAAGGACTGGGCAAATGGGGTTCATTTAATTCGAACCCCAAGCCATTTTTTTCGCTTCTTATTCAATTTTGGGCTATTATGGAACTTTCAAAGAGGGGAATTCAACATAATATCACAAAGTAAGTAATCCCCACTCATTCTTAGCTTAAATATATAAACGTTTGTTAGATTTAACACCAATAACCAAGTAATATCAAGGGCTAGAGCTTGACCTAGGATTTTAATAAAATTAAGATTTGACCACCTAATTAACTATACAATGAACTAAAAATCACATATTAGTAATCCTTTTTTTATAGAGAGTAATTTCCTTCGAAAAATCTCGGAATCCGGGCACGTGGGCCCGGGGTCGGAATTTAAAAACTTGCGGGAACGTTTGGGAAATCACTTAAATTAGTTAGAATTCGTATTGTAAACACTTATTGAGTAGTTCTTGCTCTATTTAACTAGTTGTTACTCGTTCGGCTTCTAATTGAGGTTAAAGCCTATTCTTATTGTCGAACAGAGCTTTGAAGCGAGGTGAGTCTCCTTTATAACCTTGTGAAAGGGAAATGTCCATCTAGGATTAATAAAATGCATAATTGTTGCTAAATGCGGGAGCTACATACGCACAAGGTGAGGAGAGTTCGTGCGTAGCTATTACCATATTGATTTTCTGGGTAGTTTAGGACCCAGATCATGCTATATCTATTTTATTTATATTTCATCATGCTAATGTGATTGCCTAGGATATATTAGCAGCTAGGAGGAACATAAAAGTAAACTTGTACACTTGTTGAATGCTTGTATGGCATAATTTAATATGTATTGCCTTCATATGCATTCTTGATTCTTGCTTGTTATTTGTGGATCGGGCCGACCGCTTCGGTATGAATAGCTATAGGTGCGCCGTCGACCCTAGTCAAGTGCAAATTCTGTTATGCTGGTTCGGGTCGTCGCCTCGGTATAATGTGCGCATGATTGTTATGTATAAACTTGTGCTCACAGTACTTGTTAATATACATTGAACATGAAATTGTCAATCATGATATTGCAAAGACATGACTTATCTCTCCTACCTTATACATGTTAATACTAGTAGCTTCCATGCTTATAAATAATGTCACATATTATTTGACCTTAGTCAGTATCATGTCGAATTGTCGTCTCTACTTCTTTGAGGTTAGGCGGGATACTTACTGGGTACATGATGTTTATGTACTCATGCTATGCTTCTTTACTTAAATGTGTAATATCTGAGGAAAGTGGATCTGGTCACTATTCAAGCGCGCATCAGTGAGATATCTTGGACTTGTATGGTGAGTTGCCTTCTTTAATTGATGATCTGCCGCCAAAGAAGTCATCTCTACAGTTTTATTTTTTTGTCTATCCTGATTTAGAAAGTATGATAGTACATTATTATTTTGTATATTCTTTACTAGTTGCCCATAGCTGTGATATCAGGTTCTGGCACACACTTTAGTAGACTAGTTTTGGGTTGTAATATTATGTCTCTACATTGATTATTGTATCGGGTTCTGGAAACCCCTTTTGGGATGCTTATTCCCTTCTTAAAAATATTGATGTTGTTAAACATAGAAATGTTTTCCCTAATTGGCTTGCCCGGCAAGGTCGTTGGGCGCCATCATGACTTGTTATGGAAATGGGTCGTGACACTACGGATTTTAAAAAAGAACCAAAAGGGATGTAGAAAAAATTTATAACTTCATCTTTTCAACTCCAAATTGGGCGATTTTTTAAAGGGGATTTCACTACCAATTCATAAGTATGTACTATTAGACTCATTTTCTTCAATTTCTATTAACACTCATTAGACTTGTAGGTTTAAATCATGTGATTTAGGGTAGAAAATTAGGGATTTGGGTAGTGTTGGACAAAATTTCAGTTGGAGTTTTGAAGATTGACAAATGAACCTATGGAAGGACCTGGTCCATCTTGTACTACATAGTCTGAATTAACCAGGGCACATGTGAAGCACGTGAGGAAGATATGCACTAAAGATCACGCATCAATATCTGCTGAACGTAATCGAAAAGGTTACATTTGGGATAAGGAGGACAGTCTCCTCATGTGAAGAGAACTTGATCCTAAGTAGGATAAGAGTTACAGTTTGTATTGGCTAAGGACTTAAATGGACGACAGATAGGAAGTGGAGTTGTAATCAAACTCTAACTACTAACTCAATATATTATTGTGTTGGTTCTTTTTTACAGGTAAGACACACAAGCATAAGTAAAGCACATTTGAGAGCAAATAAAGCGAGTCTGTATTACGAGCTATATATGCAAGACAAAAGTGTGTACGCTTGAAGCTACATGAACTAAGAGAGAAGACCAGTTCCATCTATTTGTTTTAGTTCAATTGTAGTAGGTTTTAAAATTGTACCTTTCAGCTTTGTTAGAAGCAATTGTATTAGGTACCTTGTGTCATCAAGTTAGAGTTAACTTTATAGTGTCGCAGCAGCTGAAGCTGTCTGCCACACTGGATTTAGAGTTTAATATTTAGGTTTACAATGAGTTTTTGTAAATGTTATTTTGGCTCATTGATTTTTAGTGGAGTTTGGGAAAATCCTACTAAGTAGTAGGTTGTGATTTTTTACCTTTTGAGCTAGGTGTTTTCCACATAAAATCTTTGTGGACTTTACTTTAAGTTCTTATTATTCCGCAAACTGCTGTAGTTAGAACACTTAGAAGAACCAGGCTCTTCTAACGTGAAAATTAGGTACTACACAAATCACCCCCCTCTTGTGTGGTATTGACGTTTATTAACAACAATTGATATCAGAGCGGGTTATCCTTGCAGATGTTAACACCTTAGGAAAAATATCAACACGAGTGCACCGCCTTGGAATTGGGAAGGTCAGTCTACTGAAAGGATTCCACTCTTCAATGGGCTCTACTACTCTTGGTGGAAAAACAGAATGAGAGACAACATCATGGGTGAAGACAATGTGCTTTGGGACATCATCGCTGATGGTCCTTTAGCCACAACCAAGAAGACTGCTGAAGGATTGTATGTGCCTATGACTAGAGCGGATTGTACTACTGAAAGACATAAGGAAGTGGGAGAAAAACGCTAAAGCTAAGAAATGGCTAGTGTGTGGACTTGGTCATGTTGAGTACAATAGGATTCAAGGTTGTACAGCTGCAAACG
The DNA here is from genome assembly GCA_034376525.1 of Nicotiana benthamiana. NCBI lineage: Eukaryota > Viridiplantae > Streptophyta > Magnoliopsida > Solanales > Solanaceae > Nicotiana > Nicotiana benthamiana. The sequence continues at coordinate 124,152,914 of CM067338.1, read as the reverse complement.
AGATTTGGGACACTCTACAAGTGGCTCATGAAGGAAAACCTCAGGTGAAGAGGTCAAGAGGAACTATATTGTATTCTCAATATGAGAATTTTACTATGAAGGATGGTGAAACTATCCAAGATATGTATACTAGATTTACTACATTGACAAATGAACTTGAGTCTCTTGGAAGGGTTATTCTGGAAGAAGACAAGGTTGAGAAGATTCTAACAAGAGTTTAGCCAATCTCCTGGGAAAGCAAAATCACTGTCATTCAGGAATCCAAAAATTGCTACTCTGAAATAGGAAGAACTGACTAGAAATTTGACTGCTTACGAATTGAGAAGGAAAACTATAAAGATGGATACTCCAAATAAAGAAAGATGTCCGGCTCTCAGAATCTTAGAAGGATCAGATCTTGAAGATGATGAAATGGAAATGATAACGAGAGACTTCAAGAAATATCTTATGAGCGGCAAAGGTTCTTCCGGAGGATCAACATTCAACAAACCTAGGGCTCCTGAGAAGCAGACAAACGATGGATTCTTTAAATGTGGAAAGACAAATCACATGATCAAAAAAAACTTTCCTCAATCAGAGATTGAGTGGAATAAAGAAATGACAGAAAGAAGGAATATGAAGAAGGAACAGGTTCAACCAAGGAGAAACATAGGAACTAACAAAGCCATGGTTGTTGCATGGAGAGATACGTCAGATGAAGACTCAGAAAATGAAGATGAAGATGAGCAAGCACTTATGGCCATCGGAGAATCAGAAGATGAACATGAGGTAAATATTCTACATCTTAAAGAAAAGATTAAATTCCTGTCTAAAAAAAATTGGCTGAGCTCTTGATGGACTTCATAGATGAGTTTGAAATTATAAACAATGAGAAACATGTTCTGTCTAGGGATTGTGCAATACTAGAAATGCAAAATTCTAGAATCCAGGGCTGATGAGAGTAATAGCTTAAATACTCAAGAACTAGGTTCTTTAACTGGAAAATAGTGTCCGAGAACTCAAGTCCGAAAACTTAAAACTGAAAATAGGGACAGGAAAGAAAAAGGCTGATCAATCATTTATCACACTAGAAGAAAATTTAGGAAAAATGAAAAATGAGTTGTATAAGAAAGATGAATCAAACAAGGTCCTTAAAGAAGAACTAGCAAAGGTGTAGCATGAACTAGACATGACATGCAAATGGAACAAGGCTTCTGATGCACTCTCCTGGCTGCAAGAGCATCACATCAGCAACAAGAGAGGACTTGGGTTTGGGACACAAGATCCAAAATTGGATCCCAAAAACAAGTACCTCAATTCCTGAGAATAAGATCTGTACACATTGTGGTAAGACTGACCATTACAAAAATGAATGCAATGCAAAAGCAAAGGCCGTCAAAAGAAGATTGCTTTCGTTCAAGAAGAACACAAACTGCCTGTTTGGGCAAAGAAAAATTTAATTCATCCTTTTGGCCATAGAAAGGGACCCAAAGTACTTTGGGTTCCTAAGACTAACCCCTAATTTCATTTTGCAGGTCCAAGTGAAAGGAAGTAGCCAAATATGGTACACGGATAGTGGCTGCTCAAAATATATGACTGGTAACAAGGACCAGTTTCTTTCACTTGAGAACCTAAAAGGAGGCAATAAATCCTTTGGAAATGGGAAGAAAGGTGAGATAATTGGGGTTTGAAATGTACGAAAGATAGACTCTCATTTCATTGAGAATGTCTATTTGATAAATGGCTTGAAATATAGCCTGATAAGTGTGTCACAACTGTGTGACAAAGCTAATCTTGTAGCTTTCACTTCCTTAAAATGTTTTGTGATTAGCCTTACCACTGACAGATTGTTTTGCAGGAAAGAAGAGTTAACAATATTTACATTGTAGAGTGTCAACTCTTTCTTAAAATGAACCCACTTGTCTGAGTGTGTTAATTAATGATCCCCTCCTTTGGCACAAAAGACTTGGTCATGCTAGTCTAAATCAATTAAACAAATTAGTTTCTAAGGACTTGGTGATAGGGTTACCTAATATCAAGTTCAAGGAAGACAAAGTTTGTGAGGCATGTGCAAGGGGGAAGCAGGTAAGGTCGTCCTTCAAACCTAAGAAAATGGTAAGCTTGTCCAAGACGTTGGAACTGGTTCATATGGATCTATGTGGTCCAAGGAGAGCCATGAGAAGAGGTGGTAAAAGATATGTTATGGTGCTTGTTGAAGATTATTCAAGATTTACCTGGGTGCTGTTTCTAGCTTCTAAAAAGGAAGCATTTGAAATGCTCACAACTTTTGTTTGAAAAATCCAGAAACAATTAGGAAATCAACTTGCATCCATTAGGTCTGATCATGGAACTAATTTTGAAAATGCAAAGTTTGCTGAATTTTGTGATGAAAATAGAATAGATAATAATTTATCTGCCCCTAGGACTCCTCAGCAAAATGGGGTACTTGAAAGGAAGAACAACACCTTTGAGGATATGGCAAGGACCATGTTACATTCTAGTAAACTACCTTGTAGCGTTTGGGTAGAGGCTATAAACTCTGCTTGCTATATAATTAATAGATGCATGACCATTCCTCTTGTAGAGAAAACTCCCTATGAGTTACTTAAAGATAGAAAATCAAATATATCCCATGTTAGGGCTTTTGGTTGCAAGTGTTATGTGCACAATAATGCAAATAATCCCTAGGTAAGTTTGATCTCAGAAGTAATGAGCGAGTATTATTGGGATATTCTTCACATAGCAAAGCATATAAAGTGTCTAATAAAAGAACTCTATGTGTTGAAGAAAGTGTGCAGGTTGCGTTTGATGAATCTTCCACTCTTTTTAGGAGACAGGAACATGAAGATGAAGCCATTGGACTAGTGAGACAACTTACTGAAGTTACAACACAAGTGAAGGAGGCATCCAAGAAAGGAGCAGGTGATGGAACATGTCCTTTCACCTAGGGAAACCTGACAGGGCGAACCAATCTAAGAGAAACTGTACAAAATTCTCTGAAGGATCCTGTACTTGAATCTATTCCTCTACAACATAAAAATGAAGTAGAAGCTTGCAAAAACTAGCTGGTGGGGAAATATTATAGGTACATGAGTTCTTACCCCATTGAGAACATAATCAATTATCCCACATATGGAGTTAAGACTAGATCACAACTGAAGAACCTGTGTGCATTTGATGACTTTTTGTACCTAATTGAACCTAAAAATAAGAGTGAAGATCTACAAGATGCAGATTCGATCAATGTTATGCAAGAAGAACTCAATCAGTTTGAAAGAAGCCAAGTCTGGCACTTGGTTCCAAGACCTAAGGACAGGTCAGTCATTGGGACAAAATGGGTCTTCATAAACAAGCTGGATGAAGATGGAACAGTTACAAGAAACAAGGCAAGGTTGGTAGTTCAAGGCTATAGTCAAGAGGAAGGTATTAATATGATGAGACTTTTGCTCCTGTTGCTAGATGGCTATCTCAAAGAAGAAGTGTTTGTGAAGCAACCTCCTGGATTCGAAAGCAAAGAATTTCCTAACCATGTATACAAGCTGGATAAAGCTCTCTATGGTCTCAAGCAAGCTCCAAGAGCTTGGTAAAGCTTAAAAAAATTCCTTCTGGAGCATGGGTACAAAAGAAGAAAAATTGACAGCACCTTGTTCCTAAGGAAAAAAGGAAAAGACCTTCTTGTTGTACAAATTATGTCTATGACATAATTTTTTGGGCTACTATAGAAAGGTTGAGTAAGGACTTTGCAAAATTAATGGGCAGTGTATTTGAAATGAGTATGATGGGAGAACTGAATTTCTTCTTAGGTTTGAAAATCAAACAAAGTTCAAACGGTACCGTGATTCATCAGCAGAAGTACACAAAAGAACTTATCATGAAATTTAAAATGGAAGAATCCAAAGAAATATATACTACTATTGCAACTGCCACAACGTTAAATGCTCATAAACATGGTCCTTCAGTTAATCAAAAGTTGTACAGGGGTATGATTGGTTTACTTTTGTATCTTACTGCCAGCAGACCTAACATTGTTTTCAGTGTAGGACTTCTTGCTGGTTTTCAGGAAAATCTAAAGGAGTCACACTTGACTGCAGTCAAAAGAATATTAAGATACCTAAAAGGAACAACTGATCTGTGCTTGTGGTATCCCAAAGGTAGCAATTTGACTTAATTGGATATGTTGATGCTGATTATGCAAGTTATATAGTGGATAGAAAGAGCACTCCAGGTATGGCACACTTCCTAGGATCTTTTCTTGTATCATGGGCTCCCAAAAAGCTAAATTCAGTGGCCCTCTCTACTGTTGAAGCTGAGTATGTTGTTGTTGCTTCATGTTGTGCTCAGTTGCTTTGGATCAAGCAACAATTGATAGATTTTGGAATTGAAGTGGGATGCATACCTATATTTTGTGATAACGCTAGTGCAATCAGTAGGACAAAGAACCATGTTCATCATGAAAGGACTAAGCACATACATGTTAGAGATCACTTCTTAAGGGACAACTATGAAAATGGGATAATCTCCATAGAATTATGTGCCACTGATAAATAAATAGGCGGCATCTTCACCAAGGCACTAAGTAGAGAAAACTTTGAGAGGAACATGATGGAATTAGGGACGATTAAGATCACCTAAGAGGCCATGTTCAGAATGCACAAAAAAATATATTTTTTGTTAGGAGTTATTAATTCTTGTGAATACTAGACTAATTTCTACTCAGTCTCACACTGTAAATAGCGTACTCTTGTGACATATGTTTATGTAACATACTCATCTCTTACAAATTCTCTATTATGACATTTGAAGCATAACCAAGAGAAGTTTCATTTGAAGAACCTGGTTCATCAATGCATGCTCATGAGAAAGATCAGTTATGTTTCTATACTTTGCACAAATAGAAAAATTAAATTTTCAATCATGGGAAAAAGTCCTAGAAAATCAATCGTGTCAAATTATATCCGTTGAGGCAAATTGAACATGTTTCATTGAAGTTAGAATTCTAAGTGTAATGGAACTATAACTCCTAAACCTTAGATATTCTAATTAATCCTAATAAATAACTAGGGAGACCGGAACTACAAGCTGATTAGACCTTTGCTGACAGCTGTAAAGCTCCCGTTCCTAGAGCTATAATGAACACTCTTTAAAAACCCCAGTAATCATTAATAACCGTCATCTCAAAACCCTGATCATCCGCTCTCTTCTCCAAACCCTCAAAAATTGTCCAAAATTTTTTCAAGCCTTATAGAAATTCTTCACCAAAAGAAATGTTGAATCCCCAAGATAATCTTGGAACACCAACACCAGTGTCACCTAACACCACTTCATCATCCACACCTCTTAGTGAGACCCCAAAGCCCATATTCCGTCGTACAAAAATGATAGCAAGAAAAGCTGTTGCGACTGGTCCCTTGAGGAAAGCTCTAAACGAAAGATTGAAGGCAAGTCAAAAGAAAGAATCTCCAGCAAAAGAAATTGATTCCAGTTCTGAGTCTGATGATTTAATCTATGCCAGTGAAGGAGATAAACCTGGGCCTTCTGACAATGTCACTCAACAAGAAACCTCAAAAGAGGTAAATCCAAATGTTGTTTCTGATAACTTAGGGGAAAGGGTATAAAATCGGTATGTTATGATGGGGGCTGGTAAAGATGTTGCTATGGGTTATTCTGCGAAATGGAAGAAAAATAAGAGGAAGAAGGTGCTAGCTATATGTGGGAGTGGGGAAGAAGGGGCCTCGAAGTCAGGGGGAAGTGAGTCTGGAGAGGCTGCTGAAGGGTTAGTTGGTTTGAGCTAACAAACTGTTGAACCTACTCTATCTGCAGAGGAAACTCTATTCCAGATGATGAAGAAGATCGGGGCTAGTTATGATCCCAAGAAACGCAAGGCTTCCTCATAAAGGACCTACGTTGTGTCCAAACCAACAAAGAAATCCAAACCTTCAACACCTAAGTCTGCTCCTAGGGTTAGGACAACTTGAAGAAAGGTTAGGGAGAGTGAAGCTATATTGCAGAAAGCTTTAGAGGAGAGTAAGAGTAAAAGAAAAGAAAATCGGAAAAGGATGATCGGTGAAAATTCTGAAGTTACAGCTGAAGAGGATGGATAGGAGATGGAACTGGTCCATCAAGAAAGAAATATTGCTGTGCAGGTTCCACTTGCAAAACCAAAGGAGAATAGGACTTCCTCAATGAAGCCCTCAAAACCTGTTCCTGCTGAATCCACTCTTGCCAAGAGAACAAGATCAGCGTCTAAGGGAAAACAAGTGAAAGCAGCCATATAAGAAGAAGAAGATGAAAGGGAGACTGAAGAAGAACAGGATAGATTTGCAAACTTTGACAAAAGAAAAATATGGAAGGGAAGATTGCTGAAAGACTCCTCCAGGCATGATAAGGCTTGTCACAGAACTAGAGGCATAAGGATGGAAGGACATGGTCCTTCAAATTGATGGAAACCTGGCAAGGAAGGAACTAGTGGAGTTCATGGCAAGTGGAAAACTGAAGAATGGTAAGATGACCAGTACAGTAAGGGGTGTTAAAGTGAAATTCAATGCTGAAAAATTGGGAAGAAGTCTAGGTATTCCTTGTGAGGGATATAATGATTATACCAAGCAGAGGTAGCCTTGCTTCGATTGGTTTTTCTTCTGAGCTGCAAATAACAAGGAATATCTATGACACCAACACAGCTGAAGAGGTGCATGAGGCCAGGGCAGCCCAGAAGAGTGAAATGAGGCCAGAACACAAAGTGCTTTTTGAATTTGTCAACAAGTGCCTTTTTCCCAGACAGGAAATAAGGCATACAACTAAGTATATGGATCTGGTGCTCATGCAGTGTATGATGGAAGGGAAACAAATCAACTGGCCTGTCTTTATGGTGAAACTTCTTGAAAGGGTGATAACTGGTTCAAAGGCTCATGCCATTCCCTATGGTTTTATCTTGACAACTGTTCTTGAACGCTTAAATGTTCCTTTGAAAAAGTAGGAAATGGCACCCAGCAAGGATCACTTTGGTGTCAAAACCCTTCATGCCTCTGACTATCTTCTCAATGCTGCCATTGTTGAACCTGGTTCATATGCCAAGACTCCTGTGAACAACAAGGTCAGAGCCTTGGTGCAAGAAGTTGGGACAAAGGATGCTGAAATTGCTAGGCTAAATGCAAGAATTGCTGATTTGAAGGGAGAAAGAAATGGGCGGAGAGTTGAACTAGCCAAAGAAAAGGAGAAAAATGAAGGCATGCTCCAGAAAAAGTATAATTTGCTACAAGCCCAACCCTCCAGTACTTCCAAGCCTTAGGTGTCCTGTCCTTAGTTCCCAGTTTGGTAACCCTTCAGTTTCCAGTTTCCCGTCTAGGAAGTTCTTGTCTTTTCTTTTATTTTTTGTTCATGGTTGGATGTTTTGTTTTTCCTTTTGTGGAGTGCACTGGAGAAACACCTCTTTAATCAATGAATGCAGCTTGTCGTGTTCTTGTTGAATTTGCTCTAAATAGTTATTTTTAAGCTGATTTGTGATTAACTTGAACATGTGTTCACTTGCAGTTGCCCTAGCGGCCATGAGTATTAATGAACTTCGAGGATTTACTGTATTAATGAAACTTTTTGATGATTCCAAAAGGGGAAATATATTGTGCTTAAAGTTCTAGTGATGTTTATTACCTAAATCTGGCCTACTTGATGATAAGATAAAAATTCTTTAAGTGTTGATTTTCAGATGACTTCACAAGTTTCTGAATACAATAAGCAAAGAATTTGTCATCATCAAAAAGGGAGAAATTGTTGGCCCAAGTTTCAGTTGGCCCAATTTTCAGTTGGAGTTTTGAAGATTGAAAAATGACCTATGGAAGGACTCGGTCCATCTTGTACTACACAGTCTGAATTAACTAGGGCACATGTGAAGCACGTGAGAAAGATATGCACTAAAGATCATGCATCAATATCTTCTGAACGTAATCGAAAATGTTGCATTTTTGATAAGGAGGGCAGTCTTCTTATGTCAAGAGAACTTGATCCTAAATTAGGATAAGAGTTAGAATTTGTATTGGCTAAGGATTTAAATGGACGACAGATAGGAAGTGGAGTTGTAATCTAACTCTAACTACTAACTCAATATAATATTGTGTTGGTTCTTTTATACAGGTAAGACACACAAGCATAAGTAAAGAATATTTGAGAGCAAATAAGGCGAGTCTACTTTGCGAGCTATATATGCAAGATACAAGTGTGTACGCCTGAAGCTACATGAACTGAGTGATAAAAATCAGTTCCATCTGTTTGTTTTAGTTCAATTGTAGTAGGTTTTCGAATTGTACCTTTCAGCTTTATTAGAAGCAACTGTATTAGGTACCTTGTGTCATTAAGTTAGAGTGAACTTGATAGTGTCGCAGCCATTGAGGCCTTGTGCCATACAGGATTAGAGTTTAATCCTTAAGTTTACAAAGAGTCTAAGTAGTAGTTCGTGGTTTTTTCACCTTTTGAGCAAGGTGTTTTCCAAGTGAAATCTCTATGTACTTTACTTGGAGTTCTTATTATTTCGCAAACTGTTGTAGTTAGACAACTTAGAAAAGCCAGGTTCTACTAACGCGAAAATTAGGTATTACACAAATTACCCCCCCCCCCCCCTTGTGGTAATGACGTTTATTAACATCAGGTAGAGTTAAGGCTTTTTATATATTTGTGATAAGACCTCCTTTTGGGGTCAAATTTTGGAAATAGTTATATATTTGGGCCTGTGGGTTAATGGGTGATCTAGTTTCGGTCCGAACCTCGCGTTTTGAGCAAGCAGGCCCGGGTTCAATTATTAAATTTTTGGGAAAAAAGATTAGAAAGATATAATTAAGCATTGTAATTGGATTGTTTAGCATTTATTGATGTGATGAAGTCGATTATGTGTAGATACAATTGATTTGGAGACAAATTCAAAAATAAGTGGTGTTGAAGGCTTGAGTTGGCCGTGGAAGTTCGAAGTAAGTGTTTGGTCTAACCTTAGCTTGAGAGATTACGAGTTGTGTCTTATTTGCTATTTGTTTCTTGTTGAGTACGATGTATAGGTATGGTGACGAGTATCTATACGTTGGTGTCAAGCATGACCGTGAGTCCTATATTCTGATTTTCATGACTTATTATTCATTTCTTGGTGAAGATTTCTATTTGTTGTATAATGTTTTGGAAAGAATTGTGACCTCTTAGCATTGAAGAGCGTTGGCTCCAGTTGTATAATGAACTGTGAAAGTACATGTGATAATTGAAACTCTGGAGTGTTGGTTCGAGTTGTGAAGTGAATTGTAAAGTAAATGCGAGAAAGAGAAGAGATCATTATGTTGGCCCCTTGCCGGGATATTGTTGAGTTGTGGTTCCTTTGCATTGGGTTCTAAATTGATATTACGGATTCTTAGGTTGATGATTCTTTATTTTGGGTAGGGATTTTGGTTATAGCTAAGGTAGTTAGGTGCTGTAACAAGTTTGGTTATAGCTAAGGTAGTTAGGTGTGGTAACGAGTTTGGTTATAGATGAGGTAGTTAGATGTCGTAACGAGTTTTGTTATAACTGAGGCAGTTTAATGTTGTAATAAGAGTGGTTATAGTTGTTCCTCCCTTGCTGGGACATGATTGCTTATGATGTCGAATCTCTTGTCGGGATTGTGTAGGCCTTATTGATCCCTTTGTCGAGACTCTTGTAATGATTGTTGTTAACATTATATGTGGATCGTGTTGCACGCAGCAACAGTATTATACGTGGATCGAGTCGCACGCCGCAACAATGGTATATGTGGATCGGGTTGCACGCCGAAACAATGATAACGATATGGATCAGGTTGCATGTCGCAACAGTGTTGTTATATATTGGAATTAGGTTGCATGGTGTAACAATGATAAATGATATGGATGGAGTTGCACGCTGCAATAGTGTTGTTATATATTGTGATCGGGGTAGTGCGCTGCAACAATTATTGATACAAGTGTGTTTATTTTGGATATTAGTTTCGTTTGTTCTCTGTGAATTCTAAGTTGCATTAGACTGTTACTCTGGATTTACTGTTAATAGTGATATACACCAGCAACATGTTTCCCTCTTCCATCTTTACTTGCTTAATCTTGTTTTACTTTCAGCTGTATATTATATAATTATACAGGTTTATTTGATAGTCTGGTCCTAGCCTCGTCACTACTTTGCCGAGGTTAGGCTGGGCACTTATCAGCACATGGGTCGATTGTGCTGATATTACACTGTGCAGTCTTTTGTGCAGAGCTCGGTGTAGTAGACTTCGGACCGTAGTAAGATTTGCTCTATCTTGTTTATCGGGTGACCCGAGGTAGCCTTGCGGGTGTCTGTACCCCTTGGCGTCTCCTTCTATCTACTTTCCTATTTCTTACATGTATATCCAGAGACATAGTTGTATTTAATTCTTTCAGACCTTTATTTGTAAAATTTTTAGATTGTTTGTAAAACTGTGACAGCAGTTCTGGATAGTCGAGACTCAAACAATTGTAATAGATATTCATGTTTATATGTCCTATTATTTTCTTCCGCTTATGTTATATTCGTCGTTTAAATATTATTTCTTCGTAGTTGATAAAGAGAATAAAATTGATAAAATGTTAGATGGTTCAATAATTTTCTTGCCTAACTCACATCAGTAGGCACCAGCACGAAACCCGAGTGTGGGAAATCCTGGTCGTGACACTTATTTTTTTAGATTATGTTCAATTTCATTATGCCTTATTAATTAGTAATATTCATTTACGCAATTTTATTATCTTTATTGTTGAATATTTCAGGTTAATGCCATGACACATCTCGTATTTTATATTTATTTTTCGGAAAACACCATATATTGTTGTATATTACTAGGATTAAAAATATATTTGGGCACTGGTTATATGCTTTATAAAAAAAATCTAAAAAAACAAAAATCTCAAAAAAACCCGAGATTGAAAATTCCAACTTTTGTTGGTTTGGTTTGGTCTTTACATTTAATAACCCAACAAAATTAATTTAGTTGGGTACTTAAAAAATCTGAACTAACCCGACCAATGTATACCCTATGACACAATTCGATTTAGATGTTGCATAAGAGTTTTTATTTAAATTTTTAACTCATACAAAAATTATCTTTTTATGGGTATACCCGAAAATAGGTAGGATTAAATTTATAAAGGGGTTTAGAGATACGTAAATTTATTTTATCTGATAAAATAAAATAACAAAGAGCAGAACAAGTAAAATAAGGATAATTGAAGTACAAACAAGCATGGGCTTCTCAATCTCTCCAGAGTCAAGAACAATGCAAAAATATTATAACAACAGTAAAGCTTTATCAATGAGAATATAGTATTAATATTTTATCATGCTAGTATTTCATGTCCTTCAACAATTACACATTTTACTATTTATAGCTAAATTAGAGAAGACAAGATTTTCAAATCATGTTCCTCTTTAATGTGAGTAAAAATCCTTCGTGATAACTACATAATGATTGAGAATAAACGCTATAATTTTCTGTAGCGGCTGCTTCTTTAATGTTGACCATTCTAAACGATACCTTACTTTTGATTCTCTCCCTCGTCCTTGGTATCTTCAGAACTTATATAATATCGGTCACATGTTTGTAACTGGTGTTAGCCATTTACTGACTCATCTTGTACCTATCTTTATGGTCACATGTCTATTTGAGAAGCACTCACCTATAATATATAATTTTTTTTCAATACAGATAGTCTCCCTATTTTCTGGTACTCAACTTGATGTGACCAGAAGTATATATGACCTTCACTTTTCTTGGCGGGAAAGTTTTTGAACGATTTCTGACACTTCAAAATTCGCATGTCTCTTTACATTTAATGAGCTGAATACGTGTTGTCCCGTGATTCGACAAATATTTTGTCAATTATCTAGGTAATGATGGCTCTATATTGGGCCACCTACAAACTTCTTCCCTCTTCCTCCATTTCATTTTTTCCTTTACCCACTTCTTCATCAAGACTTCTTAAAATCTCTACAACGACCTTCTTCTAAGTGAAACCTTTAAATACACACACCACATTTCCTTAATGACAATCAATAAAAATAACAACAATAAAAGAAATTCTGTATAATTTCACTGCTGGGGTCTGGTGAGGGCACTGTGTACGCAGACTTTGCCCCTACCTGGAAAGGTAGAGATATTATTTCCTTAATCACCAATTCTTCTACTAGTTTTAGCCTCAGCTACACATCTTATACTACTAAGAAACACTACATTATTTTGACCTCTTCCTCTACTAGAGTGGGGGACTGTACTAGTGATTGTCCATCCAAGAGAAGTAAGTCAAAGAAACCTAAATTTAGACATCCCACAATAAAAATAATCACCCCTTCACAATGGTCTTTCAAAAAGCGTCTCCAGGTTCAAAAGGAATTATGATCCTGACAACGACAGAAATAGAGTTGTCATCGAATATCCTTCTTCTATTCGGCTGCCAGTATTCCCATCATAAAGAAGGATTATGATTGGAAAACTATTACATTTTTAGCCCATCTCAAAATGGAGAGGGTTACTTTGAGAAAACCTTGGTATATTTTCATTTATACACACCCCTTTACTCTAAAATTGGTAAGAAAATTAACCCAATCATTATGAAATTTTGTCGGAACTACCAAGTTTATTTGGCTCATATGGGATCGAGGATATAGAGCACGACAACTTGCCTTTGATATCTCTAAGCTCGAACACTAGAAAACCTCAATCTTGCTCATCTAATTCGCTTTTATGCCCAATATCTTCCGCGGAGGCGTCATCAAAGTCAGCAGAAGTGGTTATAATGATATCATCACCATCGTGAATGATGATAACGACCGTGGATGGATGAAGAGATTGGTTGTTGTTGCTTCCCGGTACATGTTACCGGCATCAGAATCTCCTATTTTGGAAGCTAGGAACTACATTAGTATGTTTTCTCAAGTATCTCTACCTGTATTATTTTGATAGTATTTTCTCTCTTAGCTAAATTTTCCTTTCTTTTATTTAGCCACCCTCTAGGTTCCCCCAGCTGCTGTTGACCTAACCTAATGTGTCCAAAGTTTTTTGTAAAATTTATACCATATAATCATATGTGGAAGGAAATATCAATCAAGAAGAATTAGAGAGCCAAAGATCACGGTGAGGAAGACTCCTCCTTTTATTTCTTAAATTTATCTCCATAGGATAATTAGTTACTAACCGTTGAAATCAATTTTTGAGGCCTTCCAAAGGGGTCTTCTGATTGCCCCACCATCGAGGTTTCACACGACTCGAAAGTGACACAATAACAACTTCAAGATGTCCTTGTCCAGAAGAGCGCTCCTGATCAACTCTTGCTTGTAGTGAAGGTGAATCTTCCTTCAGTACCCATCCCAAGGAAAAAAAAATAAAGAAAAAACATACCTCTAGGACTGAGGCTAAGGATAAGCCCGTATTCTCGGAAGAGATCCTAGAAATACTGGAAATTGTGATCCTTGATGTAGATGAGACGGAGGATGATATTGAAATAGTTTGTCTTCAAAGAATAAAAGAGAAAACATACACATCCCAATGGACGTAGAGAGACTCTTTGAAGAGATTGAAATGATTGAAATGGCAGAGTCCTATTTTCGGGCTCTGATTGTTTCCTACGATCAAGGTTTCTACTTCTGGTGCTCCCCCAACTTCTCCTCCATGGTCCTACCTCAATACCGGTTCCCATCGAACAAGATCAAATATATGTGTTTCCAATCATCCGATCAAGGAAATATAGAAAATGCCTTCTCGACAACTATCTAAAACCCTAACGATAAACATAATATTACTTTTTTATTTCAAACGAATACACATGCTTTCCGAGCTGGTTAGGGTAGCCAAATACTGAAACATCTGTCATTGACTAGATATTTGAGGAAAATGAATGCTCTTTATGTTCATTGTCAAATACACCATGACATGCATCTTGGTGCTCATGTATCATTCATCTTCATATCCTCTTCTTCACATTTATTACACATCATCTCTGATAACTTCAATTTTTACTTTATAGGCTAAACTTCTTCGCCCTGAAATTGCTTAAACCTGAACGAGATCAAATTGCTGAACGCCTCCCTACTCTAGAGGCAAGAGTTGCTCAAACGGGCTAACTCAAACCCAGTAGGAGCAAATATAGGAAATAAAGATGGCCCATATACAATATGTGTAACGACCTAGCCGGTTGTTTCATGAGTTACCACTCTGTTTTCCCCCATATCTGCTCCTTTATGTCTTATTCAGCTATATTATATGATATCAGGTTGGTTGGTTTGGGTTTGGAGTGGTTTTGTAGATCAATAAGACACTTGGTCTCTTTTGAGTAAGTCTGAGTTGGAAAAGTCAATCGGATATTGACTTAACAGTAGAAGGCCTCGGATATGAATTTTGATGGTTCGGATAGCTTCGTTACGTGATTTGGAACTTAAGAGCATGATCATAATGTTGTTTGGAGGTACGTGGAAGATTTAAGATTCAAGTGGCAAAATTGGAAATTTGGCATTTTCTGATCGGCAATGGAAATTTTGTATTGGGGTCAGAATGGAATTATGAAAGTTGGAGTAGGTCCGATGTGTCATTTGGGACGTGTATGAAAACATTTAGGTCATCCAGACGTGGTTTGATATAATTTTGTTCGAATTCAAAATTAGGAAGTTTTGGAATCCTTAGGCTTGAATCCGAGGGTGATGTGATGATTTAATATTTTTTGGGCATTCTAAAGGTTGAATAAGTTTGCATGATGTTACGGATGTGTTTTCATGATTGGTGTAGTTTTTGACGGCCTCAGGTGAGTTTTGGGTGGTTAACGGACCAATTCTTTGTTTTGGAGAGTTGCAGATTTTTCTAGTTTTTGTTGCAGAAGAATTCTTTATTTGCATTCGCGAAGAGTGTCCCGCGATCACGAAGAAGATTCAGGTCTAGAGGAGAAAGTATTTTTTGTTTACGAGTATCTGCGGCTGCATTCGCGTTGGTTTTGGATTTCAGTGAACCGCGAATGCATGAGAGGAGTCACGTTCGCGTAGGGAAAAAGGAGTAGCTGGCACCCTAGGAGTTTTGTGTATCACGTTCACATAGGTAAGGTCTCGTTTGCGAAGTCTTGGGAGTTGATGCATTCTGTTCGCACGAAGAAAGTTGCGTTCGCAAAAGAAGATAATTGGTCACTGATTTTTTGTGCTTCGCGAATGTGAGGCTTTGGTCGCGTTTGCGAAGAAAGAAGTTTTACTTGGGCAGAATGTTTAAATAGTTTCCTTCGTGATTTGTAGCCCATTTCCTCCATTGTTGAATTATTTTGAATCGTTTTGAGAGTGATTGAAGAGGGATTCTAAGGGAAACAGTTGGAGCTACATATTTGAACTCAATACTCGATCCTACAGTGATTTTTACCTAATCAGACATGAAATTAGCGGGATTTAAATCCTAAAACTGGGGAATTAGGGCTTGAAATTGGGTAGTGTAGATTGGGGATTTGAGGGGCCATTTTAGGTCCAATTTTGATTTTCTTTGTATATATGAACTCGTGGGAAAATAAGGATTCTATTGATGTAATTTTTATTGGAAGTGACAGGTGCCCAGGAGTCAGGTTTGGCAAATTTAGGGATTTTTGAGTTAATTTAATTATTTTCTCTTGGGATTTGTTCCTTTATCATGTATTAATGGTATGATACTAATTTTTGTTAGATTTGGAACAATTGTAGGCTAATTCGAGGGGCAAAGGCATCACAGGCTAGAGTTTTAATTGAATTGAGTTATGTAATAAATGTAAATGTTGTGTCGAGGATATGAAACCCCGATTTTTACATCGTTGTGCTACTTTGAGGTGACGTACACGCTAGATAACGACCATGGGGTTGAGCACCATTGGGGATTGTGACTTGATCCGTCTCGTATGACTGTTAAGTTGCATATTTTATTGAAAAACTATTCAATATCATTGTATTTTGGAAAAATAATACTATGTTTTGGGCTGAATGGCATATTTGGGCCTCGTGTCAACTGTTTTGGACCCATACGGGATTTTCACTACTATTCCCCACTGTTTTATCTTAATATCTATACTCATTCATGTTGTATTCTACCATTTGATAACGCATCCGTATTTACATTGTTTTTGACATTTTAAATGATATTTTGGGTTGAGCATCATGGTTATTGTTGCCCGAGTGGCTTGTGACATTTCTGACTAAGTGAGGCAGAGGGATTGTGTTATGAGGATATCATGGAATTGGGCCACATGTCGTATCAAAGTTGCATTGATTTGTGATATATGAGAGATTGAGGTCCTGAGTTATTATGTCACAAGATGGCTTGTGATAGCACTTGGGTTGTAGGAGCCCCTCCGAAGTCTAAACACCCTGTGAGCACGGATACCTAGTGTGAGAGATGTGATATTGCCCGAGGGGCTATTGTTGTTTCATGTTGTTGCCCGAGGGGCTGATTACAAGTAATTGTGAGGTAGCCCAAGGGGCAGGTTCTGTTGATAATTTTCCCGTGGGGCGGTGGTGGTACCTATTTTTCTCGAGGGGCTTTTTACATTTCTATCCTTTTGCTCACTATTTTCATTATTCGTTTGAAATTATTGAAAGACGTTTTAAAAAGGTTTTACTGAATTGAGTTGTTTTTGTGAGTTTATTGATTTACTGTATTGTTCTTGACATATACTGTTTGTTGTAGTGATACATCGTGAAATTACTTGTTTTCTTACTGCTCAGTTGCTTTTACTTTTATTACTTACTGAGTTGGCGTACTCACATTACTCTCTGCACCTTGTATGCAAATCCAGAAGTCTCGACACGCGATAGTGAGTGCTGATCAATCTTTCAGCAGGTCTTCAGAGTTGACTAGGTAGTTGTATGGTGTTCGCATCCATGTTATTCTCCTTCCTATCTTATTCATATTGTCATAGTATTTTATTTTAGGACTATTTTGTCATTTTTTGTTCCTAGACGAGTTTGTAGTTACTTATGGCTAGTGATACCCCGAAGCACTTGCTTTGAAGAAAATTGCCTTCGAGACTATTCTTGCCTGGTCCACTGCATCAAGCTCTTCAAGCACTTTCTCTGAGTCCTTGAAAGATGATGGTGAAGATAAGGGTGAAGATTTTTAACGCGACGCCGAGCAACCTTTATCTTCAAAAGATGCATAAAAGACTTCTCATCCTTCTACCTCTGCTAATAAAGCAGACTAATGTATTTTTTGTTGTTTACACACACACGCACGCGCACACACACATATATATAACACCATTGTAAATATCCCATAGTTTCTTTTGGACCCAGGATTTTGAAATAAAAGATATCTTTCTTACTTAACTTCTCAGGGTTTCGAGCAAAATATATCTCTCCTTTTTTTCTATTGATAAAGTCCCAATAATTTTAACATTCGATTAACTTTAATAACATGTACTCATACTTCTGATTTTTAATCTTTAATTAGAAAGTTTTCATAAGGGAAGGCTCTTATATTTACAGTTCTCTTGAAGAGGATGTCTCAAGTATATTTTGGCACTTGCATTGTTTAGGCGACATTCAAACAAATGAAAAACCATGCGTATTGGACAAGAAAATGACTTTTATTTAAAATTTTATTTTGTATTTTTAAAGCTAAATTACATATAATTTAAATATTAGCCTATTTAATGTATAATTATATTCACATGCATAAAATCGACTTTCTACATTTTAAAAACGTTAAATATTTATTTTAAACAATTTAGTACAAAAAATTATTTTTCAAAAATTACTTATCATTTATTATAAATTATATTGGAAAAATTGGCTATTTAATATATATCAAGATATACGTTTCAATTATAGACTAATTCAAACCCAACCCCAACCCAATTATAGATTAAAAATACCCGACCCAAACCCTAAGCCTGCCTACCCGAGCCAAGACCCGTTAAATCCTTGTTGTTGATCTAAAAGATCAATGGCCCTCATGAGTTCTTTTTTTTATCCCAAACGCCCCCTAGCCCTATCTCATTTCACAAATCCGCCGCTTTTGTATTCTCTCATCTTCTCTCGCCTATCAAGCCCTCAACCTAACCCTAGCTCCTTCAAATGTCGACGCCCTTCTATGGTCTTCTTTGGTGATCTCCCTTCAACTCCTAAGCCTCCAATGGCTCTTCTATTGCCATGATTGCCTTCTCCGAGGCCTTCAAGGGCCATGGGCCACGCCGACTTGCATCTAAGGTTTGCCATCTGCTATGTTCTTGGCTACTTCAGCATGATTTCAAGCGAAATCTTGTTGTTTTTGTCACGATCTTTGAGATTTTTGATAGGTTGTTTCATCTGTACTTGGATTTCTTCCAAAACCCTAATTTTACTTACATATCCTAGATCTATACAATTTTTACACGATTTGAGTATGTTTCTTTCATGTTTCACACTATCCTTGTAAGTCGTTACAAGAATCATCGATTTCAAAGTGTTTTCACCTTCTTGTCAAATTAGGGTTTTTGCAACTTTTTCTAAAGCTTTGGTTATATCGATTCTTTATGTTTAAACTTACATCTCTTGCATATTCTAACTGATTTTTTTATTTTACTCCCTTTGCAACTAGCCTATGTTGAAAATCATAATTTTTTAATTTTAATCTTTGGGTTTCTGAGTTTTGTTAGATAACTTGTTCAGTTAATATATATGTTTTTGTGATTCTGAGATTTTACCATATGATTGCTTGTTAAGGTTCCTAATTGCGGTTATACATGCCTATTATCTGATTTTACCCTATTTTGTTCACCAATATTTCTAATTCCTCGCTTCTCCTACATGTATCATACTTATTCTACTAATTCATACTATGATCCACATGAATCCTTAATTTATATATGACTTTTGTCCTACTCGACCTCTTAGAGTTTTGCTTTTTTCTTACTATGTGCTTGTTCTTATAAAGTGGTGCTTAATCAGTGTTATTTTCTATTTTTGAATCATTGAGTCTTTTTGATTGATATTTCACTATTTTGCATGATATCTCTACTGATTTTTAACCTTGTAAAATATTTTTTGACCTTATTCTATGGTCAATTATGCCATCAATGTATTTCCTAAGTATTTTCCCTTATTGAAATATGTCATACCTAGCCTCTATGCTGAAAATATTTCCTTATCAGTTGTGCTCAACCTTACATGATTTCCTTCCTTGTTTGTCACATTTTTGTTACCATTTGAAGTTAATTCCTCAATTAAAGGGAGTACTTACCTTGATTTCATTACTGCTTGATTCTGAGTACCCAGAATTACTGATGAACTTTGATTTTTACCTTATTTACTACTTGCTTTCAAACTATACACACACACACTCTTCTATTAGCACAAATACGCGAACATTCTTGGTTCAAAAACCCTCCCTCTCACACTTAAACTATCTACAATCGTTTTGTGCTACCTGGTACTATTCTAAGTTAGAAGACTGCAAGTCATGACTAACCATTGTATTCTACTGCGCTTTCACTTTGCTTACTGTATGTTCTAGTTTCAGTTCAAGTTCCAACAACAATATGGTTCGTTTATTGCTTCAATTCATCATGTTTCTAGTTTGCTTCTATCCATGGTTTTTCTGTGAAACTTGCAGTTAATATGCTTACATGAATAACATGTTATGAACTCCCTTTAATCATTATAAACATGTTACCACTTTTATGTCTGATCAACTATTTCTGATCAAGTCTGTACCAATTGCCTATGCATGTTATGTGCTTACCATCATATGTTCCATGTCCCCAAATCCCTATCACCCATGTATTCAAGTTTATTCTTTATGTCTAGTTCTGTGACTATGTCTGGTCAGTTGTGTCTGAACATATCTGTACCAATTTCCAAGACCTTTGCTTGTTATGTGTTTACAATCAAGTCTTCTATGTATATGCAAATCCCCTGACCCCCGTTTGTCACTATTGAACTTGCTTTGTTTTTACGTCCCCTGGCTATGTAAGAACTTGTCTAAAGGGTGTTGTGTTTGGACTATTTTTTGCTACCACTCTCTTTTCAAACCGTCTATGTTTTTTTACTAATTTATTTTAAACAAACTTCCTTTTAATATAGTTTTCCCACTAAAATCTTTCAACTTGTGTCAAGCTCTTTCACTCTACTCATAAGTAAATAAGTTCTGCCCCCTCTAATATGTGTACCACCTAGAGATCCTCTTGAGAACCCTTTGAACTCTGGAATAATTAGGATGGCCCTTCTACACTGTACTTGTTCAATTTTGGATATCAAGTCTAGGTGTAAGCACTGCCCAGGATCCTTGAGATCCTTAGGGAATATTAACGCACCTAGACTATGACATTATCTATGGAATTGAAGCATTTGAGCTATTAGCGGCTTTGGAAACTTGGGCTTAATTGAAGGCTCCCAATAGAATAGCTTCTTATCTTCTTATTTACTTATGCAATTCATCAAAATGGTCTGTTGTGACTAGTAAACGTATATTGGGTTATTAGTGAAAAAGTTTGGTTAGCTACATGTTTGAGGGTAATACAGGTAAGAACCATGCCTATAGGACTTTCCAATTTGTTAAATTTTCCTTATAAGTAGAAACCATGCCTATAGGACTTTTGTGTCTTGTTATGTTAGAATTCATGCATATAGGTCTCAATTGACTCCATAATAGAAACCATGCTTACATGTCTTAAAATCAGTTTCACAAGTAGATGCCATGCCTATAAGATATAATCCAAGTTTAGCTTATGTTATAACTTCTGTTTACATATTGTTTCATTTTTCATCATGCTTGCAAAGTTTCTGAAATCAGTATTAAAATAGATATCTTGCCTATAGGGAACAACATCAAATTCTGCCTATAGATCTAAACTAGTTTTGTTTTAAATAAATTAATCTGGTTAACGTTTAGTTCACTTATGAATTGGTTTAATTAGTGGTTTTTATTTCTTTAAATGAGTTCTTTTAAAACTACCTTAACCTGTTATTCGACAGCATGCCTATAGGGATTAATGAGTCAGTTTCAGAAACTACTTTGTTTCTATATAAAATGTAGTCATTAGTATTCCGCGTATAGGCAAGCTTAAAGGGAATTTAAAAACTTGCAATTCTTAAACTATTTATGTGACTTAATTTTTCCTAGTTTGAACAAGCTTTAATATCAGTAGGCGACATATAGGGTCATTATTATTGAGTTTATACAACAAACTGCCTATTTTCTGTATATTCACTTACACATTATGCCTTATGATAATATTGCAAAAAGTCCTAATTGTTCTTGCATGTCGCCTTAGTATTTTCACCTTTGAAACCTTAGGGGTCTGTCTAGAAACACCTATAGGTAGAGCTCCTAAATCTCTCCAGCACCATTAAGAAGAGACGGGTAATAGCATGCAATAGATACCACTGACCAAACACTCGTTTTTGAATGACCACTAAGGGGATGGGAAGGGTAGATATGGGATATGATAACTACACGTTAATGTCACGTGTAGCCCCTCATTGAGGAGTGTTTACCGGACATTGTTTGGGGTGATCCTGTAGGCTAACTAACCTAGGACTCCTCTTTTTCCAAAATTCATTTTTCTATTTAAAAACTTTATATTATACAACTTGTTAAAAAAATCTTTATCTTGTTACTTGAGTTATCCAATGTACATGCAACCTATTTTATTCAAGGGTTTAAGGACTAATTTGTGAATATAAGTTCGGCCGGGACCCACAGTGTTGGACCAAGAGGGGTGCCTAACACCTTCCACTCGAGGTTATTTTGAGACCTTACCCTAAATATCTTGTAACGCAAATCAATCCAAGAGTTAATCACTCTGAGTGCCCTAACACACCGTAATCCGTTAGGTGGCGACTCTTTAAATACCTAATTCCCAAAAGGAAATGAGTTATCTTACCCCATGGAACGTCGAAACCCAGACTTCTCTCTCTGCGGAGAGAAAAATGGGGGCGCAACAGCATGGCGACTCTACTGGGGATACTTTTAGTCTCTTACCATAAAGAACTTATTTTTTGAATTAGTCCAAGCATGGTTTATCCCATACCCTTCTCCCTTATTTGAATTTAACTGTCCATTTGTTAAGCAAGTATGGTTCTTTATCCCTGAAACTGACTTGTCTTTTTGTTTTCGTTTTCCTGTAACTATCTTTCAATTATTTAAATATTGTATTTATTTTTTCCTACATGCAAATACTTGAATACATGTTATTAATTGTTGTATAAATCATGACCTGCATCATATTCCACTCATGCATATCAAATCCTATAGAAATGCTTTAATGAGTTGTTGCCATCTTTTTATTTACAACCCTTAAATTCGAAAAGGCTTATTTGAGGTAAAACCAGTCAATCAGCGGTGTAGTCGATGGTTCCGTGCCTTCCCTCTCGAGTTGTCCGCTAAAGGGTACCATTCTAAAACCCTATAGAAACCTTAATCTAGTTAAAATGGTGCATGCATCATGGCCAAACCTAGTCGGATCAGATATGTTGTCCACACAATGATCCTTTAAGATAGGTCTTATCCAAAGTCCATCGGGTTTTCCATAATCCCAACTGACATAGCCAAAATTTTCGCATTAATTTCGTGAATAAATGTCGATATGTTGATAATATATGCATAAATAGTCGAGTCCGATGGGGCAAGGTCTAACCCTTTTGTTTAGCAGAAAATGAGGCAGGAGGTCCCCTTATTTGGTATAGTTAGCAACATCCCACCATTGTTGTTAGATTAGTGGGAGGACCTTTATTCAAGTGAAAAGAAACATGTGAAAAAGTACCTGGGTAATCTGCCTTCCCTGCTTGATATTGAGCCAAGCAACTAATTGATCGAGGCTTCCACTTTAATCTAGGATAGTGGAAGAACTGTGTTTTATTTCGGTGACATAGAGATGACACAACTTCTAGATGAAATATGAAGGTTTATAGGATTGACTTGGGACAGTCCTGGGCTATTGGTACCAGAAAAACATATGGGAAGGGGATTTTTAAGAATGATGGGGCTGAAGAAGAATGTAGACCTAGTGTGCTTGAAGGATTCCTACATACCTTTCGAATATAGCATGTCTTTCCACACTTACAATGATGAGATATCTCTCGCTTCTTTAGGTCACATCCACCGTAGAGGTTTGTATTCATTGTGTGCTTTCTAGACCTAATAGTGTTCCCAATGAAAAAAGGAAAAATCCACACTAGGTTAGCAATGGTCGCAAAAACTCTGATGGAAGGGATTAATGGGTAGATATATACCATAGTCCCCATAATCATAGGCAACACCTATACGGCTCTAGAGCGTTGTCAAAGAGGGGTCAAACATTTCGAAGGTTGTAATTTGTTGATGCAGGTATGGTTGCTTGAGCATTTCCAAAAGGGTCGCTAAGGTCAATAATTTTCGCAAAGGGATTGGAACGACTACATTTCCTTCCATCACCCTAAGCAGACGACACAATATTTTAGATAGATTTGCTCAGCTAGAAAGCACCAAATAATGGGTAGAATTCTTCGATCATCTAATCGAGGAACAAGTGCAGTGGGTGTTTGAATGGTTCCCAACATATGAGTTTATAATCATGTCCAGGGATGCTGCACACTTGGTGCTGATCGGGTTGAGGAGCATATACCTATATGTCCCTATGCGAGTAATGAGGCAAGCAGGTAGAAAGCAAATTGTTCCAAAGGGTTGTCAAGATAAGTTATTTTAAGGTAGACTTTCAAGATGATGACGTCCCTTAAAAGTTCCAAGCTCAGAACATGTGGCACTGGAAAATCATTATTGAGAAAAACACCGTTGAGCTAGACAGGAATCAAGCATGCTGTGAGCCTCTCTACCTAGCATGGTTGGAGGATAATCTTAAAGGAATGGTGACACCAGGGACTAGTCGAGAGAACAAAATCATAGATGAGGAAGCTGAAGCTCAAGTCAAATACTACACGCTGCGCAAGAGGGTCAACGACTCTGAGAATGAGCACCGAGAAATACATGAGAGGAATGTTAGGTTAATGGAGGAGTGGAAAGATAGGGCAATAACTTCCAAAAGGAAACTGGAATATCTAGAGCGAGGAATAGTTGAGCTAGAAGGTAAAGTCATAAAGAGAATTGAAAATTGCCAGAACACTGAAGGAGCTGAGGGAGGACATCTGACCAGAGCCTACTTGCTACTAGGATTGCGTGAGCTGGGGGATCTATATGATGGAGTCCGGAAAATCGAATCTGGAGAAGGTCGTTTTGGGACCAAATAGGCTACATTTACTTGCTTTTCCTAAAATGTAATAAGGAGAAGTGCCAATAGTGAATTAGTTTATTATTATATTAGTGTTATTTTGGGATTGAACTATTTTTATATTATGAAATGAAGCATTTATTGGCATTTAAGGTTCTTCAACTCTATTTGTCGCTACACCTTCCTCGAGCACAACGAGGTTCCCAAAATAGGACATGAATTTACATTTCGCAATATGTATTTAAATACTACAAACATTTCAGAATCCTCACTGGCATGTTAGCTTTTTGTTTTTATTTATTATTTATTTATTATTCTCATTCTCTTAGGTTGGTTCACTCATACTGGCCTCATCAGCATATCATACCAGATCCAAAGGCCCTCCTCCGCCTCCTCCTCCTCCAAGAAACACAAACGCCAAAAGAAAGACAAAGATGAATGACTTAAGTGGAACCTGAAAGGAAAATATTGAGAACGCAGAGACTTCGGATGGTCGTAGTACTCCGGCCCCCATGGGACAAAAAGATACTAGAACTACAATGAGAACTTGAGCAAGTTTGAAACATCGAAAGCATGTCACTTACCCTCAATGTCCCTGATACCCACTAACGAAACACAAAGAACCCCACCATCCACAGAACGCACAAAACCAACAGCCACTAAATCCTACCACACCAAATTAATTCGCAACCCCACCTAATATATCAATCTACTACCAATATCAACTCCACCACAACATAAACATCAACCCATACACAAACCACCACTTACCACACTCCCCAAAACACACAGCCTATTCCCGATCCACAAGAATCCACCAATGGCCATCATTACACCCAAGTTCCTATCACCCATCAAAGAATCCCCATATATGTGGAAACTATGCCTCATTCTACCCAACCAATCTCCAGTGCATCAGAATACTCTTAGAAGGACCTGCTTATTAAGAACATGGTTGAAGAACTCAAGAAGTTGACAAGTTAAGTTCAAAGTGTTAAAGGCGACAGAAGAATAGAGGGTTTGAACTATGAAGATCTGAGCATACAACTGGACGTTGAACTGCTAGAACGGCACAAACCTCCCAAGTTTGAAATGTTTGATGGTACAGGTGATCCCAGGGTTCATTTAAGGACCTATTGTGACTAACCTGTCGGGGTCGAAAAAGCTAAAAAGATCTGGATGAAGCTCTTTATGAGGAGCCTTACTGGGGATGCTTCGTCTTAGTATATCAGCCAAAATCCCAAGAAGTGGTCCAATTGGGTAAGCATGGCGTAAAATTTCATGGACTGATTCAGTTTCAACATAGAGAACGCATTGGATGTCTTGTACATTCATAATCTTAAGAAGAAACCTACTGAGACTTTCCTTGAGTACGCTACTCGTTGGAGGTCGGAAGCAGCCAAGGTCAGGCCTAATTTTGACGAAGCATAGATGAATAAATTCTTCGTCGGGGCACAAGATCCACAATATTATGAGAGGTTGACGGTTATAGAAATCACAAGATCTATGACATCATCAAACTCGTAGAAAGAATCAAAAAAGGAATCAAGAGAGGGATGGTAAAAAACTTCGATGCACTGCAAGCCACAAATAAGGTAACAATCAGGTGGCATATCGAAGAAGAAAAATGTTGGGCAGTAATGGTGGCCCAGGGCCCACAATCTCCGCTCACATATCGAAAACCTCCTCCCACATATTAAATACCTCCACCCATATATCAAACACCTCCACCCCCATATAAAACACATTCACCCACATACAACGCATAACCACCAACATATCAACCTTCATCTCCAAGATATTCCCAATCAGCTACTATTCACCACACCTATAACTCCCAACCATCCCACTTCAAATCACAACTGGCTCGCAAAACTTATCCATTACCAAGACCCAATTATGACCAAAAACTGCCCAGAAAGTACACATGTTGATCCAATCAACCAACTATATGAAATATCAAAAGTTGCAGGCTATACCACTCATATTCCTGTTGTAGCATTAGAAAATCCATTCCAATGGGTCAATCTGAACAAAATTTGGGCATACCATTCCAGTATGAAAGGGAATACCACTACTGAGTTTCGAACATTGAAGGATAAGATCCAGACACTCATTGACAACAATGTCATACAAGAAAAGGAAGTTGCGCCCAATGTCCGCAACAATCCCCTCCATGATCACAGAGGTGATGGTGTACATGTGATAGAGACAATAGATGAATGGGACGCAGAGGGATCGATCGAGAAGGCGATGACTTTAAGGTTTTTGTCACACTTACTCCTATTTTGGTTCAGACTCGGGCACCAATTGATGTTAAGGTAATTGCATCTATTCTATTCGAGGCGGAAGTTGCTCTGCTCGCAGCCACATGCGGTCCATTTAAATTAGAAGTTGTCACACCTTTTACTGTGATAGTATCAACCACACCCCCATTAAGCTCAAAAGCAATACCCTGGATTATGTTGTTGCAGCTCGGCGGAAAGGGAAAGCCAAGGCAGAGGAATCCGTCGCTGCATAAGGTATGACTAGAACCCGAAGAGTCTATACACCTGAACACCTGGGAGGTTCAAACAAGGAGGCCGCTACTAGACAACCTATTATTGAGACCGAGCCAGATGACATGTAGAGAAAAGTATTGGAAAAGGAGTACTCTGTTGTTGACCATCTGAACAAAGTCCCTGCTCATATATCTATTTTGTCACTACTACAGAACTCAGAGGCACACAAAAACGTCTTAATGAAAGTACTGAGTAAGGCTAATGTACCCAATAGCATCACTGGTTGATAAATGGCCAACATGGTCAGTCAAGTGTTGGAAAGCGATTAGATTATCTTCCACGAGGATGAGCTACCACCTGAGGGTTTGAATCATATTAAATCATTGCTTATCATAGTGCAGTTTGAAGACAAGTTCATCACTAGGGTCTTGGTTCATGGGGTTTCGAGCATAAATATTTGTCTATTGGATACTCTAAGGAAGTTGGACTAATGTTTCCACGAGATACGGGTGGGAAGCATGAATGTGGAGGCTTTCGATTGGGGAAATAAACCATTGCTTTCAGATGGGGTCCACTTAGTTCGACGTTGAATTCTAGGTGCTTTACATACCAGCCTTATATAATACTATATTGGGCCGACCATGGATCCATGCTGCTGGAGCTGTGCCTTCCATGTTACATCAAGATGTGAAGTTTGAATGGAACCTCCATAATGTAATCATTCATGGAGATTGAAGTAACGCCATCTACACTAGTCAAACCATCCCAGCTATTGGATATAGATGAAGGCTCGGAGCGGAAACATATCATCATATTGAATGGATCAATGCCGTCGAGCAGGATAAGTGGTGGAGTAACAAGAAAGAAAGCATACTAGCATGGTCTGGATATGAACCAGGCAAAGGGTTAGGAAAGATACCTCCAAGGTATCACCAAGCCAATACAACTAATAAATCATGGTACCACTTTTGGGCTAAGATACCAGTACACACGGCAAGAGTACAGGAATTTACCACCTCCATGGCATGGACCATATTACCCTCTTGAGCAGCCACTGCCATGTTTGGAACATGTTTTCCACCAGGCCAACATAATATGGGGGACTGTGGAAGAAGAAGCACTAGCTAGGTTGAAGAATTTGTTCTTTGAGGATGTGACTGTGGTGTCATAATTTAGAAGGAGGAGGAAGAAGGCCACATCATTCAGACTGTGGGGAAGGGAGATAATCTTAGAAACTGGGCCACCACACCATCCCAAGCCCACCGAGCCCTTGGATAGCTTGGCAGAATTTACTTTTATAGCCATTTTAGGCATTTAAAATTTCTTTTAGTTTCGTTTAATCGATACTTGTTTCAAACCAAATGCTCGATTCATCAAGGCGTGCTTTGTTTGAACAATTTCTCAAGTTTTAACTAAATGAATTTTCTCTTTATTATTCACTACTATCTTCACACTATTTCATTCCACAACACTATTATTAATTTTCCTGATGAACCAGTGACTGTGACATTTAATGAGGCAACACAACGTGAGAATAATGACTTAAGAAGATGAGGTACCCGGGGTAATTTTCAGGGAGGTTAAAAATTTTGAGAATAAGCCTAAGTCCAACCTGGACAAAACAGAAGCAGCAAATTTGGGAGACACCGGAACGGTCAAAGAAACACGCATCAGCATTCACTTGTCGCCAACAGAAAAGGAAGAGTACATTCGGTTCCTAAAGGAATATAAAGACATCTTCGCATGGTCGTATGATGACATGAGTAGTTTGAACACTTCCATAGTAGCTCACAAATTTCCTACTAATCCCATGTGTCCACTAGTCAAGCAAAAACTCAAAAAATTCAAAACAGACATGAGTTTAAAAATCAAAGAGAAAGTTACCAAGAAGATCAAAGCCAAAGTTCTCAAGGCGGTTGAATATCCATCTTGGTTAGCTAACATTGTAGCAGTTCCGAAGAAAGACGAGAAGTTCAAAGTATAAGTTGACTATCGAGATTTAAACAGATCAAGTCCCAAGGACGACTTCCTGCTGCCAAATATATATATACTGATTGATAACTTCGCCAAAAATGGTGGGAGGAGAATACAAACCCTTGAAAATGTATGTTCCTGATGAGGAAGTATCAATTGCATGAGAAGATATTGCTAAGCATATGATTGTTAGAGGTTGTTCTTTGATGGAGCTTCAAATTTCAAAGGAGTGGGTAGTGATGCAGTTTTGGTATCAGAAATGGGTTAGCATTGTCCAGTATTTTCTAAACTCTAATCCCTACACCAACAACATGGAAGAGTACGAAGCCTTATACTAGGGCTTGATATGGCAGTTGACATGAACGTTCAAGAGTTGCTGGTGATCGGTAATTCAGATTTGCTTGTGCACCAGGTACAAAAAAAGTGTTCCACCAAGAATTCCAAGATATTTCCATATTTGTACCATGTGCAGGAATTGAGAAAGAGGTTTACAAAGGTAGAATTCTGACATGAGCCCAGAATTCAGAATGAGTTTGCCGATACGTTGGCCACTTTGTCATCAATGATACAACATCTAGATAAGAACTACATTGATCCTATTCTTGTCGGGATCCATAATCAGCCTGCATATTGTGCCCATATTGAGGAATAAGCAAATGGAAAGCCATGGTTCCATGACATCGTAGAATACCTATCAAAAGGAGAATACCCGGAGCATGCAAATCATACTCAAAAAAGCATGCTCCAGAGATTGTCAAATCATTTCTTCCACATCGGAGGGAACTTATACAGAAGAACTCTTGATTTGGGTTTACTAAGATGTGTCGACACAAAAGAGGCTTCTAAGTTACTTGAAGAGACACATGTTGTGACCTACGGCCCACATATGAATGGGTTCGTCTTATCTAAGAATATACTTAGGGAAGGATACTTTTAATTTACCATAGAGATGGATTGCATTCAGTGTGACCGCAAATGCTTTCAGTGCCAAGTGCACGCTGAAATGATAAAAGTGCTGCCAAATAAGCTCAATTCAACAAGCTCATCATGGCCATTTGCCGTCTTGGGAATGGATGTGAATTATCGGATTGAGTCCACTTCTTTAAAAGGACACAGGTTTATTCTGGTCACCATTGATTTCTTCAATAAATAGGTAGAAGTCGCATCCTACAAAGTTGTAACCATAAAAGTTGTCACAGACTTCATGAAGGATGGTATTGTCTACCGACTTGGATTTCCATAGTCAATTGTTACTGATAATTCTACCAATCTCAATAGTGATCTAATGAAAACTATATTTGAAGCTTTCAAAATCAAGCACAATATTTCCACAGCCTACAGACCTCAGATGAATGGAGTCGTAGCAGCCGCGAACAAAAACATTAAGAAGATACTAAGGATAATGGTAAAGAACCACAAGCAATGGCATGAGAATTTACCCTATGCTCTGTTAGGGTACCGCACTATAGTCCGCACATCAAGCGGGGCAACTCCCTACATGTTGGTGTATGGTACCGAAGTTGTTATCCCATCCGAAGTGTAAATTCTTTCTTTAAGTCTTTCAGGAAGCTGAACTCAGTAATGCAGAGTGGATAAGGAGTTGCTATGAACAATTGGACCTTATAATTGTAAAATGGATGAACACAGTGTGTCACGGACAACTTTATTAGAAAACAATGTCAATAAATTTCTCCAAAAGGGTCAAACCAAGATACTTCGCACTAGGGCAGCTGATATTGAAGAAATTCTTCCCACATCAAGATGAGGCCAAATGGAAATTCTTTCCCAACTGGCAAGGTCCTTACATGGTTCACAGGATACTATCAGGAGGAGCACTCATACGTGCAGAAATGGATGGAGAAATCTAGCAAAAACCAATCAATTCAGATGTAGTCAAAAGATACTATGCTTAGATTATTCATATTTTTTCATCCGAGATAACTGAACTACGCTTGATCTGATTCTCATTTAATAGGGGATACGTAGACATTCTTACGGGTTCAGTCATATCATATGAAAATATCCATTTCTCCCAAGCTCAAAAACTGGGGCAAAATTTTGAGGAGCAAATCCATCCAACGCCATCGCATGCCGGAAAGTCAGTTGTCAGTTAAGAAACTGGGGCAGAATTTTGAGAAGGATTCTCAAAATTCCAAAAGTTTTAGCAAGGCCTATTATCTGCAAACAGCCGAAGGGTGACATATGGGAGTTGCAATGCCTTCGAGATGTGTTACAGTCATTAATTCATCTAAATGTATCAATCTATTTCTAAAATAACTCTATTTTTATCAACGAATTGCATATTTTTTGAAAAATTCTATTTCCATAGCAGTTAGATGCTACCTAGGGGGACTCGAAAGTGCTTTCAGAATGGAGGAAAGCATGGCCAGTAGACAAAGCACGAACAAACCTCCCCCTCACAAAATTTGCAATCTCTCTTTGAACGCTGGCACATCTGACACAACGATAACATTCGCAATTACATGCACGCAATAAGATTACTATCAATCAGGCCATTAGACATCGACATACATCTCTAGCTAATACATATACTACTCTTCCTTACAACTTGCTGTGCATGAGGCTAATCGATTCCTTAACATTTGTATAATTCTAATCTCTGACTCCCCCACTTGCATGAGTCTTATCTCTGACTCCATATTTGCATGAGTCTAATCCTTGACACCATAATTGCACGACTCTAATCCTTGACCCCCTATCTGCATGAGTCTAATCCTTGAATCCATGAGGGTAATCCCAGCCTCCACATTTGCATGAGTCTAATCTCTGACTCCACATTTGCATGAGTCTAATATCTAACTCCAAACTTTGAAAAAAATTAATCGTTGACTCCGTCAGGCTAATCCTGCCTCCACTTTTGTATGAGTCAAATCTCTGACTCCATACTTGCATTAGTCTAATTCAGGACTCCCACTATTCATGATTCTAATCTTTCGCTCCATGAGGCTAATCTCTGTTTCCACATTTGCATGAGTTTAATCTTTGACTCTATACTTGCATAAATCTAATCTCTGACTCCCCCACTTGCATGAGTCTAATCCTTGACTCCCTATTTGCCCAAGTCTAACCCTTGCCTCCCTATTTGCATGAGTATAATCCTTGACTCTGTAAGGCTAATCCTTGCCTCCATATTTGCATGAGGCTAATCCATGCCTCCACATTTTCATGAGGTTAATCATTACGGCCCTAGTTGCATGATTCTAATCCCTGACTCCCACCTGCATGAGGCTAATCCACGCCTCCCTACTTGCATGAGTCTAATCCTTGACTCCCCACTTGCATGACGCTAATCCTTGCCTCTATACCAACATGAGGCTAATCCTTGCCTCCACATTTTCATGGGACTAAGCATTGTCCTTCTTTGCACAAGTGTTGCTTTGTTTCTAGTTTTATCTATTTGCTTTTCAATCGGGCTAAAGTTTGTCCTCCATTTCGTGACACTAACCATTTTGATAGAATCATGACTACTGCATATCATGGGATAAAATATTTCCAATCTATCCAAATGCGTCATAGTCTAAAGGCATCATCCTCATAGCCAGAAGACACCATGCCATGGCCTGAGGATCCCTCAAACTTGCATATAATTATTCAAAGGTGTCATGGTTTGTAGGCACCATTTTCATGGACAATAAATCCCTCACTAAACAATTCATGGCCCAAGACGTCATCTTTAACCGTCCAAAGACAACCTTCATGGTCCATACGGAATCTGCATCATGTGTAAATTTTTGCAAATACGTTTGTAGCATCTTTTATCTGCAGGTAACCAATAAGCAACTGCCATCCTAGCAGGACCAATCTCATTTCAGTTCCCTCCAATCGTCACGATCCTTAACCGCTCACTGTAGCCGCTTGTGCATCGCGTGTCCGTTCTTGCAATAATTTTATCGGCATACTCCGCTGATGAATCCAGAACTACACATGGACAAATTTATGTAACCCAGGGATATGTAGGCTACTAGAAAATTAGAGTCCGGCCTCTGTCTTTCTAAACATCTCGTCCAGTCAAAATTGGCCATTATTTCTTTATCTGAAAACTCCTCCATCCTTCCAAAGTAAAGAGTGGCAGCTGTTGATACCCAATTTTTTCCTATCTATTTTAAATATGTATAAGTACCTTCAAAATAGCATATACATGAATACATAATAATGCATAGGGTTTTAATAATTTTTTTCTTAATTTTAAGGATTTAAATTTAATTATTTCCATCCCTTTTATTCATAAAATCCCCAATAATTATCCCAAAAATTATTGTTATGGTGATTTAGTCATTTAATTTCTTTATTTATTCCAAAATATGGATAAAATATCTTTTATGCATTTTTGTAACTGTATTTTGTATTTTTAAAGTCGAATTGCATATAATTACAATATTAGCCTATTAAATGTATAATTACATCTACATCCATAAAATTGACCTTCTATATTTTTAAAATGTTAAATATATACTTTAAATGATTTTAGTACAAAAATAATATTCTAGAAATTATTTATCATTTCTATTTAAAATATAGCCAGATTTGCGTTTCAATTATAGCCCAATTCAAACCCAACCCCAACCTAATTTCAGAATAAAAACAACCAACCCAAACCTTAAACCCACTACTCGACCCAAGATCCTCATAAGTTCTGTCCTTTTTTATCCCAAACGACCTGCTAACCCTATCTCATTTCTCAAATCAATCGCCTTTGTATTCTCTTATCTCCTCTCCTCTTTCAACCCCTCAACCTAGCACTAGCTCCTTCAACCGCCAACTCCCTTCTTCGATCTTCTCCGGTGATCTCCCTTCAACTCCTAAGCCTCCAATGGCTTCTCTATTGTCATGCTCACATTCTCTAAGGCCTTCAAGGGAAATCTTGGCTAAGCTGACTTGCATTTAGCATTTAACATCTAGTCAATTCTTGGCTACTTCAGTATGATTTAAAGCGAAATCTTGCTGCACTTGTTACGATCCTTGGGATTTTTGACATGTTCTTTCATATCTACTTGGTTTTCTTATGAAACCCTAATTTGCTTACATCTCCTAGATCTGTACAGTTGTTAAATGATTTGATTCTATTCCTTTGATGTTTTACACTATCCTTTTAACTCTTTACAAAATCATCGATTTCAAAGTATTTTCACATTCTTCTCCAACTAGGGTTTACGGAACATCTTCTAAAGCTTTGTTTAAAAGTTCTTTATGTTTACACTTCCTTCTCTTGAATATTTCGATTGATTCTATGATTTTACTCCCTTTTGAACTCGCCTACATTGAAAACCTAAATTTCTTAGTTTTAATCTTACGGTTTATGACTTTTGTTTGATAACATGTTCAATTAATCTATATGTTTCTATATTTTGAGAATTTACCCTATGATTGCATGTTAAGGTTCCTAATTGCGATTATCCATGTTTATTATGCGACTTTTCCCTATTTTGTTCACCAATGTTTCTGATTCTTCACTTTTCCTTCTTGTATCAAGCTAATTCTACTAATTCAGACTATGCTCTACATGAATCCTTAATTTCTATTTGACTTTTGTCCTACTCGACCTCTTAGATTTCTAGTTTTTGCTTACTATGTGCTCATTCTTATAAAGTGGTGCTACATCAATTTTATTTTTTATTTGTGAATACTTGGGTCTTTGTGATTGATCATTTACTAATTTTGCATAATATCTCTACTGATTTTTAACCTTGAAAAATATTTTCTGACCTTATTATATGGTCAATTATGCTATTAACTGATTTCCTAAGTATTTTCCTTGATTGAAATATTTTGAACCT
The DNA here is from genome assembly GCA_034376525.1 of Nicotiana benthamiana. Classification (NCBI taxonomy): domain Eukaryota; kingdom Viridiplantae; phylum Streptophyta; class Magnoliopsida; order Solanales; family Solanaceae; genus Nicotiana; species Nicotiana benthamiana. Next base: position 124,118,504 of record CM067338.1, on the reverse strand, counting down.
AGCCTCTATTACTATGCTGAAAATATGTCCTTATAAGCTATTCCCAGCCTTATACGATTTCCTTCCTTATTTTTCACATGTTCATAACCGTTTGAAGTTAACTCCTCAATTAAAGGGAGTACTTACCTTGATTTCATGATCGATTGATTCTGAGTCCCCATAATTACCAATGAAATTTGATTTTCACCTTAGTTGCTACCCGCTTTCAACTACATATACACACTCTCTTATTAGCAGATAGACACGAACATATTTGGTTCAATAATTCTCCCCCTCACACTTGAACTTTCTGCTCTCCTTTTGTGATACTAGCTACTATTCTAAGTTAGCGGGCCGTAAGCCAAGTCTAATCATTATGTTCTCCTACTCTTTCACTTTGCTCATAGTCTTATCTACTAATATGTTCTAGTTTCAATTCAAGTTTCAACAACAATATGGTTCTTTTATTGCTTCAATTCATCTTGTTCCTAGTTTGCTTCTATCAATAGTTTTGTTGTCAAACTTGCAGTTAATGTGCTTACATGATTAACATGCTATGAACTCCCCTTCCTTAGAATCGGTATAAACATGTTACCCCCTCTATGTCTAATCATCTATTTTTGAGCATGTCAGTACCAATTGCCTCTACCTGTTATGTGCTTACCATCATATGCTCCATGTATCCTATACCCGGATCACCATGTATTTAAGTGTGTTCTTTATGTCTGAATCTGTAATACGTCTGGTCATTTGTGTCTGATCATGTTTGTACCAATTCCCAAGACCTTTGCGTGTTATGTGTTTATAATCAAGTGTTCTATGTATCCCCAAATCCCCTGACCCCTCGTTGTGACTACTGAACTTGCTTTGGTTCTTTGACCCCTAGCTGTGTACGAACTTGTCTTATCAGGTGTTGTATTTGGACTGTTGTTTTCTACTCCACTCTCTTTTAAAACTGTCTCTATTGTTTTACTAAGTTAATTCAAACAAACTTCTTTTAAATACAGTTTTCCCACTATCTTTCAACTTGTGTCAAGCTATTTCACTATACTCCTAAGTCAAAAGGTTATGCTCCCTTTAGTATGTGTACTGCCTAGAGATCCTCTTGAGAGCCCTATGAACTCTGGCATAGAGAGTCTAGACCTTCCACACAGCACTTATTCAATTTTGGAGACAAAGTCTCGATGTAGGCACTGCTCGGGGTCCTTGAGTTCCTTAGGAAACTTTCATGCCCCTAGACTATGACATTGTCTATGGAAATGAGGCAGTTGAGGCAATTGGAGGATTTGGAAACCTGGACCTAATTGAAAGCTCCCTATAGAATAGCTTCTTATTTTCTTATTCACTTATGCAATTCATCCATATGGTCTATAATAACTTGTAAAGGAATATTGGTGTAATTAGTGAAAAGGGTGGGTAGCTACATGTTTAAGGGTAATACGGGTAAGAACCATGCCTATATCACTTTACAATTTGATATGTTTGACTTATAAGTAGAAACCATGCCTATAGGACTTTTATATCTTGTTATGTTAGAAATCATGCCTTTAGGTCTCAATTAATTCCACAATAGAAACCATGCTTACAAGTCTTAAAATCAGTTTCACAAGTAGAAACCATGCCAATAGGATATAATCCAAGTTCAGCTTGTGTTATAACATCTATTTACATATTGTTTGTCATGATGCCTGCAAAGTTTCTGAAATCAGTATTAAAATAGATATCATGCCTATAGGGAACAACATCAAATTCCTCTTGTAGATCTAAACTAGTTTGGTTTTAAATAAATTAATCAGGTTAACTTTTAGTTAACTTCTGAATTGGCTTAATTAGTGGTTTACATTTTCTAAAACGAGTTCATTTAAAACTGCCTTAATTTTTAATTAGGCAGCATGCCTATATGGATTGAAGCATCCATTTCAAAACCTTCTTTATTTATTCATAAAATGCAATCATTAGTATTCCGTGTATAGGAAAGCCTGTAGGGCATTTTTAAAACTTACAATTCTGAAACTATTTCCGTGACTTAATGTTGTCCTGGTTTAAACAAGCTTTTAAATCAACAGTCTACTGATAGGGTCATATTTATGAGTTTCTAAGACACACTTTTTTTTGTGTATATTCACTTTGACATTATGCCTTAGGATAATATTTAATAAAAGGCCTTATTTGTGCTTGAGTCGTGCTGTTCGTATGCCTTGCTTGAGGAAGAGACTTTGAGCTTCTAATTGCTCCCTTTGTCCTTATTTGCAAAGAGCCTAATTGTTCTTGCATGTCACCTAAGTATTTTCACCTTTAAAACCTTAGGGGTCTGTCTATAACCTCCTTTAGGTAGAAGTCCTAAATTCCTCCAGGACCATTAAGAAGGGACGGGTAACAGCACAAAATAGAAAACGTTGACCAAACACTCGCTTTGAATGATCACTAAGGGAATGGGAAGGGTAGATATAGGATATGATGTCTGCATGCTAATGTCAGGTATAGCCCCTCACTGAGTGTTTACCGGACATTGTGTGGGGTTATCCTATGATCAAACCAACCTAGGACTCCTCTTTTTTCAAGATTCCTTTTTCTATTTAAAGTATTTATTTATACAACTTGTTAAAAAATCTTTATATTGTTACTTGAGTTAACCAACGTGCTTACAACCTATTTGATATAACTATTTATGGACCAATTTGTGAATATAAGTTTTGCCGGGACTCATAGCTATAGACCAAGAGGGGTTCCTAACACCCTCCCCTCGAGGTTATTTGAGCTCTAGCCCTTATTCACTGGTAATGTAAACTAATCCAATAGTTAATCACTCTGGCACTCTAATGCACCTTAATACGTTAGGTGGCTACTCTTCAAATACCCAATTTTCAAAAGGAAATGAGTTATCACAACCAATAAAATATCGAAACCAGGACTTCTCTCTCTCTCTCTCTCTCCGCGGAGGGAAAAAATGGTGCGCGACGGATGAAAACTGGATGAAGGAAAAAAGAGTGCAGAGCGTACTTTCAGTATAATCAACTATCTTCAACAGTAGTACCTTTTGAGATAAATCATATTCCAATTGCTTGGTAATTTTACTCCATCTTGATTTTCTAGTTGATACGAACCTTTACCAGTTATAACTGAAATTGGGTAAGGCCCTTCCCAATTTGGTCCTGAATTCCCGCTGTTCACTTCTCGGGTATATGAGTCACTTTTAGGAAGACCAAGTCTCTGACTTTAAAATAATAAAGATCATATCTATGATTTTTGTAAGTTTCTATCTTTCACTTTTGTGTCATCATTCTTATTTAGGCAAAGTTTTGATTCTCGTCAAGCAAATCCAACTTAATTAACATCACTTCATCATTTTCCAGCTTGTTTTCCTTGAAAAACCTCATGGTTTATTTGCCTATCTCCACCAGAATCAAAGCTTCTGCACCATACACGAGGGAAAAAAGTGTTTCTCCTATGCCTAATTTTGCCGTCATTCGATATGCCCAGAATACTCCGAGTAACTCCTCAAGCCATCTGCCTTTTGCATCCTCTAATCTATTTTTGAGATTTTTAATTATTACCTTGTTAGTCGACTCTGCTTGAGCAGTAGCACTTGGATAAGACGGAGATGACGTGATTCTTTAAACTTGAACCCGGCTAAGGATTTTGTAACCTTGCAACCTATTAATTTTGGCCCTTTATCACAAGCAATTTTCTTTGGTACTCTAAATCGGCAAATAATATGGTCCCAAAATCCATAAACTTTCATTCTCCAACCTTCTTGAAAGCACCTAGTTCGACCCACTTATTAAAATAATCAGTCAATATTAAAAAAAACAATTTACCTATCCGAGTCCTAAAGTTAAAGAATATGCTATGTCCATCCCCCACTTTATAAAAAACCATTGAGACACAATAGAATGCAAAAGTTATACATGCTCATGTATTAACTGTGCATAACGTTGGTATTTATCATATTTTTGTACGAACGTCTTTGCATCTCGCTCCCTTGGGGGAAAATAATAACTGACTTTTATTTATTTAAGTACCAATGAATCAACTCCAGAAGGATTGCCACAAAATTCTTCATGAATTTCCCTCATCACATAACCATCCTCTAATACTCCCAAACACCAAGCAGACAGACCCTAAAAAGACCTCTGTAATAATTCTTGTCAACAAAATATTTCTGGGCAGCTTTTGTTCGTAACGCCTAGGAGGTTTTAGAGTCATCGGGCAGTTTACCATGCCTTAAATATTCTATAAATTTATTTCTCCAATCCTAGGCTAGATTTATTTAACTTACTTTGCAATAACTATCTACATCTAATACTGAGTGCAAGAACTACATAACTACACCAGAATAAATGCATTTTATCTCTGTCGAATAACCCAACACATCAGCCTCCACGTTCTCCTCTCTTGGAATTTGGATCACAACCACTCCCTGAACTGAGAAAGAAAAATTTTGACTTTATTCAAGCACTTCTACATGCACGCTTCTTTGTCATCAAAAACACCATATAAATACATTACCACCAGTTGAAAATCACACTTTACTTCCATCACCTTGGAGCCTAGTCCTCGTGCTAATTCAAGTCTTGCAACTATAGTCTCATAGTGGACTTCATTGTTAGTAAACGAAATAGTTCGAAAGTTTTTTCTCAGGATTATTCCCGAAGGACTAATAATACTATCCCAAGACCGAAACTTTTTATGTTGGACACGTTATCTGTAAAAAGGGTCTATCTACCGAAACCAATCTCTGATACCATAACTACTTCTTTTGCAATTAAAAGCATCATCCCTAGACTAAAATCAGCCACAAAGTCGGCCAAAACATTTGACATAATTGCAATATGCGTTTTATATTCAATATCAACTTCAATAATTTCAACTGCGCATTTTCGATCTGATACTCAGGTTTATGAAGGATGTTCCTTATGGAAAAAGTCGGCATACTGACTATTGCGTGAAATTGAAAGTAGGATCTATGTTTTCGAGAGGCGACTATGAGAGCTAGAACCAATTTTCTAGGCGTGGATATCGTATTTCTACACCTAATAATATTTTACTAACATAATATATAGGAAATTGCGTACCTTCTTCCTCCCGAATTAAGGTTGCACTTGCTACAACTTACAACACTACCAAATAGACTAGCAACTACCTTCCATCCTTTGATTTTGAAATTAAAGGAGAACTAGGCAGGTACTTCTTAAAGTCTTTCAATGCTTGCTAGCAGTGCACTGCCCACGAAAAGTAATTCTTCTTTTCTAATAGCAAAAATAACCGATGACACTTGTCCAACGACCTTGATATAAATTTTCTATGAGTCGTCAACCTACTGGTCAAACTTTGCACTCCCTTTACGCTTTCTAGTTACTCAAGAATATGTTCTATGGCTTTATTCTTATCAGAATTTACTTCAATTTGTATATGCGAACCAAGAAGCTAAGAAATTTTTTGGACCCAACTCCAAAAGCACATTTCTCTGGGTTAAGCTTTCTGTTGAAGTTCCTTAAGATATCAAACATTACTTGAAGATAATTCAAATGGTTCCCTGCACTGGGAGACTTAACAACCATGTCATTAATAAAAACTTCCATTTTTACAAATATAACATCATGGATGTCTTATTAACGAGTCTCTGATAAGTGCCTCTAATATTTTGAAGTCCCAAATGTATCAAGGAAACTCATCAACTTATGCACGGTAGTGGCATCAAATTTGATCAATGTTCGGCAATGGAAAAGAGTATGTTGGGCAAGCCTAATTTAAATCCTTATAATCAATACACATTTTGAATTTATTATATTATTTGGTGCTACTACTATGTTTGCAAACCAATTAGGATATCTACTTCACGTATTGAACCTATATTAAGCAACTTAGTTATCACTTCTTTCACTAATCTATTTTTGACCTCGACTGGTCATTTTTCTACTTTATCGGAGGGAAATTAGGGTCGAAGCTTCTAGTGGGATACTTGACATATCTGAATAAGACCACATAAAATATTCAATGTTAGATTTAAGAAATTAAATAACTTCACGTGTGAGTTTGGGACTCAACCCCATTCTCAAGTAAATCTTTCTTTCAGGGAACTCAATGAACAAAATGACTTGTTCAAGCTCTTCTGCGGTTGATTTTGTTGCACCCATTTTTTTGGTACCTGAAAAGAGCTGGGCACCTGGTAAATATTTGATGTCTTATCCTCATTATCGTCTTCTAATTGGACTGAAACGAAAGTTGATACCAATTTATATAATTTCTATTTATTAATTTCTTTTGCCTTACTGATAGACAAAGTGATACCATTTATCTCCCTTGTAGCAGGTTGATCACCTCTAATCTGCTTAATCCTATCAGGTTTTGTAACTTTAGCAATTGACGATAAGTTTATGACACAACCTTTATTTTGTAGATCTGTGGTCTATCAATAATCACTTTATAGACAATATCACCATCCACAATTTTGAAACAAAGTGGATTTAATCACTCTTTTGGCATATGTATCCAAATACCTTCCAACGGGTGAACAAATACATGCATCTGCACACGAGGTTCAGAGAGTAAAGTGAGACATCCAACTCAATGAGTAATAAGGGTAAATAATAACTGAGAAGCAATAAACCACATAAAGCAAATCAACATGCTATATGCTATAGTGTAGCCGTTGAGAAAACAGGAAAAACATGAAAATCCTTTAGAAAATATCTTGACTCAGTTTAAAACCTCTTTTGAAAATATCTTTTCCTAACAGTTAAGCAATTAAAAATGCGGAACAGGTAGTGCAAGTATGGACAAAAGTCAGCCCCTCGGGCACAAACAAGTATGCATACTTGAACTCATAAACTCGATGTACATGCAATATTCTTGTTCCTGGTCAGCCATTGTTACCTGGCTCGTTCACTTCATACAGTATCACTGTTACCACTGTCTCAAATCTATCCTCCTTAAACGTGATTAGACAATATCAGAACAACAAATAAATATCTCAATAAATAACACAAACAAAGAATAATGCACGAAAGTATAAATGCAATGCATATGACAGTACACTCTGGTACCCACTGCGGCGTGTAGTCCGATCCATTTAACGTCAACGGCGCTCATTGGGGATGTATACAGACTCCGGGAGGGCTCCTACAGCCCAAGCGCAATATCAGCCGTGTCTTCGCATCAAACAAGCTCTCGGCCTCAATATCAACATAACATCGCTGCAGCGTGCAGCCCGAGCCATCCATATATTCAAAAATCACCATAACACTGCGCCGGTGCGTAGCTCGATCCATGCTCAGTCCAGAAATGCACAAATCCACTTGAGCAATATTAATATGATAATCCTCATCTCAAAACGTCAATAAACTGTTTAAGTTTTCAAGTCCTAGAGAAATGTCTGAGTTTGCAAAATAGCATTAAAACCTTAGATCGAGATCAAATAATATGCAAGTAATGCAAAAACAGGGATATCAATCCCCGAAGAGTTCAGATTGTTGGCGTGAAGCCACAACCATGGCAATCAGCCCAAATTATAATAATAACAAATAAGTTTAGTCAAATACACGATGAAAGTAGTCCCCAACGGTGCTCTACCCCACGCTCATATCTGGCATGCAAGTCACCTCAATACAACACTATGATATGAAAATCTGGGGTTTATAACCCTCAAGATATCATTTACAAGTATTACTCACCTCGAACCAATGAAATATCTAGCCCGCGATGCCTTTGCCCCTAAAATCGGCCTCCACGCACACGCACACCGTATCTAATCAAAATCAGAGTGAATACATCAAAATATGCCAAGGGTACAATACTCAATCGAAAAAAATCAAGAAATAGAAAAAATCTATAAACTAGCAAAACCCGAGCCTCGGGCCCGCTTCTCACAAAATTAAAAAATTTACATTACCCGATTTATCATCTCACCACAAGTCCATACATACCAAGAACTCCCAAATCAAAGCTCAAATGACCTATCAAATCCCAGTTCGAAATATTAAAATCTCAAGCCCTAGTTCATCAGTTTTAGGCTTAATTTCCATGAATTTCTAGACCAATTTCACAATATAATCATGTTTTTAGTTCATAGAACTTACCTCCAGTCAGTCCCCTTCGAAACCCTCTTCAATTGCTCCCAAAGAGCTCTCAAGGTGCTCAACATTGGAGGAAAAAAACTCCCAAGTCGCGGATGAAATGTCATTTTAACACCCTTCTGTGAACAGTCAATTTTTCATCTGCGGGGTCCAACCTACTTCTGCGACTACCGCTTCTGCGGTTTTCTATCCGCTTCAGCGGATTTCACTAACTCGCCCAGGACCGCTTCTGCGGTCCATTCCCCCAAAAGATACACCGCTTCTACGGTCCCACATCCGCTTTTGCGAAACTGCCTCCAGCTCCCCATTTCGCTTCTATGACTTCTCCTTTCACTTCTGCGGTACCGCTTCTGCGGCCCCAATTCCACATAAGCGAAAATACCAGAAGCAACATCAATAATAATTCATAAGCACCAAAACTCACCGATTAACCACCTGAAGTCAACCCGACGCCCCCGGAACCTCAACCAAAAGCACAAATATGATCTATTACCTTATTCAAACTACCTCAAACAATCAAAACACTACCGTTAGCACCAATATAATCAAATTTTACCACATTAATGCCTAAGTTCTTCAAAATTTTCTGAAATGCAGTTTCAATAAAAAATCCGACCAAACAATATCCGAATGACATGAAAATATGCACATATATAAAAAATCACCTAACGAAACTGTAGCAACTCTCAGAACTCTATTCCGACCCTCGGATCAAAATCTCGCATAAAAACCAGATTTTGCCAAAATCCTAATTTCGCCAAAATCCTAATTTAGCCAAAATAGGGTAACTTCTACAATGAGCCTCCAAATTTACTTTGGATTGCACTCCTAAGACTTAAATCACCCCCCGAAACTAACCGACTCATCGGAAATCAATTCCTAGCTCTCTAACTCACAAGTCAACTTCCGATTGACTTTTCCAGACTAGCCTTCCCTAAAAGAGACTAAGTGTCTCATTTTCCACAAATACTAATCCAAATCAATTCTAACATACCACATACTAATAATGAAACATAACGGAGCTTAATATGAGGAAAACAGAGCATTAACGCATGAGACAACGGGTCGGGTCGTCACATTTTCCACAACTTAAATCAATGCTCATCGTCGATCGTACCCAGAGTTGTCCTAGAAGCAAACCAATAGCTGAATAACCTTACCACGCATATACCTGGGTTGATCCCACGTCACCCTATCTCGCATAGGTCTGATAACAAAACATAGATGAAATCTCATGACCCATCTAGTCCATGACCCGTATGACCACATTGCACTTTCCGAAATTTATACACAAGACCAGAACCTCATATCTATACTCAGGATAAGTCCGAACTAGCTGTAATAATCTATACCTGCAATCTCCGATGCAATTCTATGATATGCCACATACCTCAAACAGACGCAGTGATAACTCCCATTCACGACAGCTGTCCACAACAACCATATATCGATTAAAATCTCTTATTAGCTAAATTCTCATTCCAACACTTTCATATCCTACCACTGATAATGAAACACACAGCGAACCATAACCATTTCTCAGATCAACCATTCACGAAGGCATTTCTTCCCTTTTGACTAATACCACAACAGATTCCAAGCTGGACCTCGATATCATCCTTTCAACAAGCTGAAATCAATTACATTCGCATCCATTAATGATCACAGAGATCTCTTCTGACCAAACACACCACCCTGGTGACATGATACATCAACACGGCCTAATCCTCAACTTGCGTAACTACGCGCACCCGTAAACATTAGTCAGAATATACATCGATCGTGAAAATGACTCGATTGAAAGAGTTGTACCTCAAGCTCGCCAGTACCATCATAACACAATGCTGAGAATCCATCTCACATCATAGAATAGAGCATACAAATCTATCCTGCAGGGTTATATCGCCACATAGGCTCGCTACAGTGCACGATCCTATCCAACCACCGCTTCGCATGAGACATTTCACGTCAATATACTTGAAATTGACAACCACAAACGATTGATATCTGAAATCCAAACAAATAATTATATCCATGGGGAAGCAAGTGATATACACCATATGATCCTGAAAGGACACAACTGGTGTGCCATTCACTGAGCAACGCGTAATATGCACTTCCTTAGAAACCAAGAAGCAAGGCATAAAAAATAGCATTTGGAAAACTATTCTCAATGATCGCAACCTCTGCACTGACATACATCATGAAGGCTCAATTAGGAAAAGCAATATTTCCTAGCCGTCTGCTTGGTCCTTGAAAGATGAACTACTCAACAAGAACATAACTCAATGCACCTCCCCACTCAAACCGCGGTATTTCCTGCATTAGCCCATAGAGCACTAGAATTAATTTAACACCCAGATAACCAGTCTGAACTCCAAGATCACATCCAAAATCCAACATACCAGCAACAAAAGATTCACTCGAGCCACCAAATCCCAATAGTCGCCAAACGGTGCCAATACACATGATCCACCATCACAAATTGCCTGAATATGAGGACTTCTGCCTCCAATTCCACAGAGCATACGAATCATCATAGTTGATCCCAATTTCACCGTCTGAGCACATGCCATAGCTAAATATCCAATAATCTCCCTATGACACCAAGTAAACTCGAAAATCACTCGTCGATCTAACGAGGAAGTGCCGCAATACCAGCGACGTACCATCACTTAATCACATTGCTATTTCTCTGAAATATATACTCTCATCGGATAACTTTTAAACAGCCGTACAATTTTCCTTCATTATCTGAGGCTACCCGCTGCCTTCGTGCTTTATGAATTTCCTTTCTAACCTAAACTAGAACGTTTCTAATCACGAACTTCCATGGATTTCATCTAAGGCAAATCCTTACACATCTCATGCCTTCGTAGAAAATGCACCTCTTCAACCACAGTACGAGTCAATAAGAACTCTCCCAATTTCACTTGCACCAACTAAACTGCCATGACTGAATCCTTCTAACCAAATCATGCTAAGCAAGTCGTCAAAACCCAAGAGCATTGCTGCAAAATTACATGTGATAACTCATTACCTCAATTACACACCTAGAATTAACAATACCCTTACCATGCCGATCCGGTCTGTTATCACGCTACTCCAATTATCTAAGTTCCTTCTGATTCATCTTCAACTCTATATTCGCCCTTGCCATAGTACCACAATGCCTAAACCGAGGTTTGCCACACGAGTCTCAACTATATGACTACACTGTCTAAGACCCATAGGCCACTGAATACCCTCTATAATGTTCCCAGAAATACCACATTCCCGCATGTTCTACTTGAAGAACTTACTGTGAATCTAACTATGTTTCCTTCACTTTCCTGATGCGGATACATTTATTACCATAGTTAATGTAGAATACCACAAGTCTTGATATCTTCTAAGGAAACCCAATTCCTAACGCCGTATGCAACTTTAGAACTCTCAATTGACATACGCAGACTTTTGAACCCATTAGAACCATTATCGCAATTCATTCACTCTTATTCAATTGCAATTTACCTGATCAAATAAACATAACCACCCGCGCCTCACTGGCACTCTGACCCAGCACGACATGATCTCATTCCTATACAACCAAACCGCTTCCTTCTCTTTACACTAAGCATTCTTTATCAACAACAGCTCAAGATATCCTATTATTTCTACACTTCCACAAAATACCATATAACCCTTGTCAAAATTTTGCTTCACTCATGCCATCCTCGGCTTAACTTTCAGCAACCAGAACTGATCCGCCAGCATATCTCGAAACTGAACCAACATAGCACATGACCGTGCAATCATCTACTCAACAGCAACCTCCCCAACATGGCTCGAAATCATAGACCAAAATATTTCAATAGCTCATAACAGTTTTACTCTATTGATGCCACAGTAACATAGTGAGAATAAGCTCCAATCATTTATAAGTTGTGAAAAACAAACATATTAACAAACACACAAGGACCATACCACGCTAGAAAACTCCGCAGGAGATAGCCCTCCACTTTGCCTCAACATAATATTTCCATATACCTTCAACCGTCATATACTTTACATAGTAGACTAGTCTTTCTGAGTCTGAACTAAAACCGCAACATGCTATTTACTTCACTCCCCACTAGGAGACTTAAAAGATTTTTCACGCACCCATAATGCGGGGCAACACATCCAAACTCAATGGAAAACAAACACTTAATGGTTCACCTACATCCAGCAGACCTTCTTTCACACCTCCAAGTCATATAGGAACATCACACAGTACCAACATACTCACCATATTGCTACCCAGCCTTCATTTCCACTAATAGGGTCAACACTGAACATATATGTTCATAACACTAGCTCGCACAATCGGCACCTTCATGCTCAAGCCATAAGAAAAGATCATACCACAAGTCCTCCAAACTGCCTCAATATCAACTCATAGAAATCACTTCTTGCCCCTCGATCGGTTAATCAAAAGCTGTCAAGGCACATCTAATACTGAGCGCTCATACGTGCATGCGAACGTGTGGAAGGAATTTCTAGAGTTATTTTCCAAGCTGAATCAAGAAAGCACGGTAACATTTCAAGAATGTGAAGTTTTCCTAATAGTTCTGCAGCCTCTCGAGGATAAATACAGACGTCTCCGTACCGATCCGCGAGACTCACTAAACCTGCTCATGACTCATGAGATCTAGTAACCTAGGCTCTGATACCAATTTTTCACGGCCCAATTCCCGAACCCGATCGTAATGGCGCCTCTCGTTAAATCAAGGCCAGCCAACAAATTAACAATACTTCTTTTAGCAATTACTTGTCATAAATGAGTCAAAATAATGGAAAACATTATCATAAATGCGGAAGAAAATAATATTATAGGAACCCATTGCAGCTCAGCTCGTAACCGGGGTGTCACAGGTCACGAGCATCTAAAGAATCCTAACAATATTACAAGTCCAGTAATAAAGAGATTGGGATTTAATAACAACAAAAGAAACACGGTGCCGGAATGTCGATGCTCACCTGGCACAGCTACAATAACAAGATCTAATCGGCTCAAAACCCACCAACGGGTGAATAATTACCTACATCTGCACACGAGGTGTTGGTAGTAAAGTGAGTACTCCAACTCAATGAGTAATAAGGGTGAAATAATAACTGAGTAGCAATAAACCGTGTAAAGTAAATCAACATGCTATATTGTACAATGTAACCAATAAGAAAACAGGGAACGTGAAAATCCTTTAAAAAATATCTTGACTCGATCCAAAACCTCTTTTGAAAATATCTTTTTCCAACAGTTAAGAAATTAAATGCGGAACAGGTTGTGCAAGTCAGCACAAAATTAAGCCCCTCGGGCACAAACAAGTATGCATAATTGAACTCAGATAATCGCCCAACATGCAATATTCTTGTTCCTGGTCAGCTATTGTTACCTGACCTGTTCACATCATACAGTGTCACTATTACCACTTTCTCAAATTTATCCTCTTTAAAAGTGATTAGACAATATCATAACAGCAAATAAATATCCCAAGAAATAACACAAACAACAAATAATGCATGAAAATATGAATGCAATGCAATGTATATGACGGTACACTCTGGTACCCACTGTGGCGTGCAGTCCGATCCATTTAATATTGGCGGTGCTCACAGGGGTGTATACAGACTCTGGAGGGGCTCCTACAGCCCAACCATAAGATCAGCCATGTCTTGGCATCAAACATGCTCTCGGCCTCAATATCAATATAACACTACTACGCCGTGCAGCCAGAGCCATCTATATATTTTGATTTCACTATAGCACTGATGCGGTGTGCAGCCCGATCGATGCTCAATCCAGAAATGCACATATTCCACTTGGGCAATATTAACATGATAATCCTCAGAACAAAATGTCATTAAAATATTGTTTAAGTTTTCAAGTCTTAGAAAAATGGCTGAGTTTGCAAAATAGTATTAAATCCTTGGACCGAGATCAAATAATATGTAAGTAATAAAAAAACTGTGATATCAATCCCCGAAGGGTTCACAAAGTTGCCACCAAGCCCAGAACATAGCAATCAGCCCAAATTATGATGAAAACAAATAACTTCAATCAAATTCGCGGTAAAATAACCAACCAGGACGGACCAAGTCACAGTCCCTAACGGTGTTGTACCCCACGCTGATATCTTGCATGCAAGTCACCTCAATACAACACTATGATGTGCAAATTCGGCGTTTCAAACCCTCGGGATATCATTTACAAGTATTACTGACCTCGAACCGGTGAAATCTCTAGCCAACGACGCCTTTGCACCTCGAATCGGCCTTCACGCGCGTCGTATCTAATCAAAATCAGAGTGAATACATCAGAATAGGCCAAGGAAAAAATACCCAATCGAAAACAATCGAGAAATAGCAAAAATCTTGAAACTAGAAAAACCCAAGCCCCGGGCCTACTTCTCGCAAAATTACAAAACCCGCATGATCGGATTCCTCATCTCTCCACGCGTCCATACATACCAAGAACTCCCGAATTCGAGCTCAAATGACCTACCAAATCCCAATTCGAAATATCAAAAACTTAAGCCCTAGTTCATCAATTTTAGGCTTAATTTCCATGAATTTCTACACCAATTTCACAATATAATCATGATTTTAGTTCATTGAACTTACCTCCTATTAATCCCCATCAAAACCCTCTTCAATTACTCCCAAAGAGTCAGAAGGTGCTCAAAAATGGAGAAAAATAACTCCCAACTCGCGGATGAAATGTCATTTTAAAACCCTTCTCTGAACAGTCATTTTCGCATCTGCGTTGTCCAACCCGCTTCTGCGACTACCGCTTATGTGGTTTTTTATCTGCTTCTGCGGATATCATTAACTCTCCTAGGACCACTTATGCGGTCCACTTCCCCCAAAAGCGAGACCGCTTCTGTGGTCCCACGTTCACATCTGCGGAATTGCCTCCATCTCCCCATTTCTCTTCTGCAACTTTTAACTTCGGTTTTGCAGTACCGCTTTTGCGGCCCCAATTCCGCATAAGCGGAAATACCAAAAGCAACAACAATAATAATTCATAAGCCCCAAAACTCTCCGATTAACCACCTGAGCTCACATCGAGGCCCCCAAGACCTCAAGCAAAAGTACGAATATGATCTATTACCTCATTCAAACTTGCTCCAACCATCAAAACACTACCATTAACACCAAGATCATAAAATTTCACCAAATCGAAGTCTAGGTTCTTCAAAAACTTCCGAAATGCACTTTCGATCAAAAACCCGAGAAAACGATTTCCGAATGACCTAAAGATTTGCACACATATCAAAAATTCACCATACAAAACTACATCAACTCAAAGAATTCCATTCCGACCCTCGGATCAAAATTTCGCATACCAACCGGATTTCGCCAAAATCCTAACTTTGCCAAATTAGGCTAACTTCTACACCGAGCCTCAAAATTTACTTCCGATTACACTTCTAAGCCTTGAATCATCCCTCGAAACTAACTAAATCATCGAAAATCCATTCCGCACCCTCTAACGCACAAGTCAACTTCCGGTTGACTTTTGTAAACTAGCATTCCCATAAAAAGACTAAGTGTCTCACTTTCCACCAATACTAATCCAAATCAATTCTAACACACCACATACTAATAATGAAACATAAAGGAGCATAATACGAGGAAAAATAGAGTAGTAACGCATGAGACAATGGGTCGGGTCGTCACAATATTTTTGGTCAATTTTGCTTGTTCTAAGACCTTTAATCGGATAATATTGGTTGAACTACCTAGATCAACTGGCACACGCTTAATTTTAAAATTTAAAACATTTGAAAATATTACTAAACCATTATTGTGCGGTAAAATAAGGCCATTTTTATCTTCTTCAGTGAATGTGATTTAATCTTTTTCTAGCGCTTCCCGGATCTTTTTTCATGAGTGACTAATATCTTCGTGTTCTTTGCAGCTAAAAATTTCACCTCACTCACTTCAACACAACCAAAAATCATGTTTATTGTAGGATGTGGAGATCGTATAGTTGGCTTTTCCGGTTTCATTGTATCTCGATTCCTAGCGTAATTGCTCTTAGTCGGTCACTTAAAAACTCTCTAAGATGATCATTTTACAACAACATCACTACCTATTCATGAAGGTGCCAGTAGTCCCCAGTCCTATGATCATGTGTACCTAATGATGTCCACAACACACCTCAATAAGAGATATGCAATAATAATTACCCAACTAAGGGTCCAAGTTGAATCTACTGGGAGTTATGATGGGTGTTAACAGTAAATATTCGAAGCAAGAAAATGAGTTGTGTAATATTGCACTTCCACAACAAATTTTTATTTACTACTCTTACTTTTGCTTTAATAAATACAAGCTAAAGAGAATAGACTAGAGATAAATATTTTTGAGGTTTTTCCAATTAGGTTAAAGGCCTAGGGCTATGAACATAACCTAGGAGTTTGGGTAATAGGATAAAGACGTTAATGTTTTATTGTTGATTAGGGTATATTATAGCTCTCAACTCGATATTACCCACTCAATACCTCTCGATCATAGAGTTATTTTGCCCAATTTAGTTTTCTCAAGTCCAAATGGGTATCAACCAAAACAGTTGATAAGAGCTCAAGTCGAGTTCTTACTATCTCTAGTTTGAACATTTAATTAGGTTAATCAATCTCTCAATTAAACCATTTCCTACTTAGCTAAGTTATCTTATACTAGGTCCCTCTTTCTCAAGTAAAGACTAAGTCAAATAGACATGAATTAATATTTGTTATTATTACTTCAAAAATTGAAGCATGAACTAAGATAAATAACAATACCCAATTATAAACAAGCACGAAATTAAATACCCATAAAGTTTACACACTAGGGTTGGGTAAAATCCTAGTAAAAATCTATCTACTCATAATGGAAATTGCATAAAATAAATCTATCTGCTCCCAACTCTTCTATCGATGACCCGTGATGTATTAATGTGTTCATGTTTGCCTTCTGGTTATCCATAAGCTTCTTCAATGTCTCTTTAATGGTCGGGAGAAGCTAAGGTGCCTGAGCAGTAGACTATGCTGCAATAGCACATGAATAGTTAGATAGCTTTACAGTAGCTATCTGCATCCAATTATCAAGACTCACCAATAACTTGGAGACTCGCAGTGCGGAGAGTGGGATAGTAAGTGTAGGCAATGGATTCAAAGCTGAGGTGGGAATTGGGGCAGGAAATGTAGTAGGGGTTGTAGATGATGGTGAAGTATAGTTGCGGCACTGGGGGAAGGCTTGGCCGAAGTGGATGGAACATGTGTTTCCGCAACTACCATAGTTGTCTCATCAGACTGGCCCGTGTTGGTAGAAGGCTAACCTTTCCTTTTGAGGTTGTTTGCATCCATTAGTGAGTACCAAGAGAAATGCTTCTTTAGCCTCACCTTTGTATCAAAATCCCTCGGCTCTACCCATGTATCAATGAGATATTCTATAATAGTGTTGGGATATGGGTAGGATGAGTCTTCTTGTTGAGAAATCACTAAGATCTTGGCCGACATCATGGCACCTACATTTATAGGGTATCCGGCTATAACAAAAGTAACCAAAATTGCCCTAGGGATTGAAAAGTGAGTCTCTTTCTGGATCGAGTCTAGTCTACTGCACACAAATGTCTGCCACCCCTTTGCCTCAAAGCTCATGGAGTTCCAGTGGATAGTAACCCAAGCGTTAATCAACGGTGGTGCTAGCCCTGGTGCTGCTAGAATATATGCTAACCAAGGTCGGGTTGTGTCTCCCAGTGCATACTTCCCCAAATATTCCTTTGGCTCAACATCTTCGAACCCCAAGTATGTGTTGAGTGTATGCTAATCAAATCTCACTTTGAGGTTACGCACTTTGGTTACCTTTATCCCTTTTTTAATATGCTCCACATTGGTGTAGAATTCCAAGAAGAGGTTTTCTTTTGGCATCCACTACGCTCTGAGTAAACCACATCCATCCCTTGCCCTCCCTAAACTGTCTCAACACAGATGGACTATACTTCTCCAAATTTTTCAATAGGAACTGTCGCTCAAGGGTTAGATACCTCTCTAGATACCATGTACGGAAGCTAGTGAAAGCTTCTAGACTGATGAATCGATCGTACCAAACCTCTTCTTCTTTGTTCTCTCAAACCCTAACAACTGTAGAATGTCCCTTCTTTGATCATTGAGGATATCCTGATAGGGTGCATCATATGTCATAGGGACTGGTGCGGTCGAAGGCTTAAAAACTTGACTAGCACTTTTTGATCTCTCAGAAATGCTATGAGATGAGGACTGCTCGTCTGTGGGTTGGAATCTCCCTTGCGGCCTTGACTGTACGACCGGATGCTCTTGAATAGAGGCTAAACTTCCCTCTGATGCTTCCCTAGAAAAGACATATGAACTCATTTTAGATAGTTCTACACCTCTCCCTCTCCCGGATGTTGTCTTTTTTCTAATTTCTTTTTAATGGGCAAGAGGTAAGGCCATATTTTCTCGTCCCCCAGAAGGTTCAGCTCCCCCTTAGAAGCATCTCCTATTCCCCTAGATCGAACCATTGTGTGTTGCAACCAAAGGAAATTGTTAGTTACAATTCAATGTTCAAAAATACACAGGAGATATGAAAGTAAGGTATAAACCAAAAGACACAGTGAGGGTTCACAATCAAAGCATGCTTGCAGGAAAATATCTGCAGTCCGCAAAATTTCCTTGTGGTCGTAGATGGGGAATCGCGGACCGCACATTTTTTTATTTGCAGTCGCAAAAGTATACGATATGCACAATTTCACTTGCGGCCTCACCTCCAACACCAAAAATGCCAACTCTATTATGACAGAGAATTGGCTGATGTGAAGCTGCAATATAATTTCAGCGGTCCAGACTTTTAGACATGTGATAGCACATTTGAGTCAAAAGTGTAGACTCTCTTATGAGAGTAACTGGGGTGTCCTGCGGTCGCAATTGAAATTTTGTGGTCCACACAATTTCACTTACAACCATAGATCTCTTCTTTCACTATGCTACCTTAAAATCAGTATCTGCGAACTGCAAAAATTCACGTGCACCACATAATTCAACAATTACGCATAGGTTAATTATTTCTATATAGCTTTTGGAATTTATATGCACACTTTATCATGGAAACATCATAGATATATAAAGATATGTTACCCTAGTCCCTATAGAGCATGGATTACTTAACTCATTACAGATTTACCACACATGGACCCGCAATTGGATTCTAGTGTGTGGTCTGCACTTCTTTCAATACTTAACTAGAGTTTTGTCCACAATTTCTATAAGTCACATTTAGCCTTGTAGCATTCTTCAAATAAAGTTAGAACACAAATAACACCTAACTACCAAAGAAAAAGAAAAGAAACATATGTTGCCTCCGAAGAAGCGCCTGATTTAATGTCGCAGCAAGACGCTGAATACCCTCAGTTTAAATGAATGATCGCACGATGTATCTGTCTCCAACTTTTCTCAAATAGTTCTTCACCTGGTGACCACTGAATCGGAATAATTGTTCTTCAATTCCAATGCACCACACACCCACAATTTCAAAAGGACCACTCCACTTAGACTTCAACTTCCCGGGAAACATCCTCAGTAAGTGTTGTAAATCGTCCAATAAGCTCATAATGCATCATTACGCTTCTTGGACCAATCCCTCTGATTATCATTCACCGTTTTTGAAAAAATACTCGTTATCTCTCGGTTGGAGACTTCTACTTGACTGATAGCTTGTGGATAGTAGGAAGTCCTGATTTTATTAGTAACACTATACTTTCTAAGTAAAAGTGTCGAAAGCCTTGTTGCAAATATATGACGCCCCCCCCCCCCCACCCCAATCGCTTATAATAGCCTGTGTAGTACCAAACCCTGTGAATATAGTCTTCTTCAAGAAAGCCACCACACTTCTCGCCTCATTGTTGGGTAGACCAATGTCATCAACCCATTGGGACACATAACACATTGTGACCAAGATGTAGGTGTTTCCATAAGAACATACGAAAGGACCCATGAAGTTAATACACACATCAAAAATATCGATCTCCGAAATAATGGTGAGAGGCATTTCATTTTTCTTTGAGATTCCACTGGCCCTTTGACATTCACCACATCTTTTCACTAACTCACTTGCATCCTTGGAAAGAGTAGGCCAATAAAAACCACAAATAAGCACTTTGGTTGTCGTTCTTGCTCCACCATGATGACCACCACCATATGGCGACGAATGAAAAACCCCAAGAATTTCACCCTTATCTTCTTCCAGTACACATCTTCTAAGCACCCCTTCCATACAAATCTGGAAGAGGTATGGCTCATCCAATAATAATCTTGACAATAATGTTTGAGATTCTTCCTTTCATTTGAAGATAACTCATCCATAATGATTCCACACCCAAGAAAATTTTAATACGCGAACCACGACACCTCTTTCATCGAAATAGCTAAGAGTTGTTCACTGGGGAAGGAGTCATTGATTTCAAGGCCATCATTTAGTCTCCCTTCCTCCTCTAAACGAGACAAGTGGTCCACCACTTGGTTTTCACTGCCTTTTCTATTTTGGATGTTAATATCCAATTCTTGCAACAAAAGCACATCAACCGAGCTTTGGAGCCCTTCTTGCTCATAAGGTTACAAAGTACCACATAATCCGTGTGGACAATGACTTTAACACCCATCAAGTACGGGTGAAACTTCTCAATTGCAAACACAATGGCAAGGAGATATTTCTCCTTAATTTTATAGTGGACTTGCGCACTATTCATGGTCTTACTAGCAGTATACGAGATTTAAAAAAATTTGTTGATGCATTGTCCCAAAACAACTCCAACCGCTACGTCGATGGCAGCGCACATGAGCTCAAAAGGGACACTCCAATTTGGAGCGGTGATAATGGGAGTGTTTGTCAACTTGAACTTTAACAATTCAAAGATGTCATGCAATCATCATTGGGGTTAGACTTGTCATCCTTCTAGAGAAGCTTGCACAAGGGGTTCACCGCCTTAGATAAATCTCTGATGAAACACGGGTAAAACCCCAAGTGGCCTAAGAAATTCTGCAAGCCCTTCACCTAAGTCGGAGGTGAAATTTTAGAAATCGCCTCAATCTTTGCCTTGTCAACTTCAATTCCATTCTTTGAGATTTTGTGGCCAAGGATAATGCCTTCCTCGACCATGAAATGACACTTCTCCCAATTGAGCACCAAATTTGTTTCTTCACATCTTGCAAAAATTTTATCCAAATATTCCAAACAATCATCAAAGAATCTCCAACCACTAATAATTCATCCGTGAAAACTTAAAGGTAGTCCTCCACCATGTCCATGCAATTAGCCATCGTACCCCTTTTGAAAGTCGTCGGTGCATTGCACAAACCAAATGGCATCCGCTTGAAAGCTAAAGTAACATAGGGACATGTAAAAAAATTTGTCTGGATATTCTGGAGCAATAAGGATTTTTTTGTTGCCCGAATACCCATCAAGAAAGCAACAAAAAGCATGACCGGTCAATCTACCGAGCACTTGATCTAAGAAAGGAAGTGGGATAGTGATCCCTCCTTATGACTTTATTGAGCTTGCAATAGTCCATACACACTCTCCAACCGGTCATCGTTCTAATAGGAATCAATTCATTCTTGTCATTGTTGACCACCGTCATGCCCACTTCTTCGGGATACATTGAACCTGAGACGTCTTGAAACTATCAGAGATGGGAGAGACAACCCCGGCATCCAACCACTTGATATTCTCCTTTATGACAACTTCTTGCATAGCCTCATTGAGTCTCATTTAGGTTCAGTAGATAGTTTGGCGCCTTCCTCCAAGTTGATAGTATGCATGCAAAATGCGGGGCTTATCCCCCCAAAATATCCGCCAAGGTCCACCCAATAGCCTTCTTCCTTTTTTGTAGCACCACCAAAGTGGAATCCACTTACACGTTAGGCACACAAGAGGAAAGAATAACCGTTAAAGTAAAACAAGGACCAAAAAATTGATAATAAATATGTGGAGGCAATGGCTTCAACTCCAAGGTAGGAGGCTCTTCAATAGAAGGCTTTGTAGGAGAAGTTGTCCTATTTTTATGATCCAAGGACAATTTCTTAGGTGTATAGTTGTACGACCTCATTTCTTGTAAAGAGTTCACGCATTCCATGAAGCCATCCATTTTGTCATTATCAAAGTTGAGCAAGACGGCCTCCATCATATCATCCACAATGATTATAGCACTTTTTTATCAATAATAACATCAGTCACCAACTCCACAAATGAGCTCTCCTCATTGCTATTTGGTTTCCGCATTGACTCATACACATGGAAAACCACTTTTTCATAACCAACCCGGAAGGTGAATTCTCCGGCTTCAACATCACCAAGATCCTTCCTCGTAGCGAGGAAAAGATAAAAAAAAAAATAATCAGCACCTTATTATAAACTTCACATTCTAAAATGAAAAAATCCATTGGAAGAATGAATCTATTAATACGAACCAAAACATCTTCAATAACTCCCAAAGGTCTCTTTATAGTACAATTGGCCATTTGCAAACTCATAAATGCAAGTCTTGGTTTCCAATTACCAAAGTATTGAAAGCCGAATAGGACATCAAATTGATACTTGCACCATTATCAAAAACAGCTTAAGCAAACTCGGCACTATCAATTGTACAAGGAATCATGAAAGCACCAGGATCCTCAAACTTAGGTGCCATTGAATGCATAATGGCACTCACTTTAGGAGTGACTTTGATTGTTTCCAAATTCATTGATCATTTCTTCGTCATATGATCCTTCATAAACTTTGCATAACTGGGCATTTTCTCTAAAGCTTCAACTAATTGCACATTGACTGAGAGACTCTCTATCATTTGAATGAACTTCCTAATTTATTCTCACCATTTTTCTTGGCAAGTCTTTGAGGGTATGTAGGTGGAGGCTTTGGCAATGATGCCATATTCTTTTGCACCACCAGCTCCAGTACGTCAATAATGTGATCCCTAGATTGGTTCACCTACTCTTGAGTCTCTTCCATGCTATCATCAATATCAAGCCGAACCTCATCATTTGATTGCACCATATTGTTCGAGACCTCTTCATATTGCACCACTTGCTCATCATTCAAAATTTTCCTTTGAATTGAGGTGGCTGAATTCCCACCTCGTCCACTTCTTGTAGAAACGGCCATGGCATGCCTCGTGTCGTTTCCACCCTTTGGGTTTACTATCATGTCACTTGGTAGTGACCTCTTAGGATGAGAATTTAGTGCTTGAGAGATTTATCTCATTTGAACTTCTAAATTGCGGATTGATGTGTTGTGTGAGGCAAGTTGGGCATCTGAATCGACATTTTTTCCATCATTTGCTTGAACATATATACGCCCTATTTAATTGTTTAAAGAAC
The DNA here is from genome assembly GCA_034376525.1 of Nicotiana benthamiana. Taxonomy (NCBI): domain Eukaryota; kingdom Viridiplantae; phylum Streptophyta; class Magnoliopsida; order Solanales; family Solanaceae; genus Nicotiana; species Nicotiana benthamiana. Next base: position 124,095,055 of record CM067338.1, on the reverse strand, counting down.
ATGCACATGTGAAGGATAAGGAGGTGGTTGCTAAGTTGTTGATACATCAAGGGCCTTTGAAAACTCGACCCCCTGGTTGCCTTGACTGTTTTTCCATCAGCCTTGATTATTACCCCCCCCCCCCAAATTTTTCTTCATCATTTCCACTCCCATTTCCTTGGTTGTTGTTGTTATATCAATTCCCTTGATTGTTGCCACCACTCTAATTTCCTTGGTCATTAAAATTCCAATTGCCTTGATTGTTTTAAGGTTACCATTTTTGTTGGTTTGGGCCTTGAAAGTTGTTTCTTTGTCCTTGAAGATTTTTCACATATTGCACATCCTCTTCTTGTTCATTATAAGAATCACTATCCTCTTGTGCATATTTCTCCACTTGATTTTGCACTTGTGGATCCTTGGTCCTTTCTCTTGTTTACCATCATGTTCAACCCTTCCATGGCATCGACTTGCTTAGGATTTTGCGTTTGTTGAAGTTGAGCCATTGCTAGTTGATTCATGGTGGCATTCCATTCTGCAATAGCTTGCCCATGGTCATGTAACTCTTTATGAAGGTGGATCATGTTCAGATCACCTTAGAACATTTGCCCGGGCTTGCCACTGTGAATGTTTTCACCATTTCATCCAAAGTCTCACACGCCTCTACATATGGCATAGTCATAAAGTCCCCACCGTCAAGTTGATTCACTACACATTTGTTGGTTGTGTTAATCCCGCGATAGAAGGTTTTTTTAATCATGTTTTCTATCATATCGTTGTTGGGATATTCATTGACCATTGTTCTATATCGCTCCCATATCTCATGTAGTAGATCTTTTGGCTCTTGCTTGAATGCCAAATTCTCATCTTGAAGTGTAGCCATATGCCTGCGAGAGAAGTACTTAGCAATAATTTTCTCCGCTACTCATCCCAAGTACGAATGGAATGGTTTGGTAGTCGTTCCAACCAATATAAAGCTTTCCCCCATAGAGAGAACGGAAAAAGCCTTAGCCTTAATGCATCCTCGGAGACATTTGTTTGATTGCTCCTCCAACAAGTGTCCACAAACCCCTTCAAATGTTTATACATGTTTTAACTTGGAGCACCGGTGAAGAAACCCCATTGATCAAGCAAAGTGAGCATTACATTGGTGATTTGAAAGTTGCCCGCCCTAATAAGGGGTGACTATTTCACTAGCATATCCTTCATTGGGTAACACTCCGTGTGGAGCCACTCACGGTGGAGGTTGGGATGGAGCTGAGAAATTTTCATGAGGCACGAGGCCTCTTCTATTAGCTTGAGGTTTAAGAGGAACCTACTCCACTTGCTCATCGTCGACGTACACATCCCCTAAAGGCATATTTCTGAGTTTATTGTTTGCCACCTTAATTGTACCTAAAATTATTTCGCACAAGTCAGTAACAGCGAAAGGAAAAGAAGATAGTCCAAAAACAAACCCAAATATATAGCTAACACCATTTTAACTCTCCAACAATGGTGCCAAAAATTGATGACGTCCACAACACACCCAAATAAGAGATATGATATGCTCATATGCAATAATTATTACCCAACAAATAGTCGGGGTCGAATCCACTGAGAGTTATGTTAGGAGTATATATTCAAAGCAAGAAATGGGTTGTCTATGGTTTGTACTTCCAAAATAAGGTTTTGTTTTCTACTCATACTTTTACTTTGATAAATGCATGCCAAAGAGAATAGACTAGAGATAATTATTTTTAAGGGTATTCCAAATATGTTAAAAGCCTAAGGCTATGACCATAACCCTTGTATTTGCCTAATGGGATAAAGACGGTAATGCTTGTTTTGTTGATTAGGGTGTGTTATAGCTCTCAACTCTATATTACCCACTTAATACCTCTCGGTCAGGGAGTAATTTTACCCAATTTGGCTTTCTCAAGTCCAAATGGTTATCAATCAAAACAGTTGATAAGAGCTCAAGTAGGGTTCTTACTATCTCTAGTTTGAACCTTTAATTAGATTAATCAATCTCTCAATTAATCAATTCCTTCTTAGCTAAGTTATCCTAGAGTAGGTCCATTTTTCTCAAGTAGAGACTAAGTCAAATAGGCATGAGTCCATATTTGCAACCATTAATTCTAAAATAGAAGCATGAACTAAGCCAAATAATCAACAGCCTCATAAACAACCACTAAATCAAATACCCATAAGGTTTATACACTAGGTTGGATCACAATCCTAGTAAAAATCTAGCTACTCATAATAAATATTGCAGAAAATAAAGAAGAAAAGCTAATTAAACTTATAATGAAAGATTAATATGATGAAATCTATTGTTAAAATACCAAATTAGCTAAAACTTCCTAAGATCGTAAAAAGAAACGACTACAACGGCTTTGGATGTTCAAACATGACCTAAATTTGTAAAACTCGTCTATTTCTATAGGGCCATAATCGCGGAAAAAAATACCCCTCGGGAGGTTCTATAGCCTCACAATTTCGTATGCAGTTCGTAGATTTCTTAGCCTAGCAGAAAGGTGTGTTATTCGGCTGCACATTCATGAATTGCGATTGCGAGGCAACTTATGCAGTCGCACAATTCTTATGCGGTCCGCACTTCACAAAGGCTTCAGGATTTGGACTTCTACACAATCTTTGAACTTGAAAATAATTATCACAGCAAAACCAGTTCTGTGGCCGCATAATTCATGTATGATTCGCACATTTCTAAAACTCATGATGGGGCATTTGATTTGGGTTGCAGCCGAAGATGAAATTCTATGGTCCGCAAATTCTTTTGCAACTGCAAAATTCCTTTTATGGACCGCATATATTTGCTTTTATGCATTATATTACCTCGTAGTTTGGAACAGTCCTTTATCAAATTTCATCATGGGTGAACAAATTTCCAGCATTCCTGCAATTTAAAAAATTTCATTAGTTTGGGAACACAATTCAATACTCTCGGACTAAAGCAAAAGAAAAACTGTTAATAAAATAGTCAAAATCCATATCAGTACCATGGAATTCGCACCACAAATTAGAATTCCTTTGAATGGTGTCAGATCGAATAGGTTTTGGGAACCTTGCTACTTTGTTGTTTCTCATAGCTGAAACCAACTGCACCAAGCTAATATTAAAATTTTAATCTGATAACCGGGGATATCTTGAATTCTGGGACCCTCGTGGTTCTTTATCTTGCAAGTTTCTGCTGCTTCGCTCGCGGTCAGTCATTCTATCCGGTTCGAGTCATTGCAGTGATTAATAACCTCTAACTCCATTCCATTGACTTGACCGAGCATCAAACCTTTCATTCGACACATAAGGTTGAAAACAATTCCTAGATGGTCTCCTATCCACGGTAAGATTACTATTGAATTTTTCTTAATTCCGATCAAGATTTCGACCCCTGAAAGAAACATAAGAACCCAGCTGAACATCTTCAATTATTATTTTGGATTCATAGCGATTATGGACATCAGCCCATGTGGTTTCTTGAAATTCCAAAAGACACTCCTTCAACTTCCTTGAGGCATCGGAGCATAAGGGTTGAGAACTTTTGTAAATGCTTTCGATGGCCATTCATCTGGTACCGCTAGAAACAATATTCTATCTTTTTAAAATCGGGTCATAAACTATCGTAGCAACTTTTAGTCTCCGTGAGCGATTCTAAATATATTTGCTTTCCTACATTGAACTTTTCTTGCCCCAACACGAGCTTTGATGCAAGAATATGCAAGCATTTCAAAAGAACTAATTGAGTGCTCAGGTAAAAGTGAATACCATGTTAAAGCCCCTTTTGTTTGTATTTCACCAAATTTCTTTAGCAAAACTAATTTTATCTTGTCACGACCCAAATCCCGGTCGTGATGGCGCCCAGCACACTACTAGGCAAGCCTGATCATTATTCAACACTTAACCCAATTTATCAAAAATAGCAGAAAGAAATATCAATTAAGCAAGATTAAAGTACTGAAGAATTTAAGTAAATAAACAATATAATCTCACTAGGACCCGGTGTCACGAATTTGAGCCTCCAGAATACAGAATATCATCCTAATCATGGTATATCCAAAGTCTAATAATGCGGAAGTAAAGAGTTAGGATAGGAGGGAGCAGATCAATGGCTGCGAAAGCCGTGCAGCTACCTCGATACTCCTAGAAGCTAAGATATGCTGATCAACTTGATCTACTAAGCCTGAGACTGCCCTGGATCTGCACACAAGGTGCAGGGAGTAAAGTGAGGACTCCGACCCAGTGAGAAATAAAAGTAACTACAGTCCGAATATAAGAAAATCCAGTAAATACACAAAGTATGCTAAAATCCAAATATACATCATCATATTCAACTGAGCAGCTAAACAACAATATAAATACAAATACATGAATGTAATTCAATGCATATGATGGTATACTCCAGTACCCACTGCGGCGTGCATCCCAAGCCATCAAAATTTCTTTATCATCGATGGTGCTCACTAGGGATGGGTACAGACTCCGGAGGGGCTCTTACAGAACAAGCGCAATATCTTGATCAGTAATTGTTACCTGACCGGTCACCCATTGTTACCTGACCAATTTATATCATACAGTGCCATTGTACCACTGTTCAAGTATATCATACAGTGTCATTGTTACCATTGTTTCAAGTATATCACACAATGTCATTGTTACCACTGTTTCAAGTCACTTTATAATCATTCCTGAAAATAATATAATAAGCCCCTTGGGTACTTACAAAATAGAAGTTCCTATCCCGGAATACATTTAAAAATATCATTTAAGTTTTCAACACATAGAATTATGGCTGAGATTGTAAAATAGCATTTAAAACACTGGACTAAAATTAAGTGATATGCAAATCATGCTAAGCAATAATATCAATCCTCGAAGGCTTTGACAAATCGGCACAAGGCCCCAAACATGGCATCAAGCCCAGTAATATCAATAAAGTATGTGTATCAATCACCAGTATAGTATAAACATCACACATGTCACTCCTCAATATAGCTGAGGTTTCAAACCCTCAGAACAGTATTTACATATATTACTCACCTCAAGACGGCCAAAAGTCTACTCCGCGATGCCCTTTCCTTTCGAATCAACCTCCTTGCGCGTTGAATCTTGCCAAAACAACAACGAATATATTACAATAGGCTAAGGGAATATAACCCAATCTAAAAGACTCGAAAAAAGTCAAAAATTACAAAATTTGCAAACCTCGAGCCCCGAACCCACTTCTCGAAAAATTACGAAAATCACATCACCGGATTCTTCGTCTCGCCACGAGTCCATACATATAAAATTTACCAAAACCGGAGTTCATTTGACCCCTTAAATCACCAAATATTATTTTTAAATCCCTAGGCCTAAATCCTCAATTTTTTTACAATTTTAATGCTCAAATCCTTACATAATTGAAGTACTTATCTCAAAATAGGTGGGGATAACTTACCTTCATGTTGATAATTAAAATTCCCTCTTGAAGCTATCCAATAATCATCCATACTTTGAAAAAATGAAGAAAAATGAGCTAAATCCGTGTATAAAAGAATTTGCATGTGCTTCGTCGAGTTGTACCTTGCACTTGTGCTATTCATGTTGTACATCCTATTAAAATTGTTCTTTGTCGGACACCTTCTGTTTAAACACCTATAACGTCTTGTATAAATATCCAAATGCCAACAGTTTGAAGATTTAAAAACTAGACTCAAAGATCTTTAATTTTATAGGTTGTACATTATATAACTCTTTACATATCCCGAGATATGAGCTTCTAAAGTGCATCGTAAATTCTGCCGAAATTGCTCCAGCAGCCCTTTTCGGTCCACCATAACTTTCTAAGATAATATCCAAATTACAAATGGTTTAACTTTATGAAAACTAGAATGTATGGGCTACAATTTTTGGTTTTGCACTTTTTCTAATTTCTTGTAGATTACAAGATATGAGCTTCCAAGCTGGACTACTCGCACCTTAAGCTAGATTACAAAATTGTCTGGGCACAATAGAATTTCGATAATTTTCCAGAATTTTTCCTAAGTCCGAAACCACTCCAAGACACCTCCGAAGCACTCCCGGGCCCTCGGGGCTCCAAACCAAATATGAAAACTCACTATAAAACATCACAAGAACTTGCTCGAGCAATCAAATCGCCAAAATAACATCAAAATCAATGATTTTAGCCTTAAATCCAAGAATTCTTTCAAATTTCATAAACCTTCAAATTTCCCATTTAAGGCCGAAACTTGTCAAACAACATCCATTTGTAACCAAACTTTACCGGAAGTGTTTAACCAACCTATATGACCTGTACCAGGAATCAAAACAAAAATATGAGCCTGATACCATTACTTTCTAATCAAATTTTATTTTTATTTTCCTTAAATATTTTCAGAAAACAATTTCAGGGAAAATTCATTTCTCGGGCCTGTGACCTCAGAATTCGATTTCGAAAACACGTCCAAGTCCCATATTTTTCTATAGACCTTGCGAGACCAAAAATCATGGGTCTGGGTCCGTTTACCAAAAATTTTGACCAAAGTCAACTTTAACAATATTAAATATCAAAATTTTTCAAATTTTTCACATAATTCATATATTTCAACACAAAAATATTCCGGACACACTCCTTAGTCCCAAATCACCTAACAAAGCTATCCAAACTATAAAATTTGTATTTCGAGTCCGATATCAAAACTTCCACTTCCGGTCAAATTTTCTCAAAACCCTTCAATTTTCCATCTTTAGCCGAACGACTCCAAAATGACCTACAGACCTCCGAATTTACTTCCGATCGCGCTCCCAAATCTAGACTCACCACACGGAGCTACTCTCGGTCTCGAAATCCCAAATGGACATCAATAACATTGAAATGCATTTTAAACCAGACTGATACTATTTCTTCTAAAATGATATCTTCCACAATAGGCGCAAAAACGCTTCCGGGTTATCCAAAACCCAATCCGAGAATACGTCCACGTTTGAAATAATCATACGAACCTGCTGGAACCTTCGGATCCCAATTCCGAGGTCGTTTTCTCAAAATTCTAATCCTAGTTTATTTCTTCAATTTTAAGCTTTCAAAGTGAGAATTTCCATTTAGATTTGACTCCAAACTTCCTGAATTTTAATTCTGACCATACAAAGTCAATATACCTGAGATGAAGCCGCTCATGGCCCCAAAATGTTGAATGACGCCGGAGCTCAAAACAATTGGTCGAGTCGTTACAATCTCCCCCACTTATACATACGTTCGTCCTCGAACGTGCTGAAAACTACACTGAAGTAGTCTTAAATCACTTGTTTAACACATCATGCACCTTCCCGTGCTACCACTACTTCGTTGAGAACATTAGCTCGATAATTTTGTAGATATACTTATTTATTCAAGCAAATAAGACATTAGGCCCAATTCCAACTTCCTGAATTTCCCTGCCAATCCTGTTTCCATCATACCACCACCATATCAATCTCCACACGTTGTACCCAAACATGACTACATAACTTTGCTGAATTCACACTTTTCATCACTTTACTCATAGGACCACAATAACATTCTTTAAACACAATAATCGAAATTCCACAAATATGATGCTCTTATTGCATCTCATGACCTACACAGGTCTTGCTCTAGTTTATTTTTTTTCAACACCGATACGACTGAAGAGATGTGTTGAAATTCACAACCAACTGCTGAATCAACAATTTATTGGATCTATACTCCTGACAAGTTCCGTTACCTTGTCCCAAACAAAAGAATGACTTTTTCTCTATAACATACTTCATATAATCAGTTTGCACTGACTCCAAATCTAGTAACCTCGTCTCACCCAGTATGAATTGCTCAGGCACTAAGCCACCTCATACATAATAAAAAAACCCCACAAGATGCCACAATGTGCCAGTATGCTATCAATTCGAATGCGATACAAAAGGAAGGTGAACTCTAGAAGGAACTACTCAACTCGCACACTAATATAGACTTCCTCAGAAAACAGGGAAACAGAACACACAAAAGCAAATATGGGCACCGAACTGAACATCACATTGTTGCGGCGTGCAACCCGATCCAAACAACATACCCATGGGGGTGTGCCACCCGATCCACAAATAGAACTCACAGAAGGAGATATACGTCGAGCTGAATAGATTATCACATCAAAATACCAAATATCAGTCATAAACACACTAAGGTGCATAATATCATTCCCAAGGAAACATATAGCACTATAGGTTACAAATTCAAGCACAACTGAGGTGCGATACGTGATCTAAGTCTCATCCTGCTCATATAACATAACCGCTGAGCAGAACCTCAACACAGAAGGAATTTACCAAGCCATCTCACAACGCATACGGCGCAATATATCTTTACAATAATTAACAAACCACGAAATAAGACTGTGACTATCCTTCCATAAAGAGCGCATTGCTGAAATAAACACAACTGGCGTGACGTAAGGCTCACTTACACATTTAAACCTATCCACCGACCTCAAGTCAATACTGATTGTGCCAAGCTAGGCCAATAATCTTTCACAGGTCCATAACTTAATAAACAGAGTGCCCTCCAGGCATAAATTCTCAAATGGATGATATTATCAAAATCCTCAGACTTGGTTTAAATTTCTAATTAATCAAGTGACTACATGTCACACTTATGCAATCTTTCCATAGGACAAGCTCCCACCATCTTCCGAAATATTAACGGGCCTGCACATTCAAACCACCGGCTGCACTAACACTGAAAAACGATCTGAAATCCCTAACCAGGATGCAAGGACTTTCTCACAGAACACTGATCTCAGGTGATACTAACGCCAATACCCATCTTAATCAAAATACTGAAACTCTTTTCCTGCTCATCCGAGCTATTGACATCACATTCATTGACCAAACTGCGACCTTGGTCCTTACTTCAAATTCCATACCACTCACTGCACCTCACGTGCCGATATACGATAGACACGATCTCCATCACAACTCTAGAACCAACGATAGGCTAATACTTCATCACATAAGACTTTCTATTTAACTCACTGCAAGAGAACTATAGCAACATACAGGCGAATTCTCATAACTGTCGAATATTCCAATCTCTAAGTAGTGGTCCAAGCCAACATAACCCTTTCCGGGATCCGCCTACTCATAACAGGCATTAACAGAAGAATGATTTTAGAATAACATCAATCACTACGACCGACAAGCCTCACACGCACCGCCACAAATCACACGCACAACTCGATCACGCTGAACAAACCGATCACTGACACCAACTATGGCTAATCAATCTACTTCCTTCTAGTTTATCCTTTATTGCCTTAGAAATAGTAATATTTCCCTTCAACACCTAACTTATTCCAACTGCACTCACCCCGAGTGACCTTAAATCATGAGACCATGTTATCTCAAAAACCATGACCATTTCATGTCTCTCAAATGCTACACCGCAAGTCAAAACATCATAGAACAATATGTGTCTTTCTTCATAAGCTTCTTCAAAAGCTTGACTCTTAACTGTACTTAGAGACTCAAAATAATCAGGCACCACACTTTGCCTCTTGAATTCACTAGAACCGCTATTGAGAGCCACCCGGCTCTAATTTGGCCCCGAATGCAACTAACTCAACTGAATTTTATAACATATGAATACCCTCTCGATAAAGCACCCAAAGGGATCACTTCCCTCGAAGCCTGCACCTATACGAGGCATAAATCATAAATCATCCCTCAAGTTGAACATGAACCAATAACGCTAACCATGACATACATTCAATAATTTATTTACACAAATTACCGTTCATGGTCCTTTTCCGTTGCTGCAATAACCCATCAATACGCTAATAATCAGAATTCACGCAGGTAATTAACCATGCAAGCCAATCATAAGCGGTGGGACTCTCCCACTTAGCTCAAAGCCACTATTACACGACTCTCGAACACATAAGAACAATTCTCTCAAGTCATTTACTCTTATTCAAACTGCAATTCACCTGATCCAACTAACATAACCACCGGTGCTTCATTAGCACTCTGACACCCCAAGGTATGACCTCATTCCAATACAACCAAACATCTTCTTGTTCCATGCACCGAGCAATCTTTGCCAACGATGGCTTAAGATATATTGTGATTCTCACACATCTATGAAGCACCATGTAGCCTTTGTCAATGTTCTCCCTCACCTGTGCCATATTCAGACCAATTTCTAGAACCAGAGCTGATTCACCAGCATGCCTCGATCCGGAACCAACATTGCACATGACCGTACAATTATCTAATCAATAGCAAACTCCACAACTTGGCTCGAGGCCATAGATCATAACACATATACTCAATTGCTGAGATTAAACACACTCCTCCATAAGCTTGTGGAAACACAAATCATCGGATATTTTAACTCTTCTGCAATTCTTTTTTTTGCATTCACTCACCCACAGTTAAGCCCACTCTTTAGGCGACAAAATTTTTACTAAGTCCCAAATTTTTCAAAAATTTCGGCAGTGTTTCCTTTGTAATTGGGCCTATCCACCTGCCAGATAATCAACAAAACTATCCTAACAACACTTCTAGAACTTAACAAAGTATCACAATAAAAATCAAACACTTAATAGTTCACCTATCATTCACGTGTCTCCATCGTGACTTCGAACTTCCAAGTCATATAGATACATCTTGCAGTTGAACATACTCATCACGTAGTTATCTATCAATTATTCCCACTAAAAGGGACAACACCAAAAATATAAGTTCAAAACACTTGCTTACATAATCAGCACCTTGGTGGTCAAGCCAAAGGCAAAGATCCGGCCTCAAGTCCTCCAGACTAGCATAACATCAAACTTAAAGAGATTAAACCTCGCCCCTCGATCGGGGAATTACAAGCCATCAAGGCACATCTAATACTGAGCATTTCGCGCATACGAATATATGGAAGGAACTGTAAAAGTTACTTTTTCAATCTGAATCAAGGATTCACGATAAGATTTCAATAATGTGAAGTTTTACTAAAGGTTCTGCAGCCTCCCGAGGATAAGTACAGACGTCTATGTATCGATCAATGAGATTCTACTAAACCGGTTTATGACTCGCGAGACCAAGTAACCTAGGCTCTCATACCAACTTGTCACGGCCCAAATCCCGATCTTGATGGCACCCAACACACAACTAGGCAAGCCCGACCATTTTTCAATACTTAACCCAAATTATCAAAAATAGCGGAAAGAAATATCAATTAAGAAAGATTAAAGTACTGAAGAATTTAAGAAAATACACAATATAATCTCACTAGGACCCGGTGTCGCAAATCTGAGCCTCTATAATATAGAATAGCATCCTAATACATGGTATATCCAAAGTCTGATGATGCGAAAATAAAGAGATAGGATATGAGGGAGAAGATCAATGGTTACGAACACCATGCAGCTACCTCGATACTCCCAGAAGTTGGATCTACTGATCAACTAGATGTACTAACCTTGAGACTGCCCTGGATCTGCACATAAGGTACAGGAAGTAAAGTGAGTACTCTGACCCAGTGAGAAATAAAAGTAACTACAATCCGAAGATAAGAAAATCCAGTAAATACACAAAGTAAGCTAAATCCAAATATACAACGACATATGGAACTGAGCAGCTAAACAACAGTATTAATACAAATACATGAATGCAATTCATATGATGGTACATTCCAGTACCCACTGCAGCATACAGCCCGAGCCATCCATATTTATTTATCGTCGAAGGTGCTCACTGGGGGTATGTACAGACTCTGGAAGGGCTCCTACAGCCTAAGCGATATCTTTGTCAGTCATTGTTACCTGACCGGTCAGCCACTGTTACCTGACCAATTTATATCATACAGTGCCATTGTTACCATTGTACAAGTATAATACAATGTCATTTTTACCACTGTTTCAAGTATATCACAGAGTGTCATTATTACCAGTGTTTCAAGTTACTTTGCAATAAGTCCAGAAAGCAACATAATAAGGCCATTGGGCATTAACAAAATAGAAGTTCCCAGCCCGGAATACATTTAAAAATATTATTTAAGTTTTCAACACTTAGAATTGTGGATGAGTTTGCAAAGCAGCATTTAAAACCATTGACTGAAATTAAATGATATGCAAATCATGCTAAGTAGTAATATCAATCCTCGAAGGATTTTACAAATCGTCACAAGGCCCCAAACATGGCATCAAGCCCATTAATATCAATAATGTATGTGTATCAATCACCGGCATAGTATAAACATCACACGGGATGGACCAAGCCACAATTCCCAATAGTATCCGACCCCGCACTCGCAATGAAGTACGTGTCACACCTCAATATAGCATTATGATGTGAAAGTCCGAGGATTAAAACCCTCAGAACAGCGTTCACATCTATTACTCATCTCAGGACGGCCAAAAGTCTACTCCGTGATGCCCTTTCCTTTTGAATCGACCTCCTCGTGCATCGAGTCTTGCCAAAACCACAAAAAATATATTACAATAGGCTAAGGGAATATAACCCAATCGAAAAGACTTGAAAAATATCGAAAATCACAAAATTTGCAAAACCCGAGCCCCGAGTCAACTTCTCAAAAAGTTACGAAAGTCACATCACCGAATTTCTCGTCTTTCCACGAGTCCGTACATATAAAATTTACAAAAATCGAAATTCATTTCACCCTTCAAATAACCAAATCTTATTTTGAAATCCCTAGGCCTAAATCCTCAATTTTTCCACACTTTTCATGCTCAAAAACATACATAATTTATGTACTTAACTCAAAAAAGGTGGGGATAACTTACTTTCACATTGATGATGAAAATCCCCTCTTGAAGCTCTCTAAAAGTCATCCATACTTTGAAGAATGAAGAAAAATGAGCTAAATCCGTGAATAAAAGAATCTGCATGTGCTTGGTCGAGCTGTACCTTGCACTTGTGCAATTCAAGTTGTACATCCTATTAAAGTTGTTCCTTGTCGGTCACCTTCTATTTAAACACCCATAACATCTTGTAAAAATATCCAAATGACAAAAAGTTTGAAGGTTTAGAAACTAGACTCGAATATATGTAATTTGATAGGTTCTACACCATATAGCTCTTTATAAATCCCGAGATATGAGCTTCTAAAGTGCATTATAAATTCTGCCAAAATTGCTCCATCAGCCCTTTTCAATCCATCATAACATTCTAAGATAATATCCAAATCGCGAATGGTGTAACTTTTTGAAAAGTAGAATGTATGGGCCACAACTTTCGTATTTTTCATGTTTTCAAACTTCTTATAGATTACAAGATATGAGCTTCCAAACTGGACTACTTGCACCTGAAAATTTTCTGGGCACAGCAGAATTTCTGCAATTTTTTCCCAAGTTCGAAATCACTCTGAGACACCTCCGAAACACTCCCGAGCCCTCGGGGATCTAAACCAAATATGAACACTGACTCCAAAACATCACACGAACTTGCTAAAGCGATCAAATCTCCAAAATAACATCAAAATCAATTATTTGAGCCTTAAATCCAAGAATTCTTTCAAGTTTCATAAACTTTCAAATTTTCCAATTTAAGGCCAAAACTCGTCAAACAACGTCCGTTTATAACCAAACTTTACAGGAAGCGCTTAACCAACATATATGACATGTACCGAGAATCAAATCTATAAGACGAGCCCGATACCATTACTTTCTCATCAAACTTTATTTTATTTTCCTTAAACATTTTCAGAACACAATTTCACGGAAAAATTTATTTCTCGGGCCTGGGACATCGGAATTCAATTCCGAAAATACGTCCAAGTCCCATATTTCTCTATTGACCTTGCAAGACTGAAAATTCATGAACCCAGGTCCGTTTACAAAAAATATTGACCAAAGTCTACTTTAACAATATTAAATATCAATATTCTTTAAATTTTGCACATAATTCATATATTTCAACACAAAAATATTCCAGACACACTCATAAGTCCCAAATCACCTATCAAAACTATGCGAACCATTAAATTTGCATTTTGAGTCCGATATCAGAACTTCCACTTCCGATCAAATTTTCTCAAAAACCTTCTGTTTTCCATCTATAGCCAAACGGCTCCAAAATGACCTACAGACCTACGAATTAACTTCCGTTTGCTCTCCCAAATCCAGAATCACCATACGGAGCCACTCCGAGTCTTGGAATCCCAAACGAATATCAGTAACACTGAAATGTATTTTAAACCAAACTGATGCAATTCTTTTAAAATGATATCTTCAACAATAGGCGCCAAAACGCTCTCGGGTTATCCAAAACCAGATTCATGCATACGCCCAAGTTCAAAATGATCATACGAACCTGCTGAAACCTTCGAATCAAAATTCCAAGGTCATTTACTCAAAATTCCAATCCTAGTTCATTTCTTCAATTTTAAGCTTTCAAAATGAGAATTTCCATTGAGATTTGACTCCAAACATCCTGAATTTTAATTTTGACCATACACGCAAGTCAATATACCTGAGATATTGCTCATGGCCTCAAACTACTGAATGATGCACTGAAGCTCAAAACAACCGGTCGGGTAGTTACAGATCTCATGCAGAGCAAAATTATTTCCCTTCATCGTTGTGGTGTGTGTTGTGATATGTTCCTGTGGATCTGAGGTTTCATCGTATTTTGGAATTATCGGCATCTTGAATCTTTTTGGAATCATTCCGGAGCCGCACTTGATTTGAGTGCAACTGAATATACTTCTTTGAGTTCAGGCCCTTTAGGATTGGAGGTGCCCCCTATATCCGATCAATCAGAGAGTAGAATTCATTATCATTTTGTTACATCTGAGCATTCGTTTCTCTCATGTACCTTTGAGCTTGGTCTTAAATAATCATGTGTGTTATTTCCATTTTTGGATCCGCTCCTGTACCACCTGCATGATGGTTATTCGATCTACACTCCTCCATAGAGGCGATGTTACCGGTTCTTGGAGCTGCCTGATTTATACGCACACCAGGAGGGGCTCAAACTCCACCATTAGAATTATTTTATGTAACCGATAGCGCTTGCTGGAGCTCAGTCATTATTTGGTTCTATCTTGAGATATGGTTCATGATTTTCCTTTGTTGTGCTCTAAAAACTTTTGTAGTATCGACAACAGGTTCATCATCCATACCTTCAAGGGTAGTACTCCTCGTCTACCAAGAATTGTTTTCTACTCGGTTAGGAGTTGATTCATTCCCATTGATATGAGTTTCACTGATTGAATCATCCTGCTAATCTCCATTATGGAAGTTGTCCACATGCTCGTTATTGTTTTTTTGTTACAAGATAGAGCGAATTGTTGATATCATTAGTGTCATAGCTATTTTATGCTTATAACATAAAAAAATTAAAGTTAGCTAGTAAAAGACGAACATATAAAATTAATACCACAATTGGCTATGCCTTACGGTGGGCGTCAAACTTTTTACTTGCAAATAGGTACAATTGAATTTGTAACGTGATTTATAGATACATAAATTAAATTTATGTGATAAAATAAAATAACAAATGTCAAAACGAATATTATTACAATATTTGAAGGAAAGACAATCCTGGGCTTCAAAGTGATCTCTCCGGAGTCAAGAACAATGCGAAAAATCTTAATAACAGTAAAGCTTTATCAATGAATGAATAAGATCAGCATTTTCTCATGCATGTGTTCTGTGTGTTAGAAAATACGCTTAACGCTAGAGGGGGGTGAATAGCGTTATAATAAAATTTAGCGTAAACTTGCGAAAATTAATATTTGCAGGAAATAAATAAGTGCGTTAAATAAACAAAAAGGAAAGAACGCACCGATATATTCTGGTTCACCACAACACGTGGCTAGTCCAGTCCCCGAGAGACTCTCTCGAGATTTTCCACTAACTTGTTAAGCTTACGGGTGCTCAACAAACCTTTACAACTTAAGGACACAAGCCTTAACACCTTTGCTCGGAGATACAACACTCCAAGACTTCAACCAAGGAAACACAAGTTCCTTACAACAAGAGAATCACAATTCTCTTGCAAGTGTATAAAACACTAAACACTCAAACACAATACTCCTTAATGAGTAGATATGAGTAGAAGAAGTAAGCTCTAGATCACAACAACTTTGGACAAGAATATGGCTCTCAAAAGCTTTATGAAATTGAATATAAAATGATAAACAAAAGTATGCAAGCTTATAGCAATGTAATGATCAGTTGTAGTATGTTGTTGTGTTTAAAACACTGAAATGAAGCTGTATTATTAGTTGAAAAACTTGGCATTACCGTTGCCTAATTGCCAATTAAGAGTTGCTGATTTTACTCACTGACAATCGATTGTCAAACCCCAACAATCGATTGTCTGCCAGTCAGATCAAAATTCAATCCCAAATTTTACGCTTGATAATCGATTACTTACAATCCATAATCGATTACTGGCAACGTTCAAAAAATCGTTTCAAGATTTTACCACAAACAATCGATTGTCCAGAATCAACAATCGATTACTCAGCAACGTTCAAAAAATCTTTTCCGGATTTTAATCAAAACAATCGATTATACAAAACAATAATCGATTACCCAATAACGTTCAAAAAATCTTTTCCGGATTTCAATCAAAACAATCGATTATACAGAATCAATAATCGATTACCTGACGGTATTTGAAAACTTTATGACAACGGTCAGCTTCACAATCGATTGCACAAAGTCAACAATCGATTACTTATCAGTTTTTGAAAAACATTTTAGACACTGTCTCTTTGACAATCGATTGTCCAATGTAACAATCGATTATTTAATAAATTTGAAAATCACTGGAAGACACTGTCTCAACATAATCGATTACCATTAGTTCATAATCGATTATTCTGAGTTTTGAAAAACTTTGATGGACACTGCCTCAGTTACAATCGATTGTCATTAGTTCACAATCGATAGTCATGCAGGTTTGAAAAACCTGATGCTCACTGTCTTACTCACAATCGATTGTCATTAGTTCACAATCGATTGTCATGCAGTCTTGTCTTAAAACAATCGATTATCATAAGTACATAATCGATAATCTTAGTCCAGATTTATAAGGCATGTCTAAAAATTATTTTGACTACTGTAAATATGCATGATTTAAAATCATTTGACATTAAATTAAATATGCATGATTTTGGAAAATAGTTTTATGAGAGAAGCCATGTTACGAGTCAAGTTGTAGGATCAAGATCACAATTAAGAATGACTCAATCAAACTATAAAACTTTGTCTTGAGCTTGAATCTCGTTGTATATGAATTGTGCGCTTGTTTCTTCAACTTCGTCATATATCAATTTTCGCTTCGTTTGTCATTCATCAAAACCTATACAAAAGAACACACGTTCTAGTATATTGCATTGAGAACGTGTTTCCAACAATTTCCCCCTTTTTGATAATGGCAAACATTAAGCGGGATATGCAAGGCAAGCAATTTATAATGACGATTCAAGACAAGTATATACATGCAACAAGTATGCAATTTGTTCCCCCTCAATTTGAGAATTCCCCCTCAATTTAAGCTTATAACTTGAGAGTGCATCATACCCGTTATCTTCCCCCTTTTGCCATTAGCAAAAATAATAATAAGATGCCAAAGATGAAATAAACCTTGTTTATTTATTGGAAAGAAGGTGTGATTATTTAAAGAGAGTATAATAGCTCAAATGATAGAATTACAATCGATTATTGATACGAGATAATCGATTATTAGATGAGGGAAACAGATTTTTCTGAAGAAGACTCGATTCTTGCGCGTCATGCTTTATAATTCCCCCTACTTTTAGGGCGATACCTGCAAAAAAAGAATTAGACGTCTCCGACGCTCAAGTTAGAAATCATGTAAAAAAAATTCAATGCATGACTTAGATCAACGTGGAGTCAAGGATCCCGAGTTCACTTCGAATTCGGAAGAGGGACTCTTTCTCTAAAGGCTTTGTAAAGATGTCTGCCAATTGGTTTTTGGTTTCAACAAATTCAATTTCGACATCGCCTTTGAGAACGTGATCTCTAATAAAATGATGTCTAATTTCAATGTGTTTCGTTCGCGAATGAAGAACGGGGTTCTTCGTCAAGCATATGGCACTAGTATTATCACATCTAAGGGGGATATGATTAAGACTTAGGCCATAGTCCAAGAGTTGTTGTTTCATCCATAGGATTTGAGCGCAACAAGTCCCCGCGGCTACATATTCAGCCTCGGTTGTGGACAACGCAACACTTACTTGTTTCTTGCTAAACCAAGAAACGAGAGAGCTACCGAGAAAATGGCAAGTGCCACTAGTGCTCTTGCGGTCCAATTTGCATCCAGCAAAATCGGAATCGGAATAGCCAACAAGTTGGCATGAAGAGCCTTTGGGGTACCATAGACCTACATTTGTAGTACCAACAAGATACCTTAAAATCCGTTTTACCACAGTAAGGTGAGACTCCTTCAGATACGATTGATAACGAGCGCATAAGCACACGCTAAACATGATGTCCGGACGACTAGCAGTAAGATAAAGAAGAGAGCCAACCATACCTCGATACTTTTTGGTGTCGACTTCCTTACCTTTCTCATCTTTGTCTAGATGATCGGATGTGCTCATGGGAGTTGCCATTTCCTTTGCATTGTTCATCTCAAATCGTTTCAGCAATTCTTTGCAATATTTGGTTTGACAAATGAATGTACCTTCTTTCATTTGCTTTACTTGTAATCCCGAAAAGAATGTTAACTCACCCATCATAGACATCTCAAATTCGCTTGTCATTAAATCGGAAAATTCCTTGCGTAAAACATTGTTAGTAGCACCAAATATAATATCATCTACATATATTTGAACTAACAAAATATCATTATTTTTATGCTTAACAAAGAGAGTTGTGTCAACTTTCCCCCTAATGAAACCATTTTCCATAAGAAACTTACTCAATCTTTCATACCAAGCTCGGGGAGCTTGTTTTAAACCATAAAGAGCCTTTTTGAGTTTGAAAACATGATCGGGAGATTTAAAATCTTCAAAACCGGGGGGTTGTTCAACATAAACTTCTTCTTGAATAAAACCGTTTAGAAAAGCACTGTTCACATCCATTTGATATAAATTGAAATTCATAGAAGAGGCAAATGCAAGCAATAAGCGAATAGCTTCTAATCTAGCTACGGGAGCATATGTTTCCTCATAGTCAATACCCTCTTCTTGATTATAGCCTTTTGCTACAAGCCTAGATTTGTTTCTAGTGATTATACCATTTTCATCTAGTTTATTGCGAAAAACCCATTTCGTACCAATTATGGTATGACCTTCGGGTCTTGGCACCAAATCCCAAACGTCATTGCGTTCGAATTAGTTAAGCTCCTCTTGCATTGCCAAGGTCCAAAATGCATCCCCAATTGCTTCTGAGATGGTTTTGTGTTCAATTTGAGAAACAAAAGCAGTATGTTCTAAGGTATTTTTGAGAGAGTTTCGGGTACTTACCTTGTCTCCAACGTTGCCAATTACCTGTTCAAGAGGGTGATCTTTGATCGTCCTCCACTCATTTGGCACTTTTGTTTCTTTTTCCAATTGTGGCGCTTCCTCCGTTGGTTGTTCCTCAGTTTCATCTTTATTTTCCTTGGGTGGTTCCTCTTGTATTTTGTCTTTCAAGCTATCTAAGATACCTGCAAGATCAAAACCGGAATCCTTTCTCGCCAAGCGAGCATTATTTTCGAAAAAATACAACATGAGGGGATTCCTCCACAATTTGGGTTCTTTTATTAAAGACCCTATATGCTTTACTACGTGAGGAATATCCAATGAAAATACCTTCATCCGACTTAGCATCAAATTTACCCAATTGGTCTTTGCCACTGTTATGAACAAAACATTTGCAACCAAAAACTCTAAAATAGGAAATATTTGGTTTTCTACCCTTATAAAGTTCATAGGGGGTTTTCATGAGTATCGGCCGAATTACTACTCTATTTAGAACATAGCAAGCGGTACTCACGGCGTCCGCCCAAAAATGTTTGGGTATCTTAGCTTCGTCGAGCATGGTTCTAGCCATCTCTTCGAGACACCTATTTTTCCTTTCCACCACCCCATTTTGTTGTGGTGTACGTGGAGCGGAAAAGGTATGCTCGATTCCGAGTTTGTCACAAATGTCCGCAAAGAGATTGTGATCAAACTCTCCCCCATGATCACTTCTAATTGAAGTGACGGATGTTTCTTTCTCATTTTGAACATGCTTAAGAAAATATTTAAAATTTTGAAAAGCATCACTTTTATTGGCACGAAATAAAGTCCAAGTAAATCTCGAGTAATCATCAACAATCACAAAAGCATATTTATTTCTTCCTAGACTTTCAATGCGAGAGGGACCAAATAAATCCATATGAAGCAATTGCAATGGTCTAGAAGTTGAAACAATGTTTTTAGATTTGAAAGATGCTTTTGTTTGCTTCCCCTTTTGACACGAGTCACAAATAGAGTCATTTTCAAATTTTAAATTGGGAAGACCAACAACTAAGTTTTGAGAAATCAATTTGTTCAAAAGATGCATATTGATATGTGCTACTCTACGATGCCATAGCCAAGTATCATCCTCTTTACTCATTAGACAATCAACATAATCGGGTGAGGAATTAGCAAGATAAACCATATAAATATTATCCACTCTAAAACCACGGAGGATAATTTTGAAATCACTACGTCTGAACACTAAGCATTCATCCGAATCAAATAAAGCAAGATTTCCCTTGTCACACAATTGGCTTATGCTCAAGAATTATGCTTTAATCCATTAACAAGTAATATATGCTTACTAGAGGAATTTTCATCCTTACCGACCGAGCCGATGCCGATGATCTTTCCTTTATTGTTATCACCGAAGATAACACTTCCTCCTTCTTTGTGCTCTAATTGAAGGAATTTGGATTCATCTCCCGTCATATGCTTGGAGCATCCACTATCAAGGTACCATAGTACACTTGATCCCTTCAAGCACACCTACAAAACAAATTAATGTTCTTTAGGTACCCATGCCATCTTGGGTCCTTGGGGGTTAGGCATATTATAATGATGCGATTGAGTAATATGTCTATGACGTGTAAAGCATGCAGGAGAAATATGACCAATACGTCTACAATAATGACAAGTCACATTTGGGTTATGCATCCTTCTAGGTTCATAGTAACTAGACAGATGAAAATTTCTTACTCTATTTTGAACACTATGACTATTTCGCATTTCATTAGAATTATTTCTCCTACTATGAGCTATAGGATGGGCAGCATTTCTAGAGTGATTGTTTCTCGGTTGAAGGCCATTTCTAGGTCTTCTCAAAGGTTCAACATTTGGCCTAAAATATGCATCATTTCTAGGGTAACTATTTCTAGGTGGTAAGTCATTTCTAGGTCTCCTAAAATGTTCAACATTTTGTCTAGAATGCATATTGGTTCTAGGATTGCTATTTCTAGGATAAGCATTTGTTTTATTAGTCCTAGGTTGAGCCTTAGGTGGTTGGG
Source organism: Nicotiana benthamiana (assembly GCA_034376525.1). NCBI lineage: Eukaryota > Viridiplantae > Streptophyta > Magnoliopsida > Solanales > Solanaceae > Nicotiana > Nicotiana benthamiana. The sequence goes on along the minus strand of CM067338.1, from coordinate 124,073,605 downwards.
GTTTGGCTTCAACCTTTTCTTTAACCTCATTCTTAAATCCTATGCCATGCTTGGTTGATTTCAAATTAACAAGGACCTCATTCAAATTCTTGTGGGAAGAATTAAACTTATCTAAGGTACCTTTGAGTCTATCTACCTCATTTTTGAGATGCAAGCTAGAAGAACAATTTTTTGTAGAACTTTCGGGCTTATCGGCGCTTCTTTTTCCAAAAAACTTGTTTTCCTCTTTCAGCTTTTCATTTTCTAAAACCAGTTTTTCTAAATCCTTTTCTTTCAAAGAAAGCTGTTTTTGAAAATCCTTTTCTTTTAATGAAGCATTTTCTTTTATGCCCTTAACAGTTTTTGAAGCCTTAATAAACTCAGCATATAATTCATCAAAAGCAGTTCGCATTTCTTCAAGAGTAAAGAAGTTTTTAGACGAAATTTGACATACCTCATCTTTGTTGTCTTCTTGTGCCATAAGGCAAAGATTTGCTGCTTCGTCTTCTTCTCCTTCGCTTGACTCATCTACGGAGTCACCTCCCCAAGAAATGTATGCACGTTGCTTTTTAAAACGTTTCTTCTCCTTTTTGATGTTTGGGCAATTTAATTTGATGTGCCCGGTTTCACCACATTCATAGCACTTGATTTGTTCGCCTTGCTTTTTTCCCTTGTGTTCATACTCCTTGCGCATGAACTTTTGAAATCTTTTGATAACGAGTCCAAACTCTTTGTCTCCTTCCTCATCAATTTGCGGTTGGCTTGTGCTCGCCTTTAGAGCTATTCTTTGCCTCCTTTGATCATCAACAAAAAGGTTAAGAATAGTAGATTCATAGGTCTTAAGGTTACCTCTTAGTGCGTCGATGGTGACGTTTGAAACGCCAATGGATTCTTGAATTGCATCGGCCTTCGATCTCCATGCCGGTGTGAGACTTCTATGAATTTTTCGAACGAGCTCTCTATCCGTGAATGTTTTCTTGAGAGCATGTAGGTCATTTACGATTATTGAAAATCGCTCAAACATTTCGTCCACCTTTTCACCTTCCTTCATGTGAAATAATTCATAAGAATGGGTTAGGAAATCAATTTTTGCTTCCCTTACCTGGTCCGTACCTTCGTACGTAACTTCTAGCTTGTCCCACATCTCTGTTGCCGTTGTGCAACACGATATTTTCCTTTAATCGTCAGCATTAACAGCACAATATTATAAATTAATTGCTTTAGCATTATTTTGAACCTTTTGGATGTCATCCGCGTCATACTCATCCTCGGACTTGGGAACCCATTCGTTTTCCACCTTCTTTGTTGGAATTTTGTTTCCCTTCATTATCACCTTCCAAAGGTGAAAGCTGTTGGACTGAACGAAGATCTTCATCCTCTCCTTCCAGTACGTGTAATTTGTACCGTTGAATAGAGGTGGTCGTGTGGAGCACTGTCCTTCATCAATTCCTGCAAAAGAGTCACGAGTAGAAGCCATGGATGGTTCTCTCAAACTGTTAAGTCTTCAGAGAGTATGGCTCTGATACCAATTGTTAGAAAATACGCTTAACGCTAGAGGGGGGTGAATAGCGTTATAATAAAATTTAGCGTAAACTTGCGGAAATTAAAATTTGCAGGAAATAAATAAGTGCGTTAAATAAACAAATAGGAAAGAACGCACCGATATATTCTGGTTCACCACAACACGTGGCTAGTCCAGTCCCCGAGAGACTCTCTCGAGATTTTCCACTAACTTGTTAAGCTTACGGGTGTTCAACAAACCTTTACAACTCAAGGACACAAGCCTTAACACCTTTGCTCGGAGATACAACACTCCAAGACTTCAACCAAGGAAACACAAGTTCCTTACAACAAGAGAATCACAATTCTCTTGCAAGTGTATAAAACACTAAACACTCAAACACAATACTCCTTAATGAGTAGATATGAGTAGAAGAAGTAAGCTCTAGACCACAACAACTTTGGACAAGAATATGGCTCTCAAAAGCTTTATGAAATTGAATATAAAATGATAAATAAAAGTATGCAAGCTTATAGCAATGTAATGATCAGTTGTAGTATGTTGTTGTGTTTAAAACACTGAAATGAAGTTGTATTAATAGTTGAAAAACTTGGCATTACATTGCCTAATTGCCAATTAAGAGTTGCTGATTTTACTCACTGACAATCGATTGTCAAACCCCAACAATCGATTGTCTGCCAGTCATATCAAAATTCAATCCCAGATTTTACGCTTGATAATCGATTACTTACAATCCATAATCGATTACTGGCAATGTTCAAAAAATCCTTTCCAGATTTTACCACAAACAATTGATTATCCAGAATCAACAATCGATTACTCAACAACGTTCAAAAAAATTTTTCCGGATTTTAATCAAAACAATCGATTATACAAAATAAATAATCGATTACCCAATAATGTTCAAAAAATCTTTTCCGGATTTCAATCAAAACAATCGATTATACAGAATTAATAATCGATTACCTGACGGTATTTGGAAACTTTACGACAACGGTCAGCTTCACAATCAATTGCACAAAGTCAACAATCGATTACTTATCAGTTTTTGAAAAACATTTTAGACACTGTCTCTTTGACAATCGATTGACCAATGTAACAATCGATTATTTAATAAATTTGAAAATCACTGGAAGACACCGTCTCAACATAATCGATTACCATTAGTTCATAATCGATTATTTGAGTTTTGAAAAACTTTGATGGACACTGCCTTAGTTACAATCGAATGTCACTAGTTCACAATCGATTGTCATGAGGGTTTGAAAAACATGATGCTCACTGTCTTACTCACAATCGATTGTCATTAGTTCACAATCGATTGTCATGCAGTCTTGGCTTAAAACAATCGATTATCATAAGTACATAATCGATTATCTTAGTCCAGATTTTTAAGGCATGTCTAAAAGTTATTTTGACTACTGTAAATATGCATGATTTAAAATCATTTGACATTAAATTAAATATGCATGATTTTGGAAAATAGTTTTATGAGAGAAGCCATGTTACGAGTCAAGTTGTAGGATCAAGATCACAATTAAGAATGACTCAATTAAACTATAAAACTTTATCTTGAGCTTGAATCTCGTTGTATATCAATTGTGCGCTTGTTTCTAGAACTTCGTCATATATCAATTTTCGCTTCGTTTGTCATTCATAAAAACCTATACAAAAGAACACACGTTTTAGTATATTGCATTGAGAACGTGTTTCCAATACTGTGTCCTTCAATGAGTACAATTTTAATATTTATAGATAAATTAGGGAAGATAAGATCCTCAAATCATGCTACTCTTTAAGGTGAGTAAAAAACCCTCATGGTTGTTGCATAACGATTGAGAATAGGGTTGTGCATAATTTGGTAAATACCAAATTATCGCACCGAAACAAAAAATTTTGATATTTGGCATTTGATATCTGGTATTCTCTATGGTATTTGGTATAATTTTTAAAAGTAATTGGCATTAGGTATTGTAATTGATATTTTAAAATAAAATATCGAAATACCAATACCGTACTGAAATAGATATTATATAAATATAAAAAATCTAAAATTTTACTTTCCTTCATACTCTTAGTTCATCAATTAAATCTAAACAAGTAACAAGATAGTTTAATGATTAAATTTTTTCCTTTATGTATAATGTTCTCTCTCTGGAGTGATATTTGCTGGTTTTGGACAAAATTTTTATCAACAAATATTTTTTTTTGTACTTTTAGTACTTTAATTAAGAATATTACGGTCTATGACTTTACACACTAGTTAGTATTCAAATCGAATAAATCGAAGTCACCGAATCGAATAAATCGAAACTGAAAGGAGAAAAACCGAACTATAACGAAATTAATTAAGTATGTTACTGGTATAGCATTTTAAGAAATCGAATACAAAAAATACCGAATCGAAAAAAATAATTACTGTACCGTAACAACTGACGAACACTCCTAGGTTACAATAAATGTTATGATTTTCTGTAATGTCTGCTCCCTTAATGTTGACCTCTTCAACCAGTGCCTTACTTTCAATTTTCTTTCCCGGCATTCGGATCTTATATAATACCGGTCGCATGCTACTAACCGGTGTTAGCCATTTACTGACTCATATCATACTTATCTTCACTGCCACGTATCTATTCGAGAAGCACCCACCTGTAATCTGCAGATTTTCTCCAATACGTTACGCAAAATACTAATAAAGAAGAATGAGCTTTTAATCGTTTGGCAATAGAGTATAAGTTTCATTGATTCATGGAATTGTCACTCCAATCGCTAGACTCCATTTCTTGTTCTATGTTATTCATAACTACTGCCAAAATTAATACTATTAGATTGAGCAGGTTAATGGGCTACATTCTGGGGTTGGAAAATGGTACTTCGTGAGTAGAATGACATTAGCTAGCCTTTTATAACATCTATATTTAATATACTAGTTTTGTAAAGCCCGTGCCCAAGCCTAATATTAAAAATTAAATGGATAATCATCTAATTTTTTATTTACAGTTTTAGTTGGTATAAATAGATTATAAGAAGATTATATACGACTATAAATATATTAAATATATATTTTACATCTGCCAGCTATTTTAGTTTAAGTGATTGGGTGAACGGCAATTTGAGTTAATTCTTCTGATTATAAACATAATTTCAAAAATATTTCTCTTGGTTTTCATTAGTAATACTAGTTACCTCTCATATGGTTTAAATACTATGATTACCTATTTTGTTTGTATTCTCTTGTTAAAAAACGGGTTCCAAGTGATGTGTTTGCTATAATATTTCGCAATTACTTTCCTCACCCATATTTTTAATTTTTAAGTTTTGTTACATAAATCTCTCTTTTGTAAAACAGAAAATAGTATTATATTGTATTATTTGACTAATTTTTCAAGTATTTAAAAGATATAAAAATTAATTATTTATGAGATTAATTCAATAAAAAGAAAAATAAAAGAAAGCTTCACAACTTTGTATTTGAATTTTTTTTTAGCGAAAGTCTATTGTCACGACCCGGATTTCCTACCATCGGGAGTCATGATGGCGCCTACTAATGGGAGATAGACAAGCCAGTTATAAACACTTCTTTTAGACAAAACATTAAAAATAAGTCTTAAAACATAATTAAAGAAAATAATTGCGGAAGTTTAAATACAACTCTATCTCGATCTGGTGTCACTAAATCACGAACATCTAATGAGTGCTAAATACAGAGTCTGAATAGAAGTATAAAATGTTTACTCCAGCACAAAGGAATACAAACGGAAATAGAGATAAAAGAGACTCCGGGTCATGCGGACATCTGCAAGGCTACCAGGTGTCTTCGAATAGCAAAATCGCTCCAAGACTGCTACTGCTACTCAAATGCTGCTCCAACACCTGGACTTGTGTAAAAGATGTACAGAGTGTAGCATCACCACCACCGACCCTATGTGCTTGTAAGTGCCTGGCCTAACTCCGGCGAGGTAGTGACGAGGCTAGACAGGACTACCAAGCAAACCTTTTCAGTTAAATATATATATATATATATATGCAGTGGACGGAAAAATATAGAAATTAAACAGTTGAGAGGAAATGGGAGCATGTTGTGGGAGAGCTAACAGACTGGACATAAAGTCAAGAGGAAGAGAATAAAACTGTACGATAACAATAATTAGCGAGAGTAGGATAATCAGCACACGAGAACAAGCACACTTAACCCATAATCTATCCCGGCGCACAACCGATCCAAGTATATTTAGGGGTGATGTGGCGTGCAACCCTAGACTGCTACTGCTACTCAAATGCTACTCCAACACCTGGATCTGTGCAAACGATGCACAGAGTGTAGCATCAGCACAACCAACCCCACGTGCTGGTAAGTGTCTGGTCTTATCGCGGTGAAGTAGTGACGAGGCTAGTCAAGACTACCAAAAAAACTTATGTAGTTCAATATATATATATATATATATATATATATATATATATATATATATATATATATATATATATATAAGAAAAAATACATAAATTAAATAATTGAGAGGAAAGGGGAGCATGCTAAAGGGGAGATAACAGTCTGGACATAATGTCAACAAGAAGAGAATACTACTGTATGACAACAATAATTAATGAGAGAAGGATAATCAACATACGAGAACAAACACACTTAACCCATAATCTATCACGGCACGAAACCCAATCCAATTATATTTAGGGGTGATGCGTTGTGCAATGCGATCCATTTATATTTAGTGGTGGTACGGCGTGCAACCCGATCCTTTTATATTTAGTGGTGATGTGGCGTACAACCCGATTCATTTATATTTAGTGGTGATGATGCATGCAACTCGATCCATTTATATTTATAGCATTGTTGCTGCGCGCAACCCGATCCTTATATAAAGATTTTAGATTCACACAGACAACTAACCCAAATAAGGGGCGAGGGAAGTAACAATTAAATGCGAGAAATCCCGGCAAGGGAATACAACAGCACAACCAAGTCCCGGCAAAGGAGCAATATCAATAAACTCAACGTCCCAGCAAGGGATAAAATCAACAACCAATAGAAACGTCCCGGCAAGGGACTTAATCACATCTCTTCCTCTTTCTTTAATTTCTTCTTCCATAATCATTGCATCGTTTGAGACAATGCTGCAAACAGTTCACAACTTCATAATCATTTATCATACTTTTCACTTTATATAGAAAATCATCAACTAAACATGGAAGAGCCACAACAATATGGGAATAAATACAAGTAAGGACGCACGGTCATGCTAGACACCAGTGTATAGATACTCATCACCATACCTATAGCCCGTCCTCAACATTTATCAATTAGGAAGTAATACTCTAATCCTATTCTTTCGAGCCAAAGTTAGATCATACACGTACCTTGAATGCTCACTCAACTCAAGCCTCCAGTATAGTTTTACCCCTCGAATGCACCACAAAACCGCTCGAATCTAGTCACAAATTACTTGAATATGTCAACAAATTCTAATTGAATCAGTTTGAATGCATGAAAACTAATTTTCCAAAGTTTAACTAAAAATTCCCAAAATGCCCCCGGGCCCACGTGGTCAAAACTCGAGGTTCGAACCCAAACCCGGTTACTCATTCCTCCATGAGTTCATATCAATAATTTGTTTTGAAGTCGGACCTCAAATTGTGGTCTAAATCCCCTATTTTAAGAAAACCTAGGTCCAACCAAAAATCCTCATTTTCACCCTTGAAAATCCTTGATTTTAAGATGAAAACATGTTTAATGATGTTAAGGTTTGAAGGAATTGACTTAAAATAAACTTACAAATGAATTGGAGAAGGGATATTTCTTGCAAAATTGCCAATGGGTGTTCGGGTTTTGAGAAACATGAAAATTTGGACATAAAATCGTCTAAGTATGAAAAGTTGCAGTTGCAGGTACGGTAAATGCGAACCTTGCAAATCCAGCAGGCTTAGGAAATGCGAGGTCCTAAATCGCATTTACAAACTCAGGCTAAAAGGGGAAGGTTCGCATTTGCAATGGAAAGTGCCGCGTTTGCGGATAGGGAACTTCGCATTTGCGAAGGAAATCTCGCAATTGAGAGACTGGGCAGACTAGGCCTTCTTCCGATTTGCAAAGGGCCGTTTGCATTTGCAGATTGCGAAGCCTGCAGATCTCATGCACCTGAAGAAAAATATGCAGTTCCAATGTTTAAAAATGCAACTCAACACCTATCAAAAAATCACCCGAGCCCTCAAGACTCCAAACCAAACATACACATAACCTCAAAAATATCCTTCGAACTTACTCGTGTGATCAAATCGACAAAATAACATCATTTACTTAAAATCAACCCTCAAAACACATGATTTTCTTTCAACTTTCATAAAACTCAAATTTCCCATTTGAAGTGTGCAATGCATCAAATGACGTCCGCTTTAATCCAAACTTTACAAAAAACGCTTACCATATAAATAAGACTTGTACCGAGTGTCAGAACGAAGATACGAGCTTGATACCCTAGTCTTTTGATCAATTTTCTTTTCCAATTTTCTTAATTAAATAAAGAAAATAATTTCACAAGAAAATTCATTTCTCGGGCTTGGGACCACAGAATTCAATTTCGGGCACACGCCAAAGTCACAGATTTTTCTACGGACCCTCGGGTACAGTCAAATCACTGGTGTGGGTCCATTTACCCAAAATGTTGACCAAAGTCAACTTTACTCATATTAATATCAAAACTTATCGTTTTTCATATAGAATTCATATATAAGCTTTTCGGCATATCCTCCAATATCTGAATAGTCCGCTCACTGTCTGAGGATAAAAGATTGTGCTCAACTCTACCAAAGTGCCCAACTCCTGCTAGACTGCTCTCCCCAAGCGCGAGGTAAACTGCGTACCTCGGTCCGAATCGATAGATATCGACACCCCATGAAGGCGAACAATCTCTCTTATATAAATCTTAGCTAACCTCTCTGGTGATTAAGTGGATACAACGGGAACAAAATGTGCTGCCTTGGTCATCCTATCAAGAATGACTCATATACCATCTAACTCCTTCCAATTCATCGGAAGTCCAGTAACATAATCTATTGTAATCCTCTCCTACTTCCACTCGGGAAGCTCAATCCTCTAAAATAAACCACCGGGCCTTTGATGCTCATACTTAACCTGCTGACAGATCAAACATCGAGCCACATAAGCAATAATATCTTTCTTCATTCTATGTCATGAATAGTGTTGCCTCTGATCCTGATACATCTTCGCGACACCCGGATGAATAGAATACCGAGAACTATGGGCCTTCGCTAAGACCAACTCTCGAATCCTATCGAAATTGGGCACACAAACTTGCCCTTGCAATTTTAAAACACCATCACCATCTAAGGTCACCTTCTTGGCACCTCCAAGCTGCACCGTGTCTCTCAGGACACACAAATGGGAATCATCAAACTTTCACTCACGGGTGTGATCCAACAACGAAGAATGAGTGACCGTGCAAGCTAATAATCGGCTAGGCTCAGAAATATCCAACCTCACAAATCGATTTGCCAAGGCCTGAACATCCAAAGCAAGTAGTCTCTGGCTAGCCGGAATATAAGCAAGACCCATGCTGGCGGACTTCCTACTCAAGGCATTGGCCACCACATTGGCCATCCCCGGGTGGTATAAGATAGTAAAATCATAATACTTTAGCCACTCCAACTACTGCCTCTGCCTTAAATTTAACTCCTTTTGCTTGAACAAGTATTGAACACTTTTATGATCAATGTATACCTCACAAGTCACACCATATAAATAATGCCTCAAAATCTTCAAAGCATGAATAATGGTTGGCAACTCTATTTTATGAACCGGATACTTCTTCTCGTAGATCTTCAACTGCCTCGAAGCATAGCAATGACTCTGCCATCCTGCATCAATATTGCACCAAGCCCAATACAGGAAGCATCGCAATAAACTGTGTAAGGCCCTGAACTCGTGGGAAAAAATAATATTGGTGTCATAGTCAGAGCTGTCTTGAGCCTCTGGAAGCTCACCTCATACTCATCTGACCATCCGAGCTGGGCACCCTTCTGGGTTAATCTGGTCATCGGTTCTACAATAGATGAAAATTCCTCCACGAACCGACGGTAGTAACCTGCTAATCCTAAGAAACTCCGAATCTTTGTAGTTGAAGCTGCGCGAGGCCAGTTCTTGACTGCCTCAATCTTCTTCAGGTCATCCTGAATACCCTCTGCTGAAACAACATGACCCTAAAATGCAACCGAACTCAACAAAAACTCAAATTTAGAAAACTTGGCATATAATTGAATATCCCTCAGAGTTTGAGGAACCCCTCTGAGGTGTTGCTCGTGCTCTTCCCTATTATGGGTGCATAGCAGAATATCAACAATGAAAACAATCTATCTTTGGTACTCTTAGGGACATCAAACACTCTAATCCTCAGCTGTATGGTAGCTAGATCTCAAATCTATCTTTGAAAACACCTTCGCACCCTGAAGCTGGTCGAATAAATCTCCGATCCTCGATAGTGGATACTTGTTCTTTATCGTCACTTTGATCAATTGCTGGTAATCAATGCACATCCTCATCGAACAATCCTTTTCTTCACAAATAACACTGGCGCACCCCAAGGCGAAACATTGGGTCTAATGAAGCCCTTCTCAAGCAAATCCTGTAATTGATCCTTTAACTCCTTCAACTCTGGAGGGGCCATGCGATACGAAGGAATGGAAATGGGTTGCATGCTCGAAGCCAGATCAATACAGAAATCAATATCCCTATCGGACGTCATACCCGACAAGTTTTTAAGGAAAACCTTGGGGAACTCCCGAACAATAGAAACAGAATCAATAGAAGGGTCATATGCACTATAATCGCGAACATAAGCCAGATAAGCTAAACATCCCTTATCGACCATGCGTCGAGCCTTCACATATGGAATAATACTGCGGGTGGCATGACATGGGGTCTCTCACCACTTTAGTCGGGGCAAATCTAGCAGAGCCAATGTCACGGTCTTGGCGTGACAATCGATGATAGCATGATTCGGGGACAACCAATCCACCACCAATATAAAATCATGATCCAGCATGTCTAAGAGAAATAAATCAACACGGGTCTCAAGACCCTACTACCACACAGGAACGATGCACTCAATCGATCATAATAGAATCACCCACCGGTGTAGATACATAAACAGGAATACTCAAAGCATCACTAGGCATGAGCAAGCATGGTGCAAAATAGGATGATACATATGAATACATAGACCCAGGGTCAAATAGCACTGAAGCGTCTCTATCACAAATCAAAATAGTACATGTAATGCCTGCATCTGATGATCGGCCTCTGGTTCTGCTGATGGCTGGCCTCTACCTCTGGCGGCTTGAGCTCCACCTCTATGACCTTTACCTCTACCTCTATGACTTTTTCCACCATCTCTGACTGGCTGGGCAAGCTGAGGAACCTCTAGTGGCCGAATCTAGCTACGAGAACTCTGATACTGAGAGCTGCTCGAAACTCTAGGGAAAAATCTGACAATATGCCTCGGATCATCACAAGCATGGCAAAACCTTGTCTATTGCGGCTGAGCACCCCTTAACCTCAAGAAAACTCTCTTGTTGTGACCATACTCACCACACTCATAACATTTACTCAAACACTGGAGCTGAGGAAACTAAGGTTGATCCTTTCGACCTGAATGAACACCCGAAATACCATGGGTGACATAGGAAGCTGACTGAAAGGGCCTTGGAGGATGGCCTCTACCATAAGTACCTCTACCTCCAGACGAGGTACCACTGAATATTCCTGCATGACGGAGCCTCTTATCTGACATATGACTGCCTCCCTATGGTAGGACCACCTCAACTATACGGCCCATATTGGTCGCCTCCTGAAAAGAAATCTCACTCCCGGCCTGAGCCATTGTACCTGGCTGACCATCCCACGCTGGCTAAATTTCTAGAAGCAAACCCGCTCGGATGACGCTCTCCACCAAGCCTACCAATCTGACCAATGCGAACTGAAGAACTGGGGTTGCTATGAACCCCTTTAGGACATGAGCTGGGCCCAACGAAACTGCTGGGGCTAGAACCTCCTCCTCAAACGAAACCTGAGGCTCCATCTCTAAGGCTGCTGCTCGGGGCTTGGACAGCTGAGCGGTAGATGAGGAAGCATGTGTTCTCGCCAACTGCAAAAGAACAGAGTAGACGACAATCAGTATTTTAGAAACAGAATCACGCGACAATCAGGAACAAAAGGGAAATTTTCCTAACTTTATAGCCTCTGGGGATAAATACAGACTTCTCCGTACCGAACCCTTAGACTCTACCAGGTTTGTCCATTAGTTGTGAGACCTAAGTAACCTAGATCTCTGATACCAACTGGTCACGACCCGGATTTTCCACTATCGTGAGTCGTGATAGCGCTTACTAATGGGAGCTAGGCAAGCCAATTATAAATAGTTCATTTAAACAAAGCATTAATAATACTAAAATAGCGAGACATTCAACATAAAAAAGCAGAAGTCTTAAAACATAATTAATGAAAACAAGTGCGGAAGTTTAAATACAAATCTACCCCGATTTGGTGTCACTAACTCATGAACATCTAATGAGTGCTAAATACAAGTCTTAATAGAAGTACAAAATGTTTTGCTCCAGCATAAAGGAATACAAATGAAAGTAGAGATAGAATAGACTCCAGGCAATGCGGACGTCTATAACGCTACCTCAGTGTCTCTGAACAGAAAACTCGCTCCCAAACTACTACTGCTACTCAAATGTTGCTCCAACACCTGGACCTGTGCAAAAAGATGCACAGAGTGTGGCATCAGCATAACCGACCCCATGTGCTGGTAAGAGTCTGGCCTAACCCCGGCGAGGTAGTGACGAGGCTAGATAGGACTACCAAAAAAAACTGTGCAATTCAATATATATATATATATATATATATATATATATATATATATATGCAATAGAAGGAAAAATACAAAAATTAAACAGTTGAGACGAAAGGGGAGCATGCTATGAGGGAGATAACAGTCCGGACATAAAGTCAACAAGAAGAAAATAAAACTGTATGACAATAAAAATTAATGAGAGCAGGATAATCAACATACGAAAACAAGCACACTTAACCCATAAAATGTCGCAGCGCACAACCTGGTCCAATTATATTTAGGGGTGATGCGGCGTGTAATCCTATCAAATTATATTTAGTGGTGATGCGACATGAAACCCGATCCATTTATATTTAGTGGTGATGTGGCGTGCAACCCGATCAATTAGTATTTAGTGGTGATGCGGCGTGCAACTCGATCTATTTATATTTAGTGGTGATGTAGCGTGCAACCCGATCCATATACATTAATAGCATTGTTGCGGCACGCAACTCGATCCTTAAATAAAAATTTCATATTCACACAGACAACAACCCCAAATAAGGGGCGAGGGGAGTAACAATTAAATGCGGCAAATCCCAGCAAGGGAATATAACAGCACAACCAAGTCCCTGCAAGGGAGCAATATCAATAAACTCGATGTCCCGGCATGGGATAAAATCAACAACCAATAGAAACGTCCCGTTAAGGGACTTAATCACATCTCTTCCTCTTTATTTCATTTCTTATTCCACAATCACTGCATCGTTTGAGCCAACGCTCTATAGAGTTCACAACTTCAAAATCATTTCTCATACTTTTCACATTATATAGAAATTCATCAACTAATCATGGAAGAACCACAATAATATCAGAATAAATATAAGTAAGGACCCACGGTCATGCTAGACACCAGTGTATAAATACACGTCACCATACCTATACACCGTACTTAATATTTATAAATTAGCAAGAACTATAATCTTATTCCCTCGAGTCAAAGTTAGATCAAGCACTTAATCGAAAGCTCCAAACTCAAATCAAGCCTCTAATATAGATGTACCCCTCGAATTCACCACAAAACTGTTCGAATCTAGTCATAATTACTTGAATGTATCAATAAATGCTAATTGAATTAGTTTGAATGCATGAAAATGATTTTTTCAAAGTTTAACGCAAAAATTCCCAACACGCCACTGGTACCACGTGGTCAAAACCTAAGGTTCGAACCAAAACCCGATTACTCATTCTCCTATGAGTTCATATCTATGATTTGTTTCGAAATCGGATCTCAAAATTGAGGTCCAAATCCCCAATTTGAAGAAAACCTAGGTCCTACTCAAAAATTCCATTTTCACCCATGAAAATCCTTGATTTTAAGATGAAAACATGTTTAATGATGTTAAGATTTGAAGGAATTGAGTGAAAATCAACTTACAAATGTATTGGAGAAGGGATAGTTCTTGAAAAATCGCCAATGAGTGTTTGGGTTTTGAGAAATATGAAAAATGGCACTTAAAATCGTATAAATATGAAAAGTTGCAGGTGCACGTATGGGAAATGCGAACCTGGGTTTGCAATTGCGAACCCAGCAGGCTTGAAAAATGTGAGGTCCCAGTTCGCATTTGCGAACTCGGGCTAAAAGAGGAAGGTTCGGATTTGTAATGGAAAGTGTCGCATTTGTGGACAGGAGAACTTCGCATTTGCAAAGGAAATCTCACAATTGCGAGATTGGGCAGACCTGGGCCTTCTTTACATTTGTGAAAGGGCGTTTGCATTTGCAAATTCGCTTTTGCGAATCAGGCTTTGCAATTATGAAGTCTGTATGTCTGATGCACCTAAAGGAAAATTTGTAGTTCCAAAGTTTGAAAATGCAATTCAACACCTATCCAAAACTCACTCGAGCCCTCGGGGCTCCAAACCAAACATACACACAACCTCAAACATATCGTACGAACTTACTCGTGCGATCAAATCGCCAAAATAATATCATTTGCATAAAATCAAGCCTTAAAACACATGATTTTCTTTCAACTTTCATTAAATTTAAATTTCCTATTTTAAGTCCGAAACACATCAAATGACGTCTATTTGAACCAAACTTTACAGAAAGTGCTATATATATATATATATATATATATATAAAAGACTTGTACCTGGTGTCGGAACCAAGATACGAGGCTGATACCCTACTCTTTTAATCAATTTTCTTTCCCAAATTCGTTAATTAATTATTTTACACAAAAATTCATTTCTCGGGCTTGAGACCTAGGATTTCTATTCCGGGCACACGCTCAAGTCTCATATTTTCTACAGACCCTCCGGGACCGTCAAATTATGGGTCCGGGTCAATTTACCCAAAATATTAACCAAAGTCAACTTTACCTTATTAATATCAAAACTCATCGTTTTCCCTACAGAATTCATATTTAAGCTTTCCGACTACGCACCCAAACTGTGCACATAAATCGAGGAAATTCTAAATGAGATTTTTTAGGCCTCAAAAGAAATAGAATGAATGAGAAATCAGGTGATGACCCTTTGAATCGTCACATCTACGCAGATTCCAGATGTAAATTTGTTAATATATAGCGAGGCATATGCTTATCTTTAATTTTACTTCAACGTTGCTTTTTATCTCTATTACTTTAAGATGCAGTTTATCGATAACTTGTCTTCTTGTTGGACAATTCTTTCACTTTATATGAATAATTTTATATTTTTGTGCTTTCAAGGATTTTTATCTTTTATCATATACTTTTAATTATTTATTATTATTTCGCAGTAAGAAAGTTTTACATTTATGTTGAATGTTTATTACACATGGCTTGTAAATTATAAATTTTTGTTTTCTCGATCTTGATTTTTTTGCCTCCAATTATCTTACACAAATATAATGGAGATCTGTAGCCCTAGCGAAGTAGTGTAATATAGCAACATTATCTTCTTCCTTTTTAAAGAGCTGCAGAACCTTGAAAATAAAAATGAAATCATAAAAGGGTAAAATTTAAAAACATTGAAATCAATTTGGTTACCAAATCATTTTGTGGAAGGTAAATATAACATTACAAATCACAACGTCGGTAAGTGTTATAGCAGTAAATATGGTGGAGCTCTTTGAAATCAGCTTATTTATTTTTTGCCCACCTTTGTCTATATTACGTAATAAAATATGAATTTTAAAATGTTAAAAACTTATATATGAATTTAAAATTCACATAAAAAATGAACTGGCTGACCACGTAGTATATCTTTGCACTATTTTCCTAGACAATTGGAGTAAAAGCAACAACTTGCATTGTTCGTTATGTTATGACTTGAAAAAGGCAAAATGTATGAATGGCCTTTTTATGTAGTCCTTAACGACCAAATAGACAATACAACCGACTCATTTATTATTTTGACACTTTAATTGACTTTTACGTATGTAAAGTAAAACTATTACCATGACATGGCAAAGTGTGTTTTTATTCATATTTGAACGTGTAAAATCTCAAAATTAAATTTTTTTCTTTTTTTTTTAAAATTGACCTTACTTACCTAGTTACCTTTATATTCACATTTTCTTTTTCTAGATTATTCAGCTTTAATGAAAATAAGAATTGACATTTGAAAGAAAGTTATTATTTGTTGAAATTGCAGCTGCAGCTTTAATGTATCTTGGTAATGGAGAACAAAAAAAGGAGGATGTAAATATAAAATATCAAGAGTTAAAGTGTAGGGAAGGTACTTTAGGAATCACGGTAGAAGAAGTTAACAAAAAAATGTGTTCACTAAATTTTGCTATGATTTTTATAGTGAAAGGATTGACAATGAAGGCATCAAGATGGCACATAGAAAAATTGGCATCTCAAATTTGAAATTGCAATAAAAGTACTAGTCACCTATGTTCTACACGTTCTTCAGCGAAAACTATTTGATGCTAAAATCGGTGGGCTACTGGTTGAAGGTACCAACTCTAGTACCTTTGATGGAAGCAACTGTTGGCTAGGTTTGGAAAATATTTAGAGTCTGTTTGGATTGGCTTAAAAGCTGGTCAAACCAGTTTTTAAGTCATTTTTCTGATGTTGGGAATGTTTGGCAAAAAAGAAAATAGCTTTAAAAAGTTAAAACTGGCATTAAAAAAAGCCAAAAACCACAAGTTTGTTGGTGCCAACTTATTTTTCCAGCTTAAAAGCCAACTATCTTTGATCAAGTATTTTATCCTCATGTCCCTAATAATATTCGTTATTTCAAAAATGTCCTTCACAAACTTTTCAAATAATTATAATATCCAAATCAATCTTTTAAAATTTACCAGAACCCTCATGTGGATGATTCTCCATATGAGAAGTGAAAGGTTGGTTTATCAGTTTGAAGATCGCTGCTGTGGGATCTAGCGGCTCCAGCCGCATTAACGATAGTCTTTCATTGCGACTTAGATTGCACGATCAAGATCAAAGTGTCCGTCCGTTCGGTAAGTCAGCCAGTCGTCATCTTATCTTGCACGAGCATCGTCGTCCCCATCACTTCAACGTGAACTTACTTTGAAGTTTAACTTTGCTTTGAAAGGTGAATACGACATTTACCTAATGAAGTTTTCTTAATAATAATTAAAACATGACATAGGAAATAGGACTCCTAGACCTAAAAGGAAGGAATAATAGTCCTAATTAGTAGGAATTTTACATAATTCAAATAAGGAATAGAATAATAAAATGTGATAGTCATTTCATATATTTTCCTAGTAAACTTGGAATTTTAAGAAATAAATAAAAAATTTACACTGTTGAAAGAAGTGAAAAATAAGAGTTCAACAAATATATTTATAAAAATTATCTTAGGTGATCAATTCAAATATCAATTATTTCGTATTTATATTAATAAGTTTGAAATAAAATATTATTGTAATAATCTTCTTTATAGTGTTAACAGCTTTAAGGATATTTCAGTCCTTTAATAGAAAAAGTGCTTACCAGCAGTTGTTTACCAAATATTTTAACAGCTTTTTTCCAACTCCAGTATTTTTATCCAAACGCATAACTGTTTATTTATAAAACCAGCTCCAACACTTGAAAAGTACTTTTAAACATTTATTCTAAAAAACTACTTTTTTGAGTGAATCCAAACGGGCTCTTACTCCAAAAAGAAGAAGAAGAAAGGTAGGGTTGGGGGGTAACATTTCCGTAGGGTTACCGTTGGTCAAAGGAATCATCGGCGGCTGTATTGGAAAGATCGTATCTGTTGAAGACATTGAGGGAGGGGGTTAGTTTTGGATTATTGTTATTATTATTATTATTATTATTATTATTATTATTATTATTATTATTATTATTATTATTATTGTAGTTTTCTTTGAATTTCAAAATCAAAATTACATATCTCAATATTTTATTGGCCATTTGACGGGTAAGTAAGCATGTATCACACACATGTAATATACATGTTGAGAGAGGTGTCTATCATGTCACAAGCAAAGTTAAAGTGTCAATTTTATTGTTGTGGACAATTTAAAGTGGCCATTTGTATTTCGCCAAAAACTAAAAATTCTTTAACATGACCTCGAAGTTTTTTAATTTACCAAAAAGAAATTGAGAACCTAAGTAATAATAATAAAGAAATATAATAGGAGTAAAAAGAAGGCTTATGATGAAGTTATGGCACATATCACGTCACATGTAAAATTTAGTCTAAGGGGTTATGATGTCTTACCAAAAAGGCTTGAAAGTGACTTGATTATAGAAAATATGTTTTTGTAGGTAAAGTAATATAGGATAAATACAAGGGTCAATTTGGAAGAGGAAGCCTTTTGGTTGGAATGCCTAGTTGTAATATAACCAGAACGATAAAAAATTCCATTGTCCCTTATCATATATAGTTGTCACGGTCCAAAGCTCAACCCGTCGTGATGATGCCTATCGTGAAATTAGGCCAGCCTCAACTCAATGTAATCAAAACCTCAATACAAAAATTGAAACCATTTGCGAAAATCTTTATTGCTTAAAAATAAACTGTTTAAGGCATAAGGCAAAATCCATAATACGATACAACCAACCAAAATCAGGATTTCACGGAGTACATGAGCGTCTACAAAAATAACATAATCCACTACAATGTTTACTAAGTACAACTGGAATACAACTAGAACGAAGGAGGGTCAAGGCTGGCGAACGCCATGCGGATAACCGATCAATGACTGCCACTGGGACCAAAAGTGCTTCAATATGAACACAAGGTTCAGGGGGTATCGTGAGTACTCCAGCTCAATAAGTAACAAGTCCAAACTATGAACTGAAAGGTAGTGACGAATTGAACCTTATCAAGGATAATAGAAATAACTTGAAGAAACATAGGCATGCTTTAAGTTGAATAAACAGCTCAACAGTTAAACTGAGCAGATAAGAACATGGTTAAGAAATATAACTCTGCTAAATCTACATACCAATGCACAAGTTGTATGTAATGCACCATGTTGAGTGTGTCATGTGAACACAATCCCAAATACTCGTCCCCTGAATACTGTATATGTCTCATACGGTCCAGAGAAGATCTATTCTGGAATATATACATCTCTTACAACAGTCACTCTGTACTGAGGAAGGGTAATCCATCTCTAGGGAGAAGATCCATCTCCAGATAATACTAGTAACCTCACAACCGCTCGGTACTGTATATGGCTCACACGGCCCAGGGATGATCCATTCAAGAATATATATATATATATATATATATATATATATATATATATATATATATATATATATAACAATCTCCGATACCGATAAAAAATAGGCCAATCTAGCCTAATGGAGAAGATACATCTCCAAACCAAGGGAAGATCCATCCTTGATTATAATCAACTGTTCTCACTGGATGGGTATGTTACAGACTCCGGAGGAGGTGCGTCAGCACAAGTTCTATCATAACCATCAACATAACCATTGCGGCATGCAACCTGACCCAATAATTGTTGTTACTCATAATCAGATTCTCGGCCTGACTCAGTCATCAATCTCCAGTCTCCCCCATGGGCTCACAATGCCATGAAAACAAGCCCGGAACAATGATATGATGTGCAAATAAAAAATAACTGAGGCTGAGATGTGATATAAAATGAATGAACATGACTGAGTACGGAATATTAATGAAATCACAAAGATGAGAGCAAGAAATGACCTCTAGGGGTCTCAACAGTATTAGCGTAAATCCCTAGCATGATAACTAGCATGATTTCCAATCCATTTACTCTATCACATGAAGAGAACACATATATCAATAAGAGAAAATCACAATTCGGTGCCATGGGATGAACCAGTTTACAATTCTCACGGTGCACGCCCGTCACTTGGCTTGTGCATCACCTCAACACTAATCAAAAATCACGTAGTTCGGAGATTCAAACCCTCAGAACTAAATTTGAAAGTGTTACTTCTGCAGAACCATGAATCCTGAGAAGTCCGTGTAACCCTCAGAACCACGAATCTTGAATCAATTCCTTCCACAGTCTGTGAATTTCCCATCACGGCCGCATTCTCCTACCGAGGTCCGCGTAATCCATGTTGTGGATGCACTTCCACTGATCCGAGACCTACAACTTTCCAACACTAGATATCAGGTATTTTTCCACCTCCCAAAGCAAAATAGTGATCTGATAACCACTCGAAACTCACCTGGGGCCCTTGGGACCTCAACCAATCATTCCAAAACATCCCATAAGTCATTCAAACTAATTCGAATCTTCGAATCACTCAAAGCAGCATCAGAATACCAAATCACCCTCGGATTCAAGCCTAAGAACTTCTAAACTTCCAAATTCCACAAATGGCGTTGAAACCTAGCAAATAACCTCCGAATGACTTGAAAGTTTACACACACGTCGCCAAATGACACTACGAACCTACTCCAACTTCAGAAATTCAATTTGGATCCTGATATCTTTCATTGCCGGCTGAAATTTCCAACTTTCCAACTTTCACCAATTCATGCCTAATTCTACCTTGGTCCTCTAAATCACATTTCGAACGTGCTTCTAAGTCCAAAATCACCTAACAAAGCTAACAGAAATATCATAAATACCATCCGAGATGGTTTACACATAAGTCAACATCCTGTTAACTTTTCTAACTTAAACTTCTAAATAGGAAGCTAAATGCCTCATTCCACTCCAAACCCACTCCGGACCTGAATCAACTAATGCGATTCCACAAAAAATAGCTAAAGAACATAGAAAAAAGCATAAACGGGGGAAACAGAGCGGTAACTCATGAAACGAATAGCCAGGTCATTGCATCATCCCCCTCTTAAACAAACGTTCATTCTCGAACGAGCGTAGAAACATACCTGAAGCCTCAATATGTGTGGATATTTTCTCTTCATCTCCCGTTCGGTCTCTGAAGTAGTCTTCTCTATGGGACGACCTCTCTACTGCACTTTCACAGAAGTTATATCCTTTGCTCTCAACTTTCGAACCGACCGCTCCAAAATAGCCACTGGCTCTACATCGTAAGTCAAATTACCGTCTAACTGAACCGTGTTGAAATCAAAAATATGAGACGGATCGCCGATGTACTTTCGGAGTATAGAAACATGAAATAATGGATGCAAGCCCGAAAAAGCTAGGTGGCAACGCAAGCCAATAAGCCACCACCCTAATCCTCGGAAGCACCTCAAAAGGCCTAATGAACCGACAACTCAACTTGCCCTTCTTATGAAATATTATAACACCCTTCATGGGTGAAACCTACAGTAGAACCTTCTCCCCGACCACATAAGAAACCTCATGAATCATTGTGTTAGTATACCTCTTTTGTCTTTATTGTGTTGTTCGAAGCCGCTCTTGAATCACTTTCACCTTATCTAGTGCATCCTACACCAAGTCTTTACCTAAAATTCTAGCTTCACCCACTCAAACCAACCTACTACCGATCTACACCATCTCCTTTATAAAGCCTTATATGGAGCCATCTGAATACTCGGCTGATAATTGTTGTTGTAAGCAAGCTCCGTGAGTGGCATTATCTGGTCCTATGAACCCCTAAAATCAATGACACAAGCGCGCAACATGTCCTTCAATATCTTAATAGTGAACTCGGATTGTCCGACTGTCTGAGGATGAAAAGTTCTGCTCAACTCAATCTGAGTACCCAACTCTCATTGCACAACTCTCCAAAACTACAATGTAAACTGAATACCTCTATTTGAAATGATGGAAATTGAAACACCATGCAAGCGATCAATCTCTCGAATATAAATCTCAACTAACCGCTTTGAAGAATAGGTAGTACACGCATGAATGAAGTGCGCAGACGTGGTTAGCCGATCCACAATCACCCAAATAACGTCTAACTTCCTCAAAGTCCGTGGGAGTCCAACTACGAAATCCATGGTGATCTACTCCCACTTCCACTCCGAAATCTCTATATTCTGAAGCAAGCCACCCGGTCTCTAATGCTCATATTTCACTTGGTGACAATAAAAGCACAGAGCTACAAACCCAAATATATCTTTCTTCATCTCCTCCATCAATAATGCTTCCTCAAATTCTGATACATCTTCGCAACACCCGGATGAATGGAATACCGTGAGCTATGGTCATCCTCCAAAATCAACTCCCGAAGCCCATCTACATTGAGCATGCATATTCAGTCATGAATCCCTAATGCCTTGTCATCACCAATAGTCACATCTATGGCATCGCCGTGATGAACTCTATCCTTGAGGATAAGAAAATGAGGATCATCATACTAGTGCTCTCTTATATTATCAAACAAGGAAGATCGGTAAACCACACAAGCTAGGATCCGACTGGGCTCCAAAATATCCAACCACACAAATCGATTGGCCAAGGCCTGAACACCAATTGTAAGAGGGCTTTGCCCAATACGAATAAATGCAAGATTGCCCATAATCACCTCCTTCCTACTCAAGGCATCGACCACTATATTGGCCTTCCCTGAATGGTACAAAATATTAATATCATTGTCCATTAGCAGCTCCAACCATCTCTGCTGTCTCAAATTCAGATCCTTTTTCTTGAACAAGTGTTGGAGGCTACAATGATCAGTAAACACCTCACAAGACATACCATAGATATACTGTCTCTAAATCTTCAATGCATGCACAATGGCAGCTGTCGATGCCCCCTTTTCTGACTAATAAAGAAGCGGAATCGGGTTTATGACATTATGGACAAAACAACTCTTATCCTCGTTGGGAATTGGGTATTGTAAGTAGAAGAGTCGCCACCTAATGATTATAGTGCATTAGGATACTTTTAAGAAGAAAAGAGTATTTTGAAAGAAAACCAAAGTTCGGGTAACAGCTTGAAATTATCTCGAGGGGAAGGTGTTAGACACCCCTCAAGATCCACTAGTGTGGTTCCCCGCCGTGCTAATTGGTACATTAATGGGAAACAAGGCAAATAAATAAGTAAGGTACCTATATAAATATTCAAGCAACTTGAGAATTTTGAAAAGGGAAAAGGCATGATTAAAATAAAAGTATAAGAGACAATTAATTTGAAAAACAATACTTTAGGAAAAATGTTTAAATAGAGGAAGTAACGATAAAGAGGTCCTAGGTTTGACTACAATATGGATCATTCGATATAATATCCCGCACATATTCCCAAAGAGGGGTCGCTTTATAATATTATCTCATCATGATCATCTCCATATTCTACACTTCCCACCCCGTTAAGGTATTAAAAGTGTTTGGTCTCATTTACCTATTACATGCTAGTACTTGTCCGAACCTATTAGTCCCGGGTATTAGGACTTCTAAACTTAAGAGGGGGAGAGAAAGAAAGGACATATATGGAGTTTTTAAAGGTAAAAAATACTAAGCGTCAATCAAAAACAAATAGCATGTAAAGGTATACTGATCAGACATCAAAAGGCTCATATAAACCCCGTAGGTCATAACAGCAATTAGTTAGCACGACTTACAAATACTGATTTGGTCTTGATATTAATGTTGATTGCGAATGGATTAGTTAAACACATAAAGCTGGATAGAAAATCTGCTTCGAGCTCCCCGGGCATGTTATTAGGAATTGTCATATTTTAAAAGGCAGGAGAGTCTTAAAAATAAGCAGTAGAGGAAATAAGAGGCTTGAAAATGCAGTGGACAGTTAAAGTAAAATGTGCAGAAAAGTTTCAGACGGACAAGCAGATTCGAGAAAAAAAAAGCGAGTTGCACATCTATTTCGAAAACATTGAGGCAGAACATTTTTTTTATGCAGAGGTAAAGCAAAAGCATTTGAGCAGTCAGAAAATTGTATCAGAGAAAACATTTTGGCTAGAACTTATTTTTTAAAGACTGTTTCAAAGAATGAAAATAATTTGGGCAGAATTTTTTTGAAAGGCAGAAAAAAACACAGACTTGAGACGTTAACAGGCATGCATAGCTAACAGGTAGCGAAAAATGTTATTTTGAGAAAGACATTAAAGCTCAGATGACTGACTGTTATTAATTAATCGAATAAGGCGAGTTGGTGGTTAACCCTATGGGCATGATGTCTATGCTTCTGATTATAAAAGCTGTTAACGAATAATTAAGCGTTTAAACCTACAACTTGCCTATCGCATATGCAAGTCTTATAAGCATGATCTCTATATGCATTTTTTGATTACAAAAGTGTGCAAGTCCTATAAGCAGGATTTCAATATGCATTTGATTACAAAAATATGCAAGTCCTACAGGCAGGATTTCTATATGCATTTGATTATGAAAAATGCAAGTCATAAAGGCAGGATTTCTATATGCATTTGATTATGAAAAATGCAAGTCATAAAGGCAGGATTTCTATATGCATTTGATTATGAAAATATGCAAGTCCTATAGGCATGCTTTCTAGACCCCACTTTGTGGGACTGTACTGGATAGTTGTTGTTGTTGTTGTTGAAAGAAAGAAAATAAGAGAAATACATCAGAAATACAACACGCCCGATTTAAGTAGTTGTTCGGGAGTTTCGGTCCTGTAAGGCACGTGCGCCGTCCATTTAGGTCCTGAATTCTTGCATCCAAAGAAAAATTGTGAGTTATGTGAAAAGAGGGGAGGTTAGTTCGTATCCCTCGGTCTGTGACGTCCTATGCCATCTGGGGTACCATTGCTGAACGATACTGATCCAAATAATTTTATGAAAAATTTGACAAATATGATACAACTGTATATATATATATATATATATATATATATATATATATATATATATATATATATATATATATAAAAGTAAATAAAAAGATAGTTTTTGTTTTATGATGACCCAAAAACTGCAACGTGGCTCGAGACACCGCAATCTTGCTTGCTTCAGAATTTTAAGGGTCCTCCTCAAAATTCTGCCCCATTTTATTGGGGTGGCACCGTTGACGGTGGCGCTAAATGACTAAAAACAGAATCCTTTGAATTTTGGGGGTCTTCCTCAAAATTCTGCCCCAGTTTTAAATGTGGAGGGAAACGGAGTTTTATTAAAATGTGACCGAGCCTGTAGTGCTGCCTACGTATCCCCTCTAAAATGGGAATCGGGTAAGGCGTAGTTTAAATTATATTATAAAAGCAAGCATGTGATCAATCATAGTATCTCTTCACTGCGTCTGAGTTGAGAGGTTTCGGCCAGACTTCTCCGTCCATTTCTGCAAGGATGAGGGCTCCTCCAATCAAAACCCTGTGAACCATGTATAGACCCTGCCAGTTGGGAGAGAATTTCCCTTTGGCTTCATCTTGATGTGGGAATAGCTTCTTCAACTCCAGTTGCCCTGGTGTAAACTTCCTTGGTCGAACTCTCTTGTTGAATGCTCTAGACATTCTGTTCTAATATAATTGACCGTGACAGACAGCGTTCATTCTCTTTCTGTCGATGAGGGCTAACTGCTCGTAGCGACTTTTGATCTATTACGCATCATCTAATCTAGCTTCTCGTATGATCCTTAAGGATGGGATTTCTTCCTCAGCGGGAATGACCGCCTCTGTTCCATAAACCAACATGTAAGGAGTGGTCCTGGTTGATGTGCGGACCATGGTGCGGTAACCCAATAAAGCGAACTACAACTTCTCATGCCATTGCTTGTGCTTTTAAATAATTTTCCTTAGTATTTTCTTGATGTTCTTATTGGCTGCTTCCACAGCTCTGTTTATCTGAGGTCTGTAAGTTGTAGAGTTCTTATGTTTGATTTTGAATGTTTCACACATTGCTTTCATTAGGTCGCTATTTAGGTTAGAGCCACTGTCGGTGATGATTGATTCTGGAACCCCGAACTGACAAACCATACGATCTTTGACAAAAGCTGTGACTACCTTCATGGTGACTACCTTGTATGATGCTGCTTCGACCCATTTCGTAAAGTAATCGATTGCCACTAGGATGAACATGTGCCCATTTGACGCGGCTGGCTCAATTGGTCCAATGACGTCCATTCCCCAAACGGCGATCGGCCATGGTGAGCTTGTTGCAGTAAGCTCCTTTGGAGGCACCTTTATCATATCTGCATGTACTTGACATCGGTGGCATTTTCGGACGTATTGAATGCAGTTCGTCTCCATAGTCATCCAAAAATAGCCTGCTCGAAGTATCTTCTTCGCCAAAATGAAACCATTCATATGTGCTCCACAAGTCCCGGCATGTACTTCCTCCAATAGTCTGATTTCTTCTTTTGCCTCGACGCATATTAATAATTCTAAATTAGGAGTCCTCATATACAGGATTCCTCCTCTGTGAAAGAAATTCTTGGACAATCTCCAAAGTGTTTGTTACTGAGTAGCATTGGCGAACTCTGGGTACCCTCCCATCGTCAAGTGTTCCCTGATATCTTGGAACCAAGGTTTCCTGTCGGCTTCCTCCTCGACATGAGCACAGTAAGCTGGCTGGTCATGAATCTTGACCGGAATGGGATCAACAAAAAATTTATCTAGATGTAGCATCATGGATGATAAAGTGGCTAAATCATCGGCGAACGCGTTTTGTGTTCTGGGAATATGCAGGAACTCCGTCTTTTTGAATCTTTTCCTCAACTCCTGCACATTGGGTAGATAGGGGAGTATCTTGGAATTTTTGGTTGCCCATTCCTCTCAGAGTTGATGTATGAGTAAGTATGAATCTCCGATCACTAGTATTTCCTGAACATTCATATCAATGGCCAGCTTGAGCCCTAAGATGCAGGCTTCGCACTCGACCATGTTGTTGGTAGAGGGGAATCTGAGCTTGGCAGACACATGATAATGCTGACCAGTTTCTGATACCAAAATCGCTCCTATGCCCTCTCCTTTGAAGTTTGTGGCTGTGTCAAAAAACATTCTCCAACAATTATAGGATTATGCAATATCTTCTCCTATGAAAGCTACCTCCGCGTTGGGAAAATACATTTTTAGTGGTTCATATTCCCCTCATACAGGATTTTTGGCGAGATGATCTGCCAAAGTATGTCTTTTAACTGCCTTCTGGGTGACATAGACAATATCGAATTCCGATAATAAAATCTTCCACTTGGCGAGCTTGCCAATAGACATGGGCTTCTAGAAAATATAATTCAGTGGGTCCGTCCTGGATATGATATGAGTGGTGTAAGCACAGAAATAGTGCCTCAATTTCTGAGCTACCTAGGTTAAAGCACAACAAGTGCGTTCTAACAAGGAATACCAAGCCTCGTACGGGGTAAACTTCTTGCTGAGGTAGTAGATGGCTCGCTCCTTCCTTCCTGTTTCGTCATGTTGCCCTAAAACGCAACCGAATGCCCCATCCAAAACAACAAGATAAAGTAATAAAGGTCTCCTGGGCTCAGGTGGAACCAGGACTGGAGGCGTAGACAAGTATTCCTTGATCCTGTCAAAAGACTTTCAGCATTCATTAGTCCATTTAGTGGCGGCGTCTTTCTTTAGCATTTTGAAGATGGGCTCACAAATGACAGTGGACTGAGCGATGAATCAGTTGATGTAGTTGAGCCTCCC
Source organism: Nicotiana benthamiana (assembly GCA_034376525.1). Classification (NCBI taxonomy): domain Eukaryota; kingdom Viridiplantae; phylum Streptophyta; class Magnoliopsida; order Solanales; family Solanaceae; genus Nicotiana; species Nicotiana benthamiana. The sequence continues at coordinate 124,046,322 of CM067338.1, read as the reverse complement.
TAGAAAGCTCATTACCTCTTTCTTGTTCTTTGGTGGTGCCAACTCTTGAATGGCTCTGACCTTTGACGGATCCAGTTATATTCCTCGGCGACTCACAATGAAACCAAATAATTTTCCGGCCGGGACCCCGAATGCACACTTGGCGGGGCTCAGTATCAAGTTGTATCCCCGCAGTCTGTTGAAGAATATTCTCAAATCTTCCATGTGATCTACAGCTTTTTTGGATCTAATGATGACATCGCCCACGCATACCTCGCTCTCCTTGTGTATCATATCATGAAATATTGTGCTCATGGCTCTCATGTAAATAGCACCAGTATTCTTCAAACCGAATGGCATCATTCTGTAACAGTACATTCCCCATGGCGTGATGAATGTCGTTTTCTCTGCATCCTCTTCATCCATCCATATCTGATGGTATCCACCAAACAATTGACGAAGAACTGGAGCTCATGCATGGTACAGTTATTAATCAGTATGTGTATATTTGGCAAAGGAAAGATGTCTTTAGGACTGGCTCGGTTGAGATCCCGGTAGTCGACACAGACTCTAACCATTCCATCCTTCTTTGGCACCGGTACAACGTTAGCTAACCATATTGGATACTCCACTAGACAGAGAACCCTGGCTTTGACTTGATTTGTGACTTCTTCTTTGAATTTCAAACTCATGTCTGGCTTGAATTTTCTGAGTTTCTTCTTGACCGGCGGGCATGTTGGATTTTTCGGCAACTTTGTGAGCCATAATGGACGTGCTAAGGCTGGATATCATCGTACGACCAGGCAAATTTGTCCTCATACTCTTTCAAAAATTATGTGTATTCTTTCTTTTTTGACGGTGACAAGTGCACATTGATTCGTGTTTCCTTGATATTTTCTGCATCTCCCAGATTTATGAAATCAGTTTCGTCTAGATTGGACTTAGGTCTGTTATTAAAAATTTTGACCTCTTTAAGTACCTCTTCTGGTATTTCATCCTCTTCTGAATCTATGTCCGTTTGTTGCATTGTCTCGTTGCAAGTTACAGTTGTGGGTTCATCATCAAGATACGTAATAGTAATGTTGTGTAAGATAATGTAAATGGTAGAGAAAAATAAATGAGAGCGACAATATAAACTTGGAAAATGCTTTAATTAAATTCATAATTGTCCGAAACATCGGAGCTCTTTTTCAAAAGTAAAGACAATGCTGAAAAGTAAAAATCAACTAAAAGTAAAGTGCGAAGCATATGTGTCGTTTAGCCTTGGTACCCCAAGGCTCTACTTGTACTGGTGGTCCTGATCGAACAATTAGTGAGGTGATCTCCTCGGTTCACATCTTGAATGGAAGGGCCTTCCTCCCCTTTCTCCTCGAAGGTAACACAGCAATCCATCCTCTAGAAACAGGTTCTTCATGGCTGCCAACGTCTCAACTTCTTCTTATATGGTATCAGCGGGCTGAAAGGTCTGCCCTAACCGAGGTAGAGGGTGCTCCAGCGGATAGTAGGGACTGCGCCATGGAGGCGACCAATGCTGGAACTCCTCCCAATGTATTCATAACCAAGACCGAAAGTGGTCCCATGCTTCTTCAAATGGATGGGCTTGGTGATACCCTGGAGATTCTTGCCAAGCCCCTTTCCGGGCTCGTATCGGCTCCAATTCAGAATGTTCCCGATTTTGCTATCCCACCACCTATCCTTGTCAATGGAATTGACTCGTTCGATGTGATGGTATGTTTCTCCAACTATTCTCCTTCTTCCTCCGATCATCGGGATAGCCTGGCGGCTGTATATGGGGTTGCTACCATCGCCATGAATGATTACTTCTTAATGATTCCACACAAATTTCATGGCTTGATGCAATGTTGACGCCACAGCCCCAGTGGCGTGAAGTCAAGGTCTTCCTAGCAATAAGTTGTAGGATGCGTGTACGTCAATGACTTGGAACTCAACATCAAACCAGGTGGGCCCCATATGCAGGCATAAACTAATTTCTCCAATGGTGGACCTCTGAGATCCATCGAAATCTTTAGCATTGATGGCCCCGTCTTTCATCTCGTGCAACCCGTTGCGCTATGTCCTGAGAGTCACCAGTGGACAAATGTTGAGGCTGGATCCCCCGTCGACTAGTATTCTTGTGATAAATTGATCCTCGCATTGAGTAGTGATGTGTAATGCTTTGTTGTGACCAAGTCCTTCCAAGCGCAAATCATCTTCTTGGAAAGTGATCTTATGGCTTTCCAGTATTTGTCCCACCATGTTTGCCATTTCGCCTCCTATTATGTTGCTGGGAAAACAAGCTTCACTTAGTATCTTCATCAAGGCATTTTTATGTGCCTTGGAACTCTATTGGAGTGCCAAGATGGAGATCTGTGTCGGAGTCTTGTTTAGCTGCTCAACAACTGAATATTCCTTAGCTTTTATCCTGCTCAAGGTATCGGCCGCTATATTGGCCTTCCCTGAATGGTACAAAATATTAATATCATAGTCCATTGGCAGCTCCAACCATCTCTGCCGTCTCAAATTCAGATCCTTTTTCTTGAACAAGTGTTGGAGGCTACGATTATCAGTAAACACCTCACAAGACATACTATAGATATAATGTCTCTAAATCTTCAACGCATGCACAATGGCAGCAGCCGATGACCGATTTTCCAACTACTAAAGAAGCGGAATCGGGTTTACGACATTATGGACAAAACAACTCTTATTCTCGTTTGGGAATTGGGTATTGTAAGTTGAAGAGTCGCCACCTAATTATTATAGTGCATTACAAGACTTTTAAGAAGAAAAGAGTATTTTGAAAGAAAATCAGAGTTCGGGTAACAGCTTGAAATTATCTCGAGGGGAAGGTGTTAGAGACCCCTCAAGATCCACTAGTGTGGTTCCCTGCCGTGCTAATTGGTACATTAATGGGAAACAAGGCAAATAAAAAAGTAAGGTTCCTATATAAATATTCAAGCAACTTGAGAATTTTGGAAGGGGAAAAGGCATGATTTAAATAAAAGTATAAGAGAATTAATTTGAAAAACATTACTTTAGGAAAATGTTTAAATAGAGGAAGTAAATATAGAGAGGTCCTAGGTTTGACTACAATATGGATCATTCGATATAATATCCCGCACATATTCCCAAAGAGGGGTCGCTTTATGATATTATCTCTTCGTCATCATCTCCATATTCTACACTTCCCACCCTGTTAAGGTATTAAACGTGTTTGGTCTCATTTACCTATTGCATGCCAGTACTCGTCCCAACCTATTAGTCACGGGTATTAGGACTTCTAAACTTAATAGGGGGAAAGAAAGATAGGACATATATGGAGTTGTTAAAGGTATAAAATACTAAGCGTCAATCAAAAAAAATAGCATGTAAAAGTATACTAATCAGACATCAAAAGGCTCATATAAACCCCATAGGTCATAACAGCAATTAGTCTAGCACGACTTACAAATACTGATTTGGTCTTGATATTAAATTAGATTGTGAATGGATTAGTTAAACACATAAAGTCGGATAGAAAATCTACTTCGAGCTCCCCGGGCATGTTATCAGAAATTGTCGTATTTTAAAAGGCAGGAGAGTCTTAAAAATAAGCAGTAGAGGAAATAAGAGGTTTGAAAATGCAGTGGACAGTTAAAGTAAAATGTGCAGAAAAGTTTTAGAAGGACAAGCAGATTCAAGAAAAAAAAAGCGAGTTGCACATCTATTTCGAAAACATTGAGGCAGAACATTTTTTTATGCAGAGGTAAAGCAAAAGCATTTGAGCAGGCAGAAAATTATTTCAGAGAAAACATTTTGGCTAGAATTTATTTTTTAAAGACTGTTTCAAAGAATGAAAATAATTTGGGCAGAATTTGTTTGAAAGGCAGAAAAAAACACAGACTTGAGACGTTAACAGGCATGCATAGCTAACAGGTAGGGAAAAATGTTATTTTGAGAAAGACATTAAAGCTCAGATGACTGACTGTTATTAATTAATCGAATAAGGCGAGTTGGCAGTTAACCCTATGGGCATGATGTCTATGCTTCTGATTTTAAAAGCTGTTAATGAATAATTGAGCATTTAAACCTACAACTTGCCTATCGCATATGCAAGTCTTATAGGCATGATCTCTATATTCTTTTTTTTATTACAAAAGTGTGCAAGTCCTATAAGCAGGATTTTAATATGCATTTGATTACAAAAATATGCAAGTCAGGATTTCTATATGCATTTGATTATGAAAATGCAAGTCATATAGGCAGGATTTTTATATGCATTTGATTATGAAAATATGCAAGTCCTATAGGCATACTTTCTAAGTGATTTAATCATAGAACCCTATGAACATGGTTTCTATCACTTGACTTGTGCAGAAATAGTAAATCCCTTCCCACACCCTTTCACTAATATCCCAAAATCTTTTTACACAATTATTACAATACTTACTAATGCTCTTTTGTTTTTATTTTTGTTTTTCCTGTCCTTCACTGAGCCGAGGGTCTATTGGAAACATCCTCTCTGCCCTTTCGGGTAAGGGTAAGGCTCGTCTACATATTACCCTCCTCAGACACCACTTTGTGGGACTATACTGGATAGTTGTTGTTGTTGTTGTTGAAAGAAAGAAAATAAGAGAAATACATCAGAAATACAACACGCCCGATTTAAGTAGTTGTTTCGGGAGTTTTGGTCCTATAAGGCACGTGCGCCGTCCATTTGGGTCCTGAATTCTTGCATCAAAGAAAAATTGTGAGTTATGTAAAAAGAGGGGAAGTTAGTTCGTATCCCTCGGCCTGTGACGTCCTGTGCCATCTGGGGTAGCGTTGCTGAACGATATTGATCCAAATGATTTTATGCAAAATTTGACAAATATGATACAAATTTATATATATATATATATATATATATATATATATATATATATATATATATATATATATATATATATATATATATATGCAAAGAAAAAGATAGTTTTTGTATTATGATGAACCAAAAACTGCAACGTGGCTCGAGACACGGCAATCTTGCTTGCTTCAGAATTTTGAGGGTCCTCCTCAAAATTCTACCCTAGTTTACTGGGCAGGAACCGTTGACGGTGGCGCTAAATGACTGAAAACGGAATCCTTAGAATTTTAGGGGTCTTCCTCAAAATTCTGCCCCAGTTTTAAATGCGGATGAAAATGGAGTTTTATTAAAATGTGACCGAACCTGTAGGGATGCCTACGTATCCACTCTTAAATGGGAATCGGGTTAGGCGTAGTTTAAATTACATTATAAAAGCAAGCATGTGATCAAACATAGTATCTCTTCACTGCGTCTGAGTTGATAGGTTTCGGCCAGACTTCTCCGTCCATTTCTGCAAGGATGAGGGTTCCTCCAATCAAAACCCGGTGAACCATGTACAGACCCTGCCAGTTGGGAGAGAATTTCCCTTTGGCTTCATCTTGATGTGGGAGTAGCTTCTTCAACACCAGCTGCCCTGGTGTAAACTTCCTTGGTCGAAATCTTTAGTTGAATGCTCTAGACATTCTGTTCTGATATAATTGACCGTGACAGACAACGTTCATTCTCTTTCTGTCGATGAGGGCTAACTGCTTGCAGCGACTTTTGATCTATTACGCATCATCTAATCCAGCTTCTTGTATGACCCTTAAGGATGGGATTTCTACCTCAGCGGGAATGACCGCCTCTGTTCCATAAACCAACATGTAAGGAGTGGTCCTGGTTGATGTGCGAACCATGGTTCGGTAACCCAATAAAGCGAACTACAACTTCTCATGCCACTTCTTGTGCTATTAAATCATTTTCCTTAGTATTTTCTTGATGTTCTTATAGGCTGCGCTCCCGTCAGCTTCCTCCTCGATGTGAGCGCAGTAAGCTGGCTGGTCATGAATCTTGACCGGAATGGGATCAATAAAAATTTTATCTGGATGTTGGATCATGGATGATAAAGTGGCTAAATCATCGGCGAACGCGTTCGGTGTTCTGGGAATATGCTGGAACTTCGTCTTTTTGAATCTTTTCCTCAACTCCTGCACATGGTGTAGATAGGAGAGTATCTTGGAATTTTTGGTTGCCCATTCCTCTCAGACTTGATGTATGAGTAAGTATGAATCTCCGATCACTAGTATTTCCTGAACATTCATATCAATGGCCAGCTTGAGACCTAAGATGCAAGCTTCGCACTCGACCATGTTGTTGGTACAGGGAAATCTGAGCTTGGCAGACACAGGGTAATACTGACCAGTTTCTGATACCAAAACCGCTCCTATTCCCTCTCTTTGAAGTTTGTGGCTCTGTTCAAATACATTCTCCAATAATTATAGGATTATGCAATATCTTCTCCTATGAAATCTACCTCCGCATTGGGAAAATACATTTTTAGTGGTTCATATTCCCCTCCTACAGGATTTTTGGCGAGATGATATGCCAAAGCCTGTCCTTTAACTGCCTTCTGGGTGACATAGACAATATCGAATTCACTTAATAAAATTTGCCACTTGGCGAGCTTGCCAATAGACATGGGCTTCTAGAAAATATAATTCAATGGGTCCATCCTGGATATGAGTGGTGTAAGCACAGAAATAGTGCCTCAATTTCTGAGCTACCCAGGTTAAAGCACAACAAGTGCGTTCTAACAAGGAATACCGAGCCTCGTACGGGGTAAACTTCTTGCTGAGGTAGTAGATCGCTTGCTCCTTCCTTCCTGTTGTCATGTTGCCCTAAAACGCAACCGAATGCCGCATCCAAAACAGCAAGATAAAGTAATAAAGGTCTCCTGGGCTCAGGTGGAACCAGGACTAGAGGCGTAGACAAGTATTCCTTGATCATGTCAAAAGCCTTTCGGTATTCATTGGTCCATTTAGTGGCGGCGTCTTTCTTTAGCATTTTGAAGATGGGCTCACAAATGATAGTGGACTGAGCGATGAATCGGTTGATGTAGTTGAGCCTCCCTAGAAAGCTCATTATCTCTTTCTTGTTCTTTGGCGGTGCCAACTCTTGAATGGCTCTGACCTTTGATGGATCCAATTTTGTTCCTCGGCGTAATTTTCCGTATGGGACCTCGAATGCACACTTGGCAGGGTTCAGTTTCAAGTTGTATCTCCGCAGTCTGTTGAAGAATTTTCTCAAATCTTCCATGCGATCTACAGCTTTTTTGGATTTAATGATTACATCGTCCACGAATACCTCACTCTCCTTGTGTATCATATCATGAAATATTGTGCTCATGGCTCTCATGTAAATAGCACCAGTATTCTTCAAACCGAATGGCATCATTCTGTAACAGTAAATTCCCCATGGCGTGATGAATGCCATGTTCTCTGCATCCTCTTCATCCATCCATATCTGATGGTATCCAGCAAAACAATCGATGAAGGACTGAAGCTCATGCATGGCACAGTTTTCAATAAGTATGTGTATATTTGGCAAAGGAAAGTTGTCTTTAGGACTGGCCCGATTGAGATCCCGGTAGTCGACACAGACTCTAACCATTCCATCCTTCTTCGGCACCAGTACAACATTAGCTAACCATATTGGCTACTCCACTAGACTGAGAACCCTGGCTTTGACTTGATTTGTGACTTCTTCTTTGAATTTCAAACTCATGTCTGGCTTGAAATTTCTGAGTTTCTTCTTGACCGGCGGGCATGTTGGATTTTTCGGCAACTTTGTGAGCCATAATGGACGTGCTAAGGCTTTATATCATCGTATGACCAGGCGAATTTGTCCTCATACTCTTTCAAAAATTATATGTATTTCTTCCTTTTCTGACGATGATAAGTGCACATTTATTCGTGTTTCCTTGATATTTTCTGCATCTCCCATATTTATGACATCAGTTTCGTCTAGATTGGACTTAGGTCTGTTATTAAAATTTTTGACCTCTTTAAGTACCTCTTCTGGTATTCATCCTCTTCTGAATCTATGTCCGTATGTCGCATTGTCTCGTTGCAAGTTACAGTCGTGGGTTCATCATCGAGATACGTAATAGTAATGTTGTGTAAGATAAAGTAAATGGTAGAGAAAAAAAATGAGAGCGTAAATATAAACTTGGAAAATGCTTTAATTGAATTCATAATTGTCTGAAACATCGGAGCTCTTTTTCAAAAGTAAAGACAATGCTAAAAAGTAAAAATCAACTAAAAGTATTGTGCGATGCATATATGTCGTTTAGCCTTGGTACCCCAAGGCTCTACTTGTACTGGTGGTCCTGATCGAAAAATTGGTGAGGTGCCCTCCTTGGTTCACAGCTTGAATGGAAGGGCCTTCCTCCCCTTTCTTCTTAAAGGTAACACAGCAATCCATCCTCCAGAAACAGGTTCTTCATTGCTGCCAACGTCTCATCTTCTTCTGATATGGCATCAGCGGGCTGAAAGGTCTAGTCTAACTGAGGTAGAGGGTGCTCCAGCGGGTAGTAGGGACTGCGCCATGGAGGCGACCAATGCTGGAACTCCTCCCAAGTTTATTCATATCAAAGATCGAAAGTGGTCCCATGCTTCTTCAAATGGATGGGCTTGGTGATACCCTGGAGATTCTTGCCAAGCCCCTTTCCGGGCTCGTATCGGCTCCAATTTAGAATATTCCCGATTTTGCTATCCCACCACCTATCCTTGTCAATGGAATTGACTCGTTCGATGTGATGGTATGTTTCTCCACCTATTCTTCTTCTTCATTCGATCATCGGGATAGCCTGGCAGCTGTATATGGGGTTGCTACCATCGCCATGAATGATTATTTCTTAATGATTCCACATAAATTTCTTGTCTTGATGCAATGTTGACGCCACAGCCCCAGTGGCGTGAAGTCAAGGTCTTCCTAGCAATAAGTTGTAGGATGCGTGTACGTCAATGACTTGGAACTCAACATCAAACCAGGTAGGCCCCATCTGCAGGCATAAACTAATTTCTCCAATGGTGGACCTCTCAGATCCATCGAAATCTTTAACATTGATGGCCTCGTCTTTGATCTCGTGCAACCCGTTGCCCAATGTCCTGAGAGTCACCAGTGGACAAATGTTGAGGCTAGATCCCCCGTCGACTAGTATTCTTGTGATAAATTGATCCTCACATTGAGTTGTGATATGCAATGCTTTGTTATGACCATGTCCTTCCGGTGGCAAATCATCTTCGTGGAAGGTGATCTAATGGCTTTCTAGTATCTGTCCCTCCATGTTTGCCATTTCGCCTCCTATTATGTTGCCGGGAAAACAAGCTTCACTTAGTATCTTCATCAAGGCATTTTTATGTTCCTCGGAACTCTATTGGAGTGCCAAGATGGAGATCTGTGTCGGAGTCTTGTTTTGCTGCTCAATGACTGAATATTCCTTAGCTTGTATCTTTCTCCAGAGATCATCAGGTCCGATTTTAAGGGGACGTCCAGAGGCCTGCTTGCTGGACTCTGCTAGGTGTTCTGGCGTGTATACCTTGCCTATTATAGTCATGCCCTGTGCGGCAGTTGCTTCTCCAATGTGTGTCTTTCCTTTCCTTCTCGCCTCGGCTGTGTAGTCCCAAGGTATAGCATTTGTTTGGAATGGGGTCATGTCTATCATGGAGAATGGAATAGGTCCCTTATGAGGAAACACAGCAACTTCAAATGGTTAGGTAGTTTTGGAGCTCTGAACCTCAATCGGTTTTGGTGTCTTTGCGGAAGGTACTTCAAATTCGAGTGGCATGGATACATTTACCATGTCGTCCTCGGACGGCTGGATTTGTACAATAAAAGGATTGAGAGTAACCACCGGCTTCTTAGGCTCATCTCCTTCATCTATTGAACCAATCGACCCTTTGGGGTCCCAATCATCTTTGATCTCAATCATGTGGATTCCTCCACCCTTCTGATTAGGTAGAGGGTCGTTGCGGACATTAGGAGCGGGCTCCTTTGCAATAATAATCTTGTTGTCTATCAGGTTTTGAATTTTGTCTTTTGTCGAGCGACACTCGTCAATGGTATGGCCCTTCATCCCGGAATGGTATGCAAAAATCTTGTTTGGGTAATCCACTGGGAAGGGTTTTCGGGAGTTACGGCTGGGATAGGGGTGACGTAACATGCTGCTATGAGTTTTTCATACAGCTGGTCAATCGGCTCGGCTTTGGGGGTGTATTGTCTAGGGGTTTTTGGTCGAACTTTAGTCTAGGTCGAGGGAAATTTTAGCGAGTAGGTGGTGATGGGTAGTGAGAAGGTTGGGAGATATACGCTTGGTATACGGGTGCAGGTTGGGAATATCGGGGTGAAGTGGGTTGATATGTGGGTGGTGGAGGTGATTGGTAAGTGTAGAAAATCATTCTATCCATGATATGTGCGCTTTGGTTGTACTAGCATGATTTTTAGGTATAGGTTTTGATGAATGACAAACAATGAAAACAACTTGTTAAACAATGTTATTGTATGACAAACAATAAAGATGCATTAGCAAACAATCAAGATTGAATGCCGAGAAGCATAATGATGACGGAATTGCATAGACAAGCCAAAGACGAGCTCAAATGTTCAAGACCGAAGACCCAAGGCGTAGGTCGTTAGGTAGAACCAATGTAAGAGCAACGCTTAAGTTATCTCGTCATTTGGCTCAACATAGGTCATCATAAATATGCATAAAATCATTTTGTCAAATCATATTTATCATAAACATATTTTAAATACTTCAAACAAAATGTTTTTAACGTTTTCATTTTTGGTTTTTGAAGTAAGTTGTCAATCATGGACAGCATAATAGAATAATCGATTATGCAAAGTGATAATCGATTATTCTGGGAAATTCCATTTATTTGAAATTTCCGCAGAGTAGGATAATCGATTATCAGAATTGCATAATCGATTATCTTGTGTCCGTTGCCAGTTTTTGAATACTGTAACAACATAATCGATTATGCTTATCACAATAATCGATTATCCTACATAAAATCAGCTTCCGATTTTGTAACGGTAAGCTGATAATCGATTATCCAAATCTGATAATCGATTATCTTGGCATAAAATCAGCATAATTGATTGCCAATTAAGCAACGGACATACTACTTCTACCACCTATAAATAGAGGTATTTTGAGCTGAATTGAAACACACAACACCTCTCATTATTCTTATACATATTGATATCATTTGTGCATCATTATAGAGCTTTTGTTGAGCCATTTGAGAGACAACTTTGAGTTGTTCATAGAGCTACTATTGTATCTCTTTATCTACTCTTTTGAGAGAGTTCTTGTTGTAAAAGAGAAAGGTGTTTGAGAAGACCATATCTTCTCATTGATTGTTGGGTTTGCTAAGTACCCTCAATCTTAGAGTGTGAAGTCTTGTGGTGCGGTATCCACGAGCAAGGTGAAGTCTTGAGGTGAGGTATCCTCGAGCAAGTTGAAGTCTTGTAGAGTGTACATCTACGAGCAAGTGTAACGGTTGTTAGGCACCCGTAAGCTTAACGGAGTTAGTGGAATCTCGAGAGAGTCTCTCGGGGACTGGACTAACCACAAGTTATGGTGAACCAGGATAAATTCGGTGTGTTCTTTCCTTACTATTTTAATTACCGCATTTACTTTACTCCTGCAATTTTAATTCCGCAATATTTATCAATATTCTCGTGCCGCACTATTCACCCCCCCCTCCCTCTAGTGACGGGCATAAATCCTAACAGTAAGTATGTTGTGGAATTTGGTAAGTAGGTGGTGGTGTTGGGTAATTTGGGGTAGGCTGGTATGTGAGTGGATAGATTTGGTACTTCATGGGAGAGTTGTTTCTTTGTGCAGCCATTACAAAATTTACCTCTTTCTTCTTTGTTGAGCCACCAGACTGCAGAGCCTTGTTGGTGGCTTGCAATGCCTCTAGGTTAGTGACCATACCATTCTTAATGCCTTCTTCGATCCTTTCTCCCAATTTGATGATATCGCAGAACTTTTGACCCTCAATTAGCATCACTCTTTCATAGTACTATGGGTATTGAGCACGGACAAAGAATCTATTCATTTGTTCTTCCTCTAAGGCCGGTCTAACCTTAGCAGCTTTCCACCTCCAACGAGTAGCATACTCGCGAAAGGTCTCTGTTGGCTTCTTCTTAAGATTCTGGATATAGAACACGTCTGGTGCATTCTCAGTGTTGAACCTGAAATGGTCCATGAAATCGGACGCCATGTTCACCCAACTCGTTCATTTCTTCGCATCCTGGCTAATATACCAGGATAGGGCATCACCCTTCAAAACACCTCATAAATAGCTTCATACGGATACTTTTCATCCCTACCAACTCCTATTAGCTTGCAACAATATATCCTCAAGTGAACCCTGGGATGTACCATAAAACATCTTGTTGAACATATATATCTTCGTAATTCAACCCTTCAACACCCATGTTACCTTCGAAACCCTAAACTCGATTGATCAATTTCTTAATCTCAGCGGCCAGATTATGAATGAGAGAGCTGCCGCCATCCAACTCGGCTACATTGGTGACTGGATGACCGTAATATTGTACAGTATCCACAAAGAAAGGAGCGTTCTGGTTATCTGTGGTGTCTTGGGGCTCTAGGATAAGCAGTGGAGCATTGTTGCCTGTGTTGTGGACTTGAGTCTGAGCAGTCTGGGTTGGTGGTGGTGATTTGTTGGCATCAGCAGCACCAAGAGTGATCAATAGGCTCGCCAAGTTTCGGGCTTGTTCCAACTCTTCTTGAAACCTCAGCAAAGTTTTCTCAAGATGAGCAGCAGTTTCTTTGGTGATTGAAGACTCTCCGACCTTCTTTTCTAGCATTGGTATCTTCCATGTTGTTCTTGTTCCTGTTTCAGAGGAGGAGGAGATGGAGGACCCTTTGATCTTGTGGAGTATGCTGACGGTGCCAGTATGCACGAACTAACCTTTGGGGAGGGGAATAAAAATAAAAGAAAAACAAAAAAGGTAAGAAGTTAGTGTGGATTCTGAGAAAGAAAATATTGCTGTATTTAAACACATTGTTGCAAGAATGTAAGTTGTTTCCTATTTGGGTGCCTCGTTGTGCCCGAGGTAGGCCTAGCGACAGATATGATTTGGATAACTTATAACACCAAATGCCTCATTTTATCGATAGAAAAGAGAACGAGTATAAACAAACTGAAATAAAGAGAAATTTTCACTAGTGGCCAGTGGCCTTATTACGTCAAGAAAGCAGTAAAAATCCTAACTACTTGTCCCCAGAAGGACCTTCCCCAGATTTGGTATCTTTTCCTCCCTCGTATAGCTGCATCAACTCGCGCAGTCCCAGCAACAAGTAAGCTCGAGCCAAGTGCCCACCTTAGTTACCTTCAACCTCCCAACAGTCATTGATCCCTTTCAGAAATTTGCCTTCAGCTCCACTAGACCCCGCTCCAAGTACCCTAAACGGTTGTTTGCGCGGACAGCCATATCCTTCCGCTCATTGATTAGCTTCTCTTGGGCCTATAGTATTTCCCAATGTTCACTTTCACACTCTCACATCTGTTTGTGTAGCTGATTATACTTGACTTTTGTTGCAATCTTCTCATCAATAACCCTGTAACCATGGACAAATCCTGTTTTTCCCAAGGCGATGTGGTCATCTTCTAACCATCCTAGATAAAAAGGCGCATGCCCCGCCTGATAGTTGTCGGATTCTGTAGATTCTTTTTCCAAGATGAGTTTGGAATGCCACATATGCTGAGCCTGACACCTCTGTGGGCTGTTGTCATCTTGGAATTCAACGCTGTAGTGACTCATCTTTTCCACCCTTGTTATAATCTTCTTTCTTCCCGCTTGCCTCACGACTCGAAGAGGGACATAAGGGTAAGTTCCTCTTAAGCCGATGGGTATAAGGAATGGTGCATCCCTAGACCGAATGATAAACTCTCCAGTTGGAAACCACTCATACATCCATTGTACCTGATCTTTCTCTCAGATTCTCTAATAGTTCTACCCATCCACTGGCGTATTCCGGGCGAGCGAACATATCCGGCATGAAGTGCATTCGCTTTGAATGATGGAAAGCAATATGGCCATCCCAGTCTCGGCGTATGATCTCCTGTCTATAATCTCCCTTCTAAAGATGTTCAATGAGCTAGAGTTTCAGTAGCAGATTGCACCCTTCAAAGTGCGGTGCCCCTTGTTGACACTTCTCTAAGGCTCTGTACAGTTCGGCGAGGATCATGGGTGCTATGCTGAATGACTGCTCGTCGATACCCTCCATCGTTTCTTTAGCTACCATGGCTAGTCTTGTATGGATTCTAGCCTTCTTCATTACAAAAACTATCATGCCCAGGAAACAGAATATGAATACAAAGGCTCTCCTATGTATGTGCCCCAAAGAGGTGAGGGCGAACTCATCCATGTGAGTGCGGTAGGATTTGCTATGTCCGAACCTTTCATACAGGAAGTCGAAGGATATGTAGGAGTCCTTCAGAATGGTCTGATTAGGATTCTTCTTGAGCCCCATCGTTTTCAGGAACCCTCTACCTTTGCAGTTATCTAGCATAAGCAGTCCCGGGCTATCCCAAGGAATTCCGGCTAGGCCCCCAATTTCTTCCAATAGCAGCGTCATTTCAATACCCTCAAAGCGGAAGACAGGCCGTTCACTATCCCAAAACAGAGTAGCAGCTTCCACAATCTTGCTATCTGGCCTAACTTCCAAGAGTGAAGGAGATTCCCTAAGTGCTTGCGGACAAGAACCCGATCACTACCATGTAGATCCTCCTACCAGCTTAGTAACTTTGGGTGAATATTTGACACCATACCGAATCTGGGGACCTCGTGCCTCATTTCCTGCAAAATAGAGTGTTAGGCCCTAAGCCCACTGACTCGACTATGTAAATCAATAATTAGCAAAAGGCTTTTAGTTCTCCAAATCAATGCACATAGCATGAATGTCCGTTTGGGTTTCAGGAAACCCGATGGACTTTGGTTTCGGCTATCTTAATGAGCCCTTATGCGGACGACATAACTGACTCGGCTAAGTTTGACCATGATCATGAACAGTATAACGGAATAAGGTTTCTACTTTTGAAGTGCTATACAAGGTACCGTTGAGCGGAGAACTCATGAGGGAAAGGCACGGAACCGTCGACTGCACCGTTGATCGACCGGTATTACCGCAAATATGCCTTTGTCAAATTTAGGGGGTTTATAAATATTGGAAGAGCGCAACAACTCATTATAAGCGTTGCTATGGGATTTGTTTGGAACGAGTGGAAAATGATGTTGAAAGATGCAACTATAACAATAAATACATGCATTTTCACGTTCATAAAAAATGATTACAATAAATGCTCGAAACTTAAGACGAATTGAAATGAAGATAAAGCAGTAAAGCAGTTAAAGAAAAAGAAAAACATGAAAAATAATGCTAGTAATCATGAAGAAATAATTAAAGTGGTAAATAAAGTCAGTAAAGAAAGCAATAAAGTCACAAAGCATGTAATGGTAAAAGCCTTAAAGAGGTCCCCAGCAGAGTTGCCATGCAGTCGACGCCCCCTTTTTCGACTACTAAAAGAAGAAGCGCAATCGGGTTTACTACATTATGGACAAACCAACTCTATTCCCGTTTGGGAATTGGGTATTGGAAGTTGAAGAGTCATCACCTAATGATTATAGTGAATTAGGACACTTTTAAGAAGAAAAGAGTATTTTGAAAGAAAACCAGATTCTGGGAAGGGCATGAAATTATCTCGAGGGAAAGGTGTTAGGCACCCCTCAAGATCCATAAGTGTGGTTCCCGGCTGTGCTAATTGTGACTTTAATGGAAAACAGGGCAAATAAACAAGTAAAGTTCATATATAAATATTCAAGCAACTTGAGAATTTTGAAAAGGAGAAAGGCATGATATAAATAAACGTAGAAGAGAGAATTAATTTGAAAAACATTACTTTAGGAAAAATGTTTAACTGAGCAAGTAAAGAGAAAGAGGTCCTAGGTTTGACTATAATATGGATCATTCGATGCAATATCCCACACATATTCCCAAAGAGGGGTCGCTTTATGATATTCTCTCACCATCAGCATCTCCATATTCTACCCCTCCCACCCTGTTAAGGTATTAAACGCGTTTGGTCGCGTTTACCTATTGCATGCTAGTACCCATCCCAACCTATTAGTCCCGGGATATTAGGACTTCTAAACTTAAGAAGGGGAGAGAAAGATAGGACATATATGGAGTTTTTAAAGGTAAAAAATACAAAGCATCAATCAAAAACAAATAACATGTAAAGGTATACCGATCAGACATCAAAAGGCTCATATAAACCCCGTAGGTCATAACAACAATTAGTCTAGCACGACTTACGAATACTGACTTGGTCTTAATATTAAAGCTGATTTTGAATGGATTTGTTAAACACATAAAGCTGGATAGAAAATCTGCTTCGAGCTCCTCGGGCATATTATCACGAATTGTCGTATTTTAAAAGGCAGGGGAGTCATAAAAAAAAGAAGTAGAGGAAATGAGAGGTTTGATAATGCAATGGACAGTTTAAGTAAAATGCGCAGAAAAGTTTCAAAAGGACAAGCAGATTCGAGAAAAAAAAAAGCGAATTGCACATCTATTTCGAAAACATTGAGGCAGAATGACTTTTTTTATGCAAAGGTAAAGCAAAAGCATTTGAGCAAGCACAAAACTGTTTCAGAGAAAACATTTTGGGTAGAACTTAATTTTTAAAGACTGTTTCAAAGAATGAAAATCATTTGGGCAGAATTTGTTTTGAAACGCAGAAAAAAAAACACAGACTTGAGACGTTAACAGGCATGCATAGCTAACAGTTTTCGAAAAATGTTATTTTGAGAAAGACATTAAAGCTCAGATGACTGACTGCTCTTAATTAAGAGAATAAGGCGAGTTAGCGGTTAACCCTATGGGACGATGCCTATGCTTCTGATTTTAAAAGATGTTAACTAATAATTGAGCGTTTAACCCTTCAACTTGCCTATCACGTATGCAAGTCTTATAGGCCTGATCTCTATATGCATTTTTGATTACAAAAGTGTGCAAGTCTTATAGGCAGGATTTCTATATGCATTTGATTACAAAAATACGCAAGTCCTACAGGCGGGATTTCAATATTCATTTGATTATGAAAATATGCAAGTCCTACAGGCAGGATTTCTATATGCATTTGATTATGAAAATATTCAATTCCTATAGGTAGGATTTCTATTTGCGTTTGATTATGAAAATATGCAAGTCCTATAGGCATGGTTTCTAAGTGATTTAAGCATAGAACCCTATGAACATGGTTTCTATCACTTGACTTGTGCAGAAATAGTAAAGCCCTTCCCACACCCTTTCACTGATGTCCCCCAATATTATTACACAATTATTAAGAAAAAAATAAGAGAAACACATCAGAAACACAAGAGGCTCGGGGAGTCTCGAAGCAACCTTAATGTCCAACCTGTGCATTTTTGCCAAATACATATTCCAGTTTCGAGAGCCTTCTCATAATCAAGGTGTTTTTAGAGTTCCAAGGAATCTCAAGGATTCTCGGTAGTGCTTAACAACCTGAATAGCTTAGAGTAGCAGAATAGTGGAGTGTGGAAGTACAATCCCTAAGGCATCCGAGATCAAAGGGAGCTCAAAGGGTCCCAAGGCATGTACCAAAGGGGGGCAGAACTTATAAGAGGCTAAGAATGAGTGTAACGGTGAAGGAAATTTGAGGAAAAGCCAAGTAAAGGGTGGTCATATCCAGCCATGGATAAGACTGGCACACCCCTAACCCTTTACTAGCTCAAACACATGGAGAGCAGACTTGAGAAAGTCAGACTCAGGTCTGGATGGTGATTAGGGCACCACCAGGCCTGGGTCAGGCTCAACACATAAATTGGGGGGTTAAGGGAGTGGGATTACTTTGAGTATAGGTTGAGAACAACCTGGTTCAAAACTAGAGGTGGCAATAGGGTACCACTCCGAAACAACACTCACATACAAAAGGGGTCGGGGAAAGGGATCAAATATAAAAGCATTTGCATAAAAAAATAGAACATAGTTAAACAGAAAGGGGTTTGGGGAAAGGGATATGCAGGAAGATACTTATAACAAACATAACATAATTAAACACATGGTAATATAGGCTAGGGATGTAACATGCTGAAGTTCAATTACATGATGTAAGGAAATAGAGCATAAACAGATATATGAAAAGCATGAGTAAACACATAGTTTGGAGGTGGTATTTAAATCATGGAACCTACCAGTTGCAAGTTTCAGAAATACAAACATAACAAGTAGAATCTTATAGTTAGCCTTGGCTTTTGGCCGGCTAACACAAGCAGCACACTTAGTAACAGAGGAGAGAGAGTGTATAGTATGAACTTATGAAAAATTGTTCCTGTCTCTGTGTCGTTTGAAGAGAAGGAGTAGGGTATTTATAGTTTGAAAACATGTGGTAAGTAAGGCAAAATATAATTCAATACCAATAAGAATCAACTAGAAGAGGGGAGTTCCTTTAATTAAGGAATTCGAATTTGAATAGGAGAGGGAAGAGTTATATTTAAGGATAGAAAATCAGTAACGCATGGTGCAATAAAGGGTAAATACATAGGAAAAGCTTTTAAAAATACTCGTTTAGATTAATAAGGTAAAGGTAAAATCAATTAATCACGTAGTAAATCAAGAATCAGGAATTCGAACTCAGGAATACATTAAGTCAGAATATAGGTCCAAATCAGGCAAAGAGAGAATCAAGTAAGTTCATAGAAAATTAATCCCCAAAAATTAGGGTTGTTCAGAGAGAAAATATTTGACTATAAAAGGGAGCATAAACTTAAACATGCAATTTAAAAAATAAAGAGAGTAGTCATGCAAAGTAGAAGAACGTAGATATGCGAGGAATAAAGAGGTCTTGCAAAGCTTAGCAAGAATCAAAAACAGGAGACAAGATTCGGAGGATTAGGGTTTTAAAATTAAACAGAAACCAAAATACTCGCGCACAAGTAGTCTGAAAACCCCCAAAAATCTAGGGTTTCTTCCTCACAGATGAAAGCATAGAGAATCAGGCAAAGAATAAACTCAAAAAGTCCAAAGAACACGAACATTCATGGAAGCGTAATGAAAGAAGAAACAGTGAAGAATTTACAAACCCTAGAAAAAATATAGTAAACAAAACACCTAAAAACCATAGTGAAAACACTTGATTTACAGAAAAGCCAAATAATGTAAGAGATCACAGTAGAACAAGTGAAATCACGGAAACCCTAAGTTTTAAGAAGATGAACAGTTTTGAAAGCAAAAATCAAAAAAGATGTGAGAAACACTTTAAAATCTTAGAAAATAGCACGGATCGATAGTAGATCTTAGAGAGAACATGAAAACCTTGAGGGCTTAGGGTTCTAGAGAAAACCCTAGAAAATGAGAAGGCTTGGAACGGGCTGGTCCTGAGTCAGAGATAGACTCACAGGGCTGCGAATCGCCGGAAGGAGGCCAAACATAGAAATAAAACTCGAATCGGAGGTCTTCTGAACTGGAGACCTTCAAGTTCTGGATTTGATCCTTGAATGGAGGAGCCATAGAAGGGAGTGAGGGTGAGGATGGGTTGTACAAGGCTTGGGAAGCCATATTTTCTGGTGAGATAAGCCGGCAAATGGCCGGAGAGGGCCAGGGTTTGGAGAGGGATTGAGATCATTTGGGGAGAGGAGGGGGTTACAAGCCCGGCTAAAGGTGGGAAGTGATTAGGGTTAAGGGGTGTCTTGAGATAAAAAAGGAAAGGGCTGTTGTGGGCCGTTGATTTAAATGATCAACAGCCACGATTTAAAGAGGGGTCCGGGCGGGTTAGTTTAAATGGGTCTGGGTCGGGTTATTTGGAAAATTGGGTCTTTTAATTGTGTTAAAAATTAAACTGGCCTGGAGGGTTGAATTTGGGCCATGTTTTAAATAAAATCTGGCTATAATTTAAATAGCATCTTTTTACCAATTAATTTTGTAAAATAGCTAAAATAGTTTATAAAGCAAAACTGAAAGCATAGAACTACTTAATAACATATAAATATTAATCTAAAACTATTAGAAATAATATTATAGCTATAAAACATAGCAAATTCAAAAAAAGGCCACAATTGCAATTTTGTACAATTAGCTTTTAAAAATCCAAATAAATTTGTAAAAAATGTGAAAAAATTACATAAATTATGTCTTGTTGTAAATATGGGAATGAAACACATTGTGAACTAAACATAAAAATTTGGAAATAATTTTGGCCTTTATATTGTCAAAAATAGTCATTGAATTAATCTTAAAAATTAAGAAAAAATGCCAAAATTCCTAGGAATGCTTATATATGCATACATATACTATTTTGAAAGCATTTTGGGTGCAAGAAATATATAGAGAAAAATTGGGTATCAACAACAGCCAAATCCAAATCATGAATAGGGTAGTTCTTCTCAAGGGGCTTCGACTGTCGAGAAACATTAGCAATCACTCTACCCTCATATATTAACACATGCCCAATACCAACTCGAGAAGAATCACAAGATACCAAAGAAGAACCTGAAGCGATGGCAAGACTAACATCGGGGTTGTGGTCAAGGCGGTCTTGATCTTCTGAAAGCTCGCCTCACACTCATCCAACCACCTCAAAGGAGCATCCTTTTGAGTCAATTTGGTTAAGGGTGATGCGATTGATGAACATTCCTGAATGAACCGACGGTAATTACCCATAACCCAAGAAGTTACGAATCTTTATGGCTAAGGATAGCATGTGTTAACTCTGGACCACCTCTATCTTCTTCGAATCAATCTAGATACCCTCATGGGACACCACATTTCTCAAGAACTCCACTAAATAGAGCCAAAACTCACATATGGAAAACTTTACATAAAGCTTCTCCTCCCTCAACCGCTGCAGTACAACTCTCAAATCCTCAGTGTGCTCCTCCTGGCTAGGCGAGTACACCAGAATATCATCAATGAATACAATAAAAAACGAGTCAAGATAAGGCTGAAACACATTATTCATCAAATAAATGAATGATGTTGGGGCATTGGTCAGCCCAAAAGACATCAAAATGAACTTATAATGACCATATCGGGTCTTGAAAGTTATCTTAAGAATGTCTGAGTCCCTGATCTTCAACTGGTGATACCCTGACCTAAGATCATTCTTGGAGAATAGTCTCGCTCCCTGAAGCTATTCGAATAAATCATCAATGCGAGGAAAAGGATACTTGTTCTTTACTGTGACTTTGTTCAACTGCTTGTAATCAATGCACATTTTCATAGTGCCATCATTCTTCTTCACAAATAGAACAGGCGTACCCCAAGGTGACACACTAGGATGAATAAACCCCTTATCAAGGAGTTCCTAAAGCTACTCCTTCAATTCTTTTAACTCCACTGGTGCCATATGATACGGTTGAATAGAGAATGGCTGAGTGCCCGGCTCAAAATCAATGCCAAATTTAATATCCATGTCCAACGACATGCCTGGCAAGTCTGCAATAAATACATCCATGAAATCTCTCACCACCGGAATCGAATGAATACTAGAGAATCTTTGCATTAACATCCCCCACAAAGGCCAAATAAAAAAGACAACCCTTCTCAACCATCCATTGGGAAATCAAGTATGAAATTACTCTACTAGGAAGATAATCCAACGAACCTCGCCACTCAATCTGTGGCACCCCTGGCGTAGCTAACATCACTTTCATAGCGTGATCAAGAATAGCGTGATATGGAGAAAACCAATTCATGCCCAATATCACATAAAAATCAACCATACAAAGCAGCAAAAGGTCTACTCGAGTCTCTAAACCCCCAATAGCCACCACACAAGACTGATATACATGGTCCACAACAATAGTATCGCCCACCGGAGTAGATACACAAATAGATGAAACAAAAGACTCACGAGGCGTATCAAAACAATGAGCAAAAGATGATAACACATATGAAAAATTTGAGTCAGGATCAAATAATGCAGAGGCATCCATGTGGCAAACTAAGATAATACTTGTGATCACAACATCTAAAGCAATAACGTTGGGTTTGGAAGGGAGTGGATAGAAACGAGCCTGACTTCCACCTGATCGGCCTCCCCCTCTAGGGCGACCCTTAGCTAACTGACTTCCACCCTGAGCTAAATGGGCGTATGGGGAAGTAACTGGTGCTAAAGTCGAAGGCTAAATCCTATGCTAGGATGAACCTCCTGTAAGTTAGGGACAAAATCTCTTGATATGACCCAAATCTCCACACTCAAAGCAGCTTCTCCCTGCAAATGGCGGTGGGGACTGAAAGGATCCGCCCAAGCATGGGATATCCACTTGAAGAACCAGGCATAGATGAGCCCTGAACTGATCGTGCATGAGTCAAATTCTGAGCTGGAAGGGCACTGAGAGATAAGTGGACCTGATGTGAACTATGAGAACCCTATCCAGATGATCCACTATGGTGACCTGGACGACCTGACTGAGCATGTCTAAATAGACAGCCTATGTTGTGCTAGAACTGAACCCTAAAAGGAACACCACCGAAGCTACCAGATCCCCGAGGCCTCTTTCCCTCTCTCTCAACTTTCTCCTAGCGGCGAGCAGACTCTATCTATCATGTAATGTTAACCACCTCCTCAAAATAAACATCAAACACCATCTCTTTGGTCATAAGAATCTGTAGCTAGTAAGCGAGGCCATCCACGAACCTCATGATCCTCTCCTTGTCTATAGGTACCAACCAAATAGCATGATAGGCTAACTTAGAGAACCTCATCTCATACTGCATCACAGTCATATTATCCTGACGCAACTTCTTGAACTGCCTACGCAACTTGTCTCTAGGGGACTGCGGCACATATTTCTCTAGGAAGAGAAAGGAGAACTACTGCTAGGTAAGGGGCACTGAACTAACAGGACTACGCCTCTCATAAGCCTCCCACCAAGTAAAGGTAGATCCGAAAACTGAGACTTAGTTAATGAGGCCCCCATTGATCTCCAGAATATCTGATGTACGAAGAATCCTCTGACACTTGTCCACGAAACCCTGGGCATCCTCGCCCTCTCTACCACTGAAAGTCGGAGGCTGAAGTCTACCAAAACTCTCCAATCTATGATGCTCATCATCAGGCATGACTGGAACCATATAGTCTTGAGCAGGTGCAATCGGCTTGGTTGGCGATGCCCTCGGTATCTGAAGCCCCTTAACAACTTACTCAGGTGTGTGGGTGGTGAGAGTCTGAGTGTCTCCCCCGGCCTTGGAAGTAGCTGTTGTAGTAGAAACAGCAACCGCCTGAGCAGTATTTGTGCACACGGTCAGTATCTGAGCTAAGGTCTCCTAAAGACCTAGAATAATAATAGGCACAACAGGTCCCTTTGGGGCATCTATTCCCGGAACCTGATCCTGAATTAGGGTTGCGGGGGGTTCCGCTGGTGCTACCCTAAGCTGCGGTGGATGTTCGTCCTGACCAGTAGTATGTGTCCTCACCATATTTGAGAGAATAGAATAATAGAAGTTCAAATCCAAAATTAACAGGTTTGCACGATACGAATTTAAGAATGTGAAGTTTTCCTAAAGGTTCTATAGCATCTCGAAGATAAGTACAGACATCTCTGTACCAATCACCAAGACTCTGCTAAACCTGCTCATGACCGGTGAGACTTATGTAACCTACGCTCTAATACAAACTTGTCATGACCCAAAAACCAACCCGTCGTGATGGCGTCTATCTCGGAACTAGTCTAGCCTTAACTCAACATAATCCAAAACCTCAATATAAAAATTAAAACTATTTGCGAAAAATCTTTATTGTTTAATAATAAACTACTTAACACATAAAGCAAAATTTATAATATGATACAACAAGCCCAAAACCAGGGTGCCACGGAGTACATGAGCGTCTAAAGAAGTAACATAGTCCACTATAATGTTTACCAAGTACAACTAGATCACAAATAGAATAGAAAATGAGGGTCAAGTCCTGCGAATGCCATGCAAATACCTCGACAATCTCCAATGCCTGCAACCTCGATCAATGACTACCACTGGGACCGGAAATGCCTAGATCTGCACACAAGGTGCATGGAGTAACGTGAGTACACCAACTCAGTAAGTAACAAGTCCAAACTATGGACTAAAATGTAGTATAGAACTCAACCTCATCAGGGATAATAGAAATAACTTGAAGAAACATAGGCATGCTTTCAGTTAAATAAACATCTCAACAGTGAAATAGAGCAGATATGAACAGGGTAAAGAAATGTAACTCTACTACATTTACATTTCAGTACACATGTTGTATGTAATGCACCAAGCTAAGTGCCTCATGTGAACACAATCCCAAATACTAGTTCCCTTAATATTGTATATGGCTCATATGGCCTAGGGAAGATCTATCCCAGAATATATACATCTCTGACAACAGTCACTCAGTACTGAAGAATGGCAATTGAGCCCTAGGGAGAAGATCCATTTCCAAATAATAATGGTAACCTCAACACCACTCGGTACTATACATCGCTCAAATGAACCAGGGAAGATCCATCCTAGAATGTATACATCACTGGCTATCAGTCTCCGGTAACGAGGAAAAACATACTAATCTAGCCTCGTGGAGAAGATCCAATATAATGACTCGACTGGTTGTTTTATGAGGTACAACTCTGTTTCTCCCTTTTACTTTCCTTTGTATTCTTCAGCTGTATTTTATCGTATCATGTTGTTTGATTTAGGTACGAAGTGGTTTGGAGTGGAATGAGGCACTTAGCCTCCTATTCAGAAGCTTAAGTTGAAAAAGTCAATTGCATGTTGTCTTATGTTTAAACAATCTTGGATGGGATACTTGATGTTTTTGTTAGCTTTTTTAGGTGATTTTTTCATTAGGAACATGTCGGGAATGTGATTTGGAGGTCTGTGGTAGAATTAGGCATGAATTGGCGAAAATTAGAAACTTGGCGATTTCGGCCGATAGTGTAAAATTTGATATCAGGATTGGAATGGAAAGTTGGAGTAGGTTTTTAGTGTTATTTTTGACGTGTGTGCAACATTTCAAGTCATTCAAAGGTGATTTAGTAGGTTTCAGTGTCATTTGTGTAATTTGGAAGTTTAGAAGTTCTTAGGCTTCAATCCGAGGGTGATTTGGTGTTTCAATATTTCTTTAAGTGATTCGAAGTTTCGACTTTGTTTGAATAAGGTTACGAGATGTGTTGGTATGACTGGTTGACGTATCGAGGCCTCGGGTGAGTTTCGGGTTGTTATTAGATCACTATTTGGCTTGGGAATTGGAAAAATACCTGATATCTGGTGTTGGAAAGTTGTAGGTCTTGGATCATTAGAAATGTGGCTAGAATATGGGTTACGCGGACCGCGATAGGAGAATGCGGCCATGATGAGAACCTTTTGGACTGCGGAAAGACATGATTCAGGATTCGCGGTTGCGGTGAGAATATCGTAGACCACGGTGGAGATCGGCTCGGGACTCGCGGCCGCGATGGAATTATGTAAACCATGGTAGTGACTGTACGGCCGTGGTGAGAAATATGCAGACCATGGACTTGAAGTTCAGAGGGAACTATATAAGCAAGGTTAGGGTTTTATTTCACATTATGGACTTTCGGAGCTCGATTTTAGGAAAGTTTTTGGGAGTTTTTCAAGGAAATCATTGGGTTATGTAATTCTAACTCGATTTTCGCTAATAATCATGAATCTATCATTTAATTTGTAATTTGGGATGGAATTAGGGGGGGAAATTGTGGAGTTTAATAAAATGAACTTTTTGGATTTGAAAGCTGATCCAAGTCCGAATTTAGTAAAACTAGTATGGATAGTTTCGTAATTGAATGGGTTGTCAGACATTGTGACTTTGGTTGGATTTCAAGACGTGGATCCACGGCCCGACTATTGAGTTGACTTTTGGCCTAAAGCTTAGCATTTTCTTATGATTGAGTCCCTTAGCTCTTGGTAATTGTATCGAATTGTTCATGGCTAGATTCGGAGCATTCAGATGTCGATTTGAGGGGCAAAGGCATCGCGGAGTAGGATTTTGGCGTTGTTGAGGTAAGTAACATTTTGAAACTTGGCTTTGAGAGTCCAAAACCCTGAACCACGTGATATATGATTAGTATTGAGGTGACGGGCGTGCGGGAGTGAACCGTAAGAATTGTGACCTGGTTCATCCATGTCATCAATAGTGATTTTATCTTGTTGATGCATGTGTTTTCTTCATGTGATAAAGTAAATGTATTGAAAATCATGCTAGTTATCATGCTAGGGATTTACACCAATATTGTTGACACCCCAAGAGGTTATTTCTTGCTTTCATCTTATTGATATCATTAATATTCCGTACACAATCATGTTCATGCATTTCATATCACATCTCAGTCTCAGTTGTTATTTATATTCACATCATATCATTGTTTCGGGCTAGTTTTCATGGCATTGTGAGCCTGTGGGTAAGACTGGAGAATGATGACTAAGTGAGGCCGAGAGCTTGATTATGAGTGACAGTTATTAGGGTGGGCTACATGCCGCAATAGTTATGTTGATTGCTTAGGCTGAATGAGCCTCTCCGGGGTTTGTAACAAACCTCCAGTGAGCGCGATTGATTATATTCAGGGATGGATCTTCCCTTGGTATAGAGATGGATATTCTCCATGAGGCTGGATTGTTGTTTTTCATCGGTACTGGAGACTGATAGCTAGTGATGTATATATTTGAGGATGGATCTTCCCTAGGCCGTATGTGACATATACAGTACCGAGTGATTGTGAGGTTACTATTATTATCTAGAGATGAATCTTCTACCTAAGTTTGGATTGAACTTCCTCAATACTAAGTGATTATTGTCAGATATGTATATATTCCAGGATAGATCTTTCCTAGCCATATGATCCATATAAAGTACTGAGGGGACGGTTATTTGGGATTGTGTGCACATGAGGCTCTCAATATGTTTCATTACATACAGCACGCGCATTGGCATGTAGATGTAGCAGAGTTATATTTCTTTACCATGTCATATCTTCTTTGTTTCACTATTGAGCTGTTTATTTAACTGAAAGCATGCATATATTTTTTCAAGTCATTTTTATTATCCCTGATGAGGTTGAGTTTGTCACTACCTTTCAGTCCATTGTTTGGACTTGTTACTTACTGAGTTGATATACTCACGTTAACCCATGCATCTTGTGTGCAAATCAGGGCACTTTCGGTCCCAATGGCAGTCAATGATCGAGGTTGCAGGCTTTGGAGATTATTGAGGTATCTACATGGCATTCGCAGGCCTTGACCCTCCTTTTCTATTGTAGTTGTGTTCCAGTTGTACTTAATAAACAATGTAGTGGACTAATATATTTCTCTAGACGCTCATGTACTATGTGACACCCTTGTTTTGGGCTGGTTGTATCGTATTATGAATTTTGCCTTATGTGTTAAACAGTTCTTTTTAAACGATAAAGATTTTCCGTATATGGTTTCAAATTTTTTATTGAGGTTTCGGATTACGTTGACTTGAAGTTGGCCTAGTTCCATAGTAGGTTCCATCACGACAGGTTGAGTTTTGGGTCGTGACAATAGTAATAATCTGCTTTTATTATTTATTAATGTTTGGCTAGTTTTGGTTAATTTTAAACTAACTTCAAATCCGAAAATGTAAAATTTTAAAAGTTAAAGTTCAAATTCAAAGCTTCACATTTGAGTTAGTTTTTCCCAAAGTCTTAACTTTTTCATTCAAACTTCATACTTGAAATTAAGTTTTGGGGAGGGTAATGCATATTTTAAAGTTGATTTTGAGGTGCTAAACTGTAATCTTTTTTAATAAGCTAGCATTTGAACACAAATTTGGTTGAAATTTTCAAAAAAAGTATTTTAAATTATGTTGAAAAATAATTTTTGAAAGTTGAAGTTATGTTTGGATATACGTTGTATTTTAAAAAATATTGACTTTTTGTGAATTAGAAGAAAAGTCGTCAAAATTTACGTTTTTATATTCCATGCACAAACAATATATTTAATTTTTTTTAAAACAGTAACCGGATCTATGGCTAAACGGGAGCTAAGTTTCGAGTGAAATGACACCGAGTAGCCATTTTTAAGTATGATGTGTAAAATATATATACAGTTTATAATATATTTAAAGATTGGCCAATTTGTTCAAAATTCATGACATAATGTCGTGAAGTTTAAACTCAAAGTTCAAACTTTAGGACATCATATCCTAAATGCTGAAAACTGTGTTCAGAAATTTGAATCTTATATCCTAATTTTAAATTAGCACTTCAAAAATTTAGGTTGCATAGTCCAAAATTTCATGTTAGTAGTTCGACAATTTAAGACATTAAGTTGTGAATATTAAATTTGAATGAATTGGCTAATCTTAAAATATATTTCGGTAAGTTCGCTAAAGTTTCGGCTATTCCTTAATGTTGGCCCAAATACATCGGCAACATCGTTTCTTTCAGGGGATTTGCATCTATGCCTCATTTTTGGGTCACGTTTTAACGTGTGTCCGCTTTGAAAAACAAATTCAAGCGTACCCACTTTTTTGCAACTTCAGTATACAGGCTGAAGTAGCAAAGGCAATCATGCAAAACTTCAGCACTCTAGTAGATACACCTGAAGTAGCAAAGTTAATATGCTAAAAAAAATTTGTCTTGGATAAGATACCAAAGTTATTTAGTTCATTTGTAAAAAAAACTTCAGCCCTAAAATAGCTGAAGTTTTTTTATCCTGGATTCATTAGTGTGACGACCCGGTCCGTCGTCTCATCACTTACCGCCCCGTTCTTTCCATTTTTCTACTTCTATTTGCTTTGTTATCCGTGTCATATGCAGTCGAGTTGATTTGGATAAGTTTTGATTTGAAATGAGATACTTAGTCTCTTTAAGGAAGGCTTAGTTTGGAAAAGTCAATAGAAAGTTGACTTGTATGTTAGAAGACTCGGATGTGAATTCCGATGGTTCGTTTAGCTCCGGGAAATTATTTCAGACTTAGGAGCTTGATCGGAAGTGTTTTTGGAGGTCCGGTGTAGAATTAGGCTTGAATTGGCGAAGTTAGTAGTTTGGCGATTTCTAGTTGATAGGTGAGATTTTGATCCGGGAATTGAAATGCAATTTTGAGAGTGCTGCAGTTTCGTTAGGTGATTTAGTATGTGTGTGCAAGATTTTAGGTCATTCAGACGTGGTTTGGTTGGGCTTTTGATTGAATGCGTGTTTCAGAAGTTTTAAAACAACTTAGGCTTGAATTCGATGTAACTTGATGATTTTGGCATTGTTTGAGGTGTCTTGATAATTGGAACAAGTTTGAATGATATTTTAGGACATGTTGGAATTTGTATTGAGGTCCCGAGGGCCTCGGGTGTGTTTTGGATGCCCGATGAGTCATTTTTGGAAAGATTTGAACTGCTGGTTGCTGGTATCTGGTTTCCTTCTCACGAATGCGAAGAGAGTCTCGCGAATGGAAAGAGGAAAATGGGAGGCACCTGAGTCGGCCTTCGCGAACGCGAAGGGGGAGTCGCAAATGCGAAGTGGTGGGCTAAGGGTCTATGCAAACGTGGGAGTGTAGTCGCGAATGTGTAGAAGGAAAATTGGGCCTTGGGTCATTTGGCCTACGCGAACGTGAGGCTTGCTATGCGAACGCGAAGGGCCTGGTAATTGGCCTTCATGAATGCAAAGCCTGGACCGCGAACATGAAGGGTCAGGAAATATTGGGCTTCGCGAACGCGAGCCACTATACGCAAACACGAAGAAGAACGGGCCTGGGCAGAATGTTAACTTCTGAAAATGGGACTTCGTTCCCATTTTCCATTTTTACCGATTTGAAGCTCGGATAAGGCAATTATTTGATAGATTTTCATAGAGAACAAAGGGGTAAGTGTCCTTAACTCAATCTTGGTTTTATAACTTTAATCCATTGCAAGTTTTGGCATTTAATCCGTGAATTTTGTTGGAAAAGTGTAGAAGACCCTCTTGGATAGAATCACGGATTTGAGGGTCGAAATATTATGGGAATTGGATAATTTTAGTATGGTTAGACTTGTGGTGAGATAAGAAACCCGTTGGTTTAAAAAAATTTGAGTTTCGAGATGTGGGCCCGTGGCTCGGGTTTTGTCAAATTCATGAATTTTGATATATTTCGATTGGGTATTGTCTCCTTAGAATAACGTGACATATTCATGGTGATTTTGGTCAGAATGGCGCATGAGGAGGCCAATTTGAGAAGCAAGAGAATAGCGAGCTAGACTTTTGGCCGTCTTGAGGTGAGTAATAGATGTAAATGATGTCATGAGGGTTTGAAACCCCGGAATTTCACATCGTGATACTATATTGAGGTGAGACACGCACTCTATGGCGAGTGCAAGGTCATTTGTTATTGGGGATTGTGACTTGGTCCGTCTCGAGTGATGTTTTACCGTGTTTTCGACTAGAACTTAATTGAGAATCATCTTTACTTGGATTTAACATTACATTTGGGCTTCGTGCCATTTATTTGAATCCTTTAGTGATTTTTATCACTATTTTCACATTATTTAGCATATTATTTGATCTTAGTCCTAAGTTTTAATACAGGTTGCAAACTCATACATCTTTCTAAGATTTGACAACTTAAATAATATTTTATTGACGTTTTCAGCTAAGAACTATTATTTTAATATTGCCCAAGAGGCGTATGTGAATTTCTGGACTGAGCATGGATCGAGATACCGCTGCAGCAGTATTATGTTGATATTAAGGCCGAGAGCCTTGTTGATGCCACGAGATGGCTTGATATTCCTCTTGGGATATAGGAGCCCCTCCCGGAGTCTGTACACACCCCTAGCGAGCGTCGTCAATGTTAAATGGATCGGGATGCACGCAGCAGCGGGTACTAGAGTGTACCATTATATGTGTTGCATTTCAATCATGCATTTGTTCTTTATCTGTTTTACCTGTCATAATATTTCTGTACTCTTATTTTATTGACTTGTTGCTTCCTTATTAAATTCTCTAAATTGCCAGTTACAGTTTACTTTGTCTTTTTCCATGATTTCTTATTTTCATCCTTTATTAATGTTTATTACTTCCAGGGTCGGAGTACTCAAATTACTCCTTGCACCTTGCGAGCAAATCCAGGTGCATCACAGGTTGAGTGAGGATTTGTTAGCTGAGCAGCAGAGTATTCGAGAGCTTTGTGGTAGCTACATGGCGTTCGCAACCTTGATCTCTCCCCTATATCTTTATCTTTTATTTCGCATTTCCTAGACAGACTTGTAATAGGTGGATATGCTCTATTAGAGGCTCAAACTCGTGACAACAGATTTTATTGGGCTATGATGTAGTACTTTAATTGATCTTCCGCATATTTTACCGTTATTTTTCGACTTTTAATGTAATGACTTAGTAAATTCCTTGTGGTATTTATCAAAAATATGCGTAAGAATTTAGGGAATGTTGTTGAATGGTTGGGCATGACTAGCAGTGTGTAGGGCACCATCATGATTGGGGTTGGGGTCGTGACAAGTTGGTACCAAAGCCTAGGTTACTTGGTCTCGCGAGTCATGAGCCGGTTTAGTAAGGTCTCGCGGATAGGTACGGAGACATTTGTAATTATACTCGAGAGGCTGCAGGACCTTTAAGAAAACTTCATATTCATGAAATTCTTGTCGTGCGACCTTGTTGATCCGAACACTAAATTCTATTATTCTATTCTCTCACAGATGGCGAGGACTCGTGCTACTGGACAAGGTAGACGACCACCAGTACCACCCACTGATGCTACCAGAGGCCGTGGACGCGGTCGTTGGTTTGGCTGAGGCAGAGTAGCGCGGACAGCACCTGTTGATCCACCAGCTGCACCTCTTCAAGATCAGGCACCAGCAGCTATTCCAGTTCAAGCACCAGTTATACCTATTGTGATTCCGGTTCATCAAGAGAACTTGGCTCAGATTTTGATAATTCGCACTGGCCTGGCTCACGCGATCTCATCCACTACAGCCGCAACTGCTTCACAGGCCAGGGAAGGCACCCAGACACATGTTAATTGCACACCTTAGCAGGTTGGGTAGGGATTGCAGACACCGGAAGCAGCTCCATCTCAGCCGGTTGCACCAGTTCATTACTTTATGGTTCCAGCTATGCCAGACAATGAGTAGCATCGTCTCGAGAGATTTGGTAGACTCTAGTGTCCGACATTTAGTGGTGCTAAGCGCGAGGACGCCGAGGGTTTTCGTGACAAGTGTCAGCGTATGCTTTGCATCGTAGGGATTTTGGAGTCGAGTGGTGTGGCTTTTATGACATTTCAGTTCTCAGGTGCTGCGTCTACTTGGTGGGAGGATTTTGAGAGGCGTAGGCCTGTTAGTGCAGCGCCCCTTACTTAGCAGCAGTTCTCCACTCTCTTCTTGGAGAAATATGTACCGCAGTCCTACAAAGAGGAGTTGCGTAGGCAGTTTGAGTGGTTGACTCAGGGGGACATGACCGTGACCTAGTACGAGATGAGGTTTTTGCAGTTGGCCTGTCATGCTACTTGGACGATCCCGACAGACCTTGAGAGGATTGGGAGATTTGTGGATGGTCTTAACTACTATCTCTGCATTTTGATTACTAGAGAGAGTATTGGGTGCTTCGTTCGAAGAGGTGGTCGACATTGCTCGTGATGTGTAAACGGTTCGCTGCAGAGAGCGAGAAGAGAGGGAGGCCAAAAGGCCTCGAGGATTAGGTAGTTTCAGTGGTGCTCTGTCTAGGGGCAAGTTCCAGTGTGGCAGAGGTCGTTCCTTGAGGCCTCCTCAGTCAGCCCGTCCAGAGTATAGTGTTGCATCTTCAGGTCGTGGTCATCAGGGTTTTCACCAGGGCCAGTCTTCACTTAGCGCCCTCCCAGCTCAAAGCTCATCTTATTCCCCTTCATCTCAAGGTTCTTTAGCGCCGAGTGCATCAGTTGGTCATTCTGGTGCGAGGGGTTTCCTCATGTCCCCTTATCCAGAACCTGGTAGTTGCTTCGAGTGCGGAGAGTTTGGTCATATGAGGTGGCAGTGTCCTCAACTTCGTGGTAGTTAATTTCAGCAGAGGGACCAGACCTCATCTTCTGCTCCAGTTTCTTCATTACTTGCCCAGATAGCTAGGGGTGGAAGCCAAGAAACCAGGGGTCACCCTAAAGGTTAAGGTCAATCTGCCGGTGGCTAGGCTCGATTTTATGTTATCCTAAGCAGGACATATGCCATTGAATCAGATGTTATTATAACAGGTATTATCTCAATCTTCCACAGAGATGTCTCTGTCTTATTTGATTCCGATTCCACATGTTCTTATGTGTCCGAATATTTTTCTCATTATTTGGGTATGACCCGATGGTGTCTTGCTTTTCCTATGCACGTATCTACCCTGGTGGTTGATACTATTGTTGTAGACCATGTGTATCATTCTTGTATTATGACTATTGGGGGTCTGGAGAGCTTAGTTGAATTATTGCTATTGAGCATGGTAGACTTTGATGCTATTCTAGGCATGGATTGGCTATCTCCGTGTCATGCTATTATAGACTTTCATGCTAAGACAGTCATTTTGTCTATTCTAGGTGTTTCGAGGATCTAGCGGCGTGGTATGACTGATTATGTCCCTGGTAGAGTAATTTCCTTCTTGAAAGCTCAGCGTATGGTTGGGAAGGGTTGTCTAATATATCTAGCTTTTGTGCGAGATGTTGGAGCTGAGACACCTAGTATTGATTTTGTCCCAGTTGTGAGGGATTTTCCTAATGTATTTCCTGCAGACTAGTCGGGCATGCCGCCGGACAGGGCTATTGATTTTGGCATTGACCTGGTGCCAGGCACCCAGCCCATTTCCATTTCTCCATATCGTATGGCACTTGTAGAGTTGAAAGACTTGAAGGAACACCATCAGGAACTCCTAGAAAATGGGATTATTGGACCGAGTGTGTCGTCGAGGGGTGCACCTATTCTATTTGTGAAGAAGAAGGATGGCACAATGAGAATGTGCATTGATTACAAGCAAAACAAAGTAACAGTGAAGAAAAAGTAACATGCCTCATATTGATATTTATTCGACCATCTTCAAGGAGCGAGGGTATTCTCCAAGATTGCTCTCCGTTCGGGTTATCACTAGTTGAAAATCAGGGAGTCGGATATTGTTAAGACTGCTTTCAAGACTAGATCTAGTCACTATGAGTTCCTAGTTATGTCTTTCGGGCTGACAATGCCCCAGAAGCATTCATGTATCTGATGAACAGTGTATTTCAGCCCTATCTGGATTCATTTGTCATCGTATTCATTGATGATATTCTGGTGTACTAACATAGCTAGGAGGATCACACCGAGCATTTGCGTGTAGTATTTCAGAGATTGAGAGGGAAGAAGCTTTATGCAAAATCTGGTATTTCATGTTTCTATGCTCTGGAAGTATGTTGGGGACCCGTCTCATATTTTGGATTTTAGCACAATGCAGTTAGATGAGGATTTGACTTATGATGTGGAGCTAGTGGCCTTTTTTGGTCAACGGGTTCGAAAATTGAGATCAAAAGATATAGCATCAGTGAAAGTGCAGTGGAGAGGTCGGCTCGTGGAGGAGGATACCTAGGAGATCGAGTGGGAGATGCAGAGCAAATATCTGCACCTATTTTAGGCTTCAGGTATGTTTCTTAACTCGCTCGACGACAAAAGTTTGTTTAAGATGGGGAGGATGTAACGACCCGACCCGTTAATCTCATGAGTTCTCGCACCATTCTTCCCATTTTTCTGCTTCTATATGCTTCGTTATTCGTTTCATATGTAGTCGAGTTGATTTAGAGTGGTTTTGATAAGAAACAAGACACTTAGTCTCTTTATGGAAGGCTTAGCTTGGAAAAGTCAAGCGGAAGTTGACGTGTGTGTTAGAGGGCTCGTGTGTGAATTCTGATGGTTCGGTTAGCTTCAAGAGATGATTCGTGAATTATATGCGTGATCAAAAATGGTTTTGGTGATCCGGTGTATAATTAGGCTTGAATTGGCGAAATTAGTATTTTGGCGATTTTCGGTTGTTAGGAGAGATTATTATCTGGGTGTCTGAATGGAATTTTAAGAGTTACTGTAGTTTTGTTAGGTGATTTGGAATGTGTGTGCAAAATTTCAGGTCATTCGGACATGGTTTGATTGGGTTTTCGATCAAATGCGTGTTTCAGAAGTCTTAGAAGAATTTGGACTTGAATTCAATGTAATTTTATGATTTTGGCAAGGTGTTTTGATAATAGGAACAAGTTTGAATGGTGTTTTAGGATATATTGGCATTTTTTGTTGAGGTTTCAGGGGCCTCAGGTGTGTTTCGGATGCCCAACGGGTTATTTTTGGAAAGATTTGTAGTGCTGGTTGCTGGTATCTGGTTTCCTTCTTCGCGAACATGAAGAGAGTCTCGCGAACGCGAAGAGAAAAATGGGAGGCAGCTGAGTTGGTGTCACACCCCAAATCTGTGGGCATGACCGGCACTCAACCAGGTATCCCCAGTCGAATGGACCTGGGTGCCTTTCGTATTCCCCACGCGTTATCCCACATTATTCAATGATAGTTAACAAAAAGATACAAAATTTCAATTAAAAGAACGTATGATTTCTCTTTTATAACCACACATTATGATTTACAGGGGACACCTTTTACAAAACATATATTTGATTAGCAAGGAACGTGGTACACAAGTTTACAGCGCCCAACATACACTTTTATACAAGTCCTGACCCACATACCACTGTATACGAAGCCTCTACGAGAATGCTAGTACAACACTTGCCGGTGACAAGGCCCCGGCTATACCTTTACCAAATGATACAAACTCTAAAATACAACAACAGGAGGGGCGTAGGCCACACGTGGCCCCAGAAGGAAAGGGGCTCGCCAAACACGAATACTGCCGATAGAGAGGAGGAGCTACGAACGGTGGACTGGAGTGCCTGCCACGGATCCACCTACAATCATAACACGAATGTAGCGCCCCTGGCAAAAGGGACGTCAGTACACTTGAATTGTACATGCATGTATGAACTAACTCTGTCCTAAGAAAATTCAAGCCAAATTGCATGAACAAGTATAGGACTGAACAACAATAGTACAAGTACAACCAGGAAGCAACAACCAAACATTTCACAACAATTATTCACGTAGTCATACAAAGGGACAACCAGTGCCCCATAGGTTACAAACTCTCCTGTTGTCTACTTTCACATTTATCATTTCATGATTCATATTCATATCAATAGTGATAGTGGGTCACATTTCCACCTTTATTGCCTCATCCATCCTTATTACGTCGGCCACCCTTATCACCCCAACCCACACCTTATTTTACCGTGTTGCGGTGCACAACCCCACCTAGCCTGACAGTTTTCAATTCACAACAACAAACAGCAGAACAACAAGTACAAGAAATCAACCATGGCACTTTGTTAAAATAATTCCACAACAAGGGTATTAACATCCCACAACTAGAAACAACAATTTTCCTCATGTTCATCAAAGTTGATACACAATTTAGATCATCACAATAATTTTTCACAACTAACCACACACATTATTCCACAATATTTCCATAACAAGTGTTCCATATTGTTTCCATTCCCGCTATTCCACATTATTTCCATTTTCGTTGTTCCAATTACAAGTTCCACAACATTCACCACAATGTACTACCACGAAATTTGTACAACACGAAAGCTTCACAATGATTTTCACATGAATATCAACTATCAACAAATTTCACAACTAGCATAGGCGATTTCACGAGGATCACAGTTAGCCATACATACCTGGAATTGAATATCCTCTTTAACCTCGACTTCAATTCATAAAGCAATCAAGAAGCATCAATCTAGTTCATGATTAATACATAGACCTTTAGAATAGGAATTCACGATTTACTACCCAGTTCCCTCTTTACAAGATTTTTCTGTTTTGAAGACATGCATGTGGGTTTCTAACAAGAATTTTCAAAATCGAAGTACGAAACTCCCTCACCAAGCCTGATTTCAAAAATTAGGGGAAAAGGGTTAGGGATTTTACCTTGAATCATAGGGGAAGGCAGATGCTCAAGATTTTTCCGGGCTTTGATGATTTTTGAAAGATCAATTGATGAAGAAATAGCTTTCTCTCTCTAGAACCCTGTCTTCCTCTCTCCTATGTTGTTCAGAAAATGAGTTAAAAATGAGAGATGGGGTGTTTTATTAAAAGAGGGGTCGGGCTTAGAATTTTAGAAAATAACTGAGCGAACACGATCTACGACGCCTATCTGCGATCGCAGAACTGACATGCGGTCCGCAGAATGGACCGCAAAAATGGCTCACGTTTCAAACCTCTCAGGTTGGGAATGCGGTGACTATGCGGTCCGTATTTGCGTTCTGCGATCGCAGAATGCACCGCAGAACCGACCTTTAAATTTCTTCAGGGACAATATCTAATCACTCTGCGGTCTGCATATTAATTATGCGATCGCAGATTTGACCGCATTTTCAACATCAAAATTTGGTTGCTCCCTGATTCATTCTGCGGTAGGAAGGCGGTCCGCATAGCTGATCTCCGACCGCATTCTGGACCGCATTTTGACACTATTTTGGAAAACTTAATTCTTTCAATTTTTAAAGGCTTAAACACTACCAAGGGTCCGAACCGCGGCGAGCTTCTACACTTTCATAACACATAATCCGGCTAGACACCTCGGTTTACTAAGTTCTTAGACAAAATTATTTACAGGACCTTACCGTTGGCCTTCGCGAATGCGAAGGGGAGTCAGGAATACAAAGGAGGGGGATAAGGGTCTACGCGAACGTGGGGGTGTAGTCGTAAATGCGTAGAAGAAAAACTGGGCCTTGGGTCATTTGGCCTACACAAACACGAGGATTTCTATGCGAACACGAAGGGCCTGGTAATTGGCCTTCACGAACGCGAAGCCTGGACCACGAATGCGAAGGGTCAAGAAATATTGGGCTTCGTAAACGTGAGCCAGTGTACGCGAATGCGAAGAAGAACAGGCATGGGCAGTATGTTAAGTTCCGAAAATGGGACTTCGTTTCCATTTTCCATTTTTAGCAATTTGAAGCTTGGATAAGGCGATTTTTCAAAAGTTTTTCATAGAAAACAACGGGGTAAGTGTCCATACTCAATCTTGGTTGTATAACTTGAATCCATTACAAGTTATGACGTTTAATCCATGAATTCTGTTGGAAAAGTATCGAAAACCCTCTTGGATATAATCGCGGATTTAAGGGTCGAAATGCTATGGGAATTGGATAATTATAGTATTTAGACTCGTGGCAAGATAAGAAACGCGTTGGCATGAAAAAATTTTGAATTTTTAGATGTTGGCCCGGAGCTCAGGTTTTGTCAAATTCGTGAATTTTGATATATTTTGATTGCTTTCGATTGGGTATTGTCTCCTTAGCATAACGTGACATATTTGTTGTGATTTTTGTCAGATTCGATGGACGTGGAGGCCAATTTAAGAGGCAAGGGCATAGCGAGGTAGACTTTTGGCCATTTTGAGGTGAGTAATAGATGTAAATGATGTCTTGAGGGTTTGAAACCCTAGAATTTAACATCATGATGCTATATTGAGGCGAGACACGCACTATATGATGAGTTGTTATTGGGGAATGTGACTTGGTCCATCCCGGGTGTTGTTTTATCATGTTTTCGACTAGAACTTAATTGAGAATTATCCTTACTTGGATTTAATTGTTACATTTGAGCTTCGTGCCAATCATTTGAATCCTTCAGGAATTGCTATCACTGTTTTCACATTATTTAGCATATCATTTGATCTCAGTCCTAAGATTTAATAGTAGTTGCAAACTCAGCTATCTTTCTAAGATTTGAAAACATAAACAATATTTTATTAACGTTTTGAGCTGAGAACTATTATTTCAATATTTCCTGAGAGGCTTATGTGAATTTCTGGACTAAGCATGGATCGGGCTGCGCACCGTAGCAATATTATATTGATGTTGAGGCCGAAATCCTGGTTGATGCCACGAGATGGCCTGATATTGTGCTTGGGCTGTAGGAGCCCCTCCCGCAGTTTGTACACAACCCTAGCGAGCACCGTTGACGTTAAATGGATCGGGTTGCATGCCACAGCGAGTATTAGAGTGTACAGTTATATGTGTTGCATTTTAATCATGCATTTTTTCTTTATCTATTTTACCTGTCATAATATTTTTGTACTCTTATTTCATTGACTTGTTGCTTCATTATTAAATGGTATAAATTTGCCAGTTATAGTTTACTTTGTGTTTTTCCATGATTGCTTATTCTCAGCCTTTGTTTATGTTTATTACTCACTGGGTCGGAGTACTCACATTACTCCATGCACCGTACGTGTAGATCCAGGTGCATCACAGGCTGAGTGAGGATTTGTTAGCTGAGCAGCGCAGTATTCGGGAGCTTCGAGGTGGCTGCATGGAATTCGCAGCCTTGATCTCTCCCCTCTATCTCTATCTTTTATCTGCATTTCCTAGATAAAATTGAAATAGGTGGATATTCTATATTAGAGGATCAAACCGTGACACCAGATTCTATTAGGCTATGTTGCAGTACTTTAATTGAACTTCCGCACATTTTAGCATTATTTCAAGACTTTTAACATAATAACTTAGTAAATTCCCTATGTTATTTATGAAAAATCTATGTAAGAATTTGGGGAATGTTGCTGAATGGTCAGGCTTGCTGATCACACCCAACTATGTCCTCTAGAAAGGACTCTATGGACGATGCAAATATAACCCGAGATTACACCCAGGGTTGAATCCACATAGCGTTAACCTATGAACCATTATCTTTAGATCTACTAAACTCTTTTGAACCAGCTTCCCAAGACTTTCAAATCACAGCTGGTGGTTTATTTATGAACTAAGATTGCAGTAAAATAACAAGTTGTAAACTAATTAACTAAGGTTGTAAACAATGATAAGAGAAAGCTAAGGTAATGATTTCCCCTATTGATGGAATCCCTTATGTTTATGCTTCATACAAATTTACCAACACACCTTTATCAATCATGAATGCTCGTCTTACTGTAAATCTCTCCCGAGTAATCACAGTAATATACTATTGCACTCTCTCGAAATACACTATCTAGCTTTAATTAACACAAGTCACTTAAGATTTCACCCAAAGCTTCGTTATCCCTAATATTGCCTTTAAACTTGCAGTTATAGATTCCTCTTATACTTTAGGAGTGGAGTTATTCAATAATAACCTAAATATGCACTCTCTTCCGAGTTATGTACATTAAATAGGCACAGCAAATTAAGGATCCTGTCAATTAACTACAACAAGAACATAGTTGAATCAATAAAGATTGAAACTAGCAATTTGTATTCACATAAACAAGAAGTTCATCCCCCAATGGTTCCATCAAAACCTTAGACAAGGAATTTAGCTACTCATGGCTATGGGTAAACAAACTAAATTAATATTCATCATAAACTACTAATAAAAATCAAAAGAAAAGAAGAAATATGGTTTGGGTATTCTCTCACAATTGTTTTTCCTTCAAAGAACTCTAAAAACTGAATACACGCCTCCTTTAGGCGAAGTCTAGTGTTTAAAATAGGTTTTAGGGCTAAAATTTCAGTGTTGACACTTTCGTCCCTGAAGTTTACTGCGCCTACCGAGATTCTGCTGCGGTCGCGGTAGAACCGCGGCCAAACAGCCCCTCTGATACTCATCTTGTCTGCGATAGCTTCTCACCACGGTTATGCCGCAGTCGCGGTGGAACCATGGCAGTACGAGTTCTCTGAATCTTAAGCCTGTTTTTGGCGTGGTTCACTTAGGACTTTTCATGGTTGGCCTCTTTTTCTTCTTTTTTTGCCTTTAAACATACTCCCGAGCCTTCCCTAATCATATATAACCTGAAAATTATGAAAAGCACTCGTAAGAGCATTTTGTTATCACTTTTATTACCAATAATATGCAAAAAAGGTGGTTATTTAGGGCCTGAATATAGTTAAATTCACCTATTATCAACACCCCACACTTAAATCTTTGCTCGTTCTTGAGCAAGCTAAACCACACTTCTGGGCCTAACCGTTTGATGCATTACCTCAAGTATGTCACACTCGCCATTTTGATGAAACAACCTAAGCAATGCTACAGTCATACCCCAGATGCAGACTCTACTGCCATGACACACTCGCGCTTACTCTAGTTATTCTAACAGAGGTGAAGACTTACTTTTCCTTCCTGAGTCACATGCCCTCACTTCAAAAGTCTGAGAGACGTTCCACACACATAA
Organism: Nicotiana benthamiana; assembly: GCA_034376525.1. NCBI lineage: Eukaryota > Viridiplantae > Streptophyta > Magnoliopsida > Solanales > Solanaceae > Nicotiana > Nicotiana benthamiana. The sequence continues at coordinate 124,005,248 of CM067338.1, read as the reverse complement.
AATTCAAGAAACACGGAACCAAAAATAGAAAGAATTCACTCACTCTCAGCAAAGAACATTTACATGCCACACAGACATACCATAAGCTTCCCCTAGTGTAGAACTCCACTAATCGAGCTATTTTAGTCAAAGATCAAGAGGTCTTTATTTGGTTGTAATGTAGGCTAAGGTACGCGTAGGATACATTTGGATGTAGTGACTAACCTCCCTAAGAACTTTTAATACACACTTCCTTTTATCTCAATTTCCTTGCTCAGCCTAATCATTCCTCCACATTTTTGTTTCACAGGTAACACCTACTTTCCTTTAGGTGCAACTGGCTTCTTGTTTTCTCTTTTTTTTTTCTTTTTTTTTTGTTTTCTTTGTCTCATTTTTTTCTTTCTCTTTCCTTTTTTTCTTTTATACTGCCATTGCACCATTCAAATGATTCATTCCTGATTCCCCCTTTTTCGCTAACTCCCTACCACCCCACACTTTGACTTTTGTATGTTCTTTAATCATTCAAGTGCTTGTAGGAGGTATAGGTTCAAATAATCAGCTATTCAAACACAAGGATATAGGTCATTATAGGGTTCAAAGAACAAGCTTCAGGATCAAAGGGGTTGACTATGGCAACATAGACAAGTGGATTCACACTTATATATATAAGCTTACACAAAGAAATGCCTTAATCATCTCTAAAACCAACTAGCTCCTATTTCGATTTGCAAACACATAGGGAAAGTTCTAGGTATTGCATGCAAGCACAGAATGCAAGTAAAATCTCACACACACTTAGCATGTAACTCATTTTGAATCAGTTTATCAACACACTCATACGAGCGTTCAAGCAAGGCAAAATGTGCAAAATTAAGGCATATATTTACAAAAGTCAACAACTGAGACTAGACGTCACACTCTCAAGTTCATTTTAGTTGTTTGCAGGTGTGTACATCAGGGGTAGCATTCTAGCCTTTACCCATCTTAGTCTTAACCTAACCTGGTTCAAGAAATACCCTTAGACAAGAATCATGGTCAAAAGAAAAACCAAGGGGGACTTACTACACTACCTAAAAAGGAAAAAAATAAATTTAAAAAAATCTACATGGACTACTTTCCTAAAGAGTACTGTCCAAGTGGTCCGTCCTCAGGAAGATTCCTCTACCTTTGTTTTTGGTTTTCATTATTGTTTGTATTTTTTATATGTATCTGACTTGAACCCTAAAGGGACCCGTCAACAAGCGTCCATAATTGGGCCATGTCAGGTACTCCCAATATACCTACCATTAGTTATATACAACAACCACAATTCCATGCTACAATAGTCAGAAAGTCTGCATACAGTACAACACATAAGCATAGTAAGTATCCCACCTCACACTTAAAATCATGGCATGTCCCAATGTCATATCAATAAAGTAAAGTGCAGAAGGGTAAGAATACTTCCTTGAGACTCAATCACAGTCGAAGATGGTGCTGGGGTCCACATTGCAAGCTCTCCCCAAAGCACGGAACCAGGACATGAACCATCCCTCGAACCTGGCCTGCCTCTGAGACATGGCATCCATCCGTGTTTGTAGGCCATCAACTGAGGTGCGTAGATCCGCGACCTCTTCCTCTATAGAACATAGCATTGGCCAGGTATACTGAGATCTGGAGAAGCTTGCCCCGATATAGGGGCACCGAGAGGGTCCGGCACTATTAGTAGATCGTCTAGACAGTGCTAGAGGAATCGTGGCATCATCGTCATCATTTATTTCAATTGTCGTTCGCGTGCCCCTGCCCACTCTAATGCGTGTCGGAATGGTGCTTCAGGTGCCACTATTCCATCGGCAGGATTAGTGGGGACATTCCTCCGTATGCACAGTTGAATCACCAAGAAAAGGGAAGTAAAACCCCTTTGACAGCAGCGGTCCCTGCAAGACCAGTTCATCACCAATTACATGTGCTGTATCAAAATCCTTTTTTGTGATGAAGCACCATGTCAGAAAGGCTCTATTGAAGTTCACATCAGTGGTGTTGCTGAAGGCATGAACCTGCTGCAGATGACTGTCAACCAACACTTAGCCAAGTGCGTGAAAGAGTTGGAGATCAGGGTGATGTGGTCCTTGATCCAAGTTGGTCGCCCCCCAACACAAATGACCTCAGTCATAACTTCCCACGTGACATCTGGTCTGTCATGGTAGTAGTCAATGTCACCCATGAACTCAGGCAGCTGCAAAGCCTAGCGACTATAGGGAATGTAGGCAGGGACTATTGTACCCCTCACAATCACATCACGACCTAAGTTTGCAGGGAAGTTCACATCGAACTCCCTAACAATCATCATGTTCACCGGGCAGGGATCATCAAAGAGGAATTCCATTTGCCTCCTCCAATTTCATCATACATTTCCTCCTTTTCCACGCGGAGGGATGCCCCGTCAATCAGAATCTTAGGAATGAAGTTCTTCCCAGCCTTAGCATTAAAATCGTCGTCTACGAGTTCTGAGAAAAACTTGGACTCATCATATGTCGGCTGTTGGGATGTGCAAGCTCTTCTCCTTTGCCTTTTGGGAGGCATAGTACCTGCAAAGAGTCCAGAAACACCATCAAATTCATCCTAACTAGTGCCAATCAGATGGTTGCTCAGACTTCACCATCCAATAGCACCAAAACTATAACCATATTGTGTTCTTCTTTGCAAACTAGCACCACTAGCAGGGTGGTGCAGGTCATAACCCCCACAAGTGCCTCACAATAGAACTACTTACAACATTCGGCCTACACTACTCCACACTTACTCCACATATTCTCAAACAATCACAACATCCTCAATCACCAAATATAACACCCCACACACAACAATAGGCAACAACCACCCCAAATATCAAAACAACCCCATAATTTCGGTCAAAACAGGGCCTCCACCCACTACACCCCAAAAATAATTTCTAGGCCTCCAAAACATCAAAATGCACCCTACAATTGAAACACCATGAAGTCCCAAGCACCTTGGCACCAACCAAGTCATAACATTACCACACAACAATAAAAACCATGAAAGAAAGCGAAAAATTGACAAAAACTATACTAAGCCTACCTAGGGTTAAACTAAATGAAATTATGCTAAATTACACTAAGTTAGAAGGTGAAATAGAGAGAGAGAGAAAGAGAAACTTACTTGTGTGGATAAGTGAAAGTGGGTGGTGAAGGTGGAGAGTAGAGGAGGATGATAATGGAGTTATAGGGTGAGTGAGAGAGAGATTTTGTGAAGAAGAGAAGAGGAATAGAGAGAAAAATGGTTGGGGGATTTTTGGGGTGTGGGTATCTGATGGGGGAAGTTTAATAGGTAGGGGTATTTTGGTTAAAGGGTATTAAAAAAAGAAAAAAATAAAACCTAAAAAAGACTTACCTGGACCCGTCTCCGTCTGCCGCAGTCGCGGTCCTACCGCGGTAGACCAAGTTCAGAGGGCTCTCCTTACTACGGTCGCGGTGCAACCACGATGGCCTGGGTTCAGAGAACCCTTCTTACTGCGGTCTGGGCATTTTTCAGATTCCAGCATTTTTTCATATAAAAGAAATTATACTTACAAAAATTTCATGGGTTGGCTCCCATCCAGCACCTGATTTAACATCGCGGCACGACTCAGATGAGTGCAATTAAGGCTCGCTCGGCCTCTGTGGTTCATCCAAATGTAGTTCAGACCCTTCTTTTGGCTCGGTCATACCCACATGCAACTTCAATCACTGACCATTGACTCTAAATGCACGAGAGTCATTCTCAGTGGCCACTTCAACCGCTCCTGACGGGAAAACCTCAACTACTCGAAATGGTCCAGACCATCGTGATTTTAGCTTACCCGGGAACAACCTCAATCTTGAGTTGTATAGCAATACCATGTCCCTATGCTTGAAATTTCGCTCAACAATGTTATGATCATGTAGCCTCTTCATTCTCTCTTTTACAGCCTCGTGCTCTCAAAAGCAAGATACCTAAACTCCTCGAGCTCATGCACTTCTGTGACTCTTGATGTGCCCACAGCTTTCATGTCTAAGTTTAGTTGTTTTAGTGCCCACCATGCTTTATGCTCAAGTTCGACAGGTAGGTGACAGGCCTTCCTAAACACCAACTTGTATGGTGACATACCAATTGGTGTCTTGAATGTTGTTCTGTAAGCCCAGAGTGTATCATCTAGCTTTCTCGCACAATCAGTTCTTGCGGCGTACACAGTTTTTGTCAAACACACTCTTGATTTCCCTGTTGGATACCTCAACCTGTCCACTGGTTTGCGGGTGCTAAAGAGTTGCCACCTTGTGGCGCACATCGTACTTAGCCAACACCTTTTCAAAGGCCCTATTGGGGAAGTGAGTGCCTCCGTTACTGATAATTGCACGTGGTGTCCCAAGCGGGTGAATGTGTTCTTCTTTAGAAAACCCACCACCACTTTTGCATCATTGGTGGGCAACGCTGCAGCTTCCACCCACTTGGACACATAGTCTACAACAAATAAGAATGTACTTATTGCCATAGAAGCTGACGAAGGGACCCATGAAGTCAATCCCCTAGACATCAAACACTTCAACCTCTTGAATTGGGTTCATGGGCATCTCATGGCGCCGGGAAATGTTCCCGGTGCGTTGACATTCAATACAACCCTTCACCCATGAGTGAGCATCATTAAACACATTCGGTTAGAAAAATCCGGCCTCTAGCACCTTTGCTGCTGTCTTGATCCCTCCAAAGTGTCCACCATAAGCCGATGCATGACAAGCCTGCAAAATAGAAGGTTGTTCCATCTCGGAGACGTATCTCTGGATCATGTTATCCAGGCATATTCTATAGATATAGGGCTCGTCCCAATAGTATGAGCGACTTTCATAAAAGAATCGTTTCCTCTGACCGATAAAAGGTCGTGAGGAACTATACCACTGGCCAGGTAATTGGCAAAGTCCGCATACCATGGTGCTTCCTGATGAGTGGTGGAAAGTAGCTTCTCGCTGGAAAGTTTCCAGAATTTCCTCAACTTCAATTGCATTTTCAGCTCCCTCAAGTCGTGATAGGTGATCAGCGACTTGATTCTCAGTGCCCTTGCGCTCACGTATTTCAATATCAAACTCTTGCAGCAGAAACACCCACAGGGAATGAATGGGAAGATCGAAAAGTTGGAATCAGGCGTAGCTTAGAGTCTTTCTTTTTCTATTAAGTACCTGAGAGCATCATGGTCAGTGTATACAACTACTTTTGATCCTATCAAATAGGACCGGAACTTGTCGAATGCGAACACCACAACTAGCATCTCCTTTTGAGTCACCGTATAGTTCAACAGGGCTCCACTCAGTGATCTACTAGCATAGTAGATTGGGTGCATCTATTTGTCCGTCCTTTAGTTGTCCCAACACTGCCCCCACTACATAGTCACTAGCGTCAGAAATTAATTCGAACGGTTGCTCCCAGTTTGGGGCAACAATGATAGGTGTTGTAACCAGCCTCTACTTCAACTCTTCAAAAGATACCATGCAATCATCAGAAAATACAAACGGGTGATCTTTCTCTAATAACTTATAGAGCGGGTTGGCGATTTAGGAGAAGTATTTATGAACCTCTGGTAGAAATCGGCATGTCCAAGAAAACTTCTGATTTCTTTGACCGAAGTTGGTGGAGGTAGCTTTGCTATTACATCAACCATTGCTCGATCTACCTCTATTCCCTTGCTAGACACCCGGTGCCCAAGATTAAGCCTCATGAAATGGCACTTCTCCTAGTTCAGAACCAGATTAGTCTCGATGCACCGTTTCAGCACACACATCAGATTCATTAGGCACTCATCAAATGAATTCCCCACCACTGAGAAGTCATCCATGAGCACCTCTATTATATCCTCAACCATGTCAGTAAATATGTCCATCATGCATCGTTGGAATGTGGCGGGTGCATTGTATAGGCCAAAGGTCATCCTCCTGAAGGCATAAATGCCATAAGGGCATGTGAAGGAAGTCTTCTCTCGGTCCTCAGGTGCAATAGAAATCTTATTATACCCCGAGTACCCATGCAGAAAGCAGAAGTGTGACCTCCCTACCAATCTATCCAGCATCTGATCAATGATGGGAAGTGGGAAGTGGTCTTTCCAGGTGGCTAGATTCAACTTTCGATAATCCATGCATATTTTCCAACTGGTGACGGTTCTCGTTGAGATTAGTTCATTATTGTCATTCTTCACAACCGTCATGACACCCTTATTAGGCACACATTGAACTGGGCTAACCCAGCTGCTGTTAGAGAGTGGAAAATAATTCCCGCGTCTAACCACTTTATCACCTCCTTCTTGACCACTTCCTTTATATTTGGGTTCAGCCTCCTCTAACATTCCCTGGAAGGTTTGTACCCATCTTCCAATAGAATTTTATGCATGCAGTAAGCGGGGATGATCCCTTTGATGTCTGCCATGGTCTACCCAATGGCAATTTTGCACTCTTTCAATACATGTAAAAGCTGTTGGACCTTCACATCTAACAAACCAGATGAGATAATAACAAGTAGAATGGAGTCAGGTCCCAGAAATTCGTACCTGAGGTGGGCTGGCAATGGCTTTAGTTCCATCTTAGGTGGTTCTTCAATGGATGGCTTAGCTGGAGGAGTCTCTCTCTTTTCTAAGTGTAGAGGCTCAAACTCTAGATTTCTTTCCCAGGACCCTCTACCTTCCAATGCCAACACCTATTCCCCAAAGTCCCAACCATTCATTTCCTCCAAATTCTTCAGACATGCAGCAAAGGGATCCTCAACTGTCAACACTTCATCATCAGATATTACAATTACATCCACGGCATCAATAAGGGAGCAATTGGCGAACTCACTTGGTCAACTCATAGATTTCTGCACATTTAATATAATCTCTTCATCATTGAGCCTCATCTAAAGCTCCCTGGTCTCACAATCAATCAGAGCTCTCCTTGTGGCCAAGAATGGTCTTCCTAAGATGATAGGAATTTCTTCATCCACTTTGCAATCCAAGATCACAAAATCTGCAGGGAATACAAATTTTCCCTCCTATATAAGCACATCATCAAGGATCCCAAATGGACACTTCACAGTCCTGTCAGCCAGCTGCAACAACATAGAGGTGAGTCTAGCTCTCCCAATGCCCAACCTCTTGTAAATAACCAGGGGCAAAAGATTAACGTTGGCCCCTAAATCATAGAGTGTTTTCGCAAAAGCAAAGTTTCCAATAGTCCATGGAATAGTAAAACTCCCTGGATCAGAGAGCTTTTCAGCAACAGGTCTAGTTACCACTACACTGCAAGTCTGAGTAAGTATCCTCGTGGCCAAGTCTTGGAAGTCACATTTCCGGGATATCAAGTCTTTTATCCATTTTGCGTATCTAGGCATCTCCTTTAAAGCTTCAATCAATAGAATATTTACCTGAATTTGCTTGAGCATCTCAAAGAACTTTTTGTACTGCTCCTCCTTTTGATGTTTGGACAACCTATGTGGAAATGGTGCATGATGTCTTTTCTTACCAATCACTTGGGACTTTTCTTTCTCAGCTAATATCTCCAATACCGACTCTTCAACTGCTTCAGCAACTTTCTCTGTCTCCTGTTGAATATTCTTTTCTTCTTGTACAGGCTAGAGTGTCACATCTATCAGCCTTGTGGACTCATCCAGCTCAATGTGTACCTGAATGAGTGTCTCAGCCTGTATATTGGCACGAGATCTCTCCTGCTCTACATAAAGATCCCTGCCATTACGGAGACTCACTGCCATCAGCTGCTTCGGGACCTGATCTATAGGATTGACTTTGGTATCTGCTGTTAGTGTCCCTCGAGGACGGTTGTTCAGAAACATTAAAATTTGGCCCACTTGCACTTTAATATTTTTTATAGTTGCATCATGTGCATCTACTCGCTCATTTATCTTTGTAGTGGACCCAATAACCTGATGCATCATTGCTTCCACTCTAGCAAACCCATCATCTTATCTCCCACAATGTTGATGCTGAGGTGAGTGGTATCCTTACTGCTGATTATCATACCCCTGTTGTTGATTGTCTTACTCCTGTGGTCTAGGATACGGTGCCATGTTGTTGGGGGGTCTTATACCTCCCATGTTTCCGGCGTTATATTGTGGCTGAGGTGGCTTATATTGTTGCTGAGTCTGCTATCCCAAGTTCTAATTTCCCTGTCTCTGCCCCCATAGTTAGCTACATAGTTCATATATTCGGGGTGCTGGTGGTGATGATCATGCTCTGCATTCCAAGAATTACCAATTGGTTGGCTAATGGAAGATGTGCACAAGCCCCTATTGGTAGTATCAATTATATGTACATGTTGCTTCTGCCCTGATTCCTCCACCTTTTTGGTGAGGATGCTTATTTGTGTCAGGAGATTCGCCATATTTTCAGCCATAGTGTTTGAAGGGTCAAGAGGCACTGAGTGCACCACTAGAGTGATAGGTGCATTTCTGGATGTCCATCCTAAATTCTATGCCATTTTATCAAGTAAACTCTGGCCTTCTCTCCATGTCTTACTCATTTATGCCCCACCAGCTGAGGCATCCACAATATTCTTCAACCCATCTGATAGACCCATATAAAATCGTTATCCTAACATCTGTTCTGGAACACCATGATGGACACATAACCAACATTCCTTTGAACCTGCGCCATTTTTCATATAGTGTCTCCATCGATTTCTGCTTAAAAATCACGATCTCATCAATTTGTTGGGAAGTATTGTTGGGTGGATGAAACTTGTTATGAAATTGTTTGACTAACTCATCCCTAGTTGCAATAGAGTTTATGGGGAGTGAGTTAAGACAACCCCGTGTAGCTCATGTCACCGAGAATTGGAACAATAATAGCTTGATTGCCTCTGGAGGGACGTTGGGTTGCCTTTGAGTTTTGCATATCGACAGGAAATTCTTCAGGTGTTGCTGAGGGTCTTCAAGTTGTGTCCCAGATAATAGTCCTTTGTTTTTCAACATGTGTAGCATATTGTTTGTGATCTGGAATGACTCAGCCTGTATGGCGGGCACAACTATGCAATGGCTAGATTGCCAGCTGTGCCCAGTCATACAGTGCACCCTCGGGCACAAGAGGTGCAACTTCTCTAACATTCAAGTTGACTTGCTCATGCCTGCCATTACTGTTGGGGTCGATTACGTCTTCCATGTCAGTTTTGAATTTGTCTGTTTGTTGAGGTGGTTGAAGTCTTCTGTTGGCACAGTTCAATGCCCGAAATATTTTCTCAGGGTCTGAGAGTCCTTCAAGTAGTTCTCCAGTCCTTGTATAGTTTCTAGGCATACACCCCTACAACCAAGTCAACAACCATCAAAAGTTTCAATCAAAGATTGGGTGTAAAGAAACTAGCTACACCAAGAATTTTTGTATTTCTATCAATGGCAATTGATAATTCCGTCGGCACCAAAATTTGATCACGCCCAACTATGTCCTCTAGAAATTTCTCTGCGAACGTTGCAAATATAACCCGAGTATTACGCCCAAGGCCAATCCACAGATATTTAACCTATCAACCACTATCTTTAGATCCGCTAAACTCTTTAGAACTAGCTTCCCAAGACTTTCAAATCACAGTTGGAGGTTTCTTTATGAACTAAGATTGCAGTAAAATAACAAGTTGTAAACTAATTAACTAAGGTTGTAAACAATGATGAGAGAAAGCTAAGGTAATGATTTCCCCTATTGATGGAATCCCTTCTATTTATGCTTCATACAAATTTACCAATACACCTCTACCAATCATGAACACTCGCCATACCGTAAATCTCTCCCGAGTAATCACACTAATATACTACTGCACTCTTCCAAGATATACTAACTAGCTTTAATTAACACAGTTCCCTTAAGATTTTACCCAAGGCTTCGTTATCCCTAATCCCGCCTTTAAACCCATAGTTATAGATTCCTCTTATACTTTAGGAGTGGTGCTATTCAACAATAACTTAAATATGCACTCTCTTCCGAGTTATGCACACTAAATAAGCACTGCTAATTGAGGATCCTGTCAATTAACTACAACAAGAACATACTTGAATAAATAAATATTGAAACTAGCAATTTGTATTCACATAAACAAGAAGTTCATCCCCCAATAGGTTCCATCAAAACCTTAGGCAAGGAATTTAGCTACTCATGGATATGCGTAAGCAAACTAAATTAATATTCATCATAAGCTACCAATAAAAATCAAAATAAAAGAAGAAATATGGTTTGGATATTCTCTCACAATTGTTTTTCCTTCAAAGAACTCTAAAAACTGAATACATGCCTCCTTTGGGCGAAGACTAGTGTTTAAGATAAGTTTTAGGGCTAAAATTCCCGTGTTGACACTTTCGTCCCTGAGGTTTACTGTGCCTACCGCGGTTCTGCCGCAGACACGGTAGAACCGTGGCCAAACAACCCCTCTGATACTCATCTTGTCCGCGATAGCGGTGGAACCGCGACAGTACCAGTTCTCTAAATCTTAAGCCTGTTTTTGGCGTGGTTCACCTAGGACTTTTCACGTTTGGCCTTTTTTTCTTCATTTTTTGCCTCGAAACGTACTCCCGAACCTTCCCTAGTCATATATAACTTGCAAACCATAAAAAGCACTCATAAGAGAATTTTGTTATCACTTTTATTACCAAAACTATGCAAAAAGGTAATAAAAGTGATAAAACTATGCAAAAAGGTGACAAAAGGGGCTTGGTCTGACAAGAGGGGCTTGGTTTGATGGTAACCAACCCTCACTTACAACCGAGAGGTTGTGAGTTCGAGTCTCCCCAGGAGCAAATTCTGGGGATTTATGCCGGGGGTCTATTTGGAAACAGCCTCTCTACCCAGGGTAGGGGTAAGGCTGCGTACACACTACCCTCCCCAGACACCACTGAGTGGTATTGTACTGGGTCGTACTTTTTATGCAAAAAGGTGGTTATTTAGGGCCTGAATATAGTTAAATTCACCTATTATCACTTGCCTAGCAGTGTGTTGGGCACCAGCATTATCGGGGTTGGGGTCGTGACAATTTGTTTGTCATAAATCTTTATCAATAACTTCAACAGAAGATGATGAAGTTATTTCGTTCATTTATAAAAACTTCAGCACTAAATAAGCTGAAGTTTTCGAAAAAGATTTCTAACATACTAGATAAATAATCACCTTATTCTTTCATAGTGTGTTACTACTATAAAATAATAAGATTGCCAACAATATCCAAATCATAAATTGTGGAAACAATAAACGTGAAAAGAACAGAATTACGTGAAAATATTCACAAATTATTGTCTACTAACTTACGTAATTATTTATAATTTATTTTTAAATAATCTGATAAATATACTTATGGCAATTATTTTTTGAATTGAAGTTTTATAGCAGTGCCAATAACAACAGAAGAAAGAAGCGGAAGGAAACAAAGGAGGAGAAGCATGAGGAGATAGGGGCTAAAATTATTTAAATTTGAGTATAAATTAAAACTTTTAAAAAAATTATATAGGTTAAATAGAGGGACAAGTGCAATTTGTACGTACTTTCGCAAATGTTAAGACCAACACAAAAATCTCCCACCGACGCGTGTATGTCACGCTCCACATGTCCGTTCCCTTAACGCTGAAGCCTTCTCGTTGACCCCTTTATCATATACTGTCCTGTACATGTTCATACATATACCAAAATATCTGCACTCCTAATTTTCACTCTAAATTCAGAAAACCCTAATATGACCCCTAAATTTTCTGCAATTCTCCTGGTTATTCAATGATCAATTTTATTGATTCTCTCTACCTAGAAGAAAATTTGTGGATTTATGGGTAATCAAGGTGGAGAAATGTCAATGACAATCTACAAAAATTCAAATTTCACCGGAGGTTGTTTAGAAATCCGATTATTCTACGTACGGATCACGCCATGTTCTGTAGAAGCCGTACCGGACCACCTTGTACTCCGCCACCTCCGGCGCGAGATGGGAGTGTCGTTAGAGATCAACGGCTCTCGTGTTCCCGCCACCGACACCGCGTCCGTCACCCTCCGTCGCGATCGCGTCGACAAGGAGTCCTCTGAGGTGACGTACGTGAGCACCGACAGCGTTAGGGTTTCGGGCCCGGTGGAATTTGAGGTATACGAAAGTGAAAGGGATTTAATACTTTGTGGATCGGTGGAGAGAGTGGAGACGGGTTGGGCTAATGGTAATGGGATCGAGAATAATTCGAGGACTGGTTGGAGCATGGATTGTTATACAATTGCGTCATTTGGGAATGGGGGATCGGCTTTTGTTCAGCCTAAATTTGGGGTTTATTCACCGTCAATTGAGGTTTATATAGCGGGTTGTTTTTCCGGTGTACCTGTGATTTTAACTAAGACGATTCAGGTTAGCCCGAGAAGGAAGGTACCTAGGCAGGGGATGTTGGACGCAATTCCTGAGGATGAGGAGGTTGAGAAGGAGTGTGGGGGCTCAAATGGATTTGTTCGACAAAGAAACCTACCGGTAATGCAATTATGACCTTTACCTTTACCGTGATTAGAAGGAATAGAGGGATAAATGTGCTTTTTGTGTGTCAACGGTGTTGGTTAGGTTCTTTTTGGTTGAAGCAGTGTCTTGAAAAGCACAATTCATGACATTTAATAACTATAAAACATAAATGAATTTAGTACTATAATGATCAAATATCAATTAAAATAACCAATTTCAATATTTAATATACACTAATGCAGATAATAATCCAACTCCTCAAAGTTGAGATTCAAAGAATCAATCACTTCTTGTTGGGATCACTTTGCGCATCATTGTATGAAGTGCATGGCTTCCCCTCAAAGCGATAACCCCTTGCTTGGCATCGCTTCATCCCTTTAAGCGATGAAGCAATCATTTTTAATAACATTGGGATAGTGTGGCCATCTGAGCTTTAAATCCCAGCGGATGCAAAAAGCACTACATGATGCAAAAAACAGTGTGGCAAAAAACACTACGCTTGTGAGTGCCTAAGCCTTGTTACTTGGTACCTATGCTGGTGGGAGATGGTGGGAGGTAGCAAATATTCGGTAGAATAGGCATACACGACGTGCGTTCAAGTTGGCCCAAGAAGCATACGTTTAGATGAGTAAATAATTTCATTAATTGGGGAAACTTTCCGTACACAAAAAGTATATCAAAAAGTTGAGAACATACAAAAATTTGTTGGATAATTGCGTTGGCTAGATCCTTAAATTGTTATTGTGCTTTATCCTGTATGACTAAGATTTAGTAATGTAGCAATTTTTGTATGATGATATTATAGAGTTATACAGAACCTTTAGTAGGAAACAACTTAAACCCAGATGAATTGTGTGCCAAAAGATTGATCATTTGTACCATAAAGTCAGTCTCAGTTTGGAACATGGCTTTTTGAAATAGACCCACAAGGAAAATAAGGTTGTTGCACTAACTTCTCGTTTATGCCAGCAACACCTTCGATTGATAGCTCCTCGACGAATTTGAGTAACTCTAACTGTATCTTGTTGAGCATCAGTCAGGATATTTTTTAGGTACTACTGTACAAGTCACCAGCTTAGGATTTAGGTCTCATCATTCACTTTCACCTGCTATATGACAATAAGTGATGCAATAAGGGTTCAAATACTTGAATAAGTGTTTATATAAACATGGAAATTAAGTGAGAAGTCAGATCATGAGAACATTGTAGAAAGCATTAGCAGCTCTTCTTATTTCACTTGTTTTTTTGGCCTGAACAGACAGATAAAAAAATCACATGTATTGTTTGTGTGAATAGGGAATACATAGGCAACTCGCTAGTTTGATATATGCTGTGAATGACTCGTTTTAGTTATACACGCTTGTTCATACTTTTGTCACATCTTGGCGTGATAGTAATGAAAATTTGTTCCTGCACTGCCCAGTTGCCATCTTTTTTGATGCTTTTTTAATAAAACACCTTACTTCATCAAAAAAAAAGGTAATGAAAATTTGACTGGGAATAGTAGTGCACTTTTTGGAGGGGCTCAACCAACAGTTGCCTGGGAAGTAGATTTTTGGTTTTTGATGAAGCTGAGAAGTAGATTTCTGTTAACTCTGCCAAGATCAAGTTTTGTGAAGCTGCGAAGAACGACCTCTAAAAACAAAGAGGGAAACCAGCTATTCTTTGGCATAAAACTAAAGATAACCAAAAATAACTTCATGGTCCTCACTACACATAAATCTAATAAAGTAGAGGTTGCTACTGCAGGCTTATCTTTAGTATTCACTACATATCTTTTGGGTAAGTAAAGATACAAACAATGATGTTAACTTAATAATAAGGGCTGGAAACTGCCCTTATTAATAAGTTGGCATAAAATTCCCAACTTATGAAGGGCTGGAAAAAACTTAAGAATAAGGTTAGCGACCTCTTACAATAGCGAATAAGCATGTCATCTGTTGTACAAAGAAAATTCTCTCTTACCTTGTTACTGGTTTTTACCAAGTCATTTCAACTGATGATGATCTTCGGTTTCTTCCCGTTTCTCCTAGCTGTTAATTCGTCTTCATTAAAGGTGCTACAGAAGAGGAATAAGGACGTAAACCAGGTGAACTATATGATAGAAGATTTCAACAAGTGTTGACATTAGAATCAGATCAAGACTTGCTGGTAGGCTATTTTAATCAATTGTTCAACTCTAATCACGAGGTAACGTCACAGATCTCCGTACATGTTTGGACGGTAAAAAATACGCTGACAGAAGTAACGGATCCATAAAAATTAGAGGTTTATAAAAGTTTGTGGCCAAGATGGCATCCACATATTGTTTTCATGTAGATGTTTGGAAGTGTCCTGAAAAGGTGAAAAGGTGTAATAATATGGCTTACCAAGTTATTTAATGTTATATTAAAAGTCGTAGAATGTCTCACAAGTGAAGAAATATCCAATATATGAGAACTAACAATAAAGAAGATATTCAAAATCGTGTGTGAACTATCACGATATTAAGCTTATGAGTCATACAATGAAACTTTGGTAAAGAGTGATAGAGCGTAGATTTAAGACACCACAAGAGTGATAGAGAACCAATTTGGTTCTTTTGGTTTTGTGCCCAGTAGAACAGAGGCTATGTTCTTGTTAAGAAGATTAATGTTTTTTTTGTCAATGGGCATGCGAAGAACATGTTGGTTGATGAGAAGCAACAATTTGTGCTGCCATTTGTCAGGTGTTTGTCATGGTTGTGACTATCACATTCAGCATGAGAACTGTAGCCGTTATTTACTTTTAGTGATTGGAGTGCTTATTCACGATACACTTGTTTCTCTTCTTCCCTGTAGTTCCTGATAAGGGAGAAATCACTTGGTCAAACTGCTGAATTGTCCTCCTCTAAACACTACTCTCCAGCCTGTCAGATCACATGCAAAGGTCTGATCTCTGGCTGAAAGATACTTTATTGGGATGAAAATTGTAAAATATCTTTCAGATTACATGGGGACGAAGCATCTTGATCATGCGTAATAAATCTTGACAGATATCAAATACGTGTGGCCTTTCAAATTGATTTGAAAGCAATTAGTATGATTCCACCTGAGAATATTATGGCTTTAAAAGGAATTAGTCAAGCTTCTCAGAAGTTGTTTACATGTCTTGTGAAGTTGTGTTCTGCGGGTAGTAAATATCGTCTCTTTTGCATCGTAACGGTGAATGCATTAAAGATACCTTGCTGGATCTGCAGTTGCAGGAATCTTTAAGGATGTCATGTTAAAAGTTTGATACCAAATATGGATTGGCATGAGAATCTGTATCATGTAACAGATTATCCAAGTTGTAAAATGCTTATCAGTGGAGCTTATGATGTGCCAGATAAAATGTCTCTTCTGCATCCTAAAGCTGAATGCGTTATAACCTATATTAATTTAATCTTCTTTAGATGTGAGATAATTTTTCGTCTGCATCTCTGCTTCTTTTCCATTCTCATCTCTCTTTGAAGGGGAGCCTTGGAGCAACGGTAAAGTTGCTTTGTGTGACCTATAAGTCACGGGTTCACACCGTGGAAGCAGCCACTAATGCTTGCATTAGGGTAGGCTGTCTACCTAACACCCCGTTGCGGCCCTTTTTTGGACCCTGCATGAATACGGGATGCTTTGTGCATCGGCGGCTCTTTTTTCCTTTTCTCTCTAAGTGTCTCAATTTGAGCTTCTATGTTTCTCTCTTTCTCATTCCATCTGTTGCTTTTTTCTCTTGGTTGTCACTTCCTTGAATCAGTTTTAAACATTTATATTTACTAGTTGATGGGACATAGATATTGAGTGCTGGCCAAATGACAGTTTAGTTTGGTTTGTCAAAGTAAATCCAATGACAGTTTGTATTTTCCTTACAATTACTGTGTTTTTTAGCAGATCACAGAAACAGACGTTGATGATTACGAGTCTGAAGTGAAAGCTGGATATGGATTCTATTCAGAAGACATGTACCATGGTGAAGATGGTCAACTCTCCTGGTTCAACGCAGGAGTGAGGGTTGGTGTTGGGATAGGCCTTGGGATGTGTGTTGGTGTCGGCATTGGGGTGGGACTACTTATGCGATCTTATCAGGCAACCACTAGAAATCTCAGGAGGAGGTTTTTCTAGAATTGATACTTTTTATGATAGAAGTGAAATGGTTTTCTTGACTTGGATTTTGGAATTGGAAAGCAGGACCTTTTATGGCGCCAGTAAAATAGTTCGGCGTATTAGTGCAGAGGCAATGGAGAAGCTACTAGTGCTGCAGCTGAAGAGTGGTAACATAACTATCAGGTGGAAGCTGTAATGCACTTCCTATCCATATACAGAAGCTGCAGAAGACTTATGTCGAAGGCTCATTGTCGCGAGTCATGATTGATGGTATTATGTGGATATAGCTGTACTCAAACCCCAGTGCAGAATACTTTGTGAAGGTATAGTGAGGTTATATGGTGTATTTAGAACTGAATATCTCGTATATATTTTTCTTGTTCCGGTTAAGTCCGTTTTCTCCTGTTAGTTAAATGCCTTGGTCTAATTGGTGCTGGTATGTGCTGAAGGCTTTTGTTTAGGTAACCTTTGAAGAGTTCACATCTGTCATGCAATTTTGGTAGTTGGAATAGGTGGCTTGGTGTAACAAAATTGGTTTGTATAGGTACTCAGGAAAATACTACTACTATATTAGGAATCCAATAAAGTTGATGTAAATGCTTGATTTGCTTTCATATTTTCAATCGCAGCTATTCCGTATGAACGTGCGATGTCTTAATAATATGTTTTTTGTTAACCGTTAAATCCTTTTGGCGTGTATCTGAATTCTGAAGTCAAATGGCAACAACAACAACAACTACCCAGTATACTCCCACCAGGTGGGGTCTGGGGAGGGTATTATGTAGACGAGCCTTACCCCTACCCGAAAGGGCAGAGAGGCTGTTTCCAAACGACCCTCGGCGCATAGGGTAAAATGAAAGCTGCATTGGAACAAAGACAAAATTAGGAACCAAAGCAAGACAAAATAAAATAATAAAGCATAAGTAATCCCGCAGAAATAACGTAAATAATTATGCAAACATAAGAAACATAAATACAGTCGCATGCAATAATAACAAGCAATAACTACCATACTAACAACTAAAAGGGGACCTAAGCTAAAACACTAGTCATCTATGGGTAACCCTACTATCCCACACCCAACCCCGGGTGAGGCGAACGAAGGACTCTAAGAGCCCCTAGCCTGCAACCCTGATTCTAGACCTCCAGACTCCCCTATCAAGGGTCATGTCCTCGGTAACCTGCATTCTAGTCATGTCCTGCCTAATCACCTCTCCCCAATGCTTCTTAGGCCTCCCTCTACCTCGCCGACCACCAACAATCACCAACGGCTCGCAGCTCCTCACCGGGGCATCGGGGCCCCTCCTCCGTACATGCCCAAACCACCTCAGCCTCGCTTCCCCCATCTTCTCGTCCACCGGGGCCACCCCTACCTTCTGTCGAATAACTTCGTTCTTAATCTTATCTAGCCTGGTGTGTCCACACATCCACCTAAGCATCCTCATCTCCGCAACCTTCATTCTCTGAACATGAGAGTTCTTCACGGGCCAGCACTATACAACATCGCAGGTATAACCACGGCTCTGTAGAATTTCCCCTTGAGTTTGTGTGGAATTTTCTTGTCACACAGGACCCCTGAAGCAAGCCTCCACTTCGACCACCCTGCTCCTATCTGTTGGGTGACGTCCCCGTCAATCTCCCCGTCCCCCTGAGTCACAGACCCAAGATAACGGACACTGTCCCTCTTGGCAATGGCCTGAGAACCAAGCATCACTTCCCTGCCTACCCCGCTCGGCTCGTCGCTAAACTTGCACTCCAGATATTCTGTCTTAGATCTGCTTATTTTGAAACCCTTAGACTCGAGGGTCTGTCTCTATACCTCTAACCTCTCACTAACACCGGCTCTCGTCTCGTCTATCAATATTATATCATCAGCAAAGAGTATACACAAAGCAAAGATCTTTTATACGACTAGCATAATTTTTTGGATGATATTATGATATCATCTTTTGATGGTTGAACATGAAGCTCTTCTTAATTAAGTTGTCTTTTGCTAAAGGGGAAAAAATAATAAGGGTAGTTATATTTCATAACCCTGCATTAAGGTAGTTAATGAATGTTTACTACTAATAATCAGCTACAAGATTATTCATGCAAGTGGTTGTGTATTTCAAGATTTTTGGAGATTTTAATACTTCGAACTTGCTACTGGGACAGTCTCATTGGCGTATGTGGTTGTTTCGATTATTGTATTTGTAGAAGTATTCCAATATAGTCATTTTAACGATCATTTGTCAACGCCTATTGCTGGTATTTTTTGGCTATTTTCTCCTTTCTTTTCCCCATCCATTTACCTATTGCTATCCATTGTAAGTCTTCTTTCAAGTTCTGGACAATCAAAGCAAGTCCAAATTTAAAAATTTCTAAAGGTAAAAATTCCTCTTCGAAACAACCTAAAAGACGGGGGAAAAAGGAAGATAAGTAGACAAACTGTTTGACCGAGTTAAAGTTAGTTAATAATAGTATTCCTAAATGTGAATCTTGAAAATACGGATAATGTGGAGTTGATTCGGTGGGGGCTCATAATACCATGTATTAAATATTTTAAAACATGAGTAATAAATGAGAAACAACTAACAATAAATAACAATAAATGACATTTAAATAAGTAGAAAGAATGATTCAATCAATAATGAATGAGTTGGATGATTGTTCCTTCTGGCAATGATGCGTGACAGATAAAACCTAGAATGTCTAAATATTCTCGGATATGATGGCAAAGTATAAATTAAATTAGCAAGAATGTTTCATTGTCTCTTCTAAAAAATGTTCTTATCAAGTGAATATCACATGCCCTATCCCATTGTCTCCTTTTCTATTTATACAAGCATGCCCCTAACAAACCTTAATAGTATAAGTTCAGAGATTATTCACTAGAATATTCACTTAAATATCCTATTTCAAAAATTAACCGTTACTGTTCTAACAACGGTGTTCGACCTCGGTCATTGTTGACATGTTAATCATGAATTTCACTGTTTCCTGGTCGATCTCGCCCAGCTCTCTCCTTAATGCCATATTACCCTAAATATTCAACGACAGATTTTGGCCTATACACAAACAAATGCAGAAATTGCGCTCAAATTTCACAAGTGAAATTCCAACACAATATTCTAAAGTTTACTTATTGTATTTGAAACTCCAGAACGATGTTAATTTTTCAATTATAGGGGTTGAAAAGTGGCTATATGTGAATATTGCCCCAAACAAATGCATAGCAATTTGGATAGGTTTAAAGTTTAGTGTTTCAGAACGCATATTTACTTTCCTCTTATTTTTGAACTTATCTGACCGGATGCCAAAATTTGATAGAGAACATTTGGATTCTCGCATTCATCCTCTTGTAACTAGGATAGTTTATTGCTCGCCGGTTTGTAGTAAATACAATTATTGGGTTTGTACATGTACCGATATAATGGTAAAAATTTACCTGCATCGATTAATATATCAAATCATACTAATTTATTATAATTAAGTAATAAATTAAGGTGAAAATGCATAATAGTTAACTGTGGTTTAGAAATAATAATATTTGTAAATATATGTATTATATATTCATTGAATTGTTATAAATACTTAGTGCATATAAGTATTTACTAGTGTAACGACCCGACCGGTCGTTTTGAGCTCTAGCGTGTCATTCAGCGGTCTGAGGATACAAGCAGCTTCGTTTTAGGTGTTGACTTGTGTATATAGTCAGAATTAAAATTCAGGAAGTTCAGAGTTAAATTTAAATGAAAATTTTCATTTCGGAAGCTTTAAGTTGAGATAATGAACTAAGATTGGATTTTTGAGTAAACGATCTCAGAATCGGGATCTGGAGGTTCCATCAGGTTCGTATGATAATTTCGGACATGGGTGTATGCCTGGCGCGGGTTTTGGATAACCCGGGAGCGTTTTGGCGCCTATTGTGGAAGTTAGCATTTTAGAAGAAATTTCATCACTTTGGCTTAAAGTGCATTTCAGTGTTATTGATGTCTGGTTGGGATTCCGAGAGTGGCAATAGCTCCGTATGGTGATTCTTGAGTTGGGAGCACGATCGGAAGTGAATTTTAGAGGTCTGTAAGTCATTTTGAAGTCGTTTGGCTAAAACTAGAAATTTGAAGGTTTTTGGGAAGTTTGACCAGAAGTGGACTTTTTGATATCGGGGTCAGAATCCAATTTCGGAAGTTTGAGTAGGTCCGTAAGATCAAATACGACTTGTGTGCAAAATTTGAAGTCAATCGGACGTGATTTGATAGGTTTCAGCATCGAAAATAGAAGTTGGAAACTTCAAAGTTCATCAAGCTTGGATTGGAGGTCGATTCGTGGATTTGGCATTGTTTGATGCGATTTGAGCCTTCGAGCAAGTCCGTAATGTGTTTTGGGACTGGTTGGTATGATTGGTCGGGGGTCTCGGGGGCCTCGGGGGCCTCGGGTGGATTCCAGGTGGTTAACGGATCGAAAATTGAATGTTTGGAAAAACTGAGTTTGCTGGTTGTTGGTATTTCCGCTTCTGCGGAAATGGAACCGCAGAAGTAGAGGGGGATACGCAAAAGCGAAAGGGGGGCCAGGACCAAGAAATTGCAGAAGCGGTCCAGGTACCGCGGAAGCGGTGCCGCTTAAGCGGCCCCCAGACCGCAGAAGCAGTCAGCGGCCTTTTGCCCAAAGCCGCAGAAGCGGCGAAAAAGTTGCAGAAGTGACAACCGCAGAAGCGGACGAGGCACCGCAGAAGCGGTAATAGCTGGAGCAGAAGCCTTTATTTTAAAAGTCGGGAATTGGCCATTTCTTTCACATTTTTTCATTTTATTAGGGCAATTTTAGAGCTTGTGGAGAGGGGATTCAATCTAGCAACTTGGAGGTAAGTTATATAGTAAGTTAAATGAATAGATTATGGGTAAATTTAACATGTGAAATTAAGGATAGTCAAAGTTTTTAGATGAAAACCCTAGAATTTGGTAAAAACAAGATCTGACCATAATTTTGAGTGCGGAATTAAGAGAGAATTATATATTTGAATTCCTAAGGTCATGGGTAAACTTTATCTTAAACAAATTTCGGATTCCTGGCACGTAGGCCCAAGGGCATATTGGTCGTTTCACAAAACAAAGTTGGGAAATTTTATAATTTGAATTGTTAGCATGTATTCGAGTATATTCTCATTAGTTTGCCGTTACTTGGCTAGTTTTGGAGCTCGGTGCGTTGGTTCGAGCTTTCGGAAGAATGAAGAAGGTCGCTTATGAATCTTCGGGCGAGGTGAGTCTCCTTTCTAATCCTGTGAGGGAAAAATTACCTCATAGTTGAGTTAAACTGATTATGTGCTCCTAATTGTGGGGGGCTACATATGCACGAGGTGACGAGAGTCCGTGCGTAGCTACTATTATGCTATTGTCCGGGTAGTTTAGGACCCAAAAACATGTTATACTAGGATTAGTTATAAATCATTGATGACTTGAAATGCTTTAATCATGTTAAATTAATAAGTGGATTTCTAAAAAAGACTAAAGCTATGTTTTCCTCAAATTATTAAAAGGAATGAACCTTACTTGGATATTTGCTCCACTCTGACTGTTTGGCTGATTGTGTGTCTGCGTATGTTTATTTTTGGAACGAGCCGATCTCCTTGGTGAAATAGATGCATCTATGGTACGGGCCGCTCGACCCTCATCAATGCAAACTTTACATTTCTGTTGGAGCGGGTCGTCGACCTCAGCATGATTCGCGCATGTTTGTGTTGTTGTCTTGAACTTATTTGAGTTGTTTCATGCCTTACTATGGCTTGAGATCATATTGTAAAAAATAATAAGAAATCTAAGGAAATATTTCATGAAAGAATTATATGTTTACTTGTTTCCTCTATCTGGATTAGAACCATGTTTATAAAACAAATCCATTATTTAATATATTTATTATGGATAAATAATCATTGGACTGCTAGTGAGTGTCAAGGTTGACAATATCGTCTCTACCCCTTCGGGATTAGGCGGGATACTCATTGGGTACACGTTGTTTTTGTACTCATACTACATTTGCTATACATTTTGTTGCACAGGTTTATTGTATGGCCCGTGGATTAGCGGCATAGCGGCATGACAGGCGCAGAAACTAGGTGAACTGTATTTCTTCGAGGCGATACCGCAGCTGTATAGTCTCTTTGAGAATTTTATTTACTTTCTGTCTAATTGTATTCCGGGCAATTGTTGTACCTATTTGGTTTCCTTTAGAAAATTGCTCAAGTACTTGTGACACCAGGTTCTGGGATGGTTTGAAGTATTGTATTTATTGCTTAACTTTTAAATTTGATTTGAACTTATATTCCTAAAAATTTCTAAATAATGAAGGAAAATTCTGGATTTCAAAAGTGTTAAAATGAGATTTAATTAAGTATTTGAGTTGGCAAATCTGACAGCTATGTCTGACGCCACCACGATCCTTTGTGGATTTTGGATCGTGACAACTCATTATAATTTGCATGTGTTGTTCATTTATCCTACTGAAAAGGTCAAGGTAGTTTAGTTTTTCACATAATTGTTATGTAGAGTAGGAAAGACTAAATTGAGGACTATGTTATGGTCTTACTTTCACTTAATAAAGAGTAGATACTAAACTAAATCACAAAAGTCATGACGTTGGTGATAACCTGGTTGAATTTGCGTATGTACTTTTTTTTTCTTTCTTTTTCTCTTTGGTTCTTGAATTTTGGTGTCTTGACTATTGATTGATTTTTTTCTTCTTCGGAAGAAAAGGATAGTCAAAATGAGTCAACTTTTATAGTTACCCTACTTACGTCTCTTTGTTTATTTAGAAGATCGGAATTCTATTTATTCAATTCTCAGACTATTAAGTGATTTTTCTTATAATTATTTAATCAGAATGACTCAATTGAGATGTTGTGCAGAATAAAAAGTTCACTTATTATTATTATTATTTTTTTTTTATTTTTTTTTATTTTTTGCTTAAGGCACCTTTTAGCTGCATTCCGCTTGAGAACGAAAAGGAATAGAGATTTTTTTTTAAAAGACACTAGTATTAGAACGCGCGATGCGAGAATAACATTAAAAAAATTATTAATCATAATATTTTAATAAAATATTCATTGTTATTTTGTATTTTTAACGCAGTGTAACCAAAAATAAAATAATAAAATTAAAGGAAATTAATTATATATCTTTAATTAATTTTTCTATTTATTATTTTAATTTATTACATTATCGGTTGTTTCGTATTATTACATAGATATAAAAGCTTTTATTAATGGGTTACTATCCTTGTCCATTACTCCATTTTATATATCGATATACATTTTTATTTCTCCTCATTTTTTAATTTTTTGTTTCTTATATTGTTAACAGTTTTTCGAATATTTAATTTATAAATAATAATTTTGTATCACCTACTTTATTTTATTTTTAAAATTTATGTGACCTATTTTGTATATTTTTTATAAAATGTTGTTTTGATTAGTTTTCCTCATTTATTTTTTATCTAATGTTTTAATATATTTTTTTTTATTTTGTGATACGTCTATTAACGATATTTTTTTCTATTTTATTTTAATTAATGACACATTTCTACATGAGATTTTTTTTTTAATTTTTAACATTTCGCTATGTTGCTCAGGAGATTTTATTATTATATATTTGTATTATTGACTTTACTTAATGAAATTTGAAATATCTAATATTATTTATTGTATATCGTTGCTTTTCACAAATCAAAAATAATTCCTCATCTCAAAACTATAATAAGTATTATTGTTTCAACTTTTTAAACCATCTTAGTTCGTTGTTGCATTATGCAATACTTAGTCTAACTCTTAAATTTTATTTATTTTCACACTCTTATTTTATAGTTAGGAATTTATTGATTCAATAAAATTCAATCAGTTGAGAAGACAAAAAAATGGTAAAAAGAATAATAAAATTAAGTTTAACTATGACAGAACAACACAAAATAATTTTTGTTTAAAAGTAATTTGACCTTTATTTTTCTAAATATTCAATAATTTTGTAACTGTTAAATACTACTATTTAAATAAAGAAAAGTAGTAAAAAAAATCTGAATAATTGTATTCCTAGCATACCATACAAATAACATCTTCTATTATTTGCAAAAGCAAAAATAAGGTGCATAAAAAGGTTTGAAAATAAGTAAATGAGAACTAAGCCATAGTAAAGACGAAGTACAATTCAATTATACATCATTTTTAGACATATATACCATTTCAAATCATGTTCTTTCAGTGCATACATTAATGAGAAAATAACTCTGGAGATAATCAATGTCATCTTATATTACAAATAAGTTGTTCCCGATTCTTGGTGCTCTATCTTAAAGAACAATACATCAAGTGGATCCAATCAATTGAGATAATTACCATACAAAGAACGGGTTCTCTAAAATGTACAGTTGTAGCTATTACTTTTTTTTGTAGATATTCTAAAGAGTATTTTTTATGTTCTTAACCAAACAGGAAGCCTGTTGAAATCAAAATATTCAAAATAAATGATAGATGCTATTATAAAATATTTGAATGAAAGTTTAAATACAATAATTATCTGTAATTACATATAGCGCATGCACATTATTCAATAATGAACAACGCATAATGCTTTCATTTTATATCAACTTGATGGACCTTATAATATTTAAATTCTCCATAAAATCATACTAACTACTTTTAAGAAATGATGATATACTTCTGGAAAATGAATGAATTAAACATTAAGAACAATATCATATCATGGTTATAGAATTTTTTTTCAAAGCTTCATAAATAAGAAAGAAAAAGAGAATTCACCATAGTATCACTACTTTACTGGGAAAAATAATATATTATAGGTTGCATAACTTTTAGATGGATCAGACTTGCTTTCTGATTCCAAGAAAGAAGAAGAGTATATATACATGAGTTTAAGCTCATAATCCCTAGAATATCGCCTAAAAATATTCTAATAATATAATATAGTATCACATCTCTAACAAATATAGATACACAATATATAAATATTATATTTACACATTTACAGATCTTGATTCATAAAAAAATCCAACAATAATAAAGCACGAAGAAAAATCAATAAGATCTGCAATTTTTTTTATAAGTATCATGATTCTTCTTTCAGGCAAACTTGATTTTGAATCTCAATTCAAAAAAAGATTATCTTTCAATTCAAGATTTAAGATTTCAATTCAAAAACTTTTATCCTTCAATTTAAATTTTCTTTAACTCAATTTAAATATGTTTTAATCTAAATTCAATATTTTATTATAATATTTATTAACTTTTACTTTAACTTTTTCTTATCACACCACTTGACGTGGTTGATTACCTGGTTATTCTTAATTAATTATCTTAGTGATTTATTTAACTCTATTTTTTGTTAATGATAATAGTCTAAAATATATGCAAGAGATATGGCAGTTTAGGAGTCTTTTTTCCTTCAAAATTATTTTTCAAATATTGGAAAATTCATTTAATAAATTTAAACCTCATCATATAAAGTCTGCATTAACAAACATTTGGAATTCAATAATTTAATTACATCACATGTTTCTAAAAAAATTATTTTTTGCTCTAAAGTAAATTTTATAATAAATATTTTTTCAATAGTAAGGGATCGTTGCATATGAACTGTCGATTTTGTAAAATAAAAAATGTTTATTTAAATATTTTTTCTTACCATAACTGAATTATACAACAACAACAACAACAACAACAACCCAGTATAATCCCACTTAGTGGGGTCTGGGAGGGTAGTGTGTACACAGACCTTACCTCTACCCTTGGGTAGAGAGGCTGTTTCCAAATAGACCCCCGGCATCCTTCCCTCCAAGAACTTTCCACCTTGCTCTTGGGGAGACTCGAACTCACAACCTCTCAGTTGGAAGTGGGGGTTGCTTACCACTGAATTATAGATAAAATTTAATTAAAGATACCTATAATAATGTATATTGTTCACAAATAAAGCTAGATACAAAACTTGTACAAAATAAAGAATTATTATTTCAACTTAAATTTAGTGTATAAGATTTTCAACGAAATTTTAATTGATTCTGGATCAAAAAAGGATACCTACCATAACTGAATTATACACAAATTTAATTAAAGATACCTATTGAAAATCTTGAACTACTACTTTCATTAAATATTTTTCCATTTATAATCAAAAATTTTATGTATCTTAATATTACCAAGTGGCTTTAGTTTGCCGCTTGGCTTAACCACATTTTAAACTACTCTCCTTTTAATATAATATAGATATAGAAGTTTGGTCTATGCAACGACACAATTAGCAGATAAGCCCTTACTTGCTCTCCGAGTAGGTGGGTATCGAAGACTTTGTCTACTAGTATCATGCAATTGTCACAAATTGTCATTACTAGTCACATCCATAGCACATATATCGCCATATAACTATTACCAGTCACCACGATACAACCACCCCACAAGGTATTTCACCAACCACGTTATCGGTCATCACAATGTAACGATCCAACCGGTCGCTTTGAGTACAAGCGCTCCGTTCAACATTCAGAGGTCATGAACAGCTTCATTTTGGGTATTATGACTTGTTCACCTGGTGGAAATTGGAATTTAGAAAGATCAGAATTAAATTTAACTAAAAATTCTCATTTCAGAAGCTTAAAATTGAAAGAATAAACTAGGGTTAGATTTTTGAGTAAACGACCTCGGAATCGAGATTTGAAGGTTCCAAAAGGTTCGTATAATGATATCAGACTTGAGCGCATGCCCAGTTTGGGTTTTGGATAACCCGGGAGCGTTTTGGCACCTCTTGTGGAAGTTAGCATTTTGGGAAGAAATTTCATAAGTTTGGCTTGAAGTGCGTTTCAGCGTTATCGATGTACATTTGGAATACCGGGACTGGGAGTAGCTCCGTATGGCAATTCTGGGATTTAGAGCACGATTGAAAGTGAATTCGGAGGACCGTAGGTCATTTTGAAGCCGTTTGGCTAAAGATAGAATTTTGAAGGTTTAGAAAAAGTTTGACCAAAAGTGGACTTTTTCATATTGGGGTCAGAACTTGATTCCGAAAGCTGTAGTAGGTCCGTAATGTCGAATATGACTTGTGCGCAAAATTTGAGATCAATCGGACGTGATTTGATAGGTCTAAACATTGGAAATAGAAGTTGAATATTTCAAAGTTCATAAAGCTTGAACTAAGGTGTAATTCATGATTTCGGCATTTTTTGATGTGATTTGAGGACTCGGGCAAGTCCGTAATGTGTTTGGGGACTGGTAGGTAGGTTTGGTTGAGGTGTCGGGGTCCTCGGGTGGAATTCGGGTGGTTAACGGATTGAAATTTGAAAACTTGGAAGGTTGAGTGAGTTGCTTCTATCATAACCGCATCTGCGGTTCCTAGACTGTAGAAGCGGGACCGCAGATGTGGTCTAAGGACCGCCAGAGCGAAAGGGGGGTTCAGGCCCAGGTGGCACAGAAGCGGTTTTTTGACCGCTTTAGAAAAATCGCTAATGCGATTTGGCTTCCGCTGAAGCGAAGATGGTGTGAAGCCAGGGACCGCAAAAACAGATTATTTTTTGCTGAAACGGGTATCGTAGAAGCGGGATTCTTCTGTAGAAGCAGAAATCCCTGGATTGCAGAAGGTCATTTAAGGTCGGGGATTGGCCAATTCTATCTCATTTCTCCATGGCATGGGCAATATTTGGGAGCTTCATGAGGGGATTTTGTCGTCAATGATTAAGGTAAGTCATCCCTATCACTTTTTAGTTAAATATATCAATTATATATGGATTTAAGCATGGAAATTAGAGTAAATATTGGAGTTTTGGATGGAACCCTAGAAAAATTATAAATCTTGGATTTTAGCAATGATTTTGAGTATGGAATTAGGAGAAAAATATATATTTGAGTTCCTAAGGTTATGGATAATCTTTACCTTCAAAAGTTTTCAGATTCCGGGCACGTGGGCCCAACGTCATTTTGGTCAACTTTTCGTTCAGAGTTAGGAATTGTTTTGCGTAGTTTAGTTGAGCATATATTAATGGATTTGTGTGATCATTGGCTAGTTTTGGTGCATTGTCCATTGGTTGAAGCCTCCGAAAGGATGTAGAATGCCGGCTACGGTTTTTTGGAGCGAGGTGAGTCTCCTTTCTAATCTTGTGAGGGGGAATTACCCCATAGGTGAGTTAAGTTGATTAAGTGCTCCTATTGTGGGGGTCTACATGCGCACGAGGTGACAGTATGTGTGTAGCTACTATTATGCTATTGTCCGGGTAGGCTAGGATCCAAAAGCATGTTATACTTGGATCATTTGTAAATCATTGAAGGCTTGAAATGTTTTAATCATATTAAATTAATAAGCGGATTTCTAAAAAGGCTAAAAGCTATATTTTCCTCAAATTATTAAAAAGGAATGGACCTTACTTGGATAATTTCTCCACGCTGATTGTTTGACTGATTATCTGTCTGCGTGCGTTTATATTTCTGTTGGAACGGGTCGATCTCCTCGGTGAAATGGATGCATTTATGGTACTTCCGCTCAACCCTCGGCAGTTCAACTTTATATTTCTGTTGGAGAGAGCTGTCGACCTCGGCATGACTTGCGCATATTTATGTTGTTATCTTGAACTCATATGAGTTATTTTATGCCACATTATGGCTCGGGATCATTTTATTAATAATAATAATAAAACTAAGGAAATTTTCCATGAAAGAATTATATGACTACTTGTTTTCCCATATCTGGATTAGAATCCTGCTTATAAAACAAATACACTGCTTGGATATATTTATTAAGGATAAATAGTCATTGGACTGCTAGGGAATGTCAGAATTGACCATCTCTTCTCTATCCTTTCAGGATTAGGCGGGACACTCATTGGGTACACATCGTTTTTGTACTCATACTATACTTTCTTTGCATTTTATTGCATAGGTATATGTAATTTCAGTGGTCTACTGGACGTAGCAGCAAGGATGATTCTGGGGACTAGGTGAGCTGCATCATTTGAGACGACCACAACTAGGGTAGTCCCTTTGCAGCACTGTATTTACTTTCCCTTCTTAATTTCCTTATCGTGTAGTCCTATTCCTTTGAGTCTTATGCCTTTGATTCCTTCCTACTCAATCTTACGCGACATGAGTGCTTGCTAGAAATCGAGAATTTGAAGAATTGAAATGGCACTACAGATGTGGTGCAGGATGATTTTCCCGGTATAGTAATTGGATTATTATAGTCACTTTATGGAAGGATATTCTATTATTCAGCTCAGTAACAGGACTTCTAAGAGCCTTGAGGCTAGGCACGGGTTGCCATGATGATTATAAGCTATTATTCCGCAGTGTGGTTGTGATGGTAGGATATTTGCCATGTGTCGGGGCAGTGGATGAATTGAAGGGAAGTTTACTTAGCGTGTAATCAAGGGATTCAGTATTTTATTCCCAGCAAAGGGAAAGGCAGTCGGACTAAGGATGGCCAGATTTGGGCTGATGGAAGTAATGAGACCGGCATTTACAAGTGTGGTTGAGCTTTCTATTATGATGGGGTGTTGTGGCCCTAATGAAACGTACTAAGTTTGTCGATATTATAATTCTTTACAATTCATCTTTATGGCAGGATATTGTGAAATAGTAGTGGAGATACAACTGTCAGATATCGCATAGCGCAGTGGTTTAAGATCAAATCAGAATTTCTAATATTGATGGCTCGATAAAGATGACATTTGGAAAGGTTCTGAAGTTAGCGTCACTGGTGGATTCAAGTTCCACGAAGATATATTTTATTTGAGTCAACAATTGAGTAGCAAAGTATGAGGGAGGACATGTGGGAAGTTCCAGGCGGTGTTTAAAATTTCTAGATGCCGAGTATGAGAGACAAGGTCGAGTGACCGATTAAGGAGATGAGTTCTGCCAAAGTGGGAGAGTGGCGGGTGTACATATGGGCTTGGTAGTAGGAAGACTATGCGCCTTAAGGAGAGTTGGATCGAATTGAGGATTCTAATGATTGGTGATTGAAGCCTAACGATATGATGTGAATGGGCTATTAATCGGCAGAAGAATGATATGGCGGGAATGAGCTGCTCGAAATGGAGAATGGTGCAGCATAAAGCTGAAATTTGAAGGACGTTGCCGCACACTTAATGGGTGTTCGCGAAGAGCGAATGGACTTGTTCAGCTGGAAGGTGAGCTGGGACAAAGGGTGGGCTATTAGTGCCGTAGTGAATTCACCCCGTGCAGCGGCATGGGAAGATCTTGGGAGGTGATTTACCTTGGTGGATATTCCCTGTGAGCAGGTTAGCGGTCGCGTGGTTGGCGAAGCTTTTGCAAAGAATTATATTGGTTGTTCAACAAAGAGATCGGTCTTGCGATTGTGGATGATTCAGAATATGAAAGAGGGGGATTTACAGGAAGATTCTGAGAAACTTTGATAACTTATGGCGCGAGGTTATGTCAATAAGAGGTAAAAGGTCGGGCGCACTCAAGAATGGTAAAGTAATGGCTTCAAGCTAAGTGGGAGAGACCCACCGCCCGTGATTGGGCTGCATGATCAACTACTTGTGTGATTTCTGGTTATTAGCATACTGATGGATTATTTCGGCTATGAGAAAAGACCATAAGTGGTAATTTGAGCAAATGAATTGTTTGAGGCATGCGATGGTTGGCCTTATCGACTCATGACCGGACTTGGAAAAAGGTTCAGAATTTATGCCTCGTATGGATATAAGTTTCGGAGGAAGTGATTTTTGCCAGGTGACTCGCCAAGCGAGTATTCGTGTGTTATAAGATCTATGGAGTGAGATATGTTCGAGACCATGTCAGAGTGGATGGCTCTCAATAATGGTCCCAGTGAATTCAGAAATTAAAGTGTGGTGCCCGATGATTTCAAGCCTATAAGTACAGTTAAAAAATAAATCAAGCTCTGTAGCAGCTTATGAGAAGGTGCCCAGAATGTTCTATGATGTGCTACCTTGTGGAATGGCGTTTGAGAAATGTGAAATAATTTGTGAGATTTGAGACAACATGGTCTCGCAATTCAAGGTCACTCGGGGTGAGTGTAGAGGGATTATGTTATGCGCTGAAGATAATGAGTATTATTTCCAAAGCAATCAAGGATAAATTGGAGGGAAAGGGATGATTAGCCATAGTTGAATTTGGCATGTTGGAGCCTATGATCGGTTTATTCAACGTGATCGAGTTATGCGTTTGATTTGTGAAGGTACGTGTAAGGTTTGTTGGCTGCCGTGATTGATGATTTATCAGGGGCATTCTTCTGTTATGGATCATTAAGTAAAAGCGAATTTCGAAAAGGCTATGGTGGCTTGGACCACTACTTGCAGATTTGCATATCCTACCATTATGGGAATTTACCTATGTATTGCTATGGTTCCCCTGAAGTGAGTAAAGTGCAAAGCTCTTATATGATAAAGTGTAAAATATCAATGATTTCGGGGTTATGATGAAAAATCGTGTCCTATCGTATGTTGGCACATTGGGTGCAGCTAGTAGCATGGAAATTCGAAGTAAAGATAAATTTTGCAGCTTGGGCTGGCAAGGATATCACGGGCTCGGATGAGCAAGGAAGTTGTTGAATTATTAAAGTAAATTGGTATTGTCTTCAGTGTGATCGCTTTTCATAGTTGGTATATCCGAAGCTTTAAATGTACGAACTTAATACTTATTTCAGAAGATTGTGGGAGCGTGTCCCACAAAAAGATTGTGTAAGTGTGACATGTAGTCTCTTGATTAACTAAAGATTTAAGCAAGTATGAGGATTGTGGTAATGTATTCAATTTGAGAATCTATTCCTGAAGGACACTCGGATTCTGAGTCGTGGATTGTACTCCAGTTATCACTGTTGTTCTTGTGTATTACATGAAGAAGGAAATTATGGACCTTTGAAAGGTCATTGGCTTGATTTGATATGATCATGGTCGACTCGAGGTCGGTGGATGGATTTAAATGTGGATTTGGGCTTTATAGCAGGCCAACTGTGTTCATTTTAGTAAGGCGCTCTTTATGGAATAGTTAGGGTGTCATCTCGTCAGATATTTCATGAAGTGATACATTGTACCGTGTGAGTTTTGAGACAGCCTGAGAAATTGTGTATGTGTTGATGTTCCGCATTGCGATGGTGTTATGTAAGCAGGACGGCTCTTGAGATTTAGATCTTGTTCGCACCTCAGATGTTCTTGAGTTTGTAGCTTATCATGCTATATGTCCCCTCAGGGATGGCATTATGCACTTAGCGTGCTTGTGACCTAGATTCGGTACTTTATTGCACCGAGCAAATTAGCTCGATGTGTATCTCCTTATGTGAGTTCTACGTGTGGATTGGGTGGCACGCCGCCATGGTTATATTGTAAAGATCGGGTAGCACGCATCCATGGTTATATTGTGAGGATTGGGTGGCACGCCGCCATGGTTATATTGTAAGGATCGGATGGCACGCCGCCATGGTTATATTTTGAGGATCGGGTGGGATGCCGCCATGGTTATATTGTGAGGATCGGATGGCACGCCGCCATGGTTATGCTATGTGGATCGGGTTGCACGCTGCAACAGGAAAATGATGATATGTGGTTTTCTATATGCCAATTTCATATGTCCTGCTTCCTATTTTCTAAGGAAGGTCTGTATTAGTGTCGGGGTTAGTTAATTCCTTCCAAAGGTCGATTTTCTGTTGGTGTTGTGTTCGGATTGGTGGACTATTGGAACATTGTGGTGTCATATGAGATTGTGATCACATTCAGAGTGGCTTATTGCCCGAGCATTTCGTACTGGGTGAGACGAGATTATTGGATTATGTGAAGTGAATTACGGAGCTAAGACCATTAGATGGTTCAGAAAGAGGCAATGACTCATGTTAGGGGATAGACCCAATGATTTGTTGATTCAACAGTTGATTATGAATTTCGGAATCCTCTCTTCCGCCGTGTCGGTGTTGTAAAGGTTAGAGCAAGACCCATGTAGGTCAGGAGGTGCAATCGGAGAATCGGCTTCGTGGAATTTCCATTAATTCAAACAGAAATGTTATTGTGGTTCTATGAGTAAAGTGATGCAAAGTGTGAATTCAATAGAGTTATGCAGTCATATTTGAGTACAGCGTATAGTGATTGATACAGTGATCGTATGTTGGAAAAAGGCCAGGCATAGAATTCCGGATGTTGGAATTGGGCTCTAAGGCTTATTTAATTGAATAAAAGGGAATATCTTCAGAATTTATCGAGCTAATGTACTCAACTGAGTTGTGATAGCACAGGAAGGTGCATGAGGTGCTAAAGAGTGATTTTAGACTACTCCAGTATAGTTCTCAGCACGTTCGAGGACAAACGTATGTATAAGTGGGAGAAGATGTAATGACCCGACCGATCATTTTGAGTACCAGCGGTCCATTCGGTGGTCGGAGTCCATGAACAACTTTATTTTGGTTATTATGACTTGTTCACATGGTCGGAATTGGAATTCAGAAATATCAGAATCCAATTTAAATAAAAATTCTCATTTTAGAAGATTAAAGGTGAAAGAATGAACTAGGATTAGATTTTTGAGTAAACGACCTCGGAATTGGGATCTGAAGGTTCCAGTAGGCTCGTATAATGATATCGGACTTAGGCGTATGCCTGGTTCAGGTTTTGGCGCCTATTGTAGAAGTTAGCATTTTGGGAAGAAATTTCATAAGTTTGGCTTGAAGTGCATTTCAGCATTATCGATGTCCATTTGGAATTCCGGGACTTGAAGTAGCTCTGTATGGTGATTCTGGAGTTGTGAGCGTGATTGGAAGTGAATTCGGAGGTCCGTAGGTTATTTTGAAGTCATTTGGCTAATGATAGAATTTTGAAGATTTTGGAGAAGTTTGACTGAAAGTGTACTTTTGGATATCGGGGTTAGAATCCGATTTCAAAAGATGTAGTAGGTCTGTAATGTTTAATATGACTTGTGCGCAAAATTTGAGGTCAATCGGACGTGATTTGATACATCTAAACATTGGAAATAGAAGTTGGAAATTTCAAAGTTCATAAAGCTTGAATTGAGGTGTAATTCATGATTTCGGAGTTGTTTGATGTGATTTTAGGCCTCCAGCAAGTCCGTAATGTGTTTGGAGATTGGTAGGTAGGTTTGGTTGAGGTCCTGGAGGCCTCGGGTGGAATTCGGGTTGTTAATCGATTGAAATTTTGAAATTTGGAAGGTTGAGTGAGCTGCTTCTATCATAGCTGCATCTGCGGTTCTTGGACCGCAGATGTGGTCTGAGGCCCACAGTGGTGAAAAGGGGGGTCAGGCCCAGGTGGCCGCAGAAGTGGTTTTTCGATCGCTTATGCGGAACCACTGATGCGGTTTGGCTTCCGCTGAAGCGAAGATGGTCTGAAGCCATGGACCGCAAAAGCGGATCATTTTCCGCTAAAGCGGGTTTCACAAAAGCGGGATTCTTCTGCATAAGTGGAAATCCCTAGATGGCAGAAGGTCATTTTAAGGTAGGGGATTGGCCATTTCTATCTCATTTCTCCATGGCGTGGGCGATTTGTGGGGAGCTTCAAGAGGGGATTTTGTCGTCAATGATTAAGGTAAGTCATCCTTATCACTTTTTGAGTTATATATATCAATTATATATGGATTTACGCATGGAAATTAGAGTATATATTGGGGTTTTAGATGGAACCCTAGAAAAATTATAAATCTTGGATTTTAGCCACTATTTTGAGTATGGAATTAGGAGAAAATTATATATTTGAGTTCCTAAGGTTATGGGTAATCTTTACCTTCAAAAAATTTTGGATTCCGGGCACGTGGGCCTAAGGGCATTTTTGTTAACCTTTCGTTCAGAGTTGGGAATTGTTATAAATTTGGGTTGCGGCATTTAGTTGAGCATATATTAATGGATTTGTATGATCATTGGTTAGTTTTGGTGCATTGTGCGTTGGTTCAAGCTTTCGGAAGGATATAGAATGCTGGTTATGAGTGTTCGGAGCGAGGTGAGTCTCCTTTCTAATCTTGTGAGGAGGAATTACCCCAAAGGTGAGGTAAGTTGATTATGTGCTCCTATTTGTGGGGGGCTACGTACGCACGAGGTGACGAGAGTCCGCGCGTAAATACTATTATGCTATTGTTCGGGCAGGCTAGGACCCAAATGCATGTTATACTTGGATCATTTGTATATCATTGCTGGAATCAAATGCTTTAATCATATTAAATTAATAAGCGCATTTCTAAAAATACTAAAACCTGTGGTTTCCTCAAATTATTAAAAAGGAATGGACCTTATTTGGATAATTGCTCCACGGTGATTGTTTGAGTGATTATCTATCTATGTGTATTTATATTTCTGTTGGAACTGGCTGATCGCCTCGGTGAGATGGATGCATCTATGGTACAGGCCGGTCAAACCTCGGCAGTGCACACATTACATTTCTGTTGGAGCGGGTCGTCGACTTCGGCATGATTTGCGCATGTTTGTGTTGTTATCTTGAACTCATCTGAGTTGTTTTATGCCACACTTTACAAAACTAAGGAATTTTTTCATGAAAGAATTATATGACTATCTGTTTTCCCATATCTGGATTAGAATCCTATTTATAAAACAAATCCACTGCTTGGATATATTTATTAAGGATAAATAGTCATTGGATTGCTAGTGAGTCAAGAATTGACCATCTCGTCTCTACCCCTTCGGGATTAGGCGGGAGACTCATTGGGTACACGTTGTTTCTGTACTCATACTACACTTGTTGTGCAATTTGTTGCACATGTATATATGATTTCAGTGGTCTACTGACATAGAAGCACAGATGATTCTGGGGACTAGGTGAGATGCATCATTCGAGATGGCCGCAACTAGGGTAGTCCCTTTCTAGCATTGTATTTACTTTCCGTTTACTTTATTCCGGACGAAGATTGTATTTTATCCCTCTTATCAGTAGATGCTCATGTACTTGTGCCTCCGGGTTCTGGGATGCTTGAAATATTGTATTACTGCCTTAAATTTTAAATTTGATTTGGAAATGTATATTCTTTAAAAATTTCTAAATATGGAAGACAAACCACGTATTTCCAAAAGTGTTAAAACGAGATTTGATTATGTAATCTGGTTGGCTTGCCTGACAGTAGTGTCCGGCGCCATCACGACCCTTAGTGGATTTTGGATCGTGACACACGACATATCCATTAACGCCTAGGAGCCTACTGTTAGACCTCTGCCAATTGAGCTCGACTTGACAACAAGAGTGTTTTCATGAGGCAGCAATAGTGTTGCAAAATTGGTGCAAGAGTGGCGCCAAAAGTCAAAAAGGGAAATGGGTAAGCGATGGCTAGGGCTTTGAACAGATGCGAGGTAGATTGGCAAGGGATTGACAATGTGTTGCGGGCTATGGGTGGCACTTGATCATGATAATAGCATCAAGGCATGAGGCATTGATGCCAAGGCATGGCAGAAATGGATGGGCAAAGACAAGCAAATGTGCGACGGAAAGGCAATGTGTGGGTAGATTTGGCATGGGTTCGAGTTGCGGCAAATGGGCCAAGTTTGTGGGCAATTTTAAGGTAAATTGGGGCACAATGTAAGCTGGATACAATGGCATTGGTGCCTGGTCCAAGCCAACACACGAAATTGGGCAGCAACAGGAGAATGTACCAAGTCAAAGGGCGGTTACCGACACATGCTGTACACATGGGCAGCGATTGAGCTTTGTCTATCATGCTGGCAGGAGATAGCAACGTTTTGGGCCATGATCCCATGATCTTAACATGTTCCTAGTAGTTGTGGGTGTCAACTACTCTAGGAAAAAGTAGTGGGCAAGTGCCAAGCCTAAAAACTAGGCAACTATTGTAAACATGAGGCTGTTTT
The DNA here is from genome assembly GCA_034376525.1 of Nicotiana benthamiana. Taxonomy (NCBI): domain Eukaryota; kingdom Viridiplantae; phylum Streptophyta; class Magnoliopsida; order Solanales; family Solanaceae; genus Nicotiana; species Nicotiana benthamiana. Next base: position 123,967,936 of record CM067338.1, on the reverse strand, counting down.
CATAATCTATAAATGGGCAGCACCCTTCTCTTTTGTGGCATAGAGAAAAACGTATGAGAGCGCACTTATGGAGTCCAAAAACGTGTATGAATGCATGTTTTCTAATTTAGGAAGAGTCCTAAGTCTGGTGAGGGTCAAGAGTGATCTTCCTACGCGGAGTGTACTACGGAGTTTGAGTTTCTTTGTATGCTCGAGTTAAATACAAAGTTGGGAAAAGAGTTTCCTGTAATCTTGTGTCTTGTGTTCATGTTTTATTTCTATCGCTTCACTTATATTTTCGTTGCCTAAGTTCATTTTCAAGCTTACTACGTTGAAAGCTGCCTAAATAAATCGAAGTCCAAAGTTACTGAAATTTTGGCTAAGTGTTGGAGCAGGCTAAAGTCAAGGCGAGTCTTGGCTGCCGAGCGGGCTGTTTTGCGTGACTAAAAACGAGCCGGTGACAACTGGTATCATAGCAGATCGTATTCGTGGCGGAGACACAAGGGGCAGTGGCAGATTTCATGGTCTTGTTCGAGAACATGGCTGGTGGTAACAATGAACTACGGGAAAGGCTAAAAAAATTGGAAGCATTGGTGGGAAATGTTCCGGAAGGGTAAGAACTTCAGCCTCTTGTGACTAGACTTGCGTTTCTTGAGGCAGAAATGACAAGGATTAGTCGAGAGAATGCAGATCTGAAGACTGAGGCAGCGGTACTACGACGTGCTGTGGGCGAGGATGCTCAACGTGGTGCTGAACATCTCAAAGTGAGAATACCTGAACCTAAGGCATTCGGAGGTGCAAGGAGTGCACGTGAATTGGATAATTTTCTTTGGGATATGGAGCAGTACTTTCTTGCTATTCATGTGCAAGACGAGATGGAGAAAGTAACATTGACTAGCATGTATTTGAGTGATGATGCTAAGTTATGGTGGCGCACTCGTGTGGCTGAAGATGAAATTCTTGGTAGACCAAAGATTGAGTCGTGGGAGTGGCTTAAAAAGGATTTGAAGGATCAGTTCCTTCCTAGTAATACATCTTGGATTACTAGGGACAAACTGAAAAAGTTGAAACACACCGGATCAGTTAGAGCATACGTGAAAGCATTCACATCGTTGATGCTTAGCATCAGCAACATGTCGGAAGAAGACAAGTTGCACAACTTCATGAGCAGGCTGCAATAGTGGGCAAAAATTAAGTTGCGAAGGCAGAATATTCAAAACCTCGCAAGTGTTGTGGTGCGGCGGATGCATTGGGCGATTTTCATATTAATGAGGAGAATTCGACTTCAAAGTCCAACGACGGAAATAAGGACAAGGCAAAGGAGTGGAAGAAATGTGAAAGTGGCAATGGACATGAAGATCGAGGGAAGGGAAAGCATGAAGCTGGAACTTCAAAGAGCGAGGAGAAGGGCATCAAATTCAGCGGTTGTTTCCTTTGTGATGGACCACATCGAGCGAGGGACTGTTCAAACAAGGAGGTGTTGAATGCAATGACTGCCGCAGATAAGAGGGCTGCATTGGAGGCGTTGACCAGCGATAAACAAGCTATTGGGGTCAATGCAATTGTGGCTGAAGAGAGAGGTGGTCAAGGAGCGTTGCTTGTCAACCCCTTGGGACTCATAAATTGAGTTAACCTCGACGAGGACGTCAAGTTTCGAAGGGTGTGGGTGGTTTGTTAAATCTCCGCCAATTGAGCTCGACTTGAAAACACGAATGTTGTCATGAGGCAACAAGAGTGTTGCAAAATTGGTGCAAGAGTGGCGCCAAAAGTCAAAAAGGAAAACGAGCAAGCAATGGCTAAGGCTTTGAACGGATGCGAGGCAGCTTGGCAAGTGCTTGAAAATGTGTTGCGGGCTACGGGTGGTACTTGATCATGATTATAGCATCAAGGCATGAGACATTGACGCCAAGGAATGGCAGAAACGGATGGGCAAAGACAAGCAAATGTGCGACGGAAAGGCAATGTGTGGACGGATTTGGCGTGGGTTCGAGTTGCGGAAAACATGCCAAGTTCGTGGGCAATTTTATGGTAAATTGGGGCACAATGTAAGCTAGATACAATGGCATTGGTGCGTAGTCCAAGACAACACACGAAATTGGGTAGCAACATGACAATGGACCAAGTCAAATGGCGGTTATCGGCATATGTTGTGCACATGGGCAGCAGTTGAGCTTTGTCTATCATGCTGGCAGGAGTTAGCAACGTTTTGGGCCATGATCCCATGATCTTAACATGTTACTAGTAGTTGGGGGTGTCAACTACACTAGGAAAAAGTAGTGTGCAAGTGCCAAGCCTAAAAACAAGGCAACTATTGTAAACATGTGGATGTTTTCATAATCTATAAATGGGCAGCACCCTTCTCTTTTGTGGCATAAAGAAAAACGTGTGAGAGCACTTAAGGAGTCCAAAAACATGTATGAGTGCATGTTTTCTGATTTAGGAAGAGTCCTAATTCTTGTGAGGGTCAAGAGTGATCTTCCTTTTTGTACGCGGAGTGTACTACGGAGTTTGAGTTTCTTTGTATGCTCGAGTTAAATACAAAGTTGGGGAAAGAGTTTCCTGTAATCTGTGTCTTGTGTTCATGTTTTATTTCTATCCCTTCACTTATATTTTCGTTGCCTAAGTTCATTTTCAATCTTACTACGTTGAAAGCCGCCTAAATAAATCGAAGTCCAAAGTTACTGAAATATTGGTTAAGTGTTGGAGCAGGCTGAAGTCAAGGCGAGTCTTGACTGCCGCGCGGGCTGTTTTTATGTGACTAAAAACGAGCCCGTGACACCTGCCACTATCGTCGATCATCACCAACAATACTTCTTAAACACCCTACCACAACCATTTCTAACTTTTAGAGTGTGCGTCACTAAACAAATCATTCAATAGAATAATATTTCTCTAATATTTTATGGATATAATATTCAGTTATTTTTTAATTAAAATTATCTATATTATAAAAAAAAATTATGTTATAAATAAAAGAACAAGAGCAATATTGCAGAGAAAGTGTCTCATCGAATCGACAGTCTGCAAATCGTGCAGTGAACAAATCCCCTGTCAATGTTTCGAGGTAGCGAATAATGGAGGGTGGTGGTTCAAACCCAACAGATATTCCTAACCTTCTTTGCGGACCCATTTTGGTGCGGTATGGCGGTGCTACAGGCACATATACTGCGCATCCAAAAATTCTTAAATGGGATATATTAAGGTCATGACCCAAAACTAATTGCAACGGGGAATATTTTTGATAATTCGTCGGTCTGAGACGAACTAGCATTGCTGCATGCAAAATGGCGTGACCCCAAACCGAAGTGGGCAGCCTCGTTTTCATGAGTAATGGTCTTGCAATCAACTGCAGACGTTTAATTAAAGATTCTGCAAGACCATTTTGAGTGTGAACATGAGCTACAGGATGTTCCACTTTTATCTCAATTGATAAGCAATAATCATTAAATGCTTGGGATGAAAGCTCAGCAGCATTATCTAGTCTAATAGACTTAATTGGATTATCAGGAAATTGTGCTCGTAATCGAATTATTTGTGCCATTAATTTTGCAAACGCAAGGTTGTGTGATGACAATAGGCACACATGAGACCATCTAGAGGATGCGTCTATTAAGACCATAAAATATCTAAAGGACCCACTAGGTGGGTGAATAGGTCCACAAATATCCCCTTGTATACGTTCCAAAAACGTAGGTGACTCAGTTCCAACCTTTGTTGGTGATGGTCTAATAATTAACTTTCCTTGATAACAAGAAGTGCAAGAAAATTCATTATTTAAAAGAATCTTTAAATTCTTTAATGGATGCCCATATGAGTTTTCTATAATCCGTCTCATCATAATTGATCCAGGATGTCCCAATCGATCATGTCAAAGTACAAAAGTATTGGAATCAGTAACCTTTTGGTTTACTGTGGAATGTGCCTCAATTGCACTAATTTTTGTCCAATACAGGCCACAAGATAAAGATGGGAACTTCTCAATAACCCTCTTTTGGCCAGAGACATTCTTTGTAATGATGAGGTATTCAAGATTATTCTCATCTATTGTCTCAATATGATATCCATTTTGACGGATATCTTTAAAACTCAACAAGTTCCTCTTGGACTTGGAAGAGAACATTGCATTCTCTATGATAAATATTGTTCCTTTAGGCAGAGTTATAGTTGCTCTTCCGGAGCCTTCAATCAATTTACTACTACCAGAAATTGTAGTAACATCTGCCTTACATATACTTAAATGAGAGAAATATTTCTTCTCTTTGAATATCGTATGTGTGGTACATGAATCAATTAAACAAATATTTTTACAATTGGACGTTGATCCAAGTTTGCTTTGTGAGATATCCATATTTGCTTCCCATGGTTTGACATACAAAACAAATATACGAAAAATATGAGAATAAACAAATTTAAGTCTATGATTCAACATAATAGTTTTAGCGCGGTCATTATAAAAAAAATCTTTTAGTTATTCTCCTTTTAATACTCTTGTATCCGTTGCTTAATAATTAAACAATATTTTCAAAAACTGCTGAGGTTAGTCAATTAACCAAATAGATAATCGACTAACCTGTTTCAACGTTTTAAAAACTAGTCGATGAACAGGCAACGGACATAAGGTTAATCGATTAACTAAAGTGATAATCGATTAACTTAGGTAACGGTCATTAGGTTAGTCGGTTAACTAAATCGGATAGTCGACTAACATACCTTGCGGAAAAGGTCCAGTTTAATAGAATATATTGGTTAATCGATTATCTGTTATGTTAATCGATTAACATACTGAAAAATCATTACAAATAAAGCATAAGATGAATGTGTAATCTAAAGTTATATAAAATTTGGACTATATCACAATAATAGATAACTTATGTAAACTATGATAATTGTTTATTCATTAACTACTACGAATAAGTAAAAATAATTCTTGTACTTTAGCAAACTTTAGCAAATCAATCCGTTTCGTACTGAAGTATGAATTTTTTTTTTCAACAGAATACATGTGCTATGCATTCATGCATAAAATGTTCCAATGTTATTTTAATGAGCACATATTGTTTAAAACGAAAACAGAGGACTAAATCAACTGAAACATTATTTAAAATAAATACTAGAACTAAATATAATCGAAACGAGCTAATATAATTTCATAAAACAAATAAAATTAATGGCTAGTAATCATGTAAAGAACTATGATTACATGATGTTTATTTACTAACTATTATGAATAGGCAAAAATAAAATTTAAACTGCTCAATCATCTTTAACCACAGATCCGTCACCGATCAAGTGGTCTATTTTTCTCTCAGGGTGCTCAAAGAAGTCTGCCACATCCAAGTGGGTGATGTCAAAATTATTGTCAGAGACAAAATTGGTTTCAGGGCCTTTACTCTTTAGAGATGCTTGATAAAGCTCAACCAAATATCTTGGTACACGGTAAATTTTTGCCCAGTGCCCTTTTTCACCGCAACGATGGCATATAGTTTCTGAACTATTTGCTTTTGGATTCTCATAATTCCATTTCCGCTTTTGATGGTTATATTTCTTTGGGGGGTGACTAACACCAGGAAAATTTCTTCCTTGTCCACGTCCACGGCCATGACCCCGACCACGATCACGACCATAATTAAAGCCATAGCCCTTTCCACGCTTAGCATAATGGGAATACACCTTATCTACTTCAGGCAATGGTGTAGATCCAGTGGGTCGATTTTCGTGATTTCTCATGAGCAGGTCATTGTTTGGCTCAGCCACAAGGAGAAGAGAAATCAGCTCAGAGTACTTTTTGAAACCTTTCTCTCTGTACTGTTGTTGCAGAACCATATTGGAGGCATGAAACGTTGTAAACGTTTTTTCAAACATATCATAATCAGTTATAGTATCTCCACAGAGTTTCAATTTTTAGAAGTAATTCTAAACATTGCAGAATTATATTCAGAGACAGACTTAAAGTCTTGGAGCCTCAGATGAGCCCAATCATATCGTGCTTGTGGCAGAGTGACCAACTTTAAGTTGTCATATCTCCCCTTTAAGCCATTCCACAAGATAAGTGGATCTTTGACTGTGAGATATTCAATTTTCAAACCTTCATCAAGGTGATGGCGCAAGAAAATCAAGGCCTTAGCACAGTCTTGGGTGGATGCATTATTTCTGTCTTTAATGGCGTCTCCAAGACCCATTGCATCCAAATGGATTTCAGCATCCAACACCCATGTCATGTAGTTCTTGCCCGAAATTTCAAGGGCAACAAACTTTCTTTTCATAATGTCAGACATAATTAAAACAAAATTAGGAGGAGAAAAAATACCTTAATTTTACCTTAATTTTCTCAAAGAGATTCTTGAGATAGTAGAGCTTCGTGCTGATAACGTGTTATAAAATATAAAAGAACAAGAGCAATATTGCAGAGAAAAAGAGAGAAAATTCTTATTGAATTTTGGAAGTGATTTACAATGGGGTAAGACCCTCTATTTATAGGGGGAAAATGACTTAGTCTCAAAGTAAAACTCTCTACAAGATAGACATTCACTCTAAATAGAATTCTATTCTTAACAAATTATAAATATTTTAATATTTAAAATAGATTATCAAATTATTCGATGTTTAACTATAAAAACATCTTAAATATCAAATCTTTTGTTGCTAATTAATTCAAACAACTTAATTGAGAAAATGAAATATATCATTCCTTGTATTATTTTCACAAGTACAAATAATAGAGTGGGGTGTGAATTGGGATGAATTCCATGTAATAAGCAGTTTAAAAATCCCGGGGATCTAACAATGTGTGAATGGTGAAAACTCACGGGGCTTGATCTAACAGCGTCAGTAATGTAACAGACTATGATTGACGTAACATTTATTTATTTATATCAATCAATTCAAAGATTCCTTATTAAAGACTTGGCCACTAACAGTTGAAGTTTCTTCTCCCTCTCTCGATTTGATCCTAACCCCTCTGGCCATTCTTCTGCTTCCTTTGATTTGGTAAGTCGCGCACTCCCTTAAATATTTTCTCTTCCTTATTGAATATTTGCTCTTTTAAATACTTCTTTATCCCCAATAAATTGTTGTTATTGTAGTATTTATGAATTTGGTACTGTATCCTTTGGATCTTACATTTTGACACTAATTCTTATTGATTTCTTGTTTGTTTAAGTCGATTCAAAAACCCTAATCCTTTTTCCCAATGAATTTTTTCATGATAAGATGTGAATCGTGGATTGGGTTTGCCGTACATAGATGCGGATCTAGAACTTGAACTTTACAGTGATTTGATTTATTTGATTTGAAGTCAATCAGGTATACTTATTTACTGAACTCTAGTATACTCTCTCTGTTTTATTTTTATGTGTCTTAGTTGATTGGGCGTGGAGTTCAAGAGAAGTAAGAAATACTTTTGAATCTAATGGTCTTAAACAAAAGATGTGTTTAATGTACCAAAATGTCCTTGAATCTTGTGGTCTTAATTATGTCATGTGGAATATTGAAGTTAAAGAGTTACTAAATATAGAAAGAGGCTAAAAGGGAAAGTAACACACATAATTTGACACAGATGGAGTAACATATATATAGGGAAGGAACCAAAGGTATTGGGTTCATCTTAGCCTCGTAACTAACACCCTACATCCCATTACGTTGTGCCTGCTCTCACTGTAGTTCTTGTGCCTTTTATTTTTATTTTTATTTTAACGAAGAAATTCCTGGGGCTAGTGGCGCACGGGTCGAAACTCGATGAATGATGGGTGTGCCCCTCTATTGGGTCGAAACACTTGGTTTGCAACAAGGTTCAAACCGGTGACATGTACCTAACCCGCGCATCATGTGCTGCACTTTTACCACTTGATTGAAGCCCACTAGATTGAAGCCATGGGGCCTTGTGCCTTTAATTTTTATAAGTTGATTGGCATTCATATCTCCTTCCTATGTGATTGTGGCTCACGAGTTCTGGTGATCTTGACCGTTAACTCACAAGAAAAAGAAAGAGAAAAAATGGCTTGTAAACTTCATTTCCTCTTCCAAATTGTCTCTGTTATCCAAGTGATTTAACCATTTCAAATCTAACTAGCTGAAATCGATTGAAACATTTTTCTTTTGAATCCTGATTAGTCCATTTAATACTGGGATGTCACAAGGCTTGACTATTATCTCTAGTAAAAAATAATACGGACTTTTTGGTTTTTTCACTGTGATTATTACTCCTTCTAACCCAAATCAGGCATGCTCATTGTGTCCAGTTTCCTGTTGAAAAGTGTTTTTCACCTACATTTTTCAATACCTATTTTTGTATCCGTATAATCAAAATTGTTTTGTGAAACCTACTAATATATCAAAGAAGAATATCAAATTCCTTCAAAATATTAACTCTATATTGACTTCTAGACTAAATTCTATTTGAATTTAGTTAACAAAAATTCCAAAACAAAGAGAACAATTTAATTGGAAAGAGAGAGTTCTCGTGAGAGAGTGAACAGGGTAATTAGACACACAAACACTTACATGCATATGCGTCAATTTATGTATTTATGCATATGTCTACATTCATAGCTATGGTATTTTAACATTGCTAGTTGCAGCAGTGACTCTGACTGGCACTTGAGCTTGATCTAAATCATTGGTGAGAACTTCATGTCGTTGTTGCATCTAATGATACATTTTGGCTTATTCTATGCTCCTTTTCCTTTTCTTTTCCGGAGGAGGGATCTAATGCTCTTTGAGTTTTCATTAGTCTGTATGATATTGTGCATTTTGATATCATTCAATTGACTATGTTTTAATCCCAAATTAGTGGGGCCGGCTATATAAATCTTTTATGTACAGTTCTGCTCTATTTTGGACTGATATTTTACTTCTGGTAGAAGATTAAAATGGTGGCAAGAAATGCAGGCCCTTCTCCATTGGATGCCTTTTTGATTTATTATGTCCACAAATGGTTAGGCCTGAAACACGTGAAGCCTCTAGACGTGTGAGGAAACTAGCGAAGATTTTACTACCATAGGAGGATTGATTAGCCTTGTTTGTATTTGCGTATGTAATGACCCAGTTTTAAATTATTGAATTATTGGATAAACTTTGTTACTACAAATTCATAACTTAATCATGATGTCCTACTACATAAGTCTAACACAGTAATTGAACGGAGATATGGTTACAAATCAACTAAGACAAACATGAAAATCTTCAATGACACACTTTAACCTTCCCACTGCTTCTTTGGTCGTGATGATCAAAATTTGAAGCATGAGTGGTTGTGCTATTATCCTCTGTTATGGTTTTGACTCGAGATCAGAGTTGTTTTGTTCTTTCAGTGATGCATTAGGGATCACAAGAGCAGAAAATGTTTTCCGCATATGTTTTATGTATCTCTGAGATGACCACTTGCAGAGAAATGTCATTTCAGGAATCACAAACAAAGGAATTGAATTTTGAAAAATGTCTCACATGTCTCGTGTTTCTTCACATACATCCCTCTTTCATGAGAAAGATATGTTTAAAGTCTAGTGAATGATTTATCCCTTTCCTCCTCTCTACCAAAAAGCTAGTTCCAGACTACATTAGTGAGGTTTTGTTTGAAGAATGATATCTGACTCTATGTATATTGTCTCAAATGGGAGTTTTATTGAAATGTTCATTTGGGGTAAGCCATTTATTTTTCTTTGCAATTGCAGTTGTTGTAAACTAGGTCAGTAGAAGTATGTCAGAGATGGAGGATGTCAAAGACCAAATAGATGAAGCAGAAAAGGCAATGCCATCAACCAAACAGGAAGTTGTGCTCACTTCAAAATTGATGCTTACCATGTTAAATTTAAGTTATGGTACAGAGATTTTGACATATATATTTACCATTTGTTATTATAGGAGGAAGTTGTTAAAAAGAAATACGGAGGAATTATGCCAAAGAAACCACCTCTTATCTCTAAGGTAACAAACTCAATGGCATTACTGTTTCTACACTGCTTGTGATTGCTTGTGCTGTGAGCTTCCAATGGCATGGTCAACTTCTGTCTGTTTTAATTAACCCTTGTTGGTTGTCAGGATCATGAACGTGCTTATTTTGATTCTGCGGATTGGGCTCTTGGAAAGGTACTGTTCATCTATGTAGTTGCACAATTTCATTGTAGTTGACTTTTCTTTGTCCATACCTTTATTATGGTGATCTCCCAAGCCTTAATGATTGTTGGTGATCACAGCAAGGTGTAGCGAAGCCTAAAGGTCCACTTGAGGCACTTCGGCCAAAGTTGCAGGTATCATGTCAATTCCATGACGTTTCTTTTTGCCTAGAACTGCTTTTGTTTATTGTTCTCTAGTTCTTTCTGCTGCAAGGCACATTAGAGCTTGCAAAGCGTTGTTTGTATTAATTTTACTCTATTTTGTGTGGGTAAATGTGGGCTGTTAAGGAAGCGCCAGCTGTACCCTTGGGCTGATGTATTTTGTCTCCACAATGATATATATACTTTTTTTTTTTTTTGTTTTTTCTTTTGGGGGAGGGGGGCAAATGTTGAAAATCTTACTAGTTTTTGGCTGCTTGATTGACATTTATACCTGATGTTAAGGAGGCCTTGACAATGGACAGGATAGTGGTTTTGCATGTTTAACATGTCCTATTAGGGTATGTGATACATTGCACTTCAAGATGGATGAGAGTGACATTTAGTGGGGGGGGGGGGGGGGGGTTGTTTTTTGGCTGCTTGATTGACATTTATACCTGATGTTAAGGAGGCCTTGACAATGGACAGGATAGTGGTTTTGCATGTTTAGCATGTCCTATTAGGGTATCTTTTTGACTTCTGTATGGATGTACAAAATGTGATACATTGCACTTCAAGATGGATGAGAGTGACATGACCGCCCTGTTTGATTCCACTAGTGTTAAGCATTTCCTTTGTGAGCTTTGTCATTCTCTTCTGACGTTTCTATCTGAACTTTTCTAATTTAGCCGACGAATCAACAAACTCGATACCGCAAGTCGCCTTATGCTCCATCTGAGGGTGAAGGTATGCAAGATGATTTTCTTAATATATTTACTGTTGCTTCCGTGAAATTTGTGGTTTGGGGATTGACAACCCTATTACAGCTAAAGTAAATGAGATCTCTCCATGATAATTAAATGGTCTGTCCTTTTTTTGGATGGAAGGTGCACAAAACGTTCAGGGGTTGATGGCTTAGTTATACAATGATGGTAATGCATGGATTGTTATACGGAGATTGGTGAATAATAATACGAAGATTTTTATGTGGAGTATTAATAATATGGGGATTGTTATATGACTATGCACGGATTGTTATATGGTTATTAGATGATATGGGATTGTTATTTAGGAATTATTACCTATTGTGAGATCATTTTTGTCGTAGATGCTGTTATCCGTGTATTAGCAATACACAGATTACTTATTCCACCTTCTATCCTGCATAAAATTAGTCATATAATTCCCGTATAAATTATTCCCATACCGTTTATAAGACGTCCCGTTTTTGGTGTTAAACTCCGCATAAGTTATTCGGAGTTCCCAAAATCAAACGTTGTATTGGTTATACAGAGATTAACTATTAATGCAGGATTTTGTACTTTATAGAAAACGTTGTATAAAACAGTATGGCAGTATGGATTCTTATATCATGATTGTTTTTGCTTACACCTGAAACCATACCTGCCCTCATTTTTCTTTTACATTTTTTTCTTCTTTGATCTCAAAATCTTTCAAAAGTTATGCAAAAGAAAAGTTATGGACAACATCAGAGAATTGAAAATGAAAATCATGGGTCGGAGAGGAAATTGTGTTAATAGGCTGTGTAACTGTCAAATTTGAGTTACCATTACCTTTTCATCATCTGTCTTTAAGTTTTGTAGCCTCACTTTCTCTCTTCCCTCTTCTAGACGGAAGCAATGCGCCACCAGAGGATCCAACTGCAAATGAATGAAAGCGGATAATGGCCTTCGAGCTTGTGATATTGTTCATTGTTATTACATGTATGAGCAATTTATCTTCAGTGTTCAGAAAGCAAAATCAAAGAGTTTGAGGTGTTTTCATGTTTATTTGAGGCAACCAAATCAGTAGCTGCGGTGTTGTTACTTTGGAGTTATACTTTCTGTGATCCTCCATTTATGTATGATTTCAGCTACTTTGTCATGGTACGGAGGTTGGCTTTGGTAACTGCCTAATAAAAAAATTGCTATGTCTTTGATGTTAATTGGAAATGTTAGCATTCTTTCTAGAAATAGACTGAAGGTTAAACATGAATGTTAATAGTGTATTCTAGTTCTGTGCATACAAGTAGTAGAAGAAATTAGGTGCAATTGATGAAACATGACAATCTCGTACAACTCAGCTTCGCCAATCTGGTAGAAATCTCTACCAAATGAACTATTGTGATATGATCAATAAGTTAAAAATTCTACCTTTTTGTCATTTATAACTTCAACATCGTATCATTGGTAAAACATGACAAATCCTGTAGAATTTGTCGTTATCCAACTAAATAGTTAGGTTGAATAAAATGAAACCGTACCGTTTTATCATAACTAACATGCTATCCTTCTAACATTTTTGTAAAAACTTTTTGTTCATAGTTTTTGTTAAGAATAAAATTCTAATTAGAGTGAATGTCTATCTTATAGAAGAGTTTTACTTTGAGGCTAAGTTATTTTTCTTTCTATAAATAGAGGGGTCTTACGTCATTGTAAATCCATCCCAAAAATATCAATAAGAATTCTCCTCTCCCTACTTTCTCTGCAATATTGTTCTTGTTCTTGTATTATTTTATAACACGTTATCAGCACGAAGCTCTACTATCTCAAAAATCTCTTTGAGAAAATTAAGTATGTCAAACCATGGGAAGGACATATGGATATCTTACAAAGCAAACTTGGATCAACGTCCAACTGTAAAAATATTTGTTTAATTGATTCATGTACCACACATACGATATTCAAAGAGAAGAAATATTTCTCTCATTTAAGTATGTGTAAGGCAGTATTACTACAATTTCTGGTAGTAGTAAATTGATTGAAGGCTCCGGAAGAGCAACTATAACTCTGCCTAAAGGAACAATATTTATCATAGAGAATGCAATGTTCTCCTCCAAGTCCAAGAGAAACTTGTTGAGTTTTAAAGATATCCGTCAAAATGGATATCATATTGAGACAATAGATGAGAATAATCTTGAATACCTCATCATTACAAAGAATGTCTCTGGCCAAAAGAGGGTGATTGAGAAGTTCCCATCTTTATCTTGTGGCCTGTATTGGACAAAAATTAGTGCCATTGAGGCACATTCCACAGTAAACCAAAATGTTACTGATTCCAATACTTTTGTACTTTGGCATGATCGATTGGGACATCCTGGATCAATTATGATGAGACGGATTATAGAAAACTCATATGGGCATCCATTAAAGAATTTAAAGATTCTTTTAAATAATGAATTTTCTTGCACTTCTTGTTATCAATGCAAGTTAATTATTAGACCATCACCAACAAAGGTTGGAACTGAGTCACCTACGTTTTTGGAATGTATACAAGGGGATATTTGTGGACCTATTCACCCACCTAGTGGGTCCTTTAGATATTTTATGGTCTTAATAGACGCATCCTCTAGATGGTCTCATGTGTGCCTATTGTCATCACGCAACCTTGCGTTTGCAAAATTAATGGCACAAATAATTCGATTACGAGCACAATTTCCTATAATCCAATCAAGTCTATTAGACTAGATAATGCTGCTGAGTTTTCATCCCAAGCATTTAATGATTATTGCTTATCAATTGGGATAAAAGTGGAACATCCTCTAGCTCATGTTCACACTCAAAATGGTCTTGCAGAATCTTTAATTAAACGTCTGCAGTTGATTGCAAGACCATTACTCATGAAAACGAGGCTGCCCACTTCGGTTTGGGGTCACGCCATTTTGCATGCAGCAATGCTAGTTCGTCTCAGACCGACGAATTATCACTAATATTTCCCGTTGCAATTAGTTTTGGGTCATGAACCTAATATATCCCATTTAAGAATTTTTGGATGCGCAGTATATGTGCCTGTAGCACCGCCATACCGCACCAAAATGGATCCGCAAAGAAGGTTAGGAATATATGTTGGGTTTGAATCGCCCTCCATTATTCGCTACCTCGAAACATTGACAGGGGATTTGCTCACAGCACGATTTGCAGACTGTCGATTCGATGAGACACTTTTCCCAAAATTAGGGGGAGAAGTTGATGAAACCAAACCGGAAATTTTGTGGAAAAATCCATCATTATCTCATCTTGATCCACATACCTCTATTTATGAAAAAGAGGTGCAAAATATTATCCATTTGCAAAGAATAGCAAATCAAATGCCTGACGCATTCACGGACTTGAAAAGGATAACAATATCTCACATCCCCGCAGAGAATGTTCCAATCCGTATTGATGTCCCTATTGGACAATCATCTAGTGTCATATCTAATGAGTCAAAAGCACGCCTAAAACGTGGCAGGCCATTAGGTTCTAAAGATCAAAATCCTAGAAAAAGGAAAGCAAATGATCAAAATGACACTACGAAAGAATCTCATGAGGAAATTCACGACTTATTAAATTCTGAGCTTCATGAAGAATCCATGGAGCCCGAGACTCAAGAAAATAAGGAACTATCAATAAATCCAATCGATATTGAGGCAAATTTTAATCGAGTGGATATAGTGGTGGATTTTGTCTTTGCATATAATGTTGCAACTAGCATTATGCAAGAAAGTGAGGATCTTGAACCTCAATCTGTTGGAGAATGTCGACAAAGACTTGATTGGCCAAAATGGCAAGAAGCAATCCAATCAGAATTGAGTTCACTTACAAAACGTGAAGTTTTTGGGCCTATAGTTGAAACACCTAATGGTGTTAAGCCTGTTGGCTATAGATGGGTCTTTGTACGCAAGAGAAATGAGAAAAACAAGGTACAAAGATATAAGGCACGCCTTGTTGCACAAGGATTTTCTCAAAGGCCTGGTGTCGATTATGAAGAGACATATTCACCCGTAATGGATGCTATAACTTTCCGTTATCTCATTAGTTTTGCTGTCCTTGAAAAGCTTGACATGCATTTAATGGATGTGGTTACTGCCTATCTTTATGGCTCACTTGATAATGAGATATACATGAAAATTCCCGATGGATTCAAAATGCCAAACACTCATAATTCAAAGTCCCGGGAAATGTTTTCAATCAAATTGCAAAGATCTTTGTATGGTCTAAAGCAATCAGGACGAATGTGGTATAATCGTCTTAGTGAGTATTTATTAAAGGAAGGTTATATAAATGATGCCATTTGCCCATGTGTTTTTATAAAGAAAACAATATCGGAATTTGTTGTACTTGCCGTATATGTCGATGACATAAACCTTATTGGAACTCCCATAGAACTCCAAAAGGCAATTGATTATTTAAAGAAGGAATTCGAGATGAAAGATCTCGGAAAGACAAAATTATGTCTTGGTTTGCGAATTGAATATTTAGCAAACGGAATTTTTGTTCATCAATCTGCCTATATAGAAAAGGTATTGAAACGGTTTTACATGGATGGAGCATATCCTTTAAGTACTCCGATGGTTGTTCGATCACTTGATGTGAATAAGGATCCATTCCGACCGCAAGAAAAGAATGAAGAGCTACTTGGTCCTAAAGTACCATATCTTAGTGCAATTGGCGCACTAATGTATCTTGCAAATACTACAAGGCCTGACATAACTTTTCCAATTAATGTCTTAGCAAGATATAGCTCTGCTCCCACAAGGAGACATTGGAATGGAATCAAACATATATTGCGGTATCTAAAAGGGACTACCGATATGGGCTTATTTTATAGCAATAATTGCAGTCCTGATCTTGTTGGTTATGCTGATGCTGGATATTTATCTGACCCACACAAGGCTCGATCTCAAACGGGTTATGTGTTTATCTGTGGAGGCACTGCCATATCTTGGCGATCGACTAAGCAATCAATTGTGGCTACTTCATCTAATCATGCTGAGATAATCGCTATTCATGAAGCAAGTCGAGAGTGTGTGTGGTTGAAGTCTATAATACATCATATTCAAGACAAATGTGGTTTGAAATGTGACAAACTACCCACGGTTTTGTATGAAGACAATGCAGCATGCATAGCTCAATTGAAGGGAGGATTCATAAAAGGAGACGAAACAAAGCATATTTCACCAAAGTTATTTTCACACACGATCTTCAAAAGAATGGTAATATCAATGTGCAACAGATTCGTTCAAGTGATAATATGGCTGATTTGTTCACAAAATCTATACCAATGTCAACCTTCAAGAAACTGGTACACAAGATTGGAATGCGAAGGCTCAAGGATGTGAGTTGATGCTCTTTTCAGGGGGAGTTAATGCGCGTTGCACTCTTTTTCCCTTACAAGGTTTTGTCCCACTGGGTTTTTCTTGCAAGGTTTTTAACGAGGCAACCAATAGGCGCATTTCAAAACATGTGTACTCTTTTTCCTTTTCTATAATTTTTTTTCCCATTGGGTTTTATTTTAGTTACGGTTTTAACGAGGCACATTATCTATTGAGTAGACATTCAAGGGGGAGTGTTAAGAATAGAATTCTAATTAGAGTGAATGTCTATCTTATAGAAGAGTTTTACTTTGAGGCTAAGTCATTTCTCTTCCTATAAATAGAGGGGTCTTACCTCATTGTAAATCCATCCCAAAAATATCAATAAGAATTCTCCTCTCCCTGCTTTCTCTGCAATATTGTTCTTGTTCTTGTATTATTTTATAACAGTTTTCAAATTATAACACCCTGATAAATTTTGTGTTTTATGCAACAAGATAGTTTCGTTGAATACATAACTTATGCATGGCACAGTTTACCCGTTTTGGTTGCTCTTGCCGCCTTCTCTGTCGCTCAACCATAGGGTATTTTAGTCCGCATCGTTTTATTAATTGCGTGAATATAACATATTAGGGTCATTCTAGTTATGTGGGGTCTAGAGTGAACGTGTAAGCATTTAATTTTTGACCCGCACAATTTTTAAGTTAGTTGTAGTATTTTAAATATTTACTTGCGTTATTATAGATTTTTAATCTATTTTTTACTACCATTTTATTTTAATTGATTTAGCAATTTAACAATTAAAAGAAAAACACAAAAAAATATAGTTTCAATTTTTATATTTATTTTTATTTAGTAGTTTATCAAATTAATTAAGATGTGCTTTTTATATTTTTATAAGTGTATTACTGTTAAGAAGAGAATTCTATTTGGAGTGAATGTCTATCTTGTAGAGAGTTTTACTTTGAGGCTAAGTTATTTTTCCTCCTATAAATAGAGGGGTCTTACCCCATTGTAAACCATCCCCAAAATTCAATAAGAATTTTCTCTCTCTTTCTCTGCAATATTGCTCTTGTTCTTTTATATTTTATAACACGTGATCAGCACGAGACTCTAACCAATTGGGTAGAAGCTTTGGGATTGAGCATAATGATTGTAAGTTGTTCCGTGAATTTCCTTCATGATTAAATTCTAGATTTAAGGTAAGTAAATTTACTTTTCTCTTTCAAATTCTTGAAATTCTACGATTTGATTTCATACACAAACAAAGACAACAAAGTTTGATTATAACTCTAATGGAGTTTGTAAAAAAAAATTATAACCACGTGAAGTAGTAAAATTTTTATGTCTTGCCATGATTAAATTCATGTATGATTGTGGGCAAAGAATTGAAAACCCATCCAATTAAATTTGATCCATTCTCATTCCCTTAAGAGAATGTGATCGCAGTATGTGAGAAGTCTGAAAGAAGACAAAATTATTACCGTGAAGGTATCAATGGATGTGGACGTGGCAATAGACGAAATTATAATCGTCATCATTGTGATAATGAGAATAATAAGGATTCTCAAAATAATCCTTCACTTTGCGAAAGTAATATCTCTCATCGATTTGACATGAGATTTTATATAGCACATATAGATGATTATGGTCCATTCATGGTGTGAGTGTGACAACATCTAATTTATGAATACATATTCATTCTTGGAAGAATATGAACGTGCTAGTGGTAGTGAATATACCACACTCACCTCTAGAAGGAGGTTTGAGATGAAATAAGAAAATAATATCATTATTATGACATAAATGGCCATTGATCACGTACCTATTGTACGCCAAAATATTTTGGCAATGTGATTATTAAAGGACAACAATAATGCAAGAAACATATCTTGCATATAATTTTGACAATGGCCATAATGGTATAACTTTCTCTTGAAAGAGATATTCACCATATGGATATTGATGAATATGTGGTAATACCAAATTAATTGAGAACTCTGCTAGAGCCAATTATATTATTTTGGAGAAATACAATTGATTACCAATAAAGTATTGTGTTGTAGTAAGTCTCAAAGAAACTTATTCAGTTTTCAAAGTATACGCGAAAGAGGTTGATTATATGGATCCATGGTTAAAGAAGATTGAGCAGTTTGATATTTTTATTTTTACTTATTCGTAGTAGTTAATGAATAAACAATTATCATAGTTTACATAAGTTATCTATTATTGTGATATGGTTCAAATTTTATATAACTTTAGATTACACATTCATCTTATGCTTTATTTGTAATGATTTTTCAGTAAGTTAATCGATTAACATAACAGATAATCGATTAACCAATATATTCTATTAAAACTGGACCTTTTTCCACAAGGCATGTTAGTCGACTATCCGATTTAGTTAATCGACTAACCTAATGACCGTTACCTAAGTTAATTGTTTATCACTTTAGTTAATCGATTAACCTTATGTCCGTTGCCTGTTCATCCACTAGTTTTTTTTAAACGTTGAAACAGGTTAGTCGATTATCTATTTGGTTAATCAACTAACCTCAGCAGATTTTGAAAATATTATTTAATTATTAAGCAACGGATACAAGAGTATTAAAAGGAGAATAACTATGATAAAAAAAAATACTAATATTTTTCGTATATTTCTTTTGTATGTCAAACCATGGGAAGCAAATATGGATATCTCACAAAGCAAACTTGGATCAACGTCCAATTATAAAAATATTTGTTTAATTGATTCATGTACCACACATACGATATTCAAAGAGAAGAAATATTTCTCTCATTTAAGTATGTGTAAGGCAGATGTTACGACAATTTCTAGTAGTAGTAAATTGATTGAAGGCCCCGGAAGAGCAATTATCACTCTGCCTAAAGGAACAATATTTATCATAGAGAATGCAATGTTCTCTTCCAAGTCCAAGAGGAACTCGTTGAGTTTTAAAGATATCCGTCAAAATGGATATCATATTGAGACAATAGATGAGAATAATCTTGAATACCTCATCATTACAAAGAATATCTCTGGCCAAAAGAGGGTTATTGAGAAGTTCCCATCTTTATCTTGTGGCCTGTATTGGACAAAAATTAGTGCAATTGAGGCACATTCCACAGTAAACCAAAAGGTTACTGATTCCAATACTTTTGTACTTTGACATGATCGATTGGGACATCCTAGATCAATTATGATGAGACGGATTATAGAAAACGCATATGGGCATCCATTAAAGAATTTAAAGATTCTTTTAAATAATGAATTTTCTTGCACTTCTTGTTATCAAGGCAAGTTAATTATTAGACCATCACCAACAAAGGTTGGAACTGAGTCACCTACGTTTTTGGAACGTATACAAGGGGATATTTGTGGACCTATTCACCCACCTAGTGGGTCCTTTAGATATTTTATGGTCTTAATAGACGCATCCTCTAGATGGTCTCATGTGTGCCCATTGTCATCACGCAACCTTGCGTTTGCAAAATTAATGGCACAAATAATTCGATTACGAGCACAATTTCCTGATAATCCAATTAAGTCTATTAGACTAGATAATGCTGCTGAGCTTTCATCCCAAGCATTTAATGATTATTGCTTATCAATTGAGATAAAAGTGGAACATCCTGTAGCTCATGTTCACACTCAAAATGGTCTTGCAGAATCTTTAATTAAACGTCTGCAGTTGATTGCAAGACCATTACTCATGAAAACGAGGCTGTCCACTTCAGTTTGGGGTCACGCCATTTTGCATGCAGCAATAGTAGTTCGTCTCAGACCGACGAATTATCATAAATATTCCCCGTTGCAATTAGTTTTGGGTCATGAACCTAATATATCCCATTTAAGAATTTTTGGATGCGCAATATATGTGCCTGTAGCACCGCCATACCGCACCAAAATGGGTCCGCAAAGAAGGTTTGGAATATATGGTGGGTTTGAATCACCCACCATTATTAGCTACCTCGAAATATTGACAGGGGATTTGTTCACTGCACGATTTTCAGACGGTCGATTCGATGAGACACTTTTCCCAAAATTAGGGGGAGAAGCTGGTGAAACCAAACGGGAAATTTTGTGAAAAAATCCATCATTATCTCATCTTGATCCACATACTTGAAAAAGAGGTGCAAAATATTATCCATTTGCAAAGAATAGCAAATCAAATGCAGACGCATTTACGAATCCTCTTATATTGCTTGTTCTCATTAATTAAGAGACCAACTAAAGTTGGGATTAAATCCCATGAATTCTGGAAATATCAAAGGTGAATATGGGCTCATTCATCTGCCATGTATACCACATAAGATGCATCTATGAGATGGTTACATGTGCGATTATTATTAACCTGCAACCTGGCCGGTGCTTGCGAGGTAACTTGCTCAGTAATCTAATTTCGAGCATAATTTCCAGATTTTCTATTCAAGATAGTTCATCTTGATAAGTTGGTTTATATCATAGTTGGTTTAGCAAAATAATTTATTGAGTGCCTCCACTTAATAGCTAAATTATTGCTTATGAGAACAAAGTTATCAATATCAATTTGATATACGTTATACACGAGAGTATATTATATTCTCCCCTCACAAGTGGTTCAGGGTCAGGAACCAAATAATTTCATCTTATTATTATTGGTGTGCAGTGTATATTAATATGATAATGCACAAAGATGATTTCCCAGAGTTGAGGAAACAAGTTAGTTTTTCTAACATGAGGGGGAGACATGATAAACACTTGAGAAAAAGTTACATGGAACGAATTATCATTTGTATATATAGATCCTCGAATATCATAATATGAACTTGAAGTTCATAAAAAGATAATTCAATTGCAACATATTGCAAAGCATGCCATACGCATTTGCTGACCCAAAGAAAGTAACTATATTCTCACTGCAAATGCTCATATTAAGTCCTAGAAGGACAAAGTCTTTGATACGCTTAAAGCATATAGACAAATCGCTTTCAAAAGAACTTCTTAATAAAGAAGATGAGCAAATGATCAAAGTGATCATAATAAGGAGGCAAATGATCTAGAAGATCACATGACATAACACTTCATAAAATCTCATGAGAGATTCAGGTACCTGAATATATGAATGAAGAGATCTCCATGTTATGTCTTTATGAAAATTTACTGGAACCGATATAAAATGTTCGTCGACGACATCTATGATAGCGCTAAATATCGATGAGGATCTTAAGTTTGTCGAATACAAACAAAATATTGGCCAAATGGAAGAGATACAATTCAAGTAGAATTGATTCCATATTAAAAACATGTAGTTTTGGACATGTAGTTCAAATACTTAAAGGTATAAAGTCAACGGTATGTGCAATCAGTTTTTCATATCTTATTTGTTTAGCATGACATGAAAAATTGATATTCATCTACAGTCTATAATATGGCATATATGACTTAACTTATATGACAATCCATGAAGTATTTAAGTTGCTTGAAACATATACAATTTTTGATCTTGAGGTACTATTTCCTTAATACAATTTATGCACAACTATATCTTACTATAACTATAAGCATGATAATGTGATAGCGAGGATACCTATATGAAGATATTGAAGAACCATTCCACGATATTTGTGAAGACATTATATATATATCAAGAATGATGATTTTAATGTGCGGAAAATTCATTCAAGTCAATATGGTTGATTTATTTATCAAATATCTACGATCTCTTGAAGATGGTGCACAAGATTGGAATGCGAAGGCTCAAGGATGTGAATTGATGCTCTTTTCAAGGGGAGTTAATGCGCGTTGCACTCTTTTTCTCTTACAAGGTTTTGTCCCACTGGGTTTTCCTTGCAAGGTTTTTAACGAGGCAACCAATAGGCGCATTTCTTAATATGTGTACTCTTTTTCCTTTTTTAGAATTTTTTTCCCACTGGGTTTTATTTTAGTTAAGGTTTTAACGAGGCACATTATTTATTGAGTAGACATTCAGGGGGGAGTGTTAAGAAGAGAATTCTATTTGGAGTGAATGTCTATCTTGTAGAGAGTTTTACTTTGAGGCTAAGTTATTTTTCCTCCTATAAATAGAGGGGTCTTACCCCATTGTAAACTACCCCAAAAATTCAATAAGAATTTTCTCTCTCTTTCTCTGCAATATTGCTCTTGTTCTATTATATTTTATAACAATTACATTGTTTTAGTCTTCCTAACATATTTAAGCCCAACAAGAAAAAGACTCATTCTTCTCAACCCATTAACTCACTTAAGTGCAAGATCTAGCCATATATTTTTTTCTAATTCAATGACTATCATCCTTTCCTATCTCCATATAAAATCCTCAAATATAGAAATCCTACTTTGAAGTTTTTCAATTCCTAGAGCTACGACCAAAAGATCTACACCCTAAGTTAGCCGCAAGAAGCAAAAAGCATAGGATGGAAGTCCAAAAGCTAAGAGCCTCACCCGATGCCTCATTTTCAGAAAGCAGTCACAATTAAACTTTGAAGGATTTCAGTGAAGAAAGTGTACTGCAATCTTAGAAAGGAGGTTTAAGTTATTGATTCCAATGTTTAAAGAGATTTGAGACAATGACGTGGCAATTTCTTAAGATACAGTGAAAGCACTTGTTTCCTTGAAGGAAGCTCTTGAATCAACCAAGGAATTGCTCAAGTTCGGCAGCGATGGAATTGCCCTGCAGTCCGAGCCGTGTCTCTTTCTAACACTCATTGCAGAGTCCATTGATTTCATCGTTTTAATTCAATTCAAGTTTTCCGGGGATTCCGAGCTTGCAATAGGTCGCGTTTGGGTTTTGAGTTTTTGGGTGCCGATTCGAGGTTTCGGTTCACAATTTCGATGTTTCGGTCCAACTATTGCTGCTTTGTTTAGCCCGATTGATTTATAATTTTCAGGTTTGTTCATCGATAAAAGGTCAATTTCTTAATTTTCATTCTCGTTTCATTTTGTTATGATAGTTTGGTGGGCGTGTTGGTTGATTTGTGCTTCTACTTGTTTGAGTAGAATGTCTTAGTTTTTTCATTAAATTCTTTTATAGTCTTTTTTTTTTATTGTGATGGATGTAGTCTTGGTTCTTGAATAAATGCTTTTAATTGGGTAGATAGAAAAATTGGAGTTGTTTCTTTCTCGGCAAGAAATAAGAATGGACCATAAGGCGGGTTTGAATCTAGCCAAGTACTAGATCATGTTAGCTAGCCTATGTACCTCAATAATATCTTGTCCATAAATTTGACATCACAAAAGTCTCAAACGATTAGGAAATAATTAAATGTGCTAGTTGCTTTAGGCGCGCTATAATAAATTATCATAGCTACGGGTACGACTCCTGCGACGTAGTTGTGATTACTAATTTTTAAATCCGGGTGCACATTTCATGTTAGCTGGCCATAACAACTAATAATAATAATAATAATAAATTAAATATGTTGTAGGTTGTGGGTACGGTTTCTGTGATATGATTCGTAATGTGTATAAAACAAACAAGTGTACGACAATCGTAACTTGTTCCAGAATATTTCATAAAATAAATAAAAGCGGTTACAAAGTAAAAAAGCACAATAGGTTTAAAATATGTAGTAAATTAGATAATAGGCCAATATTGATAGTTTAAGCGTCCGTGCTAGAACTACAGAATCCGAGAATGCCTAACATCTTCTCCCGGGTTAACAGAATTCCTTATATATAATTTTTGATTCGAGGACTTTAAAAAATAAAAATTTCCTTGAAAAGGGATTTTAAAATAAACTGATGACTTGGAACACCTTTAGGAAGGAGGTGTGACAGCTCTGGCGACTTTGCTGGGGATCAAAACCCAGAACCTCGGTTCAAGATTCAAGAATTCGAGTTTAGAATAATTGTTATGATTCACTTCTATTTAATATTTGATTTTTATTATATGTTTGGGCTTAATATGCTAAATGTCGCTTTTTACCGTTTTATATGATTTGAACTGTGTATAAACTGTTACGAAATCATTCTCTTCTCATTTTAAGGGATATGGATGCTGGCGTGACTCCTTTTCTTGTTAGTGTCATACCTTGAATAAGAAAGATGATCGGACAAGTTACACAGTTGGATGGCCTTTTGGTTTCCGGTACGTAGCCCCCCTCGGCTCGAGTTGTCCTATCGGGTATACCAATTATAGAACAATACACCCAGGTTTTAAATCTAGAATAACTTCACCTCATGACGGATCCCTAGTAGGAATGTTTGTTTGCATTACGTGCATTTGACTTCGGGGACTCAATACAGAGGTTGGGTCCGTCTAGGGCAGATGTACCCAAATTAAAAGACCATCTTGATGCATCTTATGTGCTACTTGCGTATCTGTCATTTTCGGCTTGCATGTTGACTAGCTTCTAAAATAGGGAAAGAAAGTGAAAAAAAAGAAAAGAAAAAGAAAAATAAAAATAAAAGAGATTGAGAGGTAGGTATTTGAAATATCCTGAAATTCTGCCGAAATTTTGAAATTAAAAAGAGGAAAAGTCATGTCAGAATGAGCCAAAAATTTTCAAATGTCAGGTTTCTCATGTTCCGTCAAAACTGGCGAACTACACGTGTCTGATTTTCACTGGGTGTGAGATACGTAGGCAAACCTCATCAGTTCTGGCCCACAATTTTTAAATAAAAATCCAAAAAAATATTTTCCTTTAGTTCCTTCTTTAGAAAACCTTTCTTTTAGACTCCAATTTAAAAAAAAAATACAATTTTTTTTCATTTAATCTCTCTCAAAATCCAAAAATCTTTTTATTATTTTTCAATAAAAAAATGAAAAGAAAATTCAAGGTGCAAAAATATTTTCTTTTTCTTTAGAAGCAATTCTTTCATAAATTCAAAACAAAATTTCAAAAATTAAAAAATATTTTCTTTCTTCTTTATAAGTTTTTCTTCGAAATTTGAAAAAAAAATGTCGATATTTTATAAACAAAAAATCTCTTTTCTTTAGAAGTCTTTATTTTCAAAAATTTGAATAAAAATAAAAATCAAAAGTATTCTCTTTCTTCTTTATATGTCTTTCTTTTGAAAAATAAAATGAAAAATTCAAAATCCAAAAAAAAGAGTTAGTTTATGTACTTTATTTCCGATCTTCCCGAACTACGCAGGATCTGATTCATGCGGGGTCATGATACGTAGGCAATTTCCATCGGATTCGATTATAGCTTTAAAATAAAACTAAGTGAAAAATAAACTGAAAAAAAGAGAAAGAAAAATTGAAGGCAAAAAAAAAAAGGAAAATAAAAAGAGAGGAAGTTTAGGTGGTCGGTTTGTGGTAAGCTGGCAACACAAGATCCAAGGAAAAAATGTCAATAATAACTTACATCGAAGTTGTTACAAGTGCTCAAGAGACTCATAGTCAGAGGATTCGACAAGAGTCTACTGTGTTTGAGGAAAATAGAATACTGAAACATCAAATAACCAAAATGTGCCAAGCATGGGCCAATGGCCAAGGGCAGCCTTGTCATGAGTCACAATTTTCTACCCGGCAAGAGCAATACCACTCTCTTGAGTACCACTCGTACCTATTTGACTTTCCTGCAAAGGGTGAGAAGCCTGCCCGAAAGATGTCACATGAAGAAATGACCCAAAGAGTGAAAAGTTTAGAACGACGGTTGAAAAACATGCAAGGGTTGGCAGGTCAGAAGAGTATTGCTTTAAAGGATCTATGTATGTTCCCCGATGTCCATGTGCCATCTGGTTTTAAGACTCCGAAATTTAAAAAGTATGATGAACATGGAGACCCCATAGCCCACCTAAAAAGGTATCACAATCAACTAAGAGGTGCAGGAAGAAATGAAGAATTGTTAATAGCTTATTTTGGGGAAAGCCTTACAGGAGTATCATCCGAATGGTTTTTGGATCAAGTCACCTCTCACTGGCATGTCTGGGATGACATGGCTCGGGCCTTTATCAAACTGTTCCAATACAACATTGACATTGCCGCAGACCGCAATTCCCTTTCAAACTAGAAAAAGAAACTAAGTGAAAGTTTCAGAGAGTATGCCGTTAAATAGAGAGAGCAAGTAGCTAGAGTTAATCCACCCATGGAGACCACAAGCTAATCATTGTCTTCCTTCAGGCGCAAGAGCTATATTACTTTCAAAACATGATGTCTGCAGTGGGTAAATCCTTCTCGGAAGTAATCAAAACGGGGGAAGTGATCCGGGACGATATGAGGTATAATTCCCTTTTCGGGAGACGATGGATCCATTACAAGAGGGCAGTGCCCTCGACCCCTCACCAGGTTCTAAAATTTCAAATGCCAGAGGGAGTCAAAACAATATATGGGGAGTAACCCGCCGCTAGGAAAGTTTTCCATCGATGAAGTGATATCGATATCGGCGCTATCATCAACGAAAAGGTCAAGTTCGAAGGAAAATGGAAGGCCAAAGAGCAACCATAGACACCGGCCTCGACCCAATCGGATAAGCAAGGGACTGACGAGGATTATGATTACGGGGTTCCTCAATCCTTCATAGTCCCGGATGATTCCGACTCCACCAAGTCAATGGTTGAAGAGCTGGAACAAATCATACCGGTCGAACATCAGCCCAATCGAAAGGTATACCTTGGCATGGCGCTAGCCTCCGAGCTCAGGAGAAAACTTATTCAATTATTTAAAACTAGCATGGATTGCTTTGCTTGGTTCCATCTCGATATGACAAGGATCCCACCACAAATTTCCACCCATAAACTGAGCTTGGACCCGAAATTCTGCCCAGTAAAGAAAAAAAGAAGGCTCCAATCCGAGGTCAAACACGCTTTCATCAAAGACAAGGCAACCAAAATTCTCAGAATAGGATCCATCCGGCAAGTAAAATATCCCGAATGGTTAGCGAATGTAGTAGTAGTCCCTAAGAAGGGAGAAAAACTTAGAATATATGTAGATTACAAAGGAATAAATAAAGCATGCCCCAAGGATTCTTTTCCTTTGTCTAATATCCATCGCATGATCAATGCCACGGCTGGCCACGAGATCGTCAGTTTTCTCGTTGCCTTATTCCCAGTACAACCAAATACAGATGAACTCGAAAGACCCGGAAAAGACATCGTCATCACTAAAATATGGTTCCTACTACTATAATTTGATGCCATTCGGATTAAAAAATGCTGGTGTGACCTATTAACGCCTAGTAAACCAAATGTTCGAAGACCAAATAGAGAAATCTATTGAAGTTTAATTTGATGGCATGCTTGTTACTTCCCTACAACAGAGGAGCATTTGAAACATTTGCAGGAAACTTTTAGTATACTAAAGAAATACATCATGAAGCTCAACCCAGGAAAAAGCGCGTTCGGGGTTGCTTCAGAAAATTGCTCACCTTCATGGTATCCAATCGAGGAATCGAGATCAACTCCAATAAAATCAAAGATATTGAGGACATCATAGTAGTAGACAATGTAAAGGTCGTGAAGAGCTTAACATGCGCATAGATTCCCTAGGGCAATTTATCTTGAGATCATCCGATAAGAGCCATCGGTTCTTTTTATTGCTGAAGAAGAAGAATAATTTCACTAGACTCCGAAATGCCAACAGGCATTGAAGGAGCTTAAACGGTATTTATCGAGCCTGCTGCTGCTCCACACGCTGAGGGCAGGCGAACAACTTTACTTATATCTAGAAGTATCAGAGATAGCGATAAGTGGAGTCCTAGTCCTAGAAGAGCAAGGTACAAACTTCCCTATCTATTATGTTAGTCGGACCCTAAGTGAAGCCAAAACTAGGTATCCTCATCTAGAAAAGTTAGTGCTCGCTTTGATAAAAGCCTCTAGGAAACTAAAACCATATTTTCAGTGTCATCCCATATTTGTTGTAACAACTTATCCTCTTCAAAATATTTTGCATAAAATCGAGTTTTCGAGATGACTAGTCAAACGGGCCGTAGAAATTAGCGGTCATGATATTGAGTATCAACCACGAATAGTCATCAAGTCTCAAATCTTGGAAGATTTTGTGGTTGACTTCGCTCTGGACCTAGTGCCCGAGATTGAAAGAAAATTATTAGTCGACTCAGGTACATCTTCGGGGATTTGGACCCTCTTTACGAGCGGTGCTTTGAATGTAAAAGGACCGGGACAAGACATCGTGCTAAAACCACCCATAGGTAACGTGGTTATACAATCTATTAGAAATTTGAAATTGATTAAATACGAGGTCGAATTTGAGTCCGTGATTGCATCTTACGAATTACCAAAGTCTTGGGAGCAGAGGTGATTGAAGCCAAATATGACTCCCTCCTGTTGTGAATCAAGTTAACAAAACCTTTGAGGTTTAAGATTAATGAATGCAAAGATACATGGATAAGCTACAAGTAACTCTACGCTGATTCAAGGAATGAACTTTGCAACAAGTGGCTTGAGATCAAAATAGAAAGTCGATGCCCTCGCAAACCAGGGTCATCGGTCAAAGACAACAAACTCAATTCGGAGGCTGTCGTACAACTCATGAGGTCTGTGGTCGAATAAGGCTATGATAACATAAACTCCACAAGCTTGACCTGGGATAGGAGAAACAAATATATAAGAGTATTTGAAGAATGGAAAACATCTCTCAGATCCAAAGGAATCGAGGGCTCTATGCACAGAGGCAACCCGATTTAGCTTGTCCGAAGAAGGAACCTTACTCAGAAGTATGTTCGACTGTATGCTAGCAATATGTCTGGTACTGGGAGATACCGAGTATGTTTTGAGGGAAGTCCACAAAGGCACATGCAGGAACCACTCAGGCGTCGAATCACTGGTTTGAAAGGTAATCAGAGCCGACTATTACTGGATTGATATGGAAAGAGATGTGAAGGAGTTTGTGCTAAAATGCAATAAATGTCAAAGACATTCTCCCATGATTCATCAACTTGGGGAGTTGATGCATTCGGTTTTATCCCCATGGCCGTTCCTGAAGTGAGGGATGGACATCATCGGACCTCTTCCATCGACACCAGGTAAGGCTCAATTTGTTTTATTTATGACTGACTATTTCTCTAAGTGGGTTGAAGTACAAGCCTACTACAAGGTCAGGGAGAAAGAAATCATCGAATTTATTTGGGACCACATCGCATGTTGATTCGAAATACCATCCAAAATTGCATGTGTCAATGGAAAATAGTTTAACGGCAGCAAGCTGACCAAATTTCTTTAAGACCTTAAGATCAAAAGGATCTTTGTATATGGTCAAAATCAGGGAAGACCAATTTGAGGATTTTGTGGGAGTTCAAGCCCGACCTTAGTAGGATCAAAGCACGGTCCAAGGTCCGTCCTCAAAGCACTCGCCTCGGCAGGGTACGTCAAAGATTCACCGTGATGTACCTCGAGGTAGTATAAAAATGATGTCCCTTATGGAAAGGCGGGGAAACCCCCGAAGGTAAAAGATAAGGACTGACAGAGTCTGCAAGAATAGTACAAATCCGTACTAAGCCGTTATACATATGTATTAATAGTATTTCTTCGCATTTATTTGTCATGTACTGTGTTGGTATTCACTCCTCATATATAAAGGGGACCCTTATCATCTTGTAAATCTTTCGCATAAATACATAGCATATTGAATACAACATTCTCTGCTCTTTGCTTAACAATTAATCTTCACATCTGTTACTCACTCTTTCATTGTTTATTCGTTGTTCATTTATTGTTCTTAATTTATTGCTCATTACTAATCACAAAAAGCCACCTTTGAGGCCCTCATTATCATTAATTATACATCAATTGTTCATTGTTGTTCACCTCGTCTAGACCTCGAGGCCTTGCTCTAGCCAGCTCGAGGACCAGCCTTGTGACCATATTAGTTTTCATTTCTTATTTTCTATACTTACACATAACATCTACTGCTCTAGAACTACCATTAAAATAAATTACATATTTTTAAAATAGAAAATCAAGTATAATTGTAGTATCATTTTCTAGGTAAACGGTTTGGCGCTCAGCGTGGGGCTAAGAATAATAGTGATTATTTTGGTGCTAGTTTTTTGATAACACAAGTTATTCTTCAGCCTTTTTCTTGTCCAAGAATCTCTGATTTCAGGTCAAAAATATCTAACTCAGCAAATGCATGTGAAAATGATGGTATTGGGCTCCAGGGAAAAAACACTGCAGACGCCGATTTACCACCGTAAACTTGGGGGTAGAACCAGCAGATGCCGGTGTACCACCACAAAACCCTGGGGAATAACCATCACAAATCCCCATCGACACGAGCTCATGGAACGTTGTGCATGTCAATATAATCTCTCATACCGACGGAAGTGCACGCGGTAAGGAAAGAGACAATAGTCTTCAAGTCATTTTTGAAATGTTGTAAGCGCAACAAGAGTCTATTGGTCAGCTACAAAGTCACAAAGAACCCCAAGCACCGTAGCATCGGGAACGACTCCTCGAGTTGAGCAGGCGCCAGAAAGATCGAGCAACAATGGGTCAGCAACAGACCCTGCTATGATGAAGATTCTTGAGGACCTCACCAAAAGAGTTGAATCATGAGAAAAGAAGATTGAAGATAATGATGAAATGGTGGAGACTTAACTCAAGGGTCGATCAGATCCTTGGAACCCCTGATTATGAAAGGAGTTGATTCAAAGAAGTTCGTGCAGAGGCCTTTCCCATCAAGTGCAGCTCCAAAACCCGTCCCGATGAAATTCAGAATGCCCGATGTCTTGGAGTACAACGGGACCACGGATCCCAATGAGCATATCACTGCATATACTTGTGCTATAAAAGGAAATGACTTAAAGGATGACGAGATAGAGTCTGTCCTATTGAAGAAATTCGAAGAAACACTATCAAAAGGGGCTATGATGTGGTATCATAACCTGACCCTAAATTCAATATACTCATTTGCTATGTTGGAGGATTCTTTTGTGAAGGCGCATGCTGTTCAATCAAGGTCGCTACCAGAAAGTCCAATGTCTTCAAAATCAAATAGAGAGAGAACGAGATGCTAAGGGAATTCATATCTCGTTTTTAGATGGAGCGAATGGAATTACCACCACTGTCCGACGGATGGGTAGTACATGGCTTCACTCAAGGCTTGAAGAAACAAAGCTCGGTAGCTTCAAATTAGTTAAAACTAAATTTGATTGAATATCCTGCCATGGCCTGGGCGGATGTGCACAACAGGCAACAATCAAAGATTAGGGTCGAAGACAACCAACTAGGAGCCCCCTCGAGTTTTGTATATCCTAGCAGGCTCTTTACAAAGGAGCAAAGATTTACATAAAGGGAGCCAAGATCGAACAAAGAAAGATACTAGTCGTATGTAGAAGATTAAAGAAATGTGCAAAGGCATAACATACCTCGAGACGATCAAAGGCAGATCTATGTCGAATCCCCCGAGACTCATGAGTAAATCCGGGTTCGATAGGCACACTAGGCTAGTAGAGGCACCTCGATTATCTGAGTACAACTTCAACGTCGATGTCTCATGCATTGAATCGGCCATAGGGAAAATCAAAAATGCCTGGTGGCCAAAATCCATACTATCAGACCCTCACAGAGGAACCCTAACTTTGTGTGTCAATATATCGGCACTCACAATAATAGGACTGAGGACTGCAGGCAGCTTCAAGAAGAGGTAGCCCGACTGATCAGTGAGGGGAACCTTCAAGAATTCCTTAGCACCGAGCTAAAAACCAATTTCCGGAAAAAGAGGCGAATAGGAAAAACAAACAAGAAGAACCAAAACACATCATCCACATGATAATTGGAGGGGTCGACACCCCATAGGAACCCGTTTTCAAATGGACAAAAATATCCATCACTAGGGAAAGGCAAACTCGGAGTTATATACTAGAGGATGCTCTCATGTTTAGAGAAAAGGAAAATGAGACCTTGTATTAACCTCACAATGACGCACTGGTAATTTATTTTCTTTTAAATAAAGTTATGATTAAACCTGTGCTCGTCGATCTAGGTACCTGGACCAACATAATCAGGTCGAGGGTGGTGGAGCAGCTCGGACTACTCGACCAAATCATACCCGCCTCTCGAGTCCTCAATGTATTCAACATGGCGAGCGAGATAACAGAAGGGGAAATCATCCTCCTGGTCAACGTATCCGGAACAATCCAAGATACTAAGTTTTATGCCATCGAATGAGACATGAGATACAATGCCTTACTTGGAAGATCGTGGATACACAGTATGAGGGTAGTACCCTCAACCCTTCATCAAATGATGAAGTTTCCAACCAAGGATGGAGTAAAAGTAGTGTAGGGGAGCAACACGCAGCAAAAGAGATGTTTGTGGTGCACCCTAGGGGGCATCACCTTGGTAGGTCGCCTCTTCAAAGAGCTCAAACTATGCCAAGGAGGACCCTGATAGGAGAATGATGTTTTGGGCCAAACGGTCGAATGAACCGTGTCCATGAATAATTGGGCCTCCGAAGGCAAAATAAAAACATGTACTCATACATCAATAAAATTAGGAAGCCTCTTTGCTTATCCAAACACTCTAAGAAATTCAATGCTTTCACACAAAATGGCTCAAGGGCCAAAAATCCTCGAACACTCAGAGATAGCCATCGACAGTCAGCTCATCGAAGCCATCAAAAACTCAAATTCATAAGACCTTAATAAGGAAATTTCGAGCTCGTAAGACCTTAGCAAACCTGGATTGAATATGTAAGAACTTAATATGGCATGCGCAGACTTATAAGACAACACCGAGCTTATATGACCTCAACACGGCGTACTCAAATTTGTAAGACCTTAAGAAGGCATAACCCCAAATGAAGACCAAGGCTATATATTTGAACTTGTAAGAACCATAAAAAGGCATACCCTCGATATGGACACCAAAGTCACTGCACCCGAGGGATTAAAGGCTATGGCCGAACAAAAGGTTACGGTCATATCAAAAGGCTCTGGCCAAAATAACGCGGCTCAGCGATGTCCGATCACCTCCATAAAACTAAAGGCCTCCAAATACTTTGAAAAGAATAGGTTAATTAGGCTACCTTCGGCAAAAGAAAAAGAGCTTCGATATCAACTTCAAATAATAAAAAGGCTTCGAAAACAATCAACCTTCGATGAAAAGGTTTCAAAAATTCAACCTTCAAGCGAGCCTCCCGAGGTAATCAGCTATCATCTCATATCGACTCATAATCGAGGTTCTCATTTGAGCCCTCGAAGAGTCAGACGAACATATGTCAAGGCATAATTAAAACTTCAAAAGTCTTTAGCCAAAATGATGGAAAAACTATAGCCATATTAGAGGCCGCATCAACCCAATCTAAAAGAGCCTATGGGAAAATGCGTAAGAGCCTAAGGGCCAATATGTTACAAACCTAAGGGTCAATGCGCCCGAGTCAAAATTTTACTGGAGGATCGAACACCGAACTTGTTATCAGCAATTATCAAAATTTCTTCAAAAAAGGCAAATGAAAAACAAGAAATGACGAAAAGAAAAAAATACATATATGCATGATGAAGTTTCACGAAGACGCATTTACAAGGCTCACGCATGGAGCCCTTACACAAAAAAGGAACAAATGAAAACTAATTAACCACCGAGGTTACTCAACCAGATGGAGCTCCCTCGGAAGTTTTTCCTTCAATGGAATGGTCCTAAACTCCTTCCCCTCAGGGACTTCACTATCAGTTTCATCATCCTCCGAGCCGCTGATCGATTCATTGGATGAACCATCATCGGAAGAAAGCAGAACTGCCGATTCTTCCTCTAGGGTCTTCGTCCTCTCAATCTCAACAAACAAATCGCTGCCCCTTGCATATACATCCTCGAGAGACTGTCTCCAAAATATCAGATGGGCATGTTCCAAGGCTTGAAATAATTTAAGCTCAGCCTCTTCGGACACCTTTCTGGATCAAACATTTGCAGCAGCAACATCTTTTTGGTATGAGGACATGAGCATAGCGGCTTTGGACTTACATGCAGATAGCTCAAAAACTAGTTCAACATGGAGAGCTTTGTACTTGTAGATTTCTCCCCTCGCCCCTTGAAGTTGGCACTCAGCTGAGATCAGATTCTCTCGAAGAGATTCTTTATCGGAAGACACCTCATTCATGTGCTGCTTCAGCCCAAGGATTTCAGTATCTCTGACTCTAAGCTTCTCCCGCATTAGATCATCTTTTTGCTTGTGCTGAAAAGATCAAATTAGGGCATCAAACGCTCAATTAACTGAAGCACAAAAGAAGCCTACGAAGGTCATATTACCTGCTCATCGAGATTGGCCCGCTCTCGATATATCATCTCCAAATGAGCTCGATAATCGCCTATCCCCACTCATTTTGAGCATAAAGGCTTGAGTTATTCAGAAACGAGCTTCCTAAATTAGTCCTCACAACGAGCGACATCTGCTTGTGACTTGGAAAAGGCTTGGTTGGAGAGCTTTAAGGCCTGAAATCACATAAGAAGGGAGTCGAAAAAGCAAGAATCGAAACTCAAAATACAGTGGTAAAATCAATTTTACCTGTTGTCAAAGCTTCTCGGCTTATTCATAAATCAATGAGGCGTCGACATCGTGGCCTTCCTTATCATGACCTAAATCGATGGGCATGACGTATGCCCGATACCTTACTTAGACGAGTACCAAAATAAAGTATCTTTTATATCATTCTATCATAGGTAAATGAATCGGAGTAAATCATAAGGGAATACAAACTTATAAACATGAAAATCAGGATTATAAGGCCATCATGATTCTTTATATACTCGAAACATAGGTCGACAAGAACATACAAGTATCCATATACATGATACCTATATACAAGCCTCTAAGAACACATAATATCATAAAGATCGGGATAGAGTCCCGCCATACCAAATAATACACGTCTAAATTATACTAACCAAATAAGCCACTCCGAAGCAAATGGAGCGCACCAACATCTCCCGCTAAGCTGATAGCCTATTTGGAGAGCTCTCGACTTGTCTATCGGGACCTGCGAGCATGAAATACAGCATCCCCAAGAAAAAAGACATCAGTACGAATAATGTACTTGTGAGT
Organism: Nicotiana benthamiana; assembly: GCA_034376525.1. NCBI lineage: Eukaryota > Viridiplantae > Streptophyta > Magnoliopsida > Solanales > Solanaceae > Nicotiana > Nicotiana benthamiana. Next base: position 123,932,693 of record CM067338.1, on the reverse strand, counting down.
TCGAGTCTCCCCAAGAGCAAGGTGTGAAGTTATTGGAGGGAAGGATGTAGAGGGTCTATTTGGAACGAGCCTCTCTACCCAAGTGTAGGGGTAAGTCTGCGTACATACTACCCTCCCCAGGCCCCATTAAGTGAGATTATACTATATTGTTGTTGTTGTTGTTGTTGTTGTTGGTGTTGTTGTTGTTGTTGTATGTAAGTCACATAAATAAGTACATAACAGATATGGAAGAATATATATAGAGTAAATGACTCAACCTGTAAGTCTGGATAACTATAAATCATGAAATAATTACAGTATCATGCATATGCGTATGAATGTCGTGTATTGCATAGGTACTTGTTTCATAACATCATCAGGGCTCTGAGGGCATCCCATCATATTATCTCGGCCACTGTGGGCAAAATTATCGATGTATATCAGCTAATCAGGTGGTGGTGCGTATATACCGCTATAAACTTTTCCCATATCCCATATACATATGATATACATATATGTGCGCATATAACGCCATCTGGTCATGGGTCAATGTACATGTATAAATGCATGAAATGCATAAGAAATACGTTAATAAGATTATCTCGGTATGCCATAAAAATCAATATGCCTTCCGGATAAACTTTATCAAATACGTATTTTTGTGAGACCCATACACAAAAGATATAATAATAATTCATATGGAGAATCTAGACAACCCTAGTATTTCTATGAATATAGTCATTTATACAAGTTGCGTATGTTGCTCGTTTTATTTATATTATTTGGATCATGTCAAAAAAGAAAGAAGTGGTAGCCTTAATATACATGGGTCAATTCTCTTGACAATTCCTATAGCACACGTTGATTGCGAGGACACATAACGATGAATCGCATTAGGGAAATAATTAATATAATATTATGTGAGAAAAATTACACCTTACCCCTTAAAATCGCAAAATCTTGCTGTAACATTACTTAGTCTCGTATGATATTTTGTGGCAAAATCACGTTTTTTTAATGAACTGCTGAAGCTTTCCTTTGTATTTGGCCAAAAGAGTGTGTTGATTTAATTGATGCTTTCAGTTTTGGCATTACCAAGATCAATTCACGTTTTGTAGATACTGTTTAAACTTTCTTAATATTTCATCTTCACTTGTAACTTTGCCAAATGTATATTTGTCATCTCCCACATTTCCACCCTTGCCACATAATGAAATGACTTAAAAGAGTCATTCATGGGCTTTAAGGGGTGCTGCCACGTTGGACTCCTTAATTCTATTATTCAATTAATTAGGTAATATTTCGTTACTCGATAATTAATTAATTATCCGTAAAGTTAAAAATTATTCTCATTTACTTAATATATTATTCACTTTTTACATACCATATACACCTTACTATTATGGTCATGTAGTACCTTATATGGTACTAGTACCTTATACACCTTATTATTATGAACATGTTGTATTTTATTCCAATATGTCAAACTTGGACAAAAATTTATTTTCTTTGACTTGCTTCCCCTTTCACATTTACGAATTCATATTACTTGTTTGAAATAGCATAACCCTTATAATCTCCAAATAATCTTTTCCTTGGGCTGATGTCAGTTACCTTATGACAAAGTCAACGTACAACACTACAGAGTCCAACATCGTCGTAATGTAGTACTGCGGGATATGACATCTCACTTTTGAGCTCTCATTAATTTATTTATGGCGTATTTTCAATTACGAAAATATGGGGCGTAACATCATCCCCCCTTTGAAACATTCGTCCTCGAATGTTGACTGCTCTTGTGAATACTTTAGTAGTCCTTTTGCCATCTAGGGTTCACACTTTTAACCGTATCTCACGCCATCCCAATGTGATTCACCTTACGCGGGTATTTTAATCATGTCCAATTCATGAGATCCCTTTTTTTATTCGTTATAACATTACTCAATCTAGGACCAAACATCATTTTTTTGTCTACATAATTACACCATCATTCTATTAACAGGGTAACATTCCATCTTTTTGGAATATTATTAGTCTTAGACTCTTTTGAGTTCATTCAGGTTATACCAAACTTTCTATAACTCAGAAAAAACATTAGCTTTCTTATTTTAACGAGTCTTAATCCCGGTGAATTATCCATTCCCGTCACCATCTCACTCGCCCTTTCTCGTTCTTAATCCTGTCATAAAACTTTGTCGCTTTATTATACTTTATCTTGGGACCCATACATATCTATTTATATTATTCGCATCCTTCCTTCAACTTGCTTGCACCATAGATTTGCTTACGTTGTTCTCGAACATCTAGCGATATATCACATTGTCTCTAACTATCCTATACTCTCATAATCAAGCATTTCGATACCTAGACCATAGGCTAGAAGTATGCTACTGACGCTACTGCAATCATTCTTGGATATTGAATCCCCGCGCTTCTGGCCTTCTATCCCAAGTATGAAATATTGTCAACCTTCTGCTTTTGAGTATCTTGTTCATTGTTCACCTTTACCTTACTTTCCTTAAACCATTACATCACATCTTCTATCTCTTTCATTACCTTCCCTCCACATAGACATAATTCACATCCACGTCTTGAACTTCTATTATAATACATGTACCTCTTTATACAATCTCGTGAGAGCTTCATACTAACTTCTTATGATGTTGAGATACTTCTAAGACACATTATAGAATATGGCTACTGCATTATCTTTCTTGTACCTTTGATAGTAAGAGTGATTCTGCAATTTTTTTTATCATGATTTCTATAATTTTCAGGGTCCAATAATCAGATTCCTGATTTACTTCCTTGATGTATATCGTTAGTTTCCTCCTTCTTCTTGTCAGCCTTTATGTAAGCTTAAGCCACCTACCGATATACAGTTCATGGTATTAGTTATTATGTTTAGCCTTTCATAGGTGATGAGGAATATCTGTGATACTGCCCTTTGTCTATGGCTGTGCTCAATTCTTTCTTATAACTTATACGGAATTTTCTATGGCTGTATATGGTGCACGTATAAAACTCTAAACTCTTAAGTGCGTTCATAACGTAACTAACTTTGGATCATCTCAGCCTTCTTCAAATGTAAGCAATTACTTTTCTTGGTCTTTCTGCCCCCTTCTTGTGTGCATACATAGATTATCTTGGTGTCCATGCATATTGGAATTTCATAGAACTCATATGATCTTGAATATCACTTCTGATTTTACTTCTCGTTCCTTAGCCACAGTAGGTGTCATTTTCTTTTTGAGTGCACACAATGTTGTTGTGAGACTGTCGTTATAAGGCCATTTCCTCCTTAGATTACCTAGCTTAGGTTGAAGACTTCTTCCTTATTTCCTAAGCTAGCCTTTTTTAGTACTTAGGGAGAACTCTTTACCCTCATAAAGCTATGAGCTTATTACAGACCTTTTGATATCCTTTCGTGCCTATATTATCCGTAGTTGCTTATCTCCATGCCCTTGTTCTTGTAGGGTTGGTTCTAGACTGATATTTTGATTGCCTTGCTAGTGTCACTATCTTTCATTCCCATAATACTCATACAGTAACTTTAACATCCCCTCCTATCTGAATACTTCTTAAGTATTACAATGACGTTACTGCGAGGTTGAGTTCACTATATTGGATTTTACTATGTTATCTTGCATGATCTGTTTACTCATCTGTAACCTCTTTTTTGGCTATAACTAGGCTATTCCTTAATCAACTACCAGCTACTCGTTGGCCCATTCTCATAACAATTTTTCGCGTAATATTTCTTGGGTTATTTACTTTGTTTTAACTTATTGCTCGTACCAACTCCTTATATATTACTAACATTTCGGGCAGGAACCTTTGTTTCCTCTCAGTGACGTCATATTTGCATAATTTTCTAGAATCGTAACATATACGTAGGCTTCAAATAATTTCAATCACATTCCTTTTCATTTTTTTTTTGCATTCTTCTTTTACCATTTCATAATTATTAGCACCACTTAATTCTGGCTTAATGCCACATTATTACATATTCCCCCCTTTTGGGGAGTAATGAAAAGTGGATCTACAACGAGCTACCTATAGATATTTTTACTCTTCATCTTTGGCATCCTTTCATATCATCGATGACCCTTACTCGCCTTGGAGTAATCCTTTCGTACCAAGGATAGCAAAATAACTTACTCACGAGGATGAAACTAAGTATAACTTGCATATACAGTCCCTTAAGCTGAACTTTGCTCACATTGCTTGCTTTAGGGAAGCGTCTTCCTTAATAACCATTCTCTGAAGTTATCATGAATCTTCTTTTGTCATCCATTCTACTATTGCCAGAAAAAATATGAAATTCCTTTGATGACGACTATTACAAGTCTCTCACTCCCTAATTCTTGTTTAGTTTATCTTGTTCACTAAACCATAATGGTTTTATTACTCTGGCGTGTAACTTTTCCTCTTGGTAATCGCGCTAGAGTTAAGAACTTATTTCTCGAAGGCCTGTCATCTCACTAGAGTTGCGAACTAATGATGATTGTATGGCCTATGCTCTTTGTTGTCCTAAGGCCTGTCACCTCTTGTCTCTTTCTTCACTTGATTATAGATTTTGTAATATTGTCATCTTTTGACCTACCATTGTCATCCATGTACCACATCTTACTCATAATGCTTTATTAACTCTTTTCTTATTTTCTACTAACATTTATGCATATCACTTTATTTTGAAAACTCCAAAAAGACATTCTTTTGCTTTTAGCTTCCCTTTGCTCCATCCAGTGGCTCTTCAAGTTGCTTTACGTTCTCACTTTACTGGGGACACGAGCCACACTAAGGTAATATGTATCTCTTCAGGGCTTATAGTGTATGTCTTTGTTGTACTACTATCTGGCTGCACTATTTAAAGTGTACCATATGAGTTTACACAAGGAGATCTACTATCACACTTGTAATATCCTTTGGAAATATCAACTAACACAAATAATTCATTCACCATTTTGGTTTACTCTAACCCCAGCAAGATCCTGATATTTCATCCTTTTCTTAAACTACACCTGTTAGGCCCCATAGGGCATAACTGAGATAGGTAAGACTAATTGTACATACTTCTATTACCGTCGAGGGTAACACTCAATGCTTATATATTTTTTCCAAAACTATAATACTGATAATCTTCATTGACTGGGTGCCTCGTACCCTTCTTCACCTAGCTTCTTTTACTTCTTGAAAGTATTATCTTTCACCATAAATGTGGATAAATATTCTTGCCTTAAGGTTCCTTATCAAGAGGCTTACACCTTTCAGTACGCACGTGATCTGCTGAAGACCTTATAGTTACTCATCATAAGCATGATGCAAAGTCGAGTTCCTCTGACTCAACTCTTCCATAGCCATGTCTTTTATCAACCATCTTTGTGGATGTAAGTATCGTCTTGTTACGAGTAAAATAGAAGTTAGGAATTTGAATTCTTACAACTAAGCTCTACCACACAATCTAGAGTAAGAAGAAAGAGTGACAGTCCTAAATGCCCCGTATCCTTCTTCTTATAAGTGTAGTGCACTACACACCTATAAATAAACATCTGCTAGACACAGATTGTAGATTTCCTAGGACACCATTTTTGTCACATTCCAAGCCAATGGGCCGCGACAGACACTTGCTACCTTACTCAGCCGAGTACCAATATAACGTATCTTTCATATAATTCTATAATAGGCAAATGAATAGAAGTAAATCATGAGGGAATACAAACTTATACATATGAAGAGCGTGCCTATAAGGTTAGCATGATTCTTTATATGCTCGAAACATAGGCCGACAAAGCCATATAAGAATCCATATACATGATATCTGTCTGCAAGTCTCTAAGAATACGTAATATCATAAAGGTCGAAACAATACATGTCTAAATCATACTAATCAAATAAGCAACTCCGAAGCAAATGGAGCTCACAATGTCTCCCGCTGAGCTAATAACTTACTTGGAGGGCTCTCGACTTGTCTATCGGGTCCACGGGCATGAAACAGAGTGTTCCCAGACAAAAAAGGGATGTCAGCACGAATAACATATCGAGTATGTAAGGCACATAAATAAGTACATAACAGACATGGAAGAATACATAGACTAAATGACTCAACCTATAAGTCTAGATAACTGTGTAAATCATGAAATAATTATAGTGTCATGCATATGTATATGAATGTCATGTTGTTCATAGGTACATGTTTCATAAGATCATCAGGCTTCTGAAGGCATCCCATCATATCATCTCGGCCACTGTGGGCAAAATCATTAACGTATACCAGCTGATCAGGTGGTGGTGCGTAAATGAAGCCGTAACCTTTTCCCATATCTCATATACATATAATATACATATATGTGCGTATATAATGCCATCTGGTCATGGGTCAATGTACATGTGTAAATGCATAACATGCATAAAAATACGTTAATAAGATTTTCTCGGTATGCTATAAAAATCATTATGCCTTTAGGATAAACTTTATCAAATACGTATTTTTCTGAGACCCATGCACAGAAGATATAATAATAATTCACATTGAAAATCAAGAATATAGACATCCCTAGTATTTCTATGAATAGAGCCATTTATGAAAGTTGCGTATTTTGCTCGTTTCATTTGTGTTATTTTAATCATGCAAAAAAGAAAGAAGGGATAACCTTAACATACCTGGGTCGACTCTCTTGACAACCCCTCTAGCACCCATTTATTGTAACAACACGTAACGACGAATCATAGTAGAAAAAAATTTGTATAATATTATTTGAAAAAGATCGCAACGTAATCTCTTAATATCGCAAAATGCCGTTGCTATAACATTACATAATCTCGTATAATCTTTTGTGGCAAAATCACGTTTTTAAGGAATTGCTGAAGCTTTACTTTGTATTTGACCAAAAGTGTATGTTGATTGAATTGATGCTTTCAGTTTTGGCATTACCAAGATCAATTCACGTTTTGTAGATATTGATTAAGCTTTCTTAATATTTCATCTTCTTTTGTAACTTTGCCAAATGTTATATATGTGTCATCTCCCACATTTCCACCTTTGCCACACAATGAAATGACTTGAAGAGTCATTCATGGGATTTAAGGGGTGCTGCCATGTTGGTCTCCTTAATTCCATTACCCAATTAATCAGGTAATGTTCCGTTATCTGATAATTAATTAATTATTCGTAAAATTAAAAATTATTTTCACTTACTTAAAATATTATTTACTTTTTACATATATTATACACCTTAGTATTATGGTTATGTGGTACTTTATGTCTTAGTAGTCCATAAATACTAAGTATTTTAGCTTGAGCCGTATTTTATACCAATATGCCAAACTTGGACGAAAATTCATTTTCTTAGACTTGCTTCCCCTTTCAACATTACGAATTGACTTATTTATTTTTTGAAATAGCATAATCCTTTATAATCTCCAAATAATCTTTTTCTTGGACTGATGTCACTTATCTTATGACATATTCAACGTACAGCACTACAGGGTGCAATATCGTCGTAATGTGGTACTGCGGGATGCGAAATCTCACTTTCGGACTCTCATTAACTTATTTATGGTGTACTTTCATGTATGAGAATACCGGGTGTAACATTCCTCTACCCCGACAAAATATCCCTCAAACAAATTATTCTCTCCGGGGGATGCCCCAAGGACAGGAGTTTTCATATCTTGGGCATCCTGTATTTGCCCAAGAGAGAATGATGGCCCCGACAGAGGCTCGCCTACGTGTCGCGCCCCATTTTTCAAGCGAAATCAGGTTTATAACATTTGAAAGGACAACTTGTTCCTTTTGGGAACTGGGTTTGAATTCGAAAAGTCACCACCTAATGATTAAGGCACATTAGCACACCAATGGAATTTGATTTGGATAACTAGAGATAGGGTAAGGGCTTGAAATTATTTTAATAGGAAGGTGTTAAGCACCCCTCTGAATCCACTAGTGTGGTTTCCGTCCAGATAATTATTGTGAATTGAGGTGCTATTAACATATAGGCAGATAAGGCTCAAATAAGAGGGGATTTCAGTACATAATGGGTTGAAAGTAAATAAAGTTTGAAAGAACAATTAAAATAATTTTTAAAATAAGGAGTCAAAATGCTGAGGGAAAAGAAATGAAGAATAAAGGAAAAGGCTCCTAGGCTTATTAAAAATATGGATCATCCCACACAATGTCCAATAATCACCCCTCAGTGAGGGACCCGTGGTCATCATATCCATATCTACCCATCTCACCCCGTTAAGGTATTTAAAGCGCGAATTTGTTTTGATTACTTATTGCATGCTATTACCCATCCTACTCCTATCAGTTTCGGAGGCACTTAGGACTACTTGTGATGACCCGGCCCGTCGTCATGTGAGTTACATCCCCGTTCCCTCATATTATGTTTCCCTATGCTTTATTATCTGTATTTGAGGTGATCGAGTAGAATTGGATTGGTTTTAGATGGAAATGAAACACTTAGTCTCTTAAAAGAAAGCTTATTTTAGAAAAGTCAACCGGAAGTTGAATATTTTGTTTGAGGGCTTGGATGTGAATTCTGGTGATTCAGTTAGTTTCGAGGGATGATTTGTGACTTAGGAGTGCAATCAAAATTGAATTTGGATGTCCGGTGTAGAATTAGGCTTGAAATGATAAGTTAGAATTTTGGCGATATTCCGGTTGGTAGGTGAGATTGAGATTTTGATCTGGGAGTAAAAATGGAATTCTGAGAGTTGAAATAGCCCTGCTAGGTGATTTTTGTTATGTGTGCAAAGTTTCAGGTCATTCGGAGGCATTTAGGTCAGGTTTTTGATTGAATGTGCAATTCGGAAGTTTTTAAGAAACTTAGGCTTTGATTTGATGATATTTGAGGATTTTGATGTTGGCAATAGTGTTTTGATAGTTCGAGAAAGTTTGAATGAAGTAATAGAAATATGTCAGTTCTTTTGGTTGAGGTCCCGAGAGCCTCGGGGTGAGATCAGATGTTAAAACGAGAAGTTTTTGAAATTGGCTTCAGGTTGTATTGCTGTCATATGGTATTTCCGCTTCTATGGAAATGGACTGTAGAAGTGGTTCCGCAAAGGCGGGTGAAGGAGTGTAGATGCGATTTTGGAAGGGGTTGAGGAGTTCTACAGAAGCAGAACTTGGTCCGCATTAGTGGGTCCGCAGGAGCAGAGTCTTGGCCGCAGAAGCGGATTTGGGGATCCGCAGAAGCGAGGTCATTTGTCGCAAAAGCGAGGTTATTTGTCGCAAAAGCGGTCGTGGAGGACTCAAGTGAAAATTGCAGAAGCGGATGATTGGATGCAGAAGTGATACCTCAGAAGCAGTTAGGGGAACCGTAGAAGCGAAAACTGGACTGTGTTTATTGAACCGTGACTTTGCGATTTTGAATGAGATCAAACATTTGGACTTCAGACTAAGAGGGTTTTTGGGCTATTTGGAAGATGGTTTTGAGGGTTTTCATCATGTATTGAGTTTTGGACTTAGATTATGATATTATGGTGTAAAATCGTAGATTAACACTGAATATTCAAGGAATTAGAGGGTAAAAATAGAGGTCAGAGCTTGGAACTTAAGAGAGTTTAAATTTGGGATTTGAATGGGCAATTGAACTTTGATTTTGGTAAATTTGATTCTTATAGACTCATGGAAAGACGAGGAGTTCGGTGATGTATATTTTGTAATTTTTATAGAAGTGGGTCTGGGGCTCGGGTTTTGCCAGCTTCGTAATTTTTTGAGTTTTTCGATTATTTTTGATTGGGTTATGTTTCTTTGGAACATTTTAAGGTATTTGTTGTGGTTTTGGCCAGATTCAATGCGCCAGGAGGTTGATTCGAGAGGAAAGGGCATTGCAATCTAGTCTTCGGCTGGCTAGAGGTGAGTAATAGATGTAGATGATGACCGGAGGGTTTGAAACCCCGGTATATCACACCGTGACGCTATATTGAAGTGAGACACGCACTCTATGATGAGTGCGGGGTCGTTTGTGTTTGGGGATAATGGCTTAGTCCGCCCCGAGTGGTGTCCAAGGTGTTCTTTGGACTATAGACTGATTAGTAAACTTCCTAGTTGGATTGTTATGATATATCTGGGCTATGTGCCGGCTATTTGAATCCCTTGGGGATTATTATCACTACTTCCGCAATGTTAAAATGCAATATGATTTCAGTCCTGAGTTTTGTTAAATACTGTTTCGAAATGCTTAGTCACATTCCGAAGGTTTTAAATACTTAAACGATAATTTCTTAATAATTGAAACTAAGAACTAAAATATAACTTTGTTGTATAACTCACATACATATTCTGGACTGAGTGTAGATCGGGCTGCGTGCCACAATGATGATACGATGATATTGTGCTTGGGCTGTAGTAGCCCCTCCGGAGTCTATACCCCACAGTGATTGGGGGTATCTAAATGGATCGGGCTGTACACCGCAGCGGTCATGTGCATTGCATTTTATTCATTTTTTGATGTTTATCTGATCGATCTGATTCTGTTTGTTGTCATTTTAAACTGTTTGTTATAGCTTTGCATTGTGGTATTTTCATGGATTCTCATCTTCCGTCAATATATATACTTATTACTCATTGCGTTGGAAGTACTCACTTTACTCCGTGCACCATGTGTGCAGATTCAAGTGCAACGGGAGCTTAGTTGAGCGGTTTGCTGTCTTTGAGAGTTACTCGGAGTTGTCGAGGTAGCTGCCTGACGTCCGCAGGACCCGACTACTCTCCCTTATTCATTTATATTTCCGCATTCTACACTTATGTATTTGAGGACTTATTGTTCTATCTATTATTGAAATTATTAATCTTGTCCACTGTTATAATAACTCCATTACTGTTAATGATTTTTCATACTTGGGTTGTGAGTGCTGAAATGGTCAGGCTTGCCTAGCAATTGTGTTGGGCGCCATCACGACCGAGAATGGGGGCGTGACACTACTAACCCTAAAGGGGAGGGATAATAGTCTTATTAGAGGTTTCAAAAGGTAAAAACTCTAAGGTGATACTAAGCACATATTACATATTATGGGAAAAATCATATAAACAAACGAAGGCTCATGTATGCCTCCTTGAACAGAAAAGCATATAACTTGCATGGCTTTCACATACTTTTTAGGTCTGATTGAAAATACTAAAGATGAATCGAGACAGATTAGTTTATACATAACTCAGATACTCAGATAAGAAGTCCAAGTCAGGCTTGCCTGGTGGTTGTAATAATTAACAAAAGTAGATTCAGTTTTCAATTATCAATGGGCTTGCTAAGTGTTCAGATGGGGTCCTATCGGCATGTTTGCTAAACTTTGTTAGACAGGGGCTTAGATTATCACAGAGATTTAGAATTAAACTAATTGATTACAGGTTTTGCAGGTGATAGATATACTATTATTGATTTTGCATCTAACATTGAGTGAAGCGAATCAGATTCTATTAGAAACACCTATATGCATATTTTCTACACGTTGCTGATTTTTAAACCTTATAGAAGTGGTGTCAAAATGCAGAAAATCTTATAGACATAGTATCTAAATGCAAATTTATTTTAAACCTTATAGACATGGTATCTAATGCAGGAGTTGTTTCTAAACCTATAGACATGGTATCTAATGCGGAACGTGTTTTAAACCTATAACATGGTATTTAAATGCAATTTGAATTAAAACATTCCTATAGGCATGGTTTCTAGGTGATGTTTGGAATATGCAGAATTATATTTGTACTATAGGCGGGGTTTGAATATGTAGAATTAGAACAATCCTATAGGCATGGTTTCTATATGTAGTTGAATATGCAAAATTAGAACAGTCCTATTGACATGATTACCCTTTGCATACATAGTTACCCCAACACTGTTTCACTAGCCAACACTAAGTATTCATTACAAATTATTACAAACAAGAATAAAAAATACATCAGAAAACACAAAGAAAATAATTACAACCATAGAAGGCTTGATTCTTGACTTCCTATCTGAATTTTGAGATAGACCAACTCAAAGACCACCGATCCAAAGCCTTTCTTCGATTTGAGTGTGTCAGAGTTCCCTAAGAGCCTCAATGGGACTCCAGGCAGTTCTCACACCCAAATTCTATCACCACAATTGGGACAAGTGCAGTGTGGATGGGCCAGCCCTCAAGTGTCCACGTTTAGAGGGAGCTCAATGGGTCCCAAGGCAAGACTCACAAGAGGGGGGAGGAATTTAAGTCTAAGAGAGAGTGAAAGTGAAGAAACATGATTCCGTGGGAATAAAAGAGAGGGAAATAGCCTCGAAAAAGTTGATAATTTCGTACAAAAGGGGTTTAGGGGGTTGGAAAGTTGGAAAGAGCCTGTTCTTAGGCAAGGGTAAGCTTTGGGTATACACAACAATAGAAGATACTGGCATGCCTATAAGTCAATCAGAACACACAATAGCAGAGAAACATAGATGTTAGGATCCCAGGGATCAAGCTTGAGTCATGCGCAGTAATATTCAGTACTGTCATGCCTCAAACAAACCATAACATTGAACACACATTGGAGTGGGGATTTAGAATTCATAATAAATTCAGAACATGCAGAAGGAAATTATAACATGTTAAAGTAAGTATTGAGTTAAACACAAGCAGATGGCATACAAGAACGTAAAAATCATTAATTAAACACATTGTTGTGATGCTAGAATCTTAATCATAACATACCAGTTCAGAGAAGAAAAATACAGTAAAAGCAGGTAGCAGGACTTTGAAGGCAGGCCATAGTACAAGAAACAAGAAAGAATATTTTTTTTGAGTGTGAGTGTGAGTTCAGAACCTAAGAATGTTCGTTTGTTGTGATAATGAAAGAGCAAGGTATTTATAGTTTGTAAACCGGTAAACAATAAGGCAAGAATCATAATTTAGCAGTAATTATGGAATTGGGTGCTAATTAAAATCAATCAGTATAAGAACTTCCTTTTACTATGGAGTTAAACATAAAACGGTAATGGACAAAAAACATTTAAGGAAAAATATCAAGTAAGCATCTTGTGCAGAGTAGACAATTAGGGGTAAATAAATCGGGATTTAACTAAGGGAAGAATCTTTAAAATACTCGGTTAACCAAATAAGGTAAGAAAATAAAGCAAAGTTGTAGCATATGGAGACAATCAGCATGTAGTAAATCAAGGAGTCTGGGATTTGAAATTACTAATTTGGGGAGAATAACAGGGGTTCCATGAATAAAAAAATAAACTAAGTCAAAAATAGGAGAATTGAAAGTCTAAGGAAAGTTTTCAAATAAAACCAAGAAACAGGGAAATCAGTAAGGCGAAACAAGGAAAGAGTAAATAACTTAACACATGGATGCAATCAAAATTACACAAGGAGGTTAAATCAATCCAAAATTAAAGGTCATTTCATAGGGAAATTCGGCATATAAAAGAGTGCAAGGTTAAATTTAGGATAAAGAGAAGCGTCATGCAATCACAAAGTTAGTAAGTACTGGACTATCAAAACATGGTGGTTACATAGGTCAATATTAGTTACTCAATAATAGAGAAAAGAGAGAGTATCAAATAACATGCAAAGAGGTAAAGATAAAAGAACTTATAGCAGAGTTTCAATGGTAGCAGAAAGTGAAAACCACATAAAGAAATAGAGGCTGAAACAAAAGATTTCGAAATTTAGTTAAGCAATAGATGAAGCAACTTCAGAAACTCGAATAGGTCCAAAGAAATTAAGGTTTTGAAACAAGTCAAATTTAGAGCCTGAATAACAAGTAAACCACATAGAAAATAGTCTCCGAACTCGAATGAACCCCAAAGTTATAGGAATTTCAACACAATCGAGCATGGAGATGAAAAGAAAATAAATCGATCAGATACTTAACAAAATAGATTCAGAAATATCAAAAAATACTAAGACTTTTAACATGCACACTTAAGTAGAAGAGCATCATAAAGAAACATAGTAGAACATGTTAAAAATCAGAGAAATCTTTGAAGTGACTTAACCAAACCCTAAATCCGAAAAGATAAAAGGGGTTTTGAAGGCAGAGAAAGAAATCTTGAGAAAATGTTTGAAATTTTAGGGTAAACACATATCTAAAATAGATCTAAAAGAAATTGGAAAAACCTCGAAAGCTAGGGTTTCATAAGAACCCAAGATGGTGAGAAAGGCTTGGAAACCATCAATCTAAGCAGGAGAAGTCAAGAGTCAGGTTTGAATAGCCATGGCTGGCCGGAGCAAGGTCAAAGACGACCAGAGATAACCATAAAAACTGAGATTGACCAAGGTTTGGGCCAAGATTCTTCATGGTCTGGTCTTGAAATCATAGTAATCGGGCATGTATGAGGCAAATGCAGGCCTTCAATGGCTTTGGAGGCCATGGATTTGGGAGATTTTCCACTGCGGCTAGGGTCCAAGAGAGAGTTTGAGAGAGAATTGGGAGAGAGGGGGATTCAAAGGCGGCTACAAGTGAGAAATGATTAGGGTTTTGGCGTAGTTGGGAATTAAAAAAAGAAAGGGCTGATGTGAACCGTTGATCTAGGCGATCCACGGCTGGGATAAAATAGGGAATCCGTACAAGTTATTTAATTGGGTCGTGGGTTTGTTCAGACAGGGAATGGGTCATGGTAATTGGTTTTAAAATTGGTTTCGATTGGGGTGCTAAATCCGGCTAAACCAGAAATTAAAATGGGCTACAATTTAAATAGCCATTTTTCTCTATTTGATTTTTTATTAAAATAGTAAAATAATTTCTGGAAATAAATTAAAGGTTCTAAAATGATTAATAATACACAATATCAAATTAAAAATAATGGAGTTAACTTTTATAAATATAAACACAACTAGATCTTAAAAGATGCTAATATTGCAATTATATGTAATTTAGCTTTAAAAATAAAAATATGAAAAAATTATATTAGGTATATTTAGTATAAGTATGAGAATCCAATAAAAGTTTTTTAAAAATTAAGAAAAATTAATAAAATATTGGGACATACTTATATATGCATATACATGCTATTTTGAAGGTATTTTTCATATTAAAATATACAGGGAAAAATTGGGTTCAACAGCTGCCCCTATTTACCCGGGAAGGATGAAAGAGTTGTCGGGTAAAGATATGATGACCAATTTTGATCAATCGAAATGGTTTGAAGAGGGTTGGTCGTGCTCTAGCTTCTAAGCTTCCTACATATCCCTGTTTTTAAAGAAATCAGGCCACATGTAATTCAGGATCCCTCAGCGGAGTATGTCGATGGAGACTTTCAAGAACGGACATAGTATTTTGGACGGGGTGAATGGTCGAAGTCGGATAGGGCTGCGGGAACTGGAGTGGGATTGCTCCTTCCAAGATGACTGTTGCTCACCGGTTCACATACAAATAAGTAACACAAGTGTATATTGTGCGTAAATTTAAACATGATGTAAATTTCCGTCGGACCACGAATGTTTGTCTTTGGACAGTTAGGATGACGTCCTAAGACCATGATGTCGTGGGCCATGAAGAGTATAGTAAGGATTCATAGGCCATGAAATGATGCTTTCAGGTTATGAGAATGATGCCTCTTAACTATGATGCCTTTGAATAATAATATGCAAACGGTTAAAGAGGGGTCCTCAGGCCATGGCATGTTGTTCTCGGGCTATGAAAATGGTGTCTCTGAATAATGATGTCCTTTGTCGGTTTAGCGATCTTTCAGCCTATGAGATGCAGTATTTGGCGATCTTTCAGCTTATGCAATGCAAAAGGTGGCGATCTTTTAGTCATTTAAATGTAAATGAAGTGGCGATCTTTCAGCCATGCAAATAGTATATTTCATGATTTTGCAACTCAAGTTCCTGTATCCAAAGAAAAATCATGAGTTTTGTGAATGGGAGGTTAGTTTGTATCCCCGCTGGCCTTGCTTGACCTGCTTGGCTTTAATGTGGTGATTCTGTACGCATCATTGGGGTAGCGGTTCTAAATAGAGTGATTTCAGAATAAACATGCATGATTTAGTAAAAATATAACACAAATAACATGATTAAAAATAGCTTTCATTATATGAAGCGACGACTACTACGTAGTTTAATACATTGCAACCTTTCTTGTTACGGAATATCGAGGGTCCTCCTCAAAACTTTGCCCCAATTACCAATTGCGAGGGGGCGCGGGGGGGGGGGGGGATGAAAATTTATTGAATTATGACTGAACCCATAGGGCTGCCTACGTATCCCTTCTTAAACGGGAATCAGGCCAGACGTAGTTCAAATTACATCATATAAGGAAACATGAAAAACTACACGTAGTAGTGCTTGACTACATATGAATTGATTGGTTTTGTCCAAACTTCCCCATATATTTCGGCAAGTATAAGAAATACTCCTGTCAGAACCCGATGAACCATGTATGGACCCTTCCAGTTGGGAGAGAATCTCCCTTTGGCTTCATCTTTGTGGGGGAAATTTCTTCAACACTAGCTGCCCTGGTGTGAATTGTCTTGGGTTGACTCTTTTGTTGAATGCTCTGGACATTTTGTTCTGATAAAGCTGACCGTGGCAAATTGCATCCATTATCTTTTCATATATAAGGGCTAGTAGCTCATAACAACTTTTCACCCACTCTGCATCATCGAGCTCAACTTCCTGTATGATTCTTAAGGAAGGAATTTCTAATTTGGTAGGAATGACTGCCTCTATGCCATAAACCAGTATATAAGGGGTTGCCCCTGTGGATGTGTGGACTATTGTGTGATATCTCAGTAAAGCAAATGATAACTTCTCGTGCAACTGCTTATGCTTCTCTATCATTTTCATCAATATCTTCTTAATATTCTTGTTGGCGACTTCTACAACGTCATTCATTTGACGCATATAGGTTGTAGAATTCTTGTGTCTGATCTTGAAGGTTTCACACATAGCTTTCATAAAGTCACTGTTGAGGTTGGAGCTATTATCAGTAATGATTGATTCTGGAATCCCGAATCGACAAACAACACGTTCGCGAACAAAGTCTGCTTTCTTAGTCACTGGTCTGTAAGATACTACTTCGACCCATTTGGTGAAATAGTTGATTGCTACTTGGATAAACCTGATCCCGTTGGAAGCGGCAAGCTCGATTGATCCAATAACATCCATTCCCAGGCGGCGAACGGCCATGGTGAGTTTGTTGTATTAAGCTCATTTGGTGGCACCTTTATCATGTCTGCATGTATCTGGCAGCCGTGGCATTTTCGGACATACTGGATGCAGTCCACCTCCATAGTCATCCAAAAGTAACCAGCTCGGAGTATCTTCTTTGATAAGACAAAACCGTTCATATGTGGACCACATGTCCCAGTGTGAATTTCATTGAGTAGCCTAGCTGCTTCCTTTATGTCGACACACCTTAATTGTCCCAAATCAGGAGTCATCCTATACAGGATTCCTCCACTGTGAAATAAATTATTGGACAACCTCCAAAGTATGTATTTCTGAGCAGGATTTTCAAGTTCTGTGTACTCACCCTTTGCTAAATATTCCTTGATATCATGAAACCAAGGTTTTCCGTCTGCTTCTACCTCAATATGGGCACAATAAGCTTGCTGATCATAGATGTTTACATGAATGGGATCAATGAAGTTTTTGTCTGGATATTGAATCATAGATGACAGGGTGTCCAATGCATCGGCGAACTCATTCTAGACTTTGGGAACATGTTGGAACTCCATCTTCATGAAACGTTTCCTCAATTTTTGTACATGATGCAAATACGGGAGTATCTTAGAGTTCTTGGCCATTCTTCACGCACCTGACGTATAGGTAGGTCCGAATCTCTAATCACTATAAATTCTTGAATGTTCATATCAATGGACATTTTGAGCTATAGGATGCAAGCTTCGTACTCGGCCATGTTTTTGGTGCACGGGAACTCGAGTTTGGCGGACACCGAATAATGCTGACCAATTTCTGATACTAGGACGACTCCTATGCCAACTCCTTTGAGATTTGCTGCTCCATCAAAAAACATTCTCCATCCTTCATAGGATTCTGCAATGTCCTCTCCTATGAATGATATCTCTTTATCAGGAAAATAAGTTTTCAGGGGTTTTTATTCTCCGTCCATGGGATTTTCAGCAAGGTGACCTACTAGTACCTGTCCCTTGATTGCTTTTTGAGTCACGTAGACAATGTCAAATTTACTTAATAGGATTTGCCACTTTGCTAGCTTGCCAGTGGGCATGGGCTTCTAAAAGATGTACTGATCCATCCTTGATAAGAGATATGTATTATAGGCACATAAGTAGTGTCTTATCTTATGAGCCACCTAAGTCAAAGCACAATAGGTGAATTCTAACAAAGAGTACCGGGCCTCGTACGGGGTGAACTTATTACTGAGGTAATAGATAACAAGCTCTTTCCTACCCATTTCATCATGCTATTTCAGAACGCCTCCGAAAGCTCCATCCAATACTATAAGGCAGAGTAATAGAGGTCTACCTGGTTAGGGCGGGACCTAAACTGGTGGCGTTGATAGGTATGCCTTGATATTGTCAAAAGCTTTTTGATCGTCGCTGGTCCATTTGGTAGCGGAATCCTTCATTAACATCTTGAAGATTGGCTCATAGATAACTATAGATTGTGCTATGAAACGACTGATATAGTTGAGTCTCCCCAAGAAACTCATCATGTCCTTCTTGTTCTTTAGCAGCGGAAATTCTTGAATAGCTTTTACTTTTGATGGATCCAATTCTATTCCTCGGTGACTCACAGTAAACCCTAGCAATTTCCAGCAAGAACCCCAAATGCACATTTTGCGGGATTTAGCTTTGGGTTGTACCTTCGTAGACTATTGAAAAACTTCCTCAAATCTTCCATGTGTGGCCTTCTTGGACTTGATGATAACATCATTTACATATACCTCTTTCTCTTTGACATTTTTTGCATCTCCTAGGTTAAAAATCTCAGTCTTATCCAGGTTGGACTTAGGTCTGCTCTCAAAATTCTCAACCTCTTTAAGAATCTCTTTTGGTATGCAATCTTCAGCTGAATCTATGGTCCGTTTGTTGCGTTGTCTCATTGCATGTCACAGTCATCAGTTCATCAAGGTAAGTAATAGTAATGTTGTATAAGTAAAGTAATGAGAGAAAACAATAGTAATAAGTGTTGATTCATAAGAAAAGTGAAAATGCTTTGATGAATTGCATAATTGTTTTGAACATTGGAGATCTTATTGCAGAAATTAAAAGTGTGCTAGGAAAAAATAAAAATCTTTCGGTAAATCAAAACATTGGCTGTTTTAGACTTGCTACCCTGAGGCTCGTCGGTTCTAGTTGTACTAGTGGTCCAGTTATTGAGGCAGGCCCCTCTGCTCACGGCCTGTATGCAAGGGACTTTCTCCCCCTCCTCCTTGAGAACAACATAATAATCCATGTCATTGTCCTCTAAGAACAAGTTCTTCACTGCCGTGAGTACTTCTTCTTCCGATCCAAAGATAACATTGGCTAGTTGGAAAGTATGCTCCAAATGTGGTATTGGCTACTCTAGAGGATAGTTAGGACATCGCCATAGTGGCGACCAATTGTTGAATTCCTCCCAGGTGTACTCATATCCCAGACTAATAGTGGTGCCATATTTCTTGCATTTTATGGGCTTAGGAATTCCTCTGAGGTTCGTTTCGAGTCCTTTGCCAGGTTTTTACCCACTCCAATTTAGTATGCTCAAGATCTTGTTATCCCACCATTTGTCCTTGTCAACATCATTTACTCGTTCTATGTGATAGTAAGTCTCTCCTCCAAGCCTCTTTCTCCCCTCGATCGATGAAATGGTCTGGCGATTGTATATAGGGTTGCTACCGTCGCCGTGAATAATCACTTCCTAGTAGTTCCACTCAAACATTACCGCCTAATACAGTATTGAAGTTGTGGCCCCAGTAGTATGAATCCATGGCCATCCCAACAACAAATTGTAAGATGTTGGCATGTCTATCACTTGGAAATCAACATCAAACCAAGTTGGCACCATTTGCAACACAGACTAATCTCCCCAATGGTGGACCTTTGGGAGCCTTTGAAAGCTTTCACATTGATAACTCCATCCTTTATTTCATGCAGTCCCTTACCCAACTTCTTGAGTGTGACCTGCAGACAAATGTTGAGGCTAGATCCTCCATCGATTAGGATTCTGGTGATAAAATAGTCTTTGCATTACACGGTGATATGTAGTGGATTGTTCTCACCCAACCCTTCAGGCGGTAGCTCATCCTCATGAAATGTAATTTTGTGACTTTCCAATACCTATCCTACCATGTTGACAATTTCCCCGCCAGTAATATTTCTAGGTGTCGATGCCCTGCTTTTTTTCTAAGTAAAGTACAAGTCCTATAGACATGATTTCTATGTGATTTGGAATGTTAAAGTTCTATAGGTATGATTTCTAGATGGTATGCAACATTAAAGTTCTATAGACATGATTTCTAAGTGATTTGCAATGTTAAAGTCCTACAGGCATGATTTCTAGATGATTCGCAATATTAAAATCCTATAGGCATGATTTCTACCACTTGACTTATGCAAATAAGCGTAAAACTCTCCCACATCCTTTTCACTATAATCCTTAAATTCTTTTACGAAGTTTGTTACAGAACCAAAAAAAGTAAAAAAATATGCATTATAGCCTATAGTTAGATCCGAGAAGCCTAATTCAATCTTAATACCCAATAACATGTGTTTTACCAAATCCGTATTCCATATTCCAAGACATTCTCTTAAAGTGTTTCAAAGTTCCAAGGGATTTCAGGAAGCCCAGACAATGCTTGAACCCTAAAGATTAAATAGAGTAGTGCAATGTGTGGAATTACCAGCCCTTAGGCATCCAAGTTCAGAGGGAACTCTAAGGTCCCTAAGCATGGCTTACCACTGCGGGGTAGGACTTAAAGAACTAAGAATAGGTGTACAGTGAGGGGATTAGAGGAGAACAAAGCAAAGGATGGTCATACCCAGTCAAGGGTGGGACTGGCACACCCCCAATCCTGTACTTGATTCAAGCAAATAAAAGAGCAGACTTTCAGAAGTCACACATGAGTATGAGTGGTGATTAGGATACTACCATACCCTAGTCAAGGCTCAACACGTAAAAGGAGTGAAGGGAAGGGGACTGGTTGAGTAAAGGTTCAAAAGAAACTAATCCTAAGTCAAGGATAGCAATAGGCTGCTACCTCAACTTAAAACATACTCACATACAGGGGATTAAAGGGAAAGGGATTGATTTGAGTGAAGGTTCAAAAGAACATGATCCTAAGTCAAGGATAGCAATGAGATGCTACCTCAACTTTGAACAATACTCACACAAAAAGGGGTTCAAGGGAAGCGGATCACATGAAAGCATTCGTTAAAAGAATAACAGAACTCAAAAAATGTAGGAGCATGAGACATGACAGGCTAAGGTATAGTCATTTAGTGCCAGAAAAACATGTAATTGAGGGGTCATGTAGAAGGAAGAAGTGAACACATAGCTTTAGGGAATAATATTTAAATTGTAGATGCCTAGCAGTTGCAAATTCCAAATGATAAAGTAAGAGAACAACCAGAGAAGAAAACACAAGAAGGACATCAACAGATTCCCAAAGTCTAGCCTTGGCTTTCAGCCGGATAGACAGAACGGTAACACAAGTAGCAGAAAAGAGTAGAAAACTTTGAGTGTATGTGTATTGAACTCAGTTGTTCTGTCGTTTGAAGAGAAGAAGTAGGGTATTTATAGTTTGAAAATAGGTGGTATGTAAGGCAAAAATATAATTCAATACCAATCAGAACCAATTAGAAGAGGGGATTTCTTTTAATTAAGGAATTTGAATTTGAATAGGAGAGGGCAGAGTTTATTTAAGGAAATAAGATCAGGAACATATTGGGTAATACATTGTAAATACATAGGAAATTTAAAGTACCCGGTTTAGGTAAATAAGGTAAGAGTAAAATCAATTAATCACATAGTAAATCAAGGATTCAAATATTAGAATTTAATAATGAATGAAGTCAGGAAACAAGTGCAAATAAAACAAAGAGTGGATCAAATAAGTTCATACAGAAATCAATCCCAAAATTAGGGTTGTTTAGAGAGGAAAAGGTCTGATTATAAACGAGAGTGTAAATGTAAACATGCGAGGCTAAAAATTAACAGAGCAGTCATGCAATCAAAGCAGAAGAACATAGCCAAGGATGAAATCAAAAGGTCTTGCAAGGCTTAGCAAGAATCAGAAACATGAGATGAGCTTAGAAGATTTACGCTGGTTTTTGAAATAAAAAAGGCGAAAAACAAAAGACTCATACACAAGCAAGTTTGAAAATCCCCAAAATCCAAGGTTTCTTCCACGAGTCAAAGGTAAAGATGAAAGAATAGAAATCAGGCAAGAACAAACTTAGGGAGTCCACAGAACACAAACATTCACAGAAAGCTGAGTAACAAAAAATATAGTAAAGCAATAACTCGAAAACCCTACGATGAATTACAATAAAGAAAAAATGCACAGAAATCATAGTGAAATATATAGGAATCACACTGAAACCCAAATAATGCAAGAAACCACAGTCTAACAAATAGAAATCACAAAAGCCTAAGTTTTAAGAAGATGAACAGTTTTAAAAACAAAAAATCGAAAAGATGTGGAAAAATACTTTAATGTCTCAGAAAATAGCACGGATCTGAAGTATATCTTTGAGAGAAACAAAGAAAACCTCGAGGACTTAGGGTTTTAGAGAAAACCCTAGAGAGTGAGAAAGGCTTGGAACAGACTGGTTCTGAGTCAGAGATGGACTCGTAGGGCTAGGACTTGCCGTAGATAAACCGGAAAGGGCCATATAACTTGAATCAGAGAGCTTCTAAGCCGGGTTCTTCAAGGCCGGACCTTGAATCCTTATGCAAGAGGAGGATAACGGTGAGTGAGAGTAGATATAGGTTACACAGGGCCTGAGAGGTCATGATTTCCGGTGGAATAGGGTCGAAGACCGGCAAAGAGGGCTAGGGTTTTTGAGAGGAGTTGAGAGCATTTGAGAGATGAAGGGGATACAAGGGTGGTTGTTTGGTGTAGAATGATTAGGGTTAGGGGGGCTTGTGCGTTAAAAAAGGAAAGGAAAATCGTGGACCGTTGATTAAAACAATCAACGACCATGATTTAAAATGCGGTCCGGGCAGGTTAGTTTGATTAGGTTCGGGTTGGGTAGGAACAAAATTGGATTGTGTAATTGGGGGGTTAGATTGGGGTCGAAATTAGGCTATAATTGAAAGTAAAATGGGCTGTAATGGAAATAGCCACGTTTCATATTGTGAATTCATAAAAATAGTAAATGATATTTAAAAATTAAATTAAAAATATTGACTTAATAAACAATGCTTAAGTATCAATTTTAAAATATTACAATTGATTTTATGATTGAAAAATACCGTTAAATCGAGAAATAGGCTAAAATTATAATTTCATGCAATTTTAGTTTAAAAATACCTAATGGACTTGTACAATTATAAAAAAGATCAATTAAATTATATTTTTATGTAAATGTGAGGATAAAATAAATTATTCACCAAAATAAAAAGTTTTGGGAACAATCATTGGATTTTATAGTGCAAAATACGCCATAAATCGGTTTTAAAAATCTTTAAAATTTTTGAAAAAAATACCAAAGCCCTTGGGGATGCTTGTATATGTATATACGTGATATTTTGAATGTATTTAGAGTATAAAAATATATAGGAAAAAATTAGGTATCAACACTTGGCACGTATGCTTCACTCAGTACCCTCAATATAGCATTCTTGTGTGCCTCAAAATTTTGTAGCAAAGCAAGGATGTAGATCATTGTCGGTGGTTTGTTCAACTGATCGATGATCGAGTGTTTCTTGGCCTGTATCTTTCTCCAAAGATCGTCTGGACCGGTCTCAATGATGGGTGACCGATTGGAGGCTTGCTTTCTTGACTCAGCTAGATGTTTAGGGGTATAGACCCTACACATATTTTCATACCATGTGCGGCAACGGTTTCCTCGAACCTAACCTTGCCTTTCCTCCTTGCATCGGTTGTATAGTCTCATGGTATAGCCTTTGTATGGTATGCAATCATGGTTGACATCGCCACTGGGATTGACATGGATACCTTTACTCCGAATGGAGCATGTGCCTTGGGTGGTAAAATTGCAACTTCAAATGGTGGGGGTATATTTTCCGGAGTCACAAATTCGTCCTCAATAGGTGCTGGCATCTTTGCAGATGATGTTGCTTCAAACTCGAGTGGTACAAACATATTTACCTCGGTATCCCTAGAGGGCTAAATTTGGACCATGATCAGGATTAAGAGTAATTGTTTACTTCTTTGGGTCATCGCTTTCTGCGATCAAATCGATTGATCCTTCGGTATCACAATCATCCTCTATTTCAATCATGCGAACGCCTCAACCCTTGTGGTATGGTAGAGGGTTATTATAAACATTCGGAGCGCGTTCCTCTACCTCAATAATTTTGTTACCAATTAAAGTCTGGATCTTGTCTATCAGAGAACGACATTCATCAATAGTGTGTCCAATCATGCCGAAATTGTATGCATAGGATTTGTTTGGATTAACCCACGAAGAAGGGTTCTTAGGGGTTACAAAAAGGATAGGGGTGACATAACCAGCAACTTTGAGTCTCTCGTACAGGTGGTCAATAGGTTCAGCAATGGCTGTATACTCCTTAGGAGGTTTGTGATTAAAATTTGGCCGAGGTCTTGGGAAGTTTTGGCGTGCAGGAGGTGATTGATAGTGGGATGGTTGAGCATTGTAAGCTTGGTAAACATGTGCAAGTTGGGAATATCTGGATGAAGTAAGCTAATATGTGGGAGGTGGAAGTGATTGATAAGTGGGTGGTAGAGCTCGGTAAGAAAGTGAGGGTGCTTGGTAGTTTGGAGTAGGCTGATATGTGAGTGGAGGCATTGGGTAGGTTTGTTATTTGATGGGAGATTTGGTTCTTTTGTGCAACCATTACGGCTCCTACTTTCCTTTTCTTGGATGCACCACCAGACTGTAAGGCCTTATTGGCAGCTTGTAAGGCCTCGAAGAGTGTAACTACACTACTTTTGATGCCCTCTCCTATCCTTTTGCCCAGCTTGATAATGTCAGAAAATTTGTGGCTCTCAATAATCATCAACCTTTCATAATTCTGCAGGTCCTGAGCCCAGATGAAAAATTTGTTCATTTGTTCCTCCTCTAAGGCAAGTCTGACCTTAGCATCTTCGGACCTCCGAGTAGCATACTCGCATAATGTTTCTATAGGCTTCTTTTTTAGATTCTGAATGTAGAACACATCCAACGCATTCTCTGTGTTAAACCTGAACCTGTCCATAAAAAATGAGACGCCACATTTACCCAGTTTGACCATTTATTCAGATCTTGGCTAATGTACAAAGATAAGGCATCTCCTATCAGACTCCTCATGAAAATCTTCATGCAGATTCTCTCGTCTTTTCCTAGCCCAACCAGCTTGTCACAGTATGTTCTCAAATAGACTCTCGGATCCCCTCTACCATCAAACATTTCGAACTTTGGAGGTTTGTACCCCTCGAGAATTTCGACATCAGGCTGTATGCAAAAATTTTCGTAGTTCAATCCCGCAGTTCCCTTGCTTCCTTCAATGCCTTGAATTTGGCTAGTCAATTTCTTAAGTTATTCAGCCAGGTTCCTGATGAGCGAGTCTTTATCAATAGACTCGGGTGTGTTTTGAGATGCATTGGGTAGAGTGTAGCATAGTCTGTACATAGACGGGGGTATTATGGTGGGTGTGGAAGTGGTCATTTGTGGAGTTTTGGGGTTTTGGGATAAGCAACGGGGTGTTCTTTGAGGTTTGACAGGCGTTGCAGTGGTGGTGAGGAGCGGGATGGTTTTGTTGCTTTTAGATATTTTGTGGAGGTGTGGGGTTCTGAGCATTTGGGAAATTGATATCTGGAGTGGTGTGGGAAAATGACAGATTTGCCAGATTCTGAACCTGAATATGTTCTTCTTGGAATATCAATAGCTTTTGTTCGAGATGGGATGCATTTTATTTGGAAACCTGTGTACGATGACCATGAGTGACCTCTACCCGTTCAGTGAATTCTCTTTTCTGATGTTGTTCAAATCTTCCATCTTCCCTTTGTTCTTGTTTTTGACAGGACTAAGAGGAGGAGTGGTTATAGGGCCTCTGGATCTCCTGGAATAAGATGATTTTGACGGAGTGTACGAACTAATCTTTGCGGAGGGGAATAAATAAACAAAAAGTAAAAAAAAAGGTAACAATTTAGTGAGTATTATAAAAAGCATCGCGATATTTAAATACATAGTGAAGAATGTAAAACGTGTCCTAATTTGGGAACCTTTTTGTGCCCGAGGTAGGCCTAGCGACAAATTGATTTGGAGAAGTTAGAATGTTAAATGCCTCATTTTATTGATAATAAATAGGCGGATTCCAAATAGATATGAGATAGCAGGAAATAAAATGTTACTAATGGCCATTGGCCATATATTTGGTCCTAGAAGGACCTTCTCCAGACTCGAAATCTTTGGCTCTGTCGAACAACTTCCCTAACTCGCGAAGTCCCAGCATAGGTTCTGGCTAGGTGTCTGCCCTCATTTCCTTCAGCATTCTAGATATCGTCGATTCTTCTGAGAAATTTCCTTTCCAGCTCTACCATGCCCCGCTCCATGTATCCCAGTCTCTTATTGGCACTGACAACCATATCTTTCCACTCATCGATCAGCTTTTGATTGGCTTTTTGTATCTCACGGTGCTCGCTTTTGCATTCCTGGATCCTCTTGCAAAGTTGAGTGTATTTGACCTATGCCTCGGTCTTTTCATCTATGATCCTGCGACCTCAAACAAATCCCGGCTGACCCAGACCATTATGATTATCCTCTAACCATCTTGAATAGTAGGGAGAACAACCGGCATGGTATCTATCTGGCTCGACGGTATCAGTTCCCATGACGATATTGCAGTGCCACATATGTTGAACTTGGCACTTGTAAGGGATATCATCATCCTGGAAGTTGGCCCAAAAATAACTCATCTTATCAACCCTGGGTAGAACCTGCTTCCTACCAGCTTTCCGCATGATCCGGAGAGGTACATAAGGATACATTCCTCTCGGACCGATCAGAATCAGAAATGGTGCATCCCTGGATCGGGCGATGAACTCCTAGGTAGGCAACCACTTGAACATCCATTGTATCTGACCCTCAGTTATATTATCAAACAACTCTACCCATCCCTTGGCTTATACTGGTTGGAAAAACATGTTGGGCATGTAATTCATTCACCTTGGATGATTGAAGGCTATAAGATCATCGTAGTCCCTGCGCGGAATTTCTTGTACATATTCACCCCTTTAGAGATGCTCCATGAGCCAAAGCTAGAGTAGCAAATTGCAGCACTCGAAATTTTTGGCTCTTTGTTGAAACTTTTCCAAGGCTCAATATATTTACGTAATGATCATGGGCACAATACTGAGTGGTTGCCAACCAATTCCCTATATTAGAGTTTTAGTTACCATAGGCAGCCTGGTATGGATTCTTGCCTTCTTCATCAGAAACACTATCATCCCTAGAAAGCTAAACATGAAGATGAAGACCCTTAGTGAATATGCCCCAATGATGTGAGGGAAAACTCGTCGGGATAGGTAATGTAGGATTTGCTATGACCGTACCTTTCGTACAAATAATGAAAAGGGATGTAGGATTCTTTCAAACATGTCAGGTCAGGATTCTTCTTTAGACCCATCATTTTGAGAAACCCCTGCCTTTGCGGTTCTCCGGCATTAACAAACATGGAGTCTCCCATGGTATACCGGCCAATCCTCCTATTTTTGCTAACAATGGTATTATTTCAAGGTCCCCAAAATGGAACATGGGCCTCTTACAATCCCAGAATAGGGTAGCAGCTTATATGATGATGTTGTTGGGTTGGATTTATAGAAGGGAAGGTAGATTTTCCAAATATTTCCGGACAAGAGTCTGATCACTGGAGTGAAGATCATGCCGATTTTGGGGACTTGGTGCCTCATATTTCTGAAAGACAAAGGGTTAGGCACTTACCTCTACCGGATTTGACTATTTAAATATCAATAATTGGCAAAAAATCATTTAGTTTTCTAAATAAATGTGGTGAATGTGATGCGGTCCGTTTGGGTTTTAAGGAAACCCAATGGACATTAGACAAGGCTTTCTCAAAGAGTCATTATGCGGACAACATAACTGACTCAACTATGTTTGACCTATGATTCATGCGCAGTTAAACAGAGTAAGGTGTCAATGGGGTTTTAGACTGGTACCCTTGAGCGGACAACTCAAGGTGGAAAGGAACGGAACCGTCGACTACACCGTTGATTGATTGGTTTTACCAAAAATGCCTTTTTCGAATTTAGGGGTGATAATATCGGAAGAGAAAAACCACTTATTATAAGGGTTGTTATGGTATTTTGTTTGGAACGAGTGTAATATGATGTTGAGCATGATTATGCAACAATTAAAACAAGGTGTCACATATTTCCACGTTAAGAAAGCAGTAAATAAAATAGTTTTTCATAATTTAAAGCGAAAGTAAAGGAAAGTTATAAAGGAAAGAAACAAAAGGACAAGTCAGTTTTGTTGTTGAAGAGGGAATTAAATGCTTGAAGGAAATAAACATGTAACTGCAAATAAAGAAGCGTAAATTCACAATACTGGTCTGAAATGGTAAAAGTCTACAACTTCCTCGCAGAATTGCCATGCTGTCACGCCCCTTTTTTCAAGAGAAATAGGGTTTATGACATTTGGAAAGACAAATCTTTCTTCTGGGAACTGGATTTGAATTCAAATAGTCGCCACGTACTGATTAAGGCGCATTAGGACACTAGTGTAATTTGATTTGGATAACTAGAGATAGTGTAAGGGCTTGAAATTATTCTAAGAGGAAGGTGTTAGGCACCCCTCAGAATCCACTAGTGTGGTTCCCGACTAGACAATTATTGTGAATTGAGGTACTATTAACATATAGACAGATAAGGCTCAAATAAGAGGGGATTTCAGAACATAATAGGTTGAAAGTAAACAAAGTTTGAAAGAACAATTAGAAAAGCTGATTTTTAAAATGAGGAGTCAAAATGCTGAGGGAAAAGAAATGAAGAATAAAGGAAGGGGGTCATAGGATTATTTAAAATATAGATCACCCCACACACTGTCTGGTAATCACTCTTTAATTAGGGGTTACACGTGACATTATTGTGTGGTCATAATATCCATATCTACCCTTCCTACCCAGTTAAGGTATTTAAAGCGCGGATTGGTCTTTGTTACTTATTACATGTTATTACCCTCCCACTTCTATTCGTCCTGGGGTCACTTAGGACTACTAATCCTAATGGGGAGGGATATTAGGCTTATTTGAGGTTTCAAAAGGTAAAAACTCTAAGGCGAAATATAAAACACATATTGCATATTATGGGGAAAAGCATATAAACAAACGAAGGCTGATGTATACCTCCTTGAACAGAAAAGCATATAATTAGCATGGTTTCCACATACTTTTTAGGTCTGATTGAAAATACCAGAGACGAATCGAGAATGATTAGTTTATTACATAACTCAGATAAGAAGTCTGAATCAGGCCTGCCTGCTGGTTGTAATAATTAACATAAGCAAATTCCGTTTTCAATTATTACTCTAAGGCTTGCCTAAGTGTTCAGACAGGGTCCTATAGGCATTCTTGCTAAATTTGGTTAAGTGAGCAGCGTAGATTATCACAGAGATATAGAATTAAACCAGTTGATTACAGGTTCTACAGGTGATAGTATATACTATTGCTAATTTTGCATCCAACATTAAGTGAAGCGAATCAGATTATTTAGAAACTCCTATAGGCATGTTTTCTACACGCTGTTGATTTTAAGACCTTATAGACGTGGTGTCGAAATGCAGAAAATTATATAGAAATGGTAAATGCAGACTTTTTTTAAACCTTATAGACATGGCATCTAACCCAGGACTTGTTTTTAAACCTATAGACATGGTATCTAATGCATGATTTGTTTTTAAACCTATAGACATGGTATCTAATGCACAAATTGTTTTAAACCTATAGACATGGTATCTAAATACAGTTTGAATTAAAACATTCCTATAGGCATAAATTCTAGGTGAAGTTTGGAATATGCAGAATTAGAACAATCCTATAGGCGTGGTTTGAATATGCAGAATTAGAACAGTCATATAAGCATGGTTTCTACATGTAGTTGAATATGCAAAATTAGAACATTCCTATAAGTCTGATTTCTACCCTTTGCATGCATAGTTACCCCAACCCTGTTTCACTATCCAACCACAAGTATTCATTATAAATTATTACAAACCAGAATAACAAATACATCAAAAAATACAAAGAAATAATTACAACCATAGAATGCCAGATTCTCACTTCCTGTCTGAATTATGAGATAGACCAACTCAAAGACCATCGATCCAAAGTCTTTCTCCAATTTTAGTGTGTCATAGTTCCCTAAGAGCCTCAATGGGACTCCGGACAGTGCTCACACCTTTCACACCTCTTTTTCCCTACACCCCTGAAGGGGCATAAAGGAGTTTTTTTAATTACAGGACAATCGAAACGGAATTTGTTATTGAAATATTCAGAGTCACCAATTGGGAGATTTATGGTATCCCAAGTCACCGGTTGAATCCCGAATCAAAGAAAAGAATGACTCTGTTTAACAGTCCACGAACCAAAAATCAATGTAAGGAATTCCATTAACTTGGGAGAAGTTGTTAGGCATTCCCGAGTTACGTGGTTCTAGCACGGTCGCTCAACAGTCATATTCAGTATAATTATCTAATTTTAAATAATTATGAACCTATGTGCAAATTTTAAATTTTAGGTGTTTTTATTATTATTTTTAAGGAGAATTTCAATGTCATTAGAACACATCTCGAGCCACGTCACATAAATGTATCCGTGGCTTTTGACATATTTCAACATCGTTGAGATTTAGATTTGGGTCACATAAATGTGCACCCGAATTTAGGAAAGTAATATTATTAAACACGCACCTAAAGCTCCTACGCTTTTGCACTTTGCGAGGGCCATGAAATTTTCTAAATGTCACGCTTCGGAATCTAAGAATCAATTACAGATTAAATAAAACGATGGCTATGCAATTGTCATTTTTATTTAGAACAGCGCACCTCGAGTTATTCTACTTAAAAGGTATCTAAACCAATTAATATATCCCTAAATGGCTTTCAAGAGGATGTTAATTATTTAAAGTGACTGGGCTTCAATTTAATACCCAAACGAACTAATGATTTTAAAAAAAATGAAGGATGTTTTGGGCACAACGTGAACCCAACATCATGATAGGGCTGTCCCTTTTAATAATTCCTAAGGCCACTTGCACTTTTAGAATTATTGGGCCACACGCTACAACCCAACTTTTGATTCAACATAAAAGAACGGTCGTAACTACACTAGTTCAAACATGTTCCAGAAAAATTAGAACTAATAATAACCATTATGAAGTAGCAACTAAACCCATGCCTCGGCTAATTGTAATATACAAAGCATATCATTTATACTATCAATCACCTTGTGAATTCCAGTTGAGATGGACATGCTTTATAAAAAAAAACTCCTGAAATCAATATATAGACCCACTTTTCCATCACATGGACTTTTTTTAACAAATGAACAAAAAATGACAGGGAAAGACATGCATGTAAGCTTTAACTTCGTTGAACATTCATATTCGCTAAGGAAAATCCTAAGACTATCCCTTGTGAATCCTAACACAACATTATTATGTAAATTCTAAGAGATGCATCCCAAGTATACTAAATAAACAAATAACAGGAAAAATTAAATTCGAAATATTAATGTTAGATCATTATACTAATTAAAACATGGTTCTATCAGCATAGTTCCTGAAACCTCACAAATTAACAGAATAGTCTTACTTAATTGTAAATTTAAATCATTATACTAATTAAAAAATTCTTAAGACTGAATATTATAACCACAAATGAGGTAGGACAAAAGAGATGAAATTCATCATGGATCTCATCATTTTATTCAAATTACAAAGCCAGACTTCAATTACATCTAAATGATGTCCACAAGGCTGAGTAATACATGGAAATGAGAATAGAAAAGGGGTAAGATTCTGCAACAGAAATCAATACTACACCAACCAGCAAAAATAGCTCCAATTCCCAGAAATAATGTCTAATAGCTTAATATCGCAGGTTCAAGCAAAAAAAAACAACCCAGCAAACTTTAAAACAAAGGCTTTGATGACCAATTTTTAAACCATTTCTCACTCGAATGGGGACATTCGTTGCGTCTCTTCACAAAATAATCCGCATCTTTGAACAAAGTTGGCCAATAAAACCCACTAAGAAATTTAGAAGTTGTCCTCTCCCCGCTTAATGGATATCATAGGGAGAGGAATGACAAGCCTAAATAATACTCAATTGCTCTACCTCCGGAACACACCTTCGGATCACGCCACCCGTGCAAATCTTGCACAATTACGGCTCATCCTAGTAGAAATACAAACTATCCCGCTTGAGCTTCTTCCTTTGGTTAGAAGAGAGCACACATGGGATTATGCCCCTCACAAGGAAATTAGCAACATCGGCGAACCATGGCATATAATTCATTGACACCGAAATGAGTTGTTCGTCGAGAAATGAATCATTGATCTCTGGACATCATGAGGCCTCCCCTCCTCCTCCAAGCGGGACAAGTGGTCCGCCACTTGGTTCTCACTACCCTTCCAGTCCATAATATCCAAATCAAACTCTTGCAGTAATAATACCCATCACATCAGTCTATCTTTGGAGTCCATCTCCATCATCAAGTACTGGAGTGCGGCATGGTCGGTATGAACAATAACCTTAGCACCAATAAGACACGACCGAAACTTTTCCATTGCAAACACTATAGCTAAAACTTCCTTCTCGGTCACCGTGTAGTTCACTTGAGAATCATTCTTTATCTTGCTCGTATAGTACATCAGATGAAACATTTTGTTTATTCTTTGACCCAAAACTGCCCCAACCACAACATCACTCGCATAACACATGAGCTCAAAGGGCAAGTTCCAATTAGGCACGGTAATGATAGGAGTGGTGGTCAACTTGTGCTTGAGAAGTTCAAAGGCTTGCATACACTTTTTATCAAACGTGAACTTAGCATCCTTTTCCAACAACTTGCATAAGGGATTCACTACCTTCGACAAGTCTTTGATAAATCTTCGGTAGAACCCTGCATGCCAAGAAAACTTCGGACTCCCTTTATGGATGTAGGGGAGGGAACCTTGAAGTCACATCTATCTTTGCTTTATCCACATCAATCCCATGCTTTGAAATTTTATGCACAAGAACTATTCCTTCTTCCACCATAAAGTGGTATTTCTCCTAATTGAGGACAACATTGGTTTCTTCACAACGGGCCAACACCCTATCAAGATTCTTCGAGCATTCATCAAAAGAGTCTCCCACAGCACTAAAATCATCCATGAATACCTCCAAAATGTCTTGCATCGTATCGATGAAAATGGCCATCATAGACCGCTAAAATGTAGCTGGTGCATTACACAATCCGAAAGGCATCATAGAGAAGGCAAAAGTGCCATATGGACAAGTAAATGTGGTATTTCCCTAATCTTTTGGAGCAATCAAGATTTGGTTTACCCAGAATACCCATCCAACAAGCAATAGAAAGCACGCCCAGCAAGTCAGTCCAACATCTGATCCAGAAATGGCAAAGGAAAGTGATCCTTACGGGTCACTTTATTCAAATTACGGTAGTCCAGGCAAACTCTCCAACCCCTGATGGTTCTTGTAGGAATAAACTCATATTGAGAATTTGTAACTACGGTCATGCCACCACATTACACCGGTGAAGTCTAAGAGCTATCAGAGATGGGTACACAACCCCGACATCCAACCACTTGATCACTTCCTTTTTCATAACCTCTTACATTGCCTCATTCAACCTCCTTTGGTGCTCCAAGGAGGGCTTTGCATCATCTTCCAGAATGATCTTGTGCATACAGAATGTGGGGTTTATTCCCTTAATATCAGCTAAAGTCCATCCAATTGCACTTTTTCGCCTTTGAAGCACCGCCAATATGGCATCAACCTGTATGTCAGTAAGGCGAGAAGAAAGAATAACTGGTAAAGTAGAATTTGAGCCTAAGAACTCATATCTGAGGTGTGGAGGAAGTGATTTCAACTCCAACACCGGAGGCTCCTCAATTGAAGGTTTAGTTGGTGGAGTTTTTCTCTTCTCAAGGTACAGAGACATTTTCCTAGGCTCATAAGAATAAGAGCCCATTCCATGTAAAGCATTCACACACTCCACTCGGCTTGCATCCTCATTGGCATCGAGATTAAAAAAATAGCCTCCAATGGGTCCTCCACACTAATCATTACACTTGTCATAAATTATCACTACTGTGACGAGGTCAACAAAAGCGCATACCTCGGTACTGTTGGGCTTCTTCATAGACTTGCACACATGAAAGACCAACTTTTCATCACCCACCCGAAAGGTGTTCCCTTGCTTCCACATTTACTAATGCCTTCCCCTTAGCTAGCAAAGTTCTACCCAATATGATAGGAACTTTGTAGTCTACCTCACAATCCAAGATCATAAAGTTAGCTGGCATTTGTCCACTCGGACAAGCACATCATCAATAATACCGAAGGGTGTCTTCATTGATTTATCCGCCATTTGTAACCTCATGGAAGTCGGTCTAGGTTGCCTACCCAAAGTTTTGAAAACCGATTAGGGCATCAAATGGATACCAGATCTCGAATCACATAGAGCCTTGGCAAAGTCCGCACTCCCAATGGTGCAAGGAATGGTGAAAGTATCTGGATCATTAACCTTCGGGGCCATTGAATGCACTATAGCAC
Organism: Nicotiana benthamiana; assembly: GCA_034376525.1. Taxonomy (NCBI): domain Eukaryota; kingdom Viridiplantae; phylum Streptophyta; class Magnoliopsida; order Solanales; family Solanaceae; genus Nicotiana; species Nicotiana benthamiana. Next base: position 123,897,855 of record CM067338.1, on the reverse strand, counting down.
TAACTTGGTGAGTCATCTTTATAGTTTCATAATCCATAGAAAACTTCTTTATGACCAAGTCCTTCATGAATTTTGTATAACCAGGAATTTGTTCAAGTGCCTCCACTAAAGGCATATTAATAGATAAGCTCTTCATCATGTCAATGAACGTTTTAAACTGATTCTCATATTTTGCTTTGCGAGCCTTTGAGCATAAGGAAAAGGTGCTTTGGCAAATAAGCCTTGGCTTTTGGCACAAACGGCTTCGGCATGTCAATTATGTGTTCCCTAGGTGGGTTCACGTCATTTTGAGTTTCCACCTCGACAACTTGAATATCAATGCTCACTTCATTATTCACATTTTTACTAACCAGATCTTCAACTATCAAAGAGATTTCCTCTTTATGAGACTCAACATCATCACCCAACACTTGCTTTTTCTTAGAGGAATTCACATCATCGCCTCTCCAACTTTTTGTTGTAACCACCATAACATGATTGTTCCCACCCCTTGGATTCACTACCGTATCACTTGGTAGAGCACCCTTGGGGAGAGTATGTAACGTCTGAGAGATTTGGCCTAATTGCAACTCCAAGTTTATGATAGAGATTTTGTGGGAAACTAATTGTGCATCAGAATCTGCATTCTTCTTCATCATTTGTTCGAACACCATTTCAAATCTACCCAATTCATTACTAGAAGAACTAGGACCTTGAGATGGAAATGGGGGTGGATTGTTTGATTGTTGGTACATTGGGGGCCTTTGAAAGCCTTAACCCCAGTTTCCTTGATTCTCATTGTTCCATCCACCTTAATTGTTATTGTTGCCCCAATTATTGTTATTACCATTCCAGTTCCCTTGGTTGTCTTGATTGTTGTTATGATTTCCCCAGTTGTTGTTTTGGTTGTTATTTCCCCAATTACCACTATTTTGTTGTGGATTGCCCCAATTGTCCTGAGGTCTCCATTGTTGTTGGTTTGGAGAGTTTCCCTGTTGTCCTTGATAGTTATTCAAATATTGAACCTCTTCACTTTGTTCATCATAGCCATCATTCTGAAACCCATCACAATAATCATCAAGTTGCTAAGAATTCCCTTGATTTTGTTGCCTCCTTTGCCTTCTTTTGTTGACAAGCATATTAACACCCTCCATGGAATTCACTTGGTGCAGATTCTGAACTTGTTGCAACTAAGCCTTAGCCAATTGGTTCATAGTAGTAGTAAGCTTAGGTATATCTTGCTCGTGATCATGTAATTCCTTGTCAAATTAGTGACTGTGGGGTCATCTTGAGGCACATTTGCTCTACTTTGCCATGCTGAAGAAGTAACTGCCATCTCATCAAGTATATCACATGCCTCATCATATGACATCTTCATAAAATTGCCCACAGCCAATTGGTTCACTATGCATTGATTTATTGTATTGATGCCCCGGTAGAAGGTTTGTTGGATCATAGACTCGGTCATGTCATTATTGGGGAATTCCTTTACCATCTTTCTATACCGCTCCCAAATCTCATGTAAAGGTTCCGTGGGCTCTTGCTTGATGGTCAATATCTCATCTCGAAGTGCCGCCATAAGCCAAGGTGACAAAAATTTATCAATAAACGTATCCACCAACTCATCCAAGTAGTGATTGAACGGGTGGGAAGTGCCCTAGCCAATTCAATGACTTCCCTCTAAGTAAGAACGGGAAAATCTCAACCTAAGAGCATCCTTGGACACATTCGCCTGCTTACTCCCCTAACATGTATCCATGAACCCTTTGAGATGTTTGTATGCATTTTGATTTGCAACGCCCGTGAAATACCCACGCTGCTCAAGTAAGGTCAACATCACAGTGGTTATCTGAAAATTGCCGCCCGGATTCAGGGTGGGAAAATAGCACTCGCATAGCCTTGGTTTGTGAATACTCTGGGAGTCACTCTTGGAAGGGCGTAGGAGGGTCTGGAATATTGTTGTTTTCATTTTGCATTGACCTGGCCGGCCTCTACGTTGTCCTTGAGGTACACTATGCACCTCATCATCTTCAATATCATCTACCTCCTCCCCTGCAATAATGTTTCCAAATTGGTACCTGAGTAGTGATACAAACAAATTAGAAACAAAGAAGGAAAGAAGAACAATACACAGAACTAACTAAATAGATAGCCAAAACCTTTAGCTCCTTGGAAACAGTGCCAAAAAGTGATCGTGGCCTACTCCGCACTACTAATTACGTAGCGAGAGAGGTCGGTGTAGCTTTTACCCGATTTTGGGTGAGATCGATATCCATAGAGAGCTAGAATTGGGGTCGAGTATCTATCTAGTTTAGGATTATGTATGTGTTCCAACTTACACTTCTAATCGTTTTTGGGGTTTTCTTTATAATTCTACTTTTATCAAACTACAAATTATAAATGCAACTAGATTAAGCTAAGAGTTAAATGTTGCGGGCTGTTCAAATAGTAAAAAGGGCACCAGGGTAGTAACATCTACCTAGGTGGTCAATTTACGGTTACATGAGTCTAAGGCATGTTTGATTGGGGAGTATGATATAACAGCTGCACTAATTTACCCACTCTACGCCTCTCGATGGTTTAAGTAATTTTTCCCAACTGACTTTCTCAAGACCTATTAGGTATGCAAATTTGCACAAGCAACTAGGGTTCAAGTCGGGTATAAGTCTCTCGAGGTTTAACCCTTTAATTGGGGCTATAAATCTCTTGAGTACGCCCCAATTCCTTTTTGAATCAATTTTGGAGACTTAGGCTCTCTTTCTCACGAAGAGCCTTTGTAAACTAAACACAAACTAACGTTTGCAACCACTACTTCAGCAATTAACAATGAAATGGACCAACCCATAGTCAATTTAGACCTAAAATACAAGACTCATCAATTACCCACACTAGAGTTCAGCCAAAACCCTAGATAATGGGTCTAGTTACTCATAATTGAAGAAGAAAATCAAGAAATAGAAGAAGATAAACTCATATTAATTAATTACTAAGATAAAATTGAAGATCCAACGTTTAAAAGTAGATACAATTGCCCAAAATTTCTACAAAAGTCGAAACCGCGAGCGCAAATGCTACTTTAGAATATTTGATACCCTAAAATGGAAAAATAATCAATTTATACTAAGCTAGAAAATTTGGACAAAAATGCCACCGTGGGGTTAGTGCGGATCACACAGAAATGGTGTGCGGCTGCACTAGGGCTCTGACCCTCAAAATCTAACTCTCTGAGCTCAGGCAATGCGGACCGCAGAGGATGGACTGCTGCCGTGGAGGCTTCTTGTTTGGTCCGCACAAGATGGACTGTAGACCAAATTGACTTGAAAACTCAAAACTGTCATTCTCTTAATCTTGGCTATGCAGACTACACTGAATTAGGTGCGGCCGCGTTGGTCTCAGTGCGACTGCATTGCCCTTTTTGCCTTGGAATCGACCTCTCTGAATCTCTTAATGTGAACCGCACAAAGTGGTGTGCGATCGCACTGGGTATATTTTGCCTGAGCTTGTGTTATCTTTGGCACTTGTGCAAGTTTCACTCCTTTTAAGCTGATCTTGGACATCTTATCCTTTTGTTGATCAAACCTGCAATCAAGCATAACTTGTGAGCCTTTTGGGACTATTTTGTATGAATTTCTAATCAAAGCATAAGCAATACAGAGTATAAAATGCGTCAAAATTCGTAATTATTAATACCCGTGTGGCCTCAGGATCAGAACTCCATGCTTATAATCCATCAATGAGGCAATTCTTAGCTCATGATTAACAGCCTCGGAGCCTAAGCAAACTTGATGACTCAGAGACTGGCGCCAATAGCGATTCGCTTAACATCCTGAGGCCGTAAGACCCCGAGCGGGCAAACTCGATTTAGCAAGATCTACTTAATATAGCAACAAAAATAGTAAGATCTCAGCAGGCATGAAAAAACTGTAAGACCTCAACAGGCTTGAAAAAATTGTAAGACCTTAACAGGCATGAAAAATTGTAAGACCTCAACAGGCATAAAACTTTTGTAAGACCTTACCACATTCATAAAACTCGATCACGAAGTTTAGGTTATATGTCGCATTTTTAAGACTCCCAAATGGGCATACCCTTGATGTAGACGCCTTATCTACCACACTTGGGATGAAAAATGGCTCCATCCAAACACAAATGACTACAGTCAATACGGCTGCACCAGCCAAATTTACGCGACATGAGGACACTCGAACGTCACTATTAAACCACTGGCAATTACTTCGAAGTACTTTGAAAAGAAAACATTCTACCCTCGATAGGAAAATGAGCTTCGACCATGTCAGCTCCAAATCACAAGGTTTCAAGCTACTCAGCCTATGAGCTAAACCTTCTGAGGTGCTCAAACATCGCCGCAAATGATTTGAAATTGAGGTTCTTCCTGAATCGATGACGGTTCAGGCAAATCATTTCAAAAGTTCTTTAATGAGAGGAACAAAAAGCGTATCTATGCCCAAGGGAAAAGCGTAAGAGCCATTATTGCAAGCCAAACTAGCCTCAGGGCCACACATTAAAAGGTCGCAATGACCAAAAGTGTAAGAGCCACTGTTGCCAGCTTAAAATTTGAAAGCTTAAGGATCAAAATGAGCTCAAGTCGTAGCTCGATTCGGAGACCAGATCCAAAATAGTTAACTAATTCATTCCTAAGGGCAACGTGTAAGAGCCAACATCGCCAGCTTCATCAGCCTCAAGGCCACGCACATAAAAGGTCGCTTCCACACAAGGCATAAGAGCCATTATTGCCAGCCCATGCAGATACAAAACTTGAGGGTCGATTGAGCTTGAGTCGAAGCCCGAATCAAAGAGTGAACTCAAAATAGTAAAAAAAATGTATGTCCAAGGGCAAAAGGTAAAAAACGTTGTTGCCAGCCTACCCAACCCTCAGGGTCGTAGCACATATATGAAGATTCCTGCTATTTCAAAATTCATATCGACCCGATTGAGATTTTTATCAAAAGAAGCACCAAAGAAACAAATTGCAAGGTTCCCCTCTTTTTAACATACAAGTAGTGAAATACAAGCTCTATCGACAACATACTATAAAAGTTATGTACACAAGAACAACGCATGAAATGCCCCCTCTTGGTGTTTTTGGCCTGGCGGCCCCCTCCTTGCCGTCTTCAGCATCGGACAGAAGGAACTTAGCATCATACTCCTCCCCTTTGGCTTGATCAATCTCTTTCAAGAGATCAATTCCCTTGGCATGAATCTCATCGAGAACTTCCCTTCAATATTTATACCTCGTGTACTCTTCAGTTCAAGCGCTCTTTTCAGTTCAACTTTGGCAACGGCAACACTTCTCGAATAGGATGCCACCTTCTGTCCCACCCTGGTATCACCAATCACAACCTCGGCCCGGACATTCAACACATCGGTCTTCGCCATCGAAAGCTCAAACGAGAGCATTGTGATCATATTCGCCCGAGCAATGCCATTCATGCGAATGATCTGGATTTACGCCTCAAAAGTAGAAACCATGGCTAGAGCACTCTCTTTGGCCGCAATAGGCACTTACATGTGCCTGTAGCTCGTTGAATTCGTGTTTGGCTCAACCAAACTTGCCCCAGAGCTAACCCAGCTCCTCCACCTTGTTCTTTAACTGATATATTAAAACATCAAGATGCCGAGTTAAAAAGAGGGAGTGCATGCCATCGTGAAATACAGGGTACCTATTTCTCCAGGCGAATCTCACAGCTCCGACTTCGGTCCACCACGCGTCATAGGGAGACCAGCTCGCTTTCCATTTCATCACAAAGAAGCTAAATGACTTCTCCCTATCCAGATCCTCCCACAATGGGGCCTCACAACGAAGCAGCTCAGATTTAAGCATGTCAAAGGCCTATGAAAGAAAACTAAATTAAAAAAAGGCATGGGGCCAGGATAATCATGCACCAATCAAAATTCACCAGGAGGTCAAGCCGTTGAGCCTCCTCGAAGGCCGAAGCAATATCTGATGGCTTACCACCTTCAGAAGGTTGTTGCTCGATCGAATCGGTTCTCCTTAATCGTTGAGAAAGAGTCACCTCATTGCAAGCCCTTTCGCACCCCAAAGCATCTTTTTGTTTGTCATCACTCCTAGATCCCGCTGCCAGCACTCTCTCCTCCTCCTACGGAGGACATGGTCTCATTTTGAAAGAACCCCCGACAACTGCAATAGTTGAGTTAAATAAGCTGGAAAGAAAGGCGCCATTTTTTAGGAAGAAAAGCACTAGACACCTACCATGATGCTTAACCTCCCATCTCCCTTTGGACAGATCTCATCACCAGTGCCTATCATAAATTGAGCAAGCTGCCAGCTTACGTAACCACTCGGCTGAATCCGGGATCTCGATCGACGACCAATGAGTTGCTACAAATATGGAACAGAAAAATCTCATTACGGAGCCTGCCTCCGGACAAAGCGATGATAGTTCAAATGAGACACTAACGTGTGAAGATCCATTTCTCAAGAAATGGAAAACATTCTCTAGGAATGACATCGATCGTTTGAATCCGAACAAATTGATTCATCCATTAACGGTCCTTGTCCTCCTTGCTACCGACAACAGGAGTTTAAGTGGATCGACGCTGAAGATCAATCAAACCCCGGTAACACAGTGGCTGATATAACCTCACAAGATGGCTGAGGGTAAACTCTATCTCGACTTATTGGAAAACTATCTTATCTCCTCCACTATTTTCCAAAGGAATGGATGAGCCTGTTCTAGTGTAACTTGATATCTCTGACAAAAATCAAGCACGACCCAGTGGAGGGAACCCAGCGCAAAACAATGAATGTATACGCTCAAAAACCCCTCAACATATGTCATAATGCTCTCTTCGGGAGTAGTTACTTGTAATACAGTTCCTTTTCCCCATCCGCAGTCTTTTTTCATCATTTCAAGATTTTTCTCTAACGTTGATGAGATTATCCTCGACACAAGCTTCTGGTGACCTGGAACATTGGGAGTTCTCCTCGGCGTGACAACTCTCCTCGAGGCAAGGCACCTCGAGTCTCGCTCATCGGATGTCGGCAATTAGTCATTGTCGCCACCCGAATGCAGAACATAGAAAGAACTCCCCTCTATCCGACTATCAGATGTCGACATAGCAGCCATGGCTATGGTAGAATAGGAGGGGAAAGATGTGGGTCTGAGCAAAATTTTAAATTGGGAGAGCGTAAGGACTAGCACAAAGCGCCAGGCTCTGCGGAAGAGATAGTCTATCAAAGCAGAAGAATCACCATTGGAAAGGCGGATGAATGAATATATAGGGGCAAAGTAGAAACTTTCTGCCTACCTAAAAAGGACAATTAATTCTGGTCGCATTAACGTCACTCTCTCCTCGGTAAACTTACTGGCGGAATCACCTCAGGCCCCCTCTTACCAGGTTGAGCGAATATTTCTACCCCACAGAACTCAAAAAACTATGAGGCCTCGGGGGATACTCGATACCGCCAGCACCGGTCCGATAGGAGTTGATGATTTAACCCCGGGGCATGGCGAGTTTGAGTGTCCCGATTGCTCAGAGAACGGATTTCGAAAGGCCAACATCAAAAGTTGAAATTCAATACGCAAAAGCTAAGGAAGAAAGGAAAAAGAGACTGGAAAAACTAATAGGAGTAAAATCCCTCTTTTTTACATCGCCAATAACGTATCCACAAGAGACATCTTTACAAAATCCATCCCTCAGGGACTACATACAAAGGCAAAAAGAGGGGATACAAAATGACTCGGGGACTACTCCTCGTAACCCCTATCTTCGCCCTCATCGGGGGCGATTAAAAGTGCTAGTTCTCTTCCCAATTCTTGGGCTCCGTCGAGATTAGCTGATAGGTCTATGCCTCTAGCCCCGATCTCCTCCAAGGTCTCTCTCCTCGCCTCCGCCTTAGCGTGATTAATAGCTCGAGTTAGTTCTGCTCAGCTGCTATCGATATGTCACGAGATATTTTGTGCGTCATGGCTGCGTCCTCTAGATAAGTAGTAGCATTTATTTCAACCTCAGACTTGGCCGCGGCCAAGGCAACAACCTTCTTGCGAGCATTCTTGAGAAGATCCTCGGATGTCGCCAACTGCTCAGTCGCTACTTCACTTTGCTTCCTTAGCCCAGATATCTCTGTGTTCAGTTAGCTAATGAGTGAACCGTTATGCTCGACTTACAAAAGAAAGGTAAGCCAATTTATGTCGGAATACGGGAGCAGAAGTCGGGTAAAAGCAAGTCAAAATACTTGCACAGCAAGGTCAGCCTTTTCCCAGAGAAAAGTCTCTAAAGTAGCTCGGAGCTCTCCTAGTTCTTTCCCTCCCCGGATAGAGAGAGCCTCTAACTCCTGTAGCATCAAGGTAAGTTTATTACACTCCTTTTCATGGTAAGATAGATCATTACGGAGCCGAATGAAGGCATGATTGTACATATCCTTGCACTGTGGCATAACGGAAAGGTTAGAAAGATAGAGAACGACGCCCGAGACTAAAAGAAATGCACGAACGATGGCTATCACCTACCGCATGAATTTATATGTCGCCTTGATGGCACCGGTAACATTAAGACCGACACTATCACTAACAATGTTAAAGATGTTGGCAAGAGAGCCTCCCCCTTGGAGAGGAACCCCTGTTTTGATGATGACCGCTTCTTGAGTGCCCCTCAGTTAGTCTGACGAGACCTGAAAGCATGAGATAAAGTCATTCATGTCGCTGACATCCCTAAAGGGCAACCCTTGATCCAAAAAAGTTCCAGGCCCCCACCCTTCAGTCCCCCCAACAAAAATTGCATCAAGGATCTCTGATTTACGAGACCGATAAGAGTCTGCCATTCAAAATCAGCAGCCTCCGATCGCGGCACCTACGAGGCTCTCGCATATGACCTTGTCCTTTGTGCTAGAATACATTCATCGTCATCCTCTTCCTTGGAGTCGGGAATTGCCCCTGAAGTTGAAGCAGAGGTCCTAGTAGTGGCTCGATGCCCAAGTGACTTAGGTTTCTTTACCGTAGGAAGGACAACAACTACCGTGCCTTCTCTCTTCTTACCTGTGACGGGCTCCAAAGCCTCAACTTTGCCACTAGGGGGTGACCTCATCTACATATTCTTGCCAAGACTTGCACAAGTGCAGTAGCCGTAGGATGCCAACACTAACGACATAGGGAGAAACACTAACACGAGGCATAGGTGGTAAGGAAACCCTACAATGATTCTTGGCCACCCATCGCTCCTTGGCCAGGATGGTTCAACACTGAACAAGATATAGGAATGCCTTGTCCTACCGCTTGATCCATCCCAACAAATCTAGAATTGCCTCGGGTTACCAAGCAGCAGCTGCAGGATTCGCAGGGAGATCGTTAGCTCAAAAAAAGTATTAAAAGTGGTTAATGGAAAATTTCTTACGTTGTGTGTTCCAGTTCTTCGGACAGGGCATCCTCCAGGAGGGGATGATATCCGAGGTCTTTACAAGGATAAATCTGCTCATCCACCCTCGATCCTTTGCCTCGTCGATGCTCGAGAAAAATGATTTTTGGACCGATGATGGAGCCTAATCAAACCTCGATAAAATTGAGTACTATACATCCTAATCAAATGGTTGAGGGTAAAGGTCTCACCCCCAAACCCTTCGATGAAATGGCGGAGTATCAATACTATCCTCTAGAAAGAAGGATATATCTGACCAAGCGTCACTTGGTACTTGTCACAGAAGTCAAGGATAACCGGGTCTATCTCCGGGGGAGATGATTCATAAGAATATAAAGACTAAAGGTGAACAGGTAGGTATATATGTAGAGAAACCGGCCCTTATAGTCCGTTATATTCTCATTGGGACTGGGAGTATCCACCCCCACTGCCTTGCTCCATCAGCAGTCTGTCCTCACCGTTTGTATGTTGGTCACGACACTAATGTATCGACCCACGTGCTCACATCGGCCCAGTGTGGATGAAGTGGTATCAATGTTAAAATCCTTTGACATATCGAGATTAGGTGGAGTACACTATTCTAGTAAGGAATCGCTCCCTTTCTCCTTAGATGATCGAGATGACGACGCAACTTCGTTCAACCGAGGAACCGTCCTAGAAGTCCTAGCCATATCAATGGTAAAAGTTTCTCTAAAACAAGTTGGAGGAGTGAAAAAAGACAATGGTTTCTGACTCGCGAATTTGAAGATGGGGTGAAAATAAGGAGTGCCAAACGGTTGAAATATTTATAAGAACCGCCTGGGTATCGGAAAGGGCGAGCCAATAAGCAATTCATGATTTCCTCGATAATCATGGTTGACGGCGACTCTTGCACGATTTTCTAAAATAGAGCATTTAATACTCTTATCGAATGACGCCACGTCAATGATACTCTCGGAATGACGGTAAAAATCATTTCATATTACTTTATTCCAGGAACCGCGGAGACTATTTGTATACGGTGGAGTCAAAAGGTCCAATTTCTCGTCATTAGGGTATTTTTGGGGAGTCATATCGAGATCTCGAGGCTGTGGGGTTGCGGTCGAGTTCTCTCCCTTAATGTGTATGTACGCTCGACCCAACGACGATGCCGAGGATGGGGAACTCCCAAGGCAACCAGATAGCTTCGATAGAGTGTGATGTCATATCTGGTTGTCTCATCTCCATATCTTTAAAATTAATGCATTCTGTACTATGTTGTATTTTCCCTCCTATATAAAGGGTATCCTTACCACTTTGTAAGGGGTTGTTGTTGTTCCAACTATTCCACATAAAATCAATAACATCTCTCTCTTTCTCTCTTTTCTCTCTTTTCTCTCTAACATACTCGCCTGAGGCTATCACTTTCGTTTATTGCTTTAATATTTGTTCTTCGTTTGTTGCTTGTTATCGGTCATAAAGAGCCCTCCCCCCCCCTTTGATTGTAATTTAACTGTTTGTCCTTCTTCGATCATCCCTGTCAGCTCGAGTTCTAGCCCAGGCATTAACCTCGAGTCCCTTCACCGGTTAGCCCGAGGTCCAGATAGTAAGCCCCTCGGTTTGATTATAATACTGGTTTAGCTCGTATTTTGCCTTTTGTCTTTGCACATCTAGCATCAGCTGCTCTAATATTACCATAAAAATAGATCACGTATTTTTAGTGTCCCATCAATAAATTTAATTGTTATTACCATTTTTACCATAAACATGATGAATTAATGATATATTCTATAGTTCTCAAGTAACTTGACAAGTTTCTATTCGTGGATATCACACAATTGATCAATAGATTTGAATTCATAAAGTTAGAATAAGCAGAATCACTTTAACAATCTTTTATAAGCTTATTTAAGTAAATTTTCTTGCTAATTTATATCACAAGGAAAAATTGCTCCTCAGAAAATTTGAATTGATAAAGTCATCGTAATGAGTAATATAATATTTTTCAGTGAAAAATGAAGAAAATAAAAAGATGTGAAAAGATTTCTTCTGCAAAGGAACTTTGTCTCATGTTGAAAGAGAAAAATACATTTTTGGTTTAAATAGAAAAATATTTTCTACTATATCTTAAAAAGACTAAGGAAGAAGGATTAATTTGTCGCCCGGACTCCGTACAAATAATCTGATTGATTGATAACCGTTTTTTGGGTTATTTTATCTAATTAGATAAGAGGTGTGAATGAAAAATGGAGAGAAAAGATTTGGATGAAAACAAAAAGTGTGAAGTATTTTTCTTTACTAATGCGCTTTGTCCCACATCGAAAAATGAAAAAAAAAATCTTTATGCTTATATAGAGAAGTACATCTTCTAGCTCTTAAAGAGTTAAGAAGATATGGTGTCTCGGGCTGGCGTCATCGCTTGGCTTTGGTTATTTGATGTGATTAATTGATTTTTTTTTTGGACAAAATTTATTTTCCAATATTCATTTTCTTTTTCCTATTGCGCAGATTTTATTTCGCGGTTAATTTCCTAACAGTCATTTTTGTGTTTAAAATTCACAATCATACTTCTGCCGAAATGGTACCTCAGAATGTTTGACTATAAATTCTGAGGTTTGGCCTCATTTTTAACAATCGAAATCTGCATACTCTCCCATATATCTCTTATGTATTTCTACATAATTTTTCAAAGCAAAATGTAAGCAAAAGTATGATTTACTGTCGTTTATTGAGTTCGACGAAGTCTTGTAATTTTCATTGTCGGTATTACAACAAAGTTTTTCCGTGCTATTCTAGGAGAGATTGATCTAATAACCTTCGGCAACAATGAAGGGATTAAATTCCTTAAGAAATATAATTTTCTATTGGGCTTAGAACTTTCATTTATTCTGTTTCTATTTTGTTTCTGCTTCTGTTTTGTTTTATTTTTTGTATAAATTATTTTCGAACAAAGGTTGCTAACACTTTTTGCATTCTATAAATGCTAGGTCATTTCCTCGGATTTTCCTTACGAAAATTCCGAATTCTCTTATCCAATTTGTTGATCGCTACTTTTTGAAGTACAACTATATGAGTGAAGGTATATTCGTTTTATCCTGAGCAAAATAATTATATCACAGGTATTGTGAGGGGATTAAGCTCCTTAAAGACACACTATGAAATTAGGTGGCTTGAATTTTTTCTACTTCTTTCTTTTCTGTTTCTAATTTGTTGTCCCACATTTATTTTTAGATTAGAGAAAGGTAACAAGCTTAACGAACTTAAATTTATACTTTATTATGTATTTGTTTTAATACAGTATTTCTGCATATTAATACCTTTGTGGATTTGTCTCCAGATTTTGGAGACTAAAGTCTTTGTAATTTTTTACTTGGCGTTTTAATTTACTTATATTATTTTTTGTTCATCTTTAATCTATTTTGGAGATTAGAATCTTTGTTAGTCAAGGGCCAAAAGGCCAATGAAGAAGTTAAATGGCTCCGGACTTTTTGTCACGACCTAAACTGTTATGTCGTGATGGCGCCTATCGTGGTACTAGGCAAAGCGACTCTTTAGCAAAAATAACTCAATATTTCAAAATGAAGTTAACCGTAAGCTTTTAATTAATAAAATTTCATAAGATAAATCTAAATAACAAGGTGAAAAAAGAAAAGTCGGACATCGGGGTATCACTGGTCAAAAGTATCTACAAAACACTATCCGAGATACTAACACTAACACGCTCAGGAATTGTAACTGCAAAATAAACTACAGGAAGATAGGAGGGAGAAGAACATGGTTGTGATCGCCAGCAGCTACCTTGCCAACTTCAAAAAGAATTTACGGCTGGACTAGTGAATAGCTACTACCGGGTCCTGATGTGCCTGGATCTGCACACAACTTGAAGGTAGTAATGTGAGTATGCTAACTTGTCACACCTCCTTTGTTACTACACCTCCAAGGGCATAAAGCAATTTTTCCAATTAAAGTATAATCTGAACAAGATTTATTATTAAGATTCAGAGTCTCCACTTGGGAGATTAATGATGTCCCAAGTCACCGGATGAATCCCAAACCGAGGAAAATATGATTATGTTAACAGTCCGCGAACCAGAAATCCGAGTAAGGAATTCTATTAACCGGGGAGAAGGTGTTAGGCATTCCCGGGTTCCGAGGTTCTAACACGGTCGCTCAACTGTCCTATTTGGCTTATTAGACTGATTTTATTACATGATGAACCTATGTGCCGATTTTAACTTCCAACCCCTTTTATTTAATCTTTTAGAAAAAGTTGAACGTCGTTTAAAATGCGTCTTTGGATTGCGCCACACGAAATGCACCCGCAATCCTAAACACATTTTATTCAACGTTTTGGGAATTTAATTTGTGTCACATGAAATGCAGACCCGAGTTTAAGAAGGTAAATTATTAAAAGCGCGCCTAAAGTGACTAACGCGTTATTATCTTTGGGTAAAGCCGTGAAATTTGCGAAACGGCCCGTCCCAGATTCTAAGTATTTTAGTATATACATTTATCGAGGGCCCCGCAATTTGTATATTTTATTTATCTAGGTTCATCTCATTTTATTAATTAAAGGGCAAAACTAAAGTGACGATGATTTTCTATTTTTGATTTGTCTCTAAAAGAAAAAGGGCCTAATTAATTAATATTATAAATTTCGGGCCTCGAGTTCAAGCCTGGATTCAAAAAAAAAAAGGGGAACCTCTTAATTTGAACCAGCTACCTAACTCGAAATCCCAAACTTATATTATGCTAAACCATGAATTGAAACCTTCAAGCCAAGTCCAAATTAATGGACCAAATGGGTACGCTTATGAACAATTGAAGGAGACAGGCTTCGATGCCAAGCCTTTTGATGGGAATTATTTGGGCCCAACGTAAGCAAAAGACAGGCCCAGGCAACTGTGGTGTCTAAGCCAATATCGAACCCACATAATGGCAATGAAAGGCCATATATCAATTCTAAACCAATTAAGAAATTTGACAAAATCGAGCCCTTAAGCAATTTACTAGCTAACGAAATTTTATGAAGCAAAGGTTGAGGGTGGCGATATCCGTCTCCGACAACCAATTTGGTTTCATGCCAGATCGTAGTACTACAGAAGCTTTGCACCTTGTTAGGAGGTTGATTGAACAGTACAGGGATAGAAAGATAGATCTGCACATGGTGTTTATTTACCTAGAAAAAGCGTATGACAAGGTTCCTAGAGAAGTTTCCTGGAGAAGCTTGAAAGCGAAAGGCGTGTCAGTTCCCTACACTATGGCGATTAAGGACATGTATGATGGGGCAAAGACTCAGGTTAGGACAGTAGGAGGTGACTCTGAGGATTTTTTGATTGTTATGGGGTTACACCAAGGTTCTGCGCTCAGTCCGTTCCTTTTCTCTTTGGTGATGGACGCGTTAACACATCATATTCAGGGGGATGTGCCATGGTGCATAGTATTTGCCGATGACATAGTTCTGATTGATGAATCATGAACCAATGTTAATGAGAGGCTGGAGGTGTAGAGATAAACTCTTGAATCTAAGGGTTTCAAGCTTAGCAAGACAAAAACAGAATACCTAGAGTGTAACTTCAGCACTGAGCAGAGTGAAGTGGACGTGGATATGAGGCTTGAATCACAGGTCATCCCGAGTTGAGATAGCTTCAAGTGCCTTGGGTCAGTTATCCAAGGGGAAGGGAGATCGATGATGATGTTACACACCGTATCGTGGTTGGATAGATGAAGTGGAAGTTATCATCTGGAGTATTGTGTGACAGAAGAGTGCCACTGATTCTCAAAGGTAAGTTATATAAAGTGGTGGTCAGGATGGCCATAATGTATGGGGCTGAGTGTTGGCCGGTTAAGAAGTCACATATCCAGAAGATGAATGCAGCATAAATGAGGATGTTAAGGTAGATGTGAGGGCATAGTAGGTTGGTTAAGATCAGGAGTAATGTTATTAGGGAGAAGGTGGGTGTGGCTTCTATTGATGACAAAATGCGGGAAGCACGGCTCAGTTGGTTTGGGCACTTTTAGAGAAGAAGCCTAGATTCTCTAGTAAGAAGGTGCGGACTCCTGGTTGTGGAGGGCTCGAGAAGAGGTAGAGGGCGGCCCAAGAAGTATTGGGGGAGGTAATTAGGCAGGATATGGCGATACTCCAGATTTTCGAGGACATGACACTTCATAGGAACACGTGAAGGTTGAGTATTAGGGTTATAGGCTAGGAGGTATTTGTGTTTTGCCTTATGTCATAACTTTGGGAGAATCGTTTGGTAGGGATACAATTTTGCTTTTGCTTTATATCATCCTTTATTTTCATGTTGTTTCTATTTTTCATATATATATATATATATATATATATATATATATATTATTTTTATGGTGTTACTAATATTGTCTTCCTTTGTCTTTTTGACTTCTTGAGCCGAGGATCTTTCGGAAACATCCTCTCTACTCCTTCGGGGTAGAGGTAAGGTCTGCGTACAAACTACCCGCCCCAGACCCCACTAGTGAGATTTCACTAGGTCGTTGTTGTTGTTGTTGAAATTTTATGAATTAGTTTCAAAGTGGTTGGATCATTTTGAGATAACTACACTTTAACTGCTTTTGATTCATGATTTTGATTAACATATGACCATAGGAACAGCTATCCCAAACTAATTCTTACTAAACACAATTATTGTGACTTCCGATTAAAATACTCGTTAGTAAAACAAGTGAGGACTATGGATCGCAAAACCATTTGTTGTTGTGACTATCTTCTTATTTTAAAATCTTACTACACAACATGAAATTAAACTACAAAGTGGTTGACGAACTATCATTAGTCCAAAAATCCAAACAGCCCGTGACAAATCAATAATCCAACTAATTCATTACAGATAAACTAAAGTAATGAATTCATCAATACAAATCCTAGAACTAACTACAATTTAATGAACTAATAGAACAGTAAAGACCACATCAAATATCAGTCTGCAATTGTATTTCTACTGGAAAAATTTACATTAGATTGATCTCAATGTTTGTACCTCGGATTCAAAATTAAGAAGAAGCAGAATAAGTTAGCAGCAATAACAGCAGAGGTCCAAAAAACTAGTCCAGTAGTGAATTCAGCAACCAAGGGGAAATTCAAAACCAAATTGAAGAATACTCAACCACAAATAACTTGAGTAAGCTCAAATGAGCTTGAAATTGAACCAGTACTTTCAGAGAACCAGTCACAGAACCAGAATGGTTCAAACAGCACCAATCAAGTTTGAAATTGAAACCACAAACCTTACAAAACTTCCAGCAATTCAAATCATGAACTAAGGAGGAGCAAATTAGCAACTACACTTGAAATTAATCTACAAATGCCAATGGAATAGTGCATTGTATTTGGTTTTTGAAGAGTTTTTTGTTATTTTCAGTTTTTCTATAGAAAGCTTAAAATTCTTAAAGAAAATTTCAAATTCTAGATCTCATTTTGAATCTGAAACTAGAGAGTATTTGGAGGGAATATTTGAGGCTCAAAACTTGTGTGTTAAGGCAGAAATGACTGCCTTATA
The DNA here is from genome assembly GCA_034376525.1 of Nicotiana benthamiana. Taxonomy (NCBI): domain Eukaryota; kingdom Viridiplantae; phylum Streptophyta; class Magnoliopsida; order Solanales; family Solanaceae; genus Nicotiana; species Nicotiana benthamiana. The sequence continues at coordinate 123,880,990 of CM067338.1, read as the reverse complement.
TATGCAAACATAAAGGGGAAGATTCTAGATAATACTCACACCTTTTCCCCCTTTTTTATTTCAAATTTTATTCAATAGTCCCTAATTTAGTGACTTGTTGCTCAAGTTAATACACTAAAATTACTGACCCTTACGCAAAGGCCCTACTTTAGAAAGTCCTAGAAAATTCTAGTTGTAACTACAACTTCTTATGCATTTCTAAGTACCAAGCTACCCCTGAATTCAACCTAGAATTACCTACTTCAGTTAACTGAACCCACCCTATTAACACTAGTTAAACAAAAGCCTGACTACAATTAAACTAGATTGTTTCAGTAATATCCAAACAACAAAATAATCAACCACTGAGATAATATGAACTGAAGACAATGAGACGAAACACACATCAAAATGGATTTGAAACCAAGTTAGATTAACACCACAAATCAACAATCATACTTAAAAAACCCAAAAAGGAAGAACAAACCAGAAGCAATTAACAGGAAATTAAAAATTCATGATAACAGAATAGAGAAACCATCCGGCTAATGATATGTAAATCCTGAATTAAACTAATTCTAAAACAAATTAATGGAGAATACCCTGACCAAACAAATAAAACTCATAGAGAAGCATCCATGAATCCAAATAAATAATAAAAATACAAGAAGATAAATAATACCTTAATCAGCCCAGTATCCTGTCTTATCAAATTCAAACCATAATTGTCCCTAAATAAGTATTTCCATGAGGAAACTCTTAATTAAGGATTATTTTGGTCCAGACGCCCTTTATCGCCAAATTATAATTATTTAGGGATTTTGGTCAGTCTTCGATTGAAGAATCAAAACAAACGGGGGACATTTGAAGTGAAATGGGAGTGGATTCATTGTGTAGGGAGAGAGGTGAACACCTAGTGTAAATTTGGTAACGATTGGGGGCGGCACCGCCATGGGCAGCGCAGACAGCGGCAACAAACTCGAATATTCGAGCACAGTGGGCGTGATTCAAGCAATGAAAATTCGGGATTTGAAAAGAGGAGGTCGCAGGGAATCCATGGTGTAAATTATAGGTCATTTGGAGACTTGCCTCCAACGGCGACGAATTCCTGCCAGCAGCGTTAGATTAGGGTGTTTGAAGGTTATGAGAGAGAGAGGACCAGGGGGTATGGGAGTTAGACCATTATATCCTAACTACACCCCACTTCCCACCATTAATCTACCTAACCTAGACGACTAGGATTAAAAACTAAGACACGACGTCATTTTGGGTGGAGATATGGGACAAGCCGGGTAATGGGGAGATTTGGGCTAGTTTGAACAGGTGTATTTGCATTGGGTTCTTTGGGGTTCGGTTAAAATCTAGCCCAAACATAGCAGCCCTTTAATTCTCTTTGCTCTCTTTCCTTTTTCTTTTTTTATTTTGTATTTATTCCATTCATTATTTATAAATTTTTCTGATTTTTTATGAAATGCTAAAATTAAAAATAAATCCAAATTGACACTAAACGTTATATTTCCTAAATACCCTAATTTATAATTAGACATAAATTAAGACAAATCTAAACTAAAAATACAAAAAGACCATTTTTTTAATTATTTTTTGTATATTTTGTTCTAGAAACAACTTAACCTATAATTAATCCTAAAATATGAAATTAGATCCTAAATGCAAGTGCCTAATGTATTTTGTTTATATTTTCGTATGAACTAAAATGCACAAATAAAATATTATAATTAACAGAAGATAACACAAAATTCACAAAATTGTAAAATAATAAAGAAAATCATTTTGTGAAATTTTTGGGAATAATTCACTTAGGGCAAAAATCACGTGCTCACAGCTGCCCCTCTTTGCCCGGAAACACGAAGAGTTTTTGTGCAAAGATAAGTGAGCGGAAACGAACGATTTTTGCCCGTTTGAATATTCTGTGTGAAGCAATTTTGAAAGAGTTGATCGCACCTTCTTTGAAAGTTTCCTACATATCCTTGGCTAAAAAGGAACCAGGTTAGTGTAGTTCGAGAATGTCTGGTAGCTGGGACTACCAGGAGCTGGGATTACCAGGAGGTGTAATGTAATTGCTACTGCTACTACTTGCTGACCTCCCTTATTCCAACATCAAAATAAAAAGAAACTAGGCTAAGCTATGAACTATGAATTACAAAAGTCTTGTCTAAGTTCTTCAAACTTGATCTCGTATTTCTTATTGGCTTGTTTTCTTGCATTCTCTTGGTGAAGTCCATTGTTTCCACATCAAATTGTAAACTGAGATGTTGTTCCTTTTCTTCAAACTGCTGAACTTGAATGTATTCCACTGTTATACGGGCGGGCTCCCGACTACTGAACTTGAATTTGAAAGTATTTCTCTGTTATCCATGAGGGATCCTAACTTCACAAAAATAGACTAAAAAAAAGAAAACTTTCTGCCCCAGTTTGGAAACTGGGTACATGTTACCGGATATTAATAAGAATTGAAACTGAAACTTTACTTGTAATACCTCTGTTGTACAGGCGAGCTCCTGACTTTGAAACTTGAAATGTATTCCTCTGTTATCCAGGCGGACTCCTGATTTCAAAACATGAAGGTATTATTCTGTTATCTCGACGGGCTCCTGACTTCACAAAATAGACAAAACAAAGAAAATTTTCTGCCCCAGTTTGCACTAGGAAGATTTGTGAGTTGTTAGCAAAATTGTAAACCACTTATACTACTAATGCAATGATGAGAGTAAATTAAAGACTAGACTAGGATGTGCATCTCCTATGAGTAAAACCAAAGAAAACATTGACCAGCAAATGCGTCTACTAAAATTAAACCTGAATGAACCAAATTAGGAAATGTGTCCCCTAAGGGTGAATTTAAATAACCAAAACTAGGAAGTGCGTCTCCTAGGGCAGAACTTAAATGTCTCAAACTAGGAAGTGCATCTCCTACGAATGAACTTTCAATTTAGGAAGTGTGTCTCCTCCTATGAGTGAAACTTCAATGACTCAAACTAGGAAGTGTGTCTCCTATGAATAAACTTTAAATGAACTAAACTAGGTAGTGCGTCTCCTACAGGTAAAAATTTGATGAACCAGACTAGGAAGTGTGTCTCCTAAGGGTGAAACTTCAATTACTCAAATTAGGAAGTGTGTTTCCTATGAATGAACTATCAATTTAGGAAGTGCATCTCCTGCAGGTGAAACTTATATGAACTAAACTCGGAAGTGCTTCTCCTAGGGCTGAAATAAAATTTAGGAAGTGTGTCTCCTAAAACAAAATATAACTTGAAAGGCCCTGACTAGGAAGTGTGTATCCTAGGGGTGAAACTTCAGTTACTCAAACTAAGAAGTGCATCTCCTATGAATGAACTATCAATTTAAGAAGTGCGTCTCCTACAGGTGAAACGTGAATGAACTAAACTAGGAAGTGTGTCTCCTAGGGATGAATTTAAATTTAGGAAGTGCGTCTCCTAAGACAAAATATATCTTGAAAGTCCCAGACTAGGAAGTGTGTCTCCTAGGGGTGAAACTTCAATTACTCAAACTAGGAAGTGGGTCTCTATGAATGAACTTCAATTTAGGAAATACATCTCCTACAGGTGAAACTTGAATGAACTAAACTAGTAAATCCGTCTCCTAGGGGTTAATTTAAATTTAGGAAGTGCGTCTTCTAGGGGTGAAACTTCAATTACTCAAACTAGGAAGTGAGTCTCCTATGAATGAACTATCAATTTAGGAAATGTGTCTCCTACAGGTGAAACTTGAATGAACTAAAATAGGAAGTGCATATCCTAGGGGTGAATTTAAATTTAGGAAGTGTGTCTCCTGAAACAAAATTTAAATTGAAAGGCCCAGACTAGGAACTGTGTCTCATAAGGGTGAAACTTCAACTACAAAAACTAGGAAGTGTGTCTCCTATGAATAAACTATCAAAGGAAGTGTGTCTCCTACAACAAAAATATACCTTGAAAACCCAGACTAGGAAATGTCTCTCCTAATGGTGATGTGTGATTTTCTCAATAGCCTTTGACCTGAAAATTTTAACTTTCTAAGCGTTCATATAGACATAGCTTTTGTCCATGTTCCAGACAAAGAAAACTTTGATTTTAAACATGGTGGTTGGTTTGTGTCCTTGAATGTGCGACAGTTTCTCTTTCACTTGAAATGGCGATTGATTTCCACTCGAAGACCTTGCTTATTTATGGAACAACCCCTTTTCTGTCATCTTCATCACATATATTACCTTTTTTCTATCCAGACTCAATATACTCTATTTGTTAAAGTGGCGTCTTCCCAACCTTTGCGTCTCATATGAATCCCAAAGCACGTCTGTTGCCCCCACATGTTCTTGTTTCTTAAATTACAACCCCTAGCCCCTTGACTTTGAGGTCTATTGCTCCTTCACTTACCACATTAACTTTTATTTAACCCTGAAAGACATTGCTTGCTTATTAAACAACCACTTTCTCGGTCACCCTTATCATAGGAAAATACCTCTTCTCCGTTCAAACCCAATATTCTTTATCTATTGCATCGCTCATGAACCGACATCTATCAAGCCTTTGTGTTTCACTAGAATCCCCAAAGCACGTCAATTGCCACCCACCCATGTTTATGTTGTTCTTTCTGCACTTAAACCACTAGCCTTGGGCTTGGGATCTATTGCTCCTTCACTTGCCATGATGACTTTGATTTCCGTTTGGAAGACCTTGCTTGTCATTGGTTAACCACTTTCTCTATCAATCACATCACAGAGAATACCTTTGATCCATTCACCCAACATCCTCTATCTATTGCAATGTATATGAATTGATATATACCAAACCTGTATATTTCACCCAAATCCCAAAGCATTTTGAATGTTACCAACCTAGTGCGCTTGTTTTGTTTCCTGACTTATGAAACTTTGATGTGCTAACCAGATCCCGTTTGTGCGATTGGAAAGCTGGTGGCAGATTTTGAAGTCATTTCTCACTTATTGTGACAAACAGACTCGGGAAAAGAAAGTAAACAAGACAGAAAGAACAGAGTAAAGGACAATAGAAAGAGATGATTCCTAACAAGAAAACTACAAAGTAGAAACCTATCTGATATGGATACCAACTCTAATGACCATGACATGCACCTGTAGATATTCTATCAATCAAACCTAAAGTTCAGCTCCTGTTGCACCTTTTCGCTGTGAAACTGGGCTTCAATGCTCCGCTTATCCAATCCAATTTATATTCCTTATTCGACTTGTAGTGCCCGAAGGGTTTTCACTATCAAGCCTCTCTCATTTTGTTCTTTCTCTCAACTTAGCGTCGCCTCAAGGTGCCTGTGAAGGTTTTCACCAATAAGACTCTCTCATTTTTATTTATCTTAGCTTTCATCACCTTGCGGATTTCATTTTCCTTGTTTGGACTGGAGTGTTGGCCTTTACATAAATTACCTTTACCTGCTTGACTTGGAATTTCTCAAAGACTGATCAGAAGGTCTTTCTTTGGATCGTAATGTGGCTTTTGGACAGGGTTAGAAAAGAAGGGTATAAAGGGCTCAAAACCAATTCAACATGGGTTAAAAATTACAACTTTCGGAATCAAACCTCTCACAACAACCACAACTTCTGCCCAAGTTTCTTGCTTGGGGACTTTAGATTTTTATTTTGGTATGACTGAACCTCAGAGGAAGGCTGCCTACGTATCCTTTCGAGATAAAGTAAAATGTAGTTCACATCATAGAAATTACTTCGTTGTGATTTTTTTTCTTTTCTTTTTTCTTCTTCTTTTCTTTTTCCCTTTTCATTTTTCTTTTCTTCTTTTTTGTCTTTTTCCTTCTTTTTTTTTTTCTTCTCTTTTCTTCCTCTTTTCTCTTTTTCCTTCTTTTTTTCCTTTCTTCTTCGTTATTTTCTTTTTCTTCCTTCTTTTCTTTTCATTTACTTATCTTCAGTACTTGCGTTTCTTAATTGTGTTATTGATTTTGAGGGAGGGGTATGAAAAAAATAAACAAGGCTCAAAACGGACGACAAGGGATATAGTGTTTAGATAGTAAACAAAAAGCCTTCGTCATTCCAATCTTCAAAATATACCAAGTGCAAACCTACTCAATTAACTAACCAAGGAAAACATTTGCAACGTAATTGATTGTACCAGACTTAATAACCATCTCCATATATTTCCCTTTTCATCTGTGAAATACAGCCACCATGGGACAACACTCTCACTCTCCTTACCACGAATGGCTCCTGTCAATTTGGCAAACTTGGCTTTAGGGTTTCTTCATGTTCTATCTGCCCCAGTTTCACACAATTCGCGCTTGAAATGATTTCAAAATGCTTTTACTTATTTCCCTCAAGTGCCCCTATCATCTTTAACATTGTTTCATTACTTCATGACTGAACTGAATTGCAAAATTAAACTGAGAATTACGCGTGCATGTCATGTCACTAGAACCATCATTAACAAACCTGTAAAAGGAGGAAAGAACTAAACAGAAATGAGTAGAAATGGCAAAAAACAAAGAATTCCATTAGACAAACTGTGAATGGGTTTAAGCAATAAAACAAGCTACATAAACTAGGGTTCAACCTTAAAACAAACCTAGATAACACTCAATGAGATACTACAACTAGAGGAACTAGACATAATAAAAGGATTGAAGGGTTTGAATCAGAAGAAAATATCCGGATTACAACCCTGAAATAACCTGGACAAGAGAAATGACAACAACATAAACCACCAAAACTTCTCTCCAGCTAGCCAAGAGATAAAGCGTCTTTCCAATTACCAAGCTCGGCATCTTAGCCACTGAGTTCTACATCAATATTGCCAAGACCATTACCAACTTCAATATCATCAACTTCAGTCAACAAGTTCCCAAAAGGATTCGCTGGCTCCCTGTCACTTTCATTAACCACAATTACCCCTTGTTGAATCATTCATTCTATTTCCCTTTTCAAAGAACGACAAATCTTCAATGTTATGCCCATGGACAATAGAGTGGTACATGCATCGTATTGTAGGATCAAATCTTTTTAAATATGGGTCTAGAGTATAGCCAAGGAGCGGTTCAATCATGCCAGAATGGTTTAACTTTTCAAATAAGCTTGCTTAGGACTCCCCAATTGGTGTGAAACTATTTCTTTGCCATTTTTCTCTTTTATACCCCTATTTTCATAGGTTGTTGGGTGCTCAAAAATTTTGTGAAGGCAAGAATGCATTATGCGGTGCTAGCGCTCGCCATAGGGAGTGACCTGGTGGTTGGACATATGAATGGACATTGTTTAGAGGATAATACTGAGGTGGATTATGTGGAGCTCGGGGATAGGTTTGGGGTTGGAGGTGAAGCTGGGTGTATTGGTGAGGCGGATCCTTTGGTCCATGTCGTGACTCTGAAACAACTATGGCAATATCATCATGTTCCTCCTGACCCAGTGAGCTTCTTGTGTCACTCTAAATTGCTTGTGTTGTGGCTTTGAAAGCATAATAACTCATGATATTGCTAGACTTCAGCCTATGTTCTACCATTTCTCCCATTTTTATCACATCATTGAAAGGCCTACCCACAACCATGATCAAATGCCCAAAGTAAGTTGGTAATTGAGCTTAAAGAAAGTAGTCGACCATCTCTTTTTCTTTCATCGGGGCATCGATTCTGGCATCTTTCTCTCTCCATATGAGCATGTACTCCCTAAAGCTTTCATTAGGCTTCTTCTCCATCTTGGAAAGAGACCTGCTATTCAGGATGATTTTATATTATACTAAAAGTGCCTGGCAAAGTCCTGAGCCATATCGTTCCACTTGTACCACCTATAGCATCTTGGCGGGTGTATCACTCTAGAGCTCCCCCACTTAGATTCTTACTGAAGTACACCATCAATAATTTGTCTTTCCCACTGGCGCCTCTCCTTTTTTTGCAGTAACCTCTCAAATGAGCCACGTGATCTCCGTGCCCGTCATATAAATCAAACTTTGGTATCTTAAACCAGCAGGCAGTTGGATGTCAGGAAACAAGCACAAGTCTTTGTAAGCCACGTTTATCTTGCTCCCTATCCCTTGAACGTTTCTGAAAGACTGCTCTAAGATTTTCACCTTCTTGGATATCTCATCCTGCTCCACTGTCTTACCAGGCTTTTTAGTTTTGCCACGAGCCTCAAAATGAGGAGCGTGAGAGTATGGATCCGAGACTTTAAAGGTTGGTTCTGGAGCATAGTGTTGGGCACCGGTACTTTGAACACACTCTCGTTAGAGGATCGAGGAAAAATAGCTGGTGGAGGAGCTGCAAGAGCATGGGTGGCCAAAGGAGTGGTATATAAGGTGATTTTGGCTGGTGGAGTATGAAAAGGTTGTGGGGAGATATCAACTGCAGTGGAAATCTGTATTTGTGCTAGTGGTTGGATAGTTGTAGGTATTTCAGTGTAGTTAGTGGGGAATGAAGGTGTAGGATGCGCCTTCATACAAGACTGATATATTTCTGCCATCTGCTGCTTCACCCTTTGGAGCTCCTCTTTTAGATTAGACTCCGACCCCACAAACTCCCTTGACGGGTCAACAACTATTGTGCCCAAGTTTTTGCTAGACATGACAACCTTGATCTTTGACTTTGTGATGTATGGATGAGTGACCTTAAGAACCACAAAGCAACCACCCTTCTGCTATGAATATAACAAAGTGAAGTCATCAAGTTAGCGTTAGGGAATTTAACAGCAAATATCACATTGCGTGCAATGCACCTACCAACAATTAATGGTTCTAGAATGACTTCGAGGCTCATAAGGTCACTTGGAATCATCCCAATTTATTCATTTCAACCTCTCTTTTCTTTTCTTTTCTTTTCTAGCACTTGCTTGCTCATTTTCCTTCCTCTTTTCTCGTCTAATTATCACTCTTTTCTTTCCTCTCTTTTTTTCACCCTTTTTCTTTCATTTCCTTTTTTTTCTTTTCTCTCTCTTTTTCTTGTTTTCTCACTCTTTTCGTTTTTCTCTTTTATTCGGTTATGGTCGAATCCTTTGGAGATTGCCAGTGTATCATGACCCCGCATGAATCAGACCGAGCATCATTCGTTCAAATAAAAACGAAAAATAAAGAAATAATTTTTGGGAAATTTTGATTTTCATTCATAAAACATTCTATTTCAAAACTAGACATTTTTGGAAAGGAAAATAATAGATTCGAAATAAAACAAACAACAGACTCAACAATTACCGAACGACTCTAATGCGAAAAAGGAAATACAGACTCCACCAGACGACTAACCCTAAGGATAAGAAAATATAGACTCAAACTACAAATACATTAAAGCTTTAAATTTTTGTGGCCGCAGGGAGTCATTCGGCCTTGACGCAGGCTTAAGTGCAAGACCCCTTTCCAACTGTTCCAGTTCATACATTATTTGCTTGACAAATATCATCACCACTGAGAAGAAGGTAGTGCGGGTCATGTTTTCACACACCCAACATTTCCTGGTGATGGCATGAGCAATCGTCAGAATATTGTCTTTGGTTCGGTATTTTTCTAGGAGCAAGGGCTCTATATCATCACATCTAGCTTTCAAAACATGGGAGTCGGGAAGATGCTGTCTCTGTAACTACTGTATTTCATCTTCCATCAGGGCCATTAAATCATAGCGGTGTTCACTTTCGGTTTCAAAAGCTTTGGCATGTTTAGCTGCCTCGCTCTCTAGAGTGGTCACTTTCCTTTTCAAATTGGCAATGATCTTTTCATAATCCTTCTTCACCTGCTGTAACTACTATGTGCGCTCTTCCATTCTCTTTGCCCATTGTGCTCGGTGTTTTGCTATTCTACCCTCAGACATCTTCAGATCTTCCTGGAACTTGGTTATTTTCTTCTTCAACCCACTTATCAACCTTTCATCTGACCGACTTCTCAGTTGGTAGTCAGTGTCTATGCTCATATGCCGGATTTGGGCATAAGAGCCTCATTTTCTTGGGCCAATTTGTTCTTTTCTCCCTTATCAGCAGCAACTTGCACACTATTTTCAAATTTCAAGTCCCTAATCTGTTGTTCCAGCTTGCCTATTTTTGCCCTGTAGCCTTCTTCTTTTTCCAACCAACCCCACTGATCTTATGAATCATAAGTAAACTGTTGGACATGGGTTCTTTTGGTAGGCCTTTGATGGATTTGAAACCTTTTCCCGAACTAGACATTCTACTTTAGGTCCACCTCACCTTTGGCTAGATCTCGGACCATCGTTCTAGGCTCAAGGAATTTGCATTCATTCAATAGCTTTCAAATTTTATCCTCCGAAAATGCGGCTCTCGGACTCAACTCAATGACGTGCTTACTTAGGTTTTCATCAGTAGGGACGACTTTGAAACCTTCTCAATTGGCGCAATACTCGATGGGGAGCATATGGTTGGATACTCCGAATCCCATCAAAAGAATATGACACTCTCCGGCCGACATGCACACTACCTCGGTAGCAAGTAACCACCCAAATTCCCATTCAATTTGATTGGCAGTCAATGACCTCAGTCGTACAAGCCATGCTTCAGTACCTTTGGGAAATGCAACACCCATTACTCACTTCTCAAATTCTTCGATGCAGCTCAACCGGCCAACCCGTTCATATAACCCACCCGGTGGCAATGGTGTTCTTGCATCCACAATTGGAGTAACAAATTGCAACCTTGAATAAAATTTCCTCCCTCCCGGCATATGGTCAAGGCTTGGTAGATTTCTGACAAAATCAAGGAATCTACAGTACTGTCGGCCCTTTTGATCGCAACACCGGCCGTCCCTACGAGGCCTATCTCTCTCTTCTTATCCTTTTGTGGACAGACCAAGAATGCCACTATGAACGCCAAAGTTCGCCTTGCCTCCCACTTGGTTCTATTTCCAGCATGAGTCAGTCTAAGATTTGTCTCTTCGAAACCCCGAGGATTACCATACCATTGTGTACAAGTACTGGAGAGTGCAACATCCTCCCGAAAAATCCTTGTTCTGAACATTTCGGCTAATTTATAGCAAATCCAAAAATTAGTGTGGAGACACCGGTCTTGATGACAAAAGATATTGACCCCTCAAGTTTTCATTCAAACATGCATAACCCACGACTTCGTCCAGCATGGGTGTAATCTGAAAATCATACAATTGAAATATATTGCAAGTCGGGTCCTAAAAAGGTATTAAGGCCTTGATGATATCTGTTCTTGGCTTGACATTCAGTAGATTGACGAGACCTCCCAGGATTCTCACCACTATTTCTTTATTATCTTTTTCCACATCATTCCACCACATATGGAGCTGTAGAGGGACCTCATTAAATATGGTGAAAGGTTCAATTTCATTTGTGCACATCTTGCACATTTATTAAGGTCACTAAGCAAAAAGTAAAATTTATTTGACTCAAAACAAATTGACTATTTTTTGTGTTTTTTCTTTCTAACTAAAATAAAAGACCCAGTTTTTTGAACACGGCCTTTCAGCACTTCGGGGATGAAGATTTTAAGGCTGCGTGGGCCAACCGGTCAAAACTTGAAAAGACCAAAGGTGCCTATTCCTGCAAAAGCAGCCTTCCAGCGTCCCTTTCGGGAACATTCGGCTATTTTTGACAAAAACGGCATCACCTGACTTATTTATGACGAAAATTACAATACTGATATTTTTGGCTATTTTTTCAAAAGGGGAGGTTGGACCCGATGAGGATTACCTACGTATCTCACATCCGGTGAGAATCAAACCTGCGTAGTTCGGTCAAAGAGAACAAACTAATTTGAAAACAAGAATGTTTTCTTTTTGATTTTTGAATACATCAAACTAAGAAAATATTTTTCTTTTTTCCATTGTCAAATAAACTATTTTGAAACTAAGGCAAACAAAAAACTCATTTTTCTTTTGCTTTTTTGAATAAAACACTTTTTTCTTTTTTTTCATTTTCTCAAAAATTCGGCAGAGTTTTGATGCTATTTGGGAATTGTTTTTAAAAAAATGGTAATTAAATCTATACACTACTATTTCTCTCTTTTTCTAAATTTTCTGATATTCCCGATTTTCAGAAGCTGGTCAGCATGCAGACCTGAAACAAATAAATACACAGAAAACAAGTAGGATGCATCAAGATGGTCTTTTCATTTCAGATTGCTTGTCCTAAACGGACCCAACCCCTGTGTTGAATCCCGTAAGTAAAATTCACATGGTGCAAATAAGCATTCCTACTAGGGATCCGGCATGAGGCTACATTATTCTAGGTTCAAAACCTGGGTGTTTGTTCTAAACCTGGCTTACCCGAGCAGACAGCACGAGCCGAGGGGGAGGTAGCGTACCGGGGATATAGAAGCTTCACCGGCTTAGCAACTTAACCAAACCTCGTAATAAATTGGGAATTAGACTCTATACAGGAAAGAAATCGCACGAAGTGCACCCTTATAAATGATTTAGAAGACTCACAGAGGAGATGGGTTTCGCCACAGTTTATATACAATTCACGACATATCAAAGAGGTAAAAGCAGTCAATTAGCACATTAGGTACAGATCATGTAACAAAATGATAATGAAAGGCAATATTTTAAATCTAAACCATTTAAGAAATTTTACAGAACCGAGCCCTTAAGCAATTTACTAACTAACGAAATTTTATGAATCGATTTCAAAGTGGTTGGATCATTTTGAGATAACTACACCCTAACTGCTTTCGATTCATGATTTTGAATTAACATATGACCATATGAACGTCTATCCCAAACTAATTCAGAATTATCATTACTAAACACAAGTATTGTGACTTTCGGATTAAAATACCAGTTAGTAAAACAAGTGAGGACTATGGATCACGAAACCATTTGTTGTTCTGAGTGTCTTCGGATTTTAAAATCATACTATACAACATGAACTTATACTACAAAGTGGCTAACGAACAATCATTAGTCCAAAAGTCCAAACAGTCCATGACAAATTAATAATTCAACTAATTCATTACAGACAAACTAAAGTAATGAACTCATCAAAACAAATCCTAAAACTTACTACAATTTAATGAACTGATAGAACAGTAAAGGCCACAGAAAATATCATGCTGCAATTGCATTTCCATTGGAAAAAAATACATCAGATTGATCTCAAGGTGTGTACCTGTGATTGAAAATTAAGAAGAAGCGGAATAAGTCAGCATACAATAAGAGTAGAGGCCCAACAACTAGCCCAGTAGTGGATTCAACAACCAGGAGAAATTCAAAACCAAATTGAACCAGAATACTCAACCACAACAACTTGAACAAGCTCACATGAGCTTGAAATTGAACCAATACTTTCAAAGAACTAGTCACACAACCAGAATGGTTCAGACAACACCAATCAAGCTCGAAAGTGAAACCACAAACCTTAGAAAATTCCAGCAATTCAAATCATGAACTAAGAGGAGAAGATTAGCAACTACACTTGAAATTAAACTACAAATGCCAATGGAACAATGTATTGTTTTTGAGTTTTTGAAACGTTTTTGTTATTTATGGTTTTTCTATAGAAAGCTTAAAATTCTAAAAGATAATTTCAAATCCTAGATCTCATTTCGAATCTGAAACTAGAGAGTATTTGGGGGGAATATTTGAGGCTCAAAACTTGTGTGTTAAGGAAGAAATGACTGCCTTATGTAGGCAAACTTAAAGGGGAAGCTTCTAGATCTTATTCACAAATTTTTCCCCTCTTTTATTTTAGATTTTATTCAATAGTCCCTAATTTACTAACTTGTTGCTCAAGTTAATACAGTAAAATTACTGACCCTTACACTAAGGCCCTACTTTGGAAAGTCCTAGAAGATTCTTGTTGTAACTACAATATTCTTATGCATTTCCAACTACCAAGACACCCTTGAATTCAACCTAGAATTACCTACTTCAGTTAACTGAACCCACCCCCTTAACTCTAGCTAAACAAAAGCCTGACTAGAATTAAACTAGATTGTTTCTGTAATATCCAAAGAACAAAATAATAAACTACTGAGATAATATGAAATCAAGCCAATGAGACGAAACACACATCCAAAAGGATTTGAAACCAAGTTAAAATAACACCACAAATCAACAACCATACTTAAAACAAAACCAAAAAGGAAGAATAAACCATAAGCAATTAACGGAAAATTAAAAAATTCATGATAACAGAACAAAGAAACCATCCAGCTAATAATAAATTATTTACTAAATCCTGAATTAAACTAATTCTAAAACAAATTAATGGCAAATACTCTGACCAAACAAATAAAATTCAGAGAGCAGCATTCATGAAAGTGCTTCAGTTCGACGTGATCTATCACAGACGCATTTGAATCAGACTCTTCCCCTACTTTCCACGCATCATAAGCGTATTATCTCTCCCATGAATATGCAGATATATAGAAGAGGCGTGTGGGGCTTCAGGCAGCTTTTTTATGAAGAGTTTCAATCAAAATTCCATCGGTTGTAGCTAGTTATTGCCCGGGTCGGTGTGTGATCACCAAAGGTGATGTAACCTTCAGATGCTCTCTCCGCACTCAGACGACTAGCGTGGTCCTTCCCTCATTGAAGAGCCACGTATCCAGGGTTGACCACATCATCACTGTTTATCAAGGTGTGGCCACTGTCTCAATTGGGTTATTGTTTAGTATGCCCAAGCTTGACAATAGCTATCCAAATAAATAAGAAAAATACAGGAAGAAAAATAATACCTCAATAAGCCCAGTAACCTTTCTTATCGAATTCGAACTATAATCGTCCCTAATTAAATATTTCCATGAGGAAACCCTTAATTAAGGATTTTATGGTCCAGATGGCTTTTATCCTCAAATTATAGTCATTTAGTGATTTTGGTCAGACTTCGATTGAAGATTCAAAACAAACGAGCGACATTTAAAGTGAAATGGGCATGGATTCGTTGTGTAGGGGGGAGGTTATCTTCTGGTGTAAATTTAGTGACGATTGGGGACGGCGGCGCCGTGGGCAGTGGAGACGGTGGTAACAAACTCGAATATTCGAGCAGACTGGGCGTGATTTGAGCTATGGAAATTTGGGGTTTGGAAAGAGGAGGTCGCAGGGAATCCATGGTGTAAATTTTAGGTCATTTGGAGACTTACCGCTAGCGGCATTAGGTTACGGTCTTTGAAGTTTATGAGAGAGGAGACCATGGGCATATGGGATTCAGACCGTTATATCCTAACAACACCCAAGTTCCCCACCGTTGATCTACCTAACCTAGATGGTTAGGATTAAAAACTAATACACAACGTCATTTTGGGTGAGGGTGTGGGACAAGCCGGGTAATGGGAAGATTTGAGCTGGTTTGAACGGGAGTATTTGCGTTGGTTTATTTAGGCTGGGGTTAATATCTAGCCCAAACCTAGCAGCCCTTTAATTCTCTTTATTTGCTCTTTTTCCTTTTTCTTTTCTTTTTTGTATTTATTATATTCATTATTTATAAATTTTTCTGATTTTTTATAGAAACCTCCACGAACAATCGTCGTTTCTTTATGGTTTTTCCGCTTCTCACAGCTGCTCTTTCCACACCTCCGAATATCTGGTGCCAAATTATCGTCCCTTTCCTTATTTCTTTGATAATAGAGTTGGCTATCTTCGTGGCATCGATTGTACAAGTTCATGAAGAGGGCTGGACGAGTGGAATGAGGATGAAATGCTAAAATTAAAAATTAAACCAAATTAACACTAAAATTATATTTCATAAATACCCTAATTCATAATTAAACACTAATTAAGACAAATCAAAACTATAAATGCAAAAAGACCTTTTTTGTTATTTTCTGTATATTTTGTTCTAAAAACAACTTAACCCCTAATTAATCATAAAATATGAAATTAGATCCTAAATTCAAGAGCCAACTGTATTTTTTTATATTTTCGTGTGAATTAAAATGCACAAATAAAATGCAACAATTAACAAAAAATTACATAGAATTCACAAAATTGTAAAATAATAAAGAAAATCATTTTGTTTGAATTTTTGGGGAATAATTCACTTAAGGAAAAAATCACGTGCTCATATAACTCAGTAAGTAACTAAAGTAAATAAGGTTGAGAATCAGTGACGAGCAATAAAACATATAGGTTCATATGATGAAATCTAGCAAAAGTACAAAAGCCTTTTAAAAATATTGTTTGAATTAAATCCTTTCGTTTAAACATAGTTAGAGTAAAAATCACTTTAATGTATTTTCAAAAGTTCTCGATAGAGGCTTAGTACAACAGTGAGCAAAATAATAGAATCATAAACAGCCCCTCAGGAAAAATATCACTCGGGAACAGCCCCTCGGGCAAACCTCTCGGTCCCTCGTATACAACCGCTCGGGCATATGTCATATCACTCAAACTCAGGGTGCCCGCATTTACTGGGGATGTTCAGACTCTAGAGGGGCTCCTTCATCCCAAAGGTTATAACAAGACACCTTGTGGCGTAAATCAATTAGGCTCTCGACCTCACTAAATTATGAATCAGTAGCAACATGTTACAGTACAGCCCGATCCCATAATCTCCTCACAAATCAGGCCCTCGGCCTTATTCAGTCACAAACCTCTCAAGCCACTAGGGCTCTCAGTAAAAACAGATAGGGAACTCAGCCCAAAACAACATTTTTATGTGTATCAAAACAAAGTAATAAAGACTGAGTGTAGATTTTCAACAAAAACAGTAAGTGGATAGTAAGAAAAGGCCCCTAAGAGTCCAAACAGCTCTAGCACAAGGCCCAAATATGGCCTTCGACCCAATTTATAGGAACTCTTTCTAAAACACATGAATATCATATAGTTTCAACCGAATGCACAACTTATACTTGCTACGAGACAGGCCATGTCACAATTCCCAACGGTGCACGCCCACACGCCCGTCACCTAGTATGTCTGTCACCTCAAAATAGTAAAATAATACAGAATCTAGGGTTTCATATCCTCAACACAAGATTTACAATCGTTACTTACCTCAATCCAGTAAAATCCCTACTCTGTGATGCTCTTGCCCCTTGACTCAGCCTCCAATCACTTCGAACTATTCACAACCAGAACAATACCATTAATATACGCTAATGGAAAATTCCACAAGAAAAACTAGCAAATTAGGCACAAATTCCGAAATCCTCCCAAATCGAGCATTCAAGCCCACGTCTCGGAATCCGCCAAAAATCACAAAAATAGAAAGCCCTTGCACTCACGAGTCCAACCATACCAAATTTATCAAAATCCGACCTCATTTGACCCTTCAATCCTCAAATCAAACTTTCAAACTTCCAAGCCCTAATCCTTCACTTTCATCCCTAATTTAAACTAATTACATGCTTAAACAACTGAAAAAAACCATGATCACGAGTATTAGGCTCAAGTAACTTACCTAAATGAAAACCCCCTTAATTCCCTTTTTAAAACTCTCAAAAATCTTCAAAATCTGAATAGAAATGGTGAAGAATACCCAAAACTCATGAAGTGCGCATTATATACCTTCTGCACATTAATCTCGCACTTGCACAATTGCTCTTGCAGTCCAAACAATTTCACCTGCAGAAATCACTTATCCACCTAGATCTCGCACCTGCGGCCACGGCTCGCAGGTGCGACCAAACTTGCGCACCTATCACCCTCCTCAACTCCTAATACTCCACATCTACAACCCTTTTCCGCTTCTGCGGAGCTCACACCTACGGTTGCCACTGCAGGTGCGGAAACATCAGAAGCAACAGCTTCAGCTGCACAATTCCATTCCAAATCCTCCGTTAAACATCTGAATTCATCTGGAGGCCCTCAAGACCTCAACCACAAATACCAACAAGTCTCATATCAACATTCAAACTTATTTGAACCTTTGGAACGCTCAAATCAACATCAACATACCAAATTACCCTCGAATTCAAGATTAAGAACTTCTAAATTTTCAATTTTTGCAAACAATGCTGAAACCTAGTCTGAATGACCAGAAATTTTGCACACACGTCAAATGACCCTACGAACGTACTCCAACTTCTGAAATCCTATTCCAACCCCAATATCCGATTTTCCACAACCGACCAAAATCGCCCAAATTTCAATTTTGCCAATTCAAACCAAAATCTACCACGGACCTCCAAATTACATTTTGGGCACGCTACCAAGTCCAAAATCACCTAATAGAGCTAACCAAACCATAAAAATCCAAATCCAAGGTTGTTTATTCATAGGTCATTATCCAATTGACTTCTCCAACTTAAATTTCTAAATAGAAGACTAAGTGTCTCATTTCACACCGAAACCACTCCGCACCCAAGCCAACCAATACTATATGTTGAAATATAGTTGGAGAACTTTTAAGGAAAAAAGAAATAGGGGGAAACGGGGATATAATTCACGAAATGATTGGCCTGGTCGTTACATCCCCCTCTCTTAAACAAACGTTCGCCCTCGAACGAGTCTGGAAACATACCTAAAGCCTCAAATGGATGTGGATATATATTCTGCATCTCACGCTCGATTTCTCAAGTAGCCTCAGCCATGGGCCGACCTCTCCACTGCACTTTTACTGAAGTTATATCATTTGATCTCAACTTTCGGACCTGTCGCTCTAGTATATTCACCGGCTCCACATCGTAAGTCAAATTACCATCTAATTGAACCGTGCTAAAATCAAAAACATGAGACACGCCGATATACTTTCGGAGCGTAGAAACATGAAATGTCGGATGTACGCCCGACAAACTAGGTGGCAAAGCAAGCTCATAAACCACCTCCCCAATCCTCTGAAGCACCTCAAAAGGCCCAATAAACCGAGGACTCAATTTACCTTTCTTCCCAAATCTCATAACACCCTTAATGGGGGAAACCTTCAATAGAACCTTCTCACCAACCATGTAGGACACATCCCGAACCTTTCTGTCGTCATAGCTCTACTATCTTGACTACGATGTACGAAGCCTCTCCTGAATCGCTTTCACCTTCTCTAAAGCATCCTGCACCAAGTTCGTCCCCAATAGACTAACCTCGCCCAGCTCAAACCAACCAACTAGAGATCTACACCACCTCTCATACAAGGCCTCATACGAAACCTCGAATTTCCTCAATGTCCGTGGAGTCCAACTACGAAATCCATGGTAATCCACTCCTATTTCCACTTTGTAATATTCATCTGATGAAGCAAGCCACCGGGTCTCTGATGCTCATATTTCACATGCTGACAATTGTGACACCGAGCTACAAACCCAACTTTATCTTTCTTCATCCTCCTCCACCAATAGTGATGTCTCAAGTCCTTGTACATCTTTGCTGAACCCGGATGGATGGAATACCGCAAACTATGAGCCTCCACTAGAATCAACTCCCGAAGCCCATCTACATTGGTCACACATATCCGGACATGCTTCCTCAATACCCTATCATCACTGATAGTCACATTTCTAGCATCATCATGCAGAATATTGTCCTTGAGGACAAGAAAATAAGAATCATCATATTAGCGCTCTCTGATGCGATCAAACAAGGAAGACCGAGAAACCACACAAGCTAGGATCCAAATGGGCTCCAAAATATCCAACCTCACAAAATTATTGGACAAAGCATGAACATCAACCGCAAAAGGACTCTCCTCAATGGAATAAATGCAAGGCTGCCCACACTCACCACATTCCTACTCAAGGCATTGGCCACTGCATTGGCCTTTTCCGGATTGTCCAAGATAGTAATATTATAGTCCTTTAGAAGTTCTAACCTTCTTTACTGCCTCAAATTGAGATCATTTTGCTTGAACAAGTGCTGGAGGTTGTGATGATCAATAAATACCTCACAAGGCACACCATAGAGATAATGCCTCCAAATCTTTAACGCGTGAACAATGTCAGTCAATTCCAAATCATGAACCGTGTAGTTTTTGTCATGGGGCTTCAACTAATGAGAAGCATAAGAAATCACTCTACCCTCATGTATCAACACACACTCGATACCATCCCGAGAAGCATCACAATATACCATATAAGAACCTGAAGCTGATGGAAAAACTAACAGTGGAGCTGTGGTCAAGGCAGTCTTAAGCTTCTGAAAGCTCACCTTACACTCATCCGACCACCTGAAAAGAGCACTCTTTTGGGTCAATTTGGTCAACGGTAATAACCCACAGCACCAATTCTCTTCCTTCTCTCAAGGACGAGAGAGAGAAAGCTGGCGAATTATAGTTTCAATGGGCTTAAATCCTTCATCTAATGTGGTTTCATCTCAATTTTAATCCCAAAAGAACGCCATTCCACTTATAAACATTTCCCAACTGTTTTTACATCCATATCTATAACCTTTTTGTCCAGATCTTAATTTCAAAATATTCGGATTACTGTAGCATTGTCTTCTTCGTCATAATCTGGAATATCTAAGCACTTATTTTGTATACAATTGTTCTGTTACATATTAGCTAGCTTGGACTCAAGAATATCGTCTTCTATTCATAAAACTACTGTGTTTTACATCTGATAATTTGTCAAGATTTTTATCTACTGAAGAATTGTTTGGTCGTATATCATTTCTGCACAGTTCGATATTGCTCAACTGATCTCTTGCAAAGATGATGCTCCTATGTCATGTAACAGTAATTTTCTCATTGGAGTGTTGAGAAACTATAGTTTCACTAAGATCCACGATGATCACTGTTGCACACAGTTCTTAAATTTCCGTAATGTTTCTGTCCAAAAACTGCACTTCTTTTGAAGAATAGTAGCAGGCAGTTTTTTCTTTAGCAAACAGTTTCTAGTAGTATTGAGGTTACTTTGAAGATGTTCATGGCCTCCATGGCCAGCGACCAGTCAGCCCTCTCTAGCGACAATGTCTGTCCCTAACAACACCACAACAATACCTAAGCCATTAGATTTTTCAAAAATCCTAAATCCAGCCACAATCAATACTCCACTTCAAGGACAATGTAATGTCGATCGGATGCGCCGACCAGTTTTAATACAGGGACAGTCTATAGTACGTTTCACTAAAGCTGAGGTAGATCGAATGAACAAGATTGAAAATCTCCATTATGCTGTCGTGTGTAAATTTTCCTATGGTTGGCCTGAGCTTAATGAATTACATCGAATTGTCCCGATTCAATGTGGAATCAAAGGCAAGTGTACTATTGGACACCTTCGTGACAAACATGTATTGATAAGATTGACGTTATGGCAAGATTTTGTTGCTTTCTCATCAAAGAACGTTTATTATGTAAAAGACAGGGTTGGAAATGATTACCAATTGAGAACTTTAATATATGATGCTAAATTCAAAGTCGATGAGGAAACACCTAAGGTAATGGCTTGGATTTCGTTTCCAAATTTGCTGCCAACCTATTTTGCAAAAGAACGTCTTTTTTGTTGGATTATTCTGTGGGAAAGCCAATACATCTTGATTTGGCTACTATTAACAAGACAAGGCCAAGTTGTGAACATGTTAAGGTGTTAGTTGATTTATTAACTGATTTACCTAAAAAAAGTGCGCAGGGATCTTGTTAATGAGCCAACGGGGGAAGTGATGACCGACTGGGTGACGATTAAATACAATTACCTACCAAAATACTGCAAAGAATGCAAGTTACAAGGACATGACAACTTTGAATTTTGGAGAACTAATCTGGAGTTAAGGGAAAAGAAAAATGTCCAGCATCAGGAAAATGTTGAAACTGTGCAACAACGCAATAAGAAACCTGCAAAATATGATGCTACCATAATGACTCTTACCAGCAACAAGGTGGTGGGTAATGTAGGCCCTCAATGGAAGGAAGTCCGCGACAATAGGATACTTAACAAAGGAAAATAAATTGAAGTTTTTGCTGCACAAGGTAAAGAAATAGTTCTTGGTAACAATACCGATGTCACAAAACAAATCCAAAATACCATCCAATTTGCAGTTTTAGAAATTGAAAATGGTGAGAATAATGAAGGTAACCAACTAGCAGCTGTGGAGGAATCTCCAGATCAAAAATCCACAAGCAACAATGATATTCAGCAAAATAATTGCACAACAGGTGTGGAAAATGTTGTAGAGGAACAGTAATTTTATTTTTCAACTACACAAATGGTACAAAAGATAACTTCTCCTAGCTCTTCCAGGAGACAACCATCAAACACGCAATCAAAGAAACTGAACCATGTAGACCTACATTCAATCCTACAACAAAAAGAAATCTTGAAGACAATAGGGAATCAAGCAGATAGTGTACAACAAGATTTGGGGTAAGAGCAGCATCTTGACAATTACTCAACTACTCAATGGGTTCAGGAAGCTTTCAAAAATAATGTTGTTCAGGTCAATACCTTATGTCAAGACATTCCTTCATAGGACACCAAAGATGACCAGCAATTAGCAAACAACAATGAAAATGAATGTGTTGAAGATGCAGATTTTGAGAAATTCAGGACAAATGAAAAAGAAAAATGGGTAGCAGGGAAATTATGGCTCAACCAAACAGAGGAAGTCTTAGAAGATGGTCAGATTCCAGATACAATGCATAGTGATGATGAAAATGGAGGAAATGAAGTGGAAAATGAGTACCAAAGTATTAATGGTAATGTCAATGCAATTGATATTCAAAGCATAAGTGAAAGCGCAAATGCAGTAGCAGAAAAGACAACAGACGGAAACATCAATATCATATATCCAAGAGGGACTTCTCATAATGCTGTGAGTAATTTCTTGAAAGAAGTAGAAAATTCATATACGAATCAAGAGAAATATTCAGACAAGAACAAAGAGAAGAAAGTGCGGGTGTATGCAAGAAGTGATGTAACATTAAGCACAGCGAAGGTTGTATCAAGAAGTGTTGTTCCTTCGAACAATACATAGTTGCTGACCAATGATCATGAAGAAAAAGCTACTGAAGTTACCAATTAGGAAAGTAATGCTGACCTTACTAATCAGGCATATGATGTTGTCACAACAAAAGGACCACTAGAAACACATGACCTAGCTGACCACGCAGAACTTATAGGTAGAGACATGGATGAGTAATCCACTGTACAAAATTTCATTAATGTTGCCAAGCATGGGGATCTGTCACTAAGGCATATTGAACCTGTAAAACCTGCAACAAAAGGAAAAAAGAAACAGTCAAAAGAGACTTCTACTGTAGATGTCAGTGGAGTACAAACAAGGAGTACACTGTCCAAACCCAAAAATATTTAATGGATGTCATTATATGGAATGTGAGGTCAGTAAACACAATGCAAGCATTTGAAAGGTTGATTACAACGCATAGAAAACATAACTTTTAGTTATCGGAATCATTGAGCCTATGCAGCAGTCTCACAAAATGGAGAGGTATAGAGCAAGAATTGGTTTGGCACAGGCTGTGGTGAATGTGTCAAACAAGATTTGGGCTTTTATTGATGAGATTTTTGCAATTACTATTCTGTATAACATGACTCAATAGCTGACTTTGAGATTGATGCATACAGAAACTCATGCTGAGCTCATCCTTACGCTAGTCTATGCCAAATATGATCGCATTGAAATAATTGATCTATGGGATTCTTTATATACAATGGCATCAGATATGACAGTACCATGGCTAGTTGGAGGTGACTTTAATGTGATATGGGACGAGGAAGAGAAGTATGGAGGCTTACCAGTTTCTCTACTTGAAGTAGATGACTTTAGACACTGCATAAATACATGTACTTTGACAGATTTGGGATTTAAAGGAAGCAAATTTACATGGTGGAATGGAAGATCAGAGGAGGACTGTATTTTCAAAAGATTGGATAGATGTTTAGGCGATGACAAATTGCAACAGACCTTTCCTGGATTGGAGGTAACTCACATGTCCAGAATTGGTTCTGATCATTGCCCGATGCTGCTGAAATGTGATATAAAAATTCCCCCAATTAAGAAGTCGTTCAGATTTCTAAACTTCTGGACAAAGCATGAAACATTCAAAGATGTAGTGAAGGAGAATTGGAATGCTGATTTTAGTGCTAACCCTTTCTGCATTTTTAACTACAAGTTAAAGAAGCTTAAACATGCACAATCTACCTTGAGAAGAGCTACATATGGGGACATATTCCAGAAGATTGCAAGTCTTGAGGAGGTGGTCCTGGTTCATGAAAGGCAATTTGAAGTTAATCCTACACAAATAAACAGACATAGATTACGACAAGTCCAAGCTGAAATGCTTAAATATCTTGCAGTAGAAGAAGATTTTTGGAGACAAAAGGCAGGCATGTTATGGTTCAAATATGGCGATAGAAATACTAAATTCTTCCATGCTCAAGTTAATGGGAGAAGGAAAAGACTGAAATTATCAAGGATCCAGAATAGCCTTGGTAACTGGATTGAAGAAGATCACTTAATAGCACAAGAAGCAGTAAAATTCTACAAGGATCTATTTACTGAGAGTACAGTTCCTAATGCTTTTGATATTCTAAATCAAGTACCTTCAATGGTAGACAATGATCAACATGAGATATTGATGGCTTTGCCTTCTAATGAGGAAGTGAAGAGAGCAGTTATGAGGCTGAATGGGGACTCTGCAGGCGGCCAGCAGCTTCCAAAGAGCGTGACACACACAAACCTGGTTTTATTACCAAAGAAAAAAGAAGTGACTACCTTTGCAGACATGAGACCAATCAGTCTTAGCAACTTTGTTAACAAGATTTTCTCGCGGGTCATTCATGAAAGGTTGGTTGAATTGTTACCGAGCATAACCTCAGAGGAAGAGGCCGGTTTTGTGAAGGGAAGAAGCATTGTTAAGAATGTACTGCTAACTCAAGAAATTATTAAGGATATCAGGTTAAGAACAAAAGTAGGTCCAAACGTTGTGATTAAGCTAGACATGACAAACGCCTATGATAGGTTATCATGGCTATTCCTGACTAAAATGCTAAGGAATATGGGATTTCCTAAAGATTATTGGCTTGATATTTGATTTTATTAGGAATAATTGGTACTCTATTCTTATAAATGGTCAGCCAAATGGTTTTTTCAAATCATCAAGGGGAGTTAAGCAGAGAGACCCTCTGTCACCAACCTTATTCATTCTAGCAGCAGAAGCATTGTCTCGAGGTTTGAACTCACTGCATACTAACCTGTATTTCTGTGGATTTCGACTACCAAAATGGAGCCCAAAAATAAACCATCTTGCATATGCAGATGATACAATCATTGTCTGCTCATCTCATGCAACTTCAATTAGACTTGTGATGGAGATCCTGCAAGCTTATGAATCATCATCTGGTCAACTAGTGAACAAAGACAAATCAACCATATATCTGCATCATTTAACGGATAATGAGGTGATTAACAAGGTCGAAAGGATTACTGGTATAGGAAGACAATGTTTCCCTATGACCTATATGTCCTATTTTTTATGCAAGAAGAAAGAGTAATTATTACCAGGGATTAATTACTAAGGTTATGGACAAACTGCAGTCGTGGAAAGGCAAACTCTTATATGTAGGAGGCAGGGCTGTATTGATTGCAAATGTCCTGCAGACTATCCCAATTCATATGTTGTCAGCAGTTAATCCACCAAGTTATGTGATCAACAAATTACATAACATTTTTGCCAAATTTTTCTGGAGCAGCAATGTGGGAGGAAGCTCAAGACATTGGTCATCATGGATAACCTGTGTATGCCTTATGACGAGGGGGGTATAGGTTTCTGATCCCTTCATGATGCATCCAAGGCACTGTACTGCAAATTATGGTGGAATTTCATGACAAAACCCAACTTATGGAGTGCATTTATGTGTCAAAAGTATTGCAAGAAATTAAATCCTGTAATTGTACCCTGGAATAGTGGATCCCACATGTGGAGAAAAATGCTTGAACGCAGGGACTTGATTGAGCCAATCTACTGGAAATTGAGAATGGGATCGGCTCAATTCTGGTTCGACAATTAGACCGAGATGGGAGCCTTATATTTCTAAGTGCCTGCACAGTTTGTCGTTGATGAAGACATTCACAATGTCAATGATATGGTTGAAAATGGTATGTGGAATTTGGAAAAATTATTTCAAACTCTACCTGAAGATTTGGCAAACCATATTGTGCAGAATATTAGACCACCAAAAGAATGTGCTGAGTTAGATACACCATTCTAGATGATTGAAACAAGGGGACAATTTTCAGTGAAGTCTGCATGGGATTACCTGCTAAGAAGAGACATTCCAAGGCTAGCTTACAAGATGATATGGGTTAAAGGCTTACCATTCAAGATATCCTTCTTCCTGTGGAAGGTGTGGAAATCCAAACTGCCACTTGATAATTTCTTGCGTAGAATAGGATACTCCATGGCATCTAAATGTTGGTGTTGTGCTAATCCTAAGGAGGAGTCTTTAGTACATTTGTTCTTCACATCTAATGCAGCTATGAGTGTTTGGAGTTACTTCCTGAGGAGAGCAGGAATTGCATTAGAGGGGTTGTCTTAACAACATGAAATTACAAAGTGTTGGACAAAATCAGTTGTACATAGATTGAAGCCAGTCTTGCAAGCTTTACCTGCATGCATTGTATGGGAGATATGGAAGAGAAGAAACAGTTTGAAATATGGAGAAACAGTGTCAGTAAGAAGAGTTATTTACCAGGTGTCATCTACACTGCAAGCTCTAGTCCAACTGAAAAAACCCGGAATACATGTGCCTAATAATTGGCTGGACTTACTGACAATGATGGAGCAATACACACCTCGATTGAAATATGATAA
The DNA here is from genome assembly GCA_034376525.1 of Nicotiana benthamiana. NCBI lineage: Eukaryota > Viridiplantae > Streptophyta > Magnoliopsida > Solanales > Solanaceae > Nicotiana > Nicotiana benthamiana. The sequence continues at coordinate 123,854,428 of CM067338.1, read as the reverse complement.
AGTGCTATGGGAATTTCCTCCAAGAGTTTGGATCAAAGTGAATACTGATGGAGCATGCAGAGGGAACCCAGGGAGGAGTTCAATTGTTTTTGTTTAAGAGATGAGATAGCTGATTTGATATATACAGAAGGAAGAGAAATTAATGAGGGTTCTAACAATGAAGCTGAGGCGACTGCAATAGTAGAGGCAATGAGAATGTGCAAAACAATGAACCTCAATAATGTTTGGCTTCAGACAGATTCAATGATGCTTCAAAAGATCATAGATGGACAATGGAAGCCACCCTGGAATATTGTGGATGCAGTGGAAGATATCAACATACTTAAAGCGGGGTGTAATTTCAAGGTATCTCACATTTTCATAGAGGGAAATAAACTAGCAGACTACCTTGCAAACCAAGCTCTTGACAGTGGTAACATCGAGTGTTTTGATTTCTGGGAACTTGATGACTTGAGCATGAGGATTGTAAATGATGATAAGCTACAATGTACAAAACTGAGAATAAGAGTTGCAAGAAATTAGGGAAGGAAAGGGAAGGCACCAAGGGCAACATGGAGATCACCTCTTTCACTAACGTTTCTTTACTTTTTGCAGGTACAAGATTTGTACTGCTATTCTTTGTTGTCACGAAATTTCCAGTGGTGGTATTAATGCATTACATTCATTCCAATGGAAGTAACTTGCAGCTGGATAGTGGTACCAACCATGGAAGCGTCAACAAACAAGGAAACATTGATACTTTATCAAGGGTATACAAAACAATAGAAGAAACATGGAGATTAAGTTTTGGAAAATACTGTGCAGAGTTCATAATGATCGTAATCCGGAGAGGGACAACTGGGAGTTCAAGTAGAAATGTACAGGTTCATCTTAATATTTTGTGCGTGATTTTGGTTATGCAACACCTTAACATTAATGTTAAGAACATACATAAGATGGAGGAACAGAATTCGAGAGATGGACACAATTCTTGGTTGTTCAACTGTGTGTTTGGATGTAAAGAATTGAATCCCAAGGCTGGATCACGCATGTTGTTTGTTCCTAGATTAAAGCCAGTGTTACAAGCAGTGTCAGTGAGCAGATTTTTTAATCGTGCGTCTCACATGGGGAAGGAAATGGGCAAGGCATGCGTCTGGGACTCTCTGATTTTTAAATAAAACGCATGAGTTTACAAGGAAGAGGGCACATGAAGGAGATGCAATGGTCAAAGGATATTGGAAACAAAAAACATGTGTATATCGCATGAAAAGCTAGAACAATGCAATTTTTAATTGAAAGCACGCTTGAGATTATGCACGCCTGGTCTTTGGGACATGGGGCAAAGATATAAGTGCACATGGGAGCATGTTCTTTTTAAGATTTTCAATATTAAAATGCAAGCATGTGTTGGAGCATTATGATGGGATTCTGCATTGGAATCGACATGCTGGATTTGTATACATTTTTTATTATCTTTTAATTATTGTATGGATTGGGATCACATTTTTAATTATTGTATACATTTGTGATACCAAGGTTGAGTATAACACTTAACTTTGGTAATAGGATGAATGTAACTGTCAAATTTTATTTCTGCATTCATAAGACATTCGGACAAAAAAAAAGTAATAACCCGCTAAACCAAGAAAGCTAAAAAGCTTTGTAGTTGAGGACGATTTAGTCCAATGCTGAACTGCCTCTATCTTCTTCGAATCAACCTGAATACCTCACTGGACACCACGTGCCCCAAGAACACCACTGAATTGAGTCAGAACTCATAGTTGGAGAACTTTGCATAAAGTTTCTCCACCCTCAACCGCTGCAATACCACTCTCAAATGCTCAGCATGCTCCTCCTGGATATACGAGTACACCAGAATATCATCAATAAATACAATAACAAACAAGTAGATATAAGGGTGAAACACGATGTTCATCAAATGCATGAACCTCCCACCATGTAAAGGCAACCAGATAGCATGACGGGCTAGCTCAGAGAACCTCATCTCATACTACATCATACTCATATCATCCTGATGCAACTGCTCAAACTGCCTGCGCAGCTCCTCTCTGCAGGACTAAGGTACATACTTCTCCAAAAAGAGAACAGAGAATTGCTGCCAAATAAGGGGTGCTGCACCAACAGGCATACGTCTCTCATAAGCCTCCCACCATGTAAAGGCAACTCCAGAGAATTTAAAGGTAGAAAACGAGACCCTAGCGGTCTCCAGAATACCTGTCGTATGAAGAATCTTCTAACACTTGTCCAAGAACCCTGGGAATCAGCACCCTCTATACCAGTGAAGGTCAGAGAATGAAGTCTACCAATCCTCTCCAATCTATATTGGTCATCATCAGGCATGACTGGTACTACATAATCCTGAGCAGGTGCAACTGGCTGGACTGATGGTGCCTACTTTGTCGGTAGCCCCTGAACAACCTGGTCGGGTGTGCAGGCGGCAGAGTCTGAGTGCCTCCCCCGGCCTGGGAAGTAGTTGTCGTAGTAAAACATGTGGCCTCCTGAGCAAGACTGGTGCACACGGTCAAAATCAGAATTAAGGTCTCTTGAAGACCTAGAATAACAATAGGCACAGCTAGTGCCTAGGCTGGTCCCGCTGGAGCATCCACAATTAGACATGATCATGACTTGGGTGGCTGGTGGATCTGCAGGTGCTGCCCTAGCTGTTATGCGGGCTACACCTCTTCCCTTACCATGTCCTTGACCACAACCTCGGCTTCTCACGGCCCCAACTGATGGTACTGGTGACTGTCCGTTCTGACCAATAGCATGTGTCCTCATATCCTGTGAGAGAATAGAATAATGAAAGTTTAGTTACCAGAATAAACATATTCGCACGACAAGAATTAAATAATGTGAAGTTTTCCTGAAGGTCATGTAGCCTCTCGAATATAAATACAGATGTCTCCGTACCAATACGTAAGACTTTACCAAACCCACTCATGACTCATGAGACCTATGTAACTTAGGCTCTGATACCAACTTGTCACAAACCAAACTGCCATGTCGTGATGGCGCCTATCGTGGTACTAGTCCAACCGACTCTTTACCAAAAAAAACCTGATATTTCAATTTCAAGATAAGTGCAAGCTATTTAATTTAAAACTTCATAAGATAAATCTGAAAAACAAAGTGCGGAAAAAACAATGACATCGGGGTGTCACTGGTCAAGAGCATCTACTAAACACTATCTGATATACTAAGACTAACATAGTCAGGAACTGTAACTACAAAATAAACTACAGGAAGATAGGAGGGAGAAGAACATGTCTGCAATCACCAACAGCTACCTTGCCAACTCCAAGAAGAATCTACGGTTTGACTAGTCAACAGCCGCTACCGGGTCCTGATGTTCCTGGATCTGCACATAAGCTACAGGGAGTAACGTGAGTACGCCAACTCAGTAAGTAAGCAAAGTAAATAATGGCTGAGAAGTAGTAACAAAAAATAAAACATATAGGTTCATATCATTAAATCTCAATAAAAGTAAAACATCCTTTTAAAAGCAGAGTTTGAATTAAATCATTTTGTTTAAAATTAGTTTTAGTAAAAAACATTTTAAGATACTTTCAACAGTTCTCAATAGAGGCTCAGTATAGCAATGAGGAAAATAATGAAATCATAAACAGCCCCTCGGGAAAAATATCACTCATAAATAGCCCCTCGGTTAAACCTTTCAGCCACTCGTATACAACCCTTCGGGCATATCTCATATCACTCACACTCAGGATACCCACGCTAACGGAGGTGCGCAAACTCCATAGAGGCTCCTTCAGCCCGAGCGCTATAACAAGTCACCTCGTGACATAAATAAATCAGTCCTTTGGCCTCACTAAATCATGAATTAGTAACACCAAGTTGCGGCGTGCAACCTAATCCCATAATATCCTCACAAATCAGGCCCTCGGCCTCATTCAGTCATAAACCTCTCAAGCCATTTGGGCTCACAGTAAAAAAATAGGGTACTCAGCCAAAACAACATTCTTATATGTATAAAAAAAGATTAATAAAGGCTGATTTATAAAACTCAATAAGTGTAACAAGACTGATTACATATTTTTAACCAAAAATAGTAAGAGGGTAGTAAGAAAAGGCCACTAAGGGTCCAAACAGCACTGGCACAAGGCTCAAATATGGTATAGAAACTCTTTCTAAAACACATAAATATTATATAGTTTCAACCAAATGCGCAACTTATAGTTGCTACGAGACGGACCAAGTCAAAATTTCCAATGGTGCACGCCCACGCGCCCGTCACCTAGCATGTGTGTCACCTCAAAATAGTAAAACGATACAGAAATCGGTATTTCATACCCTCAAGACTAGATTTACAATCATCATTTACCTCAAACCAGTCAAATCCCTACTCTGCGATGCTCTTGCCCCTCGACTCAGCCTCCAATCGCTTAGAATCTATTCACAACCAAAACAATACCATCAATATACAATAATGGAATAAATTCCACAAGAAAAACTAGAACATTAGGCACAATCCCAAAATCCTCTCAAACTCGCCCCCTGACCCATGTCTCGGAATCCGAAAAAAATAAAAATAAAAATTAGAAATCCATTGTACTCACGAGTCCAACCATACCAAATTTATCAAAATCCGACCTCATTTAACCTCTCAAATCCCGAAATCGAACTTTCAAATTTCCAAGCCCTAATCCCTTCACTTTCATCTCTAATTTCTACTAATTACATGCTTAAACAACTAAAAATCACCATAATCACGAGTATTAGGCTCAAGTAACTTTAAAACCCCTTGATTCCCCCTTCAAAACTCTCCAAAAGCTTCAAAATCCGAAAAACAATAGTGAAGAATACCCAAAAATTTGCGAAGTGCGCATTATATACCTTCTGCCCAGGAATCTCGCACATGCGGCCCTTTCTCACACCTGTGTGACCACTCCTACAGTCCAAACAACTGATCTTGCGAAAGTCACTTATCTGCCCAGGTCCCGCACCTGCAGCCAGGCCTCGCAACTGCGGGCTCGCAAGTGCAACCAAACTTGTGCACCTGCGTACCTTCCTCAGCTCCAAAACCTCCGCATCTGTGACCCCTTTCTGCTTCTGTGAACCCCGAACTTGAGGTTGCCACTCTGCAGGTGCGGAAACATCACAAGCAGCAGTTTTAGCTGGACAATTTCATTTCCAAATCCTCCATTAATCTTCTGAATTTATCTCGAGGCCCTCGAGACCTCAACCAAAAATACCAACAAGTCACATATCAACATTCAAACTTAGTTGAACATTCAGAACACTCAAAATAACATCAACATACCAAATCACCCTCGGATTCAAGCTTAAGAACTTCTAAACTTTCAATTTTTGCAAACGATGCCAAAACCTACCGAACCTCGTTCGAATGACTTAAAATTTTGTATACACATCAAATATGACACTACACGCCTACTCCAACTTCCGGAATCTCATTCCGACTTCGATATCAAATTTTCCACTACTGACAAAAATCGCGCAAATTCCAATTTTGCCAATTCAAGCCAAAATCTAACACGTACCCCTAAATTATATTTCGGACGCGCTCCCAAGTCGAACATCACCTGACAGAGCTAATCGAACCATAGAAATCCAAATCTGAGGTCGTTTACTCATAAGTCAATATCCGGTTTTCTTTTCCAACTTAAGCTTTAATTTATGAGACTAAGTGTCTCATTCCACACCAAAACCACTCCGGACCCGAATCAACCAACACGATATGATAAAATACAACTGAGCAATATATAAGAAAGCAGAAATAGGGGAAATGGGGCTATAATTTATGAAACGACTGACCGGATCGTCACACTTTCTTGAATGATGTTCCATTTGGCCCAAACCACTGACACCTATATGCATACAAGCGATAGTCAAGCGGCAATATGAAGGACTGGGAGAATTATGTACAATGAGAAATCTTGTCACATACTACGAATACATAAAATAATTAGATAACTACCCTCAAGAAAAATTATTACAATTAGTGATGTGAAGCTAAGCGATAATATGTCTAGTATGTTTACATAAGGCATAACTAGAGAGGCAATTAAAAGATATTGAGGGGAATAGAATTATGGCCAAGGACAAGCCATTATGGAGGTAACTCTACCTAGACTATTGGAGATCTCAAGATCTAAGTTCAAGGAGATCAAATCAAATTATAAATGACACTCCAACATCGTCAAATAAAAATTTAGTTCATCTCGTGATGAGATAATGTCCAATAACAATGATAAGATGGAAGGCTTTTTAATGGTTTCTAAAAATTTAATATGAGATTATCAAATAGTATATCTACGATGTTACACTTTTGGAATCACTTTCGTCTAACATTTATTTACACTTCAACATATTTTGGGTCATTGCTATCGTTAAACTCATTAATATAAAAGTTAAACTTCTATACATTGAGTAAAGAAACTAAACTGTCAATAGGATGTCCATAAATGGAGGAAATGAAAAAGGAGTTCAGCAATACGAAGACTCTGATGGTGGACTAGATAAAGACGAAAGAGAGAATGAGTTTGAGAAAGAAAAAGGGAAAAATGAAAGAAAAGAGAAAACGAAAGATAAGAGAAATGAGGGTCTACAAGTACATAGGTGTAATTAATTATAAAAATGTATTATAAGATAATAATATTTTTATGCCACATCATCCTTAATGAGGCATCTTTCGTTATGTGAGTGATTAATTATACGGTGTAACTTATGTATTTTTCCTAAAAAGTTATCATTGTTCCTTTGACAATCCAACATAGTGATTACTTAATTAGAGATATAAGCTTGAACATGAAAAATACGTCTAAAATCTAAAGCATGTAATTCAAATCAATATTCATATCACAATCAAAGATGCCTTGGATCAGTATGTTGGGATCGAAATAATAAGGTGTCGTGCAAATTTTGAATGAAGATAAATCAGATAAAAAAAAAGAAATATGCTAAAAGATGCATAATATGCTTTATATAGTTTGATCAATTGACATACATCAATCTACTAAACATGAAAGAGAAAAAAAATATCGAGGAATAAATTCTCCCCCTAAATAATACTTACTTAAAGACTATTTATTGTATTGTGTTGAAAGAGGGGTCCACAATTTGTAGAAGTCATAACCTTTCACTTCAAGAAAGGTATCTGTCAGGTATGGAAGAATTTCACATAGTAAATATTTTACCCTTCCTTCAATTAATATCCTTCAATATGATAAGAAAGTCAGGAAAACCCTAACAATTCCTTCTTTTGTCTGAATTTTCTTGACAATACTTGATCCTCTTTCACATAATACGTCACTGTTACTTGCAATGATTAAAATGAGTATTTGATTGAAAATTGAAACCATGTGCATTAAATATGAGCACGAGCTAAAAGTAAAGCCAACATTTAAACTAATTAGGGTTAAAACTAGAGTCTATGCGGTAAAGTTAAAAATGACTTGTTTTAAAGATGCTGCTTATTCAAAATATATGATTGAAAATTTATCTCCACATGTAGTATTTTAGATTACTTTTTTTTTGGGATAGGGATTTCATTATTATCAAATTGGCTGCAACTTGATTTGAACTCGCTTTAAACCTCTCTTCAACCTCGATGGGCCATTAGCTCTAAATCATTGGCTCTAATTAATATCACTTATTGGGATCGAAAAATATGACCTCATGTGAAAGCTAATAAAGCAAATCTTGAATGACGATAAATTAGATGACAAAGAGGACTATACCAGAAAAGGCATAATATACTTTATATGATTTGGTCAATTGACATGCATCAATATACTAATATGAAGAGAGAAAAACTTACCGAGAGAATAAATTCTCCTCCTAAACTATGCTCACTTAAAGACAACATTGTGAATGCTATTGTGTTGTGTACGAAGGAGGCATCCTCAATTTATAGAGATCACAATAATATCCTGAAAGAAAAGTGATCTATATTTTTTATGAAAAGTAAAATTATTTATGGTAAATAATGTACTCTTTTGGTAAAAAAAACAGGGGTATTTGGGCAGAAAAACGAAAAAATCAGAAAACAGAAAATTAAAAATACAAAAAAAAAGAGGGTTTGGGAGTTGTGCAGGAAAATTTAAAAAAAAAATAAAAAAAGTAAAAATACAAGCAAAAAAGAGGTAAAAAGAAATTTGATAGGGTTTCGCGGGGGTAGGAGCTAGGGTGGGTGGTGGTGAAGGAAAACAAAAAAAACAAAAATATAAAAAAAGGAGTAAGAAAAAAATTTTGAGGAGGTTAGCGTGTGGGGGTGGTTGGTGCAGAAAAAAATAGAAAATTAAAAATACAAAAATAAATTTTTTTTAGAGGGGATAGGGGTGGGTGGGCGGTACAAAAAAACAAAAAAAAAAGTAGAAAAAAGAACTGGGCAACTAAGTAAATTTCTATATAAGTTGGGTTGAGATTCCTTTATTTTAAATGAGTTTCATGGATTGTATTTGGGCTGCTTAATAGATCAGAATTGGCTATAAAAATAATGTGTTGCTCGACTCATGAGCTAAAATATTTGTAGCTCATCCCATTAATCTCTGGACGGGTTGAATGGGTTTGGGCTCCTTAATCTAGAAAAGTAACTCGATGGGCTCTACTCGGGGTACAAATCTTAGCACAACTGTCTAAAACTAGAACTGTCTTTACTTTCTTTTTATAAGCTCTTTAAACTAAAAATCGCTATGTTATGTTTCTCGTCCACAAAAGTTTCCTTATTTATTCCTTTAATACTAGATAAAACAAACAAAACACATAACAATTGCTCTGAAAGATGATCTTATGGGAGACTGGAATTCGAATCTCAGTTAGAAGTGGGAAAAAAAAAAGGATGGCTTGATTATCTTACATGAATTAGTTTTAGGGGGTTATAAGATACCTCTATCGATCGAAAGTAGGTGTTCAACACAATGAGATAAAATGCCTAAAGATCACCATTATAAAAATAAATAAAAATCACTCAATCACAATATAAATTAAATCTAAACTCATATGAAAAAACAAATAGAATTTAAACGTAGCATAAAAACATGGTTGGGCAATCTGATGGATTGTGGGGCTTGATTGTTAGGAGGGAGCTGGTTAACCTTAGCTTATCATTATCTTGGCACTCCTTGTCTATGAGAAAGAAAACATAAATAACTAACATCAATTTTGGTTAATTAGGACGTAATTCGTAAATCTGGATTATTTGGGGTCGATATTTTTAAGTAAGTCAAATTAAAAACTGGCAGTGTAACCTAGAGGAGGACCGGAGAGACTTCTTCATCATCCAAGTCCAGCACAACCACCTCAGGTGAGACTTTACCAATAGATGATATTCAAAATCAGCGAACATCAGCGCGTGTAGGGTTTCTCTTCCTTCTCTGACTCGAAAACAATAACATTAGTGGAAGCAGTTCCAATTTCTTATACCCGAATCAAAAGCTAAGCTTTAAATGAGAGAATACTGAAGTTCAACAAGAATTTGTTTTGAGCAGAGCACCTTAGAATAATTACTTTGGTCAAATGAAATGACATCCAGTCACTGAAAACAAGATAAATCACTTGCAGACCCTTGAATGTAGCATGCAATTTTTATTTTGGAATAAAAGTTGGTACGATACCAGAAATAAGGATAGTCCAATTCGTGTTATACACAGTATCTGCAAGGGGAACAGGTCCCCATTTATCAGTAAGGAACATATGAAAGACCAGACGTAACTGATGAGAATTTGCACAACCATGCATGCACAAGAATCAGAAATTTTTATACAGAGTCCCTTTTTCGTCCACTATTAACCTGTTGCAAAGATGAGAAACATACCAAGTACATGAAAATAAAATCTAAAATTACACTTCCCAAGAGTTTATACCAAGCCCTCAAACAAAACAAACAAAAAGTGAAAGGAGAACATGGTACCGGATGCGCCCAAGGGTGTTGGTGCAATGGTATAGGTAGTACATCACGGGATGTGGCAGGCGCACATCACAGGTCTGATTCTTGTTGGAAAAAAATTTATCAAATTTAAGTGGAGAAGGGTAGGGGAACCGAACCCATTATCCAACAAGTTTCGAAGCTGTAAACAGTGGATTTTCGGTTATCACCAAACAAAAGAAAACGACACATTGTACCCAGTTGCAGAACGCTGCAATGAACATGAGTTTCCATGATCAACTATCTATATCGCAATCCCATGTCAAGCTCGTGGCCGTGCATCCCCTGGACACTGCCAGCAGCAAAAGGGTGGATCTGCTTAGAAGCCCCAAGTTGTCTCTCAACAAGCCTTTGCATGGCCTCAGGATGAATGTTTCTGGTGTTGATATCTGGAGCTGGAGTGAAACAAATAATCATTTTAATGCATTAACTCACCCAGCTATTTAAACATCAGCAGAGGATGCATCCTCAACCAGAAGAGTTTCAGTGTATACACCAATAAAAGGAAGAAGAGCACAAAGGCCTATGTAGAATAAATGATAAGCACGTCATTACTAATTTTTACTAGTTTCTCAGGGTTATTCACAATCAACAGCAGAAAAATCTCAAGACGTACCTTCAAAAGGGTACTGGGGGTGGGGAAGAGCATACTTCACTAGCTCAACTCTCAAAGGCCAAATTCACAAGCAAAAAGGGGAATATAAAGTTCGCCTTCTTGCTTTCAGGTAAATAAATTTACTAACCTACACAATTGTGAGGAAAAACTAAAGCTGATAACAGAATATACAACATCTGCTCATGCTTAATCCTCATATCGACTTGATATCACTCAAAACTTCACAGGACGTAGTCATAGAAAGATCAATCCCAGCAATGGTCACAGTAACAATACAGTCAAATTTAGAACTGCAGAATTGCTGCATCAATGAGGGTCAGGAAAGAGTATAAATAAAGATGTCTTTCTTACATTATCAGGACAGCAAAACTAAGGAACAAATAGAGACAATAGTAGAGATGAAATATATGTTTTAAATCAGCAAGATCAGCAAAGGGCACCTTCATTTTGAGGTGTAGTCCGGGAAGAAAGATGCAAGTGCTATCTTACATCGGCAAAACTAAGGAAAAAGTAGAAGACGTACTAGAGATGAAATTTATGCATTAAATTCAGCAAGATCAAATAGGGAGCAACATTTTGAGGTGTAATCAGTAAAATATCATCACACAGACACCTGCAGGGACAACATATTCGGGCTTTTTACCTGGCATTTGCACAGTTTGGCCACTAATGTTGACTTGGTGTGGAGCAAAAGGAAATGCTTGAATTCTGTTAACTTCCTGCATAACGCTAGCTGCTTGATTACTGAGATGTGAAGGAACCTGTGCACCCCTTAGACGGTCATGTAGCAGACGAGGAGGGATATTTCCAGCCATCTGCATCTGCTGCAGCATAGGATGGTGAACAGGGAAATCAAACCCTGTCAGTCCACCATTAGGGTTGTGAAATGGAGGTCGCATCATATTTCCAGTAAACTGACGACCAGGAGCTTCATGTAGAGCCATGCTTTCTGGACCATTGAAAATCTGAGGATTTAAATGAGCAGGACCAGAATCCATAGGATGAAACAATGGCTTCCCTTGACTCATCTGCAAGGGATGAAATTGCAAAGTTGATGGTTGAGCACGAATATGGTGCAATGGCATTTCAGACTCCATCTGATCATAGGAAACACGTGGGAAGGGCAGACTTTCGCTCATAAAAGACCTTCCATCACCGCCAGTGCCACTACCAGTTGTCAAGTCTCCTTTGCTCAAAATTCCTGCAGGCATAACCATTGAGACCTGGGGACTCAAATGACCACGAGCACTAATTAAGTTTTCTGCAGGCAGCTGATATTCAACTACCTCACTCTTGGAAAACATTTCAGTCGGGTGCCTGGATTTAACTTCATACTGAGAATTTTCATATCCCGACCAGGTTTGAGGCTCATCCAGCTTGGTTTGACCTCTGTGATTCAACTGCAAGAGCCTGTTATCCTTACCGCCTACTTTTGGTCCAATACCATCACTTATGGAAGAAAAAAGGCCGTCATCAAAACCAGACAAGGATGACTTGCGTGTCTCCAAACCATCAATTAGTTCAGAACCAACTGAGCTCCTCTGAACTGAAACTGGAGCTTGTACAGATTGCAGCTCCTTCATAAAAGCAGTTCCAAAAAGGGTTTCAAGTGTAACTGTCTTTCCTGAAGCTTGAGAATCCCTGGTATCTTCCTCCTTAGATCGGTCATGCACGGTAAACTCAACATGTCCATTCCTGGCTTCAATGCCAGTACTGCCCTTCTCTGTCATATTTGTATGATCTGGCCCCTTCTGTAATAATGAAAGGAGGTGTTGAGATGCATGGCTGTCCACAATTACTGGTTGTTCTTCAGTGTCTAAGAGATTAGTACTGCAACCTTGTGAAGTAAAATGCATAATAGAACTCTTTTCACCAAACTCTGACAGCATTTTATGCTCAAGGTCCTCACAAGTAAAGATCGACGGGGCTGCCTCCGTTTTACTAGACTCATACATAGGCTCAGATATCCCAGGTGGTGCAGAAGGCATATGCAATGTGACCTTACTTGTAGGCTCAGTACACTGAATGAAATTTTCAGATGGAAAGCATTCTGAAACATTTCCATCAAAAGCTTGCGATCTGGTTTTATCACCGCCAACAATTAAGGCAAGCAAATCGTTTGGCCTACTTAACGAGGAATCTTCTGGTGGCTTCCTATCTACAACGATATTAAATGGTATAAGACAGGTTAAAAAAGAATTTGTAGAACTTCGATAGAAAAAGTAAATAAAAAGCAAAAAACAAAAAACCATAAAAGGAATGATACCTTCTTCCATAAGCCACTGAGCGAACTTCGAAGATTCTATAGCCTTGGAGCCCAACATGTCATTCGGTTTAATATTGTCATTCTGGGGATAAAGTCAAACGAAGAAAATAAACAACTAGAAGGGAAGCCACAAGTGCACTACGTATATTTACTGCTAAATGAAGCCAAGAATATTGATGAAAATTCCAAGAGTGGAAAGAAAAAGAAATACAAGTACACAACAACAGATGACAAGAATTTCTGCAAAAAACAGGCATGATGATGAAAGAAACCATGCTTCCTCACACTGTTTTAACGATATTGTTGCAATCTTAGCTGTGGACTGAATGAAATTCAATCACCCATCAAGACTCAGGATGACAACAACAGTCCATAAAGCACATAAGTTTTATCCTAAACGAAGGATGACCTCAACCCAAGAGCTTTTAACCACCTAATAAGTGTATAGCAATTTGAAGGGGAGGACTGCAAAAGGGCAGGGTGGTGGGGTTGATAGGATTGTTTAAGAGTAATGAAACTAAAACTTAGACAGCACTGAAGCTGATAAAGTGTGTAAAACTACTACCACAATTGGAGCCTCAGAGTCGCCAACATTAATGGCTACAACACCTCCAAATATCTTATCCAAGATTGACGCTGAAGGGATGGGGTCATGAGTACTGTTTTCAATAATTTCAGGCTCTTCCACGACTTCATGGAACTCTAAATGACTGGTAATCTGATTTAAACGATCTTCCATGCCAAGCATCCCATCAGAAATATCTGATCTTGCTGAAAGATTAGCAATTTGGTCATTCTTCTTCAGAATTGATGCATGCAAACTCCTAGTTTCAAGTTTATAACTTGAACTATTTTCTTGCAAGCTCTGTCTCTCTACACTCTGAAGAACACCGTTCGGGGCAGCATAGGCTTTGGCTTCCAAGGGGCTTTCTTCAGTGTCAGGTTGTCCAACCTAAACAGAAGACGTACAGACCAGGCAATCAATAGATAACACTAGCAGATACACAAGGATGGACTAAGATGTCAGCACACATTAACTCAAACTCAAAATGCGATCAACAAGCAACTGAGTAATTTAAATAAAACCATACAGCTATTGCTGTCTCTTCAAGAATTGCTCAACTTTATTAAGATTCTCAAATACTCATCGACCTAAAATATCATCGAGCAGGGACACAAATTTTGGATTACTTCATAAAGAATGGGGCAAATGCCGGGCAATAGATTAATTTTCAGATGGTGCACACGTTGGGAGGGAGTTAAAGAAGAATATATCAAACATTTGATTTTAAATAATAAGTGGTGCAATATTCCACTTGAGGATGTCGTCGAAATTCTGGCACAGCCTTTAATAGAATCCACGGCTTTCAGTTCCAATAGATCTTAGCACAACAACAGTACTGGAATGTCTACATTGCCACCCACCCCCTTGCTCCTCTTCTCCAGGATCAAGCTGTTAAAAAGATACTTGAGAGCTGAGAAGACCAAAAGCTAGAGAAAGCTTCCTCCAACACCCATTTTATTTTTCCATCTATTTTCCACGCACTACCCCGCATCTAAAAACAATTAACGGACAACAAGAACACATATGACAAAGTTGTTATCCAGCTGCTCTCAAAGAAGGCCGGATGAAAATTTGATGTGATGACATCAAAAAATTTTAGGGGTTTCTTGTTTTCAGCACTATACTGAAAACAAGACCCCGCAGTGTGGGATAATACTAAGTATGTTGTTGTTGTTGCTTGTTTTCAGAGCTTTTGCATAGTTGAGTCCAGTTATGTAAGTGCAAGTGAAAACCGTACACCAAGCAACCAACAGACTAGAGTTGTTGCAATTACTGTTCGTTTCTCCAACTTTTCAGTATCCTTAGGTTATCTTTTAAAATAAACTAGAGAATGAATTCTCAGCCAGTCAATGAATTTTAGAGGTATGGAGACAGACTCTCGAGTCTAAGGATTTCAAAATAAGCAAAGCTAAGACTAAATATCTGGAGTGCAAGTTTAGCCCCGAGCCGAGCGAAGTAGGAACGTGAAGATTGGATCTCATGTCATCGCCAAGAGAGACAGCTTCAGATATCTTGGATCGGTGATTCAGGGGGACGAAGAGATTGACGGGGATGTCACTCATCGTATAGGAGCGGGGTGGTCGAAGTGGAGGCTTGCATCAGGAGTCCTGTATGACAAGAAAGTGCCACAAAAACTCAAGGGGAAATTTTATAGAGCTGTGGTTAGACCTGCCATGTTGTATGGGGCGGAGTGCTGGCCAGTGAAGAACTCTCATGTTCAGAGAATGAAGGTTGCGGAGATGAGGATGCTCAGGTGGATGTGCGGGCCCACCAGGTTAGATAAGATTAAGAATGAAGTTATTCGAGAGAAGGTGGGGGTGACCCCAGTGGATGAGAAGATACGTGAAGCGAGGCTCAGGTGGTTCGAGCATGTGCGGAGGAGAAGTCATGATGCCCCGGTGAGGAGTTGTGAGCGACTGGCAGTGGTCGGCGTGAGGCGAGGCAGAGGGAGGCCTAAGAGGTATTGGGAAGAGGTGATTAGGCATGACATGGCTAGAATGCGGATTTCCGAGGACATGATCCTTGATAGAAAAGTCTGGAGGTCTAGTATTAGGATTGTAGGATAGGGGCTCCTAGAATTTTTCAAACTCCTTTCCCGGGGTTGGGTGAGACTTGACAGGGCTATCCATAGATGATTTGTGCAGTGGATTGTGTCCCCTTATGGTAGTTACTGTTTGATATTATTGCATGCCATTTTATTTATGGTTCTTATGTTTAGATAAATAATTACGCGATTTCTGCTGAAGTTACTAATGCTCTTTTGTTTTTGTTTTCCCTTTCCTTCCCTGAGCCGAGGGTCGATTGGAAACAACCTCTCTGCCCTTTCGGGTAGGGGTAAGACTTGTCTATATATTACCCTCCCTAGACCCCACCTTGTGGGACTATACTGTGTAGTTGTTGTTGTTGTTGCTATCAATGTATCACATATCACCTCCTCTCTCAAGGAGGAAACACTGGTATGAAAATTCAAAGTATCCCCAAGGAAACTTTCATTCTGTTTTTTTTTTTTTTTTTGATAATCAGTATACCTAAGGAAACTTAGGATGCTTAACTGTATTCATTTCACCTGGCTACCGATACAGCCTGGCAGGAAGAGACTGCAGCTCTTAGAGATCTATAAACAACTACTACCACTATGCCTCAACCCAAAACTAGTTGGGATCAGCTATATAAAATCCTTACTAACCATTTTGCTCTGTTTAAGCTCAACTGCTTTCCTGAGAGATCCATCTACATGCCAAAAAATTCAAAAACAGATAAAATGACCAAGAATTATGGTATACTTACATCTCCCCTGATTTGAGTCAAGATTAAGGGTGTGTTTGGTATGAAGGAAAATACTTTTCGGAAAATGTTTCCAATTTTGCGATGTTTGGTTGGCTTAAACGTTTTGGAAAATATTTTTCTTATGAACTTATTTTCCTCCAATTGGAGGAAAATATTTTCCTTATCAAGAGTAGGGAAAACATTTTTCAAAAATTCTTCTCAACCTTCCCCACCCCCAACCCTCACCCCACGCCACCCCATGTCAACCCACCCTCACCCTAAATAAAAAAATTATTATTACTACTTTATTTTCATGTTATAGATAGATTTTTTTTAAAGAAATTTAACACGAGTATTTTTTTCTACATGATATGAAAAAGTATTTTCTTTCATTTCAACCAAAAAAGGTATTTTTTTTCATATTGTAAAAAATAATAATTTTTTTCATTTTAACAAAATGAGTACTTTGGTTTCATGTCGTAGAAAGAATACTTTCTTTTTCAACCAAAAAAGACGTATTTTCCTTTTAGTTATGGAGTACAAATTTTAATGTTATTTTTGCATAAAAATTAATGCAACACATTAGTTCCTTTGGGTTTATGCGAAGAAAATAATTAAATTGTTAAGGAAAATAAAGTCCTGAAAATGTTGGATAATGGGGGGGGGGGGGGGGGGGGGGGAAGGAAGCAGAGTAAGGAAACATGGGAACTTGAGGGAATGGGGGGTGAGGAGAGTAGCATAAAAAATTATTTTTCCAAACAAATATTTTCTACACTCTAACCAAACACTAGAAAATATTTTTGCGGAAAAGATTTTCCACTCACCAACCAAACAAGGAAAAATAACTAATAAAGCCACTCATTTTCCATGAAAACATTTTCCTTCATACCCAACACACCACAAAAGCGAAAGGAAGTAACAGAGAAGACCAAACCACTTCGCTCACTTTTAGCACTGCAAAATTTTGAGCCGGTTTAGTTATATTAATTAAGTATTTCATAGCTCGTGCAGCAAATAATTACAAGACTTCCTTATTGTTAAGAAATTCAAAATAGAAGCAAAAAGAGATCCTTGGGAGGATGTTGAAGGAGGAAGCATTAAACTTTAGTATATCCTTCCTCATTTCCATTTTAAGTAATATTGACACTTTGTTGTTATTGGAAACTATTTAATCCTAACATCATCATTTTACCTTACTGATATGACTTGTTGAGAGCCACTTGATCTAAAGATTTTTTATTAGGAGAGTGACAAATGAAGGAACATGTTCAATTCTTACCATCTCATTTAATTATTGTTGATAAGAAAATTTTGGTACTTTGCATATATTTGGCTTATATGTCAAAAGTCTTCATATGCTTCTTAAATTCCATGTCCAATCAAACATAGTCATATAAACTAGGATGGAGGGAGTAATAGTAATAGACAAAGAACTAAAATGTGACGAAGCAAGCACAAGATAAAATGAAAAATGAACTCTCATTGTTGTCCCTTTTGCTCATTTCCTTG
The DNA here is from genome assembly GCA_034376525.1 of Nicotiana benthamiana. Classification (NCBI taxonomy): domain Eukaryota; kingdom Viridiplantae; phylum Streptophyta; class Magnoliopsida; order Solanales; family Solanaceae; genus Nicotiana; species Nicotiana benthamiana. Next base: position 123,836,802 of record CM067338.1, on the reverse strand, counting down.
AAGCCACATTTACTTTTCTTTTCTTTTTATATGAGAAAAGGATCAAGCATAAGCATGTTCTAGTGGAGAAAACTAAGTACAAGTGAATACCTCTGCCACACGTGAATGGCTCAAACTTGAGCCAGAGTTCTTATCCAAAACAGTGGTTTTAAAGCCAGGGGGTACACGCGGTCTAGCTGGTGGATTTTGTGAAGGAAAAGAAGATTTTCCCAGATCACTGGTTGCGAAAGGTTGGGTGGTCATCCCATCTGCTTCCCTATTTTTGTCCAAAAACATTCTATCCTCCTTAATCTCTTCCAGCAGTACTGAAATTTCCTCGGTTTTATGCTTCTCCAGTTTTGACTTCTGCTTTTCTTGAAGAGCTTTCTGCTGTTCTTTCCTAATTAACTCAAAGGAAGCTGAAAGGAATTCAATCAATACTATCCCCCAAAAGCTCATAAGAATTGAAGATGCTAACATGGGATATAGCACCATAACAGAAATGCATGATCTTAATAAGTAATACCTCTTCTCCTTTTTTCCTCTTCCACTCTATCCTCACTCGTACACTCAACTGAACCAAAAGTCTCGTCATTGAACGCATCAGTGTCTCTTCGAGAGTGAGGTCCAGCCTGAAGATATTGCAAGAGCCAAATTTATATAAAGTTTTGCTGTAATAACAGGACAAAATCATGAAGCACGCCAGAACATTGGAAAGAGTGATCAACTCAAATTCACCTTATAAGGGCGAGGAGGATGATATGGCTCATTGCTCTTGTTAGATTGATAGTTATTGCTTGCTCGGACCTTAGGTGCAGATATTCCAGATGCATATGCTGACGGCCTTGGAAATGAACCACTTCCAAGAAGCCCATCATGCTCAGAACTCTGCCGAGTGTGCTGGGCTTGATTGCCAGATCTCCAACCAGAATCTGTGACAAAAAATATTTACTAAATTCTTTGAAGAAACAAACTACTTCAATGTCACATGCACATGCACACAAAATCAACTACAAAATTGGACAATACGTGATACACAAGAACAAGGTACTACACAGTAGAAATTCCTAGTGGAGACAAAAAAACACTATGTGATTCTTCCCATCTATCCAAGCCTTGGTGGATAGAATTACCTCGTACCTATTGTTGGTGGGAGGTAGCAGGTATCCCGTGGGAATAGTTGAGGTGCGCACAAGCTGGACCGGACACCACAATTATCAAAAAAAAATATATTACACCGCAGAAAAACACTTAATTGCCTATGATGCAAGAGGGCACTATTTCTGCAATTACGCGAGTAAATCATGTGAAGCACAAGAAGTGGAGCAGAAAAGAACCTTCAAATGGCACTCAAGGCTTTTCTCACCTAATGAATAATGAACCTAACAATGAGTAGAACCTGGATTCCAATTCGTATTTTGGAGATTGAATTTAAAGGGAGCTCGAGATTCAAGACCCTTGGCAAACAGTCCTTCCAACTATGATTATCACAAATGGCCTAGATATATAATACGCAAAGACACAACCATGCGAAAGGCACTTAGCCAGCAGCCATGAAAACAACTGAAGAAAAAAAAAGTAAAAGTAAGTCATATCATGACACTCCTAAATTCTATCATTATTCCCTCTAATTACATCGAACGGAGCTATCCTGATTCCTGAGTGCCCAGTTGTAAAATGAGAACAATATATAAAGCATGATGATCCTAATGGATGACCCCTCCAATTATCCAACCTCACACAGTTATCCTGAATGACACATTTATGTGATCCATAAAATACAAGGATAATAGTACTGTACTCAGAAGGAAGTTGACCCAATTTGCAAGGGGGATGATATGATTCATGGTCCCTAGACACAGGAATGTGAGTTATAATGTGAAAGGTTTATCTTTCGACAATTAAACTAAAATGTGAAATATATTAATGATAAGCAACTGTTTATCTAAGAACCAAAACATTCATCATCATAACAGAAAGCTAGCATGGCCAGGGTTTGAGCCTGTGTCTATTTAGAATTCAAAATCCATCAATAGTTTGTGCAGATTAACAAAATGACTAGTTCAAAAACATAAGAAGCAGGTTATTGAATTTGACAAAGACCACAACATTTTGCACCCATCAGAGCGCATCAATATAGTTTGCAAGAAGAAAGCACCAAAGACAAGAAATTCTACGAGTTCGGATCTAAGGTAAAAAGAAAATCAATTTAAAATCACATATGACCATACAGGCGATAAATAAGCACATTTAAAAGGATATATATTTACAAGGAACACAACTTACAGTCACACCGTCGCATCAGCAATGAAAATTTTAGGAAGCCTTGCCAAATCTAGGACCATGTTTCAATCAGCTTTAAATTTTTTTGGTAACCATATGAAGTTTCTTGGTCAGTAAAGAGTAGCTTTGGGAAAATTAGACAACTATATGCCCATATGGCATGGCATTCTAACCTCAAGGTTCCAACCAATCAAGCTTCAAATATGAGCCCTGTTCATTCTCCTTTTCTCACATTTGTCATATCAACCTTCTCCAAGGAAGTTACTTCCTTGAACATTAGAAGAAGCTGAAGGCAAACTGGCAGCTCATAAATAATAATAGCGCCATGACAGCACCAGTAATTCAACCTCCATACTTCACTGCCAAAGCATCTGAACTTTTTGCATCTGTTTAATCAAACACAATTCTGTGTTCTCCAAATGTATGGAAACAAATACACTAAATCAACTTTATCATAAAATATACAGTTGAATGTAGAAAGTTGTTGAATGCATTCAAATAAGCCCCATGATGTATCCCCTCAACCCTGTATTGTTAGTTCTTCAGTCTTTCCTTCTTCCTTCATGCAGATACTGAGGCATATAATGCTATCATCAGAGTTAGATTTTCCATGACTTCAATATACACAGTATCAAAAGAAAGAGTATAACTGTATGGATGAGAGCTTCCTATTTCCTTTTTGGGAAGGGGGTGGAGGTGGTTGCTCATGAATAAGCTGCATGAGAGATTATGGTCCAATACCAAAGTGAACATGAACCTATAATTTCCCATAAATTTCCCTCTTTTTTCCATTTTTTAAATAAAGCAGAGAGCTGATCTCCTGCTGGTGCATAACGGGCATAATGCTTGCTTATATCAACCAAATGAGCAATCTACACTAAGAGGAACAATTATAGCATGCCTTGGTTAGGGATATTGTTAGTCACTGAATAGCCTTTAGGTTGGGTTTTGACAGCATCAATTGCACAATCATGGGCCCATGCAACCACCGTGAATCTTACAGCAGATAGTAATGCATACCGTAAACTAAATCTCAAAAAAAAAAAATTAACATGCAGAACAACGACAGCTGCAGTTCTAAAGCAATCGAGTATAATGAAAAACGCTTATCACACACATAAAAGCAATAGATAGAAGAATCTGATCTGAACCTGAATCCCGATCAGATTGTGACTCGTTATCTCGATCACTCCGTCCAGAGGAACGGCTTTCCCATCTTCCAAAATTGCCTCGTGAATAACTACTGGAATCCCCACGAGTAGGTGAGGATGAACTATAGTCAGTATGTCTAAACCCTTGCAAAGGCAAGCTGCCAGGTACTCTTTGGCGGTCTTGTATGCTATGTGAAGTGTCCACAAATTCACTATTTAAATTGAGAAAATGCAACTTATCAATGCACAACAATATCCAAAAAGACACTAGAGCATGTTAAACAAGCAATCCCAATACAATTTGGGAAACTAAAACATCACGTTACTGCTCGTATTCCAAGCAACCACAATACAATTACGGAAAACTGAAATGCATACCTCAGGATCGATTGATCACATTCACTTGGCAACTTCTCGCAAATCTCCAGTCGACCTATCGACAATAGAAACTCTCTCGAATATGATATTCTTGAATGCCTGAATCATTACATCTAGCATTCATATAAAACTTTAAGACAAATTAAGTCCAAGACAACACAGGACATAAGCAGTAATTCAAGTTATAAAACTGAATAAGAAGATCAAGCATTACCTTCGAGCTTCTGATGCGCAATTGGTGGAGCTTCCATCATCAATCCCGGAGCTCATTCTGATGAACAATTAAAGCTAAGGGTTCAGCTAAACCCAATAGCTCTGGCTCAAACTCTGTCCTGATTATGTGTTAAAGAAATCAACTAAATATGTACAACTATTAAATTTTGAACCCGGTAACACAAATGATCACTGTCAGTTCGGTTGGCATCCCAAACTCATAAACTTCAAATCCTTTAACCGCCTCTGCTACCAAGGCGCAAACACAACCAATATTTTGCAACCACTATCAAATCATAAACTAGATTCAAACCATCTTATACAACAATTTCGCAAATTAACCCAATATTGTACAACATGAGTACAGTCAGCAGCTATTTAATCAATAAAACTGCAATTATATACAGACATTCTAGGGTTTTCGTTTTCTGTTTTCTGTAATTTGATTTAGAAGCTAGGGTTCTATATCTGTATACCTGGATGAAGAGAGAGTTTATATGGATTTGGATCTTTTGCAAATTTCCGCTTTATCGATTAAACGATAGAGCTGAATGGAGAACAGATGTACGTATCTATGTTTGTATATGTAGGCAAAATGTGTTCCTTATTATTTCTTCAGAGATGAAAATGAGAAAACGAGCCGGAGAGAAGGGCTATCTTCGTTGGATTTTGATTTTGCGAAAGTTTCCAAAAAAATAATTTTAAAAGCTTTCGTGAAACTTGTTAAATTGATTGAATTAATTAATGCTTTCCCAAAAACTTTAAATTGAAATTATAACTCAAACACCCATATTATAGAATTTTATTTTATGTCACGGTAGCATAGTGTAACGATAAGTACGAGGCAGCTAAGACTTGGGTAAGGACTGCACAAGGAGACTCGAAATATTTTCCAGTGGAGATAGATTTACATTAGGGATCGGCTGTTGACTTGTTTTTGTTTGTTGTGGCGTTGGATGTGCTGACGCGACACATACAAGGGGAGGTGACATACTATATACTTACTGATAACATAGTACTGATTGAAGACAGATGCTGGAGTCTAAAGATTTCAAATCGAGTACATCAAAAACAGAGTATTTGGAATGTAAGTTCATTGATGGGATACATGAAGCATAAGTGAAGTGAAGATTGATATTCAAGTCATCCCTAAAAGAAATAGTTTCAAGTATTTTGGGTCTATTACCTACGGCAACTGGCAGATTAATGAGGATGTTACTCATCGTATTGGAGCAGGGTGATGAGGTTCGTTTGTGAGGTTTTGTGTGATAAGAATGTGCTGCCAAGGCTTAAGGTCTCTACACAGTGGTGACTATACTGACTATGTTGTATCGAACAGAGTGTTGGCCCATCAAGAAGTCTTATGTCTAGAAAATAAAAGCAACTGAAATGAGAATATTGAGATGGATGTGTGGGCATACCTGAAAAGACAAGATTAGGAATGAAGTTATTAGGAACAAGGTGGGAGCGGCCTCTGTAGAAGACAAGTTGTGGGAATCGAGGTTAAGATGGTCCAGGCATGTGAAAAGGAGAGACATAGATGCCCCAATCAGGAGTTGTGAGAGGTTGACTATAGAGGGTCCGAAAAAGGGTAGGGGTAGACCAAAGAACTACGGGAAGAGGTGATTAGGCATGACATGACATGGCTTCAGCTTACCGAGGACAAGACCCACGATAAGAAGGTATGAAGGTCGAGAATTTGGGTTGAAGGTTGACACGTAGCAGTGAATTTCTCCTAGGCTTACGAGTGGTAATAGTGCTATTCTTGTTTTTTCTTATTCTTTGTTCTTTATTATTACATGTTGTGGCATTTTCCTCCATTGCCCTATTACATTTTTGTTACTATTGTTTCTTGCTTTGTTTTCACTGTTCCTTAAGCCGAGGGTCTATTGGAAAAAGCCTCTCTACCTTTACAAGATATGGGTAAGGTCTGCAAACATACTACCCTTCCTAGATCTATTTATGAAATTACATTGAATTTTTGTTGTTGTTGTTGCCAGTGGTGTACGCAAAACTTTTCATAAGCGGTGTCACGATTTTAATTAGTAAACAAATAATAAACAACAATAATAGCATATTAAAAAATATGATTCAAATTATTTATAAAGCACAACTCAAGTATCTTACTAAATATGAATTTTTATTTTAAAAATATATATTCTTATTTGGTAATTAGACAATCTTTATTACCTAATAGATATGTACAAGTATAACAGTATAACTAAGTTTCGACATGCAGCCCCAAACTCAGTACAATCCTTCTTCTCTAACAACTACTAAGGATAGAAATTTAATTTTTGAAGCTCTTTCCTGAAGCTACTCTGCCCATGTCCTATACAATGTATCTCCTGTATTATCTGTCTTGTGATAGCTTCACTACTTCTCTTTTCCTGCTGAAAAATTCTTCTATTTCTTTTCATCCGTATCTGGTAAACAACACTTGTAAGACACATCTTGTAAAGCATGGTTTCGACCATTTGCCTTTTATATGATCTGTTGTCCATTTGAGCTCCTCATTCCAGCTAGTTACCCTTCGTACCAGTCTTATTCATGCTAAAAACTTTCCACATACTTCTGCAGAGAATGTACACATAATGAATATATGGTGATCTCCAGCTCTTGATCACATAGTGGACAATTTGGATTAACTTGTAATCCCCAACTGCTCAATTTGTCTTTGGTATATAGATTCTCCTACACAACAAGGTATAATATTAACTTCCACTTTGGACAACCTTTGTTATTGCATAATAGTCTACTCCAATTTTCCCTTGGGAAATCTATCTCAATTGATTGTATATTCCCATGATAGAGAATGCTTTTGTCCCTAACACTTTCCCAATATCTACCCTTGCTTCATTTATATATTTCCCAGCCTATCTTCATGATTATCCATGAAGCATGCTTCACATCTACTTGCCATGGAATCTTCCCTTTTATATACTAAACATGCACCCGCCTTATCTATAGTTTATCCTTCTTCATACAAATATTCCATAGGTGCTTTAATAGTGCTGCTCTATTCCATATACTGAGATTAGTGATATTTAGTCCTCCTTTGGATTTAGGCCTGCACATTTTCTCCCAAGCTACCAAAGCTTTTTTACTTGCATTGGTGTCATCAGTCCAGAGAAATCTCCTTCAAATACCTTCAACCATCTGTATAATTTTCTTTGGCAGTGGAAAGACCTGTAACCAAAAAGTTTGGATGGCAATTAACACACTCTTTATCAACTGTATTCTTCCTGCATAGCTTAAGAATTTTTAATGTCCATTGTTTGACTTTCCCCATTATTTTATCCAGTAGAAGGTGGCACTAATCCACTGACAGTATTTTTGATCTCAAAGGAACTCCTAACTATCTAAAAGGAAGTTCACCAATGGTAAAATTGGTAGCTTGAATAATTTCCTATTGCACTGCTGTTAAAACTCCACCAAAATACATGCAACTTTTACTTCGGTTTGCAACAATTCCGGAAGCTTTTGAAAAACTGTTAAAACATTCGCATAAAGCAGCAATTCATCAGCAAAACTAAGATGGACAATGCTCATTTTCTCATATCTTGGGTGACAATTGAAATTAGGTTCCTCCTTCAACTATTTCAGGATTCTAGTCAGGTACTCCATTGCTAATACAAACAATAGTGGTGACATTGGATCTCACCCTGCCTCACCCCTTTTTTGCTTCAAATGGCATAGTAGGACTACCATTAATAGAGATGAAGTAAGATACACTTCTGAGATACTCCACAATCCATCCTATAAATACTCTAGGAAAACACAGCCCAGTTAATATCTGCTCCAAAAATACCCATTCAAGTGAGTCATATGTCTTTTGCATGTCAATCTTAATCCTGCACCTAGATGTGACTTCTTTCCTACCATAACCTTTTATTAGTTCATGATTGAACAATACATAATCTATCAAGCCTCTTCCTGGAACAAAGGTTGCTTGACTCTCATCCACCAGTGTATTCATCATTTGCCTCAACCTGCTTGTCAACATTTTGGATATGATCTTATATAATGTAGTGCAATATTAGATAGGTCTATACTCTCTGATTTAACTTGGGTTTTTTACTCTAGGTATATGGGTGACTACTGTGTTATTGATAGGCTTGAACATTCTCCCAGTAGTAAAAAACTCCAATACTGCAGCAACAATATCATCTCCAGTAATATGCCATGCTTTCTTATAGAAAAATGCATTAAACCCATCACCCCCCTGGTTTCTTCATGCCATCTATACATTTAGTGCATCCATTACATCTTCCTTTGTGAAAGGAGTTAGGAGCTGCAACTGTTGTCTTCTAGTTAGCACCGGTCCATTCCTTATCCAGACAGGATGAATAGCTGGTATGCTGCCCCTTGTAGTTCCTAACATATTTTTATAAAAACCCACTCACTTCAGCTTCAATACTCTTTTCATCTGTCAAAACACCCCATTGCTATTAGTGAGCTTTATAATTTTATTTAATGCTTTCCTTTGTTTAATGCTAGCAAAGAAATAGGCACTGTTAGTATCTCTCAGCTTTAACCATTGCACACTTGACTTTTTCTTCTAGATGGACTCCTCAATTTTATCCCACTTTTCTTGTTGTAGTGTATTTCCTTCTCTTCTTCAAACAGATTACATGTTGGATTAGCGATCTTCATTCTACCTCGTATCTCATCTAGTTCCTTCCTTATGGTAGGTATCTTCCCTTTGACATCAAAAATATTGAATTATAACATCAAACAAGCACAAAAAAACTCAATATATTATTCGATTATGTTATTTATTTTTAATCAATTTTAATGCTGATAAAGAAGAACGAGAAAAAATAGCCTAACAACTTATAATACAAGTCAAATAGTTTATTATTGCATAAATCTAGCAAATGTTACTCTTGATCTATTGGCTTAGTTTAATTTTAATGCTTAAAGAGTTAAGAACTCAATGGTTCAAACCTCTACTTTTTTAAATGTCTAGATAGAGCACAAAGAATCTAAAACAAAAATGAGGCTCAAAGAATTTGAAATAAAGCTGAAGCTGACGATAAACCACCATAGGACTTTATTTTCTATTATTATTATATTTGGACTTCTTAATTTTGAAGGGGCAATTGCTACTATTTTATATTATTTCTACTGTGTGTGAAAAACTGGACTTGAGCAAATCTGTTAATTCCTAATATGAAATCAACTTTTGTAATATGATCCTCCAATATTTCCAGTGTTCAGCATATATTGGAGTACACGTGCCACTTTTTCATAATGTTTTGTTGCTCTTGCTACCATTAGTTTAGTGCATTTTATAGTATGCAACAACCCGGCCGATCGTTTCGTGCATTATAGCATTATTCCCCTGTTTATTGGCCCTTCTATGTTCATTTGTGGTTATGTGACTTACCAGGGTGGTTGGTTTAGTTTTGGGGATGTTTTGGAGTGAATGGGACACTTAGTCTCATGGGTTATGGCTTAAGTTGAAAGAGTTAACCAGAGTTTGAATATTGTATAGACAACTCCGGAATGAAATTTTGATGCTTCCAATAGTTTCACATGGTGATTTTGGACATAGGCGTATGTTCAAATATTGATTTGGAGGTCCGTATGTTGGTTTGAGGCTTTTTGGAAAAAGTTGGAAAGTTGAAGGTTTGGAATGCTGAGAGGTTTGACTGAGAGTTGACTTTGTTGATATCGGGTTTAGATTTTAGTTTTAGGAGTTGGAATAGGTCCTTGTGTCATTAGGGACTAATGTGCAAAATTTGAGGTCATTCGGAGTTGATTTGATATTATTCAGCATTAGCTTTAGAAGTTGGAAGTTCATTAGTTTCATTAGACTTGAATTGGGGTACGATTCATGATTTTTTATGTTGTTTGATGTGATTTTAGGCTTCGAATAAGTCTGTATAATATTTTAGAACAGGTTGGTATATTAGGATAGGGTTCCGGGATCCTCGAGTGTATTTCGGATGGTTGATGGAATCATGTTTGGACTTAGAGGAATGGTTGATGGTTTCAGGTCAAGTAAAATCGCATATGCGTGGATTTGGCCGCTGATGAGAGACCATAGAAATGGCCTGATGATTGCAAGAGCAAGATTGGTTTGAGTTGGGGAAGAGCGCAAGTGCAAGGGTTTTCCGTATATGCGAGCATGCAGGTGCTGGCAGGTGAGCAGAGGAGCGAAGTTGAGCAGAAGCATGGGTTTTCGCAGATACGGGGTAGACCTCCGCATGGTACTCAGGCTATGGTTTATGCTCTAGTTGCTTCTCTACATACACAACCATCTAGGGGTGGAGGACATGAGGGTAGAAGACGTTCTAGGAGGGGAGGACATGCATGTTACTATGCTCTCCTTGGTTGGACTGAGGTTGTTGCATCAGATGCTGTCATCACAGATATTATTTTGGTATGTCAAACAGATGCATCAGTTTTATTTTAACCGGGTTCCACTTATTCGTACATGTCATCCTATTTTGCTTCATGTTTGGCTATGTCTCATGATTATTTGAGTACCTCTATTGATGTGTCTATGCATGTTGGAGATTCTATTATAGTAGACCGTGTCTGTCGTTCTTATTTGGTCACTATCGGGGAATATGATACTAGGATTGACCTTCGGTTGCTCAATACAATAGCTTTTGATATGATATTGGGAATAGATTGTTGTCACTATATCTTGCTTTTCTTGATTGTCATGCTAAGACAACGACACTGGCTATGCCAGGATTGCCGATGATGGAGTGAAGAGGTTCATTGGGTCGAGTTCCTAGTAGGGTGGTGTCTTTTCTGAAGGCACAACGGATGGTTGAGAAGGGGTGCTTGAATACTTAGCCTTTTTGAGGGATGTTAGTGCTGATACTCCTACCATTGAGTTAGTTTTGGTAGTGAAATAGTTTCCAGCAGACCTACCAGGCATGCCACCTAATAGGGATATTAATTTTGGTATTGATTTGGTGTGGGGCACTATAAGAATGTGTATTTACTACAGGCAGCTGAACAAGGCGGCTATCAAGAACAAGCACTCATATCACGTATAAGATTTATTTGAGATCGGGGTACCATCAGCTAAATATCCGGGCTTCATATATTCCAAATACGACTTTTAGGGCCTGCTATGGTTCACTATGAGTTCTTGATGATATTTTTGGGCTGACCAATGCCCTAAATTATGTACTTGATGAACATCGTGTTTTGGCCATATCTTGATTCCTTCATCATCGTGTTCATTGATGATATATTAGTGTCTTCTTGCTGTCGGGAGGACCATGAACAACGTTTGTAGATCGTTCTCCAGACCTTGAGGGAGAAGAAACTATAAGCTAAATACTCTAAGTGGGAGTTTTGGCTTAGTTCAGTGACATTCTTGGGGCACGTAGTGTCCAGTAAGGGGATTAAGGTGGATCCGAAGAAGATTGAGGTAGTTTAGAGTTGGCCTCAACTTTTTACCGCTACTAAGATCCAGAGTTTTCTTGGGTTAGATGGATATTATCTCTGTTGTGGAGGGGTTTTCGTCGATAGCAATCACATTGACTAGATTGACCCAGAAGCATGACTCATTCAGATGGTTCGACGAATTTGAGGAGAGATTTCAGAAGCTCAAAATTGCCTTGACTACAACTCTAGTTCTGGTTTTGCCTTCAACATCGGGTTCTTATGCAGTCTATTGTGATGTTTGATGAATTTGCATTGGGTCCATGTTGATGTAGGATGTTTGAATGATTGCTTATGCTTCACGTCAGTTGAAGCCCCATGAGAAGAACTACCTAGTACACAATTTGGAGTTGGAAGCCATTGTCCACGCACTTAAGATTTGGAGACACTATCTTTACGGCGTGTCTTGCAAGGTGTTCACAGATCACATGAGTCTTCATTACTTATTCAAACAAAAGGATCTGAACTTGAGGCAACGAATGTGGTTAGATCTACTAAAGAACTTTTATATCACCATTCTTTACTATCCCAGGAAGGAAATGTGGTGGCCGACGCTTTGAGTAAGAAGCATGGGGAATCTAGCTTTTATTCTAGTTGGTAAGAGAACGTTAGCTTTGGATGTTCATGATTTAGCAAATAGGTTCGTGAGGTTGGATGTTCGGAGCCTAGACGGGTTCTTGTTTGCATGATTTCACGGTCTTCTTTGTTTGAGTGTACCAAGGCGCGTCAGTATGATGATCCCCACTTGCTTATCCTTAGATACACTGAGCATCATAGTGATGCCAAGGAGGTGGCTGATAAGTTGGGGTTTTTGACTGCTTATTAGCGCCTTTTAGCTTTTGTTTTAGTCTAAAAACATTGAATTGTTTTCCTTAAACTAATGAAATTATGCAAAATTGTAGGAATGATGGAAGTTGATCTCCCCAGATGAAATCCGACTCTAAAGGGAGTAGTCTGAGGCACAAGGCAATAAAGGGCACAAGAGCACAGCTGTGTGGTCCGTAGAAGGAATTATGCTCCTATAGAAGACATTGTGGCGGTAGATGGTTGCAGACTGCAGAATTCCATATGCAACCATAAACAAAGAAGGAAAATTTAGCAGACATTCAGTGAGTGTACAAAACCGACTAAGTCCAGGAGCCTATGTGAATTGCAGACCACACAAGAATTGTGCAGCCGCAGAAGTGTTACCTTGCGGCCACATGCCTAATTGTGTGGATCGCAGAAGATTGCCTCGCGGCCGCAGTTCAAAAATATTCAGCTGTAGAACTCCACTTCCTACCAAGATGAAGAAATTTGCGGACCGCACATGGAATTATACGGCCGCAGAACCTCCCGATGGGCATTTTTATCTGAGATTTTCAGCCTTGTATAAATAGACGAGTTTCAAAAAATTAGGTCATGTTTGAACATCTGAAAGTGCTGTAGTTGTTTCTCTTTTCTATTTTAGGAAGTTTTAGCTTATTTTGGTGTTTTAACGTTAGGTTTCTTTATTTTAGTCTTCCAATATGAGTTCTGTTAGCTTTTCTTCTTTGTTTTCTTCAATACCCACTATGCGTAGCTAGATATTTACTAGGGTTGTAACCCAAACATTGTGTGTAAAACTTATGGGTGATTAATTTTATGCTTATTTATGATTGGGTGTTTATTATTTAGCTTAGTTCAAGCTTCAATTGTAAAATTGATGGTTACAAACATTGATTAATGCCTAATTGACTTAGTCCCTACTTGAGAAAGATGGACCTAGTCTAGGATAACTTGTCTAACAAGGAATTGGGTCAATTGAGAGATCGCTTAATCCAATTAAAGGGTTCAATTTAGAGATAGAAATAACCCAACTTGAGCTCTTATCAATAGTTTTGGTTGATATACATTTGGTCCTGAGAAAGCCAAATTAGGCAAAATCACTCTATGACCGAGAGATACTGAGTGGGTTATGTGGAGTTGTGAACTATAATACACCCCCAATCAACAAACGAGCATTAAATTCTTTATCCTATTAGGAAAACACCTAGGTCATGGTCACAACTCTAGGATTTTTATATATTCGGAAAAACCTCAAAAACAATTATCTTTTTTCTGCCTTTAATTTCAATAATTAGATTAACATTAGAAATAGAAACAAAAGCCTTATTGTGAAAGTGCAATCTAGATACTCTACTTGCTCATTTCGAATATATACTCCTAGCTCCCTACAAGTTCGACCCTGACTCTTCGTTAGGTTTTATTATTGCATACGACCATGTCATATCTCTTTTGAGGTGTGCATTTGGCAGTGATCTATTTTTTGCGCCGTTGATGGGGAGCTAAAAACAATGTTAGCTATATATTTGGGTTTGTGTGTGGATTATCTTCTTTTCCTTCCATGTTACTAATTTGTGTGAATCAATTATAGGTACAATTATAGCGATGAACAATGAACTCGGAAACATGCCTATGGGGATGTGGACATTGATGATGACAAAGTTGAAGAGGTTTCTCTTGAACCTCAAGCCAATAGAAGAGGCCAGGCACCTTATGACAATGTTCCAGTTTCGCCCCCACCTCCACTACGGGCGGCTCCACACCGGGTGTTACCCAATAAAGGGTATGCAAGCGCAATAGTCCCTCCCCGTATTAGGTCGGGTAACTTTCAAATCACCAATATGATGCTCACTTTGCTTGAGCAACGAAGTTTCTTCACCAGGGCTCCAAGTCAAAATGCGTATAAACACTTGAAAGGGTTTGTGGACACTAGTTGGGGAGCAAACAAACAAATATCTCCAAGGATGCATTGAGGCTAAGGCTTTTTTCCCTTCTCTTTACGAGGGAAATCTTTAGATTGGTTGGAAAAATTACCAGACCATTCCATTTGTACTTGGGATGAGTTGGCGGAGAAGTTTACTACTAAGTTTTTCTCTTCCAGTCATATGGCTACATTTCGAGATGAGATTCTAGCATTTCAAGCAAGATACAATGAACCACTGCACGAGATATGAGAGTGGTATAGAGCAATTGTCAAGGAATGTCCCAACAACGATATGACGAAGAATATGATTCGATAAACTTTCTGTCGTGGTATTAACAAAACCAACCAATGTGTAGTGAATCAACTTGCCGGTGGAAATTTCATGACAACGCCTTATTCAGAGGCTTGCGAGATTTTGGATAAAATGGCAGAAACATCATCGGCATAGCAATCCTGGGCCAATGTTCCACAAGGTGATCCAAACATGATTCACCTCCATAAAGAGTTGCATGACCATAGACAAGCCATTACCGAATTGACTACTACCATGTGTTGATACCCAATTTTTCCCTATATATTTTTATATATACTCAAATACTTTCAAAATAGTATATATATATACATATATAAGCACACCCAAATGTTTGGTATTTTTCTTCAATTTTTAAAGTTTTTTTAGAATTTATTTATCGTCTATTATTAACAGTACAAAATCCAAAATTATTCCCAAATTATCATTTTCTGGAGAATATCGTATTTCATTGGTGATTGGAAATACATTTAGGGGGCTCTCTGACAGATAGATATGTCTAAATTACAAAGGAAACTCTAGAAAAATTTTCTAAAAATATAGGAGTTAGTATAAAAACTGGGAAATTGCATATCATGTTTTTTGAAACCAACTCATTTTCAAAATCCTCATTTGAGGACGAATGATTTTAAGTGGTGGAGGATGTAAGGTCCCGTGAAAATTTGTGCTCAAAACCTAGTAGCTCATAGGGTCAAGTTCCGAATATGTGTTGGAAATGAGTAAAATTCTTCACGGAAAGCTTGCGAGCCGTGGTCGAACCCTTTGTACTGATTTTGCATACAAAACTCAAGAATCAAAGTTTTCCAGAAAAGTGCTATTGTGCGGTCCAGAATGCGGTCGCAAATCAAGTATACGGATCGCATTTCTACAACAAAATGAGTCAGAATGTTAGTAAAAATTAAGGTTCAATATGCGGTCCCTTATGCGATCGAATAACCAATATGCAGACCACATAGTTATCACATAATTTCTTTGAAGATTTTGTGAAGGTCAATTTTGCGATGCATTATGCGATCGCAAAACGGGTATGCGGACCGCATTTCCATTGCATACCCAAGCAGAATGTTCAGAGTTTTGAAGTGCTTTTTCAGCTGAGTTACACAGGTTCTCTTATCACTAAAAGCACAGAGTTTGTCATTATCAAAAAAGGGGAATTTGTTGGCCCAAGGTCAGTTGAAGTTTTGAAGATTGGCAAATGAACTCAGGGAAGGACCTGGTCCGTCTTGAGAGACACAGTTTGTCATAACCATTGCACATGGGAGGCACATGAGGAAGATATGTTGAAGATCACACAGCAAATATCTTCTTAACTGAATCGAAAAGATTGCATTGAGTTCTAAGGAGGACAATCTCCTTATTATAAGAGAACACAATCCTAAGCTAGGATAAGGATTGGAGTTTGCATTGGTTAAGGACTCAAATCGACTAAGGATACGCATTGGAGTCTTGTCAAACTTTAACTGCTAATCTATTAAATAACCATGTCGTTCTCTTTTACAGGTAATGCACATACGCAGAAGTTCAGCATATTTGAGAGCAAAAAGAGCAAGTCTGATTTGCAAGCAATATATGTGAGATACAAATGTGCACTCCTGAAGCTATATAAACTAAGATAGAAGAACTAGTTCTATCATTGTGTTTATCTAAGTCTAGTTCAATTGTAGTAGGTTTTCATATTGTACCTTTTAGCTCTCTTAGAAGCAATTGTATTAGGTACTGTGAATATTCAAGTTAGAGTTAACTTGATAGTGTCGCAACAGTTGAGGATGTGTGCCACACTGGGATTAGGGTTTAATCCTTAGGTTTACAAAGAGTTTTTGTAAATGCTGTTTTGGCTCATTGATTTTAGTGGAAGTTTAGGAAAACTATATTGAGTAGTAGGTCGTGGTTTTTTCACCTTTTGAGCCAGGTGTTTTCCACGTAAAAATATATGTGTTATTTATTTCTATTTATTTAATTATGCAAATAGTAGCTAGTAAGAACACCTAGAAGAACCAGGTTCTTCTAGATCGAAATTGGGTACCACACAAATCACTCCCCCCTCTTATGTGATATTGACGATTAATAATATCAATTGGTATCATAGCAGGTTATCATTGAAGAGGTTAACACCTTAGGAAAATATCAACATGAGTGCACCACCTGGGAATCGGGAAGGGCAATCCACTGCCAGGCCTCATCTTTTCAAAGGCCTCTACTACTCCTGGTGGAAAATTAGAATGAGAGACATATCATGTGTGAAGATTATGAGCTTTGGGATATCATCACTGATGGTCATTTAGCCATAATCAAGAAGACTGCTGAAGGATTGGATATTCCAAAGACTAGAGCAAATTGTACTGCTGAAGGCCTAAAGAAGTGGGAGAAAAATGCTAAGGCCAAGAAATGGCTAGCGTATGGACTTGGTCCTGATGAGTACAGCAGGATTCAAGTTGCACTACTGCCAAGGAGATATGGGACACTTTACAAGTGTCTCATGAAGGAATACCTCAAGTGAAGAGGTCAAGAGGAACACTTTTGTATTCTCAATATGAGAATTTTACTATGAAGGATGGAGAAAATATCCAAGAGATGTATACTAGGTTCACTACACTGACAAATGAACTTGAGTCTCTTGGGAGGACTATCCTGGATGAAGACAATGTGGAGAAGATCCTAACTAAAATTCTACCAATCTCCTGGGAAAGCAAAATCACAGCTATTCAGGAATCCAAAAACATTACTACTTTAAAATTGGATGAACTGATTGGAAATCTTACTGCCTATAAATTGAGAAGGCAGACAATGAAGATGGATGCTCCAAAGAAAGAAAGAAGTCTGGCTCTCAGAATCCCATAAGGATCATATCTTGAAGATGATGAAATGGCTATGATAACCAGGGATTTCAAGAAGTATCTTATGAGAGGAAAATGTCCTTCAAGAGGAACAACATTCAACAAACCAAGGTCTCCTGAGAAGCAGACAAATGATGGTTGCTTTAAGTATGGAAAGACAGATTACATGATCAAAAAACAAGAAGGAACAAAGGATCAACTAATGTTATGGTTGCTGCATGGGGAGAAACATCAGATGAGGACTCAAAAAATGAAGCTGAAGATGAGCAAGCTCTTATGGCCATTGAAGAATCAGAATATGAACAGGAGGTAAGTATTCTACATCTTAAAGAAAAGATTAAGTACTTATCTAAAGAAAAGTTGGCTGAGTTATTGTTGGACTTCATAGATGAGTCTGAAATAATAAACAGTGAGAAGGATATTCTGTCTAGGGAATTTGTTATCCTAGAAGAAAAATGCAAAAGGTTAGAGAGTCTAGGGCTGATGAGAGTGACAACATAAATACTGAGTTGAAGAACCAGGTTCATCAACTTGAAAATAATGTCCTAGAACTTAGATATGAAAATATTAAACTAAAATTAGGGACAGGAAAGAAAAAGACTGATCAATCATTTCTCATCCTAGAAGAAAATCTAGGAAAAATTAAAGATGAACTGTACAAGAAAGATGAATTGATTAACAACCTAAAAGAAGATTTAGGAAATGTGAAGCATGAACTAGACAGAACATGTAAATGGAACAAGGCTTCCGATGCACTCTCCTAGCTGCAAGAACATCACAGCAGAAACAAGAGAGGACTTGGATTTGGGACACAAGCTCCAAAATGGGATCCCAAAAACAAGTACCTCACACTTCCTGAGAATAAGATCTGCACACACTGTGGTAAGACTGGCCATTACAAAAATAAATGCAATCCAAAAGAAAAGGCCAGTCAAAAGAACAAAGCTTTTGTTATACACAAACCGCCTGGTTGGGCAAAGAAAATTTAATTTATCCTTTTTCCCATAGAAGACCCAAACTAGTTTGGCTTCGAATGACTAACCCATGATTTCATTTTGCAGGTCCAAGTGAAGGGGAGTAGCCAAATACAGTACATGAATAGTGGTTGCTCAAAACATATGACTTGTAACAAGGACCAGTTCCTTTCACTTGAGAACGTAAAAAGGGGTAATGTCTCCTTTGGAAATGGAAAGAAAGGTAAGCTCATTGGAGTTGGAAAGGTATGAAAGACAGACTCTCATTCCATTGAGAATGTCTATTTGATAGATGGCTTGAAATATAGCCTGATAAGTGTGTCACAATTGTGTGACAGAGGTAATCTTGTGGCTTTCACTTCCACAAAATATTTTGTGATTAGCCTTACTACTAACAAGATTGTTTTGCAGGGAAGGAGAGTTAACAATATTTACATTGTAGATTTGTCAACTCTCTCTGAAAATGAACTCACTTGCTTAAGTGTATTAATTAATGATCCCCTTATTTGGCACAAAAGACTTGGACATGCTAGTCTAAATCAATTGAAAAAATTAGTCTCCGAGGACTTGTTGATAGTGTTACCTAATATCAATTTCAAGGAAGATAAAGTTTGTGAGGCATGTGCAAGGGGGAAGCAGGTTAGGTCATCCTTCAAACCCAAGAAAATGGTAAGTACGTCCAAGATGTTAGAACTGGTTTATATGGATCTCTGTGGTCCAATGAGAGCCATGAGCAGAGGTGGTAAAAGATATGTAATGGTGCTTGTTGATGATTATTCTAGATTTACCTGGGTGTTGTTTCTAACCTCTAAAGATGAAGCATTTGAAATGTTCACTGCTTTTATTAGAAAAACCCAGAAACAATTAGGAAATCAACTTGCATCCATTAGGTCTGATCATGGAAGTGAATTTGAAAATGCAAAGTTTGCTTAATTTTGTGATGAAAATGGAGTAGATCATAATTTCTATGCCCTTAGGACCCCTCAGCAAAATGGGGTAGTTGAGAGAAAGAACATGACCCTCGAGGATATGACAAGGACCATGCTTCTTTCTGGTAAACTACCTCATAGCTTCTGGGGAGAGGCCATATACACTGCTCATTATATAATAAATAGATGCATGACTAGACCTTTTGTAGCGAAAAACCCTATGAGTTACCTAAAGAGATAAAAGCAAACATATCCCATCTTAGGGCTTTTGACTGCAAGTGCTATGTGCACAACAATGGAAAAGACTCCCTAGGTAAGTTTGATAACAAAATTGATGAGGGAGTATTCTTGGGATATTCTTCACATAGCAAAGCATATAAAGTGTTTTATAAAAGAACTATGTGTGTAGAAGAAAGTTTACATGTTGTATTTGATGAATCTAACACTCTTTCTGAGAGACAGGAACATGAAAATGAAGCCATTAGATTGGTGAGACAGTTGACTGAAGACACTACACAAGTCAAGGTGGCATCAAAGGAAAGAGCAGGTGATGGAACAGGTCTTTCCACCCAGGACAACCTGACAGGGGAACCAATCTAAGAGAAACTGAATAAAATCTCTGAAGGAACCTTTACCTGAACCTGTTCCTCTGCAGTATAATAATGAATGAGCATCTAGAAGGAACTAGCTGGTGAGGAAATCTTACAAGTACCTGAGTTCTCATCTTGTTGAGAACATCATCAATGATCCATAATATGGAGTCAAGACTAGATCTCAACTGAAGAACCTGTGTGCATTTGATACCTTTCTGTCCCTCATTGAACCTAAAAATGTGAGTGAAGCTCTACAGGATGCAGATTGGGTAAATGCTATGCAAGATAAGCTCAATCAATTTTAATGAAGCCAAGTCTGGCATTTGGTTCCAAGACCCAAGGATAGATCAGTCATTGGGACAAAATGGGTCTTCAGGAACAAACTAGATGAAGATGGAACAGTTACAAAAAATAAGGCAAGGTTGGTGGTTCAAGGCTATAGTCAAGAGGAAGGCATTGACTACGATGAGACTTCTGCTCGAGTTGGTAGACTTGAAGCAATTAGACTCCTCATAGACCTTGCAACATATATGGAATTCACTCTTCATCAAATGGATGTCAAAAGTGCCTTCCAAAATGGCTATCTCAAAGTAGAGTTACACATGTTCTCTGATCACTAAAAGCATAGAGTTTGTCATCATCAAGGGGGGGGGGGGGGATTTGTTGGCCCAAGGTCAGTTGAAGTTTTTAAAATTGACAAATGAACTCAGGGAAGTACCTGGTCCATCTTGAGAGACACATTTTGTCATAGCCATTGCACATGGGAGGCACGTGAGGAAGATATGTTTTGAAGATCACGCAGCAAATATCTTCTGAATTGAATCGAAAAGATTGCATTGAGTTCTAAGGAGGACAGTCTCCTTATTATAAGAGAACACAATCCTAAGCTAGGATAAGGATTGGAGTTTGTATTGGTTAGGGCTCAAATCGACTAAGGATAAGAATTGGAGTCTCGATCGAACTCTAACTGCTAATCTATTAAATAACCAAGTCGTTCTCTTTTACAAGTAATGCACATACGCAGAAGTTGAGCATATTTATGAGCTAAAAGAGCAAGTTTGATTTGCAAGCAATATATGTGAGATACAAGTGTGCTAAAATAGCAAGTCAGATTTGCAAGCAATATATGTTATAAAAGGAAAGTAGAAAACCAAACCTAGAAAGAATAGGAATTGGTTAGTAGAAAGAAAATGAAAGAATTTATGAAACCCAATACCTAGATGAATAAGGAAAGAAGTTACCTTAATCTTCAAGAACTAGGATACCCTCTTCTTATTTCCTTTCTTGACTTGGAAACCAAATAACACATGAATTTTGATATAGTAATGAGCAATAACACTTTTTTTAGCTGATTTGGTCCAACAGTGACATGATCAAATCAGGCCAAATCAGGCCATTGTTGGACCAATTTGGCATCTATAATGTGTCCAAACTTGCATCACAAAAAGTCCTACATTAAGACACGTTTTAATAGCATAAAAAGGACGTTCTCTATGTCCAAGAAGGGTACAATAGGTGTGCTAGATGTTGAGTGCAAGTTGGTGCCAAGTTATTTGCAAATTTCCTTCAAGATTTCCTACATTTTCAAGATTCTGTCCAAGATTTATTTGGGACTTATTTCCATATATTATGGGACTATATTTATTTATTTCCTAGTTAGATAAGGTTATGTTTTCCTTTTCCTAAATTTATTGGAATTACTTTCCAAGATTGACTTGGTTTTTGTTTCCTAGAGTTTTACCTTTTCCTAAGGTAGTTGGACTTGTTGTCCAAAGTAGTTTAGGACTTTATTTACTTATTTTTTTAGGTAGAATTTCGTGACCCCTTCCATATATAAAGGGGTAGTTTCTTTGCTTTTAGATTATTCATATTATCAATAAAAATTGTGAGATTTCTCTTACACTCTTGTGTGTGGCTACGCTTGGATTTATTCTTCAACCTTCAAGACTCAACTTAAATCTTAGATCACTTCTAGGTATTCAAGAAAGGTGATAAGTTTGTGCTTATTTTTGTTCTTGCTATTCTAAAGGGTCTGGTTTCACAATTTATCTCTTGTTTTAATTCTCTACCAAAGGCGATTAGTTCTTCGTTAGCAATTGTTGTTGTTAGGATTCAACTTCAAGAATAGACTTCTTGAATTCAAGAAACTCTTTCTTGAATTCAATCTATCTTCAATTTTCCGTCTTTTTTGGTTTCTTTATTTTCTTTTAGCTTCCGCACGTTCTTGATTTTCTTATTTTTCTTTAGTAATTCTTGAATCCCCTATCGTGTTGCTATCAAATGGTATCAGAGAATATGCTAATCAAGATTCCAATATTGATAATCTTGGTAAGTTCTTGAAAATAAAAAAACAAAAAAAATGAAAATAAAAAAAAACAAAAAAACAATCAGCCAATAAGAAGAGGGGATCCTAGTTCTTAAAGATTAAGGTAACTTCTTTCCTTATTCATATAGGTATTGGATTTCATAAATTCTTTCCTTTTTTTTCCTACTAACCAATTCCTATTCTTTCTAGATTTGGTCTTCTACTTTCCTTTTCCTTTTCTAACTCTTTATTCTTATCACTACAATTTGTGATTTGTAAGTCTAATGATTAACAACCAAGAGTTACTTTGAGTGGAAAAAGGCAAGAGAGGTGAAAATATTAGAAGGAAAAAGCCAAAAATTAAATATACATATTTTTTCTAATCTTTGTTCAAGATGTTGCAAACAGGTAGTTATAAAGAAAGGAGGCGAGCTATGACTCAACAACTTGAAAAGTCAAACTTACAATATATCGAATGGAAGGAAGACAATTGTAAAATTATTTTTCAAACACGAGCAAAAGTGATGTCTGCGATTTGTGCCCTTAGAATTGACAAAGATTTTAGATATAACTGAATAAGCACTTATATGGTTGAGAAATTGAGTTTGCCTTATGTTGAGCATATTGAACCCTACATGTTTGGAGGAGTAAAGGTAGATAAAAGGGTGTTATTACTATTCTCTATTGGAAGGTATAAGGATGCAATCTGGTGTGATATGATTCCCATAAATAATTATCATGTCTTATTAGGAAAGCCATGGTATGACTATACAAGAGCTTCATATAACATGGAAAAAATAGATACTCTCTTGAGGTTAACGGGAGGAAACTCATTCTTGGACCTTTGACTCCCTCACAAATTTGCGAAGATGAAAGGATTGTTAAAGAGAATATAGAAAAATATGAGAGAGAAAAGAATGAGAGGAATAAGGGAGTGCATGTCGACATCCCAAGAGAGGAAAAAGGAAAGGTTGTGTTGAGTGAAGGGAATGGGATGTCAAGTGAGAAAAAGAGTGAGCTTGAGGGAAAAGAAAAGAGGAAGGCAATGAGATAACAAAAGTATGTGAGGTAGAGAGAGAAAAACATGAGGTTTTTAGTGAAGAAAAAGAAAAAAACTTTAGAGAGAGAAAAGAGGCTATGGGTGAGGAAAAAGTTATTCTTAAGATAAATGCCAAAGAGAGTGTAAGTAAGAAAACATGTTCTTTACTTCCTAACCCATTAACTCTTTCTTTTTTAGTTCTTGTGTTTTTGTGTAGCCACATGTTGAAAGACCTTCTAAAAGGATAGATGAGGCGCAAGAGATGGTGCTAAAGGAAACCATTGGATTCCAACATGAATTAGGCGAAATCAATTCTTATTGGATGGTGGAAGATAAAAACTTGATTTATTTACTTGTTCTTGAACCTTTTGACTATTTTGATCCTTATTTACATGTTTATGAAATGGAGTTGCCTAAAAATATTGCTAAGTTGAAGCCATTGCATAAAAGAATACAAGGTGATGATGTTCTACTGGTAAATAAGTCCAATTATGGTAGGTATGATTGGTTTATTCGAATTCCTTGCCTTTCAAGGACACCTTAGGTATTTTTGGAGGCTATGAACAATACTCTAATTTCTTATGTTGATGACTTTATAATTTTTATGAATGATGATGTTTTGATGCATATCAAGTCATTAACTGTAATATCTAAGTTCAAGTGCAAGAGTAATTTTCTTCCTTTTGAAATTGAGTTCGACATAGATGATTATGAATTCCAACTTGGTAGAAAGAGGCATGAAATTTATGAGAAGAGGCTTGCGAATGATTTAAATATTCCTTTTTCTCTTATTCAAGTGTCTAGTGAGCTTTCATATGATAAATTGATAGAACATGATTTTTGTTATGGAATGGAGAGTCATTCGTTAAGCCAAGTTGATTGTGAGCTTATAAATGTGTTTTCTACTAGTAATGGGGATATGCATGATTGTTTTGACACTAGTGATCAAATACATTTGCATGAACCTATCTATGACTCTTTCTACTATAGTTTGAGGAATTGTTTAGAATCTACTGATGTGGGGGATATTATTGGGGAGAGTCATATTCATGAGCTTGAATGTATTGAAACTTTTAGTTTGCGAATTATGGGTTCTTCTAACCTTCTTGTGAATTTATGTGCTTCTTTGAATAGCTTACATGAAGAGAAATCCATGAGATTTGTAATTTATACTTGGCTATATCATAAAAGTGTCTTGTTTGATACGTGTATTAGAGATACTTGTTTTAAATGGATACATGATGAATCTTATGTAATTTCTTTGTCATATACAGCTTTTGACTACCTTAAGAGAGTTTTTTATGGGACAAATCAAAGTATGCATAAATTTTATTGGGATGATGATATTCATATGCTTTACAAAGGAGTATCTACACCTATTAGCTTAATTGGGTTAAGTGGACACATGGTCACTATCTTGTTTTATTCTTACCGTTTTTTTCAGATTAGTAGATACCATTTACTAGTGCATATCTTTGTTTTCTTGCAAGGTCGAAATTCTAGGGCGAATTTTCTTCAAGAAGAGGGGAATGATAGCATCCTAGGAAGATTAAATCTATTCAAGTACAATTTTGAAGGTTTGGAATCTCAAAGAGGAATTATTGTTCAAGAAGAGTCCAAATCAGGCCACTGTTGGACCAAATCAGGCCATTGTTGGACCAATTTGGCATATATAATGTGTCCAAACTTGCAGCCCATAAGTGCTACATTAAGCCACGTTTTAATAACATAAAAAGTACATTCTTGATGTCCAAGAAGGGTACAATAGGTGTGCTAGATGTTGAGTGCAAGTTGGTGCCAAGTTGCTTGCAAATTTCCTTCAAGATTTTCAAGATTCTGTCCAAGATTTGTTTAGGACTTATTTCCATATATTATGGGGCTATATTTATTGATTTCCTAGTTATATAAGGTTTTTTCCTTTTCCTAAATTTATTGGAATTACTTTCCAAGATTGACTTGGTTTTTGTTTCCTAGAGTTTTACCTTTTCCTAAGGTAGTTGGACTTATTGTCCAAAGTAGTTTAGGACTTTATTTCTTTATTTTTTAGGTAGAATTTCGTGACCCGTTCCTTATATAAAGGGGTATTTTCTTTGCTTTTAGATTATTCAGATTATCAATAAAAATTGTGAGATTTCTCTTGCACTCTTGTATGTGGCTACTCTTGGATTTATTCTTCAACCTTCAATACTCAACTTAAGGGCAATTATCATTGTGACTTGAAATGTGTACATGCTATTGTATATTTTGGAACTGGTATTGATGTTTACGAACACTCTTTGTTAATTGTTGTTGTTGTTGTGTGAGATATGATTGTCCGGTGGGATCGGATTGCACGCCGCAACACGAGTAATAAGGTGTGGGTTGTGGTGATAAGGGTGGCCGAGGTAATAAGGGTGGAAAAGTGATCGAAATCACTATTAAAATGATTTTATGTTAAAATTGTGAAATCACTGATGTGACAAAATGATGTTAAAAGGGGAAAAGGAGAGATTGTGACTCTTGTTTGGCTTTGGTTGCTCCTTTCATGTGCATTTGAGTTGTCGATTCTATTACTGTTGTTATCTGTATATTGTTGATTTTACTTTGGCTAAAGTTTGTTCATACATACCAGTATAATTCAAGTGTGCTGTCTTCCATTTTGCTGGGGGAGCTACATTTATGTTATGATTGTAGGTAGTCCCACAGCAGGTGTTCCAGTCCACCGACAGTAGCACTCCTTCACTTTCCGTCAACTGTATTGGTGAGACCCTTTCCTTTCGGGGCCATGCGTGGCTCATGCCACGTTTTCTTCAGAATCTTATTTTGGTATTTGTGTAAGGTATAGCTAGAGCCTTGTTACCAGCAAGTATAATAACACTTTTTTGTATCCTTAGAGGCTCCGTAGACAGGAAATGTGGGTTATGTACTTATGTATTTTGGACAGTATAGCTTGTAACCCACACTAAACAACTATGCATGTTATGTAATTTCGTAAGGATGTGTTTAGGTTATACCTGGCTCTTTCACTTAGTTAATAGGTAATGATAACATGGGGTAACACGTGGGATAGGAAAGGCACCCAGGTCCTCTTGACTGGGGCTACCCGGTCGGCCGCCGGTCATGTCCCTCGAATTTAGGGCATGAAAGTACCCGCGCACACTGGGGGTGTGTAGACTCCTGGAGGGGCCTCTTATGCCCCAAGCGCAATATCAAGCCATCTCGTGGAATCATCTCTAGGCACTTTGCCTCATAGCAACAAGCCACATTGTGGAGTACATATCTCAGGCCCTCGGCCTCATAATCAAAATCAGTGTATCAGCGCTGCAGTGTGCAGCCCAGCCCAAATGTATCCTCTCAACATAGGCCCTCGACCTTACTCAGTACAAGATCACACAAGCCATTCCGGCAATAGTAAAACGCGATGCTCAGCCCAAAATAATATTTAAAATATCATTTCAAGTGTTAAAGCAAAATAAACATGGTTGAGTTTTGAAAACAGTAGAATATAGCATGACAGACTACACGTTTCAAGTTAAAATAGTGAGAAAATATCAATAAAAATCCCTGAAGGGTTCAAATAGTTGGCACGAGGCCTAAATATGTCATTCACCCCAAAACACGATGATAGCAAATAGTTTTCAATCAAATAGAAGTAAACAGTCATTCAAGATGGACTGAGTCACAATCCCCAACAGTGTACGACCCCAAGCTCGTTATCTAGCATGTGCATCACCTTAATATAGCACAACGATGTGCAAATCCAGGGTTTCATACAATCAAGACAACATTTACAATCCTTAATCACCTCGATCCGATCCAAACCCTAGCTCGCGATGCCTTTACCCCTCGAATCGGCCTCCATTAACGTCGAATCTTTGAAAATCAGAACGAGAATGTGAAAATAGGCTAAGAGAACGAAGCCTAAGCGAAAATAATCAAAATGTGACACAAATCCCAAAATAACCAAAACCTGACCCCTGGGACCATGCCTCCAAATTTGATAATTTTTACATCAATATATTCCTTATCTCTCCACGAGTTCATACATATCAAAAGTTCTGAAATCGGACCTCAAATGGTCCTTCAAATCCTCAATCGAAGGTCTAAATTTCCAAACCCTAATTCTTCAATTTTTGGCTTAATTTCTATGATTTACTAGGTGTAATTCGCATAATAGTCGAGTTTTAGTCCAAGAATATTACCTCCAAGTGATTCCCCTTAAATCCCTCTTCAATCCTCTTCAAAAAGCTCCAAAAATGACCAACAATGGAAGAAATAAACCACATATTCACGGATAAGACGACCTTTTAAACCTTCTGCCCAGGCCTTACTTCCTTATTCGCGAACGCGGTCAAAGCCTCGCATCTCCGAAGCAAAAATATTCCATTAACCAAAACACTTCTTCACGAACGCGATGCCTCAGCCTTACCAAACTACGTGAACGCGATCAAGCCTCTCGCGATCGTGATGCTTACTATTTCGGCCCTTGGTTAACGTGGGACTCCCCTTCGCGAACGCGAAGGCCAAACCTGATGCCTGCCGTCCTGACCATTTGCAAACGCAAAGTCCAAACCTAACACATCCCTTCCCGACCCTTCGCGAACACGAAGACCAAAATGCCTGCAACTACTGAAACCCAAAATTTGCAACTTTCTTAACTTAACAATGATACGTTCAATCCCGCAAAACTCACCCGAGGCCCCTGGGACTTTAATCAAAGGCACTAACATATCCTAAAACCTTATTCAAAGTTGTACCAATCTTCAAAATATCTCAAATAACATCAAATCAACCAAAACACCTCGGATTCAAGCCTAAGTTTCTAAGATCTTCTAAATTACGCTTTTGATAAGAAACCCAACCAAACCACGTCCGAATGACTTGAAATTTTGAACACATATCCCAAATGACACAACAGAACTATTTCTACTCTCGTAATTCTATTCCGATCCCAATATCAAAATCTCGCCTGCTAACCAAAAAACACCTAAATCTCAATTTCGCTAATTCAAGCTTAAACCTTCCACGAACCTTCAAAATGCATTCAGATCACGCTCCTAACTTCCAAATCACCTATCAGAGCTTACCAAATCATAAAAATTCCAATCCGAGATCATAAACAAACAAGTCAAAACTTGGTCAAACCTTTCAAATTTCAAGCTTCAAATTGAGAACTGTTCTTCCAAATTCATTTCGATTACCCTGAAAACCAAAACCAAAAAATACATAAGTCATAATACATCACATAGGGAAAGTCATACCCAAGATCTGACGAGCAAAGAGCAAAATCTCAAAACGACCGGTCGGGTCATTACAGGTGTGGATCTACTTACCGGAGTTTGAGCATGAAAAACACCCAGAACCATCTGGTCAGACCGTTGCAGCCAGGAGTTGCTTAATGAGATTTTTTATGCTTTGAGTCTGTTTTTCTTTTTATGTCATCTTTTACCTTCTAGTTTTGCATAGTAATATCGAGTCTTTCAGTATTGTGTTTCCTATTTTGTATTAGAAAAAGAGTGTTATAAATCTATAATCCAAAAAAAGAATAAATTTTGCATTTTTATATTTCCATTAAAAGTTTTCTTTAGAATACTAATTATAGGAATAAAAAAATCATCTGAGGTGGTCTTCCTTTATTGAATTAATATCTAGAACTCAAAACAAAATTACTTTTATATTTCATTTTAGTAAATTAAGACTAAAAATTCAAAAACAAAAGAGAATTTTCTTTTAGTACCTCTTTAAAAAGTTTTCTTTAAGGTATTAATTTCAAAAGTTCAAAAAGATTTTCTTTTAAGGTTCCTCTTTGGGAAATTAATGAAAAATTATAAAAAATTCTTTTTATGTTGAACATTAGAATATTGTACATAGAAGAAAAAAAAACATACTTTATCTTTTCTTTATCTTTAAAGTATCTTTCTTAGGTAATCAAAAACTGAAATCCAAATTTTTTTGTCTTGTTCATTTCTCGTTTTGAAATATTTCTTCAGGGATATCAAATGAAAACTCAATATATTTTTCTTTGGTTTATTGTTTAGATTTTCTTCCTAAAAAAAGGAATCAAAAAAATATTTTTCTCTTGTAGAGGTTTTTCCTTAATAATTTCCCATAGAGTATTTATTTCAATAAGAAAAAAAATATGCTCGTTAAGCTTGAGTTTAGAATAGGATATAGAACATTAAGTCTAGAAAATTACACAAAAAAGCTTTTGTTTCTTTTATTTCTATTTTCTCATCAGAGTAGTCATAAAAAAAAAAGAAAGAAACGTTAGTTTGTTTATTTTATTCCCGATCTTCCCAAACTACGCAAAGATGACTCATGTGACGTCATGATATGCATGCAACCTACATAGGGTTCGATAGAACTATTTTTTTATTATTAAAGGAAAAAAAACAAAAAATAAAAAGAGAAAAAGAAAAAAAGAGAGGTGAAATTATGGGATGTGAGAAATGAGAGGAAAGAAAAGAGTGATAATTAAAAAACAAGAGGAAGGAAAATGAGCAAGCAAGTGCCAGAAAAAGAAAGAAAAGCGAAGATGGAATGAACAAAATTGTGATGATGCCAAGTGACCTTGTGACCCTCGAAGTGATTGTAGAATCGTTAAATGTTGCTAGATGCGTTGCACGCAATGTGATATTTTAGCTGTTAAATTCCCTAATGCTAAGAGGATGATCCCATCTTGTTCCATTTGTTATCTTCATTGAGGAGAAGGCTGGTTGCTTTGTGATTTTTAAGTAACTCGTCCATAAAACACAAGGTAAAAAAGAAAGATAGCCATGGCTAGCAAAGACTTGGACACAGGGGTTATTGATCCGTCTAAGGGAATTGTTGAATCAGAATCTGAGTTGAAAGAAGAGGTCTTAAGGTTGAAAGGATAGATGGCCGAAATATACCAATCCTAGATTAGTGGGCATCCTTCAGCATCAGTTCCCACTAACTACACTGAAAACCTTGTCACCATTCTGCCATTGTCACAAGTCCAGGATATCTCCTCACAACCTTTTCACACTCCACCCCCTAGAACCATCTCATAATCCCGCTCCTTTGACCACTTATGTTTTTGTAGCTCATCCACCTACTACCTTTCCTCAATTCTCTAGCGAGCATGTGTTCAAACTTCCGATGCCCAACACTAAGCTCCAAAACCAATTTTCAAGGTCCCGGGTCCATAAACTTACACTCCTCATTTTGAGCCTCCCGGTGAGACTGCAAAGCCTGCTAAGACAATGGAACAAGATGAGATATCCAGATAGCTAGAAGGGTTTAAGATGCCAAAGTTTAATTTGTGATGGGCGTGGAGATTCAGTAGCCTATCTGAGGGGTTATTACAGTGGGATGAGAAGTGTTGGTGGGAAAGATAAGTTGCTGATCGCGCATTTCAGTGAGAGCCTGACTGGGGCAACTTTGGAATGGCACACTCATCAAGATGTTGGTAAGTGGCATACACAGGATGACATAGTTCAAGAATTTATGCAACGCTTTTAGTACAATATAGACATTGTCCCAGACTGCTCCTCCCTATATTAGATGGAAAAGAAACCCAAGGAAAGGTTTAGGAAATTTTGGTTCAGATGGAACGAACAAGTTGCTCGGGATAGTCCTACCATTGATAGAAAAGATGTTGCTGAGCCCTGCCAACAATAGAATTCAGTGGGAATTCATGCTAAATGCTTTCAGCCTCAACACCAACCCTAAGGACATCCCCAATCTTCACATAATCCACCCCAGTGTTATCCTCCGAACAACACCCGACCATCTGTCCAACTACTAGGTAACTCCGTAGGGCGATCAAAAACATCCCAACATTTTGGTGCTCCTTCACAACTTTTTTCGAGCATTCAACAATCCTAGAAAACTGGGGCATGGACAAAAAGGCAAAAAGTTAACTTCATGCCCATCGGAGAATCCTACACAAACGTGTTTGAAAAGTTAAAACATTGTGTCCTGATTGAGCCGCTCCTAGGCTATACTCCGGACCCATATGCAAAAGGATTTGATCCTACTATATGGTCCATGTACCACTCTAATGTCCAAGGGAATAGCATTGAAGATTGTTGTGCTTTGAAAAGGAAAAGAGAAAGAATGAATCAAGAAGGAATAATTGTGGTCCAAGGAAGTAATAGCCCAAGTGTCACACATAATCCTCTACAGGTACATGACAACGCACATATTTGTTGGGATGGTTTGTAATGACGAAGGGTTGTTCAAAGGATCAATGAGCCACTTGGTGAACTCAATGATATTGAAATTGGTAATTGTCTTGGTAATATTGATGTGAAACTTAGTGGCTAAGAAACGAGCTTGGTAATTGGAAAGACACTCCTTTCTTGGCTAGCTACGGGGAGTCTTGGTGGTTCATTTTGTTTTCATTTCTATTGTCTGAGTTATTTCAGGGTTGTAATCCAGATATTGTCTTGTGCCTCAAACACTTCTGTCCTCTTACTTTTCCTAGTTCCTTTAGTTGTTGTAACTCATTTAGCGTTATCTAGGTTTGTTCCAGGGTTGTATACCCTATATATTTTGCTTGTCTTGTTGTTCAAACCCTTTCACCGTATGTCTAATGCAATTTTTTGTTTTTTGTTATTTTTAGTCATTTTTGTTCAGCTCTCTTTTCATTTTATAGTTCTTTTCATGCTGGCTATAGTGACATGACATACACACATAATTCTAGGCATGGTTTTAAAAGTTATTTTAATCTTGAAACAATGAAACAATTTTGAAGATGCTAAGGACATTTGAGAAAAATTGTAATGATCCGATTGATCGTTTTACTATTTTGAACCCCGTTCCCTTAAATAAAACTTCCCATGCTTTCCTTAGCTAAATTATGATTGTATGGGCGATTAGTTCGGAAGTTAGAAGAGTTTTGAGTGAAAATAAAACCAATTATATCCTTAAGGTTTTCATAAAAGG
Source organism: Nicotiana benthamiana (assembly GCA_034376525.1). NCBI lineage: Eukaryota > Viridiplantae > Streptophyta > Magnoliopsida > Solanales > Solanaceae > Nicotiana > Nicotiana benthamiana. The sequence goes on along the minus strand of CM067338.1, from coordinate 123,804,778 downwards.
TCAAGTTTGACTTTGATAAAATTTCTTGGAAAACGGACCCCAATTCTTGATTTGATAGTCCCGGGAGGTCCGTGAGAAAATATGGGACCTGGGTGTATGCTCCGAATCGAATTCCGAGGTCCCTAGCTCGAGTACAAAAATTTTATGTAAAATTGTTAAATAAAAGTTTTAAAGAATTAAAGAATCTAGATATTCAATAAAAACCCAGGTGTCGGGTTCGGATTCTGGTTCCAAAACTTGGTACAAGTCCTAAATATCATATAAGACCTATTCGTAAAATTTGGTGTCAATCCGAGTATTCTAAGGGTGTTTTGACCCCTTGAAGGGAAATTAAGTATTTAAGTTCATTAAGTTGAATCAATCGGTTTTGGGGTTCGATTCCTTGATTTAGCATTGTTTTAGGTGTTTCGAGGGTTCGAATAGGTGCACCTCGTTATTTTAGACTTTTCGATATTTTCGGGGGGGCCTCGGGAGCCCCGAGCCTCAAGTCGTCGAGGTTCGAACAAAGTTGGATTTGGAAAAGAAACAATTTCTGATGCTTCTGTCAAAACCGCTTTTGCAACTCTTGGACCGCAGAAGCATTTATTTTACCGCAGAAGCGGCTAGGCTAGCCTAGGGGGAAAACTGTAGAGGCCAAGGAACCGCTTATGCGGCCCCCAGAAAGCAGAAGCGGTCGACCCCTATTTGCCCAATACCGTATATGCGGGACTTTTTCCGTAAGTGCGAGACCACATAGGAGGTCCCCAAACCGCAGAAGCGACAATCACAGGGGCAGTGAGCTCATTTAATACGGGCTCAAGTGATTTATCTCCCATTTCCAATATACTTGGGCGATTTTGGAGCTTCCAAAGAGGGGATTTCAACATATCAATTGGGGTAAATAATTTCCACTCACCCTTAGTGTAAATACATGTATAATAGGTAGATTAAACACTAATAATTAAGTAAAATCAAGGGTTAGAGCTAGACCTAGGGTTTTGATAAAATTAAAATTTATCCACGTAATTGGCTATGTAATGAACTAAAATTTACATATTAGTAATCCTTAGGTCATAGAGAATATTTTCCTTCGAAGAATCTCGGAATCCGGCTGCGTGGAACCAGGGTAAAAAATTTAGAAACTTGCGGGAAAGTTTAGGAAATCACTTAAATAGTTGAAATTCAACCTTGTAAGCCCTTCTTGACTAGTTTCTACATTGTTTGATTAGCTTGTGCACTTCCAGCTTCGCTTTGAGGTCTCGGGCTTGATATTGATCTTTTGCGCTTGGAGTAAGGTGAGTCTCCTTCCTAACCCCGTGAGAGGGAATTGTTCATTTAGGACTAATAAATGATAAATTACTAGGTGATGAGAGTCTATGCGTAGCTACTATAATATTAAATGTTTGGATAGCTTAGGACCAATTTCATGCCTAATTGAGATTTTCACTTTTTGAAATACCTAAATGGTCTTTTATGGCATGCTAAATACTAGAGGGGAATGAAAAATGAACATTCGATTATTGTTGAACTTGAGAGGTTTATTTTCTTGTACATAAATGATGCCTTTGTGTGCACTCTTGATGTTATCTTGATATTTGTAGATCGGGCCGACCGCCTCGGTGAAATAGATGCATCTATGGTACGGTCTGTTCGCCCCTCGACAATGCACAAATATATATTCTGTTGGAGTGGGCCGCCGACCCTAGCATTGTTGCACATGATATTTATATATGTGCTTGAGCCTAGACTTTTTCATGAATTATTACTAAGTACGCAAAAGAAGGAAAAATATTAAAAGAAGTATGATTATGACTCCCATTGTAACTGTGGTTTAACTTAAATATTTATGATTCAAATTGTACATTATCATTATGTTATTATTTTGACTTCGTGGGTATTAAGCTGACCTCTCGTCTCTTTCTCTTCGAGATTAGGCGGGATACTTGTTAAGTACATATTGGTTATGTACTCATGCTACACATCTATACTTAAATGTATAGGGTCTGAGGCGAATTCATCTGGATACAAATCAGGCACGCGCCAGTGAGTAGCTGTAGAGACTTCCACACTGAGCTGCTTCCCTTCCTACATCGCTTGGCAGCAGGATGAAGTCTTCTTTTGTATATTATTTCAAACAGTAGGGTAGAGATGTGTATATTCTACTAGATGCCCGTAAATTGTGACACCAGATCTTGGCACAAACATGCATTAGTAGACTTGATTTTGGGGTTGCATATTTTATTTCCTACTATATTAACTCTTTTCGTTCCACCCCTAGTTGAATGGATATTTCACCTAAATTTGAGTATGATTCTATATGAATTGTTAGTAATATTCTGCACTTGGCTGACCTGGCAAGGTTGTTGGGTTCCATCATGACCTGTTTTGGAAATGGGTCGTGACAACATTGTATCAGAGCACTAGGTTCATGTAGGTCTCACAGTGTTACAAGAAAACCTAATAGAGTCATGTAGATCGGTATGGAGACGTCTGTATTTATCTTCGAAAGGCTATTGGGTATTAGGAAAGACTACTCTTTATTCACTTCCTATCGTGCAGTAGTTAGTGTACTAAATTTCTATTTCTATTCTCTTATAGATGGTAAGGACTCATACCGTTGACGTTCTAGACCTAGGAGGAGCTGCTCCCCCCGTTTGTAGAGGCCGAGGTCATGGTCGAGGGAGGTTAGCGGCCTGTGGTAGGGGACGAGGGCGCCCCCGAGCTATTCCAGTCATACCACCAATAGACCCCGTGGGGGATCCCATTATTGAGGAGCAGGGAGAGGTACCTGCAGCTGATCCTACCTCGACAAATTTCATGACCGCACCGAGATTTTAGGTGGTCATGGCCGCATGCTTCGGTTAATGGATACAATGACGCATGTTGGTTTATTTCTAGTGGATCCAGCTACCTCACAGGCAGGAGGGGGAGCACAGACCCATACCGCTCAGGATCCAGGCCATGAAGTGGCCGTATATCAGACTTCGGGTGCACTACCCGTAGATAAGGTTCAGCCAGTTACCGCAGTAGCACCCTAAGCAGTGCCAACTATGGACGGTGATCCACAAAAGATGCTAGACAGATGGACTAGACTTCGACCTCATGTCTTCGGGGGTGAAAGTCATAAGGACGCACAGGACTTTACTGATAGGTGCAAGGACTGACTACACAACATGAGCATATTGGAGTCACATGGAGTGGTCTTCACTACTTTTTAGTTGGAGGGTAGGGCCCAAAGATGGTGGCAGTCTTATGCTCTTACAAGGTTGACAGGTTCTACTCCCCTCACTTGGGGTCAGTTCACTAAGCTATTCCTTGATCGGTACATTCCACCCTTTGAGAGGGAAGGGCTGCGTCATCAATTTGAGTAGTTACAGTAGGGTCAGATGTCAGTGACCGATTGTGAGGTGAGGTTCTCTGAGTTGTCTTGCCATGCACTTCTAATACTCCCCACAGAGGAAGAGAGGGTGCGGAGATTTGTTGTGGGATAACATCCTACTATTGGAACAGCATGGCTCGAGAGGTGGAGATGGCCACAAGTTATCAACTTACACTTGAGATCGCTCGTAGGATTGAGGGTTACCGTCTGAGGGGTTTTGAGTAGATGCAGTATGAGAAGAGGGCCAGATTCTCTGGGGATTTTAGAGGCGCCCCAACTAGGGGTAGAGGTCAGTATGGGAGGGATCAGTCCAGTAGGCCCCTAGCTCCAGCGCCACCGAATGCTCGGGGTGCTCCAGTACACTCTTATTTCAGCGCCACGCCAGAAAGTTCATATTGCCTACCGGTTGTTCAGGTTCTTCCAGTGGAAATTTAAGTACTCCAAATTCTTTCGGTTCTTATCTCAGTGCTATGCTGGAAAGTTCATACCGCCCGCCGGCTATTCAGGCTTCTTCTAGTGGATTTTTTCGGTTTTCAGAGTCAGCCATCTGGTTAGTAGGACACCGTATCACATTGTTTTGAGTGTAGAGACTTAGGTCATATGAGGAGGTACTGCCCCAGGCTTTGGGGCAAGGTTGTACAGTAGGGACAGCAGCCCATGGCTCCAGTACCAGCAACCTAGCCACCTAAAGCTGGAGGTAGACCAGTAGAGATCATCATAGAGGCGGAGGTCAGATAGGGAGAGGTTAGCTAGATGCTTCTCGATCGAGCAGAGGCCAGGTAGCCGGTACTCTAGCTAGATTTTATGCTCTCCTGGCCAGGCCAGATGCATTGGCCTCAGATGCTATTATCACAGGTATCATTTTAGTCAGTGGTAGGGATGCTTCGGTATTTTTTGATCCAGGATCTACTTATTTATATGTATCCTTTTTATTTGCTCATTTTATGGTTATCTCTTTTGAGCCTTTGGGTGTTCCTGTTCATGTGTCCACTCATGTGGGCAATTTTGTGGTTGTGGACCGGATCTACTGGTCTTGTGTGGTTACTTTCTGTGGTTACGATACTAGGGCAGATCTTCTATTGCTTGATATGATTGATTTTGAGTCCAGTAGTCCGAGAGTTCGCCGATGTTTTTCCTTCTGATCTTCCAGGCATGCCTCAGAATCGTGATATTTATTTATGCATTAATTTGGCTCTAGGCACTCATCCTATATCTATCCCACCATACAGTATGTCTTCTAAAGACCTAAAGGAGTTGAAGGAGCAGTTGGAGGAGTTATTAGCAAAGGGCTTTGTCAGGCCCAGTGTGTTACCTTGGGGGTGTACCAGTGCTATTTGTGAAGAAGAATGATGGGACTATGCGGATGTGCATTGATTACCGCCTGTTGAACAGAGTCACCGTCAAGAACAAGTACTCATTGCCACATACTGATGATTTGTTCGACCAGTTGCAGGGTGCTAGGGTGTTCTCAAAAATTGACTTGAGATCATGGTATCATCAGCTGAAGATTCGAGATTGAGACGTTCCGAAGACTGCTTTTTGGACTAGATATGGCCACTACGAGTTTTTGGTAATGTCCTTTGGGTTGACGAATGCTCCAACGGCATTCATGGACTTGATGAACACGGTGTTCCGACCTTTTATGATTCTTTTGTTATCGTTTTCATTGAAGATATCTTGATATATTCATGGAGCCTGGGGGAGCACGAGCAACATTTGAGAGTAGTGCTTCAAACCTTGCGAGAGTAGACGCTATATGCCAAGTTCTCCAAGTATGAGTTCTGGCTAGAGTCAGTGGCATTCTTGGGGCATATTGTGTCCGGAGAGGGTATTAAAGTGGATCCTAAGAAGGTGGAGGCAATTTAGAGTTGACCACATCCTACTTCTGTGACGGAGATCAGGAGTTTCTCGGGGTTGGCAGGGTACTACCGGCGGTTTGTGCAGGGTTTTTCATCTATTGCTTCACCCGTGACCAGATTGACCTAGAAGGGTGTCCCATTTTGTTGGTCCGACAAGTGCGATGAGAACTTTCTGAAGCTCAAGACGACTTTGACCACATCATCGATTCTTGTAGTGCCTTTCAGTTCAGGGATGTATATTATATATTGTGACACCTCTCGCATTGGCTTGGGATGTGTATTGATACAGGAGGGACGAGTTACTGCATATGCTTCACGTCAGTTTAAAATTTATGAGAAGAACTACCCAGTGCACGGTCTAGAGTTGGCAGCGATTGTTCATGCTCTGAAGATATAGAGGCATTATTTATATGGGGTGTCATGTGAGGTTTACACCAATCATCATAGTCTGCACCACCTGTTCAAGCAGAGGGACCGTAATTTGAGGTAGCGCAGGTGTCTTGAGTTACTAAAGCATTATGTTGTTGCCATTCTTTATCATCCGGGTAAGGCAAAGGTGGTCGCCGATGCTTTGAGTAGAAAGGTGGAGAGTATTGGTAGTTTGGCCTTCATATCTGCTGAGGAGAGACCATTGGCTTTGGACATTCATTCCTTGGCTAACAGACTTGTGAGATTGGATATTTCGGAGCCTAGCCGAGTTCTAGCATGCGTGGTTGCTCAGTCTTCATTGTTAGGGCAGATTAAGGCCCTACAATTCGATGATCCGCATTTGACAGCCCTCAGAGAGACAATACTTTAGGGAGGTACCAAGGAGGTTACTATCGGCAAGGATGGAGTGTTACATTTTTAGAGCCGAGTATGTGTTCCTGATGTAGACATCTTGCGGAGGAGGATTCTACAGGAGGCCAACAGTTCGAGATACTCTATTCACCAGGGTGGCACGAAGATGTATCGTGACTTGAGACAATATGGATAGATGTTTGAATTGCCAGCAGGTCAAGAAAGAGCACCAGAGGCCAGGTTCCCTACTTCAGCATATGCCCATTCCGGAATGGAAGTGGGAGCGCATCACTATGGACTTTGTGGTAAGGTTGCCGCAGACTTTGCAGAAGGTTGATTCAGTGAGGGTTATTGTGGATAGATTGACCAAGTCAGCCCATTTTATTCCAGTGGCAACTACTTACAAAGCGGAGAGATACACTCAGATTTGTATTTGGGAAATAGTCAGGTTGCATGGTGTACCAATGTCCATCATATCAGACAGGGCCCCTCAATTCACATCTCACTTTTGGAGAGCCGTTCATAGAGGTTTGGGCACCAGTGTGGATCTAAGTACAACATTTCACCCTCAATACGACGGGCAGTCGGAGCGAACAGTTCAAATTTTAGAGGATATTCTTAGAGCATGTGTGGTTGACTTTAGAGGGCACTGGGATCAGTTTTTGCCCTTGGTGGAGTTTGCATATAATAATAGCTATCAGTCCAACATAGAGATGGCCCCATATGAGGCATTGTATGGTTGGCATTGTCGTTCTCCTATAGGGTGGTTTGAGCCCGGTGAGTCTAAGTTACTACGTATTAATTTGGTGCAGGATGCCTTGGATAAGGTAAAGTTGATTCAGGAGAGGCTCCGCACATCGCAGTCCAGACAGAAGAGTTACGCGGATCAGAAGGCGCGTGATGTATCATTTATGATTGGAGAGATGATTGGAGAGAAGGTTCTCTTCAAAGTCTCGCCAATAATGGGTAGTATGAGGTTCGGGAAGAAGGGCAAGTTGAGCCCAAGATTTATTGGTCCCTTTGAGGTGTTGAGGCGAGTTGGAGAGGTTGCCTATGAGCTTGCTTTACCTCCCAGTTTATTAGAAGTTCATCCAGTTTTCCATCTATCGATGCTTCGGAAGTATCATGCCGACTACTCTCATGTGTTGGATTTCAGTACCAGTCAGTTAGATGAGAGCTTGGGCTACGAGAAGGAGCCAGTTGCCATTGTTGATAGAAAGGACCGTAAGTTGAGGTCCAAGAGGGTTTCTGCGGTAAGGGTCCAGTGGAGGGGCGAACTGGTTGAGGAGGTGACCTGGGAGTCCGAGGAAGACATGCGAAGCCGTTATCCTGACCTATTCAGCAGTCCAGGTACTTTTCCATGTCCGTTCGAGGACGAACGTTTCTTTAAGAGGCGGAGAATGTAACGAATCGACTGGTCATTTTTCTATTTGGAACCCCGTTCCCTTAAATAAAACTTCCCATGCTTTCCTTAGCTAAATAATGACTCGCGGGGGCGATTACTTCGGAAGTTAGAAGAGTTTTGAGTTAAGATAAAATAAATTATTCCCTTAAGGTTTTGTTATGACTTTGGTCAACTTTCTTGGGAAACGATCATGGATCTGGGATTTGACGGTTTCGGGAGGTCCGTGGGAAAATATGAGACCTGGGCGTATGCTCGGAATCGAATTCCAAGGTCCCTAGCCCGAGTACAGAAGTTTTATGTAAAATTGTTAAATCAAAGTTTTAAAGAATTAAAGAATCTAAATATTCATTAAAAACCCAGGTATCGCGTTCGGATTCTGGGTTCGAAACTTGGTACAAGTCCGAAAAATCATGTAAGACCTACCCGTAAATTTGGTGTCAATCTGAGTAGTCTAAAGGCGTTTTGACCCGTTGAAGGGAAATGATGAACATGAAATTCATTAAGTTGAATCAATTGGTTTTGGGGTTCGATTCGTTGATTTAGCATTGCTTTGGGTGTTTCGAGGGTTCGACTAGATCCTCCTCATGATTTCAGACTTGTCGGTATGTTCGGCGGGGATCGGGAGCCCCGAGCGTCAAATGGTCGAGGCTCGAGCGAAGTTGGATTTTGAAGAGAAACAACTTCTGGCAAAACCACTTATGCAGCTCTTGGACCGCAGAAGCAGATACCACAGAAGTGGCTAGGCTGGCATAGGAGGAAAGCCTTTTGAGGCCAAGGAACCAAAGAAGCGGACCCGCTTATGCGGACCCCAGACCATAGAAGTGGTCGACCCTTCTTTGCCCAAAACCGCATATGCGGCCCTTTTTTCGCAGGTGCGAGACCGCATAAGAGGTCCCCAAACCGCAGAAGCGGTCCCAAAACCGCAAAAGTGGAAATCACAGTGGCAGTGAGCTCATTTAATACGGGCTCAAGTGTATTTATCTCCCATTTCCTCCATACTTGAGTGATTTTGAAGCTTCCAAAGAGGGGATTTTGACATAGCAATTGAGGTATGTAATTTCACTCACCCTTAGTGTATATACATGTATAATAGGTAGTTTAAACAGTAATAATTAAGTAAAATCAAGGGTTAAAGCTAGACCTAGGGTTTTGATAAAATTAAGATGTAACCACCTAATTGGCTATGTAATGAACTAAAAATTACATATTAGTAATCCTTAGGTCATAGAGAATATTTTCCTTCGAAAAATCTCAGAATTCGAGCGCATGGGCCTGGGTTCGGAAATTTGGAAACTTGCGAGAAAGGTTAGGAAATCACTTAAATAGTTGAAATTCAACCTTGTAAGCCCTTATTGACTAGTTCCTATATTGTTTGATTAGTTTGTGCGCTTCCGACTTCGCTTTGAGGTCTCGGGCTTGATATTGATATTTGGAAGTTTGCTTGGAGCGAGGTGAGTCTCCTTCCTAACCTCGTGAGAGGGAATTGTCCCTTTAGGACTAATAAATGATGCATTGCTATTGAATGTGGGGCTACATACGTATTAGGTGACGGGAATCTATGCGTAGCTACTATAATATTAAATGTTTGGGTAGTTTAGGACCCACATCATGCCTAATTGAGATTTCCATTAATTGAAATACCTAAATGATCTTTTATGACATGCTAGAGACTAGAAAGGAATGAAAAATGATCATGTGATTATTTTTGAACTTTAGAGTATTATTTCCTTGTACATAAATGATGCCTTTGTGTGCATTCTTGATTTTATCTTGATATTTGTGGATCGGGCCAATCGCCTCGGTGAAATAGATGCATCTACGATACGGGTCGTTCGACCCTCGACAATGTACAAATTTATATATACTATTGGAGCGGGCCATCGACCTCGACATTGTTGCTCATGATATTTATATATGTGTTTGAGCCTAGACTTTTTCATGATTTGTTGCTAAGTATGCATAAGAAGGAAAAATAATAAATGAAGTATGATTATGACTCACATTGTCACTGTGGTTTAACTTAAATATTTATGCTTGATTTTGTACATCATCATTATGATATTATCTTGACCTAGTGGGTATCAAGCTGACCTCTCGTCTCTACCTCTTCAAGATTAGGCGGGATACTCGCTGAGTACATATTGTTTATGTACTCATGTTACGCTTCTGTACTTAAATGTACAGGGTCTGAGGCGGATTCATCTGGAGATAGATCAGGCACGCACCAGTGAGTGGCTGTTGAGACTTCCACAATGAGTTGCTTCACTTCCTACATCACTCGGCAGCCGGATGGAGTCTTTTTTTCTGCTTTTGCCGTCTTTCCCTTATTTCAGATAGTAGGGTAGAGATGTGTATATTCTACTAGATCCCCGTATATTGTGACACTAGGTCTTGGCATACACATGCATTAGTAGACTTGCTTTTGGTGTTGTCTATTTTATTTCCTACTATATTAACTCTTTTCGTTCCACCCCTAGTTGAATGGGTATTTTACTTTTATTTGAGTATGGTTCTATATGAATTGTTAGTAATATTCCGCACTTGGATGGCCAACAAGGTTATTGGGCGCGCCATCATGACCTGTTTTAGAAATGGACCGTGACAAAAATACGTACAGATTTGGACATTCTGAGATCATTTGAAGCCCGAACCATGTGAAACCGGAATAGATAATTCGGGAAGTTAATAGGCTGACAAGAATTCATTAAGGGAGAGTGCATCCTGGACGATTTGAAGCAAGAAACTTTGAGTTCAAGTGCACCTCAAGTAACACGAAGAAGTCAAGGAAGTTTTCCTCGAATTGATGGAGGATATCCATTGTGAAAAGGAATCACGCAGCGAGGGTTCTGTACTTGACAATGCGCTAAAGAAAATTTGAAGGTATATTATATCAATGTCGAAGCCGCAAAAGAAATATTATGCATGAATATTGTGTATGATCTTTAATTTTCAATTCAAGTTGCATGTTGTACTTGGCATTTTCAAGGATTGGGAGGCCCTCTTTTGGCTATCCAAACACTCATACCATTTGATACCTTCGTGAGCCTGTACTAATTTCCTTGACCTCCCCTCTTTTGGAATCAAGTTAGAGTCATAAAAAACAATTTCATGCGCCCATAGGTTTATTTTAGAAAGTTCATTCCAAAAGAAAAATTTGGAAAAAAGAGATAAAGAAAAAAAGAAATGAAAAAGGAAAAATAGTAACAAAAGGTAGTCATGTGAACTATGTTTGACCTGATTCTTGTCACCACAAGATACGTAGGTAGACTTACCGTTCGGTCATATTAAATAAAATATTTCATAGTTTCACAAAGTCGAGAGTGGGGCAGTCTTTCTTAGTTCCATCGCAAAAAGAAAAAGAAAAAAGAGTCAAATTCCATTGTTTCAGAATTGGGGCAAAGATTTTAAAATGGATTCCAAAAGTTGTAAAGAAAATAACCCTGTTATCTTAGTTGTTTTGAGCCTTTATGATATTCTTTCTTTCTAACCCTGTCCAAAGGCCATATCACGGTCCAAAAAAGACTTCCCAGATAATCTTTGAGAGAGTGCTGAGGTTAGACATGCCAAGAGTATATGATGTTTTTACCATGGTTAATGCCTTGCCATCTGCACAATCAGAGAAGAAAAAGAAAAAGAAATAAAAATGAGAGAGTCTTATTGGTGAAAACCTTCGCAGGCACCATAAGGCGATGGTGAATTTAGATAAAGAGCAAAATGAGAGATGCTTGATGGCGAAAATCCTTCGGGCATTACAATTCGTGAATTATATGGATAATTGGAGCATTGAAGCCATGTTTCGCGGCTTAGGGGTATAACATTAGTTGAACATCATACTTGCTTGACATATTAGGCCACTTAATCCAAAGGTGCATGTCATGGTCATTAGATTTGGTATCCACATCCGATAAGTTTCTACTTTGTAGTTTTCTTGATAGGAATCCTCTCTTTCCATTGTCCTTTACCATGTTCCTTTTGTCCTGTTTACTTCCATCTTCCTGAGTTTGTTTCGGCAAAATAAGTGAGAAATGTTAAAAATTTTCCGCCAACTTTCCAATTGCACAAAACGTGATCTAGCTAGCACATCAAAGTGACATAAGTCAGGAAAGAACAGCGCGCACACTGAGATCAAAGGTATTTTCTGTGAGAAGATTGACAAAGAAAGTGGTTAACCAGTGACAAGCAAGGCCTTCCAAGCGGAAGTCCAAGTTATCATGGCAAGTGAAGGGGAAATATACCTCAAGGCAAAGGCGAGTGGTTTAAGTCAGGAAAGAACAGCATGGGCACTGAGTGGCTGGCAATTGACGTGCTTTGGGATTCATGTGAAACACAAAGTTTTCAATATATGTCGATGCATGAGCACAATGCAAAGATGAATGGTATTGGGTTTGAACGGATCAGAGGTATTCTCCGTGATAAGGGTGATAGTGAAAGTGGCCGATCAATTAACAGGCAAGGTCTTTCGAGTTGCAATATCATGGGAAGTGAAGGAGCAGTCGCCCTTAAAGTCAAGGCTGCAAACCAACCACCATGTTTAAACTCACAAGTTTTCTTTGATTGAAACATGGGAAGGAAATTTTGTTGTTCCGAAGAAACCCTCCGTGAGGAAAGCAGTTGCCAGAAATGCTCGACAGTAAGTTTCTAGTACCCTCCTGAATAATGGGATTCAGGATCCTCGCAAGTGACAAGGTCTGATGAGAGTTTTACTTTTGGGAAGTATAGTTTAGCATTTAAGTTTTTCACTTTTGAGGTGAGGATTGGTTTGAAAATTTTCAAGATAAGGGAATTTAGCTTAGAACTTATTTTGATAAAAAGAATTGGTTAACACTCACATATGTTCCCAATATCAAATTGGGGCAGAAAAATTTCTTTTGTTTTGTCTATTTTGTTGTGCCCATCTGGAGAACAAGGGAAGACAATTCAAGTTTCAAGGGAAAGAAGTTTCGAAGTAAAGCGGGTCGAGTTCTGTAGTTAGGCGCCCATCTGGAAAACAAAGGAAAAACAATTCAAATTTCAAAGGAAAGGAAGACAATTCAAATGCTGGTAATTAGGCGCGCACCTGGAGAATAAATGGAAAGCAAGAATGTTCAAAGGGATACAGTTCAAGTTCATAAAGCACCCACCTAGAAAACAAGGGAACACAATTCAAGTTTTAGAGAGAAAGAATTAAATTCAAGTGTTGGTAAACACGCCCACTTGGAGAACAAAGGGAGAGCAGCAATGTTCAAAGGAATACAGTTCAGGTTCAGCAATCAAGTGACCACCTGGAAAACTATTCAAGTTTCAAAGAGAAGGAATACAATTCAAATGTTGGTAATCAGGCGCCCACCTAGAGAACAAAGAGAAAGCAACAATGTTCAAATGAAGGAGGTTCAAGTTCAGCAATCAGGCACCCACCTGTAAAACATAGGGAAAACAATTCAAGTTTCAGAGGGAAGAAGTAAAATTCAAATGTTGATAATCAGGCGCCCACTTGGAGAATAAAAGGAAGGCAACATGGTCAAAGGAAGACAGTTCAAGTTCAGCGATCAGGTTCCCACTTGGAAAACAAAGGAAAAAAAAAATTCAAGTTTCAAAGGAAGGAATACAATTCAAATGTAGGTAATTAATCGCCCACCTGGGGAGCAAAGGGAAAGCAACAATGTTCAAAGGAAGATGGTTCAAGTTCAGCAATCAGGCGCCCAACTTGAAAACAATTCAAGTTATGTTGTCAATCAGGCGCCCACCTGGAGAACAAATGGAAAGCAACAATGTTCAAAGGAAGACGGTTCAAGTTCAGCAATCATGCGCCCACCTAGAGAATAAGGGAAAACAGTTCAAGTTTCGAGGAAAAACAGTGTAAGTATTGGCAATCAGGTGCCACCTGGAGAACAAAGAGAAGGCATTCCAAGTTTTGAAGGAAGACAATTCGAGTATTTGTAATCAGGAGCCTACCCGGAGAATAAGGGAATTCAATTTAGAATGCAATTCAAGCCAGTAACAAAAGAAGCTCGTGGCAAGAATACGAGTTAACAGTCTGAGGTGATAAACTGAAGTTAGTCACAATCCAGAATAAAAAAAGAGAATGGAAGGAAGTGAATCCAAACGCAGAAGTTGATGAAAGATGTGAGCTGCTCAAGACATGACTGAAGTCACAAGCATGGGATGTCAGATTTTGATCCGAAATGCTGAAGAAGAATGAACTAGCACCTGCAACTAGCAAGCGTCAAGGTTCAAATCCAAAGTCTGCATGAAGAGCCATTCAATACTCAAGATCAAGCTTTAGAAGACTTATAGATGTGAATCTTGTAACTCTTAGTTGACAGGTTTAGTTAGTCTTTTTCATTTTTTGATTTTGATATAATAACAGGATTGCAGACCGAAACCTCGACGGAATGACACCTCGATCGGCTCTCCACTTCGTTATACTCCATTACCTCAATCACTTCTGAACTACACGTGGACTGATTTCTTTATAGCGAAGGATATGTAGGCAACTCATATACCAAGGCTCACTCACATTCCCCTTTCTCTTATATGTAAATGTAATAAAACAATCAAGGGAGTACGAACATGAGAGGAATGATATAACAAACTTTAAATAAATGAAGAGCAGTTATAGCAAATAAGGGTGAATAGGGTAATAGATGTGCATGTTATAATAAATTTAAGCAAATAAAGCTGGAGAAGGGAAGGGATGTGTATGTTATAATGGGTTTCAACAAGTAAAGGTGGACGGGAAAGGGATGTGCATGTAATAGCAAAATTTAACAAATAAATATGGAAAAGGAATATGTGTTTTATAACAAAGAAAACTTATCCACATAAGCCGGGTTCATTATAGTAAGAGCCTTAGTGTAAATCCCCAGCAGAGTTGCATGCTGTCGCGCATTGATTTTTAGCAAATGCGGGTTTCGATGTCATGACAACTCCTTTTAGAATAAGTGGAAGAGTTCTAAAAGAAGAAAAGTCTCCACCTAATGATTTTTAAGGTGCGCTAGGGTAGCTATTGTGCAGTTAACTTTGTTTAACTAGTCAATGTTGCCAAAGATCGGGTAAGAGCTCAAATTTTCTCAAAGAGAAGGTGTTGGACACTCTTCCAGGTTCACAACTGTGGGTCTCAGCTAAGCATAAGATTATGTTGATTAAAATTAAGCTAAGGGATAAAATAAACAAAGGAAATTCAGAAGTCAAAGAACTCTTATTCAACATGATTAGTACAAATCGTAGTACAAGTATAGTGATGCAACTATTTAGATATAATTTCAACTTATAGAAGATAGGGGGTCCTAAGGTTATTAGTGTAAAGGATCACCCCGTAGGGAGTTACTCATGTTATTCAGCGGGCACACACTATAATAATTGCTACCCGATTACTACGTTAAAGTTGTTTACTTAAAGCGTGCTAATTCAATTCTATGTCGTGCTCTATATGTGCACTACCAATCCTATACATATGGTCTATGAGGTATTAGACCTCTATTTGCGTGATTATAGACCTTACTTAGGTTTCTAAGAAATGTCAAAATTAGGGGACATACAAAAACACAGTGGACTTCAAATATGGGCAGTTAAGGGCTCAAGTTTGCCTCCACACTTAGGCAACAAATGCAGCAAGACAAGTTTTCACGTTAGGCAATTCAGAATTAAGAACCCTAATCCCTATAGACATGGTTTCTATGTGACAATGCATCAAAACATACAAGCAGTTTCAGAGGCCAGGCGCTATTTATCTCCAAATGATTACGCGATAGTTACATGCTGATTTGAGGTTGTAGATTTCCAGTTATTTACCCTACAGATGCTGTGTCTAGGTGATTTAAGCACTGAATGACACTAAAATCTATTGGGAGAAACCCAGGATTACTCACGCTTTTGATAGTGGCCTAAGTGATCAATAAAAATGTTGAGAGGTGTATCATTAACCATTATTAAGGCGAATAGTGGTATCGACAGGACGTCTAACGATTAGCACTTCGAACCAATTTTATTAGTATAACTTAACCTTATAGGCATGTTTTCTAGGAGAACAATGCGATGCAGTAATAAAAGAAATGATTAAAATCCTATAGGCATGATTTCTAGAGGATATGTTGCAGCAATGCAAATTGAAGGAAAGTTTAATGATATTCATTTCCTATGGGCATGTTTTCTAATAACATGTAGCAACATGGATAATTGAAGCATTTGAGCTCATGCTTTGCTAGTAAACAAGTAGTATGAGTGTGTACCTCTCTAATGACATGATTTCTACAGTGTACATAGAGATTGAATGGCATATATAGCAAATTGAATCCTATAGATATGTTTTCTACCCTTGCATGCAAACATAAGAATTTACCCATTTCCTTTTTAACTAACGCCCCACTTATTTATTATAAAGTTATTACAGGCCAAATAATAAAGTAATTACAAATATTATATAAATAATAACAGTAGGCCCACAACAGGCCCAACAGAAATACCCATCACTGTCTGGGCCTTCAGCAATTCTCATACAACATACACAGATTTCCCACAAGGAGCTATATTCATCAACACAACCTAGAATCCGTAGAAGAGCTCAAAGCCAAATCAGACAACAATATTGCCAAGAATTGAATCACTTAAACCAACCAACGTAGATATTCAACAGATAATATGAAGAAATGGCTGAGTGGGATAGTTCAGGTTTCTGGGGGTGATTAAAGATCCAAATCCTAGTGTGTCAGAGTTCACAAGGGTCTCAAATGGACCCCGAGCAGGGAGGTTTGTAGTAGGAACCTTGGTGGCCTTTTCTTTCACCTAACTAAGAATGAGATGTTTAGAGTAACATAAGCAACAAACGAGGGAGAGTAGAAAATAGTTGAGGGACAGAATATGACGGGATTTATTTATGACTTAAAGTAGACATATCATGTTTGAGAACGTAAAACAACTAATAAAATAGGTCACAAAACTTAAAAGCATGTTCAAAAGGGACTCAGAAGCATGTTCGACACTTATAAAAATAACACTTGGACAACCACATATTGAAAGGGCTGGGGGGGGGGGGAGGGACAAGTTTGTAGGATTGACAAAGATTATCTTGCAGAAATGCACAATACTAAACAAGTTGAAACTGAAAAGGTACAAATTATGCTAAGTATAAATCTTAGTGTCATAAAATAGACATGTTAACCCTCATCAGGAAACAAGATAGCATTTAGACATGATGGGAAACACACATTGTGATAAGCCAAGTAATCACTGAAGGAACAAGGCATCAAGTGAGCCAAAGACATACTAAGGGACATATTAGCAGAGAAGAAAGATCATAGTCAATAGAAAAGGTCTTAACACAAATTAGAACACATTACCTATGCAAGACTATCATTACAAAGATTCAGAACATAGTGGAAAAGTAAACTCATGTCATATAGCAAATTTAGGCATTCAGGCATTGACACAGTAGACTAATTAACTAAATAAGGTCCAAGCTATACCAAGGATTCATCCTAATATCATGAAACAACAATTCAAACATAGTAGGGATAACAATTTGAGATAACTCTTCTAAAATCCCAAGAGAATACTAAAGGGCTATGGGATCAAGTGAGCATGAAGAGTGACACAATAGTAGAGAAACAAGTCATAGTTAACGATGAAAGTTTTAAATTAGGTTATTACAGATGTGAGGCATTCATTACAGAGACTCAAGACAAAACAAGTAAGTATATTCATGAACATTTAGGCACCAATACATTAGTTAAGCGAGCTTAGAAGGATTTAGACATAGACAATCTCAGGACTAGCAGCATTAGGTGCAGTTAAATGCTAAAGAGACTTAGTATGAGCGTAAAGCTAAAACGTCGTGCATAAAATTAGCCCAAAAACACATTAAGCCATGGATTTCAGAAGTAAGAACACATGAAAATCAGAGATATATAGGGATTAATTTCAAAAATCAAGTGACTTACCAGTTAAACTAACAATAAATAAAGAAAAAATTCCAAAAGAACCCAAATTCCTAATGTGTCAAAGTTCCTAGGAGCTTCAAAAAAACTTCGGGCAATGATATCACCAAGAGAAAGTTTGAATAATAGAATATCAGTGGCCATGGCTTTCATCCGGGCAAAACCAAGTACAGAACATGAGAATAAGGGAATAACAGAACGAAGCTTAAAATTTTAGTGAAATTAAAGCGATTCCAGTCTTTTTCAAAGGGGAATGAAGAGAGGTTTATATAGAAGTAAAATTGGAAGAATAAACAAGGAAACAAAGTAAATCAAACTTAAAATAAGGAAAGACAACATAAAAAAATTGAATCAGAATCAATTTAGCAGAGAAACGGGTAAACCCTAGTTCAAGAGGGAAAACAAAATCAACAGCGATCTTATTAAAATCGGACTCACATAGCATGTTATTGAGTGTATATAGACGAGATAATTCTAAAAATCAAAAGGTTCAAACAACTTTAGTTCAATCTCATAAGATCTCGCTTGCCAAGCTTAAGAAAGCACCTTAGTAAAACCACAAACAGACGACCATTAGCGAAAAGAGAACAATAAGGTAAGTGAATCAATGATTGATTCTATTTTAGAGCTGATTTGGAGAGGTTGCGAGATACAGTGGTTAGGGTTCATGAAAGAGAAGACAGTGGAGTGTGTTTGAGGGTGGATGGCAAAAAGAAATGGGGATTAGGGTTTGGGTGAGGGGATATAAGGAGAGTGAGGGAAATGTTATTAGCCTGTTGATCAATTTTGATCAACGACTGGGATTTTATTAGGCTGAGGTCATTTTGTTTTTGGATTGGGTTGGGGAATTGGGTCATTTGGAATGGGCTTATGGGTTATTGGGCCGATTTTGGTTCGAAAATTAGCTCAAAGTTTGGGCCAACCTTTCAAATACACATAATTTATCAAAAATATTTTATAAAAATGATTAGTAAGTAAATAATTGTTTGTGCAGTTAAATGATTTAAAATAATGACTTAGAATTATAAAAATATAAAATACTATTTTGACATAAATAATAAATAAAGAGCATTTGTGTATGAATATAGACTATTTTTTTGCAAAATTGTGCAAATAGCTTTAAAAATAATAATGTAATTATATGAAATGAAGTAAAGTATATGAAATATATATTATAGGTGCAAAAAATAATTCTAGGTAACTAAGTCATCACAAAAATAGTTTGAAGGAGTAATTAATAATTATTCAAGTAATTTAATTGTAGAAAAATTAATTTGTAAGCTCTAAAAATTTATGGAAACTTATAAAAAATGCTTGTATAGATATGAAACTAAATAATGATTCAAAATTGATGTTTTGAAAGTATATATTTATTTTGTGAAAAAATAAGGGAAAATTTGGGTATCAACATTAAAGATGTTGTGGACCGTATTGATAAATTTCTTCCGGCGGATTTTGTCATTCTAGATTGTGAAGTTGATTATGAGATGTCACTTATTCTAAGAAGACATTTTCTTGCTCCAGGTAAGGTTCTGTGTGATGTTGAAGTCGGAGAACTTACTTTCCAAGTTGGAGATGAAAAAGTGGGTTTCCATGTTTGTAAGTGCATGCGTCAACCAATAGCAATGAGGTATGCTCTTTTGTGGATGCCGTAACCGACATTATTATTGATGAAACAAGTGCGGTGATCAATGTTAGTGATATGTTGGAGCCCGTCTTGCTCAACTTTGATGATGACGAGATGGATGATTTCATGGAATGTGTGACTATTTGCAAGGAATGGGGTCGTACAACTATGAACTATGAAAAATGTCCTTGGATCTTGAAAATAGGAAAAATCCTCTTACAAATCCTCCAATTGAAGAGCCTCCTATTTCTTGTCCCTTGTTCTACTTTTGTTACACCCCATATATTCGTACGTAAAAGTGCATCGTATGTAACCTAATATAAGACCAAAATAAGATCATATTTGTAAGTATATAAAGTAATCTATCATATTACCTCGGATGTTACATATATTGAAGATCATGAAAAACAAGTACAAAAGGGTTAGAAGGTTTAGAAGCTAAAGAATTGAATAAAATAATATTTCGTCGAAAGTCAACAAGTTAAGAATGTTATAAAATGTAATTTTGGGGTGATACTAGGGTGCTTAACATTATAAGGAGGTTATTGTATGAATTATATTATTGGTATGATAGTCGTGTGTTATGTTTTAAAGTCAAGCGAGTCGTGGAACAAAAGTCGATGAAAGTCATCACAAGATACATTCATAGGTTTTACTGAAATTTGGGTCAAATGTAACTGCGATTTTCTCCCAATATACTTAGATTTATGGGGTTTTACACCAATAAAATTAAATATATATGAGTTTATTTTCTAACACAATAAGCCCTTTATCAATACGACATCAGTGTAGAGAGATATATGCATTTTCTCGACACTGCGCAAACTGCTAGGTGACAAGTAGGTGTGTTACCTACTTACTTAAATTAGAGTCCAAAAATAGTCCAGTTCAGGTGGTCCAAAGATACCTTTTGAAGGCCTATTGCATTCATATAATACACTGATACGATGACACAATAACAAGAGCTATGCTCCTACAAATATCCTCCCAAAACTTGGACACAAACCCTAATTGAATTTTTGTGAGTTATTCAACAAATAAGGTAAGTTTATTGCACAAAAACTCTAATTGAATTTCTGTGAGTTATTCAACAAATAAGGTAAGTTTATTGCTCTCTTTCGTATATTTTTTCTGCTTGATATGTGAGTAAATTTGTTCTATAATTGTAAGAACTCACGGAACGGTGATCGAAAGCCGTGAGTTAAAGATATTCACTTGTAGCAGAATATTTTGTGGACTGTTTTGTGTTACTCTTGTATTTCATGTGTTAATACAATTTTATGGAGTTTTGGAGAAGCACGGGTGTGGAAAAACACCACATAAATGCAAGGTTGTGGGCTGGTCATTTGTCGTAACATTTTCGGGTCTTTTGATACTACTACGGTGGTCGTTTTGTGTTTCAAGAGATTGGGGTGTGTTGGGTTGTTTTGTAGTATTTTTGATGGTGTATCGAAGTTTGTAAAATAATGTATATATGTTGTGATTATGGTATTCTTGTGTTGTTGTTCTTTTCTTGAATTTGGAGGAAGTAAGGATTATAGGGGAGATTCTGTCCGTTTTAATACAAAATAAACTTGTTGTTCGTTGTGCTATAGTTGTACCTTTCGTAATTTAATAATAGTATTATTATTGTTGTTACAGATTAAGTTACAAAGAGAACTTCAATTTGGTGACTGGAAAGATTGTGATAAGCTGTGTTAAGGCTAAACATTTCCTTAATTTTGACATGATCCCGTAACTACATGAGTTTGATAACGTGGCATAAAAAGAAGTTCGTATTCCTGAACTTATGTCCATTACCCTAGTTTCATTAGTTATAGTATTTCCCCTTATCGAGACTTTATATTCAGTTAACTATAGTCTTCTTCTAGTCAAGAGAGTATAGGGTGTGTGTATATATATATATAGTATTTTCACCACCATCGAGGTATAATCGATGGGAAGACCCCTATTGGGCAATCTTTGGCCAGATGATAAGTTATATACTGAGCCTACTATGACCGAATGTCTATGAGCGAGCCTAGAATGGCTGAGATACAGAGCCTAGTATGGTTGAGTGCCCATGAGAGACTACTACGGTAGAGCAGTTAAACATGCTGAGCCTTAGAGGGCTGGAAAACTATTTTACTTACTATATTGAGAGAAATGAGTCAGTATCAGCAGGTAATCATATTTTCAAGTAATATTTGACTTCTCGGTACATTTAATTTTTATATTATCAGTTCAATTTAAGCTTTCAGTTATTTTGTTGCCTTACATACTCGGTACATTATTTCGAACTAATGTCCCTTTTGCTGGGGACGCTACATTTCATGCTTGCAGATTGTGATAGAAATCTTGATAGAGTTTCCTAGTAGACAAAGTTAAACATCAGCTTAGTTGGTAAGCTCCAATTCCTTAGAGTTACTAGGTTTATATCTTGGAGTCCATTTTATACATACAGGTTTTATAGGTAGGTCAAGGTCCTATCCCAACCATGATGCAGTTCAGTTATCCCTAGAGGCTTGTAGACGAGTCCTGCGCATCTTTTATATTATTATTATGGCTTTACCATCCCTATGTAGATGTTTAGTTTGGTATTGCTGGTTGTTAACATTATTTTTTGATGATTCAGAATATGGTCTCAGTGACATAAGTTGAGGGTTACCCCTCCAGAGTTCACAGGTAAAGAGTGGTAAGCTCGGGTCGAGTATGGCACCGGGTGCCGGCCACACCTTTTTAGGTTTGGGACATGACAGACTTGGTGTCAGAGCAGTTCTATCCTAGGGAGTCTACAAGGTGTCTAGTAAATTCTTGTTTATGGGTGTGTTGTGTACCAAACTTAATTGCTAAAGGATACATGCCATTTCAGACCGTCACTCTTTCTTCTTACTCTAGATTGTATGGTAGAGCTCAGTTATAAGATTCAAACTCCTAATTTTTATTTTATTCGTAATACAACGATTCATATATCCAAACAGACAGTTGGTAAGAGATTGAATATGGCCGTAGAAGAGTTGAGTCAGAAGAATTCAATTTTGTATCATGCTTACGATGAGAAATATGAGGTAGCAGATCATGTGTGTACTAAGACATCTAAGCTTCTTGGTAAGGATCCATAAGGCATGAATATTTACCCACCCATATGGTAAAAATAAATGAGAGAATAAGAAGGTAGATGCAAGTTTCAATAGGTAAAAGAAGCAAGGTGTCAAAGGGTACGAGGTACCTAGTTAGTGAAGATTATCAGTATATAAAATTTAGGCAGAGAAATGTAAGCATTTGAGTTACCGTCAACAATAACAGAAGTATGTACAATTGGCCACACCCATCTTAGTCATTCTCTATGGGAGCTAACAGATAATATTTAGGAGAAGGATTGGATATAATTATCCAGCTGGGCTTAGAATAACCCAAAATGGTGGATCGATTATTAGCATTAGTTGACATTTTAGAAGGATATTGCAAACGTGGTAATAGTTCTCTGTGTGAGACACGCTGATGGTGTATGCTAGAATAGTACAATTAGATATGAATACTAGAATGTACAGAAATTTTTTAGAAGACAGGCAGTGTAATCCTAGAAGGGATAAATATTTACATTTGTGTCGCTCTCGTTCCTAGTAAATAGAGAATTCTAGGTGACCCAAAGAGCCAGTGGATAGAGCAAGAGGAGAGAAAAGCGATGGAATGTTATGCTGAAGTTTTAAGAATAAGGTAATAGACGAAAATATTAGCAGGAGAATAAGAATAGAGTAAATAAAATATTATGAGTAAGATGTGATAAATGGTTGATAACGATAAATCAAAATATGATATAATGACAGAGTCTATAGTTAAGTGAAGGAAAAGACAAGAGGTGACAAACCTTGAGACAATAAAAGAGAATAAGCCAAAATTCATATCGTCATTCCGAGAAATGAATTGGTGAATTCTATGTGATTACTAGAACAAAAATTTAGACCCATGGAGTAAGAGAAATCAGCATGCGCTAGGGAACAAGATAAACCGAACATCAATTAGGGTTCGAATGATGTTATAGTAGTCAATATCAAGAGAATTTCAAAGATCTCATTCCAACAATAATATAATGTACAACAGAAGAATAACCTTTAAAGGCCATTCAGTAATATGCTCCACCAAAGCAAAAACTTTGAGCAAAGTTAAGCTTAAGGGAATAGGTGTTCCAGTTACACTAGGTTTCACCCTCGTACCTAAGGAATTCAGTTATCCCCAGTAGAGAAGGGTTACCACAAGGTGAGTAGAAGTAAGTGAAGACATGAAAAGACACCAAAGATGAAGAGGCAAACCATATATAGGTAAATATTCATAGCATTAAATTCTAGTACTCCCCTTTGGGGGGGGGGGGTGAGACAATGTGATATGGTAGTAAGTTTGAGTTATGTAGTTCAAGTAACAATGGAATAGTAAAGAAAGAATGTGAAAAAAAGAGCAAGGAATGGGATTGCATTTATTAAGATCCTATGGATATGCTATGACTCAAGAATATTATTCAAGCGTGATGTCGGAGAGGAAGTAAGGGTTCCCACACCAGATGTTATTGATAAATAAGTGTGAATGAACATTTGATACATAGGAGCTAGTGCAAAAGGTAAGTTAGGACAAAATACATTACCCAAGAGAGGTTATGCAGAATATAATATTAGCATGGACTGACGAGTAGTTAGTAGTTGATTTAGGAAAAGCTTAGTTATGGCTAGATAAGAAGTCTCAGATAAATCAGTAGATCATGCAAGATAAACGTAGTGAAACCCAACACAGAAAATTTAGTCTCACATATACGACATCGTAATCCTTGAGAAATATTTAGATAGGAGTTGGAGTAGTAGAAGGTATAGTAAAAGTGTTGCGAAAATAAAAGAGAGTGCCACTAGGGATACAATCGAAATTTCAATTCAGAAACAACCCTACGAGCTTAATGGTATGGGGGTAAGTAACTAAGGATAATGATAGGTGAGTAAGAACATTAGAAATTTTGTGGGGTATACAATGTAATAAACTCGCAGCATTACAAGAGTTAGAGGGTCTTTCCTAAGCACCACAATGAAATACTAGTTGAGAAAATAAACAAGAAGGCTTCAAGCTAAGCATAGTGACCTAAAGAGGAAATGATCTTATAACAACAGTCTAACTACAACACTGTATACACTCTATAAGAACGTGGTATCTATCATGGCTAAGGAATGGGAAAAAAGTAATATTCGAGATCATATGAGTTGCACGAAATTCCAATAGGTGTGGGAACTAAGATAAGCCAAGTAGTCATGAAACAAATGGTAGAACAACCAGGAAAAGTAATTCTTTATTTTTAGAGAAATCTGAGAAAGCACAAATGGAATGATTCATTCAATGAACTAGATTTAGTTACATGATGAACACACTTAAGATTCAGAGTATATTCCATGCAACATATATGTTGGCATTCCTACAACAATAGGAGACTCCGGTAAATTTAAAATAACGAATTGAGTCCACCTCACAGACAAAGACTTGAATTGTTAGAAGATTATATTATGGATGTTCCATGGCATCCACCAAAGGCGAAAGTAATAACTAATACCATGATCCGTAGATTGGAAGATAACTTAAGCCTACTTAAAGGCATAGATAGAAGAGGAAACTAAAGAGTAATATCAGCTAAGTGAATCAAGAGTCTTGTTACTAGACCCAGATAAATACAGATATCGTGATTTAAAACACAACAAAATCACTCTTGATATCAGAGGTACAAGAGAGATAGTACGGTAGCCATATTCTATTATGGCTCTACAATAAAGCCAGTTAGAAAAGTGCAAGCCTCATAAGGAGTAAGCATGAAGCTTCCACTGGATTGTATATGCACCAGAGGTGCAAGTATTATAATAGAGCTTTAAGGTGTGGATGTGAATTCCATCTATGTGGAAGGGATGTTATGAAAGACATAGAAGATACGATGAAATATTTAAAGGTAAGCAAGGTAGATGTGAAGAAGGTACGAGATACCCATGTACAAAAGGTTACAAATAATCTAGATATTAGATAGAGGGCTGGAAGCATCATAATTATCTATCAAGAAATGATAGTGTTGTCATCAGTGGCATATCTTCTAGCCTACAGTTTCTAGGTTTAGAGAGGTCTAGTTAAGATAGTAAAGAAGAGGTAGAGACGATATGATATCTCACTTGAGGTTCTAGAATAACATAAGGAAATATATGGTACTATCAAGTTAAAGGAAGGTTGCGAGTAGTATAAATAGATATGTGTAGGTCGCAAGTTAAAGTATGGTAGAGCGACAAGGTTTTAGGTAGATGGGATTAACGATGAGAAAATGTAAGTGATAAGGTGACAAGAATAGGTAATCCCTCGGGATTAAACACATAAAAAATAGAGTTGATGGTTTCCATAAGTTAATAAAAAAACTCAGTTCACCTTGAATGAACGCATAGGAGTTTAAGACTAAAAGCATTTAGAAAAGAGGGAATGTTAACCTGGTGGTAGAATACATGTGTAATTGTGATAAATGTTAAGATAATGATATTTAGTTTTATCATTGAGTAATTATTCAAAGATAAAGGAATTCATGAATTTCATGAGATTAGAATACCCCCATAAGATGAATCATGTTGGGATGCGATGAAATATGGTTATTGAAGTATAGTATCATCCCTAGGTGGATTAGGAAAATAACTTCAGTTGTTCCCCTATGAGACGTAGCCCTAGTGATAATGTATTATGTAAGAGATTTCAAGTTATCAGTGGTATATTATAGATCAATATTAAGATGAATCAGCAATAGGTGGAAAAAAGTTCTAATGTATGAGATGAGATTAGGCCATTCTTAAGATGTACAGTAATGCGGAAGAACTAAAGGAATTAGATTTATACATATAGGATAAAAACAAGAGAGTAATTTGGAGTTCGGTAGCAAACCTCGGTAATAATAAATCAAAGTAAATCTTAAGTTATAGTATAACCTACCTAGATGTAGTAATGCCCTAAGGATAGATATACAACGCTACAAAAGAAGATATAACAACAATTGTAAGTTAAATAAAGTACCAAGCGAAGAACTTCAGTACACCTATATATACTGGGAGGAACAACTTTTCATAGTTCTGTATATGTTCCCAAAGTAAGGCCTAGAGATTGGCTAAAAGCTTGAGGAAAAAGGACAGAAGAGTCACATTGGCACACATACAAGGAATAAGTCATATAAGTTTCATGACACAAGGTCACACCAGTTTCGAGATTGGAAGAATTCCGACAACATGTCATGGTGTGAGGAAGAGACCTAAAAGGGGGAATGCCCTAGCTTTCGGATTTATTCATAGAAAAGTTACCTAGATAGCAAGGACAATAATAATATATTCGTAAAAGCTATGGTTTATGAGAATGATAAGCGCATCAGCGAACATTCGATGACGAATATTCCAAAGGGGGGAATGATGTTACACATATGTTTACGTACATCAAAGTGCGTTGTAAGTAAACTAATGTAAGAAAAAAAACTAAGATCATCTTTGGAAGTATATAAAATAAATTATCATGTTACCTAGGATTTTACATATAGCGAAGATCATGAACAACAAGTACAAAGATGGTTCGAAAGTTTAGAAGCTAAGGAGTTGATGAAAATATGTTTCGTCGAAAGTCGACAAGTTGGGAATGTTATAACATGTATTTTTGGGGTGTGATTAGGGTTATTAACATGATAAGGAGGTTATTTTATGAGTTATATTAGTGTTATGATAGTCTTATGTTATATTTTAAAGTGAAGCGAGTTGTAGAACAAAAGTCGATGAAAGTCATCACAAGTACGTTCGTAGGTTTTATTGAAATTTGGGTCAAACTGCAACTGCAATTTTTCCAACTATACTTATATTTACGGGGCGTTCAACCCATGACATTGAATATCTATGATTTGTTTCTAATGTATTAAACCTGTTGTCAATACAACATCAAAGTAGAGCGATATATGCATTTTTCGTGAGACTGCGCAGACTGTTAGGGTCGAGTAGGCGTGTCACCTACTTGCTTAAATGAGAGTCCAAAAGTGGGCCAGATCAGGGCATACAAAGAGAACTTTTGAAGGCCTATTTTTTTCATATAATACAATGATCAGAGGGCACAATAACCAGACCTAAACCCCTGCAAACATCCTCCCAAAAATTGAATACAAACCTTACTTGGATTTCTCTCCTTTCAAGTTCTAGTTGGAGGAACCAAGATAGGATCTGAGTTATTTAACAAATAAGGTAAGTTACTTCTATATTTCATCTATTATTTTTCTGGATATGTGTGTAAAGTCGTATAATAGTTTTGAGAACTCATAGGACGGTAATCGGAAGTCGTGAGTTTGAGATATTTACTTGTAGCAGACTGTTTTGTGGATTGTATTGTGTTGCCCTTAGATTGAGTATTTTAATACTATTTTATAATTTTTTGAGAAGGAAGGGTGCGGAGAAATACCATATAAATGAAGGGTGGTGGGATGGTCATTCATCGTAATATTTTCGGGTCGTTTGACACTACTACGGTGGTCATTTTGTGTATGAAGAGATTGGGTTATGTTGGGATATTATTAGTATTTTATGGTGTATATAAGTTTGGAAAATAATGTATATATGTTGTTATTGTTGTGTTCTTGTATTTTTCATGTTATCTTGAATTTGGAGGAAGTAAGGATTATAGGGGAGATGTTGTCCGTTTAATACAAAATAAGCTTGTCATTTGTGGTGCAATATTTGTACTATTTGTTATTCGATGATAGTATTATTGTCATTGTTGTATATTAAGGTGAAAAGAGAATTTAACTTGGTGATTGGAATGATCGTGATAAAGTATGTTAAGGATAAACTTTTCCTTTATTTTGGCATGATTCCGTAACTACATGAGTTTGATAATGAGGCATAAAGAGAAGTTCGTATTCCTGAACTTATTTACATTATCCTAGTTTTATAAGTTACCACATTTCCCCTTACTGGGAATTTATATTCAGTTTAGTTCGTCTTCTTCCACTCAAGAGAAAAAAAGGTATATATACATACATACATACATACATAGATACATATACCATTTGCTTGATGGACATGCCCTTATTGGGCAATTGTTTCACCACCATCGAGCTATAATCGATGGACAGGCCCCTTTTGGGCAATCTCAGATCAGATGGTAATTTATATATTGAGCCTACTGTGGCGGAACGCCTATGAACGAGTATAGAATGGCTGAGATACAGAGCCTAGTATGGTCGAGCGCCTATGGGCGAGCTACTACGGTAGAGCAATTACATATATCGAGCCTTATAGGGCCGGACAACTATTTTACTCACTATATTTAGAGATGATTCAATATCATCAGGTATGCCTATTTTCAAATTATATATGACTCCCATGCACTTTCGGTTATTATATTATCAATTCAGTTTTAGTTTTCAATTATTTTCTTGCCTTACATTATTTCATACTGGAATCCCTTTTGTGGTGGACGCTGCATTTCATACCTACAGGTCTTGATAGACAACTGGATAGACCATCCTAGTAGACAAAGTCAAACATTAGCTTGGTATGTAAGCTCCACTTCCTTGGATTCCAGGTCTATACCTTGGAGTCTACTTTATATATACAGGTTTATTGGGTAGGTCGAGGCCTTGGCCCAACCATTATACAATTCAGTTATCCTTAGAGGCTTGTAGACGAGTCTCATACATTTTTTATATTAGTAAAAATGTGACTTTACCATCCCTATGTAGATATTTAGTTTGGTATTTATGGTTGTAGATTTTATTTTCCAATGATTCAGAATATGGCCTCATTGACCTAAGTTGTGGGTTGCCGCTCCAGAGTTTACAATTAAATAGTGGCACGCTCGGGCCGAGTAAGTCTGTTCAAGTTTGAGGTGGTTAACTTTACCAGTTATTCTTTCCTACTATTTGGCTAACGTGTAGGTCGATTCTACATTGACGGTGCTACAAAAGAGGAAAAAGTTATATTTGGTGGACATTAGTGGATATAAGCCTTGTATTTTGCATGCATAAGATCAATTTGGTGGAAGATGCCAAACCATCTTTTAAACATCAAAGGAGACTCAATGAGCCTATGCAAGACGTTTTCAAAAAAGGAGATTATCAAGTGGTTGGATGCTGTGGTTGTCTACCCCATATCTGATAGTTTGTGGACTTCCTGGTTCAATGTGTCCCAAAAAAGGGGGCATGGAAGTGGGCACCAATGACAAGAACAAGTTGATTTCCATAAGAACGGTGGATGATTGGAGAGTGTATATGGACTATTGTAAGCTCAATAAAGTCACAAGGAAGAATCATATTCCACTTTCCTTCCTAGATCAACTGCTTGATAGATTGGCCGGTAATGCTTTCTATTGCTTTCTTGATGGGTATTCGAGCTACAAATAAATTATTATTGCTCAGGAAGATCAAGAGAAAACAACCTTTATATGTCCCTATGGTACTTTTGCTTTTAAGAGGATGCCAATTTGTTTATGCAATGCACCGACAACTATTCAAATGTGTATGATGGCTATTTTTATGACATAGTGGAGGATTACCTTGAAGTTTTGTGGATGACTTTTCGGTGGTCGGGAATTCTTTTGACTACTATCTTACAAATTTGGATAAAGTGTTGGCAAGATATGAAGAAATAAATTTGGTGCTAAATTGGGAGAAATGTCATTTCATGGCCGAGGAAGGAATTTTCCTCGGCCAAAAGATCTCAAAGAATTGAATTGAAGTTGATAAGGAAAAGATTGAGGTGATTATTAAACTACCTCCTTCCAACTTCGATAAAGGGTGTGCAGAGTTTCTTAGGCCACACAAGTTTTAGCGGCGCTTCATCAAAGATTTTTCTAAGATGGTGAACCTATTGTGCAAGCTTCTAGAAAAGGATGCTAAGTTTAACTTCAATGATGATTGCATGAGAACTTTTGAATTGTTAAAGTTCAAGTTGACAACTACTCCCATCATCACCGCTCCAAATTGAGTGTCCCTTTTCAACTCATTTGTGATGCAAGTGATGTAGCCGTGATGGCTACTTTTGGGCTACACACCGTTACAGAGAAAGAGCTCCTTTCCATTCTGTTTGCAATGGAGAAGTCCTGGCCATACTTGATGGGTACAAAGGTAGTCATTGGTTCATCAAGATAAATAATAGTAATGATAGATGTTTACTGTGAAAATTGTAACAACAATTAAATTTGTAAATAGGTCTAAAAATACATGATTTATTCCCGAGCTAGTTGTTAAAGCAGTTATTGCTGAGAGCATGGAGTATAAAGATAAAATACGAGTTAAGGCGAGGCAGTAATCAAACCAAATAGGCATGTTTCCCGAGCTCGGATATGGTCGATGGGACCTTGGGGTCGGTATTGGTATCGATCTTGGGCTATCAGGGATAGACGGGGATGGGATAATAGTTAGAGTATGATCAAGAAAGGATATATATTGCCAATACAAGACGATAAGATGAAGAACAAGTAAGAAAATATTAAATGCAAAGGAGGTCTCGAGTCGGCGGGGATGAACCACCTAGAAGAAGAGAGAGAGATACTATTTTACTTCTGGAGAAATGGAGCAACATCATCCCTTTACAAGGTGGTGCGAGTCTCCTTTATATTGGAGGGGAGACTCGGCTACAAGTAGATTGGGGTCAGTTACAAAGCACAGTGATGGGGTGGCTTGACATGATGCTTCACTATAAACTCTAGGTAATCCGGGCATGTCAGATGTAGCCGGGCCTGTCAGATGTAGCCATGTGCCTCGAATGCTTCTCTTTTTGTCTTGGCTTCGTTCTTCGTCTTCACCAACTCGGGCTTTTATGGTACCGTGGTTGCAACCCCTACCCTCGGGGCATGCTTCTGAAGTGTCTCATCAGTGAAAAATCAAGTCTTTTGATTTCATTGCGTACAGATAGTCCCCGCGTTTCCCATAATGTAGTGATGGAAAATGATTCTGACGCTTGACTCCCCAAGCTCTTTCCGGCGATGCTATATTGATGATACGACCCCTGGCTTGTGCTTTTCGACCTCATTCAATGCACTCAATTATTTTTTGCTTCCTAAGGTACAAGTACCACTGCTGGTTTAGTTTTTCATAGATGAATTAACTATGCCCGTCGGTCAATCTCCTAAAGCACAGATGATTGGGTTGTAATGCCCTATAAATGGGGGATGCCTTGTTTTTTTCTCCTACTCTATGCTTCCGTTGGCTTGCTTGATTTTCCTTCCTCTTATTTTCTTTCACCCATGGACACATGTTATAGGCTTCTGACTTTAAGGCCATTTGGAGGTGTTCCCTCAGACTGCTTTGAGGCTTTCTCCCGGGGGACCTTCATCAAATGTAAGTGTGTTGTCCCGTTGTTACTGTGGTCATCAGTATGTTGGGCCTTGTTGCTGCTGCTAGCCTGAGGTGACGGGGGAGCGAGAGCTAGCTTCCTTTTATGTAGATTACTATTTGGATTATGCACCGCTGCTCACTCTCCTACTTGGGCCTGGTGTGGCACTTCATCCCTATGGGTTTTCCTTTCCCAAGGGATAAATTGGATCTACCGGCCATTGAGGCTGGGCCCACCGAATCTTCAACCTTTGGCTTCGGCGGGCAATGTCTCTTTTCTCTGCCTCCTCTACGTCCCCTCATTTTCCTCATTTTCATCTTCTCTGGCGGGGATCCCTCAGGTGATTAAGTTGAGAGCCTATGGAAGGTAGAGATCGAAGGAGTCACCCTCGAGGAACGTTCTCGAGGATGGGGCACCCGGGGATGCTGATAATGGAGATGGATCCTCGAGGGGGGAGCGAGCGTCTGTGTTTCCTCACATGTACATCCTTTCGTTTCTCTAATTTGGGTGTAGAATCCTGTAGGCTTTTGTAATTGCATGTAAGAACCCCTTGAGGGCTGCTTGTACACAAATTTTTACTAATAAGAATATACTTTGTTGATTTCTATCTTCCTTACGTTGCTTTGCTTCTATATTCTCCCGTGCCCTTCGAGGTCTTTCGAATGCCTTCTTTTGTTTGCTGATAGCTGATAACAGTCTTGAGAGCGGTTGATCATTCTGATCTTGTGCTAACCGACATGACTTTCCTTCGACCCATAATCGTACTTCGGACCAATCTTAGATTGATTCTGATAGCTCCGGGCTACCTAGACCCCCCGAGTTGTTTGGCGACCATGCGTGAAATCCCGGGGCCTTTGGGAATGTTACCCTGAATGAAGGTGATCTCTGGGTACCCAGAGGCCCCTATTGACCTTGACGTAGATAACCCTTTTAAGATTAATAAGGTTGACTTCCACTGGGGATTATACTCGTATTTGGGAACTTCCTCAAACCTTCGTGGAGCTTTCGCGATCAGAGCTTCCCGCATTTACTCCTATATTCAAGAAGATGGGATAATGGGATTAGGTGCTTGCCTCGCGTCTAGTGTTGCATTCAAAGTTTACCGAGGTCCTACTTCTTTAGGCTGGGGTTTTTTGACATAGAGTGCTACCCCGAGCATGGAGATAATAAGAACGACCCCTTGAGTCATGACTCCTCTTTGGGGGATGCTTTCTAGATCGGGTGTCTATCCGTCGATCTGTATCGAGGCTATTAGCTTTCCGGGGTGTCATGACCCGGATTTTTTCCCACCATCGGGAGTCGTGATGGAGCCTACTGTCAAAGCTAGGCAAGCCAACCTTTTTATCATTTTTACAAAACATATACCTAACAAAAATTAAATACTGAAATAATTAACTAAAACACGCGGAAGTCTTTTAGCAACAATAGCGATAACAAAGTGCGGAAATTAACAACATGCCTCTACCCAGTATCTGGTCTCACTACTCACGGACGACTAAGAGTACTAAAGAAATAGTCTAAACGAAATACATCATATGTCTGTTTTGATACAATAAAAACAAACTAGAAAAGGTAGAAGAGACTCGGAGCCTGCGAACGCCAGCAAACCCCTAACTACTGCTGCGAATCGTAGGCTCTGTAGTGACCTGTGCAAAAAAGGGAACATATGCATTGTATCAGCACAACAGACCGCATGTGCTGGTAAGTGCCCGGCCTAACCCCAGCGAGGTAGTGACGAGGCTAAACCGGACCTACCACAATCAACCTGTACAGATGTATGTGTAATAACAGAAAAATAACAAAGTCTACACAGATAATGGGGAGGGGACATGCTGGGGGTATAGCAGTACAATTATATAATCATCAACAACAAGAAAGGGAAACTGTATAACGAACACCAATAAGAGAAAACCAGTAAAACAAACGTTGCACGGTACCACCCATCGTGCTTTTACTCTCGTCCTCACCAAGATAATCCATCACAGTGTACGACATCAC
The DNA here is from genome assembly GCA_034376525.1 of Nicotiana benthamiana. Lineage (NCBI taxonomy): Eukaryota > Viridiplantae > Streptophyta > Magnoliopsida > Solanales > Solanaceae > Nicotiana > Nicotiana benthamiana. The sequence goes on along the minus strand of CM067338.1, from coordinate 123,771,517 downwards.
CCATCGTACTTTATTGCTCACCCTCACCCAATCAATAGCATAAAGCAGTTACACGGCATCACCCATCATGCTTTATCACTCTTCTTCACCTATTCAATATCATAAAGCAGTTACACGGCATCACCTATCATGCTTTATCACTCTTCCTCACACAGTCCATAGTATGGAGCAAATCAATGATTACACGACATCACCAATCGTGCTTTATCGCTCAACCTCACCCTCGCCATAAGGATAAGGAGATCAATGATTACACTAAATCACCCATCGTCCTTTACCGCTTATCCTCACCAAAATAATGATCAAAAATATTGGGGGCGGGGATATAGACAACAGTATTAATCATCCCGGTAAGGTAGAGTATTTCAACAACAAGTCCCACTAAGGGAAAGTAATTCCACAATAAGTCCAGGCAAAGGAAAACGGTTCAACAACAAATCCCGGTAAGGGGAATATACCAAAATTTCCTTCCTTAGCTCATTTGCTTCTAAACTATTATTTCATGGTTCATTAACAAGCAATTATCACAATTGTTCACTTCTTTCACAAATTTAATAGCAGTTATGACTCACGGTCATGCTAGACTCTGGCGCATAGGTAACCGACACCATACCTATACACCGACTCCACATAGCACATAGCAAATATTATTCTAATCCTATTCCCGCAAGCCAAAGTTAGATCAAAGACTTACCTCGAAAGCTTCAACCTCAACTCACGCCTGTAGAATAGCTTTACCCCTCGAATTCTCCTCAAAACTGGTCGAATCTAACCACAATTTACTCAAATATATCAACAAATGCTAGTTAAATCAATTTGAATGCATAAGAATAAAATTCCCAAAGTTTTACCCAAAAATTCCCAAAATGCCCCTGGGTCCACGTGGTCAAAAGTCGAGGTTTGAACCTAATTTGGCTTACCCATTCCCCCACGAGTTCAGAAATGATATTTGCTTTGAAGTCGGACCCAAAATTGAGGTCCAAATCCCCAATTTTATGAAAACCTAGGTTCTACCCTAACTCCCCTCTTTTACCCATTCAAAGCTTAGATTTTAAGTTGAAATCATGATATAAGATGTTAAAGTTTGAAGAAACCGAGTAAACTTTGACTTACAAGTGGTTTGGGAGAGAAAGAGTCGAGAGAAAATCGTCAATGGATGTTTGGGTTTTGAAATATGAAATATGAAGTTTATAATCGATTAAGTAGAATTTGCACAGTTGCAGATGTCGCAAATGCGATATTGACTTTGCATTTGCGAACTGGGCAAAAATAACGGGAAACTTGCATTTGCGAGAGGTTGTTCGCAAATGTGAACTGGGCAGGGAACGGAGGAACTCGCATTTGCGAGAAAAGTTTCACATTTGCAAACCCATGGCTTAGGGGGGGGGGGGACATTGACTTCGCATTTGCGAAGTCTGGATGCCAAGGGGGATGATCACATTTGCGATGTCTGGCCAAACAAGGGAGGTTCGCATTCGCAAAATTTTCCTCGCATTTGCGAAGAAGCAGGCTAAAGGGGGAAACTCACATTTGCGAAGAATGTTTCGCAAATGTGAAGACTACAGATACCAGCAGTTAAATGCTTCAAAATGAGCCTAACACCTATTGAAAACTCACCCGAGCCCTCAGAGCTCCAACCCAAACATGCACCCACCCTAAAAAATATCCTATGGACTTACTCGTGCGATTAAATCGCAAAAATAACATCAAAATCAAAGAATCAATCTTTAAAACTCTTGATTTTCATTTCGAAGTTCAAAGCTTTAAAACTTTCCACATTTTGTCTGAAACACGTCAAACGACACCCTTTTCAACCAAACTTTACATATAGCGTTTAACGCTCATTTAAGACTTATACCGAGTATCAGAACCAAAATATGAGCCTGATACCAACACGTTTGATCAAATTTTCATTTTTATTTTTCCTTAAGCATTTTCAAAAACAATTTCATAGAAAAGCTTCGTATCGAGCTTAGGGCCTCAGATTTCAATTCTGGCAATACGCCCAGGTCCCAAATTTCCTTATGGACTCTCCTGGACCATGACATCACGTGTCCGGGTCCGTTTACCCAAAATATTGACCAAAGTTAATTATAAAAATATTATTATCAAAATTCATATTTTTTAACACAGAATAAAAATATTTCCACATAAAATTTTCCCGGCTTCGCGCTCGGATTGCGCATGCAAATCGAGGAAACCAATTAAGAGGTTTTCAAGGTATTAGAAGCGCAAAGAAAGGGAGAATTACGGTGATGACCCTTTGGGTCTTCAAACCCTCCACATCTAAAACAACCGTCCGTCCTCGAACGGACAAAAAAAGGAAGTTCCTGAGTCGGGGAATACATGGGGATAATGACTCCGCATATCAGACTCGGACTCCCAGATCGATGCCTCATGAGGATGACCTCTCCACTGAACACACACTGAAGGAAAACTCCGCGACCGCAACTGTCGAACCTGCCGGTCTAAAATAGCCACCGGCTCCCCCTCATATGACAGATCCTTGTCCAATTGGACAGTACTGAAATCTAACACGTGGGTGGGATCATCGTAATACTTTCGAAGCATGGATACATGAAAAACCGGATGTATTGATGACAGGCTAGGCGGCAACGCAAGCCTATAAACCACATCCCCCACACGGTCAAGAATCTCAAATGGCCAATATACCTAAGGCTAAGCTTGCCTTTCTTCTCGAACCTTATCACACCTTTCATAGGTGATACACAGAGCAATACCCACTCACCAACCATGAAAGCAACATCCCTGCCTTACGATCTGTAAAACTCTTCTGCCTAGACTGAGCTAACCGAAGTCTGTCCTAAATGATCTTGGCCTTATCCAAGGCCTCCTGTACCAAGTCTGTACCCAATAACCGAGCCTCTCCCGGCTCAAACCATCCGATTGGGGAGCAACACCACCTACCATACAATGGCTCATAGGGGGCCATCTGAATACTGGGCTGGTAGCTGTTGTTGTAGGCAAACTCTGCTAAAGGCAAGAACTGGTCCCACGAGCCTCCAAAATCAATAACGCAGGCTTGGAGCATATCTTCAAGAATCTGAATAGTCCTCTAAGACTGACCGTCCGTCTAGGGTGAAATGCTGTACTCAACTGGACCTGGGTGCCCAACTCATGCTACACCACTCTCTAGAAATGCGAGGTAAACTGCTGACCCCGATCCAAAATAATAGATATGGGCACCCCATGAAGGCGAACAATCTCCCTGATATAATTCTCAGCATACCTCTCGGATGAATAGGTGGTGGAAACTGGGATGTAATGCGCTGACTTAGTCAGCCTATCAACTATAACCCATATAGCATCAAACATCTTCCGAGTCATCGGAAGGCCAATAACAAAATCCATGGTGATTCTCTCCCACTTCCAGTCGGGAAGCTCAATCCTCTGAAATAACCCATCGGGCCTTTGATGCTCGTACTTAACCTACTGAAAATTTAGACAATGAGTCACATATGCAACGATGTCTTTCTTTATTCTACGCCACCAATAATGCTATCTCAAATTCTGAGACATCTTCGCGGCGCCCGGGTTAATAGAATACCGAGAACTGTGAGCCTCTGCTAAGATCGACTCTCGAATACCATCAACGTTGGGCACACAAACTCGCCCCTGCAACCTCAATACGCCATCATCTACTAAAGTCATCTCACTGGCACCTTCCGCTGCACCGTGTCTCTCAGGACGCACAAATGGGGATCATCATACTGCCGCTCTCGGACACGCTCCATCAATGACGAGCGAGCAACTGTGCAAGCTAACACCCTGATGGGCTCAGTAATATCCAATCTCACAGATCTATTGGCCAAGGCCTGAACATCTAAGGTAAGCGGTCTCTGGCTGAACGGAATATAGGCAAGCTACCCATGCTGACAGACTCTCTACTCAATGCATCGGCCACCACATTGGCCTTTCTCGGCTGGTATAAAATAGAAACATCATAGTCCTTTAACAATTCCAACCATCTCCGCTGTCTCAAATTCAACTCCTTCTGCTTGAACAAGTACTGACGGCTCTTGTGATCCATGTACAGCTCACACATCACACCATACAAATAATGCCTCCAGATCTTTAAGGCATGAACAATGGCTGCCAACTCTAGGTCATGAACTGGACAATTCTTCTCGTGGATCTTCAACTACCTCAAAGCATATGTTATGAACTTGCTATTCTGCATCAACATGGAGCCAAGTCGGATGCGGGAAGCATCACAATATACAGTATAAGGCCTAGATCCCGTGGGCAAAAGCAATACCAGTGTTGTGGTCAGAGCTGTCTTGAGCTTCTGGAAGCTCGCCTCACACTCGTCTGACCACCTAAACTGGGCACCTTTCTGAGTCTATTCATCGGGGCTGTGATGGATGAAAACCCCTCCACAAAACGTCTGTAGTAACCAGCTAACCCTAAGAAGTTCTGAATCTCTATAGCTGAAGCTGGTCGAGGCCAGTTCTTGACTGCCTCTATCTTCTTCAGGTGCACCTGCATACCCTCTGCTGATACAACATGACCCAGGAATGCGACTGAACTCAACCAAAATTCACACTTTGAGAACTTGGCGTAGTACTGACTATCCTTCAGGGTCTGAAGAACCACTCTGAGGTGCTGCTCAATCTCCTCCTAACTGCGGGAGTATATCAAGATGTCGTCAGTGAATACGATTAAAAAAAATCCAAATAGGGCTTGAACACTCGGTTCATCAACTCCTTGAATGCTAGCAGGAATTGGTCAACCACAACGACATGACCAAAAACTCATAATGCCTATACCGAGTACGAAAAGTTGTCTTAGGGACATCAGATGCCCAAATCCTCAGCTGATGATAACCAAACCTCAAATCTATCTTCGAGAATGCATTAGCATCCTGAAGTTGATTAAAAAGTCATCAATCATTAGCGGTGGATACTTGTTCTTTATTGTTACCTTGTTCAACTGCCGGTAATCAATGCACATCCTCATCGACCCATCCTTCTTCTTCACAAAAAACACTGGTGCACCCCAAGGTGACTCACTAGGTCCAATATTATCAAGCAAGTCCTGAAGCTGCTCCTTCAACTCTGGCGGGGCCATGCGATATGGTTGATAGAAATAGGCTGAGTACCGAAAGCCAAATTAATACAGACGTCAATATCCCTGTCGGGCAGCATGCCTGGCAGGTCTGATGGAAAATCATCTGGAAAGGTCTCGAACAATAGGAATAGAACCAACAGAAGGAACCTCTATGCTGGAGTCGCGATCATATGCCAATTGAGCTAAGCACTCCTCTCTTGACCAGGCGTCGAACCTTCACATACAATATCACACTGTGGGTCCGATGGTCTAAAATCCATCTTCATCCTAAATAGGGAAAATCTGGTAAGCTAAGGTCATGGGGACAACAAATCCATCCTCCATATAACGTCAAGGTCCACCATATCTAAGAGCATTAAGTCAACACGGGTCTCAAGACCCTCAAATACCACCACTAAATAACCACTCACCGGTGTTGACACATATACAGAAATACACCAGGCCTCAGTAGGCATAACCAAGTAGGGTGCAAAATAAGACGACGCATAAGAATACGTAGATTCAGGGTTAAATAGCACTGAAGCATCTATCAGAACGATACCTGGAATGTCTACATCTGAAGTCTCAACCTCCCAACTAGCCGCTGGCTGATCCCTACTACTGGCGATCTGAACTCCATCTCTAAGACCTCTACCCTTGCCTCTAGCAGGCTGGGTAGGGTGTGGAACCTCCGGTGCAAGAAGCCAAGTACCATAGCTCTAATACTGAGAGCTGCTCAGAGCTCTAGGGAAAGATCTGACCATGTGTCTCAGATCACCACAAGCATGGCAGAACCTCGGCTTCTGCGGATGAGCACCCCTCAGCCTCGGGCAGGCCCCCTTGAAGTGTCCATACTCGCCACACTCGTAACATCTACAAACATGCTGCATCTGAGGAAACTGGGGCTGGCCCGATCGGCCACCTGAAGTACCATGAGCGACAGAGTAAGCTGGTTGAATGGTCCTGGAAGGATGGCCTCTACCATAAGAACCGCTACCTCCAGAAGAGGTATCACTGAATCGGTGTGCATGACGGGGCCTCTTATCCGATCGATGACCGCCTCCTTGTGGCAGTACCACTTTAACTCCGTGGCCCTCACTGGCCATCTCCTGAAAAGGGAACTCTATCCTAGTCTGAGCTGCTACACCCGGCTGACCTACTATCGCTGGCTGGGCGGCCTGAGGATCGTCTACTTCTTGAATTATGGGACAAGGACCCTGCTACTGTGAACTGCTGGAAGCTTGAGGGCTATACTTGGAAATGTGTCTGAGGTTGCCGTAAGTGAAGCAAGCCCTCGACTGCTGAGAATATCGAAGCGGCTGGTGGGCAGAAGACTGCGAGTGAAAACAGCGACCACATGGAGTACCGTGAGAAGCATGGAGGTCTGATCGGAAAGGCCTAGGGGGATGGCCTCTGTCATGTGAATCCCTACCTCCCGATGAAGCACGACTAAAAGTGGTGGTGAAAAGCTTGGAGAATTGATCAAGTCTCCACAAAGCATCCGAAGACATGGCCGTCCTATCTCTGAACTGAGCTGTAATACTTGTCTGAGCTGCCACCGCGGGCTGAACCAATGGAACCTAAGTCCGGGGAGCTAAGTGCTCCGGGGTACGTGTAGTAGGAGTCTGAACCCCTCCTATAGCCTGAGAAGTGGCTGGTGCTACCGGCAGCAAACCCGCCCTAGCGACACTATCCATAAAGCCTGCTATACAGACGAGATCATCCTGGAGATCCGGGAAAACATAACCCGTCATGGGACCCGATTTGGGCCCACTGGAGCTGGTGGGGCTAGAACCTCCTCATCAAAGTAAATATGAGGCTCCACCTCTAGGACTGCTGCTCACGGCTGAGCTCTGCCCCTACCTAGGCCTCTGGCACGGCCTCGGCCTCTGCCCCTCGCGGGAGCTACTGCTAGGGGCTCGGGCTGCTGTGTAGTAGAAGAAGATGCACGTGTTCTCGCCATCTGCGAAAGAACAGAGTAGAACGACAATCAATATTGGAGAAACAGAATCGCACGACAAGAATGAACGGAGTGAAATTTTTCCTAATCTTGTAGCCTCTGGAAGATAAACACAGACTACTTTGTACCGATCCCTAAGACTCTACCGAGCTTGTCAGTGAGTTGTGAGACCCAAGTAACCTAGTGCTATGATACCAACTTGTCACGACCTGAATTCTTTCCACCATCGGGAGTCGAGATGGCGCCTACTATCGAAGCTAGGCAAGCTACCCTTTTTATCATTTTCACAAAACTTAAATCTAAAACAAATTAAATAGTGAAATAATTAATTAAAACACGCGGAAGTCTTTTAGCAACAATAGCGATAACAAAATGCGGAAATTAACAACATGCCTCTACCCAATATCTGGTGTCACTACTCACGGACGACAAAGAGAACTAAAGTAATAGTCTGAAAGAAATACATCATATGTATGTTTTGATACAATAAAACAAACTAGAAAAAGTAGAAGAGACTCGGGGCCCGCAAACGCCAGCGAATTACCTCAGAATCTCTGGACTGTGCTGCGGTCCGTAGGCTGTGTCCTGACCTGTGCACAGAAGGGCACAGAAGCGTAGTATCAGCACAACCGACCCCATGTGATGATAAGTGCCCGGCCTAACCCAGGTGAGGTAGTGACGAGGCTAAACCGGACCTAGCACAATAACCTGTACAGATGTATGTGCAATAACAGAAAAATAACAAAGTCTACATAGATAATAAGGAGGGGACATGCTGGGGGTATAGCAGTTCAATTATCTTATCATCAACAACAAGAAATGGAAACTGTATAACGAACACCAATAAGAGAAAACCAGTAAAACAAACATTGCACGGCACCACCCATCGTGCTTTTACTCTCGTCCTCTCCAAGATAATCCACCACAGTTTACGACATCACCCATCGTACTTTATCACTCATCCTCGCCCGATCAATAGCATAAAGCAGTTAAACGGCATCACCCATCGTGCTTTATCACTCTTCCTCACCCAGTCAATTGCATAAAAAGTTACACGACATCACCCATCATGCTTTATCACTCTTCCTCACCAGTACATAGTATGGAGCAAATCAATGATTACATGGAATCACCCATCGTGCTTTATCGCTCAATCTCACTCAAGCCATAAGTATAAGGAGATCAACGATCACATGGCATCACCCATCGTGCTTTACTGCTCATCCTCACCTAAACAATAATCACAAATATCGGGAACGGGGATATAGAAAACATTATTAATCATCCCGGCAAGGGAGAGTATTTCAACAACAAGTCCCGGCAAGGGAAAGAAATTCTACAATAAGTCCTGGCAAGGGAAAACGTTTCAACAACAAATCCCGGCAAGGGAAAAATACCAAAATTTCCTTCCTTAGCTCATTTGCTTCTCAACTATCATTTTATGATACATTTAACAAGCAATTATCACAATTGTTCACTTCTTTCGACAATTTAATAGCAGTTATGACTCACGGTCATGCTAGACTCGGGTGCATAGGTAACCGTCACCATACCTATACATTCACTCCACATAGCACATAGAAAATATTATCCTAATCCTATTCCCTCAAACCAAAGTTAGATCAAACACTTACCTCGAAAGATTCCATCTCAACTCACGCCTCTAGAATAGATTTACCCCTCGAGTTCCCCTCAAAACCGGTCGGATCTAACCACAATTTACTCAAATATATCAACAGATGCTAGTTAAATCAATTTGAATGAATAAGAATGAAATTCCCAAAGTTTTACCCAAAAATTCCCAAACTGCCCCCGGGCCCACGTGGTCAAAACTCGAGGTTCGAACCAAAACCGGGTTATCCATTCCCCAACGAGTTCATAAATGCAATGTGTTTTGAAATCAGACCCCAAATTGAGATCCATATCCCCAATTTTACGTAAACCTAGGTTCTACCCCAAATCCCCATTTTTACCCATTGAGAGCTTTGATTTTAAGTTGAACTTATGATAAACAATGTTAAAGTTTGAAGAAATTGAGTAAAAGTTGACTTACAAGTCGTTTGGGAGAGAAAGAGTCGAGAGAAAATCGCCAGTGGAGATTTGTTTTTTGAAAATATGAAATATGAAGTGTAAAATTAGTTAAGTATAAGTTGCACCGTTGCAGATGTCGCAAATGCAAAATTGACTTTGCATTTGCGAACTGGTCAAAATTAAAGGGAAAATCCCATTTGCGAGAGGTTGTTTGCAAATGCAAACTGGGCAGGGAATGGAGAAACTCGCATTTGCGAACCCATGGCTTAGGCGGGGAAGTCACATTTGCGAGATTGACTTCGCATTTGTGAAGTCTGGATGCCAAGGGGGATGATCGTATTTGCGAGAAAAACATCGTATTTGCATTGTCTGGCCAAACATGGGAGGTTCACATTTGCAAAATTTTCCTCGCATTTGCGGAGAAGCATGCTAAAGGGGGAAACTCGCATTTGCGAAGATTGTTTCGCAAATGTGAAGACTACAAATACCACCAGTTAAAATGCTTAAAAATGAGCCTAACACCTATGGAGAACTCACCCGAGCCCTCGGGGCTCCAACCCAAACATGCACCAAACCTTAAAAACATCCTACGGACATACTCATGCAATCAAATCGCCAAAATAATATCAAAATGAAAGAATCAACCTCCAAAACTCATGATATTCATTTCAATGTCCAAAACTTTCAAACTTTCCACTTTTAGTTCGAAAAACGACGAACAATGTCTGTTTTCAACCAAACTTTACAGGTAGAGCTTAACACTCATATAAGACTTATACCGGGCGTCAGAACCAAAATACGATCCCGATACCATCACTTTTGATCAAATTTTCATTTTCATTTTCCTTAGGCACTTTCGAAAACAATTTCACAAAAAATCTCCGTACTCGGGCCTGGGACCTCGGATTTCAATTCTGGCAATATGACTGAGTCCCAAAATTCCTTACGCACTCTCCGGGATCGTCACATCACAGGTCTGGGTTTCGTTTCCCCAAAACATTGACCAAAGTCAACTATAGCAATATTACTATCAAAATTCATCGTTTTTAACAGAGAATAAAAATATTTCCACATAAAAAATTTTCCGCCTTCGCGCCCGGACTATGCAAGTAAATCGATGCAACCAATTAAGAGGCTTTCAAGACCTCAGAAGTGCAAAGAAAGGGAGATTTACGGTGATGACGCTCTGGGTCGTCACATCCTCCACCACTAAAACAACCGTTCATCCTCGAACGTACAAAGGAAGGAAGTACCTGAGTCGGGGAATAGATGAGGATAACGACTCCGCCTATCAAACTCGGACTCCCAGGTCGATACCTCAGAAAGCTGACCTATCCAGTGAACACGCACTGAAGGAAAACTCTGCAACCTCAATTGTCAAACCTGCCGGTCTAAAATAGCCACCGGCTCCCCTCATATGATAGATCCTTGTCCAATTTGTCAATACTAAAATTTAACACGTGGGTGGGATCGTAATACTTCCGAAGCATGGATACATGAAAAACCGGATGCACAACTGACAAGCTAGGGGCAGAGCAAGCTTATAAGCTACATCCCCCACACGGTCAAGAATCTCAAACTGCCTATTTACCTAGGGGTAAGCTTTCCCTTCTTCCCAAACCTCATCACGCCCTTCATCGGTGATACACGAAGCAATACCCACTCACCAACCATGAAAGAAACATCCCTGACCTTACGATCTGCAAAACTCTTCTGCCTAGACTGAGCTGACCGAAGTCTGTTGTGAATGATCTTGGCCTTATCCAAAGCCTCCTGTACCAAGTCTGTACCCAATAACCGAGCCTCTCCTGGCTCAAACCATCCGACTGGGGACATACACCTCCTACCATACAATGCCTCATACGGGGCCATCTGAATATTGGACTGGTAGCTGTTGTTGTAGGCAAACTCTACTAAAGGCAAGAACTGGTCCCACGATCCTCCAAAATCAATAACGCAGAATCGGAGCATATCCTCAAGAATCTGAATTGTTCTCTCGAATTGACCGTCCGTCTGGGGTGAAATGCTGTATTTAATTGGATCTGGGTTCCCAACTCATGCTGCACCGCTCTCCAGAAATACGAGGTAAACTGCGGACCCCGATCCGAAATAATAGACATGGGCACCCCATGAAGGCGAATGTTCTCCCTGATATAATTCTCAGCATACCTATCGGATGAATAGGTGGTGGAAACTGGGATGTAATGCGCTGAGTTAGTCAGCCTATCAACAATAACCCATATAGCATCAAACATCTTGCGAGTCATCGGAAGGCCAATAACAAAATCCATGGTGATTCTCTCCACTTCCACTCGGGAAGCTCAATCTTGTGAAATAACCCATCGGGCCTCTGATGCTCGTACTTAACCTACTGACAATTTAGACAACGAGCCACATATGAAACGATGTCTTTCTTAATTCTACACCACCAATAATGCTGTCTCAAATCTTGATACATCTTCGCGGTGCCCGGAAGGGAAACCAATATTAATCATCCCGGCAAGGGAAACTAATTCTAAAATAAGTCCCGGCAAGGGAAAACGGTTCAACAACAAATCCCCGCAAGGGAAAAATACCAAAATTTCCTTCCTTAACTCATTTGCTTCTCAACAATCATTTAACGGTTCATTTAATAAGCAATTATCACAATTGTTCACTTCTTTCGACAATTTAATAGAAGTTATGACTCACGGTCATGCTAGACTCGAGCGCATAGGTAACCGTCACACAGCTATACACCGACTCCACATAGCATATAGCAAATATTATCTTAATCCAATTCCCTCAAGCAAAAGTTAGATCAAACACTTACCTCGAAAGCTTCCAACTCAACTCACGCCTCTAGAATAGTTTTTCCCCTCGAATTCTCCTCAAAACTGGTCGAATCTAACCATAATTTACTCAAATATATCAAAAAATACTAGTTAAATCAATTTGAATGCATAAGAATGAAATTCCCAAAGTTTTACCCAAATATTCCAAAAATTCCCCCGAGCCCACGTGGTCAAAACTCGAGGTTCGAACCAAAACCAGGTTACCCATTCACCAACGAGTTCATAAATGCAATGTGTTTTGAAATCGGACCCCAAATTGATGTCCAAATCCCCAATTTTACGAAAACCTAGGTTCTACTCCAAATCCCCTTTTTTACCCATTGAAAGCTTTGATTTTAAGTTGAATCATGATAAAAGATGTTAAATTTTTAAGAAATTGAGTAAAAGTTCACTTATAAGTGGTTTGGGAGAGAAAGAGTCGAGAGAAAATCTTCAACGGAGGTTTGGGGTTTGAAAATATGAAATATGAAGTATAAGTTGCACAGTTGCAGATGTCGCAAATGCGATATTGACTTCACATTTGCGAATCGGGAAAAATAAATGGTAAGCTCGCATTTGCGAGAGGTTGTTCGCAAATGCGAATTGGACAGGGAACGGAGGAACTCACATTTACGAGAAAAGGTTCACATTTGCGAACCCATGGCTTAGGCGGGGGAAGTCGCATTTGCGAGATTGACTTCGCATTTGCGAAGTCTGGATGCCAAGGGGACGATCGTATTTGCGAGAAAAAAATCGCATTGGCGATGACTGGCCAAACAAGGGAGGTTCGCATTTGCGAAATTTTCCTCGCATTTGCGAAGGAGCAGGCTAAAAGGGGAAACTCGCATTTGCGAAGATTGTTTCGTAAATGCGAAGACTACAGATACCAGCAGTTAAAATTCTTTAAAATGAGCCTATCACATATCTGAAACTCATCCGAGCCCTCGGGGCTCCAACCCAAACATGCACCCAACATACAAAATATCCTACGGACTTATTCGTGCAAACAAATCGCCAAAATAACATCAAAATCAAAGAATCAACCTCCAAAACTCATGATTTTCATTCCAAAGTTCAAAGCTTTTGAACTTTCCACTTTTAGTCCGAAACACGTCAAACAACGTCCGTTTTCAACCAAACTCTACAAATAGCACTTAACACTCATTTAAGACTTGTACCGGCGTCAGAACAAAAATACAAGCCCGATACCATCACTTTTGATCAAATTTTCATTTTCATTTTTCCTTAAGTATTTTCAAAAACAATTTCACAGAAAAGCTTCGTACTCGGGCCTGGGACCTTGGATTTCAATTCTGGGAATATGCCCGGGTCCAAAATTTCCTTACGGACCCTCCAGGACTGTCACATCAGGAGTCTGGGTTCGTTTACCCAAAACGTTGACCAAAGTCAACTATAGCAATATTATTATCAAAATTCATAGTTTTTAACACAGAATTCAAATATTTTCTCATAAAAAGTTGTTCGTCTTCGCGCCTGGACTGTGCACACAAATCGAGGCAACCAATTAAGAGGTTTTCAAGGCCTTAGAAGCGCAAAGAAAGGGAGATTATTAGTGATGACCCTTTGCATCGTCACTCGAGGCTTACCTCGCGCAGGCGAATCATCACTGGTTCTCGCATATATGTGGGGCGGCTCTCGCTCTCTAGCAAGATTTCAGCACTTTTAGATAGCTGCCTTTCTGCTTTGGCATGGGATACTTCATCTCTTTAGGCACAAAAACGTTGGTGCGGGCCATTGTTTTGACCATTTTGTTTCACGATAGTCATGGGAACAATTTTGGGCCAATCCGGCAAGGACTAAGGGACTTCGTTCCGGGAAACTTGAATCCGATCTCTCGAATGTCAGAGCTGAGATAATCGATGCCCAGACAGAAGCGACATTAAGTTGAACCAGGGATGATGGTGAGATGGCGATTTGCATGAAAGATGCTGCTAAAGCCCAAGCTGAACTGAAGCGTGGGCTCGACCGGGAGAAGATTGAGGAATACGTTAGCTATAGGTCCCGGAGAGAGGTACTTGAGGAGGTCAGTGTAAGGGGTTTCGTTCTCTTAGAGGAACTAGCTCTAGCTGGGGTGGACGAGCGTGCCACTCGGTTATTTCTTATTGACGTTGGGGTGGGAAAATTTACGAAGCTGTAGCCCTTTCCCATAGAGTGTAGATCTTGTCATTTTGTTGCTTTATCTCTAATATACGTAGGACATGCTGTAGATGGAGAATGCACTCTTTTTTGTGTATGTATTATAAGAAATAATTTGAAGCTTTATTTCTTCTCTCTTTTTTTATTGTTGCTTTTGACTAGTTAGGCGGTTTTGGCAAGGTCCTCATAGTTCTGGAATGGATTAGACAGACCCGGGGGTTGTTTAATTCGATCTTTGATGGGAGCAGGTGCTGGGGCCTCTGCGCCTGGCTTGGTAGTTTATGCCTAGTCCCCAAGTCGCATTGTGGCTCGCGCTTCAATGGTCCCTCAAGCTCTTTCCTACCTTCATGGGTTAATGATGATGGCTTTTACACTTCTTGGTCTAAGTGACCATACGGGCGTGTGGTTCAGAGGTTTTCTTGGCTGGAGATAATGACATTTATACCGTGCCCTTAGTCATATTGTAGCTTTTGGGTTCAGTCCTCGAGTAACGTTGCAATTCGAGCTGCAATCGACCAATAAATATTCATTATTCTCTGGCCGGTGATGGTGACATTCATGTTGTGCCCTTAGGCACATAAAAGCTTCTAGGTCCAATCTCTAAGTATTCTATCGATTCAAGCTATAATCGACCTGTAAATTTCCATGATACTCTGGCCGATAATGGTGATATTCATGTCGTTCCCTTAGGTACGTCCCAATTGCTAGGTCCAGTATCCGAGTCCCATTGTGATTCGAGCTGTAATTGACCCGTAAATTTCCATGATTCCCTGGCCGCTGATAGTGGGATTTATGCCGTTTGGTCATTTGAGACCTTTTAATATATGGCTTGGAGGCTTTGCATAGTTAAATATTTTGGCTCCTATCTCCGAATCGGGTTACGATTCGAGCTAATTTTAATCCTCTAGTTGTCTAATTTTTTTAGCTAGTGACAATGGCTCTTACAACGTTTGGTAGCAGAGACCTTTCAATATGAGGTCCATAGGATTTCTTAGCTGGCGATGATGGCCCATACACTATTTTTTTTCGGTGGGCTTTTTGTAGACAATGTATATGCTCGTTAAGGATTTTTATAGTATTTTGCCTGACCTTTTGTTGGTTCTAGAGGAACCTCAATTTCAAGTTGTTATCAGTGATGTTTCGAGCACCTTTTAAGGTTCATAACTCATAGGTCGAGTAGATCACCGCTCTTGCATTTTGGAGCCGACATCGCCGGAACATGTTTTCTCCCTGTAGAGGGAAACCTATTTCAAGTGGTTCTTTCCGAAGTATATAAAGAGTAGTGTCCTATGATTTTTAATCAACAGTCGGGTGTCCCCGAGTTGCGTTATTGTGGCTGTATCAACCATTTTGACCGTAGTCATATGCAGTTGAATATAGCCATTTTTGATCCCTAGTGATAGTTTAAGCATCTACATCGAGGGTATGCCCTTTCGAGGTTCTTACAAATGCGATGTATAACCCAAACTTTTGGATTTTTCATGCATGTTAAGGTCTTACAGTTTGTCATGCCTCTTGAGGTCTTACAGTTTGCCATGCCTATTGTGGTCTTATAGTTTAACATGTTAATTGAGGTTTTATAGTTTGTAGAATAGATCTGGTTATGCCTAGGCTGCCCTCTAGGGGTCTTACAGTTTTGGGTTTTTTAGTTGTATGGCCATTAACAGTAGTCTCCGAGTCATTGAGTTTGTTTGAGCTTGAAGACAACTTCTTGTGAGCTCGGAGTTGCCTTCTAGGGGCTTGATGAGCCTGGAGTTCCGACCCTGAGGTCATGCAAGTTATCGAATTTCTGATGCTGAGTCTCTGAGTATATTGGGGCTCATTTAAATGAAAAGCATCTGCTGCGAATATGTAAAAATCTTCCCAAAAAAATAAATGCCGAAACGTTATTCTTTATTGCTTGGCATACATATATGATGTAAATACATATTGTCCCATTGTCGCGAGCTCGATCCCTATGGGTGCGGATCCTCTGATTCTATGTTCCATTTAAGTGGTTCCATTTTTTGAACTTAGCCTACTAATTGTTGGCCCTTCCGAGGGAATGGTGCCCTTAAGAGGAGATCATAGCACGTCGTCCGACTGTGGAAGAAAGTACTACGATCTTGTCGATTGCCTTTCTTGGGGGTACGTTGCTTCGCTAATAATATTGCTAGCAGTACCTTTTGGCTAAAAGACCCGATCGAGGAGAGAGAGCTCGGCGGGTCCTATAGATTCCTCAGATCCCCGAGTGGAGTTTCAGAATTTCTGAATGCCGGGGCTAAACTGCCTGCATGTAGGTTAGTGAAATGAGAGAAATAACAAAGGAGCAGAGCAGTCCTTCCGTGATGTGGGGTATGTAGGCAATATTTTAAGGTCAGGTATGTTCCTGCTGTTTCAAGGTGCGATCCCTAATATGACCTTCTACCATGTTAAACCAGGATCGACCGAAGATGCAGTTCTACTTACCCTTTGATCACTTCAAGGGCGGAGTCATTGATGCTGGCGACGGGTTACATGGTGAAGGATTTCCTCTCGTTGCGTGTAGCTTTTTGTCGAAATCCTTTGTCCCACCTTTGTCGGGGTATTTCACCCCTTTGGTGGAGAAGGGTCTAAATTGCCTTAGGGCAGTGTGCCCGTTGTCATCCGTTATAAAATATCCGCACTTTGCGAGCTTGCCGCTCCAGTCCGAGCTCAAGCGAGCTGTATAGAGGGTGCGACCTTCCTGATTGTTGGGGTGATCGATGTCTGGAATCCATCAGAGATTCGAGGTGTGGGAGTGATTTGGTTCGTTTGTCCAAGTTGCCTTATTGGCTTTGGCCTGATGTCGTTGGTATAGTTGGTCGAAACACCTGCATTTATGAACACGTGCTTTACTTGGAAGAGGATAAACGAGGGAGGGGGTTACCAATACATGAATACGAGTCAGAGGCGAATTCTCGGTGTCCTTTCCCTTGATGCAAGGGTATTCTTTGGGTATATTCCCTGGACCCGCCTTTTCCCATCGATGAGCACTTTCTCTTTGTATTTTATGGATCTTTGAAAGGTGCCTCCACCCTTCTACTATTTTGGCAATATGTTGTGGCTTGTCAGCTTCATTTTTCCCGATATCCTTTCTCCACTAGAGCCGGATTCGAGCTTCACTGCCTGATAATACCTGGTGGCGACCTCAATTGAATAACATAGTTGTTGTTCTTTTAGGCTGGTGACTCCGCGCGCCCTGTGGTTTTTGTGTTGGGCTATAGTTCTCTTTGATGAGTCTTGGTTGAATAGGTTTGAGCCTCCTGGCGTTTGCGGGTTGGCTTATGGTGATCAGGATGTTCGGTACAGCAATTTTGAAATCGCACTCGCCTTGGCAGGATTTCCCTTCCAGTTGTACCTTGTTGAATCTGGTTCCATTAGAGGTTCCTCGAGGATGTTGTCCTCAGTCCATCTTCCTGCTATTGCAAGGTAGGTTGCATCTCAAGTCGTTCCTTCCATTTTCCGTGCGTGGATGATACCTCTATCTACTTTGTATTAGATTCTTTATCGGGGGTCTGCATAGAAATACGTAACCCGAGGGAGTTATTGGAGGGTTTTCCATGGCTCCGATTTGGGACTGGTGCCGGCGGAGGACTACGTTGGTATGGTAAGCAAGTATGTGAGGTCAGGTGCCAGGCAATGGCGTTGTGTCACGGTTCCTCTCGAAAGAGTTTCTTCAAACTTACTCACCAAGATGTGCTCGAACCCATCGTCTTGGGTATCACTACCTCTGAACGAGCATGCATAATCTTTGGTGTGCCCGTAGAGATCCAAGGTCCTTTCGCACCTAGGGTGTTCTGTCACTCCGAGCGTCTTTACTGTGGCGGGTTCGGTTACCGACTCGTCGTCACTTCACCTCTCGGATATTGGCTCATCGTAAGGAGGTTTCTCTGTCACTATTGGGTTAGGAGTCCCCGGGTGACTTCGAAATTGAGAGATAGCCAACGGACATGACTGCAACATTTCAAAAATAATATGAAGCCTAACACCTGTTCTACTCGGGACCTTGGTGTTTTGTGCATCCTGTTGGCCGCTGTGCCGTACGCTCCTATCGGTGTGAGAAGTTTCATCGGCTTATTGTACATCCTGTGAATCTGTGTTCGCTAGGATTGGTCTGGGAGAGATATCAGCACCACGGGGTGGTGCTCTAGTGGCTAGGATAGCCATGCCTTTTTCCCTGCAATTTCGAGGTTGTCGTTCTCAACTCCGTTTACCGAGCCAATTATTTTTTCCTGAAATCAAAGGATCTTGGACAAGAAAAAGTGTGAAAGATAATGTATGTTTGTATGACGAAACCAGTAAGAAAATAATCACTATAATTTTTAGCCCTATGGTGGGCGACAAACTGTTTACCGTGAAAATGGTAACAACAATTAAATTTATAAATGAAACTCTAAAAATATGTTATCTATTCCAAGCTAGTTGTTAAAGTAGTTAATGCCGAGAGAAGGAGTGCAAAGATAAAAGACAAGTTAAGACGAGGCAGTAATCAAACCAAAGAGGCCTGTTTCCCGAGCTCGGAGATGGTAGATGGGACCTCAGTGTCGGTGTTGGTATTGATCTCGGGCTTTTAGGGAGAGTCGGGGATGGGATAAAAGTTGGAGGTATGATTATGCAAAGCCTTATATTTCCAACGATGATACAGTGATGAATAAGCAAAAAAATAATAAATGCGAAGGAGGTCTCAAGCCTGCATGGATAAACCACTTAGAAGAAGAGAGAAATAGATCATTGTATTTGTGGAGAATGAAAAAAATCAACCCTTTACAAGGTGCTGCGAGTCCCCTTTATATAGGAGGGGAGACTCAGCTACAAGTAAGCGGGGGTCAGTTGCAAAGAACTGTGATGGGATGGCTTGACATGATGCTTTAGTATATACACTACCTGCCAGATGTAGTCATGTGCCTAGAATGCTTCTCCTCCTGTCCTGGCTTCATTCTTCGTCTTCTCTGACTCGGGCTTCGACAGGTTTCGAGGTCGAGAACTTGATCGTAACCCCCTACCCTCGGGGTCCCGGGGCATGCTCTGAAGTGTCTTGTTAGCGAGAAATCAAGTCTTTTGACTTTGCCACGTACACTGTATAAGTAAAGTAATGAGAGAAAATGATAATGAGTGTTGATTCATAATAAAAGTCAAAATGCTCTGATAAATTGCGTAACTATTTTGAACATTGAAGATCTTTTGCAGGAATGAAATTGTGAAAAGAAAATCATTTAGTAAAAACAACGGATAATGCTTGTTTTAGCCTTGCTACCCGGAGGCTCGTCGGGCTATAGTTGTCCTGATGGCCCAGTTATTGAGGCCTGCCCCTCTGCTCACAGCCTGTATGGAAGGTCCTTCCTCCCCCTCCTCGAGAAAAACACTACACCCCATGACATTGTCTTATAGGAACAAGTTCTTCACCGCTGCAGGTGCTTTTTTTTTTTCGTGTGACACATAAATAATGTCAACCTGTTGGAAAGTCTGCTCCAGATAAGGTATTGGCTACTCTAGCGAATAGTAATGACAACGCAATGGAGGTGATCAGTTGTTGAATTCTTCCCAGGTGTATTCATATCCCAAACCGTAGGTAGTACCATGCTTCTTGAGTTTTATGGGCTTAGCAATTCCTTTGAGGTTCATGCCGAGCCCCTTGCCAGGTTCGTACCCACTCCAATTCAGTATACACTCGATTTTGCTATCCCACCATTTGTCTTTGTCGATAACATTGACCCGTTTGATGTTGTGGAAAGTTTCTCCACCTAGATTCCTTCTTACCTTGATTGCCGGAATGGTCTAGCGACTATATATACGGTTGCTACCATCGCCATGAATGATCACTTCCTAGTGATTCCATTCGAACATTATTGGCTGATGTAGTTTTGTTGTAATGACCCCAACGACATGAATCCATGGCCGTATCAGCAGTAAGTTTTAAGATACTGGCATGTTTATCACCTGGAAATCAACATCGAACCATGTTGGTCCCATCTGCAAGCGTAGAATAATCTCACCAATGGTGGACCTCTGAGAACCATAAAAGGCTATCACATTGATTGCGCTATCTTTTATCTCGTGCAATTCTTTACCCAGCTTCTTGAGTGTTACCAGTGGACAAATGTTGAGACCGGAACCACTATGAATCAGGTTTCCGGTGATGAAATATTCCTGACAATGCACGGTGATGTGTAGTGCTTTGTTGTGCCCCAACCCTTCTTGTGGCAGCTCGTCCTCATGAAAGGTGATCTTATGGCTCTCCAACACCTGTTCTACTATGTTAGCCTATTCCCTGCCGGTGATGTTGCTTGGTGTATGCTTCACTCAGTACCTTTAGCAGAGCATTCTTGTGTGCCTCATAATTCTGCAGCAAAGAAAGAATGGATATTTGTGCTTGGGTCTTGTTTAGCTGGTCGATGACCGAATACTCCCTGTCCTGTATTTTCATCCATTGGTCATTTGGACCTATCTCAGTGATGGGTGGCCAATGGGAGGCTTAGGTGCTTGACTCAGCTAGATATTAAGGGGAATAGAATATACCAATTATTGTCATATTTTGTACTGCAATAGTATCTTCGAACCTGACCTTGCCTTTCCTCCTCGCCTCGGTTGTATAGTCTCACGTACAATTATTGTATGGAATGGTGTTACGGTCGACATTGCCACAAGTATCGGCGTGGATATCCTTACCCCCAACGGAGCATCTGCCTTGGCTGGCAAACCTGCAACCTCAAATGGCATGGGTGCATTTGCTGGAGACATGAATTCAACCTCAATAGGTGCTGGTGCCTTTGCAGATGGTGTTGTTTCAAACTTAAGTGGCACAAACTTATTCACCTCAGCGTCCTCGGACGATTGAATTTGGACTATGATTGGATTAAGAGTAATTATTGGTTTCTTTGGGTCATCAACTTCCATGTTCAACCCGATTGATCCCTCGAGATCCCAGTCATCTTCTACTTCAATCATGTGGATACCTCCACCATTATGGTCTAACAGAGGATTGTTGAAAATATTTGGAGCTGGTTCCCTTGCCACAATAATCTTGTTATTAATCAAGGCATATATCTTGTCCTTCAAGGAGCGGCACTAATCAATGGTGTGACCTTTCATGCCGAAGTGGTATGTACATAATTTGTTTGGGTTAACCCACTGAGAAGGGTTCTCAGGGGTTGCAGCATGGGGGTGACATAACCAGCAGCTTTGAGTCTCTCATACAACTGGTCAATGGGTTCAGCAATGGTTATGTATTGTTTTAGAGGTCTGCGATCAAAATTAGGATGGGATCTAGGGAAGTTTTGGCATGCAAGAGGTGATTGATATTGGGATGGTTGAGTATTATAGGTTTGGTCGACTTGAGCGGGTTGAGAGTATTTGGGTGAAGTAGGTTGATATGTAGGAGGTGGTAGTAACTGATAAGTTGATGGTAAAACTTGGTATGAGGGTGAATGTGCTTGGTAATTTGTGGTTGTTTGATATATGAGTGAGGTGCTGGGTAAGTTTCGTATTTGAGGGAAGATTTGGTCCTTTGTGCAACCATCACGGCCCCTACGTCCCTCTTCCCGAACACACCACCAAACTACAAGGCCTTATTTTTATATTGAAAGGCCTTGAAGTTTGTAACCATGTCACTTTTGATACCTTTCTCAATTTTTTCGCCCAGTTTGATAATGTCAATAATTTATGGTTCTTAATAATCATCAGTCGTTCATAATACTGCGGGTCCTAAGCCCGGATAAAGAACTTGTTTATTTGCTCCTCTTCTAAGGAAGGTCTGACCTTAGCATCTTAGGACCTCTAGCGAGTAGCATACTTGCAAAACATCACTGTGGGCTTCTTCATTAGATTCTCTGTATAGAATACATTTGGCCCATTCTCTGTATTAAACCTGAACCTGTCCATAAAGTCAGACGGCATGCATACTCAGCTTGACCACTTTTGGTATCTTGGCTGATGTACCAAGATAACACATGTCCTTTCAAACTCCTCATGATTAGCTTCATGTGGATTCTCTCGTCTTTCCCTACTCCTGCCAACTTGTCATAGTTATGTCCTTAGATGGACCCTTAGATCAAACATTTCTAACTTATGAGGTTTGTACCCCCAAGGTAGTTCAACATTAGGTTGTGTGTAAAGATTCTCATAGTTCAGCCCCTCGATTCCTTTACTTCCATCAACTCCCTGTATCCGGCTAGTCAATTTCTTAAGTTCCTCAACCAGGTTTCTGTTAAGCATATCCTTTTTGTCAAACCAAGGTGTGCTGGAGATGAGTTGGGTGGAGTGTGGCATGGTCTCCACATAGATAAGAGTGTTATAGTGCCCTGGTGTGTGGGTGTGGAAATGGTCATTTATGGAGTTTTGAGTTTCTGGGACGAGTAGTGGAGTGGTTTTTGCATATGGCAGGTGTTGCATTGGGTCTTTGGTTGAACAGTCTGATGGTGAGGAACGAGATGATTCTGTTTCTTTGGGAAATTTTAAGGAGATGTAGGGTTTTGAGTGTTGTGGAAATTTATATCTGGGGCGCTGAGGGATAATGACAGGCTTGCCAGGTTCCGAACCTGATCAAGCTCTTCTTGGAATTTCAGCAACTTCTGTTCCAGTTGTGACACATTCTCCTTAGGAACCTGAGTACCATGGCATTAGCGGCCTCTACCCGTTCAGTTGGATTATCCTTCCTAACGTTGTTCAAATCTTCCATCTTGATTTTGTTCTTGTTTTTGATAATACAAAGAGGAGAAGTGGGTGGAGGGCCCCTAGATTTCGTGGAATAAGATGATTACGCGAGAGTGAACGAACTAACCTTTGGGGAGGGGAATAATAAAAACAAAAAGGTAACCAAGTTAGTGAGGATCATAGAAAGTATTTCAATATTTAAACATATAGTGTGGGAATGTAAACCGTGTCCTAATTTAGGGACCTCTTTGAGCCCGAGGTAGGCCTAGCGACAAATTGGTTTGGAGAACTTATAATTCTAAATTCCTCATTTTATTTATAAATAATAAGATGAACCCCAAATTGACACTAAACATAAAATAAAAAGTCACTAATGGCCATTGGCCTTATTACATTTTTATAAAGCAAAAAGATAAACTCCTATCTACTTAATCCCCCAAGGACCTTCCCCGGATTCGGCATCCTTGGCTCCATCAAACAGCTTTCCCGACTTGCGAAGTCTCGACAATAGTTATACTCTGGCTAGATGTCCGCCTTCAGTCCATTCAACATTTTGACAATCTTCAACCCTTTTGAGAAATTTCTCTCTAGTTCCATTATGCATCGCTCCAAGTATCATAGGCGCTTGTTAGCACCGACATCCATGTCCTTCCATTCCTCAATCAGTTTCTGGTTAGACTCTTGTATCTCGTGGTGTACGCTTTCGTACTCACGGATCCTTTTTCACAGTTGGTAGTACTTGATCTGTGCCTCGGCCGTTTCATCTATAATCCTCTGACCTCTAGCAAACCCTGGCTAGCCCATACCATCATGATTCTCTTCCAACCAAACTGAGTAGAAAGGAGAACAACCAGCATGATACTTGTCTAGCTCGATGGTATCTCTCCCCATAATGATATTTTAGTGCCACATATGCTGAGCTTAGCACTTGTACAGACTATAATCATTAAGGGTGTAGGACCAGGTTGGTTCTATTTTTATCAAAATCGAACTAAACCAACTATATCAGTTTGGTTTGGTTCGATTTTGTCAGATTTTTTGGGTTTTCGGATTTTTTTTGTTACATGACAATTATTTCAATCTTACTTTGTTAAAATTACAGATAAGGATTTGATAAGTGAATATACGTTTACTAAATATGGAAAAAATTGACAAACATATGATCTATTAATATATTCTAATTGGAGAATTTTTTTATTAACACATGATAGTTTTTTCTTGGTCGTCTAACAATAATGTTTTGTTAATTTACGCTTTCAAGGTTAATACATGGGATGATCCCAAATATTTGTACATTTTCTAAAGAAAATTTACGATAAAGTCTTAAAAGAATAAATAAAATTTATATATTTATATGACGGTTTAGTTCGGTTTTTTTACTCAATACCAAACCAAGTCAAACCAAATCGAGTTAGGTTTTTTAACTGGTTTGGTTTGATTTTCGATTTGGTGCGGTTTTCCGATTCAGTTTTAACATCCCTAATCATCACATTGGAAGTCACCTCTAAAATGACTCATCTTGTCAACCCTAGGTATAACTTGATTCCTACCAGCTTGCCTCATAAGTCGAAGAGGGACGTAAGGGTTTGTTCCTCTCAGCCCGATCAATATCAGGTAAGGTGCATCTCTGGATCGGGGGATGAACTCCTCGATTGGGAACCACTCGAACATCCATTTTGAACATGTTCTTCAGTTAGATTGTCAAATAGCTCAACCCATTCTTTGGCATTCTAAGGTTTAGCGAACATATCAGGGATGTAATTCATTCACTTTGGATGATGGAAAGTGATGTGATCATCCCAGTCCCTTCGTTGAATCTCTTGTCGGTATTCGCCATTCTAGAGATGTTCCATGAGTCAGAGTTGAAGTAATAAATTGCAGCCTTCGAAGTGTTTTGCTCCTTGTTGGCAGTTCTCCATTGCTCGGTATATGTCTGCGCTACCCACCAATCCCCTCTATTAGGGTCTTAGTTACCATAGCCAACCTAGTATGGATTATCCTTTCCTTCATCAGAAACCCGGTAAGCCCCAAGAAATAAAATATGAAGATGAAAACCCTTCGGTGGATGTGTCCCAAGGATGTAATGGTACACTTGCCAGGGTAGGTACGGTAGGATTTTCTGTTACCGTACCTTTCATGCAGGTAATGAAAACGGATGTATTCAGGCATGTCAATTATGTATTCTTCATCAAACCCATCATTTTGAGAAAACACCTACCTTTGCGGTTCTCAAGCATTAGCAAACCCAGCATTTCCCACACTAGACCGGTCAGTCCTCTTATCTCCTCCTGCAAGGGCATTATTTCAATGTCCCCAAAGCAGAACACGACCCTTTCATAATCCCAAAAAAGTGTGACAACTTCTATGATCATGTTGTTAGGTTGGATCTCCAGGAGGGATGGTAGATTTTCCAGGTATTTTCTAATGAGATTTTTGTCACTGGAGTGCAAATCGCTCCACCAGCTTAACAGTCTTGAGTGAATGTTGGTGACCATGTCGAATCGGGGGACTTCATGCCTTATATTTCTGTAATACAAATAAGTTTAGGCCTTTACCCCCACTAGACATGACTGTTTAATATCCACAATCAGCATGAAGCATTTAGTTCTCAAAATAAATGCACAGAACATGATGATTTCTGTTTGGGTTTAGAGAAACCTAGTGGACTTTGGACAAGGCTATATTAAAGGATCAATTTGTTGACAACATATTAACCTGGCTAGGTTTGACCACTATGCATGCACAATTTGAACAGAGTAAGGTTCCTATAGGGTTTTAGACTGGTACCCTTGAGTGGACAACTCAAGGAGGAATGCACGTAACTGTCAACTGCACCACTGATCAACTAGTTTTACCGCAAATACGCCTTTTCGAATTTAAGGGGTAATGATATAAGAAGAGTGCAACCACTCATTAAAAGCGTTGCTATAGTATTTTTTTGGTACGAGTGGAATATGGTGTCGAGCATGATTATGCAATTATTAAAAACATGTTGGCACGTATTTGCACGTTAAGAAAGCGATAAATATAGCAGTTTCATAATTGTAAGTAGCAATAAAGGAAGGAAACAAAGAAGATATGTAAGTTTTACAGTTTAAAAGGAAATTAAATGCTGAAAAAAATTTAAACAAGTAATTGCACATAAAGGAGGTCCAAATTTACAAGAACAATCTGAAATGGTAAAAGCCTAAAGATCCCCAGCAGAGTCTCCATGTTGTCGCGGCCCCTTTTTCTCTTCCAGTCAGAGAGGAGTCCGGTTCGACATTCATGGGGCGAAATGACTCATTTACTTTTTTTAAAATTGGGTATTTTGAAGAGTCGCCACCTAACGATTTAAAGGTGCGTTAGGGAACCTATAAGGTTCAACTACAACTATGTTTGATAAACAAAGACAGGGTAAGGTCTTAAAATTATCCTAAGGGGAAGGTGTTGGGCACCCCTCAGGATCGACTAGTGTGGTTCCCGGCTAGACAATTTTTTGTGAATTTGTTCAATTATCAAGTAATTAAATAAGACTCAAAGAAGAGGAGATTTAAGTTAAACACAAGCGTTTGAAAATAATTATTGAAGGGCAAGGTTTGAAATATTTATAAGCTAATCATGCTTGTAAAAATAAAGGGGGTCCTAGGTTTGTTTGTAATATGGAACACCTCAATGCAATATTCAGTATGACACTCCTCAGAAGAGGGGATGCACATGGTATTAACACACCGGTCATCATGTTCGTATATACCCTTCCCACCCCGCGAAGGTATTAAAGTGCGGATTGGTCTCAACCTCTATTGTGTGCTATTAACTGTCCCATACTTATCAGTCTCGAAGGAATTAGGACTAGTATTCCTAGAAGAGGGAGGTTTTAGGCTGACTCTTAGGTTTAAAGTTAAAAGGCTAAGGCTACATACAAAAACACATTGGACTGCATTTAGAGGGAAACATGTAAGCAATTATAAGGCTCATGTATAACTCCACAAGTAATGCATGTAAATAACACGAATTAAACCCAATAAAGGTATGAATTTTAAAATCCTAAAGCATGGAGTTTGAGTCAAAACCTTATTCATTATATATCTCAGAAAAGAAGTTCGAATCTGGCCTGCCTGCTGGTTGTAGCAATTGATATTTAATAAAGGCAATCCTAGTTTTATTTAAATAGTTACCTAAGGCTTTCCTAGGTGTAATAGTGGTGTCCTATGAGCATGATATTTATTTTTATTTGGAATGCAGTAGAGTAGTGATAATTCTAAAAGGGCAACTTGAGATCCTATAGACATGCTTTCTAATGATATTAATGTAAGGCAGCGTCTGAAAACTTATTAAAGAAGTGGTAGATTAATTAACTAGTCCAATTCATAATAAACAGCGTGAACAAAATGACTTTTCCAACTAAACTAATTATAAGTTCTATAGGCATGATTTATATTATAGCTATTTGGATCCTATAGGCATGGTATCTAAGTGTTAAAGTTGACTTTGGACTTATAGGCATGATTTGTAAAGAGATGAATATGAATACATGATGTAATGAAAACTGAAGTTTAATTATTCTACACCCTAGAGGCATGATATCTAATTATAAAGCTTATTTTAACCCTATAGGCGTGATCTCTATTATAAAAGCCGTTTAGATCCTATAAGCATGATTTCTAATTGTGTAAAAGTAAAGCATGCATAATTTAATTTACACCAGAGAAGATCCTATAGGCTTGTTATCTAGCATACCATATTTGAATCAAAATAAACCATAAAGGCATGTTATCTACCCAATTTACCCATAAAATACAACTACCCACCCTTTTCACTAATCACGCCAATATTATTTACAAATTATTACAGGCCAAATGTTTGAATTACAAAAGAAGTGCAGAAAAAAGAAATTACAACCATAGGAATCCTGATATTTACTTCCTTCTGAGGTATGTAATGAATCACTTGAATGCCAATTATTCCGAAGCCTTTCTCATACATGGGTGTGTCAAAGTTCCCTAAGAACCTCAAGGGATCCCGGGCAGTGATCACATCCAGATTTGCATAACCAGATAGAGCGAGTGTAGTGTGGAAGGGACAACCCATATATGTTAAAGTTCAGAGGGAGCTCAAGGGTCACAAGGCAAGGCTCACACAAGAGGAGCGGAACCTAGATTCCAAGAATATAGTGGAAGTGCAGAACACATGTTGGAAGAGATTTATTTAAAAAATCTGGACTGATGGTCCATTTTGAAAGTAATTAGTGACAGAGGCGTATGAAATCAATAGTAGTAGTAAAACTCAAAACTACACAGAATCAGTAGTCATAAAAAGGAGATCAAGGGATTTTGGGGATACATTTGTCTGTAACCACATGACCCCAGCAGGGCTTTACTTTGGTCATGCACAACAATAGCTAATGCTTGCATAGCCACAAACCAGCCAAAGGAACACAAACACATAGAGGGGATATGGGGGTTTGGGCTTAATAAGGCAGCAAGTACACAACAAGTAACTGACAGAGCATGCTTCAAAACACACATAAAGGAAACATTAATCTAAGGGGAAAAGGAAACATATTACAACATGCTAGTAATGTAACTCGACTGCAGAACCACAAACAAAAGTAGAAAAGAATGAGGGAAACTGGAACAACTAAAGAAGCATGTTGTTGTTGAGGCTTGAAAAAATTAACTAGGACATACCAGTAGAGAAGGAAAGTACAAAAAGGAAAATTAATAAGAATTCCACAGTCTAGCCTAGGTTTTCAATCGGCTAGACAAAGCAATACAACAAGTAGTAGTAGAGAAAGAGAGAGTTTTTAGAGTAAGTGTGTGTTTTGAACTCAAATTATTCGTGTGTTTAAAGAAAAAAAGGGTAGGCCATTTATAGCTTTGAAAACAACTGAATAATATGGCAACAAGTAAGGTTTTATCACAGACATGGAAATAATCACAATCATAATCTATTACCACAAGTACTTCCCTTTAATCAAGGGAATCACGGATTGAACGGCCATTGACATGGTTAATTAAGGAAAGAAATAAGTTTGAGACAGATTGATCTTGCAATATATGGGGGTAGTTAATGTATGAAGCAAATAATTGAGACTAAAATTATTCAGACTAAGTACAAAATATGATTAATTTTGGGAAAGGATTCAGTAAGGTCAAATATCACAGTAAAGGAAAGGAATCAATCACTTTTAAACAAAATGAGTAAAAATAGTGGTTAATAAAAACCTTTTGCAATCAGTCACCACATTGAGGGAATCAGAATCAATCAAGAAAGAGTCATGATTCTACACCTTGACATATAAATAGAACGAACAGAAATATCAGTCATCCAAGGCCAAACACATTGGAAAAAGAAATAAATGGATGTATACAAACATGAAGCAATAACAAGAGTAAGAAAAGGCTCAGTAGTCAATAAAGTCAAATAGTCAGGGCTCACACGTAGAGCCAAAATGAAGAAATCAGTAAAACTGATAAAGAGAGTAAGAAAAATTAAAGGTGTCACAGTAACAGGTGAGGAAAACCTTTTAATAATTTCGGGTTTCAACAGTTGTCAAGAACTCAGAATCATATAAGTCGAAACGAGGACAAAGAACTTAATCGAACAAGTATACACTCAAACAACAAGGATAGTTTTAGAAATCGGATAAGACCAAAAAAGACCTAGGGTTTTCAACATGCCGAATCAAGTATATGGAAAGCATAACCAAGTCATTTG
This sequence comes from Nicotiana benthamiana, assembly GCA_034376525.1. Lineage (NCBI taxonomy): Eukaryota > Viridiplantae > Streptophyta > Magnoliopsida > Solanales > Solanaceae > Nicotiana > Nicotiana benthamiana. Next base: position 123,742,138 of record CM067338.1, on the reverse strand, counting down.
AACTTAGTCAAATCATAAAAAAAATTAAAATTATAGAAGAGCTCTTTTTCTTAAAAATGTAAGAGAAAAACCTAATCGTTGAATACAAAGAGTCACTTTGAAAGAAAATCGGAGAATCTTTGATAAAACTTTTAAGAAGTTCAAAATATGCATAGATCTAAGATAGATCTGAAGAAATTGAAATATCTTAAAGTTTAGGATTTTAGAGAACTTGAAAAAGTGAGAAAGACTTTAAAAAGTTATTGATCTAGCCAGATACGTCAAGGATCTGACTTCAACAGCCATGGATGTCCGGAGAAAGGCCATGGATAGAAGTTGAGCAAGGACCGGACCAAATTTCTTCGAGATCAATCCATGAAATCACATGAACAGGCCACTAGAGGATATAAGAGGTCGGTATACATCTCAAACGGCCATGTGCGTCCATGAATTAGGTGGGGATTGAGGTGGATTAGGGTGGAATTGGGTGGTAGTGGCTAGGGTTTATATGTAGCTGCAAAAAGAATTGAGAGGAGTGGGATTCAAAGGTGGTTGGTGGTGAGAAATGAGTTAGGGTAACAGGCCGTTTAGGTTTAATTGGGTCGGGGAAATTGGTTTGATTTGGGTTTAAATTTAGGCTAAATTGTAAATACAAATGGGGAGTTATTTAAATATAATATTATTTCTTTTTTAAATTAAAAAATGTAAATAGTTTTTGAAAATAAATTAGAAATATTTAAATGATTTATGACACATAATTAACAATTTAAAAATATAAGAACCCATTTAATAAATATAAGACTATATTAAACCTTAAAATGGCTAATATTGCAATTATATGTAATTTATCTTTAAAAATACTAAATAAAAATATAAAAATGTGTAAAAATTATCTTAGCCATATTTTGTCATAAATATGAAAATGCAATAGATGAATCATCAAAAATAATAATTTTGGAAATAGTTATTGGAATTTTATGGATAAAAATTACGAAAAAATAATAAAATACTTGGATATTCTGCAATTTTAATCTGCCACTTTGTTACTATACTCATTTGTAATCTCATCACAGAGTATGTTGCAAACTCTGTGATGATCATAAAATATTTGGTCCTGTCAAGTTCGCATTTTTGGCATTCCTGTTAATAAGTGAGGTTGTCAAGCCTCAATAGGATTTAGTATGGTAAGTTTAGCCCGGTATGTGTTATATGGGTAACAATACCGGTGCTAATGCCTCCTTATTTGTACTTTTCCTAATTATTGTATTTTATTTTATGCTATTAATAAAAACCTAGCCTTAGTCTGTTGCCTAGTGGATTACCAAAAAAAGAATAAGTTATTTTACATATTGAAATATATAAGAAAAATTGGGTATCAACAGCTGCCCCCCTTTACCCGGGAAAGATGAAAGAGTTATCGGGTAAAGATATGATGGCCAATTTTGATCGAGCGGAATGGCTTGAAGATGCTTTTAGGGCATAACCTGGCTTCTAAGCTGCCTACGTATCCCTGATTTTAAAGAAATCAGGAATATGTAGTTCAGGATCTGTTGGCGGAGTACGCCGATGGAGACTTTTAAGAACGAACACAATATCTAGAGCCGGGTGAGTGACATGTTTACGTGGATGATTAATGTTTGATATGACCGGGGGAACTAGAATGGGATCGCTTCCACCGAGATGGCTGTTACTATCTAGTTTACATGCAATTAGGAACAATACAAGCGTAGACTATACATAAATTTAAACATGATGCAGATTCCCATCGGACTATGAATGTTGCCTTTGGACAGTTAGGATGACTTCCTTTGACCATGATGTCCTGGTCCATGAAGAGTATGATAAAGGATTTGCAAACAAGGAAATGATGCTCTCGAACTTTGAGGATGGTGCCTCTGAACCATGATGCCTTTGAATTATGATATGCAAAAGATTGAAAGGGATCCTTAGGCCATGCCATGGTGTTCTCGGGCTATGAAGATGGTTCCTCTGAACGATGATTCCTTCGGATGAGTTGGTGATATTTCAGCCCATGAAAGATGGGGTAATATGATGCGGATAAGAAAGAACTTCGTCTTGCGAATTGAACGTCAAAGACTAACTCGTAAGAGAAACGAAATAAACAATGCTTGAGATAGTGCTTACTGTTGAAGAAAATTGGAGGCAGAGCTTAGCCTCAGAAAGAATAATGATAGCCTTATGAAGATGTAGATGGAGACAGTGTTTAATCACAGAAAGCATAATGGTTTCCTTATACAATGCAAATGCATATTTAGACAGATTTTAGTCTCGGAAGGCGGAATGCTAGCCTTATGCAAAGATTCAAATGCACAGAGAGGTAAAGCTTAACCTCAGATTGGTTGGTGTGATATTACAGGGTCCGAGGGACATTCTGTGTGTTTCTGATCATTTCCCTTGTTTTTGACTACTAATGCTACTGTTTGGTTTTGTCCATCGCGACCGCAACAAGGGAGTCACATTCGCGGAAGGTATTCTAGCCTTCATGTTCGCAGAAGTAAGAGCGTATTCACGTAGGTACAATTGAGTTATTCATCACATTCACGAAGATGAGACAACAACATTGTTGAGTTTGGACTTTGCGATCGCAAAGGTGGTTCCGTGATCGCAATATGTATACCTGGGCAGACCACTTAATTATTCTATTTCGAGGGTCTTGGTTATTTTGTCATATATTGAGTTATAGAGCTCGGATTTAGGTGATTTTGGAGGAAAATGTCACAATTTGGATTAAGATAAGTATTGTTTACTCAGATTTATTATTTATTCATGATTCCAAGCTTGATTTTAGTGGCTGATTGATGAATCTAAGGAAAAAATTGGGAATTTTAGTAAAAACCTTTGTAAAAAGAATGATGATTTATGGGTCGATTTGAGGTCATAATTGGATGAAACATATATATTTTGACTCATATTAGAATGGGTATTTAGGGATTTAGAAGTTCAGTCAAGTTCTGCGGTGCAAGCCCTGGGTTGACTTTGCATAATTGAACGAAGATCGTAGCTTTATCATTTGGGCTTGTTTCCTATGATGATTATTGATATTATTAAATTATTTTTACTAGATTGGACCTGTCTGGAGGTTGGTTTGTTCGGGAAGGCTTTCTTAGAGTATTGACTTAGCTTATTTGAGGTCAGTATTTTAACTAACTTTGTGTGGGTCAATTTTATCTTAGGATTTGGTGTAACATGAATTATTTATGCTATGTGAAATGACATCTACATAAGGTGACGGGTGTGTACACGAACATATGTGTGGTATTTAATCAGACTAGACCTTAGGCTATTAATACGCCTTAAATTGGGGTTGTTTGTTATATAAAACATGTTTTATTATTGTTCTCTCTCCGCAATTATATTATTTCTATGATTCTTGTACATATTGATATTGATATGTGTGCTACATCTTGTTGTGACTTTGCTATTGTTGTTTTGGCACCTTTGTACATGTTGTGCGGGTGTTTGTTATTGTGTGGAGTATAAAGGTAGTGAGATGCGCATGTGATGACACAAGGATGGTGTTTATTGATGCGCATGCATCAAGTTAAGGGAGCTTGCGCGCGATGCAAATAGGAGATTATTCCATTGGGATGCACACACAACAAGATAAAATTGCTTACGCGCGTGTAGCTATGTAAGAGAAAATATGTCATTATGAAGCTCATGCAGGGTCATAGGGTTGCTTGTTGATTATGCTATGTGGTATTTTAGGATGATTCTTGATGTTATTCTTGTGTTGGTTCTGATTGATAATTTGAACATATACTTGTTTTCCTTAATATTTTACTTTGTGCTTTAATATTTAATGGTTAATGTGTCGTGTTATCACATGCCCTATTCTTTGTTGATATTTATTTTGTTATGCTTTCCTTTGTCAGTTTTGTATTGATATCCAGCACAGGTTATTTGACTAGTGAGTGTCTTGACTTGAACCTTTCACTACTCCACCGAGGTTAGTCTTGATACTTATTGATCATGTCCAAATGCATGCCTATAATAAGGAATGACACGGTCATTAGCAATAATAAAACCCAACAAGGTGTCGGGATCGAATCCACAGGGAGCTGAGATGGGAATTAGTTGTATATATTTACATTGAGCACTGTCGATGCCCCCTTTTTCTAATGCGAAATTGGGTTCACGACATTTGGGAAGACAACTCTATTCCCTTCCGAGAATTGGGTTTTGAAATTTGAGAGTCACCGCCTACTGATTATAGTGCTTCATGACACTTTAAGAAAGGTTTGAGTTGAAGAAACCCGAGATTAAGTCAAGGGCTAGAAATTATCTCGAGGGGAAGGTGTTAGGCACCCCTCAGGATCCACAAGTGTTGTCCCCGTCCATGTTACAATTGTGACTTTACAAGTAAACAATCATGGCTCAAACAAGGACATTGAAACAAAATTGAAACAAAATTGAAACATGTGAAAGTAAGTAGAAAGAGAGCAGAAATTTAAAAGGTTTAAACAACTCGAAAGATAACAAACAAAGACGAACAAATGAAAGGGGTCCTAGGTTTATGATTAATATGGATCACTTCAATGCAATACCTAGCAATCACTCCTCAAAGAGGGGTCGCACGTGATATTAGAGCATCGGTCATCATCTCCATATCCTACCCTTCCCACCCCATGACGGTTATTTAAACGCGTGAATTGGTCACGAATGCTTATTGCGTGCTATACCCATCCCATGCTATAAGTCCTAGAGTGTATTTAGGACAACTATTACTACAAGGTAAGGACTAGGTTGAACTCTTAGATTTAAAGGACAAAATGCTAGGCGCCATACATAACAAATAGGACTACACATAACGGGAACATAGAAAAGGCAAATAAGAGGCTCACGAATCCCTCTTCAAGTAAACATGGAATTAGCACGTCTCAACCACATTTAAGGTCTTAGAAAGAGTTTAAAAGCAGTAACATTGAAAAAGACAAGTTGCAGTAGAAGCAGAGGGTTTAAAACAGAGTGCCTTAAAGAATGTCTGATTATCAGAAATATAAATAAAAGATGGCAACAACTTACAGCAGTTCAGGAATTAGTAAGAGTATAGATAAACTTGTTAAAACATACTTTGAAAATATAGTTATGGTATTGCAATAACTTGCCAAGGCATAGGATAAATAGGAAACAACACGATTCTGGACAAGCAAACAACCCAGTAGAAAACATGATAAAATAGAGGTACAATTCCGAGGTTATCTCAAAAATAGGACTGGAGTTTTAATAGAAACAGAGTAAAACTTTATAGAGGATATAAGGAACGAAGTTCAGGAATTTAAAAGGGGCTGAGTAGCCTGAAACATGATTAATCGATTGTATTAAGCCTAAAGCTTGCCTAGATGTTGTATACATTGCCTAACTACCTTAGAGGTGAATATCCATATTAATACAGTTTTGAAAGAGAATATGCAGTTAATCAAACTTGTCTTATTAAATTTAACAATCAGCGAGGCGTTCATCAATTGCAACTCAGATGAAATAAAAATCCTAAGTAACATGATATCTACTGCATATATAGCTCCTAGAGCATGGTCTCTAAATGCAGTAGTAATTTTATGACAGTTGTTTGTTGATTAGTAACTGATTACAAAGTGGGTATAATAATCTGAAAGTAAAGAGTCTAAACAAGATATCTATATGTAAGATGAATGTCTTACACATGGTTTCTCTTGCACAAATAGATAACTAAAGCCCTATAGACACGTTATCTACCCATTAATTAAACCAAACATGCACAATCCCACCCCATTTCACTATAGCCTGAATAAGTTGTTTACAAATTATTACAATCCAGGAAAGATGAATTACATAATGAAAAATAAAATAAGAAGTTACTCTATAGGAAGCCTTTAACGAGGCCCAATTCTTCCAACCTCACTTCTTTCGAGTTTCACAGCCTTTTCCATGGTTTGGGTGCTGTAAAGCATTCTAAGGGCCCATTGGGGTCCTTGGCCAATACCAGCACGTAAACACTACCAAAATGTTGAACAAGTGCGATGTGAAATTACCAGCCTTGTGCATCAAAGTTCAATGGGTACTCAGAGGCCCAAGGCAATGCTTAAACGAAGGGGATAAAACCTAAACTCTAGGCGTAGTTAGAGTGTGATAAAATTTTATTTAAAGAAATTGAGTTGAAAAAAAATTCATAAATGATCCATATAGAACTAGCTTTGAAGAAAAAAATGTGATAATTCTGACAATCTCAGAACCGAAATACCACATCTTGTTCCGTGAAGTAAAAACAAATAGGGAAAAAGGGGAATGGGGACATGTAGTTCACATGTAAAAACACAATTTCACATACACAGACATTAAAGAATAGCATTTCAGAATTTAGACAGCCACACTAGGTTTCAACCAAAATGGATCAAAATTACATGCTGATAATGTATTGGAGCTAGGAGGTAGGGGAAAACATGCATTAAGCAAATCAATAGGCATGCTGGACTAAGAAAAGGACATTCTAATTAATGAACTAACACATGGGCATGTTAGTTACATTAAGAACATCATAACCATAAGCAAATGCATAGAAGAAACAAAATAAATTTCAGTATTTATAAAAACATATTATTTTCGAAGATACAAATCAAATAGAGGACATGCCAGTCGAGGATGAGATCGTATAGGGCAGTAGTATACAGGGAAGTGAGAAGTAGTATATTGACCAAACAAGTAGCACTGTATAGAGCAGTATAATAGTAAAGCATTCCTAAAGTCACTCAATCTTGGCTTCCAACCGATTGAGTAATCAGCAGTCAACAGGGAAAGTGATCGGGGATGTGTAGAAAGTAGGAGATAACACTGAGTACGCTTATGTGTGTAAGAGATAGTTCAGAACAATGATTGTTTTTGTTCGTGTCTATGATAAATGGAGGGTAAGGTATCTATTATTCTCAAATTAAGTGGAAAATAAGGTAATACACATAGATTGATTATAATTATAGAAAGAATACCTATTATAATCAATTAAGAACTTGGATTCCTTTCAATTAGGGAGTAATAGCTCAAACGATACAAATTGTACATTAGAAAAATAATGATATGCAAGACTGATATTCCATACTAGGAGTAGAAATGGTATGGTGCATGTGATAGGGACCAAGAACAAAAGTAATTACAAGTAAGGAAAGTAAAAAAATAAAAATATATTGCATATAAACAGATGGATAATAGAATGATTTTGAAAATAATTAGTTCAAGAAATCACGGGAGAGATGAAAAATCATCGGGAATCAGCATCAAGCAAGGAAAACATCTCGCAAACAAACATGCAATTCAAATTATTGCAGAACTTCCAAAGAAATCATATACAAAAATAAGTGATTCAAATAGATACACAAAATCGATAGAACATTAGTAAATAGAACATATAGGCCTATTTAAACACAATAGGCACAAAACCAAGAACCCTAAGTAAGAAATCACAAAATTAGTGGAACCTCAGAACAAAAGTAAAGCATAGAAAATGGGGAATAACCCAGAAGATCAAACAAACAAGCAGAAATACAAACACAAACATATAGTATTAGAAAAAAAACAGAAGATCTTCGAAAGAGGTTCGGAAACCCTAGTTTTAAAAAGAAGAACAAAACGCAGAGAACTTGAGCAATCAAAGAAATCGAGTAGAGTAGTGTAAAATAGAAAAGAATAAGTTAAAATCAATTTTTTAAAAGATAGAGATTAAGAGGTCTAGGAAGAAATTAAGGTTTCATAATAAACAAGTGAGAGGTAAGGAATCCGACTGTGAAACTTGTTAATAATGATGTTCGTAGCACCATCAGACCATAAACCATCGGAGAAAGGCCGGAGACAAACCTGTAAAGGCTTCTGATGACCACCTTGTATGGTGGAGGCTTCTAGAGCCACGAAGACGGAGGGAATCTATGAGACAAGGTTTCACGGCGGTGGGTGGTCCAGAGAAGTGTGGCTGGAGGTGGACGAAGAGGCGATGGCTTAATAAGAGATGAGAGACAGAACCAAAATGTTCTAGAGAGAAGGGAGAGCAAATATTAGCATAGTGAGAGAGAGAGAGATAGAGAGAGAGACCATCTCTAAAGTGAGGGGTTGGGAGGGTCATTAGGTTTTAATTAGGAAATAAAATCTGGGCCGTTGATCTTATGCGATGAACGACTCAGGTAAGTGTTGATACCCAATTTTACCTATGTATTTTTGTATCCAAAATACTTCCAAAATAGCTTGTGAATGCATATATAAGCACATACAAAGGGTTGGTATTTTTCTATGATTTTTCAAGCGTTTTAAAACCAATTTATAACTTATTGTGTACTATAAAATCCAATATTTAACCTCTAATCTTGTTATTTGATAAATATTTTATTTTATTATCTCATTTACATAAATAATATAATTTATGTAATTTTTACAGGATTTTACAAAGCCATTAGGTAATTTTTAAACTGCAACTGCATTAAATTGCAAATTTAGCCTATTTCTCGATTTAATATGTATTTCAAGTATAAAATCATTTCTGATAATTTTTAGTTGCTTCCTAAATATATTTTATTAACTCAGCATCTTTATTGGAGTTTTACAAAATTGTTTACCATTTTTTATAAAATTAAATTGGGAAAACAACAATTTAAATTATAGCCCCTTTCTATTTCAATTTTGGCCCAAATTGCACTCCCAATTAACCCAAGTTACATTACCCAATTCTCAATCCACTCGACCCAAACCCATTCAAACCAACCCGACCCATTTACCCTTTTAATCATGGTCGTTGATCACTCAGATCAACGACCCACGTTCTAACATACCAAATTAAACCCCTAACACCCCTAACCCTGCATTCATTCTCCCAAACTAGACGCCTTCACACCCTAAATGCTCTCTAGGTTCTCTGAAAACCCTAGTTGCCTCTTGCTCACTTCACCGGCGTTCATGTCCAAACAAGCCCTAAAATGCCTTCATCCGTTCACTATTCACCTCTCCTGGTCCTTGGGTTCGAAGATCGGAGCTGTATTTTGAGGGTGGTTGGACCAAAATTCCTCCAATGGGTTTTTCAGCTGTTTCTAGGCTTTCTCCGGCTAGTCTTAAGGCTCGGATTCGTTTGCCGGCTCCGATGAGTCCATTCGAGGCTTTTCTTGATGCTTTGAGACCTTTCACTGAAAACCTTAATTTCTCGAGGTTCTTCTCCGTGTTTACTTTTACTAATCTCTGTCTCCATCTTGCATTGCATAATGCTATTCTCTGCCTTCCGAGGTTAAGCTGTACCTCCATCCTTGCATAAGGCTATCTTCTGCCTTTCGAGACTAAGCTCTGTCTCCATATGCATTTGTTGCATAAGGCTATTCTCTGCCTTCCGAGGTTAAGCTCTACCTCCATCATTGCATAAGGCTATTCTCTGCCTTCCGAGGTTAAGCTCTACCTCCATCTTGAAAAACGCTATTTTCTGCCTTTCGAGACTAAGCTCTGTCTCCATCTGCATTGCACAGGGCTATCTTCTGCCTTTCGAGGTTAAGATCTACCTCCCTTATTTTTTGCATTTTGGCTGAAACACCGCCACCTTATTTCACTTTAGCTGAAATATCGCCACCCTGCATTTTAAATTCCTGCCCGGTTGAAATATCGCCACCCTCTTCATTCATTCGGCTGAAATATTGCCACATTTTCATGGGCTGAAATATCGCCAACTTATTCAAAGGCGTCATTGTTCGAAAGGCACCATCTGCATGGCCCGAGAACACCATTTTATGGTCCACGAGTCTTTACTTTCATGCTCTTTATAGCTCGGACGTCATAGTCTGAAGACACCATTCTAATCGTATGAAGACAACATTCATGGTCCAATGGGAACTTTCATCACGTTTATATTATGCAAAATATCCGCACATCATTCATTTGCATGTACACTGGCCAACATGGTCGTCTCAGCAGGAGCGATCCTGCTCTAGTTTCTCGTAACCGTCCGATCTCCGAACCCTTGACAAAACTCAAGCCCCGTTGCGTCCGCCTTTTTGAAAATTTTCATTGTCATATTCTGCCAATGGCTCCTGAACTACATACGACCTGATTCTTGTAAAACCAGGGATATGTAGGCAGCTCAGAAGCCAGAGCGCCGTTGAAACTCTCGTACAATTGTCATTTCCAGTCAAAATTGGCCATCTTGTCTTTACCCGACAACTCTTTCATCCTCCTCGGGTAAAGAGGGGCAGCTTTTGATAACCAATTTTTCCTTTGTATTTTTCTAACCAAAATACTTTCAAAATATCTTGTGAATGCATATGTAAGAACCCACAAAGGTTTGGTATTTTTCTATAATTTTTCAAGAGTTTTAAAACCAATTTATAACTTATTGCGTACTATAAAATCCAATATTTAACCTCTATTCTTGTTATTTAATAAATAATTTATTTTCTGCTCTTATTTACATAAAAAATATAATTTATGTAATTTTTATAGGATTTTACAAAGCCATTAGGTATTTTTTTAACTAAAATTGCAGTAAACTATAATTTTAGCCTATTTCTCGATTTAATAAGTATTGCATGTACAAAATCGTTCCTGATATTTTTAGTTGTTTCCTAAATATATTTATTAACTCAGTAATTTTGTTGGATTTTAACAAAATCATTTACTATTTTTTATAAAATTAAATTGGGAAAACGACTATTTAAATTATAGCCCCTTTCTATTTCAATTTTGGTCAAAATTCTACTCCCAATTAACCCCAATTACATTACCCAATTTCCAATCCACTCGACCAAAACCCGTTCAAACTAACCCAGCCCATTTCCCCCTTTTAATCGTGGTCGTTGACCACTCGGATAAACGACCCACGTTTTAACTTACCAAATTAAACCCCTAACATCCCTAACCCTACATTCATTCTCCCAAACCATCCGCCTTCACTACCTAAATGCTCTCTAGGTTCTCTAAAAACCCTAGTTGCCTGCTGCTTACTTCACCGGCGTTCGTGGCCAAATAAGCCCAATATTGCCTTCATCCGTTCACTCTTCACCTCTCCTGTTCCTTGGGTTCGAAGATCGAAGATGTATTACGAGGGTGGTTGGACCAGAGGTCCTCCAATGGGTTTTGAAGCTGTGTCCAGGCTTTCTCCCGCAAGTCTTAAGGCTTTGAGTCCTTTGCCGGCTCTAATAAGTCCATTCCAGGATTTTTTCGATGATTTGAGGCCTTTCACTGAAAACCCTAATTTCTCGAGGTTCTTCTCTGTGTTTACTTTTACGATTCTTTCTGAGTCCTAGTTATTTTCTGAAGATTTTAAAGTATTTCTCATCTTTTTTTCACCTATTGCTCGTTTTCAAACGGTTCATCTTTTAAAACCTAGGGTTTCTACAACTTTCCATGATTTCTCTAATTTCTTCGCTTTATTTGTTACTGAGTGTTCTTCTCTATGTGTTTGCTATGATTTTAAGCACTTTCCACCATGACTCTAAGGTGTTTTACTTTACTATTATTTTCTGGATTTTCATTTCATATATTCAGTGTTTTCTGTATGTTGTTATGCTTTTGTTCATCTTCATCTATTATACTCCTTATGTTCTAATTTGTTATGAAAACCCTAATTTCTAGCGGTATTTTCCATGTTTCTTTGTCTGTTAAACCCTAACCGCCTAATTATTTTCTTGTGTGTTTTTCCAGTTTTTGTATGTTCTATCCTATACCTCTTTTACATTGTCACATTTCCCCTTCTCTGAAAGCCTAATTGGAAAACTTAATTTTATACAGCTGTCTGATTCTCTAATTAACCCGTGTTTTCTGACTAATTTCGAATCAACTAGTATCTCTATTCCTTGATTTTCTAGTTGATAACCTGCCTTATACATTTACCCGCGTAATTTTCAATCTTTACATATATATATTTACCTTATACTCCGTGATTGGTACTTGATTTTTCTTTCCAAAATTAAACCAAAGTTTATTTATTTCCAGCTGGTTCCTTAATTAAAGGGAACCATCTCCTTAATTATGTATGATTGGTACTGCTGAATGTTTTCTTGCCTCAAGTGTTGCATCTCTTTCAAACTATAAATAGGCCTTCACTTTTTCTCACTAGGAAACACTGAAACACACGAGTTCCCTCTACTCTTGCTCACTAGAAACTCTCTGCTTTCTCTCTCTTGTCTGTTACTTGCTCTCTCTTGCTAAAGATTAGCCTGCTGAAAGCCAAGGCTAATTATACGGATTCTCTTTGTTTTGTTACTCAAGTTTGCACTGGCAGGCTCCTAACTTCATTATTAACTTTCAAGTATCTGTTTGTTCTCTATTTTCTTTGTCTGTTATGTTATTTCAGTTAAGCTTGCATGTCCAATCCCTTCCCCTTGTCCCATTGTCTATTTGTTTGTTTCAGTAATTCATTTGAGTGCTAGCATATTTAATTTCCTCCCCCCTCCCCCTAGTTTGTCATGATACCTCACATACTTTGTGTACTTCAGTTAAGTTTCATGATAATTCCCTTCCCCTTGTCCCCTTATCTGTTTGTGCTCAGGATAATCCTGAACCATGACCCTTATCTGCTTATACCTTTAGTTCAAACTATAGCATGTTAATCCCTATTACCTTCCCCTTTGGTTGCTTAATTAAATTTTTATTATGTCCAGCATGTTTAATACTTTCCTTTGCTTGTGCATTGTACATTATTATGCTTTAATCTAATCTTTTCTGCTAAGTGCTTATATGCGATTCCCCTCTCCCTTTGCTCCTTGTTTGTATATGAGTTGTTCTGCTTAAGGGTGGCACCTCATTGCCACTTCTGGTCTAGAACTAAGGCTGTCAACAGCCTCTACTCAAAGCATTCCCATCCCGCATCCCCTATTTTATGTGCTTGAGCCTTGACAAAGGCCTGTTGTTGTCCTAATCACCACTCAGACCCTTGTCTAACTTGTTTACAAGTCTGCCCTTGCTTGTTAACCCTTGTGAGAAGTCTGGGATGTGACAGTATCACTCAAATGGATGGATATGACCATTTCATACAATGGTATTCCTCTAATACATCACCTTTACATTTATTATTAGTTCTATAAGTTCTACCCCCTCTGGTAAGCCATGCTTAGGGACCTTGGAGTCTCCTCTGAACTCAGATGCCTTACGGTTGGTTATTCCATACTTGCACTATTCCAATTAGAGTGTAAGGAATGCCTGGGTTCCATTGAAAGCCCTAGGAACTTTGTAAAACTCTAAAAAGAGAAAAGACTTGGATCTTGGGAGCTCGGATTTGGTAAAAGGCATATTGTTGGACATTAAAGTTGCTTCGAGATTCCTCGGCCTGTTATAGCTACTGATGTATTTTAATTTCTTATTTCCTTTAATGTTCATTTCCTACTCTGCCGAGATTTGTACTAATTTGTAATAAAGAACTCGGGGGCATTGTGAAAAGGGATGTGGGAGGGGTTTACTTTTTTTGCATTCATATAGAAACCATGCTTATAGGTTTGCATTACTTACCCTGTCTACATGCTTCTCATTATTGCAATAACATCATATAGAAGACATGCCTATAAGTATTTACTTTATTGCCTCAAATCCACATAGAAAACATGTCCATAGGTTTCACTTCATGGCATCCATCTCATACAGTTACCATGTTCGTAAGTTTCACTGTTGCATCGATATCATGTAGATACCATGTCTATAAGCTTTTTGTTACTGCATCAACTCCGTAATAGAAATCATGCCTATAGGTTTGCATTCTTACATACTCATATAGAAACCATGCCTATAGGTTTGCATTCTTAGAATCCTCACCGAAACAAATATGCCTATAGGAACTATATAAACGCTAGGCAAAACAGTAGGTTGTCTAATTGTGTAAAACTGGTAACAAAAAGGGCTAATAAGTATGTTATAAGTCCAAACTCGCCTAATGCTTCAAACGTTTTCCTGATTACTTTCAATCAGGCCCAGGTCTGCCCCTTTTACAATACTCTAAACTTGTAAACATCTTTTAAGTGATAAGTCTATGATTTCAATTGTTTGTCTGCCTAAGTATAATGCTTTGAGGTCTTTTAAACTTCCCCTGTTGCGTCTCTCTTGTATTAAAATAGTTCGGCTAACTCACAGGCTTTTTCTGAACTTTTATGCAACTTTAAATCTTTAAATAGACTCATATCTGAATTAAATGTTTTCCTCCAAAAGTCTACTGGTGTTCTAAATCCTGTCAACTCCTAAACGGGCTCGACGAGCTCGAAGAAGATTTTTTTAATCCAAATCTTATATGTTAAACTAATTTGTCCGCCCTTCTAATCTCTTTCAAAAGACCAAATCAGTAATTGAAGTCATGCTAAACTATGTGCTGTGTGTTATGGGGTTTAATTGTGCCTTTAACCATTTACTTGTATGACTCTTATATGCTATTTGTTTTGACTATCCCTCTAGTGTTTTTACCTTTTGAAAACTCTATATATATATACACTACCTCTTTCTCCCCCTTTCTTAGGATTAGAAGTCCTAATACCCTAGGACTAACAGGTTGGGACATATATTAGCATGCAATAAGTAAACGATGCCAACGCGTCTAAATAACTCAACGGGGTGGGAAGGGTAGAATATAGAGATGATGACGATGCGATAATATCATAGAGCGACCCCTCTTTGGGAATATGTTCGAGATACTACATATAATGATCCATATTATAGTTAAACCTAGGACCCTTCTTTTCATTTGTTTTATATGAATGCTTTCTTCTATTAATGCTTTTCAAACTGGTCCTCTCTTATTTCAAACTTATGTCTTTTTCTAGCTTTTAAGTTATGCAAATACATGTGCACTTTATTTTTCTACTTGCATCATCTTCTATTAAAGTCACAATTAGCACGGCCGGGAACCACATTTGTGGATCTTGAGGGGTGTCTAACACCTTCCCCTCGAGATAATCTCAAGCCCTTACCCGAACTCTGGTTTTCTTTCAAAATACTCCTATGATCTTTAAAAGTGTCCTAATGCACTATAATCATTAGGTGACGACTCTTCAAATTCCGTATCCCAATTCCCAAACGAGGATGAGAGTTGTTTTGCCCATAATGTTGTTAAACCCGATTTCGCTTTTGAAAAAGGGGGGCGTCGACAATAATATTAGGTATGGATCGGGTATTCGAATTGGGTATTGGTCCGGTGAATTTGAGTTGAAATTGGGGTTCAATTTGGGCTACGATTGTAATAAAATCTCGCTACCATTTAAATAGCCATTTTTTCACCTTTTTATTTTATAAAAATAGTGAAAAAGATTTTTAATTGAAAATTAAAGTACTAATTCAACTAATAATACATACGTATTAATTATAAAATATTGAACCTAATTTTACAATTATAAAATACTGTTAATCTGAAAGATAGGCTATAATTGCCATTATATGCAATTTAGTTTTAAAAATACCAAATAAATCTGTAAAATATATGCAAAATGTACCTTAATTATATTTTTGTGTAAAATATGAGAATAAAATGATTTTTCACCAAAATGATAATTTCAATAATAATTGTTTAATTTTGTAGTATTAAAATAGACAATAAATTTGTTTAAAAAACTTTAAAAATTTTGGAAAAATACAAAAATACTTGGGTATGCTCATATACACATATATATGTTATTTTAAAAGTATTTTGAGTATAAAATACCTAGGAAAGAGTTGGGTGCAAATAGTTTCCCTTCTTTAACTAGGAAGGTTGAAAGAGTTATCGGGTAAAATAGGATGGCCAATTTTGATTGAAAAAGGTGATTTGTAAAGAATTTGGACTGAGCCCTGTCCCTGAGTTGCCTACATATCCCTCGTCCTAAAGGAATTAGGCCATATGTAGTTCGGGATCCATTAACGGAATATGTCGATGAAGATTTTGAAGGGCGGACAAGATGTTTATGAAAATAAAGTGGTTGAAATTTGATAGGCTGGGGGAGACGGAGCGGGATCACTCTTGCTGAGATGGCCGTTGCTAGCCAGTGTACCTGCAAGTGATCGATGCAACATATATTGTGCATAAATTTTAACGTGAAGCAAGTTCCCATTAGACCATAAATGTTTTATTCGGACGGGTAGGATGACGTCCTCAGACCATGATATATGGGGCCATGAAGTGTATGATAAAAGATTCGCAGGCTATGAAATGGTGTTCTCGAGCTGTGAGGATGATGCCTCCAAACCATGATGCCTTTGAATAATGATATGTAAAAGATAAAACGGGGTCCTTAGGAGATGGCATCGCGTTCTCGGTCTATGAAAATGGTGCCTCCGAACAATGATGCCTTTAGATGATTTGGCGATCTTTCAACCCAAAAAATGCAGGAAGTGGCGATCTTTCATCCAATGAAATGCAGAAGGTGGTGATCTTTCAGCCAATGTATGGCGTAAAATAAAAGGTGGCGATATTTTAGCCAATGCAAGATTTCAATAGAGGTGGTAATATTTCAGCTGATGCAAGGTGAAGACAGAGCTTAGTCTCGAAAGTCAGAAAAGTAGCCTTATGCAATGTAAAGATATGGAGACAGAACTTAGTCACAAAAGGCACAAAGGTAGCCTTATGCAAAATGCAAAGAAATGCATGATGGAGGTAGAGCTTAACCTCAGAAGGCAGAGAGGTAGCCATATGCAATTCAAAATGCAGATGGGGACAATGCATAGTTCAGAAGGCAGGAAGGTAGCCTTATGGAATGCAAGGTTGTGCAGGTGGAGACAATGCTTAGTCTCGGAAGGCAGAAAGGTAGCATAATGCAATGCTGAGATATGGAGATAGAGCTTAGTCTCGAAAGGCAGGAAGGTATCCTTATGCAGAATGCAAAGAAATGTAGGATGAAGGTAGAGCTTAACCTTGGCAGGCAGAAAGGTAGCCTTATGCAAAATTGCAAAAACAGGTAGAGCTTAACCTTGGAAGGCAGAAAGGTAGCCTTATGCAGAAATGCATATGGAGACAATGCTTAGTCTCGAAAGGCAGAAAGGTAGCCTTATACATTGTAGGAAATAAAAGGCGAATAGTAATGAAATATCTTAGCTGGTAGATGATAGCAGGTAGTTGATTGCATCATTGTGGCTTCTTGGGATGTTGTGTACGGATAACAATTGTAAATAGGTGATGATTCCGAGAAGTCGCACTCCTAATAAAGTATGAGTGCATAAATATATCTAATGACATTGCGAATTGAGTGGCTGCATACAAAGAAAAATTGTGAGTTCTGGAAACAGGGGAAGGTTAACTCGTCTTCCCATGGCCTTTGCTCGTCCTGCTTAACATTGTGTTTTCATTGGGTAGCATTTCAAAACAAAGCAATCTCGATACTAGTCATGCATAATTTAGTAAAATAATGTAACGTAAATACATAATTGAAAAGAATAGTTTCCCTTTTTAGATGAACTAACGATTGCGATGCGGTTTAAGACATTGCAACCTCTCTTGCATAGGAATTTTTAGGGTCCTCAATATTTTTCCCCAGTTTACTGGGCTGGTGCTTCCGATGGCAGCATGCAATGAATTGTTGACGATCAACTTCTGAATTTCAGGGACCTCCTCAAAATTCTGCCCCAGTTTCCAATAGCGGGGGGAAATGGAAATTTTATTTAATTGTGACCGAACCCATAGGGCTGCCTACATATCTCATCATAAACAAGAATCAGGTCAAGCGTAGTTCAAATTACATCATAAAGGAAATCATAAATGGATTACACATAATAATTCTTGACTGCATCTGAATTGATTGACTTTGACCAGACTTCTTCGTCTATTTCCGCAAGTATTAGGGCTCCTCCGGTTAGAACCCGATGAACCATGTACGAACCTTGACAGTTAGGAGAGAATTTCCCTTTGGCTTCATCCTGATGCCGACAAGTTTTCTTCAACACCAGTTGCCCCGCTGTAAACTTCCTTGGCTTGACTCTTTTGTTAAAAGCTATGGACATTCTGTTGTGATATAATTGACCATGGCAAACTGCATTCATTCTTTTCCAATCAATAAGAGCCAACTGCTCATAGCGACTATTTACCCATTCTTCATCATCTAACTGTGCTTCTTATATGATTCTCAAGGAGGGAATTTGTACCTCGACGGGAATGACCGCCTCCGTTCCATAAACCAACATGTATGGAGTTGCCGCATTTGATGTTCGAACTATTTTGTGGTATCCCAATAAGGCAAATGAAAAATTCTCATGCCATTGCTTGTGCTTTTCTCTCATTTCCTTAGTATCTTCTTGATATTCTTGTTGGCCGATTCTACAACTCCATTCATCTGAGGGTTATAGGTTTTAGAATTATTGTGTTTGATCTTGAGCATTTCACACATTACTTTCATCAGATCACTATTGAGATTTGATCCATTGTCAGTAATGATCGACTCGGGGATGCCGAATTGACAAACAATACAGTCGCGGACAAAATCTGCCACAACCTTCTTGGTTACTGCTTTATATGATGCTTTTTCGACCCATTTGGTGAAATAATCAATTTCCACTAGAATGACCTTGTGCTCGTTTGATGCGGCAGGCTCGATAGGTCCGATAACATCCATTCCAGCGGTGAATGGCCATGGCGAGCTTGTTGCAGTAAGCTTGTTCTGAGGCACCTTTATCATGTTCGCATGTATCTAACAACAATGGCACTTTCGGACATATTGGATAAAGTCAATTTCCATTGTCATCCAAAAATAACCTACCCGAAGTATCTTCTTTGGTAAAACAAAACCATTCATATGTGGACCGCAGGTCCCCGCATGCACTTCCTCTAACAACCTGGATGCTTCATTTTCTTTTAACAGATCTTGGTAGTCCCAAATCAAGAGTCCTCCTGTACAGGATCCCTCCATTGTGAAAGAAGTTGTTGGAAAAATGCCGAAGGGTGCGCTTCTGAGTAGTGTTGGAAAGCTTTGGATATTCTCCTGTTGTCAAGTACTCCTTCATGTCATGGAACCACTTGTTTTCTGTATACTTCTTCCTTGACATGAGCACAATAAGCTGGTTGATCATAAATCTTTACTGGGATGTGATCAATGAAATTATTATCTGGATGTTGGATCATGGATGATAGAGTGGCCAATGCGTCAGCGAACTCATTTTGCACTATGTGGACGTGCTGAAATTCTGTCTTATTGAATTTCTTCCTTAACTCCTGTATATGATGCAAGTAGGGAAGTATCTTAGAGTTATTGTTTTCCCATTCTTCTCGGACATGGTGTATGAGCAAATCTGAATCCTCGATCACTAGCAACTCCTAAATGTTCGCGTCAATGGCCATCTTGAGCCCTAAGATGCATGCTTTGTATTCGGCCATAATGTTTGTGCATGGGAACCTGAATTTGGCAGATACATGATAATGCTGGCCTGTTTCTGATACCACGCCTGTCCCTATGCCAAATCCTTTGCAATTTATTGCTCAATCGAAAAACATTCTCCAGCAGTTATAGGATTCTGAAATATCTTCTCCTATAGAAGATACCTCTTCGTCCAAAAAATATGTCTTTAGAGGCTCGTATTCTCCGTCCACGGGATTCTCGGCGAGATGATCCGCCAAGGCTTGTCCCTTGATTGCATTTAGAGTCACGTAAACAATGTCGAATTTACTTAGAAGGATTTGCCACTTAGCGAGCTTGCCAGTGGGCATGGGCTTCTGGGAGATATACTTCAGTTGATCCATTCTTGATATGAGATAATTAGTATAGACACAAAAATAATGCCTTAATTTCTGAGCTACCCAAGTCAGAGCACAATAGGTGCGCTCTAATAGAGAATATCAGGCCTCGTACGGGGTGAACTTCTTGCTGAGATAGTAGATGGCTTACTCCTTTCTCCCTGTTTCGTCATGTTGTCCCTAAACACAACCGAATGCTCCATCCAATACGGCAAGGTAGAGCAACAAAGGTCTACCTGGTTTGGACGGAACAAAAACTGGCCATGTTGACAGGTATTACTTGATTCTGTCAAAGGCTTTCTGAAAATCATCAGTCCACTTGGTAGCAGCATCTTTCTTTAACATATTAAAGATGGGTTCACAAGTGACAGTAGACTGATCTATGAACCGGCTGATATAGTTGAGTCTTCCCAGGAAGCTCATCACGTCCTTCTTGTTCTTTGACGGTGGCAGTTATTGATTGGCCTTAACCTTTGATGGATGCAATTCTATTCCTCGATGACTCACGATGAACCCCAGTAATTTTCCGACATGAATCTTGAATGTACCATTGGCGGGATTCAATTTCAGATTGTACCTTCCTAGTCTAATGAAGAATTTCCTCAGATCTTCTATGTGGTCAGCGGCTTTCTTGGATTTGATGATGACATCTTCTACATATACTTCAATCTCCATATGCATCATATCATGGAAAATGGTAGTCGTGGCCCTCATATAGGTGGCCCCTACATACTTTAACCTGAACGACATCAACTTGTGGCTCTACATCCTCCATGACATAATGAAAGTTGTTATCTCAAAGCTCATGTTTGGTCAATAAGAATAAGTATGCTTGGAAAGGGGAAGTCGTCTTTGGGACTGGCCCAGTTAAGATCCTGGTAGGCGACACAAACCCTAACCTTCCCATCTTTCTTCGGCACTGGTACAATGTTGTCTAAGCATGTTGGATACTCTACCACCCTGAGAACTATGGGTTTGACTTGCTTGGTGACTTCTTCCTTCATTTTAAAACTCATGTCAGGATTGAACTTTCTGAGTTTCTACTTTACCGGCGGACATGTTGGATATGTTGGTAGTCTGTGAGCTACAATGGATGTACTGAGGCCAGTCATATCATAATACGACTAGGCGGATATGTCCTCATACTACTTTAGGAACTCCATATACTCTTTCTTTTCTGATGGCGAAAGGTGAACACTGATGCACATTTCTTTGACCTTCTTTGTATCACCCAAGTTGACGACCTCAGTTTATTCCAAGTTAGACTTAGGCCTATTTTAAAAACCCTCAACTTCTTTAACGACCTCTTCTGGTATGTCATCCTCTTCTGAATCTATATCTATTTGTTGCACTATCTTGTTGCAAGCCACAATCGTCGGTTGATCGTCAAGATAAGTAATAGTAATGTTGTGCAAATAAATAAATGATAAAGAAAATAATAAGACCGAGATATATATTAGAAAGTGAAATGCTTTGATTAAATTTCATAACTTTTTGGAACATCGGAGCTCTTTTCAAAATTAAAGAAAATATAGAAAGGAAATCGACTAGTAAAAAAGTAAAATGTGATGCATGGTGCTTTGTTTAGCCTTGCTACCCATGCTTTGTGGGCCCTCGTGGTTCTTATTGACCAATTACTGAGGCGTTCTCCTAGGTTCACAGCTTATATAGAAGGGGCTTCGTCTCCCTCCTCCTAAAAAATGACACAACAGTCCATGCTGTCATCTTCCAGAAACAGATTCCTCATTGCCGCCAATGCCTCTTCTTCTTCTAATCCATATATAGTATCTGCCGGTTGAAAAGCCTGCTCCAAACGTATTTGTGAGCAATCGAAGAAATCGAGTAGAGAGTAGTGTAAAACGCAAAAAAATAAGTTAAAATCATTTTTCAAAAGACAGAGATTAAGAGGTCTAGGTAGAAACTAGGGTTTCGCAATAAACCAGTAAGAGGTAAGGAACCTGGCTATGAAACTCTTTAATAATGATATTCGTCGCACCATCAGACCATAAAATATTAGAGAAAGGCCAAAGAAAAATCAGTCAAGGCTTCCAATGACCATCTTTTATGGTGGAGGCTTCTGGAGTCTCGAAGACATAAGGAATCAACGAGACGAGGTTTCACATCAGCTGGTGGTTGAGAGAAGTAAGGGTGGAGGTGGTCGGAGAGGAGGTGGCTTCATCAGAGACAAGAGAGAGCACTAGAAGGTTCTAGAGAGAAGGGAAGAAAACGTTAGCATATTGAGAGAGAAAGACCGTGTCTGAGTTGATGAGTTTGTGGGTAGGGTGGGGGGTCGTTAGGTTTTAATTTTGGAAATAAAATCTGAGCCGTTGATCTTATATGATCAATGAATCAGATCAGATCAGGGCCAGACCAGGTATTCGAATTGGGTATGGGTCGGGTGATTCGGGGTTGAAATTGGGGTTCCATTTGGGCTATGACTGTAAAATATCTGGCTAGCATTTAAATAGCCATTTTTCACTTTTTATTTTATAAAAATAGTGAAAAAGCTTTTTACTAGAAATTAAAAGTACCGAATAACCTAATAATACATACATATAATTATAAAATACTGAAACTAATTTTACAAGTATTAAAATACTAGTAATTCGAAAGATAGTCTATAATTGACATTATATGTAATTTAGTTTAAAAAATACGAAATAAATCTATAAAAAATATGAAAAAATCTCCGTAATTATATTTTGGTATAAAATATAAGAATAAAATAAATTATTTACCGAAATAATAATTTTTAAAATAATTATTGAAATTTGTAGTATTAAAATACACAATAAATTGATTTAAAATCTTTAAAAGTTTTTAAAAAAATACCAAAATACTTGGGTATGCTCATATTCACATATAATTATTTTTAATGAATTTTGAGTATAAAAATACCTAAGATACAATTGAATATCAACAAGGACCTGAAGCATCTAGATCACAAATAGGGTTTTGTCATTACTTGTAAAATTATGATAAGGATTGAAATTCTAAAGGTATAAAACTTGAGAAGATTGTTTTTGAACGTCTTTCAAAGATTTATAAAAAGGTCTAGGGATGTGAACATAATTTAGGTGTTTGCCTAATGGTCTAAAGACTTTTATGGTGTTTTATTAACAAGGGTGTCTTATAGCTCACAGCACTACGTTACCCAATCAATACCTCTCGGTCAGAGAGTGATTTTACTCAATTGGACTTTGTCAAGACCAAATGGCTATCTACCAAAATGATTGAGTTGTTACCTCAACCAAAATCACTAATAACACCTAATACCTCAACCAAAATCACTAATAACACCTAATACCTCATTCATACTATCAATCCTTAAACCACCTAAAACAACGCCATAACTCGAATTTAACAAGGATGTGAGCCTAAAAACATTTATTTTTATCAATATACGTTTTCAATCAAAAACCTAATCAGAACATAGCCGAGTATATTAAAATTTTGCACACACATCCCAAATAACATGACAAATCTACTGCAACTTCCGCAAATTCATTCCGGCCCTCGGATCAAAAATTCACTAACGGACTGAAAACTTCAAAAATTTAAACTTCGGCATTTCAAGCATAATTGAGATATGGACTTTCAAAATACATTCCAAACATTCTCCTAACTGTGAAATCACCTAACAGACCTAACATAACCATCAATTTTCCATTCTGAGATGTCTTCATACTGTTCTGATTACATACCACTTTCAAACAATTAAGCTCTCATTTAGGGACTAAGTGTCCCAAAACTCTAGAAACACAATACCAAACGTCCAGGAAAACCAAAATAGCAGAAGTGAACTTAGGGGAAGCAGTTAATGGGGGATCGGGGCGTAAATTCCAAAAACGACCGACCAGATAATTACATCCTCCTATTCTTAAACATTCGTTCATCCTCAAACGAGCATAGACAACATACCTAAAGTAATGAAAAGATGAGTGTATCGGCTATGCATATCCTGCTTGATCTCCCAAGTCACCTCCTCGGCCGGCTGATTCCACCACTGAACCTTTACTGAAGCAATGTTCTTTGACCTAAACTTTTTGACTGACTGTCCAATATAGCCATTGGTGTTACGCGCCGCAATTTTACGTCATTATTATGTCTCGTAGTATTATATTACGACGATGGTGTTACCCTCTGCAGTAATATGCTACGATTGATATATGCCCTGCAGTATTAAGTTACGACAACATTGTACCCTGCAATAATGTACGTTAAATTTGTCCTTAGGTAATTGACATCAATTCAAGGAAAAGATTATTTTGGCATTATAAGGATCAAATTTCCCGGTGGTAGGAAGAACTGAAATAGGTTTCCTGAAGAAAAGAAGGGGCACCGCACCCCCTCACGTGACGGTAAGAGGGTAAGTAAAATAAATTTTTGTCAAATTTTGACATGTCGGGGTAAAATACGGTCTGTGCTAAATTATTCGATATTTATGCACTAGTTCCATACAAGGTACTACATGACGATACTAGTAAGGTGTACAAAATATGTTAAAAGAGTAGTATTTAATTAAGTTGAGATAATTTTTAAGTTATATTGGTGAATTGATTAATTGCCGGTAATAGAATATTACCCGATTAACTAATAAATAAATAAAATTAATAAAATCATCTTATCCCAAAAAAAAACGTGGCAGCAGCCTACTCTTTATGCAAATGACAAAGTAGTTGGATGATATTAGGTGTCAACCTAATAAAATTCAACACATAAATTGAGTTAGTGTCATATATATCCATAACTACTTTTCTATCCATTATAGACTTTTCATTTAATCATCATCCAATATCTTTACTTCTTGCAAAAAGGGATTGTTTTATAAGAATCACCTATACAAAATGGAAAAGAACGTATAAGATTTCTCAATGCCTTTATTCCCTTAATCACCTAAATTACAGCCATTTTCCCAATCTTGCGACAACCCCGCTATCGATTCCCTGCCCTCTGATGCCATCAAACACGAACATATCCTATTCATACTTCTAAATTTCATAGCTAAAATCACTGGCCTCTATGTTCTCTTTGTCCATTCGACAAATCCATCACCGGCTTGATGATTTTGCTGGTGCAATTTTACTTCTTGGCTATAGTACTGTCAACAGGATACAATAATCTGAGAATCTTAATTTCAAACTGCACTTCTCTGTAGACATTTTTGTTGGCAACGAAAGATCAAAACGTTCTCAAACCATACGCTAAGGCTCTATCCAACCGAGAATATTATACGGATTTTTTCCCTACTCCAGGTATGTTAAGGCTATCGCTTCTTTCTTTTGGTATGATCCAAGAAATGATACGTAATCATAATGATATCCCATAAGTGATTCTATTCGTAGCAGTTAATGATGTTTACGTTATTCATTCTTGTAAAGTGATATTCAATCATGTCTAAGTATGTATCTAGTTCCCTATTGAGGTATTGGATAAAGATTTTAACGTTCATAATATAGTAATACATGCATCTTCATGCATATGCATTTACCACCGTACTACGGTCGGTTGGGCAGTCACGCATATTCATTTATCATCATGCTACGTCCGTTGGGGAAGACATCGTTATCACTGAGCTACGTCCGGTCGAACAGATATGTTTCATTACTTACTACCGGTTGGGCAGTCATACATTTACCACCGTGCGACAGCCGGTCGGGCAGTTACCACTGATCAGTTGGGCAGTCATGCATCATACGATATTGATAAGAGTATTAAAGAGAAGCATGGTATATATTTAAGTATAATAATGTATATACGGTGGCATTATATACATTCAGGTTGAATTTTATATATCTTTAACTAATATTGAATCATTGTAATGTTTCAAGTCTGCCTTACATACTCAGTACATAATTCGTACTGACGTCTCTTTTGCCTGGGGACGCTGCATTTCATGCTTGTAGGTCCTGATAGACAAGTCGAGCACACTCCAAGTAGGCTATCAGCTCAGCGAAAGATGTTGGTGTGCTCCATTTGATTCGGAGTTGCGTATTTGGTTAGTATGATTTAGACGTCTATTGTTTGTTTTGGTGGGACTCTGTCCCGATCTTTGTAACATTTATGTACTCTTAGAGGCTCGTAGATATATGTCGTATATGTGAAAGATAGTACGGCCTTGTCGGCCAATGTTTTGAGTTTATAAATGATTATGTTGGCCTATTAGGCCCATATTGCATGTGTATATGATGATGTAATAAGAAAGATATGTTACGTTGGTACTCGGTTTAGTAAGGTACCGGGTGTCCGTCGCGGCCCATCGATTTGGATAATGACAACTGGCTCCTCAACATAGGATAGGTCCTTGACCAAATGGATTGAAGTGAAATCCAACACGTACGACGGATTACATTGATACCTCCTGAGCATCAAAACATTAAATACCGGATGAACCCCAGCCAAACTGGGAGGTAAGGCAAGCTCATAAGGATCCTCCCGAACTCGTCTCAAGATCTCAAAAGGGCCAATAATTCTCAGACTCAACTTTCCTCTCTTCCCAAACCTCATGACACCTTTCATAAGAAAAACCCGAAGAGAACCCGCTCACCAACCATATAAGAAACATCACGAACCTTCCGGTCTGCGTAACTCTTCTGTCTGGCTTGGGATGTACAAAGACTATCCTGAATCACCTTAACCTTCACAAACACATCCTGAACCAAATCTGTGCTCAATAGCTTAGCCTCACCCGGCCCAAACCAACCCAGCGGGAATCTGCATCTCCTACCATATAAAGCCTTATATAGTGATATCTGAATGATGGACTAATAACTGTTATTATAAGCAAACTCCGCCAGTGAAAAAAACTGATCGCGCTCGGACTGTCCGTCCGTCTAGGGGTGAAATGGTGTGCTCATCGTCACCAGAGTACCCAACTCCTTCTGAACGACTCTCCAAAACTGTGATGTGAATGGAGTACCTCTGTCCGAAATAACAGAAACTGGGATGCCATGAAAATGATCAATCTCCTTGATATAAATCTCTGCCAACCTCTTCGATGAATAAGTAGTAAACACATGAATGAAGTGTGCATACTTGGTCAGCCGATTAACAACGACCCAAATGGCATTAAATTTCTTCGCAGTTTGAGAGAGTACAGTTACAAAATCCATGGTGATCCTCTCCCATTTCCACTCTGAAATCTCCATCTGCTGAAGTAATCCACCTAGTCTCTGGTGCTCAGCCTTCACCTGCTGGCAATTGAGGCATCTAGCTACAAAACCCTCTATGTCCTTCTTCATCCGCCACTACAAATAGTGTTGTCTCAAGTCAAGATACATCTTCGCGGCCCCGGATGGATGGAACACTACGAACTATGATCCTCTGTCAATATCAACTCCCGAATATAACCAACATTGGGTACATAGATCCAACACTGCATCCTCAATACCCAATAATCTCAAATGGTCACATCCCTGGAATTGCCATGCCGAACCGTGTCCTCGAGGACAAGCAAATGAGGGTCATCATATTTCCGCTACCTGATACAATCGAACAATGAAGACCGAGAAACCACACAGGCTAGAACACGACTAGGATCCGAAAGATCTCATCTCCCAAACTCGCTGGCTAAAGCCTGAACATCCATCGCTATAAGCCTCTCAATAGCTTGTGAATATGCCAAACTTTCCAAACTCTCCACCCGACGACTCAAGGCATCGGCTACCACATTGGCCTTGCCCGGGTGATAAAGAATAGTAATACCATAATCCTTTTGTAACTCCAACCACCTCCTTCGGCGCAAGTTTAGATCTTTTTTCTTGAACGAGTGCTGTAAGCTCTGATGGTCCGTGTAAATCTCACAAGGAACGCCGTACAAATAATGGTGCCAGATCTTTAAGGCATGAACAATAGCAGCAAACTCAAGATCATGGATAGGGTAATTCTTCTCATATATCTTAAACTGTCTGGGCGCATAGGGAATCACCCTACCATAGTGCATC
This sequence comes from Nicotiana benthamiana, assembly GCA_034376525.1. Lineage (NCBI taxonomy): Eukaryota > Viridiplantae > Streptophyta > Magnoliopsida > Solanales > Solanaceae > Nicotiana > Nicotiana benthamiana. The sequence goes on along the minus strand of CM067338.1, from coordinate 123,714,604 downwards.
AACATCGCCCCAAGGCCAACCCGTGAGGCATCACAATAAACTGTATAGGACCCTAAACTAGTAGGCAATATTAAAATAGTGGCTTTTGTCAAAACTGTCTTGAGCTTCTGAACGCTCTCCTCACACTCATCTGTCCACTGAAATGGAAAACCCTTCTGAGTCAATCTAGTCATAGGGGCTGCAATCGATGAAAACCGCTCTACAAAATGACGGTAATAACCCGCCAAGCCAAGGAAACTGTTAATCTCTGTAGCAGAGGAGGGAATAGGCCAACTGTACACGACCTCCACCTTCTTCTGATCCACCTGAATGCCCTCTCTCGATACCACGTGGCCTAAGAATGCCACATAACTCAACTAAAACTCACATTGTTAGAACTTGGCATATAACTTCTTCTCTCAAAGTCTGAAGCACTGTCCTCAGGTGCTGCTCATGATCTTATCGTCTCCGGGAGTATATAAGAGTATTATCTGTGAAAAAAATTACGAACAAGACGAGATAGGGTCTGAATGCACTGTGCATCAAATGCATAAAAGTTGTTGGGGCATTATTCAGCCCAAATGACATAACAAGGAACTCGTAATGACCATACCGAGTCCCGACGGTAGTCTTCGGTATATCCGGCTTCCGAATCTTCAATTAGCGATAACTTGAGTGCAAATCAATGTTAGATAACACATGTGCACACTAAAGTTGGTCATATAGGTCATCAATACGAGGCAAAGGATAACGGTTTTTCACTGTAACTTTGTTCAACTAACGATAACCGATACACATGCGCATATAACCATCCTTTTTCTTCACAAACAAGACAGGAGCATCCAATGGTGAAACACTTGGTTGAATAAAAGCCTTATGAAACAATTCCTGTAATTTATTGTTCTACTCTTTCAACTCGGGAGGAGCCACATGGTACAGAGGAATGGAAATGGGCAGAGTGCCCGGCAACAAGTCAATGCCAAAATAAATGTCTCTATCAGGTGGCATACCTAGAAGATCAACTGGAAACATCTCGGGATAATCTCCTACCACTGGGAAAAAATCAACAGAAGGGGTATCAGTACTGACATCTCTCACATTGGTTAAATACGCGGCGCACTCATTTTCAACCATATACTGAGCTTTAAAAAAGAGATAACTCTACGGGGAGTGTGATCTAAAGTACCACTCCTCTCAACATGCAGAATACCTGGAGTAGCCAACGTCACGATCTTGGCGTGACAATCAAGAATAGCATGATGGTGAAACAACTAGTCCATGCCCAAAATAATATCAAATTCAACCATACGAGTAACAATAAATCTACTCTGGTCTCAAAATCATGCTTAGTAACAAAACATGACTGATAAACGCGATCTACACCAAGAGAATCCCCCGCAGGAGTAGAAACATAAAAAGGAGAACTCAAGGAATCTCAGGCTACACCCAAATGCGGAGCAAAGTAAGAAGACATATAAGAGTAAGTAGATCGTGGATCGAATAGAATCGATGACTCTCTGTGACTAACCAGTATAATACATGTAATGAAAAAATTAGAGGCAACAACCTCTGTGCAAGCAGGAATGACATATTATCTGGCCTGGCATCTCTCAAGAGAACGACCTCTACCTCCCCGACCTATGCCCCTAGCTGGCTGGGTAGATGGAGTGGCAGCGGGAGTTGTGATCATGGCCTGAGAACTATGAGGAGCACAGTGTGGCTCAGCAGTCTGTGAAGATGCACCCCTACAAAGTCTGGGCAGTCCCTAACCATATGGAATGTATCACCACAATCGAAGCAAGCCCTGGGAGGACATGGTAGTTGTGACTAGCTGGGGCCGGGTTTGCTAGACTGACCTTTAAAAGCACCCCGCGCAGGAAGCCCGGTAGAAATTGGAGGTGCATAGTAAGGCTCTTGAGGTCTAGGAGGAGCTGGAGCACTGCTGGTTACTGGAAGAGCTAAATGAGCGGGGTGACCGATATAACCCCTACCATGTTGACCTGCTGATATGGGAACGGGCACCAGAGTAGTAGCCCGACTCCTGAGACCTCATGGTCTGTCTCTCCTCTCGCTCCCTAATGAGCATAGCCTAGAACCTCCTAGCAATGCTCACTACTTGCTGATAAGGAATGTATATCTCCAACTCTTGATCCATGCTAGATCTGGTGGGTGGAATAAGGACCTCAATGAACCGGCGAGCCTTCTTACGGGTAGTAGCAACCAAGGCTGGTGCATGCCAATACAATCCAGTGTAATAGATGGTATGCTCTTAAACTATTATAGAACCCTGCGCAAATGCTCAAACTACACGTGCCATGCGTCAGTGAGGCTCTGAGGAACAAACTCTCTCAGAAACATACTTGAAAACTGGGTCCAAGTCAGTAAACCCTCGACGATACTGTCTATCTCATAAATGCGCCACCAATAGTAGGCAGGTCCTTAAAGCTGAAAGGCAGTAAAGGAAACCCCGCTGGACTCTACTATGCCCATAGTGCAAAGAATACGATGACACTCCTCTAGAAATCCCAAGGCATCCTCTGATGCTAAACCGCTGAACACATGAGGCTTATATTTCGTAAACCTCTCAAGCATCAACAACTCGTCCTCTGATACAGCTGACCCATCCTCGGATTGAACTGGCACTGCAAGCGGTACAGGAAGGATCTCTGGGATCCATTTAATTTGAACACTCTGCATAGGAGTAAGGCTATGTGAGTCTAGGCCCCTTCCCCAGCTTGGGATGTGGCTACAGCGAGGGGAAGCGAGCCCGCCTGATTCAAGGTGGTGTATATGGACATAAACTGAGCTAATGTCTCATGAAGGGCTGGAGTAGTAGTAGCGGTAAGTGTGTCAGGTGCCTGAACTCTGACTGGATCTGCTAGAGGTACCTTAGTGGCACCTCGAGTAGGTTCTATGGCCACACCACGTGCGCGTCCACGATCTATACCCCAGGCTCAGCCTATGATGGCTGCAGTAGGGGGTGCGGGTGCCTGATCATCCCAAGTAGTACGTATCCTCACCATCAATGAGAGAATATAAGATAGAAGTTTTAGATTTGATGCAAAATACATCGCGACAAGCAATTCATTAAAGTGAAGATTTTTCCTAAACAGTTACACAACTTCTCGTAGAAAAGTACAGACGTCTCCGTAACAATCAACGAGACTATAATAAATCGTCTTGTGTTCCATGACCCCTATGAACCTAGAGCACTGATACCAACTTTTCATGACCCTAGTTAACCGACCGTGAACATGTCATAACGACACCTTGTCACTATGACTAGGTAAGCCTAACAGAGCAGAATCATCATCAGTTGAGGAAATAATTAATTAAATCTGGATAACCTATGGAAAACTGTGTATCAATGCCGCTTGGCATATACAGCTCAACATCACAAGACTAACCAAAATCCTAAAATCCAAAAACTCATGGGCAACACAGGCTATAGAAAAGTATAACAAGTACTCTAGACTCTAGAAGATATAACAAGTGCTCTAGTCTCCAGAAGCATCTACATCAAAGAACAAAAAGAAGCTAAATAGTACAAGATAGAATCGGAGGGATACTCCTCGGTCTGAGAATGCGGTAGATATACCTCAAAGTCCTTGTAGCTCTCCCTGATCACTGATAATGCGCTTGAGAGGAGGTACCTGGATCTGCACATGAAAAACATGCGCAGAAGAGGCGGGAATACACTATTGCTGTACTTAGTAAGTTCCAAGGCTAACCTCGGTCGGGTAGTGACGAGGAAGGTCAGGGCCCTACTGAGATAAACATAATTATAATAATGTAAAACATGAAAACAAGTAGAATAATGGAAAATAGCGGTGACATATGACATAATCTATAAGTCGACAACAACAATCTAAATAAAGAATAAACACAAAAAAGTACTGCTCACCACCAATGATTCCATGAGGATCTCCAAGGACACCGTCCTATAGTTATTTCTCAACTATCCAGTGGATCTCCGGGATACCGTCCAATAGTCCATCATATATGTATGTCTGAAGGAACTCCCAGGATACCGTCCCGTAGTTAAACTATCAATGTGCAGGGGGATCTACGGGGAATCTAATTCCTAGTCCCAAAGTAAATGTGTAAGTGAATCTACCGGGAATCTAACCCGTAATCCAAAAATAAACAAACAGGGGGGAGCTACTGGAATCCCACATCCGTAGTTCCTACGTAAATTTGCAACAACAACCAAAGAATATTAAGACTTCAAGTAAAAATCACCAGCAAATAGGTAATACTAGCCTATCATGCTTTACGTAGTACAATTTGGGAAACTTGAGCAAATAGGAGTTAATTTTGACTAAGCATGCTTTTCTAACTAATAAAGGTTAAACTTGCATTTAAAATAATCAAGTATGCAAGACAACTCAATTTGAATATTCTCAGTAAAAATGGATTTTCAACTATTAGCTCAAGTAGGCGCTCGTCACCTCACGTACAAGGCATTTCAAACATCAAATAACATATCCTAAGGTAAAAGATCCCCCACACAAGGTTAGACAAGAAACTTACCTCGAACCATCTCAAACTCAACTAGGAACGACGTCTTTGCCATGAGTATCCGACTCGAAATGACCCAAATCTATTCAGTTCAATTAAATATCGTAAATAATATTGCAAACAACTGATTCTTCCACTATTAAAATTAAAGATAAGGCACGAAAATACGTAAAATAACCAAAATACTCCCAGGCCAGCGTCTCGGAATCAGTTAATTTTCACATTTTCAGAACCCCCGTACTCTCACGAGTCTAACCGTAAAACAATCTCCCAAATCGGAGGTTAAATGCCCACTCAAAACCCAATAGTTTGGTTTAAGAAGTTTCCCCATTTTTTGATTTCAAATTCGAAATTAGATGATGGATTTAACTATAAATTGATGGAATACAACTAAAAAGAATTTAAGAAATGTTACCCAATGATCTTCTCTTCTGAACCCACTAAGAATCGCCCTCTTCCGAGCTCTCAGTTTATTTTTCCAACTATGAAACTCAAACTTCAAAATTCACTTTTCTGAACAGGAGTTTTCGCTTCTACGGTCCCGCTCATGCGGAAAATGGACCGCTTCTGCAACTTCTTTTTAATTTCACAATTCCGCTTCTGCGGACAAACAATCGCTTTTGTGGTTCTGCTATTTCGGTATTTTGACTGCTTCTGCGGTTCCCAAGCCGCAAAAGCGAAATTACCGAATGACAAAACCAGCTGCTGCAACACTTAAAAAATTCCTCCGTTAACCACCCGAAATCATCCCGAGGTCCCCGGGACCTCAACCAAAAGCACAAATAACACCTAATACCTCATTCAAGCTTGAAACAATCGTTAAACAACCCAAAAAAATGCCGAAAACTCAAACTTAACAAGGATTTGAGCCTAAGAACTTCAATTTTTATCAAAATACGCTTTCGTTCAAAAACCTAACCAAAATACGTCCGAATGAACTTAAATTTTGCACACACATCCTAAATGACATGACAAATCTACTACAACTTTTCGGAATTCCATTCAAACCATCAGATCACAAAATCACTATCAGACCAAAAATTTAAAAAATTCAAACTTTTGCATTTCAAGCCTAATCGAGCTACGTACTTCAAATATACATTCTGAATACGGTCCTAACCCTAAAATCACCTAACAAGGCTAATAGAACCATCAATTTCCATTGAAAGGCCGTATTCACACTATTCTCACTACGGACTACTTTCCAATAGGTAAGATCTCATTTACAGACTAAGTGTCCGAAAACTCTCCGAAACCCAATACCTAACGTCCCGGCAAACCAAAATAGTAGAAGTGAACTTAGGGGAAGTAGTTAATGGCAGATCAGAGCGTAAATTCCAAAAATGAACGGCTGGGTCGTTACAAATAGTAGCTGGCCGACCAATGTTCTTTGGGTTCCTTGAGTCCTTCAGAGAATACCAACTGAAGGTCTTCTTCGCGTGAAACTTTATGTCAAAACTCTTTGACTCCACCCCCACATCCATAATATACTCTGTGATAGTGTTGGGATATGGGTATGAGTTGTTACCCTGCCTACCGACAAGAGATTGGTTGGTCGCATGATGGCATACATATTGATTGGGTACCCGGTCATGATGGAAGCAATTAGAACAACCCTTGAGATTAGGATATCGCTTTCATTCTTGCAGGGGTCTAGTCGACTCTACACAAAGGTATTCCATTTTTTTGCTTTAAAGTTAAAGGTTTTCCGATTAATAGGAACCCGAACTGTGATCAATAGTGGTGGTGGTCCTAGAGCTACCAAAATCAGCAAGCCAAGGGTAAGCTATATCACCCAATGCAAACTTCTCCAAATATTGTACCCGCTCCACATCCTCGACCCTCAAATATGTGTTCAGGGTGCTATGATCGAATCTCACTGCCAAATTTCTCACCTTAATAACCTTGGTCCCTTCTTTATATGTTCCACATTGGCGTAAAACTCTCGGACCAAGTGCTCATTGGCATCCAGCATACATTGACTGAACCATGTCACCCTTTTCTCTCTCGAAATTATCTTGATTTATTTGAGTTGTACGTATTCAAGTCTTTCAATATAAACTGACACTCAAGAGTGTGCGTTCTTTATGGCCACCACTTTGGAAATCTGTTGAATGCAGTTAAGCTCACAACCTATCTTCCTAAACTTCTTTCTTCTGCAACCTCTCAAGGCCGGAAACTCTGGTATCACCCCCTAAGCCATCATACAAAATATCATCATCATCAACAATAGTTATTGGTGCATTAGAGGAATGTGAAGAAGATGGCCCTAAATCCTGACTATCACCTTCCGAAGCCTCAAAAGTGCTCTTTGAGGAAGAAGGCTCATCTCGGAGCTGAAATCTACTCTAAAGCTACCGTGGATGTGATTGAGCATCAAGATGCTTTCGCACAGAGTCACCCCCGATGCTTAGCTGGAGAGGGTTCACCCCATCCCTTTGATGTATCACCACATCCATGAGACCTAACCATTTTCTACAATACACAGCAATAGGAGTCACTTCTAGATCAAGCTCAAAATAGAAGATAGTTGTAGAACAAAACATTGTGCAGGGTGGGGTAGTGCGGTCCGCACATTTGTTAGTGCAGCCGCATATGAAGTTGTGCAGAGCACATAATTTTAAAGTGCGGCTGTAGTGATGATTCTGTGGTCCACATAATTTTGAATGTGACCTCACATTTCAAGCGTGGTCTGCACAAATTTGGGAATGGCCACACATTGAAACCTTAATAAATACAACACTCTGAAGATTGAGAATTGTTTGATATGCGACCGCAAATAAATTTCTGTGGGACGCACAATTTCAAGTGTGGTCCACACAATCATGCTACACCAAGTGCCTTGGCCTACTAATCTGTAGACCGCAGAATAAGGAGATTAATCAGGCAGAGTTCTAGGGTTTTTACTTTTACACATAATTTGAATATGGTAGCATCAATTAAACTATATCAATCAAATACCCATCCCCCATATAGCCACTAAGTGTTTTCCCAACACAATTGAAGCCTATATGCCTTTGTTTTAGGTTCTTAGAGTTTGTAAAAGTTTCAACAGTACAATGAGACCTACTATTTGTAATTAACACGTTGGCCAAGAGTTCAAGAGGCGAGTGCGGCCGTCGAATTCTTTCTGCGGTCTACACTCTTTTACCTGATGGGAAATTACCCTTTGTCAATCTGCGTTAGCAAAATTCCTTGTGCGACCCTAGATTCTGGTGCGGACTGCACATTTCCTTGTGCGGCCATACTTTGGCCATTTTTGACAGCCAAACTTCAGAGAGTCTACACTTTTTTTTATTTCCAATTGTGTGGTCCGTACAAGAATTGTGCGACGTTAGATCCCTTCTGCTGTAGCAATCCAAATTGTGCGGTCTCCATAATAAATATTTGTTCCATACTTTTTTTCGTACTTAGACAATATATCTTAACATAGTCTCTGAAAAGCACACTCATTCCTGCAAAGAAGTCAAAACCAGTTAGCATAAAACAAGACCTATCCGATAAAGATGAAAAATAAAAAGAAACATGGATTGCCTCCCAATAAGTACTTGATTTAACATTACGACACGACACATATTACCATCATCACTTGAAATGAATTACCGCCACGACATGTTCATCACCAACTTTTCCTAGATAGTGCTTCACCCGGTGACAATTGACTCTAAACACCTCATCATTTTTATTCTTCACGTCCAATATACCAAAGGGTGTCACACTAAAAACTTTAAACGGGCCACTCCATTTAGACTTTAACTTTATTGGAAACATCCGTAACCGAGAATTGAAAAACAACACAAGATCACCTTCTTTAAACTCCTTGTTCTGAACGTACTTATCATGGAAGTAGTTCATCTTGTCCTTGTATAAGGACGAACTTGTGTATGCATGGTACCGGTACTCATCCAAATCATTTAATTGTGTAACACTTAAGTTTGTGGAGACATCCCACTCAAGATTTAACTTCCTTAAAGCCCACATGACGTTGGAAGTTCCACCAAATGATGACAAGCTTTCACGGATAGCAATCGGTATTGAGACATTCTGATATGTGTTTTGTAAGCTATCCTATAAGCCAATAAAGCATCATCAAGTTTCTTAGACCAATCCGTCTGGTTAGCATTCACTAGTTTGGAGAAGATACTGTTTATCTCCTGATTGGACTTTTACTTGACCGCTTGCTTGAGGATCAAAGGGGGTGGTAAATTTATGAGTGAAGCCATACTTATGATAGCTCTCAGAGTATCAAATCTTTTAAAAATGTTCTTCTTCAAACACGCCGCCATATCTCTCACTTGATTGTAGGGTAAAGCAAAGACATCAACCCTTTTTGACACGTAAACAAACTCGACTAAGATGTATTTGTTTCCATAAGAACTCACAAAAGTACCCATTAATTCAATACCCCACACATAAAAAATATAAATCTCCAAAATGGTGGTGAGAGGAATTTCATTTTTCTTTGAGATTCCATTGTCCCTTTGACATTCATCACAACATTTGACGGGATTACTTGCATCTTTGTAAACACTAGGCCAATAGAAACCACAACATAACATTGTGGCCGCCGCATTTGCTCCACCATGGTGGCTACCATACACAAAGAATTACATCCCCCAAGAATTTCAACTTGTTCCTCCTCCAGTACACACATTCTAATCACTCCATCCGTACAAATCCAGAAAAGTCAATGTTCATTCCAGTAATAGTCTTGACAATGCCGTTTGAGCTTATTCCTTTTGTTTGAAGTGAACTCAACCAAAATGATACCACTCACAAGATAATTGTTTAGATCCACGAACCAAGGCATCTCTTTAATTGAAATAGCGAAGAGTTGCTCATCGAGGAAGGTTCATTGATTCCAAGGCCATCATGCGGCCTCCCCTCCTTCTCCAAACGCGAAAAGTGGTCCGCCACTTGGTTTCCACTTCTTTTTTCAATCTTGTATGTCTATATCAAACTCTTGCAACAATAAATACCCATATCACTAACCAGGCATTAGAATGTTTTTTGCTAATGAGATAACAAAGTTCCGCATGATCCGTATGGACAATTACTTTTGCACTCATCAAGCACAGGCGAAACTTCTCAATAGCAAACACAATGGCAGTGAGCTATTTTTTTGTAACGGTGTAGTTGAGTTAGGCATTATTCATTGTCTTACTTTCATAATAAATCGGATGAAAATTATGTTGATGTGTTGCCCCAAATATCCTCTACCGCAACATCACTTGCATCGCACATGAGCTCAAAAAAAGCACCCCAATTTGGAGCGGTGATTATGGGAGTAGTAGTCAACTTGAGCTTTAGCAAATCAAAGGCTCTCATGCAATCATTATTGAAGTGGAACTTAGCATCTTTCTCCAAAATCTTACACAACAGGATACCACTTAAGAAAAGTCTTTGATGAAATACTGGTAATGTCTCGCTTGGCCTAAGAAACTGCGCACGCCTTTCGCTGAAGTTGTAGGTGGAAGTTTAGAAATCACCTCAATATTTTCCTTGTCGACTTCAATCCATTCTAGTGGCCAACGACAATGCCTTCCTCAATCATTAAATGTCATTTCTCACAATTAAGAACCAAGTTTCTTTCTTCATATCTTGCCAACACTTTATCTAAGTTTGCTAGTCAATCATCAAAAACATTAACGACCATCGAAAATTCATCCATGAAGACTTCAAGGAAACTCTCCACCATATCCATGAAGATAGCCATCATACGCCGTTGAAAAGTTGCTGGTGCATTGCACTACCAAATGGCATCCAGGAGAAGTAAAAGTACTATAAAGATATGTGAAATTAGTTTTCTGTTGATCCTTCGAAGCAATAAGAATTTGATTGTAACCGAAATTCCCATCAAGGAAATAATAGAAAGCACAACCGACAAATCTATCAAGCATTCGATCTAGGAAGGAAATTGGTAAATGATCATTTCTTGTGACTTTGTTGAGCTTGAAATAGTCCATACACACTCTCCACCTAATCACCTTTCTGGTAAGAATCAACTCATTCTTATCATTTGTGACCACCGTCATGCCCCCTTTCTTTGGGACATATTGAACCGGAGAAGTCCACGAACTATCAGAAATGGGGTAAACAACCCCAACATCTAACCATTTGATGATATCCTTTTTGACAACCTATTGCATGGCTTTATTAAGTGGCTTTTGATGTTCAATAGATGGTTTGGAACCTTGCTCCAAGTTAATCTCGTGCATGCAAAATGCGAGAATTATCTGCTAATGTCTATCCAATATCCTTCTTCCTTTTTTGGTAGCACCACCAATGTAGAATATACCTGCACGTCAATCAAACAAGTGGAAAGAAAAACTGGTAAAGTAGAAGAAGGGCCAAGAAATTTATACCAAATATATGGAGACAATGGCTTCAACTCCAAGACGGGAGGCTCCTCAATTGAAGGCTTTGTTGGAGAGTGATCTATTCTCAAGATCAAAAGATGATTTGTGGGGCTCATAAGTGTAAGACCCCATTCCTTGCAAAGAGTTCACACATTCCACATAGCCCTCAATTTATTTATCATCACAATTGAGCAAGACGACATCCAATGTATCATCAATATTCATCACAACACTTTTTTTCGTCCACAATCACATCAGTCACCAAGTCCACAAAAGAGTAGACCTCATTTCTATTTGGTTTACTCATAGACCTACACACATAGAAAACCACTTTTTCATCACCATCCCAGAAGATAAGTATCTGGCTTAAACATCAACTAGAGCATTCCCCGTAGCAAGAAAAGGTCTTCCAATAATATTCGGCATCTCATAGTCAACCTTACAATAAAGAATAAAAAAATTCGCCAAAAAGAATGAATTTATCAACACGAACCAACTCGTCATCAATCATTCCTAATGTTCTCTTTATGGTACGATCAACCATTTGTATTCTCATAGATGGGGTCTTGGTTTCCCACTTCCCAAAGTCTTCAAAACCAAATAGGTTATTTTCCCCAAGATCACAGAGAGTTTTAGCAAATTTGGCACTTCTAATGGTACAAAGGATTTTGAAAGTTCGTGATCTTCCAATTTAGGAGCCATTGAATGCAAAATTTCACTCACTTGATGAGTCATCTTTATAGTTTCAAAATCTTCATCATGTCAATGAATCTTTTGAGTTTATTCTCACCATTTTGCTTGGCAAGACTTTGAGGATAAGGACGAGGATGCCTAGACATTTCTCCCATAGCCTTTTGCACTATGGTTCCGGTATGTAAACAATGTGCTCCCTAGAGGGGTTCACTTCATCTGGATTCTCCTCCACATTGTCATCAATACCAATCCGCATTTTATCATTTGTTTTCACCTCATTGTTCGGGATCTCATATTCTTGTACAATTTTCTCATAGTTCATAAGATTCCTTTGACTTGAGGTAGGTGAATCCCACCTTTTTTATTTCTTGTAGTAATGGCAATGGCATGGACCTTGTTGTTCACACCCTTTGGGTTCACTACCGTGTCACTTGGTAGTGCCCCCTTAGGACGAGTGATTAAAGCTTGAGAGACTTGCATTTAATGAACTTCCAAGTAGCGAATTGAATTGTTATGTGAGGCTAGTTGAGCATTTGGCATTCTTCTCCATCATTTGTTTGAACATATTCTAAATTTGTCCTATCTCATTATTGGAAGAACATTGTCCATGGAAAGGATAAGGATGCGCGTTGTTCGGTTGTTGATATATCGGGGTCCTTTGAAAGCCCGCCCCGATTGACTTGGTTATGTTTCCCCTACTCTTAGTTTTTGCCTCCCCAATATCCTTGATTATTTCCACTCCAATTTCCTTGGTTATTTTGACAATCCCAATTCCCTTGATTGTTACCACCATTCTTATTATCTTGATTGTATGAATTCCAATAACCTTGATACCTTGAGGTCGCCATTGTTGTTGATTCGGGCATTGAGAGTTGTTTCTTTTCCCTTGAAAGTTGTTTACATATTGCACTTACTCCTCTTGTTCATGTAATCAAACCCATTATCTTCCTGCACATAATTTTCCACAAGGTTCTACATTTGTGGACCCTTTTGCCTTCTCTTGTATACAATCATACTAACTCCCTCATTGCATTGACTTGCTTAGCACCTTGTACTTGGTGAAGTTGATCCTTGGCTAATTGATTTATTGTGGTGATAAACTAGGAAATGGCTTGCCCATAATCGTGTAATTCTTCATGTAGGTAAATCACATTAGGATAACATTGAGGAAAATTTGCTCTGTTTTGCCATGCCGATGACGTGTCCTCCATTTCATCTTAAATATTGCAAGCTTCTGCATATGGCGTTGTCATGAAATTTCCATCGGTGAGTTAGTTGACCACACATTGATTGCTAGTATTGATCCCCCGATAGAAAGTTTAGTGAATCATAGCCTCCATAATGTCATTATTTAGGCACTCTTTAACCATAGTTTGGTACCTCTCCCATATTTCATTCAATGGTTCATTGCGCTCTTGTTTGAATTCTAGAATCTCGTCATTAAGAGCATCCATACGACAGGGAGAAGAACATGGAAATAAATTTCTCCGCCAATTCATTCCATGTATGGATAGAATGGTTTGGGAAATCTATCTAACCAATCCAAGGCTTTCCCTCGTAGAGAGAAAGGAAATAACCTCAACCTTAAAGCATCCTTGAAGATGTTTGTATAGCACTCCTCTAACAAGTGTATACAAACTCCTTTATGTGATTGTATGCATTTTGACACAGAGCCCCGGTAAAGAATCCTCGTTTGCTCTAGCAATGTGAGCATTACATTCATGATTTGAAAGTTGCCCGCCCTAATGCGGGGCGGGACTATGGCACTTGATACTCTTCATTCGGAAACACTTGGTACTGAGCCGCTCTTGGTGGAGGTGGGGATAGAATTGGGACGTTGTCTTGAGACTATCGGCCTATTCAATTTGTATAAGGTTTAAGAGGAACGTCTTTAACTTGATCATCCTCAACATCCACATTCCCCATGGGAATGTTTTCGAGTGGATCATTGTTGAGAGCCATTGTTTTAGCCCCAATTGTTTCACAAAAAAATATTATTAACACGACAGGAATAGAAGAAATTCCAGACACAAAATCCATTTTTATCTCCCTGGCAACGGTTCAAAAAAATTGATCATCTCCAAATGCACGCCTCTAATGAAGTATGACACGATCGTTTGCAGTAATAAAACCCAACAAGGAGTCGGGATCGAATTCATTGGAAACTAAGATGGGAATTTGTAGTATATATTTGGATTAAGCACGTGAAGTATCTAGATTGCACATCCATAAAAAGATTTTTCTTTTACTTCTAAAATTATGCTGAGGATTGCAATTCTAAAGGTATAAAAATAGAGGAGATTGTTTTTGGATGTTTTTCAAAATAAAAGGTCTAGGACTATTACCATAATCTAGGTGTTTTCCTAACGTGATAAATACTTTTATGTTGTTTTATTGACTGGGTGTATTATAGCTCACAACACTATGTTGCCCACTCAATACCTCTCGATCAGAGAGTGGTTTGGCCCAATTTGGATTTCTCAAGACTAAATAGGTATCTACCAAAACGGTTAATAAGAGTTCAAGATGGTTGTTACAATCTTTAGATTGAACCCTTTAATTTGGTTAATCAATCTGTCAATCGACCCAATTCCTTGGTAGCTAAGTTAAGCAAGACTAGTCGCTCTTTCTCAAGAAGAGACTAAGTAAATAGGCATATATTAATGCTTGTGACCATTAATTTCACTATTGAAGTACAAACCTAGCTAAATAACAAATACCCATTCATGTACAAGCATAAAATTAATTACCCATAAGGTTTACACGCTTGGGTTTGGTCACAAACCTAGTAAAAAACTAGCTAGTCATAATGGGTATAGAAAAAAACATAATAAAACTCAAATTGAAGATTAAAATATAGAAAACCAATGTTAAATCACCAAAAAAGGTAAAGTGACCTAAAGAAGCAAGAGGAAATGGCTGTGGCACTTTGAATCTTCAAAAATTGACCTAATTTTGTCAAACTATTCTATTTATACAAAGCTAAAAGTTTTTGACAAAAATGCCCTTTCGGAGGTTATACGGTCGCACAATTCCATGTGCGGCCCGTACTTTGCTTCAGTCTTGATAGGAGTTGAATCTGCTGCCACATGTATTTCTATTCTGCGGTCCACACATTTCTTGTGCGGCTGCATAAGGCTCTTCTATGGACAACACATTGTTGAGTGCGGCGGCATAGCTAACTTTTGCGGTCCCATAGTAATTGTATGGTCCGCGCATCCTTAGAATCTTGGGATGAACACTCTCTGAACTTCTGCTCTTATACAGTTTCTTCAGCCATTTTCATGTGCGGACAACACTTTGCACTTGGACTTTGATAAACTTTTCTTCACAATCTACGGTCGCAGCTCGAAATCTCTGGTTCGCACTATGGGCTTATGTGCCTGATTTTTTCTTGAGTTCAGATCACCCCTTCTTCATTTGGATTTCATCTTATTGGCTTATTTTTTAAAACTCTTGCAATTAAGCATATTATATATATTTTTAGTATTACAATTAAACACTGGACTAAAACAAAAGATAAAAGGCGCTAATAGATATTTAAAGTCCCCGCTTATCACTTACTGGATATCGATTGTGGTGTACTCATACTATGCTTCTGCATATACTTTTTTTTTGCAGATCCATATCCTCAGAGTGTTTTGGTCGTTAGCTAGTTGATCCCGATCTGTTGGAGACTTTAAGATACACTTATTTTTCTTCTTGTACGCCTCAGTGTCGCCCTCTTTAGTTTCTTTATAACTGTTTACGTGTTCCAAACAATGATGTACACTTTGATACATATTATGTTCTTTCATGGAGATTATGACTCAGCATTATCAGATTTTGGGAGTTATGACTATTGTATTCCGTTTTTGGTTATATTATGGCATTCTTCAACTTTCATTTATTTAAGTTGGTATTTTCTATTGATCTCATTACGTGATTGGCTTACCTAGTGTTGATGCCTAATTTTTTTCTCATATTTTATAAGATATTCTATATACTTTCAAAATATCATTTTGCATTATTACCCAATTTATAAGGGTTATATAAGTATTTCTACAATTCTTAAAGCTTTAAAATTGATTTTATTGCATTTAATTTGTTCAAATATTCATTAATTATCCCTTCAAATAATATTTCGGGTGATTTTTCTTATCCAATTTATAATTTTTACCCACAAACAATTTATTATATTTTATCTTATTTATACATAATTACGTTTGCGTTTTTCTATTTTATCTACATTAGTTAAGATAATAGCATATATTCTACAAATAATTGTATTTATTATATTATTTATGCTAATAAAACATTTTATATCTTTATAATATTGAGTTATTTTTTTTATTGAACCAAAAGGTCATCTTGTGTTTTAGAATTCAATTATACGCTTTTAAGCCTCAACAATATCATTTTTACCCACCTCGATTTGTGTGCTCAATCTGAGCGTATTTTTGAAAAGCTTTTATCTTAAAAGTTGATAAAAATAAGAAACATTTCCTAAAAATTTTATTTGAGCTGACTTCGATCAATATTTTTGGTAAACAAACCCGGATTTGTGTTTTTACAGTTCTGATGGGTCTATTTTGTAATTTGGGACTTGGGTATATGGCCTGAATTGAAATCGGAAGTCCCTAGCCCGAGATATCGAACTTTGTTGCAATTTGAAAGTTAAAGGCTTAATGAAATGGAGATGTTTGACCATTGTTTGACTCTTTGGATATCGGGTCTGTATATTTTTGCAGAATGTAGTATAGGTTCAATACCATATTTATGACTTGTATGTTAAATTTGGTTAAAAACGGAGTAAGTTTGACATTATTCGGATGTCCGCTGAGGAAATAGAAATTTTAACGTATTCTTTAGAAATTAATTAGATTTGGCAATAAATTTGTAGTTGTAGGTGTTATTTCGGCAATTTGATCGCGCGAGCAAGTTATATGACATATTAAGGCTCGTGTATATATTTTGTTTAGAGCCCCAAGGGCTCGGGTGAGTTTTGGATAGGCTACGGAGTGAAATTTGGAATTAAAGATGTTGCTTGTGTTCCAGTTCTAGTGTTGCAAATATGAAGAGTAGCTGGGCCAGGCAGTCCTTGTAATTGCAAGAAAAACTTTGCATTTACGAAGTTAGTCAGGGGAGGGCATGATCGCAAACGCTAAGTTTTTCTCGAAATTACGAAGTGGGATGTTCGCGATTGCGAACAAACCTTCATATTTGCGAAGGCATCAGAAGTGTGAAGGGTTTTGCATTTGCAATGGCTTCTTTGCATTTGCGGTCTTCGCATTAGCGAAGCCCAGGTCACAAATGTGACATCTGTAGCTGTGTAAAAGTGACTTTGACAATATTTTCTCCCATTCTTTAAATTTTTAAAACTTAAAACACAAGAGGCAATTTTCAAACGAACCTTTGTTCCACAAATCATAGGTAAGTGATTCTAAACTAGTTTCTTTAAATCTTTCAGTTCATTTTAAAAGATTTTATCCTAGAATCTATGGTTTTCATAGTGGCATTGGAGATTTTTGGGTAGAAACTATAGATTTCAAAATTTGGAGATTTAGACCTCAAATTGAGATCAGGTTCCAAAATCAATAACATATCCGAGCTCGGGGTGAATGTGTAATTAGGTGTTGGATCGAATTTCGAGTTTGGATCAAGCGGAGCCGGGTGTTGAATTTTGTTGACTTTTTCAAAAGTAGCTTAAATTGAATCCTTTGCAATCGTGGGTAGTTTTTAAGGCTTAAATTGAATTGTTTGGTTGGTAATTTGCTAGATTATATTTGTCTGAATGCATGTTTGAAGGGAAACGTTGTGGTTGAGCTTTGAATTTGGTTGTTGGAGCGAGGTAAGTGTCATGGTTAACTTTCGCTTGAGGGGTTAGGTACTATTTTCTTATTTTCTATGTGTTTTAATGCTAGGTGCAATGCATAGGTGAGGTTACGAGTACCTATGGTATGTTGTCAAGTTAAAGCATGCGAGTGGGTCTTATTCTAGTAATTGCTGATTTCCTGGATCATATTATCCATGCTTAGACTAGATACTCGTTATGTTGAGCATTCTTATCATGTTTATGGACCATGGTATTGATTGAGTATTGACTCGAAGTTGAGGTTTGTATTGTGGAACCAAATGTTGAAGTAAGACATGTTATTGTCATTTCTATCTCCCTATTATTGTTCATTGTTTTGGTAAAGGGGAGTGTTAATGCACGAAGGTTAATGTTGTGCCACATTTTGTGAGTGATAATGCACAAAGGGTGAGGCCATGCCATATTGTGAGAGTTAATGCATGAAGGGTAATGTAGTGCTATGTTATGAGAGAATTAAAGCACGAAGGGTGATGTTGTGTCCTTTCTATTATTTTATATGATAAGGTTGAGAGATAAAGCGCAAAGGATGATGTCGTACAGTTTCCTTTACTGTTTTTACTTACTTCTATTTGTTCAAGGTATATTGGTTGATCAAGTCCTTATCACTGCTTTGATTCTTTATCTTGTGATCCCCTCAGCATGTTCCCCTTTCCAATACTACTTGTCTCATTTCTACCATTTAATTGACCCAACGTAGTCATGTTGTTGTCCGGAGGCCCTGGCATCCCGTTCTATACATTCTCTTTATTGTTTCATTTGTATCGAAAATCGTTGTATTTCCTTTTGAAAAATTACCTACAGTTAAATCTTAGAAGTTCGTGAATTGTCACTCGAGATTCTAGATAGTACTATGTAATGAGGGTTCTATGAATTTCTGCACTCTTTTATATTTTTATGATTTAATCATTGTTTGTTTGCTGAAAGGTATAAGAATTTTATTAATGACCTCTAACGTTGGCTTGCCTAACAAGTGAAATATTAGGCACCATCACGGTTCAGACGGTGGGAATTCCGAGTCGTGACAAGTAAGTATCAGTGGACTAGGTTGCCTGATGTATTTTGTCCCAGGCCAGGGCCTAAGCGGGCTTCGCGGGCGGGGCTTCATGGGCCATGGCTTCGCGGGCCTGGGCGCTGGCGGTCACGGGCTTCGTGGGCTCAATGGGTGAGACAATCCCTTGACAGTGACGAGCCTAACCCCATGTTGTCTGGGCTTAGCGGGGCAGGCTTCTAGGGCCTGGCGGGCTTTTCTGTATATATTTTTTTTGTTTAAGGAAATATCTTTTATTGTAGTTATTAGTATAGTATATAATATAGTATACTAGTATAGAATATATTGATAGTATACTAGTTATTAGTATAGTATATATAATATATATTTCATTGTAATTATAAATTTTATAGTATATACAATATATATTTCATAATATAGTAATTAGTATATTGTATGTTATGTATATATATATATATATATATATATATATATATATATATATATATATATATATATATATATATATATATATTCCCTTATATATTATCTAGTAGTATATATTGTATGTTATGTATATATATTATCTTATATATTTTCATGGAGTATATATATTGTGTCTTATGTATATATATTATAACTTATATATTTTGATATTGTATATATATCGTATCCCTTATGTATATATATTATCTTATATATATTGTATCTTATGTATATATATTATTACTTATATATTTTCTTGTAGTTTATGTTTTATGTTCTATATATATATTCTCGTATATATATATATATATATATATATATATATATATATATATATATATATATATATATATATATATATATATATATATATATATATATATATATATAACAACAACAATAACAACAACAACAACTACCTAGTATAGTCCCACAAAGTGGGGCCTGGGGAGGGTAATATGTAGACGAGCCTTACCCCTACCCGAAAGAGCAGAAATATATATATATATATATATATATATATATATATATATATATATATATATATATTGTAGATTATAAATAATTTGAAGTAATGACAAAGAAATATTGAGAAAAAATATATTCAAGGGTATGTCTTATAATATTTATTACCAAAAATGGCATATCTTTCTTAGTCTTCCTTCCCCCAATGGAATGATCACAACAAGGTACTAATACCACCATTAAAAGTAAAAAACTAAAAGAAGATGTGCCAATGTACACGTTACATCATAATCTACATTGTATCTCTAACAAATCTCATAAATCCGTCAAGGTTGGGAGGAGGTTGTGTTGGTGGTGGTGGAAAAGACCCTTGTTCATCACCACTTCCGGGCGAAGAAGAATCCTTCGCAAGTTCTGTTATCATTACTTCATAAGCTTTATCTATCGACGGTTGTGATTCTGCAATTCCAAAGTTTCTTCTTTCCGCGCGGATCTAATCTCTAAATGTACCGATTTTTCCAAGCTATCCCTCATCGATGCTCTATAATCACCTATTTGCAGTCTTGCTTGACTAAAAGCGCTCTTCGATGCAACAGTTGAAACTTAAATTGATAAAATATCCCGAGCCATCCTTGCAAGAACCGGAAAATGTTTTTCCCTTGACTTCCACCATTCCAAAAGATCGAAAGAGCCGTCTGGATTCTCCTTTTCAAGTCCCTGAGAAAAATAAACTTGACTCTCATTTAGATGTGAAGTTTCATCATAATTATTACCTTGAGAACCCCGGAACTCCGTGCAAGATTTAAGAGTTGTTAAGCCCGCATTTAGATGATTGTGAGCTAGACGAAGTGGCGGTTGGAATATTTGCCCTAGCATGCTCAAAGGCAAGTTGATAAGTTATAAACTGTTTGACCATTAATTTTAATTGATACTTTTGCATCTGCAAGTGTAGCAACTTCATCGTTTGAAAGATTTAAAGCCTTATAAATATTTGAATACCAAAAATGAGGACCCCCCAATTTCATTGTAGGATTTAACATTGCTGTAACACCAAAAATAGTAGGGATAGGAAAGAAAAAATTTATTTTTTTTCATTTCATTTATAGCAAGTTCATAAATGTCTCTACCTTCGCCAAATTCAACAAACAAATCAGCTACTGTTGCAATATAAACTAAACAGTTTGAAATAGTAGGATAATATTGCCATGAAAATGCATTTGTAGCAACTTGAAAATGTTCTAAAAATCTAAAAGAATTTTAACATTCGTCCAATCTTGCGTAGTAATAATTTCATCATCATCCTCACCACCTACCCGAGAATTAAACGATGCATTAATTGGGTTTCTATATTCACATGCAACTTCTAAACTTTTGTACATACAATTTTATCTAGTCGGGCAAGGTTTAGGAACCTTTCTTTCTCTAGGGCCATATTCATCACATTTTCCAAAATACTCTCTAAGATTAGTTCTACGGATTGAATAAAAAACCAATTAAGGGCCATTCGAACCTTTTCAATTTCTATGTTTAAAATTCACATGCCATCACTGACAATTAAATGATAAATATGACAAATACATCTAACATGGAAAATATTAGTAAATGCAGGATTTAGTGTTTTTGTAAGCATTCCTATAGCACTAGTGTTACTAGAAGCATTATCCATAGAAATTGCCGTTATTTTATCGCTAAAGCAAAAACATCTACAAATATCTGAAAAAGTGTTAGCTATAAACTTACCTGTGTGACATGAATTCATTATTCTATACGCAATTATACGTTTTTGCATTGTCCTGTCCTCATCTATCCAATGACATTTAACAGTTAGATAATCACAATAATTACCACTTCAACCAATATCAATAGTAATAGAAATCCGATTAGGTATATGAGTAAATAAATAACGCAAATATTGTTCATATTCATGTTTGAATTTATAAATATCGGCCTTAACGATTGATCGAGGCCAACCTTTATAAGTAGGATTAAAGACTCTTCTAATATAATGAACTCAATTAGGATTAGAAGCAAAAGTATAAGGTAAGCACATAACAGTAATCATCTTTGCTAATTCTTCACGATCTCTATTTGGATCGTAATATAAAATACCTCCGGTGACAGTGTTAATTCCTGGTTGAACTAGATTTGAACATGTACTAGGGTTAACAGTAGAATCTACACTTTTCCCCTCTAACTGCGCTTGCATTTGCAAAAATCTAGCCTTATCTCTAGGGGGTGTTTGTATGTGCATAGTCAAAGTACCCGTGCTGCTACAGTCTCCAGTAAATTTATGTAGCAGTAATTTCCCAAAAGTTTTACACTTAGCCTTATTTTGTTCTCTTACTTGAGTAAAACAATTCCAAACTAATGACGTTTCTTGACGTTTAGCAGGTTGCCTATTAAAAGTATGAGTTTCTACAGGTGGATCGGCCGGTGCATTAATTGGGTTATTAATAAGACTAGTAGGTGTATCATCTAAATCTGATGCTGGGGTTTCATCATCATCATCATCCTCATTTTCCTCTAAGATAGGTTCAGTAGGATAAAGAGCATTCGTAATTTCATCATCTAATCTGTCACCTACTGTAACATCATGTAGAAATTCACTATCGCTAATCTGAAAACAAGGGTGATCACTATCAAGAATTACGGGAGGAGAAGGACGTCTAGGTTGGCGACTACTTTCAACATGCTTATCTTTTCTAGGTTGGGCAGCCGGGGGAAGGGTAGTATTATGGCCACTACTTTCACCGGTTCTACCTTTTCCTTTACCAAACATTCTTTCAAAAGAAAATGCCATATTAATTATAATTATGCAAACTGAACAACACAAAAATATATTATTAAGACGTAAGAGTTGAAACGAGTTTACCGGATTGCCGAACAACTTCTTGAAAATTGAAAATCGTTAAACACTTGAAAACATCAATTCAATAACTTCACAATTTTTCACAAATTTTCAACAACAAATTAAGCAATTGTAGTAGAAAGATTGAGAGAGATCGAGAGATATTGATGAATTGGTAAATAAAAATAAAATAATAAGGGGGTATTTGTAGTTGAGAAATGGGTAAAAGTATAATTATATAAAGTTTGTAGTTAAATTAAAGATTGGGGGCAAAATGCCATTTTTAAACCTCCAAACGGTCAAATTGTAACCCGAACGACTACTTTTTAAAATTTGTCCGTTGGTGATTTTTAAAATAAAAAATATTTAAAATATAGTTGTTGGGCCCGTTTAGGCCTGCCATGATCGGCCCAAGCCCAGCTGACGGTCCCGGGCCACATGCTCCCGGGCTCACGGGCTTAATTTTACAGACCATCCCTTCACGGGCTTAAGAGTAACACCAGGCTCAAGACCACCAGGACCGACACACCAGGCCCGTTAGGCCCACCAAGACCGTGGGCCCGGTCCAGTCCGATTCAGGCCCGAGCCACAATACAGGGTTAGGTTGCCTATGCTTCACAATTCATAGAGCAATCTTAGTAGAGTCTGGGGGATCGGTATGAAGACTTCTGTACTTATCTCTCAGAGGCTACAAAGTTTAGAAAAAACATCACTTCTATTTTTCTCTATCAGGAGATTTTATTCTCTTAGTGCTAATCAAACTCTTCTGCTCTTGTTCTTTGACAGATGGTGAGAACACGTACCACTTATTCAGTTAAGCAGCAGCTATAGCCCCTAGTGGCAACTCTTACGAGGGTCAGAGGATGAGGATGAGGCCGAGGTTGTGCAAGAGGTCGGGGCAGGGGCAGGGCTCAACCCAGAGCACGACTAGAAGCACCAGTGGCAGAGCCTCAGGTGGAATTTGATGAAGAGGATCCAGGCCAAACCGTTCTAGCTGGAACAGCTCACGTCCCAGAGGGGTTCATCGCCACCCCGGTACTTCGGGATAGTTTGGTCCGTTTGATGGGCCTCATGCAGAGTGTGCCACATATTGGTACATTCCCTGTAGCACTAGCTGTCTCTCGTGCTGGTGGAGGAGCACAGACTCCCGCTACTCACACTCCAAAGCAGATGGTACCTCAGCTTCATGCTCCAGCTACTTAGCCCGTTGGGGTAGTTCAGCCGGGTGGTACGGCACAATATTATGATGGATCAGCTATGTCATCTGAGGCATTATAGAGACTAGATAGGCTTACCAATGTTTTCCCTGTTCACTTCAGTAGTGTATCTTCAGAGGATCCTATGGACTATTTAGACAGTTGTCATAAGTTGTTGTGGGACATGGGCATAGTAGATACCCATGGGGTTGATTTCGCTGCATTCCAGTTGTCGGGTTCTACCAATAAATGGTGGAGAAGTCCCTTCCTGTCACATTGAGAGAGGACTATCGGAGGCAATTAGAGCATCTTCAACAAGGCTCTATGACTGTCACTCAGTAAGAGACCTAAGATTTTGCCAATAAAGCTATTCTTCTGCTTCCTATCGAGAGAGAGAGAGAGAGAGAGAGAGAGAGAGAGAGAGAGAGAGAGAGAGAGAGAGAGAGAGAGAGAGAGAGAGATAGAGGTGTGGAGGTTGACTTGCTCATCCTATCAAATTGCATATGGCTGAGGAGACTGGGATTGTGATTTATTTATAGACGGCTACATATATTGCTAAGCGAGTCGACGTTGTACTAGCTAGGGGAGTGGTCAGGGATCTAACAAGTGGTATCATCATTTTGGTGGATTCCGTGGTGCCTCATTTGGAGTCAGGGGTACATTTGCAAGAGGCCATCTTCCTAGGCCATTTTAATTTTGCACTCCAGGATTATCACGGTGCTTCAAGTGGTTGTGGCCCTCGTATGCATTATTCTGATTAGCTAGCATACAATGCACCACTATATCCTATCAGTACACCTCTGCTCCAGATTTTTCAGGGTAGTTACTGTTGCCGAAGAGGTCAGTTTCAGGGTCCGCAATCAGAACAACTGAGGTCTTGTTGTACTTGTGGTGATCCGAGCCACATTGCTAGTTTGCCCTTAAGCATTGAGAAATTCTCAGCATCAGGGTTCTCGTGCCATAGTTCCGGCACCTGGTGCATCACCACCCACTCAGCCAGCTAGAGGTAGGGGTTATAAAGCTATAGGTGGAGGTTGGAGCATTAGAGGTGGATGTCAGGCCGCTAGAGGTGGAGGCCAATCAGACAAGGCCCATCCTTGAGATGTAGTTTAGAGTAGTGGTGCCTATATGCTATGCTTTTCCATCCAAGCCGAAAGTTGAGTCATCTAACAGGATTATCATAGGTACAGTTTCAGTTTGCAATAGGGATGCCTCAGTATTATTTGATCTGGGCTCTACTTATTCATATATGTCACCCTATTTTGCCTCATGTTTTGTTGTTCCTCGTGATTCTTTGAGTTCCTCTGTATATATGTCCACTCATATGGGAGATTCTATCATTGTATATCACATTTATTGTATATGTGTGATACCATTGGGAGTCTTGAGACTCTTTTACATCTCATACTTCTTGATATGGTTGATTTTGATGTCAATTTAGGGATGGAGTATATGTCACCTTATCATGATATGGTTGACATTAGCCATGCCGGTGTTGCCTCTATTAAAATAAAGAGGGACCCCTGGTGATTCTACTAGCAGGGTTAACTCCTACATGAAGGCTTGACATATGGTTGAGAAGGGATGTTTAGCTTATTTGTCTTGTTTATGCTAATCTAGTGCGGAGGTTCTTTCCATGGATTCTGTATTGGTCATTCGTGAGTTTCTAGAGATATTTATTGCAAACCTACCGAGGATGCCACCCGACAGGGATATTGACTTCGATATTGATGTGGCTCCGGGCACTAAGCCCATTTCAATTTTTGCATATCGTATGGCTCCGCCAGAGTCGAAAGAATTGAAGGAGCGGTTGCAATATTTGCTTGATAAGGGTATTATTAGACATATTCTCTCGCCTTGGGGTATTTCCAAAAAGCTTTTATGTTAAAAGTTGATAAAAATAAGACATTTTTCCTAAAAGTTCATTTGAATTGACTTCAGTAAATATTTTTGGTAAACAGAACAAAAATTTGTGTTTTGACGATCTCGCTGGGTCTGTATCGTAATTCGGAACTTCGGCGTATGTCCAAAATTGAAATCGGAAGTCCCTAGCCCGATATATTGGATTTTGTCAAAATTTGAAAGTTAAAGACTTTATGAAATGGAGATGTTTGACAAATGTTTGACTTTTTTGGATATGGGGTTTGTATTCTGGTTCTGGAATGTGGTATAGGTCTAATACCCTATTTATCACTTGGATGTGAAATTTTGTGGGAAACGGAGTTGGTTTGACGTAATTTAGATGTCCAGTCAAGAAAATAGAAATTTTAAAGTGTTCTTGATAACATGATTTGATTTGGTGCTAAATTTGTAGTTCTAGGTGTGATTTTTGCGATATGACCAGCGAGCAAATTTGTATGATATTTTAAAACTCGTGTGCATGTTTAGTTTGGAGTGCAAAGGGTTTGAGTGAGTTTTGGAAACGCTACGGAGTGAAATTTGGACTTAGAGATGTTGTTGGTGTTGCAGTTGTGGTGTTGGCCTCTAATCTTACAAATGCGAGATCAAAGTTTGCATTTGAAATTTTTTGATCGCAAATGCGAAGAGCAGCTGGGCACGACAATCCTTGCAATTGCGAGAAAAATATTGCATTTGCGAAATGAGTCAGGTGAGGGCATGATCACTAATGCGATCATTTTTATGTCAATTACGAAGTGGGGTGTTTGCATATGCAAACAAACCTTCACATTTGCAAAGGAAGTAGAAGTGTGAAGGGCTTCGCATTTGCGAAGCCCATGTTGCAAATGCAACATCTGCAGCTATGTAAAAGTGACTTAGATAGGATTTTTCTCCCATTCTTCAAATTTTACAAATCTAAAACACAAGATGCGATTTTCCAAAGAAGCATTTCCTCCCCAAATCATAGGTAAGTAATTCTAATCTAGTTTTTTCCAATCTTTCACTTTATTCTAAAATATTTCCACTTAGAATCTAAGGTTTTTATGGAAGAATTGAGGATTTTTAGGTAAAAACGATGAATTTTAAAATTTGGGGATTTGGACCTCTATTTGAGGTCAGATTCCAAAACCTATTACATATCCAAGCTCGTGGGTTAATGTGTTATCGAATTTTTGTTTGAATTTTTTTATTGGACCAAGCGGGTCAGTTTGTTTACTTTTGTTGTCTTTTTTTAAAATGGCATAAATTGAACATTTGAAACAATGGGTAGTTCCTTAGGCTTGAATTGAATTGTTTGGTCGGTAATTTGCTAGATTCTATTGGTCTAGAGGCTTGTTTTATAGGAAAAGCTATGGTTGAGCTTTGAGTTTGGCCGTTGGAGCAAGGAAACTGTCATCGTTAACCTTGGCTTGAGGGATTAGGTATTATTTGCTTATTTTCTATGTGTTTGAATGTTATCTGCATCCAATAGGTGAGGTGACAAGTACCTATGCGATGTTGACAAGTTATAGCATGCGAGTGTGTCTTATTCTAGTAATTGTTGATTTCCTTGATCATATTATACATGCTTAGATTAGCTACTCGTTATGTTAAGCATTCTAATCATGTATACGAACCTTGGTATTGATTCAGTATTGACTTAAGTTGAGGCTGGTATTGTGGAACCAAATGTTGAAGCATGACTTATTATTGTCATTTCTATCTTCCTATTATTATTGTTCATTGTTTTGGTGAGGGAGAGTGTTAATGCACGAAGGGTGATGTTATGCCCTGGCATCCCTTTCTACACATTCCCTTTACTATTTCATTTTTATTGAAAACAATTGTATTTGCTTCAGACAAATTACTTGTAGTTAAATCTTAAAAATTCATGAATTGCGACTCTGGATTCTGGGTAGTAGCATGTAAAGGTTTCTATGAATTTAAGCACTCTTTTCAATTGTTATGGTTTAATCATTGTTTGTTCACTGAAAAGTATAAGAATTTGATTAATGAACTCTAACGTTAACTTTCCTAGCAAATGAAATATTAGGCGCCATCACGGTCGCGACGATGTGAATTCGGAGTCTTGACAATTTTCAAGTATTTCACTGAATTAATAATTTTTATTGCTATTTTTTAAATATTTTGGGTGTCTTAAAGTTGGAGAAAAATTAGGCCAATTTTTTAAACTATTTTAAAGTCCCAAACGCCCAAAATCTCAAGCCCAATCCCCTTAGACAAAAACAAACGACCTCATATACTCCACCCAGCCGTGACCAGCTAAACGACCCACCACACTCATTTTTAATCCTGGTCTTTGTCACGTTGTCTTTAAAATTAACCAAACTCTAATACCTTACCCATTTCCTTAAGATTGCCTCCCTAAAATACTTTCATACTCTTGTTCTCTCTTAGGAACCCTAGCTGACCTATATAATCTCTCATCACCTTCCTTATATGCGTTCATATGCGGATTCTACTTATCTTTTCTGCTATTCTCACTTAGTTACGGTAACTTTTGTTACTATTCTACTTATGGCAATTTTGATTCTCATTGATCTAGCTTTGACCCTATGGATTTGGGTGCGACAATTGCTTAAAAACTTAGCAAGAGGAAATTTCTCTTGGTTATGGCATATCTCCATTGATTTCTTCGTGAGCAGGGCTTGTAAATGATTTGCCTAAAATATGATTCCAACTACGATTGGAAATTCTTACTTTTTCTACTGATTCGAGTGTGCCTAGGATATATTCTTTCATTTTTTGTGTTTAATCGATATTTTTCCTTGTTTTGTGTGTTTAATTTTACTAATAAGAAAATTATATTCCCCGCTACCCTAAGTGAAATCTTGACTACCGTAATTCTATCACTCTGACTCTCACTCTTTTAATTATTCTACTCTCTTGATTGTGGCCGATTGAATACCAAGGCCACTAGTGCGAGCACTTCTCGGGGCTGATTTGAAGCTCCTATGAGCGCTAATGCACTAGAATTTGGGGTTGTTGTTGTTTTCTTTTCTACTGATACTCAAGTTGTTCCTGGTACTTAGTTTTCTCATATATTTATTTTTTGAATCTGCAAACTGGTAAGTGTTTAGACCTTCGCAATTCTACCTCTTTCTATTTTTGTTTATGCAATATGTATTAGTACTACTTGAATTTCTTTGATTTAATATGATTTCGATATTATGCTAATTGATGTACAATTCTGCTTGTCTTAATGCTACTCTGCAATCTTACTAGCTTCAATTCTATTCATGTCCTTATTTTAACTCATGTATGGCTATCTAAGTTGATTCATGTTTGTTTCCTGGTTCGTGATTAAACCTAACTGATGGTTATTGCACCTTGCCTTGAATTCTTGTACTGAAATCTTTAAGAACTAGGTTCCTACTCAAAATTGCTTTAATATCTTCCTACCGAATCTTTACGTATATCTTGTTACTTTTTCACAAATCATGTGGCAATACTATCTAAATGCTTAGCCTAATATGCTTTCTTGCCATTACTTGCCTTAATACATTCTCATTATAGGTGTCCAATCTGATTGATTTATAACCTTTGTTGGTTATTTAGGTTTGTCACTTATCATGAATCCATGCCTTAGATTCTCCTGGGGAACTAACCCATGCTCAGAATTTGTTCGAATGTACTTCTTCCTGCTAAGTCCTTTATGTACAACCTGCTATTCTCCTAAAATCAATATGTTATTATGTGGATTCATTATTCCACTGCTTTTGCAATTCCCAGGCGGATTTTTTTCTTTGATGTTGGGTTATCATTATGTGATTACTGATTGCTTAAGACTCCTAGGGTGCTTAGCTTATTCTTCTCGTGTCAACTAGAATGAGTTCTAGCCCTTTTCATATGATACATGTTTGCCATATTAACCTAAAATTTAGCTCATTCTCATCTACCATGAGTTCTTACACTTTACTAGATTTAGAACTTTTACGTTATAAATGGAGTTTTCCCAGACATTCCACGTGTTACATTCTGCATGTTAGTGATTATTAGGCTCTCATGTCAAAGTTTTCTTGTGAAAACGGATTTCCCCTTTTCTTGTCCTGATTATGACTCGTTAAGCTTCTATGTTAAGGCTCATATGTCTAAAGTCCCACTGAATATAGGTGAGATCACGTCTGCATTGAATTTCTACTTTTGCTATCTTATAATGTTTGAATACGGAACCTGCTTCTACATGCCTACAGGTAATTTTGTTTAACCTTATTTATGTATCTTTGTTTGGGAATTACTGCTCTTTGTTAGTTATAGTGTTAAGGAATAAAATGCTTGTCTTAAAATTATTTTGTTGACCTAGTATGTAGCTTGTCACTTGTATGTTACTGTTAGTTTGGTATTCAAAGGGTAAGCAATGTAGTTGTTTTATCGTTTGGGCATAACTATTGGGCCAGTTTGGTACTCAGAATTGAAACATATCGATAGCCATCTAGAGTGTGGGTCTGCTCATCCACATAAGGTTCCCAGCTTAGTTAAAGGCCCAGAAGTATCCCAAGGTATTTTATATTTGTGTTGGGCCTATAGTGGTCCTAGTTAGGCCTGTGATTATTCTATTGAGCATGTAATTATGCTATTCGGATCTGTAATTATGAATGATAGGGAAAAGTTAGTAAAAAAAGGGACGGGGATATTTTAATTTTCGTATGAATGAGTAGAGAACATATCTATAGGACTCTAAGTACTTTATTTGTTGAATATACACTATTTCTGTACACTATTAGAAAGCATAACTATAGAATATAAGTGGTTCACTTGCTCACATGCTCTATTTCAATACGCTATCATATATCATACCTATAGGACCTAAATATCATTGGTTATATGCTCAACCCGCTCTATTGCTATGTATTGTTAGATAGCATACCGATAGGATGTTGTTAAATAGTTAAAAAAGCTTACATTGATATTATCTCCAGTCACGTGACTCGTCTAGATATCATGTCCATAGGACCATAATTGATTAATCCAATTTTCTTTTTATCACATTGCACGCCTAGAAAACATGCGTATAGGGATTAACTAAACGAGTACGTATTCTTAATTACGGCTCAAATATCAATTGTTTAGATAACATGCATATAGGGTAGTACCATTTGCCTAGAAAGCATGCCTATAGGATCAAAGATAAATAATTTAATTTTTCCAATAGTCTCATTTCCCAGGCGCAAATCACCTAGAGATTATGCTAGTAGACCTTTAATAGGTATTATAATCAGCAACATCGTCAAGATAATCTGGCTAGAAGTATTGTCAATGGAATTCATTTACATAAAAATCATGCATATAGGTATTCAACATTTCAAAGAATTTCGACTCCAAAACTGCCTATGACTGCTTACTGCATAATCTAGGACCTTGTTAGAATAACACTCGTTGCTGTTTTACGTGCATTTATGCCTATGTGTGGAGGTAAATTTGAGTCCTTAATTGTAATTATGTGCAGTTCTACTTTTTTTGAATGCACGCCTAGTTTTACCATTTCGAGAATCCTAAATAAAGTCTAGAACCATCCTAGTTGTCGGTCCAAAGCCTCTTGGACCATAGACATGGGACGGGTAATGCACGCATTGGACACGATTTAGAATAGAACTAAAACACTTCAAGTAAAAAATTTCAAGATAGTAACTAGGTAGCAGGAGATATTATGTGCCCACTGAATTATATGAGCAACCCCTATCTTTGAGAGAGTTGCGAAGTATTATTTATACTGTACGGGATGATCCATTAGGTTAAAAAATCGAGGACCCTCCTCTCTGATATATTTATACTTGCATCTTTGTTTAGTTGAACGTAGAACAAATTGGGGCGTACCTTGTGATCTTCAAGGGATTGTATCAATAACTTATTAATGCATAGTCTATTTTTTTCATATGTGCAATTCCCTTTATACCTGTTTCGCATTGAAGTTGGATGTTTAAACTCCCTATCTTCCTTCAATTTACATGATCATAAAGGAGAAATAACATCCAATAATCCCGCATATAATAAAATTGATAAAAATAAGACATTTCGCCTAAAAGTTCATTTGAATTGACTTCAGTAAATATTTTTGTTAAACAGAACCAGAATTTGTGTTTTGACGATCTCGCTAGGTCTGTATCGTAATTCGGGACTTCGGCGTATGTCCAAAATTGAAATCGAAGTCCCTAGCCCGAGATATTGGATTTTGTCAAAATTTGAAAGTTAAAGACTTTATGAAATGGAGATGTTTGACAAATGTTTGACTTTTTTTGGATATGGGGTTTGTGTTCTGGTTCTGGAATGCGGTATAGGTCTAATACCCTATTTATCACTTGTATGTGAAATTTTGTGGGAAACGGAGTTAGTTTGACGTAATTTAGATGTCCAGTCAAGAAAATAGAAATATTAATGCGTTCTTGAGAATTTGAATTGATTTGGTGCTAAATTTGTAGTTCTAGGTGTGATTTTTTTGCGATTTGAACAGCGAGCAAATTTGTATGATATTTTAAAACTCGTGTGCATGTTTAGTTTGAAGTGCCAAGGGTTTGAGTGAGTGTTGGAAAGGCTACAGAGTGAAATTTGGACTTAGAGATGTTGTTGGTGTTGCTGTTGTGGTGATGACCTCTGATCTTACAAATGCGAGATCAAAGTTTGCATTTGAAATATGTTGATCGCAAATGCGAAGAGCAGCTGGGCACGACAATATTTGCAATTGCGAGAAAAATTTTGCATTTGCGAAGTGAGTCAGGTGAGGGCATGATCACAAATGCGATCATTTCTATTTTAATTATGAAGTGTGGTGTTTGCATATGCAAACAAACCTTCACATTTGCAAAGGAAGTAGAAGTGTGAAGGGCTTCGCATTTGCGAAGCCCATGTTGCAAATGCAACATCTGCAACTATGTAAAAGTGATTTAGATGGGATTTCTCTCCCATTCTTCAAATTTTCAAAATCTAAAACACAAGATGCGATTTTCCAAAGAAGCATTTCTTCCCCAAATTATAGGTGAGTAATTCTAAACTAGTGTTTTCCAATCTTTCACTTTATTTTAAAAAATTTCCACTTAGAATCTAAAGTTTTTATGGAAGAATTGGGGATTTTTGGGTAGAAACGATGGATTTTAAAATTTGGGGATTTGGACCTCAATTTGAGGTCAGATTCAAAAATCAATTACATATCCGAGCTCGTGGGTTAATGTGTTATCGGATTTTGGTTTGAATTTTGTTTTTGGACCAAGGGGGCCAGTTTGTTTACTTTTGTTGTCTTTTTTTAAAATGGCATAAATTGAATCCTTTGAAACCATGTGTATTTCCTTAGGCTTAAATTGAATTGTTTGGTTGGTAATTTTCTAGATTCTATTGGTCTTGAGGCTTGTTTTAAAGGAAAAGCTATGGTTGAGCTTTGAGATTGGGCGTTGGAGCAAGGAAACTGTCATCGTTAACCTTGGCTTGAGGGATTAGGTATTATTTGCTTATTTTCTATGTGTTTGAATGTTATCTGCAACCTATAGGAGAGGTGACAAGTACCTATGCGATGTTGACAAGTTATAGCATGCGAGTGGGTCTTATTCTAGTAATTGTTGCTTTCCTTGATCATATTATACATGCTTAGACTAGCTACTCGTTATGTTAAGCATTCTAATCATGTTTACAAATCTTGGTATTGGTTCAGTATTGACTCAAGTTGAGGCTGGTATGTGGAACCAAATGTTGAAGCATGACTTATTATTGTCATTTCTATCTTCCTATTACTATTTTTCATTGTTTTGGTGAGGGAGAGTGTTAATGCACGAAGGGTGATGTTATGTCCTGGCATCCCTTTCTACAAATTCCCTCTACTATTTCATTTTTATTGAAAATAATTGTATTTGCTTCAGATAAATTACTTGTAGTTAAATCTTAAAAATTCATGAATTGCGACTCTGGATTCTGGGTAGTAGCATGTAATGAGGCTGCCATGAATTTCTGCACTCTTTTCAATTGTTATGGTTTAATCATTGTTAGTTCACTGAAATGCATAAGAATTTGATTAATGAACTCTAACGTTAGCTTTCCTAGCAAATGAAATATTAGGCGCCATCACGGTCGCGACGATGTGAATTCGGGGTCGTGACAATTTTCAAGTATTTCACTGAATTAATAAATTTTTATTGCTATTTTATAAACATTTTGGGTGTCTTAAAGTTGGACCAATATTAGGCCAATTTTTTTTAACTATTTTATAGGCCCAAACGCCCAAAATCTCAAGCCCAATCCCCTTAGACCAAAACAAACGACCTCATATACTCCACACAGTCATGACCAGCTAAACGACCCACCACACTCATTTTTAATCCTGGTCTTTGTCATGTTGTCTTTAAAAATTAACCAAACTCTAATACCTTACCCATTTCCTTAAGATTGCCGCCCTAAAATCCTTTCATACTCTTGTTCTGTGTTATGAACCCTAGCTGACCTATATAATCTCTAATCACCTTCCTTATATGCGTTCATATGCGGATTCTACTTATCTTTTCTGCTACTCTCACTTAGTTATGGTAACTTTTGTTACTATTCTACTTATGGCAATTTTGATTCTCATTGATCTAGCTTTGACCCTATGGATCTGGGTGCGACTGTTGCTTAAACACTTAGAAAGAGGAAATTTCTCTTGGTTATGGCATATCTCCGTTGATTCCTTCGTGAGAAGGGCTTGTAAATGATTTGCCTAAAATATGATTCCAACTACGACTGGAAATTCTTACTTTTTCTACTGATTCGAGTGTGCCTAGGATATATTCTTTCATTTTTTGTGTTTAATCGACATTTTTTCTTGTTTGTGTGTTTAATTTTACT
The DNA here is from genome assembly GCA_034376525.1 of Nicotiana benthamiana. Lineage (NCBI taxonomy): Eukaryota > Viridiplantae > Streptophyta > Magnoliopsida > Solanales > Solanaceae > Nicotiana > Nicotiana benthamiana. The sequence continues at coordinate 123,680,517 of CM067338.1, read as the reverse complement.
AATATAAAAATACACTCCCCGCTACCCTAAGAGAAACCTTGACTACTGTAATTTTTTCACTCTCACTCTCACTCTTTTTATTATTCTACACTCTTGATTGTGGCTGATTGAAAACCAAGGCCACTAGTGCGAGCACTTATCGGGGCTGATTTGAAGCTCCTATGAACGCTAATGCACTAGGATATGGGGTTTTTGTTGTTCTCTTTTCTGCTGATACTCAAGTTGTTCCTGGTACTTAGATTTCTCATATATTTATTTTTTGAATCTGCAAATTGGTAAGTGTTTAGACCTTCGCAATTCTACCTCATTCTATTTTTGTTTATGCAATATGTATTAGTACTACTTGAATTTCTTTGAGTTAATATAATTTCGATATTATGCTACTTGATGTACAATTCTGCTTGTCTTAATGCTACTCTGCAATCTTATAGGGATAAACTAAACGAGTACGTATTCTTAATTACGGATGAAATATCAATATTTTAGATAACATGCATATAGGGTAGTACCATTTTCCTAGAAAGCATGCCTATAGGATCAAAGATAATAATTGAATTTTTCCAATATTCTCATTTCCCAGGCGCAAATCACCTAGAGATTATGCTAGTAGACCTTTAATAGGTATTATAATCAACAACATCGTCAAGATAATCTGGCTAGAAGTATTGTCAATGGAATTCATTCACATAAAAATCATGCATATAGGTATTAAACATTTTAAAGCATTTCGACTCCAAAACTTCCTATGACTGCTTACTGCATAATCTAGGACCTTGTTAGAATAACACTCGTTGCTGTTTTACGTGCATTTATGCCTATGTGTGGAGGTAAATTTGAGTCCTTAATTGTAATTATGTGCAGTTCTACTTTTTTTGAATGCACGCCTAGTTTTACCATTTCGAGAATCCTAAATAAAGTCTAGAACAATCCTAGTTGTCGGTCCAAAGCCTCTTGTACCATAGACATGGAACGGGTAATGCACGCATTGGACATGATTTAGAATAGAACTAAAACACTTCAAGTAAACAATTTCAAGATAGTAACTAGGCAGCAGGAGATATTATGTGCCCACTGAATTATATGAGCAACCCCTATCTTTGAAAGAGTTGCGAAGTATTATTTATATTGTACAGGATGATCCTTTAGGCTAAAAAATCGAGGACCCTCCTCTCTGATATATTTATACTTGCACCTTTGATTAGTTGAACGTAGAACAAATTGGGGCGTACCTTGTGATCTTCAAGGGATTGTATCAATAACTTATTAATGCATAGTCTATTTTTTTCATATGTGCAATTCCCTTTATACCTGTTTCACACTGAAGTTGGATGATTAGACTCCCTATCTTCCTTCAATTTACATGATCATATAGAAGAAATAACATCCAATCATCCCGCATATCATAAAATTAAATGGGGAATCACAGTTGTGGATCTCAAAGAGTTCCTAAACCCTCATCTTCGAGGTAATTTGAGACCTTACCGATCTTTTGTGACACAAATTAGTTCTATCAGAGTGACTTGCAAATAGGTGCTCTAACTTGCCTTAAAATTGTTAGGTGGAGACTCTTGTCTTTTAATACCCATTTAAAAGTATTGTCATACGTCAAAACCCGCTTTCACGAGAAACTGAGGCGCAACAACTCGTCGTAGGAATTAGGTGAAATCACGATCCTTCTGGTGGGATTTTGGGTTGTGATATGATCTTGTGATTCCGTTATTATATGTTTATCCATTTTCTCTATATTTTTATTGTCTATTTATTATCCGTACAGGTTTATGATGAGTGTCTTGTAATAGTCTCGCCGCTACTTCGTCGAGGTTAGGCTTGGCACTTCCGAAGTAAATTTTGTTGTACTCATGCTACACTTTTGCACTTCTTATGTACTTCACAGTATTTCAAACTTTAATTCTTCATATTGTTCTTTTAAATTATTAAATCGGCTAATTTTTTAGTTAATGATGACTTGCATAGAAAGCGAATTTTAGGTGCTATCACGACCCCGTGATTAGGATTTCGAGTCATGACATTATTAGAGTACCTTAAACAGTATACTCAATATTCTTGGTATACCCAATATTTTTGGTATGCCCAATATTTTTGGTATCAACATATATTATACCACAATTACTGTTGAACTATGGGACGCTTAATTTTCATAGTATACTATACATTAGTGTACCATAATTAGCATAATATACAAGATTTTATGATTTATCTTTTTAACTAGAAAGAATAAAAGAAGGTAAAAAGAGTGACAATTTTTTTTCTAAATATATATTAAAATTTTTAAAAGAGTGACAGTGTAACTATCAATAACTATAATCAACTAAAGATTGTCTTAAGAGTGTTCCAATACTAATTCTAGGAGTATGTTATATAGTTTGAATGAAAAAATAAAATAAAATAAAAAAGGAATAAAGTGATAAAAAATTTTCCGGAGAAATTATACTATAAAATAATAAAAAACTAAGAGGACTACAACAACAACACACTTAGTTTGATCTCAACAAGTGGGGTCTGGGTAAGGTAGTCGATACGCAGACATTACCCCTGCCTAATTCAGGTACAGAGGTTGTTTCCAATAGACCCTCGGCTCAGGAAGTGAAAGAAGAAGAAGACGGAAGCAAGAGATGGAGGAAGAATGAAAATAAAAGATAACTGGCACCAAATAATAGCAACAGGGAATACAATACCTGAGGCGAACTAAACCACATAATATAATTAAACTCTAAGAATATGAAGGGATGTGCATACTACTAAGACTATCGGTGAACAACTATAAACTACCATCTAACCTTTTACCTTAATCCTCGACCTCCAAATTCTCCTATCAAGGGCCATATCCTCGATGAAATGAAGCAGAGCCATGTCTTGCCTAATCACCTCTCCCCAATACTTCTTAGGCCTACCTCGACATCTTATCAAACTCTCCATGGTCAACCTCTCACACCTCCTAACTGGAGCATCAATGCTTCTTCTCTTAACATGTATGAACCATCTCAGCCTCGACTCCCTATCTTGTGCTCCACAGAGGCAACTCCCACTCTGTCCCAGATATATTCATTCCTAATCTTATATGTCCTTCTACACCCACGCATCCATCTTAAAATCCTCATCTATGCGACTCTCATCATCTGCACGTGGGAGTTCTTGACTGGCCAACGCTCAACCTCATACAACATAGCCGGTCGAACCACCACTCTATAAAACATACCCTTAAGTCTTATTGGCACATTCTTATAACATTAAACACCGGAAGCAAGTCTCCATTTCATCCATCCTACTCCAATGCAATGTGCGACATCTTCATTAATCTCCCAGTTACCCAAGATAACAGACCTGAGATACTTAAAACTCGCTCTCTTTGGGATAACGTGAGCATCTAGCTAAACCTCTACGTCTGCTCATGGGTCCCGTCAGTGAACTTGCATTCCAAGTATTCCGTCTTGGTTGCACTCAATTTGAAACCTTTAGACTCCAAGGTTTGTCCCCAAACCTTCAACCTCGCGTTAACTCCGCTACACGTCTCGTCAATCCATACTAAATAATCGGCAAATAGCATGCACTTAAGCACCTCCCCTTGGATGTGACGAGACACTGCATCCATCACCATGGAAAATAAAAATGGTCTAAGAGTCGATCCCTAGTGTAACCCCATCACCACAGGGAAATGCTCTGAGTTACCACCCACAGTCCTAACTTTAATCTTAGCATTATCATACATATGCATAATCATACTAATGTATGCTACCGGTACACTGCTAACTTCCAAACACCTCCACAGAACCTCCTTTAAAACTTTATCGTATGATTTCTCAAGGTCAATAAACACCATATACAAATCCTTCTTCCACTCTGTACTGCTCCACTAGTCTCCTTACCTGATGAATCGCTTCCGTAGTCGAATTCCCCGCCATGAATCCAAACTGATTCTCAGAAATAGATATGGACCTCCTCACCCTGGCCTCCACCACCCTCTTCCAAACCTTCATAGTGTTACTCACGAGCTTGATACCCATATAATTACTACAATTTTGGATATCACTGTTGTTCTTGTAAAGCAGAACCATCGTACTCCACCTACATTCTTCGGACATCTTCTTTGTCTTAAAAATAACATTAAATAGCCCAGTGAGACCCTCCAAACCTGCCCAACCTTCGCTCTTCCAAAATTTCATCAAGATTTCGTCTAGCCCCGTCGCTCTGCCCCTGCATATCCTATGCATCGCCCATTACACCTCCTCTACCGTAATCTGCCTATAGTACCCAAAATCTCGCCGCTTATTGGAGTGCTCCAATTCACCCAGCACAATACGTCTATCCCGTCCTCATTCAACAATTTATGAAAGTACGAATGCTATCTTCTTCTAATAAGCATCTCGTCCAACAACACTTTTCCATCCTCGTCCTTGATTCACTTAACTTGGTGTAAGTCGCGGGATTTCCTCTCCCTCGCCTTGGCCAACTCATACAACCTCTTGTTCCCGCCTTTGCCCTCGAGCTCCTCGTAGAAACGAGCAAATGCTGCATTATTAGCTGTCGTAACTGCTAACTTTGCCTCTTTCTTTCCTTTTTATAACATTCCCGATAAGTCCTTTTTTCCTCCTTCTTTGTACTCTCCAGTAGCTTCAAATAATTAGCTTTCGTAGGTTCCACTTTGCCTTGAACCTTTCCATTTTACTACCAGTCCCCTTTATGACACAGGGAGCGCCTTTCAAAACCTCTTAGACCTTTCTAGCAGCTACCATAATGCAATCCGCAGTAGTGTACCACATACTAGATGCATCCCCATACTCATCCAGGCCTCATAGCCAACAAATTCTCCCCTAACTCCTGAATTGTGTCCTTGGTCAGGATACCCCACTTGATCTTAGCTTGCCTGCACCCCGCATCTTCCTCCCACTCCTTTTGATCTCCAGGTCCATAACTAGGAGCCTATGTAGAGTAGTGAGATGCTCACTAGGGATGACCTTGCAGTAAATGCACACACCTTTATCACACTTCCTACAAAGAAGATAATCAATTTGAATCTTTCGATTGAATTTCGGAAAGTCACCAGGTGCTCTTCCCTCTTCGGAAAACTCGAGTTAGCTATAACCAAATCAAAAGCTCTAGCAAAATCTAATAGTGAAGTTTATAGTGAATCGAGTTAGCTATAACCTAACCCAAAACTGTACCCTTCATGCACATCATCATAACCCCTAGCAATAGCCCCAATATGACCATTGAAATCTATGCCAATAAATAACTTCTCTGTGTGTGGGATACTACACACCATCTCGTCCAAATCCTCCCAGAATTGCTTGTTGACCTCCTGGTCCAAACCTACCTGAGGTGCATATGCACTAATCATATTTACAGTAAACCCACTAACTACCAGCTTAACACTCATCAACCTATCATTTACCCTCCTAACCTCAACCATGAGTTTCTTGAGGTCCCTAACTACTAAAATACCTACCATTATTACCCCCACCGCTCCCTCAGTACCATAGTTTATAGCCGTCTATATCTCATGCCCTAGTACCCTTCCATTCACGCTATGTTAATATTCCTTTTTTGATGAATTTTACCTAACTCTATAGACTTCCCTGTCAACGTCCCAATGTTCCAAGACCCAATTCTTAACCTAGAGGCTTTTTTACCCCCTTCCCACCCCTGGACCCCACCCCAGCCCCACGCGAGGACATGACCTTACTCTCACATCATCCATTACCGCCACTATATACAAAAGGTATTAGGTACACACTACAACTAAGAACCAATAATGGGACAAAGGACTACGAGAACAGTCATGCGAGCAAGCACTGGAACAATGAATCTACCACGTCCATGAAACTACCCATATGCAAACACATGATTAAAATGAATAGATGAAACCTTTAGCTTAAAACACTATTAGAAAGGATAGACGAAGCAATCAATCTAGTCAAAACTGCCAGCAATGCAACAGAAATGGATGTGCGCAAATACAATTCAAGAACGATAGAACCTGGATCATAGTAAGGACGCACTCCCAAATCCACAGAATACTACTGATATGATCAATTCCCACGAATAGAACCTGGATCTTTCAACCTGGTGTACTCGATGTCGATACCCCCTTTTTCTACGAGTCGAAATCGGGTATACGACATTTGGGAGGATAACTCTATTCCCTTTCGAGAATTGGGTTTAGGAGTTGAAGAGTCGCCACCTCATGATTATACCTAGTAGGACAATTTTAAAAAGGTTGTGAAATGAAGAAACCAGAGATTAGGATAAGGGCTAGAAATTATCTCGAGGGGAAGGTGTTAGACACCCCTCGAGATCCACTAGTGTGGTTCCCGACCATGCTACAATTGTGACTTTGAAAAGCAAGTAAGCATGTAGAAGTTTCAAGTAGATTTTTCACATAATATTGCAAGCAAGTTAAACGTTTTGACAAAACTAAAAGAAGCAGTAATTTTTAAAAGATAATTTGAACAAACGATAAACAAGTAGATGAAAAAGGGGTCCTAGGTTCGTAAAAAATATGGATCACATCAATGAAATACCCGGCGTACACTCCTCAAAAGAGTGGTCGCACGTGATATTAGCGCCTCGGTCATCATATCCATATTCTACCCTTCCCACCTTGTCAAGTTATTAAAACGTGGAAAAGGATCGTTACTTATTGCATGCTAGTACGCATCCCAGTCCTATCGGTCCCAGAGGCATTTGGGACAACTAATCCGAAAAAGGGTAGGAAGTTTGGGTCTCTTGAGAGTATTCAAAGGATTAAATTGTAGGGCGACAGTCAAAACACATAATGAGAGTATTGGGAGGCAAGTAAATAAATATGGCTCAACTAAGCCTCCTTAAATCCGGAAAAAACTTATAGTTTAGCATGTCTTGCACTTACTGGTTCGGTCTAGATTAAATTAAGGCATCAGGGGGACTGGTTTGACACTTATCCTTAGACAAGAAGTCTGCATTAGGTATGCTTAGATGCAGTTGTCAAAGACCGATCCAGTTTATCAATTTACCTAACATTTTGCCTACGTGTGAAACAGACCTATAGACATGGTATCTACTGATTTTAGAGATAACAGAGGTAAATTGATCACATAAAAGGACTATCAATTTTAATAATACGAATAAAAGTTTTGTAGTTGGTGTTAGTGAAAGTAGTGAGATAGTTTAGAATCAATATTTTCGATAGGCATGCTTTCTAGGCATTTACTGATTTAACACATTTTATAGAAATTTGCAAGAGTGCAGAAATCTTAGGAGCATGGTCTCTATAGTGCATCTTGATATTATTTTTAAACATATGAAGTGTTTTCCTAATGACATATGTAGATGCAGAAATGCAAAATCTTGTAGGAAAGATCTCTATATGCAGATGCATAAACTTATAAGAAGAATTTTCTATTGAAGTGTAGGAAACTTATAGCCATGATTTCTATACGCAGTTGCATAAGCTTATGAATATCATTTCTATATGACATGCAGAGTGCATTGTGAAAGAACAGAAATTCAGAGACAAACCCTATAGGCAGGATATCTACCCTTATGCATACAAAAAGTAAACCCCTCATTTTCTTTACTATAGCCCCAATAGTTATTACAAATTATTACAAACCAAATAAATCGAACTAGAAAAAAAATTACAGCTACATCCAAACAGCCTAATGCAGACTTAATATCTAACAATATAAGATGAATCAAACTTTAGGGATCAAGATTTGCAATGCCTTCTCTTGTCGAGGGGGTATCAAAGTTCCAAGGAATTTTAAGAACTCCAGGCAGTGCTTTCACCCGGATATCATCAAAGAACTAAATTAAAGTGGGGTGTGGAAGGGCCACCTCTCAAGTGTTCAAGTTCAGAAGGAGCTCATGGATCCTAAGGCAAGGTTCACAAGAGGGGGGCGGGGGAACTTAGATTCTTGGAAAAAATGTAAGTGAAATAGAGGGAATTAGGGGATGCCAAGACGGGCTGGTGGTCATGCCCAACAACATGGAGTACCAGCAGACCCCTGACCAAGCCTCTTAGCCAAACATTAGAGAGTAAGGACCTATCGAAGGTCATACCATAGCCTGGGAAGTAATTAGAATACTGTCAGGCCAAAGTTTTAACTGAGCACACATAGTAAGGGAATGAGGATGGAAAATTAAAAGAGCTTAGAACCCAAAGGGTCCTGTTCATATCCATGGACAATAACATCAGATATATTGCCATGTTTTTTAACCATAGCTCAAAATACATAAGGGGATATAGAAATGAGATTCATTACAAGAAGTGAGCAGGATATAAGCACATTGCACAAAGATTATATACTTTAGAGATTAATATAAACATGGACATAAAAACTGGTACATAAAAACATTGGAGTTGGGACTGGAATTAGAACTAGGACATACCAATTTCAGAAAGCAAAGAGAGCAAAAATCTTTTAACATGCCACAGTACAAACAACAAGAGAATACATATGTGTGTGAGTGTGAGTTCAAAAAGACACTCGAGTGTTGGTTTTCTTTTTTAATAAAATGAGCAGGTATTTATAGCTTTCGAAAACGAGTCAAAGAGAGGAAATAAATTGCAAACATGATAACAGTCTCATTTAGAATCAATTATACCAGTGATTGCCCTTAATTAAGGGGGTCACTTGCTTAACGGGAAATGACAGGCTTAAAATAAGGAAAGCAATCATTTAAAAAGCATCCTGACAATTGTCATGAAAGAAGTAGTAAAATAAAAAGTAAGCAATCGAGTCTAAGTGAGGAAGAATTCAAATTCGGAAAGGATTCAGTAAGGTAAAATGGGAAAGAAATCAATTAACCATAATAGGTTAGTGAAATCAGAATTTCATAAAGGAAAGGTTTGAAATCAGTCACAAGATTGAAAAGCCATCAAAGAAGCAGTTTCAGCACATAAATTAGGTGCATAAACATCAAGCATGCGAGGTTGAATTTAAGACAAAGATAAAGTGTCCAAATCACTGAATAGTGGACTATCGGAACATAGTAGTCATCTTAGAGGAGAAGGAATAACATACAAAAGGTCAAGTAAAAGGTCTTATAGAGTTTAGTAAGAAGTCAGAACCATGCAGGGAAACAAAAGTTGAAACAAAGGTAGCACTAGGTAAAACAACTTCAAGAACTCAAATAAGCCCAAAGGATTAGGGTTTTGACATCAAAACAAGTTCATATATGAGAAGCAAACAAATCATGTAGCAAGTGGCCTTAGAAACTCGAATGAAACCAAAAATTCTAGGGTTTTTACCATTAATCTAATGTAGAGACAAAAATAAGTGAATCAAGCAGAAACAACAACGAAATCAGTTCAAAAATCACAAAGGTACCGTGAACTTTAACATGTATTTCCCAGTAGAGAACATTTCGTGAATAACATAATAAAAGAACAATCGTGCAAGATACAGTTAGGGAAATCATAAGAACAAGGTAGAAGAAAACACAGTATGAGAAAATACATACGGATTACAATAGAAGAAACATAATAGGAGAGAATCATAAAAAACTCAAAGAAACCCTAAATCAGAGAAGATGAAAAGTTTGAAAATAGAGTTTTGAAAGAAAGTTTGAGAAAACGTTTTGAAACCTTAAAATAAATATAGATCAAGAACATAAATAGAGAAATTAGGAGAATCTAGAAAGGATAGGGTTTCGGAAGAACCCTAGGAACGAGGGAGGCCTGTAAAAGTCACAATCTAAGCCGGAGAAGTTGGACTCAAGATCGAATGACCATGGTATGCTGGAGTAAAATCGGAGACGACCATGGAACTTTTGAATCGAAGGAAGTCTGGGTACGGATCTTCAAGGCCAGGCCTTGAATCTTCAGAAAAACTTTTTTATAAGAGCACCATGGGATGGGTTAAGGATTCCCATGGCTTTGGTGGCCATGGATTTCGGTGGATCTACGGTAAGAGATGGCAAGAGGCAGCTAAGGTTTGAGAACCCTTGATAGAGTTTGAGAGAGGAGAGTGTTTGGAGGCCGCTGATGGAACAAAAAAGAGTGAATTAAGATGGTCATTGGGTTTAATTAAGGAAGGTCAAATTGGGGCCGTTGATCTCAAAGATCAACGGTTCAAATCAAAGGGACTTGGGTGGGTGATTTAAACGGGCTAGAGGTTGGGTCAGACTAGTCCGGAATTGGGCTTGGAGTTGGGTCAGTTAAGGGGTTTGATTTGGCTATAATTGAAATGCAAAAGGATTATACGTCAAATAGCCAATTTTCCGCCTTTTATTTAAACTAAAATAGTTAAATAATTTTTAAAAACAAAACTACAGCACTAAATTGATTAATAATATATAAATGTTAATATAAATATACCTGGAGTAATTTTATATTGTAAGATGCTATTAATCGCAATATAGATTATAATTGCAATTATATGTAATTTAGTTTAAAAAATAAACAGATTTGCATAAATATAAAAAAAGTTATTTTAATTATATTTTGGAGTAACTATAAGACTAAAATAAGTTACTCACCAAAATAATAATATTAGGAATAATTATTGTATTTTGTAGTATAAAAATGGGAAATAAATTGGTTTTAAAGGTCTTTAAAAATTGAAAAGTTACGAAAACACTTGGGTATGCTTATATATGGATATATATATTATTTTAAAAGTATTTTGAGTATGAAATACATATTAAAAATTGCGTATCAACACTCGAGATGGCGCGAAACCTAGCGTATAGCTGCTGCTCTATTGCTTGTGCGTGTGCGCCACCCTACCGACACCAAACAGCCACAAATGTGATACATGCAAAACACACAAACACCTACGTAGCCAATAAAAATATAGGTATGCCGGACTCTCACCGTTACCACCGACAGAAAATTAATTCAATTAAGATGCAATTTGGATCACAGTCGAGGATGTCCCGAGTGCTTGTTTTAATATGCTTCAAAAGAGTTGTTTTTCGGCCCCAAAATTAATTCTCAATGACTTTTTCTCCTCTCAAGTTTGCAAATTAAGAACAATGAGGACTACTGGTCGCAAACCCAAAGTCCGAAGAGAAGTCGGAAAAGAAAAGAAAGAAATGAAATGGAAATTCGCAGAAGTTTTGTTTTTCCAGATTTTCCGATGATCGGAATTTGTGACTGAATATTCAAAATTCTCCAAGAAAACGGGGGAACTCGATTACATTCGGAGAAAGAGTTTGCGTTCTACAAACGTCTTGGAAAATTTTCCGTTTGAGTAACCGGCGAATAAAAAACTAAGATAAAAAATAATAATAATGGAAAAAGTGATAGATGTTTTGAACGAACAGATTTCACTTTAAGTAATAAAATCTAAATATTCTTAGAAAAATGAAATAAAAAAAAAACTACACATATCAAATAAATTATAAAACTTAAAAAGAGTAATGGTAACACTCGGCAGTCATAATCGGTTACTAATTGTGCTAACAGTATTCTAATGTAAATTTTAAGATTTAATTATTTATTTAAAATATAAATAAAAATAAAAATGGAAGTAAGTGATAACAGTTTTTAGCGAAAATTTTTTATTAAAAAATAGCAGAAAAAATTAAGATAAAATATAATAATGAAAAAGGAAAAAAAGTGACAAGTTATGTATGGTAAGAATAAAATTAAGAAAAATATATAAAAAAAAATCCAAACCGAAGAATAAAAAAAAAAAAAAGAGAGTGAGGAGGTTATTACTAGAAAGAATAAAAAGAGAAAAAGAGAAGATAACTACAAAAAAATGAATGAGAGTGACCGCCCAAATTTTTTTTCCGTATAATGTCGTGATGGCACATAATTTTAAGGACTAGGTAAGCCTAATACTTACTGAATTAGTGCAACTCAACAAAATATTTATTAAATATGAAAAAATATATTCTATCATCCCAAAACCGGTAGTACAAATCATAAGCTCTACAGAATTTACTAAAAAATCACTAAATACAACTGTTCCAGAATAGAATCATAGAGTACAAAGAAAAATATCAGAAGGTGACTCTGAGGCCTGCGAACGTGACGTCAGGTATACCTTAAGTCTCCAATGCAATGCCCGATCAACTACAAAGAATATCAATAACTCTCAGATACCTGGATTTGCACATAATTGTGCAGAAAATATAGCATGAGTATACAATAACAGTACCAATACGTATCAAAACTAACATCGCTAGAGTAGTGACAATATACAATTAAGACGCTCACTAATAAAATTACCTGTGCAGTATAGCAGTATAAAGCAAATAATGAAAAGCAGGAACCACAGCATAGTAACAAGAATCAACAAATGATGCAAACAGTAATGGAATAAAAACACCGTAGAATATCTTTCAAAACAATTAATAACCACTAGAACAGCCAATTAACCAAGCCTTTCTAACGCGTATTTTCACTAAAAGGTCACCTCGTGGTTTCTCATCCCATAGTTATAAATTACGGGCCTCAACCAACCACCATATACGCACGGTACCTCGTGCCCACATCTCAAATATTTGCTGCACGGATGAGTCAAGTACTAATAGAAAATCAATGTATGGATCTACATGGACAATTCACGTGCTAATAGAACAATTCTTATGCAGAAGACAAGTAAACGAGAGTACATATAAATAGCCGATATTATCAGGAATCAATTTCTTAAATTACGTGTATGCTTGAAAAAGTGTTCTATCACAACCCAAGTCGACAAGTAAGAACAGAGACAATGAGTGGCACATAGGAAACGATTACAACAAAATTTACTATGTATAATTCCCATACAGTAAGCACTCCACAACACAAATATCACCAATAAAATTCCTCTAGGCCATCAGAAGGCATCACAAACTATTCCCTGGCATGACCCACCTTGTCAGCCACATGTACAACAATAAAATAAATGATTATCTTGTCGCACGTGCAAAACAATAATATTCACATCTTATCGCGCCACATGTGCAACCTACATATATAGCACGCCTAGTACGTTGTATGTGTAAAATCAACATTAACAATAGCACGGCAAAAACCTCGTGTAAACAGCACGATAATTCTCTCAACAATATCATGTGTGCCAAAAACATAGTTGTCACGACCTAAATTTACCTGGGTAAGACGTCGGGTACGGTACCTAGTCTCTACGACTAGGTAAGCCTAACAAATTGTGAAATAACAGAAATATAAAAAGAATTGAACAATGATACTCCAACTGGTAACTACAAAATGATAAAATGCCACTCGGCATGTACAAGTAACCCAACAAACGAGTATACACAGTATTCCCGAAACCTAAAAAATCATGTCACATACTGCAGAAGAAAAATAAGTATCTCTATACACCAGAGTCCAAGAAAAATACGGAAATGTAAATGACATAGGACGGAATAGAGGGGGACTCCAAGGTTTGCGGAAGGTAAATGACATAGGAAGGAATAGAGGGGGACTCCTAGGTTTGCAGACATGACAGATATACCTTGTAGTCTCCACAACCTCACACTTCATTGATAATGAGACTGATAAAAAGTATCTGGATCTGCACACAAAACATATGCAGAAGAGTAGCATGAGTACACCACAATGGTAGCTAGTATGTGCCAAGCCTAACTTTGGTCGAGTAGTGACGAGATCATGTCAGGGCTCTACAAGTATTTATTAAATAAGGCAAAATAATATAGAAATGTAATAAGAGACTGGAAATCTAACAAGAGAAAATTACAGAAAAATATTAGTATAGCACGTAGGGATAAACATCAGGTAATCTTCCGAGATGCCGCCTCGTAGTTCGAAAAATAAATATGCAAGGATATCTCTCGAGGTACCGCCTCGTAGTGTTAGAACTAAATGTTCAGGGAGATCTCCCGAGGAACCACCTCATAGTCTCAAAAGTAAATGTGAATGGGAATCTCCCGAGGTGCTGTCTCGTAGTCCCAACAGTAAACACATAACTTGAAACCGATGAGTACAACAATTAATAACAAGAATTTCATAGTTAAGACTGAAATAGATATAGGAATAACGTGAAATCAAGTAAGCATGTTGCATAGAGTTCAAATAAGAACTTAAGACACGTAGATATATGATATTAGGCTAAACATGATAACTACACATGGTAGTATAACACAATTAAGATGAAACATGTTATTACTCAGTGAAAACTGAACTTTTACAATAATTAGACCGTGTACACACTTGTCACATAGCGTACACGGCACTTACATGTCACATATGTATCATAAAAGTACCAAATCCTAAGGGGATTTCCCACATACAAGGTTAGGCAAACCACTTACCTCGACCCAAGGTAAATCAATCAGTAATAATGCCGTTTCCACGATTTTCCAACTCCGAATGGCCTAGATCTAGATAAAAGAAATTACATACTATAAATATAATTATAAGAAACTAATCTAGTAAATGAAATCAAGGCTTAATAGAGAAATTATAAAATCGCCCCAAAAAGTCAATCTAGGCCCACGTCTCATAATTAGGTAAAAGTCAAAATATACAAACACACATACACTTAAGAGTTCACTCATACCAAAATTATACAAATATGATATCAAATCCTAATCAAAACTCAAAAATTTGGTTGAGGAACTTACCAACTTTTTTCCCAAATTTCTCAACACAAATCCTTAATTAAATGATGAAATAAAGTATAGATTAATGGAATACAATCATAAACGAGTAAAGAGTCAATACGAAATAGCTTCCTTTGAAATTACCCCAAATTATCGCCTAAATCCGGACTCTCATCCTCCCAAAAAGGAAATGGGATAAAACCCACGACTTGGACTTTTCTACCCAGCGATCTCACTTATATGAGTGAGTTCACTTCTTCTGCGTCTCCGCACCTGCAAAAAAAACATCGCAAGTGCGGACTTAAGTCCAAAGTTCCGCTTCTGCGAGCGATGTGCCATACCTGCGCGCCCGCATTTGCGGATAAATTTGTTAGATAATACGCTTAACGCTAGAGGGGGGGGGTGAATAGCGTTATAATAATATATAGCGTAAACTTGCGGAAATTAAGATTTGCAGGAAATAATTAAGTGCGTTAAATAAACAAAAGGAAAAAACGCACCGATGTATTCTGGTTCACCACAACACGTGGCTAGTCCAGTCCCCGAGAGACTCTCTCGAGATTTTCCACTAACTTGTCAAGCTTACGGGTGCTCAACAAACCTTTACAACTTAAGGACACAAGCCTTAACACCTTTGCTCGGAGATAGAACACTCCAAGACTTCAACCAAGGAAACACAAGTTCCTTACAACAAGAGAATCATAATTCTCTTACAAGTGTACAAAACACTAAGCACTCAAACAAAACACTCCTTAATGAGTAGATATGAGTAAAAGAAGTAGGCTCAAGATTACAACAACTATGGACAAGACTTTGGCTCTCAAAAGCTTTATGAAATGAATATAAAATGATAAACAATAATATGCAAGCTTATAGCAATAGAATGATCAGTTGTTGTGATTAAAAACACTGAAATGAAGCTGTATTTATAGTTGAAAAACTTGGCATTACCGTTGCCTAATTGCCAATTAAGAGTTGCTGATTTTACTCTGTGACAATCGATTGTCAGGAAGCTACAATCGATTGTTTGCCAATCGTTCCAAAAATCAATCCCAGATTTTACGCTTAACAATCGATTGTCCAAGATCAACAATCGATTATTGGCAACGTTCAAAAAATCATTTCCAGATTTTTCGTAAAACAATCGATTATACCAAATCAATAATCGATTATTCAGCAACATTCGAAAAATCTTTTTCAGATTTCAATATCATCAATCGATTGTACAAAATCAACAATCGATTACCTGACGGTATTTGTAAATTTTACGACAACGGTCAGCTTCACAATCGATTGTGCAATGTTAACAATCGATTATTTATCAGACTTTGAAAATCATTTTAGACACTGCCTCGTGACAATCGATTGTTATATACTCACAATCGATTATTTAATAATTTTGAAAAAGTCTGGAAGTCACTGCCTCAACACAATCGATTGTCATATGTTCACAATCGATTATTTTGTGACCTTTAAAAATCTGATAGACACTGTCTCTTCACAATCGATTGTCATTAGCTTCACAATCGATTATTCTGAGTTTTGAAAAACTTTGGACACTGCCTCATCACAATCGATTGTCATTTGGTTCACAATCGATTGTCATGCAGGTTTTGAAAAATCTGATGTTCACTGCCTTAACACAATCGATTGTCATTAGTTCACAATCGATTGTCATGCAGTCTTGGCTTAACATATTCGATTATCATAAGTACATAATCGATTAGCTTACTCCAGATTTTAGAGGCATGTTTAAAAATCATTTTGACTAAAGTAAATATGCATGATTTAAAATCGTTTAGCATTAAATTAAATATGCATGGTTTTGTAAAAATAATTTTACGAGAGAAGCCATGTCATGAGTCAAGTTGTCGGATCAAGATCACAATTAAGAACGACTCATTTAAACTATAAAACTTTGTCTTGTGCTTGAATCTCGTTATCCACCAATTATGCGCTTGTACTTGAACTTCGTCATATATACTTTGCGCTTCGTTTGTCATTCATCAAAACCTACACATAAGAACACACGTTTTAGTATAAAGCCTTGAGAACGTGTTTCCAACAATTTCCCCCTTTTTGATAATGGCAAACTTTAAGCGGGATATGCAACTTAAACAATTTATAATGACGATTCTAGACACGTAAAGATATGCAATAAGTATGCGATTAGTTCCCCCTCAATATATGAATTCCCCCTCAATTTAAGCTTATAAATATTGAGAGTGCATACCCGTTATCTTCCCCCTTTTTCCATTAGCAAAAATAATATAAGAAGATGCCAAAAATGTAATAAAACTTGTTTATTTATTGGAAAGAAAACGTGATTACTTAAAGAGAGTACAATAACTCAAGTAATAGCAGAACAATTGATTATAGATACGAGATAATCGATTATTTAGACGACAGAGACCGAATTTTCTGAAGAAGACTTGATTATTGCGCGTCATGCTTTATAATTCCCCCTACCTTTAGGGCGATACCTGCAAAAATTTGTTAGACGTCTCTGACGCTCAAGTCAGTAATTTGTAAAGAAATAGTAACTTAAACTAGTGTGGCCGAGTGAGAGCGTGATCTCTTAAGAAGTGTGTCCTAGGGTGTTCTTAAGATAGTGTCAGGTACTTACCTTTTCTCCGACGTCGCCAATTACCTGTTCGAGAGGGTGATCTTTAATTGTCCTCCACTCGTTAGGCATTTTCGTTTCATTATCCAATTGTGGCGCTTCCTCCGTTGGTTGTTCCAAGATTTCATCTTTATTTTCCTTAGGCGTTTCCACTTGTATTTTGTCTTTCAAGCTATCTAAAATACCTGCAAGATCAAAACCGGAATCCTTTCTTGCCAAGCGAGCATTATTTTCGGCAAATACAACATGAGGGGATTCCTCCACAGTTTCGGTTCTTTTATTAAAAACCCTATATGCTTTGCTACGTGAGGAATAACCAATGAAAATTCCCTCATCGGACTTAGCATCAAACTTTCCCAATTGATCTTTGCCATTGTTATGAATAAAACATTTACAATCGAATACTCTAAAATGGGAGATATTTGGTTTCCTCCCCTTGTAGAGTTCGTAAGGGGTCTTCATGAGTATTGGCCTTATGACTACTCTATTTAAGATGTAGCATGCGGTACTCACGGCATCCGCCCTAAAATGTTTGGGAATCTTAGCCTCTTCGAGCATGGTTCTAGCCATCTCTTCGAGACACCTATTTTTCCTTTCCACCACCCCATTTTGTTGTGGTGTACGTGGAGCGGAAAAGGTATGCTCGATACCGAGTTCGTCACAAAAGTCCGCAAAGAGATTGTGATCAAACTCTCCCCCATGATCACTTCTAATTAAAGTGACGGTTGTTTCCTTCTCGTTTTGAACACGCTTAAGAAAATGTTTAAAATTCTGAAAAGCATCACTTTTATTGGCAAGAAATAAAGTCCAAGTAAATCTAGAATAATCATCAACAATCACAAATGCATAATGATTTCTTCCTAGACTTTCAATGCGAGATGGTCCAAATAAATCCATGTGAAGCAATTGCAATGGTCTCGAAGTTGAAACAATATTTTTGGATTTGAAAGATGCTTTTGTTTGCTTCCCTTTTTGACAAGAATCACAGATAGAGTCATTTTCAAATTTCAAATTGGGAAGGCCAATAACTAAGTTTTGAGAAATCAATTTGTTCAAAAGATGCATGTTTATATGAGCAACTCTACGATGCCATAGCCAAGTATCATCCTCTTTGCTCATAAGGCAATCCACATATTCGGGTGAGGAATTAGCAAGATCAACCATGTAAATATTATCCACTCTAAAACCACGAAGGATAGTTTTGAAATCACTACGTCTAAACACTAAGCATTCATCCGAATCAAATAGGGCAAGATTTCCCTTGTCACATAATTGACTTATGCTCAAGAGATTATGCTTTAAACCTTTCACAAGTAATATATGCTTAATAGAGGAATTTTCATCCTTACCGACTGATCCGATGCCAATGATCTTTCCTTTATTGTTATCCCCAAAAATCACACTTCCTCCTTCTTTGTGTTCTAGTTGAAGGAATTTGGATTCGTCTCCCGTCATATGTTTGGAGCATCCACTATCAAGGTACCATAGTACACTTGATCCCTTCAAACATACCTACAAAACAAGTTAATGCGTTTTAGGTACCCATGCCATTTTGGGTCCTTGAGAGTTAGGCATATTATAATGATGCGATTGAGTGATATGTCTATGTCGTGTAAAGCATGCAGGGGCAATATGACCAATGAGTCTACAATAATGACAAGTCAGATTGGGGTTATGCATCCTTCTAGGTTCATAGTAACTTGATGGACGAAAAAGAATTACTCTATTTTCATTATGACTATTGCACATTTCATGAGAACCATTTCTCCTACTATTAGTTCTAAAATGAGCAGCGTTTCTAAAGTAATGGTCATGTCTAGATGTTTTAGAAGGTTCAAAACTTCTTCTAGTGTTTGGCCTAAAATATGCATCATTTCTAGGGTAGTCTTTTCTAGGTGGTAAGTCATTTCTAGGTCTTCTAAAATGTTCAACATTTGGTCTAACATGCATATTTGTTCTAGGATTGCTCTTTCTAGGATAAGCATTTGTTTTATTAATCCTAGGTTGAGCCTTAGGTGGTTGAGGTTTGGCATCAACCTTTTCTTTAGGCTCATTCTTAAAACCTATGCCATGCTTGGTTGACTTCAAATTAACAAGGACCTCATTCAAGTTTTTGTGAGAAGAATTAAACTTATCTAAGGTACCTTTAAGTCTATCTACCTCATTTTCAAGATGCATGCAAGAAGAGCAATTTTTAATAGAACTTTCGGGCTTGTTGGCGCTTCTTTTTCCGAAAAACTTGTTTTCCTCTTTCAGCTTTTCATTTTCTAAAACCTGTTTTTCTAAATCCTTTTCTTTTAAAGAAAGCTGTTTTTGAAAATCTTTTTCTTTTAGAGAAGCATTTTCTTTTATGCTCTTGACAGTTTTTGAAGCTTTAATAAATTCAGTATATAGCTCATCAAAAGCAGTTCGCATTTCTTCAAGAGTAAAGAAGTTTTTAGAAGAGATTTGACATACCTCATCTTGCTTGTCTTCTTGCGCCATAAGACAAAGGTTTGCGGCTTCGTCTTCTTCTTCTTCGCTTGACTCATCTCCGGAGTCTCCTCCCCAATAAATGTATGCACGTTTCTTCTTAAAAGGTTTCTTCTCCTTTTTGATGTTTGGGCAATTTGATTTGATGTGCCCGGTTTCACCGCATTCATAGCACTTTATTTGCTCGCCTTGCTTTTTGCCCTTTCGTTCATACTCCTTTCGCATGAACTTTTGAAATCTTTTGATAACGAGTCCAAACTCGTTGTCTCCGTCCTCATCAACTTGAGGTTGGCTTGTGCTTTCCTTAAGCGCTATTCTTTGCCTCCTTTGATCATCAACAAGAGGGTTAAGTATTGTAGATTCATAAGTCTTAAGGTTGCCTCTTAATGCGTCGATTGTGACATTTGAGACGCCAATGGATTCTTGAATTGCGTCGTCCTTTGATCGCCATGCCGGAGTGAGACTTCTAAGAATTTTTCGAACCAATTCTCTGTCCGTGAATGTCTTCTTGAGGGCAAGTAGGTCATTTACGATTATTGAAAATCGTTCGAACATTTCATCCACCTTTTCACCTTCCTTCATGTGAAATAATTCATAAGCATGGGTTAGGAAATCAATTTTAGCTTCCCTTACCTGGTCCGTACCTTTGTACGTAATTTCCAGCTTGTCCCACATTTCCTTTGCCGTTGTGCAACACGATATTTTCCTGTAATCGTCAGCATTTACAGCACAATATAATAAATTAATTGCTTTAGCATTATTTTGAACCTTTCGGATATCATCCGCGTCATATTCTTCTTCGGACTTGGGAACCCATTCGTTTTCAACCTTTTTGGTTGGAATTTGATTTCCCTTCGTTATCACCTTCCAGAGATGAAAGTTGTTTGCTTGAACGAAAATTTTCATCCTCTCCTTCCAGTACGTGTAGTTTGTACCGTTGAATAGAGGTGGTTGTGTGGAGCATTGTCCTTCATCAATTCCTGCAAAAGAGTCACGAGTAGAAGCCATGGATGGTTCTCTCAAACTGTTAAGTCTTCAGAGAGTTGGGCTCTGATACCAATTGTTAGATAATACGCTTAACGCTAGAGGGGGGGTGAATAGCGTTATAATAATATTTAGCGTAAATTTGCGGAAATTAAGATTTGCAGGAAATAAATAAGTGCGTTAAATAAACAAAAGGAAAGAATGCACCGATGTATTCTGGTTCACCACAACACGTGGCTAGTCCAGTCCCCGAGAGACTCTCTCGAGATTTTCCACTAACTTGTCAAGCTTACGGGTGCTCAACAAACCTTTACAACTTAAGGACACAAGCCTTAACACCTTTGCTCGGAGATACAACACTCCAAGACTGCAACCAAGGAAACACAAGTTCATTACAACAAGAGAATCACAATTCTCTTACAAGTGTACAAAACACTAAGCACTCAAACAAAACACTCCTTAATGAGTAGATATGAGTAAAAGAAGTAGGCTCAAGATTACAACTACTATGGACAAGACTTTGGCTCTCAAAAGCTTTATGAAATGAATATAAAATGATAAACAATAATATGCAAGCTTATAGCAATTGAATGATCAGTTGTTGTGTTTAAAAACACTGAAATGAAGCTGTATTTATAGTTGAAAAACTTGGCATTACCGTTGCCTAATTGCCAATTAAGAGTTGCTGATTTTACTCTGTGACAGTCGATTGTCAGGAAGCCACAATCGATTGTTTGCCAATCGTTCCAAAAATCAATCCCAGATTTTACGCTTAACAATCGATTGTCCAAGATCAACAATCGATTATTGGCAACGTTCAAAAAATCATTTCCAGATTTTTCGTAAAACAATCGATTATACCAAATCAATAATCGATTATTTAGCAACATTTGAAAAATCTTTTTCAGATTTCAATATCAACAATCGATTGTACAAAATCAACAATCGATTACCTGACGGTATTTGAAAATTTTACGACAACGGTCAGCTTCACAATCGATTGTGCAATGTTAACAATCGATTATTTATCAGACTTTGAAAATCATTTTAGACACTGCCTCGTGACAATCGATTGTTATATACTCACAATCGATTATTTAATGATTTTGAAAAAGTCTGGAAGTCACTGCCTCAACACAATCGATTGTCATATGTTCACAATCGATTATTTTGTGACTTTTAATAATCTGATAGACACTGTCTCTTCACAATCGATTGTCATTAGCTTCACAATCGATTATTCTAAGTTTTGAAAAACTTTGATGGACACTGCCTCATCACAATCGATTGTCATTAGCTTCACAATCGATTATTCTGAGTTTTGAAAAACTTTGATGGACACTGCCTCATCACAATCGATTGTCATGTGGTTCACAATCGATTGTCATGCAGGTTTTGAAAAACCTGATGTTCACTGCCTTAATACAATCGATTGTCATGCAGTCTTGGCTTAACATAATCGATTATCATAAGTACATAATCGATTAGCTTACTCCAGATTTTAGAGGCATGTTTAAAAATCATTTTGACTAAAGTAAATATGCATGATTTAAAATCGTTTAGCATTAAATTAAATATGCATGATTTTGTAAAAGTAATTTTACGAGAGAAGCCATGTCATGAGTCAAGTTGTCGGATCAAGATCACAATTAAGAACGACTCATTTAAAGTATAAAACTTTGTCTTGTGCTTGAATCTCGTTATCCACCAATTATGCGCTTGTACTTGAACTTCGTCATATATCACTTTGCGCTTCGTTTGTCATTCATCAAAACCTACACATAAGAACACACGGTTTAGTATAAAGCCTTGAGAACGTGTTTCCAACAAAATTTTTGCTTTTGCGATCCTCAAGTTCCCAGGCCTTCCGCTTGTATGTTTCATCTTTTGCAGAAGTGACTCCGTTTTTTCGGTCCTAACCTCGCACCTGAGCCACATGCCAAACTTCTACATATCGTAACTTTGCTCCTCCTGTTGCACATGTGAATCCGCACATGTTGTCAACCCCAACGCATTTGCGATTACACCAATATTTTAATGCTTCAGCAATTCTTCCAACTCCTAATTCGATCTGTTAACCATCTGAATTAAACAAAAGGCTATGGCGACCTCAAAAAAATATACCAACATGTCCTATAACATCATACGAACTTAGTCGAGCCTTCAAACCACATAAAAAATGCTTAAAACACAAATCAGCCTCCAATTCAAACTTAATGAACTTGAAACTTGAAACTTCAACAACTGATGCCGAAATCTATCAAATCACATCTGATTGACCTCAACTTTTGCACACAAGTCATATTCCACATTATTGACCTACTCCAACTTTCGGAATCAAAATTCGACCCCGATATCAAAAAGTCTACTTCCGATTAAACTTTCCAAAATATCAACTTTCGCCATTTCAATCCTTATTCAGCTACAGACCTCGAACACACAATCCAGATGCGCTCCTATGTCCAAACTCACTCAACGGAGCTAACAGAACCAATGAAACTCCATTTTTGTGTCGTTATCACACAGTTCAAACTACAGTCAAAATCATAGAACTTAAGCTTCCGTTTTAGGGACTAAGTATCCCAAATAACTCCGAAACCACAAACAAAACCTCTCATCAAGCTACATAAGCAAAAAAAAATTCGAGGAAAGTAGTAATAGGGGATCGGGGCTATTATTCTCAAAACAACAGGTCGGGTCATTTCATCCTTTCCCTCTTAAAATAATTGTTCATCCTTGAACGAGCATAGACACATACTTGAAGTGGTGAAAAATAAGGACAAACGAGCATAGAGACATACATGAAGTGGTGAAAAAATAAGGATAGCGGCTGTGCATATCATTCTTGATCTCCCAAGTCATCTCCTTGAGCGTCTAACCCCTCCACTGAAGCAATGTTCTTTGACCTTTGATTTTAAACCTGCCTGTCCAAAATAACCACCAGTTCCTCAACATAAGATAAATCCCTGTCCAACTGTACTGAGCTGAAATCCAACACATGAGATGAATCACTGTGATGCTTACGGATCATAGAAACATCTAATACTGGATGAACCCCTGCCAGACTGGGAGGAAAGGAAAGATCATAAGCAACATCCCCAACTCTCCACAACTCCTCGAATGGGCAAATAAACATTGGGCTCAGCTTGCCCTTCTTCCCAAACCTCATAACACCCTTCGTGGGAGAAACCCAGAGCAGGACCCCCTCCCCAACTATGAATGCAACATTGTGAACCTTCCGATCTGCACTTTTCTTTTTGTACTGAACTATACGAAGTTGATCTTGAATCATCTTAACCTTATCCAAAGCATCTTGAACCAAGTATATTCCAAATAGGCTAGCCTCACCCAGATTAAACCAAACCACTGGAGACCGACACTGCCTGCGATAGAGAGCCTCATGCGATGCCATCTGAATGCTCGATTGATAACTATTACTATAGGAAAACTCCGCAAGTCGAAAAAATTTATCCCAAAACCTCCAAACTCCATCACATACGCACGGAGGATATCTTCTAGTATTCGAATAGTGCACTCAGAGTGTCCATCCATCTGATGGTGGAATGTGGTGCTCTACTAAACCATAGTACCTAACTCATTCTCTACGGACAACCAAAACCGTGATGTAAACTGTGTACACCAGTCAGAGATGATAGATACCAGTACGTCATGAAGCCTAACAATCCCACGGATATAAACTTGAGCCAGCTACTCGGAAGAATAAGTAATCATCACATGAATTAAATAAGCTAACCTGGCGAGCCTATCCACAATCACCCAAACTACATCATACTTTTACTGAGTTCATGCAAGCCCATCAAAAATATCCATAGTGATCCGCTCCCATTTCCACTCTGGAATCTCTACTTTCTTAAGGAATCCACCTGGTCGCTAATGTTCATACTTCACCTATTGGCAATTTAGACATCGAGCTACATATTCGACTATATCCTTCTTCATTCTAATCTACCAATAATGATGCCTCATGTCTTGATACATTTTTGCGCCACCCGGATGAAAGAATTACTGTGAACTGTGAGCCTCGTGGAGAATCAACTCATGCAATCCGTCAACATTAGGTACACATAACCTGCCCCTGCATCCTCAATGCACCATCTGTTTCACCCCGTAAGGTTAATAACCTTGATACCTTAATATATATATATATATATATATATATATATATATATTATATGGTATTATTGAGTGGAACATTTTTGTAAGAAGAAAATAAAGAAGATTTGAAAAATATAATATTGTATAGTTATTAATATTACTACTTTCGAAAATCCTTTAAATTATACACATACTTATACAAATTATCTTAAGTAGTGTGGATACACATATCAAGCCAAATATATTATGTTGAGATAAAATATGGATGGGGTGTATGCATGACGTAGCAAGCATCTTTTAGTTGTTGAAGTATGTTGAAGTTATCCCTTCTTTCTTTTGGCATGGTCCATGTAAGGGTGCATAAACATAATGTTACTCCATAAGTATTTCTTCTCTTAGTAGTTATGAATGTATATGTTATTCATTCCCGTAAAGGGATATACAAGCATATTTAAGTATGTATCTAGTTCCCAATTAAGGTATTTGATAACGGTATTAATATTTATAATATAGTACTACATGCATCTTCGTTCACATGCACTTATCACCGAGCAATGGTCGGTTGGGCAGTTACATATTTACCACCGCGCTACGGTTGGTCGGGCAGTTATCACCGCTTGGGTAGTTATATATTATTATTTATCACCGGTCCGGCAGTCATGCATTTTTCACCGAGCATTGGCTGGTTGGGCAGTTATATAATCACCACCGTGCTATAATCGGTCATGCAGTTACCACCGGTTGGGCTGTGATGTCTCATTATTTACTACTGGTTGGGCAGTCATGCATTTAGCATTGCGCTACGGCCGGTCGGAGAGTTACCACTGGTTGGGCCGTTATGTATCATTATTTACCACCGGTCGGGCACTCATGAGCTACGGCTGGTTGGGCATTTATTCATTTACCACCGAGCTACGGCCGATCGGGCCGTTACTACCGATTGAGATGTTATGTCTCATTATTTACCACCGGTCGGGAAGTCCTGCATGTACCATTGTACTATGGCCGACCGGATATTTACCGCCGGTTGGGCAGTTATGTATCATTATTTACCACCGGTCGGGCAGACATGCATTTAGCACTGCGCTACGGACAGTCGAACAGTCACCACCGGTTGGGCAGTTATGTATATTTATTTACCACCGATCGTGTAGTCATGCATTTACCACCGATCTACGGCCGGTTGGACATTTACCCATTTACAACAAGCTACGGTGGGTCAGACAGTCAGGCAATTACCACCGCGCTACGGTCGATCGGATAGTTACTGCTGATCAGTTGGGCAGTCATGCATCATACGATATGGACAATAGTCTCAAATAGAAGTATTATATATATATATATATATATATATATATATATATATATATATATATATATATATATATATATATATATATATATATATATATATATAAGTATAATAGGTATGAAAATACGGTGGTACTTCAGATATTGAGGTTGATTCTTATATGTCTTTACTTAATATAGAGTTATGGTTATGTCTCATATAGTGTTAATATCTATAATATAATGATTCATGCATCTTCATTCACATGCATTTACCATCGAGCTACGGCCGGTAGGCAGTTATATATTTACCACCGCGTTACGGCCAGTCGGGCAGTTACCACCGGCTGGACAGTTTTATATCATTATTTACCACCGGTCGGGCAGTCATGCACTTACCACCGAGCTATAGCTAGTTGGGCGGTTATACATTTACCACCGTGCTACGGCCAGTCGGGCAGTTATGTCTCCTTACTTACCACCGTTCGGGCCGTCATGCATCTACCATCGCTCTACGACCGGTCCGACAGTTACTAACAGTTGGGCAGTTATGTATTATTATTTACCATCGATCGGGCTGTCATGCACTTAACACTGTGCTACATGTATGTTTAATAAGTTTGAAAATATTGTGGTACTTCAGAGATTCACGTTGATTCTTATATGTCTTTACTTAATGTTGAGTTATGGTTATGTTTCAGTTCTGCCTTACATACTCAGTACATTATTATTACTGATATCTTTTTGTTGGGAACGCTGCACTCATGCTTGCAAGTATAGGTAATCAGATTGACGAGACCTCAAAGTAGATGAGGCTGGCAGTCAGTGAAGGATAGGTATGACACCACCTCATTCGGAGTATAGCCGAGTCTATCAGTTATTGTGTCAGAGTGTTACTACATACTTATGGGTAGTCCAGTACCCTATCCAGTTTGATGGAAAATAATCATAGAGGCTTTGTAGACAGACGTTCCTTTTTGACAGTATGTCAGAGGCTATTGATGGCTAATATGAATTCACGTTTTAAGAAAGATGGTTCATTGATACAGTGTGTGACCATTTATTGTTGTACATTATGAGTTCTAGCCATGTGAGCCAATGATACTTACAAAAGGAATGAGTCCAGCTAACTCTACCTATGTATGTTCTAGTTTTGGTCGAATGATCATGAGTAATAGAGTGGTTCACTCGGGCCAGTGAGGCACCGGGTGCCAGCAACGCCTCCCCAGGTGTGGGGCATAACACCATCATCACAGGTGTGGGGCATATGTATGTTCTAGTTTTGGTCGAATGATCATGAGTAATAGAGTGGTTCACTCGGGCCAGTGAGGCACCGGGTGCCAGCAACGCCTCCCCAGGTGTGGGGCATAACACCATCATCACCATTAGTGACCTCCTTAGCATCACTGTGTTGAACCGAGTCCTTAAGGACAAGCACATGGGATCAACATACTTACGCTCCCTGATACGATCACAAAGACAAGACTGAGAGGCCACACAAGACAAAACTCAACTAGATTAGAAATATCCAATCTAACAAACTGGTTGGCCAATGCTTGAACATCTAATGCCATCGGCCTCTTTGCTGCGGCAAAATATTATAAGCTCTCCAAACACCCCGCCCTACGACACAAGGCATCGCCTACCATATTGGCCTTCTGGGGATAGTATAGAATAGTGATATCATAATCCTTAAGTAGCTCTAACCACCATCACTAATGAATGTTAAGATCCATATGGTTGAACAGATGCTGCAAAATTCGGTGATCAGTGTGGATCTCATAAGGGACACCGTACAAATAGATCAAGAAAATCTTAAAGGCATGAACAATAGCTGCTAACTCAAGGTCGTTGGACAAGATAATTCTTTTCATGCACCTTCAACTGTCTGGACGCCTAGGCAATCACTATACGGTCCTGCATCTATACCGCACCGAGGCCAACCCGCAACACATCACAATATAAAATATAGGACCCGAACCTATAGGCAATACCAATACTGGGGTTGTAGCCAAAGCTGTCCTGAGCCTTTTAAAAGTGCTTCTCACACTCATATGTCCACCTGAATGGAGCATCCTTCTTGGTTAGCCTGGTCATAGGTGATTCAAATGATGAGAAAGCCTATAAAAATTTATGGTAATACCCCGACAAACAAAAAGAACTCCAGATTTCCGTAGCTGAGGAAAATCTAGGCTAACACTGTGTTGCTTCTACCTCCTTCAGATCCAACTTGATCCCCTCACTCACTAGTACGTGAACCAAAATTTCCTCTGAATCTAGCAAGAACTCAGACTTCGAGAATTTTGCAAATCATTTCTTTTCTCTCAATGTCTGAAGCATAGTCCTTAGGTGTTGCTCATAATCCTCCAGACTCTAGGAGTACACCAGAATGTCGTCCATAAACACAATGAAAAATGAGTCGAGATTGGGCCGAAATACATTCTGCATCAAATGCATAAATGATGCGAGGGCATTGGCCAACCCAAATGATATCACAAGGAACTCATAGTGATCATACCGAGTCTTGAAAGAAGTGTTCGGGATATCTGGCTCCCTAATCTTCAGATGATAGCCTGACTGAATTCAATCTTGGAAAACACACTACCACTATGTAACTAATCAAATAGGTCATCAATACGAGGCAATGGATACTTGTTCTTCACTATACTTTGTTCAACTGACGATAATCAATGCAGATATGCATAGAACCATACTTCTTATTCACAAACAAGATAAGGGCACCCCAAGGTGACACAATTGCTCGAATGAAGCCCTTATCATGAAATTCTTGTAACTGTTCCTTCAACTCTTTCAACTGCGATGGTGCCATACGATATAGAGGAATAGAGATGGGATGAGTGTCTGGTAACAAATCAATAACAAAGTCTATGTTTTTGTCGGTTGGCATGACCGTAAATCAGAGGAAAATACATAATTTCCAGTTGATAATCCCTCGCTACTATAATTGACGTAGTTGTAGGGGTATCAATGCTGACGTCTTTCGCCTAAGCTATATACGTATTACACCCTTCTCAACCATTCATTGATGTTTAAGAAATGAAATAACTCTGCTGGAAGTATAATGTAAGGAACCTCTCCCCTTAACCATGGTAATTCTTTCATAGTTGTTACGGTTTTGGTGTAACAATCAAGAATAGCATAATGGGGTGACAGCCAATCCATGCCCAAAATAATATCAAAATCTACCATAATGAGTAATAATAAATTGGCTCTGGTCTCAAAACGACTAAGAATAACCAAAGAAGACCGATACGCACTATCAACAACAATAGAATCTCCCATAGTTGTAGATACATAAATAGGAGAACTCAAAGAACCACGAGATACGCCCAAATATGGGGCAAAATAAGAGAACACATAGGAATAAGTGGAGCCTGGATCAAATAAAACTGACACATCTCTATCAGATTGGAACAATACCTATAATGACAGAGTCGGAAGCAACTCCTCTTTACGAGCAGGGAGAGAATAATATATTGCCTGGCCTCCCTCTTCAAGGCGAACCCTACCTGTCCAACCTCCACCTCGAGCTGGCTGAGTAGGTGGATTGGTAGCTGGAGCTGTAATCATAGCTTGAGGACCTTGTGCAGCACGCGGTGCTAGAGAAGTCTGTGGAGGTGCACCCCTCCTAAATATAGGGTAATCCCTTACAATATGGGTAATGTCTCTGCACTCAAAACAAGATATCAGAGTGCGTGGCTACTATGACTAGCTCGGCCTAGGTCGGCTAGACTAACCACCGAAAGAAACTCGTGCAAAAGGTACACTAGACACTAGCGGTGCATAATAAAGCTCTTGGGGCCTAGGAGTAGCTGGAATACATATGGTAGCTAGAAGCGCTGAATGAATAGGGTGACTCACATAGCCTCTACCATGCTGAATTGCACCTGCGGAATAAGTACCACTATATGTTCCAGACTCTAGAGAACTCTTGGCCTCCCTCTCCTCTCTATATTGAGCAAACATACCATCTATTCTCCTAGAAATGCTCACAAGCGGCTGATATGAAATATCCATCTCCAACTCCCAGGACATGCTAAACGTGATACTGGGATGGAGCCCCTTGATAAACCAATAGAACCTCTATCGAACTGTAGCAACCAAGGCTGGTGCATGCCTAGACAAATCACTAAAACAAATTGCATACTCTCACACAACGATAGCACCTTAGCTCATCTGCTCATACTAGGCGTGCCATGCATATGTGAAACTCTTGGGAACATAATCCCTCAAGAACATATCCGAGAACTGAGAACATGTAAGTGAAGCTACCTCAGTTGGACTTCCCAACTCATAAGAACATAAAAACCCTATGCATCATCTGACGCCAAGCCACTGAATGTAGGAGGGTGGTACTTCTTGTACCTCTCGATCCTAAGTTGCTCCTTCTACGAAGCTGGTGCCCTACCCTCGGGTCGAACTGGGGCTACCAATTACACTAATATAACCTCTAGGACCTGATCAACCAGAATTTGCCACCCCTGTAGGAGCAAGGGGAATCAACCATGGATGAGCTAGAGTACCAAACAAGCTCAGGAACTGTGCAAGGGTCTCCTGAAGAGCTAGTACAGTAACAAGCGTCTCAGGTGCCTGCACTCCAACTGGAGCTACTGGTGGCTCCGGTGTAGCAGCTCATTCGGGTGTTGTAGCTGCACCACGTAGACGTCGTCGACCTCAACCCGAGCCACGATCTCTCGTGGCTCTAGTAGGTGGACAGGTTCTAGGTCATCTTATCTGGCCATATGTGTCCTCACAATTTGTGAGAGAATATAACAAACGAGTTTAGAATTTTGTAGTCAGCAGTTTCATGCGACAAGGAACCAAAAGAAGTTAAATTTTTCCTAATAGTTCCATAGCCTCCCGAAGTTAAGTACAGATGTCTCCGTACTGATCCGCAGGACTCTACTAAACCAGCTTGTGACTCACGATATCTATGAACCTAGAGCTCTAATACCAATTAATCATGATCAAAATCCCCCTCTGTAAGATGGCACTTAGTCTCTATGACTAGGTAAACCTAATAAATTATGGAATAATAGAAATGTAAATTGAATTGAATAAGGAGACTGCAACTGGTAACTAAAAAATGATAAAATGTCATTCGGCATGTACAAGTAACCCAGCACTCGAGTATACACAATATTCCAAAAAACCGGAAAACCTTAAGTCACAAGCTATAGAAGAAAAATAAGTATTTCAATACACTAGAGTCTAAGAAAAATATGGAAAGGTAAATGACATAAGATGTAATAGAGGGGACGCCGAGGTTTGTGAACGCAGCAGATATACCTTGAAGACTCCACAATCTCTCTGCTCACTGATGACGACGCTGATAAGAAGTACCCTGGATCTGCATACAAAATATGTGTAGAAGAGTGTCATGAGCACACCAATGTACTCAGTAAGTGCCAAGTCTAACCTCTTTCGAGTAGTGACGAGGGCAGCGCAAGGCCCTAGTGGTATATATATATTTAAATAAGACAAAAGAATGTAGAAATGTAGTAAGAGACTGGAAATTTAGCAGGAGAAAAATATAGAAAAATAGTAGCACAACACATCGGGATAAGCAGCAAGGGAACTCTCGAGATAACGTCTCGTAGTCCCAAAAGTAAATATGCAAGGAGATCTCCCGAGGTACCGCCTCATAATATCAAAAGTAAATGTGTAGGGATATCTTTTGAGATACCGCCTTGTAGTTTCAAAAGTAAATATGCAAGGGGATCTCCCGATGTACCGCCGCGTAGTCCAAAAGTAAACACATAGTTCAAAATTGATGCAGATAAAAATTAACAACAAGAATTCTACAATTAAGACTGATACAAATAAAGAAAAGACATGAAATCAACTAAGCATGTTGCACAGAGTTCAAATAAGCATAAAAGACATGTAGACATGTTATATTAGGCTAAATAGGATAACTACACATGCTGGTATAACTCAATTAAGATGAAACAAGTTATTACTCGTGGAAAACCAGATTTCTACAACAATTAGCCCATGTACGCACTCTTCACCTCACGTACACGGCACCTACATATCATAGAGGTATCGAGTATCCTAAAGGCTTTTTCCCCATGACGTGCCGGAGATTTTTGGCACATTTAATACAAATTGCTCAGATCTTAGCTTTTTAAATGCAATAATCTTTTATACTAATGTAATTTTAGTTTTTTTTGCAGTGTATGGGTTTTAAGGACCTAAGAGCATAGAAATAAAATTAAAAAGCCACAAAAGGAAAAGAAAAGAGAAAAATACAATCGCAAATGAAAAGATGCAGACTGTAAATCCAACATGCGGACCGGATAATGCTTAAAGGAATCGCAAACCCTAACAGTTTGGTGGCCAAAGTCCAGTGCAAGAAATACGAGCTAGTATGGATCACATAACAGGCTTGTGGGCCGCATAATGGACTGCAAAGTCATTGTGAGAACTGCTGATTGTGGAAAATGCAATGGGAAATGCGATCACATATCTGAAATGAGGATCGCAGAACTTGAATCTGATGAACTCTTGGAAACTAGGGTTGGAAGATATGATGGACATGAAGAGAATGGGAACTCAATGTCTGTTATGCGACAAATATGTTGTCGCATAATTGACATGGAAGGGTATTTTTTGTCCAATTTTTATCCCCGGTTTTAACCCACTATAAATATCTTATTGGGGTTTTGTGGGGGCATGTTGTCTGGTATTAAAGCTATGACCCAAGTCTTTAATATTCCTCTCTTTTGGAAGGCTTTTGAAAGAAGAATCTTGCAATTTGTAAGTTGCATGGCATTAAATACTCTCACTCTTTTGTAGTTTTGCATGTGTAGCTAACTTTCAATACTAAGGTTATGGACCCTAAATGAGTGTTATGTTAATGGGTGTTTAATATTTAATATATGTGTAATGGTTGGTTGATATATATATATATATATATATATATATATATATATATATATATATATATATTTCTCAGTCTTCATATATTGTTGGTGGTTGCAAACATTAACAAGACTGAATTCTTTCTTTACTTGGAAAAGTGAGTTAGAAT
Source organism: Nicotiana benthamiana (assembly GCA_034376525.1). Classification (NCBI taxonomy): domain Eukaryota; kingdom Viridiplantae; phylum Streptophyta; class Magnoliopsida; order Solanales; family Solanaceae; genus Nicotiana; species Nicotiana benthamiana. Next base: position 123,647,452 of record CM067338.1, on the reverse strand, counting down.
TTAGTTGAAGCAAATATTAAAGACTCAAGGCTTTAAATCATGTTTAATAGAATTACTTAGGAATAAGTGGGTGTTATTTGGAAAATATTGATTGTTCTTAGTAGGAACTCTTTTATATTTGAAAAACTCATAAAGAGGAAATACTACCCAACTATTGGAAAATATTGTTTAGTCATTTTTAATCATTTGCATATCTAAGAAACATTCCATTAGAAATATATCATATTAACACCGATAGCATTACATTTATTCGAAGGGGACACGACCTTGATTTCCTTAATAAAACTATTTACATTTTCAAAGTTATTTCTTCAAATCACAATTATATCTTACTCTTGTTACAATTAACCGAATAGAATTACGACTTAAGTCAAGTAACAGAATACTCGAGTAACCTTTTAATGCCTATTCCCTGTAGGATTCGATCCCAACCTTGTTCGGTTATTATATTTTACACAGACCGCCTTATACTATTCAATTAGAGTTTAATTTGAGCGTATCAAAATTTTACGCCGTTGCCGGGGAATACCGTTTTTAAATTATTAAGTAGTGTGTGCTTTAATTTACATCTTATTCTATTTCATCAAACTTTTCTTGTTTTGCTTGGTGTTGATAGTAGAACATGGCCGAAAATGATGAAGAAATGGAGGAGAAAATGGAGGAAAATCCTTTTGCGGACATACATGGGTACATCGAGGATACAAATGCTATTGTGCCTCCGGTTGTTGGTGCTGGAACTTTCAAGGTGGAACATTGTTTAATCCTTATGCTCAAAGTAGAGGGGTGTTTCCAAGAATTCCACTAATAACTATCTGACACAACATCATAGAAACATCTTAGTGTATTTGCGATACACAAGTAGTACAACGTCTCTGATAATGCCCTAAGGTTGAGGGTGTTCAAGTAATCACTAGTTGGGGACGCAAGGAAGGGGATTCAAAATATGCCACCAAACTCCATTCATTCTTAGCATGAACTTGTCCGAGAATTCTTAGCTATATAGATCCCGCAAAGTAAGAAGTCTGAGCTCCGGTATAAAATTTTCTTTTTCAAGCAACTACCGGGAGAACATTTGCATGGTGCATGGAATCGATTAAAGATATATTTGGTTAGGTCTCCCAACCATGGTTTTCCGCATTCTATCTTGTTGGAAAAATTCTACATGGGTTTGGATCCTATGAACTAATCTATAGCCAAGAATGCACTTGATGGATCTTTCATGGACAAATCATTCACAAGAGTCACACAAATACTCGATGACAATACATAATCAACCATGGCACTCAAAAGACACCACATGTAGAATTCCATATGTTTCTCCTTGCTTAACTACCCTGCTCAATGAAAATCAAGAGAGAGATAAAGTGATTGCAGGGCTTGCCACAAAAGTCAATGTGTTGTCAAAGATGTTCGCCGAAAGCCAAATGAAGAAGGTAAATGTGGTGGAGGATATGCAACTCATATCAAATGAAGACTTTGAGGAGGCAAACTATGTCAAAAACTCTAATGGAGTTTATCAAAAGAAACAATAACAAGGTAAATGACTAAAAAATCAATGGAGGCCTCACTCGCAAGGGCAAGGCAACAAACAGTTGCGAAATGACCAAGGTGGATCAAAGATAGGAAATTGGAATAACAACAACAACTTCTCAAAATTGGAGTTCAAATCCATATGTTCCTCCAAAGGGGCAATATTCAATTCAAGGTTGCTCAAGTGATTCCAAGTTGGAAAGCATGCTTGAACGGGTATTGTAAAATCAAGAGAAGCCCGACACTTCTATGAGAAATATAACCGAGCTTGTTAGATCTCATACCATATCCATTCAAAAATTGGAGATGCAAATGAGAGACCTCTCTAGTGAGAAGAATCCGAAGCAAAAACGGACACTTCCAAGTGACACAATTTTTAACCCAAAGGGTAGTGGGGATGGTCCAAATTCTCATGTTATGGCAATTACTACTCGGGGAGGGAAGGTACTACAAGGAGGGAGTGAACAAGTTGTTGAAATTGAAGGATCCAAACAAGTGGTTAAGGTTGAAGAACCAAGTGTTTTGAAGTTGAAAAGGTTTCGGAAGAATTGAAAGTGCAAGAAGAAAACCTGGAATAGGTAAAGGAAAAGGTAAAATAGACACAAAAAACTATACAGCCAATTCCTGGACCTCCTCCTACATTCCGTCAAAGACTTGCTATGAAGGTTGATGATAGCAGTCTCAAAAATTTCTATGACATTCTCAAGAAATAATCAGTGAATATTCCATTTGTCAAATACTTTCAAGAGACGCCGGATTTTCCTAAATATTTGAAAGATTACCAAGAAGAGAAGTACCAATAATGAAGGGGTTATGTTGTCACGCCCAAAAATCGGAGGAGCACGACCGGCGCTCAACTGAGTAAACCCGACTAAGCAAGCGTAACAGGTTTCATGCATGCTACACAACCCAACTCATAATTAAATAAGAGATGGACTCCATTAATCATACTTAGTTAGTATTTCAATAACAATTCTATTACATTTCCATTAGCCTCTTAAATCATAAATATCAAAATATTACAAGTTTTGTTAATCATTGCCAAACATCAATATTCCAATATTCATTCCAATACCCAACACTACCCACAACCTGTCTACGGAGCCTCTAAATACAATTGAAGAATAGTATAGAAAGTGCCGGCAACAAGGCTCTTGCTATACGATACGCAATATAAAAAAATAAGACACTGGGAAGAACAACGGCATAAGACACGTAGGGCCTTGAGGAGAAAAGGGCTCACCAATACAGCTGATAGATAGCGGAGGAGGTGCTACTTCCGTTGGATTGGAGTTCTTGCTATATAACCACCTACAATCATAACGCGAATGTAGCGCCCACGGCAAAAGGGGCTCAGTGCATTTGAATTGTATTGGTATGTATAACTAAACACCAGTTTACTAGAATAAACTATCAAACATGTAAAAGTGAAAAACATAGGTAAATCAAAGATGCAATTCATATAATATTCAAAACATAGATTAGGGCATTTATGTCACATGCTCACCACTATTCTCAAACCACCGCTATCTTAAGGGGAGTCCGGTCATGACCCGACCGGCTAGGTCAATTCATTGGAGGCATTACTCTCCATCAATATTTCATTATCCTTATTCGGAATTTAATATCAACAGATTACCACCATGTATGCGACATGGTGTCCGATCACGACCCGATCGGCTAGGTCGCCTTGCCTAGGGATTACACCATTCTCATTAGTCAACACCTCTAAATGTTTATTCCACACATACCATAACAATTCCTGGGCACTCATGGCCATCATCATCAAATCATTTTCCCTTTTCAATATACATTCTACATGCTTTGATGATAGACACATATATCAAAGATAATTCATGTTTCAATCACAGGTAAGTGAGAAATCACATGTAAGCTAGCATGAATAATTCTTTGATCCAATGTTGGCTTATAGCCCAAGTATTTGAACACATGACTGTACTTTTCATCCTTCTCTAATTATCAAGAATGATACATTATTCACATTGAGGCACATCTTTGACGAATATCTATAGATAATTGCAAATAAAATTATATGTAATGACAAGCAATACACTAACCAATTCAACTCTTACCATACTTTCGTAGATGACAACGAAGCTCAATTTCAAATAAAAGCGGGTTTTAGCCATACATACCTTGTTTAAGCTTACTTTAGGTTACTACGATGTTTTGGAAATTCTAGCAATCCCAATCTACTTAAAACATAGCAAAAATAAATACAAATTAGGAAGGTATTCATGGTTTCAGCTTATTTGAGTAGTTTATCAAACACTAGTTGAACATCTTGATTTTTAATCTCTTTTACAAGACTTCATTTATTTCCCAAACCCCATCTTTATTTATGAATAGTCATCAATCTTCCAACAAACCAAATTTGTACATGTATATATACACAATATTGTTACACCCAAGAATCATACCTCAATAACACATCTCACAATCTTTAGAACACTAACACAACCTAGGTTAGGCACTTTGGCTTTCAATCCCCATTCCATTGGTTACAATACTTAATCAAAACTCATATTTGAATAATAACCCCATATATATAAGACTAAGGTGTAGGATTACCTCTTACACACCAAATCTTGAAAGACAACTTTGGGGTGTTCTTGAGATTTTGAATAAATCCTATGAAATCCAATCAAAATCATGTTTTAGCTACTGATGTAGAAGCGAAATCACCATAAAAACATACTTAATATTCACCTTAGGACTGCATTTGGATGCCTTGGTCGAGTTGGGGTGTAGAGGAAGCCCTAAGCTTGAGAAATGAATCAATTTCTCTTATTTCCAATCTTTAGGGTGTAACAACCTTCCAGACACGCGAGTTCAAACATTGCTTGCGCGTTGTTCGCGCGTGGGGGGGGGGGGGGGGGAGAATACTCAACAAAAATGCGCGAACTCGCGACTTCGCGCATAGTTCGCGCGAATGACACCTGCCCAGTAAAATGATAATAACTTTCTGTGTACACATCGAAAGGATTAACGGCTTGTTACATTGGAAAATAGACGCAATAAGTTGTCCATCACACAACTTCTTAAATAACTAGAGATATGATCATTCAAATTAAGGTCTTGTGCGCACTCATTTACAACTTTCGTGAAATATTAAATTTTCCAACTTGGCTTAGACTTAGGCCTCTCCTTAGACCCAAACCACTTCTAATATGAATCATATGCTTATTAACATATCCAATTGATACCCCTTATATCACAAATCCTCATTTTCACACAAAATGAAATAATTAGCCTACCTTGGCACGACGAAATCTTAAATTACTTGGAAAAATTTTTCGGCGCCTTACATTCCCTAACGGAGTTCAAGATGGGCTGGAATTATTTAGGAATCCATTTAGGTGGCGAGCAGAGTATTTCATGAGGTTACATGCTAAAGGACATGAGAATTACTTCTAACAATGCTAACAGGGTTAATGACACTGACGCCGTCAATTATTAGGTGAATGGGGAATATGGGTAACTAGTACTTTGGCAATACAAATAATTAAGGAAGAATGTTCAAGTACGTAACCCAGTCGTTTCTGGAGTGTAGGGAAAATCTAGTTATCAAGAATGAGTATATTCTGGCACCTTGAATGCGATATGGGATTCAAAATATGACAACTTGTCTTCCAAATCAATATGCTCATGATATGTGCAAAAATCTGAGGGCATCTAATCTCACCCCCCCCCCCCCATTCACGAGTAAAACCACACAGCTTGGACATCTACATGTTGGGATGAAATTATGTACTGGTTAGACGCATTCTAATGGTAAACATGATGCTCCGCAGAGAAACACAAATGACACTCTTATTCACCCAAGGAGATGTAATACCAAGGATAGCAAAACTCTTATCTCATGTCAATAATATAGTGCATTATTCAAGAAGTCAAGTGAGAAGAAAGCCACGTAACCCATCCAATACGACTCATTTAAGACTTTGGAGAAAGGTATACACTTTGGTTTGAAATTATGCAATTTAATCTCGAACTCTAAGGAAAATCATTACTTTTTTTTTTAAATCCAAGAGACAGGCCCTCGTAGTCCTAGAAAATAGTCAACAATGGCAATAAAATATTTAAAACCATTACGAGGTTGTATGAAACAAGGCATCAAAGTGCCCACATGGATAAGTTCGAATGAATGAGACGTCTTAATGCATTTATCGAGGAGAAGTAACTTGGGTTATCTAGTCACATGGATAAGCAGAGCAGGTAAAAGGTTGTTAAAAGAACACCTACAAATAATACCAACAATAATTATTTATTCCAACTAAAGTAATATGTCCCCTTCCTTAATGCTACAAGACTTCCTCTTTGATGCCATGAAAGATAAATGAATTTTACAATGAGAGTTATCAGATGAAATAGATAGTAGTGTAGAAAAACTAAGGAGCACCATTTGGAACCAATAGGCTTAAACTAAGTCAAAGATATTAAAGTACATAATAAAGGAGGATTCACCTACTTTCAGTGTCCTTTTAGAAACGGGTACTTGTATAGTGTAAAATGAGGTAAATTAATCGAATCGTATAGTTGGATGACTAGTCAAGACATTGAGATAATATCGCAATGAAGATTATGGGAAAAAAACACACGATGCAAGAAAAATATGAAGTGAAAGAGCCTTATGGAAGTCCTTTTATTTTGTAACCACTAGGAATAGTGGTAATATAAAGCGATTACAAGAAGCTACATTTTTTATAGAATATCATTGTATAAATTAACATGATGTACAACTTCAAAATTCTAAAATCCAATTATGTTTAGCAAATATACTTCATAATGAAGCACTACAACACAGTTCCACACAGCCAACTATTGCAAACCACTTTGGGAGATGCCATAAGACTTAACAGAGAGAAAGGCTTTGACATATGAATGTGTTACTAGGTGTATTTCTCCTTTGTAAATCCAAAACCTAAAGGTGGAGTTAGACTGATAAGTAGATCATTGAACTAACACAAGTGTAAATAATCCATTATCGAAAAGAGATCATTCAATTTCAGTAATTGCGGCATGCTATAAAGCCTTAATGAACTAGAAGTGATATGAGATCCCAATGAAATAGAATAGAAAAATCATGGAGGATTGGTTTGTAGATTTTCAAAGTTATTTCATCATGGGTTTTAACTTGAGAACTACCCATAGAAGAATATTAGAAATAGTCATTGGGCTATAATAACCCCCAAAGGTGTGCTTGGTCTTGACTGAGAGCCCAGTAAGGGTCCATACATTATAGAAAGTTTTACAATGACTCGTAGAAGGATATGTTCTCTCATGGTTATCAAACAAGTGTGGGGAAACTGGCACAATTAAATTACTAACTAAAGAACACAATGAAAACATGTTATAGAGGTGTAAGGAGAAAGAAACATTTGTTTTGAGATGGACATGCTTCTACTATATTAACTCCCCACTGCAATATACGACCATACCATGAGCAACCACAATACTAGGACAAAGTGAGCTACTTATTGCTGCACGTCCCAAGTGGACACGAAAGTTATGGCGACACATGATCTTCATATGATGTGGATATGATATCTCAAATTTCTGAGAGACTTTATGCACACGGTGACCATTTCAATTGATATGCACTCATGTGAGGTCTTAAAGTATGCTCTTATGTTACTAGGCATTGAGAAGCTTTCATAATGATATTTGGAAGAGAGTAGATTGACTGTTTAAACCATATAAGCTATATATATACACAACTAAATAAAAGAGTGACTCGAGCAGGATTGCAACGCTGGGATGCTTTGCATGGAACTTGACACCACATAGGTAAACTTTACGATGGATTAGGTATAGGCACAACGAGTAGATTTTGTCCATTTAAATTAATGATTTTGTAAGAAATTCATCGAATATAGTCCCTTGGTGAGTATTTAGGAAAAGCAAGTGGGAAGTATCAAACTTAGAGTTATAACTCAATTCAAAGGCATAATTATAGAACTTAATTCCATAAGAATGTAAATAATAGAATTCATAATAGAGTGGATTCAGGAATAGTGCGTCTCGTTTAACGATTAGATACACGCAATGTTTTGTTATTCCACACTAAACCATGTTTTTGAGAACTCTTCAATGTGGACGTACATATAGAAGGAGTAGAAATTTTCATTTGACTCCCTTAATGTTGTTAGGTTGATAGGGCAATAGCTTAATCGATACCCATCGACTCCACATCCCTAATGTACGTAGGTGACATACATGATATGATGGTGAAGATACATCAATAGGGACAAGGCCCCTCTCTCATAGCAATATGTTTTAGCAATCCACCCACATCTCAATACATTCTCCTAACAAAGTCCTTGGGCAATCCACTCGGACGCAATAGTGGGATCAATCCCTCCTTACATGCTTCTAATTTGCGGATTATTGTATCAAGGTTATCAATCTTGAGAATAGGACTTAGAGAGGAATTCAGCTTCCTAACTTGAGCTCTATCACACGATTGGAGTACCAAAGAAAGGTGAAATTCCTAAATGTCCGAATAGCCTCCAGCTTATAGATGTGGTCGACAACACACCGATAAGAACGACTCTACTAGACACGGCTCCGAGATATCCAAGGACACATTAAGACCTTAGGCTCGGATACCAAGTTTGTCATGCCCAAAAATCTGAGGAGCACGACCGGCGCTCAACTGAGTAAACCGGACTGAGCAAGCCTGACACATCTTATACATACTACATAACCCAACTCATAATTAAATAAGAGATGGACTCCATTAATCATACTTAGTAAGTATTTCATTAACAATTCTATTCTATTTCCATTAGCCGCTTAAATCATAAATTTAAAAATATTACAAGTTTTGTAAATTGTTGCCAAACATCAATTTTCATGCTTAATTCCAATACCCGACACTACCCCCAACCTATCTACGGAGCCTCTAAATACAACTGAAGAATAATATAGTAATGGCGACAATAAGGCTCCGGCTATACCTTATATAATACCAAAAAATAAGACACCTGGAAGAATTGTGGCACAAGCCACGCAGGGACCCGAGGGGAGAGGGGCTCACCAATACAGCTGATGGATAGTGGAGGAAGTGCTACTGCCGGTGGGCTGGAGTGCATGCCATAGAACCACCTACAAGCATAACAGGAATATAACGCCCCAGGCAAAAAAGGGATGTAAGTACAATTAAATTGTACTGGTATAAATAACTAAACACCATTTTACTAGAAAGAAGTATCAAACAGGTACAAGTGAATAACATGGGTAAATTAAAGATGCAATTCATATAATTATTCATACAATTTTCAAAACAAGATAAGGGCATTTCTGTTACATGCTCACCATTATTCAATACCACAGCCATCTTGAGCGGAGTCCGGCCACAACCCGACTAGCTAGGTCAACTCATTGGAGGCGTTACTCTCAATCAACATTTCATTTCCCTTATCCTGAATTCAATATCAGCACATTACTACCATGTGTGCGGCATGGTCTCAGATCATAACCCGATCGCTTAGGTCACCGTGCCTAGGCATTACTCCATTCTCATTAGTAAACACCTCTAAATATTTATTCCACAAATACCATAACAATTCCTGGGCACTCATGACCATCATCATCACATCGCTTTCCCTTTTCAATATTTATTTTACATTTTTTGATCATAGACACATATAGCAAAGATAATTCAAGTTGCAATCACAAGTAAGTGAGCATATAGCTAGCTTGAATAATTCTTTGTTTCAATGTTGGCTTATAGCCCAAGTATTTCAACACATTAATGTACTTTTCATCCTTCTGTAATTATCAAGAATGATACATTATTCGCATTTAGGCACATCCTTCACGAATATGTATAGATAATTGCAAATAAATTAATGCGTAATAACAAGCAATATGCTAACCATTTCAAATCTTACAATACTTTCTTAGATGACAACGGAGCTCAATTTCTGATAAAAGGGGGTTTTAGCCATACATATCTCATTTAAGCTTTCCTTAGGTGACTATAACGTTTCGAATATTCTAGAAATCCCAATCAACTTGAAATATAGCAAAATTTAACACAAATGAGGAAGTTATTCGTGGTTTCAGCTCATTTGAGTATTTTATCAAACACTAGTTGAGCTTCTTGATTTTTACTTTCTTTTACAAGGCTTCTTTCATTTCCCAAACCCCATATTTATTTATGAACATTAATCAATCTTCCCACACACCTAATTTTTACATGCATGTATACATAATATTATTACACCCTACAATAATACCTCTCTAACCCATCTGACAATCTTTACAACATAAACACAACCTAGGTTAGGCACTTTTGGCTTTCAATCCCCATCCCATGGGTTACAATACTTAATCCAACTCATATTCCCATAATAACCCTATATATGTAAGACTAAGGTATAGTATTACCTCTTGTAGACCAAACCTTGAAAGACAACTTTGGGGTGTTCTTGAGATTTTTAATAAATCCTCTGAAATCCCATCAAAATCATGTTCTAGCTAGTGATTGAGAAGTTAAATCACCATAAAAACATACTTAAAAACTCACCTTAGGAGTGCCATTGGATGCCTTGGTCGAGTTGGGTGTAGAGGAAGCCCTAGGCTTGAGAAATGAATCAATTTTTCTTATTTCTGGTCATTTGGGTATTTAAAAACCTTCCAGGCACGAGTTCACGTTTTGCTCGCATGTTGTTCGCGCGTCAGGACTTCGCGCAAAGTTCACACACAATTTGCGCGAGTGACACCTGCCAAGTAAAATGGTAATAACTTTATGTATACACCTCCAACTGTCGAATGGTTTATTACATTGGAAACTAGACTCAAAGAGCTTTGATTTGATTGTTGTGCATTACATAACTCTTTATATAAGTGGAGATATGATCGTTCAAATTGAGGTCTTGTGCGCACTCATTTAAAATTTTTGTCTAATATGAAATTTTTCCAACTTGGCTTAGCCTTAGGCCTCTCCTTAGACCCTAAACCACTTCTAATATGAACAATGTGCATATTAACATATCCAATTGATACCCATTATATCAGGAATCTTCATTTGCACATAAAATGAAACAATTAGCCCACCTTGGCACGACAAAATCTCAAATTACTTGAAAAACTTTTCTAGAGCCTTACAAATGTGACTCACCGGGTTAGTTCCATCATTGCACCATCCACCATTTAAAAGAAATAAGATGATGGAGCTTTCACCATTCCTTGTACTATTGGGGCATGTGATTTTGAAAGATCCCTTTGTGGTAATGGGGCTAGCATCAACTTAATGTCTCTTGCCATTTACAAGAAAACAGGGTTAGGTATGCCAAGGCCCACTAGTATGAGATTGTAAATGGTCGATCATTCCATAAAGATACCGATTGGAATTGTTGATGATGTGCTTGTTAAAGTGGGAAAGTTTCACTTACCTGCAGATTTCGTAATCCTTGATTGTGCGGTTGACAAAAATATCCCTATCATTTTGGGGAGACCATACCAAGCCACAGAACGAGCACTAATGGATTCGGAACAGAATGCGATGAAGCTCCGTGTGAATGATAAAGAGGTCGAATTAGAAGCAAGAAAGGGTAAGAAACTACCACATGAATATAAAAGAATCTTAGTGATTGATGTTGTCGATGAAGTGGAAGATGCGGTTGAAATGAAAATGGAAGAACAGTTCCATGGTGAGACAATGGTAGCTATTTTGGGGAAGTTTAATGGTGAAGATATGGAAGGGTATATGGAATCGGTCAACGCAATGGAGGGGCTTAGTCCTACACTTATGCTCCGGCAAAGCTCTCTCTCGAATAGGAGAATAGAGCTACACCTCCCGCAAAGCCTTCTATTATTGAGCCACCGCAACTAGAGCTCAAACAACTTCTACCACACTCGAGGTATAAATTTCTTGGCTCAAATGATACTTTACCGGTAATCGTTTCTTATTTATTGAATAATGTGCAGGTAGAACAATTGTTGGAAGTGTTGAAGGAGCAGGGGCAAGCTATGGAATTGACAATTACAGACATCCGAGGGATTCTTGTCAGTATTCGTAAACACGAGATCCAATTGGAGAGTCAGACGAAACAAAGTGTGAAAAATCAATGACGCATTAAAACCGTCCATGCGAAAGGTGGTAAAGAATTAAATCGTGAAGTGGTTGGTGGTGTGGTAGTCTACTCCATTGTTGATAGTTCTTGGGTATGTATTTTGAAAAAAGGAGGCATGACCGTGATTGAAAATGACAAAATGAGCTCCCAACAAAAATGGTGACGGATGGAGGGTGTGTATTGATTACCGAAAGCTCAATAGTGCCATGTGCAAAGACCATTTCCCTATGCCTCTTATTGATCAAATGCTTGATCGGCTAGAGGCAAGGTCATTTTATTGCTTTCTTAATGTGTATTTCAGCTACAACAAATCAGTATATCATTGGAGGACCAAGAGAAGACAACATTCACTTGCCCTTATGGAACTTTTGCCTTTAGCCGGATGCCGATTGGTTTGTGCAACGCTCTGACTACTTTTCAAAGATGCATAATGTCCATCTTCACCAACATGGTGGAGGATTTTATAGAGGTTTTCATGGATGACTTTTCGATGGTAGGTGACTATTTTGAGCATTGTCTCAACAATCTTAGACAATTGCTTACGAAATTTAAGGAGACCAACCTTGTGCTCAACTTCTAGAAATGTCATGTCATGGTGGATAAAGACATTGTATTGGGACAGATAATTTCAAAACATGGCATAGAGATTGACCGGGAAAATATCGAGATCATTTCCAAGCTTCCTCCATCTACTTCCGTTAAAGGTGTCCAAAGTTTCTTGGGGCAAGCCTGATTTTATAGGTATTTAATAAAGGAGGTTTAAGGACCTAAGAGCATGAAATTGAAATAAAAAACCATCAAAATGACAAGAAAAGAGAAAATAGAAAAAATAAAAATGCGGACCGTAAATCCAACATACGAACCGCATAATGCCCAAAGGAATCGCAAGCCCCAACAGTTTGTTTGCCAAAGTCCAGTGCAAGAAATGCGGTCAAGTATATGATCTCATAATAGGTTTTCGGGCCGCATAATAGACCACAAACTCATTGTAAGAACTACAGATTGTGGATAATGCGATGAGATATCCGATCGCATATCTACAGTCCGGGTCGCAAAACATGAATGCGATGAAGGCCTGGAAACTAGGGTTTGAAGATGCGATGGACAAGAAGAGAATGTGAACTGCATGTATGTTATGCAACATATATGCGGTCGCGTAATTGACCTGGAAGGGTATTTTTTGTCCAATATTGGTCCCGAGTTTTGACCCACTATAAATAGATTTATTGGAGTTTTGTGGGGGAATGTTGGTGTGGTTTTTGAGCTACAATCCAAGTCTTTAATATTCCTCTCTTTTGGAAGATTTTGATGGAAGAATCTTGCACTTTGTAAGCTTTATGGCATTAAATGTTCTCAATCTTTTGTATTTTAGCATGTGTAGCAAACTTTAAATACTAAAGTTGTAGACCCTGAATGAGTGTTATGTTAATGTGTGTTTAACATTGAATATATGTAGAATGGGTGGTTGATATATATTTTTTGTTTCTCATTCTTCATTTATTGTTGGTGGTTCCAAATATTAACAAGTGCCATTAAATTCTTTCTTCACTTGGAAAAGTTAGTTAGAATTTGGTACAAGTAAATATCAAAGACTCAAGCCATTAAACCTTGTTTAATAGAATCGCTTAGGAATATGTGGGTTTTATTTGGCATATATTTATTGTTCTTAATAGAAGCTCTTTTATATTTGAAAAAAATGATAAAGAGAAAATACTACCCAACTATTGAAAAATATTGGTTAGTCATTTAGAAATCATTTGCATATCTAATGATCCTTCCATTAGAAATATATCATATTAACACCGATAGCCTCACACTTCATTGAAGGGGATACAAATTTGATTTCCTTAATTAAACTATTTACATTCTCAATGTAAATTCTTCAAATCAAAATTGTATCATACTCTTGTTACAATTAAGCAAATAGAATTACGGCTTAAGTCAAGTAAAACACTACTCGAGTAACGTTTTCATGCCTATTCCCTGTGGGATTTGACCCCAACCTTGTTGAGTTATTATATTTGACACTAGCCTCCTTACACTATTTAATTAGAGTGTATAAATTTTGGCGCCGTTGTCGGGGAATAAAATTTTGAAATTACTAATTTATATGCGCTTTAATTTACGTCTTATTCTATTCCATCACACTTTGCTTGTTTTGCTTGGTGTTGATAGGAGAACATGGCCGAATATGAAGAAGAAATGGAGGAGCAAATAGAAGAAAATCCTTTTTTGACATATATGAGTACACCGGGGATACAAATGCTATTGTGCCTCCGGTTGTTGGTGCTGCAACATTCAAGGTGGAACATGGTTTAATCCTTATGCTCAAAGCAGAGAGGCATGGAATCGATTAAAGTTATATTTGGCGAGGTCTCCCAACCATGGTTTTCCAAATTTATCTTGTTTGAAAAATTCTACATGGGTTTGGATCATGTGAACCAATCAATAACCGAGAATGCACTTGATTGATCTTTCATGGACAAATCATAAATAAGAGTCACAAAAATACTTGAAAAAATATCAAAAAGTATTCAATCATCCAACTCAGAAGACATTACAGGTGGAATTGCATATGGTTCTCCTTCATTGACCACCATGATCAAGGAAAATCAAGAAAGATATCAAGTTATTGTAGGGCTTGCCTATGTCAATATGCTGACAAAAAGGTTCACCAAAAGCCAAACGAATAAAGTAAATGTGGTGGAGGATGTGCAAGCCATATCAAATGAAGGCTTTGAGGAGGCAAACTATGTCAACAACTCTCAAGGAGGTTGTCATAGGCAAAAATATAAGGGTAATGGACAACCAAATCATTGTAGGCCTTACCCACAAGGGCAAGGAAACCAACAACGGCGAAATGACCAATGAGGCTCAAATTAAGGTTATTGGAATAGCAACAAAAACTTCTCAAATTGGAGTTCAAACCCATATGTTCGTCCAATGGGGCAATAGGGCAATATTCAAATCGAGGTTCCTCAAGTGATTCAAAGTTGGGAAGCATGCTTGATCAGGTATTGCAAAATCAAGAGAGGTTCGATGCTTCTATGAGGAATATGACCAAGCTTGTTGGCTTTCATACCCCATCCATTCAAAAATTGGAGATGCAAATGAGAGACTTCTCTAGAGAGAAAATTTTTAAGCAAAAAGGGACACTTCCAAGTGACATAATTTCAAACCCAAAGGGTAGAGGGGGTGGTCAAAATGCTCATGTCCTGGAAATTACTACTCGGAGTGGGAAGGTATTACAAGGAAGGAGTTAACAAGTACTTGAAATTGAAGAGTCCAAACAAGAGGTTGATGTTGAAGAGCCAAGTGTTGTTGAAGTTGAAAAGGTTCCGGAAGAATTGAAAGTTCAAGAAGAAAATCCGGAAGAGGTAAAGGAAAAGGACAAAGAGTCACCAAAAAACTATACCACCTATTCCTAGACCTCCACCTACATTCTCTCAAATAATTGCTAGGAAGGCTGATGAAAGCAAACTCAAAAATTTCTATGACATAGAAATTATCGGTGAATATTTCATTTGTCGAAGCATTTCAAGAGATGTCGGGGTTTGCTCAATATTTGAAAGTCTTGATTGCCAATAAGAGAACCACCAAGAATAAAGTGGTGAATGTAACTCACCAATCAGTTCCATCATCGAAACATCCACCGCTCAAAAGAAATAAGACCCTAGAACATTCACCATTCCTTGTACTATATGGGCACATGATTTTGAAAGAGCCCTTTATGATAATTGGATTAGTATCAACTTAATGCTCTTGCCATTTACAAGCAAGAAGGGTTACGTATTCCAAGGCCCACCGGTATGAGATTGAAAATGGCCTGTCATCCCCTAAAGAGACCGGTTGGAATTGTTTATGATGTGCTTGTCAAAGTAGGAAAGTTTCATTTACCTGACGATTTCGTAATCCTTGATTGTGCGGTTGACAAAAAGATCCCTATCATTTTGGGGAGACCATTCCTAGCCACAGGAAGAGCACTAATGGATTCAGAATAGAATGAGATCAAGTTCCATGTAAATGAAGGAGAGCTCAAATTCAATGCAAGAAAGGGTACGAAACTACCACATGAATATGAATTATCTTGGCGATTGATGTTGTTGATGAATTGTATGATGCGGTTGAAATGAATATGGAAGAACAATGCATTGGTGAGGCGTTGGCGGATTTTTTGGTGAACTTTGATAGTGAAGATATGGGAGGATATATGGAATCGGTCAATGTATTGGAGGGGCTTGGGTCCTACGCGTATTCTCCGTCGAAGCTCTCTCTTCACTTAGAGAATTGAGCCACTCCTCCTGCAAAGCCATCTATTATTGAGCCACCGCAACTAGAGCTCAAACCAATTCCACCACACTCAAGGTATAAATTTCTTGGATCAAATGATAACTTTACTTGTAATCGTTTCTTTTTTATTGAATGATGTGCAGGTAGAACAATTGTTGGAAGTCTGGAAGGAGCATAGGCAAGATATTGGATGGACAATTACGTACATCGTAGGGGTTCCCGCTAGAATTTGCAAACACAAAATCCAATTGTAGAGTTAGACGAAACCAAGTGTGAAACATCAATGACGGTTGGACCCGTCTATGCAAGAGGTGGTAAAGAAAGAAATCATCAAGTGGTTGGGTGTTGGGGTAGTCTACCCCAGTGCTGATAGTTCTTGGGTGAGCTTGTTGCAATGTAAGGCTATGCAACTCCTTACCATGCAACATGCTGACAAGACGGGAAGGCGATGAAGGATATTGATATCACCCGCATTAATGGTGTGGTTGTTGTTGCTCCCCAAGAGGTTCAGACGCAGATTCTTGCTGATGTAGAGACCTCAAATTCCCAAACTCCTGTGTCTCTTCAGGCTACTGGTGCATCCACTTCCACTTTACAGCCAACCTCTCAGTACACCATTGCTCTGCCTTCTACCGCATCGCCAGCAGTTTTGAGGCTTGGTCTCTTAGCTTAACATGAAAATGCAAAGGCAGACCAGTTTGTGAAAAACCTACCCTCCCTCATCA
Organism: Nicotiana benthamiana; assembly: GCA_034376525.1. Classification (NCBI taxonomy): domain Eukaryota; kingdom Viridiplantae; phylum Streptophyta; class Magnoliopsida; order Solanales; family Solanaceae; genus Nicotiana; species Nicotiana benthamiana. Next base: position 123,630,801 of record CM067338.1, on the reverse strand, counting down.
AGCAGGCATTGACTCCTATCTATATCTTAATCCTCAAGTAACTCCAGCTACCTCCTCTAGCTCAAGTTTAGATCTTTCTGCTTTAACAAGCGCTGTGAACTCCGATGGTCCATGAAAATCTCCCAAGGCATGACGTACAAATAATGATGCCAGATCTTCAGAGCATGAACAATAGCAACTAACTAAAAATATTGGACAAGGTAATTCTTCTCATGTATTTTCAATTGCCTAGATGCGTAGGCAATTACTCTACCATCTTGCATCAACACTGCTCCAAGGACAACCCATGAGGCATCATAATAAACTATGTAAGATCCTGAACCAATAGGTTATATTAAGATAGGGGTTGTAGTTAAAGCTGTCTTGAGCTTCTGAAAGCTGGCGTCACACTCCTCTATCCACTGAAATGGAGCACCATTCTGGGTCAATCTAGTCATAGGGGCTGCAATCGATTAAAACCCCTCCATAAAATGACGGTAATAACCCGCCAATCCAAGGAACATGTAAATCTCTATAGTGGAGGAGGGCCTGGGCCAACTCTGCACGGCCTCCACCTTCTTCGGATCCACCCAAATACCCTGACTACATACCACATGGCCTAAGAATGCCACAGAACTCAACCAAAGCTCACATTTTAAGAACGTTGCATATAACTTCTTCTTTATTAGGGTCTAAAGCACTGTCCTCAAGTGTTTCTCCATATCTTTCTGACTCCGGAAATATACAAGAATATCATCTATGAAAACAATGATGAACGAGTCGAAATAGGGCCTGAATACACTATGCATCAAATGTATAAAAGATGTTGGGGCATTAGTCAGCCCAAATGACATAACAAGGAACTCGTAATGGCCATACCGAGTCCAGAAGGCAGTTTTCGAGATATCCGGTTACCGAATCTTCAACTGGTGGTAACCTGAGTGTAAATCAATCTTAGAAAACACTTGTGTATCCTGAAGCTGGTCAAATAGATCATCAATACGAGGTAAAGGATAATAGTTCGACACTGTAACCTTGTTTAACTGAAGATAATCGATTCATATGCTCATGGAACCATCAGTTTTCTTCACAAACAATAAAGGAGCACCCCACGATAAAACACTAGGTCGAATAAAACCCTTATCAAGCAATTCTTATAATTGATCCTTCAACACCTTCAACTCAGGAGGAGCCATACGGTACGGGGGAATGGAAATAGGCTGAGTGCCCGGCAACAAGTCAATACCAAAATCAATGTCTCTATTAGGTGGTATACCCGGAAGATCAGCTGGAAACACATCGGGATAATCCCGTGCCAAAGGGACAAAATCAACAGAAAGGGTATCAATAGTGAAATCTCTCAAGTAAGCTAAATACACGGCGCACCCCTTCTCAACCATACACTGAGCTGTAAGAAAAGAGATAACTCTACTAGGAGTGTGATCTAAAGTAGCACTCCACCCATTAGAAGGAATGCCTGGCATAGCCAGCGTCAAGGTCTTGGCGTGACTATCCAAAATAGCATGATGGGGTGACAACAAATCCATGCCCAAAATAATATCAAAGTCAACCATACTAAGTAACACTAAATCCACTCTAGTCTCAAAACCACAAATAGTAACCACACATGACTTATAAACGCATTCCACAATAAGAGAAAATCCCACAGGAGTAGAATCATAAATAGGGGAACTCAAGGAATCTCAGGCTATACCTAAATGTGGAGCAAAATAAGAAGACACATAAGAATAGGTGGAGCCTGGATCGGATAGAACCGATGCATCTCTGTGACAAACCAGTATAATACCTGTAATGATAGAATTGGAGGCAACAGCCTCAGTATGAGCAGTAATGGCATATTATCTGGCTTGGCCTCTCTCTGGAGTGTGACCTATACCTGCCCGACCTCCACCCCCAGCTGGCTATGTATAAAGGGTAGCACAAGGAGTTGTGATCATAATCTGAGAACTCTAAGGAGCGCGCTGTGGCTGAGCAATCTATGGAGGTGCACTCCTCCCAAGTCTAGCACAATCCCTCACCACATGACGGTTGTCACCATACTCAAAATGTCTCTAAGAGGATCTGGTGTCTGTGACTGGCTACGGTCAGGTCTGCTGGACTAACCTCTGAGAGCACCCCACATAGGAGGCACGCTAGAAACTGGAGGTGCATAGTAAGGATCCTGGGGTCTTGAAGGAGCTGGAGCACCGCTGGCTGATGGCAGACCTGAATAAACGGGGCAACCATATAACCCCTTCCATGTTGACCTGCTACTAGTGTACGGGTACCAGAGTAGTAGCCCGAATCTCGAGACACCTTGGCCTCCCTCTCATCTTGCTCCCTAGTGAGAATGCCCTCGATCCTCCTAGAAATACACACTACCTGTTGATAAGGGATGTCCATATCCAACTCTCGAGCCATGCTAAATCTGATGGGTGGAATAAGGCAATCAATGAACCGGCGAACCCTTTCACGGACAACAGCAACTAAGGCTGGTGCATGCCTAGACAATCTTAATAACAGATGGAATACTCTAAAACTGTCATATCACCCAGGAGAGAGTGCTCAAACTCTATGCTTCATACTTCGCTAAGGATCTAGGGAACAAACTATGTCAGAAACATATTCGCAAACTAAGTCAAGTCAATAAAGCAGCCTCACCTGGACTGTCTATCTCATAAGTGCGCCACTAATCATAGGTGGCTCCCTGAAGCATGAAGGCAGTAAAGGAAACCTCGTTGGACTCTACTATTCCCATAGTGTGAAGAATACATTATCCTCTAGAAATCCCAAGGCATCCTCCAATGCTAAACCGCTAAACACATGAGGCTTATATTTCTTAAATCTCTCAAGCCTCAACTGCTCGTCCTCTGATACGGCTAGCCCATCGTCGGGATGAACTGGCGTTGCAGGTGGTACATGAAAGATCTCTAGGACGACCTCCATATGCACTCTATGCTCAGAAGTGCGGGTTGCGGGAGTCTGGGACCCTCCCCCACCCTAGGATGTGGCTGTATTGAGGGGAAGCAACCCCGCCCGAGCCAAGATGGTGTACATAGACATGAACTTAGATAATGTCTGCTGAAGGGCTGGAGTAGTAGTAGTAGCTATAGGCGTGTCAGGGGCCTGAACTCCGGCTGGATCTACTGGCGGTACCACAGCAGTAGCCGTGTAGGTGCTCTGGCTGCACCGCATGTGCATCCACGACCTCTACCCCAGCTCCTACCTTTGATGGCTGCAGTAGTAGGCGCGGGTGCCTGATCATCCTCAATAGCACGAGTCCTCACCATCTGTGAGAGAAGAGAAGAAATAAGTCTTATAATTCACGTCAAAATACAGCATGATAAGGAATTCAATAAAGTGAAGATTTTTCCTAAACAGTTACAAAACCTCTGGAAGATAAGTACAAATGTCTTCGTACCGATCAGCGAGATTCAAATAAATTGGCTTGTGTTCTGTGACTCCTATGAACCTAGATCTTTGATTCCAACTTGTCACGACCATAGTCCACCGTCCGTGAACATGTCATCATGGCACCTAGTCACTATGGCCAGGTAAGCCTGACAATGCGGAAATATCATCATTTGTGAAAATAATGTAATAAACTGGATAACATAAGGAAAATATTAAATAAGTGCCACTTGGAAAATACAACTCAAAATCACAAGACTAAGCAGAATCCAAAACACAAAAACGCACTGGGCAACACATGCTCTAGAAATGTGTCATACTGCTCTAACTCCAGAATGTCTAAACATCTAAGAGAATACAGAAAGCTATCTACTACATCTGGAATAAGATATGGACTCCTAGTCTGCGGACACAGTAGATATACCTCGAAGTCTCTACTAGATCTCTCCGCCTCGGGGATATTATACCTGGTGGAGGTACCTGGATCTGCGCATGTAAAACATGCGCAAAAGAGGCGTGAGTACACCATAGTATACTCAGTAAGTGCCAAGCCTAACCTCGGTCGAATAGTGACGAGGAAGGTAAGGCCCTACTGAGATAAATATAATAAATAATAATATAACAAAAACAGTTTAAATAAAGTCCACATTGAGAATATTAACCGAATAAATAAGGAAAATAGTAATAGAAAGCAGAAGTAATAATATAATGAATACATAATAATAGCCGGGGATCTCTTGGTACCCCCAGAATCTCTTGGTATCCTTATCATATACATCAGGGATCTCCTGGTATCCCGGGGATCTCTTGGTATCCTCATCATATACACGGGGGATCTCTTAGTACCCCGAGGATCTGTTGGTATCTTGAATAGTTAAGCCGGGGATGTCTTAGTATCCTACTATATAGAACTACATGTGCCAGGAATCTCTTGGTATCTCGCACCCTCAATCTAGATATATCAAGTACAGAGGGACCTCCCGGGAAACCGTCGCGTAGTCCCAAGTTAAACACACAACAATAACAACAACTCATAACCTCATAATATATGCTAAAAATCAGAACGAGTAGTGGAAAATTCTAGCCTAACAAGCTTAACAGAGCACAAATTATACAGTTAAACAATTAAGCAAGTAAGTCAGCTAAAAATGCTACTCTAAGCTAGCACATATTAAACTTACAATCTAAAATGAACAAGTAAACAGGAATCTCAATTTAAATATTTCAAGTAGAAACAGATTTATAACAATTAGCTAAGGTACGTGCTCGTCACCTTATGTATGAGGCATTCAAATGTCAAATATCATGTCCTATGGGGAAAGGTCACCCACACAAGGTTAGACAAGCCAATTACCTCGAACCGGCCCAAATCTACTCAATTCAATTACATATTGTAAATAACATTGCAAACAACTGATTCCACTATTAAATTTAAAGCTAAGGCGCAATAATAGGTAAAATAACCAAAACACCCCTAAGGCCAACGTCTTAGAATCTGTTAATTTTAAAATTTTCAGAACCCTTTTACTCTCAAAAGTCTAACCATATAAAATCTCCCAAATTGGTGGACAAATGACTACTCAAAACTCAATAGTTTAGCATATGAAGTTCCATCCATAATTTCCAATTTTTGATCCTCAATTCCAATTTTAATGATGAATTTAACAACATAATGATGAAATATAACTACAAGGAATCAAAGAAATGTTACCCAATAATCTCCTCTCCAAAACCTCTCAAAATCGCCCTTCCCCGAGCTCAATTTGATTTCTCTAACCTTTGAAAACTAACCCTTGAAATCTCGTTTTCTGAACAAGGATTTCTACTTCTGCGGTCCTACTTATGCGGAAACCAAGCCGCTTCTACGATTTTCACTTAAAGCTTCAGTTCATGAGGGGATGGCCAAATCTTGCTTTTGCAAAGCCAAGGCCGCTTTTGCTGCTCCGCTAATGTGGTTCGCAAGCTGCAGAAGCGAAAATACCAGAGAGCAGAAGATTTAGCTGCTGCAACACTTCAAAATTTCTCTATTAACCACCCAAAATTATCCCGAGGCCCTCGGGACTTCAACCAAAAGCACCAATAACACCAACTACCCTATTCAAACTTGTACCAATCTTCAAACCACCTAAAGCAATGCCGAAAAATTGAATTAAACAAGGATTTGAGCCTAAGAACTTCAATTTTCATCAAAACACGCTTTCGATCAAAAGCCTAACTAAAACACGTCTGAATGACCTAAACTATTGCACACACATCCCAAATTACATGACGGAGCTACTACAGCTTCCAAAAATCTATTCCGACCCTATGATCAAAAACTCACTATCGGACCGAAAACTTCAAAAGTACAAACTTTGACATTTCAAGCCTAAATGACATACGTACATCCAAATTACATTCCAAACATGCTCCAGACCCCAAAATCACCTAACGGAGCTAATGTAACCATCGGGTTTCCATTTTGATGTCGTCTTCACACAATTCCCTCTACGAACCACTTTCCAACACTTATGCTCTCATTTAGGGACTAAGTGTCCCAAAAATCTCTGAAACCCAATATCTTATGTGCCGGCAAACCAAAATAGCAAAAATGAACTTAAGGGAAAGTTAATGGGGGATCAGGACGAAAATTCTAGAAACGACCGGCCTTGTCGTTACAGAATAATGATATGCAAAAGATAAAATGAGGTCCTCAAACCATAGCATGGCATTCTGGAGCTATGAAAATGGTTACTCCAAGCAATGATGCCTTTTAACTATTGGGCAATCTTTCAGCCCATGAAATGCAAAAGGTGGCGATCTTTCATCCCGTGAAATACAGAAGGTGGCAATCTTTTAGCCGATACAAGATGTAAATAAATGGTGGTGGTTTTTCAGCCATGCAATAAAATAAAGTGGCGATATGTTAGCCATGAAGGATGGAGACAGAGCTTAGTCTCGAAATGCAGAAAGGTAGCCTTATGCAATGCAGCAAAATGCGGTGGAAGTAGAGCTTAACCTCGGAAGGCAGAAAGGTAGCTTTATGCAATGCAGAGAAATGTAGATAGAGGTAGAGCTTAACCTCAGAAGGTAGAAAGGCAGCCATATGCAATGCAGAAAATGCAAAGGGAGACAGAGCTTAGTCTCGAATGGCAGAGAGGTAGCCGTATGCAATGTAGAGAAATGCAAATCGAGGTAGAGATTAACCTCTGAAGGCAGAGAGGTAGCCTTATGCAATGAAGCGAAATGCAGATGGAGGTAGAGCTTAACCTCGAAAGGAAGAAAGGTAGCCTTTTGCAATGCAGGAAATAAAAGGAGAATAAAAATTTATTAGCTGATAGGTGATTGCGATGTTATGGTTGTTGGGAATATCATGCACGGATAGTAATTGTATATAGGTGACTTTTGCTCCTTGAAATGTATGAGTGTGTTTTCGTATCTGATGATTTTATGTCTAATGTGCCTGCATTCAAAGAAAAATTGTGAATTTTGTAAAAAGGGAGAGGCTAGTTCGTGCCCTATGGATTTTGCTTGTCCTGCTTGGCTCTGCTATGGTGATTTTGTATGTATCATTGGGGTAGCATTGCGAAACAAAGCAATTTGATAATAGTCATGCATGATTAAATCAGAAATATAATATAAATACATAGTTCAAAATAGTTTTCTTTAGATGAATCGACGACTACGAAGCGGCTTAAGACAGTACAACCTCTCTCGCTCTCGATTTGTGAGGGTCCTCCTCAAAATTATCCCCCAATTTAATGGGTCGGTGCTTCTGACGGCTGCGTGCGATGAACAACTGAAAATCACTGCGGCATTTTGAGGGTCCTCAAATTCTGCCTCAATTTCCTACTGGCGAGGAAAATAAAAATTTTATTGAATTGTGACCAAACCCATAGGGATGTTTACGTATCCACTCTTAAATGAGAATCAGGTCAGGCGTAGTTCAAATTACATCATATAAGGAAAGCACAAAATTTACACATAGTATTGTTTGACTGCATCTGAATTGATCGACTTCGTCCAAACTTCTCCGTCCATTTCGGCAGGTATAAGAGCTCCTCCTGTCAGAACCCGGTGAACCATGTACAAACCCTGCCAATTGGGAGAGAACTTACCCTTGTCTTCATCTTGATGTGGGAAGATTTTCTTCATTACCAGCTGTCCCGGTGTGAATTGTCTTGGCTTGACCTTTTATTGAAGGCTCAAGACATTGTGTTCTGATAAAGTTGACCATGGAAAATTGTGTTCATTCTTTTCCCATCTGTAAAAGCTAATTGCTCGTAGTAACTTTTTACCCATTTTGCATCGTCGAGTTCTGCTTCCTGTATGATCCTCAGGGAAGGAATTTCTACCTCGGCCGGAATGACCGCCTCTGTACCATAAACCAGCATATAGGGAGTTCCCCCGGTTGATGTGCAAACTTTGGTACGGTACCAGAACGAAGCAAATGATAACTTCTAGTGCCACTGCTTATGCTTCTCTATCATTTTCCTTAGTATTTTCTTCATATTCTTTTCGGTGGCTTCTATAGATCCATTCATCTAAGGCATGTAGGTTATAGAATTCCTGTGCTTAATCAGGTTTAACACATGGCTTTTATCAGGTCAGTGTTGAGATTGGACACGTTATCAGTAATTAATGACTCTGGAATTCCAAACCAACAAAAAATACGGCCGCGGATAAAATGTGGCACAACTTTCTTAGTGACTTCTTTGTATCACACTGCTTCAACTTATTTGCTAATATAATCAATTTGCACTGCAATGAACCAGTGCTCGTTTGTTGCAGCGGGCTCGATTGGTTTCATAACATCCATTTCCCAAACGGAAAATGGCTATAGCTAGCTTGTTGCAATAAACTTATTTAGAGGCACATTTATCATGTCTGCATGTATCTGACAGCGATAGCACTTTCGGACATACTGGATGTAGTCTCTCTCCCTAGTCATAAAACATAACCTGCTCGAAGTATTTTCATGGCTAAGACAAGGCCGTTCATATGCGGACCACAAGTCCCTGCATGAATTTCCTCCAATAGCTTGGATGCTTCCTTTGCTTCAACACACCTTAAAAACCCTAAATATGGAGTCCTCCTAAGAAGTGATTGGATAACCTTCGAAGTGTGTTCTTTTCAGTAGCGCTTGCAAGTTCTGGATATTCTGTTGTTACCAAATACTCCTTGATGTCATAGAGCCACGGTTTTCCATCGGTTTTTCCTCGTCATGAGCACAGTAAGTTAGTTGTTCATGAATCTTTACTGCAATAGGATCTATGAAGTTCTTTTCTAGAAGTTTAATCATAGATAATATGGTAGCCAATGCGTTGCCAAACTTATTCTGTACTCTAGGGACATGCTGGAACTCTATCTTTGTGAATCTCTTCCTTAACTCTTGTACATAATGCAAATAAGGGAGTATCTTGGAATTCTTGGTTGCCCATTCTTCTCGTACCGGATGTAAAAGTAATTCTAAATCTTTGATCACTAGAAACTCTTGAATGTTCATGTCAATGGCTAGCTTGTGCCCTAAAACGGCCATGTTGTTGGTGCATGGGAATCTAAGCTTTGCAGACACCAGATAATGCTAGCCGATTTCTTATACTAGGACTGCTCCTATGCCAACTTCTTTGAAGTTTGCTGCTATGTCGAAAAACATTCTCCAGCCGTCATAGGATTCTGCAATATCTTTTCCTATGAAAGAAGCCTCATCGTCAGGAAAATACATCTTTAGAGGCTCGTATTCTCCGTCCACGGAATTTTCAGTAAGATGAGCTGCCAGTGCTTGTCCTTTGATTGCATTCTAAGCTATGTAGACAATGTCGAATTCACTCAGCAGGATTGGCCACATAGCTAGCTTGCCAGTGGGCACGAGCTTCTGAATGATGTACTTTAGCGGATCCATTCTTTATATGAGATAACTAGTATAGGAACAACAATAGTGCCTCAGCTTCTAAGCTACCCAAGTCAAAGCAAAACATGTGCATTCCAATAGAGAATAGTAAGCCTCATATGAGGTGAACTTCTTGTTGAGATAGTAGATGGCCTGATCATTTCTCACCATTTCGTCATATTGTCCTGGAACACAACCAAATGCTCTATCAAGTACTGCAAGGTAGAGCAATAGAGGTCTACCTGGTTCACGTGGAACCAAAACTGGCGGCGTTGACAAGTATTCCTTGATTCTGTCAAAGGCTTTCTAAAAATCATCAGTCTCGTTTGACAGTGATATCTTTCTTCAACAAGGAAGTAACAACAACAACAACAACAACAACCAAGTATAATGACACTTAGTGGGGTCTGGGGAGGTTAGTATGTACGCAGACCTTACCCCTACCCTTGGGTATAGAGGCTGTTTCAAAATAGACCCCCGACATCCTTCCCTCCAAGAACTTCCCACCTTGCTCTTGGGGAGACTCGAAATCATAACCTCTCGATTGAAAGTGGGGGTTGCGTACCATTAGAGAAACCCCTCTTGTCTCAACAAGGAAGTAAATAACTCACGATGTACAATGAAAGCTACAAATCTACATCAGCAAATCAGGATCAACTCCGTAAATCTGGAAAATCAAATCAGCCATAACGGAGTGAAGATCCGAAGTAATATGTGATTGTCGAAATCATAGAAGAATAATAAAGGCTAGAGAATCTGACAAAATCACGGAAAAATAATAGATGCTAGAAGATCCGGTCAGTGGTGAAGATTGGAAAGTCCAACAATCAAAGAGAAATCTTGTTGAATCCATTATCTGCTGTAGCAAAAGATATCAAGAGAAGCAACAACTAGTTCCTTATTATTGGAAAGAATCAATTCTTTCCAAGGATAAAAAACCTTGGGTTGACAAGCCTTCAACATTCATCTTAGTATATATTTACTGTTTAACACCATCCTTAGATATACTTTGATCGAACATAAATAACTCTTTTCATTCTACTGCAAACAAGCATAATAGCCTACATAGATCTATTGTGTAATAAGTCAGGTATAGAAAACGGGCATACAACTAGTTAGGCATTTTATCAAACGAGTGCTAGTGAACCTGAGCGATATACATCACATCTGTACTTGAAAGAAAACTCATTTACTTGAATATAAATCCCTTGCAACCCAAGGGGACTCGATTAGGATTCACATCTAATTCGAACCAGTATAAAAATTCTTGGTGTCTTTAATTTTTGCATTTACTTTCTAAATATTAGAAAGTATTATATCTGTAGACTGCCATATTTAGTCTACATTTATGTTTTAACTCAATTCGTTAATGATTAATTTTAATTATTTACAATTCACCCCCTCTCCTTGTACTTTCAATTGGTAATCTTGGCTCACACTTTTGTTTTATGCTTAACAGCTTGTGACAAAAAGATCATGGCAAATCATGTTATCATAGGAGCTCTCTTTCAGGAAGAAACTTCACAAGTAAGACCACCTTACTTCAGTTGGACAATATTTATCCCACTGGAAAATTCGAATGGAAATCTTCACAAAGGAATACGATGTCAAAGTATGGAGAGTTATCAAGAAGGGAATTTACCCACTGCCTGCCAGCACTCCACCACTCGTTGGCCCCGGTGATATAGACTCATACACATAGGAGCAATTGGAAGCTATACAAATAAACAACAAGCACGAAATCTGTTTCACAATGCAGTTAGTGGTGAAGAATATAAGAAGATATCTAGTTGCGATACACCGAAAGAGATGTAGGACAATCTTGAAGTTACCTAAGAAGGTACCATCAAGGTAAAGGAAACTCACATCAATATGCTAGTTCACGACTATGAACTATTCTTAATGAAGGAAGGAGAATCCATCGAAGAAATGTTCGCCAGGTTTAGTAAGATATTCAATGATTTAAAAGCTTTTGGCAAACCATACACCAGTGGTGATCAGGTTCGAAAAATTCTCAGAAGTCTACAAACCACTTGGATGACTAAAGTTGTCACTCCAGAATCTCAAGATCTTAATAAGTTATCATATGATGAACTACGAGGAGAGCGCATTGCTTTTGAATGAACACACGTGAAGAAGACAAATCAATAGGAGAAAAAGAAAATCGTTGCATTCAAAACCACTGCTGAATCGACTAAAAACGAAATTGATGATCCTGAAGCCCTACAAGAAGAGATTGCTATGATGTCTAGAAACATTGATGGACTGATGAGAAGATATACAAATACAAAGAAAGGAAGATTTCCACCAAGAAGATCCAGGCAATACAACGAACAAGACAAGAATGATGGAAAATGCTACTAATGTGGAAAGTTTAGGCACATACAAGAGGAGTGTTCAGAACTGAAAATCAACATCTCTAGAGGGTTCAACAAGAACAAATCATTTGGAAGTAGGAGCGATGAGGATGAATAAACCATGGAGAAATAGCAAATCTCTGCTCCATGAAAATTCGATAAAATGAGATTAACAAAACTTCAAGATTCTGCACAGATGAAGATAATTCAAACAATGAAAACTATTTTATGCAAAAGGAGAAACTAGCGAGGTAAGATCTTATGACTGTGAAACATATAATGAATTGCGGGACATTCTTGATTCCACCTTAAAAGAGTCTCACAAAATGATGAATGAGAATAAGAGACTCACTAGGGTAATAAAAGACTGGAAACTAAAAAATGAAGTATGTAAAATTGAAAAGGATGTATTTTAAGAGGATTTTGAGGAATTGCAAATTCAGCCTAACAGCTTGCGCAAATCCACTAGTCAAAGTTCCCTAGGTTAAACGAGACAACTTACAAGTCAACTAAAAAAGAACCAAATAGAAATAATCGACCAGTCGGTCGAACCATTCGACTTACAAGTCAACTGGAAAGGAATTAGCTAATCTCATGATAGATAGTTCCAACCCTTATGGAAAAGCTGAAAACGAGTCTGGGATAAATGCTATTACTATAACAAAAGTGGGCATAAATAATTTAGTTGTCACTTTTGTAAATCTCATATGTCTTGATGGGTTTGGAAACCTAAGAATTTTAAACCCAGTAACACCAACTCACCAAGACCCAAGAAAGCTTGGGTACCTAAAAGAAAGTGATAATTTTGTATTGCAGGAACACCACAGAGTAAGCTGCAAAGGAAAATGGTATCTAGATAGTGCGTGTTCCAGATACATGATAGGTGACAAAAACCTTTTAAAAGAGGTTACAAATATTAATGGAGGAAGCGCCAAATTTGGAGATAATTCAAGGGGAAAAATAGTTGGCACTGTAACTATTCCCTTTAACAACAACTGTGACATTACTAAAGTATATCTTGTTTTTTGACTAAACTACAATCTTCTAAGTATAAGTCAACTCTATGACTCAGGATATGAGGTAAATTTAAGAGAACAGGTTGTTCCATCGAAGACGAATCAGGCAAAATAATTCTTTCTGGAAAAAGGTACAAAAGTGCTTACATACTTCATGGGTTCGAAAATATAGATGGTCACATTTGCCTAACTTCTATGTCTGATAATCCCTGGTAGGGCACAGAAGCCTAGGTCACGTGAGCATGCATTTAATTTAAAGATAAACATGACTTAGTTATTGGATTACCCAAACTAAATTTCTCTAGAACTCATATTTGTGATGCACGTCAGATGGGTAAGCAAAGTAGAAATTCATTCAAAAACAAAGACACGGTGTCTACTTCAACACCGTTGCAATTACTTCATATGACTTATTTAGACCCACTAGAACTGCTAGAATGGGAAGCAAGAAATATGCTTTTGTTATTATTGATGACTTTTTACATTTCGCCTGGGTGATTTTCCTGTCTCATAAAGATGAAGCCTTAACAAATTTTGAAGTCTTCTGCAAAAGGATTGAAAGAGAAAAGGGCTATCGGATCGCAAAAATCGAAAGTAATCATGGAGGCAACTTTGAATGTAAGGCATTTGAAGACTTCTATAACAATAAAGGTTACACTTACGATTTCTCTGCACCACGCTCACCACAACATAATAGAGTTGTGGAAAGAAAGAACAGAACTCTTCAAGACATGGAAAGAACCAAATTGTTAGCACATTCACTTCCAAATCATTTCTGGGCTGAAGGTATGAGTATTGCATGTGACATTCTCAAACTATGTCTCGTAAGGCTTATTCTAAAAAAGACTCCAAATGAACTCTGGAAAGGTAAACGTCCAAATATCAGTTATTTTCATCCATTTGGAAGCAAGTGCTTCATTCATAATAATGGTAAGGATAATCTAGGAAACTTTGATCTAAGAAGTGGCGAAGGTATTTTTTCTTGGTATTTTATTAAATAGCAGATCTTTTAGAGTTTTTATTTTGTGCTTAGAAGAATCTGTCCATGTTATATTCGATGAAAATAATCCCTTGGTCGAGAAAGGAACTAATACAGGTGACAAAGATCAAACTCAAGAAGCTCAGCATAAAGGAAAATCACAGGAGTCAACTAATACCGCAGATGTGATTAAGTCGACTGAAAACGTTAGCGACAACTCTCTGAATAACGTACGGAGTCAACTACAAGCACTGTCTGACAAAATAAATGGAGGAGAAAACCTGAATATCCACAAAAATATATCATAGGGGATCCAAACGAAGGAATGAAAACTAAGTCTGGCATCAAAGAGAGAGCAAATACAGCTTTGATCTCTCAAATAGAGCCCAAAAAGGTAGAGGAAGCATTGAATAATTCGAGTGGGGTGAAAGCCATGCAAGAGGAACTAGATCAATTCAACAAGAATCAAGTATGGAAGTTAATGCCCAGACCTGATAATGTATCTGTCATTGGAACAAAATTGTTATTTAGAAACAAATTGAACGAAGAGGGACAAGTCATAAGGAACAAGTCTAGATTAGTTGCTCAAGGCTATTCACAAGAAGAAGGAATAGACTATGATGAAACCTTTGACCCAGTAGGTCGACTGGAGTCTATATGAATCTTGCTAGCTTATGCATCATTTAAATGACTCATGTCGTTTCAAATGGATGTCAAAACTGCTTTTCAGAATGGATTCATTGAAGAGGAAGTTTTTGTAAAATAGCCTCCAGGCTTTGAAGACTCAAAATCCCCATATCATGTGTACAAGCTTACTAAGGCCCTATAGGATAGAAACAGGCTCTACGTGCCTGGTATGACAGGTTAAGTACTTTCCTTGATGATTATGGGTTTAATAGAGGTAAAATTGATACTACTCTATTCTTTAAATGATCAACAGACGCTAATCTTATCATTCAAATATATGTTGATGACACTATCTTTGGTAGTGCTAACTCTTTTATGTGCAAGGAATTTGGAAACCTCATGCAAAGAAAGTTCGAAATGAGCATGACAGGTGAACTCACATTTTTTCTTGGGCTTCAAATTCATCAAACCAAAGAAGGAACCATCACTTGTCAGACTAAATATACAAAGGAAATTATCCAAAAATTTTGCATGACCATTGCAAAATCAATTGGCACTACTATGAGTCCGGCTACAAATTTAGATAAAGACGAACCGGGTAATCCATTTGATGAAGTAAAATACAGAGGAATGATTGGATCACAACTGTATTTGACCGCAAGTAGACCAAATATTATGTTCAGTGATTGTAAATGTGCCAAGTTTCAGCCAGCTCCCAAGGAATCATATCTGACTACTGTAAAAAAGAATTATGCAATACCTTATTGGCACAGTATCTCATGGATTATGGTATCCTTGCTCTAACTCGTTTAAATTAGGAGGTTTCTCATATGCAGATTTAGCAGGTGATAAAGAAGACAGGAAGAGCACGAGTGGCACTTGTTAACTATTAGGAAAGGCTTTAATATCCTTGAACAATAAAAAGCAAGCATCAGTCACCTTGTCCACTAATGAAGATGAGTATATTGCCATTGAACAATGTTGTGCACAACTCCTATGGATGTCTCATCAATTGTGTGACTATGAAAATTCTTTCAAACCTATATAAATATTTTATGATAATTCAAGTGCAATTTGTCTTTCAAAAAATCCTATGCATCACTCTAAAGCAAAGCATATAGAAATTAAACTTTATTTTATTAGAGATCATGTTCTTAAGGGTGACATAGAATTAGCTTTTGTTGGCACGTCTACCAAACTACTTGATATTTTTACTAATCCTTTGTTGGAAGAAAGATTTTGCTCTTTGAGAAAATTACCTGGTATAATTTGTTTTTCAAAAATCCCTTAGGACCAAAATTCTCTTTTTTCAAAAACTTTTCATAATTGCTCTTTTTTTAGCGCATTAAATACTCATTCATTTCCTTCCCTCTCTTTCTACTATGTTTCACATCAGTTCGCAGTCGAAGATGGAAAGCCAATCATAACATCGTTTCAACTGGCACCCTTTCCTTTTCTGTACTCAACCATCAAATCTTTTTACTTTAAGTTAAGCCTTTTTCAGGTCACTCTCATTTCCACCCGACTTTATTCAATCTATGAAAACCCTCTCTTCTCCTATGGCAAAAACCTCAAAATCCCCTTCTTCTTCCACTAGAAAAAGCACCCGCTCTAAGGAAAAGCTCTCTTCCGCGCCGCCTAAGCAAGTCGACCTAGAGTGTGATCATTCTGAGGGCTTCGCCTCTTCTCAAGGAGCGTTCTATGAACACTTTCAACTCATAGGAGAAAAATCCTCTAATAAGCTTCCCATGGAGGATTCTCCTGTCTCTTCCACTCCAAAAGAAATCAAATTTCAATTTCTCTGCCTCTCTCAATTCCGACCAAAATTTCTGGGATACCCCAAATAGGGATTTTTTTTATCTCTCTCAAGGGTAAGCCCATCACCCATGGAACAGTTGTAGATTATGATGATATGGAGGTTCTCAACTACATGGTAAAGGATCTATTTGTGTATCAATGGTGGGAAAAGTTTCTCTCTATTAATCTGCCTAAAGTGTATGAGCCTTAGTCCGTATGTTTTATGCTAATCTTCGCTCGACTAAACCTAATAAGCTTGAAACTCTCGTTCTTGGTAAATGCATTATTCTTGATTGTGCCATGTTTGATTTAATTTTTCTTTGTCGTGGCTCTGGTTTCCCCACTCTCTTGAAAAATGTTTTGCCTAAGAACTTTGAAATTTCATTTGACCAAGACAAACAGTGCTTTGCTGAAAATACCTCTAAAACCCTTCCCAACAAATTGGGGCCTAGTGATGTGAGTTTTGAAACTCGGGTACTCGCCCACATTTTTTCTCCACCTTCTCTCGAACGGACACCTTCTTGTTCTATTGTATCATCTCCAACCTAAAACTCAAGTTGTCCTCCAGTGTCATAAATTTTATGATTAAGAGTTCTAATGATCCCACCAGTTTACCTTTTGGTTTGGTCATTACCCACATTCTTGAAGACCATCAAATTCCTCTTTCTGACTACCCCTTTAATCCTGTTTCCATTTCCTAGAATTCGAGAGCTTTCTCTAGTATAGGGTATGTGAGTGTCAAGGGCGCCTGAGTTAAGAAGGGTGAGAGTGAAGCAAAAGAAGCCCCTATGGAATCAAAGCCTTCAACTGTTGTTTTGCCCCCTCTCATTAGTTCTGACCTTAGTGAGCAACTAAGCTCCATTGACTCCCAACTCTTAGACATCAAGACTCTCCTTTCTGCTACTCAGTCGATTGTGGGTTTATTCATGCTATTTTAAAGGAAACAAGGTCTGATGTGTCAAAAATCAGGGTGGTTGTGCAAAGGTTATGGGAGAATGCGGTTAAAGACTTCAAGAAGTTCTAGACAGGCTGGACGGAATGAGCATTGCCGCAAATACCAGCTTTGAATAGTTGAAGGAGGCGATCTGCAACACTCTTACTTACTTCCTGCATTGCTATTATGGATGTGTTTTACATATTACTTTTTTTGATTTGTTTTGGGTTGTGCCCTTGGATGTTTTTCCTTCTTTTTTTTTTTGCCTATGTGGATAGTATTGTTTTTTTCCTACAAATCCCTCTTTGCTAATGTCAAAAAGGGGGAAAATATATATCTCTTTGGTGTATTATGATATGTGTGCAGTTTCTAATCGACTATGCATACATAGAGCACACCTATGTACTCTTTATTGGTTGAACATGTTAAGTCGACTATGCTACATGCATAGACAGTACTTTATATGTATTGCACAGGAACAAGTCAACTATGCAACCCATGCATAGATGCACTATACAGGTACAAGTCAACTGCACACATTGAGGGGGAGATTAAGTCCAATTGACTACACACATTGAGGGGGAGCCAAGTCGGCTAGAAACAAACATGGAAGTCAACTGTTGTTTACTTCTTTACATCTACGTATATTATTTTGCCATCATTAAAAAGGGGGAGATTGTTAGATCATATTTTAATGATGTAATTAATATGCATGTGCAGGAGTTCAAAGAATTAAAGAAGAACTAATTAAATGGATGTGTCGAACAAGGAAGGAAATCAGTCATGATGTACAAGGAAAGCTACAAATCTACATCAGCACATCAGGATTAGATCAGTGAATTTGGGAAATCAAATCAGTCATAATGCAGTGAAGATTCGAAGTAATCTGTGATTGGCCAAATCACGGAAGAACGATAAAGGCAAGAAGATCAATAAAAATCACAGAAGCATAATAAAGGCCAGAAGATCCGGTCAATGGTCAAGTTTGGAGGTCCAACAATCAAGGAGAAATCTTTTTGAAGCTATTATCTACCGAAGGAAAAGATATCAAGATAAGCAACGGATATTTCCTTATTTTTGAAAGAATCAATTATTTCAAAGGACCAAAACCCTTAGGTTGACAAGCTTTCACCATTTATCTTAGCATAAATTTATTGTGTAACACCATCCTTAGATATACTTTGATCGAACCAAAATAACTCTCTTTATTCTACTGCAAACAAGCATAGTAGCCTGCATAGATTTGCTGTGTAATAAGTCAGGGATAGAAAGAGGGCATACAACTGCCTTGGTGACTTCTTCCTCTATTTTCAAACTCATGTTTGGTTTGAACTTTCTGAGCTTCTACTTTACCGGTGGACGTATAGGATCGGTTGGTAGTTTTTGAGCCACAATAGACATACTCAAACCAGTCATGTTATCATAAGACCAAGCAAGTATATCCTCATATTCCATTAGAAATTTCGTGTACTCTTTTTTCCTTGATGGTGACAGCTGAACACTAATGCGCATTTCTTTGACATTCTCTGCATCTCCCAAGTTGAAAACCTCAGTTTCATCTAAGGTAGACTTAGGTGTACTCTCAAAATCCTCAACTTCTTTAACAACCTCTTCTGGCATATCATCTTCTTCTGATTCTATATCCTTTTGTTGTGTTGTCTTATTGCATGTCACAATCATCGTTTCATCAAGATAAGTAATAGTAATGATGTGTAAAATAAAATATACTATAAAAAGTGATCAAAGTGAGATTTTATAAGAAGCCGAAATGCTTTGATAAGTTTCATAATTGTTTTGAACATTGGATATTTTATTTTGAAATTAATAAATGCGGAAAGAAAATCAACTAGCGAAAAATAAAAGATAATGCATGGCACTTTCTTCAGCCTTGCTGTCCCGAAGTTTTTCTAGCTCTAGTGGTTCTGATGGACAGTTGTTGAGGTGTGCTCCTTGGCTCACGGCTTGTATGGAAGGGCCTTCATCCCCTTCCTCCTCAAAAATGACGCAATAGTCCATGTATCCTCTTCCACAAACAAATTCCTCATTGTTGGTAGTGCTTCATGTTCTTCCATCTCAGATACAACATTGGCTGGTTGAAAGGCAGCTCCAAGCGAGGTATTGGATGTTCCAGTGGGTAGTAGTGGATGTTCCATGGTGGTAATCGGTGGTTAAACTACTCCCAGGTGTACTCATATCTCAAACCGAAAGGCTATCGTGCTTTTTTGACTTGATAGACTTAGAAATTTCTTGGATGTTATTTCCAAGTCCCTTGCCAGACTCGTATCCACACCAATTCAGTATACTTTTAATTTTGTTATCCAACCATTTATCCTTGTCCACGTCGTTGACTCTCTCAATGTTGTGGTAAGTTTCTCCGAATATCTTCCTTCTTCCTCCGATTTCCGGGATGGTCTGGTGATTGTATATGGGATGGCTACCGTTGTCGTAAATAATCACCTCTTGGTGATTCCACTCAAATTTCATTGCTTGATGTAAGGTTGAAGCTACAACCCCAGTGGCATGGATCTAGGGTAATCCCAACAGCAATTTGTAAGATGCCGGGACGTCTATCACTTGAAAATCAACGTCAAACCAAGCCGGTCTCTATTGCAAACACATACTGATTTCCCCAATAGTGGACCTTTGGTATCCATCTAAATTTTTGACATTTATGGCTCTATCCTTGATCTCATGCAGGCTCTTACCCAACATTGTGAGACTCACCAATGGACAATTGAGGCTGAACCCTCTATCAATCAAAATTCTACTAATGAAATAATCTTCCCATTGCACAGTGATGTGCAATGCTTTGTTGTGGCTTAACCCTTCCGGTGACCCATCTTCGTGGATAGTGATTTTGTGACTTTCCAATACTTCCCCTACCATGTTTTCCATTTCTTCTCAAGTTATGTTTCTGGGCACATATACCTCGCTCAACAACTTCAATAAGGCATTTCTATGTGCGTCATAGCTTTGTTGTAGAGCTAAGATTGAGATCTGGGTTGGTATCTTGTTCATCTGATCGATGAGTGAATACTCGTTGTCTTCTATCTTCCTCCAGAGGTCATCGGGCCCAGCTTCAGTGATTGTGCCGATCGAAGGATTACTTACTCGACTCCGTAGTGTAAACCCTTCCCGTTCATGTCATACCTTGTTCCGCAACTGCTTCTCCAGATTTGGCATTCCCTTTTCTCCTCACCTCAATTGTGTAATCCCAAGGGATGGCCTTCATATAGAATGGTGCTATGGCTGACATAGCCACTGCGATGGGTACCTTTACCTTTGATGGAAACACAACAACTTCGAATGGTACACGTGCTTTTGGGGATCCAAACTCAACCTCTATTAGTTTTGGCGTCTTTGTGGAAGAAGATGCTTCGAACTCAAATGGTATAGACATGTTCACTTCAGTGTTTCCAAAAGGCTGGATCTGGACTACAATTAGATTAAGTGTGAGCGTTGGTTTACTTGGCTCGTCACCTTCGGCAATCAATCTGATCAATCTTTCGGGGTCCTAGTCACCTTCGGCAATCAATCTGATCAATTTTTTAGGGTCCTTATCATCTTCTATCTCTATAATGTTAATGGCCCTGCCCTTGTGGTCAGGCAAAGGGTTGTTGCAAACATTCGGAGTAGGCTCCTTTCCCACGATGATCTTGTTGTGAATCAAATCTTGGATCTTATCCTTTAGGGAGCGACATTCATCAATGGTATATCATTTTATGCAGGAAGAAGGTATGCACGGTTTTTGTTTATGTTGACCCATTGGGAAGGGTGTTTTGGGGTTGTGGATGGTATATGATTGACATAACTAGTAGCTTTGATCCTTTCATACAGATGATCGATAGGCTCGACAATGGCAGTATATTGTTTGGTGGATATGCTGTCAAAATTTGGTTGAGGTCTAGAAAAGTTTTGGTGAGTGGGGGTGATTGATAATGATAGGGTTGAGTGTTGTAGTCTTGGTATACAGGTGCAGGTTGAGAGCGTATGGGTGAAGTGGGATGATATGTGGGAGGTGGAGGTGATTGTTAAGTGGGTGGTGGAGCCTGGTAAGAGGTCAAGGGTGTTTTGTAATTTTGGGTAGGTTGACATGTGAGAGGAGATATTTGGTAGGTTTGGTATTTGATTGAGGATATTTTACTCCGTTCAACCATCACGGCGCTAATGTCCCTTTTCTTGGACGTGCCACTAGACTGTAGAGCATTGTTCGTAGCCTGCAATGCTTCAAGGTTAGTGACCATACCACTTTTAATACCTTCTTCGATCCTTTCCTCTATCTTGATGAAGTTGGAAAATTTCTGGCCTTCAATAAGCATCAACCTCTCATAATATTGTGGGTCTCGAGCTCGGACGAAAAATCGATTCATTTGTCCTTCTTCTACATCTGGTATGACCTTAGGAGCCTATGATCTCCAACGAGTAGCATACTCGTGGAAAGTCTCTGTAGGTTTCCTTTTTAAGTTCTAGATGTAAAATACATCGGGTGCATTCTCCGCGATGAATCTAAGCCTGTACATGAAATCGGACACCATACCTTACCCAAATTGTCCACTTCTTTGGTTCTTGGATAATGTACCAAGAAAGAGCATCTCCTTTCAGACTTCTCATAAATAGCTTCATGCGAATCTCTTCATCCCTTCCTACTCCGACCAGCTTGTCACAGTATGTCCTCAAATGAACTCTGGATCCTCTGTGCCATCAAACATCTCAACTTGGAAGGTTTGTACCCTCGGGCAGTTCGACATCTGGCTGAATACAAAGGTCCTCGTAATTCAATCCCTCAATCCCGTTGCTTCCTTCGTCACCTTGAACTCTTCTAGACAACTTTTTGAGTTTCGCAGCCAGATTCTTGATAATAGAGTCTTTATCATCAGACTCTAGTGTGCTTGAAATAGGCTGAGTATAGTGTGGCATGGTTTCCACATAGATGGGGGTGTTTTGGATATGATCAGTTGTTTAGTTTAGTAGTTCAAGGATGAGCAATGGTATGTTTTTTGAAGTGTGGCATATGTTGCAGTGTTGATGGGGAGCGGAGTGGTTTTGTGTTTTTAGAAT
Organism: Nicotiana benthamiana; assembly: GCA_034376525.1. Lineage (NCBI taxonomy): Eukaryota > Viridiplantae > Streptophyta > Magnoliopsida > Solanales > Solanaceae > Nicotiana > Nicotiana benthamiana. Next base: position 123,608,774 of record CM067338.1, on the reverse strand, counting down.
GCTTTGTGGAGGTATGGGGTTTTGGGCGTTTGGAAAACTGACATCTTGGGTAGTGATGGAAAATGTCAAGCTTTCCAAGGTCCTAACTTGATGCAGTTCTTCCTAAAATTTCAATAACTTCTGCTCGACCTGTGCGGCACTTTCTTTCGAAACCTGAATACCCTCAGGAACCTCTACCCTTTCGGTTGGATTCTCCTTTCTGATGCTGCTTAAATCTTCCATTTTTCCTTGTTTATGTTTCTGATAGGACGCAGAGGAGGAGGTGGTAGAGGGCCCTTGGTTCTTTTGGGGTAAGATAATGATGCCAGAGTGCACGAACTAACCTTTTTGGAGGGGGGAATAGAACAAAAAGTAAAAACAAAACAAAGTAACACGTTAATGAGGATCGCGAGAAGGAAATGTTGCAATATTTAAACATATAGTGCAAGAATATAAATCGTGTCCTAATTTAGGAGCCTCGTTGTTCCCGAGGTAGGACTAGCAATAAGTTTATTTGGAGAACTTATAATGCTAAATGCCTCATTTTATTGATAAAAATAAGATGAATCCCAAAACGACACTAAAATTACGGAAAAGAAAAATGTCACTAATGGCCATTGCCCATATTACATTTAAATAAGAAAGAGAAGATCCTATCTACTTGGTCTCAAGAGCTTCCCCAGACTCGACATCTTTATCTCAATCGAACAGCTTCACCAGCTCACGCAGTCCTAGTAGGAAATAGACTCTAGCCAAGGGTCTTCCTTCGTTTCCCTTGGCGTTCTGCTAGTTTTCAATCCTCTAGATGAACTTCCTTTCCAACTCTACTAAAACTCATTCCAAATACCCTAGTCACTTATTAGCACTGACAGCCATATCTTTCCATCTTTCAATCAACCTTTTATGGGCTTCTTGAATTTCTCAGTGCTCACTCTCGCATTCCCGAATCCTCTTGTGCAATTGGTTGTATTTAACCCGTACTTCAGCCTTTTCTCAATAATACTATGATATCGAACAAACCCGGGTTAACCCAAGACATCTTGATTATCCTCCAGCAAACCAGGGTTGTATGGAGAACAATCGGCGTGATATTTATTCGGCTCAATAGAATTTTTCCCCAATATTATTTTGCAGTGCCACAAGTGTTGAGCTTGGCACTTGTAACGGCTATCATCATCATGAAAGTCAGACCTGAAGTGACTCATCTTGTTGACCCTTGGTATAATCTCGTTTCTTCATGCCTTCCTCATGACTCGGAGAGCGACATAATGATAAGTTCTTCTTAGACCAATGAGTATAAGAAACGGTGCATCCCGAGATCGGATAATGAACTCTTCGGTAGGAAACCATTCGAACATCCACTGCACTTGGCCCTCTTTCATATTTTTATACAACTCTACCCACCCTTTAGCATCTTCTAGTTGAACAAACCTGTTAGGCATATAGTTCATTCGCCTTGGCTGATGGAAGGCGATATGATCATCCCAGTCTCTATGTAGAAGCTCTTGTCAACATTCAACCTTTTGGAGGTTCTCCATGATCCATAGTTGGAGTAGTAAGTTAACCCCACTGAAGTGATTTCCCCCTCGTTGATTGTTTTCCATGGCTCGGTATATCTCCGCAACGATCATATGCACTATGCCAAAGGGCTGCCCACCAATTCCTTCCATCAAAGTCTTGTTGACCATGGCTAGTCAGGAATAGATCCTAGCCTTCTTCATAGGAAATACTAACGTCCCCAAAAACCAAAACATAAAGACGAACACTCCTCTATGGATATTCGTTAATGAGATGAGGGAAAATTTATCTGGGAAAGTACGGTAGGACTTGCAATGACCGTACGTCTCGTACAAATAGTCCACAAGAAACGTAGGAATCATTCAAACAAGTCAAGTATGTGTTCTTCTTTATCCCCATCATTCTGAGAAAACCCCTACCCCTGCGATTTTCCGGCATAAGTAAGCCCGGAGTTTCCCATGGAATACCAGCTAATCCTCCTATTTCCTCAAGTAGAGGTGTCATTTCAAGGTCCCCGAAAAAGAATACCAATCTATCACCATCCCAGAATAGAGTTGCAGCCTCTATGATTTTGTTGAAGGGTTGGATCTCCAAGAAAGAAGGAAAGTTTCGCAAATATTTTAGGACGAGGGTCTAATCACTGGAGTGAAGTTCTTCCGAACAACTTAGCAACCTTGGGTGAATATTGGTTACCATGCCAAATCTGGGACTTCGTGCCTCATTTTCTGCAAAACAAAGTATTAGACCCTTATCCCGCCAGACTCGACTATTTAAATATCAACAATTGACATAAGCAGCATTTAGTTCTCCAAATAAATGCACAGACGTGGTAATGTCCATTTGGGTTCCAAATAAATCTGTTGACTTTGGACAAGGCTATCTTAATGAGCGATTATGTGGACAACATAACTGACTCGGCTAGGTTTGACAATGATGCATGCACAACTGAACAGAGTAAGTTTTCTATGGGGTATTAGACCGGTACCTTTGAGTGAACAACTCAATAGGGAAAGGCACGGATTCGTCGACTGCACCGCTGATCAACTGGTTTTACCGCAAATACGCCTTTTCCACATTTAGGGCTGATAATATTCTAAGGGCGCAACCACTCATTTTAAGAGTTTGTATGGTATTATGCTTGGCACAAGTGGAATATGATGTTGAGGATGCTATTACAAGAATAAAACAAGTTTTCATGTATTTGCACGTTCATAAAGTCATGATTACAATAATTTCTCATAATTACAACAATATTTAAGGAAAGCGTAAAAGAAAGCATTAAAAAAAATAAACAAAGAGCCATGTATGTTTCAAAGTAGAAGAAGAGATAAATACATTAAATAAAGGCAATAAAGATTCAGTAAAGTCACAAGTAACATGAAATGGTAAAAGCCAAAAGAAAATCCCCGGTGGAGTCGCCATGCTATCGCGCCCCTCTTTTCTAAATGTAAAATCGGGTTTATTACATTTGGAGGACAACTCGTTCCCTTTTGGAAATTGGGTTTTGAATTTGAGAGTCACCACCTAATGATTAAGTGCATTAGGACAGTAAGAAAGGTTTGAGTTTGAAGAACCATAGTTTGGGTAAGGGCTAGAAATTATCTCGAGGGGAAGGTGTTAGTCACCCCTCAAGAACTACTAGTCTGGTTCCCGACTATGATATAATTGTGACTTCACATAATCAAGTAAGTAATTAAGGGCTCAAATAGAAGGGATTCGCATACAACATTGCAAATAAGTTCAAACTTTCGGAAAGGTAAAGAGTGCAGAAAGATTTAAACAGCTCTAAAAAATAGACGAAAGAAAATAAGGGGAGGGGGTCCTAGGTTAATCATTAATATGGATCACATCAATAACATACCTGGTAATCGCTCCTCAGAAGAGGGGTTGCACGTAGCATTAGCGCACCAATCATCATATCCATATCTACCCTTCCCACCCCGTTAAGGTATTAAAGCGGGGAATAGTATCATTACTTATTGCATACTATTGCCCGTCCCAATATCATCAATCCCGGAGGCATTGAGACTACTAATCCTTGTAGACATGTAATTTTTTACCCTCCCTGAAACTTCACCCATTTTAGTGTAAATACTTAGTTTATGTCTACAATAGTTATTTTAACTAATTTTAACTCTTTTACATTATTTTTATCATAAAATTAAAAATACAAAAAAAAGTTTCATTTTTTCTATATTTAATTAAGGTGTTAAGTATTTTTAGAAGAATATTATTTTTCTACTAATTTTATTTTTACATAATCGTTGAAAATACAAAAATAGTTTTCACTTTCACTTTTAGCATTTATTTAAATATTAATAGTTGATCAAAATCAATTAGAAATTTTTATATTTTATAGGTATTCTAAGTTGAATGTTTCAGCTTGCTTTTGGCCCAATTTTAACAATTCAAAGACACAATTCATCAAGCTCATTCTTCTTGACCCAATTTACCCACTAACCCAACAGATAACCTTTTAATCCTGGCCCTTCGTTTGAATTTAATCCGATGGCCAATATTAATTTCCAAAAAAAAAAAGAAGAAAAAAAGAAAAAACAAAATAAAAAACCGGATCTTCTTCCTCAACCTAATAATACAAAAAGCAAAACCCTAAAGACTCACAACCAGCCACCAAAACCTTCAGTCAGACCCTAAACCCTTCAAACCACCCTCACCCCAAACGACCACTCCTCGTCACGACCACCCCCGGCCACCAGACCTCACGTCGACCAGCGACGTCCATCCAGCCCTCAGCCGCCACACCAAATGACCTATCTTGACTCCATCCCTCACTCCCAAGCTCTCGTCGTCCTTACCTGAATCATCAAACATGAACTAAATGAGCATCAGCGGCGTCCAACTCTTACGAGCAGCTGCTACTGCATTTTTCACCATCGTCGATCACATGTCGTCCACCACCATAACTACGCCTAGACAACCCGTCGCGAGTCGACCAAAACTCCATAGCTGCAACCTCCGTTCATGTCCAACGACCACCAGTTGCTCTTCAATCAATAGCTCGTCCCCGTTTCCGTCCAACTCCGCCGGCTTAAACCGTCGACTAACGTGTCAACCACCTGAGCTGATGTCCGTCATCCCCCACTTTGATGTTGTCGATGGTTGGGTCCCTGTGTTGTAGAAATTCCTCTTCACTTTTATTTGGTTCAATTTTTTCTTGTTTCACTGCTGTCCAGTTTCAACTCATGGTGTTTTAGTCCGATGTTGGTGTCGGGTTTGAGGTTTCCAGGCTGATTCACAATTCCGGTGTGGATTTGAAGTGCTATTGTCTAATTTTAATTCCTGTTTCATTCAAAAACAACATTATTTCTGTTTAACCTTGCAAGGTTTGGTCCCGCCTAAGGTTCATTCTTCCCTCTGTTCTTCCTTAGTCCAAATTGCTATCATGTGTTAGTCTACATTTGTTTGCACACTATGTTTTAATTGTTGCTTTGTGATTAGTTTTTGATTTGTTTTCTTAGACACATTTGGATTTAATCGTTGACTAAGATTTTAACTAGAGACAATTTATGAATTTTTCCTTGTGAATATTATGGACGTGTAAGTTGAAAAGGGACCGTGGATAGGGAGCTAATTGATTAAATGGGATAAGGGAATGACTGATCGAACAGAATTGGAAAAATCGGGTTTAAGAGACCTATACAAAAGATGGCATGTTTTTATTGTTATTTTGTTATTACTAGATACTCATTGAATCGCTAGTAACATGTTTAGTCCGGCAACACTCGGGTAGGCAAGCTTTATGATTTTGTTAGTTTGAAGGTGAGAGGTTTTCCCATAGTTAAATTTATCCGGGGAATGCCTCGTGAAGTTTGTATATATTATTATCCGGGGTATGCTCCGAAGTATTTGTAATTGGAGACGGAAAGTAGAACTCATAATATTTTTATTTTTATTTTTCACTTTTTATTTTTCTTTCATTAGGTGGGAACGACCTTGAGCCTCTTGTGTGTTTATTTTCCTTTTCTATGTTTTCTACCTCAAGTTGAATGTTTTATAAGCCAACCAGATTGAGTACGCAACCGTGAATTTCACCGGACATGGGGAGTGCCTAACACCTTCTCCCCGAGTCAAACGAACTCCCTTACTTGAATCTCTGGTGAAGACCTAGTTTTTTGGAGTTTAAAGTGCTTTAAAAGGAAAAAAATCATTTTTTATAAAATGATGACCTGGCACACCGAAATCAAATGTCAGGTGGCTACTCTGAGTTATTTTCCTTTTGAAACAAATTTTTGTCACTTTCAAAATTGAAAACCCTTTTCAAGCTTTTATTAAAATCTTTTTATTTATTTAAGAGGGTTTAGTGAGGTTTTGTTAAAAAAGGGGTGTGACATCTCTGGCGACTTTGCTGGGGCCTTGCGGCTTCGAGCTAGTACTTGATCTTGTTGGCTTTTCGGATTTTCGGTTGAGGTTTTTTTGTGTTTTGTTTGCTTTATTTGATTTCTATTTTGTTTATGTCGTTTTATTTGCTAGTTGCTTATTTGTTTACAGTTTTTTTTCCTTATGTGTTTAGTGCTTTATAGCTATCATCATTTACATAACTCTGAGTCTTCTTTCTGCAACAAGTCTTCCGGAGTACGTTTGAGAGTACACGACCTTTTTTGAGTCACCCGTGTCTTTAGGGGTGTGGCGTGGGAGCGTGGAGTGGGCGGATAGCTAGAGCAGCCGCCATCGACCACGTGCCATACCAAATTGCCTTGTCTAATGAACCCAAACTTAGGTCAGCCTTATTTGCATCATGTCATTTACGACTAGTAGGGCTCGGTCATAGGTACCATGTCACTTTGTAGGAAGGTTGTCCAAGTTTTGTCAAAAATGGCCCATGGCCCTAAAAGACATTCAACCATCACTATGTGATACATGTTGCATATTTGAGGGTAAAAAGGATATTTTGCGGACCGATATTAAAAACGAAGGGTGAAAAATAAAACAAGCAGGGCTCACTCACGTTTTTCTTTCATAGTCTTTCAAAAATAATAAAAAAATTTAAAAATAGAAAATCAAAAAAAATATTTTCCACTTTTCCATCATTTTCCAAAAATCCAAAAAAAATGAAAATAGAAAATACAAAAAGATTTTACACTTTGCCATCATTTTCCCAAAAATTCACAAAAAATGAAATGAAAAATTCAAAAAGATTTTACACTTTTCCATTATTTTTCAAAAATAATTCAAAAAATGAAAATGAAGAAAAATCCAAAAATATTTTGCACTTTCACATTATGTTTCAATATATTAAAAAAAGGGGGGGAAAATTTCACTAAGATTTTACACTTTTCTATTATTTTCTAAAAAAAAGAAAAACCCAAAAGATTTTACATTTTCCATCATTATTTAAAAAGACTAAAAAATATTTTTTTCGTCAAAATTAGTGTCATTTTTTTAGCTTTCTTCCATATTTAATCTTCTTGGACTAATTAAATGACGAGGGGAAGAGAATTCAAAACCAAAACGGTGTTAGAAATGAAAATGAAGAAAGTAAATGGGGGCAAAAATAGTGAAATGGGATGATGCCATATGACCTTTGTACCCTCGAAGCCATTCTAGAACCATTAATTTTTGCTAGGCAATGTGATATTTCTATCTGATAAATGTCCTAACGCTAACATATTGGCTTTGTTTTGCTCCTCTTTGTTACTTTCATTATAATACAGGGTGGTTAGTTTGTGGTACTATGGTGATTTGTCTATACAACACAAGTTCAAAGAGAAAGGTAGCCATGGCTAGCAAAGACATGAACGCAAGAGTTGTAGACCCACCAAGGGAGATTGTAGAATCAGTATCGGAACTGAAGGAGGAGGTCCAAAGGTTAAAAACACATATGATGGAAATGCATCAGTCTTGGATCAGGGGACATCATCTACCTTCATTCCCCGCTAACTACACTGAAAACCCTACAACTATCCCACAACTATCACAAGCCCAGATTCCCACTACCGTTAATATTTCCCCTAAACATGCACCGGTCTTTACCCCTTACCAAAATTACCCTGGAACTTCCTCCCAAACCTTCCATGCCCCACCAGACAAAACAACTACATTCCTAAATCCAGATGTCCACTACTATGCAACGGAGCTCACATTTAGAGTCCCAGATACTTGCCCTTACACTCCTCATTTTGAGCCTCGTGTTGAAACAAACAAACCACCCAAGAACGCAGAGCAAGAAGCGATGTTTAGGAAGGTACAGAGTCTGGAGCAATCATTGAGAAATATGCAAGGGTTAGGAAGCTAGGTGAGTGTGGCTTATAAGGATTTGTGTTTGTTCCCTGATGTCCAATTGCCCGCCGGGTTCACGATGCCCAAGTTTGACTTGTATGATGGACATGGGGATCTTCTAGCTCATCTGAGAGGTCATTGCAGTAAGAAGAGAGGCGCTGGGGGGAAAAAACAAATTAGTGATCCTATTTCAGCCAGAGTCTGAATGGAGCAGCTCTAGAATGGTACACCCGCCAGGACGCCATCATGTGGCACACATGGGACGATTTGGCTAAAGCCTTTGCTCGGCATTTTCAGAACAACATAGACATTGTCCCGGGTCGCCTGTCTCTGACCAAGGTAGAAAAGAATCCTAGTGAAAGCTTTAGAGAATATGGGTTCCGATGAAATGAGCAAGTTGTACGAGTCAATCCTGCTATGGATGAATATGAGATCGTTAAATACTTTCTTTAAGCCCCAGATCCCACTTAATATGGCCATTTGATCTCAGCCATTGGCAAGCCTTTCAATGATGTAGTAAAGATGGGAGAAATGGTGTAAGAGGGATTGGATTCAAGAAAGATCATGAGTTATTCTCCCTTAAAAGCCACAACATGGGGAATTCAGAACGACACAGGAATCTTGTCGGGTCAGAAGAAACATGATGATGTTTCCATGGTTGTCTCAGGATCACGACATCGCCCAAAGGGTCCACCTCACCATTATTCTTAGCCTCGACCCCGACCCCAACTCCAAAACTATCCTCGGGCTCCACATAATCCATCTCAGCATTATCCCTTGAGCAATGCCCAATCATATATTCAACCAATGGGTCACTCCATATGGTGAGCACCAGCACCGCATAATACTCTTTCTCCTTCACAACATTTTCGAGCACCCAAAAATCCTAGGAAACAGGGGCATAGAGGAGAACAAAGGCAAAGAAATTGTTTTACACCAATCCAAGAATCTTACACATGCTTGTTTGAAAAGTTTAAACAATCTGGACTAATTGAGCCGCTTCTTGGCTATACTCCGCACCCATATGCAAAAGGTTTTGATCCTGATGTGCGGTGCATGTACCCCTCTGATGTCCAAGGGCATAGCATTGAGAATTGTCTTTCTTTGAAAAGAGAGATAGAAATAATGATTCAGGAAGGGATAATTGTGGTCTGGGACAATGGCACCCAGAATATCAGACGGAATCATTTACCTGCACATGATGATGCACACTTTGTGGGTGAGATGCGTGGTGCCAAGGATTATGAGAGTCCTCTTAGGAACTTGCTAAGTCAATTTAATGAAATTGGAATTGGTGAATGTCCTAGAAATTTTGATGTGCAATCTAGTGGCTAAGACATCGAGCTTGGCGATTGAAAACACTCCTTTCTCGGCTAGCCAGCAAGTAGCTTTGGTAGTTTATTTTGTTGTCATTTCTTGTTTGTTCGGTTTATTTCAGGATTGTAATTTAGATATTGTCTCGTGGCTCAAACTCTTCTTCTTCTAATTTTTCTAGTTCATTTAGTTTGTAGTAACTCGTCTAGCATTTAGGGTTGTTCCTGGGTTGCAGCACATGTATATTGTTTTTTTTCTTGTTCAAACCCTTTTCATCATCTGTCTATTGCAATCTCCTATTTCTGTTAATTCTAGTCAGTTTTGTTTAGGTCAATTTTCCTTTTATAGTTCTTTTCATGTTAATTCTAGTGACATGATATGCACGGATAATTCTCAGCTTAATCTTGAAAGTTGGTCTTATTATGAACCAATGGCATATTTTTGAATATGATAAAAGAGGAATTTGAGGAAAAAGTAAAGATTCGCGCATTTTGAGAAAGCTGGAGCTCTAATTGAGTGAAACTGAGGCATTTATTTTGGAAAATGAATATTTTGATAAGAGAATACAATAAAAAAATGTCTCTCAAGTAGTTTAAGGTAAATCAGTCAGTGCTAAAAGGCATTCTTCCACCTCAAGATAAGGTTGAGTCAAGTCTGTTTCGAACTGGCAAGGATAATTCATATGGATAAAGGTATTGCCCGTTGACACTTTGTGTTTGTGTGGATGCCATGAATAGAAACTTTGGTGATTTGTTTTCTTATCTTCAATTGCATGCTTGTACTGGCATTTTTAAGTTTGGTATGACGAAGGTATTTTATTCAGCTACCTAAATACTTTTATCCTTTGCTACCCATTTTGAGCCATAATTTTTTGTTTCATACCCCTCTTTTGGAATCAAAAATAGAGTTAGGAACTAGAAAAAAAGAGAGAAAAAGGAAAAAAGAAAAAGAAAAAAGGAAAAAGGGAGCAAAGAAAAGAAAAAGAAAAAAAATGAAGAAAACAATTTTGTCTTTTAAACTATATTTGACCTGATTCTTGTTACCACAAGATACGTAGGTAGCCTTACTGTTCGGTCACACAAAATAAAATATTTCATAATCCCCCAAAGACAAGAGTGGGGCATTTTTCTTAGAAATCCCATCAAAATAAAAATTCAAAAAGGAAATTGCCGAAACTCCGAGAAACTAGGGCAGAAGTTTTAGTTTTGCCAAAAGGCTTGACTCCAAAAGTTGTAATTTTGAACCCTCTTCATCTTAAATTATTTCGAGCATTCATATCACCCTTTCTTTCCAACCTTGTCCAAAAGACTACATTACGGTCCAAAGGAAGACCTTCTGACCAATCTTTGAGGATGCCAAATCAAGTGTGTGGCGAAAGTATGATCTTCCTGCATCATGAGTAATACCTTTATTCATAATACAAAAAAAGAAAATAATAAAATGAGAGAGTCTTATCGTTGAAAACTCTCAGGGGCACCGCAAGGCAACGATGAGTTGAGAAAAGAACAAAATGAGAGAGGCTTGATTGATGAAAACCCTTCAGGCACTACAAGTCGGCTGGGGATTGTGGATCAAATAGGACAATTGAAGCGTTGAAGCCTAGTTTCACAGCGAAGAGGTACAACAAGAATGGAATATTAGACTCACTTGAGAGATTAGGCCACTTTATCCAATGGTTAATCTCATGGTCATTAGAGTTGGTATCCACATCGATGAGTTACTACTTTGTAATTGTTTTTGTTAGGTATCATCCCTTTTCCTTGTCCCTTATTTTGTTCATCTTGTTTTGTTTGAGTCCCTTCTTGAGTCTATTTGGTCAAGGGAGAAATGACTTCAAAATTTACTGTCAGCTTTCCAATTGCACAAAACAAATTTAGCTGGCACATCAAAGTGACATAAGTCATGGAAAAGTGGCGTGCGCACCGAGTTGGTAAAAATAAACATGCTTTGGGATTCATATGAAATGCAAAGGTTTTGGTAATATCAATTCATGAGCAAAATGCAATAGATAAAGGATATTGGGATTGAATGGAGCGGAGGTGTTTTCTGTGGTGAGGGTTAAAAGAAAATGGGTAGTCGATAACATGCAAGGTCTTCTAAGTTGGAATCAAAATTATCTTGGCAAGTGCAGAAGCAGCCGCCTTCAATGTCAAGGCTACAAACTAACAACAATGTTTTAAACTCACAAGTTTTCTTTGTCTAAAACAAGAATGAGGGCTATGTTCATATCAAAACTTGAATTTTTCAGGGGTAATGTCCCAATTCTTCTTGCGCAAAGGCTATTGAGAAGATCACATATTACCCCTAGGAGAAGCACTTCCTAGTCTGGGTCTTTCAACTTATATTTTAATTAGGAGACGCACTTCCTAACTTGAAATATTACCCCTACGAGACGCACTTTCTAGTTTTAGTCATTGAAGTTTCACCCCTAGGAGACACACTTCCTAGTCTGGTTCATTCAAGTTATATTTTTATTTTTTGGAGACGCACTTCCTAGTTTGAGTCGTTCAGATTTTACCACTAGGAGTCGCACTTCCTAGTTTTGTTCGTTTAAGTTTAATCCTAGGTGATGCACTTCCTAGTTTGAGTCATTGAAATATTACGCCCTAGGAGACGCGCTTCTTAATCTCGGTCTGTCAGGTTATATTTTTGTTTTAGGAGACGCACTTCCTAAATTGAGGTTTTACCCCTAGGAGACGCACTTTCTAGTTTGAGTTATTCAAGTTTTACCCTAGGAGACGCACTTTCTAGTTCGGGTCATGTACGTTCATTCCTAGGAGACCCACTTAATAGTTTGAGTTTTTGAAGTTTCACCCCTAGGTGACGCATTTCCTAGTATGGTTATGTCAGGTTATTTTTATTTTAGGAAATGCACTTCCTAGATTAAAAGTTTTCCCCTAGAGGACCCACTTCCTAGTTTGGGTCATGTATGTTCATTCCTAGGAGAAGCACTTCCTAGTTTGAGTTATTCAAGTTTTACCTCTAGGAGATGCACTTCCTAGTTTTGGTTCATTCAAGTTACACCCCTAGAAGATGCACTTCCTAGCTTATGTCGTTGAAATTTTACCCCATAGGAGGCGCACTTCCTAGTCTGGGTCCTTCAGATTATTTTCATTTTAGGAGACGCGCTTCCCATACTGATGTTTTATCCCTAGGAGTCGCACTTTCTAGTATGGGTCTATCATGTTATATTCTTGTTCTAGGAAACGCACTTGCTAAATTTAAATTTTACCACTAGGAGACACACTTCCTATTTGGTTCATTTAAGTTTATTCCTAGGAGATGCACTTCCTAGTGGGAGTTATTGAAGTTTCGCCCCTAAGAGATGCACTTCTTGGTCTTTGTATTTCAAGTTATATTTTTATTTTTGGGAGACGCACTTCCTCATGTTGGTCATTTAACTTCATTCCCAGGAGACGCACTTCCTGGTTTGAGTAATTGAAGTTTCACCCCTAGGAGATGCACTACCTAGTCTGGGTCTCTCAGGTTCTATTTTTGTTTTAGGAGACGCATTTCCTAAATTGAAGTTTTACCCATAGGAGACGCACCTCCCAGTTTGGGTCCTTCTGGTTATATTTTGTGTAGCAGAGCATTGCCTAAATTGAGATTTTACCATTAGGAGATGCACTTTCTATTTGGTTCATTTAAGTTTATTCCTAGGAGACGCACTTCCTAGTTTGAGTTATTGAAATTTCACTCCTACAAGACGCACTTCTTAGTCTGGGTCTGTTAGGTTATATTTTTGTTTTAGGAGAGCACTTCCTAAATTGAGAACCCCAAGAAGACGTACTTCCTAGTATGGGTCTGTCAGGTTATATTTTGTGTTAAGAGACGCACTTCCTAAATTGAGATTTTACCACTAGGAGACGCATTTCCTATTTGGTTCATTTAAGTTTATTCCTAGGGGACGCACTTACTAGTTTGAGTTATTGAAATTTTACCCATAGGAGACGCACTTCCTAGTTCGGGTCATGTAAGTTCTTTCCTAGGAGACGTGATTCCTAGTTTGAGTTATTGAAGTTTCACCCCTAGGAGACGCATTTCTTAGCATAGTTCTGTCGGGTTATAATTTTGATTTGGGAAACGCACTACTTAAATTAAAATTTTACCCCTAAGAGCACTTCCTAGTTCGGGTCATGTAGGTTCATTCTTAGGAGACGCACTTCCTAGTTTGAGTTATTCAAGTTTTACCCCTAGGAGACGCACTTCTTAGGTTTTGTTCATTCAAGTTACACCCCTAGGAGACACACTTCCAAGTTTGATTTATTCAAGTTTTACCCCTAGGAGACGCACATCCTAGTTTGGCTCATGTAAGTTCATTCCTAGGAGACGCACTTCCTAATTTTAGTTATTGAAGTTTCACCCCTAGGAGACTCCCTTCCTAGTATGGTTCTGTCAGGTTATATTTTTGTTTTAGGAGACGCACTTCCTAAATTAAAATTTTACCCGTAGGAGACGTACTTCCTAGTTCGGGTCATGTAAGTTCATTACTAAGAGACACACTTCCTAGTATGAGTTATTAAAGTTTACCCCTAGGAGACGTACTTCCTTGTATTGGTCATTCAAGTTACACCCCTAGGAGACGCACTTCCTAGTTTGAGTTATTCAAGAATTACCCCTAGGAGACGCACTTCCTAGTTTGAGTTATTCATGTTTTACTCCTAGGAGATGCGTTTCCTAGTTTTGGTTCATTAGAGTTACATCCCTAGGATACGCACTTCCTAGTTTGAGTTATTAAAGTTTTACCCCTAGGAGATGCACTTCCTAGTTTTGGTTCATTAAAGTTTCATCCTCAGGATACGCACTTCCTAATTTGGGTCATTCAGGTTCTATTCTTAGCAGGCACACTTGCTAGTCAAATATTCTTGGTTTTTACTCACAGGAGATGCACATCCTAGTCGTGTCTTTAGCTTGCTCTCATCCTTGCATCAATAACATAAGTGGTTTATAGTTTTTCTAACAACTCACAAATCATCCTAGTGCGAACTAGGGAAGAAACTTTTGTTTGCTTTGTTGTTTTGATTGCAAGCACCCACATGGATAACAAGGGAAGTCATTTCAGGATTAAATTCAATTTAGAAGTAGCAGAATAAGAAAAAAAGAAAAACAAGTGAATACAAAATGCAGAAGCCAAGACAAGAGGTGGATTGATCAAGAAATGACTTAAGTCACAAGCATAGTGTGTCCAGTTTTGATCTGAAAAGCTGAAGAAGAATTAACTAGCACCTGCAGCTAGTGAGCGTCAAAGTTCAGATATGAAGTGTGCATGAAGAACTATTCAAGATTCAAGATCAAGCTTGAGAAGACTTATAGATAGAAGATTTGGAACTCATAGTTAACAGGCTTAGTTAGAATTTTTCATAGTTTCTTTTGATGTAATAACATAATCGTGGATCAGAACCTCGACGGCACCTCGATCGGCTCTCCACCTGGTACACTCCATCGTCTCATTCATTTCTGAACTACACGTGGCCTGATTCCTTTATAGCCAAGGATATGTAGGCAGCTCAGATACCAGGGCTCGGTCACATTCTTCTTTCTTTTGGATTTGGTCTCTCTAAATAAGCGTCGGGTCAAAAAACCTATCTTATCGTTCTTTTCTGAAAATACTTAGTACTTACAGTCAAAGAGGGGAAGCTGTAGACATGTAATTTTTTATCCTCCCCGAAACTTCACCCATTTTAGCATAAATACTTAGTTTATGTCAATATAGTTATTTTAACTAATTTACATTATTTTTATAATAAAATTAAAATACACAAAAAATAGTTTCATTTTTTCTCTATTTAATTAAGGTGTTAAGTATTTTTGGAAGAATATTATTTTTTTACTAATTTTATTTTTATATAATCCTTGAAAATAAAAAAATAGTTTCAACTTTCATTTTTAGCTTTTAATTAAAAATTAATCGTTTATCAAAATCAATTAGAAATTTTTACATTTTTATAGGTATTTTAAGTAGAATTTTTCAGCTATCGTTTGGCCCAATTTTAACAATTTAAAGACCCAATTCATAAATCTTATTCTTCTTGACCCAATTTACCCACTAACCCAACCCATAACCTTTTAATCCTGCCCCTCCATTTGAATTTAATCTGATGGCCAATATTAATTTCCAAACAAAAGAAGAAAAAAAGAAAAAAAACCAAAGAAAAAAACCAAATAAAAAAACGGATCTTCTTCTTCAACCTAATAATACAAGAAGTAAAACCCTAAAGACTCACCACCAGCCGCCAAAACCTCCAGTCAAACCTTATACCCTTCAAACAACCCTCACCCCAAACAACCACTCCTCGTCACGACCAGCTATCGCCCACCAGACTTCACGTCGACCAACGACATCCAGCCAACCTTCAGCCGCCGCACCAAACTACCTCTCTTAACTCTGTCCCTAACGCTCAAGCTCTCATCGTCCTCACTTGAAGCATCAAACATGAACTGAACGAGCAACAGCGGCGTCCAACTATGACGAGCAACTGCTGTTGCGTTTTTCACCATCGTCGATCTCACGTCGTCTAGCACAATAATCACGCCTGGACCACCGGATGCCAGTCGACCAGAACTCCATTGCTGCTACCTCCATTAATGTCCAACGACCACCAGTTGCTCTTCAATCAGCAGCTCGTCCCCGTTTCCGCCTAGTTCCGCTAGCTTGAACCGTCGACTAACTCGTCAACCACCTGAGCTGCTGTCCGTCGTCCCCCACTTTGCTGTTGTCGATGGTTGAGTCCCTCTGATGTAGCAATTCCACTTCACTTTTATTCGGTTCAATTTTTGCTTTTTTCGCTACTGTCCAGTTTCAACTAATGGTGTATTAGTCCGATGTTGGTGTCGGGTTCGACGTTTCCGAGGAGATTCACATTTCTGGTATGGATTTAAAGTGCTATTGTCCAATTTTAATTCTTGTTTCATTAAAGAACAATATGGTTGTTGATTAAACTTGCAAGGTTAGGTCCCGCCTAAGGTTCATTCTTCTCTCTGTTCTTCCTTAATCCAAATTACTATCATGTGTTAGTCTACATTTGTTTGCACACTATGTTTTAATTGTTGCTTTATGATTAGTTTTACATTTTTTTTTAAATCATTTGGCTTTAATCGTTGTCTAAGATTTTAACTAAATACAATTTATGAATTTTGTCTTGTGAATATTATGGACATGTAAGTTGAAAAGGTACCGTGGGTAGGGAGCTAATTAATTAAATGGGATTAGGCAATGACGGTTCGAACAGAATTGGAAAAATCGGGTATAAGAGAGTTAGACAAAGGATGGCATTTTTTTACAGTTATTTCGTTATTACTAGATACTCATTGAATCGCTAGTAACGTGTTTAGGCTGGCAACACTTGGGTAGGCAAGCCTTAGGATTTTGTTAGTTTGAAGGTGATAGGTTGTCCCTTAGTTAAATTTATCCGGAGAATGCCCCGTAAAGTTTATATATATTATTATCCGGGGTAATGCCCAAAGTATTTGTAATTGGAGATGGAAAGTAGAACTCTTAGTATTTTTATTTATATTTTTCACTTTTTATTATTCTTTCATTAGGTGGAGACGACCTCGAGCCTCTTGTGTGTTTATTTTCCTTTTTTATGTTCTCTACCTCAACTTGAATGTTTTATAAGCCAACTAGATCGAGTATGCAACCGTGAATTTCACGAGACTTGGGGAGTGCCTAACACCTTCTCCCCGAGTAAAATGAACTCCCTTACTTGAATCACTGGTGCAAACCTAGTTTTTTGGAGTTTAAAGTGATTTAAAACGAAAGAACCATTTTTTTATAAAATGGTGACCTGGCACACCTAAATCAAATGTCAGGTGGCGACTCTGAATTATTTTTCTTTTGAAACAAATTTTTGTCACTTTCAAAATTGACAACCCTTTTAAAGATTTTATTTAAATCTTTTTATTTATTTAAGAGGGTTTAGTGAGGTTTAGTTAAAAAAAGGGGTGTGACAATCTGAAAGGGGAGGGAATTGGTGCTTTTTATAGTTTTAAAAAAGGATAAAAATCTAGGTGACAAGCAAAAAAAATAGAAGTTAGGGGAAAAACAAATGGCAGTTAAGGCTCACACCGGCCTCCTCACTTAATATAGAAAATATAACATGACTTCAAATACTTGTTTTGGTCTAAATTAAATTAAAGCATAGGCTTTGCTAATTCATCGCATATTTCTCATATAAGGAGTCCAAATAAGCCTTATCAGGCTGTAGTTATCAAAAACTGGCACAATTAATTACCTAATAGTTTGCCTAAGTGAGACCTTTTGCCTAAGTGAGAGCGTTCTGATTTTAAATAAAGATTGCTAGTTTTATAAACAACAGGATCTACGGACTTTAAATGGCCTTATGACTGATTTTAGACTAATAAATGAAACTGATTTTTGATTACTCCTATAGGAAAGTTATCTAAGCATTATTGGTTTTCAAAACGATTAGATAAATGCAACAGTCATATAGGCATGGTATCAAGAATGGAGTTGATCATTATTAAACCTATGATTGTTTGCCTAATGACATGCATATGTAGAAGTACAGAAACCTAAGATCATGATTTCTATATGCAGAACTTATACGCATAATTTTAAAGATGCAGAAATGCAGAACTTGTAGGCATAACTTCTACGCTGCAGTAATGTAGAACTTATAGGCATAACTTCTATGGTGCAGAAATGCAGAATTTATAGGCATAATTTCTAAGAAGCAGAAATGCAGAAGTTATAGGCATATTTCAAAGATACAGAAATGCAAAAGTGTAGTACAACTTATAGGCATGAGTTCTAAAATGAGAATACAGAAATTCATAAAGAACCTATAGGAAGGTTTTCTACCCTTTGCATGCATTCATCCTCATCCCTTTCAACAATCCATCCCTGATAGTTATTAAAAATTACTACAGACCCGAATGAATCAGAAAAGAAAAGTAAAATTACATCATAAGTTCCAACTACAATCAAAAAGCCTAATTCAGATGCAAAGTTCAACAATATGACATAAACCAACTTCCAGGATCAGATTTCCAAAAAAATTTCTCATATTTGGGATGTATCAAAGTGCCCAAGAGTCTCAAAGGGCTCTCGGCAATGCTTAAACGCCAAACACATTGCAATATTTAAGAGCGTAGTGCAGTATGCAAATGTCAACCCTCAACTGTCCAGGTTTAGAGGGAATTCAAGGTCCCAAAGCAAGGCTCATAAAAGAGGGGCAGAACTTAGAATCTAAGAGTAAGTGTAAGTGCACAGAGGGGAATCAGGAAGAGCCATGGCAGGCTGCTGGCCATGCCCAGCAATTAGGAATGCTGGTACACCCCTGAATAGCTTGTTAGCAAAACATAGGAGCTAGGATCCATTTGTGGATCATGTTATGGCATGGGCAGTGATCTGGATACTGTTAGGCCAAGAACTTTAACTCAAACACAGAAAAGGTAATAGGGGTAGGGATTTACAATTGAAAAAAATGCAGGGAATGAACATAATAAACATAAATCATTGAACATAAGCAGTACAGTAAACAGGAAATGTAAAGTAAACACATAGGGGTGAGGTAGAAAACTAAACAAAAAACATACAAGTTTCAAGGGAAAACAAGTAAAATGGTAGTATTGAAGAGAGCCAAGTTGCAAACAAAGTGATTCCAAAAGATCTCAAGAAAAGCAGAGTCTTGAATTCAAAACATTATTGCAAGTGCGCAAGTACTGAGTTAGAAGTTATGAACTAGTAATGTGAATGTGGTGTGAAGATGAAATCGTATGGTTTAAGGTTAAGTTCAGAAGTGTCTTAACATTGCAAAAGGGCATCCCCTTTTACAGTGCGGAGAAGCAAGTAAGAAATAAAAAGAAATATCATTGAAATCAGTCTCCCTTTTGTTAAGGGATTTTGATTCCAACGGCTAAAAATTAATTAATTAAAGAAATTCTAATTAAAACATTTCAAAGTAGCACAAAAGATAAATACATAGAAGTTATTTAAGGAAAATAGTTAATAGTACACGGTTTGTTCCAAATATGGTAAAGGGATCAATCTAGGAAGGCTAGGGAGTACTTTTAGAGTCAAAAAAGAAGAAAAAGAGGCCAACCCTGAAATATCCCAAGCGAACCACGCAAAAACACGCTGATGAATCGGAGAACTTATTTTGTCGTGGTTCACCGCGACCGCGGTAGAACCGCGGTGAGAAATTGCCGTAGACAAATTGAGACACAGAGGAGTTGTTTGGCCGCGGTTCTACCGTGACCACAACAGAACTGCGGTAGACGTACGCAAGGCCAGGGGCAGTTATGTCAAAGCGTGAATTTTAGTCCTAAAACCTTGATTAGTCACTAGGTTTCGCCCATGTGAGGAAGGTATTGAATATTTAGAGTTCTTGGAAGAAAAAACAAGTGTGAGAGAATAGCTAAAATATATTTCTTCTTTCCTTTTTATTTTTATTGCAAGATTATGTTGAATATTAATTTAGTTTGTTTATCCATAGCTATGAGTAGCTAATTTTTCTATCTAAGGTCTTGATGTTACCTAATGGGGGTTGAACTTCTCGTTTATGTTAATGCAAATTTGCCAGTTTTAATCTATATTTATTCAACTATGCACTTGTTGTAGTTAATTGACGGGATCCTCAATTAGCTGTGTCTATTTAGTGTGCATAACTTTGAAAAGAGTGCATATATAGGTAGTTGTTGAATAACACCACTGCTAAAGTAATAAGAGGAATCTATAACTGCGGGTTTAAAGGCGGGATTAGGAATAAAGAAGCCATGGGTGAAATCTTAAATGAATTGTGTTAATTAAAGCTAGCTACTGTATCTCGTGAGAGTGCAATAGTATATTACGCTAATCGCTCGAGAGAGATTTACTGTAAGTTGAGTGTTCATTATTGATATAGATGCGTTGGTAAATTATTATGAAGAATAAACTAAAGGGATTCCATCAATAGGGGAAGTCATTACCTTTGTTTTTCTCTCATTGTTGCCTACTACCTTAGTTAGTTAGATATAGATGGTTATCTTTCTACAATCGCAGTTCGTAAAGAAACCTCAAATGGTGATTCAATAGTCTTGGGAAGCTGGTTCGGAAGGATTTAGTGGGTCTAAAGGTGGTAATTGATAGGTTGACTCTCTGTGGATTCGACCCTGGGCGTAATACTCGTGTTTTATTTGCAACATCCGCAGAGTCCTTTCTAGAGGGCATACTTGGGGGTGATCAAAATTTGGCGTCGTCGTAGGGGAGTTAACGGAATTATCAATTGCCATTGCTAGAGTTACAAATATTCTTGGTGTAACTAGTTTCTTTACACCCAATCTTTGATTGAAACTTTTCACAGTTGACTTGGTTGCAATGTGTATGCCTAGAAACTCTACAAGGACTGGAGAACTACTTGAAGGACTCTCAGACCCTGAGAAAATATTCCCAGTGTTGAACCGTGCCAACAAAAGACTTCAACAACCACAAAATACAGATAAACTCGACACTGATATGGAAAACGTAGACAACCCCAATGGAGGTGGCAGGAACCAACAAGATGGATTAAATGTCGGAGTGCCAGCACCTCTTGTGCCGGAGGGTGCACTATATGACTATGCACAACTGACATTTGACAATTTGGCAACTGCCATTGTTGTGTCTGCGATACAAGCTGAATCATTCCAGATTACAATAATATGCTGCACTTATTTCAAAACAAGGGATTCCTTTCTGCAACGCAAGTAGAAGATCCTCAGCAGCACTTGAAGAATTTGCTATCAATATGCAAAACTCAGAGGTATCCCAACGTGACTCCGGAAGCAATCAGGCTGCTATTATTTCCTTTCTCAGTGACAGGAGCTGCTCATGTTTGGCAAAAATCACTCCCAATAAAATCCTTTGAAACCAGGGATGAATTATTCAAGTAGTTTCACAACAATTCCATCCCCCCAACAAAGCAGCTCATCAAATTGATGAGATCGTGAGCTTCAAACAGAAACCAATGGAAATATTGCATGAAACATAGGGCAGGTTCAAAGGAATGTTGGTTATGTGTCCCCATCATGGTATTCTAGAGCAGATGTTGGGACAACGTTTTTACATGGGACTTTCTAACAGTATGAAGAATATTGCGGATGCATCAGTTGGTGGGGCATTCATAAGCAAGACCTGGTGAGAAGGGCGGAACCTGCTAGACAAAATTGCTAAAAATTCAGGGTGGACGACTAGGAACGCACCTATCACTCCGATGGTGCATTCAGTGCCTCTTGATCCTTCCAACACTATGGCTGAAAATGCGGCGACTCTTTTGACACAGACGAGCATCTTCACAAAAATGGTGGAGGAGTCAAGACAAAAATAGCATATACATATAGTTGATACTACCAATGGGGGCTTGTGCACTTCTTCCATCAGCCAGCCAATTGGTAATCCATGGAATGTAGAGTTCGACCATCACCACCAGCACCCCGAAGACATGAATTATGTGGCAAACTATAAGGGTCAAAGGCAAGGAAATCAGAGCTGGGGCCGGCAGACTCAGCAGCAGTACATGCCGCCTCAGTCATAATACAATGCCGGGAATATGGGAGGCATGAGACCTCCCAACAATATGGCACCTTGTCCTAGACCGCAGGGGTACAATAATCACCAGCAAGGGTACCATCCACCTGAGTAGCAGCATGGTGGGAGACAAGAAGATGGGTTCGTTAGACTGGAAGCGATGATGCAGCAAGCTATTGGCTCCAACATAAAGATAAATGAAAGGGTAGATGCACATGACGCAGCTATTAAAAATATTGAAGTGTAGGTGGGGCAAATTGATATGTCTTTGAATAACCGTCTTCAAGGGACATTGCCTTCAGATACCCAAACCAACCCCAAGGATCAGGGCCCGAAGTAGCTGATGGCGGTGAGTCTCCAGAATGATAGAGATCTTGATATTGAACAGTAAAGAGCTAGAGAAAATATACAGGATGAGACACTCGTTCAGGTACCTATTGAGCTCGATGAATCAACAAGGCTGAAAGATGTGACAGTCGAGCTTATCCTAAAAAAAATATATTCAACAAGACACCGAGAAAGTTGCAGAGACATTATAAGAGTCGGTGGTGGAGGTAGTAGCTAAGAAAGAAAAGTCCCAAGTCATTAGGAAGAAAAGACCTCTTGCACCATTTCCACAGAGATTGGCCAAGCATCAAAAGGAAGAGTAGTACAAAAAGTTCTATGAGATGCTCAAGCAAATTCAGTTAAATATTCCATTGATCAAAGCTTTAAAGGAAATTCCTGGGTACTGAAGATGATAATTGATCAGATGTCTAGAAAGTTTTACTTCCAAAACTTGGCCACAAATACAGTCACGCAGACCTGTAGTGTAGTGGTAACTAGACCTATAGGTGAAAAGCTCTCTGGTCCAGGGAGCTTCACTATTTCGTGCACTATTTGGAACTATGCCTTAGCAAAGTCACTGTGTGATTTAGGTGCAAGCATTAATCTTATGCCCCTTGTTATTAACAATAGGTTAGGCATTGGGAGAGCTAGACCCACCTCTATGTTATTGCAGCTGGCTGACAGGATAGTGAAGCATCCATTTGGGGTCCTCGATGATGTGCTTATTCAGGTGAGGAAATTTGTGTTCCCTGAAGATTTTGTAATCTTGGATAGCAAAGTGGATGAAGAGATTCCTATCATTTTAGGAAGATCATTCTTAGCCAAGGGGAGAGCCCTAATTGATTGTAAGACTAGGAAGCTTAAGATAAGGCTCAATGATGAGGAAATTATATTCAATGTGCAGAAATCTATGAGGCGGCCAAGTGAGTTCGCCAATTGTTCTCTAATTGATGCCGTGGATGTGATCGTACACTCTGATGATGAAGTGTTCACGGTGGAGGAACCCTTGGATGCATGACTGACAAATTTGGAGGAGGCGAATGGTGAGGAGTTGGTGAATAGGTGTTGGCCTTGGAAGGTAGAGGGTTTTGGGATATAAATCTAGAGTTTGAACCTCTACTCTTAGAGAAGAGAGAGACTCCTCCAGCTAAGCCATCCATTGAAGAACCACTGAAGCTGGAGTTAAATCCCATGCCAACCCACCTCAGATATGAATTTCTGGGAATCTCATCTGGTTTGTTAGATGTGCAGGTGCAACAGCTTTTACAGGTATTGAAGGAATGCAAAACTGCCATTGGGTGGACCATGGCAGACATCAAGGGAATCAATCCCGCTCATTGTATGCATAAGATTCTGCTGGATGAGGGACACAGACCTTCTAGGGAATATCAGAGGAGTCTGAATCCGAATATAAAGGAAGTGGTGAAGAAGGAAGTAATAAAGTGGTTGGATGCGGGAATCATCTTCCCAATTTCTTATAGTAAATGGGTTAGCCCAGTTTAATGTGTCTTTAAGAAGGGTGGCATGACGTTGGTGAAGAATGACAATAATGAACTAATCTCAACAATAACTGTCACCGATTGGAGAATATGTATGGATTATAGAAAACTAAATTTTGGCACCCGGAAAGACCACTTCCCACTTCCCTTCATTGATCAGATGCTGGATTGGCAAAGAGGTAATATTTTGCTTTCTTAACGGGTACACAGAGTACAACTAGATCTCCATTGCACCTGAGGACCAAGATAAGACCTCCTTCACATGCCCTTATGGCATTTATGCCTTCACGAGGATGTCATTTGGCCTTTGCAATGCACCCGCCACATTCCAATGGTGCATGATGGCTATTTTCACTGATATGGTTGACGAAATAATGGAGGTGTTCACGAATGACTTCTCAGTGGTGGGAAATTCGTTTGATGAGTGCCTTGTGAATCTAACACGTGCGATGAAACGGTGCATCGAGACTAATCTGGTGCTGAACTGGGAAAAGTGCCAATTTATGGTGCAAGAAAGCATAGTCTTGGGGCACCGCGTGTCAAGCAAAGTAATAGAGGTAGATCGGGCAAAAGTTGACGTCATAGCAAAGCTGCCTCTGCCAACTTCGGCCAAAGAAGTTAGAAGGTTTCTTGGACATGCCGGTTTCAACCGGCGGTTCATTAAAGACTTCTCCAAAATCACCAACCCTCTCTGTATGTTATTAGAAAAAGATCACCCTTTTCTATTCTGTGATGATTGCAGGGTAGCGTTTGAGGAGCTGAAATAGAGGCTGGTCACAGCACCAATCATTCTTGCCCCCAACTGGGAGCAACCTTTCGAGCTAATGTCTGATGCTAGTGACTACGCAGTGGGGGCACTGCTGGGCCAGCAGAAGGACAAATTGATGCATCCAATCTACTATGCTAGTAGAACGCTGAGTGGAGCCCAACCGAACAATAGGATGACTGAGAAGGAGATGCTAGTTGTGGTGTTTGCATTCGAAAAGTTCTGGTCCTACCTGATAGGATCGAAGGTAATTGTATACACTGACAATGAATCTCTTAGATACTTAATTAGAAAAGAAAGACTCTAAACCACGCCTAATTCATTGGGTGTTGTTGCTGCAAGAGTTTGATCTTGAAATACGTGACCGAAAGGGCATTGAGAATTAATTCACTGATCATCTATCACGACTTGAGGTAGATGAAAACACAATTGAAGTTGACGACATTCTGGAAACTTTTCAAGGTGAGCAACTGCTCGTAACCACCCATCTGGAAGCGCCATGGTGTACGGATTTTGCCAATTACTTGGCCAGTGGTATAGTCCCTCACGACCTTTCTTAAGTCTAGGGGAAGCGATTCTTTCGTGAAAGCCGTATGTACTATTGGGATGATCCCTATATCTTTATAATATGCTTGCATAGCATGATCCGGAGATGCGTCTCCGAAATGGAATAATCTTCTATGTTGCAGGCTTGTCATGCATCGGCTTTTGGGGACACTTTGGAGGAATGCAAAGGTGCTTAAGCCCAGATTTTTCTCGCCGACAGTGTTCAAAGATGCTCACGCATGGGTGAAGGGTTGCAATGAATTCCAACGCACCGGGAACATTCCCCGTCGCCACAAGATGCCCATGAACCCGATTCAGGAGGTTGAAGTGTTCGATGTCTGGGGGATAGATTTCATGGGTCCCTTCGTCAGCTCTTACAGCAATAAGTACATTCCTGTTGCTGTGGACTATGTGTCCAAATGGGTGGAAGCTCTAGTGTTACCCACCAATGATGCAAAGGTGGTGGTGGGGTTTTCCGAAGAAAAACATATTCACCTGCTTTGGGACACCACGGGCGATAATCAATGATGGAGGCTATCACTTCTGCAACAGAGTATTTGAGAAGTTGTTGACAAAATATGACGTGCACTACAAGGTGGATTGTCCTTACCACCTGCAAACTAGTGGACAGGTTGAGGTTTCCAGCAGAGAGATAAAAAGTGTATTAACAAACACTGTAAATGCCACAAGAACAGATTGGGAAAGGAAGTTATATAATGCACTCTGGGCTAATAGAACAGCATTCAAGACACCAATTGGTATGTCTCTATATAAGTTAGTGTTTGGGAAGGCTTGTCACCTACCTGTAGAACTTGAGCATAAAGCGTGGTGGGAACTGAAACAGTTGAATCTAGATATGAAAGCTGCGGGCACGTCAAGAGTCACAGAATTGCATGAGCTTGAGGAGTTCCGACATCTTGCTTTTAAGAGCACAAGGTTGTATAAGGAAAGAATGAAGAGGCTACATGATCATAACATCGTGGAGCGAAATTTAAAATCCGGGGACATGGTATTGCTATACAACTCGAGATTGAGGTTATTCTCAAGTAAGCTAAAGTTACGATGGTCTGAACTATTTCGGGTAGTTGAAGTCTTCCCGTCTGGAGCTATGGAAGTTTCTACTGAGAATGACTCTCACACATTTAGAGTCAATGGATAGTGTTCTAAGTTGTATGTGAGCATGAGCGAGCCTAAGAAAGGGTATGAGCTACAGTTGACCGAACCACAGAGGTCGAGCAAACCTTAATTGTGCTCATCTGAGTCGTGACGAGACATTAAATCATGCGTTGCATGGCAGGCAACCAATGAAAATGTTGTAAGTATAACTCTATTCGTATTTAAAAAAAGTGATCAGATTCTGAGAAGGGCTTAGACCGTAGTTCCACCGCGACTGCAGTCGAGACCCTTCTCTGAACCTAGAGTTTCGTGGTTCCACCACGAAAGCAGTCAAACCGCGGTACTGACCTCCCTCTGAACTTGGTCCACCGCGGTGACCGCGTTTCTGTACAGGTATGATTTTTAAAAAAAATTTCCACCAGTTTTAATTCCCCTATTTTCCCAAAATACCCCCACCTACCCCTAATCCCCCTTCCCATTTCCACCCAATAGCACTCCCCCAACGTTACAATTACTCATTTCTCTCTTTTTTCTCTCTTCTTCTCCTTTTCTTCTATCCACAAACACACTCTCTCTCTCTCGCTCAAATACTCTCCAACTTCACCAAAGCCTTTCCCATCCTCCATCCAAGTATGTTTATCTTTCGTTTTCTTTAGTTTAACTACTAATTTAGTGTAATTTAGTATAGTTTCTTTTAACTTAACCCTAGGTAGCAATAGTTTGATTTCTTATTATAATTGTTGATTCTTGTTGTAGTATATGGTTGTTGTTGTTTCTAGTAGGGTAGTTTGGTGCTTATTTTGTTGTTCCTCCACTATACTTTGGTTTTAGGGATTGTTTGATATTTTGGAGGCCTAGAATTTTTTTGTAGGGTGTGATTATTGCAAGGCCTTATGTTGACCGAATTTGTGGATTTGTTGTGGTATTGTGGGGCAGGCTATGCCCATTACTATTGTGTGGTGTGATATTTGGTGATTTAGGGGCCTCTAATTATTTGAAACATGGTGTATGAGTAAGTGTGGGGTGGTCTAAGTCATTTAGGGCGGCTTTAGTGGATTCTGTGAACTTCACGACACTGCTAGGGGGCTAATGTGAAACAATGAACTAAAAGGAGGTGTTGTTTTGTTGCCATTGGGTGGCAAAGTCTGAGTAACCACCCATTTGGAAATATCTAAGATGAATTTAATGGTTTGATTGAACTCTCTACATGTACTATGGTTCCCAATAAGCAAATGGCCCAGCTCAACAACCTACTTATGATGAGTCTAAGTTCGTCTCGGAACTAGCAGAGGATGATATCAATGTTAAGGCTAGAGAGAACTTCATTCCTGAAATTCAGATTGACCAAGCATCCCTCCGGGCGGAAAAAAGAAGATACGTATAAGGATATTCGGAGAAGGCAGATGGAATTCCTCTTTGATAAGCCTTGTCCGGTCAACAGGATGATTGTAAGGGAGTTCTATGTGAACTGCCTGCTCACCTAGCTCGAGATGTGATTGTGCAAGGTAAAATAGTCCCATCACACCTTCCATATATTCGCCAGGCCTTGCAACCGCATGCGTTCACATGCGATGTTTACTATTACCACGATCGACCGGATATCACGTGGGAGGTTATGATCGAGGCCATTTGTGCTGTGGGCGACCGACTTGGATAAAGGACCAGATCACCTTGGATTCCAACTCTTTCACGCACTTGGCTAAGCACTGGTTGATGGTTATCTGCAGCAGGTTCATGCCATCTGGCAACACGACGGACCTGAACTTCAACAGGGCCCTACTGACATGGTTCTTCATCACTAAGAAACATTTTGCTCCAGCTAAGGTCATTGGTGATGAACTGATCTTGAGAGGACCACTGCTGTCAAAGGGGTTTTACTTCCCTTCTATGGTGATTCATATGTGCTTACGGAAGAACGTTCCCACTAATCCTACTGACGGGACAGTAGCACCTGAAGCACCTTTCCGAGCTTTCCGCATCAGAGTGGACAGGGGCATACAGATGCCAATTGAAATAGATGATAATGATGATGCCCTGATTCCCGTCGCAGACGGTCTACTGACAGTGCTTGACCTTCACGTCACTCCCATCCTGGGGCCAGTTTCTCCTGGTCTTAATCTACTAGGCCAATGCTAAAATCCAAGAAGAAGAGGTTGCGGATCTAGGCACCTAAGCTGGTGGCCTGCACACACGGCTTGATTCCATGTCTCAGAGGCAGGCCCGGTCAAAGAGACGATTCATGTCATGGTTCTGTGCATTGGGGATAGCTTGCAATGTGGACCCTAGTACCGTCTCCGACTCTAATTGAGTCTCAGGGAAGTCATCTTACCCTTCTGTGCTTTAATTTATTGATATACCATGGGGACATGCCATGATTTTTAGTGTGGGGTGGGAGACTTACTTTGCGCATGTGTTTTACTGTATATAGATATTGTGATTGTTGTAGCATAGAAATGTTATTATTATATATAACTGATGGTAGATATATTAGGAGTACCTAACTTGGCCAACGACGGACACTTGTCGACGTGTCTTTTGAGGGTCCAAGTTGGATACATAAAAAAATAAAGGTAGAGGACTCTTCCTGATGACGGACCACTTGGACATTACTCTTGAGGGAAGCAGTTCATGTAGATTTTTAATTTTATTTTATTTTTCTTTTTTAGGTAGTGTATTAAGTCCCCCTTGGTTTTTTTCTTTTGACCACGGTTCTTTTCCAAGGGTTTTTCTTGAACCGAATTATGTAAATTTTCCTTTTGTAGTGTTAGGACTAAGATGGGTAAAAGTCTAGAATGTGACCCCTGATATTCACACCTGTAAACAACTAAAATGAATTTCAGAGTGTAAGGTCTTGGCTTAGTTGTGGACTTGCAAATCTATGCCTTAATTTTGCACATCTTGTCTTGCTTGAACGCTCGTATGTGTGTATTGATAAACTGGTTCTGAATGAGTTACATGTTAAGTGCGTATCAGATCCTTACTTGCATTATGTACTTGCACGCGATACCTAGAACTTGCCCTGTGTGTTTGCAAAGCGAAATAGAAGTTGTTAGGTCTTAGAGATGATTGAGGCATTTCCTTGTGTAAGCCTGTTTAATTGTGAATCCACATATATACATTGCCATTAGTTAACCCCTTTGAGCCTGAAACCTGTTCTTTGATAACCCTATAATGAACTATATCCATGTGTTTAAATAAATGATTGTTTGAACCTACACCTCTTAGAAGCACTTGAATCACGAAAGAGTATACAAAAGTCAAAGTGTGGGGTGGTAGGGAGTTAGCGAAAAAAGGGAATCATGAATGAATAATGATTGCTACACGAGTTTTGTATAAAAAAAGTGAAACAAAGAAAACAAAGCAAAATAATGAAAAGAAAAAAAAAAAGAAAACAAGAAGCCAGTGCACCTGAAGAAACTGGGGGTTACATGTGGACCAAGAATGTGGAGGAATGATTGGGCTGAGCATGGAAACAAAAAAGAAGTATGTATTAAAAATCCTTATGGAGGTTAGTCACTACATCCAAATGTATTCTACCCGTCTTTTAGCCTACATTACAACCAAATAAAGACCTCTTGATCTTTGACTAAAACAGCTCGATTTGTAGAGTACTACACTAGGGGCAAGCTTATGGTGTGTCTGTGTGTCATATGAATGCTCTTTGCTGAGAGTGAGTGAATTCTTTCTATTTTTGGTTCCTTGTGTTGAATATTTTTCTAGTGTGGAACTTCTCTCAGACTTTTGATGTGAGGGGTGTGACTCAGAAAGGAAAAGTAAGTCTTCAACGCTATTAGAGTAACTAGAGTGAGCTTGAGTGTGTCATGGTAGTAGAGTTTGCACCTTGGGTAGGATTGTTGCACTGCTTAGGTTGGTTCGTCAAAATGGCGGGTGTAACATAACTCTGGCTAATGCAGCGAATAGTTAGGCCTAGAAGTGTGGTTTAGCTTGCTCCAGGACTAACAAAGGTTTATGTGTAAGGTGTTGATAATAGGTGAATTTAACTATGTTCAGACCCTAAAATAACAAGCTTCTTGCATAGTTTTGGTAATGAAAGTCATAACAAAATGCTCTTATTAGTTCTGTTCATGATTTGCAGGCTATATATGAATAGGGAAGGCTAGGGAGAACTACTGGAGTCAAAAATGAAGAAAAAGAGGCCAACTGTGAAATATCCCAAGCGAACCACGCAAAAACAGGTTGAAGAACCAGAGAACTGATTCTACCACGGTTCCACAGCGACCGCGGAAGAACCGCAGTGAGAAACCGCTACAGACAAATTGTGATTCAGAGGAGTTGTTTGGCCGTGGTTATACCGCGAACGCGGAAGAACCGCGGTAGGCGTGCTCATGGCTAGGGGAAGTTTAGGTAAAGCGTGAATTTTAGCCCTAAAACCTATATTAGTCACTAGGTTTCGCACATGTGAGGCAGGTATTGAATTTTTACAGTTTTTGGAAGGAAAAACAAGTGTGAGAAAATAACTTAAACATATTTATTCTCCCTTTTTGGTTTTTATTGTTAGATTATGCTGAATATTAAATTAGTTTGTTTACCCATAGCTATGAGTAGCTGATTTTTCTTTCTAAGGTCTTGATGGAACCAATTTGGGGTTGAACTTCTCGTTTATGTTAATGCAAATTTGCCGGTTTTAATCTATATTTATTCAACTATGTTCTTGTTGTAGTTAAATTACAGGATCCTCAATTAGTTGTGCCTATTTAGTGTACATAACATGGAAAAGAGTGAATATCTAGGTAGTTGTTAAATAACACCACTCCTAAAGTAATAAGAAAAATCTATAATTGCGGGTTTAAAGGCGGGATTAGGAATAGCGAAGCCTTGGATACAATTTTAAAAGAATTGTGATAATTAAAGCTACCTATTGTATCTCAGGAGAGTGCAAGAGTATATTACGGTAATTGCTCGGGAGTACTGTAAGTTGAGTGTTCATTATTGATATAGATGTGTTGGTAAATTTGTATGAAGCATAAACAGAAGGGATTCCATCAATAGGGGAAGTTATTACCTTGGCTTTTCTCTCATTATTGTCTACAACCTTAGTTAGTTGGCTATAGCTTGCTACTTTTCTTCAATCGCAGTTCGTAAAGAAACCTCAAATTGATTCAAAAGTCTTCGGAAGCTGGGTCAGAAGGATTTAATGGGTTTAAATATGGACTCTCTGTGGATTCGACCATGGGCGTAATACTCGGGTTTTATCTGCAACGTCCGCAGAGTCCTTTCTACAGGGCATACTTGGGCGTGATCAACTCATGAGAAACAACCGGATGCAATAGCAAGTTTGAAGCAAGAGAATGAAAAAGCTGATTTAAAGCATAAAAACATTTTTTAAGAAAAGCTCGGAACTAAAGCGAGTTCAGAAGAGAAAAGGAGTGATATAAACTTAAGAAACAGTAGATGAAACATGTTTAGAAAGAACTCGGACAAAGTCCAGTAAAGCAAACAAAACATAAGTTTAAAATTGACGGGGGTTAATTTAGGTGGGTTACCTAGTTGGGTCAGGGGGCAGTTCAAAATGGAATCGGGGTGGTACAATTGGGTGTTAAGGTTGGGTCAATTAGAGAGGTCGATTCGGCTATAATTGAAATAAATTGGGGCTACAAATTAAATTGTCAGTTTTCCCATTTTATTTTATAAAAATAGTAAATATGATTTTGAAAGAAAATTAAAAGTACCAGATCAGCTAGTAATACATAAATATTAATTTAAAAATATCATAACCAATTTTATTGTTATAAAATACTATTAAATCTTAAAATATGCTAGAATTACAATTATATGCAATTTAGCCTTAAAATACCAAATAAATTTATAAAAATATAAAAATTATATTAACTATATTTTAGTATAAATATTGTAACAAAATAAATTATTCACCAGAATTAATGATTTTGAAAATAATTATTGATTTTGTACTACTAAATAGACAGTAAATTGATTTTAAAAATTGAAAAAAAAACACTAGAACACTTCGGCATGCTTATATGTGCATATATATGTTATTTTACAATTATTTTGTTTGTATGCAAATACATAAGAAAAAATTGGGTATCAACAAATACAGTAGGCGAGCCGGCAAAGCTCCGATAGACAACTATACATCCAAAACTAAAAACCGACAATGCCACATATAATCCAACTAGACATACTGTCCACAAACCTCTAATCGCAAGATAACTGTACAAAGACGGGACTGAGCCACGTAATACCCATATACATATATATATATATATATATATATATATATATATATATACAAACATATCATACCAAAATCAAAAGCAGCTCCGAATTAAATGGAGCACACCGACTCTCGCTGGTCTGATATCCTAAGAAGGGGGACCGTTAGCTTGCTTACCTGCATCTGCGGGCATGAAATGCAGGCTCTGGGAAATAGGGCGTCAGCACGAAAAATGTACTTTGTATGTAAAGCATGAAAACTAGTACATAACATAAATATATGAAACATGGAATATAGAAACACGCCTTTAAATATGAATAACTTTGTAAATTCTTAGACGTTTTTAACATCATGCACATGCGTATAAATGTCATGTCATGCATAGGCATGGGTGTACATAATATCAATCAAGCCACTCAGGGCATACCATCATATCGTCTCGGTCACTGTGGGCACATCATCAACATATACGAGCTGCTTAGGTGGTGGTGCGTACATAAAGCCATAACCTTTTCCCATATTCCGTATACATATATATCTGAGTCATATTTCAGCCAATGTGGGCAATATCATCATTATATACCGGCTAATCAGGTGGTGGTGCGCATATAATGTTGTATCCTTTTTCCCCTATCCCATATAAATATAATATACATATATATGCGAATATAACACTATCTATTCATGGGTCAATACACACGTATAAATGGGTAAAATGCATGTAAAATACGTAATAATTTCAGTACTTCCTTCGGATAACCTTTTTCAACTGCGTATTATTCGCAGACCCATGAACAGAAGATAATAATAATTCTCATAGGAATCAAGTATATAGACAACCCTAGCATTTATTTGAATAGAGTAATTTATGAAAACTGTCTATTTGCTCGTTTATTCTGTATAACTTGGACCATGCCAAAAGAAAAAAGGGATGATCTTAACATACTTGAAGTAGGAAAACTCCGTATAATATTTCGTTGGAAACCTTCCTGGATTAAACTTAGAACCCGAAAATAGGATTAAGCTTATGCTTTTGAAACTCTCGAAAGAAAACTACTCCTCCGTCTTGAAGCACTGAACGAGCGAATGCAACTTCAATTTCAAGCTTCAAACTTCTTTCAAAGAAAGAATGTACTTTCTTGCCCTTTTTTTAGGAATGATTTCGTTACTCCTTTTTTAAATTAAAAATGTAGACTTAGACATATGATTTCTATTTTGGAATAAGGCTGGAAGTGGCCCGGTTCGGAATCGGAATCGGACCGGAACCGCGGTTCTGGCGGTTTCGGCGGTTCCGGTTCCGCGGTTCCGGGTCTGGCGGTTCCCCGGAACCGTGATAGAGCGGTTCCACTCGCTAGAACCACGGAACCGGAACCGCCAGAACCGGAACCGGACCGGTTCAGGCGGTTCCAACCGGTTCCAAACGGTTCCGCAATGTTTGAAATTTTAAATAAAAAATTTTTTTTTAAAAAAAATTCGGACCGTTGCGGAACCGTTTGGAACCGTTTGGACCCGTATGGAACCGGATCGGTTTAGGCGGTTCCATCCGGTTCCAACCGGTTCCCAACGGTCCGGATTTTTAAAAAAAAAATTTTTTTTTTAATAATTTCAAACGGCTCTTTTTCAAAATTAGCCGTTTGGAATTTTCAAAGATAGCCATTTCACCCCCCCAAACTTTAATTTAACCCCAAACTTTATATAATTACACAATTTCCCATTTCTCAACTATAAATACCCCCTCATTCTTTCATTTTAATTCACCAATTCATCAATATATCTCAATCTCTCTCAAGCTCTTTTTCAATCTTTCTAGTGCAAGTGCTTAATTTATTGTTGCAATTTCGTGAAACATTGTGAAGTTGTTGAATTGAAGTTTTCAAGTGTTCGATTTCAACGATTTTCAATTTTCAAGAAGTTGTTCGTCAATCCGGTAAACTCGTTTCAACTCTTACGTGATTAGAATATTTTTGTGTGTTGTTATTTTGCTTAATTATAATTAATATGCCATTTTTATTGAAAAATATGTTCGGAAAAGGAAAAAATAAAACCGGTGAAAGTAGTCGCCAAAATACTACCCCTCCCCCGGCTCCCCGACCTAGAAAAGATAAACAAGTTGAAACTAGTAGCCAACCTAGAAATACTAATGAAAACTTTGGAATACTTGATTGTAATCAACCG
The DNA here is from genome assembly GCA_034376525.1 of Nicotiana benthamiana. Classification (NCBI taxonomy): domain Eukaryota; kingdom Viridiplantae; phylum Streptophyta; class Magnoliopsida; order Solanales; family Solanaceae; genus Nicotiana; species Nicotiana benthamiana. The sequence goes on along the minus strand of CM067338.1, from coordinate 123,574,593 downwards.
TGTTTTCAATTTAGCGATGTTGATTTTCTACATGATGTAGCAGTCGGATAGAATAGATGATGATATTATGAATATGCTTTATCCTAATGCACCAATATTAGAGGGAAATGAGGATGATGATGATGACGAAACCCAAGCTCCGGTAGATTTAGATGATACACCTACTAGTCCTGCTACTAATGAACCGGAACACCCACCCGTACAAACTCCCACTTTTAGTAGAAAACCTCCTAAACGTTCAGAAACTTCATTAGTTTGGCAATTTTTTATTCAACTAAGAGAACAAAATAAGGCTAAGTGTAAATCTTGTGGGAAATTACTTGTGCATAGGTATACTGGAGATCGTAGCGGCACAGGTAGTTTAGTTAAACATATAAAATTACACCCTAGCGATAAGGCTAGATATATCCAATTGAAAGCGCAACAAGAGGGGAGGACAAGTCCTGAAACAACTGTTAACCCAAGTACTGGTTCTAATATACTTCAACCAGGAATAAACACAGTCACCGGAGGTATATTGTATTACGATCCAAATAAGGATCGTGAAGAACTAGCTAAAATGATTACTGTTATGTGTTTGCCTTATTCTTTTGCTTCTAATCCTACTTGGATTCATTATATTAGAAGAGTATTTAATCCTACATATAAAGGTTGGCCTCGCGCCACAGTTATGGCCGACATTTATAAATACAAGCATGAATATGAACAATACTTGCGTTATTTATTTACCCATATAAGTAATCGTATGTCTATTACAACTGATATTGGTAGAAGTGGAAATGATTGTGATTATCTAACCGTAACCATTCATTGGATAGACGAAGACTGGACAATGCAAAAACGCATTATTGCATATAGAATTATTAATTCACGGCACACGGGTAAGTTTATTGCTAGCACTGTTTCAGATGTATGTAGATATTTTTGTTTTAGTGATAAAATAATGTCAATTTCCATGGATAACGCTAGTAGCAACACTAATGCAATAGGTATTTTAACTAGAACACTTAATCCTGCTTTTACAAATATTTTTCATGTTAGATGTATATGTCATATTTATCATTTAATTGTTGGTGATGGTATGAGAATTTTAAACATAGAAATTGAAAAGGTTAAATTCGCTCTTAATTGGCTTTTTTATTCAAACCGTAGAAGTAGACTTAGAGAATATTTTAAAAAATGTGACGAATATGGCCTTAGAGAAAGAAAGGTACCTAAACCTTGCCCGACTAGGTGGAACTACATGTACGAAAGTTTAGTAGTGGCGTACGAATATAGAAACCCAATTAACGCTACTTATAATTCTCGGGATTGTGGAGAGGAAGATAATGACATTTTTAACTAATCAAGATTGGACTAACGTTAAAATTCTGTTAGATTTTTTAGAACATTTTCATATGGCTACAAATGCTTTATCTGGCCAATACTATCCAACTATTTCTAACTATTTTGTATATATTGCCACACTTGCTAATTTATTTGTTGATTTTAACGAGGGAGGGGAAATTTATGAATATGCAATAACAGAAATGAAAAAGAAGTTTAAAAAATATTTTTTTCCAATCCCTCCTATATATGGTGTGTCTGTTATGCTAAATCCTACTATGAAATAAGGAGGACCTCACTTTTGGTATTCTAGTATTTATCAAGCTTTAGATCTTGATGAAGAAGAAATGGCTACACTATCTGATATGCAAGCATCAATTAAAGTGAATGCTCAAACTGTTTATAATGCTTATAAACAGGCATTAGAGCATGCTAGGCCAAATATTCCAACCCCAACTTCGTCCACATCACAGGCGTCTAAAAGAGTTGCTGGGTTAACAGCTCTTAAATCGTGGACTGAGTTCAGGGGTACTCAAGTGGAAAATGTAGATGATATTTCCCATCTAAATGAGCTTCAAGTTTATTTGTCGCAGGGATTAGAGAATGAGAATCCAAACGGCTCCTTCGACCTTTTGGATTGATGGAAGACAAGGGAAAAGTATTTTCCCGTTCTTGCAAGGATGGCTCGGGATGTTCTGTCGATTCAAGCGTCAACTGTTGCATCGGAGAGCATTATTAGTCAAGCAGACTACAAATAGGTGATCATAGAGCGTCGATGCGGGACAGCTTGAAAAAATCAGTGTTATTCCGAGATTGGATCCGCTCTGAAAGAAGGAACTTTGGGCTAGCTGAATCTCAACCAGAAATAGATGAGTGCTATGAAGAAATGCTAGCAGAACTTGCTCAGGAAGCAACTTCACCCGGAAGTGGAGATGAACAAGCTTCATTTCCACCACCGCCAACACAACCACCTCCAAACCTTGAAGGTTTTATGAGATTTGTTAGAAATAATGCATAAATTATTATGTAACTTGTACATTGGCATGTCTTCTTTTAGTTTTTTTCTCTTTTAATGGTGGTATTAGTACCATGTTGTGCTCATTCCATTGGGGAAAGGAAGACTAAGAAAGATATGCCATTTTGGTCAATAAATATGCTTTTTATCATATCCTTGAATATCTTTGTCTCAATATTTTTTTTGTCTTTACTTCTATATCAATCCTTGAATATTTATATAACATATAATATATAACATACAACACATAATACTAATGACAACATTCTTTTATCAATATGTACTACTTATATAAAATTTATACTAGTTACTAACTACTACACAATATATACTACTTAAATACAATATATACTACTTAAATACAATATATACACCACTTATACACAATATATACTAATTACCAAACACAATATATACTATAATTAATAACATAGTACACCATATAAAAATATATTCTACAATATACTAATCACTACTATACAAGATATTGATTTTAAAAAAAAATAACTCGGAATGCCGGGAACCGCCTGGAACCGCCAGAACCGCGGTTCCGGAACCGCCAGAACCGGAATCGGGCGGTTCCGGAACCGCATGGTAGCGGTTCCGGCTCCGGAACCGCCAGAACCGAAACCGCTTGAACCGCCAGAACCGCAGAACCGGAACCGCCAGAACCGGAACCGCAGATCCAAATAGACCCAGAACCGGAACCTGATACAACCTTATTTTGGAACTTAAAGGGCATTCTGATTTCTTCTGAATAAACATGGAGCAAAGTAAGTCTTGCTTCAAATATTTATTCATCAATGGCAGCCACCCCCTCATAATTAATATGATGTATTTCCTTATGTAGTGGCCTTCTGCCACGTTTTCTTGAGGTAGGGGGATTTTATCTTATCCACTTATTAGTTAATTGGATAATGTCCTGTTATCCATTAATAAATTAATTACCTTCATAATTTTAAAACTATCACAAATTATTTAAAATTCTATTATTTTAAAAATATACTTTATATATTATACTATCATGGTCATATGGCACCTTGCGTGGTACTAGTTCATAATTATCGAGTATTATCGCTTGACCCGTATTTTATTTCAAATTGGCTACTTTTAATGAAACTCGTTTCCTTTAATTTGTGTATTCATTTATTCTTCATAACACTTATTAATCGCTTGTTATAAATAGTGTAAGTACGTTTATGTCATCCCCGAGTCTATGTCGGTTAACTGAAAACGAAATTTTTAACATACGAAAACGTGAGATGTAACATCATTCCCCTCTTAGAAACATTCGTCCTCGAATGTTCAACTCCCCGTGATCTATATAACTTTGGAAAGGTCAACTCTATAACAACACCACTACCAACTTTCCCTCGTAGAAGCATAAACATCCATGATTATGAATAACGACAATGGTCTCACATGACCAACGATAATAAGCAACACAAGAATTTATACTTGTACCTTAAAGTTATGACGTCTCAGTCAGACCCTTCTCATGAGGAGGAAATAAATAGGAATATCTAGACTTCATGCTCGCTAGGCCTCCTAAGTCACATCTTCCACATTGTAGTTTCTTTAAAGTACTTTTACCGAAGCTATGTGTAACGACCCCAACCCGGTCGTGATGGCACCCAACACACTACTAGGCATGGCCCACCACTTATAACAATTGCTCTAATTATTTATACAAGTAATAATAAAGCCATTTAAGTCAAAATCTGTAATGCTGATACAAATACGGAAAACTCTAACAAAAAACTGAAACAGCCCAACTAGGACCCGGTGTCACGATCATGAGCCTCTAACGACATAATAATATCCTACTACAAAGTCTGTCTAACACTGATAATGCGAAATAAAGGATAAAGATAGAGAGGAGAATCATCGGCTGCGAACGCCCTGCAGCTACCTCAAATACTCCCGAAAGAACTCTAGATAAGCTGGAATCACTCAGCCTGAGACTGCCCTAGATCTGCACAAAAGGTGCAGGGAGTAAAGTGAGTACTTCCAACTCAGTGGTAAAAGACATAACTAAAGTGTGAAGGTAAGAAAACACAGAAAATGCACAAATTACTCTATGTCTAGCAGTTCATATCCGAAACAGTGGAAAAAGTACACAACAAATAATATAGTTAAGAAGTAATGCATGATAGAATGCAACACATATAACGGTACACTCCAGTACCCGCTGCAGCGTGCAGCCCGCTCGACTTATTTAATATTGACGGCGCTCACTGGGGGTGTGTACAGACTCCGGAGGGGCTCCTACAGCCCAAGCGCAATATTAACCAGATATTGTCATAAAAATGATCTCCGCCTCAATATCAATATATATAATCGCTACGGCGTGTAGCCCGATCTATATCAAGAAATCATCCATACTACAGGACCCCCATCCATCTCAGTCAAACAAGTCCAAAGCTAATCGGGCGTGACACACTATAGGGACCTCAGCCCTCATATCCTTTCTAATTAAGGTTCATGTATAAAACATAATTATTATATTATTTTTAATATTTGACAATGTGACTGAGAAATTATGTTATACACACAAGTGAAGAAAACATATAAACAATCCCCAAAGGATACTACACGTCGGCCGGCACAAGACCCCAAATACGGCGATACGCCCAATTCACAATAACAAGGTATGCGTTTTAGTCACCAATATAGTATAATTTAACACTCGGGATGGACTAACTCTCAATCCCCAATAGTATACGACCCCGCACTCATTGTAGAATGTGTGTCACGCCTCAATATAGCGTTACGATGTGAAAATATGGGATTTCAAACCCTCAGAGTAGCAGTTACATCACTTACTCACCTCTAGCCGGCCGAAAACTAGCTAGCAATATCGTTTCCTCTCGAATCGACCTCCTCGCATGTTGAATCTGGGCAAACAACAACGAATATATTACAATAGGCTAAGGGAATATAACCCAATCGAAAAAACTCGAAAAATATCGAAAATGATGAAATCTGCAAAACCCGATCCCCGGGCTCACTTCTTGAAATTCAAAAATATTAACACCAAAATGTTCCTTATCTCGACACGAGTCTATACATAGAAAATTCATCAAAATCGGAGTCCAAATGCTCCCTCAAAATCCAATTTCTCATTATGAAAACACAACCCCTAGTTCTTCCCTTTTTACTCCAATTCCATTAATTTAGGTGTTGAAATCATAATTAGATGTTAGTTTCCAGGCCATAGGACTTACCTCCAATCGATTACCAGTCAAAACCTTCTAAATTCCTCATCAAAATCTCCCAAGGTTACTTAGCAATGGTGGAAAATAAACTTGGTTTGCGGATGAAATATTATTAAAACCCTTCTGTCTGCCCAGTTTTTACTCTATGCAATCACATCCTTGCTATTGCAATAGCATAGCACAAATTTCCGACCTCCATATTTCCTCTTATGCGATCGCACTCAACCCTATGCGATCGCATAGCACAAGCCTCAGCCAGGGGCCCCAGCCCCAAATACACTACGGGATCGCACTCCCCCTTATGCGAATGCACAGGCCAATGTTCCACACGTATGCGATCGCATAGAACAAATTTGAACACCTTCAAAAACCTCATATGCGATTGCAACGCAACCTATGTGATCACATAGAGTAAATTCTCTGCAACACTTAAGCTATTTTCTGCAACTCCCAAAGGCCAAAATTGGTCCGTGTGACCACCCGAAAAAACCCTGAGACCCCCGGGACCTCAACCAAAAGTGACAACCCATCCTAAAACATCTCACAAACATGTTCCAATAATAAAAATACATTTAACAACACAAGAATCATCAAATTACAACGGATTGAAGCCTAAGTTAAACTAAAACTTCCGAAACTTGAATTTGATCAAAAACTCGACCTAAACACCTCCGAATCAGTTGAAATTTCTCACACACATCAAAAATTACCTAATGAAGCTAGTGAAACTCCCGAAATTCCATTTTGACCCTGAGATCAAATTCTCACCTATCATCCGGATATCGCCAAAATACTAAGTTAGCCAATTCAAACCCAATTCTACACCGAGCCCCCAAAATTAATTTCGATTAATCTCCAAAGCCTTATATCATCCCCCAAAGCTAACTGAATCATAAAAATTCATTCAGAGCCCTACAACTCACAAGTCAACCTCCGGTTGACTTTTCAAACCAACCATTCCTTAAAGAGACTAATTGTCTCATTTCCAATCAAACTCTATCCAAATTATTTCAAATTCACCAAACACTTAAAATGAAAAATGTATAAGCATTAAACGGTGAAAACATGACAGAAACACATGAGACGACGGGTCGGGTCATCACATCCTCCCTAACTAAAACAAACACTCGTCCTCGAGCGGGTCAAGAAACATACCTGAAGTCTTATATAGGTGCGAGTATCTGCTCTGCATCTCCTGATCGGTCTTCCAAGTGGCCTCCTCCACGGTCTGACCTCTCCATTGAACCTTCACCGAAGCTATATCCTTTGATCTTAATTTCTAAACTTGTCGACTAAAAATAGCCAGTGGCTCCACAACATAAGTCAAATCCTTATCCAACTGAACTGTGCTAAAGTCCAAGACATGAGATGGGTCTCTAACATACTTCCGACGCATAGACACATGAAACCCCGGATGAACGCCTGAAGCTGGCTGGCAAAGCAAGCACATAGGCCACTTCCCCAATCCCTCTAACCACCTCAAAGGTCCGATGAACCGCGGACTCAGCTTCCTTCTTTTCAAACCTCATCACACCCTTCATGGGTGAAACCTTCATTAAGACCTTCTCACCCTCCGAGTAACATACATCCCAAACCTTTCGGAACGCGTAACTCTTCTGACGCGATTGAGTTGTACATAGTCTCTCCTGAATCACCATTACCTTCTCTAAGGCATCCTGGACTAAATCTGTCCCCAACAACCTAGCCTTGCCAGGCTAAAACCAACCGACCGGAGATCTACATCATCTCCTATATAAGTCCTCATACGGCGCCATCTGGATGCTAGATTGATAACTGTTGTTGTAGGCAAACTCTGCCATAGGCAGAAACGCATCCCAGGAACCTCCAAAATCAATCACACAAGCACGCAACATATCCTCCAATATCTGAATAGTACGTTCGGACTCTCCGTCTGTCTGAGGATGAAATACTGAACTCAGCTCCACCTGAGAACCCAACTTGTGCTGAAAAGTCCTCCAAAACTGAAAAATGAACTGAGTACCTCTATCCGATGCAATAGAAACTAGAACACCATGAAATCATACAATCTCACGAATAAAGATCCCTGTCACCCGCTCCGAAGAGCATGTGATACACAGTGGAATGAAATACGTGGACTTGGTCAGCCGATCCACAATGACCCAAATCGAATCAAACTTCTGTTATGTCCAAGGAAGACCACTCAAGAAATCCATAGTAACTCTTTCCCCTTTCCACTCAGGAATAACCATCTACTGAAGCAGACCGCCCGGCTTTTGATTATCATATTTTACCTGCTGACAATTTAGACATCAGGCCACAAATCCCACAATGTCCTTCTTCATTCTCCTCCACCAGTAATTCTGTCTTAAGTCTTGGTACATCTTCGCGGCACTCGAATGGATGGAACACCGAAAACTGTGGGCCTCCTCAAGTATCAAATCTCTAAGCCCATACGATGGGCACACAAATCCGGCCATGCATTCTCAACACACCATCGTCATCTACAGTCACATATCTAGCATTTCCGTGCTGAACCCTGTCCTTGAGGATAAGCAAATCAGGATCATCATATTAGCGCTCTCTGATGCGATCATACAAGGAAGACCAAGAAACCACGCTCGCCAACACCTGGCTAGCTCTGAAATATCTAACTGCAACAACCGATTGTCCAAAGCAAGAACATCAACTGCAAGGGGTTTCTCCACAACTAGAATATACGCCAAACTCTCCAGACTAACTGCCTTTCGGATCAAAGCATCGGCCACTACATTGGCCTTTACTGGATAATCCTTAAGTAACTAAAGCCACCTCCGCTGCCTCAAATTAAAATCTTTCTGCTTGAACAAGTGTTGGAGACTACGATGATTGGTGAACACCTCACAAGATACCCCATATAAGTAGTTCCTCCAAATATTCAAAGCATGAACTATAGCAGCCAACTCTAAGTCATGAACAGGGTAGTTCTTCTTATGGATCTTCAACTGCAAAGAAGCATAGGCAATCACTCTACCCTCCTACATCAATATACAGCCAATCCCGACTCTCGAAGCATCACAATAAACTATGTAAGAAACTGAATCTAATGGCAAGACCAATACTGAAGTTGTGGTCAAAGCTGTCTCGAGCTTTTAAAAACTCTTCTCACACTCATCTGACCAAAAAACGGAGCACCGTTCAGCGTCAACTTGGTCAAGGACGAAGCAATAGATGAGAACCACAAAATGGCGATAATAACCCACCAAACCGAGGAAACTATGAATCTCTATGGCCAAGGATGGTCTAGGCCAACTCTGAACCACCTCAATCTTCTTTGGATCAACATGAATACCATCACTGGACACTACGTGTCCGAAGAAGGCCACAAAACTAAGCCAGAAATCACACTTGGAGAACTTGACATACAATTTCTCCTCCCTCAATCTCTGCAATACCACTAGCAAAAGCTCTATGTGTTCCTCCTGAATACGCGAGTATACCAAGATATCATCAATTAATACAATAACAAATGAATCCAGATATGGTCGAAATACATTGTACATCAAATATATAAGCGCGGGTGGGGCATTGGTCAGACTGAAAGACATAACCAGAAACTCATAGTGTTGAAGGCAGTCTTAAGAATATCTGAATCCTTGATCTTAAACTAGTGATAACCCGAACGAAGATCAATCTTAGAAAACACCCTCGCTCCCTAAAGCTAGTCGAATAAATCATGAATGCGAGGTAGGGGATACTTGTTATTCAGTGTTACTTTATTCAACTACCTGTAGTCAATGCATATTCTCATTGTGAAATCTTTCTTCTTCACATTTAACATAGATGCACTCCATGGTGACACACTCGGCAGAATAAACCCCTTTTCTTAGGAGCTCCTGAAGCTGATCTTGCAATTCTTTCAACTCCACTGGTGCCATATGATAAGGCGGAATAAAAATGGGATAGGTGCTCGGCACCAGGTCAATACCAAAATCAAAGTCCTTGTCCGGGGGAATACCCGACAGGTCTGCAGGAAATACATCAGGGAAGTCCCTCACAACGGGAACAAAATCTATACTGGGAGCCTCAGCTCTGACATCACGCACGAAGGCCAAATATGATAAACAACCCTTCCCCACCCATCGCTGGGATTTCAAGAATAACATAACCCTACTAGGGACATAATCCGTGATACCATGCTACTAGATCTTAGGAACATCCGACATAGCCAAGGTGACTATCTTTGTATGACAGTCTAGAATAGCATGACCCGGGGATAACCAGTCCATGCCCAGGATAACATAAAAGTCTACCAAGCTCAAGAGCAATAACTCAACTCGGGCATCAATACCTCCAATAGAAACAAAACATGACCAATATACATGGTCCACAACAATAGTATAACCCACCAGGGTAGATACGTACACAGGTAAGGCAAGACAACCTCGGGTTGTACCCAAATGATGAGAAAAATATGAAGGCACATAGAAATAGGTAGAACCGGGATAAAATGAAATAGAGGCATCTCTATGGCAGACTAAGATAATACCTGCAATAACAGCATCAGATGCAAGGGCGTATGTCCTTCTTAGGGGGCATAAAATCTAGCCTGGCCATCGCCACCTGATCGGTCTCCGCCCCTAGGGCGACCCCTGGCTACCTAGCCTCCCCTCCTCTCTAACAGGCCTGGTGTTGAAGAAACCGGAGCAGAAGGCAAGGGATGATCCCTCTACTGAGATTGACTACCACGACGTCGAAGACATTGCCTCCTAATATGGCCATACTCGCCACACTCGAAACATATACCAAATGCTGGAGAAGGGGACTGATGGGAACCCCTCGCACCAGAATGACCAGCCGATGCGCCCTGCACAGAAGAACCCTAAGCTAAAGGGGAATGTGAAGAGCTATGAGCTGGTAGAGAACTAAGTGAAGACTGGCCCTACTGATACCCCTGATGACCACGGCCTGCAAGCGCCCTACGATACTCGGGACGATCTGACTGATAAGTCCTTAAAGAACGACCTCTGCCCTGCTGAAACTGGCCCCTAGACGGAGCACCACTGAAGCTGCCTAATCCTCGAGGCCTCTTTGCCTCCCTCTCATCTCTCTCCTAACGGTGATCCGTCTCAATATCACGAGCAATATCCACAGCATCCTCAAAGGTATGGCCCAGAACACTATCTCAGGTCATCAGAATACAGATGGGATAGGTGAGTCCATCCACAAATCTATGAATCCTCTCCCGATCAGTCGGGACCATCAATTGATCATATCGAGCCAACACTGAAAATCTCACCTCATACTGAGTCATGGTCATATCTCCTTGACGAAGGTACTCAAACTCTCTACGCAGCTCCTCTCTCTGAGACTGCGGTACCCACTTCTCCAGAAAAAAGAGTGGACAACTCCTGCTATGACAAAGGCGCTACACCTCTCGGCCTACGCCGCTCATAAGCCTCCCACCAAGTGAAAGCTGCTCCAAAAAATGGAAAAGTAGTAAATGATACCGAGCTCGACTCCAAGATCCCTACGGTCCGCATTATACGTCGACACTTGTCGAGAAAACCCTGGGTGACCTCGCCCGGAACACCACTAAAAGTAGGAGGTGAAAACCTGCTAAACCTCTCAAGACGACGCTGCTCATCGTCTAGCACAGCTGGGATCACATCATACTGAACTGCGGCAACCGAGTGAACTGGGCAACCTACTGAACTGGTGGTGCCTCTACTGTCTGCAAACCCTGCACTGCCTGCTCAAGCATGCAAGCAGCGCGTGACTGATTGCCTCCCCCAGCCTGCGAAGTAGGTTCTGCAGTAGTGGCTGAGATGGCATGAGCTAGGCCAGTGGAGACTGATAAAATCTAAGCTAGGGCCTCCTGAAGGCCCCGAATCACAATAGGCACAGTTGGTGCCTGAACAGGTGTTGCTGGAGTCTCTACAGCTGGAGCCTACTCCTGAGCCAGGGCAACTGGTGAGTCAACAGGTGCTACCCCCCCGACTCCTCCTCGACCACAACTCCATTTACGACCTCTGGTGTACTTAGTAGGTGGTATAGGTGGTCATCTTCCACGTCCGGTAGCACGAGTTCTCGCCATCTGTGAGTGAATAGAATACAAAATTTAGTTCACGGATCAACAAAGTTGCACGATAAGAATTCTAAGAATATGAAGTTTCCCAAAGGTTCTACAGCCTCCCGAGGATAAGTACATATGTCTTCGTATTAATCCGCGAGACTCTACTAAACCGGCTCATGACTCGCGAGACCAAGTAACCTAGGCTCTGATACCAACTTGTCACGACCCCTACCTGGTCATGATGTCGCCTGGCACACTACTAGGCAAGCCCGACCATATATTACAATTGCTCAAATTATTTATACAAGTAAACATAAAGCCATTTAAGTCAAATCTAAAATACTGATAAAAATACGGAAAAATCTAACAAAATAGCCCAACTAGGACCTAGTACCACGACCATGAGCCTCTAATGATAGAATAGTATCCTACTAAAAATTCTGTCTAACATTGATAATGCGGAAATAAATGATAAATATAGAGGGAAGAATCATCGGCTGCGAACGCCCTAAAGGTACCTCAAATACTCCCAAAAAGAACTCTGGATCAGCTGGAACCACTCAGCATGAGACTGCCCTGGATCTGCACACAAGGTGCAGGGAGAAAAGTTAGTACTTCCAACTCAGTGGTTGTCGATACCCGATTTTTCCGTATATATATTTTATCGCCAAAATACTTTTAAAATATTATATGTATGCATATATAAGTAGTCCGTGGAACTTTGGTATTTTTATTTAATTTTTGAGATTTTTTAAAATCAATTTACTACATATTTTTGACAGTACGAAGGCCAAAATTATTTTCCAAATTATTATTTTTAGTGCATAACGTGCTTCACTCCCATATGTACAAAAAAATATAATTTATGAAATATTTTCATATTTATTACAGACTTATTTGGAATTTTTAAGGTTAATTGCACAAAATTACAATTATAGCCAATTTCATAATTAACTGTGTTTCATAGTTATAAAATTATTTCTATTATTTTTTGCATTAGTATGTATATGTTATTAATTAGTTTTGTGTTTTAATTTTGCTTGTTATATAATTTTTGCTATTTTATATAATTATTTGGGGAAAATTGGCTATTCAAACATTAGCTAGATTTATTTAAAATATAGCCCAAAATTAACCCCTACCTCACCCCAATTTATTAAACTAATTCAATAACCCATACCCATTAGTTTTCCTGATCCCCCTCTAATTTATTCTCATCCGTTGATCAAATAAGATCAACGGCCCAAATCTTATTACCTTAATTAAAATCAAATGACCCCCCCCCGAAACCCTCATTTTTAACAGATCAGTCTCTCTTTCTCTGGGCATTTGCTCTCTAGAACCTTCTGATTATCTCCTTCTTCTACAATGAAGACCATCTCCTCTCCGGCCCTACTCCTCCCTCACTTCAGTAGCCTTGGAGTACTTGTATCGTTGTTTTCTCTCTAAAGCTTCAAGCCCAGCAACTTCCGCCATGAAAGACGGTCGTTGAAGCTTCATTTGGGTTTGTTTCCGGCTTTTCTCTTATGGTTTTTGTCCGATGATGCCTTCTATGGCATTATACGCGAGTTTCACGGCCAGGTTTCTCATTTTCCTAATTTATTCCGCAAACCCTAATTTTTTGCCTAAATCTTTTTGGTCTCTGTCTCTTAAATTTCCATTGGTTTTAGCATTTGTCTTCTGCACTTCCTATTACCTGATATCTTTGATTATTCGAGTTTTAAACGTTTTGGTTCCTTTTCTGAAACTAGGATTTCTTAACCCCTTTCGAAAACACTTTACTTTTCTGATTTTTGACTACTAATCCATAACCATCAGTACTACTTCTAAACATTTTGTTAATATCTGATGAAAACCCTAACCCTACATGTTTGTATCTGTATTTGCCTATTTGCATATTATTCTGGCTTCTTCGTTGAGTTTCGTGTTCTTTGCTTTAATTTTGTTGCTAGTGTTTCATTTCCCCTACCATGATGTGTTCTTCTCTTACGGTTTCTGGATGTTTATATGGTGATTTTATATTGATTCTTAAAATCTCTCTTCAAGACTGTGATTACTGTCCTTATATTGTGATTTTGTGTATTCTCCTTATAGTTTGCTATTGATTTCAAATTTCTTCCTCAATCAGTGGGACACATTCCTCAATTAATAACTGATCTCCTTAGTTTTCAATCCCACTCATTAATTCGAAAATTATTTTTCGGAATTAAAGTGGTATTTTTTCCTTATATGTGTGCACAAGTATATTGATTTATTTCTTTAACATGTTTCCCTGGTTAAGTGTCATGCACATAGTCTTCATTGTATACCTTATACTATTTTTGTTTCCTTATGTGACCATGCCATACTTTGTGATTCCTTTCCTTTTAAAATGACTGCTTATTACCGTTTGACTATGATTCCTTAATTAAAGGGGAGTCCATATACTTATTTGATTATGACTGATACTCAGTTCCTTTAATATGGATTGATACCGTATTAGTTTACTCGTTTTCAGTACTATTAATACTCATCACCTTTCTCTTTGAACACAAAAAACACACACTGCTCTCACAATCTCAGACTCTCTGAATTTTCTCTTTCTCTTCTATTACTCTACTCTCTCATTATCTTATTTGAACACTCAATCGGCTAATGCCAAGATTGAGTAGCCTGGGTTGATTACATTACACCACAGGTTCTTATTGTTTGTCTACTTGGGTTTGTTGCTACTACTATTCTCATATTGCTAGTGCTATTCCCACATTGTTATTGCTATTCTCATATTGCTACTACTATTTTCATACTGGTATTATTCTCTCTGTTGCTTACACTCTCTGCTCACCTTATTCCTCTGTGCATTGTCGTTATTGAGGTTTATCACTTGCAACTGGTATGTCACCCTTTAAGATACAGTATCCACAACAACATGTTTCTACTGGTTTTACATTTCATAATGTTTCTTGTATGCTTTTACTTATGGTTTTGTTGCTCTTTTTGTCACTAGCATGTTACTTACTAGTCAATTTGGTTCAGTTTAACATGCCCCTTACCCCCTTTCTCCTTGTCTCAATATATGTTTTCCTCTTCCATGTGCACTACTGCTTGCGTACTTAACATCCCTGAAACCTCTTCTTGAGGTTGATTATATTTGGGGTTTGGTACAGTAAGAATTAAACCCTTGTTTTACAACCATGTCTGATTACTTTCCCCCAACATGTTGTTTGTACACTTTACTTATTTGCTCTTTACTTATTTGCTCCCTTACCCCCTCCCCCATGTCTCAATGAATGTTTACTTTTTCCTTGTGTGCTACTACCATGCATCTATGTCTGCTTGGCTACTTGGTTAACCTAAAACCCTTGTTTGAGGCTAAGCCTGTTAGAGTTTGGTATAGTAAGAGCTGAACTCTGGTTTGCAACCATGGCTGGTTACTTTCAATATGTTGCCTGTGTAAGTAGTTTACTTTGCTTATTTGTACCCTTCTCCTTTGCTCTTATTTGTTTGATTCTCTATTATTCTAAAACATATCAGTCTAAATGATTTCAGAGGAACTTTTCAAACTTCTTCAAAGAAGATTTTTACTGTCTCAAACTTCTCCAACTCTTTCAACTCTTTTCTTAAATTGTCTCAATTTTTTTTTCAATTCTTTCAACTTCTTTCTTAAGCAGTTTCTCAACTGTTTTCAAATCTCTCAATTCTAATCACAATCTCATTCTTAGAGCTTTAGGGTATTCCCCCTTATTATAAGCACTACTTTGGGAGCCTTGGGCACCCATGGAACTCTGATGCACAAGGCAGGCACTTCCATGCTTGCATTTGTCCAATTGGGATATTTTGGGTGCTTGGTATTGGCCAGGGGTTCATACGAACCCTTAGGGAACTTTGCCGCACCCAAGCCTTGGTAATGGCTGTGAAACTCGACAGAAGTGAGGTTGGAGATGCTTGGGCCTGGATGTAGGCTCCCTATAGAATAGCTTCTTCTTTTCTTTCACTGCTGTATTTTTTAAATCACTTGGTCTGTAGTAACATGTATAGAACAATGGGGATTACAATGAAATTGGGGAGGGTTGTGCGTGATTATTAAGGGTATGGGTAGAAAACATGTTTATAGGATTTTACTTATCTATTTGTGTAATAGAAATCATGTATAAGACATTCATCTCACATATAGAAATCCTGTTCTTCGATCTTTTACTTTCATCTTGTTATTTTTATAATCACAATTAGTTAATAATCAATTACTGCCTTGCATTTAGATACCATATTTTTGGGCCTCTATATGCATTAGATATCATGTACTTAGGGTCTTTCTATTTTTTTTTACAACTGTTGAATGCCTCAAAAATTTTGTTAAATAGACGTAAGACTGATTAACAAACTCCTCGTTAAACAAGAAATCATTGCATGCTCACCGTCTTTAATAACGCCTAGGAAAGCTTTAGGCCGGATAAAAAATAAAATGGGCTAATCACCTTCAAATTAATTCGCCTCTATCGAAATTTGTTTGTTTCTGAAGCCCTCTCTATTTTTTACAAAATTGTGCCATATTTTTTAAACCATCTATGCAAAAAGGTTTCTACTGTATTTTCTTGTCCAGATTCGGACCACTATTTCAACTATCTGAGTGTTAATTTCCAAAAGCTCAAAAAGCCTATATGTTTGCTGTTTTTCTTTACGCTTCTGCAATCTCAAAATGCTTTCACGTTTGTTCTTTTACTCCGCCTGTCCAAACTATTTTACTAGGCATTCCAAATGTTTCTAAATGACTTTTGCAGATTTCTAAAAAAACATATGCTGCCTCTTTTAAGTTCTGAGTGTTTTTCTCTTACGTTCCTTTTTTGCAAACTCTCCAACTTCTGTTTTAATTTATGCTCCAGCTTCCTTTTAAAAAAAAAACTCTCTTTAGACCTTACATGTGTTTGAGACGTGCTAATTACGTGTTCGCTTATGCAGGGATATTTAAGCCTTTTATATGTTTAAATGATTTATATGATCCCTTTATTTGCAAGTCCTATTTGTTTTGTATGTCGCTTAGTACTTTTAACCTTTGAACTTAAGGGTTCAAGCTAGTTCCTACCTTATAGGAAAAATGATCTTGAATGCCCTCTAGGATCTATAGGACGGGACGGGTAATAGCACGCAATAAGGGTTCGTGACCAATTCACACGCCTAAATAACCTTTAAGGGGTGGGAAGGGTAGAATATGGAGATAATGACGATGCGATGATATCATAAAGCAACCCCTCTTTGGGAATATGTGCTGGATATTGCATCTAATGATCAATATTGTAGTTAAACCTAGGACCCTTCTCTCTTTTGCTTGCTTTATTTAAATGTTCTTCTTTAATAATGCTTTTTCAAATCAACCCACTCTTTTATTTTGAATTTACGTCCTTCTTTATTCTTTAAAGCTTTTTAAGTTGTATGAATGCTATATTTGTGAACCTTACTTGATTAATTATTTCATCTTTTTTATAGAGTCACGATTAACATGGCCGAGAACAACACTAGTGGATCTTAAGGGGTGCCTAACACCTTCCCCTCGAGATAATCTCAAACCCTTACCCGAACTCTGGTTTTCTTTTCAAAATACTATCTCTTAAGTGTCCTAATGCACTATAATCATTAGGTGGCTACTCTTCCAATTCCACAACCCAATTCCTAAACGGATTATAGATTTGTTTAGCTCATAATGTCGTAAAACTCGATTTCGCTCTTTTAGGGAAAAAGGGGGCGTCGACAGTGGTAATAGACATAACTAAATTCTGAAGGTAAGAAAACACACAAAATGCACAAAGTACTCTATATTTAGCAGTTCATATCCGAAACAGTAGAAATAGTATACAACAAATAATATGGTTAAGAAGTAATGCATGACAGAAAGGAACACATATAACGGTACACTCCAGGACTCGTTGCGGCGTGCAGCCCTCTCAATTTATTTAATGTCGACGGCATTCACTTGGGGTGTGTACGGACTCCGGAGTGGCTCCTACACCCCAAGCGCAATATTAGCCAGGTATTGGGATAAAATAAGCTTTCGGCCTCAATATCAATATATATAATCGCTACGGCATGTAGCCCGATCCATATCAAGAAATCATCCTCACGACAATGTCCCCTACCCATCTCAGTCAAACAATTCCACAACCAATCGATCGTGACATACTATAGGGATCTCAGCCCTCATATCCTATCCATTTAAGGTTCATGTATAAAACACAGTTATTATATGTTTTTAATATTTGACAACATGATTGAGAATTTATGTTATGCACTCAAGTGAGGAAAACATATAAAAAATTCCCTAAGGATACTACAGGTCGGCACATGGCCCCAAACACGGCAATACGCCCAATTCACACTAACAAGATATGCATTTCAGTCGCTAATATAGTAGAATTTAACACTCGGGATGGACTAAGTCTCAATCCTAATAGTATGCGACCCCGCACCCATTGTAGAATTCGTTTCACGCATCAATATAGCGTTAAGATGTGAAAGTCTGGGGTTTCAAACCCTCAGAGCAACAGTTACATTAATTACTCACCTCTATCCAGCCAAAAACTAGCTAGCAATTCCCTTACCTCTTGAATCGACCTCATCGCGCATCGAATCTGGCCAAACCCACAACGAATACATTACAATAGGCTAAGGGAATATAACCCAATCGAAAAGACTCGAAAAATATCAAAAATCATGAAATTTGCAAAATTCGAGCACCGAGCACACTTCTCGAAAGTCAGAAATTTTTACACCAAAATGTTCCTTATCTTGACATGAGTCTATACATATAAAATTCATCAAAATCAGAGTCCAAATGCTCCCGAATAATCATATTTCTCATTAAGAAAATACAAGCCCTAGTTCTTCCTTTTTTTCTCCAATTCCATGTATTTAGGTGTTGAAATCACAATTTGATGATGTTTCTAGGCCATAGGACTTACCTCCAATCGATTCCCAGTCAAAACCCTCTAAATTCCTCGTCAAAAACTCCCAAGTTTTCTTAACAATGGTGGAAAATAGACTTGATTCGCGGATGAAATGTTCTTAAAACCCTTATGTCTGCCATTTTGGCTCTATGCGATCGCAGCCTTGCTATTGTGATCGCATAGCACCAATTTCCAACCTCCATATTTCTTCATATGCGATCGCACTCAACCCCATGCGATCGCATAGCACAATATTCAGCCAGGGGCCCCAGCCCAAAATACACTACGCAATCGCACTCCCCCTTATGCTAACGCGCAAACCAATATTCCACACTTATGCGATTGCAATGCCACCCATGCAATCGCATAGGAAAAGTGTGAAACCCTTTCAAAAACTCATATGCGATCACATTGCCACCTATGATATCTCATAGAGTAAATTCTCTATGGCACTTCAGCTATTTTCTGCAACTCCTAAAGGCCAAGATTGGTCCGTTTGACCACCCGAAAACACCCCGAGGTCCCCAGGACCTCAACTAAAAGTGCCATCCCATCCTAAAACATATCACAAACATGTTCCAATCATAAAAACACATCCAACAACACAAGAATCATCAAATTATAACGGATCCAAGCCTAAGTTAAACCAAAACTTCCGAAACTTGCATTTGATCAAAAATCGGCCTAAACACCTCCGAATCAACTAAATATTTGCACCCACATCCAAAATCACCTAATAAGGCTATTGAAACTCCCAAAATTCCATTCTGACCCTTGGATCAAAATATCACCAATCAACCGGATATAGCCAAAATGCTAACTTAGTCAATTCAAGCCTAATTCTACATCGAGCCTAAAAAATTACTTCCGATTGATATCATAAGCCTTAAATCATCCCTCAAAGCTAACTGAATGATCAGACATTCATTCTGAGCCCTCTAACTCACAAGACCTATGGTTGATGTTTCCAAACCAACCCTTCCTTAAAGTCACTAATTGTCTT
Source organism: Nicotiana benthamiana (assembly GCA_034376525.1). Taxonomy (NCBI): domain Eukaryota; kingdom Viridiplantae; phylum Streptophyta; class Magnoliopsida; order Solanales; family Solanaceae; genus Nicotiana; species Nicotiana benthamiana. Next base: position 123,555,083 of record CM067338.1, on the reverse strand, counting down.
GTTTCCAACCAAACTCTATCCAAATTACTTCAACTTCACATAACACATAAAATGAAACATGTATAAGTCTTAAACGGGAAAACGGGATGGAAATACATGAGGCAGTGGGTCGGGTCGTTACGCTATATCTTTAGTTTTTTATTTTCAAATATGTCCGTCTAATATAGCAATGGGAGTTTCTTCATATGACAGATGATCTGTGGCCTTAATGTCCTCAACTAACACAATTCTGGATGGGATCTATGACACATTTATGGAGCATGGAAACATGAAAGACCGGATGTATAGACTCCAAGTTCTAACGCAAGTCTAATTCATATACTACCAGGCTTACTTTGCGTATGATTCTTTATGGTCCTATGTACCGAGGGTTAAGTTTTCCTTTCTTTCCAAACCTCATAACATCTTTCAGCGGTGATACCTTTTTGGAATACCCAATCGTCCACCTGAAATCCCAAGTCTCGTCGTCGATTATCCGCATAAGCCTTTTGACGGTCTTGAGCTGCCAATAAACTTTCCTGTATAAGATTAATTTTCTCGATTGCCTGTTGTACCAATTTTGGTCCTACTAACGTAGTTTCCCCAACATCGAACCTCCCTATAGGCGACCTACGCTTTAATCCGTAAAGAGCTTCATATGGAACTATCTGTATACTAGAATGCAAATTATTTTTATATGTGAACTCAATAAGCGGTAGATTATCATCCCAACTACCTTTGAAGTCTATTACACAAGCTCGTAACATATCCTCCGGTGTTTGAATAGAACGTTCAGCGTTCCTGTCTGCTGGGGATGAGATGTTGTACTAAGACTTACTTGAGTCCCCAATCCTTTTTGGAAAGACCTCCAGAAGTTAGCTGTAAATTGAGCTCCACTATCTGAGATAGTAGATATAGGGACAATGTGCAGTTGTACTATCCCCTTAATATAAACCTCGTATAATCCTCTAAGGAATATGTAGTTCTAACTGTCAGATAATGAGTTGACTTTGTAAGCCTAAGGGGTGAGCCTAAGATGAAATCCATATTAATCACTTCCTATTTCCAATTCGGAATCTCCATAGCTTGCAATAACCCACCAGGTTTTTCATGCTCAATTTAACCTGCTGATAGTTAGACACTGAGCAACCAACTCTGTTATATCCTTTTTCATTCCATCCCACCAATACACTTCCATGATATCATGATACCTCTTTGTTGCTCCTGGATGGATAGAATAACGGGAATAGTGAGTTTCTCCCATAACCTACTGACGCCGCCATGCAACATTGGGCACACACAATCATTTTCAATATATGAGGACCGCATCCTGTGTAATGCCAAACGATGTCTTCTCTTTCTGAAGAGTGGTATCCTTATAATGAACTAACACATGATCCTCGTACTGCATTACTTTACTTCAGTTACTAATGAGGATACTGTCGTATTCTGAAGAGTAATTCCAATGTCACCTGAGTCCAGTATCCGAACTCCACGACTAGCTAGCTGATGAATCTCATGGGCTCTTCCCCTTTTTTCTAACTGTAAATACGACAGGCTACCCATAGATCTACGGCTGAGAGCATCGGCTACTACGTTCGCCTTCCCCAGATGGTATAAAATATCAACATCATAGTCTTTAAGTAGCTCCACTCACACCTCCTTTTTACTCACCCAAGGGGGTTATAAGGGAGTTTTTCAAATTTAAGTGAAATTATTCGAAATGGGACTATTTATTTATTTTTAGAGCCGCCACTTGAAATATTTTAATTGGTGTCCCAAGTCACCGAATTATCTTAAATCCCAAATTGAGGAAATTCGACTTTTCTTTTGAAGTATGGGAATTAAAAACTCTAAGTAAGGAATTATGTTAACCGGGGAGAAGGTGTTAGGCTTTTCCGAGTTCCGTGGTTCTAGCATGGTGGCTTAAACTATTAAAATTTGCCAATTATCCGATTTATTACGTGTTTTAACCTATTGTGTATTTTTAGCTTATTAACCTCTATTAATTATTTTAAAACATTTTAAAGAAGATTCAACATTATTTAAAATATGTCTTTAACCACTCCACACGAAATGCACCCACGGTTCGCGACACGCTTTATTTAACATTGCTAAGAATTGGAATTGGGTCACATGAAATGCTCACCTTAATTTAATAAATAAAAGAAAAATAATTTAATGAATGCGCCTAAAGCAACTAAGAAGGATAAAATTAATAACAAAGTTTGCGAGGGCTACGGAAAATTTAATTGTTGGAACATCCCGATTTTTAAAGAGTTAGTCTTAATTACATGAGGGCCATAGATTATTTAATGGAAATGGCATACCACAAATTTTTATAGAAAACTAATTAGTTTTGTGAGAGCCATGGGCTTAGGGATTTATTTGGCATGGCACACCTCAAATTATTTTAAAAGGTTTCATTATCTGAAGTTTTTATCATTGTGTTACATAAATACAGCCCCGAGTTTGGTAATTTGGTGTCATGACTATATCACAGGAGTCGTACATATAATCACAATGTTTTGTTAATCATGCCTAAACCAAGCTACGATATTCATTATTTTTCCTAAATTTTGAGGCTATTGTAAGGTCACACCTAAGGAAATTTTTGTGGGAAAAGATCCGAGATTCCAAATAATTGCGACAACATGCTAACTTGTGTATTGGGTCTAAGTACATGCTAGCGTTCGATGCTTATTTGTTATGACGCAAGAAACATGGTTTAACTCACTCCTTTCAAGCCAAATAAATGGCCTGATGACTTCCAAACTTCAACTAAATCTCATGGCCCATTAATAGTCATGTTCAAACATTTCCAATTAGCTTTATCCCAACCCCTAAGGCCTTATAGTTTAGCATATCCCTATATGCTAGAACGAAAGTCACGCTTTGGCTAAAACAAACTTAATGCTAAACCCAACAGGTCACACTCTTTCTAACAAAGGAAACATATTATTCAAATGGTATAGAATTTAATCAATATCATGATTCAATCACTAAACAAACAAACAAACAAACAAGAAGAAGAATAATGGAAAAAATGTAACAATAAAGAAACGGAACCTTATTGCAGAAAATTCCTTCAACATAAAGAGAAAATCTCCTGAACCCTACACTTTGAAAGCTGAAACAAGGTCCTAAACCCAAATCTGAATTGGATATTGAAACCGCGACGTGAACTCGACTACGGCGAACTCGAAAATGAAAATCGCAACCTCGAGCTTTTGGAATGTGCTGGATGGACTATTTTGGGTGTTTTGTGCAGCTGTGTTTATGTGAAAAATGGAGAGGCTGGCGGCTGTTTTGTGCTGCTATGGAGGGGCTGCTGCGAAGGAGACGAGTTCAAGGGTGGTAGGCGATGGGGTAGCTAGGAGTGACGGCTCTCAGGTGTGAGATGGAGGGTTCGGGGGGACTGTGGTGGCTGGTTTAACGTAGGAAATCAGGTGTCCAGGTTTTGTTTAGTGGTGCGAAGAAGGAGACGTGATAGGGGGTTGTCCTGTGTATATACGGCTGTCGGCTTTTGTTTCTCCTCCATGGCAGCTTTTTTTGGTCTTCAGGTTTTGTCCATTTTCAGCTCTTAGGGTCTTTAGGGAATTAGTCTACTTTTAGGTGGAGGTCCTTATATAAGAATTAGGCATTATTATATAGGGTAGGGATTAGATTAGGACTATGGGTTTATGAATTATGGACTTGGAAATTATTGGTTACGTTCGAAAATTAGGCCTAAAATAGGTCGCTCGAGCCTAAGTTTTATTCTTTCCCCGCGAACGAGACTAAAATACGATCTTATTTATTAATTAGTCCTACTTAAGTAAAACAACTGTTAAAGTAAGACTGATCGTTAAAAAAACAAATTTTTTGTATTTTTCAAAGATTAAAAATGACAACAAAATATTAATCAAACTATTTTTTAAATTTTCTTGTAATAAAATAAAGTAAAAAGGTCAAAATTAATTAAAATAGCGATATTAGGCCTAAATTAAATATTTACATGCTAAAATATGAAAAATCTTGGGGAGGGCCAAAAATCACATGTCTACAACTGCCCCTCTTTGACTGGAAACGCGAAGAGTTTTCAAACAAAGAACGACTAGACAGGTTTTTGACCCGACCCTTATTTAGAGAGATTGAAAGCTAAGAGAGAGGAGAATGTGATCGTGCCCTTGTATCTGAGCTGCCTACATATCCTTCACTATAAAGGAATTAGTCCGCGTGTAGTTCAAAAGTAGAAACAATGATGAAGTACCGAGTTGGAGAGCCGGTAGAGTTGCAGTTCCATCGAGGTTCCGGTCCATGGTCCCGTTACTACGTCAAAATAATAATTAAAAAGACTAACTAAACCTATCAGTTACGAGTTACATATTCTTATTTATGAGTCTTCTGAAGCTTGATCTTGAGTCTTGGTTGGTTCTTCATGCGGACTGTGATCTGAATTTTTTATGCTTGTTAGCTGCAGGTGTTGGTTCTTTTCCTTTTCAACTGCTCGGATCAAGTGGGGACATGCGAAGCTTGTGATTTCAATCATATCATGAGAAGTCCGCATCTTTCTCTGCTTCTGCACTTCGAGTTCACTTTTTTTTTCTTTTTCTTCTTTTTCTTTATTCAGGATTGAGACCCATTCTTTCGGTCATCTCAAACCTTATGTCTCGAGGTAAAACCTGCTCAGATACCAACGAACAATTTTTTTTTGCCCCAGTTTTCGCATGAAAATTTCGTGAGTTCTTGTAACAAAATTCTAAACTACGTCTTTATTGAAAGCAATAAAAGTCAGGATTGTGTATCCTTGAGGAAAAGAGATTAGGGAGTGGAGACCTTATATCTAAAATGAAAGCAAATAGGGAGTGGAGACCCTATTTTTGAAAAACGACTGAGGAGTGGAGACCCGATGTCTAAAATAAAATCAACTAGGGATTGGAGACTCAATGTCAATAACAAAATCAACTAGGGATTGGAGACTCTATGTTGGAAAAGCAGACTAGGGAGTGGAAACCCTATGTCTAAAATAAAATCAACTAGGGAGTGGAGACCCAATGTTGGAAAGATTACCAGGTTATGCTGGCATCAACTAGGTAGTGGGACCCTATGTTAGAAAGTGAGACAACTGACTTGTGTACTTATGCTAAGCCTCTCTCATTTATTTATCTCTATTTACCGTCGCCTTACAGTGCCCGTGAAGGTTTTCACTAGTAAGACTCTCTCTTTTTTCTTCTCTCTCTCTTTTCCGTTGCTTTCTTGAGCAACTTGACAGTGTTCTATATCGTGTGACAACTGTTGCTCATTCCATGATTCTCTTGGCATTCTTGAAGGCATATTGGGAGGTCTTTATTTGGAAGAATTTTGGATAGGGTTGAAAAGAAAGGACGTCATAAAGGCTCAAAATAGACTCAAAGTAAAGGGAGATGTGAACTTACAACTCTTGGAATCGACTCTTTCAAAAGTGAAATAAAATATCTGCCCAAGTTTTAGCTATTGGGGGATTTTTGGGATTTTTCTTTTTTTTTCCGAATTCTTATATGGTTGGACCGAACCATGAGGCTTCCTACGTATCCTTTTTTAAAAGGAATCAGGTCTAACGTAGTTCAAATATCTAACATAAACTAGATTTTCTCATCTTTCTTTTTTTTCTTCTATCTTTTTTTTAAAAAAATAAGTTGTCCCGGCTTCTGTTTTCTAGGGGCATGGGCCTTTGCCAGTTCTTTTCTTCTACATTTTTTCACTTGAACTTTCTAAGAAGTTCCCCAGTTTTTACTTTTGGGACATAGACTCCTTTTTCTTTTCATTTTTTGTTTTTTTTTACTCTTGACTCTAAACTTGATTCCAAAAGAGCGTGGTCAAAGAAAATAACACATGCTCAAAAGGGGTAACAAAGGGTACATAGTGTTTGGATACAGAAAAAGGGCCTCCCAGCCTCGATAACGCCAATTATAGTATCTTTTCGATCACAGCATTGATGAACATGTCTGTCTTCTTGGTATGTCGTGGTCAGAAAACACTTTTAACCCATTAATGTCAAACTTTCCAACAATTTTCAATTGATTATATGTCATGACCCAAAATCACAGAGGGTCGTGTTGGTGTCGGACACCCTTATCAGGCAAGCCAACTAAAGTACTTAATCAAAATCCCAATTTAACACTTTTGAAATCTAGGATTTTCCATCCTTATTTAGAAATTCTCAAAAGAATATAATCTCAAATCAAATTCAAATGTTAAGTAGTTAATACAATACTTCAAACGATCCCAGAAATCAGTGTCACAAGTGCATGAACATCTACTGACATGAGAATCAAATACAACATTCGTCCAAAATACAGTGGACAGGAAGTAAATACATTACACTGGAAGGGACTGCTCTAGCTCCGGCTATCTCGAATGATGCAGCTCGCCTTGTCCCAGAATCATCCGTGCTGTTATGCCCAGTAGGCCACTGGAGTTACATATACCTGTGCAGCAAAAATGCACAGCAAATATAGTGTGAGTATGAAAATAATGTGTACCCAATGAGTATCCCGCCTAATCCCGAAGAAGTAGAGACAAGATGGTCAACTTTCACACATATAATTGGTCCAGCAATGATTTATCCTTAATATATATATTAAAAGGTGGATTTATTTTATAAACATGATTTTAATCCAAATAAGTGAAACAAGTAAACATATAATTCTTTCATAGGAAATTTTGAAAATTCCTCTTTATTATTAAAAAATCAATCTCGAGTAAGGGTGAGGCAGTAACAACTTTAATAAGTTTAAGGTAGCAGCAGAAACATGTGAAAATCATGCTGAGGTAATGGCCCGCTCCAATAGAAACGTAAATTGTGCATTGTCGACGGTCGAACGATCCGTACCATATATGCATCCATTTAATCTGTCGAGATGTTCGGCCCGTTCCGAAAGCAAACACATACACTGCTCTCGAATCATGCATGCGACGCAGGTACACATAAGGAATACATGCTCAATCAATCAAGTAGGAACTTCTCAGGAAACATTTATTCAGATAAAACCAATTCTCCTTTAACAATTTTTAAAAGATGAAACTTAATCATTTTGGAATTCATTTACTAATTTAATGTGGTTTAAGCAATTCAAGCCATCAATGGGTTCACAAATAATCCAAGTAAAATATCATTTTGGGTCCTAAACTACCCGGGCAATAGCAAAATAGTAGCTACGCACGGACTCCCGTCACCTCATGCATACGTAGCCCCCACAAATAGGAGCACATAACCAATTTAACTCACTTATGGGGTCAATTCCCCCTCACAAGATTAAAAAGGAGACTCACCTTGATCCGAAGACCCATAACCGACATTCCACATTCTGTTGAACCCACTCATAATGTTCCAAAACTAGCCAATGAATTATACAAATCCATTATTATATGATAAATTAGACATTACAATCCAATTTGCAACAATTCCTAACCCCGAATGAAAAGTTAACAAAAATGCCCTTGAATATATTATTTTCTCTAAATTCCATACCTGAAATCGCGGTCAAATTCCAAGAAATGTAAATTTCTAGGTTTTCCACCAAAACCTCAATTTTCTACAAATTTTTTTTAGTTTAACATTAATTTCCATTGATATCAACAAATATACAAGTATAAGTTCTTTATGGTAGTATAGACTAACTACCATACTACAAATCTGTTAAGCTAATACATTTCTAAACTAGCTAAGGATAGTTGTTTAGTTGTCGCAGCCCCTTTTGTCATTTCTTACATTTCCTGCCCCGAGCATGTATAAGTATTGCAATCTCTCGGCAGACATGATTTTCATCATAAGACTTCCCCTCGAATATGATAGTATTCCTGTTCCTCCAGATAAGTGATACTGTGGTGACAAAAGCAGTGGCCACCACAGCCTTTTTCCACACTTTACTCCTAGCAAGGCAACAAATCCATAGGAGTTCATCATTCTAGCATCCTATTGTTCTGTTGCATCCCAACCAGCAGCAAATTTTGTACCATATCATACTTGTAGCTGGACAGGTAAAGTATGAATGATCAAATTCTTCAACAGCCTGTTGACAGAATACACGTTTTTCCTCTACACTTATTCCAAACTTCAACAATCTGTCGACAGTAGGCAGTCGACCATGAGCAGCCAGCCATGTAGTAAACTTATGTCTAGGCAAGACATTAGTTGTAGCCATTAAGTTCTTCCATTCCACCCTAGGGAAAACTTGGAGCAAAGAGTGATATAAAGATTGGATTTGAAATTTGCCAGCTTTACACATACCTGCCAATCTGAACAATAGATCACCTTGCAATTTGTTATCAGTCAAAATTGGGATCTTGCAGTCTATTATTTTCCTGACCACCCAAGAAGCAGTTTTGGGATTAGCCACTATCTCAATATCACCACTCTTTATGTAATAATAATGGATCCACTTAATCCATAGGCAGTCCTTTTTCCTTGCTAAGTCCCACAACAGTTTAGTAATAGCAGCCTTGTTCCAAATCTGTATGTCAATAAAATTGAGTCCTCCAGCAGTGACAGGTCTGCAGATTTTGTCCCAGGCTACCAGTGATCTTCTGGACACTGTTACATTGCCAGTCCAAAGAAAAGATCTACATACAGCTTCAATTGCTTTCACTACCTTCTTAGGCAATATGAATATCTGTGACCAATAGGTTTGAATCCCAAACAACACTGATTTAATAAGTTGGCTCTTGCCTGCATAAGATAGGAATTTGGCAGACCAGCATGTAATCCTGTCGGTTATTTTTTCAACCAGAGGTAGGTAGTGATGAATATTCAGTTTCTTTGAGTGAAGTGGAATGCCTAAATATTTGAAAGGAAGATGCCCTTCACTGAAACCCAAAGCCTCTAGAATATCCTCCTTATCATTCTGAGAAATTCCAGCAAAGTATACAGCACTCTTGGACCTATTAGCAGAAAGCCCAGATGCTGCAGAAAATGTTAGGAAAGCATCATGCAGTAGCTTGATAGAAGTTTTATCAGCTCTACAGAATAATAGCAAGTCATCTGCAAATAAAATATGGGAACAATTAAGTTTCATGCATCTAGGATGGAAGTTGAAATCACCATTTTTATGCATCTGTGCCAGAATTCTGTTAAGATACTCCATAGCAAGTACAAATAGGTAAGGAGATATAGGATCTCCTTGCCTAATTCCCCTCCTAGCTTGGAATGGTTTGGTGAGTCCCCCATTTATCAGTAAAGAATAAGATACAGATGAGACACAGGCCATAGTCCAGTCAACAAATTTTGCAGGAAATCCAAGATCAATAAGCATTTGTTTAAGGAACCTCCCTTCAAGGGTATCATAAGCCTTCCTTAAGTCCACCTTTAGTACACACCTAGGGGAAATACCCTTCCTGGTATAACCCTTGAAAAGTTCATGACTGAACAAGACATTATCTATTATGCTTCTCCCCTCAATGAATGCTGATTGGGATTTGCCAACAATGTTATCAATTACAGTTTTCAACCTTCTAGTAATGACCTTTGATATGATCTTATATATGGTGGTACAGCAAGCAATAGGCCTATTGTCCTTCACTGTTTTAGGAATTTTAACCTTGGGAACAAGAGCAATGGCAGTAGTGTTAATCATGTGTGGCATCTGGCAAGTAGAAAAGAACTCCTTAGTAACAGCATAAACCTTGTATTTAATTCAAAACTAACATAAATTACATACTTCATGACAAGTTACGAAAATGGCACCTCCAAGCTGCTCCCCATCGACTCCAATGGAGAAAAAAGGGGTTGAAATGAACTCAATCCTGAAATTTAAAAGACCTCTCTACCTTAGCTGCTTCTGCTTCTGCGAAATTATTTCCGCCTATGCGGTTCCGCTTTTGTGGTCAACAATGTTGCATTTGAGGTCCTGGGCTCCAGCCCAATTTTCGCTTCTGTGGACGGCCACCGCATATGCGGTTCCGCTTTTGCAGATCTTGGGTCGTTTCTGCGGTCCTGGGCTACTCCACCTCTAGTCGCTTCTGCGGATTCTTCTTTGCTTCTGGGGAGCTGCTTCTGCAGTCCCAAATCAGCAGAAGCAGAAATACTAGAAGCAGCAGCCCCAGCCCCTTCTCCAAACTCCAGACTCTATCTATTAACCACTCGGAATACACCTGTGGCCCCCGGGACCTCAACCAAACCTACCAACCGATCCCAAAACACATTACGGACCTGCTCGAGGCCTCAAATCACATCAATCAATGCTAAAATCATGAATCAACCTCCAATTTAAGCTTTAAGAACTTTCAACTTTCCAACTTCTACTTCTGATGCTTAAACCTATCAAATCACGTTCCGATTGACCTCAAATTATACACACAAGTCATATTTGACATTACGGATCTACTCCAATTTCCGAGGTTGGAATATATCAAAATTCTACTTCTGGTCAAACTTCTCAAAAACCTTCAAAAGTTTATCTTTAGCTAAATGTCTTCAAAATGGCCTACAGACCTCCGAATTAACTTTCGATCGCGCTCCCAACTCTAGAATAACCATGCGAAGCTACTCCCAGTCTCAGAATCCCAAACGGAAATCGATAACATTGAAATGTACTTGAAGCCAAACTTGAGAAATTTCTTCCAAAATGCTAACTTACAGGCTTACTTTGCGTGCTGAGAACTACACTGAGGTAGTCTGAAATCACTGTTTAGCACCTCATGCACCTTCCCGTGCTACCGCATCTTAGTTGAGCACATTAGATCGATAAGTTCTAAAGATATTCCCTTTTATTCAACCAAATAAACCTTAGGGCCCAATTCCAACATCCAAAATTCTATGCCAGGCTCGTTTCCAACATATGATCACCATATCAATCACTACACGCTAAACTCAAACATGACTGCATCACTTTGCTGAATTCTCACTTTACAACACTTAGTCCACAGGACCACAATAACATCTTGTAAGCATAATAGTCGAAATTCCATGAATCGGATGCTCCCATTGCACCTCATGACACACACAAGTCTAACTCTAACTCTTACAATACCGCCACGATGGATGAGGTGTGCCAAAATTCATAATCAACTGCCGAGTTAACCAATCGTTGAGTCATACTACTGACAAGAAGCATTACCACATTCTGAACCAAATAATGATCTCTGCTCCTTAATATACTTTATATAATTAGATTGCACTGATCCTAAATCCAATAATCTTGTCTCACCCACTACGAACTACTCATGAAATAAGCCACCTCGGACACAATCAAAAATCCCATATGACGCTACCATGTGCCAATACGCTACCATTTAGAATACGATACAAAAGGAAAACGAACTCAGAAAGGGAGATCTAATTACCCCGCTCACGAATCACACCTGCGATTCGGGCGACATGCTAAACGGACACCCATCTCGCGAATCAATCATACATGAGACGCGGGCTCAAAACTAGAACGAGCTTCCCTCGGAAATTGGAAAACATAAAGCATAAAGGAAAATAGGGGGACTGTATTGAACATTACACTGTTGCGGCGTGCATCCGATGAAAATAACATACCATGGTGGCGTGCAATCCGATCCACACATAGAACTCAGATAAAGAAATGTACACCAAGCTAAATTGCGCCTTACAACAAAATATCAGATATCGGTCATAAAAACACTAAGTGTATAATATCATTCCCTAGGGAGACATATAATGCTATAATCCACAAACTCGAACACAACTAAGGTGCGATACAAGATCTGAATCTCAAGAGCCATTCTACTCATATAGCACCATCGTCACGCGTAACCTCAACATATAAAAATTTACCAAGCCATCTCACAACTCATACGGTGCAATACATCATTAACTAGAATAGATGATGACAAAATAACAACTTGACTGTTCCTCCATACGAAATGCTCGCTGATACGAACATAACTAACCTGATATAAATCCTTGTTCACATATAAATCAATCCACTGATCTCAAGCCGATTTCTGATTGCACCAACTTGGCTAATAACCTTTCACAAGTCCATAGTAACTCTCTTTTTCTCATAACACATAAGAACAACCATCATAATCGGAGCAGCCTCCTAAGTTCATAATCCAATAAACAAAGTGCCCTCCATGATAAAGCCTCAAATTAATAATATCACCAACAATCCTCATACTTGGTTTAAATCTTTAGTCAATCAAGTGACTACATGTCATAGTTATACAATCTTCCCGTGGAACATGCTCCCACAATCATCCAAAACAAGTAACGAGTCCGCACATCTAAACCATCGACCGTACTAACGCCGAAAAGCGATCAATAATCATTACCAAGGATGCAAAGCCTCTTTCACAACACATCGATCTAAGGTGACGCAAAATACAATACCAATTTACTTTAAACATTCCACCCTTTTCTTGTTCATCCGAGCTTGTGACATCCTTACCAGAACCAAATTGCAACCTCAATCCTCACTTTGAATTTTCATGCTACTCAATGCACCAACGTGCCAATATACAATAGAACATGATTTCATCGCAACTCTGAAATCTTTAATATTTTAACACTTCATCATATAAGAGTTATTCACTTAAATCACCTCAGGAGAACCATTGCAATGCACAGGCGAATTCTCATAACCGTAGAATGTAAAAATCTCCAAGTAGTGGTCTAAGCCACCATAACCCTTACAGAATCTTCTTCCAGATAACAAGTCATAACAGAAGAATGCTTCAAAATTATATCAACTACAGCGGCCGACACACCTCACACGTCCAGCCACAAATCATATACCTACTTGATCGCACTGAATGAACTGACGACCGATCCTAATATGCCAACACATAACATATTCATAACAGAATAATACTAATTCATTAAACACATAACATATTCCATCCACACTCACCCTGAGCGACCTTCAGTCACGAGACCATGCTGTGTCAAATCCCATGAACTATTTCATATCTCTTATATGCTATATCACAAGTCAAAATATCATAGAACATACCGGTCACCTTCTCATAAGATGCTACAAAGCTTGATTTTTAACTGTACTCATAGGCTCAAAATCGTTGGGTACCATACTTTAACTTCTGAATTCACTAAGACCATTATTTAGAGCCACCCGATCTAACTTGTTCCCGAAAATAATTCACTCCATAAATCTTATAACACACGAATACCCTCTCGACGAAGCACCCGGCGAAATCACTTCCTCTTAAACCTGTATCTATACAAGGCATAAATCCTGAACCCTTTTTCAAGTCCGAACATGAGCCAATAAGGTCAACCGTAGCATGCCTCCAACAATTCATCTACTCATTTACCACTTATGGTCTTTTTCCACAGCATAGATAACCAATCAATATATTAATAACTGGAAAACTCGTATGTAGTTAACAATGTAATCCAATCATAGGCGGTGGGACTCTCCCACTTAGCTTGAAGCCATTATTTCACAACTCCAGAATTCACCGGGATTTCTTTATCTCTTTTTGGCATAACCGGGCGCAATCAACTGCCAAAATTCTCGGAATCATTCGGTAAACACCCCCTTTTGAAACTCTGAATCATCAACCTCATTTGCATGACCGATCTTTTCATTGTATAACCAATAGAATTCTTCGCAGAAGCCTCGCCAACCACGCGACCGCTAACTTGCTCACAGAAAATTAGCCACATGTGGAAATCACTTCCCAACATATTCCAATGTTGCTGCACGGGATACAATCACTATGACATCAATAACGCATCTTGAATCAAGCTCACTCTTTAATTGTACCAGTCCACTTACCCCTTGTGGACATCAATTAAATGTGTGACAATACACTTCTAATCTAAGGTTATGTTGTGTCCTTATTCATTTAAATCACCTCTGTCCCGATGTATCAAATCTCCTACCGCTTAATGGCCCATGCTTCTTTAACTTCGTAGGCCCTAATCACTAATCTCTATAAATTCTCAAATCATTCCAAACGCCCTTTAAGGTGCGCAGTCATCCTACCAAAATGCCTATATGCGACTCCGCCACTCTCCCACTTTGGTGAAACTCATATCTTTAATTGACTACTCGCTCTTTGCTTCTTATACTTGGCCTCCTTGAACCTTAGCCACCGCATAACATTCCTAAATGCCTTTACTCATTCTTTGCTGGTCAATTGTTGCCTTAAATGAACTCAATCTTTGTGGCACTTGAACACATAATTGCTGCTAACTTTAAACCTTTCCAAAGGTCATCTTTAGCGAAACGTCAACATTAGAAATTCTGATTCAACCCTAAACCACCGCATCATGCGTTATCTGACAGCTATATCTCCAATATTATTTCACCATATCTTTCCTTAAAGGCGAATTGTAGCAGAATATAATATCGACAAACTTAGTACGTTCAATTAGGACTAGGACACCCCATCATAGAAGAAAGCTTCCTCCACGCTTGCAAATACCAAGTCTCATTACTTCCACAAACCTACATCTGACCATCCTTAGTCTGACTGTCTTTACCCTGCAGGGAATAAAATACTGAATCCCTTGATTACACACTGAGTAAACCTCCCTTCATGTCATTCACTGCCCCAACACGTGGGCAAACATCCTATCGTCACAACAGTACCGTGGAATAATCGCTCAGAAGCATCATGGAAACCCGTGCCTAGCCTCAGGCTCTCAGAAGTTCTGTTATAAAGCGGAAATAATAGAATATCCTTCCATAAGGAGACTATAATAGCCCAATCAACTATACCGGGAGGGCCATCCCGCACCACATTTGTAGTGCCATTACAATCCTTCAAGTTTCGATTTATAAAAAGCACTCGCGTCGTATAAAATTTAGTAGGAAGGAATCGAAGGCATAAGCCTCAAAGGAATCAAACTGCACGATAAGGGAATCAAGAAGGGAAGTACTCCTAACATCCATGTAGCCTCACGAGGATAAGTACATACGTCTCCATACCGATCTGCGAGACTCTACTAGACTTGCCTATAACTCTTGAGACTGACGAGAACCTAGTGGTCTGATACCATGTTATCACGACCCAAAATCCACTAAGCGTCGTGGTGGCGCCGGACACCCTTGTCAGGCAAGCCAACTAAATTACTTAATCAAAATCTCGTTTTAACACTTTTGAAATTTGGGATTTTCCTTCCTTATTTAGAAATTTTCAAAGAATATAGTCTCAAATTAAATATGAATGTTAAGTAGTTAATATAATACTTCAAACCATCTCAGAAACTGGTGTCACAACTACATGAGCATCTACTGATAAGGGAATCAAATACAACATCCGTCTGGAATACAATGGACATGAAGTAAATATAGTACACTTGAAGGGACTACTCTAGTTGCGGCCATCTCGAATGATGCAACTCACCTAGTCCTAGAATCATTTGTGCTTCTATGGCCAGTAGACCACTGGTGTTACATATACCTGTGCAACAAAAATGCACAGCAAGTTTAGTATGAGTACAAAAACAACGTGTACCCAATGAGTATACCGCCTAATCTCGAAGAAGTAGAGACGAGATGGTCAACTTTGACACTCACTAATGGTACAGTAATGATTTATCCTTAATATATATATATATATATATATATATATATATATATATATATATATATATATATATATATATATATATATATATATATATATATATTAAGAGATGGATTTATTTTATAAATATGATTTTAATCTGAATAAGGAAAATAAGTAAACATATAATTCGTTCATAGGAAATTTCCAAAATTCCTCTTTATTATTAAAAAATTAATCTCGAGCCAGGGTGAGGCAGTAACAACTTTATTAAGTTCAAGGCAGCAGCCACAAACATGCGCAAATCATACCAAGGCGACGGCCCGCTCTAAAATAAAATGTAAACTGTGCACTACCGAGGGTCGAACGGCCCGTACCATAGATGCATCTATTTAATCTGCCAAGGAATTTGGCTCGTTACAAAAGTAAACACATACCCTGCTCGCGAATCATGCATGCGGCACATTTACACATAAGGAATACATGCTCAATTAATCAATTAGGAACTTATCGGGGAACATTTATTCAGATAAAACAAATTCTCCTTTAACAATTTTTAAGAAATGAAGTTTAATCCTTTTGAAATTCATTTACTAATTTAATGTGGTTTAAGCAATGCAAGCCATCAATGGGGTCACAAATAATCCAAGTGTAGTATGTTTTTGGGTCCTAGACTACCCGGAAAATAGCATATAAGTAGCTAAGCACGGACTCTCGTCACCTCATGCATATGTCGCCCCCAAAAATAGGAGCACATAACCAATTTAACTCACCTATGTGGTCAATTCCCCCTCACAAGATTAGAAAGGAGACTTACCTCGCTCCGAAGACCCAAAATCGGCATTCCACATTCTTCCGAAGACTTGAACCCACGCACAATGTTTCAAAACTAGCCAATGATTATACAAATCCATTAATATATGCTCAATTAAATGTTACAACCCAATTTGCAGAAATTACTAATCTCGAACGAAACTTTGAAAAAAATACCCTCGGGCCCCGGAATCTGAAATTTTTTGAATATAAACTTTGCCCATGACCTTAGGATCTCAAATATATGATTTTCTCTAAATTTCATATCCAGAATCGCGGTCAAATTCCAAGAAATGTAAATTTCTAGGTTTTCCACCAAAACCTCGATTTTCTAAAATTTTCCAAGATTAAATCGATGTATAAACCTTTTATTTAATTCAAAACTAACATAAATTACTTACCTCATGACAAGTGACGAAAATGGCACCTCCAAGTTACTACCCATTGACTCCAATGGAAGAAAAACAGGGTTGAAATGAACTCAACCCCGAACTTTAAAGATATTTCTGCCTTAGCAGCTTTCGCTTTTTCGAAATTATTTCAGCCTATACGGCTCTGTTCTTGCGGTCCTGGGCTCCAGCCCAATTTCCGCTTCTGCGGATAGCCCATCGCATATGCAATTCCGCTTTTGCGGATCTTGGGTCACTTCTGCAGTCCTGGGCTGCTCCACCTCCAGCCACTTCTGCTGCTGCTTCTTCGCTTCTGCAGTCCCAAATCCGCAGAAGCGGAATGCCAGAAGCAGCAGCCCCACTCCCTTCTCCAAACTCTGGACTCGATACGTTGACCACCTGTAATCCACCTGAGGCCCTCAAAACCTCAACCAAACCTACCAAGTTATCCCAAAACACATTACGGACCTGATAGAGGCCTCAAATCAATGCTAAAATCATGAATCAACCTCCAATTTAAGCTTTATGAACTTTGAACTTTCCAATTTCTACTTCTGATGCTTAAACCTACCAAATCACGTCCGATTGACCTCAAATTTTGCACACAATTCATATTTGACCTTCCAGACGTACTCCAAATGGACATCGATAATAGTGAAATTCACTTTAAGCCAAACTTGAAAATTTTCTTCCAAAATGCTAACTTCCAGAATAGGCGCCAAAATGCTCTCAGGTTATCCAAAACCTGAATCGGGCATACGCCCAAGTCCAAAATCATCATACGAACCTGCTGGAACCTTCAGATTCCAATTTCAAGGTTGTTTACTTAAAATCCAATCCTAGTTCATCCTTTCAACTTTAAGCTTCTAAAATAAGAATTCTCTTCCTAAATCAACTCCGAACTTCCCGAAGTTCAATTACGACCACGCATACAAGTCATAATTCCTAAAATGAAGTTGTGCATGGCCGAAAATCGCTGAACGATGCGCTAGAGCTCAAAACTACCGGTCGAGTTGTTATATTAAATATCCTCAAACCCTATCTTCACAATCATTTGAAGGTGAATTTTACTAGATCTTAATTCCAAAGTATTTCAACTCTTTATTCATCCTCAAAAGCATTTTTTTAGTTATCCAATTTAAGATCAAATTAGTTTCTAAAATTCGACCAAATTTTCGCATGCAAGTCATGTTATTAGAACTAGCGCGAAAAGAACTAAGAACAGAATGGAAAAAAAGGACAAACTGTATTTTTTTGAGTAAAGGATGAAAGGGTTTGACAACAGGACAAACAACCTAAGATCCGAGTTGTAACCCTAAAATAAATCGAATAATGAAAATAGAAAAGGAACAAACGGACAAGACTAACATAGACATAATGGAGGGATAGAAGGGCTTGACTTAATGAAACAAATAAAATCTGGATCACAACCATAAAATAACCCAGATAATAGAAAAAATATCAAAATAAGCTACCAAGATTCCATCCTAGTGAGGAGAGAAAGACTTTTCAATTGCTAAGCTTGAAATATTGCCACAAATTTGCTCATCAGAATCACCATGGCCTTCTCTAATTTTAGTCGTCAAGTTTCCTAGAGGATTCTCATATTCTATGTCACAAGGCAACGTCCTCACAAAGTGTGCATAATCATGTCCAGGTAAAGGATTCTGCACGATATTTTGGGTGTCACTGTCTTGGATCACAATCAGTTTTTCCTGGATCATCCTTTATATTTCTCTTTTCAAATCCCGACAGCTCTCAATATTGTACCCCTAGGAATTAGAATGGTATTCACAACCCCCATTTCACGAAAAGCGAGAAGCGAGCAGCGAAGCGCCCGTTTTTTTGAAGTAAAGCGTATTTTTTAAAAAATTAAACAAAATATGGCCTAGACAAAACATGTAATTATATACTTTGACAGAAATTTGGAAAGAAATTTGGCCAGATTATGGGCAGATTATGGGCAGAAACGGGACAGAAACGGGGCAAAAAATTTCTAGATAAAATTCGCCAGCATTTCTGCACTATTTGGACGTTTGGAAAGAAAAAGAAAAATATAAAGAAAAAGAAAAAAAATAAGATTAGAAGAAGAAGAAGATTGAATAAAAATAAAAACATACCTCTTGAGTCTTGAAAATTGAAAGTTGTTCTCTTTTTGTTGTAATGTTGAAGAAGAAGAAGAAGAAGAAGAAGAAGAAGAAGAAGAAGAAGAAGAAGAAGAAGAAGAAGAGCCCTAGCTTATTTGTTGTAATGTTGAAAAATAAGAACTGAAGAAGAAAGTGATTGAAGAGGAAGAAGAAAGACTGCATCTTCAAAACCCTACAGCTTTATTGCGTTAGTGCTGAATAGAATACCCTTTTGGGTGTTTTAAGTGAAATAGGGTTGTTAATTTCAAGAAGCGCACCCTTCCATCGCTTCTTCCGCTTCACACTTTTAGGGTTGAAGCGCAAATTTTATTGTACCTACGTCGCTTCTAACTCTTGAAGCATCTGACCAGTCGCCTCGCTTCGCTTCTTGCTTAAAGCGAGAAAGCGGCCCCTTTCCTGAACACTGTGTCATACTACTTTAATCTCTCAAACAATTTTGCATAGGACTCTCCTATTGGTGTAAAATTATCCTTCAGCCTTTGTTCCATTCTATGCCCCTGGCTTGGATGTGGGTTATAGGGCATTTGAAAATTTTATGAAGGCTGGTGGAGATTTTGTGATGCTGGTGCTCACCTTCTTGGGTGATTTGGTTGCTGGACAACATAATAAGGTGTAGTAATATAGTATTGTGAGTTCTGCGGTGGATGGTAATGCTCAGGGGAGTTGTCGAAAACAGACGAGGTTGGTCATACCTTTTCAGGTGGGCTATGGGGTCTTCAAGTCCATCATACTTTTCAAATTTGGGGATCTTGAAACCATGTGGCAAGTGGACATCGGGAAACATACATAGATCCTTGAAGGCAATACTCTTCTGACTTGCCAACCCTTGCATGTTTTTCAATTATTGTTCTAAGTTTTTCACTCTTTGGCTCATTTCTTCCTGTGTCATCCTTCAGGCAGGCTTCTCAATGTTTGCAGGAATATCACACAAGTATGAGTGGTACTGCTCTTGTTGGGTAGCAAATTGTGACTCATGACAAGGCTATCCTTGGCTATTGGCCCGTGCTTGAGACATTTTGGTCATTTGCTGTTTTAGTATTCTTTTTTCCTCAACCACAGTAGACTCTTATTGAACCCTCTAACCATGAGTCTCTTGAGTACTTGTAACAACTTCAATGTCAGTTACCATTTTTTCTTGGATTTTTTGTTGTCCGCTTACCACAATCAAATCACCTCAAACTTTCATCACAATTCAAAACAAAACTCACATTAGAATGGACTTAGCCATTCCTTATTAGTATCAACATTTTTTCTTCTTCTTCATTTTTTTCATTTTTTTGGTTGATCGAAATCGAACCTGATGTGGATTGCCTTTGTATCATGACACCGTATGAGTAAGATCTTGCGTAGTTCGGGAAGATTAGGAATAAAGAAAATAAATTAACCCTTTTTATGGATATTAAATTTGAAATCTTTTTCTTTTAAATTTTCGAAAGAAAGACTTATAAAGAAGAAGAAGAAAAAAAATTGATTCGTTTTTTCTTGAACTATGAAAGAAAAACTTCTAAAGAAGAAAGAAAATATCTTTTTATTTTTGGACTTTTAGGTTAAAATTATGAATGAAGGACTTCTAAGGAAAACATTTTTGTATGTTAGATTTTCTTTTTAATTTTCAAAAGAAAAACTTCTAAAGAAAAATAAAAATATTTTTGGATTTTTAGAATAAATTAAAAGAAAATATTTTTGGATTTTATTTTTTTTAAAAAAATTTAGAGTTTCAAAGAAAGGCTTTTCTAAAGAATGAAGTAAAGAATTCTTTTTTTAAAATTTTTGAAAATTGGGGGTCGGAATCGATGAGGTTTTCCTAAGTATCTCAAATCTGGTGAAAATCACACCTGCGTAGTTCTGTCAGTTTTGACGCAACAGGAAAACATGACTTATTTTGAAAACGTTGGTTTTTTTCTTTCTTTTTGTTTTTTGAAAATTTTTGGAGAGTTTCAGATTACCTACCTCTCACTCTTGATTTTTCTTTCCTTCTCTTTTTCTTTATTTTTCTTTTTTTTCTTTATTTTTCATTTTCTTTCCCTCTTCTAGAAGCTAGTCAACATGCTAGCCGGACCCAACCCCTGTGTTGAGTTCCCAAAGTCAAATGCACGTGGATGCAAACAAGCGTTCCTACTAGGGATCCGGCATGAGGGTATGTTATTCTAGGTTTAAAACATGAGTGTATTGTTCTAGACTTGGCTTACCCGAGCGGACAGCTCCAGCCAAGGGGGAGCATATCCGGAATACAGAAACTTCACTAGCTTTGCAACTTGTCCTAACCTCGTTCTAAAATTAGGTTATGACTCTAACAGAAGAGAAGTCACATGAAGTGCACACTTCCCAGATGATTTAGAAGACTCAAAGAGAAATAGGGTTTCATAACAATTTATATACAGTTCAATAAAAATCAAAGCGATAAAAAGTGATATTTATCACATTAGGCTCAAATAAGTAAAAATCAGATAATAAATAAAAGTCAACTATAACAGTTATTCTAAGCTCTAAGTCTTGAACTCTGACTTAGAGATTTTGGATTCTTATCCCAAGCAGAGTCGCCAGAGCTGTTACACCTCCCTGTTACCCACGTGAGTGGGTCATAAATGAGTTTTGCCAATTTAAGTGACATTATTCAAAATGAGATTATTTTTTTTTTAGAGTCGCCACTTGGAATATTTTAATTGGTGTCCGAAGTCACCGAATTATCATAAATCCCTAATCGAAGAAATTCGACTTTCCTTTTGAAGTTTAAAAACCAGAAATACTATGTAAGGAATTCTGTTAACCCGCGAGAAGGTGTTAGCCATTCACGGGTTTCGTGGTTCTAGCACGGACGCTTAAACTATTAAAATTGGCCTATTATCCTATTTATTACGTGTTTTTACCTATTATGCATTTTTAGCTTATTAACTGCTTTTAATTATTTTAAACATTTTTAGGAAGATTCAATGCTATTTAAAACATGCCTTGAACCACGCCACATGAAATGCACCTGTGGTTCACAACGGTACAACACGCTCTATTTAACATTGTTAAGAATTGGAATTGAGTCACATGAAATACACATCCGAATTTATTAAATAAAAGAAAATCAATTTAAAGAATGCGCCTAAAGCAACTACGAAGGTTCAAATAAATAACAAAGTTTGCAAGGGACATGAAAAATTCAATTGATGGAATGCCCCGATTTTTGAAGTGTTAGCATTAATTACATGAGGGCCATGTATTATTTAATGAAAATGGCACACCTCGAATTTCTATTGAAAACTAATTAGTTTTATGAGGGCCATGGGCTTAGAGATTTTATTTGACATGACGCTCCTCAAATTATTTCAAAAGGTTTCATTATTTGAAGTTGTTATAATCATGTTATATGAAATGCACCCCCGAATTTAAGAATTAAGTGTTATAACTATGTCACGGGAAATATACCCATAGTCACAGTGATTTATTAATTGCACCTAAAGCAAGCTACGATATTCATTATTCTTCCTAAATTTTGAGGTTATTGTAAGGTCATAACCAAGGAAAGTGTTGTGGGAAAAGATCCGCAATTCCAGATAATTGCGATAACATGCTAACTTGTGTTTGGGTCTAAGTACATGCTAGCGTTCGATGCTTATTTGTTATGACGCAAGAAACATGGTTTAACTCACTCCTTTCAAGTCAAATAAATGGCCTGATGACTTCCAAATTTCAACTAAATCCCACGGCCCAGTAATAGTCATGTTCAAACCATTTCAATTAGCTTTATCCCAAACCCAAAGGCCTTATAGTTTAGCAATCCCTAGATGCTAGAATGAAAGTCATGTTTTGGGTAAAACAAACTTAATACGAAACCCATCAGGTCACACTCTTTCTAACAAAGAAAATAGAATATTCAAATGGTATGTAATCAATATCATTCTTCAAATCACTAAACAAACAAATAACAAGAATAATAGAAAAAATGTAATAATTAAGAAATGGAATGAGAGAACCTTATTGCAGAAAATTTCCTTCACCATTAAGTGAAAATCTCTTGAAGCCTACACTCTGAAAGCTGAAACAAGGTCCTAAACCCAAATCTGAATTGGAAATTGAAACCGCGAAGGGAACTCGACTACGGCGAACTCGAAAATGAAAATCGGAACCTCGACCTTTTGGAGTATGAGATGGAGGTTTCTGGCAGACTGTGGTGGCTGGTTTAACGTTAGAAATCAGGGGTCCAGGTTTGGTTGGGTGGTGCGAAGAAGGAGACGTGAGAGGGAGGGGTGTCCTGTGTATATATGGCTGTCAGCTTTTGTTTCTCCTCCGGGGCTCTAAGAAACACGGACACCTTGTGCAAATCAAAAACAAAAACAAAGGAATAACCTCAATAATGAAAGAGATAACAAGTAATAATGACTCCAAATAAAAATAACTCCACAATGAGAGATAAAATGTAAATAAAAGAAGCAACAACTTCAATTAAAGCATATAAGAGTATATTTGACAATAAAAGAAAGAACATGTACTAACAATTTCGAATAAAGCATGTGAGAGTAAATCTAACAATGGAAGATATAACATGTTATGACAATTTTAATTAAATGCATAGAAGAAGCTTAAGAGTCTGAACTAGTCAGATATCACATATAAGCCCATGTACACACTCGTAACCTCGTGTATATATTTTTCACATTATTCAAATCATACAATCAATCCAAATCCTAACTGGTAGTTCCCCCACATAGAGTTAAGCAACATGCTTACCTCAATTAGGCCAAATCAATCCTCAAAAATAGCTTTTCCCCTAAAATTCGCCTCGGTATGGCTCAAATCTTACAAAAAACGACTAAATAACATCAAACAATGCAAGAGAAACCAATTACGATAGATAAAGCTATGTTCTTTACACAATTCCTCAAAAGACATCAAAAGTCAACCTCAGACTCGCTTGTCAAAACCTGAGTCCAAGAGTAGATTCCAACTACTCATAACCCCACGGGCGTTTTGTTTCAAATCCGAGTACATATCGACTCTCAAATTCCAAATTCTCATTTTCAAAACCTAGATAAAATTTCAAATTTTCTCTTTGATTCTCAAAATTAGATGTTAAATCTCATATATAATCATGAAATATAGTTGGAAATTGATAAAAATATTTGCCTATTGATTGTAGGTAAAAATCCCCTCTCAAATCGCCTCCTACCGAGTCTAGAGTTCAAGGATATGAAAAATGGATAAAAATCTCGATTTCCAGCTCTTATGTTCGCAGGTGTCGCAATTGGCCTGCGAACCTCTCAAATGCAAAGAATGATCGCAAAAGCGACACCCACCCAATCCTGCTAATGTCGCAAATGTGACGATTTTATTGCAAATGCGAACATGAACACTTCGCAAAAGCGACTATTATGATTGAAAATGCGATTTAGCCCAGCCTACGCATCCATCACAAATGCGGACCTATCAGGTCCCACCATAACTCGCAAATGCGATCTCCCACCTTGCAAATGCGTACAAAATCTCACCATTTGTGAGACCTTTCAAAACCAGCAAAAGTGAAACTCTTTCAAACACCTCGAAACGCGTTCGAAACTCACCCGAGCCCTCGGGGCTCCACACCTAATATCAACACAAGTCTAAAAACATCATACGAACTCTCTCACGCCATCAAAACATCAACATAACATCCAGAACCACGAGTCAAACTTCAAAACAAATGAAATTTTACATTAAAACTCAAGAACTTCTAAAAACACAAGCACACGTCCGATTCCTATCAAATCAACTCGAAATGACGCCAAGCTTTACAAACAAGTTCCAAATAACATATCAGCCCTATTCCAAGTCCCAAAATCAAAATTCAAACCCGATAGCCATAAAGTCAGACCTAAGGAATTTTTAAACCTTCAAATTGCCAACTTTCGGCAAAACATGCCAAATCAACCTAGGGACCTCCGGATTCAATTTCTGGCACACTTCGAAGTCAAAAATCACTATATGAACCTATCGGAGCAATCCAAACACCGTTCCGAGGAAATTTCAAACTTAAGATTATAAAACGAGAATCACTCATCAAAATCAATCCCAAAACATCCGGAAATCGAGTCCGTCCATACACTCAAGTCATAATACACAATATGAACCCGCTCAAGACCTCGAACCACTGAACGGAATGCTAAAGCTCAAAACGATCGATCGGGTTGTACAAGGTAAGAATCGACTGAGGTTGAAGAATCAATAGATGAGTTGTGGTTAGGGGTGATATGCCACTTAAAACTAGAGCTAGCTGGTTCTCCCCGAAATGTATTGAGGTGCACCAATAGACTGGACATCTAGGGGTAAATATTGTTTGGTGCGGGCCGTGCGAGTGGTACCAAATCGAGGTGAACTTTCCTATGTTGTTTTTTCGCTTGAGATCCGATATAAAATAATACCAAGATTAATTTATAAGTTAATAGTTCAAGATTAATATAATGAAATTGAAATTGTGACCAAACATTGGATAAAATGAAGGTTATTCATATCATGATTATCGTTACTAAAGTACATCAAACCATGCACTTATTCTTTGTGTGGGAACTCGGTGGCGTGTGATCACAAATACTTATCACATCAGGAGTCGCCCGTTAGTCTGCAATTTTTAGACCGAACTAAAAGAGGAATTAATAACTTTACTATGAGTTGAAGAAAAATCTATCATTGTAACAACGAAGTAGTTCATCTATTGCAACCCATACATAGCTTTGATTTTTTTATTCCGAATACAGAGTTGTCCGTTATTTCAATGCGCACAAAGCTGGAAAAATATTAGTATAATTAGATTGGCATGCATTCAGAACACAATTTCTTTTCTAATTTGCTGATCGCTAAACCTTCATATCAGCATTATTTTTCAGATACTCAACAATGTTTTTGATGTAGGAGTCATGAAGCTTCCGGTCTCCAAAAGTAGCAGCAGCTTTTCTTGCTCGAGCTCTAAGCTCTTCCCCTTCCTCTAAAACCATCGCTTCTCTTAGTGACATTGCTATGTTATTTCCACTAAACGATCCATCTTCTTCATTCCTCTTCACTTCAATTGCCACACATTTTTCTACTAGCAATCTTGCATTCAATCCTTGGTCAAAAATGAAAGGCAACGCCACAAGAACATGACCATGTTGTAAAGTTTCAATGGCTGAACCCCATCCTCCATGAAATAGGGATCCTCCAATGGACGGATGTGCCAGAATCTCCTTCTGTGGTGCCCAGCCAATGTGCACCAACCCTCTCCCATCCGTTGCAGCACTAAAACCTGATGGCAAAGCATCAATGTCGTTCAAAGCCCAAAAGAAATGGGCTTCTGTAGTACCCACAAAAACAGTAGTCCTGAGAGTTGTACTCCGTTTGCTATTTCATATACTTGATTCTTGCTAAGTTTACATTCACTTCCGAAACCCACGAACAAAACCGACCTTGGCTTTTGTTCGTCTAGCCATTTGGACATCTTGTGCCATTGTGGAAGAGCAAGATCGTTTTCACCCACCGCTAATTTTTCCGGTGGTAGCAAACCGATCGGAATCACTGGCTTACCTGCGACTTTGTTATATGTATCCAGGTATTCACCTTCAAATTCCATGCAAGTACGTATAGCCACAGCTCTACATGAGCCTTCTACTGCGGCAGCATGTCCCAGTAAAGTTTCGCGTGATTCATTCTCTGCACGTAGGACAGAAATTAGATCAAGAGCTTCGTATTTCCGGAAAGCAACCATCGACGGGAAATCCACCCATGGTGGTGGTGATGTCAAGAGTTCATGCAATGGCTTTGATCCATTTTTAACTTGACCGGGCTGGGATCTAGGTTTTGGGGGCCCGAAAAAGACCCGTGAAGAAGCAGTGAAGACACTGAATTTAAGGAGGGAAATGTTAAGTTCACCAGCGATATCAGCCACCCAATCGGGGACAAAATCTGCAATGACCCAATCAGGTTTTTTATCAGCAATGAAGTTTTTGACAGGTTCTTTAAGGAGATTAAAAGCTTGGTATAAATATAACATTTGATCAGCAGAAACGTCTACACTAGCCTCAGCATCAGCAGGCAAAGGGCTCCCGTCGACTGATGGCAGTGGAAATTCTACTAGATTTACTAGTGGTGCTAAGTTGTAAGGAATTTGAGGAAGTCTCTTAATGTTCTTGGGAGTGGAAATGAAAGAGACATGAATTTTTTCTTTGGCTACGGCTATGGAGAGTTGGAAAAATGGTTGTAGATGACCAAATGCCAACCATGGCACCATTACAACGTTAATACTATCTTTCTTCATTTTCTTTATTCTCTCTTATTGGTCTATACTGAATAAAACTTTTTGCTCTATATAGTGGAGTAATAGTGATATAGTCGGGAGTAAAATGTTTTACACGTTTCTTTTTGAACCAAAATGCTAATCATCCCCAAAGATACTCAATATGTGTCTCAACCAGTTGCGTACACAAAAAATTTTTCAAGCCGTGTCACGATTTTATAATATGAACAATAAGTAAAGTATAATATATTATTAAAAAACATAGCCTGAATTATATTAATAAAACATAACTCAATAATATTACAACTCTTCTTGATAAATTTTTAATTTTTGAAATGTGTTGAAAATAACCTCACTAAAAATATACTACATGTACTTTTATCTTTATAAAAGGCAAAATATAATTAATCTGCCAATATTCTTAATCAGTATCATCGTCGAGAAGAATGAAAGAAAAAACAACAGAACAACTTATGAAAGCGGCATCCTTCAGAACTCATAGCTTTTAAATAGTTTATGTATTTGGTTCTTGACTGATTAGTTTAGGATTTAAAAAATATAACACGAAACGCAACTATGTAGATTCGAACCAATGACTCAACCAAATGAGCTGCCTGGCATGTTTTCCGAAGTTGGGTCACTTTACCAGAAATATACGTTTGTTTGGTCCATGCATTTTAATTATATATAAATAATTAGTAAATTCTCAAATGGAGTTAGTGCTATCTGAGAGGTACCTACCAAATTGACCAAATACCTCCAAGGTTGAGCTAAAAACAGTACCAAAATAATTAACTTTGTCATATCTTGCAGTGATCTGTCCATTACAAAAGTTTACACATGATACACATGTATTAAGTCATGGTTCTTGCTAGCTACTGCAAAATGGACATATATAAGACAACAACAATTTATGTGGCTAAAACACATAAAATTGTTACTATTATATACTCGTTATTAGTCCTATTTACCCGTCACTTTAACTTTTTTCACGTCCTTCAAAAAAGATTAATAATTAAAGTTGTATTTTGATTAGATTTCCCTATTTTATTCTTGGATCTCTCAATCTCTTTAAGTTTGTCCTAGCTAAGATTTATTATCAGGGCCGGCTCACAAATTTTATGGCCTAAAGTTAAATTTTATATCGGGGCCTTAACTTTTTAATTTCTTGTTATTTTTTATTTTTTCTTAAATACAAAGTTATTATTAATTTTCTTATAGTCAATAAGTCCTAGTAAACAGTGGAAAAAAGGACTTACTGCTGCTGCATTCATCACTACTATTGCATTAATCTGGAAAATGAGGAATCAAATGAGATTTGATGGTATCACATATGTGGAGGATTTACTATGTCGTGAAATTGTTCTGTTGATCCATTTGCGAGGCAGCAAACAAAAGAAATGGCAATTAGGACTTAGCAAGCTCAATTATTTTCCTTAGCCTTTGAATTTGCATACTATTCTATAGATTGTATATACATAGTTAGAATAGAGAAGTAAGAGTTGTATTAGTATAGTAGTTAGTCCAAAACTACTACCATCATCTGATGTACATATATTTTGATATCAATGAAAGTTAATTTAAAAAAAAAAGTCCTAGTAACAAGCTCATCGTAATTGACAACATAGCTAATCCATTTAATCTTTCTTATGACATTGTTGTTCTTAGATAAAATTTTATGAATTTTAATTTTGAAAAGTTCTGTCCGCATAAGCCATGGTAATATGAGTTATGAACATTGTTCCATAACCAATTTAGGCATTTGGAGGAAAATTGTATCTTTTTATTTGATTAAGTGTAACAATTACGCTGTTATATTCTAATTGTACTATTTTTATTAATACTTTTAATTTAGAATATAAATCTAAACCATCAATATCAAATTGATTATTATGCTTTAAGGAACATTCAAGAATAAGGCAATATTTTTTCAAATTTCCAACATCTATTGATCTTAGTTCTCACTGCCAAATAGAAAACTAAAAATATTTCAGTATGCTTCGAATTGTTCAAATCTATTTTGAAGTTAAAAAATTGCCTTGTTTATTATATATAATAGTAATCACCTCTAAAGGACTTTTCGAAAAATTTGGAGATTTGATTATCAACATTCACATCAAATTATTACTTCTTATATATCACACGTTTTTTACGAAATTCAGGTTCGATATTCATTTCAAATGCAAGTTCCTTGGTAGAAATAATAGCAATTGCAAATCCTTTTCTCTATTCTGTTATAGAAAAAAATTAAACTTTTTCACTTTACATAACTCTTTTTAAACTTATACATAGTCTATTATGTGTAACAAAAAATGTGATCTTGGCAAATATGAGGTCTAAAGCGGTTGCTTTACTTGCTTTATGGAAGGATCACCCTTGTTTATTAGAATAGTAAGGATAAATTTTGGAATTAGTATCTAATTATTTCTTATTTACAAAAAAAACTACTTTTAACAAACGTGACAAATAAATAGGGCCGGGAGCAGTTTCAAAAAAATTATAGTCACACAAATATTATGACTTGCATAGGACCACAAACTTCAAAAACATTTATTTCTTTTTTAAATTATACACAGTTAAATATGTTTAAATAAATTATAACATAGCAGATAGTAAGTATGACAAAAATAAGAATTATTATAGTCCTTCCCTATTCATGGTGCAAGTATTGAAAATGCGATTATAGAACTCAATTATATTCCAACCAACCACACACACAACTAATGCATGCCCACCAACCCCTTTCCAAAAATATTTTTGAAAGAAAAAGGAATAAAGGGTCCATATCAGAAGCAGCATATGCACTAAACGAATATTGACAGACTTGACAAAAGGTGATGGGACTCCCCTTTACTACACTTACCTACTAGCTGCTGTCTTACATTATACTACAATTATCCTTTCGTTTCATATTAATTGAGATAGTTTGATTTCATGCGAAATTTAAGAAAAAAAAGGACTTTATAAAATTGTGGTCCTAAAAGTTAAGAGGTAAAAAGTTTTTGGGCTATAATATTTATATGGCTATAAAAGCTTCTCATTAAAAATAAACGGATAAAATGAAATAGTTTAAAGTTGAATTATTTCTAAATTTAAAGATGCACTATTTATTTTGAAACAAATTAAAAATAAAAGTATCTCATTTAATATGAAACGAAAAGAGTACAAAAGAGGAGATACATATGAGGGGACCTCAAAAGATGAGGGGACCTCAAAAGAGGAGTTCACATGCATCACGGATTAGTACTACATGTATCCTTGCACTTGTGCATAGATTACCATAAACGGTGGGCGTAATTTATCGAGTTCAAGCAAATATATCTGACACAAATATGAATAAATTTGTCAAGGGATGGTAATAGGGCGGGACAGGACGGGACGGGACGTATTAAAATAATATTTAAAATTTTAAAATT
The DNA here is from genome assembly GCA_034376525.1 of Nicotiana benthamiana. Classification (NCBI taxonomy): domain Eukaryota; kingdom Viridiplantae; phylum Streptophyta; class Magnoliopsida; order Solanales; family Solanaceae; genus Nicotiana; species Nicotiana benthamiana. Next base: position 123,524,650 of record CM067338.1, on the reverse strand, counting down.
GTACGGAACGCATTACGGGTTTTATGCAGGTTCAATGCGAGGAACCTGACATACTTGATATCCATTCAATGTTATTTTGGTTAAAATAAACTTAAATAATCAACATCTATATCTTATACGTACTTGATATCCATCCGGAGATTCAAGTAGTGGAGTCTTAGTGATAGTTGGGCGATAGTATAAATTATTTGCTGTTTGTTGTGGTAAGTCTCTATGACTACATCAAATGTTTTACACGTTTCTTATTGAACGTCCAAAATGATACCTCAAATGGAGTTAATGCTATGTGAGAACGACCATTGATGAAGATACCTCCAAGTTGCGCTAAAAACAGTACCAAAATAGTTAACTTTGTCAGTATCTCGCACTCAGCGGATCTAGGATTTTTAGATCTTGTGCACCACTGGCTTTAACATAAGTTCAGTACTCCTAAATAGTGTCAATTTTTTTGTTCAATAATGTCAACTGATGTGAGAACATTAAGTATTTTATGCGTTATTATCAGTTTTAAATATTATTCAGAGAGGTAACATATACATTTCTTAAACTATTCAGTTCTCACCATCAAAATTCATGTTGAGATGAGAGATTATATGGCTTCCAAGCCAAAGCATAAGTGACATAGGCCTGTATATTTATTATATGTTCATGATACATGGTATACATTATAGTGGACTGTGATGATTTTATTGAATAGTGGACTGATATCTGAGCCCAAGTTTATTTTATTATTGGGCCAGTGTCCCGACCCAATGTGTGATGTATATATGTAGATGTCCAGATATTTTGGGGTCAGTCGGTTCATTTTCTAATATACTCTCTCTCGATATTCTGGAGAGTTCTCTCAACTACCCTCTTTCTCTCTCTTCTTCTCTCACTATATTCTTCGTGTTCTTCAGCTTAATCTTCATGTTTTCATGGTATCAGAGCCGAAAAATCTTCCGATCCTTCTCTGTTATGTTTTATCGATACTTGCTGAAGTTTTTGCTGAAGTTTTTCTTCGATTATCTGAGAAAAATACTATTCGTATATTTTTCGATGAATGTTGATCGGATAATCGGGACTTTTCTGACTGTTTGAGGCTCCGATCATGTATCAGTAGATGTTTTGGGTAATTTTCCGGCATCTCTGGTCTTATTCCGGTGAGTTCTTCAAAATCTAGGGTTTTCCGATTTTCGGACCAGGGGTTTTGATGTTATCCGATGATTTTACCTTCGGTCGATAGACGTTTTGGGTAAGTTTCTGACGTTTGGGACCTGATTATGGTGAGTTTCCGTTTATCTGCAATTTCCGGTGACCCGACTTAGTTTCATCGGTGGTTGAACGCCGTTCTTCTCTGGTCGCGAAGAAGGAGGGTAACACTTTCTCTGTTCTGAGTGTTGTATATGTTGCATGCCAATTCTGGTTTGATTGTGGTCTATTCATTGAAACTATTTCTGTGTTGTTAAGTTTGTTCATTTTTCATGGCTGATAATACGAATACTAATACCTCCCCCACGGACTCACTAGTCCCCTCCTGATTTACTCCTCTGACATTCCTGGTATGTCTCTTGTGTCCACCCCCTTTTCAGGCAGTGGTTATGGAGGTTGGAGGAGGAAGATGATTGTTGCCTTATCTGCTAAAAACAAAATCGGATTTGTTGATGGCTCTTGTCCTCGACCAACCACTAATGTGGCTGAACAGAGGCTGTGGGATAGATGCAATAACATGGTCATTTCCTGGTTGACCGCTTTCCTATCTCCTCAGATTGCTGATAGTGTGCAGTATTCCGATACTGCACAGAGTATATGGTCCCAAATTGAGAAAAGATATGGTACTCCTAACAAGACTGAAATTTTTGAATTAAAAAGGGAACTTTCTCACACATCTCAAGGCTATTTAGATGTAGCCTCATATTTTAATAAACTCAAAGGCCTGTGGGATGAGTTGGGCACAATGTGCACAAATCATGGGCAGAGATGTGTGTGTGCTGCTAAAAATGGAATAATTCAGGAAGATGATGAAAACAAGGTATTCAAGTTTCTTATGGGGTTAAATGAAGCATATATGGGGGTTAGGAGTAACTTGTTGATGATGCAGCCATTTCCTTCCCTTGACAGTGTTTACAATATAGTGCTTAATGATGAGAAACAGAGACAAGTTCAATCTATCTCTCAAATCAGTCCATACTCTATGTCTTTTAATGCTAATATAAATAAGCACTCAGTTGGGTTTAATCAGGCCACAGTGCCCAGTCCCCCTGTTTGCAGACCCAGAGTTAATTTTGAGCAAAGTAGAGGGCCCTTATTTTAATCTGGGCACTTAATTGATAAGTGCTACAAGATTCATGGGTTTCCTCAAAATATCAAATACAACAAGGGAAGGAAATCTGATGCTTCTCATGTCTCCACTGGTGAAGAAAGTGTATCTGTTACTCATGGGAATCCTAATATGTCTGTTCCCTTTGGGGATCCTCCTGGCAGTCATCACCCTGTCACAAACATAGATGGCCATAGTGTTGTGATACCAGGGTTGAGCAGACACCATTATGATCAATTGATGAGCTTGCAGCAACAGACCCAGTTAGGGGATTCCAGTGCTCAGACTCCTCCTCCCATGTGTGCTGCTAATTTTGCTGATACTATGTTTACTGAGAGTCTTGTTTCTGATTCAAAGTTATGCATGCTTACACACATTAATTCTGTCACCTGGATCATAGATTCAGGGGCATCTAATCACATGACACATGATAAAAGCTTTCTTTTTAACATCATACCTTTGTATGTTCCTTATCATGTAACTTTGCCTAACGGTTACAAAGTGAAAGCAACTTGTACAGGTTCTTTTCCTTAACTTCATCCCTTTCTCTTCACAATGTGCTGCTGGTTCCTTCCTTTAAACACAACTTGATTTCTGTCCACAAGTTGGTAAAACAATTGCACTGTATAGTTTTGTTTACTCCAACTTCCTGTTTACTTCACATGATACAGGACCCTTCTCTGAAGAGGCTTCTGGATCTTGGTAAAGAGAAAGCTGGCCTATACAAACTGTCTTGGGTGCCACCTTCCCCTTCTTCCTCTACTGGTTCTTCATCTACTTTTGTATGTGCTTTGTCTGAATTTTGTAATGATGACAATGTGTCTGACAGCAAAAATGTTGCCTTGCCTCCAATTGTAAACAGTTTCATTTGTAATAATGCTGTTACCACTGATATGAATTACATTTGGCATTTAAGACTAGCACATACTTCATTTGCAAAAATGAGACATATTTCTGGTTTGTCTTTTCCACTTGCTTCTAAACAACATTTTCCTTGTTATGTTTGTCCTATGGCCAAACGAACCAGACTTCCTTTTCCTGATAGCAGTATCAGTACTACTAAACCTTTTCAATTGATACATGTGGATACTTGGGGACCTTACCACACTTCTACTTCTTCTGGTTATAGGTATTTCCTTACAATAGTTGATGATTTCTCTAGGGCCACCTGGACACACTTAATGGGCTCTAAAAGCAATGCTTTTTCCTTGCTTAAATCTTTCATCTGTTTTGTTAAAACTCAGTTTAACACTGTGGTTCAAACTGTTAGAAGTGACAATGCTTTAGAATTGGGATCCAGCATTGAGGGTATATCTTTCTTTAGTAGCCAGGGGATTATTCATCAAACCTCCTGTCGTCATTCACCTCAACAGAATGGTGTTGTTGAAAGAAAGCAGAGAACCCTTCTTGAAACCTGTAGAGCCTTACTTTTTCAATCTGGCCTACATGTTTCCTTCTGGGGGGATTGTCTGTTGACTGCTACTTATCTCCTTAACAGAATACCATCCAGAATACTTCATAATAAGTCTCCTAATGAAATTTTGTATGGGAAAGCTCCATCCTATTCTCATTTGAGGGCATTTGGGTGCCTTGCTTATGCTGCTGTCCCTATTCCTCAAAGGGACAACTTAAAGTCTAGAGCCCTCTCTTGTGTTTTTCTGGGTTACCCATTTGCCAAAAAAGGTTATAAATTGTATGATCTGGTTTCCAAGAAATGTTTTGTCTCCAGGGATGTTATATTCCATGAAACTTGTTTTCCTTTTAAGAATACACCTTCTTCTACTCACCCTTCTCCTTCATCTTTTCCTTTTGTTCCTCCTGCTGAGCATTCCACTGACACACCTTTTACTATACATGCTTCTTCCTCTCCTCCTTCCCCTATACCTGATCCAACTTCTGATTCTCATGTTCCTGATTTTACTGATGCTGATCCATCTCCCCTTCCTTCTTTCAACCATGATATCTCTCCTCCTGTTTTACCTTCTTCACAACCTCTTCCTGCTCCTAGAAAATCCATTAGACAGCATAATCCTCCTCCCTATCTTAAGGATTATGTCTGTCAACTCCCTGGCTTTTCTGGCTCCTCTTCTTCTAATTTGGAATCTGAATCTTTATATTACTCTCAAGCTGCATCTATTCCAGCATGGCAGGATGCCATGAGACAGGAGTTTGCTGCTTTGGAAACAAACCATACCTGGGATGTTGTTCCTCTTCCATCTGGTAAGAAACCCATTGGCTGTAAATGGGTCTATAAAATCAAATACAAGTCTGATGGTACTGTTGAAAGGTATAAAGCTAGGCTGATTATTAGGGGTGATACTCAAGTTGAAGGGATTGCTTTTACTGACACTTTTTTCTCCTGTGATTAAGATGACCACTGTGAAATGTCTTATTTCTGTGGCTGTCAAGAATCACTGGCCTCTGTTTCAACTTGATGTTAATAATGCTTTCTCCATGGTGATTTGGATGAGGAAGTTTATATGAAACTTCCCCCAGGTTTGACAGTCTCTGCTCCTCTTCCTGGTTCAGTTTCTTCTACTTCTTCTCCTCTGGTTTGTAAACTCAGGAAATCCCTGTATGGGCTGAGACAAGCATCCAGACAATGGTATGCCAAATTGTCTTCTGCTCTTTATTCCAGAGGGTACACACATTCTTTGAATGACTATTCTTTGTTCATCAAAGGTAAACATGGGTCCCTTGTGGTTGTGGCAGTCTATGTGGATGATATTATTCTTACTGGGGATGACAGTGATGAACTTACTGCCCTGAAACTGAATCTGGATGATCAGTATAAAATCAAACACCTAGGGTCTTTGCATTATTTTTTGGGCATAGAAATGTCAGTTGTTCCTGGTGGTATGATCCTTAATCAGCATAAATATGTTTGTGATTTGCTGCATCAGTTTGACTGTACCAATGTATCCTCTATTGTTTGTCCTTTGGATATTAATGTCAAACTTCATGCTGATTCTGGTGACCTTTTATCCTCTCCTGATCAGTATAGGAGTCTTGTTGGTAAGCTGTTATTTCTGACTCATACTAGGCCTGACATATGTTTTGCTGTTCAACATCTGAGTCAATTTCTAAAATGCCCCAGACTTCCCCATATGACTGCTGCCCTACATGTTTTAAGATACCTCAAAGGCACTTCTTCTATGGGTCTCTTTTATTCTGCCAGTGATGATTTCTCTGTTGTTGGTTATTCTGATAGTGACTAGGCTGCCTGCCCTGATACAAGGAGATCTGTTACCGGGTTTTGTGTGTTATTGGGTGGTTGCCTGATTAGTTGGAAATCAAAGAAGCAACATGTGGTTCCTTGTCTTCTGCTGAGGCAGAATATCGATCCCTCAGCAAAGTTGTTGCCGAATTATCTTGGCTGTCTCGTTTATTAGTTGATCTTGGTGTCTCTGTTTCTCTTCCATTTTCTGTGTTTTGTGACAGTCAGGCTGCTGTCCATATTGCTAACAATCCAGTTTTCCATGAGCGTACCAAACACATCGAGGTGGACTGTCATTTTGTTCGGGAACAGCTGCTGAATGGCCTCATTCAATTGTTTCATGTTCCTACTACTCGTCAACTTGCTGATCTTCTGACCAAAAATTTTTCTAGCACTGTGCTTCATCCTTTGCTGTTCAAGTTGTAGGTGGTTTCCCCTTCAACTTGAGGGGGGGTGTTGAGATGAGAGATTACATGGCTTCCAAGCCAAAGCATAAGTGACATAGGCATGTATATTCATTGTATATTTATTGTATGTTCATGGTATACATGGTATACATTGTAGTGGGCTGTGATGATTTTATTGACTAGTGGACTGATATCTGAGCCCAAGTTTATTTTATTATTGGGCCAGTGACCCGACCCAATGTGTGATGTATATATGTAGATATCCAGATATTTTGGGGTCAGTCGATTCATTTTCTAATATACTCTCTCTCGATATTCCGGAGAGTTCTCTCAACTACCCTCTTTCTCTCTCTTCTTCTCTCACTATATTCTTCGTGTTCTTCAGCTTAATCTTCATGTTTTCAATTCAAAATGAAGAGAAAAAATAAAATGCTAATAACAATATAATATCATAAAATTTGAAAGTTGTACAAAAGTGCAATAAGAAGCACAAAAAAAACTTAAATAATTCTTTATATGTTATAAACTAAAGCAAAAGACAAGAACAATAGAACAAGAACAATAGCAATAGAGAGAAGAATAGAGAGAGTTCTTCTTATTGAGTTGAGAGGGGTCTCAAGGGATGATTTACAATGGTAGGGGGCACCTCTATTTATAGGGGAGAGGAAGATTTAGCTACCACTAATAGAACTCTAAAATCTCTCTAATTAGATACATTAAAGACATTCACCTTAAATAGAAGTGTAAGAATCTTCTATTTCATAACACTCCCCCTTGAATGTCTATTCAATGATGTGCCTCATAAAACCTTAAAACCAAAACCCAATGGGAAAAATTAAAATAAGGAAAAAGAGTACACATGTTTGAATATGCGCCCATTGGTTGCCTCGTTAAAAACCTTGCAAGGAAAACCCAGTGGGACAAAACCTTGTAAGGGAAAAAGAGTGCAACGCGCATTAACTCCCCCTAATGAGTACATCAATTTAAGCCTTGAGCATTTGCATTCCAATCTTGAAATCATCACTCTTGATAGATATGAACATCTTCATATAATGTCGTGGAATAGCTCTTCAATATCTCCATAGATGCATTCTCAATGCCATCATGCTTATAGTTATGGCAAGATACATATGTACACAAATTGTACTAAGGATGTGGTACTTCAGGACCAAGGATTGCATATGCTTCAAGCAACTTAAATCTTTCAAGTTAAGTCATATAAGTCACATAATAAACTTTAGCTGCATATCAAGTTTTCATGTCATGCTAAACAAATAAGATATCGAAAATTGACTATACATACCTTTGCCTTTATACTTTCAAGCATATGAACTATAGGTTCAAAACTACATGTCTTTCATATGGAATCAATTCTTCTTGAATTGTATCTCTTCCATTTAGTTACTTTCTTTGAGTCAGCAAATGCGTATAGCATGCTTTGCAATATGTTGCAATTGCATTTCCTTTTTATGAACTACAGGTTCATATCATGATATTCAGGGATATACATATGCAAATGAAAATTCATCCCATGTAACACTTTCTCAAATGTTTATCATGTCTCCCCCTCATGTTAGTAAAGCTAACATGTTTCCTCAACTTTGGGAAATCATCTTTGTGCATTATGTCAATATACACAGCACCTTAGTAATAAGATGAAATTATTTGGTTCCTGACCTTGAACCACTTGTGAGGGGAGAATATACTCTCGTATACAACTTATATCAAACTGATATATATAACTTCGTTCTCATAAGGAACGGTTTAGCTATTAAGTGGAAGCACTCAATAATTATCTTGCTAAACCAACTTTGATATAAACCAACTTATCAAGATGAACTGTCTTGAGTAGAGAATCTGGAAACTATGCTCGAAGTTAGATTACTGAGCGATTTACCTCGCAAGCACTGCCAGGCTGCGGGTTAATAACAATGGCGCATGTAACCATATCATAGATGCATCATATGTGGTATACATGGCAGGTGAATGGGCCCATATTCACCTTTGATATTTCCAGAATTTAGGGGCTTCAACCCGAACTCTTTAGTTGGTCAGTTCATTACTGAGAACAAGAACTTCTAGTTCTTTGATATTCACCTATGTGAATTTGCACATCATACTTCAAATGAGATGGCTAACACGAATGTCAACTGACTAAATTATCAATATTGGTAAACTTCAAATTTACACCATGACATGTGCACTTATCAATAAACTTCGGGTTTATTATGACATGGGTTTTATACCAATAGATATCCACTTTATTGTGGCATTCTTTCTTTTGTGTAGTACAAACTGGAGAACAAAGCGGGTAGCTTTTCATATACAAATTACCCCGCGACAAGTTGTAGTAATAGGAGAATCAAAGCCTTCCTTTATTTATAGTCTCAATATCATCAATCGCCTTCGCGTGTTCTTTTGGAAACTGAATAAGTTTCTTTGAGACTTACTACAGCACAATACTCAATTGTGTTTCTCCAACATAGTAATAATTGGCTCTTCGAGAGCTCTCAATTAATTTTGTACTACCACAGACTGAGGTTCGAGATCCTCACATTCTTGCATTCCGTATTTTCGAGAGTCTCAGGCTCAATAGATTCTTCGTGAATCTCGGAATTAATCAAATCATGAGCGTCCTCATGTGATTCTTTCATAGTGTCATTTAGATCGTTCTTTTTCCTCTTTCTAGGATTTCGATCTTTGGAACCTAATGGTCTGCCACGCTTCTGGCGTGCATTTGACTCATTGGATATGACACTAGATATTTGTCCAATAGGGACTTCAATACGGATCGGAACTTTTTCCCGCGTGAATGTGTGATTTCGTTATCCTCTTCAAGTCCGTAAATGCGTCAGGCATTTGATTTGCTATTCTTTGCAAATGGATAATCTTTTGTACCTCTTTCTTTCAAATAGAGGTATGTGGATCAAGATGAGATAATGATGCATTTTTCCACAAAATTTCCCGTTTGGTTTCACCAACTTCTCCCCCTAATTTTGGGAAAAGTGTCTCATCCAATTGACAGTCTGCAAATAGTGCAGTGAACAAATCTCCTGTCAATGTTTCGAGGTAGCGAATAATGGAGGACGCGTCAAACTCAACATATATTCCTAACCTCCTTTGCAAACCCATTTTGGTGCGGGATGGCGGTGCTACAGGCACATATACTGCGCATCCAAAGCTTCTTAAATGGGATATATTGGGTTCATGACCCAAAACCAATTGCAATGGGGAATATTTGTGTCAATTCGTCAGTCAGAGACGAACTAGCATTGCTGCATGCAACATGGCGTGACCCCAAAACGAAGTGGGCAGCCGACGAACTAGCATTGCTTCATGCAAAATGGCGTGAACCCAAGTCGAAGCGGGCAGCCGATAAACTAGCATTGTTGCATTCAAAATGGCGTGAACCCAAACCGAAATGGGCAGCCTCGTTTTCATGAAGAATTCAAGATTATTCTCATCTATTGTCTCAATATGATATCCATTTTGAATGATATCTTTAAAACTCAACAAGTTCCTTTTAGACTTGGAGGAGAACACTTTGATTGATATCATTAAAACTCAACAAGTCCTTCTTAGACTTGGAGGAGAACATTGCATTCTCTATGATTAACGTCATGCCTTTGGGCAGAGTTACAATTGCTCTTCCGGAGCCTTCAATCAATTTACTACTTCCATAGATTGTAGTAATGTTTGCCTTACACAATTACTCTTCTTTTCTTTGAGTATTGTATGTGTAGTACATGAATCAACTAGGCAAATACTTTTACAATTGGACGTTGGTCCAAGTTCGCTTTGTGAGATATCCATATTTGCTATCCCATAGTTTAACATACAAAAGAAATACACGAACATAGGAATAAACAAGTTCAATTCTTTTGTGTCACATAATATCTTCAAAATCTGCTACTAACAGTTGGCTAACAAAATCAGATATGTTATCCATAATCAATTCCTTTGCAGTTTGAAAATTTCAGCGTTTTTCATAAGACAATCGATTATTAAACACACACAATCGATTGTTGGAACATAGACAATCGATTGTTAAACACACACAATCGATTATTTGTTATTTTTGAAAAACTTCGTAGCATACTGTCTTAAGACAATCGATTGTTAAACATCGACAATCGATTGTGGATGATTTTTGAAAAATTCCAGATTACACTGCCTAACGACAATCGATTGTTAGATATAGACAATCGATTGTGGGTGATTTTTGAAAAATTCCAGACCTCACTGTTTCAAGACAATCGATTGTTAGACAAAGACAATCGATTGTTGGCTATTTTTGAAAAATTCCAGAACACACTGTTTCAAGACAATCGATTGTTAGCCAAAGACAATCGATTGTTGATCAATTGTTTTTTAACTTTAATGCAAAAATAGTTGATAATCGACTAGTTTTTCAGGCTAGTCGATTACCCCCACTGGAAAATAAAAGTTTTATTGATATTTGAGCATATTGAAGATATTCTAAAGAACTACTGCTAACATTGCATCATGAACTAGCTAATACGAGCTAATACTAATGACTATTAGATTATTCACTAACTAATACAAATAAGTAGAACAAAATCAAATAACTCCATCTTCTTTCATCATGGTCCCATCGCCGATTAGGTGGTCTATTTTCCCTCGGGTTGCTCAAAGAAGTCTGCCACATCAAAGTGGGTGATGTCAAAGTTGTCGTCAGAGACAAAATTCGTTTCAGGGCGTTTACTCTTTCGAGATGCTTAATAAAGGTCAACCAAATTTTATGGTATACGGCAAGACTTAGACCAGTGCCCGTTTTCACCGCAACGATAATATATAGTTTATAAACTATTTGCTTTTGGATTCTTATCGTATCGTGCTTGTGGCAGAGTGACCAACTTCAGGTTGTCATCTTCTTTAAGCCTTTCCACAAGATGGGTGAATCCTTGATGTTGAGATATTCAATCTTCAAACTTTCATCAAGGTGATGGCGCAAGAAAATCAAGGCCTTCATACAGTTTCAAACCTTCCTTAAGGTAATGGCGCAAGAAAATCAAGGCCTTAGCATAGGTTCAAACCTTCATCAAGGTGATGGCGCAAGAGAATCAAGGCCTTAGTATAGTTTTGGGTGGATGCACTATTTCTGTTTTTAATGGCGTCTTCGAGACCCATAGCATCAAAGTGGATTTCATCATCCAACACCATAGTTCTTGCCCGAAATTTCGAGGGCAACGAACTTTCTTTTCATATGACACAATTACATCAAGAGCGTGTTCATACTTACGGGCTCTATTACAATTATCACATTCACTTCAGGGAATGGATCAAAATCATGTGCTTTACACAAGCTGCTACCACATTCTCTAAAGGGAATGGAGCAAATTCAATTGGACGGAATTCTTTGTCACGTCCACAATCATATATGAATTTAATCATGGCAGGACATAGAGATTTTACCACTTCGTGTGGTTATAATTTCTCACAAACTCCATTAGAGTTATAATCAAACTTTGTATATAAAATTTATAGAATTCCAAGAATTTGAAAAGAAAAAGTAAATTACTTACCTTTAAGGTATACCAAATATATTTTCAATATTTTCTTCCTTTCTTCCTTTCCTTTCTTTCTTTCCTTTCTTTCTTTCCTTTTTCTTTTCAACTTTTCGTTTCTTTCTGCCTCCTCCTTTTTTTTTTTTTTCTTTCTTCATTCTTTCTTTGAAGAAAAACCCTACACAAGTAAAAGTTAAGACAATCGAAAATTAAATTAGGAAGAGGGAAATACCTTGGATTTTCAAGAATGATACTTGAGACGGTAGAGTCTCGTGCTGATAACGTGTTATAAACTAAAGCAAAAGACAAGAACAATAGAACAAGAACAATAGCAATAGAGAGAAGAGTAGAGAGAGTTCTTCTTATTGAGTTGAGAGGGGTCTCAAGGGATGATTTACAATGGTAGGGGGCACCTCTATTTATAGGGGAGAGGAAGATTTAGCTACCACTAATAGAACTCTAAAATCTCTCTAATTAGATACATTAAAGACATTCACCTTAAATAGAAGTGTAAGAATCTTCTATTTCATAACATTATATGTGAATTACTTACAAAAATAAACCATATGTTTGTAATAAAAATTATAGTTGAAAGTTCAATAATTAAGAAGAATCTTGAAACAAGTCATTGCGTAATTTAATATTCAGTTGACAATTGGCAAACTGCGACAAAAATATTCCTTAAAAAACTGTGCTAACAATTCAAAATTCTTTGAGGTATATTGCAATTAGATAGCAATTGGGATTGAGGTGGCACAAATTGAGATTAGTGAGAATAATAAATATTACTAGGAAAAAACTGAAAGAGAAAAATAAGGGAGTAGTGAGCGAGTTGGAAAACAAATGAATGAAAGAAAAAATGCAGGACCAAAAGTCCAAGGTGATTCGGTCCCGAGTCCTAGGGCAAATAAAACATCTATTCAGACAGTGCACCACTTAGCTTTATAAACCATGAATATTCAAAGATACTATTAGACATTTCTATGAATTAGGTATATTGAAAAACTTATTTAAAACCATGGGTTCAAGTGAACCCATCCGCCACTTTGAACTATGGGTTAAACATATAATCTCTTTTCTAATCCTAATTACCCGTCACTTTGACCTTTTTCATGTTCTTTAAAAAAATATTACTTAATAATAAAAGTTGTATTTCAAATTGGGGAACCCGCTAATCAGGCATAATTTAAGGAAGGAACAAAATGACTCATCTTTTAGCAAAGGAAGATTCCAGCTTCCAAGCAGCCAATATTTACCCACGAAACGACTATGAAGTAGAGGTTTTATTATAAAAATTGCACGGGCGTTCTATTTGATCGCTCTTATTTAACTTATACGTATTTTTTTTAAAAAAAAACTTTTAACTTGTACATACTTTTTAAATAACTTGAGCTCCCTTTTTTCTCTTTCATTTTCTTCTTCGTCACAGCTACTGTTTCTATAACCTCCACGTCCACTGTTTCAAATTACAACCTTCTAAAAATCAGGCGCTTCAGATTTCTCATATGTTCAGCAACTCGATTAACAATTGTTACATATTGGGCATCAAAATCTTTAATATCTGCATTATATAATTCAACAACAACAACAATACAGTATAATCTCACTTAGTGGGATCTGAAGAGGATAGTATGTATGCAAACCTACATTATATAGTTCATTCATATAATTATCTGGTATGAATAATTACCATGTTTGAAGGACTCATAGTGCTGGGTACCGCGCTCATAATTACCACCTTTGCTCATAAGCAAATCTTCAGTATTTGATTGGATAACTAAATCAAATGAATTATTTGATCTCTTTAGCCTAGTCTTAGTTTCATATGTAACAATGGCAGAAGCATTGTTAAACATTAGATTATGAATTTCTAAAACTTCACCTCTAGAGTTGGAAGTTTCTCAGTTACAATACAAGAAAAAAACTTCAGCTTTAGAGTTGAAGTTCGCCAGTTACAAAATAAAAACTTAAGCTCTAGAGCTAAACTTCAGGCCCGACTACTAGAATGCTGAAGTTTTGCGTGATTGCATTTACTACTTCAGCCTCGTGTGCTAAAGTTATCCTAAAAAGCGGGTACGCTTATAATTTTTTTGTAAAGGGGGCATAAGTTAAAATGTGATATAAAAAGCGGGTATAGATGCAAATCCCCCGGTTTTATTCAATTAGCAACTAATCTCTGTAATAAATATTTGTATACTCTATCCATTCTTATTTACGTGAGTCAGTTTTTTTTTGTCCGTTCCAAAAGAACGACTTTTCTCTAAATTTAAAAATAATTTAATTTAATTTTTCAATTTCATTCTTAATAAGTAGTTTTTATGCCACACAAATTTTCTAATATATTTGACATCACAAGTTTCAAAAGAATAATTGACACACAAATATTACGGCTAGTTATCATAAATATAAGAATTATTGAAGTCCTTCTAGATTGGAATATATATTATATGCCCACCAACCACACACACAAAAACTACATGTCCACCAACCTCTTTCCAATATATATGGAGGGTCCATATCAAAAGCAGCAAATGTACTACTGCCAATGAATATTGAGATTCACTAAAGGCGGTGGGCTCCCCTTTACTTGCAACTGTACATAATAACAAAGAAAAGAGGAGATACATATGAGGGACCTCAACAAAGGAGTTCACAGGCATCACGGATTTGTGCATGTGAAATATTCTGCCTGCTTCAATTTAGACGACATTTCGCTTACCAAGAATTGATTTAAATAAATTTTAAAATTAATTAAATTAGTTCAACTTAATATTTTAAAAATAAAATTTCAATATACAAAAATTACACAACAAGTACTATAATGTTATGAAATAATATAAGAATAAGAACAATAGAGAAAAAAATAGAGAGAGGAGTATTCTTATTGATATTTTGGGGTGATTTACAATTATGTAAGACCCCTCTATTTATAGGAAGAGAAAAGACTTAGCCTCAAAGTAAAACTCTTCTATAAGATAGACATTCACTCTAATTAGAGTTCTATTTGTAACACTCCCCCTTGAATGTCTATTCAATAATGTGCCTCGTTAAAACCTTATCTAAAACAAAACCCAATGGGAAAAATTATAGAAAAGAAAAAAGAGTACACATGTTTGAATATGCGCCTATTGGTTGCCTCGTTAAAAACCTTGCAAGGAAAACCCATTGGGACAAAACCTTGTAAGGGAAAAAAAGTGCAACGCGCATTAACTCCCCCTGAAAAGAGCATCTATTCATATCCTTGAGTTTTCGCATTCCGATCTTGTGAACCAGCTTCTTGAAGGTTGACGTTGGCAGAGATTTTGTGAACAAATCAGCCATATTATCGCTTGAACGAATCTGTTGCACATTGATATCACCATTCTTTTGAAGATCATGTGTGAAAAATAACTTTGGTGAAATATACTTTGTTCTATCTCCTTTTATGAATCCTCCCTTCAATTGAGCTATACATGCTGCATTGTCTTCATACAAAGTCGTGGGTAGTTTGTTACACTTCAAACCACATTTGTCTTGAATATGATGTATTATAGACCTTAACCACACACACTCCCGACTTGCTTCATGAATAGCGATTATCTCGACATGATTAGATGAAGTAGCCACAATTGATTGCTTAGTCGATCGCCAAGATATGGCGGTGCCTCCACAGGTAAACACATAACCTGTTTGAGATCAAGCCCTGTGTGGGTCGGATAGATATCCAGCATCAGCATAACCAACAAGATCAGGACTGCAATTATTGCCATAAAATAAGCCCATATCGGTAGTCCCTTTTAGCTACCTCAATATATGTTTGATCCCATTCCAATGTCTCCTTGTGGGAGCCGAGCTATACCTTGCTAAGACATTAACTGAAAAGGTTATGTCAGGCCTTGTAGTATTTGCAAGGTACATTAGTGCGTCAATTGCACTAAGATATGGTACTTCAGGACCAAGTAGCTCTTCATTCCTTTCTTGCGGTCGGAATGGATCTTTATTCACATCAAGTGATCGAACAACCATCGGAGTACTTAAAGGATGTGCTCCATCCATGTAAAACCGTTTCAGTACCTTTTCTATATAGGTAGATTGATGAACAAAAATTCCGTTTGCCAAATATTCAATTTGCAAACCAAGACATAATTTTGTCTTTCCGAGATCTTTCATCTCGAATTCATTCTTTAGATAATCAATTGCCTTTTGGAGTTCTATGGGGGTTCCAATAAGGTTTATGTCATCGACATATACGTCAAGTACAACAAATTCCGATGTTGTTTTCTTTATAAAAACACACGGGCAAATGGCATCATTTATATAGCCTTCTTTCAACAAATACTCACTAAGACGATTATACCACATTCGTCCTGATTGCTTTAGACCATACAAGGATCTTTGCAATTTGATTGAAAACATTTCCCGGGACTTTGAATTATGAGCATTCGGCATTTTGAGTCCATCGGGAATTTTCATATATATCTCATTATCAAGTGAGACATAAAGATAGGCAGTAACCACATCCATTAAATACATGTCAAGCTTTTCAAGGACAGCAAAACTAATGAGATAACGAAAAGTTATGGCATCCATTACAGGCGAATATGTCTCTTCATAATCGACACCAGGCCTTTGAGAAAATCCTTGTGCAACAAGGCGTGCCTTATATCTTTGTACCTCGTTTTTCTCATTTCTCTTGCGTACAAAGACCCATTTATAGCCAACAGGCTTAACACCATTAGGTGTTTAACTATAGGGCCAAAAACTTCACGTTTTGCCAGCGAATTCAATTCGGATTGAATTGCTTCTTGCCATTTTGGCCAATCATGTCTTTTTCGACATTATCCAACAGATTGAGGTTCAAGATCCTCATTTTCTTGCATAATGCTAGATGAGACATTAAAAGCAAAGACATAATCCACCACTATATCCACTCGATTAAAATTTGCCTCAATATCGATTGGATTTATGGATAGTTCATTATTTTCCTGAGTCTCGGGCTCAAAGGATTCTTCATGAATCTCAGAGTTTATTAAATCATGAATTTCCTCATGAGATTCTTTCGTAGTGTCATTTTGATCGTTTGCTTTCCTCTTTCTAGGATTTCGATCTTTGGAACCTAATGGCCTGCCACGCTTCAGGCGTGCATTCGACTCATTGGATATGACACTAGATGATTGTCCAACAGGGACATCAATACGGATTGGAACATTCTCCATGGGGATGTGGGATTTTGTTATCTTTTCAAGTCCGTAAATGCGTCAGGCATTTGATTTGCTATTCTTTGCAAATGGATAATCTTTTGCACCTCTTTTTCACAAATAGAGGTACGTGGATCCAGATGAGATAATGATGCATTTTTCCACAAAATCTCCCGTTTGGTTTCACCGACTTCTCCCCCTAATTTTGGGAAAACTGTCTCATCAAATTGACAGTCTGCAAATCGTGCAGTGAACAAATCCCCTGTCAATGTTTCGAGGTAGCGAATAATGGAGGGCGATTCAAACCCAACATATATTCCTAACCTTCTTTGCGGACACATTTTGGTGCGGTATGGCGGTGGTATAGGCACATATACTGCGCATCCAAAGATTCTTAAATGGGATATATTAGGTTCATGACCCAAAACCAATTACAACGGGGAATATTTGTGATAATTCGTCAGTTTGAGACGAATTAGCATTGCTGCATGCAAAATGGCGTGACCCCATACCGAAGTGGGCAGCCTCGTTTTCATGAGTAATGGTCTTGCAATCAACTGCAGGCGTTTAATTAAAGATTCTGCAAGACCGTTTTGAGTGTGAACATAAGCTACAGAATGTTCCACTTTTATCCCAATTGATAAGCAATAATCATTAAATGCTTGGGATGAAAACTCAGCAGCATTATCCAGTCTAATAGACTTGATTGGATTATCAGGAAATTGTGCTCGTAGTCGAATTATTTGTGCCATTAGTTTTGCAAACGCAAGGTTGCGTGATGACAACAGGCACACATGAGACCATCTACAGGATGAGTCTATTAGGACCATAAAATATCTAAAAGACCCACTAGGTGGGTGAATAGGTCCACAAATGTCCCCTTGTATACGTTCCAAAAACGTAGGTGACTCAGTCCCAACCTTTGTTGGTGATGGTCTTGTAATTAACTTGCCTTGATAACAAGAAGTGCAAGAAAATTCATTATTTAAAAGAATCTTGAAATTCTTTAACGGATGCCCATATGAGTTTTCTATAATCCGTCTTATCATGATTGATCCAGGGTGTCCCAATCGATCATGCCAAAGTACAAAAGTATTGGAATCAGTAACCTTTTGGTTTACTGTTGAATGTGCCTCAGTTGCACTAATTTTTGTCCAATACAGGCCACAAGATAAAGACGGAAATTTCTTAATAACCCTCTTTTGGCCAGAGACATTCTTTGTAATGATGAGATATTCAAGATTATTCTCATCATTTGTCTCAACATGATAGCCATTCCGGCGTATATCTTTAAAACTCAACAAGTTTCTTATAGACTTGGAGGAGAATATTGCATTCTCTATGATAAACATTGTTCCTCTAGGCAGAGTTATAGTTGCTCTTCCGGAGTCTTCAATCAATTTACTACTACCAGAGATTGTAGTAACACCTGCCTTACACATACTTAGTTGAGAGAAATATTTCTTTTCTTTGAGTATCGTATGTGTAGTACATGAATCAACTAAAAAAATATTTGATCCAAGATTGCTTTGTGAGATATCCATATTTGCTTTCCCATGGTTTGACATACAAAAGAAAATACGCGAACATGATAATAAACAAATTCAATCCGTTTGTTTCACATTTAAACAATATTTTCAAAATCTGCTGAGGTTAGTTGACTAACTAAATCAGATAGTCGATTATATGTTTTCCATAATCGATTACTTTGCAGTTTGAAAATTTCAGTTTAAGCACTGTCTCAATGTGATCGATTGTTAAACATACATAATCAATTATTTGCTAATTTGAAAAATTTCAGATCACACTATCTTAATATAATCGATTGTTAAACATACATAATCGATTATTTGCTATTTTGAAAAACTTCAGATCACACTGTCTTAATATAATCGATTGTTAAACATACATAATCGATTATTTGCTATTTTGAAAAACTTCATATCACACTGTCTTAATATAATCGATTGTTAAACATACATAATCGATTATTTGCTATTTTAAAAAACTTCAGATCACACTGTCTTAATATAATCGATTGTTAAAAAATATATAATCGATTGTTTTGCAGTTTTAATGCGAAATATTAGATAATCGACTAACTGTTAGGTTAGTCGATTAACTCTACTGAAAAATAAAAATATCTTTGAAATTTAAGCATATTGAAACATTCTAAAGAACTAATACTAACATTATATCATAAACTAACTAATACGAGCTGATACTAATGACTATTAGTTTATTCACTAACTAATACAAATAAAATCAAACTATTCCATCTTCCTTCATCACAGATCCATCACCGATTAAGTGATCTATTTTTCCCTCAGGGTGCTCAAAGAAGTCTGCCACATCCAGGTGGGTGATGTCAAAATTGTCGTCAAAGACAAAATTTGTTTCAGGGCCTTTATTCTTTAGAGATGCTTGATAAAGATCAACCAAATGTCTTGGTACATGGCAAGCTTTTGACCAGTGCCCTTTTCCACCGCAACGATAGCATATAGTTTCTGAACTATTTGCCTTTGGATTCTCATAATCTCATTTCTGCTTTTGGTGGTTATTTCTCTTTGGGGGGTGACGGATATTAGGGAAATTTCTTCCTTGTCTACGTCCACGGCTATGACCCCGATTACGACCACGACCATGACTAGATCCATGGCCTTTTCCATGCTTGGCATAATGAGAATACACCTTATCTGCTTCAGGCAATGGTGTAGACCTAGTGGGTCGATTTTCGTGATTTCTCATGAGCAGGTCATTGTTTCGCTCAGCCACAAGGAGAAGAGAAATCAGTTCAGAGTACTTTTTGAAACCTTTCTCTCTGTACTGTTGTTGCAGTACCATATTGGAGGCATGAAACGTTGTAAACGTTTTCTCAAGCATATCATAATCAGAGATATTATCTCCACAGAGTTTCAATTTATAAGCAATTCTGAACATTGCAGAATTATATTCAGAAACAGACTTAAAGTCTTGGAGCCTCAGATGAGCCCAATCATATCGTGCCTGTGGCAGAGTGACCAACTTCAGGTTGTCATATCTCTCCTTTAAGCTATTCCACAAGATGAGTGGATCTTTGACTGTGAGATATTCAATCTTAAAACCTTCATCAAGGTGATGGCGCAAGAAAATCAAGGCCTTAGCACAGTCTTGGGTGGATGCTTTATCTCTGTCTTTAATGGCGTCTCCAAGACCCATAGCAGCTAAGTGGATTTCAGCATCCAACACCCATGTCATATAGTTCTTGCCCGAAATTTCAAGGGCAACGAACTTTCTTTTCATAATATCAGACATAATTAAAACCAAATTCGGAAAGAGGGAAATACCTTAATTTTCTCAAGAGGATTCTTGAGACGGTAGAGTCTCGTGCTGATAACGTGTTATGAAATAATATAAGAACAAGAACAATAGAGAGAAAAGTAGAGAGAGGAGTATTCTTATTGATACTTTGGGGTGATTTACAATGGGGTAAGACCCCTCTATTTATAGAAAGAGAAAAGACTTAGCCTCAAAGTAAAACTCTTCTATAAGATAGACATTCACTCTAATTAGAGTTCTATTTATAACATATAAGATATAATTTTTCTCATGTTAGTATGATAGCAAAATATATTTTAAAAGATTGGTAAAACTTTACGAAATTTGACTCTTGATAAATAAAATATATCATCTAAATTGAAACGAAGGAAGTACAACATATATCCTTGCACTCGTACGTGTCCTTGCACTTCTGCATTCATCAGATTACCATAAATGGTGGTTGTAATTTATTAGTTACGAGTTCAAGTGAATATATTTGATTCTAATACGACTAAATGAGTGAAAATCACTGAATTTCAATTATTATTATATGTTTAAGTCATAATTTCAAAAGTATAATAAATTTAGTGCTACGACTTTAAAGACTGAACCAATCAAATTAAAGTTATGAACAACATTAATACGTGCAGTGCTGGTTAGGGGTGTTCATTAATTATGTAAAACACTATTACCAAATCAAAATCGATCAAACTAAATCACAAAGAGGAAAATCTAACCTTACCAAATTTAATTAGATTTTCTCTTAGAAGAAATTTTTTAAAATTCACATGGAATAAAACATATAAAAAGCAAATATTTTATGACGATTGGAAAATCCTACAACAGTAAAAATAACTTAAAAAATATGAAGCGATTGGTTGAAAGCCCGTCATATATTTGTCAAATATTGAGATCCACATGTATTCAAGGTGATGGCCGTATCATCTAAATTATCTCTTTAAGTCCACGTTGCATTTTGATCCGCCTCAACAGACCATCATGTAATGTTCTTCCCATGTGTACATACCAAAAAACTAAATCGAAAATTGTTAAAACCGCACCGAATTAACCGATTAACACCCCCTAATGTGCAACAATTCGACCGATTGTTTTAAGTATTT
This sequence comes from Nicotiana benthamiana, assembly GCA_034376525.1. Taxonomy (NCBI): domain Eukaryota; kingdom Viridiplantae; phylum Streptophyta; class Magnoliopsida; order Solanales; family Solanaceae; genus Nicotiana; species Nicotiana benthamiana. Next base: position 123,503,601 of record CM067338.1, on the reverse strand, counting down.
GCATTCTGTTTGATGGTTTAAGGTCATAAGTAGGTTCGTATGGTGTATTTATGACTTGTGTATATTGTCAGTTTAGGTTTTCAAGTCGTTTTTGGAATAATGATTCTCTATTTGAAAGTTTTAAGTTGAAACGGTTGACCGAGTTGGACTTTTGTGAATTTAGCCTCGCATCGAAGTTTTTATGGTTCCGTTATCCGGATGGCAATTTTGGATTTGGACGTGTGCCCGGATTTGCATTTAGATATTTTTCTAGAAGGTTTTGGTGCTATTTAGCGAAAGTTGGAAATTCGAAGGTTTGGAAAGTTCATAAGTTTATGACGGTCGTGCTCGTCTTGGGCTTGGCCGTGCCCATAGGGTCGGCCATGCTGATGCGATGCCGACATCAATTAGGAATGTAGACAAGAGAGGTTGCTCGGATGGTAAGCAACCTCCACTTCCAACCAAGAGGTTGTGAGTTCGTTTCCCCAAGAGCAAGGTGGGAAGTTCTTGGAGGGAAGGATGCCGAGGGTCTATTTGGAAGCAATCTCTCTACACTAGGATAGGAGTAAGGTCTACGTACACACTAATCTCCCCAGACCCCACTAAGTGGGATTATACTGGGCTGTTGTCGGAAATTTCATAGGTTTGATCGGGAGTTAACTTAAGATTTATCGCACTCGGATAGTTATTTTGGAAGTTGGAATATGTTCATTATGACTTGTGTGCAAAATTTGAGGTGATTCCGAGTTGTTTAGAGGTTTTCCGCGTAAGTTTGAAAATCTGAAATAGTTCATTAAGCTTGAATTGAGGTACAATTCGTGATTTTGATGTTATGTTGGGGGATTTGAGGCTACAAGTAGGTTGTTTTATGTTTTGGGACTTGATGTTATGATTTTAAAAGGCCGCGAGAGACTTGGATGTGTTTTGGATCATTACTTGAGAGACTAGTTAAGTTAAGAAAATTAAAGTTTGACAATGGTCAATATCGGGTCAAGACGACCTATTTTTATTATTTTGAGAGCGCGAATAGGTGCGTAGCGTGTTTTACGATTAAAATGCATATATGGTATGTGTTCGGAAGGTTCCGAATGAGTTTTGGGGTGGTTTCAGATCATTTCAGTAAAGTTTGGGATTGCTGGTGTTGGTACTTCGCAATTGCGAACTACCGCATTTGCAAACTTCTGGTCGCGATTGCGAACCTGTGATCTCAATTTCATATACCTATAATTGCAAAATTTTGGTCGTAATAAAATGCCTCATATGCAGCTGGGTTAAGAGTTGAAATTTCGTGATTTTAGCTCATTCTTTCATATTTTGAGCCCTAGACTTGGTAGGAAGGAACTTTAATCGACAATAATTGGGTAAATGAATCTAATTAATTTTCATGTGTGTGTCATGATTGTATATTATATTTAACATCAATTTATGAGAATCAAAGAAGGAATTTGGAAGATTTTGTCAAAGTTTTGAAAAATTAAAATTGTCAAAGTTTTGATACTCTATATATACTCGGCTTTGTAAATAAAATACATATTTAAACTCCTGGGATTATGGATAGTCATAATCTACCCTTGGACCCGTATTTTGACCGGGCGGGCATTAGGTTGGCTTTTGGGGAATTATTTAAAGATCATAGCTTTATCTATCGTATAATTGGTTTCCCTTGCATTGTTTGATGGTATTAAGGCGTTTTTTATTAGATTTGAGTCGTGAGGAGGTGAATTTTAGGCGAAAAACTATAATAGAGAGTTGATTTGACCTAGTTAAGGTAAGTATATTCCCTAACTTTGTGGGGGAACTACCCCCAAGAGTTTGGTTTGATTGCACAATTTGAATTATGTGAAAGGCGTGTATATGAGGTGACAAGTATGTACATGGCCTTATTTGTAAAAATTTGATTGGTTTAGACTTTTGGGCTTCTTTCATGTACCGAATTGAAGTTGCCCTATCATGTTATATCCTCTGTGGTCAAATTTACTCTTACATATTTTATTTGGAGTTGTTAGTACATGTTCTATCTTTTATTTTTAAATATTACTCTTATATGCTTTAATTGAAGTTGTTGTCTGTTTTAGTGACATATTATTTCTTCCATTGTTGGTTTATTCTTATTTAGTCATTGTTATATGTTATCTCTACTATTGTTGAGTTATTCTTATTAGAAGTTATTATTACTTGTCATCTCTTTCATTATTGAGCTTATTCCTCTATTTTATTGCGTGGTTGTAATTCTTGTATTGATTTACTTGTCGTACTCCTGTGTTATTGTACTCGGTATTGTTTATCCCTGGCCATGTGTGGTGTGGTATCAGAATTGTTGTTTGAAAATATTTTGACAAATTGGTAAATGTGGTGCAAGTTTTTATACTGTGGGTGTCTTTGGTACGAAGGAAAACATTTTCCGGAAAGTATTTTCCAATTTTTCCATGTTTGGTTGGCTTAAATGTTTTGAAAAATATTTTCCTTGTCAACTCATTTTCCTCTAATTGGAGGAAAATGTTTTCCTTATCAAGAGAAGGGAAAACATTTTCAAAACCTCATTCTCAACCTTCCCCACCCTTACTAACCCGCCTCACCCCCTCTCCAAAAAAAGAAAATTTTTTTAATTTCAGTTTTTCCGATACTACCCACCTTACTACACTTCCACCCACTCCTCCCTCCTCCCCACCCCCCCCCCCCCACAAAAAAAATATTTTTTACCTTAACATTTTTTTGTTTGCAATTTTAAATTTCTATTTTTATTTTATTTTTCTGCACCATCCCTCCCCCTCCCCGAAAAACCTTTTCTACCTTTTTTGGTAATTCAATTTTCTATTTTTTTACTGCCCACAACCCCAGCCCTCCCCCCCTAGAAAAAAATTTTAAATATATTTTTAAGTTTTAATTTTATTATTTATCGGTTTAAATTGAAAATTTTACAATTTTCAAGATTATGAGATCAGAAGTTTATGTGCTTGAAAGTTTACGGGTTCGAAATTTCCAATTTTAAATATTTAGCGGTTCGAAATTTTATAAAATTTGTAGGTCCAGAAGGTTGTTACTTTGAAAGTTTATGGCTTATATTTATTATATCTAAATTATTTATGAATACTCTTGAGAAGTCATTTTCCTTAATTGATGATGTGCTCCTATTTATGGGGGCTACGTATGCACGAGGTGACGAGAGTCCGGCGTAGCTACTATTGTGCTATATCCAGATAGTCTAGGACCCAAAAATATGTTATACTTGGATTAATTGTAAACATATTGAATTAATTAAATCATATGAAATTTATAAATGGATTTCAAAAAGAAAGACTTAAGTTTTGTTTTCTCAAGTTATTAAAGAGAATTGACCTTTCTTGGATATTTGCTCCATGTTGATTGTTTGACTGATTCTCTGTCTGTGTATGTTTATTTTGGAACGGGACGTACGCCTCGACAGGTTAATAGATGTATCTATAGGCGCGCCGTCGACCCTCGGAAAATGCACATTTATTTATGTTTGATCGGGTCGTCGCCACAGTATAATTTTCACATGCTTGTATTGCTTCCTGGACTCATTTGAGCCGTTTTATGCCACACCATGGCTCGAGATTTATATTGTTAATGATAGCAAGAAGTAAAAGGAAATTTTCCACAAGAATTATGTGTTTACTTGTTCCCTCGATATGGATTAGAAAAATGTTTATAAAATAAATCCACTGTTTAATATATTTATTAAAGATAAATATTCATTGGACAGCTAGTGAGTGTCAAGGTCGACCATCTCGTCTCTACCCCTTCGTGATTAGGCAGGACACTCATTGGGTACACGTTGTTTTTGTACCTATACTACACTTGCTATTAATTTTGTTGTACAGGTATATGTGGCTCTGGTGGTCTACTAGCATAGCAACACGGATAATTTTGGGACTTGATGAGCTGCATTATTCGAGGCGACCGCATCTAGGTCATTCGATTTCAGTGTAGTGTACTTATTTTCGTCCACTGTATTCCGGACGAAATAATTTATTTTATTTCTCTTATCAGTAGATGATCATGCACTTGTGACTCCGGGTTCTGAGAGGGGTTGAAGTATGGTATTAATTGTTTAAATTTTAAATTTAATATGAAACTTTATTCCTTATAATTTTCTAATTATGGAGGAAAATCCTAGATTTTGAAAGTGTTAAAAAAATGAGATTTTGCTTACGTAATTTGGTTGGCTTGTCTGATAGCGGTGTCCGGCTCCACCACGAACCTTAGTGGATTTTGGGTCATGACAACATGGTATCAGAGCACTAGGTTCCCATTGGTCTCACGAGTCATGAGCAAGTCTAGTAGAGTCTTGCTAATCAGTACAGAGACGTCTGTACTTATCCTCGGGAGGCTACAGGGTTGTAAGGTGTACTTCCCTTCTCGATTTCCTTATCGTGCGGTTCGATTCCTTTGAGTCTTATGCCTTTTATCCCTTCCTACTCAATCTTACATGGCGCGAGCGTTTGTTAGAAATTTAGAATTTGAATAATTGAAATGGAACTACAATTGTGGTGCAGGATTATTTTCCCTGTATAGTTGATTGGACTATTATACTCACTTTAGGGAAGTATATTCTATTGTTCATCTTAGTAACATAACTTCTAAGAGCCTTGAGGCTAGGCACATGTTGCCATGATGATTATAAGATATTATTCCGCAGTGTGGTTGTTATGGTAGGGTATTTGCCCACGTGTCGGGGCAGTGGATGAATTGAAGGGAAGTTTACTCATTGTGTAAAAAGGGATCCAGTATTTTATTCCCGGCAAGGGAAAGGCACTCGGACTAAGGATTGTCAGATTTGGGCTGGTGGAAGTAATGAGACCTGGTATTTGCAAGCGTGTTGGAGCGTTTCTTCTATGACGGGGTGTTGTGGTCCTAATGGAATGTACCAAGTTCGTCGATGTTATCATCTGCTACAATTCGCCTTTATGGCAGGATATGGTGAAATAGTATTGGAGATACAACTATCAGATATCACATAGTGCGGTGGTTTATGATCGAATCAGAATTTTTAATGTTGATGGATCGATATGGATAAAGGTTCTAAAGGGGTGAGCGGACTTGTGCAACTGGAAGGTGAGCTCGGACTGAAGATGAGCTATTGGTGTCATAGTGAATGTACCCCATGCAACGACAAGGGAAGATGTCGGGAAGTGATTCCCCTAGATGGGTTGCTCCCCGTGAGCAGGTTAGCGGTTGTGTGGTTGGCGAAGCTTCTGCAAGGAATTATATTAGTTGTTGAACAAGGAGATCGATCGTGCGAATATGGATGCTGATTCAGATTATGGACGATGGGGATTTGCAGGAAGATTCTGAAAAATTTTGATAATTTATGGCCCGAGGTTATGCCAATAATAGGTAGAACGGTTGGGCGAACTCGGGAATTATGAAATCATGGCTTCAAGCTAAGTGGGAGAGTCCCACCACTTATGATTGTGTTGTTTAACTACTTGCATAATTTCTTGTTACTAGCATATTGATGGATTATTTCAGCTATGAGAATAGACCATTAGTGGTAATTCGATCAAAGGAATTGTTGGAAGCATGCTATGGTTGGCCTTATTGGCTCATGTTCGAACATGGAGAAAAGTTTAGGATTTATGCCTCGTATAGATACAGTTTTAGAGGAAGTGATTTCACCGGGTTCTTCGCGGAGAGAGTCTTGTGTGTTATATAACATCTATGGAGTGAGTTATATTCGGGACCAAGACAGAGCGGGTGGCTCTCAATAATGATCCTAGTGAATTCAGGAGTTTAAGTGTGGTGCTCGATAATTTTGAGCTTATGAGTACAGCTAAGAATCAAGCTTTGTTGCAGCTTATGAGAAGGCGTCCAGAATGTCCTATGTTATTTTGACTTGGGGTGTAGCATTTGAGTGTTATGAAACAATTCGTGGGAATTGAGACAGCCCGGTCTTGTGATTCAAGGTCACTCGGGGTGAGTGTAGATGGAGTATGTTATATGTTGAATGGAGTTAGTATTATTTTTAAGGCAATCAAGGATAAATTGGAAGGAGGTAGATTGATTAGACATAGTTGAATTGGCATAGTAGTAATGGTGATTAGTTCATCCACCGTGATCAAGTCATGCATGTGATTTGTGGTGGTGCGTGTGCGTGTGATGCATGTCGGCCGCAGTGATTGATGTTACTCAGAATCATTCTTCTATTATGGTATGTAATGAGTAGGCAGATCCCGGAAAGGTTATGGTGGCTTGGACCACTACTTAGATATTGGCATATTCGATGGTTATGAGAATTCGCCGTATGTTTCTATAGTTCTCCTGAAGCAAGTTAAATGACAAGTTTTATATGATGAATTGTTAGTCTATCACTGGTTCCAGAGTTGTGATAGAAATCGTGTCAATCATATATCAGCACGTTGGGTTTAGTGAGCGGCATGGAATTTGAAGTGAGGATCAAGGTTACAGTTTGGTAATCACTATGATGTCACGAGCTCTGATGAGCGGGAAGGGAGTTTCAGTGTTTGAGTAAGTTGGTATTGTCGTCAGTATCACCTGAGATCACTGTTTTGTGAGAAAGGCTTGCATCCTGGTTAAGGATTCTTGATCGCTTTTCAGCGTTGGTGCAGCCAATGGTTTGGCTGTGCAGACCCGTTAATTATTTCGGAAGGTCGTGGGAGCGTGTCCCACAGGAAGATTGTATAAGTGTGACATGCAGTCACTTGATTGAGTAGAGATTTAAACCAAGTATAAGAATTTTGGTAATATCATTAATTTGAGAATTTATGCATGAGGGTGCTCTATTTATTAGATAATAAACAGAGGAGGTTGCTTCTATTGTTATGGACGTTCTTGTGTGTTAATGAGAATAGGGTAGTTAGCATGGACCTTTGAAAGGTCATTGGCCTAATTGGGCCTGATTAGGATCGACTTGAGGTCGGTGGATGGATCTGAACGTGGAAGTGAGCCTTACGCCCGGCCAGTTGTGTTCATTTCAGTAATGCGCTCTTTATAAAAGAGTAGTCGCGGTGTTATTTCGTGGTCAGCTATTTTATGTAGTGATATATTGCGCCGTGTGAGTTGTGAGATGGCTTGGTAACTTCTTATGTGTTGAGGTTCCGCTCGGCGGTAATGTCATATGAGCAGGATGGCTCTTGAGATTTATATCATGTATTGCACCTCAGTTGTGCTTGAGTTTTATAGCCTATAGCTCTATATGTTTCCTCAGGGATGGTATTATACACCTTAGCGTGTCTATGGCTTATATTCAGTATTTTTTTGTAAAGAGCAATCTAGCTCGATGGGCATCTCTTTTACAGGGTGCTAAGATTATTCGGATTGGGTTGCGCGCCACAACAGTGTGATGTTGAGTCAGGTTTCCTATATGCTACTTTTTTTGTGTGTTTTGTTTCCTATATTCTAGGGAAAGTTCGTATTAGTGCGGGGGTTAGGTAATTCCTTCTAGAGTTCGTTTCCAATTTGTGTTGTGTTCTGATTGGTGGCCTAGTGGCACATTGTGGCGTCATATGATACTTTTGATCACATTCAGAGTGTCTTATTGCCTGAGAAAATTGTACTGGGTGAGACGCGATTTGTTGGATTTAGGACCAGCGCAATTTGATTATATGAAGGTATTAAGAACCTAAGAACATTAGAGGGTTCAGGGCGAGGAAATGAATCTTGTTAGGGTTATAAACCCAATGATCTATTAATTCAGCAGTTGGCTATGAATTTTGGCACATCTCTTCCATCGTGTCGGTGCTGTAAAAGTTAGAACAAGACCTATGTAGGTCATGAGGTGCAACGTGAGCATCTGATTCATTTAAATTTGGCTAAGTTTATCAGAAAATGTTATTGTAGTCCTATGAGTACAGTGATAGAAAATGTGAATTGAGCAAAGTTATGCGGTCATGTTGGGTATAGCGTGCGACGAATGATCTGGTGATATTATGATGAAAATAGGCCTGGCATAAAATTCCAGATGTTGGAATTGCGCTTTAAGGCTTATTTGCTTGGATAAATGGAAATATCTTCAGAGTATATCGGCCTAATGTGCTCAGTTAAGTTGTGGCAGCATGGGAAGGTGCATACGGTGCTAAGCAACAATTTCCGACTACTTCAGTATAGTTCTCAGCATGTTCAAGGGCAAATGTATGTTTAAGTTAGAGAGAATGTAATGACCCGACCGGTCGTTTTGAGCCCTATCACATCATTTAGCAGTCTGAGGACATGAGCAGCGTAATTTCAGGTATTATGACTTGATCGCATGGTCGGAATTGAAATTCAGAAAGATCGATGTTGAATTTAAATGAAAATTCTCATTTCAGAATCTTAGAGTTGAAGAATGAACTAGGATTGAATTTCTGAGTAAACGACCTCGGAATCAGGATCTGAAGATTCCAGCATGTACGTACGATGATATCGGACTTGGACGTATACCCGGATCGGGTTTTTGATAACCCAAGAGCATTTTAGCGCCTATAGTGGAAGTTAGCATTTTAGAAGAAATTGCATCAAGTTGGCTTAAAATGTATTTCAGCGTTATTGATGTATGTTTGGGATTCCGAGATTGGGAGTAGCTCCGTATGGTGATTCTGGAGTTGGGAGCACGATTGGAAGTAAATTCGGAGGTCCATAGGTCGTTTTGAAGCCATTTGAAAGTTTTTGAGAAGTTTGACCGGAAGTGAACATTTTGATATTGGGATCGAAATGCGAATTCTATATTTCAAAAAGCTTCTTTAGGTGATTTGGGACTTAGGAGTATGTCCAGAATATTTTTGTGATGGCCGGTGTAGACTTAATCTTGAATTGGCAAAGTTATTATTTTGGCGAATTCCGGTTGATAGATGAGATTTTGATCCGAGGGTCGGAATAGAATTCCGAGAGTTGCTATAGCTTCGTATGTCATTTTCGACTTGTGTGCAAAAGTTGAAGTCAATCGGATGTGATTTGATAGGTCTCGATGTCGCAAAATAGAAGTTGGAAACTTCAAAGTTCATCAAGCTTGGATTGGAGGTCGATTTGCGGTTTTGGCATTGTTTGATGTGATTTGAGATCTCGAGCAAGTTCGTAATGTGTTTTGGGACTAGTTGGTGTAATTGGTCGGGGTCTCGGGTGTGTTTCGGGTTCTGATCACGGTCTTATTGGAAGTTTCAACGTTGTTTATTTGGACATAAAGGGGTACTGTCTTAAGAAAATGAGCTCCAAATTAAGTTTTTATTGAACCATTAGATCGTATCGTAATTTCGGAGCCATTGCAAAAAGAATCGTCAAATTTGGAGATCGTGTGAGAGAGTTATGCTCGTTCCCGTGTTGAGAAGAGCTGGTTGCTGTCAAAACTGCAAAAGCTGAAATTTTCTGCAGATGCGGAACCGCAAAAGTGAAAAATTGTCAGCAGTTGCGGAACCGCAAAATCGGAAAATTGTACGCAGATGCGGAACCGCAAAAGCGGAAACATTTCCGCAGAATTGGAAATTGTTGGATGTAGAGGAGTTTCTTTAAATATCAAAGTTAGGCTCATTTTCACTTCATTTATTCCATGGGAGCCGACTTTGGAGAGTCATTTTTATCATCAAGCATGAGATAAGTGATCTATACTAGTTTTAAGTATATACATCAATTATGTAGGGATTTTAGCATGAAAATGGGTAGAAATTTGGGTTAGAGGAAGACCTAGAAATATTTTGTTATTGAATTTTTACCGCGAATTTGAGCATGGAATTAAGAGAAAATTATATATTTGAGTTCCTAAGGTCATGGATAAACTTTATCTTCGAAAAATTTTGGATTTTCGAGCACATGGGCCCGAGGGCATTTTGGTCAACTTTTTTTTCGGGGTTGGAAATTGTTATAAATTGGATAATATAAAATACCTTAGCACATATTAATGGATTTACATAATCATTGGTTAGTTTGGGAGCATTGTACGTCGGTTCAAGCCTTCGGAGGAATGTAGAATGCCGTAATGGGTCTTCGAAGCGAGGTGAGTCTCCTTTCTAATCTTGTGAGGGGGAATTTACCCCATAGATGAGTTAAAGTGATGATGTGCTCCTATTTGTGGGGGCTACGTACGCACGAGAAGACAAGAGTCCATGCGTAGCTACTATTGTGCTATTTTCCGGGTAGTCTAGGACCCAAAAGCATGTTATACTTTGATTAGTTGTAAACCTAAGATGGCTTGAAATGCTTAAATCATATTAAATTTATAAATGGATTTAAAAAAAAAGACTTAAGTTTTGTTTTCTCAAATTATTAAAGAAAATTGACCTTTCTTAGATATTTTCTCCATATTGCTTCCTGGACTCATTTGAGTCATTTTATGCCACACCATGACTCGAGATTTATACTGTTAATAATAACAAGAAGTTAAAGGAAATTTTCCACGAAAAAATTATGTGCCTACTTGTTTCCTCTATTTGGATTAGAAACATATTTATAAAATAAATCCATTGTTTAATATATTTGTTAAACATAAATAATCATTGCACTACTAGTGAGTGTCAAGGCTGACCATCTCGTCTCTACCCCTTCGGGATTAGGCGAGACACTCATTGGGTACATGTACTACACTAGCTGTGCATTTTGATGCACATGTATATGTTGCTCCAATGGTCTACTCGCATAGCAGCACAGATGATTTTTAGAGTATATAAGCAGCATTCGAGACGACCGCAGCTAGCGCAGTCCCTTTCAGTGTACTGTTCTTATTTTCGTCCACTGTATTCCGGACGTAATATTATATTTTATTTCTCTTATCAGTAGATGCTCATGCACTTTTGCCTCCGGGTTCTAGGAGGTGTTGAAGTATGGTATTAATTGTTTAAATTTTAAATTTAATTTGAAACTTTATTCTTGAAAATTTTCTTAAAATGGAGGAAAATCCTAGATTTTAAAAGTGTTAAAAATGAAATTTTGCTTAAGTAATTTGGTTGGCTTGCCTTGCAGCGATGTCCGGCGCCACCACGACCCTTTGTGGATTTTGGGTCTTGACACTAAGTATAAGTGTATTAGGTAATACTGTATCAAATATATATATATATATATATATATATATACTGACGACGTACCATGCACTAAGTATTAGTGTATCAGGTAATACTGTATCGAATATAACTTATATATATATATACTTACGCTATACTATGCACTGAGTAAAAGTGTATTGGGTAATACTGTATCGAACATATCTTTTATATATATATATATATATATATATATATATATATATATATATATATATATATATATATATACACACACACTTACACTCAGTGCATAGTATAGCGTAAGTGTGGGTGTGTATATATATATATATATATATATATATATATATATATATATATATATATATATATATAATGTGTGTATGTGTGTGTTACAACCCGGATTTTTCACCATCGGGAGTCGTGATGACGCCTAATAACGGAGTTAGGTCAGCCAAACTTTAAACATTTTCCGATAAATCTCAGCAATATAAATATGCGGAAAATAATTAAATAAACGTGGAAGAATTTAAGTTTAATAAAAAGTGAAATCATAATGCGAAAGTTTTTAAACATATCTCTACCTAAAATCTGGTATCAATAGCTTATGGACCACTAAAGAGTGCTACAAACAAGTCTGAATGGAAATAAAAAATGTCTGTCTCGGTATAAAGAAAACAAACTAAGCAAAGAAAAGGACTCCGGCCTGCGAACGTTAGCTAGACTACCTCGAAGTCCGTGGACTGCAGTCAGCTCCCGATCAAATAGGCTATCGCTGTGTCCAAAAGCTGCTCTGGTACCATAATCTGTGCAAAAAGCATAGAAGTGTAGCATGAGTACAACCGACCCCATGTGCTGGTAAGTTCCTAGCCTAACCCCGGCGCTTTATTGACGAGGCTAGATATGACCTACCATATATAAACGGTGCAGATATATGTGCAATAACAGGAAAAGAAAATATACAGAATATACACAGCTAATAGGGATGGGGCATGCTTAGGAGTGTAACAATTCAGATATAGGATCAACTACCAAAGAGATAGAACTGGACAATAACATTAATTAAGAGAACAGATAAATCAACAACTGCACGGCACCAACCTTCGTGCTTTTACTATCATTCTCACCAAAATAGTCAAATACGGTGCACGACATCACCCTTCGTGCTTTTCCTCACATATCTCTCACATCAAGGCACGGAATGACCCTGCGTGCTCAATTACACAAAACATGGCACGGAATGAAACTTTGTGCAAAATTATCAAGCATGGTATGGAATGACCCTTCGTGCATAATTATCAAAACATGGCACGGAATGACCCTTCGTGGATAATCGATCTTCCTCACCCAGGTTACAGTCACAACCAATCGGGGGAGGGGATAATTTGACGACCTGCCCGTCGTCACGTGAGTTACTGTCCCTTTTTTCCCGTTTTATGATTCTATATGTTTCATTATATGTGTTGGGAGAATTTGAAGTAATTCGGATAGATTTTGGTTGGAAATGAGACAATTAATCTCTTTATGAGAAGGTTAGTTTGGAAAATTCAACCGAATATTGACTTATGAGTTATAGGGCTTGAAATGGATTTCTGATGATTCGATTAGCTTCATGGGATGGTTTGTGGCCAAGGAGTGAAATCGGAATTTCATTTGGAGGCCTGAAGTAAAATTTGGCTTGAGTTGACTAAGTTTGGATTTTGGCGGATTCCGGTTGATAGGTGAGATTTTGATCCGAAGTTCAGAATTGGATTCCGAGATTTTTTGCAGCTCCGTTAGGTGGTTTTTGATATGCGTGCAAAGTATTAGGTCATTCAGAGGTGTTTAGGTCAAGTTTTTGATCGTATATTCAATTCGGAAGATTTTAAGAAATTTAGGCTTTGATTTGATCATAATTGAGGATTTTGATGTTAACTTTAGCGTTTTGAGGATTCGAGCAAGTTTGGATGAAGTATTAGATTTGGTCTGTACTTTTGGTTGGGGCCGTGGGGGCCTCAGGGTGATTTCGGGTGGTTGAGCGAGGGTTTTTTGAGCTGTTGCATAAGAATGAGTTGTGGCTTCTGTTATTTTCGCATCTGCGGAAAAGGGGACCGCAGAAGCAGATTTGCAGATGCGGTTGTTGGACCGCAAAACCGGCCTGAGGGGAGGGGGGTCCAGCTTGGACCATTGGAGCTGAAAGAAAACCGCAGGAGCGGCTACCGTAGAAGCGGACTGGGACCGCAGAAGCGGTTCCTGGCAAGTTAGCCTGACCGCAAAAGTTGACAGTTGGCCGCAGATATGATGCTTGGACCGCAGAAGTGGAAACCGCTATTGGCAGAAGGTTTTAAACATTTCATTCATTCTGCGAGTTCATTCATAACTTCCTCCATTTTAGACCATCTGTGGAGCTTTTTGGAAGAGATTGAAAAGGGTTTCGAAGGGAATTGATTGGGGGTAAGTCTCGTGACCTAGAAACAATATTTTTGTTAAGAATCAACCTTAAATTCATGTAAAATTTGGGAAAACTTGAAAAACGAGGGCTTGAGTTTTTGAATTCTAAATTTGGGATTTGATGGCCCATTTGAGTTCCAATTTTGGTAAATTATTTATGTACGGACTCGCGGCGAGGGGAGAAATCCGGTGATATGACTTTCTTAATTTTTTGAGAAGTGGTCCCGGGGCTTGGGTTTTGCCAACATTATATTTTTGGGTGTTTTTTGAGTTCTTTCAATTGAGTTAAATCCCATTAGCTTATTATAACATATTCCTTGTGGTTTTGGTTAGATAAAACCGGTCTTAATAATTTGCACCCTAAATGAGTAATACCTAGGGTTGAGTACCATGTCTTAGCTGAGTGGGCCCGAGAGGCCAAGTCTATAGTGATTAAGAGAGGTCAAGGACCCCATAGTGATGGTATTTTATATATACCGGATCAGGCTGCACGCCACAACAGTATATACATATACATGTATTGGATCGGACTGCACGCCGCAGTAGTATATTATACGGATCGCACTGCACGTCGTAGTGATATATTATATGGATGGGACGGCATGCCGCAGTGATATGTTATATGAACCGAACTGCACACCGCAATATTATAGCGCTTGGGCTGAAGGAGCCCCTTTGGAGTCTGCACACACCCCTAGTGAGCGTAGTCGACTATATCTATTGGATTTGGTTCCGCGTCGCAGTATATATATATATATATATATATATATATTGGATCGGACTGTGTGCCGCAGTACTATGCATTATATTGGATTGGGTTGCGCGCCGCAGCAGTGTTAGTAAATTGTCGGACGGAATAAATGAGTTTTTAGCGGTTTCTTTTCCATGTTTAGCACATATTTACTACCTTCACTGCTGATTTTAGAACTGTGTAGTGTTCCTACAAGATTTCTTATTTTCAGTCATTATTTATTACTATTACTCACTGAGTTGGAGTACTCACTCTACTCCCTGCACCTTGTGTGCAGATACATGGATCCCGGAGGCTTAGCAGCGATTATCTTCTGTTGCCCAGTATAGTACCAGAGTTAACAAGGTAGCTGCTGGCATCCGCAGGACCCGATTTCTCCTCTTATCTATCTTTTACTTCCGCATTTAGATTTACATTGTATAGGATATTGGCTAGTTGTATCTAGGGGCTCTGACTTGTGACGCCAGATCTTTTAGGCTGTTATTACTCGTTATGGTTTCTACACTGTTCCTATTAGTAATAAACTGAGTATTTTATGTTAATATTGACATTTTAAGTTAATGATTTGGCTAAAAATGTTCGAATGGTCGGGCTTAACTAACAAGGTGTTGGGCTCCATCACGAGCGACGTTTGGGCCGTGACACGTTGGTATTAGAGCCTAGGTTACTAGGCCTCGCGATTCATGAGCCGATCTAGTAGAGTCTCGCAGATCGGTATGGAGATGTCTGTACTTATCCTCGAGAGGCTGCAGAATTTAGGAAAAACTTCATATTCTTGAAATTCTTATCGTGCGACATTGTTGGTCGGACGACTTAAATTCTGCATTCTATTCTCTCGCAGGTGGCGAGGACACGTGCGACCGAACGTGGCGGACCACCACCATTTCCACCCACTAGAGGCCGAGGACGCGGTCGTGGTCGAGGCAGAGCAGCAAGGGCAGCGCTAGTTGATCCACCAGTTGCCCCCACTCAGGATCAACCTCCAGCTATAGAGGTTCTAGCAGCACCTGCCTGGGCACCGGCCGTGCCTATTGTGATTTCGGGTCTTCAGGAGGCCATGACTCAGATTTTATCAGTTTGCATTGGCCTGGCTCAGGCAGTCTCGACCACTACTGCCGCAGCTAAATCTCAAACTAGGGGTGGTCATCAGACCCCCGCAACTTGACCCACTGATCAGGGTGTGCAGGGTTTGCAAACACCAAAGGCACCACCAAGTCAGCAATTGCCCCAGTTCAGCTAGTTGTTCCGGTTCAGGCTGATGGGGTGCCAGTGATGCTTGATGACGAGCAACGTCGTCTTGAGAGGTTCAGCAGGCTTTCACCTCCTACTTTCAGCAGTATTCCGGGCGAGGATGCCCAGGGGTTTCTCGACAAGCGTCGATGCATGCTTTAGACAACAAGGAGTTTAGAGACGAGCGGGGTATCTTTTACCACTTTTCAGTTCTCAGGAGCAGCCTTTACATGGTGGGAGGCATATGAGTGGCGTAGGCCGGTAGGTGCAGCGCCGTTGTCTTGGCAGGAGTTCTCCACTATCTTTCTGGAGAAGTGGGTGCCACGATCACAGAGGGAGGAGTTGCGCAGGTAGTTTGAGTTGCTACGTCAGGGGGATATGTCTGTGAAAGAGTATGAGGTGTGGTTCTCAGAGTTAGCTCGTTATGCTCTGTGGATGGTTCTGACGGATGAGGAGAGGATCAGACAATTTGTGGACGGAATCATTTATCCCATTCATATTCTGATGACTCAAAAGAGGGCCCTGAGCCATACCTTTGAGAAGGCAATGGATATTGCTCGTGATATTGAGATGGCTCGTCGTTAGGAGAGAGAGAAGAGGGAGGCCAAGAGACCTCGAGGATCAGGTAGCTTCAGTGGTGGTCCATCTAGGTGCCAGTTTTAGTAGAGGTCTTTCTTTCAGGCCTACATAGCCAGCTCGCTCAGAGTACCGTGGGTCATGTTCTGGTCAGGGTTATCAGGGCTCCCAATAGGGTCAGCCATCTGTGAGTGCACTTCCGGCACAGAGTTCGTCTCATGCCCCATATGTTCAGGGTTCATCCCGGCCGAGTTCTTCAGCCAGCGACTCTAGTGCGAGGGGTTCCTTTTAGTCCCAGCCCTAGTGCCAGAGAGTTGTTATGAGTGTGGAAAGTTAGGGCATATGCGGAGGGAGTGTCCCCACCGTGCATCCAGCTCATCTCAGCTGAGGGGCCAACCCTCATCTTCTGGCCCAGTGTCTTCAGCACCCGCCCAGTCAGCTAGGGGTGAGGGTTAGGCAATTAGGGGTTGCCCTAGAGGGGAAGGCCGATCCGGTAGTGGTCAGGCTCGTTGCTATGCTCTTTAGGGCAGGTCAGATGTTGTTGCTTCGGATGCCATTATCACATGTATTATTTTAATCTGCCACATGGATGCCTCAGTCTTAGTTGATCCCAGATCCACTTATTCCTATGTATCTTCTTACTTTTTTTCATCATTTAGGTACTACCCGAGGGTGTCTTGCGTTACCTATGCATGTATCTACCTCGGTGGGCAATACTATTATTGTGGATCACGTGTATCGGTCTTGTCTTTTTACTATTGGGGGTCTGGAGACGCGAGTTGACTTGCTGCAATTGAGAATGGTAGATTTCAATGTTATTCTGGGCATGGATTGGCTATTACTGTGCCCTCTATTCTGGACTGTCATGCCAAGACAGTCACATTGGGCTATGCCGGGTATTCCGAGGATCGAGTGGCGTGGTACGACTGATTATGTAACCAGCATGGGTAACCTCTTTCTTAAAGGCCCAAGGGATGGTTGGGAGAGTGTGTTTATCATATCTAGCATTTGTGAGAGATGTTAGATCTGAGGCTCCTAGTCTTGATTCGGTTCCCGTGGTGAGGGAATTTCTTGATGTGTTTCCAGCAGATCTATCGGGCATGTCGCCGGATAGGGATATTGACTTCGGTATTGATTTGGTGCAGGGAACTCAGCCCATCCCTATTCCTCCCTAACATATGGCACCAACAGAGCTAAAGAGTTGAAGGAGCAGCTACAGGAACTCCTAGATAAGGGGTTCATTTGCCCGAGTGTGTCGCCGTGGGGCGCACCGTGTTATTTGTAAAGAAGAAGGATGGCACAGTGAGAATGTACATTGATTATGGACAGTTGAACAAAGTGACAGTGAAGAACAAGTATCCACTATCCCCGTATTGAGGATTTGTTTGACCAGCTTCAGGGGCAAAGGTATTCTCTAAGATTGATCTCTGTTAGGGCTATCACCAGCTAAAGATTAGGGATTCTGATGTCATGAAGACAACTTTCATGACGAGATATGGGCATTATGAGTTTCTGGTTATGTCCTTTGGGTTGACTAATGCCCCCGCCGCATTCATGCACTTGATGAACAATGTATTTCGTCCGTATCTAGATTCCTTTGTGATCATGTTTATTGATGATATTCTGGTGTACTCGTGTAGCCAGGAGGAGTACGCGCAACACTTGAGGGTGGTATTGCAGAGGTTGAGAGAGGAGAAGCTTTATGCAAAGTTCTCCAAGTGTGAGTTCTGGTTAGTTCTGTGGATTTTCTGGGACACGTGGTGTCCAGTGATGGTATTCAGGTTGACGCAAAGAAGCTTGAGGTGGTGGAGAGTTGGCCCAGGATATCCTCGGCTACTGAGATTTGGAGTATCCTCGGTTTGGCAGTTTATTACCGCAGGTTCGTTCAGATCTTTTCATCTATTGCTTCACCTTTGACGAAGTTAACGCAGAAGAATGCTCCATTTGCGTGGTCGGATGAGTGCGAGGAGAATGCTCCATTTGCGTGTATCGGGCTGCGCGCCGCAGTACTATGCATTATATTGGATAGGGCTGCGCGCCGCAGTAGTGTTAGTAAATTGTCGGACGGAATAGAGGAGTTTTTATCAGTTTCTTTTCTCTGTTTAGCATATATTTACTCCCTTCACTGCTGATTTTAGAAATATGTAGTGTTCCTACAGGATTTCTTATTTTCAGTCTTTATTTATTGTTATTACTCAGTGAGTTGGAGTACTCACTCTACTCCATGCACCTTCTGTGCAGATACAGGGATCCTGGAGGCTTAGCTGCGATTATCTATTGTTACCCAGTTCAGTACCGGAGTTATCGAGGTAGCTGCTGGGGTCCACAGGACCCGATTTCTCTTTTTATCTATCTTTTACTTCTGCATTTAGATTTACATTGCATAGGATAGTGACCAGTTGTATCTAGAGGCTCTGACTTGTGACGCCGGATCTTTTGGGCCGTTATTACTCGTTATGGTTTCTGCACTATTCCTATTAATATTAATCTAAGAATTTTATGTTAAGCTTGGCATTTTATGTTAATGATTTGGCTTGAAATGTTCGAATGGTCGGGCTTGTCTAACAAGGTGTTGGGCGCCATCACGACCGGGGTTTGGGTCATGACAGATAAACAACGATATTAAACATCCCGTCAAGGGGGAACAAATCAACAAATAAGTCCCAGCAAAGGAGTAATACTGCACTTCCTCCTGTAACTCATTTCCTTCTAAACTACCACTTCATATGAAATTATCTATTAAACAATACAATTGTATCACATCTTTCGAACTAAAAGCAATTGCGACTCACGGTCATGCTAGACTCCAGTGCATAGATAACCGTCACCATACCTATACACCGTACTCCACAATTAGAACGTATCAAATAATACTTTAATCCTAATCCCTCAAGCCAAAGTTAAAACAAACACTTACCACGGTCTGTAATTAGCAATCAAATCTCTAATACCACCTTTCCTCTAGAATCCAACTCTAAAACAATGATATTTAGGCAAAAATTAGTTCAATATTATCAATAATGGCTCAAGGACACAATTTCATATCCTAGAAATGAATTTTCTATCTTTCTTCCAAAATACCAAAATCCGACCCCGGGCCCACATGATCCAAACTCGAGGTTCGGACCAAAACCCAATCACCCATAACCCCCATGAGTTCAAATATACAATTTGTTTTAAGATTCGGTCCTAAATTGAGGTTGAATCGCCCAAAATTCCCAAAACCCTAACTCTACCCAAAAACCATAATGTCTACTTTGATTTCATGATTTAGGTCTAGGATTTCAGTAATTAATGAAGAAGAGTGACATAATTTGGTGGAAAATTACTTACCCAAGGACTTTGGTGAAGAAGAGCTTAAAAAATCGCCTCTAGAGCTTGGAGAAGACAAGTTTTATGAAGAAATTGAAATACCTGTAATGGGTCTGTTTTGAGATTTAAAAATGACTAGGCGAAGTTGCCCTATGCGATCGCAGAAGGGGGCATGCGATCCCATAGGATTGGAGTGTTGAAGCACTGCGTTCGCATAAGTGCTAGTGCGAACGCATAGAAGGGTTTTTAGGGGAGATGGGCTAAGGCAATGCGATCGCGTAGAACAAAAATAGGAGTTCCATAATAACACAGTGCGATCGTGAAGAAACTATGCGATCGCATGGAGTAAACCTGAACCTCTGAAACTTTGCTCTATGCGATTTCGGAGGCCTCTATGCAATCACATAGAGCAATATACCTGATACCAAAGCTGGACATTTTCTGCAACTTTTCGTAAGTGTAAAACTACCCCGAACCACCTCTGAATCACTCCCGAGCCCTCGGGGCTCCCAACCAAACACACACACTAACTCAATTACATCCTACGAACTTTCTCGAGAGATCAAATCGTCAAAATAACGTCAAATTTAAAGAATCAAACCCCAAAATCATCATTTTTTATTTCAAACTTCATAAACCTTTAACTCTAGATATTTAGGTCCGAAACATGTCAAACGACATCCGATTTTAATCAAATTTCACAGAAAGTGCTTACCGGATATTTAAGACCTGTACTGTGCATCAAAACCAAAATTCGAGCCCGATACCTATATTTTCTAATTTCATATTCTTTTAAAAATTCCATATCATTTTCAGAAAACAATTTCTTTCAAAAATTCCATACTTGGGCTTGGAACCTCAGGTTTCGATTACGGGACTACGCCCGAGTCCCATATTTTCTTACGTATCTCCAGGATCATCACATCACGGGTCCGGATCCGTTTACCTAAAATATAGACCAAAGTCAACAATATCCATATTAATATCAAAATTCTTTAAATTTCCATAGAATTCACATATTTTAACAAAAAAAAATTTTGGCTTTGCGCCTGAACTATGCACGTAATTGACGAAACTAAAGCTAGGTTTTCAAGGCCTCAAAAGTGCGAAAAAAGGAAGAATTACGGTGATGACCCTTTGGGTCGTTACAATATACTTACGCTATACTATGCACTGAGTATAAGTGTATTTGTTAATACTGCATCGAATATATATATATATATATACACTTATGCTTTACTATGCATTGAGTATAAGTGAATTAGGTAATATTGTATCGAATATAGCTTATATATATGTATACTTACACTTTACTATGCACTGAGTATAAGTTAATTAGGTAATACTGTACCAAATATAGCTTATATATATATAGTATATATACTTACGCTTTACTATGCACTGACTATAGGTGTATTACGTAATACTGTATCGAATATATATATTTAAATGGAATTAAAATTAATTGTATTAAATAAATATAAATATTAAATTGAATTATAATAAATTTAAATTTTTTTATATAGCGACCAATGTTGGTCGCTATTCTGGTGAAACAGTCAGAGTTTAGCAACCACAATAAAAACAGAGTTAAAAATGGGTTTCCCCTCCATTCTCTTTTTCTTAAAAAAAGTTCCCCAAACCCTCTTTTCTCTCTCACACACTAAAGCCCCCCTCCCCCCTTTCCGTCTCCCTCCGGAAGCAGTAGCAGCTCCGTCGATGTCCTCCACTTCCCAACTGGTAGGTTTCTCTCTCCTTTCTTTGTATTATTTCGAAATAGACTGATTTTATTTTATTTAATTCCTTCTAGCTTGAACCCTAAAAATAATTTATTAGCTAAATTAAATCTTGATAATTGTTAGTAGCTAAAATATTTGGTTTTACCTATTAATTTGGGCAAAAAATTATTTGAAGAGAAGAAACCCTACTTTTAGGGTTTATGATTTTTTTCTTGTGAATCAAACTTTTAGGGTATAAATTGAACTTTTAGTTTAATCTTGATTAGTTTATAGGTAGATATTTAATATTGACACGTGATAGTATATATATTTGTATTTTCTCTTAAAGTTCAAGACAATGTTAATGTTTAAGGCCTTAAGTGAATCGTTGCGTGGCTCTGGTTTGATTACAACGAGTCGCCCACATAGAAGATAACTAACATTAGCAATGTAATAATGCTTGAAATAACAATGAGTTGAACATTTAGGATATAAATTGAACCTTTTAGGATATAAATTGAACTTTTAGTTTAAGTTTAAACTCGTAGGATATGAATATAACTTTTAGGATATAAATTGAACCTTGAATCTTTGTATTGTCTTGATAGTTTAATTATAAATAGAAATTTTAGGATATGACTTGAAGCTTTTAGGATATGAGTTGAACTTTTAGGATATGACTTGAGCCTTTTACGCATGAGTTGAAGCTTTAGGATATAAATTGAATCTTTTAGGTATGAGTTGAAGCTTTTAGGATATAAATTGAACGTTTAGTTTAAGTTTAAACTCGTAGGATATGAATATAACTTTTAGGATATAAGTTGAAGCCTCAATCTTTGTATTGTCTTGATAGTTTAGTTATAAATAGTAATTTTAGGATATGACATGAAGCTTTTAGGATATGACTTGAACTTTTGTGGATATGAATTGAAGCTTTTGTGTATGAGTTGAACCTTTAGGATATAAATTGAACATTTTAGGTATGAGTTGAAGCTTTTAGGATATAAATTGAACTTTTAGTTTAAGTTTAAACTCGTAGGATATGAATATAACTTTTAGGATATAAATTGAAGCTTTTATGTATGAGTTGAACCGTTAGGATATGACTTGAAATTTTGTGGATATGAATTGAAGCTTTTATGTATGAGTTGAACCTTTAGGATATAAATTGAACCTTTTAGGTATGAGTTAAAGCTTTTGGGATATAAATTGAACCTTTTAGGATATGAATTAAAATTTTGGTTTATGTTTTAGAATTTTAGATTGCAGGAGGATTTTGTAGAAGAGGTTGATGACGTTATTAGACATGAAATGGAACTTCCACCAAGAATAACTAAGATAAAACACCTGGCAAAATGTGTCTTTAATTGTTATTCTCATTATAGCGACAATGATGATGACAAGGCAATGTCGTGTGTTTCAAATAGTGATGATGTAGGTAGGAATTTAATATTTCTAAGTAGATAAAAGAAGAGCTTATAGAGAAATTCTGTACTTCATTTTTCATGAGGAAAAGAAGTTTAATTGAGAGTGATGAGGTTGATGGAGATGGAATGTGTTCCGTTGGTCATGACTGTTCCCATAAAAAGAGGATCATAAGACTATATGATGATAGAGATTTTAAGAAGTTTTGTACTCGACTTTCTTCCAAGTTTAATAAATACAAGCCTAATGTGATATTGGTGATAGTTCGTCGGATTCAGACGATGATTTGATGGACAAAAGTATGGAAATTTTGATCAAAAGAATTAGAGGTAAAATATAGGACAATGATTTGAAACACGTCCGCAACTCACCAACTCAAAATCTCACCTCACACATAACAACATCTAAATGGCGAATAAGACCTCAATTCGAACTTGAATGAACTTTGAACTTCAACTTCCAAAACTAGCACCAAAACATATCAACTCAATCCGGAATAAACTCAAATTTTGAACACAAGTTCTAAATTACATGACAGAGCTATCCAAATTTTTAAAACCATAATTCGAACCCATTATCATCAAAGTCAACTCTCGGTCAAACTTATAAACTTTTTAAACCTTCAAATTTTCAAATTTCTCCAATTTGTGCCGAAATCTTCTAGAAATATCCAGTTGCAAATCACCATCAAGACCTAACAGAAATATAAAAACTTTAATTTGAGGTCAAATACTAAAAGTCAAATTTGGTTAGTTCTTCCAACTTAAAGCTTCGATCATAATGTTCATTCTTCCAAATCAATTCTGAATAACTTGAAAACCAAAACCAACGATTAACATAAGTCATAATACATCATACAAAGCTTCTCATACCTGCAAGAGACCGAGTGAAGTTCAAATGCTCAAAACAACTGGTCGTGTCATTATAGTTATGTTTTTATTCTTTCCATGTTTAGCTTTATATTGATTTTTATTCCTCTTTTAATTTATATCAATACTTGCATAAGTTATTATATCTAGTAGGTATCTCGATTGTACCCTATCACTACTCCACCGAGGCGAGTCTTGATACTTTTGGGTTCTACTGTAGTATACTTATGCTACACTTCTACAATTTTTGTGCAGATCCAGGTACCTCCGAATGTGCCAGACGTTAGTTAGCTCTTGGAGATTTGCTACAGAGACTTCAAGGTATACATGCCACTATGTTTACAGGCCTCGAAGTCACCGTCCGTAGATTTACATTGTTACTGTTTACTTCTATCCCAATCGGTGATGTATTTGATATTATTAATTACTCATAGAAAATCTTATGACTTCTTACTGCCCGTATGGAATATTGTAAATCTATTGATGGTTGTTGGTTATGTATGACAATTACTGATTCTTGTTTAATGGTTAAATGACTTAAATTTGTTAATAACTCAACATGTATTAGGCTTACCTAGTATTAAAGATTAAGTGCCATCGCGATATCCTAAAGTGGGAATTTGGAATTTTGACATAATGACAATCAAATATATTGCTAGAACATAAGAACTTACCGAAAAATTTAGTACTTATGATTTATACATAAGAAATCTTGGTTTACGCTATATTGTATATTATAATTAAGTTTTGTTGCTTAACTCTAACAATCAATGTAAGCGTCAATATAACACAATTACATGTAAAATAAATAAATGTGTACGTTAAAATTCACATAAACGTGAAATTTTATATACAAATTCTTAGAGTGCAAAGCTACTTTGTATTGGCCCTTTTGTCTTCCAAAAAAAAAGTTTGTTTTACAAGGTTTTACAATTTCCATCGAATATCAAAGGATCCAAAAAAAAAATGATACATTTTTACTATTGAAAAATTTAACGTTAAACTCTTTATTTTAATTATTTTATTCTTAATGAAAAGCTTTTATAACCACACATTTGTCTTGGTCTCACAAAACTTTTACCCTCTATGCTTTTAAAATCACAAATTTTAAAAGTTTATTTTTTTAAAACTCCGTGCCAAGTCAAATTAACTTATCAAAATTGAAACGGAAGGAGTAATACTCTTCCTTTCTTGGGAATGTAGTGCATAAGTTATCTTCCGTGAGGTCCTGGGTTCGAGTCACTAGGGAGGGAAAGTGTGGAAGCACTATAAATCCTCCTAATTTGGGAAGAGTTTAAAAAAAATTTCTTTTTTCTTTTGTTTGATTTGATTGGTATATATTTTTCAAATCTAAAATATTTGCATTGTAGGGTTTGTTTTAACAGGGAAAAAAACAAGCTAAGCTTTCTGAGTAATGTTGTGTATAATAAATTTGCAAATATTTTTAAAAAATTCTTATATTTTTCCCTCATAATTATCTTTTTGATTCTACAGGTTTTATATTTTGGTCTGGAACACTTCTTGATGCTCATGGGCAAATCGTACTGATTGACACTTTTAAGTAAGTGTTCAAAATGTATCCATAGTTTCTAATATATTTAAATATTAATCAATTTCGCTAAATCTTTTCTATTTTTAAGCTGCTAATTTGGAATTCAACCGTTGATTGGATCATGAGCTTGATGATAGCTTTTTAAGCTGAAAAAAAGTGTGGGTTTCCTTGTAAGGAAATGGACGGCTGTCGCATGTAAAACTGAAGTCATTCAACAACTAAGACTTCAACAATGAGGACAAAAGAAATTAATATATCACTCATGTAAAACTGAAGTCACTCATATCCCAAACAAGGCAATCTAGTGCTACAGAATTATTTCAACCGTATAAACTACAAAGCAGGAAATATTTTCAATCTTACATGGAGCAGACATATCATTTCTAATTTGCTGATTAATGACTACTATTACTTTTAGTCTGTGTTTTATTAATTGATGCATATTTTATTGATTTTGAAAAAATAATTTGAAATGAGTAATAAATATTGTGAGTATAACAGAAAAAAATTATATTATCTTGATATGCGTAAAGTAACAAATAAAAATAAAAATTATTTTTAACGTACGTACCGAATAAAAGTGAACCGAGAGAGTATAAGAATTATTAAAGTCTTTCCCTATTCATGGTTAAAGTATCGAAAGTTTGATTACAGAACTCAATTATATGCCCACCAAGCACACGCACACAAACAAAACTACATAACTACCAAGTACCAACCGCTTTCCCATATTTTTGAAAGAAAAAGGAAATGAAGGGTCCTTATCCAAAGCAGCAATGTACTAATTAAATACTTGACGCAGACTTCTCAAATGTGGTGTGCTATTGTACATGATAACAAAAAAAAAAAAAGAGGAGATACATATGAGGGGACCTCAAAAGAGTTCACAGGCATCACGGATTAGTGCATGTGAAGTACCCATGCTCGTATCAGTGACAGAGTCAAAATTTTCATTAAACATAATCAAAACATAAAAAAATAAACTTACAAAAAAATCAATGAATATCATTAAACAATATATATATTTCTTTTAAAAAATTTTACTAAACTATAGAATGTAATTTCTCGACAAAAGAATATCGGTTGACACACCTTTGATGCATGTGGCTCTGCCACTTACTTGTACTTATCCTTGCACATATGCATAGATTACCATAATGGTGGATGTAATTTATTAGCTACAAATTCAAACGAGTATATTTGACAGAAATATGAATAAATGTTTGAAAAATTATTGAATTTCAATAAATATTACTTTTACTTTTTCAAATTAGATGACACATTTCGTTTATCGAGAGTTAAACAATATAAAGTTTGACCAATATTTTAAAATGTATTTTTCTATTATATTAACATGAAAAAATAATAACTTATAGTACTATTTGTATATATAGCGTTTGAATATCTAAATTTTAATTTTAAAAATAATGAGTTGAATTAATCAAATTTACTTTCAAAGTATAGTCAAAATGGCTTTTGATAGCGAAATATTTCTATCTAAATTGAAACAGATGAAATATATATTTAACACATAATTTTAAAAGTATAATAAGTTTAGTGCTACAACTTTAAAGATTGAATCAATCAAATTAAGTCTTAAATCTGTCTTTTAACTACAACATTAATGCAAGGATGTTGCAGTAATATGCATGTAGTGTTGGTTATATGGACTCATTATTGTCACCATGGTTGTTGAAAATTAATGAAGGGAGAAATGAAAAGGGGTTTATAGAATAATAGTGGAGACTTTTGGGTATTTCTTTTCCGTGAGAAGCTAAAACGAGTTCTCATGAGAAATAGCCAACCGGTGTTCTTGAATGCTTTAATGGAGACAATATAAAATTAACAGCAAGTAAAAGTTAATATAAGGAGTGGCTTATGAGAAAGAGCAACTGTAACAAATAGAACGATTTTTTTTAAAATCTTTTCAAAATTCTTCTGTTGAATATCATAATTGGAAGAACAAGAAGGGACCAAAAGTTTAATTAATTAATTAATTAGCTCCCTTCTTCCTTGGTAGGTATTTTGTTGCAAAAGTTGTTGTCATTGGCCAAGGAAGTGAGCCACCAATATCTTCCTTCGCCGAACAAACAGAGGAAAATGCTTTGATAAAAAATTTGATTAAAAAATAAAAATGTTGTTTTCAGTTTTGCAATTAAGTGTCGAGATGGTAATGAAGAAGGTGAAAATGGTGGTGGCACATTGAGGCTGGAGGAGACAAGTAAAAAACTACATAAAAGAAAGATTGGGATTTTCCACTCCCTCGTAGGAGAGTGTAATACACAGGCTGTGCCATATCAACGATATGAGGTGGTGGAGTCAGAATTTACGTTAAGAGATGTCATAATATATAAAAGTAAATATACCAAAAATAAGGGGGTGTTAATAAATAGTACGCGCGTGCACATATATATATTTATCTACTTACACTATATTTTTTGAGGGTGTCATCTGCTACCTTTTCCTATAAGGTGGCTCGTGTAAGATATATGGACTTATATCAACATACATATGAACAATATATGGATAAATTATATGTTATGTGCAATCTTTTGGTTTGGCCTAATTTTGTGGTCTTATGGACATTATGTTAAGGGAGCCAATGTATCGTCATAAAAAGTGTAGGACTAATGTAGATACCCAAAAGGGTAACCTTAGTTAATGATGGGCTAACTAAGGTTACATATATGTAACCATGGTTACATGCTTGTGACTCTTGAGTTTTGTAACTCATGAGTTATAAAGTGGGGGTTATGGTTCCCACATGATTGTAAGACATAATCTCTTCTTCCTCCCATTGAATCAAGAGAAAAACTCCATTGTTGTCTTGCAAATTCTTGTGGAAAGCCATACACCAATTTGGTTATTGTCATATTATTGTTGTTGTGAAACCATTCACATATTTTAGTCTTGTGAGGAATTCTTGTGGAAACATCAACTTCAAGACAATCTTGAAGGAAGGATCAAGGAGCAATCTTCATAAGGACATTTGGACAATCATCAAAGGAGGTTCAAAGATTTCCACAAATGAATTCAAGTAAGCTTCCGCTCATGTAGTTGTAATTTCGAATTATTCGATATGAAGGATATTGTATTTTAATTGGAATCATTATTCTAACAATTGGTATCAGAGCCACCTTCATATTTGGATAATTTGGATGTTCATAAGATTCATGTTATGTTAGGTTCATGTTCAAGTAAAGTTAGAATTTTATTTTTGAAATTCTAGTACCATGAAGTAGCATGATTTTATGAATGTTATGGTTTTTTGATGAAATTTGATGTTTTAATATCATGTTATCTTTCCTGATTTAAAACATTGAATTTAGCATGATTTTGGTTGATGAACAACATGTTTTCTTGTTTAAGATTCTTTGTTGAAAGACTGCCAGAATAATCGATTATCTGTTTAAGATAATCGATTATCCTGGACCAGTAAGGTTGAAACGTTTTTTTTAATGCCAGAATAATCGATTATCTGTTTAAGATAATCGATTATCCTGGACCAGTAAGGTTGAAACGTTTTTTTAATGCCAGAATAATCGATTATCTGTTTAAGATAATCGATTAACCTGGACCAGTAAGATTGAAACTTTTTTTTTAATTAATAAAACGTTTCAAGTCTTTTAAGTTTCAGATTTTAATTGAATATTAATAATATGTGAATTAACATTAAGTTTTTAATATTATTAATGTATTATACATTAATATTTAAGTTTTGAATATTAATTGTTTTAGTCCATCAATTTTCAGATTTTGGAATTGTCCAACTAAGAATATAACAATTAATATTCAGTTGTTGCATGTCAAAACATGTAACATATTAAGTTAAGCTTCATAATATGGCTTAAGGAACTAAAGTTTTTAGCATATAATATTTTAAATTAGTCAATTGAAGCATTATGTTGCCAAAGTAACCTCTATTGTGTAGATTGATTGATCTTGAAATATAAGATGACTGTGGATGTTAGTCTTCCATGCGTTTAACACCGGCCCAAAGGAAGGTTGTTTTTTGGCAGGATTTCGAACATGCTTGTGGTGGTAAATATGAGACAATTATTTGGTTTTCCATGTGAATATTAAGTCAGCCCAAAGGAAGGCTTGATATTTGACAGGAGTTTATTGTCTATATTTGATCACTACACCAAGAGTACCACTTACAAGTTGATTTTCTGTCCAAAGACTAAAATCAATGTTGTGCTAGGTATCTTGTAATGGGATTTGCCTATTTTGAATCTATAAAGTAAAGTTAAAGTTCAAGTAATTGTAAGCATGTATTAAGCAATCCTTTTGTTCTATTTTACGTTAATTCTTCTGCTGCTTCGAAATATGCCAACATCAATAGCATCCATGTGCTTAACGGCACAAACTTTAAGGAATGGAAAGAGAACATCATGATCGTTCTCGGTTGCATGGATCTTGACCTTGCACTTCGGAATGAGCAACCTGCTTCTCTTGAGGATACATACTCTCCTTATGAAAGGAGGGAGATGGAGAAGTGGGAACGCTCGAATCGCATGAGTCTAATGATCATGAAGCGTGCAATTCCAGAATCATTCAGGGGCACTATGAATGATGAAGCTAATGCCAAAGTTTTCCTTGAAAAGCGTTTTATACAAAATGAAAAGGCGGAAACAAGTACACTATTGAGTAAACTTGTTTCCATGAGGTATAAGGGCAAGGGAAACATTAGGGAGTACATTTTGGAAATGTCTCATCTTGCTTCGAAACTTAAGTCACTCAAGCTAGTATTACTTGAGGAACTGCTTGTGTACTTAATTTTGATATCTCTTCCTGCACACTTTAATCAGTTTAAGGTCAGTTACAACTGCCTGAAGGAGAAATGGACTCTTAATGAGCTCATTTCACATTGTGTGCAAGAGGAGGAAAGGATAAAGCAATATAAGACTGAAAGTGCTCATTTGGCATCCTCTTCTAAGGATATGAAGAAGAGGAAAGGTAAGGAAGTTGCGGTTGCAAGGCCCAAGAATAAGCAACATTTGGAACCTAAGGTTGAAATTACTGAATTAGGTTGCTTTTTCTGTAAAGGGACTAATCATGTGAAGAAGGATTGTACCAAGTACCACGCTTGGCGTGCGAAAAAAGGTACATTTCTTTCTCTTGTTTGTTCTGAAGTTAATTTAATTTCGGTACCTAAGGATACTTGGTGGGTAGATTCTGCTGCTATTACTCACATAAGTATATCTATGCAGGGTTGCCTGAACTGCCGAAAACCAAATGATGGTGAAAGATACATCTATGTGGGTGACGGCAAGAAGGTGCCAGTTGAGGCTATTGGAAAGTTTAGGCTGTTGTTTAAGACCGGTTTTCATTTAGATTTGGATGAGACTTTTGTTGTACCGTCTTTTAGATGGAATTTAATTTCTGTTGCCAAATTAGACATATACGGTTATTCATGTTCTTTTGGTGATAATAAAGTTAGTCTCTTTCAGAATTCAAATCTTATTGGTACTGGTCTTTTATCAACATTTGATAGCCTATATTTTGTTGATACAATAACTTCAAATAATGAAACCTTGCATACAAGTTTAATTGGTACCAAAAGAAAATTAACTAATGAGAATTCTATATCTCTCTGGCATAAACGTTCGGGTCACATATCCATTCAAAGAATTAAGAAACTCGTGTCAGATGGAATTCTTGATTCTCTTGATTCCTCAAATTCGGATATTTTTGTTGAGTGTATCAAGGGTAAACAAACAAGACGAGATTAGGTGCTAAGAGAGCTTCGGACGTCTTAGAATTGATACATACGGATATTTGTGTGCCATTTCCTACTCCTTGTAGGAATGGTCAACAATGCTTTATCATATTCATAGACGATTACTCTCGTTATGGGTACCTATATCTTATTCATGAAAAGTCCCAATCCATAGACGTGTTCAATCATTTTAGGCTGAAGTTGAAAATAAACTAAGCAAAAGAATTAAATCCGTTAGATCTGACCGTGGTGGTGAATACTATGGTCGATATGATGGTTCAGGTGAACAACGTCCAGGGCCATTTGCTAAATTCCTAGATGAGTGTGGGATCGTACCTCAGTATACTATGCCAGGAAGTCCTACGATGAATGGTGTAGCTGAGAGACGAAATCGGACCCTTAAGGATATGGTAAGAAGTATGATTTGTCGTACTACTTTGCCAGACTCACTCTGGGGTGAAGCATTTAAAACCGCAGCTTATATTCTTAATAGAGTTCCAACTAAAGCTATAATCAAAACTCCATATGAACTTTGGACTGGGCATAAACCCAGTATTAGGCATTTACACATTTGGGGTTGTCCAGCTGAGGCAAGGCCTTATAGGCCGAATGAAAGAAAACTGGATGCTAAGACGGTTAGCTATTTTGTTGGATACTCTGAAAGTTCCAGGGGTTTTAAGTTTTATGATCCCACTTCTAGAACTATTTTTGAGACGGGTAATGCTAGGTTTTTTGAGGATATTGAGTTTGGGGGGTGGGGAGATAAAGTTGTTAGAGATTTTGTCTTTGAGGAAGAACATGTGTCTTTCCCTCAAGTTGTTGATCTTGGTCAGGGTGTTATCATTCCTGAAACGGATCATACAACTCCAGTTCAAAATCTCCCCAATCCTGAAATTACTAATGAAAATCAAACTCAACAACCTCAACAAACTGAAATGCCATTAAGGAGATCCATTAGAGAGAGGCGAAATGCAATTCCGGATGATTATGTTGTATTTTTCCAAGAACAAGAAAGTGATATTGGACTTGAGGAAGATGATCCAATCAACTTCCGTCAAGTCATTAAGGGTTCTAACTCTCAAAAGTGGATTGATGCCATGAATGATGAAATGAAGTCTATGAGCGATAATGACGTTTGGGAGCTTGTTACATTGCCCGAAGGTATTAAACCTATTTGTTGTAAATGGATTTTTAAAACCAAAAGGGATTCAGGGGGCAATGTTATTAAGTATAAAGCTCGTCTTGTCGCAAAAGGCTACACTCAGAAGGAAGGCATTGATTATAAAGAGACTTTCTCTCCAGTTTCATCGAAAGACTCTTTCAGGACTATAATGGCATTAGTAGCACATTTTGATCTTGAGCTTCATCAGATGGAAGTTAAGACAGCGTTTCTCAATGGTGACATTGAGGAAACAATTTATATGGTGCAACCTGAAAACTTTGTTTCGGATGATTCAGAGAAAAAGGTTTGCAAATTAAAGAAATCCATCTATGGGCTCAAGCAGGCTTCCCGTCAATGGTATTATAAGTTTCACGCGGTCATTACATCTTTTGGTTTTGAACCGAATATTGCTGATGACTGTATATGCCATAAGTTCAGTGGGAGTAAGTATACTTTTCTGGTTTTATATGTCGATGACATACTGCTTGCCTGTAATGATATAGCATTATTGCATGAAACTAAGAAATTTCTTTCAAAGAAATTTGAAATGAAAGATCTTGGTGAAGCTTCTTTTGTATTAGGAATTCAGATACAACGAGATCGCTCCAAAGGTGTTCTCGGTCTGTCACAAAAGGTCTATATCGATAAGGTTCTGAAAAGATTTGGCATACAGGATTGTAAACCAGGCAACACCCCTGTTGCTAAGGGAGACAAGTTTAGTTTCAAACAGTGCCCAAATAATAATTATGAAATTTCAGAAATGCAGAAGACGCCTTATGCTTCGGCTGTAGGTAGTCTGATGTATGCTCAGGTATGTACACGACCTGATATAGCATACATTGTTGGGATGTTAGGCAGATATCTAAGCAATCCGGGAATGGACCATTGGAAGGCAGCCAAACGGGTCATGAGGTACTTACAGAGAACAAAGGATTACATGCTTACATATCGGAAATCGGACCAGCTTGAGATCATTGGGTATACCGATTCCGATGTTGCTGGATGTCAGGATAGTTTGAAGTCTACTTCAGGCTATATTTTCATGCTTGCTGGCGGTGCTATCTCTTGGAGAAGCATCAAGCAAACTCTTACGGCCACTTCCACCATGGAAGCGGAATTTATGGCATGATATGAAACATCCAATGAGGCATTATGGCTGCGGAATTTTGTTGGTGGACTGCGCGTTGTTGATAGCATTAAAAAGCCACTTAGGCTATTATGTCATAACAGATCGGCAGTCCTTTATGCTAATAACAACAGTAGTTTGACGAAAGCAAAACATATGGACGTCAAATTTCGGGTTGTTAAAGAAAAAGTACAAAATGGACAGTTGTGCATTGAGTACATTAGTACAAACTCCATGCTTGCGGATCCGCTCACTAAGGGATTGACACCAAAAGTATTTCATGAGCATATTGCTTGTATGGGTGTCAAGTCAGATAAGGATTATGTATTTTAGTGGGAGTTTGTATTATACAATTATGTATTGTCCATTATATTCAGAAATTCAGTAATTCGGTTATATCTGCAGATATTCAGTTTTAAAGTTTTTGTACTCTTACAGTTTATGATTGATCTCAATAAAGAGAACCAGTTGGAAATAGACATTCTATTGACCACACTTTATGTTATTTTCATGCTACATACCTACACTTGATCCATGTCGTTGGTTGTATTGATATACGTGATCTATGTTGGTTCTAGTTACGAATGAGTAACGAAGAGCTCTTAGTTCCTATGTTGGTATGATTGATGGACCGGATTGTTCATGACAATTTTATTGTGATAGCAATTTTGAGCTCCTAAGGTTATATTGTAACATATAATGCTAAGATTTGTACATATGTATGTGTATCTCGTCCAAGTGGGAGATTATAAGATATATGGACTTATATCTACATACATATGAACAATATATGGATAAATTATAAGTTATGTGCTATCTTTTGGTTTGGCGTAATTTTGTGGTCTTATGGACATTATGTTAAGGGGGCCAATGTATCGTCATAAAAAGTGTAGGACTAATGTGTAGATACCCAAAAGGGTAACCTTAGTTAATGATGGGCTAACTAAGGTTACATATATGTAACCATGGTTACATGCTTGTGACTCTTGAGTTTTGTAACTCATGAGTTATAAAGTGGGGGTTATGGTTCCCACATGATTGTAAGACATAATCTCTTCTTCCTCTCATTGAATCAAGAGAAAAACTCCATTGTTGTCTTGCAAATTCTTGTGGAAAGCCATACACCAATTTGGTTATTGTCATATTATTGTTGTTGTGAAACCATTCACATTTTAGTCTTATGAGGAATTCTTGTGGAAACATCAACTTCAAGACAATCTTGAAGGAAGGATCAAGGAGCAATCTTCATAAGGACATTTGGACAATCATCAAAGGAGGTTCAAAGATTTCCACAAATGAATTCAAGTAAGCTTCCGCTCATGTAGTTGTAATTCCGAATTATTCGATATGAAGGATATTGTATTTTAATTGGAATCATTATTCTAACAGCTCGGCCACCGGATATGTCAATAGACACAATAGAGCTTGAGTTCAGGTGTATAATAGGGACAACCTTCAGGGGGACAAATTTAAGGGAGTATCGTGGTACATGAGCAATTAGATGTAAAATAAGCAAATGTGTACGTCAAAATTCAAATAAACGTGAAATTTTATATACAAATTCTTAGAGTGAAAGATTGTTTTCCACTGAATACCAATGGATCTGAAAATGTAGTATACTCTTCCTTTCTTGGGAACATTGTGCATAGGAGTGGCAAATGGGCGGGTTTGAGTCAGATATAGTTTAGGTCAAAAATGGGTAATGAAAATATCCGACCCGATCTATATTTAATACGGATAAAAAAATAGATTAATCGGCGGATAATATGTGTTACTCATATAATCCATGACTTCTTGTATATGATCATGTTTGGGAGAATTCTTAGTCTCCCTAACTTGATGAAGCCCCAATTTGAGACTTTACAAACGTACAAGTTAGGCCCATTGGTTACTCATTGGTTCTCCAGTTTCTAAATGGATAATATGGTTCTTATCCATATTTGACCCTGTTTGGCTCAAAGTGTTCATTTACTTTATAAGCACAAAGCAATCAAAATAAATGGAGGGCCAATCATAGCAAATCGTAATAAATCAAAAAATCGAAAGGATAATAAGAAAGAGACAATAGTTATATATTAAAATGAAGGGGGATGAGGATCTTTTATTAATTGCAATGGGTGGGTTTACCTCTCCATGGAGAGGTTTAGAGACTTACATTGGTGTATTCTCTCTTCTTTTCAAAGAAGATGTGAAGAAGAAGAAGAAGAAGTAGCCCTTTTTTATGGTTCTTTCTCTTAGTATTTATAGCCAGGAAATCTGCCAGCTAGTGCCCAAGGGTTGGAACCACATCGAGGGGACACCCTTATGAGGACGACCAGGCCGTGACCTTAGTTCTCAAATCGAGTAACTATACGATAACCTTGTTGATAAATGGTCACACCATTTATTAATCGCAAATGGATTTTAATAAATGCATCCATCTCATTTATCATCGTGCGATCAAGTTTTGACCCATACAGATAGTCCCTCCGCTTATTGAGGTCGTGCTGGGCCAAGCTCGATGAGCTGATTCTGCTAATAGCCGTAGCCTTTTATGTGTCGGGGGTGATTGTAGCCCTTTATTCTTCGAAGATGGCCGTGACCATTCGTACCTCTAGAGATGTCGGTAGACGTTTTTATTTTGGAAATGGCCGTAACCATTGTTACAAAAGAGATGGTCGTAGCCATTTTTATCTTGGAGATGGCCATAGCCATTTCTACTTTAGAGATGGTCGTAACAATTTATACTTTTGCAGATGGCCGTAGCCATTTATACTTAGGAGATGGTCGTAGCCATTTTCCCTTTAGAGATGGCCGTAGCCATTTTACTTAGGAGATGGCCGTAGCCATTTTTCGTTTATAGATGGCCGCAACCATTTTTACTTTAGAAATGGCCGTAGCCATTTTTACTTAGGAGATGGCCGTATCCATTTTTACTTTGGAGATAGCCGTAGCCATTTTTACTTTGGAGATGGCCGTAGCCATTATTACTTTGGAGATGGCCGTAGCCATTATGACTTTGGAGATGGCCGTAGCCATTTTTACTTTGGAGATGGCTGTAGACATTTTTATTTTAGAGATGGCCATAGCCATTTATACTTTTGCAGATGGCCGTAGCCATTTATACTTTGGAGATGGCCGTAGCCATTTTTACTTTGGAGATGGCCGTAGCCATTTTTACTTTGGAGATGGCCGTAGCCATTTACGCATGCCTGACGAGAGTACGGTTATGTTTGCCGTGTATAACGGAGGCCTCATGTGCATGGTAATGCATGAGGCGTGACCGTGGTATCTCGAGGTCTTTACAAACATTTTTTGGCAGACACGCCGATTGACAGTTGAATGACAGTTCCGAGGCTCCTGTCATTATGGTGCCCGTTACTGTAGATCCGAACTGCTCTGCTGTTGGTCAGGTAGTGAATGGTGAACTTTAGGATTCGTGAAGGCCATTTGTGTTTTGCCTATTAATATGGGGCCATATCGTTTAGTTCTCACCTTTCTGCTATTCTGCTTCAGTGATGTTCTGAGAGATAGTCTTTCTTGTCAATTCATTCTCATTCGTTCATCATCGGATTATCATCTCTTCTTGTTTTTCCTGCGAATTTCACCGCTTCTCTTCCTTTATGCAATCAATGGCGAGTGGTTGTCGATATGATATTGTTCTGGCGGCGGTTGTGGCAGCAGAGGGGCCATCAACGGTGGTGGGGACCACCGATTTGCTGAATATTGATCGGTTCCCGTTGGTGACTGATATGCTTTCCCTGCCGGATGCCTGACAACTGATTTCGATGACCCCGAGGGAGAAGATTAGGTGGATGAGGCTCCATTGATGGGGGAAGTCGTCCTTGCTCAGATGAGGGAGAAATGCGGTATTTCTCGCTTCGCCGACATTATTCTGGCCAGGAGCGGCAATAGGGTGCACCTCGGCCACTGAGGTTATTGTGTTTTCTACGCCTACCATTTTAGGCTGGGATTCGGGATTCCCCTTCCCCTGATTTTTTCCGTTACTACATGGTGTGTCCTATTCAGCTCGTCCTCTCTTGTTACAAATTATTGGCGATGCTGATCAAATATGCGGAGTTGGCGTATAGGGAAATCACGCTTGGGCACGTACTTACTCTGTACGCCCCCAGAGGGTACATGGTACCATGATTCGGTTGGTCCCTCATGGGACCGACGGCTTAACTGCGGAGCTTGACGACGAGATCGATACCCGTCCATACGAGTATTTCTTTTACATCAGGACTAGACACCTGGTGGCCAGTGCTAGTGATTTCCCAGAGGAGTGGAACCATGCACGTAATTTTCTTTTATGGTGGCCTTGATTTCCTTTGGTTAAGTGCTTTGCTTTATGCTTTCGCGTACTGATCTCCTTCTCGTGCCGTAGCGGGAGGTGCACCACCGGCGCCGTTCACTGGCATTCGCGAGTGGATCGAGGCCGTGCTCCCTGTTACGACGGGGATTCGTACGTGGAAGTCTTTCTGGGAGGCTCATGGTCGTAGGCCGGCTGCTGTTAAGAATATGTTTTGCGGTCGTTATTCTTTTCTTGTAGACTTTAGTATCTTTGGATTAACCTTTCTTCTCTGGCTTGCCAGGACGACCCCAGCTTCGGAGGGCTCCCTAGCTTGCTTTCCGCAGGCCCGGGGCGACTTCCCGATTAGTTACAATGCCGGCGCCTCGTTCGGTCCCGAGGGCGACTTCGGTGGAATCTTCGGCGGCGCATTCTCCGACACGGTCCGTGCCCCGAGTTGAGGATTCTATAGGGGTCGTGCGTTCCAGAGCTGAGCGATCGCCAAATGTAGATGAAGAAGAGGACGAGAGCCCGCTGGTTCGGCGTAGGGTAGCGTTCACCCCGGCTCTTCCGGAGGTGATTAGTTTAGATTCTACTTCGTCAGAGGAATAGGGGGGCGAAGCGGACATTGCCCCAAAGGGCGAGCACTTAGTGGGGGTTGCCCCGTTTGGCTTAGGCTAAGGTGATATAATCGCTTCGGCGATTCGAACTTTTATTCCTGTTGCTGAGAGAGTAGGCAGTTCCACAGCAACTGTTTTGGTGAGGAGGAAGGGCGCCGAGACTTCGGCAAATGCAGGTGCTTCGATGTCTCGGGCGACGGAGGCCTCAACTCCCAGAGAAACACAAGAAAGGGGCGCTTCATGAGAGGGAGATGACTCTGAATTCGATATGGATCCTGAGGAGATCTGCACGTTTCAGGAGGGCTTTACCCGCCCAACGGCGTAGGCCGAAGGGGATTTTTGTTATTGGGAGATCCCTAAGGACCAGAACCTGATGCTTGAGGAAGAGAACCTGGTAACGCTGTTCGGGGTTTTGTGCTCCCATGCGGAGAATCGTCCTTGAGGGATATCTCGGATGTTGGGTTGATGGGCGAGGTAGCCTCCCAGAGTATAAAGGTACGTATAAATCTTTGGTAGTTTTTCTTTATCATTACGTTTTCTAGTACTGATTGTCGCTCTTGTTTATTGTAGTCATTTTTGTTGGAGGTAGAGAGCATCAGGTGGGCTAGCGCCCGCTCGGCGATTTGTTCACGGCTGCTGGCGAAGTACTTCCATTACCGCGAACGGTGCCTTGATCTGCGAGAACGCATAAGGGGCGACCCGCAAAATCTGGAGTTGGTAGATGAGTTGGCTCGGAGGGAGCTTCAAATGCAACACACCCTTAGCAAGGTAACCACTCTTGAGGAGCAGCTCCGCCAGGCGAACCAGGGGGCCGATCTTGAGAGAAGGGCGGCGCCGAGAGGGAGTGCCAAAATCTCGCTGCAGCGGCAGAGGCCGCTGAGGCTTGTGTCGGGCAGGTGGTTGCCTTAGAGTCTGAGGCTGCCACTTCAAGGAGGCAGGCAGAAGACGCCCTGGCAAGGGTCAAAACGCTGCAGGCGACCAACCGTGCCCAGGAAAATAGCGCGAATTAGAGAGGGCTGCCGCTGATTTCCAAGAACGATCATTAGAGGGGCGCATTATCGTCTGTGATCGGGACGCCCGTGCGGAGGCAAATAGGATAGTGGCCTTAGAGGCCGAGAATCAGCGCCTTGAGAGATCAAGGCGCTTCTTGTGGTTCTGCCCGTGTGCTTTGGACGTTTGTCGAGGCCCAGCTTGATGTGTAAGGGCGGTTGTGGGAGGCCGTCGCCGTGTCTGAGAACACTTATGAGGAGGCACGTCAAAAGGCTCGTGAAGCCCACCTCGACTGCGGCTTTGACCCGTCCACGCCTGAGGGCAACGATGGCGCCGAGGGCGCTAATAGTGCTGAAGGGGGCGCCGAGTAAATAGATGGGGAAATTTGTAATGTTTGTTTAGTTTTCATTTTCTCTTTCTTTCTTTTTTATTCTTTGCTGGCCTTGGGCTAATGTAATTGGGGACAACCCCATTTAAATGTTGTAAATATACTTTATTCTTTTCTGTTTGTTTGTTTTATGTCGAATACATTATGTTTGTTTTTGTGTGTGCCCGTTTATAAGGGCCTTGCATTAGAGTTTCTCTAGTGAGTATGTTAATAGTCTCGACTGGTTAGGTGGATTCAATCGTCGTATGATTGATCCTTTGCCTTAAGAGGCAATTGGTACAGATGGCCTTGGCCGTAGATAGACACTTTTAGTCGTCACCTTGTTCCGCATGGCGGGAGTTGGTGATAGCCGCGTTTGGGCAGTGGCGGCACATAGCCTTAGTCCTAATTAAGGCTTAGTCGAACTACTGGCCGTCGTATCGAAAGACACGGCTTTGTAGTTCGACTTGGGCCGAACTTTACGCGGGCTGACATTTTGGTTGTGAGTTAGTCGTACTTACTTGAATGGCGGGGGCACTTGGCCCGACCTGGGTTTCGTCCGTGCTTGGACATTTTGGAGCGCTTAGCCTCGGGGACGTGTGTCTTTTGTTTTGATTCATCCGTGGTTGAGTTTGCGGCTTTTGTGACGGAGGTGTGTAGCCTGAGTCCAAGTTCAACTCCTAGTTGAATTTTTGTAATAATAATTATTTGAGGGCGCGTAGCCTAGGCTGCTGTCCAACCGTAGTTGAATCTTTGTGATATTTGAGGTCGAAGGCACATGGCCTGAGTCCCAGTTCAATCGTAGCCGAACTTTTGGGCGAAGGCACGTAGCCTGAGCTCTCGTTCGACCGTAGTCGAACTTTTGTAATATTTGAAGGCGCGTAGCCTAAGTAGAAGGCACATGGCCTGAGTCCCAGTTCAACTGTAGTTGAACCGTTATGTGAAGGCGCACAGCCTGAGTCGAAGGCACATAGCCTGAGTCCCCATTCAACCGAAGTTCAACCGTTGTAATATTTGAAGGCGTGTAGCCTGAGTTGAAGGCACATAGCCTGAAATGAAGGCACATAGCCTGAAATGAAGGCACGTAGCCTGAACTGAAGGCGCAAAGCCTGAAATGAAGGCGCATAGCCTGAACTGAAGGCGCGTAGCCTGAAATGAAGGCACATAACCTAATCCAAAGGCGCATAGCCTGACTGTCGTTCAACATGAGTTGAACCGCTGTAATATTTGAAGGTGCGTAGCCTGTGTTGAAGGGACATAGCCTGAGTCCCAGTTTAACCGTAGCTGAACTTTTGGGTGAAGGCACGTAGCCTGAGCTGTCGTTCTAGCATAGTCAAGTTTTTGTAATATTTGAAGGCGCGTAGCCTGAGTTGAAGGCACATAGACTGAAATGAAGGCACATAGCCTAAAATGAAGGCGCATATCCTGAACTGACGGCGCATAGCCTGAAATGAAGGCGCATAGCCTGAACTGAAGGCGCGTAGCCTGAAATGAAGGAACATAACCTGAACTGAAGGCGCATAACCTAACTACCGTTCAACCGTAGTTGAACTGCTGTAATATTTGAGGGCGTGTAGCCTGTGTCGAAGGCACATAGCCTGAGTCCCATTTCAACCGTAGTAAAACTTTTGGGTGAAGGCACGTAGCCTGAGCCGTCGTCGACTGTAGTTGAACTTTTGTAATATTTGAAGGCGCGTAGCCTGAGTTGAAGGCACATAGCCTGAACTGGAGGCGCATAGCCTGACTGACATTCAAACGTTGTTGAACCGCTATAATATTTGAAGGCGCATAGCCTGTGTCGAAGGCACATACCCTGAGTCCCAGTTCAACCGTAGCTGAACGTTTTGGTGAAAGCACGTAGCCTGAGTTGTCGTTCGACTGAGTTGAACTTTTGTAATATTTGAAGGCGCGTAGCCTCAGTTGATGGCACATATCC
Source organism: Nicotiana benthamiana (assembly GCA_034376525.1). Lineage (NCBI taxonomy): Eukaryota > Viridiplantae > Streptophyta > Magnoliopsida > Solanales > Solanaceae > Nicotiana > Nicotiana benthamiana. The sequence goes on along the minus strand of CM067338.1, from coordinate 123,462,623 downwards.
TAAACTGGAGGCGTATAGCCTGACTGCCGTTTAACCGTAGTTGAACCGCTGTAATATTTGAAGGCGCGTAGCTTGTGTCGAAGGCACATAGCCTGAGTCCTTGTTCAATCGTAGCTGAACATTTGGGTGAAGGCATGTAGCCTGAGCTGTCGTTGACCGTAGTCGAACTTTTGTAATATTTGAAGGCGCGTAGTTTGAGTTGAAGGCACATAGCCTAAAATGAAGGCATATAGCCTGAAATGAAGGCGTGTTGCCCTAACTGAAGGCGCATAGCTTGAAATGAAGGCGCATAGCCTGAACTGAATGCGCGTAGCCTGAAATGGAGGCACATAACCTGAATTGAAGGCGCATAGCCTAAACTGAAGGCGCGTAGCCTGAGCTGAAGGCACATAACCTGAACTGGAGGCGCATAGCCTGACTGCCGTTCAACCGTAGTTGAACAGCTGTAATATTTGAAGGCGCGTAGCCTGTGTCGAAGGCACACATCCTGAGTCCCAATTCATCCGTAGTTGAACCTTCTCATTTTTCCACATAGCCCGCTTCGTATTAAGGGTTGGGATTTGTTTCTGGTTTCAGACCTTGCCTAACCTGCGCTTGTGGTATTTTCGACTGGCTCACGCGGGTTACCTTGTTACGGATCTCGGTTTGAGAGATGTTTTTGTGCCTTTTTCCTCCTTTTGGTAGGATCCTGTGTGCAAAAAGAGGAGGGATGAGGTACCTTGAACTCATTTTCCCCATTGAAATGGGGGATCTGCTTGTTCTTCTTCTTCTTCTTCTTCCCTTCGCTCGAAGATGTGGGGGTGTGGAAGCAAGCTCATCTTGAGTTTTTTGACTTCCTATGACCCGATATGTTGCTTGGGCTCATTTGAGCTGGGTTGTTCACTTTTCTTTTTCGGTCCAAGGGTAAACTACTGGATTCTGCTATGAAATCCCCACAGACGGCGGCAATTTTTTGGCTCAAAGTGTTCATTTACTTTATAAGCACAAAACAATCAAAATAAATGGAGGTCTAATCATAGCAGATCGTAATAAATCCATAAACCGAAAGGATAAGAAGAAAGAGACAATAGTTATATATTAAAATGAAGGGGGATGGGGATCTTTTATTAATAGCATTGGGTGGGTCTGCCTCTCCATGGAGAGATTCAGAGCCTTACATTGATGTATTCTCTCTTCTTTTAGAAGGAGATATGAAGAAGAAGAAGAAGCAGTCCCCTTTTGACGGTTCTTTCTCTTAGAATTTATAGCCAGGAGATCTGCCAGCTGGTGCCCAAGAGTTGGACCACATCGAGGGGACACTCTTATGAGGACGGCCAGGTCGTGGCCTTAGTTCTCAAATCGAGTAACTATACGATAATCTTGTTGATAAATTGTCACACCATTTATTAATCGCAAATGGGCTTTAATAAATGCGTCGTTCTCATTTATCATCGTGAGGTCAAGTTTTGACCCATACAGACCCGTTTTTAAAAAGTTCATTATCCAACCCATTTTTAGTGAATAATATAGGTGGTTAACTATTTTCTTTTAACTATTTTGCCACCCCTACTTGTGCATAAGCTATCCTAAATTTGGTAATAGGTTTTTTTCTTTTGGTTAATTTGATCGGTATTATATTTTTTAAATCGGAAATATTTGCTTTGCAGGGTTGGTTTTAACAAAAAATAAATAAATAAAAGAAATAAACAAGCTAAGCTTTCAGAGTAATGGTGTATATAGTAAATTTGCAAATATTTTTAAAAAGTTCTTATATTTTTTTCTCATAATTATCTTTTTGATTCTACAAGTTTTATATTTTGGGCTCGAACACTTCTTGATGCTCACGGGCAAATCGCATCGATGGCTAGTACTTTTAAGTAGTTTTATAAAATATATTTATAATTTTTAATATATTTAAAAATTAACTAATTCAACCAAACTTCAAAATTAATTATCTTTGAATTTTTGAACAGCTAATTTGGAATTGAGCCGTTGAGTCATGGGCTTGATGATGGGTTTTTATGCTGAAAAAAAGGTGTGGGTTTTCTCGTAGTAAATGGACGGCTATCGTATGTAAAGCTGAAGTCATTCAACAATTATGACTTCAACAATGAGGACAAAAGAAATTAATATATCACTCGCGTAAAATTGAAGTCAATCATATCCCAAAAATGGATCGGTCTAATTGGCAAAGCAGGAATTTTTTTCAATATTAGACTGAGCAGACATATCATTTGTAATTTGCTTATTAATGACTAGACATTCATCTTAATTACCATTACTTTTCAAGAACTCAATAAAGTTTCTGACGTAGGAGTCTTGAAGTTTTCGGTCTCCAAAAATAGCAGCAGCTTTTCTTGCTCGAGCTCTAAGCTCTTCCCCTTCCTCTAAAACCATCGCTTCTCTTAGTGACATTGCTATGTCATTTCCACTAAACGATCCATCTTCTTCATTCCTCTTCACTTCAATTGCCACACCTTTTTCTACTAGCAATCTTGCATTCAATCCTTGGTCAAAAACAAAGGGCAACACCACAAGAACATGACCATGCCTTAAAGTTTCAATAGTTGATCCCCATCCTGCATGAAATAGGGATCCTCCAATGGACGGATGTGCAAGAATTTCCTTCTGTGGTGCCCAGCCAATGTACACGAATCCTCTCCCCTCTGTTGCGGCACCAAAACCTGATGGCAAAGCATCAACGTCATTCAAAGCCCAACTTGGCTTCTGTAGTATCCAGAAAAATGGCAATTCTGAGAGTTGTAGCCCATTTGCTATTTCATATACTTGATTCTTGGTAAATCTACATTCACTGCCAAATCCCACAAACACAACCGATCTTGGCTTTTGTTCGTCTAGCCATTTGGACATCTTGTGCCATTGTGGAAGAGCAAGATCGTTTTCACCCACCGGTAATTTTTCCGGTAGTAGCAACCCAATAGGAATCAGCGGCTTTTTATACTTTCTAGGGCTGACCAAGTATTCCCTTTCGAATTCAGCACATGTACGTAGAGCCATAGCTCTACAGGCCTTTCCCATTATGGCTTCACGTTCCATAGATGATTTGCCCGAAGCATTCTCTGCAGCAATTGCAGCAAATAGTTCCGCGACTTCGTATTTTTTATAAGCAACCGTTGATTTGAAATCACCGCATGGTGGTGGTGATAGGAGAAGTTCATGCAATGGCTTTGGTTCTTCTTGACCCTCGTGATCAAGCTGCCCGAAGAAGAGTAGGGTAGCAGCAGTAAACATACTAAATTGAAGCATGGGAATTTCAAGATCTCGAGCAATCTCAGCTATCCAGTAAGGGCTAAAATCCACGATAATCCAATCGGGTTTTTCACGTATGATGAAGTGTTTGATGGGCTGCTGAAGGAGATCGTAAGCTACTGTTAAGTACTGAACTTTATCAGCAGGAATGTCCAAAGTTGCCTCAGCATCTTTGGGCAAAAGACTCTTATCATCAAGTGATGGCAGTGGAAATTCTACTAGATTTACTAGTGGTGCTATGTTTGGAGGAAGTTTGGGGAGTCTCTTTATGTTTCTGGGAGTGGAAAGGAATGAGACGTGAACTTTTTCTTTGGCTAAGGCTATGGAGAGTTGGAAGAATGGTTGTAGATGACCAAATGCCAACCATGGCACCATTACAACGTTAATACTATCTTTGGTTGTCATGTTCTTAATAGTTTATGGTGAAAAGGCTAGGGGTAACAATCCCTAAATATAACATATTCTCAACCACACGTGTGAAAACAACAAACTCACTCGGATCCGGTTTGAGTAAACCTATTCTTTTTGGTCTATTTTAAAAAGAATGATCCATTTTTAAATTTGAAAATAATTTAACTTAAATTTCCAATGTTATACCCTTAATGAGAAGCTTTTATAACTACACAAATACTCTATGCCCTATTTTGACTTGTTTAGTACCATAAATTTCAAAAATCTTTATTTTTTTAAACTCCGTATATAATCAAACATGTTCACAAATATAAGATATTTAAAAAATGCCATTGCGTTTTAAACCAAAAACTAAAAAAATTGCAAGGTCCAAAATGATAAATTTAACTATGTTAATTTCGAAAATTATAATGGTTTCTTTGGATTCTCTCAGATTCATTTAATAATGGCTCGTACCAAATGCATCTTATGTGTGGCAAATAGCAATCTGAAAAATTCAAATTTCTACGTAAATTATTGGAGTATTGGCTATAGTGGTCTTAGAATCTCACAGATTCATTTATCTCCTGTTTGTTCTGGTAAGTCTCCATCAAATGTTTTACACGTTTTCTATTGAACCACACATACATATCAAAAATAAAAGGCGTAAAACCACTTAAATTTATAGGATTTTTTTGAAAAGTTGATATACAAAACTTTTGACTTTTCCAATTAAACACTCGAACTCATGATTTTCATAACTAATAAATACATTCGATCCTTGAGCTTACGTGCGTATATTACACATATACAAACGTGTCCATTCAGTCAGCAAAGTGATCAATGGAGTTGATACACGTCAAGGGTAGGGGTATACATGCACCGGGTTGGTTCGATTTTTATCAAAACCAAATAAAATTAATTATATCGGTTTGGATTGATTCGATTTTGTCGGGGTTTCGGGGGTTTTTTGTTACATGAATATTATTTCAATCTTACTTTATTAAAATTATAGATAATAAAGCTTTAATGAATATAAGTTTAGTAAATATAAAAAAAACTGACAAAATGATCTATTAAAATGTTCTAATGAGAGAATTTTTTTAGTAATACATGATAGTTATTTTCATAGTCGTCTAACAATAATTTTTCGTTAATTTACGCTTTCAAGGTTAATATCTGAGAGGAACCCAAATATTTCTACATTTTCTAAAGAAAAATCACTATAGTCTTTAAAATATAAATAAAATTTATATATTTATATATCGGTTTGGTTCAAATTTTTTTATTCAACATCAAATCAAGTCAAACCAAATCTAGTAAGATTTTTTAATCGATTTTGTTTGATTTTTCGGTTTGGTGCGGTTTTCCAGTTCGCTTTGAGCACTTCTAGTCAAGGGCGCGAAAACAAACCTAACCGATGACACCCAATCAATAGACCGATCAAAATCAGACATGAACTTTCATAAAATCCACCATTTTTCACATCGAACAAAATTCATAAAATTCATACCCCAATTACAAGTCAAAGAATCGATGAGCGACCTTCTAAATATCCGTCGAGGCAAAATAGAACTGGCGAAGCTATGTTAAAGAAGAACACAAATGGTGAAATCCAAATGAGAGAAGAAGTCAGATTGCGTAATTAAAAATTTTCACCTAAAATTCATCAATTTTTTGATGATCTTTCTCTTTTCTCTATTTGTCTTATAGTTTGAAATGGATACAAAAAGGAAAGAGAAAATTAACGTGAGAGAAAAGATTGAGAAAAATTTGATAAAATTTATTGTTGTTTTTGTTTTTTATCTCTGCTGTCCGGGTTTGTCACAAATAGATGAAGAGAGGGGAAAGATTGGAGTGGGGGAGAAAGAAAGGGAGGGGGTTTGGTGGGTGGGTGGGTGGGTGGGGGGGGGGGGGGCAGGATGATGATGGAGAACAAAAGAAAGAAATAGAAAGGGATGAGGAGAATACGTGTTTAATGATTTTGGAGTATGGGCTTATTTTTTTTTTTTTTTGTATTTTGTATTTTTTTAATCAAAATTATTATAATGACGTGCTTAGTTTAGGTGATTTGCACACACTTTATCTATATTACCTCTATCACTGTCACATGTGCATGGTCAATGGTCGAATACGTTTATTAGTTACAAAATATACAAGATTGAGTGTTCAGATGATAACTATGTAAGTTTATATATCGACTTTGAAATCTCGTATAAGTTTAAGTGGCCACGACGCCATTTCTTCCAAAGCAAATAAACCAAATTATTAACCAAATACCTCCAAGATTGCCGTAAAAACAGTACCAAAATAATTAACTTTGTCAATCGATCTGTCCATTCACAATAGCCAGCTTTTATCTGGACTAAATTGTCACGGGTCAGCTCATCCGCACAGGCACGGGCCTAAATACAAAAAGAAAGACAAATGGATGGACGATACAAGTTGGACAAAGGGAGCATATCTAAGGCATGATTAATAGTAGTATATACTTTCTAACAATCTCCCATTAATACTCGTAACTATATATTCACTGTTTTCACTCTCATTCCTCATAAAAAATCTTTGCTGGTAAGCTCTTTGTAAAAGGATATAGCAAGTTGTTATTTTCCGATGTAATTTTTATGAGCTTCGTCGTAATAGGGGGAAGGTAGTTGATGGTGGTGGTGGTTGATAGTGTTAGTTCTTAATGGCGAATTCAGAAAATATTTTCTTCATACCAAATATTTTCAAACTTCAACCAAATCATGTCTAAACGTCTTTCGCTAATATCGTTTTAAAAATGTGCTTGCATTATAAAACAAAATTAACAAAAAATTGCAAGTTGCACAATGATAAAGGCACCTTATGTGTGGCAATAATGGCAATATCACATAGATTTCTACGCAAATATTGGAGTACTTGTGATAATCGGGCCTTAGATTCTTCCAGACTCATTCGTTTATTGTTTGTTCTGGTAAGTTTACATCAATTGTTTTACACGTTTTCTGCTGTGCCATACACACAGATAAAAAAGCAAATAAACCAAATGCCAATCTTCCTCAAACACATACTCAACGTGTGGCCTCAATGTTGGGAATAAACCCCGTAAAAATAGTATTTATAGTATTAGTGATAAACACAGAACACTAAGTTATGGATAAATCAACAAAAATTGAAATGCAGCAATAATGCCACCAAGATTTTACGTGGAAATCCTTCTAAATAAGAAAAAAACTACGGCCAAGAGGAGCAACTGATATCACTATTGCGAGAAATTATACACTCTGTAGCAATGAGTAAAAATACTCCTAAGACCACTACACCCTCAAAAGAAGTAAACACTCTTTTAATTTTCCACCTCACTATAATATCTCTCACACTCTATTTTTCTTCTCAAACTAATTTCTTATAATTTATGGAATACTTTTCTCTCTCTTTTCTCTCTTTGTTGGTATGTAGAAATGAGAGTTAAAGATCTCATTTTATAGCCAAAACACCACTCTCTAAAGTCTACAATATTTGACAATTTCTACACCCTTTTTCACAATTTCAACAAGGTTGGCTACCAAACCAAACCAAGTGAACAAAATTGGCTACCAAACCATACCAATTCAAAGGTTGGCTACCAAATCATACGAATTCAACAAGGTTGGCTACGGAACCAAACAAAGTAAACAAAGTTGGCTACCAAATTATCTGAATGAGATAGAGATCATATCAATTTCCCACTCCAGTCTCATTCATCTAGAGGAGGTAGCACTGTCTTCTAGTTTGAGTGCATGCCAACAAGTTCTTTCCATAAACTTGTCTCTTGGTATCACCTTGGTTAACATATCAGTAGAATTTTTATTTGTGTGAATCTTTCTAACTTGCGCAAAACATTCAGGCACTCCCCCATCAGTGAGTAATACATACTCATCCGGTGAATAACACGAGGAAGGAGTACGGGGTTTAGAAGACCTACTGGGTGGAATATCTAACTCTTTCACAGCTTCGTGAGTAGGAGCATCTACCTCATCAACATTAATATTGTTATCACCATCACAATCAATATGCTTATCTGGTATATGGTTCTGAGCATCACCATCATCATTGAGCCTACCAACCTCATCCGCATTTGTGTGAGGAACTTGATCAAGATTAACTAAGCCTTCGGAACTTGAAGATCTTAGCTTCTCCGCTTTATTAATATCTTAAATGGTTTGATACTCCACGAAGATAACACCACGGATTCTCACGATCTTCTTCTCAATTGAATCATATAGCCTGTACCCAACTCATCAAGGCCATAATCAATGAAGATGCAATGCCTTGTCTTGGCAGTTAATTTTGACCTCTCATCTTTAGGCACATGTACAAAAGCTTTGCAACAAAACACTTTCAAGTGGTGATAAGAAACATCCTTGCCATACCAAACTCTATTTGGAACATCACTTTGCAAAGAAACTACAAGAGATAAATTGATAACATATGCAGCGGTCAACAACGCCTCACCCCAAAAGGAATTCGGCACATTTGCTTTAGAAAGCAAACATCTAACTCTTTCTATCAAGGTCCTGTTCATCCTTTCTGCTAAACTGTTAAGCTGAGGAGTCTTAGGAGGAGTCTTCTGGTGTCTGATGATTTTTCTTGCAGTATTTGTCAAACGGTCCACAGTATTCACCACCATTATCAGTACGAATACACTTCAGCTTCTTTCCAGTTTCTCTTTCAACTGAAGCCTGAAACTGCTTAATGACACCCAACATTTGGTCTTTTGTCTTCAAGATGTAGACCCAAAGTTTCCTTGAACAATCAGCAATAAAGGTAGCAAAATAAAGTGCACCACCCAAAGTCCTTGTCTTCATTGGACCACATTAGTCTGAATGCACCAACTCAAGCAACTCAGTCTTTCTTGAAGGAGGATGAGATTGGAAAGAAACTCTTTTTTGTTTTCCAGCCAAGCAGTGCTCACATTTTTCTAACTTTGCACTGTCAAAATTCGACAACAATTTCTTATTGGCCATAACATTTAGTCCTTTATCGCTAATGTGGCTAAGCCTCTTATGCCATAACATTTAAGATGTATGGCTCTCAACGGCATTCGCCATATCAACACAAGTAGAGGCCGTAGTCCAGCATAGACGATGATATTTTTCCCCACGAGCCACAATAATGGATCCCTATGTGAGCTTCAGCTTTCCAGCACCATTGGTACTGACATATCCCTCATCATCCAGAACACCAACAGAGATCAAGTGAAAACGAACATGAGGTGCATGCTTTACGTTGTTTAATAGTAGTTTAGTTCCAATACTAGTTTCCAAACAAATCGTTCCAACACCAGCCACCCTAGATACAACCTCATTACCTATTCTCAAAGTTCCATAGTCACCCTGAGTATAGGATGAGCAAAATTACTTCCTTGATGTTATATGAGATGCGGCACCACTGTCCATAACCCAGCTTGACTCATCACAAGCAATATTTATCAGATATGCATCAAGGATAGTAACAAGATCTTCTGTACTGACGGTGACCACACGATTTCCATTTGTTTTTGTTCTTCCTTGTCTTTATTCTCCTTTTTCAAAATCCGGTAGAACTTCTTTGGATGCCATTTCTTCGCAGAATGATAGCACTCAATATCTTTGCATCTGCTTCTGGATTTGCTTCTATTAGGTTTTCTATTTTGAGAACCCCAATTCTAGTTTCTCCCCTAGAGTAAGTCACCAAGACATCTGATGAGGAGGAACCTTGAGATTTTCTTCTAATCTCTTCATTGAAAAGGCTGCTGTTGGCAAGATCGATAGAGATCACACCATCCGGAGCAGATTTTGATAATGAAGTTCTAAGAATTTCCCATGAATCTGGTAGGGAACCAAGTAGAAACAAGCCTTGAATTTCTTTATCAAATTTAATTTTAATTCCCATAGCAGATAACTGGTTCATGATCCCCTGAAAATTATTCAAATGATCTGTCATCGCGGAACCATAATGGTATTTTAAATCCAACATCTGCTTTATCCGAAATATCTGGTTGTTTCTAGTTTTTTTCGAGCATAAACACTTTCAAGGTGCTCCCATAGGGTCCGAGCATGTGTCTCCCCGGAAATATCATTCAAAACATTAACGTCAACCCACTATCTAGTAAAACTGCAAACCTGCATGTGTAACAAACTCCACTCTTCATCTAATTTATTATCAGGCTTTATAGTGGTGAAGACAGGTTGATGAAAATTCTTGACATAGAGAAAATCTTCCATTTTTCCCTTCCAAATGGAATAATTTGCGCCAGTCGAAGTAATCATTCTACTAGTGTTGGCTTTCATTGTTTATCACAAATACAAATATTATTTGTTATGAGACCAAAGTAATTCTTTTTGTTGTGGAAGATCAGACTTTGCTGCAACCACAGAGCAAACTTAGACAGAACCTTGGATCTGATACAACTTGTTGGGAATAAACTCCGTAAAAACTGTATTCACGGTATTAGTGATAAACAGAGAATACTAAGTTATGGTTAAATCAGCATAAATAGAAATGCAGCAATAATGACACCAAGATTTTACGAGGAAACCCTTCTGAATAAGGAAAAAACCACCGCCAAGTGGAGCAACTGATATCATTATAGCAATAAATTACACCGTTTAACGACTAAAAATACTCATAAGAAAACTATACCCTCAAAAGAAGTAAATACTCTTTTACTTTTCGACCTCCTATCTCTCACACTCTATTTTTCTTCACAAACTATTTTCTTATAGTTTATGGAATTCTTTGCTCTCTCTTTTCTCTCTTTGGTGGTGCATAGAAATGAGAATTAAAGCTATCATTTTATAGCAAAAACCACACTTTCTAACGCCTACAAAATTTGACAATTTCTACACCCTTTTCACAATTTCAACAAGGCACCCTTTTCACAATTTCAACAAGGTTGGGTACCAAACTAAGTCAACAAAATTAGCTACCGAATCATACCAATTCAAAGGTTGGCTACCAAACCAAACCAAGTCAATAAAATTGGTTACCAAATCATACCAATTCAACAATGTTGGCTACCAAACCAAGCCAAGTCAATAAAATTGGCTACCAAATAATCTGAATGAGATGGACATCATATCACTCAAATGGAGAGCGTCCCAATGACCAAGTATCTCCAATGCATGCATTAGCTAGAAAAAGTAATTAACTTTGTCAATATCTTCTGGTGATCTATATCCATTTCAAATGTTTTTATTTTCCTACTTTAGCCGGTGTTTCTTTATTATCATAGGAAGTTCAATTCGCTTTACTATCTGGACTAACTAGTTATAGGATAGTTCATGTTGAGCATGCACATTGATGTTTTAGACTTCAATACCACACAAGAGGGGAATGATTTGTGTTGTACCCGATTTTTGCTTGACTTGATTACAGAAGGACCTGATTCTTCTATGTGTTCCAACTATTACCATTCGCGGAATAATAAGTAAAGAAAATAAATAACATAGAGATTTTTCATGGAAAACATCTGGCTCAAAAGGTGAAAAAACCAAGACCTACTACTCAATATGATTTTTCCAAACTTCCACTAAATCACTGAGCCAAAAAAACATTTACAAAACTCTTTGAAAGCCTAAGGATTAACTCTAATCCCTTTGTGGCACACAATCTCAACTACTTAGACACATGGAAATGGCTCTTCTATCTGGTTCAAGTAGCTTTAGGATTGCACGCTTGAATCACACATAAATTGCTTGCAGAATTGCCTTGCTATTTTGCTCTCAGTTCACGTTTAAATTCTGCTTATGTGCATTTCCTACAAAGGATTACAACACTGATATTTAATGGGTTAGTAATTATAGATTGACTTGGATACAGATGCTACTTTTCTATGGTAGAAGATTTCCAGATGATCTCATACTCTAATACTATGCTCTTCCTAAACAGTGTTCTCTTCATGTAATGAGTCTTTCTCTCCTTATCTAGTATGCAACCTTTTCGATCAGATCAGGAGATATTACTTCTGATAAATTAGATTTATCTCCTTCATGTGTATCTCACATGTTTGTGTCGATTACGACTGTGCTTCACAGGATGGACCTGCTCCATGTCTGAGTTCCTTTTGTAAGTCTTCAATACGTCACATTTACTTGGGTCAACAAATTTTCCCTTTTTGACGATGACAAACTCTGTGCATTTTACTCACTCATAACATGTAAGAACTCAGCTTAACCATCAATTCAAAGTTTAGAAAATTCACTTATCATCTAGGACTAGGTTAATTAGGTTATAAATATCAGTTATTCAGAATTTGTAAAGCACAATATCACTTATCATCAATACAAAGTTAAATAAGAACTCATGGAAACTGGGGCAACTACAAGTGCAATCATGGATTAATCATCAGTAATCAGGCAAACATATTTAAATTATCAAGGGAATATTAACAATCAACAAGAGCAAAATATTAGATATCATTGATAGAAGATATGTTGCTACCACAATCCAGAACCCGAAAACAAAACTATTCAAACTATGAGCAAAAAGAAAGAAAAATCCTTGAACCGGGTCACTAAAAGTACTAGATAGGTTCAGATATAAATGCTAGAGTTCCTAAGGCTTGGGGAAACTAGAGGGTTGGTTTTGGACTTGGAGAATATTCAGCATATTGTGAAGAATCCCATCATTCTTCTCCTTTTCCTTGGTAAGCTCATTTTTGAGAGCATCCCTCTCAAATTCAACCTCTGCCAAACGAGCCTTTAGCCTAGCTATCTCAACCCATTGGCCTCACTTTCCTAAACAAGATCCCTGACTTTACTGTTGATAGGTGTCTTCTTGTATGAACCAGGTTCATTTGGAATGGAATTGACTAAATAGTCACAGTCAATTAGAGTATTAACGGCAAAGTAGTCCTTGCTTGTAGCCATTTTTATTTTTCTTCAGAGGCACATTGCACCTATTCAAAATCATAGTGAGAATAAAGCCATATGGGATGGCATGGTCCTTGGATCCATTGATAACCATGTCTAGTAGCTTGATGATGAATGCAAGCCAGTTAATTTGCCTTCCATTTTCAAGACACTCCATCAAAACTACGTCCACATAATTTGCAATATGCCTTCTCTCCTGCTTGGGAAATAGGCACTTGTTGACAAATTCAAACAAGATATTATGTTGTGGCCTCATTTCACTCTTCTAAACAGCCCTAGCCTCATTCACATCTACAACATCACAGAACCTTTCAAGTGCAGTAGGACTCGAGTCCAGATATGGTTACCTTTTCCTTGTATAGTCATCAAACCCTTCAAAGGGTATGTCAAGGATCTCTCCCAGTTTCTCTGCATCAAATGTTAGTTGAAATCCTTTCATCATTCTGTTAACTCTACCATCCTTAACCTCTAAATTTGCCATGAACTTAATAATCTCATTCATGGCTAGCCTTCCATCCATCTGAAGAACCATGTCCTTCTGGCCTTGAGCAGCTAAGGCATCAACCATTCTCATCATTCTTGGTTCTACCAGGCCTTTCAACATAGACCCTTCAAAAAATTTATTTTGCCAAACATGGCTAGCTTGTCTTGTTCACCATCAGACTCATCATCATCATTTTCTTGTTTTTCTTCTTCTTCTTCAATACTTCATTCCCCATCTACATAAATTCTTACTTGTTTACTTTTTACTGCAGACTTTATCCTCTTGGCCAATAAAGTTTCAGCAGCTTCAGACACAGAGGAAGACTTCTTGGAACAAGTCTTGGTCTTTTTGGGCTTGGGGGTCTGAACCCCCCTTGTTAGAACTTCCTCCTAATGGACCTGTGTCATATCCTCAATATCAACAGGTTCTGAGGACTCTGTAGCCATACCCTTTCCTTTAGCAATCCTTTTCTTCTTACTTTCAGCCAAAGCCTTTTGTAGATCACTCTCACTCTGTTTCACCTTGCTTCTTGTGGCTCTTCCCTTTGGCAATGACGTTTCAGTAGTTTTTGTGGATGAAGCTTTTCTTTTCTTAAACGGTTTAGAGGCACTGGGAGCTTTTTGTGTGGGAGTTCTTCTTTTCTTTGGATCATAACCTGCCCCAACATTTCTCAACAGGTCTGTTAAGGTCTCTTCAGTTGATGAACCAAGTTCATCTCCTTATGCGCTGAGATTAACTAATCATTCAGGAGCTTCACCAGAACCACTTCCCCCTGACTTCTTGCCACTCTCTTCAACATTTTCTTATTTAACCAGTCTTTTCCATGTTCCCCTCATATCACCACATTCACCCTTTCTCTCCATTATTTTTTCAAATTTCTTTTTACCTCCACCCCTTCTTAACTCAGGTAATTCCAAATCCTTGATAGGCCCAACAAAAATAAACCTATTTTTTAAATTTTCAGTCAAAGAAGAACTTACCTTTGAGAGGGATTTTTGAGCCTTCTCAGAGTCAGAAGACTCAGGTCCTTTTCCGATTACTAGAAAATTTGTACGACTCAAAATCAGAGTCAGAATTAGAATCTTAAGCCTAACTTGTTGATCAAGGCTGATGTGAATAAACGTCAATACCACACAAGAGGGGGGTGATTTGTGTGGTACCTAATTTTCGCATTACAAGAACCAGGTTCTTCTAAGTGTTCTATCTACTGCAGTTTGCGAAATATAAAAATTGAAAGTAAAGTGAAAAACAATTTTTACGTGGAAAACACCAGGCTCAAAAGTTGAAAAAACACGACCTACTACTCAGTAGGATTTTCCCAAACTCCACTAAAATCAATGAGCCAAAGACAAAATTTACAAAGCTCTTCTAAACCTAAGGATTAAACTCTAATCCCAGTATGGCACACAGCCTCAGCTGCTGCAGCAATATCAAGTTAACTCTAACTTGATGACACAACGTACCTAATACAATTGCTTCTAGGAAAGCTGAAATGTACAATATTATACCTACTACAATTAAACAAGAATTAAAACAATCAGGTAGAACTAGTTCTTCTCTAGGTTCATGTAGCTGTAGGCGTTCACACTTGTAATTTGCATATATTACTTGCTGATCAAACTTTGCTCTTTAGCTCTCAATTATGATTTTACTTTTACTTGTGTGTGTTACCTGAAAAGAGAAATAACTCAATCATATTTTTGAGTTAGCAGTTAGAGTTTGATTAAGACTCCACTTCTTATCTGTTCACAATTCGTGTCCTTGCCCAATGCAAACTCCAACCCTAATCCTAACCTAGTATTAATTTCTTTTCACATAAGGAGACTATCCTCCTTATCCCAATGCAATTTTTTCGATTATGATCAGAAGATATTGATGATGCGTGATCTTTGGTGCGTTATCTTCCTCACGTGCTCTGCATGTGCCCTTATTGATTCAGACTGGGTAGTACAAGATGGACCATATCCTTCTATCAGTTCATTTGTCAATCTTCAAAACATCAATTTAATATTGGGCCAACAATTTCTCCCTTTTTGATGATGACGAACTATGTGCTTATTATAATCAGGAACTGTAGACTTAGCTGAAATCGACACTTAGAAAATCATTTAACTTATCATTAAGGAGGTCAGATTTAGGTCATAAACATCACTTGTTTTGAAAAACATTTTAAGCACAATACCATCCCTCTTTTGGCATCATCGAAAAGTTTCATAAATGATGTGAATTCTCGAAGTTAATATCTACTCATGGCCGCTAAGGCAACTGCAAGTGAACACATGTCAATTAAATCATAAATCTGCTCAGAAATAACTATATTGAACAAGATTAACAAAACCAGAAAAGTTTTATTCATTGATTCAGAATTATTCCTACCAAGCAGTCCACAAAAAGAAACATGAAACTTCCAACCTTGAGCAAAAAAAAAAAAAAAACAGACCAGGAACCAAATAAACTTGTCACCGAGGGGGGATCTAGACTGGAACCTAGACACAGGACTCCTAATGCTTGGATGAGCTAGAGGGTTGGACTTTTAGCAGATTAAACATTTGTTGTAGCATGCCTTCATTCTTCTCCTTCTCCTTGGAAAGCTCAACTCTACGTCCATTTCTTTCTTCCTCCAATTCTGGCACCCTGGCCTTAGGTCTATCAATTTCAGCATCCTTTAGCCCAGTCACCTGAACTAGAGACCTTACTTTGCTGTTGACTGGAGTTTTCACTGATAAACCAGGTTCAACAGAGACAGTGCTAAGTAGATAGTCACAGCTTTGAAGAGTTTTGATGCCAAAGTGTTCCTTGGTAGATGCCATTTCCCAATTCTTCAAGGGAACATGTAAACGTTCAAGCACAGTAGTTAGAAAAAATCCATAGGTGATAGCATGGGCCTTGGAACCATTGATTACCCTTTGCAGCAGGTTTACCATGAACAAAGGCCAGTTGATTTGTTTGCTTTTAGTCAAGCACTGCATAATAATGAGATCCATATAATTTGCAGCGTGCCTTCTCTCCTGTCTAGGCAGAAGGCATTTGTTGACAAACTCAAAGAGCACCTTCTGCTCAGGCTTCATTTCACTCTTTTGTACTGGCGTTGCTGCTGGTACATCTGCCTATGAAATGGTATCACAGAAATTTCTGGTAATCTGCAGCTCTTAGGGTAACTCATCCAAACAAGGCCCTCTTTGCCTTGTGTAATCATCATATCCCTCACAAGGGATATTCAGAATTTCACCCAGCTTCTTAGCATCAAAATTTACTTTGACCCCCTTTACAGAACTTGTTACCACACCATTTTTCACTGCTCCATTAGCCATAAACTCCACCAATTCCTTTCTATATAGTTTCCCATTCAATTGAAGGACCATGTCCTTCCACCCTTAAGTCTCCAGAGAAGTTTGAAGCCTCAACATACCTGGCTCATCCAGGTCTTTCAAGAGCCTACCCTTCAAAATGTTTCTCTTGTCAAAATTGGCAAATCGATCCTGTTCACTCTCAGACTCATCTTCTTCTTCTTCATACTTTTTTCACATGTTTTCCATTAGTAGCAGATCTTGTTCTTTTTTCAAGGGAGGACTCAGCAGGTACATTTTCGGAAGACTTCTTCGAAGAAGTCTTAGGCTCCTTGGATTTTGCAATAGGAGCTTTCTCAGTTTGTTTTGCTGGATGGACCTGTTCCATTACCTCGTCGTCCTCCTCAGCCACAGTTTCTGAACTCTCAACAACCTTCCCTTTTCCTCTCTCTTGTCCTTTCTTCTTGCTTTCTTCCAGAGCCCTCTTCAACTCAGCTTCACTTTCTCTCACTTTACTTCTTGTTGTTCTAGCTTTAGTTCCAACCTTTGGAGATATATTTTTTGGACTTCTTTGAAGGTTTTGCAGCAGTAGAGGTTTTAAGAGAAGATGACTTCCTTCTCTTGGGGCCATAGCTTTGCCCCAATTTCTTCATCAAATCAGCCAATGTCTCCTCCACTGTTGGACAAGTTTGTTCACTTAGGCCTACCAATCCCTCAACAGCTTCCCAGATGGACTTCCCCATGAGTGAGATACCCCATTACCCCCACTTCCACAGATAAACATCACCTTTCTCTTCCTTTTTTTTAACTGTTCTTACTGACTTATACCCAGAAACGTTTTTAACTTCCCATACCAAAACATATCTATTCTCTTCCTTTTCACATACATCTACTGGCACAAAACATGATTTTACCTCTGATGGATTTTCTTGAGGCGGAGAATTTTGAGAAGACCCAGGTTCATCTCCCTCACTTGCAGATATATATTGATCCGACTCAGAGCTGGACTCAGTGACCTTTGCTTGGGGTTCCTTTTTTTGACTTGCTTTCAGCTTCTCATTTAAAGATTTTTTTAAAGGTCCAGTAGCCACTGCTTTTCTAGATATCATTTTTGTTCTACAAAACCTAGGTATGGGGGTTCAACAGGAGGAGTAGAGGATGAGGTGGTGTTGGGTGACACTAGTGGTGGAGTTCCTGGATTATCTTGAGGATTAGTCATTTTGAGTCGTGGATTTGTGGAAGACTCTAAGAAAATTGGGAAATGTTTGAGGGTTTTTGGAGATGAAGAAGATGATCAGAGATATTAGGGGGTTAATAACGGTTATGAGATACTTAAGAGGACCTTTTTAAGAGGGTAATTATTGCATTAGAAAAGGCGCTTTTTCAGGTGTCACTAGGAGTCTAATCATGATCAATCTCTTTTTTGCTTATTAATTAAAGTTGCTAAGGTTTAGGATAAAGGTTATGTTATTCCTTAGAATTCTAATTACAAGAAACTGGTTCAATTGGCTTCCAACTGATAGAATTCTGGAACGATTGGAATTTCTAGGATTCTTGCTCATGATTGAAAATTAAATTTTTTTAATTGTACAAAGTATAGAAACAAACCTGACTTTCCTCATAAGTGCATATTGATGAACCAGGTTCTTCATATGACAGTTCTCTGATCATGTCTCAAATGCCAAAATAGAAAATTTTCTAGAGATTAGTTAATTACATAACCATATGTCACAGGAGTGTACTTATTTAAAAGTATTTAGCTGAGTAAGAACTAGTCTAATATTCATAGATTTAAGAACTACTAACCAAATTTTTTTTATTTTTTTTTCATTGTGCATTATGAACATGACCTCTCAGGTGATCTTAATCATCCCTAATTCCAACCTATTTCTCTCAAAGTTTTCTATACTTAGAGCCTTGGTGAAGATGTCAACTATTTATTTATCAGTGGTACAAAATTCTACAGAGATTAGCCCCTTTTCATAGTTGTCCCTTAAGAAGTGGTGTCTAACATCTATGTGCTTAGTCCTATTATGATGAACAAGGTTCTTTGTCATACTGATAGCACTAGTGTTATCACAAAATATAGGTATGCATCCCACTTCAATTACAAAATCTACCAATTGTTACTTGATCCATAGTAACTGAGCACAAAATGAGGCGGCATCAACGTACTCAGCTTCAGGGCAACTGAATTTTGCTTTTTGGTAGCCCATGATACAAGACGAGATCCTAGAAAGTGTACCATACCTGAAGTTCTCTTCCTGTCTACTATGTAACCTGCATAATCAGCATCAACATATCCAATTAAGTCAAAATTACTACCTTTTGGATACCACAAGCACAGATCAGTTGTGCCTTTTTGATATCTCAATATTCTTTTGACTGCAGTTAAGTGTGACTCCTTTGGATTTCCTTGGAAACAAGCACAAAGTCCTACACTGAAAACAATGTCAGGTCTGCTGGCAGTAAATACAAAAGTGAACAAATCATACCCGTGTACAACTTTTGATCAACCGATGAACCAGGTTCATCAGCATCTAACTTTGTGGCAGTTGCAATAGGAGTATCTATTTCTTTGGATTCTTCCATTTTAAATTTCTTGATCAGTTCTTTTGTCGACTTCTGCTGATGAATCATGGTACCATTTGGACATTGTTTGATTTGAAACCCAAAGAAGAAATTGAGTTCTCCCATTATACTCATTTCAGATTCACTGCCCATTAGTTTTGCAAAATCATTGCTCAACCTTTCCGTAGTGGCCCCATAAATTATGTCATCGACATAAATCTGAACAACTAGAAGATCTTTACCCCTTTCCTTTAAGAACAAAGTACTATCAATTTTACCTCTCTTGTACCCATGCTCCAGAAGTAATTTTGACAATCTTTTATACCAAGCTCTTGGGGCTTGCTTGAGGCCATAAAGAGACTTATCCAGTTTGTATACATGATCAGGACATTCTTTGCTTTCGAATCTAGGAGGTTCCATCACAAACACTTCTTCTTTGAGATAGCCATTTAGGAAGGCACTTTTCACATCCATTTGTTGAAGAATGAATTCCATATGTGCTGCAAAGGCTATGAGAAGTCTTCTTGCTTCAAGTCTGGCAACTGGAGAAAAAGTCTCATCATAGTCAATCCCTTCCTCTTGACTATAACCTTCAACCACCAACCTTGCCTTGTTTCTTGTAACTATTCCATCTTTTCCAGCTTATTTCTGAAAACCCATTTTTTCCCTATAACTGACCTGTCCTTAGGTTTTGGAACAATGTGCCAAACTTTGCTTCTTTCAAACTGATTGAGTTTTTCTTGCATAGCATTTATCCAGTCAACATCTTGTAGAGCTTCACTCACATTCTTAGGTTCAATCAGGGACAAAAAGGCATCAAATGCACATGGATTTTTCAGTTGTGATCTGGTCTTGACTCCAAATGTGGGATCCTTGATTATGTTCTCAATGAGGTGAGAACTCAGGTACATGTAAGATTTTCCCACCAGCTGGTTTCTGCTTGCTTCTCCTTCATTATTATGCTGTAGAGGCACATGTTCAAGCACATGCCCCTTTAGAGAATTTTGTGCATTTTCTCTCAAATTTGATCCCCTGTCAGGTTGCCCAGGGAAAAAGGACTTGTTCCATCAGCTGCTTCTTCCTTAGATGCCTCCTTGGCTTGTGCTGTAGCTTCAGCCAGTTGTCTTACTAGTCCAATGATTTAATCTTGATGTTCCCGTCTCTCAGAAAGAGTGTTAGTTTCATCAAAAATAACATGTAAACTTTCTTCTACACATAAATTTCTTTTATTAAATACTTTATAATCTTTTCTATGTGAAGAATATCCCAAAAATACTCCCTCATCACTTCTGGGATCAAACTTACCAAGGGAATCTTTGCCATTATTATGCACATAGCACTTACAACCAAAAGCCCTTAGGTGGGATATATTTGGTTTTCTCCCTTTAAGTAACTCATAGAGATTTTTCTCTACTAGTGGTCTGGTCATACACCCGTTTATTATGTAGCATGCTATATTTATTGCATCTTCCCAAAAACTATGAGGTAGTTTACTGGAAAGTAACATGGTCCTTGCCATATCCTCAAGGGTCCTGTTTTTCGTTTCAACTACCCCATTTTGTTGAGGTGTTCTAGGGCCAGAGAAATTATGATATATTCCATTTTCATCACAAAATTCAACAAACTTGTCATATTCAAACTCAGTTCCATGATCAGACCTAATGGATGCAAGTTGGTTTCCTAATTGTTTCTAGCTTTTTCTAACAAAAGATGTGAATATTTCAAATGCTTCATCTTTATAGGTTAGAAACAACACCCAGGTAAATCTAGAGAAATCATCAACTAGCACCATTACATATCTTTAACCACCTCTACTCATGGCTCTCATTGGACCACATAGATCAATATGAACCAGCTCCAATGTCTTGGACGAGCTTACCATTTTCTTAGTTTTGAAGGATGACCTTACCTGCTTCCCCATTGCACATGCCTCACAAACTTTGTCTTCCTTGGTCTTGATATTAGGTAACCCTATCACCAAGTCCTTGGAGACTAATTTGTTTAATTGATTTAGACTAGCATGACCAAGTATTTTGTGCCAAAGGAGGGTAGCATTTATTATCACATTCAGACAAGTGAGTTCATTTTCAGAAAGAGTTGACAAATCTACAATGTAAATATTGTTAACTCTTGTTCCCTGCAAAACAATCTTGTCTGTAGTAAGGTTAATCACAAAACCTTTTAAGGAAGTGAAAGCCACTAGATTACCTCTGTCACACTGTTGTGACACACTTATCAGGCTATATTTCAAGCAATTTATCAAGTAAACATTCTCAATGGAATGAGAGTTTGTCTTTCCTACCTTTACAACCCCAATGATCTCACCTTCCTTTCCATTTCCAAAGGAGATATTGCCTCCTCTTAGTTTCTCAAGTGAAAGAAATTGGTCCTTGTTACCAGTCATGTGCTTTGAGCAGCCACTATCCATATACCAAATTTGGCTACTTCCTTTCACTTGGACCTGCAAGAAGTAATCAGAGGTTAGTCTTAGGAACCCAAACTAGTTTGGGTCCCTTTCTATGGGCAACGAGATGAATTAGATTTTTCTTTGCCCACCAAGGCAGTTTGCGTGTATCTTTCCTGTACCTATTTTAAGTTTAAAATTTTCACACATGAGTTCTAGCACACTGTTTTCCTGTTGAAGAACCTGGTTCTTCAACTCAACATTTAAATTATTACTTTCATCAGCCCTAGATTCTAGTCTTTTGAATTTTTCTTCTAGTGTTGCATAATTCCTAGACAGAACATCTTTCTCACTATTTATTATTTCAGACTCATCTATGAAGTCCATCAAGAGTTCAGCCAATTTTCTTTCGACAGGAATTTAATTTTTTCTATAAGATGTGAAATACTTACCTCATGTTCATCTTCTGATTCTCCAATGGCCATAAGAGCTTGCTCATCTTCAGCTTCATTTTCTGAGTCTTCTTCTGACGTATCTCCCCATGCAGCAACCATGGCCTTGGTAGTACCTTTGTTTTTCCTTTATTGAACATGTTCCTTCTTCCCGTTCCTTCTTTCTGTTCTTTCTTTCTTCCACTCAATCTCCCTTTGAGGACAGTTCTTATCATGTGATCTGTCTTTCCACATTTAAAGCAACCATCGTTTGTCTTCTTCTCAGGAGCCCCAGGTTTGTTGAATGTTGATCCTCTTGAAGAGCTCTTGCCTTTCATAAGGTATCTCCTTAAATCTCTGGTTATCATTGCCATTTCATCATCTTCAAGATCTGATCCTTCAGAGATCCTAAGAGCCAAACTTCTTTCCTTCTTTGGAGCATCCATCTTCATAGATTTCCTTCTCAATTCTTAAGCATTCAGGTTTCCAATCAGTTCAACCAATTTCAGAGTAGCAATATTTTTGGATTTCTGAATGGTAGTGATTTTGCTTTCCCAGGAGATTGGCAAAACTCTATTTAGGATCTTTTCTACCTTGTCCTCTTCGAAGAGACTCAAGTTCATTTGTTAGTGTAGTTAACCTAGTGTATATCTCTTGGATAGTTTCACCATCCTTCATAGTAAAATTCTCATATTGAGAATACAGTAGAGTACCTCTGGACCTCTTCACTTGAGGTGTTCCTTCATGAGCCACTTGTAAAGTGTCCCAAATTTCCTTAGCAACTGTACATCCCTATATCATGCTGTATTCATCAGGGCCAAGTCCACACACTAGCCATTTCTTGGCTCTAGCATTTTTCTCCCATTTCCTTAGATCATCAGTGATACAATCTGCTCTAGTTTTTTTTAACATCCATTCCTTCAACATTTTCTTGGTTGTAGCAAGAGGACCATCAGTGATGATGTCCGAAAGTTCATAATCTTCACCCATGATGGGTCTCTAATTCTGTTTTTCCACCAAGATTAATAGAGCCCATTGAAGAGTGGAGGCCTTGCAGTAGATTGTCCTTCCCAGTTCCCAGGTGGTGCACTCATGTTGATCTTTTTCCTAAGGTGTTAACCTCTTCAAGGATAACCTGCTCTGATACCAATTGATGTGAATAAATATCAATACCACACAAGAGGGGGCGGGGGGGGGGGGGAGGGGTGATTTGTGTGGTACCTAATTTTCGCGTTAGAAGAACCAGGTTCTTCTAAGTGTTCTAACTAGTGCAGTTTGCGAAATATAAAAACTGAAAATAAAGTGCACAATAATTTTTACGTCAAAAACACCTGGCCCAAAAGGTGAAAAAACCACGACCTACTACTCAGTAGGATTTTCCCAAACTCCGGTAAAATCAATGAGCCAGAGACGACACTTACAAAACTCTTGTAAACCTATGATTAAAATCTAATCCCAGTGTGGCACCCAATCCCAGCTGCTGCGACACTATCAAGTTAGCTCTAACTTGGTGACACAATGTACCATATGCAATTTCTTCTAGGAAAGCTAAAAGGTACAATAATAAACCAACTACAATTGAACTAGAATTAAAACAATCAGATGGAACTAGTTCTTCTCTAGGTTCATGTAGTTGTAGGCGTCCACACCTGTAATTTGCATATATTTCTTGCTGATACGACTTCGATCTTTAGCTCTCAATTATGCATTTCCTTCTGCTTGTGTGTGTTACATGAAAAGAGAAATTACTCAATCATATATATTGATTTAGCAGTTAGAGTTTTATTAAGACTCCACTTCTTATCCGTTCACAATTCGAGTCCTTGCCCAATGCAAACTCCAACTCTTATCCTAACCTAGGATTAAGTTCTCTTCACATAGGGGGACTATTCTCCTTATTGAAATGCAATCTTTTCTATTACGATCAAAAGATATTGATGATGCGTGATATTTGGTGCATTATCTTACTCACGTGCTCTGCATGTGCCCTTGTTGATTCTGACTGGGTAATACAAGATGGACCAGGTCCTTCTATCAGTTTATTTGTCAATCCTCAAAACTTCAACTAAAACTTGGGCCAACAGAGGCCAACCCTGTACTACTTTGAAGTAGCAAGAGAGGTCGAAACAGCTTCTACCCGAGAAGGTTGGGATCGATTTCCATAGGGATCTAGATATTGGAGTTGGGTTTCTGTCTAAATTGGAGTTGCGTAATTGTTCCTATTTGCACTTCTAAACCTTTTTGGTTTTGATTTTACTTCTAATTTTACACTACCGAGATGCTGAATTAGGCTAAGTAAAGCTATGATTAAACTATTGAAAGTTGTCTAAATATGTAAAAGGCACTAGGGAAATGACTATCTCCAAGGTGGATAATTGATGAATTCTCGAGTCTAAGGCTAGATCATCATATTTGGGGAGTATTATATAACCATTGCACGATTCTACTCACTCTATACCTCTCGGTAGTTCGAGTGGTTTTGCCCGAATTGAATTTTTCAAGACCAATTGGGTATACTAATTTGTGCAAGCAATTGAGGTTCAAGTCGGGTATTACTATCTCTAGGTTTAACCCTTTAACTTGGACTATCAATCTCTTGAATATGCCCCAATTCCTTGTTGGACCAATTTCATAGACTTAGGCTCTCTTTCTCAAGAAGAGACAAAGTAAACTAGGCATAAACTAGTTTTGCAACAACCAATTCAACATTAAAACCCTAAATTAGTCCAAATATCAAACACCCATGGACAATCATGCATTAAAATACAAGACCCATCAATTACCCACATTAGGGTTGAGCCACAACCCTAGCCAATGTGTTTAGCTACTCATGATTATAGAAGAAACAAAGAAATAGATGAAGAAAAGCCCATAATAATGAATTACTATATAAAATTTGAAGATTCAATGATGAAACTAACCTAAACTTACTCAAAATAGAAAATAAGAACTGTTCACGAGTGTAGCTTCGGTCCAAAATACAACTGATGTCCTTAAAATGGGAAAATAAACTATTTATATTAGGCAAAAAATTCTATACAAAAATTCCCCTACGGGGCTAGTGTGGACCGCACAAAATCGAGTGTGGCTGCACTAAGGCTCTTGGTTGACTAATTTGCTCTCTGAAGTTGGCCACCATGGGTCGTACAAAATGCACCGCGTCCATGGTATCTTCTATTGAGATATGCAAAAAAATGCACTGCGGACCGCACTTGGTATTATCATCCAACTTGGCAACTCTTTGATCTGGGGCTCTGCGGACCAAACAAAGTCAATTGTGGCAATAATGAAATAAATGAGGCCCTCACAAAATACTTTGCAGCCACATTGCTTGGCTGACTGAAATGCCTACTCTCTGAACTTCATATTTGCGGACTGCATAGAATGGTGTGCGGCCGCACTAGTCCTGTTTTACTGAGCTTGGCCTTGGTCTTGGTACTTGTGCATGTTTCACTTCTTTTTGAGCTAGTTTTTTGATAAATTGTCACCTTGTTGATCAAGTCCTACTATCAAGTACAACATGTGAGCCTTTGGGATTATTTTGTACACAGTTCTAATCAAAACTTAAGCAAGAAGGAGTGTATAATTCATCATAATCCATAGTTATCAACTTCCCCAAACATAAGCTTTTGCTTGTCCTCAAGCAAACAAAATATGACCCACCCTATAAGAGTCAATCCAAGAAAATTCAGCTGACCTAAAGTAACCTCATCTAGCATCAACTGGTACTAACAATTGCCCTTAATTTAAATGAATCATTAACAATATTTACTCTTTAAAATATCATGGATTTAGTGTGACCCAATAGCATCAAGAGTTGACTCAACACATTAAAGAAACTCTTTCTATTACTTTGATCATTATGGAACCCAAACTCACACATTCTTGACTCCCCCTAAGCAAACCCCACCTTTAGAATAGTAGCACTTAGAACGAGGTTAGGGGAAACACCTTCATCTCTCTCAAGAAAAAGTCACAAGTCCGGCTCTAAGTACCATATGATTGCCCCTTGTATGAGTCACCACTAATGTAAGTTTCATTCAACCCAAGATCATATAGGTCTTTTTTGGAGACATGGTGAAGTCTTTTGGTTCAGGGAAGGAAATGTTTTGTCTATGTAGGTTCCATCTTCTCTTTAACACTTCTTTAGCTTTATTTTGGAACACACTAGACTTTTTAATTCATTTCATTTCTTTCTAAGGGGTTAGAGAGACACACTGTCGCTCTTTCTTGTTCATTTCACATTTTTTATCCTTTCTTAACTTTTCACACCTTTCATTCTTTGTTTTTATTGAATCCCTTATGTCACTTCTACATTGAAAATTTTTTCTCTTTTTACTTTTCTTTCTTTTTCACAGCCTTTCCTTTTCTTCATTTTGTGCCTTTTTACCACGTTATTGCAATCCTCATCTCTCCCCCCAAACATTTAATTTTTCCATGTGCTAAGGAAAGATCGGGTGCCAAGAGAGGGTTTCTTTAGAACGTGTAAAGGCTTGTATCGTGGTTCTTCAAGAAAAAAGGTCTAAGGCTCAAAATGATTGATTAGGGATTTTATCATTGGTGGGCTATGGAAGTGTTCAAGATATTATTTGGATCAAGAAGAGCCTATATTCATGTCTCAAATCAAATTACACTTAGCATTTCGGCTAGACAAACATTTAGGGAAAGTTCTAGACCAATGGCTCTGGACATGAACTTGCAATTCAAATTATCACCACACAAGCTATGGGAATGCTAAAGACACAGAGTCATGGGCCCCCACCAACCTTGGATAATATTTGAGCACACAATGGTCCCGAAAAAATGCTTGATGATTATCGATCAACACAAGAGTCTCAAAGATCATAACTTTCACCATTCTATACACAATGATTTGTTTTTGACCATAGGATAAAAATAAAAGTGTTAGGCCCAAGTGAAGATTTTGTTGAGGCACCTTTACCAACTAACTAGTAAAAAGGAAAAAGAAACACAGACTCAAACCCTTAAGAAGGTTGTAATTCCATCCATCATCGGGAAGAGTCACCCGGTTCATACAAATTTCACCTTTTGAAAGAATCGTGGAATTAAAGAACCAAAGGCTTATTGCAAAACTCAAAACAAGAAGCTACAAACATAAAATAAGAAGCTAAGAAAAGGAAAAATGCAAAAACTAAAATCAATATGTACAAGTGGGGATTTAATCTAATATACAATAAGGGAGATGAATATATACATAAGAACATAACTTTTATATATAGATCCAAGGTAAAAAGTACGAAAAATATAATGAAATGCTGAAATTATATACATACCAAAGATGAAAAAAAAAAAAAAAACATAAATCTGTCATATGTATTGTCATCCAAATGTCTAAATATGGCTACCCCCTCAAATGAAAGATGGCATTGTCCTCAATGACAAATAAGAAAAATAAGCACAAAAATAGAGGAAAGACGAAAAAGAAACTCCTAATGGGCTGTTTGTCCGCATGGGGTCTTGAGTTTGGGTCCCCTGTCAGCTGGGGAACCGAGAACTGGCTGCTTGTGATCTGTGGTTCTGCTGGGACCTGGGCCTGGTCTGGCTCTTGGGCTACAACCTAGGGCTGGCTGGAGGAATTATGCAGTGAGCCCGCCAACTGAATAACTGCATCGTCAGACTGGGGAATCATCCTCTTCCTCATAGGATGCCTCTTAGACTACTCTGGCTGGGGTTGGGCTGCTGGTGCTGGGTCATGAAGTAGCAAATCTAAAGGTAGGTGATCCGCCTTCAATCTCTCAACCTTGACCCGTAGCTCCTTCAACGACTCTTTTAAAGCCCGAGTCTTCCTTATTTTCTTTGCCTCAATAACAAGCTCCTTGAGAGACTTTCCATGTGAATGAACATCGTCCGTAAGCAATTTATGGTTCTCAAGGATCTTTTTTTGGTTGTCCAGAAGATCTGTGAGAGTGTCCTCAATGCACTGTGGGATCTGTGGAGGATGCGGTATTGACTAAGCTGCCATAGTACTAGATAATACAAATACCTTAGAAGCAGCTGTCTGTATCCAGTTTTTGATAGTGGTGAGGGCCTAGCTCAAACAGTGAGCGGTCAATAGGTAGGAACTGGTGGGGGGTATCTTTGGAGCTATGAAAGTGGATGGACATGGGGCCATCTCTACTACAGTGGAGGGTGGCTGAGTATTAGCCAGTACCACTACTGGATCTTCAGACTGTCCAGTTGATGTAGTGGCTTTGCCCCTAGAGTGCTTGCCCATAGGGTTGTCATCACCCTATAGGCTGTACCACGAGAAAGGTTCATTTGCAATCACTTTTACTTCAAAATTGTGCTTCTCCACATTTAGATCCTCCAAGTACATCGTCAGGAAGTTGGCGAATGGATAAGGCCTATCATCTTCATTAACTACCCTTGTAATGACCTGGGAAATCATATTGCCGACATTGATTGGGTACCCCGCCTTGATAGATGCTACCAAGATCGCCCGGTGAATAGGGAGTGAGTTGTCATAGAGGGTATGGTCTAGCCTGCTACACATAAATGTCTCTCACTCCTTAGCCTCAAATTTCAACTCTCTTAAATATCTTCTGTTGGCCCAAGTTCAAGTGAAGCTTTGAAGAATGATAAAGGAACTTCGTTATGGACCAGGTCCATCATGTGAGGCACAATGTTTATCAACCTAGATATGTGAGATACACATGAAAGAGATAAGTCTCAATGATCAAGTAGAAACATCTCCTGAACTAAACAAAAAGGTTGCATACTGGATGAGGAGGGAAAGTCTCCTCATTGGAAGAGAACGCAATCCGAATAAAGGATAGGGTTGTAGTTTGTATTGTTCAAGGACTTAACTTCGATGGAAGATCAACAATTGAGTCTAAATCAAACTCTAATTACTAACTCATTAAATAAGAGTGATTGTTCTCTTTTACAGGTATTGTACATATGGATAAATTAAACAAAATTGATAGAAAAGAGCAAGGCAATTTTGCAAGAAATTATGTGAGATTTAAGTTAGCACTTCTGAAGCTACTTTAACGGGATAGACGAACCAGTTCCATTGTGTTTATTCTTATTCTAGTTCAATTACAGTAGATGGTTTAAAGTTGTACCTTTTCAGCTTTCATGGAAGCATTTTTAATAGGTAATTTGAGTGTTCAAGTTATAGGCTAACTTGAAGGTGTCGCAATAGTTGATGCTGTGAGCTATACATATGTTAGAGTTAATCCTTAGGCTTACAAAGAGTTTTTCTAAATGTTGTTTTAGCTCACTGAATTTATTGAATTTATGGGAAAATCCTACTGAGTAGTAGGCCGTAGTTTTTTCACATTTTGAGCCAGGTGTTTTCCATATAAAAATCTTTGTGTTCTTTATTTTATGTACTTTTATTTCCGTAATAGTAGTAGTTATATTACCTAGAAGAACCGGGTTCTTCAAGATAAAAAATTGGGTACCACATAAATCACACCCTCTTGTGTGGTATTGACGTTTAGAACCTGAATTGGTATCAGAGCCAAGTTATCCTTGAAGAGGCTAACACCTTAGAAAAAGATCAACATGAGTGCACCACCTGGGAATTAGGAAGGGCAACCCACTACCAGGCCTCCACTATTCAATGGACAATACTACTCTTAGTGGAAGAACAGTATGAACGATCACATCATAGGAGAAGACTATGAACTCTGAGACATAGTCACTGATGGTCCGTTGACAACTACAATGAAAAGTAAGGAAGGAGTGTATGTGCCAAAGATAAGGGCTGGCTGCACTGTTGAAGACCCGAAGAAGTGGGAGAAAAATGCTAACGCTAAGAAATGGCTCGTGTGTGGACTAGGTCCAGATGATTACAGTAGGATCCAAAGTTGTACTACTGGGAAGGAGATATGGGACACTTTGCAAGTGGCTCAATAAGGAACACCTCAAGTGAAAAGATCCAGAGTAATACTGATGTATTCTCAATATGAGAATTTTACTATAAAGGAAGGAGAAACTATCCAAGAGATGTATACTAGGTTCACTACACTGACAAATGAACTTAAGTCTCTTGGAAAGATTATTCTTGAACAAGACAAGGTTGAAAAACTCATGACAAGGGTTCTGCAGGTCTTATGGGAAAGAAAAATCACTGCCATCAGGAATCCAAGAATATTGCTTTTCCCTGACTGGATGAACTGATTGGAAATCTTACTACTTATGAACTGAGAAGGCAAACCATAATGATGGATAGACCTATGAAGGAGAGAATCCTAGCTCTCAGAATTGCTAAAGGTTCAGATTTGGAAGATGATAAGATGACTATGATCACTAGAAATTTCAAAAAATACCTCATGAGAGGAAAGGGTTCATCAAGAGGTACAACATTCAACAAGTCAAGAGCTCCTAAGAAATAGACCAATGAGCGTTGCTACATGTGTGGTAAGACTACATGATCAAGAACTGCCTCAATGGGAAATTGAGTGGAAGAAAGAAAGGGCAGAACGAAGGAACAAGCAGAAGAAACATGTTCAACCAAAAAGGAACAAAGGTTTAACATGGCCATGGTTACTGATTGGGGAGAAACCTCAGATGAAGACTCAAAAGATGAAGCTGAAGAAGAGCAAGCACTGATGACCATTGGACAATCAGATGATGAACAAGAGGTGAGTATTGTTCATCTCAAAGACAAGATTAAATTTTTGTCTAAAGAAAGGTTGTATGAGCTATTACTAGACTTCATTGATGAGTCTGAGATAATTAACAATGATAAGGAAGTTTTGTCTAGGGAATGTGTGATCCTAAAAGCAAAATGCAAAAGTCTAGAGTCTAGGGCTAACGAGAGTGATAACACAAATGCTGAGTTGAAAAACTAGGTTCTTGAAGTATATAACATGTACTAAAACTTAGGTTTGAAAACTTAAAACTGAAACTAGGAACATGGAAAAAGAAAGCTGACCACACATATCTCATTCTAAAAGAAAATTTAGGAAAAATGAAAGATTAATTGTATAAGAAAGATGAATTCATCAAAGTCCTAAAGGAAGATCTAGGAAAGGTGAAACATGAACTAGACAGAACTTGCAAGTGGAGCAAGGCATCTGATGCACTATCTTGGCTGCAAAAGCATCACAGTAGCAACAAAAGAGGACTTGGATATGCGACTCAAGCTCAAAAATGGGAACCTAAAAGCGGGTGCCTCACAATTCCTCAAAAATAATATTTGCACACACTGTGGCAAGTCTGACTATTACAAAAACAAAATGTAATAAAAAAGAAAAGGCCAGTCAAAAGAACAAAATCTTTGCTCAAGAGAAAACCAAGCTGCCTGGGTGGGCAATAAGGACTTTGATTCATCCTTTTGCCTATAGAAAGGGGCCCAAACTAGTTTGGGTTCCATATACTAACCCCTGATTTCTTTTTTGCAGGTTCAAATGAAAAAGAAAAGGCAAATATAGTATATGGATAGTGGCTGCTCAAAATATATGACTGGGAACAATGACCAATTCCTTTCACTTGAGGAATTAAAATGAGGTAATGTCTCCTTTGTTAATGGAAAAAAAGTGAGATCATTGGGGTTGAAAAGGTAGGAAAAATAGATTCTCATTCCATAAAGAATGTCTATCTGATAGATGATTTGAAATATAGCCTAATAAGTGTGTTACAATTATATGACAGAGGTAACCTTGTAGCTTTTACCTTTACCAAATGCTTTGTGATTAACCTTACCACTGACAAGATTATTTTGCAGGGAAAAAGAGTTAATAATATTTACATTGTAGATTTGTCTAGTCTTTCAGAAAATGAACTCACTTGCTTAAGTGTGTTGGTTAATGATTCCGTCTTGTGGCACAAAAGGCTTGGTCATGAAAGTCTAAATCAGTTAAACAAATTAGTCTCTAAAGACTTCGTCATAGGGTTATCTAATATAGTGTTCAAGGAAGACAAAGTTTGTGAGGCATGTGCAAGGGAGAAGAAGGTAAGATCATCCTTCAAAAGCAAGAAAATGGTAAGTACAACCAAGTCATTGGAACTGGTCCATATGGATCTGTGTGGTCCAATGAGAAATATGAACAGAGGTGGAAAGAAATATGTAATGGTTCTTGTTGATGATTATTCTAGATTTACCTCGATTCAATTTCTAACCTCCAAAGATAAAGCATTTGACATGTTTATTGCATTTGTTAGAAAAAACTCAGAAACAATTAGGAAATCAACTTGCATCCATTAGGTCTGATCATGGCACTAAAATTGAAAATTCCAAGTTTGCTGAATTCTATGATGAAAATGGTGTAGATCATAATTTCTCTATCTCTAGGACCCCTCAACAAAATGTAGTAGTTGATGTTAGAATATACGCTTAACGCTAGAGGGGGGGGGGTGAATAGCGTTATAATAAAAAACAATGTAAATTTGCGGAATTAAAAATTGCAGGAATAACGTAAGTGCAGTAATTAAAAAGATAAGGAGAGACCGAATTTTATCCTGGTTCACCACAACACGTGGTTAGTCCAGTCCCCGAGAGACTCTCTCGAGTTTTACACTAACTTCGTTAAGCTTACGGGTGCTTAACAAACCGTTACACTTGCTCGTAGATATACTCTCTGTTAGAATATACGCTTAACACTAGAGGGGGGGGGGGTGAATAGCGTTATAATAAAAAACAATATAAACTTGCGGAATTTAAAATTGCAGAAATAAGTGTGGTAAGTAAATAATAAGGAACGAACGCACCGAAATTATCCTGGTTCACCACAACCTGTGGCTAGTCCAGTCCCCGAGAGACTCTCTCGAGATTCCACTAACTTTGTTAAGCTTACGGGTGCTTAACAAACCGTTACAAACTGAGAACTTGAGTTACACAAGCCTCAACACTTCAAGACTTCAATCGAAGGAATGAAAACGTTCCTTCTTACAACCATAAGAGATTAACACTTCCCTTCAAGTGTATACAAACTTTAGCACTCAAGACAAGACTCTATTTAAGAGTAGATATGAGTAAAATAAATACGCTCAAGAACGCAACAACTTTCGTCAAGAGTTTGGCTCTCAAAAACTTATCAAATGAATAGAAAATGATGAATATGAGAGTATCCAAGCTTTAGCAAGAATATAATCTGTTTTTGTGCTTAGAAGACTGATTTTGAGTTGTATTTATAGTGTTCAAAACCCCCACAACCGTTGCCTAATTGCCAATCAAGAATTGCTGATTTTGTACTAAGATAATCGATTATCTGATTTGCATAATCGATTATTTTCCAATCGTTCAAATATCATTCCCAGATTTTAAGCAGAATAATCGATTATCCAAATCGTATAATCGATTACCTGACAATGTTCAAAAAATCATATTCAGATTTTACTTAACATAATCGATTATCAGATTGTGTATAATCGATTACCTGACAACGTTCAAAAAAATCATATTCAGATTTTACTTAACATAATCGATTATCAGATTGTGTATAATCGATTATCTTTCAGAGTTTAAAAATACTTTGGCAACGGTCATTTGCATAATCGATTATGCTATAAGGATAATCGATTATATTTTAAATTTTGAAAACATCGGACTACACTGTCTTAACATAATCGATTATCATAAAGTACATAATCGATTATTTTACAGTCTTCTAAAATTTGATAGACACTGCCTCAACATAATCGATTATCATAATGTGCATAATCGATTATTTTATATCTTTAAAAAATCTGATGGACACTGCCTCAACATAATCGATTATCATAAGGTACATAATCGATTATCTTGTAGCTTTGAAAAATCTAATGTACATTGCCTTAACATAATCGATTATCATAAGGTACATAATCGATTATTGTTCAGCTTTGTAAATCTGGTGTACATTGTCTTAACATAATCGATTATCATAAAGTACATAAAAGATTATCTTTGTCCAGATTTGAGAGGCATGTTTAAAAATCATTTTGGCTAAAATAAAATGTTTGAAAATCATTTTGCGTTAAATTAAATATGCATGATTTGATAAAAATGATTTTACGAGAGAAGCCAAGTCTTGAGTTAATTGTTGGATCAAGATCACAATTAAAGAACGACTCATGTATAACTTTATTTCTTTGCTTGATCATGATCTTTGTTCGTCTTGTGCTTGAACCTCGTTATGTGTCAATTGCGTGCTTGTGCTTGGACCTCGTCATATGTCAATTGCGCGTCGTTTGTCATTTATCAAAACCTACAAATATGAACACATGTTTAGTTTAGTGGTACAAGGATACAACCAAGATGAGGGCATACACAATGATGAGACATTTGCTCCAGTTACAAGACTAGAGGCAATCAGACTACTCATAGTCTTTGCAACACACATGGAATTCAATCTCCATCAGATGGATTTCAAAAGTGCCTTCCTAAATGGCTACCTAAAGGAAGAAGTGTTTGTGAAATAACCTCTAGGGTTTGAGAGCAAGGAATGTATTGAGAATGTGTACAAGTTATACAAGGCTCTCTATGGGCTCAAGCAGACCCCAAGAGCTTGGTATGAATGACTATCCAAATTCCTACTGAAGCATGGTTACAAAAAAGGTAAAATTGATAGTACATTATTTTTAAGGTAAAATGGTAAAGATCTCCTTGTTGTGCATATGTGTGGACGACATATTATTTAGGGCTGCTAGTGATAGGCTGAGTAAGGACTTTGCAAAACTAATGGGGAGTGAGTTTGAAATGAGCATGATGAGTGAACTTAACTTTTTTTAAGGCTTCCAGATCAAAAAAAGTCCAAATGGAACCATGATCCATAAGCAGAAGTATACAAAAGAGATAATCAAAAAGTTTAAAAAGGGATAAATCCAAAGAAATAGACACACGCATTGCAACTGCCACTACATTAGATATTGATGAACTTGGTTCATCAGTTGATCAAAGTTGTATTGGGGTATGATTGGTTCACTCTTGTATCTTACTGCAAGAAGACCTGATCTTGTTTTCAGTTTAGGGCTTTGTGATCGTTTTCAAGCAAATCCAAAAGTGTCCCACTTGACTGCTGTTACGAGGATACTGTGATATATAAAAGGAACCACTAATCTATGTCTTTGCATCCTAAATATAGTAATTTTGATCTAGTAGGATATGCTGATGCTGATTATGCAAGTTTCTTAGTGGACAGGAAAAGCGCCTCAGGTATAGCATTCTTCCTTGGTTCATGTCTTGTGTCATGGGCTACCAAAAAGAAAAAATTCTGTGCCTTATCTACTAGTGAAGCTGAGTATGTTGCGCTTCGTCTTGTTGTGATCAATTGCTATTGATCAAACAAGAACTTGTAGATTTTGGAATTGAAGTGGGATGTATTCCAATATTCTGTGATAACACTAGTGCTATAAGTATGACAAAGAACCATGTTCATCATAAGAGGACTAAGAACATAGATGTGAGACACTACTTCTTAAGAGATAACTATGATAAATGATTGTTTTCAATAGAGTTCTGTGATACTGATAAACAAATAGCTGACATTTTCACTGAAGCACTGAGTAGAGAAAACTTTGAGAGGAACAATTTCTAGATATAACGTTGAGAGGAACAATCATCTAGATATAACTTTGTATAAATATCTAGATCAATTTTTACTCAGTTTCATACTTTAATTAGTATACTCTTGCAACATGTGTATACATGACTCACTGATCTCTTACACAATTTCTTCTATTTTGGTATTTGAGGCATGTTCAAGAGAGTTCTACATGAAGAACCTCGTTCATCAGTATGTGTTCATATGAAAAGCTCAGTAATGTTTTCTATGCTCTGCACAATTAGAAAGATAATTTTTTCAATCATGAGCAGAAGTCCTACATTCATCAAATTCCCAGATATTCAATCCTTTGAGCATTGAACCAGTTTCGTTTCCCTAGAACTCTAAAAATCGGAATTTTGTCTAAAATCTAGCGATGCCCTATAATAACTAAGAGACCGGAATTACACCTTGATTAGACTTCTAATTTACCTCTGAAAATGCTACCATTACTGCATTTAATTCTAATTACCTTTAAATACACACCACACCTCTCCTTCATTAGTCCATAACCGTGCAAATTCTTCTCAAGTTCTGATCGCCCTTATTCTCTCCAAAATTCCTAAATTTTTCTCAAGAAAAAAATACACCATGACTAACCCCCAAGATAATCCTGGCTCTCCCCCACTAGTATCCCCTTCCAATACATCCTCTTCTACACCCCCTAGTGAAACCCCAAAACGTAGGTTTCGTAGGAAGAAAATGCTGGCTAGAAAAACTATAGCTTTTGGAGCTTTAATTAAAGTTCTGAATGAGAAATTGAAGGCTAGCCAGAGGAAGGAAAGTCATGCTCAAGAATATGACACAAGCTCTGAATCTGATGATTTTATTTCTGCTAGCGAAGGTGAAGAACATGAGTCTTTTGACACTGACAAAATTCAAGAAACCCCTAGTGAGGTATGTTCTTGTGTGGTATTCTCTACTGTGGTTTCAAATGTAGAAAATAGGTTTGTCCTAGTTGGCCCTGTCAAAGATGTAAAGGGGGCTAAATCTAGTAGAAGTGGAGGTGAAAATAAAGAAAAAAATAGAGAAGGAGAAAGTGGTGATGAGAGGGGAAACGGGAAAGAAAACGTTCTGGATATCTGTGGAGGTGCTGAAGAAGAGGGAAACAAATCAGGGGGAAGTTGTTCCGGGAGGTGGCTGAAGGGCTTGTTCATCAAAGGAAGCAACAAGATGAACCTGGTTCGTCTGCTGAGGAAACACTGGCTGATCTTCTGGAGAGGGTTGGGGCCAGTTATGATCCAAAGAAGAAAAGCAAAATGTCATCCCCAAAACCTACTGTACCTTCAGTACCTAAAGGAAGAGCCACTAGAAGCAGGGTCAAACAAAGTGAAGCTGAGTTACAGAAAGCTCTGGAAGAAAGCAAGAAGAAGAAGAAGGAGAAGGGAAAAGCAAAGGTTGTACAGAGTTCTGACGCTGCAGAAGAACAAGAAGATGATATGGAACTGGTCCATCCAAAAAAGGGGAACAACTGTGGAAGTTCTTGCACCCAAACCAAAAAGGGCCAAGGCTTCTTCCAAGAAGTCTTCCTCTGAACCTATATCTGGTGAACCCTCTTTAGCAAAAAGAACTAGATCTGCAGTGCAAGGTAAGCATGTAAAAATTACTTAAGCAGAAGAAGAATGGAGTGGAGAAAAAGAAGAGGAGGAATCTGGAAAGGAACAAGATAGGTTTGCAATTTTTGGCAGAAGAATTTTCTTGAAAGAAGGACTGTTGAGAGACCTGGATGAGCCAAGAATGAGAAGACTAGTGGATGCCTTAGCTATACAACGTTGGAAGGACATGGTCCTTGAAATTTATGGGACGCTTGCTAGGAACGAATTGATTGAGTTTATGGCCAATGCCACAGTGAAGAATGGGGTAGTCACTGGCCTGGTGAAAGGAGTAAAGCTGCAGTTTGATGCACTCAAATTGGGTGAGATTCTAGACATACCTAGTGAGGGGTATGGTGATTAGACAAGGAAAAGGTAGCCATGTCTAGATTCTTTTCCCACTGCTCTTCAAATCACTTAGAATTTTTGTGATGCTACAACTACTGAAAATATGCCTGAAGCCAGGTTTTTGCAGAAACGTGAGATGAGGCCTGAGCACAAGGTCTTATTTTAATTTGTTAACAAGTGCCTGCTACCCAGGTAGGAGAGGAGGCACAATGTCAACTACATGGACCTTGTTCTTATTGAGTGCCTTGTGAGAGGATGGCAGATCAATTGGCCTGCTTGTATTGTCAATTTACTGGACATGGTCATAAATGGCTCCAACGTTCATGCCACTCCATATGGGTTCATATTGACTACTGTTCCGGACAGGGTGAATATGCCTTTGAAGAAATGGGAGATGGCATCAAGTAATGAATACTTTGGCGTCAAGACTCTTCTGGATTGTGACTATCCAGTCAATGCCACCCTAGTTGAACCTGGTTCATCTCTAAAGACACTTCTGAACATCAAGGTTAGGGCTTTGATCCAAGTGTGGAACTAAGGATGCTGAAATTGATAGGCTCCAGGCTTGTGTTGCTGAATTAGAAACTAAGAGAGATGGCCTTAGGGCTGAGTTAGCAAAAGAAAAGGAGAAGAGTGATGAGATGCTTCAGAATATGCTCAACCTTCCCCAAACCCAGCCCTCTAGTTCCTCCAAGTCTTAGGATGTCCAGTTCTTGTCTTCTGAACCAGTCTAGTACCCCCAGTAACCCAGATTATGGGCTTTTTCTATTTTTTTGCTCATTTTTTGGAAGTTTTTCTTTCTTTTTGTGGTTTGTTGGTGGAAACATATTTTATCAATGACAACTGCAATTTTTCTTGTTCTATGAAGATTTTGATCTTAATAGCTTTAATATTTTTGTTGCTTACTGATGATTTAATCCATGTTTTCACTTGCAGTTGCCCAAGTGGCCATGAGTAATAACTAAAATCTGGGATTCACAATGTATACAACTTTTCGATGATGCCAAAAGGGGGAAGTGATATTGTGATTTACTCTTTATTCTGAATAATGTGATATTAATAACCTTACTAAACCTGATCCTTAATGATAAGTTAAAATTCTAAGTTAAGGTGTTGATATTCAAGATGATTTCCTATAGGTTCTTTGATTAGTAAAAGCAGAGAGTTTGCCATCATCAAAAAGGGCGAATTTGTTGGCCCACGTTCAGGTAAGTTTTGAGGAATGACAAATGAACTCACTCATGGACTAGGTCCATTTCGTGAGGCACAATGTTTATCAACCTAGACATGTGAGATACACGTGAAGGAGATAATTATAAGTAATCAAGCAGCAATATCTCCAAAACTAATCAAAAAGTTTGCATATTTGATGAGAAGAGAAAGTATCCTCATGGGAAGAGGACACAATCCAGATAAATGATAGGCTTGGAGTTTGTATTGTTCAAGGACTCAACTTAGATGGAAGATCCACAATTGAGTCTCAACCAAACTCTGATGACTAACTCATTAAATAACGATGATTGTTCTCTTTTACAGTTATTGCACATACGCAGAAGTTAAACTAAATTGAGAACAAAAGAGCAAGGCAATTTTGCAAGTAATTTTTGTGAGATTTAAAAGTGCACTCCTAAAGCTACTTGAACGAGATAGAAGAACCAATTCCATTGTGTTTATTATTATTCTATTTCAATTTTAGTGGGTGGTTTAAAGTTGCTTTCATAGAAGAATTTGTAATAGGTACTTTGAGTGTTCAAGTTATAGTCTAACTCGAAGGTGTCGCAACAATTGAGGTCGTGACCTACACACGGATTAAAGTTAATCCTTAGGTTTACAAAGAGTTTTTGTAATGTTGTTTTGGCTCGGTAATATTAGTGGATGTTTGGGAAAATCCTACATAGTAGTAGGTGTGTTTTTTCACCTTTTGAGCCAGCTATTTTCCATGTAAAAGTCTTTATGTTCTTTATTTTATGTACTTTTAATTGCAGAACAGTAGTAGTTAGAACACCAAGAAGAACTAGGTTCTTCTAGATCGAAAAATTGGGTACCACACAAATCACCTTCCTTCTTATATGGTATTGACGTTTAGAACATCATCTTCACTCCCACAGTCAACCACTCGGGGGGTGGTACCTGGGATTGCCAAGTACTCCACCAACTACGGATGGGCTTCTTTACCCAATTTTATCTTTTTCGTATAAGGACTCATCCACATGGCCTATGAAGTAGTCCCATCCAGCTCTATCTCTGAATTGCCTCAGCGCATTGGAGTTGTGAGTCAAAAGATCATGGGTGATAATTTTATGCTCAGGTATAAACCTCTTTTCAGGACACCACTCTCTGAATTTGTGAGGCGGCCTCACTGACAAACTTGCCCTCCCATTCCTTCGAGTTTCTACCTCACCTACTTGGGGTTCACCCCTTTTGCTTCTTCCCCTTCTCCTACTACTGCACCCTCTCCGAATAATTAAATTGTGGGAGAAGTGGAGTACTCATCTCCAGTGTCTTCAGCTGAGCCATTAGATGAATCAGAAGATATATGAACTGAGGCTTGGACAGTGGGGAGGCTGCAGGTATATCTCTCAACCTGTTTCTCTCCGGTCAGGCAGAATAATATTCTGGCACGGAGTCTGAATAGGCCTCCTGGGAAGGCTCATACTCACTCCCCGACTGGTCAATTGCTCTGTCTGCAGCTCTTATGATTCTCTTTGTGTTTTTATGTTTTTTCTGACTTGTGGGGTTAATTTTATCATTCCTTGTTTCCCACCATGGGAGGACTCTCCTCTTCCTATTTGTTTGCCATATTTGCCTAGTGATTTCACCATTGTCTGCAAAAAACATTCAATCATGCTTTGTTAGTATCAATTGAAACAATAAAATTTAATGTTGTAGAAAAAAGATGTTGCAGACAGTATAAATATTGCAGAGTGCGGACCGCACAAAATACAGTACGGCCACAAAGAGGCCACCAGAGACTGCAAAAAAATCAATCGGGTTCTGCAAAGAGGTGCGGTTCAAACTACCCACTCTCTGAATCTATACACCACAGACCGCACAAAATGGCAATACAGTCCGCATTGAAGCACTATGGATCGCATAAAATCAAATGTTGCCATGGTCCTTAAATGTCAACATCTAGAACATTGATTATTGCGGTGCAAACAATATAGCATGACGGACCGCACATGGGCACCACGGACCGGACCAAATCCACCGCGGTCCACACTGAGTGCCTAGAAGCAATACCAACCTAGGGTTCATGTTTTGTTTAATTTTTGTCCAATTATGCACCTATTAATGATTCCCTAAGTTTTGGCCCAATGTTTTAACTACCTTGCGCTACTTAAAACAAGATTTAACTAACCTATGCTAAAAGCTTGAAAACAATACAGACAAGGAAGGAAGAAGAAATAAGAAAAACAAAAACTCAAAGCGAATAATAAAATTGAACTATTAAGAAGAAGTTAACATTAGCAGAAATAAGATGCAGAGTTGATTAGTGAACTTTAGCAGTTAATAGCGTGCAAATTAGAGAGTTGAATAATTACTTTTGTGCATCTGAGATGAAAAGGGTTGAAAAGTTCAAATGTAGGGCCTCAGGTCCTATTTATAGAAAAAGGTCCTGGGGCCCAGCTTACCTACCCATCGCGAACCGCACATAATGGCACCGTGGTCTGCGATGCTTAGAATCATGAGGTACAGACAAGTTAACCACTGAGGACAGCACAAAATGCAACGCTCCATAGTGGACCACCGCGAACACACCAAATACAATGCGCCTGCGGTGGAAAACTTCAGAGAGACCCAACTTTTGTCCAATCACTGCTGCGGTCCACATTGGTTTCTTGCCCCAGCACAAAAACCTTTGCGGCCGCACAAAATGAATGCGGTCCACATTGTCAACATCAGAGAGTGGACATTTTCCAACTTATCCTGCACTGCATCAATACAATCCAATAGTATCTCAAAACCAGTGAGTCCAACAATAAATCCTACACTACAATGAAAATAAAAGAAAATAGAGAAGAAAAACACATGGGTTGCCTCCCAAAAAGCGCATGATTTAACATCGCGGCACAACACAAGTTATCGTTAAATCATTTGAGATGATGAAGTGCTACCACATGGCTATCATCAATGTTTTCTAGGTAGTGCTTGACCCTGTGCCCATTCACTCTAAACACTTTCCCATTTTTGTTCTTCAAGTCAAGTGCACCAAACGGAGTTACAAACACCCCTTCAAAAGGTCCTCTACATTTTGAATTAAGCTTTCCCGGAAAGAGACGTAACCGAGAGTTGAACAAGATAAGTAAATCACCCACTTTGAACTCCTTGCTATGAGCATATTTATCATGAAGGTACTTCATCTTGTCCTTGTACAAAGACAAACTTGAGTAGGCATGGAATCAGAATTCATCAAGCTTATTAGCTGCTCCACACGAAGATTTGCTGCCACATCCTGATACGTTCAACTTACACTTTAATTAAATAGTGTAAGGTGGTCGGTGTCAAATATAGTAACCCAACATGGTTGGGGTCGAATCCCACGGGAGTAGGTGTGAAAAGGATACTTGATTAGTGTGTCACTTGACTTCAGTTGGAATTCTATCCAGTTAAGTGTAACAAGTGATGGTATAAATTGAGTTCGATTTGCACAAATAGCTAATTGCGATATTGAGAATGTAAATAATTTGATTAAAGAAACCAAAGTTGTGTCCCTTTCAATGAAATGTAATGCTATCGGTGTTAGTATGATATATTTCTAACGGAAGGTATTTTTGATATGCAAATGATTTCTGAATGACTACCCCATATTTTTCAATAGTTGGGTAGTGCTTCCTCTTTACGATCTTTCCAAACATAAAAATGTTTCAATAAAGAATAATCAATATACGCCAAATAATAATTTTATTGCACTTGTTAATATTTGCAACCACCAACACTAAATGAAGAATGAGAAATAAATAAATATCAACCAACAATTATAGATATATTCAATGTTAAACACCCATTAACAAAACACCCATTTAGGGTCCACAACTTTAATATTTAAAGTTAGCTACACATCCCAAAATACAAAAGGAGGAAAATATTTGATGCCGTAAAACTTACTAAGTGAAAGATTCTTGACCCAAAAAATTCCAAAAGAGAAGAATATTAAAGCCTTTAATTGTAGCTCAAAAATCAGACAAGATGCCCTACAAAACCGCAATAAATTTATTTAAAGCGGGTCAAAACTCGGGACAAAATTTGGACAAAAGTACTCTTTTCGATTAAATATGTGATTGCATTTCTGTCACATAACAAACATGATGTCCGCATTCTTGACATAACCATCACATCTTCAAACCTTCATTGCACTGATGTTCAGCGGTCCACATTGCAGTTATGCGATCATATCTCGCGTCGCATTTTCTACCTTCAGCAATCTACATGTCGAGTTTGCGGTCCATTATGTGGCTCGCAAATAGGTTATGCTATCGTAGATTGGACCGAATTTCCTGCACTGGACTTTGCCTATAAATCTGTTGTGTTTTGCAGTTCACTTTTGCATTCTACGGCTTGCATGTTGGATCTTCGATCGCATATTCACATTTACGATGCCTTTTTTCCTCATTTCTCGTATTTTTGTGGCTTTTTTATTTCATTTTCACGCTCTTAGGTCCTTATACCACATACACTGTAAAAACATTAAAATTATATAAGTGTAACCAACTAAGTATACATACAAGGCCTGGAAGTCCAACATCCTACACTAACTAACATGATATGTCTACAAGCCTCTACTGATGGATATAATGTGATCGGAATAGCTATCCGACCTACTCTCTCTCTTTCTCTCTCTCTCTACATATATATATGTATATATATATATATATACATATATATATATATATATATATATATATACATACATATATATATATATATATATATATATATATATATATATATATATATATATATATATGTTTGTGTGTGTGTGTGTATTCATAAGATATACGCAAGGCTCTAGACCTAGAAACTCCGGAAGGCATGAAGCTTACCGATCAAGCTGAACTCGGACAACACTTATTTAGAAGGCCTACCTGTCTGTCTGTCTGAACCTGCATGTATGAAATGCAGCATTCCCAGAAAAGGGATGTCAGTACGAAATAATGTACTGCGTATGAAAGGCAATATACTAAAAGTTGAAACTGAAATGATAACATAATAACTGCAAGTAGCTGGAAGTTAAAGATAATTTAAAGATATGTTTAGTTGCTGATACTGACTCAACTCACTCAATATAGTAAGTAAAATAGTTGTCCGGCCCTATGAGGCTCGGTATACATATATATCAGCTATGCCGTATGAGGCTTACTCATAAGCGCTTGGCTATACTAGGCTCTGTATCTCGACCAATTTGGCTCGCTCATATGCGCTCGGCCACACTAGGTATATAACTTACCATCTGATCAGAGGTTTCCCAATAGGAGCCTGCCCATCGATTATATCTCCATGGTAATGGAAATACTTTTAATACTATATATATATATATATATATATATATATATATATATATATATATATATATATATATATATATATATATATATATATATTCTTTTCGCTCTTGATTGGAAGAAGGAAATACTCAACTGAACAT
The DNA here is from genome assembly GCA_034376525.1 of Nicotiana benthamiana. Classification (NCBI taxonomy): domain Eukaryota; kingdom Viridiplantae; phylum Streptophyta; class Magnoliopsida; order Solanales; family Solanaceae; genus Nicotiana; species Nicotiana benthamiana. The sequence goes on along the minus strand of CM067338.1, from coordinate 123,418,849 downwards.
GAAGTCTTGATGAGGAAAATATTATAACTTACAACACTAGGAAAATATACGTAATATGTGAGACTAGAAAAATATATATAAATTTCGGAATATGAATATAATGACGAGATCATGCCAAATGAAAGAAGATATTAGACTTAATATCCCTGGAAAAGGGAAAACTTCGTATGAAACTTTGTTAAAGCAAAATCACGTTGTAGATTATCTCACTTTGTAAAGGATTCATGTGAAATCTTGCATAAGAATTCCATCCATACTCAGCAAGCTAATCAATATCATCCCGCTTTAAATCCACTGTAAATCTTAGCATCTAATCTAACGCCTTGAAGAAGTAAATAGACAAGTCCAAGATTCTGAATCCATTATACTATGTCATACTTCATATAATGATAAATCTTAGAAATTCCAATAAGTTTTTGTACCCTTTTTGATGAAATTCCTCACAAACCAAACTTTTTTTTGTGGTAAGAAAATGAAAGGAACACATAAATTTTGATAATTTAATTAAGAGTTACACCAAGAATAGGTAAACAAAATGTTAAAAAGGCAAAAAACTGGGATTGTGAAGTTTCCTATAGGGAAGAGAAAGAGCAATAGCAATTAGCAAGCCAAGCCTCCACCTTCTTAAGGTGATGAAAACATGACAATTTGCTGCCAAATTCTCACACTCCCACGTGGATGTGTGTCCCCTAGTAATTATCCAAAGTTCACACTTAATTATTTTATCCATAAATTTCTAATTAATTTCCCTCTAAAATTTATCAATTACCTGATTTTCTACGTAATTAAAAATTATCTCAAATTACTTTATGTACATATAATTTTAATATATTTTATACATCATACTATTATGGCAATGTGGTACCTTTTATAATACTAGTTCATAAATACTGAATATTTACCTCGGATATTATTTAATCTCGAAATGTCAAAGTTTGATGAAATTCATTTTTTTTCAATTTTCTTACCTTCTCACCTTCACGAATTTACTAATCACTTATTTGAAATAGCAAAATGCTTATAATCTCAAAATAATCTCATTCTCGAACATACGTCGATTAGCTTACGATGAAAATTTAACATACGAAAAATACTGGATGTACCATCTCATTTTCGATATTTTATCATATTACTTATAGGGTACTTTCACGTGTGAAAACATGGGGTGTAACATTAGTCGCCCCAGCTCCCCTTTCGAACATTCGTCCTCGAATGTTGACTAACACATTGTCATTTTCAGAACTTATGTCTTCCGAATACTTTAGTGTTCCCCTTGCCATTTAGACAACTGTTCTTTGAATAAATCCAAAGTCCAGGGCATTTTCCCCTTAGTCCTCCTTCTCTCACCAAAACTTATCGTCAAAATCCTTCCAATCTTGTAACTGTTGCTACCTTTTTATCATACAGCCTGTACAATTATGACCTTGTAAGTTTGCCCAATCTCTAGGCTTTATATATAGAGCTTGATAAGACGTCCCTTTCGGCATATATGAGTATGCTAAAGTTCTTCGCTTGGTACTTTGTTGAATTCACAAATATTGCTATATCTCATCGCATAGGTCCCATTTATCCATCCGTATAAGTTTACTGACATAACTCTTACTTTAATTGATCATTGCTGAGGTCTCCTACCAAATCCTAGCTTACTCTCGTTGCTTATACAAAAATGTATAAAGTTAAGTCCTTTAATGCTTCCTCATAACTGCTCATCTTTAGAATGATAGCCTAATATCATCTCATACTTTGTGATTTTTGTCCATCCATTATTGATTCACCTCAATATTGATCTACAATATACCACTGATAACTTGAACCTCTTACGTAATACTTTGCCCCTAGGGCTTATGTTACCTAAAGGAATATTTGAAGTGATTCTCATAATCGTATTTCATAGTGTCTCCTTGTGATTCACCTTACGGGGGTATCCTAATTTCGTGCCGCCAGCGAAATCTTTTCTCTTTCACTCCTTTTTTTTCAAATTATTATTTAATTGAAGGCCCAAACGTCATCATTTATCTGTCACAATTAATCCTTCATTTTATTACCAGGTAAACATTTCATTCATTCTAAATGCTATTAATCTTAGACTTCTTTGAGTTCACAAAGACAATAGTGAGCTTTGTATATAATAGAGAAACTGTCTGTTTATGGGCTTAATCCTAATGTCTTATTCATTCTTGTCACCTTTTCACTTGCATTTCCTCATCCTTAATCATCTTTCCATATAACTTTTCCCCTCTACCATACTTTAGCTTGCGAACTATACATACCCAATTATAATCTTTCCTCCAACTTGCTTGCACCATAGATTTCCTTATATTACTCTGGAACGTCAAATGAGACATCACATCATCTCCAACTTTTCTCGATTCTCTTAACTAGATCTCTCAGTACTTAGAAATCACAAGCTGGAAGACATGCCAGTGACGATGCCCCTGTCATTCCCGGCTATTGGATCCCCGTACTTATAGCCTTCTATCTGAAGTATGGACTATTCACGATCTTCTGCCTTTGATTATCTTGTAAAGTTGTTCACCTTTACCTCCCTTACCTTAAAATCTCGCATCATATCTTCTATCTATTTCGTGACCTCCCTTCCACCTAGGTGTAATTCACGTCTATAACTTGAATTTCTATTATAATACCAGCACCTCTACTACATGCACAATCCAGTGGGGGCTTCATACTTACTTCTTATGAGGCTGGTACTTCTTCTAACTAGCTTGCTTGTAGAGCCATTATAGATTATGGTTGTTGTGTTATTTCTCTTAAACATCTGCTATTAAGAGTGATTTTGTTATGTTCTCAAGCACAACTTCTATAATTTTTCTAGGTCCAATAATCAGACTCCTTATTTACATGGGTGATATGATTCATCAGATTCCTCTTTCTTCTGATTAGCCTTTACTTAGGCTTAAGATATCTTCTGATCTATGGCTCATGACATCAGTCATTACCTTCGCCTTTCATGAACGTTATGGAATATCCATGATATAATCTTCAAATAATTCAATCCTTTGTCTATGCCCTGAGATGAATTCTTTCTTTTAACTTATATCAGAGTCTTCTATGGTTTTATTATTGTCAACAACTATTCTACTTGGATAATGCTCCAAAATCTTGAGTGTATCTATAACGTACTAACTCTAGATCATTGATCAAATAATTCTTTCGTTCCATCTTAGCTTTCTTTCAATGTAAGCTATTATTTTTTCTGGTCTTTCTGTATCTTGTTGCATCCATACTTAGCTTATCTTAATGCCCACACTTGCCAGAGTTTTCATACAACTCATATGATCTCGAATATAACTTTTAATTGTTACTCCCCATTCATTAGCCACGGTAGGTGCCATTTTCCTTTGGAATGCTTCCAATGTTTTTGCGAGATTGTTGTTAAACGACCTTTTCCTCTTTAGGTCGTAGTGCTTAGGTTGAAGACTTCTTTCTTATCTCCTCAACTAGTCTTTTGTTGTAGTACTTAGGGAGAACCCTTGACTCTCGTAAAGCTATGAGCTTATTATGGACCTTTTTGATGTTCTTACTTGCCTCTAATCATCTGTAGTTGCTTACTTCCATGCCCTTGTGCTGATGTGGTTACTTCTAAACTGATATTTTGAGTACCTTCTTAGTGGCACTTATTTTTATCCCCATAAAGCTCATACGGTACCTTTAAGTACCTCGAATCTTATTTGAATACATCTTGAGTAGTATAATGATATTCTTCGAGGTTGAATTCTCCATATTGGGTTCTACTATGTTTATGTTACACGATTTCATGACTCGTTTGTATCCTCCTGTTTAGCCTTAACTGGGATCTTCTTGCCCAATTACTAACTACTCGTTGGCCCATTCTCTTATCAATATTCCTCGTAATCTTTCTTGAATTATTTCCCTTGTCTTAACTTACGTCTCGCACTGGCTTCTTCTTTATTAATAATAGCTCGGACATGTATCTTTACTTCCTTTCTTTGACGTCTACTTGCACAATATTCTTGAATTGTAGCGTATCTGTAAGATTTGGATAAGTGTAGTCCCATTCCTCTGTCATTTATCACATTCTTCCTTTAACATTCCATACTCACTAGGACCACTTAATTTTGATTGAATTCCACATCACTCCTTATCCCCCCCTTGAGGGTGTACTAAGAGCGGAATCCACGAGGATCTACCTATAGATGTTCTACCTTTTCATCTTTGGCATCGCATCTCAACATCAACGATCCTTTCTCGCCTTGCGGCAATCCTTCTGTACCAACGATGACAAATCCCCTTACTCCCGAGGGTGACATGTAACGTAACTGGTACATAAAGTCCTTTAAGCTTAACTTTTCAAACATTGCTTGCTTTAGGGAAGCGTCTTCCTGAATGACCTCCTTTGTTGTCCATTCTATTACCGCCATAATGAAATCTAAAATTACCATGATTCCGAGAACTTTCCATTCATTCAGTCCCTAATTCATATTTAGTTTATCATGTTTACCAGCCCATACTAATTTATATTGCTGTGGAGATGAACTCTACCCTCTGGTAGTAGGGTTGGAGCCACGAACTTATCTCTCGAAATAAGGATAAAACCTTATGACCTATACTCTTTTGTTTTCATAAGGCCCATTGCCTTTCGTCGAGTCCTTCATTTGATAATAGGTTCTGTAGTACTCTACAGTTTTCATCCATGTGTCACACCTTATTCATAATGCTTCCTTATCTCTCTTCTCGTTACTCTACTAATATTTTTGCATATCCCTTTTCTTGTGAAAACTTCAATAAGAAATCTTTTTGCTTTGAGATTTCCTTTGCTCATATATAATGGCTCTTTGGGTTGCTCAACATCCTCACTCTACTAGGGATGAAAGCCATACTTAAGGTAACATTTATCCCTTCAAACTCTATAGTGCTCATCTGTGTAGTACTCATATCTGGCTGCACTACTTTAAAGTATACCATCTTGGTGTCTCATAAGCAGATCTATTAGCATATTTACAATATCCTTCGGAAATTTTAACTAACGTAAACATTTAATCCATCATATCTTATTATACTACTTTTGTTTACCACAATATGGCATATTTGGAAGGGGTGCGGCCAATTGTATATACATGTGTTACTACTAAATATAACTTAAAAAGCTTATGTTACTCTGCCTCAATTCTAAAGGCTGTTAACTTTTGTTAACTGGGCGCCTCGTACCATTCTTTATCTTGCTTCTTTTGCTTGTTGAAACATGTATTTATCTTCTTAATTTCTCATTTTCTTCAGCATAAAGCAGGATAGGCATTCTTTCCATAAGGCTTCTTATCAAGAGGCTTACACCTTTCAGTAGACACATGATCTGCTGAAGATCTCACATTTACTTATCAAAATTATGATGCAAATTAGAGTTCCTCTAATTCAACACTTCCACAACTATATCTCTTATAGATCATTTTTCTGAATTAGAAGTTCGGGACTTGAATTCTTATAAGTGAGCCCTACCACACGATCTAGAGAAAGAAGAAAGGTAAATAGTCGTAAATGCCATGTATACTCCTACTTATAAATGTGGTACACGACACCCATAAATAAGACTCTACTAGACACGACTTGTAAACTCCCTATGACAGAATTTTTCTGATACCACTTTTGTCTTGCCCCGAACTTGTGGGGGGGGGGGGGGGGGGGACCGGCACCTAGTACCTCACTTATCCTTACGTACTAACTTGCAATTAAGGTGCTATGAACATATAATATCATACTTTGGCCATGGGCCACATTCTAAGACGACTGCGAATGCTGACTAAATGTCAATATAAAACTGGGCCGACAAGGCCGTCATAATCTTTACAGCTGACAAACAAACCAAGTATACATACAAGGCCTGGAAGGCCAACATACTACACTAAGTGATAGGATATGTCTACAAGTCTCTACTGATGGATATACTGTGATCGTAATAGCTCCCCGTCCTACTCTATACATATATATAAGATGTATATAAGGCTCTAGATTCGGAAACTCCGGAAGGCATGGAGCTTACTGATCAAGCTAAACTCGGCAAGACTTATTGAGAAGGCCTACCCGTCTGTAAGTATAAACTTGCATGCATGAAATGCAGCGTCACCAGAAAAGGGACGTCGTTACGAAATAATATACCGAGTATGTAAGGAAATATATTGAAAGCTGAAACAAAAATGATATTATAATAAGTGCAAGTAGTTGAAAGTCAAAGATAAAATGATGATATGCTTACCTGCTGATACTGACTCAACTCTCTCAATATTGTAAGTAAAATAGTTGTCAGGCCCTATAAGGCTCGGTATACATATATATCTGCTATAGCATAGTAGGCTCGGTCATAAGTGCTCGTCCATACTAGGCTCTGTATCTCGACCAACTGGGCTCGCTCATACACCCTCGGCCACAGTGTGGCCGGTATGTAACATACCATCTAATCAGAAGTTATCCAACAGGGGCCTGCCCGTCGATTATAGCTTGGTGGTAATGAAAATACTTCTAATACTGTATATATATCCACTCTCTGTTCTTTTACTGGAAGAAGGAAATACTCAACTGAATATGAAGTCCTGATAAGGAGAATATTATAACGTCACCGCTAGGAAAATATACGCAATTTGCCAGACTGGAAAAATATACGTAAATTCCGGGATATGAATATAATGACGAGATCATGCCAAATTAAAGAAGAGCTTAGCCTTAACAAACCTGTAATTGGAAAAACTCCGTATAAAACTTGGTTGAAGCAAAATCACGTTGCAGATTATTTCACTTAGTAAAGGATTCATGTGAAATCTTGTTTAAGAATTACATCCATACTTAGCAAGCTAATCAATATCATCCCACTCTAAATACACTGTAAATAGACAAGTCCCAGATTCTGAATCCATTATACTATGTCATACTTAATATAATGATAAATCTTTGAGATTCCAATAAATTCTTGTATCCCTTTGGCTGAAATTCCTCACAAACGAAACCTTTTTTTCTTTTTTGGGGGGTAAGAAAATGAAAGGAACACTCAGATTTAGATAATTTAATTAAGACTTACACGAAGAGTGAAATACATTAAAAGGGCAAAAAATAGGATTATGAAGTTTTTTGGAAATAGGGTGGAGAAAGAGCAATGGCAATTAGCAAGCCAAGCCTCCACCTTCTTAAGGTCATGGAAACATGACAATTTTCTGCCAAATTCTCACACTCCCATGTGGATGTGTGTCCCCTAGTAATTATCCAAAGTTCACAGTTAATTATTTTATCCATAAATTTCAAATTAATCTCCCTCTAATATTTATCAATTACCCGATTGTCCACGTAATTAGAAATTATCTCAAATTAGTTTAAATATTAGTTATTTTTAATATATTTTATACACCTTACTATTATGGAAATGTGGTACCTTGTATGGTACTAATCCATAAATACTAGGTATTTTAGCTCGGATCGTATTTTATCCCAAAAGATTAAACTTCTACGAAATTCATTTTCTTCGATTGTTTTACCTTCTCACCTTCACGAATTTACTAATCACTTTATTGAAATAGAAAAATGCTTGTAATCTCATTCTCAAACTTACGTTGATTAGCTTACGACAAAATTTTAACATATGAAAATGCGGGATGTACTATCTCATTTCCGAGATTTTATCATTTTACTTATGGAGTACTTCATGTGCGAAAACGTGGGAAAAACATTAGGTGTAACATATTGGTTCGTTGGATCTATTCCCAACAAGATGGAATCCGAAAAACCGTGATTGGGAGACCAAACCAAATATAAATTGAATCGATCTCATGCCTCATGTAGATGCTCTGCTGCTACTTGCTTGAAAAAGATGGTTTTATCCCGGAGCTCAGATTTCTTACCTTGCATGAACCATTTAGCTAAGAATGCTGGAACAAGTTCGGGCAAAGAATGAATGGAGTTTGGTGATAGATTTTGATGTCACTTCCTTGCGTCCCCAGCTAGTGAGTACTTGAAACACCTCAACCTTAGGGCATCAACAGTGACATTGTTTTGCTTGTTCATCGCACACACACCCAAGAATTTTCTAATATGTTGTATCGGATCATCATCAGTGGATTTCCTAAAAAAACCCTCCGCTTTGAGCATAAAAATTAAACCATGTTCCACCTTGAAAGTTGCAGCACCAACGACCGGGGGTACAATAACATTTGTAACTCAATGTACTCCTTTATGCCTGCAAAAGGATTTCTTCCATTTCACCCATTTTTTCTTCTTCATATTCGGCCATGTTTTCAAATCAATACCAAGCACAACAAGAAAAGTGTGATGGAATAGAATAACATGTAAAGTAAAGCACACACTAATTAGTAATTTAAAAATGTATCCCTCGACAACGGCATCAGAATTTGATACGCTCAACATATGCTTTAATTAAGTGGTGTAAAGCGGTCAGTGTCAAATATAGTAACCCAATAAGGTTGAGGTGGAACCCCATAGGGAATAGGTATGAAAAGGTTACTCGATTAGTGTGTCACTTAAGTCATAAATCTATCCGGTTAAGTGTAACAAGAGTACGGTATAAACTAAGTTTGGTTTGCAGAAATAACTAATTGCGATACTGAGAATGTAAATAATTTTACTAAAGAAACCAATGTTGTGTCCCCTTCAATGAATTGTAATGCTATCGGTGTTAGTATGATATATTTCTAATGGAAGATTCTTTTGATGTGCAAATAATTTCTAAATGACTACCCATTATTTTTTACTAGTTGGGTGGTATTTTCTCTTTATGATCTTTTCAAATACAAAAAAATTATAATTAAGAATAGTTTATATATGCCAAATAAAATCTACTTAGTCCTATGTGATTCTATTAAACAAGGTTTAAAGTCTTGAGTTTTTTATATTTACTTCTACCAAATTCCAACCCACTTTCCTAAGCAAAGTAACAATTTGATGGCAATTGTTAATGTTTACAACCACCAATAATAAATGAAGAATGACAAGTAAATAAATATCAACCAACCATTATACATATATTCAATGTTAAACACCCATTAACATAATACTCATTTAGGATACACAACCTTAGTATTTAAAGTTAGCTACACATCCCAAAATACAATAGGAAGAAAATAATTAATGCCATAAAGGTTAAAAAGTGAAAGATTCTTGACCCAAAAACTTCCAAAAGAGAGGAATATTAAAGCCTTGTATTGTAGCTCCAAAATCAGACAAGATGCTCACACAAAACCCTAATAAATGTATTTATAGTGGGGAAAAACTCGGGATACAATTTGGACAAAATACCCTTTCCGGTTAAATATACTACCGTATTTCTGTCACATAACAAACATGCAGTCTGCATTCTTGACATAATCATCGTTTCTTCAAACCCTAGTTTCTAGGCCTTTATCGCATTAAAGTTCTGCGGTCCGCATTGCAAATATGCGATCACATTTCGCGTCGCATTTTCTACCTTCAGCGATCTTCATGTTGAGTTTGCGGTCCATTATGCGACTCGCAAATAGGTTTTGCAATCGCAAACTGGACCGCATTTCTTGCACTGGACTTTTCTTAGAAATCTGTTATGGTTTGCGGTTCACTTGTGCATTCTGTGGCTTGCATGTTGGATCTGCGATCACATATCCACATTTGCGATGCCTTTTTTCTCTTTTCTCGTCATTTTTTTGCTTTTTGATTTTATTTCCATGCTATTATGTCCTTTAACCTCATAAAATACAGATACATTAAAATTACATATGTATAAAAGATAATTGCATCTAAAACAAGCTAAAATCAAGCAATTTTTATCAAATGTGCTGAAATTCTCCGGCACATAACATCCCATTCAAGATTTAACTTCGTCAAAACCTACATGGCCTTGTGCTCTAACTCAACCGGTAGATGACAATCTGTCCCAAACGCAAACCGATATGGAGACACACCAATCAAAGTCTTGTAAGAAATCCTATAAGCCAATAGAGCATCATCCAACTTGTTTGACCAATCGGTCCTATTTTTGTTAACCGTCTTTGACAATATACATTTCATTTCCCTGTTTGAGACTTCAAATTGGCCACTCGCTTGAGGGTGATAAGGAGTGAAAACTTTGTGGTTGACACCATACGTTGCAAGCAAAGTGTCAAAAGCTTTATTACAAAAATTAGACCCCCCATCACTTATGATTGCACCAGGAGTGCCAAACCTTGTAAAAATGTTGTTCTTGAGAAATGCCTCTTGAGAAATGCAACAACACTCTGGGCCTCATTGTTAGGTAGAGCCACTGCTTCAACCCACTTTGGAACATAGTCAACCGCCAGAAGAATGTACGTGTTCCGGCACGATCTAACAAACAAACCCATAAAATTAATGCCCCATATATCAAAAGTATCATCCTCAAGAATGGCATTGAGAGGCATCTCATCTTTCTTCAAAATTCCACCCGCTCTTTGTCATTCGTCACACCTCTTCACAAGTTCACTTGCATCTTTGTACAAAGTTGGCCAATAAAACCAACAACTAAGAACTTTGAAAGCCGTCTTCGCCCTGGCATGATGGACACCATATAGAGATGAATGACAAGCCTCCAGGATACAATATTTCTCTTCCTCTGGGACAGACCTTTGAATCACACCACCCATGCAAATCTTGAACAAGTACAGCTCATTCCAATAGAAATTCTAATTATCCAGTTTGAGCTTCTTCCTTTTGTTAGAAGACAGCTCACACGGAATTTTACTAGTCACAAGGAAATTAGCAACGTCCGCAAACCATGCATACCATTCACCGACACTGAAAGGAGTTATTCATCGAAAAATGAATCATTGATTTGTAGGCCATCTCGAGGCCTACCCTCCTTCTCCAAGAAGGACAAGTTATCCGGTACTTGGTTTTCACTATCCTTCCAGTCCACAATCTCCAAATTAAACTCTTGAACTAACAAGACCCATCACATCAGTCTAGCTTTGGAATCTTCTTCGTCATCAAGTACCGGAGTGTGGCATGATCTGTGTAGACTATGACCATGGCACCCATAAGATACGACCAAAATTTCTCCATTGCGAACATAATATCAAAAAGTTGTTTCTCGGTCACCTTGTAGTTCACTTTAGCATCATTCATTGTCTTGCTTGCATAATACATAGGGTGAAACATTTTGTTCACTATTTGACCTAAAACTACCTCAACCGCAAAATTGCTCGCTTCACACATGAGCTCAAAGGGAAAGCTTCAACTAGGTGTTGTAATAATATGAGTAGTGGTCAACTTGTGCTTGAGAAGTTCAAAGGCTTGCATAAATCTTTAATCAAAAACAAACATGGCATCTTTTTATAGTAGCTAGCATAAGGGGTTCACTAACTTCGAAAAGTCTTTGATAAATCTCTAGTAGAACCCCACATGACCAAGAAAACTTCTAACTCCCTTGACAGAGGTAGGGAGGGAGCCTTGAGATCACATCATTTTTTTCTTTTTATAACTCAATACCATGCTTTGAAATTTTATACCCAAAAACTACGCCCTCTTCCACCATGAATTGGCATTTCTCTCAATGAAGAAAAAGATTGGTTCTTCACAACGGGCTAAAATTTTATCAAGATTTTTCAAATACTCATCAAAGGAATCACCCAAAACACTGAAGTCATCCATGAACACCTGCAAAATATCTTCCAACATATCGGTTAAAATGGCCATCATACACTGCTGAAATGTAGCTAGTGAATTACACAACCCAAAAGGCATCCGAAAAAAGGAAAAGATACAATATGTACAAGTGAATGTGGTCTTCTCCTAATCTTCTAGAGCAATGAAGATTTGGTTGTATCCAGAATACCCATCAAAGAAATAGTAGAAGGCAAGCCCAGCAAATCGGTCTAACACTTTATCAAGAAAAGGAAATGGAAAGTGATCCTTGTGGGTCACTTTATTCAACTTGAGGTAGTCCATGCATACCCTCCAACAGTTGACGGTTCTGGTAGAAATCAACTCTTTCTGTGAATTCGCAACTACGGTCATGTCACCCTTCTTGGGTATACTTTTCACCGGCGAAGTGTAAGAGCTATCATAGATGGGGTACAAAACCCCGGCATCCAGCAACTTTATCACCTCATTTATCATAACTTCTTGCATTGCCTTGTTCAACCTCCTTTGATGTTCCAATGAGGGCTTTGCATCATCTTCCAGAATAATCTTGTGCATACAGAATGTGGGTCTTATCCCCCAAATATTATCTAAAGTCCATCAAATTTCCTTTTTACACTTTTGTAGCATCGCCAATGTGTCATCAACCTCCATGTTAGTAAGACAAGAGGAAAGAATAATCGGCAAAGTAGAACTAGGGACTAAGAACTGATACCTGAGTTCTGGAGGCAATAGTTTCAATTCTAACACCAAAGGTTCCTCAATTTAAGGTTTTGTTGGTGGAGTCTTCCTATTTTGAAGGTCCAAATATAGTTTTCTAGGCTCATAAGAGTAAGAGCTCATCCTATGTAAATCACTCACACACTCCACTCGGTCTTCATCTTTATTGACATCAAGATTCAACTATACGACCTCGGTCCTCCATACTGATCGTTGTACTTTTATCATCAACAATCACTAACGTTAAAAGGTTCACAAAAAATCACACCTCGGAACTATCGGGATGCTTCATTGATTTGCACGCATGAAATACCATTTTTTCATTACCCAGCCGGAAGGTGAGTTCCCCTGCTTCCACATCAACTAAGGCCTTCCCAGTAGCAAGGAAAGGTCTCCCTAGTATGATTGGAACTTCATAATCCACCTTACAATCCAAGATCATAAAATTAGTTGGCAAGATAAATTTATCCACCCGTACAAGTACATCATCAATAATACCCAATAGTCTCCTCATCGTTCTATCAGCCATTTGCAATCTCATGGAAGTCGACCTCGATTGCCCAATACCCAGATTTTTGAAAACAGAGTAGGCCATCAGGTTGATTCTCGCCCCCAAATCACATAGAGCTTTATCATATTCCACACTCCCAATGGTGTAAGAAATGGTGAAAGCACCGGGATCTTCAAGCGCCAGGGCCATTTAGTGCACTATTTCACTAACTTGGTGGGTCATCTTTATAGTTTCACAATACATGGATCATTTATTTGTCACCAAGTCCTTCATAATTTAGCATATCCCGACATTTGTTCAAGAGCCTCCACCAAAGGCACATTGATGGATATGTTCTTCATCATATCAATGAACTTTTTAAACTGGTTCTCATTTTTCTGCTTCGCGAGCCTTTGAGGATAAAGTGGAGGTGGCCTTGGCATTAGGCACAACCGGCTCCGGCATGTCTAGTACGTGTTCCCTAGATGGGTTCACACCATTTTGATTTTCCATCTTGGCATCTAGAGTATCAATCCTCACTTCTTCATTCACATTTTTAATGACCAATGGAACTTTTTCTTGCAACTCAACTTCATCACTCAAAATTTGCTTTTGTTTGGAGGCATTCACATCACCGCCTCATCCACTCCTTGTAGTTGCCGCCATAACATGATTGTTTCCAGCCTTTGGGTTTACTACAGTATCACTTGGTAGGGACCCATTAGGGCGAGTATTCACGGACTATGAGATCTGGCCTAAGTAGACCTCCAAATTTGTAATTGAAGTATTTCGGGACGACAACTGAGCATCAAAATCCGCATTCTTCTTCATCATCTGTTAAAATATGACTTCAATTCTGCCCATATCATTGTTAGAAGAACTAGGACCTTGGTATGGAAATGGGGGTGGATTGTTCGGTTGTTGGTACATTGGGGGCCTTTGAAAGCCTTTCCCCTAGTTTCCTTTGTTGGCATTTTTCCACCCACCTTGATTGTTGTTGCCACCCCAGTTGTTGCTGTTATCATTCCAATTACCCTGATTGTTCTTATTGCCCCACACTACAATAAAAAAGGGGCTTTACCGGAAATAAAAAGGGCATTAACGGCTATAACAATAGCCGAAATAGTCGTTATATCATTTACCGGCCATTGATGATTAGCCGCTAAATTGGGGTTGGCAAAGCCTTTAGCGGCGATTAACACAAAAGCTGGTAAAAGGGATGAATTACTGCCGCTAAATATCATTTTCTTTAACGGCTATTGTTTGCGACAATTATGATGGCTGCTAAATCCAATCTAAAACGGTTACTAATGATCTTTTAGTGTCAATTTTTATAGCCACTAAATTTAAAAAGTTTGTCGCTAAAAGTGTATACCTTTAGTTGTAATGTTTTTGTGGCTATTAAAATGGCTATAATAACCTTTCCGAAGAATATATTAGTATTTTGTTTTAGCATCTATTTTAATGGCTAGTATATTCAATTATATTTCCGCTAAAAGTCATCTTTAACAACAATAATAATGGTTACAATATCCTCTATGGGAAATCGTAATTTGCCCTTTTACAGTCAACTTTTATAACTGATAAATCCTGTTAAACGGCCACTAAAAGTCACCAGCTATGATGGCAATTGTTTACCGATCGTTAATAATACTAAATTCGTTCAAAAGATGATCCAAATAATAAAACATATTAATAATAATTCATAAAAACATAATGTATCCCATTAAATCTTAACAAATTAAAGGAAGTACAAATCCAAAATATTAATATCATGATAACTTAAAAACAACTTATATAGTTTGAAGTAAACAGCTAGTGTCATTATATGACGAATCCTAATGAATAATAGTCTTCAAATAATATTTGCAACTCCTTATCATATTGAAATCTTCGATCCGCTAAATTATTGATCGTCAGATTGTATGACTTGAAATTATAAAATAATTACATAAGTACATGAGCAAATCTTCTTTTTCTACTAGCCATCGCTAAATATAAGAGGAATGAAAGATAGAGAAAATCATACCAATGTAGATAACAAAACATATAGTCTTTATGCAAGATTTGGAGGGATTTCACTTATAAAGAAGTAGCTCTGCACTAAATATTCGGCTCATATGAAGAGCTCCATCTACTCCCAATTAGATGAGTTACCAATAGAATTATGATGCTTATATTTCCTTCTATTTCCTAATAATTGTATATCAATGTACCAAATGTGTGCTTAAATACCAATTGTGAATTTTCAATGAAAAATTAGATTTGCACTTCCTAATGTGTGCGTATATAAGAATTGTATATGGATTTACAAAATATATGCGCATATACCGACTGTGCATACTTCAATCAAAATAATTTCAAAGTTGGAGAGAAGGGATATTATTGTAAATCGATTCCAGTGCTTCAGTAAAGGGCAGTGTTCTTGTAAAGACTATTGGTAGTCATGTCGTTTTGTGTACCAAATAATAATATCTGATGCTCAGCTCGCAGATAAGCATTTTTACTAGTTACAAAAAAATAGTTAGGCCAGTTTGGATAATGCCATTTGCTGGATCTTTACATCATTCTCGGAATCAAGGCCTTAAGATGGCTAATGAGACCTCTGTTACTTTGTTCTACCAGCAATGTTTATATTGTGGATAGAAGTATTATATTTGCACTATCTAATTATATTTACCATATGCCAAGCTTGTTCTTTTGACCCTATCCATATTAACAACTTGCACTCCGCACAAGTTTCTCTACTCCATACAAGTTTCCAGAGGAATTCCAGGCCCCAGTGATTGGGGTGTACATAGGTCGGGTTGGTTCGGATTTTACAATTATCAAATTAAACTAATTGTGTCGGGTTATTAAATATAAATACCAAATCAAACCAATAAACTCGGGTTTTTCGCTCTCAGATTTTTTCGGGTTTTCGGGTTATTCGAATTTTTTCTAAACTTTTTTCAATAAAATTTTCATAGAACAAAACATATAAATTATGCTCAAAATATTTCTTTAATCCTAGTAAAATACAACTATACAAAGTATTTTCCAAGAAAATAATACAAATATGAGATGTGTCATGACATTATCCTAAAATATTTAATAACGAAGACAATAAAATTGTGTAATATCAATGTTGCTAATTAAAAAGCCATAATAAAATAAAAATAATCTAAAAATACTAACTCATGCTAAAATTGTAGGAAATCATTCTATCCATGATATGTGTGCTTTGGTTGTATTAGCATGATTTCCAGGTATAGGTTTTGATGAATGACAAACAATGAAGTCAAGTGTCAAACAACGTTATTATATGACAAACAATCAAGATTGAATGCCAAGAAGCATATTGATGAAGGGATTGCACAGAAAAGCCAAGACGAGCTCGAAAGTTCAAGACCGAAGACCCAAGGCGTAGGTCGTTAGGTAGAACCAATGTAAGAGCAACGTTTAAGTTATCTCGTCTTTTGGCTCAACATAGGTCATCATAAATATGCATAAAATCATTTTATCAAATCATAAATATCATAAACATTTTCATATACTTCAAACAAAATGATTTTCAACGTTTTCATTTTAACCAAAATGGTTTTTGAAGTAAGTTTTCGATTCTGGACAGAACAGCCAGATAATCGATTATCCTTAAGCTGATAATTGATTATGTTGGATTTCCAGCCAAAACTAGAAATTTCAGCATGGCTGCATAATCGATTATCACAAAGTAGATAATCGATTATCTGATTTTTCCAGCTTAAACTGGAAATTCCAGAAAAGGTAAATAATCGATTATCCTCTATAGAATAATCGATTATTCACTGACCGTTGCCTTCCAACGTTCAGTTTTATGAACGTTGAGAAGATAATCGATTATGTAAAGTAGATAATCGATTATCCTTGCATAAAATCAGCATTATTGATTGTCAATTAAGCAACGGACATATAACCTCTACCACCTATAAATAGAGGTCTTTTTTACTCATTTCATATGAACAATATCTCTCATTATTCTTGAACATATTGATAACATTTCTACATCATATTTAGAGCTTTTTTTGAGCCATTTGAGAGACAGCTTTGTGTTGTTCATAGAGCTTATATTGTATCTCTTTATCTACTCTTCTTAGAGAGTTCTTGTTGTAAAAGAGAAATGTTCTTGAGAAGACCATACCTTCTCATTGAGCGTTGGGTTGCTAAATGCCTTCAATCTTAGTGTGTGAAGTCTTGTGGTGCGGTATCCACGAGCAAGGTGAAGTCTTGAGGTGAGGTATCCTCGAGCAAGTTGAAGTCTTGTAGAGCGTACATCTACGAGCAAGTGTAACGATTTGTTAGGCACCCGTAAGCTTAACGGAGTTAGTGTAAACTCGAGAGAGTCTCTCGGGAGACTGGACTAACCACACGTTGTGGTGAATCAGTATAAATTCGGTGTGTCCTCTCCTTACTCTTTTAATTACTGCACTTACTTTATTCCTGCAATTTTAATTCCGCAAAATTTATCGACATTCTCGTGCCTCACTATTCACCCCCCCTCTAGTGACGGGCATAAATCCTAACTGTTGGTATCAGAGCCTAACTCTCTGAAAGCTTAACCGGTTGAGAGAACGATATATATTTTTTTGTTGAGAACGTTGAACGCAGGTATGAGAGCGAAGGACACTCTACCATTAGGCCTCCACTATTTGATGGAACAAATTATACATATTGGAAAGAGAGGATGAGAATATTCATCCAATCAAATAACTTTCGATTATGGCACATCATCAAGAACGGTGAACAAATGCCGACAAAGAAAGTTGGGAAAATCATGGTTCCAAAGGAGGAAGATGAATATAATGCCGAAGACATCAAGAAGGTTGAAAATAACGCAAAGGCCATCAATATGTTGTATTGTGCCGTGAATCCGGATGACTACCGGAAAATCTCTTGCTGCACAACCGCCAAAGAGATGTGGGATAAGCTTGAAATCACTTATGAAGGTACGCCTCAAGTCCGAGAAGCTAGAATTGATTTTCTAACACATGAATATGAACTCTTCAGAATGAAGGAGCCTGAAAGCATCGATGATATGTTTGATCGATTCTCAATGATCATCAACGATCTCCATGCTCTTGGGAAAGTATATTCGAACAAAGATCTTGTTCGAAAAATCCTGCGGAGTCTCACTCCCAAATGGCGTTCCAAAGCCAATGCCATCCAAGAGTCGATAGGAATCAGGGACGTCACAATTGATGGACTAAGAGGTAACCTTAAGACTTATGAAAGCATTATTCTTAATCCTTCATTTGGAAATAAGAAAAGTCCAGGTATTGCCTTCAAAGCCTCATCGTCTAAAAGAGAAGAGGTAAGTGATTCGGAAAGCGATGATGATATTTTCAACGATTTAATTGAAAAGTTTTATAAGTTTATGAAGAAGGAAATGAAGAAGGAAGAACCAAGTCCTTCATGCCATAGATGTGGAAAACTTGGCCACACCAAGTCACATTGTCCAAAACCCAAGGACAAGAAGAAGAAGAAGAAACACCAAAGGCGCGTCACATGGGATTCGGACAGCTCGGGTGATGAAACTGCCGCCCTATGCCTTATGGCCAACGAGGAAGAAGAGGTAAGTACTTCTAACTCTTACTCTTTTGAAGAATTACAAGAAGCTTTTCAAGAATTATATGATGAATTGAAAAAGTCTTCAAAAATCTCCAAAGAGGCCAAGGCTAAAATTAAAGTTTTAGAAGAGAAAAATAAATTTTTGGAAAATGACAATATTGATCTTAGAAATAAAATTAAGGAGATGAATGAAACTTATTCAATTGATCAAAACTCTAATTGTTCATCTTGTGATTCTTTGAAATTAGAGAACATAGAACTTAGGAACACACTAGAAAAACGAAGTGTAGAAGATCCTAAAACTGTTGGAGAAATTAAGAAGAGAAAGCCAGGAAATATAAAAGGCCTAAAAAGAATGAGAATCATGATAGAAATGATGTTGCACAACCTAGAAATAATTCTAGGAATCTTGTTAATGAGTCTAGAATTAATCATTTTAGACCGCCTAGAAATGACTCTAGGAATTTCAACGCTTCTAGGAATAACGACTTTAGATCACATAGAGCATTTTTGGCTCAACCAAGACATATGCACAACCCGAATTTTATATGTCATTATTGCAACCGGGTAGGACACATAGCACCCGTATGTTTTGCAAAACATAGGGATTTATCTTTTAGCCATGATTATTATTTGCCTAACCCCCAAGGACCCAAAAGTGTTTGGGTACCTAAAGCCTATTTTTAGGTACGTTTGCAGGTGTGCTTGAAGACTACAATATCGTAGTAGATGCACCAAGCACGAAACCTTATTGCATCGAGGGGGAATTTCGGTTAGTTATCATATTTTTGATAAAAACGTAATAGTTGATATGTGTTATGGATTGATATGTCTTTGTTAAAAATTGGTATCAATTATTCATGTCTTGATAACTTTTATTTTGAATAACAATTGGTATCAATTATTTTTGTTAAAAATAATAATTGATTCATGTTTTTATGAATATTATTTTTTGTTTGAATAACAGTTAGTATATTCTTGAAAAATAAATGATTCATGTTTTTAATACAACTATTAGTTTGTTAATAATTAACAGTTGATATATTTTTAAGTAATATGATTTGCTAAAAATAACCGTTATTATGGTTGTTATGTTTTTACTAACATTTGGTATCATTTTATGTTGGCATGATTTTTTTAAAGCGTCATCATGTATATTCCTCATTGTACTTCCTATTTTATGTTTGACACTAACAGTTGGTATTCTAAAAAGGGGGAAGTGTCAAAAGGGGAAAGTAGCCTGTGTATACTCTCTTTTTGCTAATGCCAAAAGGGGGAAGAAATTAGGCGATATGCATCTAATAAGGGGGAATGTCTCCACCTTCTAGTATGCTTTAATTGAGGGGGAATACTCAATTAAGGGGGAATTGTTTACATAACTTATGTGTTGAGATATAGCATGGCTTTAGGGGGAATCTGATATGCATATCTCCTATTGTTTGTCATTATCAAAAAGGGGAAAATTGTAGGAAATCATTCTATCCATGATATGTGTGCTTTGGTTGTATTAGCATGATATCCAGGTATAGGTTTTGATGAATGACAAACAATGAAGTCAAGTGTCAAACAACGTTATTATATGACGAACAATAAAGATTGAATGCCAAGAAGCATAGTGATGAAGGGATTGCACAGAAAAGCCAAGACGAGCTCAAAAGTTCAAGACCGAAGACCCAAGGCGTAGGTCGTTAGGTAGAACCAATATAAGAGCAACGTTTAAGTTATCTCGTCTTTTGGCTCAACATAGGTCATCATAAATATGCATAAAATCATTTTATCAAATCATAAATATCATAAACATTTTCATATACTTCAAACTAAGTGATTTTCAACGTTTTCATTTTAACCAAAATGGTTTTTGAAGTAAGTTTTCGATTCTGGACAGAACAGCCAGATAATCGATTATCCTTAAGCTGATAATCGATTATGTTGGATTTCCAGCCAAAACTGGAAATTCCAGCATGGCTGCATAATCGATTATCACAAAGTAGATAATCGATTATATGATTTTTCCAGCTTAAACTGGAAATTCCAGAAAAGGTAAATAATCGATTATCCTCTATAGAATAATCGATTATTCACTGACCGTTGCCTTCCAACGTTCAGTTTTATGAACGTTGAGAAGATAATCGATTATGTAAAGTAGATAATCGATTATCCTTGCATAAAATCAGCATTATTGATTGTCAATTAAGCAATGGACATACAACCTCTACCACCTATAAATAGAGGTCTTTTTGACTCATTTCATATGAACAATATCTCTCATTATTCTTGAACATATTGATAACATTTCTACATCATATTTAGAGCTTTTTTTGAGCCATTTGAGAGACAACTTTGTGTTGTTCATAGAGCTTATATTGTATCTCTTTATCTACTCTTCTTAGAGAGTTCTTGTTGTAAAAGAAAAATGTTCTTGAGAAGACCATACCTTCTCATTGAGCGTTGGGTTGCTAAGTGCCTTCAATCTTAGTGTGTGAAGTCTTGTGGTGCGGTATCCACGAGCAAGGTGAAGTCTTGAGGTGAGGTATCCTCGAGCAAGTTGAAGTCTTGTAGAGCGTACATCTACGAGCAAGTGTAACGGTTTGTTAGGCACCCGTAAGCTTAACGGAGTTAGTGTAAACTCGAGAGAGTCTCTCGGGAGACTGGACTAACCACACGTTGTGGTGAACCAGTATAAGTTCGGTGTGTCCTCTCCTTACTCTTTTAATTACTGCACTTACTTTACTCCTGCAATTTTAATTCCGCAAAAATTATCGACATTCTCGTGCCTCACTATTCACCCCCCCTCTAGTGACGGGCATAAATCCTAACAAAAATAAGTAGACTAGTAAGGGAATATTAATTATATGACTAAACACTAAAGAAAAAATAAAAATAGGTTGTGTGTTTATCTAAATTATTGCGAAAAATAGATATTCAATACATTCCCGTTCATAGTATTGAATTGAATGTCTTTTGTTAGCATTAATATTGATTTGATTTTGGTTTTTATTTGGCTTTTGTTCGCATTATTTAATTTACTAATGCTATTGGCTATAAAACTTATTGGAACATTCAAAAAGCTCTAAGTCAAACCTTGAAATAATACCTTAAAAGATAAAATTATGAATTTCTTTAAGAAATATTTATAAATTACTTCACAATAAGTATATTTATATATTTAATATATCTAAAAGTTCTATATATATATAATGTCGGGTTGGTTTGGTTTCGGTTTGACTTTCTTTAGTTAAAACCAAACCAAATCAATTATGGTCGGGTTTTTTTTCCAATACCAAACTATGGTTGGGTTTTTTTTCTAGGTTTGACTCGGATTATCGGGTTGGTGCGGTTTATCGGTTTACTTTGTACACCCCTGGGCCAGTCAATACTAATGTGTTGAATACGTGATTTGAATAACCTCAGGTTAACAAAAAGAGTTCTGTTTGGATAATAACCAACAAAATTAAATAAATTCTAAATTTTTTTTTGAGAGCAGAGTAATAGCTATGCGAGTAATAGAGCAGCAACATTGAGAATAACAACCAGTAGCAAAAAACAGTTAAGCAAAAATCATTTGTGTATATGAAATCAAATTCTAGTGATAAAATAAATTGAAGGAGGAAAATTAAAACAGTAGCACGTTAAGGGATAAAGATCTACCGTGAGAAAGTGAGGTATTTTTAGCAATATTAGGTATCTTTTATGTTTGTGGTACTCGTTTCATAACCTGAAATAATAAAATAAGTGAATATTAAAAGATAAAATCAAAAGTGAATGCAGAACAATACATAGATTTAGTCTTAACTAATATATGCTTCAATTCTATGGATAACCGCAATTTCTTTTCTTTTTTTTTTTATTTTACTGGATCCTTTCCGTGTCATTGCCAAATATTTTTTGGTGTGGTACCTATCCAAGTTAACCAAATAATTCAATGAATACTACTTTTTAATTAATCTATGGTGTATGTGTTAGCTTTCGTGCACAGAGATATATTACAATCATAAACAAATAGATCAATGAACTAGAAACATGTTCTCTATCTATGGAAGTTACATTTAACAAATTCTTTTAAGTGGTAAAATTATCATATTTATGTTGTTGTGGTTGTTATGTGGAAACAAACATGCTAACTTCTATTGACATCAACTTTGCAACAACTATTACTACTCCTCAATCTCAAGCAAGTTGAGGTCATAAACTCAAATTCATAGTCAACAAATTATTTTATAACCATGTATGACTCAATAATCAATATTCAACTTAAAAGTGAAGCTAGATGGTCTGCTTTATGAACTGTTGACTTTCAGTAAAAGTACTGAGAAGCTATTAATAGCTGCCTCCTTTTTATCAGTTGTTAGCTCTGTACCATTAAATATAGTGGGAAATATAGGTACCGTCACTAAATATATGTAAGTATAAAAAAGGACACATATACATATAACTACAACTACTATCCTTATAAAAGGGTCCTTCCAAAAGGGTGTGCCGACCAAAGCTACTCTACATGGACGAAGATGGAAGCAAAGTTCACTACTACTAAAATTGATGACCAAAAATTCAATTCACACTGTGTAAAAACAACCATAAACTAAAAATTTCTAATCACAACCAAAACATAGCAAATTTGTATCTTTATCCTTTCCGAACTCTGGAATGATATTTATTTGTAGGAAGAAGAGGCATAAAAGAAATAGAACAATGATTAAAAAAATTATTTTTTGAAATATATTACTCGGGGTTAATGGCGCCATAATGAGGATCGGCGATAGGCGGCGACTCCGCGATAGGGCAGCAACTATGATAACATTATAGGGGATGAGAGACTTTAATTTTTTGAAGTATTTTTTTTAAGTTTCCCCAACTTAGACGGAAAAAATTAGAGGGAATGGGTTACTTTAGTCTAAAATTTTGAAAGTGTTATAAATACACTTCTATTTAAGGTGAATGTCTTTAATTAGAGAGATTCTAGAGTCCTATTATTGGTAGCTAGATCATCCCACTCCCTATAAATAAAGGGGTCTTCTACCATTGTAATACACTCCTAACATTCTCTAAGTATCAATAAGAAGAACTCTCTCTACTCTTCTCTCTATTGCTCTTGTTCTTGCATTATTGTTCTTGTCTTTTATATTATTTCATAACACGTTATCAGCACGAGACTCTACCGTCTCAAGAACCATTCTCGAAAAAAATCTAAGGTATTTCACTCTTCCTAATTTAATTTTCGATTATGTCTGAGGGCAAGAACTATATGACATGGGTGTTGGATGCTGAAATCCACTTAGATGCTATGGGTCTCGGAGACACCATCAAAGATAGAGAAAAAGCATCCACCCGAGACTGTGCGAAGGCCTTGATTTTCTTGCGCCATCACCTTGATGAAGGTTTGAAGATTGAATATCTCACCGTCAAGGATCCACCCATCTTGTGGAACGGCTTAAAGGAGAGATATGACAACCTGAAGTTGGTCAATCTGCCACAAGCACGATATGATTGGGCTCATCTGAGGCTCCAGGACTTTAAGTCCGTTTCTGAATATAATTCTGCAATGTTCAGAATTACTTCTAAATTGAAGCTATGCGGGGATAATATCTCCGATTATGATATGCTTGAGAAAACGTTTACAACGTTTCATGCCTCCAATATGGTACTGCAACAACAGTACAGAGAGAAAGGCTTTACAAAGTACTCTGAACTGATTTCTCTTCTACTAGTGGCTGAGCGAAATAATGACCTGCTCATGAGAAATCACGAAAATCGACCCACTGGGTCCACATCACTGCCTGAAGCAGATAAGGTGCACTCTCATTATGCCAAACATGAAAAGGGCCATGGTCATGGTCGTAAACGGGGTCATAGCCAGGGACGTAGACAAGGAAGAAATTCCAATGAAGTCGGTCAACCCCCAAGGAGAGATAACCACCGAAAGCAGAAACGGGGTCATGAAGATCCTAAGGCAAATGGTTCAGAAACTATATGTTATCGTTGCGGTGGGAAAGGGCACTGGTCAAAGGCTTGCCGTATACCAAGACACTTGGTTGACCTTTATCAAGCATCTCGAAAGAGAAAAGGCCCTGAAACAAATTTTGTCTATGACGACAACTTGGACATCACCCACCTAGATGTGGCAGACTTCTTTGAGCAACCCGAGGGGAAATAGACCACCTAATCGGTGATGGGTCCGTGATGAAAGAAGATGGAGTTATTTGATTTTGTTCTACTTATTTGTATTAGTTAGTGAATAAACTAATAGTCATTAGTATTAGCTCGTATTAGTTAGTTCATGATGCAATGTTAGCAGTAGTTTTTTAGAATATCTTCAATATGCTCAAATATCAATAATATTTTTATTTTTCAGTAGGGGTAATCGACTAGCCTGAAAAACTAGTCGATTATCTACTATTTTCGCATTAAAGCTGAAAAACAATTGATCAACAATCGATTGTCTTTGTCTAACAATCGATTGTCGTTAAGACAGTGTAATCTGGAATTTTTCAAAAATCATCCACAATCGATTGTCTTTGTCTAACAATCGATTATCGTTAAGACAGTGTAATCTGGAATTTTTCAAAAATCATCCACAATCGATTGTCTATGCCTAACAATCGATTGTCGTTATAACAGTGTAATCTGGAATTTTTCTAAATAGCCAACAATCGATTGTCTATGCATAACAATCAATTGTCTTAAGACAGTGTGATCTGAAGTTTCAAAATAGATAATCGATTGTGTGTGTATAACAATCGATTGTCAATGTTTAACAATCGATTGTTTGTGTTTAACAATCGATTGTTTGAAGAAAATGCTTATACTGAAATTTTCAAACTGCAAAGTTATCAATTATGGATAACATATCTGATTTTGTTAGTCAACTATTAGCAGCAGATTTTGAAAATATTATGTGACACAAACGAATTGAACTTGTTTATTCTTATGTTCGTGTATCTCTTTTGTATGTCAAACTATGGGATAGCAAATATGGATATCTCACAAAGCGAACTTGGATCAACGTCCAACTGTAAAAGTATTTGCCTAGTTGATTCATGTACTACACATACAATACTCAAAGAAAAGAAATATTTCTCTCAACTAAATATGTGTAAGGCAAACGTTACTACAATCTCTGGAAGTAGTAAATTGAGTGAAGGCTCCGGAAGAGCAATTGTAACTCTGCCCAAAGGCACGACGTTAATCATAGAGAATGCAATGTTCTCCTCCAAGTCTAAAAGAAACATGTTGAGTTTTAAAGATGTACGCCGGAATGGCTATCATATTGAGACAATGGATGAAGATAATCTTGAATATCTCGTCATCACAAAGAATGTCTCCGGCCAAAAGAGGGTTATTGAGAAATTCCCGTCTTTATCTTGTGGCCTGTATTGGACAAGAATTAGTGCAATTGAGGCACATTCAACAGTAAACCAAAGGGTTACTGATTCCAATACCTTTGTACTTTGGCATGATCGATTGGGACACCCAGGATCGGTCATGATGAGACGGATTATAGAAAGCTCATATGGGCATCCGTTAAAGAATTTCAAAATTCTTTCGAATAATGAATATCCTTGCACTTCGTGTTATCAAGGCAAGTTGATTATCAGGCCATCACCAACAAAGGTTGGGACTGAGTCACCCACGTTTCTGGAACGTATACAAGGGGACATTTGTGGACCTATTCACCCACCTAGTGGGTCGTTTAGGTATTTCATGGTCTTGATAGACGCATCCTGTAGATGGTCTCATGTGTGCCTGTTGTCATCACGCAACCTTGCGTTTGCAAAATTAATGGCACAAATAGTTCGACTACGAGCACAATTTCCAGATAATCCAATCAAGTCCATTAGACTGGATAATGCTGCTGAGTTTACATCCCAAGCATTTAATGATTATTGCTTATCAATCGGGATAAAAGTTGAACATTCTGTAGCTCATGTTCACACTCAAAACGGTCTTGCAGAATCGTTAATTAAACGCCTGCAGTTGATTGCAAGGCCATTACTTATGAGAACAAGGCTGCCCACTTCGGTATGGGGTCACGCCATCTTACATGCAGCAATGCTAATTCGTCTCAGACCGACGAATTACCACAAGTATTCCCCGGTGCAATTGGTTTTGGGTCATGAACCCAATATATCCCATTTAAGAATTTTTGGATGCGCAGTATATGTGCCTATAGCACCGCCATCCCGCACCAAAATGGGTCCGCAAAGAAGGTTAGGAATATATGTTGGGTTTGAATCGCCCTCCATCATTCGCTACCTCGAAACATTGACAGGCGACTTGTTTACTGCACAATTTGCAGACTGTCGATTTGATGAGACACTTTTCCCAAAATTAGGGGGAGAAGTTGGTGAAACCAAACGGGAAATTTTGTGGAAAAATGCATCATTATCTCATCTTGATCCACATACCTCTATTTGTGAAAGAGAGGTACAAAAGATTATCCATTTGCAAAGAATAGCAAATCAAATGCCTGACGCATTTACGGACTTGAAAAGGATAACGAAATCCCACATTCCCACGGAAAATGTTCCAATCCGTATTGATGTCCCTGTTGGACAATCATCTAGTGTCATAACCAATGAGTCGAATGCACGCCTGAAGCGTGGCAGACCATTAGGCTCCAAAGATCGAAATCCTAGAAAGAGGAAAAAGAACGATCAAAATGACACCACGAAAGAATCTCATGATTTAACAAATTCTGAGATTCATGAAGAATCCATTAAGCCCGAGACTCTGGAAAATACGGAACTATCCCTAAATCCAATTAATATTGAGGCAAATATTAATCGAGTGGATATTGTGGTGGATAATGCCTTTACTTATAATGTAGCATCTAGCATTATGCAAGAATGTGAGGATCTCGAACCTCAATCTGTTAAAGAATGTCGAAAAAGACAGGATTGGCCAAAGTGGCAAGAAGCAATTCAATCAGAATTGAATTCGCTGGCAAAACGTGAAGTTTTTGGCCCTATAGTTGAAACACCTAATGGTGTTAAGCCTGTCGGCTATAATGGGTCTTTGTACGCAAAAGAAATGAGAAAAACGAGGTACAAAGA
This sequence comes from Nicotiana benthamiana, assembly GCA_034376525.1. NCBI lineage: Eukaryota > Viridiplantae > Streptophyta > Magnoliopsida > Solanales > Solanaceae > Nicotiana > Nicotiana benthamiana. The sequence continues at coordinate 123,391,405 of CM067338.1, read as the reverse complement.
TATAAGGCACGCCTTGTTGCACAAGGTTTTTCTCAAAGGCCTGGTGTCGATTATGAAGAGACATATTCGCCTGTAATGGATGCGATAACCTTTCGTTATCTCATAAGTTTTGCTGTCCATGAAAAGCTTGACATGCACTTAATGGATGTGGTTACTGCCTATCTTTATGGCTCACTTGATAATGAGATATACATGAAAATTCCCGATGGACTCAAGGTGCCAAACGCGCACAATTCAAAATCTCGGGAAATGTTCTCAATTAAATTGCAAAGATCCTTCTATGGTCTAAAGCAATCAGGACGAATGTGGTATAATCGTCTTAGTGAGTACTTGTTAAAAGAAGGCTATATAAATGACTCCATTTGCCCGTGTGTTTTTATAAAGAAAACAACATCGGAATTTGTTGTACTTGCCGTATATGTCGATGACATAAACCTTATTAGAACCCCTATAGAACTCCAAAAGGCAATTGATTATCTAAAGGATGAATTCGAGATGAAAGATCTCGGAAAGACTAAACTATGTCTTGGTTTGCAAATTGAATATTTGGCAAACGGAATTTTTGTTCATCAATCTACCTATATAGAAAAGGTACTGAAACAGTTTTACATGGATGAAGCACATCCTTTAAGTACACCGATGGTTGTTCGATCACTTGATGTGAACAAAGATCCATTCCGACCACAAGAAAGGAATGAAGAGCTACTTGGTCCTGAAGTACCATATCTTAGCGCAATTGGCGCACTAATGTATCTTGCAAATACTACAAGACCTGACATATCCTTTTCAGTTAATGTCTTAGCAAGATTTAGCTCGGCTCCTACGAGGAGACACTGGAATGGGATCAAACACATATTGCGATACCTAATGGGAACTACCGATATGGGCTTATTTTATGGCAAGAATTGCAGCCCGGATCTTGTTGGTTATGCTGATGCTGGATATTGGTCTGACCCACACAAGGCTCGATCTCAAACGGGTTATGTGTTTACCTGTGGAGAAACCGCCATATCTTGGCGATCGACTAAGCAATCAATTGTGGCTACTTCATCTAATCATGCCCAGATAATTGCTATTCATGAAGCAAGTCGGGAGTGTGTGTGGTTGAGGTCTATAATACATCATATCCAAGACAAATGTGGTTTGAAGTATGATAAACTACCCACAACTTTGTATGAAGACAATGCAGCATGTATAGCTCAATTGAAGGGAGGATTCATAAAAGGAGATAGAACGAAGCATATTTCACCAAAGTTATTCTTCACACATGATCTTCAAAAGAATGGTGATATCAATGTTCAACAGATTCGTTCAAGCGGCAATATGGCTGATTTGTTCACAAAATCTCTACCAAAGTCAACCTTCAAGAAGCTAGTTCACAAGATCGGAATGCGAAGACTTAAGGACATAAATTGATGTTCTTATCAGGGGGAGTTAATGCGCGTTGCACTCTTTTTCCCTTACAAGGTTTTGTCCCACCGGGTTTTCCTTGCGAGGTTTTTAGCGAGGTAACCAATAGGCGCATATTCAAACATGTGTACTCTTTATCCTTACTTTAATTTTTCCCATTGGGTTTTGTTTTAAGGTTTTACCGAGGCACATCATTGAATAGACATTCAATGGGGAGTGTTATAAATACACTTCTAATTAAGGTGAATGTCTTTAATTAGAGAGATTCTAGAGTCCTATTATTGGTAGCTAGATCATCCCACTCCCTATAAATAAAGGGGTCTTCTACCATTGTAATACACTCCTAACATTCTCTAAGTATCAATAAGAAGAACTCTCTCTACTCTTCTCTCTATTGATCTTGTTCTTGCATTATCGTTCTTGTCTTTATATTATTTCATAACAGAAAGGGAATATAAAAGTAATAAAAGTCACTTTTAATTGGGGCTATTTCATTCTATTACCACTAAAAAGTTATGTAATAGTCTGATGGTTATTTGTCGCTAATATTTTCATTTACAAATATATGTATTAACCATTCTTTTATTGCCAATAATTAAATGCCACTAAAAATCTATTTTGTAGTAGTGCCAACTCGAATTTTAGTTCTTGTTCCCCCAAATACTATTGCCTTGTTGTTGTTGATTTCCCCAATTGCCTTGGGGTCTCTATTGTTGTTGGTTGAAAGAATTTCCCCTTTGGCCTTGATTGTTGTTCACGTATTGCACCTCTTCATTCTGCCCATCATGACTATCATCTTGGAATAAATTTTTTCGAATGCTCTTGGTTCTGTTGACCTCTTTGTCTTCTTTTGTTGACTAGCATGTTGACACCCTCCATGGCATTCACTTGGCGAGGACTTTGAACTTTTTTAAACTGCTACTTTGGTAGTTCGTTCATTGTAGTTGTCAACTCAGTTGTAGCCTGTCCATAATCATGTAACTCCTTGTGTAAATGAGTGATCTTGGGGTCACCCTGGGGCATATTGGCTCTACTTTGCCAAGTAGAAGAAGTACAGCCATCTTATCAAGAATGTCACAACCCTCATCATAAGTCAGATTCATGAAGTTGCCCCCAAAAAGTTGGTTCACTATGCACTGGTTTGTTGTGTTAATGACCCACTAGAAAGTCTGTTGAATCATCACCTCAGTCATATCATTGTGGGGCATTCCTTTACAATTGTTCTACAGCGCTCCCAAATCTCATATATGGGTTTAGTGGGCACCTACTTGAAATCCAAGATCTCATCTCTCAATGATGCCATATGCCCGGGTGAGAAAAGTTTTGCAATAAACTTGTCCACCAGCTCATCCCAAGTAGTAATGGAATAGTTTGAAAGTCGCTCAAGCTAATCCAATGCCTTCTCTCTAAGTGAAAATGGGAGGAGTCTCAATCGTAGTGCATCCTCGGACACATTTTTTTTCTTTCTCCCCCCCCCCCCCAGGTATCCACAAAACCCTTTAGATATTTATAAGCATTTTAATTGGCAACATCCGTGAAATAGACACGATATTCCAGCAATGTTAGCATCACATTGGTAGTTTTGAAATTGCCTGCCCGAATCCGGAGTGGAAAAATTGCACTTGCATAGCTATAGTTTTAAAGCACTCGAGGAGCCACTCTTGGAGGTGGTGGAGAAGGGTTTGGAATATTTTCATTGGCATTAGAATTGGCCTTGCGGCCTCTACGTTGTCCTTGAGGTACAAGAGGTACCTCATCATCTCCGACATCATCCACCTCCTCCCCCACAATTACATTTCCAAGAGGGTTCATTGTTGTTTGCTTCCGTTTTGTACCTGAAGTTGTGACATACACGAATTAGTAACGCAGAAGGAACGGAGAACAATACACAAAACTATTTAGATAGATAGCCAAAATTGGCAGCTCCCCGACAACTGTGCCAAAAAGTGATCGAGGCCAATCCTGTACTAATATGAAGTAGCAAGAGAGGTCGATGCAACTTTTACTCGAGAAGGTCAGAATCGATTTCCAGAAGGAGCTAGATATTGGAGTTGTGTTTCTGTCTAAATTGGAGTTACATAATTGTTCCTAATTGCACTTATTATGTTGGTTTTGATTTTACTTCAAATTTTAAACTACTAAGATGCTAAATTAGGCCAAGAAAAGCGATTATTAAACTATTAAAGTTGTGTAAATTGGTAAAAGGCACTAGGGAAGTGACTATCTCCTAGGTGGATAATTGACAGATTCTCGAGTCTAAGGCTAGATCGTCATATTTAGGGAGTATGATATAACAATCGCACGATTCTACTTACTCTATACCTCTCGGTAGTTCGAGTGATTTTGCTCGAATTGACTTTCCCAAAACCAGTTGGGTATGCTAATTTTTGCAAGCAATTGAGGTTCATGTCGGATATTACTATCTCTAGGTCTATCCCTTTAATTTTCGCTATCGATCTCTTGAGTATGCCCAAATTCCTTGTTGGACCAATTTCATAGACTTAGGCTCTCTTTCTCAAGAAGATCCAAAGTCAACTAGGCATACACTAGTGCTTGCAATCACCAATTAAACATTAGAACCCTAAATTAGTCATAATATCAAACACCCATAGACAATCAAGCATTAAACACAAGACTCGTCAATTACTCACACTAGGGTTGAGCCACAACCCTAGCTAATGAGTCTAGATACTCATGATTATAGAAGAAATAAAGAAATAGATGAATAAAAACCTATAATAATTAATTACTAGATAAAACTTGAAGATTCAATGATGAAACAAAGCTAAAATTACTCAAAATAGAAAATAAGAAATGTTCACAAGTGCAGCTTCCGTTAAAAATACAACTAATGACCTAAAAATTGGAAAAGAAATTATTTATATTAGGCTGAAAATACTGGACAAAAATACCCCTGGGGGCTAGCGCAGACCGCTCAAGATCGAGTGTGGTCGCACAAGATCCAGTGTAGCCGCACTAAGGCTCTTGGATGACTAATCTTCTCTATGAAGTTTGCCACCGCGGACCACACCAAATGCGCCGCAGCCGCGGTGGCTTCTATTGCGGTCGACACAAAAGGGATCGCGGACCGCATTGGGCATCATCATCCAACTTTGCAACTCACTAATCTTGGGATCTGCAGACCATACAAGTCGAGTGCGGCCGCAATGAAATCAATGTGGTCCGTACAAAATATTTTGAAGTCGTATTGCTTGGCTACTTGAAATGCCTACTCTCTGAACTTCATCTTTGCGAACTGCACAAAATGGTGTACGTCTGTACTAGTCCTGTTTTACTGAGCTTCGCCTTGGAACTTGTGCATGTTTCACTCTCTTTTTAGCTGGTTTTTGACAAATTGTCACCTTCTTGATCAAACCCTACAATCAAGCAACATGTGAGCCTTTGGGACTATTTTGTACACATTTCTAATCAAAACTTATGCAAGAAGAAAAGTAAAGTGCATCATAATCCCTAGTTATCGCTTGCCTTTAATTTCTCATTCAATTTCTTTGAAAGAGCACCAGATGCCACCATTTTACGAGCAAGCATTAGTACTCTCCTTGGCCAAGGTTGGGGAGTCATGCTAGGTTGACGAGGGTAAATGAATAAGAGGGGTAGGCTGTGGAGGAGTTCCCGTGTTGTCTTTTGGGATTGTCATTATAGCTGATTTCTTGAGAGAATTAGTGAGTTAAACCTTTGGAGAAGAAATCAATTGAGAGTGAAGAAGGTTTTTGACAGTCTTAAATTGTGAGGGTGACAGGAATTAATAATGAGTATTTAAAGGGAAATACTCATTTAATGGATAAAAACAACTTTGGCGGTCTATTAGAGGTCTAATCAACCTGAAATTGCACGTTGAACAAACAGTTAGGCTTCCCTAGATTTTAAGCAATATTTGTTAGAATTCTAATGCAGACGAAATTGGTTCAAACAGAAACTGATAGGATTTTATAATGAGTTGAACAATGGTAGGACTCTACTAATGATTCAAATATTTATATTTTTAATTGTTGAAATATTGAAATTATACCTTGGCATTCATATGTACCAATACTGATGAACCGGGTTCTTTATTTAGAATTCTCGTGATCATGCCTCAATTTACCACAATAGAGAAAATTTTTATGAGAGATCAGTGAGTCCTATTAGCACATGTCATAGGAGTATACTATTTACAGTATGAAGTTGAGTAAAAATTGATCTAGATATTACCAAGTTCCAGATTTCCTAGCTAATTTTGGTTTTTTTTTCATTGTTCATTCTGAACTGGTCCCATTGGATGATCTTAATCATTCGTAATTCTATCATGTTCCTTTCAAAAATTTCTCTACTCAATGCTTTAGTAAAGATGTTAGCAATTTGTTTCTCAGTAACACAGGATTCTATGGTAATCAATCATTTCTCAAAGTTGTCCTTAAAGAAGTGATGCCTAACATCTATGTGCTTAGTCCTCTTATTATGAATGGGGTTTTTTGTCATACTTATAGCACTAGTGTTATCAAAATAGATAGGGATGCAACAAATTTCAATGCTAAAATTTATCAGCTACTATTTGATCCACAATAATTGAGCACAACAAGAGGCAGCAACAACATATTCATCCTCAGCAGTGGATTAGGCCACTGAATTCTATTTTTTAGTTTCCCATGATACAAGACATGAACCAAGAAAATGATCAATACCTGAGGTGCTCTTCGTATCCACAAGAAAACCAATATAATTAGCATCAGCGTACCCCCACTAGATTGAAATTACTACCTTTAGGGTACCAAAGACAATGATCAGTAGTGCCATTCAAATATCTCAGTATCGTCTTGACATAAGTCAAGTGAGATTCCTTAGTGTTTGCCAGAAAACGAGCACAAGTCCCTACACTGAAAACTATGTCAGCTCTGCTAGCAGTAAGATATAAAAGTGAACCAATCATACCCCTATATAATATTTGATCAATAGATGAACGGGGTTAATCTATGTCTAATTTAGTAGTTATTGAAATGGGTGTGTCTATTTCCTTAGATTCATCCATTTTAAACTTTTTAATCAACTCTTTTACATATTTGTGCTGATGGATCATTGTTCCATTTGGGTTTTGTTTGATATGTAAGACTAAGAAAATGCTAAGCTCACTCATCATACTCATTTCAAACTCACTCCCCATTAATTTGGCAAAATCCTTACTTTGTTTGTCAGTGGTTGCCCAAAAAATTATGCCATCAACATATATTTGTAAAATAAGAATATTCTTACCTTTTTCCCTCAAGAGTACAATATTGTAAATTTTACCTTTTTTATAGCCATGTTCAAGTAGGAAGTTTGAAAGTCGTTCATGCGGAATTTACTCATTTATTTGACCGACGAGTAATTGATGCCATGCTCTAGAAGCCTGCTTGAGTCCATAGAGTGCCTTGTCTAATTTGTACACATGTTTTGGACACTCTTTGCTCTCAAACCCTAGAGGTTATTTGACAAACACTTCTTCTTTTATCTAGCCATTCAGGAAGGCACTCTGGTCATCCATCTGACGGTGAGTGAATTCCATGTGTGCAGCAAAATCTAGGAGGAGTCTTTTTGCCTTTAGTCTTGCAACTGGAGCAAAGGTCTCATCATAGTCTATGCCCTCCTTTTGGTTGTAAACTTGGACCACCAGTCTTTTCTTGTTCCTTGTAACTGTTCCATATTCATCAAGCTTGTTTCTGAAGACCTATTTAGTGCCAATTAGTGTTCTGTCCTGGGTCTTGGAGCTAGATGCCAAACTTGACTTCTCTCGAATTGATTGAGATCATCTTGCATTGCGTTTACCCAACCTGCATCCTGCAAAGCCTCCGCAACATTTTTAGGTTCAATAAGAGATAAGAAAGCATCAAAATCACACATATTCTTTAATTGTGATCTAGTTTTAACTCCAGATGTTGGATCAGTAATTATATTCTCAATGGGAGGAGAACTTTAGTACTTGTAAGGTTTCACAACAAACTAATTTTTATTTGATGTTTTCCCCATGTTCTGTTGTTGAGGAACAGGGTCAAGGACATGTCCCATTAGGGGATTGGTTTCAGTCTTCTTTGTTCAGTTCCCCTTTTCAGGTTGCCCTGGATGGAAGAACATGTTCCATCACCTGTTCCTTCTTTTGTTGCATATTTATCTTGAGCTGTGACTTCACTCAATTCTTTTACCAGCTCCATCTCCATGCTCACGTCTCTCAAAAAGAATGTTAGTTTCATCAAAAACTATGTGTGAACTTTTTTCTACACACAAAGTTCTTTTGGTATACACTTTATAAGCTTTGCTATGTGAACAATATCCCAAGAATACTCCCTCATCACTTCTGGGATCAAACTTATCCAGGGAGTCTTTTCCATTATTGTGGACAAAGCACTTGCATCCAAATTTCCTAAGATTGGATATATTTGGTTTTTTCCCTTTAATTAACTCATAGGGAGTCTTCTCTAAAAGAGGCTTAGTCATGCATAAAATAATTATATAACATGCTATATTTATAGCCGCTACCCAGAAGCTATGTGGCAGTTTACAAGAAAGAAGCATAGACCTAGCCATATCTTCAAGAGTCATATTGTTTCTTTCAACTACTCCATTTTGTTGAGGAGTCCTAGGGGTAGAGGAATTATTATTTATGCCATGCCCATCACAAAATTCAGCAAACTTAGCATTTTCAAATTCAGTTCCATGATTAGAGACGGGCACATATGTGCGTCCGCGGAGGCGTAATTCTAGTCACAGAAGCGGCTTGTGGCACAAAAGAGAGGAAAGCTCTGCAGGTGCAGAAGGGATGGTCTTCAGGGGAAAACTCCGCAGAAGTGGAGGTCGCAGATGCGACAATTTGACCCATATGCAGAAATTGCTAGCAGAATCTATACATAATGAGGGTTGGCCATTTTATGACATATTGAGCTATAGACTTCAGAATTTGGCAAATTTTAGACGACTTTTGCCACATGGGTTGTGGTAAGTGTTCTCTACTCAATTTGGTTATATTTCATGAATCCGCATTCCCGAAGGCACCCCTCTCTTTCAAGAGTATTCATGGCATGTCAAGCACTACAAAGGTTCTTCGCTTTGTGTCGAATTAAACCACATGCTCCACCACTTGTGCGGTACCTATCTTCGTTTTTGGTAATTGAATTATGAATTTTAAAGAGATATTGGGGGTGTTTCACTAAAGTTTCATAGAGCGAATTTTTTAGATTTGAACATCGATTTAGAGCCTGAACGAAACTAGTATGGTTGGACTCATAATTGAATGGAACGTCGGATTTTGTGAATTGTTTTGGGTTCTGATGCATGGGCCCAGGTTTGACTTTTGGATTGATTTTGGTATTTTGATTAAATATTCGACCTTTATCGATTGAGTTTATTCCCTTTGGTATTATTTGATGTATATAAGTTGCTTTTGGCTAGTTTTGAGCCATTCGGAGGTCGGTACACGCATGATAGCATTTTTTGGAGCATTGTTTGGCTTGCTCATTATTAGATTTGGATTTTTTGAGGCAAGTTACACTTCAAAACTTAGTATTGAGGGTGTGAAACCCCGAATAATGTGTTATGTGATTGATGTTGAGGTGACTCACACGCTACGTGATAGGTGTATGGGCGTGCACCGTAGATGTTAGGCAGCCGTAATATTTTGTTACATTCTACCGCTGGTTCGCAAGAATAAAAGGTTCCACACATTTCCAGTGATTTCGCTACAGTTTACTAGCGCATACGTAGACTAAGACTACGACATTGAAGAAGCAAGCTCACTTACATTCCAGGAATCAGAGGGTAAGCAATGCCGGGATTTTTTTGAGATTCCTTGGAACTTTGAAATGCTTTGGATAAAGAGAAGGGTTTAGAAATCTGGATTATGGAAGTTGGTTAATCACGCATTATTAGGCATTTAGCCTGATTTAGGTACCTTGGATGCAATTGTTGGTTTTGATGTATTTAATATTTTCTTTCCTCTTTTCTTGTTCTGTCATAATTTGTATAAAAGAACTTGGGGAATTAGTAAAAGGGTGTGACAGGGGTTTTACTTTCTTGCATCAATAAATTGTAGATATCATGCCCTTAGGATATTAATTTTTCTACTAGAAATCCTACCTATAGGGTTTACCGTTTAATTAAGCTACAAGTCCCTAGATACCATGCCTATAAGGTTTAATGTTTAATCATATTGCAAACTATTAGAAATCTGGCCTATAGGACTTTAACGTTTATGCAAATCGATGCATATAGAAATCATGTCTTTAGGGACTGCATACTCATTAGGCCAACTATAGGCCCAATTAAACCATCATTTTTTATCAGTTCAATAACATGTCTTAAAAAATCAAATGTAGATATCATGCCTATAGAATTTATTTGTATCAAACTCCACTAATTCATTTTAAGCAATAAGAGTATGTTAATTGGTCCTTAAATGTCTTAATTTAGTAACATTTTCGAAAGCCTCAATCTTTTAATAAACCCCTTTGGACCAGCATGCTTTTAAGTTCCTCAAATCTGCAACTTTTTCTGAAACAGTATCTTTCTTAACGTTCTGCCTAAATATTTTCCTAGTAAATTTTGGTTTTCCTGAACTCACTTTTTAAAATAGTTCTGCAATTCGCTCTTGTTCTTAAGAAATTCTGCCTTCTTCTCTGAAATTCTTTACAACTATTTCTATGTTTAAGCAGTCTGCCTACCTTTCTTTAACACTCATTTTTTAACATGCTGCAATCTATACTTCTTTTTAAAACTCTTATGCAACTAATTCTTTCTGAAACCAGTGATCTCTAAATCATTCGCTTAGAATACTTTAACTTCGGACAATTAGATACAAGTTGCCTAAAGCGGACATTCTATCTGAATATATGTGTTGAACCAGTCTATTTCATGTTTATGTTTAATTTAATGACCAAATTAGTATGTGCCAAGACATGGTAAACTAAGCGTTGTTTGATTAATGGGGTTAACTTGAGCCTTACTTATTTGCTTTATTCATCCCTATATTTGTTACTTGTTTTTGTATGTCGTAATTAGAATTTTAGCCTTTGAACTCCTTATATGCCTATATCCCTTTCCTTCCCCTTTAGGATTAGAAGTCCTTGATACCCTAGGGCTGATAGGATGTGACAGCTACTAGCATGCAATATGTAAATGAGACTAATTAAATTTAAATACCTTAACGGGGTGGGAAGGGTATAATATGGATATGATGACCGGTGCGTTAATATCATGTGCGACCCCCTCTTTTGAGAAATGATTGCTGGATATTGCATTGATATGATCTATATTTTGTACAAACCTAGGAACCCCTTTACCCTTTCTTGTACATGTCTTCTTTAAATTATGTTTTCTTCAAACAATCCCTTTTCCTAAAAAATTGCATTCCCTTCCTTTCTTTAAGCTTTCAAACTTATTTGTGATCCTTATGTGTAAACTTTACTTGCTTCTTCTATATTCTTAAAGTCACAGTTATAGCATGGCCGGGAACCACACTAGTGGATCTTGAGGGGTGCCTAATACCTTCCCCTCGAGATAACCTCTAAGCCATTACCCGAACTCTGATTTTCCTTTTTCTCAAAATTCTTCATCTCTTTAAAGTATCCTAATGCACTAGAATCATAATGTGGTGATACTCCAAAATTCAATAACCCAATTCTCGCAAGTTGTCCTCCCATAATATCGTATTACCTATTTCCGAACCCTCCCGGCCGTGATACGGAAAGACGGAGCATCGACATTATGGCCCAAAGATACCAAAAATTTCATAAGATATTCATGTCTAAGTCCTCGGAAATAGCATTAAGGCATACAAGAATTTCTATAGGACATGATTTTTTACTTTAGTACGATATATAAAAAGATCAATATTAATTAATTTTTAAAGACTTACACTTTTTCTTTTAATTTTTATTTTATACTTCAAACACATTGTATAATAATGTTCATATAACTTTTAAAATTATATACACAATAATATCGGGTACAATTACAAACGCGTATCCTAAAATTAGTATGAGACAAAAGTAAGCAGAATGATAGTAGACTCAACAAACCCAATATTTCTTTTGCATATGGTATTGCTATAAAAAAATAATTTTTTTCTAGCATAATGAAAATATAAATCTTGTTAAAATGGGGTGAAAAAGGGTGAATTATGGGATAAACAAAGATGAAAACGTCTTGTTCTTTTATACGCACTATCCAAGATTCTTTTTATAGTCTAAAGTCGCTAAATATTAATGTTTACCGTAAAAATGGTAATAACAATTAAATTTAATTTAGTGATTCTAAAAATACGTGATCTATTTTTATGCTAGTTGTTAGAACTTGATGCTATGTGAAAGACATAGAAGCGATATAAGAACACAAGAACGAGATGATAATCAAATTGAAGCGTTGTTGATTAGGGCATCGAGGTCGAATATGATGCTCGGTTATGAGCAATCAAGGGTGGTTGGTGGAGAATAAAAGTAACAAATAAATCAGTGACGGTTCTTTACGATCAATAATAAGCAATAAATGATGAACTTTAAGTAGAACACAATAAATATGCGCAATGAATGAAGTAATAAAATAAAAAGAATATATTATGGAGTAGAGGGAATATTCTTGAGTCTTTTGTATTGTGCAACAGATATTTACAAAGTGACAAGGATTCGCTTTATATAAGAGGGGAATCCAAATACGGTACCAGTATATTTAATACAAAGATATGTGGATTGAACACTTAGCTAATGCTACGATGCTGGCCCAAACTAGCTTGAAAGGTTTTGTCAGCTGTAGCTTCATGCCTTGGGAAGTCCCCACTCTCTTTCTGTAACCATTGGTCGCATAGAGTTTTGAGTTCGAGCATCGATGGCCCACGAGGAATGAAACTTGACCATGATTTTGAGCCTTTGTGACATTATAACGATGGAGAAGTGGACCATTCAATTTTAACGTATATAGATAGTCACCGCATTTCTTAGAGTAGAACGACAAGAAACGACCTTGATAACAATGGCTTTCTGGAGCCTGACTTTTTTTTGGTAGAGGTCCTAAAGAACGGGTACCATCTCGAGACTGGCGATGATGCCAATGGCTTTTTGGTACCTGACTTCTTTTTGGTGGAGGTCCTCTAGATCGGGTACCATCTTGAGACTTGTTTTTTGTGGGGTCTCCGACCCCAAAACATCATATGGCATTTGTCAAATAGACCACACAGCTCCAAAGTGGTCGAGGTGATCCCATCGGCACATCTTCTCAAAGTGATTTTGGCCATAATTTAATCAGCCTATGAGAGAGGCAGATCGTCACCACTTTTTGCATATATAGGGTTCTTCCGCCCTTTCGGAGATTCCATCTTTATAAGAAGATACCTTTTTTTCCTGCATTAGCCCTTTCATAATTTCAGCATTGACGCTGTACACTAGATTGCCATTCCTGGTTTCAGAAAGGTGGTTTCTCCTCCACTTCCCTCTTCTTCTCCCATCGACAATACTACGAGGGATTCCTAAAATCCAGGGTTGCATGCATGAAGTGATCTTGCCTCGGCCGGGGTCGACTATTTCAGAGCTGAGGGAGCTAGGTTAGCAGATATGCATTCAGCCTTCGAGAAAGCACATCGACTTCATTCTGTGTTGAGTTTTTAGCACATGCCTTTTAAGTTTCACACCTTCCTTCCATACTGAGTTTTGTTCTGTAGGCTTTTGACAAGCTTATGTCCGAGCTGCTTCGCCATCAGGCTAGGCTGCAGAAAGGTATGTATGAGAAGAAATCCTTAAGACTTCTTTGTGACGAAAGGGAAGTCTAGTTTGCATACTTACGATATGAGGTGATTCGGAGATCAAATTGTGAGAGCTACATGAAGGAGCGAGTATTTTTTTCCCGAATAAATGTATGTTTCTCCTTCTAGCTCATGAGGCTAATGCTTCATTTATTTCAGTTACGTAAAAAGGCTGAGGGCTTGGAGCGCCTTAAGTATGAGGTTGGCTGGGCCAAGCGCAAGTATGATGAGTTAAAGGCTTAGGCGCATGCCCAGGCTTCGACGGAGAAGAGTGTTCTGGCTAAGGCTTCCGCCCTTGAGGTTCAATTTTCTTATCTCATGATAATAGCTTGGTTCAAACATATTTGATTATAAAGCTTGAGGTTGAGCTCTTAAAGATAAAGGCCAAGGCTGTGGATGCCCGGGCTAAAGCCGTAATGAGCTGAACTAAGGCTGACTAGAAAGTGGCAATCCATTTGAAGGATACTACCGACACTCAAGCTAAGTTGAGAATGATTCTTGGCCGCGAAGATAGGAGCAAAGAATACGCCCGATGTAAGTCTTGGAGAAAAAACCCTGAAGATATCCGCGCTCGGGGATTTGACCTCTCAGAAGAGTTAGCGCAGGTGGGGGCGGATGAGTGTGGTGCTCGGTCATTTCTATTCGATGCCGAGGATAGTGAAGATGAGGCCGACGGGCCATAGCCCCCAGAGGGATGTAGGTTTTTCTTTTCGATCCTGTATATAGTATTTTCGAAGCATGTTTATAAATGGAGCTTGTCTTATTCCACATGTATGCATAAAGAGGAAATATCTCGGTTTTGTTTCTCATGCATTTCCTTTAGCCTTGATTTTAGCCATATGAACTAGTCTTTGAGTCTAGGGAAATCCTTAGTTTCACGATATGTCCTGGAGGCTTATTGGGTTGGCCCGTAAGATGTTACGCATTTTGGCACTTAGGCATATTTAAGTCAACAATATTCGGCTCACTCCCTGAGACGGTCATCGACTCAAGCTTATTTAACCCTCAAGTTCTCTATTTTTTTGGGCCAGCGACAGTGGCTCTTACGCTCCTAGTCGATGTGACCTTTTAGTGTAAGATGGCATTTGAGCTCTTACGATTTTGTTCTTAGGCATATTAAATTAACAGTTTTAGGTTCAGTCTCGGAATCGGGTTTCGACTCGAGCTCATTCGGCCCTCAAGTTTTTGAATTGGAAGCTGGCCCTTAGGCTCTTACGCGTTGGGTCCGTATGACCTTTTATGTATGTGGGTTGGTGACAGTGGTTCTTGTGCCTTAGGTTGTTGGAAACACGTTTCAAATGCAATATACTAAACGTGTGTTCTTTTGTAGGTTTTGATGAATGTCAAACAAAGCAAAAAGCGATATATAGCAGTACTCAAGGACAAGCACAAAATGGATGCATTACAAGAAGCTCAAGACAAAGTTTAGAAATGTTATAATTGAGTCAATATTAATTGTGATCTTGATTCCTCAACTTGGCTCATAACATGGCTTCTCTACTAAAATTATTTTTCCAAAATCATGCATATTTAAATTAAGTGTCAAATGATTTTAAACTATGCATATTTACATTTGCTAAAATGTTTTCCAAGCATGCCTCAAAAATCTGGGCTAAGATAATCGATTATGTACTTATGATAATCGAGTATCTCTAAGCCAAGACTGCATGACAATCGATTGTGAATTAATGATAATCGATTGTGAGTAAGTCAGTTAACATCCGGTTTTTGCAAACTGCATAACAATCGATTGTGTACTTATGATAATCGATTGTTAACTGAGGCAAAGTTTTCAAAACTCATAAAAATCGATTATGAACTAATGGTAATCGATTAGAATGAGAAAAATGTCTCCTAGTGATTTTAAATAAGATGATAATCGATTGTGGCTTTTGATAATCGATTATATATGAGACAGAGAGTTTTGAAATTAATTAATAATCGATTATTCCATTTGATAATCGATTGTTGAAGCTGACCGTTGTCATATATTCTCAATTACCTTAAGGTAATCGATTGTTGATATTTAACAATCGATGTTGTGCTTAAAATCTGGAAAAGATTTTCTGAACGTTGTTAAAATAATCGATTGTTGATTTCCGGACAATCGATGTTTTATGCCAAAAATTGGAAAGGATTTCTTAACGTTATAAATAATCGATTATTGATTTGAAGTAATCGATTGTTGACGTAAAATCAGGGATTGAATTTTTAATCTGATAGGCAAACAATCGATTGTTTAGTCTTGACAATCGATTGTCACTGAGTAATTTCAGCAATCCTTAATTGGCAATTAGACAACGGTAAGACTGAGTTTTTCACCTATAAATACAGCTTCAACTCAGTGTTTTCACAACAACAACATATACACTTTGAGTATTTTCATTGCTAAAAGCTTTCTTACATTGATCATCATTTTCCATTCATCCATAAAGCTTTTTGAAGAGCCATTCTATTGAGCTAAGTTGTTGTGATCTTGAGCGTACTATTTCTACTCATATCTACTCATTAAGGAGTGCTTTGTAAAGTGAGTGTGTTTTGTGTTTGTAAGAGAATTGCGATTCTCGTTTGTTGAGGAACTTGTGATTCCTCGGTTGAAGTCTTTGGGATTGTTATCCCCGAGCAGTTGAAGTCTTTGGGATTGTTATCCCCGAGCAGTTGAAGTCTTTGGGATTGTTATCCCCGAGCAGTTGAAGTCTTTGGGATTGTTATCCCCGAGCAGTTGAAGTCTTTGGGATTGTTATCCCCGAGCAATTGAAGTCTTTGGGATTGGTATCCCCGAGCAATTGAAGTCTTTGGGATTGTGATCCCCGAGCACCTGGGTGAGGCTTGTGTCCTCAGCTGTAACGGTTTGTTAAGCACCCGTAAGCTTGACAAGTTTAGTGGAAATCTCGAGAGAGTCTCTCGGGGACTGGACTAACCACGTTTGTGGCCAACCAGGATACATCATTGTGTAAGTTTATTCTACTGCACTTGTTTTAATTTCTGTAAAGTTTTTAAATTCCGCACTAAAACGCTTAATATTTTTAAAACGCTATTCACCCCCCCCCCTCTAGCGTAAAGCGTATTGTCCAACAATTGGTATCAGAGCCATACTCTCTGAAAGACTTAACCGTTTGAGAGAATCTTTCCATGGCTTCTACTCTAGACTCTTTTGCAGGTATTGATGAAGGACAGTGCCCCACAAGACCTCCTTTGTTTAACGGGACTAATTATTCATATTGGAAAGAAAGGATGCAGATATTCGTCAGATCAAACAGCCCTTACTTGTGGAAGGTGTACACCAAAGGAAATGAGGTTCCTGTCAAAAAGGTGGAAGGAGAATGGGTGCCAAAATCAGAAGAGGAATTCAAC
The DNA here is from genome assembly GCA_034376525.1 of Nicotiana benthamiana. NCBI lineage: Eukaryota > Viridiplantae > Streptophyta > Magnoliopsida > Solanales > Solanaceae > Nicotiana > Nicotiana benthamiana. The sequence continues at coordinate 123,374,889 of CM067338.1, read as the reverse complement.
GCCGAGGATAATCGAATGGTCCAAAATAATTTTAAAGCTATTAATTTATTACTTTGTGCTGTTAATGCTAATGATTACAGGAAATCTCCTGCTGCAAAACAGCGAAAGAAATGTGGGACAAGCTTGAGGTCACTTACGAAGGGACTGACCAGGTAAGAGAAGCTAAAATTGACTTCTTAACTCATGCTTACGAATTGTTCCATATGAAGGAAGGCGAAAAGGTAGACGAGATGTTTGAGCGGTTCTCATCAATAGTGAATGATCTCCACGCGCTCAAGAAGACGTTCACAGACAAAGAACTAGTTCGAAAAATCCTTAGGAGTCTAACACCGGCATGGCGATCAAAGGCCGATGCGATTCAAGAGTCAATTGGAATCACGAACGTCACCATAGACGCTCTTAGAGGTAATCTTAAGACTTATGAATCCACTATTCTTAACCCTGTTATTGATGAACAAAGAAGGCAAAAGATTGCTCTAAAGGCGAGCACAAGTCAATCACCAATTGAAGAGGATGGAGATAGCGAATTCGGACTCATCATCAAAAAGTTCCAAAAATTCATGCGAAAAGAATATGACCGCAAAGGGAAAAAGCAAGGTGAGCAAGTTAAATGTTATGAATGTGGTGAAACAGGGCATATCAAAACAAACTGCCCAAATCTTAAAAAGGAGAAGAAACCCTTCAAGAAGCAACGAGCATACATATCTTGGGGAGGAGATTCCGGAGACGAATCCAGTGAAGAAGAAAATGAAGAAGCGGCAAATCTCTGCCTCATGGCACAGGAAGAAAATCAAAGTGAGGTAAGTCAAATCTCTTCTCAAAATTTTTATACTCTTGATGACATGAGAAATGCCTTTGATGAATTGTATGCTGAATTTCTCAAAGTTACAAAAACCGTCACTAGTTTAAGAGAAAGTGCTTCTCTAAAAGAACAAGATTTTCAAAAACAGTTTTCATTAAAAGAAAAAGAATTAGAAAAATTGGTTTTGGAAAATGAGAAGCTACTAGAACAAAACAAGTTTTATGGGAAAAGAAGTTCTGACAAGCCCGAGAGTTCTACAAAAAATTGTGCTTCTTGTGTAGACCTTAAGAATGAAGTAGGTAGATTAAAAGGCACACTAGATAAATTCAACTCCTCTCATAAAAACTTGAATGTGGTGCTTGATAACTTGAAATCAACCAAGCATGGAATAGGCTTCATAAATGAAGAAGAGGTTGATGCAAAAACCCAACCACCTAGAGCTCAATCTAGGATTAATAACAAAAATGCCTTTCCTAAAACAAACATGCATGCTAGACAAAATATTAGGAGACCTAGACATGACCTTCCGCCTAGCAATCGTCACCATAGACATGATGCATATTTTAGGCACAACAGTGATCATGCTAGAAGATCCCGAAATGTTCAACCTAGAAATGATTATGGTGCTCAAATTAGGAGAAATGAAAATAGAGTAAACAATGTGCATTATTCTAGCTACTATGAGCCTAGACGCATGCATAATCCAAATGTGACATGTCATTATTGTAGACGAATTGGTCATATTGCTCCCGCATGCTTTACTAGACATAGACATGCTACTCAAACATATCATTATAGTATGCATAACCCTCAAGGACCCAAAATGGCATGGGTACCAAAAGAGCATTGATTTGTTTTGCAGGTGTGCTTGAAGGAATCAAGTGTAGTGGATACTCCAAACACTTGACGGGAGACGAATTCAAAATTCCTTAAATTAAAGCACAAAGAAGGAGGAAGAGACGGAAAAGTCGATTTAGGCATTTTTTTCAAAATCGGAAGTATTTTCGAAAAATTTAAAAGACAAAATACAAGGAAGACAAAGGCAAAATTGTGGAAGAAGCTTCTTAAATTGAAGAATGAGCCAAAAGACCAAAATGAACGGAGGATGTTCAAAATCAGGTAATTGGCAAAGTCGAAGGGAAGGTAAGTACCCTAAACCCTCTTAAGAACATCCTAGGACAAAATTCTTAAGAGTTCACGTTTTTCACCCGACTACACTAGTTTCAAAGTTATTATTTCATTTATAGATTACTGACTTGAGCGTCGGAGATGTTTAATTCTATTTTGCAGGTATCCCCCAAAAGGTAAGAGGAAAGTATAAATTGTCTTGATACAAGAAAAATCGATCATAATCGATTATTTATGCTTACAATCGATTATCAGTATCAATAATCGATTATTTGTTGATTCAATTTTTTTTTTGTCATGAAATCTTGTTGAATGTTTACATTGCTTGATAGAATTAAGTCTCATCATTTTAGCATCCCCCTTCCAAACAATCGATTATTTGTTCTGCCAATCGATTATTTGCCAAAATCCAAACTCTCTGTGAGTGAAATAATCGATTACTATATATTGACAATCGATTATCTGTTTTAAACTTATGTTACCGTTTTGGCTCTACAATCGATTCCTGTCAGGTCATAAATATGAAAAACAATCGATTACCAAGTTTGACAATCGACTATCTTTTTCAAATTTTTTTTACCGTTCTGGCGTGTAATCGATGTGTCAAATCATTTTCATTAATGATAATCGATTATTCTATTCAAACAATCGATTATTGAACGGTCAGTGAATTTATTTTTACCGTTTCAGACTTCAAAGCTCTTCAAATCTCTTCAAATCTTTTCAAATAAGTGTAAGATTCATTCCTTCTCTATATATAGGCTGCACATATGCTCTTGTATACTCACTCAAGCCTCCCAAGCATCAAATTATCTTGTTATCTTTGAAAAATCCTAGCACATCTTTTTCAAAAATGTCAAGCCGCAACTCCAAACGTGCTCGTTCCAAACAAGGTGCTTCTTCTTCTCGCCATCCATATCAAGATGGATCGGTTCTATTCTTTGAATCCGATGAAGAGCTCACCCGTTTCTTAACCAAATTTGAGAAACGCCTTATTCTCCCTCCTCGCTTTTCAACAAATGCTCTTGTTGCACCATTCATTCCAGCCGCGAATATGCTAAGAGAGTGCCAACTTTTCAATTTCCTACTCCTTACTCACCCCTACTACAACATTTCTTTAGTTGAAGCTTTTTACTCCAACCTTCACAAAGATGATGAGGGTGAACTCGTTACCAATGTTAACGGCATTTCCATTCTAATTTCTGAAGATAACCTCCACCTCATTGCCGGCATTCCGCATGATGGTGAAGACATCTACCAGTACATAAATGATGCCGGGGGTGATGAATGATGAAATTGTTGTTTTTGATGATGTGAAATTGTTGTTTTTGATTTGTTTTTCCTTGGTTGGTTAGTTGTTGTTCGTTTTATTGTGTTTGGCTCCACCCATGTAATGTTATTTTCCAATAAATAAACTTTTGTTTATTTCATATGTTTTTTTGCATATTCTTCCCTTGTATATATTTTTGCTAATGGCAAAAGGGGGAAGAAACGGGATATCAAGAAGTATGCTATATCACTCTCAACTTCATTCATGCTTAAAGTGAGGGGGAACATGAATTGAGGGGGAACATCAAATTGCATACTTTACACTTGTCTTGGATTATCAAAATAATTATTGCATATATCCCGCTTATGTTTGCCATTATCAAAAAGGGGGAAATTGTTGGAAACACGTTTCAAATGCAATATACTAAACGTGTGTTCTTTTGTAGGTTTTGATGAATGTCAAACAAAGCAAAAAGCGATATATAGCAGTACTCAAGGACAAGCACAAAATGGATGCATTACAAGAAGCTCAAGACAAAGTTTAGAAATGTTATAATTGAGTCAATATTAATTGTGATCTTGATTCCTCAACTTGGCTCATAACATGGCTTCTCTACTAAAATTATTTTTCCAAAATCATGCATATTTAAATTAAGTGTCAAATGATTTTAAACTATGCATATTTACATTTGTTAAAATGTTTTCCAAGCATGCCTCAAAAATCTGGGCTAAGATAATCGATTATGTACTTATGATAATCGAGTATCTCAAAGCCAAGACTGCATGACAATCGATTGTGAATTAATGATAATCGATTGTGAGTAAGTCAGTTAACATCAGGTTTTTGCAAACTGCATAACAATCGATTGTGTACTTATGATAATCGATTGTTAACTGAGGCAAAGTTTTCAAAACTCATAAAAATCGATTATGAACTAATGGTAATCGATTAGAATGAGAAAAATGTCTCCCAGTGATTTTAAATAAGATGATAATCGATTGTGGCTTTTGATAATCGATTATATATGAGACAGGGAGTTTTGAAATTAATTAATAATCGATTATTCCATTTGATAATCGATTGTTGAAGCTGACCGTTGTCATATATTCTCAATTACCTTCAGGTAATCGATTGTTGATATTTAACAATCGATGTTGTGCTTAAAATCTGGAAAAGATTTTCTGAACGTTGTTAAAATAATCGATTGTTGATTTCCGGACAATCGATGTTTTATGCCAAAAATTGGAAAGGATTTCTTAACGTTATAAATAATCGATTATTGATTTGAAGTAATCGATTGTTGACGTAAAATCAGGGATTGAATTTTTAATCTGATAGGCAAACAATCGATTGTTTAGTCTTGACAATCGATTGTCACTGAGTAATTTCAGCAATCCTTAATTGGCAATTAGACAACGGTAAGACTGAGTTTTTCACCTATAAATACAGCTTCAACTCAGTGTTTTCACAACAACAACATATACACTTTGAGTATTTTCATTGCTAAAAGCTTTCTTACATTGATCATCATTTTCCATTCATCCATAAAGCTTTTTGAAGAGCCATTCTATTGAGCTAAGTTGTTGTGATCTTGAGCGTACTATTTCTACTCATATCTACTCATTAAGGAGTGCTTTGTAAAGTGAGTGTGTTTTGTGTTTGTAAGAGAATTGCGATTCTCGTTTGTTGAGGAACTTGTGATTCCTCGGTTGAAGTCTTTGGGATTGTTATCCCCGAGCAGTTGAAGTCTTTGGGATTGTTATCCCCGAGCAGTTGAAGTCTTTGGGATTGTTATCCCCGAGCAGTTGAAGTCTTTGGGATTGTTATCCCCGAGCAGTTGAAGTCTTTGGGATTGTTATCCCCGAGCAATTGAAGTCTTTGGGATTGGTATCCCCGAGCAATTGAAGTCTTTGGGATTGTGATCCCCGAGCACCTGGGTGAGGCTTGTGTCCTCAGCTGTAACGGTTTGCTAAGCACCCGTAAGCTTGACAAGTTTAGTGGAAATCTCGAGAGAGTCTCTCGGGGACTGGACTAACCACGTTTGTGGCCAACCAGGATACATCATTGTGTAAGTTTATTCTACTGCACTTGTTTTAATTTCTGCAAAGTTTTTAAATTCCGCACTAAAACGCTTAATATTTTTAAAACGCTATTCACCCCCCCCCCTCTAGCGTAAAGCGTATTGTCCAACATAGGTCAATGCAACCTTTTATATATGTGCGCTGGCGATAGTGGCACTTACATCTTGGGTCGATGAGACCTTTTTATGTAGGCTTTATTTTCCCCCTGATATAGATTATTTGAAAGAGTGTTTGCCTGACTCTTCGACAGATTAATGAAAAACCTCGATTGTGAGTCGTCATATTGAATTGAATGGACACCTCGGGAGGTTTGGATCGTTGGCTGAGTATCTTAAGGCCAGTTTTAGGAGCTGACATGGTCGAAGCTCTTTTGCCTATGTCGAAGGTAGCATGTTTAACCAGTTATTTTATAAGTATATTCGAAGTAATTCAAGGCCTGTGATTTATAGAGATGATCGAGCGTCCCCGAGTTGCGTTAGTTTGGCATGTACAGCCTTGTGGCCGGAGTAATTTGTGTTTAGCCGGAGCCTTTAAGTCCCAAGTGAAGTAGTTTCGGCATTTATATCGAGGGTATGCCTTTTTGTGGGTGTTACAAGATTGATATATACCCGAAACTTTGAGATCAGGTCTATTCTTTTAGTACGGTTTTACAAGTTTACATGCCTTTGAGGTCTTACAGTTTTGGACACTTGGTACAAGTATGGTTCATGCTTTTCTTGAGGTCTTACAGATATTGTTGTTCCATATATAGGTATTACGAAACCGAGGCAAATCGCACGTGGTCTCACAGCCTCAGGTTTTGGTAAGTTGATGGAGATGGCGACTGACGACAATTCCTGAGTCATCGAGGGTTTCCTAGTTCATGAAACATTACCTGCGAACTTGGTGTTACATCATTGAGGGCTTACGATTTTGGAGTTCCCGACCTAGAGGTCATGTGGTCTTTGAGCCTATGACACCTGTCCCCGAGTGTTCGGGATGTTTTTGGCTTCGGAATTGTTTTTTGATCTCGTTGTTGCCTTACTTAGGGCTTACGAGTCAGGAGCTTCGACCAAGGGGTCATATAGTTTTGAGTTGTTGACGTCGAGTCTTCGAGGTGACTTTTCGTCTTTGGAGCCGATTTTTGAAAAACTAATGAGCTTTCTGGAAATGCAAAATGTTTTTGGGAAGTATTCTTTGATTACTTGGTATATGTATACATGTTTTTACTATTGCGGGATCGGGTTTTCAATGTGGACACGGTTCATTCGAATGTCTGGCCCGGTACATAACATTCCTATCGAGCCCCCGCTTGGTGTAGCTTGGCAACACTCAGTAGGTGACCTTCCCATGGAATAGCCCCTAGTATTTTAGGTTGATTTCAAAAGAAGCCTTGAATAATTTTTGGATCTTCCTTAGGTAGCATATAGATGTTGCCTCGTTAAAAATCTTGATGGTAAAACCCTTCTTGGGATAAAACACGGTTGAAGGAAAAGAGTACAATGCATAATTTTGAAACGTAAGACCTTCGAGCTGGGAAGAGTTTTGATTGTTTCAATCGGATACCTGCATTCTGGTTAGTATAAAATGTAACAAAAAAAAAGGGAGACGGTCATACCTTAGTGCAAACTGTTCTTCAGATCTCGGTGTGATTCAATCATTTAATATGAGGACTCGACACGGTCCTTCATTTCGTTAAGTCAGGCATAGCTGAAAATTTAACTTGTAACAGCCATTTTATTGTTTGCTTAACCTTTGGCACCTTTGGTGGTAGAGGTATTAGCACCGATGTTATGTCATGTACGGCAAATATTTCCTTTTTTGCATGCTGCTCCCCAAAGACAATTTTTATCCCGTCCTTATTTGGGAATTTCATCATTTAATGGAGGGTGGATGGTACTGCTCTCGTGTAGTGTATCCACGGCGTTCCGAGCAAGGCGTTGTATCTTATTTCTCCATCGATGACATGGAACTTGGCATTCTGGGTTGTGCTGGCCATGTTGATCGGGGGGATGATTTCCCCTTTCGTCGTTTCGCTCGCCACGTTGAATCCATTGAGGACTTGAGAGGCGGGCATGATTTGGTTGAGTATTCCGAGCTTCTCTACCACCCTCGACCTGATAATGTTGGTCGAGCTACCAGGATCCAGATGTACACGTTCAATTTGAAATCTATTTATGAGGAAAGAGATTACCAGTGCATCGTTGTAAGGTTGAGAAAGGTATCGATGTCCTTGTCGTTGAATGTGAGAAAATTTTTGGGTATGTAAGCTCGAGTTCGCTTTTCTCTGGTGATAGATATTTTTATTTTTCTCATCTTGGGCTCCTGTGGGGCATCAATGCCTCCCAATATCATGTGCATGACATGTGACTGCTCATTTGTTTCATTCTTCTTGGCCGCCTCTCTTTCTTTAAACTGATTTTTGGATCGGTCACTGAGGAATTCTTAGAGATGACCTTTACTGAGTAATCTGGATACTTCATCGCGGAGTTGGTGGCAATCCTCGGTAATGTGGATGTGTGTGTTGTGAAATTCACGCACTAAGTTATGATTTCTTTGCGAAGGGTCTGATTGCATAGGCGTGGGCCACCTGTGTCGCTAATTTTACTGATGGCGAACACGATGTCTGATATATCAACGTTAACGTTGTATTCCGATAAGCGAGGTGCCTCCATCGTCCCCGTGTACCCGTCGAACCCAGCTTTGTTGACGAGTTCCCGAGGGTTTAGACCTCCGTCCATCCTTCGGTCATAGCAAGGTATGTTGTGCCTCGAGGCATTTCTTCTATCGTCGGTGTATGGCCGATACCTTTATTTGTTTGGAGTTGGCTCCTTTGCCGGAAGTGTATTTGGGTATATCGAGCCCGATGGGGCTCCTAGTTGGTCATCCTCGGCCCTGATCTTTTACTGGTAGTGATTGTGGACGCCTGACTAGGTCACAGCGGGATACTCGACCGGGTTCTGTTTCAGCTGCCTTGAAGCCACCGAACTTCATTCATTCAGGACTTCAGTGAAGGCTTGTACTAACTAGTCATCTGATACTAGTGGTAGTTCCATTTGTTCTATTTGAAAGCGAGATACGAACTCTCGCAACATCTCGTTCTCCCTCTGCTTAATCTTGAAGACATCATATTTCCTTGTTGCTAGTTTGATGGCACCGGCATGTGCCTTTATGAAAGAATATGCCAGCATGGAAAATGAGTCTATGGATTTAGGAGCTAGGTTGTGATACCACATCATGGCCTCTTCGAGAGTGTTTTCCCGAACTTCGTTAGCAAGATAAACTCGATCTCATTGTCCAAAAAGTAGTTGACCTTCATTATGGCAGTGTAGACAGTGACGTGCTCGTTGGGGTCCAAGGTTCCGTTATACTTTGGAAGATCAGGCATTCTGAACTACTTTGAAATGGATTTCGGAGCCACTTCCTCTTGGAACAGCCTTTGTATGAATTTCTTCGAATCCATACCTTTCAAGATCAGGGGTGCACCCAAAATTTGGTCGACCCAAGTGGTGTAGGTCTCGACCTTTTCTTCATTGTCTTCATTCTTTTTCTCGCCCGATTCGATCCTCCTCATGAGATCCTAGAGCATCTTTACGATGGCAGGGTCGGCTGCCGACCCGTTGATGCTTGATCTCTCTCGGACTTGTTTGACTTGGAGTGCCACACCCCGGTGCTACCATTCTGGGAGTTTTCTGGTGACTTTGCAGCTGAGCGATAGCCAGCTGTTGTGCCTGCAACATGTCAAAAATAACATGAAGGGTGACCTCTCGTTGTTCCCAAGCAAAGGTTTTCTGAGCCTCTTGTTTGTCGCATTGGTTCACACTCCTATTAGTGTGGGAGCTTATGTCGATGTGTTGGGCGTCGCGTGAGACTATGTCCGCAAGAATTGGTTCTGGTGCATTTTGAGGGTTTAGTGGTGGTACGCCAACACCTGGAACTTCCACACCGTCCTCTTCGTGGTTCTCAAGGTTGCTATTTGCTGAGTTGGACTTTTTGACATGAAATCAAAGATCTTGGGTAAGAAAAAATGTGAAAGATAACTTGCGTTGTGTAGTAAAACCAGCAAGAAAATAATCACTATTATTTTTAGCCCCACAGTGGATGCCAAACTGTTTACCGTATAAATGGTAATAAAAAATAAAGTTGATTTAAGGGTTCTAGAAGTACGCAATCTATTTTTATGCTAGTTTTTAGGCAATTGATGATATGGCAAAGACTTAGAAGTGAGATAAGAGCACAAGAATGAGATGTTAATCAAAACGAAGCGTTGTCGATCAGGGTCTCGAGCTCACCTATTTGGGGGCCTCGGGGTCTAATCCGATGCTCGGCTGTGAACTATCGAAAGTGGTCGGTGGAGACTAACAATTACAAATAAATCGATGAAGGCTCTTTGTGGCCAATAATAAGCAATAAATGCTGGACTATAAATAGAAGACAATAAATATCAGCAATGAATGAAGTATAGTAAAATTAAGAGAATACGTTAGAGAGCAAAGAGAATCTTCTTGAGTCTTTTGTATTGAGCAACATATATTTACAAAGTGACAAGGATCCTCTTTATTTATTTCCAACACAATATCAATGCATTTATTACAAAGATATGTGAATGAGACACTTAGCTAATGCTACGATATGGGCTCAGACTAGCCTGATATGTTTTGGCGGCTCTAGCTTCACGCCTTGAGAACTCCCCACTCTATCCGTAATCATTGATCCCATACAGTTTCGAGGTCGAGCGTCGATGGCCCTCGATAAATGAACTCGACCGTGATTTCGAACCTTGAAGATATTATAACGATGGAGAATTGGACCCTCCGATTTTACTGTATACAATTAGGCATTGTGCATACAACTTGAGCATTGCAAAGGAATGTTGCAAATAACTTTTGTTTACAAAAATCATTATTATAATACGCCTTCACTATGGTAAAATGCAGGCTTTTGTATCATGGGTGTTTTTACTAAAATCCTTCAAAACAAATATACGCCCTTATTATTTTATCTAGGAACTCCGGGGTGTGTGATCATATAAATACTTGCCTGATTAGTTTGCCTACACTGCTATCCCATTATAAGTTTTAAATATTATTATCAGATATGTTATTAAACCAAATTAAAAGAGGCAAAGTTAATCACTTATACTATGAGTACAAGAAGAATCTATCATATTAACAGTGCATTTAATTATAGCAACCCATCGCATCTTGGCAGTCTAATCCGCCACGTAATACATTGTTTTTTTTCGAATACATAGTTGTCGATTATTTTGCGTACAAAGTAGGGAAAATATTATTGGATTGATACATTGAGCACATAATAATATTGTTTCTAATTTTCTGGTTGATGACTAAACCTTCATCTCACCGTTAATTCTCATATACTCAACAAAGTTTTTGACATAGGAGTCATGAAGATTTTGGTCTCCAAAAATGCCATCAGCTTTTCCTGCTCGAGCTCTAAGCTCTTCCCCATCCTCTGAAACCATTGCTTCTCTTAATGACGTTGCTATGTCATTTCCACTAAATGATCCATCTTCTTCGTTCCTCTTCACTTCAATCGCCACACCTTTTTCTACTAGCAATCTTGCATTCAATCCCTGGTCAAAAACAAAAGGCAACACCACAAGAACATGACCATACCGTAAAGTTTCAATAGTTGATCCCCATCCTCCATGAAAGAGGGATCCTCCAATGGACGGATGTGCAAGAATTTCCTTCTGTGGTGCCCAGCCAATGTGCACCAACCCTCTCCCCTCCGTTGAGGCGCCAAAACCTGATGGCAAAGCATCAATGTCGTTCAATGCCCAACTGGGCCTCTGTAGTATCCAAAAAAAGGGTAGTCCTGAGAGTTTTACTCCGTTTGCTATTTCATATACTTGATTTTTGCTAAGTTTACATTCACTTCCGAAACCCACGAACAAAACCGACCTTGGCTTTTGTTCGTCAAGCCATTTACAGATCTTCTGCCAATTTGGTTGACAATCAAGAGTTCTTTCATCCGCCGGTAATTCTTCCGGTGGTAGCAAACCGATCGGAATCACTGGCTTACCTGCGACTTTGTTATATGTATCCAGGTATTCACCTTCAAATTCCATGCAAGTACGTATAGCCACAGCTCTACATGCCCCTTCTATAAAGGCATCATGTCCCAGTAAAGTTTCGCGCGATTCATTCTCTGCACGTAGGACAGAAATAAGATCAAGAGCTTCATATTTCCGGAAAGCAACCATCGACGGGAAATCCACCCATGGTGGTGGTGATGTCAAGAGTTCATGCAATGGCTTTGATCCATTTTTAACTTGACCGGGCCGGGATCTAGGTTTTGGGGGCCCGAAAAAGACCCGTGAAGAAGCAGTGAAGACACTGAATTTAAGGAGGGGAATGTTAAGTTCACGAGCGATATCAGCCACCCAATCGGGGACAAAATCTGCAATGACCCAATCAGGTTTTTTATCAGCTATGAAGTTTTTGACAGGTTCTTTAAGGAGATTAAAAGCTTGGTATAAATATAACATTTGATCAGCAGAAACGTCTACACTAGCCTCAGCATCAGCAGGCAAAGGGCTCCCGTCGACTGATGGCAGTGGAAATTCTACTAGATTTACTAGTGGTGCTAAGTTGTAAGGAATTTTAGGAAGTCTCTTAATGTTCTTGGGAGTGGAAATGAAAGAGACATTAATTTTTTCTTTGGCTAAGGCTATGGAGAGTTGGAAAAATGGTTGTAGATGACCAAATGCCAACCATGGCACCATTACAACGTTAATACTGTCTTTCTTCATTTTCTTTACTCTCTCTTATTGGTCTATACTGAATAAAACGTTTTGCTCTATATAGTGGACTAATAGTGATATAGTCGGGAGTCAAATGTTTTACATGTTTCTTTTTGAACCAGAATGCTAATCATCCCCAAAAATACTCAATATGGGTGTCAAAGAGTTGCGTACACAGAATTTTTCACAAGCGGTATCATGATTTTATAATATGAATAATAAATAAATTTTTATAATATTTTATTAAAAAAACATAGCTCGAATTATATTAATAAAACATAATTCAATAATATTACAACTCTTCTTGATAAATTTTTAATTTTTGAAATGTGTTGAAAATAACCTCACTAGAAATATACTACATGTACTTTTATCTTTATAAAAGGCAAACTCATAATTAATCTGCCAATATTCTTAATCAGTATCATCGTCGAGAAGAATGAAAGAAAAAATAACAGAACAACTTATGGAAGCGACATCCTTCAGAACTCAACAACAACAACAACAGCAACCTTACCCCTACTTTTAGATAGAGAGACTATTTTCAAATAGAACTCTGACACCACTCCAATTTCGCACCTTGCTCTTGAAGACTCAAACTTGTCACATCCTTAAGAACTCATAGCTTTTAAATAGTTTATGTATTTGGTTATTGACTGATTAGTTTAGGTTTTTATAAAAATAACACCGCACGCAATTACGTAGATTCAAACCCATGATTCAATGTAGACTTTTGGGGGCCCTTAACCAAATGAGCTGCCTGGCGAGTTATTATAAGTGGGACTTTAATAGAAATATAGTTTTGTTTGCTCCATTAATTATATAAAAATAATTAGTAAAATGTTTCTGACACCGCTTCGTCCCCAGTAAATCCGCCCCCGGTCCCAAGTGGAGTTAGTGCTATGTGAGAGGTAGCTATCAAATTGACCAAATACCTCCAAGGTTGAGCTAAAAACAGTACCAAAATAATTAACTTTGTCATATCTTGCAGTGATCTGTCCATTACAAAAGTTTACACATGATACACATGTATTAAGTCATGGTTCTTGCTAGCTACTGCAAAAGGGACATATATAAGACAACAACAATTTATGTGGCTAAAACACATATAATTCTTACTATTATATACTCGTTATTAGTCCTATTTACCCGTCACATTAACCTTTTTCACGTCCTTCAAAAAAGATTAATAATTAAAGTTGTATTTTGATTAGATTTCCTTATTTTTTTTCTTTGATCTCTCAATCTCTTTAAGTTTGTCTTAGCTAAGATTTATTAGCAGGGGAGGCCTGACAAATTTTGTGGCCTAAAACTAAATTTTATATCGGGGCCTTAACTTTTTAATTTCTTGTTATTATTTATTTGAAATCTATTTTTTAGTTTTTTATAGATACAAAGTTATTATTAATTTTCTTATCGTCAATAATTCCTAGTAACAGGTTCTTCACAATTGACAACATAGCTAATCTATTTAATCTTTCTTATGACATTGTTGTTCTTAGGTAAGATTTTATCAATTTTAATTTTGAAAAATTCTGTCCGCAGAAGCTATGGTAATATGAGTAATGAACATTATTGCATAACCAATTTAGGCATTTGGAGGAAATGATATCTTTTTATTTGATTAAGTGTATCAATTAAGCTGTTATATTCCAATTGTACTATTTTTATTAATACTTTTAATTTAGAATATAACAATATCAAATTGTTTATTATGCTTTAAGGAACATTCAAGAATAAGACAATATTTTTTTCAAATTTCCAACATCAATTGATCTTAGTTTTCACCAAATAGAAAACTAAAAATATTTCAGTATGTTTCGAATTGTCAAATCTAAAAATTGCCTTGTTTATTATATATAATAGTAATCAACTCTAAACGACTTTTCAAAAGATTTTGAGATTTGATTATCAACATTCACATCAAATTATTACTTCCTATATATCACACGTTTTTTACCAAATTCAGGTTCGATATTCATTTCAAATGCAAGTTCCTTGGTAGAAATCATAGCAATTGCAAATCCTTTTCTCTATTCTGTTATAGAAAAAAAATTAAACTTTTTCACTTTACATAACTCTTTTTAAACTTATACATAGTCTATTAGGTGTAACAAAAAAATGGTCTTTTCAAATATGAGGTCTAAAGCTGTTGCTTTACTTGCATTATGGAAGGACCACCCTTGTTTATTAGAATAGTAAGGATAAATTTTGGAATTAGTATCTAATTATTTCTTATTTACAAAAAAACTACTTTTAACAAACGTGACAAATAAATAGGACCGGGAGTAGTTTCAAATGAATTATAGCCATATAAATATTATGGCTTCCATAGGATCACGAACTTCAAAAACATTTGTTTCTTTTTTAAATTTTATACACAGTTAAATATATTTACATAAATTACAACAGAGTATGTAGTAAGTATGACAAATATAAGAATTATTATAGTCCTTCCCTATTCATAATGCAAGTATTGAAAATGTGATTATAGAACTCAATTATATTCCAACCAACCACACACACAACAACTAATGCATGCCCACCAACCCCTTTCCAAAAATATTTTTGAAAGAAAAAGGAATGAAGGATCCATATCATAAGCAACATATGCACTAAACGAATATTGACAGACTTGACAAAAGGTGATGGACTCCCCTTTAGTACACTTACCTACTAGCTGCTACCGTACATTATACTAACAATTATCCTTTCGTCTCATATAAATTGAGATATTTTGATTTCACACAGAATTTAAGAAAAAAAATAAGATTTTAAAAATTTGTCGTCCTAAAAGTTTATAAGGTAAAAAGTTTGTGGGACATGATATTTGTGTGGCTATAAAAGCTTCTCATTAAGGGTAAACATATAAAATTAAAGAGTTTAAAGTTGAATTATTTTAAAATTTAAAAATGCGTCATTTATTTTGAAACAGATTAAAATTAAAAGTATCTCATTTTATATGAAACAAAGAGAGTACAAAAGAGGAGATACATATGAGGGAATCTCAAAAGAGGAGTTCGCATGCATCACGGATTAGTACTACATGTATCCTTGCACTTGCTTAATAGATTACCATAAACGGTGGACGTAATTTATCGAGTTCAAGAAAATATATCTGACACAAATATGATTAAATTTGTCAAGAGATGGTAATAGGGCGGGGCGAGGCAGCACTGGATGGGACATATTAAAATAATATTTAAAATTTTTAAAATGGTACGAAGCGCATTACGGGTTTAATGCAAGTTCGATGCGAGGAACATGACGGACTTAATATCCATTCAATGTTATTTTGGTTAAAATAAACTTAAATAATCAACACCCATATCTTATACGTACTTGATATCCATCCGGTGATCCAATATGCCATTGGAGAAGTCTTAAATGATGATCACAAGCAATGGTTTAATAATGGGAGATTTTCATAACGCACTATTTTTTAATTGTAATTAGTTATTTATAGATACTATTTGTTATATTATAAATTATAGATGCTTTTTATGTAGTTATAAGATGTATTTAAGCTATTGTATTTATGAATGCAATAGCAAAAATAGGCATGAATCAGGGAAATCCAGCAAATCAGTTGTTTTATTTGAGTGTATTCGAGTGTATTAATGGAGTAGAATATGTGATTACAGCAGGACAGATTATTGTATTCGACTGTATTCACAGCATGAAATAGGGTTTTAAAGTGTTTTTAAAGGGGACGGTGAATCAATTAACATAATAGACTCCTAATATAACTCAATAAAATCAATTATAACACACAAAATTTATATTTTCAGTTATAGAAAAGATTCTCAACCGAAAAAAATACTCCAAAGACATAGTAATCTTCGGAGAAATAATACATCTAAATGCATAAATTATACTCCATTAATTAAAAAAAATTATGAATACATTCATGGCATATAACGAGACAGTGAATATAGTGGAATACATAAAATAGCGGGATATATTGGAATACAATGAGAAAAAAAGACAGTGAATATAATGAAATACATGTAATATAACGAGATACATTGAATTACAATGAAAAAAAATCTTAGAGCATGATTTAGAACAGTAGAAGAAAGAAAATGATGAATAAGAAATGAAGTTTTTTAGATGAAAATCTGGTGGAGGGAATGGGTCTTGCGTTTCAAATACTTTAAATTTATGATGAGCATCTACATATCTTCTTTAGGGTTATAAACCCAACCGGCACTATCGCATTGTACTGCCTAAGTAGAGCAACGATCTTCTTGTACATATCATGTATGAGCTCTTCTAACTTCTTAGAAACATCATCATTCAAATCAAAGTTGGTAGGAGACTCAATAAAGTCATAATAATCATATAGTAATCCTTCAAAGTCAAGTATTTGGCGCACAAACATCACTTTCTTTCACCGGGGGAGGTTCTTCATGTATGGCCATTGGGTTCTCCATATTCCATTTGTCAAAAATTTCGTTTACTCTTCTTGGTCTTCGAATATTTCGTATGGATTTTGGTTGTTTTATGAAAGGGAAAGAATCGTTGGCTAGACAGAGAAGAGGAAGAGAATCGAAAATTTTAATGGGATTGGAGAAAAAAATGTAATGTATCAAAGTAGAGAAAGAAAGAAAATATTGTAACTGATTAGCATATTTAGTGGCTTAAGGATAAGAGGTAACCAAAATTAAATATTTTGTTATAAACCTTAAAAGTTATTTATAGAATATAATTTATTTAAATAATATTTATTAAAAAAATAAAATATTAACCTTTGCTATAGTAGGTAAAAATTTCTTTAACAAACATAGTTTCCAATGCATGCTAAGTTCTCTAATTAATTACCACTTGTTATGACTGAATCTTATGTTTTAAATATTTGCTGTTGATGTCTTAATTTATACTTTTTCCATGATGGAATATTCTTCATATACCTGTATTTTCAACAAGTTAAAGAGGGGAACCTTTCGCAGTTGAATGGAAATCCAGTTCAACTAGACTTGAATACTCATATTAACTAGTAGTATATCCAAATGGAACAAAACATCAGATGTTTTTTTTTCTTGTTGTTTATTTTGTTTTTTTATCTGACGAAAATTTCTTGTATTTTCCTGTTAAATCTTGTGAACAGTTTTATTACGATCCATTTCTAAAACAGGTCATGATGGTACCGAATAACTTTGTCGGGCAAGCCAAGTGCAGAATATTACAAACAATCATATAGAGTTGTACTCAATTTTAAATAAAATGCACATTTAGCTTGGGTTTAGAACTAAAGCAGTAAATGCGTCGAGTAGTACAGTATTACATAGCCCAAAAGACCAGTCTACTAAAGTATACATGCCAAGACGTGGTGTCACAGTGTAAGGACATCTAGTAGAATAAACACATCTCTACCCTATTATCTCAAATAAAGGAAAGATAGCAAACATACAAAAGAAAACTCCATCCGGCTGCAGAGCGATGTGGAAAGGAAATCAGCTCACTGTATAAGTCTCAACAGCCACTCACTGGCGCGCAGCATGACGGTATCAAGATTAATCAGCCTCAAACCCTATACATTTAAGTATAGAAGCGTAGCATGAGTACATAAATAATATGTACCCAGTAAGTATGTCGTCTAACCTCGGAGAAGTAGAGACGAGAGGTCAACTTGATACCTACTAGGTCCAGATAATCATAATAATGATGTGCAATATACAGCATGACAAATGTAATTAAATAACAACCATCACAGAATTCATGTCATGCTAACAGTCATATTTTCCTTTATCATATTTCCTTCTTTCATTTGTTTAGCAAC
Source organism: Nicotiana benthamiana (assembly GCA_034376525.1). Classification (NCBI taxonomy): domain Eukaryota; kingdom Viridiplantae; phylum Streptophyta; class Magnoliopsida; order Solanales; family Solanaceae; genus Nicotiana; species Nicotiana benthamiana. The sequence continues at coordinate 123,357,078 of CM067338.1, read as the reverse complement.
AAATCATGAAAAGTCTAGGCTCAAGTATAAACATCTAAATCACGCGCAACAACGCCGATGTCGATGGCCTGCTCCAACAAAATATATATTTGTGTATTGTCGAGGGTCGAATGGTCCGTACTATAGATGCATCTATTTCACCGAGGCGATCGGTCCGATCCACAAATATAAAGACAATATCAGAAATGTGCAATAAGCCATCATGTACATACAGGAAAAAATCCTTCCAAGTTCATAAATAAGCATATTTTCATATTTCATTCTCCTATAGTCTCTAGCAAGTCATAAAAGACCATTTATATTGTTCAAACAAGGGGAAAGTTTAAAGTAGGCATGATGTGGGCCCTAAAATATCCAAACATTAATATTATAGTAGCTACACACGGACTCTCGTCACCTAGTACCTACGCAGCCCCACATTTAATATCAATTTATCATTTATTAGTCCTAAAGGGACAATTTCCTCTCACGAGGTTAGAAAGTAGACCCACCTAGCTCCACACCGCACCTCCAAATGCCAAGAACGAGCTCGAAACCTCAAGGCGAAGCGGAAAGCGCATAAACTAGTTAAACAATGTGGGAATTAGTCAATAAGGGCTAACAAGGTTGAATTCTAACTATTTAAATGGTCTCCCGACCTTTCCCGCAAGTTTATAAATTTCCGACGCCGAGCCCACGTGCCCGGATTTCGAGATTTTACGAAGGAAAATATTCTCCAAAACATAATGATTACTAATATGTAAATTTTCGTTCATTACATAGCTAATTAGGTTGTTAAATCATAATTTTATGAAAACCCCAGGTCTAGCTCTAACCCCTGATTTTTATTTGATTACTAGTGTTAAATCTATGAAAGATTCGTGTGTTTAAGCCAAGAGTGAGTGGGGATTACTTACCTCGTGATTTTGGGAAGAAAAGCATTCTTTTGGAACCTTCAAATTGCCGAAATGGTGTGAAAATAAGAGAGAAGGGGCTTGGGTTCATATTTAATGAACCCTTCTGTCCCAAGCGATTTTCACATATGCGGAAAATATTCCGCTTATGCAGTCCTGGGGCTGCTTTTGTGGTTTGAAGGATACTTGAACGAACCTCTTCTGTGGTCATACGTCCGTATAGGCGGGACCGATTCTGCGGTCCCAGAAGCCACACCCGCGATTCCCCTTCCCCTCTCCCTTTTTCGCTTCTGCGTGATATGGACCGTTTTATGCGGTCAAAATGCCGCAAAAGCGGTTTTGACAGAAGCAACAGATGGTGTTTTTCACTAAGTTTCAACTTCGCTCGAACCTAGACCATTTGACGTTCGAGGCTCCCGTGACCTGCCTGAACATACCAAAAAGTCTATAATCACGAGTCGGATCTAGTCGAACCCCCGGAACACCCAAAATAACACAAAATCAAGGAATCGGAACCCAAAACCAAGTGATCAAACTTAATGAACTTCAACTTCTTAATTTCCTTCGAACGGGTCAAAACGCCCTTAGACTACTCAGATCGACCCCAAATTTTAAGGGTAGGTCTTATATGATATTTCGGACTTGTACCAAGTTTTGAAACAAGAATCCGAACCCGATATCTAGGTTTTTAATAAATATTTATATTTTTTAATTCCTTAAAACTTTGTTTTAATAATTTTACATAAAAATTCCGTACGCGAGCTAGGGACCTCCCGGAACTGTCCAATAACAAATCTGGGTCCGTTTCCCAAGAAAGCTGATCGACATCAAACTTAGCCTTTTAAGAAAACCTTAAGGGCATATTTGGTTTTATTTTTACTCAAAACTCTTCTAACTTCTGAATTGATCGCCCCCGCAAGTGGTAATTTAGCAAAGGAAAGCGTGAGAAGTTTTATTTAAGGGAACATAGTTCCAAATAGTAAAACGACTAGTTGGGTCGTTACATTGTCTACCTTTTAAACAAACATTCGTCCTCAAACGGACATAAAAGAAAAGTACCTGGACTGTTGAATATGTGGGAATATTGACTTCGCATGTCCGCCCCAGACTCCCAGGTCGCCTCCTCAACCGGTCGGCCCCTCCGCTGGACCCTTACTGCAGATACCCTCTTGGACCTCAACTGACAGTCATGTCTATCAATAATGGCAGCTGGCTCCTCCGTGTATCCCAAGCTCTCATCTCGCTGAATGGTACTGAAGTCCAATACATGAGAGTAGTCGGCATGATACATGCGAAGCACCGATACATGGAAAACTTGATGGACTCCTAATAAACTGGGAGGTAAAGAAAGCTCATAGGCAACCTCTCCAACTCGCCTCAACACCTCAATGGGGACAATAATTCTTGGGCTCAACTTTCCCTTCTTCCCGAACCTCATAATACCCTTCATTGGCGTGACTTTCAAGAGAACCTTCTCGCCAATCATGAATGATACATCACACGTCTTCTGATCCACGTAGCTCTTCTGCCTGGACCGAGCTGTGCGAAGCCTCTCCTGAATAACCTTTACATTATCCAAGGCATCCTGTACCAAACCAGGCTCAAACAACCATATAGGAGAACGACAATGCCGGACATACAATGCCCTATACGGGGCCATCTCTATGCTGGATTGATAGCTAGTATTATACGCAAACTCCGTTAAAGCCAAAAACTGATCCTAGTGCCCTCCAAAATCAATCACACATGCTCTAAGCATATGCTCTAAAATCTGAACTCACGGCTCTGACTGCCCATTAGTGTGAGGGTGAAATGTTGTGCTAAGATTTACGTTGGTACCCAAACCTCTATGGACGGCTCATCAAAAGTGAGATGTGAACTGAGGGCCTTTTTCTGATATGATGGAGACAAATACACCATGCAACCAGACTATCTCCGGAATATAAATCTGAGCATACCTCTCCTCTATGTAAGTAGTCGCCACTGGAATGAAGTGGACCGACTTGGTCAACGTATCCACAATAACCCACACTGAATCAACCTTCCGCAAAATCTGCGGCAACCCAACCACGAAGTCCATAGCCATTTCCATTCAAATTAGGCATCTGCTGGAGTAGGCAACCTGGCCTCTGGTTCTCATACTTGACATGTTGGCAATTCAAACATCTAGACACATACTCAATAATGTCCTTCTTCATCCTCCGCCACTAGTAATGCTGTCTCAAGTCATAATACATCTTTGTGGCACCCGGATGAATGGAGTAGCTCGAACTGTGGGCCTCCTCTAGAATCCTCCTCTGCAAGCCATCCACATCAAGAACATATACATGGTCCTGAAGCTGTAATACTCCATCCTTGCTGATAGTCACCTATTTGGCACCTCCCTGAAGTACCGTCTCTTTGAGGGCTGTCAAATGCGGATCCTCTAACTGTCGGGCCTTAGCCTTCCCTATGAACGAAGACTGAGCAACCACGCTTGCTAGAACCTAGTTGGGCTCTAAAATATCCAACCTCACAAGTCTGTTAGCCAAGGAATGAATTTCCAAAGCCAATGGTCTCTCCGCAGCAGGAATAAATGCCAAACTGTCCATGTTCTCTGCCTTTCTACTCAAGGCATCTGCGACCACATTCACCTTACCTGAGTGATAAAGAATGGTAACATCATAATCTTTTAGTAAATCAAGCCACCCGCGCTGCCTCAAATTAAGGTCCCTCTACTTGAACAGGTGCTGCAAACTGCGATGATCGGTGTAAAAAACCCTATATAAATACTACCTCCATATCTTCAGAGCATGAACTATCGCCACCAACAATAGATCATGCACTGGGTAGTTCTTATGAATTTTTAGCTAACGTGAAGCATACGCAGTAACTCGTCCCTCATGCATCAATACACATCCCAAGGGAACGCGAGAGGCGTCGCAATATAAAATATACATCCATAAACCAAAAGGCAATACAAGAATCGATGCAGTATTCAACACCGTCTTGAGCTTCATAAAGCTCTCCTCGCACTCATCGAACGAACAAAATGGGACACTGTTCTAGGTAAATCTAGTCAAGGGCAAAGAAATAGAAGAAAAGACCTACACAAACCAACAGTAGTAACCTACTAACCCAGGAAGCTCTTGATCACGGTCACTAAAGTAGGTTGTGGCCAACTCTGAACTGCCTCAATCTTCAAAGGATCCACTTTAATACCCTCTCATGACAATATGCCCCAAGAATGCCAGTGACTCTAGCCAGAACTTGCACTTGGGTAACTTAACATATAGCCTCTGCTCCCACAAAGTCTGAAGCACTGCTCTCAAATGCAGCTCGTGCACCCCCGGGCTATGCGAATATATCAAGATGTCGTCAATTAAGATGATAACATAAGAATCAATAAAATGCCGGAACACATTGTTCATCAGGTCCATGAACACCGCTGGAGCATTCGTTAATCCAAAGGACATTACTGAAAACTCGTAGTGCCCATATCTAGTCCTCAATGCAGTGGTGTCTTCGACGTAAGCCAAATAAGCCAAAGACCCTTTCTCCACCATGCGCTGAGCCTTAAGAAAAGAAATAACCCTGCTAGGGGTATCAACTATGAAACCCTTCCACTCCAATGTCGGCAATCATAGCATCACTAGCGAAATAGTCTTGTCATGACAATCAAGGATGTCGTGATATGGGAATAAGAAGTCCATACCCAGGATGACCTCAAAATCACTCATATCAAGCAACAGAAGATTTTCTCTAGTATTGTAATCTCAGAAAGTGACCACACAAGACCGGTAGATCTGATCCACAACCACAGAATCACCCACAGGAATGGGCGCATGAACAGGAACACCCAAAGGCTTATGAGAGATAACGAGAAAATGAGCAAATATAGAGGACACATATGAATAAGTAGATCTCGGATCCAAAAATACTAAATCGTCCCTACCGCTAACTGAAATGATACCTCTGATGACGACATCTTAGGCCAATGCATCTGGCCTAGCCGGGAGAGAATAAAAGCTAGCTGGAGCACCACCTGCCTGGCCTCTGCTCGACTGAGAAGCATTTGGCTGACCTCTCCCTGTCTGACCTCCACCTCTATGACGACCCCTACCGGTCTTCCTTCATCTCAAGGTGGCTGGGTTATCGGTGCTGGGGCCGCTAGCTGCTGCCCTTACTGTATAGCATTGCCTCGAAGCCTGGGCAGTACCTCCTCATATTGCATGGGTCTCCGCACTCAGAGCAATATGGTGCGGTGTCCTGCTACCAAGATGGCTAGCTCTGAAAGTTGGAAGACCCACAAGAAGAAGACTAAATAGCCGGTGGGTTGTATGAACTCTCGGCATAGCATTGAGATAAGAACCGAAAGAATCTGGAGGAACCTAATACCCACTTGAAGAACCCTAAACAGTAGGTGGGAGATAAGAACTCTCTGGCATGGCAGAGAAATAAGAGTGCGCTGGATCACCCCGAGAAGGTAGTGGTGCTGGAGATGGGGGCCTACTGGGTTGACCCCTCATGGAGTGGGCTTTACCCCTAGCTGTGACGCCTCTAAACTCTCCGGAGAATATGTCCCTCTTCTCTCGCTGCAGCTTCTCAAAACCTCACTGACTGTAACCCTTGATCCTACGAGCAATCTCAAGTGTAAGCTGATAACCTTTACCAATCTCCACTTCTCTAGCCATAGTGTTCCGGATAGTAGGATGTAACCCTGCTACAAACTATTCCACCCTCTATTCCTTTGTGGGGAGCATCAATAAGTGAATGGAGAGAGACAACTCAGAGAATCTCGCCTCATAGTTGGTCACAGACATCTGACCTTGCTGTAGCTACTAAAACTGATGATGCAGCCCCTCTCTCTCTCAGAGGGTGGAATACACCGATCAAGAAATAGCTGGGTGAACTGACGAGGAGAACTAACTGGCCTACCAAGAACATAGGACTACCACAATCTGCGAGCCCTACCCTCCAACTGAAACGTGGTGAAGTCGACTCCATGTGACTCTAATATCGTCATGTTGTGCAGTGTGTCCTTGCACCTCTCAGTAAAATCCTGTTCATCCTCATGACTCTCACCCCCGAACACTGGAGGGCGAAGCATAGTCCACCTATCTAGAAGCTTCTGGGGATTACCTCCCATATCATGCATGGCCTGGGGTGCAATAGCAGCAACTAGCTGAACAACATCTGCGAGTAGTGCACCCACTGTATGATATACGAAGGCTCTACCACCTGGAGCCTGAGTAGTAGTGGTCTGTGCTCCCCCTCCTACCTCTGAGGTGGCTGGCTCCACTGGAAATAAAGTAGCCTGAGTCATAGAATCCATGAACCGAAGCATACAGCCCATAACCTCATGAAAATCCCGGTTCGGTCATGAAGTCATCCAGGGTAAACTTAGCTGCAGGTATGTCACCCTGCTCCTCAATAATAGGTTCTGCTGGTGGAATACTGGAATGGATCTGGGACGCCCTCGTGCCCTACCGCGAGCTTGTGCTCTCCTGCGGCCTCTACCTCTGCCTCTGGAAACAGGGGGAGCAGCCCCTCCAGGGTCTAGAACGTCAGCAGTACGAGTCCTCACCATATATGAGAGAAGAGAAACGGAAATTTAGTACACTAACCACTGCACGATAGGAAGTGAACAGAGATTAGTTTTTCCTATAACCCTATAGCCTCTCGAAGATAAATACATACGTCTCCGTACTGATCCACAAGACTCTATTAGTTTGCCCATAACACTATAGACCTACGTGAACCTAGTGCTCTGATACCATGATGTCACGATCCATTTCCAAAATAAGGCAATGATGGCAAACAACAACCTTGCCGGGCCAGCCAAGTGCGAAATATTACTAACCATCATATAGAGTCATACTCCATTTTCAATGAAATACCCATTTATCTTGTGTTCAAACTAAAGTAGTAAATGCGGCGAGTAGTACAATATTACATAACCCAAAAGACCAGTCTAATAAAGTGTACATGCCAAGACCTGGTGTCACAGCGTAAGGGTGTCTAGTAGAATAAACACATCTCTACACTACTGTCTGAAATAAGGGAGATACTGCAAAAATACAAAAGAAGACATCATCCGGCTGTCGAGCGATGTGGAATGGGAAGTAGCTCACCGTAGAAGTCTCTTCAGTCACTCACTGGCGCGCACCCTGACGGTACCCAGATGTTTCAGCCTTGTACATTTAAGTACATAAGTGTACCACGAGTACATAAACAATATGTACCTAGTAATTATCCTGTCTAACCTCGGAGAAGTAGAGATGAGAGGTCGACTTGATACCTACTTGGTCCAGGTAATATTATAATAATGATGTGTAATATACAGCATGAATAATGTTAATAAATAATAGTTACCATAAAAGTCTTATCATGCTTACATTCATATTTAGAAACAAATCATGAAAAGCCTAGGCTCAAGTATAAACATATAAATCATGCGCAATAACGCCGAGGTCGACGACCCGCTCCCACAAAATATAAGTTTGTGCACTGCTGAGGGTCGAAAGGCCCGTACCATAGATGCATCTATTTCACCGAGGCGATCGGCTTGATCCAGAAATGTCAAGACAATATCATGAATCCGTAATAAAGCATCAGGTATATACAGGGAAAAATCCTTCCAAGTTCATAAATAAGCATATGTTCATCTTTCAATCTCCTCTAGTCTCTACCGAGTCATAAAAGACCATTTATATAGTTCAAACAAGGGGAAAATTCAAAGTAGGCATGATATGGGTCCTAAACTACCCAAATATTAACATTATAGTAGCTTCTCACGGACTCTCACCATCTAGTACGTACGCAGACCCCGTATTTAATAGCAATATATTATTTATTAGTCCTAAAGGAACACTTTCCTCTCACGAGGTTAGAAAGGAGACTCACCTCGCTCCACACCACACCTCCAAATTCTAAGAACGAGCTTGAAACCTCAAGGCGAAGCCAAAGGCGCAAAAACTAGTTATACAGTGTGAGAATTAGTCAATAAGGGCATACAAGGTTGAATTCTAACTATTTAAATGGTCTCCCGACCTTTCCCGCAAGTTTCCAAATTTTTATTCTGGGCACACGTGCCCAGATTCCGAGATTTTTTGAATGAAAATATTCCCTAAAACTTAAAGATTACTAATATGTAAATTTTAGTTCATTACATATCTAATTAGGTGGTTAAACCATAAATTTATCAAAACCCTAGGTCTAGCTCTAACCATTGATTTTCATTAGATTACTTGTGTTAAATGTATGCAAGATTCATGTGTTTAAGCCAAGAGTGAGTGAAGATTACTTACCTCGTAATTTTAGGAAGAAAATCTCTCTTTTGGAAACTTCAAAATTGCCTAAATGAGGTGAAAATGAGAGAGACGGGGCTTGGGTTCGTATATAATGAACCCTTCTGTCCCAGCGATTTTCGCATATTAGGACAAAATTCCTCTTAAGCGGTGACTGATTATGCGGTCATGGGGCCGCTTTTGCGGTTTGAAGGATACCTGAGCGAACCGCTTCTTCAGTCATAAGTCCGCATAAACAGGACAACTTCTGCGGTCCCAGAAGCCACACTCGCGATTCCCCTTCCCCTCTCCCTTTTTTTTCTTCCGCATGATATTGATCGCTTATGTGATCTTCACTTCTGCGGTCTAAATGCCACATAAGATGTTTTGACATAAGCAACAGAAGGTGTTTTTCTCTAAGTTTCAACTTAGCTCGAACCTCGACCATTTGATGCTCGGGGCTCCCGTGCCCGCCTAAACATACAGACAAGTTTGAAATCACGAGGTGGACCTAGTCGAACACTCGGAACACCCAAAACAATAGTAAATCAAGAAATCACACCCCGAAACCAAGTGATCAAACTTAATGAACATCAAGTTCTTACTTTCCTTCCAACGTATCAAAACGCCCTTAGACTAGTCGGATTAACCCCAAATTTTACGGGTATGTCTTATATGATATTTCGGACTTGTACCAAGTTTCGAAACAAGAATCCGAATCCGATACCTAAGTTTTTAATAAATATTTAGATTTCTTTAATACCTTAAAACTTCGATTTAACAATTTTACATAAAAATTTCGTATTCGTGCTAGGGACCTCAGAATTCGATTTCGAGCAAACGTCCAGGTCCTTTTTCTTCCCACAGACCTCCTGGCACAATCCAATCATGAATCTAGGTTCGATTTTTTAGAAAGTTGACCGAAGTCAAACTTGGCCTTTTAAGAAGATCTGAAGGGAATACTTTGTTTTATTTTCACTCAAAACGCTTCTAACTTCCGAACTGATCACCCCCGCAAGTCATAATTTAGATAAGAAAAGTGTGGGAAGTTTTATTTAAGGAAACGAGATTCCAAATAGTAATATGACCAGTCGGGTCGTCACAAGTTTCTTCCAGGTTTGAAATCAATGTCACTTGTTATTTATGCTAATTAATGCCTCTTTTAGATTACCCTAGTAAATAACTTCTAACTCATCCTTTTTTGGCAAATTACTTGTGAGATAGTTTCTGAAAAAAATTAGAGAACAAAGAAAAAAAAAATTAAGTGGGGTGGAACGGAGAGGGTCCCAGTAGGGCGGGGTGGGATGGGTCAGAACTTGAAAAAATAGCTATGTGGGGGCAAGGCGAGGCAGGTTGAAATTTTTGTCGGTTTTGTAAAACCCGCCCGCCCCTTTTCCATCCTTAAATGTGTGAAAGAATGTGTAACATATAATTTCAAAAGCACAATAAATTTTGTGATACGACTTCAAAAATTGAACAAATCAAATTTAACTCTTGAATCTATCTTTAACTACAACATTAATAAATGAATGTTGTACTGTGCTTGTTAGAGGTGTTCATAAATTATGTAAAACAATACTACACAATCAAAATCTATCAAACCAAATCAAAAAAAGGAAAATCTAGCGATACCAAATTTAATTAGATTTTCTTTTAGGATAATAATTTTAAAATTCAGATGGAATAAAATGTATAAAAAAGAAAGAAAAATAGTATGACAATTGGAAAATCATCGTCACTACAAATATCCTACAATCTTAAAGATAATTTAAAAAATATTAAGCGATTGGTTGAAAACCCATCATATATTTGTCAAACATTGAGATCCACGCGTATGCAAGGTGATGGCCATATCATTTTAAACTTGTCTAACGGGCCGGCCGGTTCGGTCTGGGCTAATTTTTTTTTATCCGTCCAGGTTCAGGGCCGGGCCGGGCCGGGTTGCACAGTAACGGGTTCGTAGCTAGCTGGGTTAGTTCGGGTAAAAATTGAACCATACGGGTTATGGGTTGAGGGGGCCGGGTCGGGCCGGGTTTAGTATTTTTTCATTTTTATTTTTGGAATTATGTATAGTATAACTATTAAGTTATATTAATACTTTGTAATAATTGGATGAATACAAGTAAGAAGGAAAAATTGCACTTATTGCAAGTGCTACTTTATTTCTTAATTTCAAATTGAAAAAGTAGAAAATGAAATGTTTACATTTTTTCTAACAAGTAAACTAGTAAAGTAGTAATTTCAAATGTTTTGCATCGCCCTAGCAAGTTCATCATAATCAATATGAACCGATTGACCTTCTTCTGGCGTGTTAAATTTTGATGGGTTTCCATGGGTTAATATATCTCCATGTTCCTCGTCTTCTGGGCTATCAACATCTTCCTTTCCTTGATTTCTTCAATCCGATCTAATCCAATCTCTGAAACATACTAAAACTTCCAAAGCATTGCTTCCCAATGAGTCGCCGGTGTCTCCAAGTTGTTGTCTTGCTTGACTAAATGCACTCTTCGATGCAATAGTAGAAATTGGTACATTCAGCACGTCCCGAGCCATAGCGAAAAGTACATGAAATTGCTTTTCCTTTTCATGCCACCATCCCAACGGTGAAAATTCCTTTGTGCGAGGCTCCTTTTGCTTCTACAAGTAGAATTGAAGTTCATCAATATTCCTGCTACTGGTTTGAGTATTAAAAAATGTAGAAAAAATATTAAAACTATCAAGGCCTTCTTCATCATCCACAGTAGCAGAACTGCTACATTGTATAGCGGGATTAACATTGCCAGAAGCACGAGCGGTATTATCACATTCATTTTCATAATAACTATATAGTTGTTATAAATATTCAGTTAGCTTGTTCATAGAATCATATAAATTTGGGGTTTTAGATTCTCCAATATCCATGTAAGTATATAAAGCATTCATTAATTGGTGACAATCAGACATTTTAATAGAAGGATTTAAAACTGCACTAATTAAGTAAATCGGAGCATCAATACAATGTGCATTAGCAACTTCAGTTATTGAAAATCTATGTTTGTAGCAACATTTTAAAAATATATATGTACAATTCCATCTAGTAACAATTTCTTCTGGCATGAATCTTGGTGTAAGGTTATACTAGATACACTTAGTCTTAAATTTTTTTATTCTAGATTGTCTATTATTTACTTGAATAACACCAACTGCTCTTCTAACATGAGTAATCTCAATCTGAAAATAAATCAAGGCCACTTTTAACAATTAAATTATAAACATGATATGCACACCTAAAATGAAAAATATCGTCAAGAGGTGGTTGCAAATGCAATTTTAAAATTGAAATTGCGGTATTATTGTTTGAAGCATTATCAAAAGACATACACAAAACTTTTTGGTTTAGATTATAAAATTCAACAACTTCAACAATAGTACTACTTGTAAACGTAGCAGTCTGATCTTCATCATATTTAAAAGCGATAATACGTTTTTGTATACAAGTATTATCATCTATCCAATGGCATGTGATTGTCAAATAATCATTTCCATTAACAGCATGGCCAATATAAGAAGTTAGACATAAACAAATAATGTATGTATGTTTGATATTGTCCATGAAGTCTAAAGATATCTGCTCTACAACTACTTCTAGGGATACCTTTAAATAAATGATTATAAATTCTTTGAATATACATAATAAGATACGATGAAGAAGCAAAAGAAAAAGGTAGACAACCCAAAGCAATCATTTTTGCTTATTCCTCACGATCTCTCATTTTATCATATTTTACTAGACCTCCAGTAGTAGGGTTAATAGTTGTTTGACTTCCATCCTCATTATTGCCCCATTCTATGGGATGGTCAGATCTCATATGTCTACTAAGTGTCACAGTTCTCCCTAAATTTCCTCCGGTCAAATGTTTAAAAGTTACGTTACAAAGTTTGCACTTAACTCTATTAGTACATTCTATTATTTCAAAATATTTCAATACCGGACTTATTCTTTTACGATTAGTAGTCGGAGCCACTGGTGGTCTACCCCTTGTAGCACTAGCAACTCCAACTCCAACACTACCAACATTTCCACTAGTAGGTGTAGGTGGTATCTCATCTTCTATTCCAATTTCATTATCTTCTATTCCAAAATCTTCTTGTAATTGTTCATAATCTATCTCTACATTGTCATTAAGCGATGATTGAGAAACATGTTATTGGGTCATTACTATTACTACCGTAAGCTACAGGACTACCTCTTTTTTTACTTCCACCCCTACCATTAACTTTTCTACACGCTCTTTTAGCAGCACTAAACATACTGTAAAAATTAAAGTATAAGCTAAAATTAAATATGCAATTAAAATATTAAATAAGAGAAAGAGTTGGAGGGAGTTCACCGAATTCGATAATAAATTGAGTACTTGATTATGCAATTCCGGTGTTACCACGAACAAACATAAACCAAATTTATTAACTTTGAACTTCAAACTTTTAATTTCAATTTCCAAATGACAATTTTTGGTAAATTATACTCAAGAAAAGAGAGCCAAATAAAAATTATAAAATTAGAATATGAAATCTTGCAAATTGAAGGGGAGAGAGAATTTGAGAATTGAGATTGAGATAAGAATTTTAAGTGAAGAGATGAAGAAGAGAGGGAGGGTATTTATAGATTTTAAGGAGAGTTAATATTGTAAATTAATGAATACAAGAAAATAAACAAAAAATGGCCAATTTTGCAAAGAAATCCAATGGCCAATGGATATGAAGCAATTTTGACAGTTGCCAATGGCTTGTGGGGCCCACAAAGTCAGAAAATTTTTAAAAAAATTTACCGTTGTACCGAGACGGTTTAACCGGTACGGTCCACTGTTCATCCATACCGGGCCGGTTCGGTCCGGTTACAACATAATAAAAACCAAATGGACCAACCCCCCCCACGAACCCGACCCACCCGACCCCTTAGTAACCGGGCCGGTCTGATCCCGGTTTACACCGGTCCGGTACGTCCGAAACCGGTTCGACCCGGCATGCTAGACATGTATATGTCATTCAAGAGCATGTTTGGCTTAACTTCTTGGAGGCGAGAACTATTTTTGTCTATCAAAAAAGTACTTTTCAAAAACTTTAAATTGTTTCGCCAAGAGGAGAAATACTTTTGACTAGCAGAAGAAGCAGTTTTTATGCTTTTGGAAAAAAGCAGAAAATTATAGCTTCTTCCAAGAAGTAGAAGCAGAAGTAGAAAATTAATTTATTCAAGACAAAACACTCTTCATCATAAGTTTTGTATTGTCTAAATTATTCTTTACTGATTTAAGTTTTTTCTTTTCATTTCTATTTCTAGTTTTAAGCATTCTTTTAATATTAAAGATATCATATACATGAATCATATTTGTGATGAACCAAACATTCATTATTTGTTTTAAATTAAATTTTGTGTATCAGACATCTTGAAAACACATTTAGAGTTGTCTCGATTTACTGCGTAGTCCGGGTACATAGCTGGATGGCTGAAATATGAAATTCTGAAAAAATACTAAGTTTTGACTTTAACATAAATAAATTTTATTTTGGTCAATATATTGGGTAAACAATACTGGATCCATGATTGGACGGTCCGGGAGGGTTCGTAGGAATATATGGAACTTGGGCGTATGCCTGGAATCGAAATCAGAGGTCCCAAGCCCGAGAAATAAATTTTTAAGAAACACTATTTTCTGAATATGTTTAAGGAAATTGAAATGAAATCTGATTAGGAAACAATGGTATCAGACCTGTATTTTGCTTCCGGTGCCCGGTGCAGGTCCTATATATGGTTTAAGTCCTTTTTGTTAAGTTTGGTGGAAAACGAATGTAAGTTGATGTGATTCGGACGTCAAATGAAAAGTTTGATATTTTAAGAAGTTTTGAAATAATTATAAATTTTGAGGTTTAATTCGATGTATATGATGTTCTTATGGCAATTTTTGATTGCCCGATAAGTCTGTACGATATTTTTGAAGTTGTGTGTATACTTGGTTTGGAGCCCCGAGGGCTCGAGTGAGTTTTGGATAGGCCAAGGGTGCATTTTAACTTAGACAAATAGCTGGTGTATTGCTGATATGCAATGAAAATCCAGTCTCGCAACTGCAAAAGCTGGACTGGTCAGGCCTAATCGCAAATACAAAGGAGGGCCAGTCGCAAATACGGCGTATTTATCGCAATTTGAAAGTTTGATAATTTCAAAGGGTTCGCAAATGTGAACCCTATTTTGAATTTCCCACATCTGCAGAGGTCAGAGTTCGCAATTGTGTATCTCTATTAACAATTCCCATATCCGATACTTGTATTTTTTAATAATTAGCCAATTTTAAACCATTTTTAACATTTTTTCAAAACACAAACTCTTCTGGGCGATTTTTCAAGAACAATTCTTCTTCCAAATCGATTGTAAGTTAGTTTTTACTCATTTCCTTCAATCATAACATCTTTTAATATGATTTGAACTTAAAATCAAGGATTTTCATTGGGGAATTGGGTGTTTTAGGTAGAACATAGGTTTTTCAAATATTGGGGATTTGGAAATCGATTTGAGATTCGATTTCAAAACAAATGATTTATTTGGATTTGTGGGGAAGTGAGTAATTGGGTTTTGGTTCTAACCTCAGATTTTGACGATGTGGGCCCGGGGGCGATTTTTTAGTTTTTGGGAAAACCTTTGGAAACTTATTTTCATGCATTGGGGTTGATTCATTTTGCATTAATTGATGTAATTAAGTAATTTGTGACATGATTCGAGCGTATTTGGTGGTGAAATCAAGGGGTAAAGCTATAACTGAATCGTGAATTGTGTTCGTGTCTATGAGGTAAGTGTTTGGTCTAATCTTAGGTTGAGGGATTATGACTCGAGTCCTATATGCTACGTGATTATTTTTAGTACAATGTATAGGTATGGTGACGAGTACCTATCCATTGGTGTCTAGCATGACCGTGTGTATTACAATGTGATTTTTAAGATTTGATTGAATAATCTATTCTTTAAAAGTGATTTCAGTTTGTTGTGAGAAGTCAAAGAAGTAATTCTGACTCTTTAACATCTAGGAGCAATCGCTCAAGTTATGTTATAAATTGTGAAAGTAAGTGTGATGATTAAACCCTTTAGAGTATTGGCTCAAGTAGTGAAGTGATTGTGAAATAAAAGTTAAAAGAAAAAGAGTTATTAAAGTGTTCCTTTGTTGGGATATTTTTTCTTTATTGGTAATCTCCCTTGCTGGGATGTTGATATTTTTGATCTTGTTCCCTTGCCGGGATTTCTATTAAAATTTTTTATTCCCTCGCCCCATTGTTTGCGATTGTTGTTTGGGTAAGGAAGTGTGATAAAGCATGAAAGGTGATGTCGTGTATTATTGTTTTGTGAGGAAAGAATATAAAGCACGAAGGGTGATGCCGTGTATGATTGTGAAGAAAGAGTGTAAAGCACGAAAGGTGATGTCATGCTGCATTATGTACCGTTCTGTGCCTATTATACTGATTTCATGGCGAGGAAAGATTGTAAAGCACGAAGGGTGATTCCGTGACACACAATGTACCATTCTGTGCCTATTGTATTAATTTCTATGGTGAGGATGAAGTAACAACATGAAGGGTGATGCCGTGCACTTGTCCTTGATTTCCCTGATTCTTGTTGATAATTAATTACATCGTCCCTAACATCTATTTACTGATTTTCGTTTATTATTTGATTTTATTTTGAGATTATAGATTAATTTACCCTATTTACGTTGGGATTATTGTTTGGGTGAGGAAGAGCGTAAAACACAAAGGGTGATGCCGTGTATTATTTTTGTGAGAGAGAGTAAAAGCACGAAGGATGGTGCCATGCACTTATTTGATTTTGTAATTTTTTTGATAACTGTGTTGCGGTTTCTCTATACCAAATTGTTGGTTCCCTGCTGATACTTATTATACTACATAGCATGATTTCCCCTTCCCATTTTCAATTGAACTATGGTGATCCTCATACTTATGTGTTGCCCTTCTGTTACTATTCAATGTTTCCCCAGCATCATGTTTTTTTCCTCTCATACTTGACTGCATATGACTATTTCATTCCGAACTTCATTTCTGATGTATATAGTTAAATTGCACATGCTTATTTTGGTAGTTTGGATAGAGGGGTTGCTCTGATGGAAAGCAACCCCCACTTCCAACTGAGAGGTTGTGCGTTCGAGTCTCCCCAAGAGCAAGGTGGGAAGGTTCTTGGAGGGAAGGATGCCGGGGGTCTATTTGGAAACAGCCGCTCTACCCAAGGGTAGGGGTAAGGACTGCGTACACACTACCCTCCCCAGACCTCACTAAGTGGGGTTATACTGGGTTTTGGTTGTTATTGTTGTTGGTCCTAGCCTCTTCACTATTTCGCCGAGGTTAGGCTAGGCACTTACCAGGACATAGTGTCGGTTGTGCTGGTACTAAACTCTACACTATTTTGTGTAGATCCAAGTGTTGTAGACTTCGGACCGCAGTGGAATTGCTGATTCCTGCTCATTAGGCGAGCCGAGGTAGTCCTGTAAGGGTCCAGGCCTTGGATAAGTTTCACCAAGCTCTTCACTACTACTTTCAGTGGTGCATCTTCTGAGGATCCCCAAGATTATCTAGACAGATGTCATGAGATTCATAAGAACATGGGGATCATGGAGACTAATAGGGTCAATTTTGCTACATTTTGCTAGTCTCGATTTGCGAAGACCCGTTGGAGATACTATTGTTTGGCTAGACAAGTTAGTCATCAGCTTTGACTTAAGAACAGTTCACACAGATATTTTTGGAGAAGTTTCTCCCCATCTCTCAGAGAAAGGTCTATCGGAGACAGTCTGAGTATCTCCTGTATGATTCTATGATTTTTAAGTAAGAGATTAGATTCGTCGACTTCGCTCATCATGATTTTATCATACTTCCCACAATGAGACAGGGTTAGGAGATTCATTGAGGGACTCGTCCATCCCTATTAGTTAGCTAGAGGTAGAGGTAGAGATGCTAATGGTGGAGGTAAAGGTATCAAAGGCAGAGGTGCATGTATTATTATGGTTTGTAGTAGAAAAGCTTTGATTTTATTTTGCACCATATTTGGTCATGCCTAGTGATTCTTTAAGTTCCCACGTTTATGTGTCTACGCCAGTAGATGATTCTAGTGTGGTTGATTACGTCCATTGTTCATGTATAGTGGTCATTGGAGGTCTTGAGACTCGTGTAGATTTACATCTTCTAGACATGGTTGATTTTGATGTCCTATTGGGGATGGCACTTACGAGCACTTGGAAAATTGCATAAATGGTCGGGTATACACGTTCAAGCTACCCGACCTTGTCACGACCACAACTCGTCACTACTCGATCACATAATCATAGCAGTTAGTTCATAGGTTGGGGGAGGCAATCAGAATCCCACTACTTGCACACCTAAGCAGGTAGTGTAGTGACTACAGACGCCGAGGGAACATCCAGCCCAGACGCTTGCACCAGCCCAGGAGTTCTTGATATCAGTTATGCCGGATGATGAGCAGCGTCGTCTCGAGAGGCTTGGTAGACTCCAGTCTCTATCATTCACTGGTGATGAGGGCTTGGATGCCCAAGGTTTTTCTGAACAAATGTCAATAGATGCTCCTTAAAGCAAGGTTTCTCTAGTCTAGCGGTATGGCATTTAACAACTTTCAGTTCTCGGGGGCTCCCTTCACTTGGTGGGAGGATTTTGAGAGGCGTAGGCATGTTGGTGCAGCACCCCTTTCTTGGAAGCAATTCTCCTCTCTCTTTTTGGAGAAGTATGTTCTGCAGTCTCGCAGAGAGGAGCTGCGTAGATAGTTTG
Source organism: Nicotiana benthamiana (assembly GCA_034376525.1). NCBI lineage: Eukaryota > Viridiplantae > Streptophyta > Magnoliopsida > Solanales > Solanaceae > Nicotiana > Nicotiana benthamiana. The sequence goes on along the minus strand of CM067338.1, from coordinate 123,339,107 downwards.
AGTGGCTGAAGCAGGGGGATATGACCGTGTCTCAGTAGGAGAGAATGTTTTCTGAGTTGGCTCGTCATGCCATCTGGATGGTTTCGACAAATCGTGAGAGGATCAAGAGATTTGTATATGGCCTCAACTATCAGGGTTCTTCTGGGCCGAATGTATATACTAGTAACTCTGGTGCGAGGGGTTCCCTTCAGTTACCTTCTCCAGCACCTGGGAGTTTCTTTGAGTACGGAGAGTTTGGGCATATGTGGAGGTAGTGTCCTCGTCATGTTGCTAGCTCATCTCAATAACGTGGTTAGCCCTCAATTTCTCCTCCAGTTTCTTCAGCACCCGCCCAGTCAGCTAGGAGCGGAGTTCAGGCAGGCAGGGGTCGCCCCAGAGGGGGAGGTAGATCAGGCGGTGCCAGAATTGTTTCTATGCTATTCCACGCAGGCCAAATGTTATTGCATCAGATGCTAATCATTACAGGTATTGTTTCAGTCTGCCACAAAGATGCCTTTGTATTATTTGATCCCCATCCCACCTATTTATATGTTTCCTCATATTTTGATCATTATTTGGGTACGCTCTGGGAGTCTCTTACCTTACCTATTCATTTATCTACACTAGTGGGCGATACTGTTATTTTAGACCATGTGTACCGGTCATGTGTAGTGACTATTGGAGGTCTCGATACCCGAGTGGATCTATTACTATTGAGCATAGTTGATTTTGATGTCATTTTGGGCATGTATTGGTTATCTCTGTGTCGTACTATTCTAAACTATCATGCTAAGACAGTCACTTTGGTTATGCCGGGTGTACCGCGGATCGAGTGGCATGGTGTGACTAATTATGTTCCTAGTAGAGTGATATCTTTCATGAAGGCCCAGCGTATGGTTAGGAAGGGTTTCCTTTCATATATAACATTTGTGAGGGACATTGGAGCTGAGAATCCTAGTATTGATTATGTTTCATCATGAGGGATTTTCCCGATGTGTTTCCTGCAGACCTGTCGGGCATGACAGGACATGGATATTGATTTTGGTTTGACCTGCTGCCGGGCACTCAGCCCTTTTCCATTCCGCCTTATCGTATGGCACCATCGGAGTTGAAAGAATTGAAGGAGCAGCTTCAGGAACTCCTAAATAAGGGGTTCATTCAGCCTAGTGTGTCACATTGCGATGCACAGATTCTAGTTATGAAGAAGAATGATGGCACAATGAGAATGTGCATCGATTATAAGAAATTGAACTAGGTAACAATTAAGAAGAAGTATCCTTTGCCTCGTATTGATGATTTATTTGAACAACTTAAGGGAGCGAGGGTGTTCTCCAAGATTGATCTCCGTGCAGTTTACTTCCAGTTGAAGATCAGGGATTCAGATATTCATAAGACTCCTTTCAGGACTAGCTATGGTTAGTATGAGTTTCTTGTTAGTCTTTCAGGCTGACCAATGCACCGACATTGTTCATGCATTTGATGAACACTGTATATCGACATTGTTAGGATTCGTTTGTTGTAATATTCATTGATGATATTCTTGTGTACTTGCGTAGTCAGGAGGAGCACAGGGGGCATTTGAGGGTTGTATGGCACAAGTTGAAAGAAGAGAAGCTTTATGCAAAATTCTCGAAGTGTAAGTTTTGGCTCAGTTTCGTGACTTTCTTGGGACACATGGTGTCTAGCGAGGGAATTAGGGTTGATTCGAAGAAGATAGAGGCGGCTTAGAGTTGGCCTAGACCATCCTCAGCCACAGAGATTCGTAGCTTTCTTGTGTTGTCAGGCTATTATCGCCAGTTTTTTCAGGGATTTTCATCTATGAGATCGCCCTTGACAAGTTGAGTTAGAAGAGTATTTTATTTGTATGGTCGGACGAGAGTGGGAATAGCTTCCATAAGCTCAGGACAAGCTAGACCACAACTCCAGTATTGGTTTTTCCATCAGCTTCAGGTTTGTGAACTGTGTATTGTGATGCTTCGACAGTTGGGATATATTGTATATTGATGCAGGAGGGTAGAGCTGTTGTTTATGCTTCTCGTTAGTTGAAGCCCCATGAGAAAACTGTTGAAACACGTTCTCAAGTCGCTAAAACTAAACGTGTGTTCATTTCTGTAGGTTTTCATAAATGACAAACCGACGTGCATGGAACATCGACATATGCCAAAGTCCAAGAACATGAGAAACAAAGAGCAAGATCAAAAATATCAAACAAAGTTATAAATGAGTCACTTTATAGTGTGATCTTGATCCGACAACTTATTTTAGTCTTGGCTTCTCTCGTAAAATCATTTTCATGCGTCATTAAGTTAAACCAAAATGATTTTTAAACATTTTCATTTTAGCCAAAATGATTTTCAAACATGTTTTTCAAAACTGGGCATAAATAATCGATTATGTATTTCGTATAATCGATTATGTTAAGGCAGTGTATAACCGGATTTTCAAAACAACAAAATAATCGATTATGTCTCTTCTAATAATCGATTATGTTGAGGCAGTGTATAACCGGATTTTCAAAGCAACGAAATAATCGATTATGTCTCTTCTAATAATCGATTATGTTGAGGCAGTGTATAACCGGATTTTTCAATACAGCAAAATAATCGATTATGTCTTTTAGGTAATCAATTATATTAAGACCGTTGCCAAAGTATTTTTAAAACGCTGAAATATAATCGATTATACACAAAGCTATAATCGATTATGCTTGCACAGAATCTGTTTCCGATCTTTTAATGTTAACTGATAATCGATTATGTAACTTGAATAATCGATTATTATGCTTAAAATCCGCAGAAGATTTTTGAACGATCTGCAGATAATCGATTTTGCAGATCATATAATCGATTATGCAAGCACAAAATCGGCAATTAGTTATTGGCAATTAAGCAACGGTCTTGGTGACTTTGAGCACTATAAATACACCTCAAAATCACTCTTTTAAGTACAACAACTGATTATATTCTTGCTTAAGCTTACATACTCTCATAGCAATCATTTTATATTCATTTCATATCTTTTTGAGAGCCAAACTCTTGACTAAGTTGTTGTGTTCTTGAGCGTATTATTTTTACTTATATCTACTCTATAAAGAGAGTCTTGTCTTGAGTGCTAAGTGTTTGTACACACTTGAAGGGATAGTCTAACCCCTTGTTGTAAGAAGGAAAGGTAGTTCCTTGGTTTGAAGTCTTGAGGTGCGGTATCCTCGAGCAGGTTGAAGTCTTGTAGAGTGTATATCTACGAGCAAGTGTAACGGTTTATTAGGCACCCGTAAGCTTAACGAAGTTAGTGCAAAACTAGAGAGAGTCTCTCGGGGACTGGACTAACCACACGTTGTGGTGAACCAGGATAAATTTGGTGTGTTCTCTCCTTACTTCTTTATTTACCGCACTTATTTTACTCCTGCAATTTTAATTCTGCAAATTTACATTGTTTTTTATTATAACGCTATTCACCCCCCCTCTAGCGTTAAGCGTATATTCTAACAATTGGTATCAGAGCCTAACTCTCTGAAAGACTTAACAGTTTGAGAGAAACAATCCATGGCTTCTACTCGTAACATTAATGCAGGACTAGGTGAAGGACAATGCTTCACAAGGCCACCACTCTTTGATGGCGCAAATTATACTTACTGGAAGGAGAGGATGAGGATTTTTATTCAATCAAACAAATTCCAATTGTGGAAAATCATAAAGAATGGAGAACAACTTCCAACTAAAAAGGTTGGAGATGAACTCGTCCCGAAGTCGGAAGACGAATACGATATGGACGATATCAGAAAGGTGGAATATAATGCAAAGGCCATCAACATGCTATTTTGTGCTGTGAATCCCGATGACTATTGGAAAATCTCATGTTGCACCACGGCTAAGAAAATGTGGGATAAATATGAGATCACCTACGAAGGTACGGACCAGGTAAGAGAAGCTAAAATTGATTTTCTAACCCATGAATATGAACTTTTTCATATGAAGGAAATCGAGAAGATAGATGATATGTTCGAGCGATTTTCAGAAATCGTTAATGATATTCATGCTCTTAAGAAGACTTTCATGGATAGGGAACTTGTTCGTAAAATTCTTCGAAGTCTCACTCCGGAATGGCGCTCCAAAGCTGACGCTATTCAAGAGTCAATCGGCTTTACAAATGTCACAATCGACGGGCTTAGAGGTAATCTCAAAACCTATGAATCTACTATTCTTAACCCTCCTTTGGATGATCAAAGGAAACGAAGAATCGCCCTTAAAGCAAGCACGGCTCAACCTCAAAATGATGAGGATTCAAGCGACGACGATAACGAGTTCGGACTCGTTATTAAGAAATTTCACAAGTTCATGCAAAAGAAGTATGAACGAAAAGGTAAGAAACAAGGAGACCAATTGAAGTGCTATGGATGCGGAGAAATCGAGCATATCAAATCAAATTGTCCAAATATCAAAAAGGAGAAAAAACCATTCAAGAAACAAAGAGCATACATCTCTTGGGGAGGCGACTCCGGAGACGAATCAAGTGATGGAGAAGGAAACGAGACCGCAAACTTGTGTTTTATGGCACACGAAGAAACTCAAAATGAGGTATGTACTTCTTCTAAGAACTATTTCACTTTAGAAGAAATGCAAGATGCATTTGATGAGTTGTATAAAGAGTTTATTAGCGCTTCTAAATCTATAAAAGATTTAAGAAAACAATTTTCTTCAAAAGAAAAGGATTTTGAAAAACTTACTCTTGAAAATGAGAAATTAATAGAGGAAAACAAGTTTTATGGCAAGAGAAGCGCCGATAAACCCGAAAGCTCAAATAAGGATTGTACTTCTTGCAAATCTCTAAAGGAAGAAGTAGAAAGTCTTAGAAGCACTTTGCACAAATTCAATTCTTCACACAAAAATCTCAATGAAGTGCTTGTAAATTTGAAATCAACTAAGCACGGTATAGGCTTTAAACACGAGCCAAAAGAAAAAGTTGAGTCCATTCCTAACCCACCTAAGACTCAACTTAGAACAAATGCTAGAAGAAATAGTGGCATGTATAGACCACCTAGACAAGATTTTCAAAAACCACATCAAAACTATATTCCTAACAATAGAGTAAATACTAGAAGAAATATTGGCATGAATAGACCACCTAGACAAGATTTTCGAAAACTACATCAAAACTATATTCCTAAAAATAGAGTGAATAAATTTAGACCTCTAAATTATTATCATTATTGCAATAAAATTGGACATATTGCTCCCGCATGCTTCACTAGACATAGACATTTCACTGCAGGACAATCACACCAATATGTTGCACCTAACGCACAAGGACCCAAAATGGCTTGGGTACCAAAATCTCATTAATTTGTTTTGTAGGTGTGTTTGAAGGGATCAAGTGTACTTTGGTACCTTGATAGTGGATGCTCCAAACATATGACCGGGGATGCATCAGAATTCCTTCAACTAAAACCCACGGAAGGAGGAAATGTTATTTTTGGAGACAATAACAAAGGAAAGATTATCGGCATTGGATCGTTCGGTAAGGACGAATCCTCCTTCATTAAGCATATTTTGCTAGTTAAAGGTCATAAACATAATCTCTTGAGCATAAGTCAATTATGTGACAAGGGAAATCTTGTATTGTTTGACTCCGAAGAATGTTTAGTTATCCGTCGTAGTGATTTTTTTAAAATTATTCTTCGTGGTATTAGAATGGATAATATCTATATGGTTGATCTTGAAAATTCTTCATCAAGTTATGTGAATTGTCTTTTGAGTAAAGAAGACGACATGTGGTTATGGCATCGTAGAGTAGCTCATGTAAATATGAATCTTTTAAACAAACTAGTTTCACAAGATTTAGTAATTGGTCTCCCAAACATAAAATTTGAGTAAGATTCTACTTGTGATTCATGTCAAAAAGGGAAACAAACAAAAGCCTCTTTTAAATCCAAAAATGTTGTTTCAACCACTAGACCTTTACAACTTCTTCACATGGATCTTTTTGGACCATCTCGTGTTGAAAGTCTTGGTGGAAATCTTTATGCTTTTGTAATTGTTGATGACTACTCTAGATTCACATGGACGTCATTTCTTGCTCATAAAAGTGATGCCTTTCATGCTTTTAAAATTTTTCTTAAACGTGTTCAAAATGAAAAGAACACAACCATCACTTCCATAAGAAGTGATCATGGGGGAGAGTTCGATCACAATCTCTTCGCGGATTTTTGTGACGAACACGGTATTGAACATACCTTTTCGTCTCCACGTACACCACAACAAAATGGAGTGGTGGAACGTAAAAATCGATGTCTCGAAGAGATGGCTAGAACCATGCTCGATGAGGCTATGATTTCCAAAAAGTTTTGGGCGGATGCCGTGAGTACCGCAAGCTATGTTTTAAACAGAGCTGCCATAAGACCGATACTCATAAAAACTCCCTATGAACTCTATAAGGGAAGGAAACCAAAGCTTTCCCATCTTAGAGTCTTCGGTTGTAAATGTTTTATTCACAACAACGCAAAAGATAATTTGGGAAAATTTGACGCGAAATCTGATGAAGGAATTTTTCTTGGTTACTTATCGCGTAGCAAAGCATATAGAGTTTTAGAGTTTTCAATAATCGAACCAAAACTGTTGAGGAATCTCCTCATGTAGTATTTTGTGAAAATGATGCTCGCTTGGCGAGAAAGGATTCTTGTGTTGATCTTGCAGATGCTTTAAAGAAGATCAATCTTCAAGACGAGGTACAAAAGGAGGATCCAAAGAAAGTTCAAGATGAAGTCATGGAACAACCTCCGGAAGAAGTACCACCACAAGAAGAAGAATCGATGATGCCTAAGGCTTGGAGGACGTCTAAAGACCATCCTCTTGACAAGGTAATTGGCAACATCGAGAAAGGGGTAAGTACACGAAATCTTCATAAAGACACCGTAGGACATATGGCTTTTGTTTCACAAATAGAACCTAAAACCATTTCAGAAGCAATAGGGGATGAGCATTGGACCTTGGCAATGCAAGAGGAGCTTAACCAATTCAAACATAATGATGTTTGGGAATTGGTGCCAAGACCCGATAATCACACCATAATTGGTACGAAATGGGTTTTTCGGAATAAATTAGATGAAAATGGTATAATGACTAGAAACAAAGCTAGGCTAGTAGCTAAGGGATATAATCAAGAAGAAGGCATTGATTATGAAGAAACCTATGCACCCGTTGCACGCCTAGAAGCCATTCGTTTATTACTTGATTTTTCATCATCTATGAATTTCAAATTATTTCAAATGGATGTCAAAAGTTCCTTCCTCAATGGGTTTATTCAAGAGGAAGTGTATGTTGACCAACCCCCGGGCTTTGAAGATTTTACATCTCCCGACCATGTCTTCAAGCTTAAGAAAGCTTTATATGGTCTTAAACAAGCTCCTCGAGCTTGGTATGAACGTCTAAGTAAATTTCTTTTAGACAATGAGTTTGAAAGGGGGAAAGTTGACAATACACTGTTTATCAAAAATAAAAACAAAGACATTCTATTAGTTCAAATTTATGTCGATGATATTATTTTTGGCAATGATTTTTTATGCGAGGAATTTTCTAAGTTAATGACTAGCGAATTCGAAATGTCAACGATGGGTGAGCTAAACTTCTTCTTGGGGCTGCAAGTGAAACAAATGAAAGAGGGAACATTCATTTGCCAATCCAAATATTGCAAGGAGTTGCTAAATCGTTTTGAAATGAGCAACGCCAAAGCAATGGCCACCCCAATGAGTACATCCGACCATCTTGACAAAGATGAGAAAGGTAAGGAAGTAGACACCAAGAAGTATCGAGGTATGATTGGATCTCTTCTCTATCTTACTACTAGTAGACCGGACATCATGTTTAGCGTGTGTTTATGCGCTCGATATCAATCATGTCGAAGGAGTCACACTTAACTGCGGTAAAACGGATTATGAAGTATCTTGTTGGAACAATAAATGTGGGACTATGGTATCCCAAAGATTCTTCATGCCAACTTGTTGGCTACTCCCATTCCGATTTTGCGGGTTGCAAATTTGACCGCAAGAGCACTAGTGGCACTTGCCATTTGCTCGGTAGCTCCTTAGTTTCTTGGTTTAGCGAGAAACAAGTTAGTGTTGCGTTATCCACAACCGAGGCTGAATATATAGCCGCGGGGAGTTGTTGTGCTCAAATCCTTTGGATGAAGCAACAACTCTCGGATTATGGTCTTAGTATTGATCATGTTCCTCTTCGATGTGACAATACTAGCGCCATAAGCTTGACGAAGAATCCAATTCTTCTCTCAAGAACGAAACACATAGAAATTAGACATCACGTTCTCAAGGGCGATGTCGAAATTGAATTTGTTGAAACCAAAAATCAATTGGCCGACATCTTCACAAAGCCATTAGAGAAAGAGTCCTTTTTCCGCGTTCGTAGGGAACTCGGAATTCTTGACTCCACGATGATCTAATTCATGCATTGCATTTGTTTTAAATAATTACTAACTTGAGCGTCGGAGGCGCCTCATTCTTTTTTGCAGGTATCTCCCCAAAGACAGGGGGAATTTTCAGGCACTGGTAACATATAATCGATTATTGACTAAGCACAATCGATTATTTCTAACATCTCGGTTTGCAGGAATTTGGCAATTCAGTATTACATGTTTTATAATAATCGATTAATTAGTACTGCATAATCGATTATCTTTTATCATCTCGGCTTTTCGTCACTTCACTGGACTGAAATAATCGATTATCATATTAACCAAAATCGATTATTCCCCGTGCCCGGATCCTCATAATACTTACTGTCTTCAAATAATCGATTATCTCCTATCGCATAATCGATTTTTTTCTCTGACTACAATTCAAATAATCGATTATTCAGCCTCGATAATCGATTACCAACGGTCAGTATTCAAATTTTATTACCGTTCATGACCGTTTGGCTTCATAAATCTGAAGCTTTTTGCTTCATAAATGCCTCACTTCTCCAATTCTATAAATAGATGTTTTCATCCTTCAAATTTCTCACTTCATACTTCACTCTTAGCTTCAAACAATCTTCCAAAGCTCTATTTCTTGCTTTCTCATATATGTTTAATATTTTTTAATGAAAGTTCATTATTTTTGCTAATGTCAAAAAGGGGAAGAATAAGGGCTATGCACACTAATACATAATTGGCATAAATTGAGGGGGAACTTATACTTATATTATGCATATCCCGATATTGGTTTGCCATTATCAAAAAGGGGGAAATTGTTGAAACACGTTCTCAAGTGGCTAAAACTAAACGTGTGTTCATTTCTATAGGTTTTGATAAATGACAAACCGACGCGCATGGAACATCGACATATGCCAAAGTCCAAGAACATGAGAAACAAAGAGCAAGATCAAAAATATCAAACAAAGTTATAAATGAGTCACTTTATAGTGTGATCTTGATCCGAAAACTTATTTTAGTCTTGGCTTCTCTCGTAAAATCATTTCATGCATCATTAAGTTAAACCAAAATGATTTTCAAACATTTTCATTTTAGCCAAAATGATTTTCAAACATGTTTTTCAAAACTGGGCAAAAATAATCGATTATGTATTTCGTATAATCGATTATGTTAAGGTAGTGTATAACCGGATTTTCAAAACAACAAAATAATCGATTATGTCTCTTCTAATAATCGATTATGTTGAGGCAGTGTATATACGGATTTTCAAAGCAACGAAATAATCGATTATGTCTCTTCTAATAATCGATTATGTTGAGGCAGTGTATAACCGGATTTTTCAATACAGCAAAATAATCGATTATGTCTTTTAGGTAATCGATTATGTTAAGACCGTTGCCAAAGTATTTTTAAAACGCTGAAATATAATCGATTATACACAAGGCTGTAATCGATTATGCTTGCACAGAATCTGTTTCCGACTTTTTAACGTTAACTGATAATCGATTATGTAACTTGAATAATCGATTATTATGCTTAAAATCCGCAGATGATTTTTGAACGATCTGCAGATAATCGATTATGCAGATCATATAATTGATTATGCAAGCACAAAATCAGCAATTAGTGATTGGTAATTAAGCAACGGTCTGGTGACTTTGAGCACTATAAATACACCTCAAAATCACTCTTTTAAGTTCAACAACTGATTATATTCTTGCTTAAGCTTACATACTCTCATAGCAATCATTTTATATTCATTTCACAGCTTTTTGAGAGCCAAACTCTTGACTAAGTTGTTGTGTTCTTGAGCGTATTGTTTTTACTCATATCTACTCTATAAAGAGAGTCTTGTCTTGAGTGCTAAGTGTTTGTACACACTTGAAGGGATAGTCTAATCCCTTGTTGTAAGAAGGAAAGGTAGTTCCTTGGTTTGAAGTCTTGAGGTGCGGTATCCTCAAGCGGGTTGAAGTCTTGTAGAGTGTATATCTACGAGCAAGTGTAACGATTTGTTAGGCACCCGTATGCTTAACGAAGTTAGGGTAAAACTCGAGAGAGTCTCTCGGGGACTGGACTAACCACACGTTGTGGTGAACCAGGATAAATTTGGTGTGTTCTCTCCTTACTTCTTTATTTACCGCACTTATTTTATTTACCCCCCCTCTAGCGTTAAGCGTATATTCTAACAACAACTACCCTTTTCATGATTTGGAGTTGTCTGCTATAGTTCATGCATTGATGATTTGGAGGCATTGCTTATATGACGTATCTTGTGAGGTATTCACCGATCATCATAGTCTACAACATTTGTTCAAGTAAAAGGATCTTAATTTTAGGCAGCGGAGATGGTAGGAGTTGCGTAAGGATTATGACATCACCATTTTGTACTATACGGGAAAGGCCAATGTGGTAGTCGATGCTTTGAGCCAAAAGGCAGTGAGTATGGGGAGTTTGGCATATATTCTAGTTGGGGAGATATCCCTTGTAGTTGATGTCCAGGCCTTGGCCAATCGGTTTATAAGGTTGGATATCTCGGAGTCCAGTCGGGTATTGACGTGTGTGGTTTATCGATCTTGCTTATATGATCGTATCAGAGAGCGCCAGTATGATGATCCACATTTGCTTGTCCTTAGGGACAAAGTTGAGCATGATAATGCCAGAGATATGACCATCAGTGATGATGGGGTGTTGAGGATGCAGGGCCGAATTTGTGTGCCCAATGTGGATGGACTTCGGGAGTTGATCTTAGAATAGTCCCATAGTTCCCGGTATTCTATTTATACAGAGGCGCGAAGTTTTTTAAAAATTTGCGGCAGCATTATTTGTGGCGTACAATGAAGAAGGATATTGTGGCATATGTGGTGCGGTATTTGAATTGTCAGCAGGTTAAGTATGACCATCAAAGTCCTGGTGGTTTATTTCAGAGGATCAAGCTTCCCGCGTGGAAGTGGGAGAACATCACTATGGACTTCGTTACTGGACTTCCGTTGACTCGAAAAATGTTCGATACAGTGTGGGTTATTGTTGATAGGCTGACCAAGTCATCGTATTTCGTTCTCGTGGCAGTCTCTTAGTCATCTTAGAGGTTAGCTGTTATCTATATTGGGGAGATTGTTGGCCTTCACGGTGTGCCGGTATCTAAATTTTTGGATTGAGGCAAGACGTTTACCTCGCGTTTATAGGGAGCATTTCAGTGAGAGTTAGGCACCCAGGTTGAGGTGAGTAAATCATTTCATCCTCAGACGGACGGACAGTCCGAGCGTCTATTAAGATATTGGAGGATATGCTCCGAGTTTGTGTTATTGACTACAGGTTCATGAGATAAGTTTTTGCCATATCAGAGTTTTCCTACAACAACAACTACCAGGCGAGTATCCAGATGGTTCCTTTTGAGGCTTTATATGGTAGGCAGTGTCAATCTTCGATTGGATGGTTTGAGCCGGGAGAAGCTCGGTTGTTGGATAAAGATTTGGTTCAGGAGGCCTTGGACAAGGTCAAGATCATTCAGGATAGGTTTCGTACAGATCAGTCGATGCAAAAGACATATGCAGATCGTAAGATTTGAGATGTAGCTTTCATGGTTGGTGAGCTGGTATTGCTCCAAGTGTCGCTAGTGAAGGGCATGATGAGATTTGGGAAGAAAGGCAAGCTTAGACTTAGATTTATTGTTTCGTTCGAGATTACTGAATGTCTGGGAGAGGTGGCTTATAGACTTGCATTGTCGCCTACCTTATCAGTCGTGCATCCAATTTTTCATGTATCCAGTTGGATATGGATTTGCCCACGTGTTAGATTTCAGCAATGTCTAGTTTGACAAGGAATTGCCTTATGAGGAGGAGCCGGTAGCTCTTCTAGAATGAAAGGTTCGTCAATTGAAATCTAAGAGTTTCCCTTGTATTCGTGTTCACTGGAGAGGTCAGCCTCCTAAGGCATCGACCTGGGAGTCCGAGTCCGATATACGGAGCCGTTATCCTTATTTATTCCCCAACTTAGGTATTTCCTTCTTCTGTCCGCTCGTGGAAGAACAGTTGTTTTAGAGGTGGAGAATGTGACGACCCAAAGGAGTCATCACCTAATTTATTACCATTCCGTGCTTCCGATGCATTGAAAACCTCATTTATAGTTGCCTCATTTTGCATGCAAAGTCCGGGCAAATAACTTGAAAGCTTAAATGTGAAATTGTATGAAACATTCTAACTTTTGATACTAAAATGAAAAAATTTAACTTCGGTTGACATTTTGGGTAGATAGACCCGAACCCGTGATTGATAGTCATAGAGGGTTCGCAGGAAAATATGGGACTTGGGTGTATTCCCGGAATCAAATTTTGAGATTCCAAGACCGAGAAATGAAATTTTGTGTAAAATTGTTTTCTAAAAATAATTAAGGAAATTAGAAATGAAATCTGATTAGAAAGTGATGGCATCGAGCCCGTATTTTAGGTTCTAGCACCCGGTACAAGTCTTATATATGGTTTAAGTACTTTCTATATAGTTTGGTTGAAAACGGACGTCGTTTAATGTGTTTTGAATTAAAAATTGAAAATTTGATGTTTTATGAATTTTGGAAGAAATTATGGATTTTGAGGTTTAATTTGATGTATATGATGTTATTTTGGTGACTTGATTGAGCGGGTAAGTTTGTAGGATGTTGTTTAGGTAGTGTATGTGATTTGTTGGTAGCCCCGAGGCTCAGGAGTGTTTTGGAGGTGTTTCGGACTGGTTTTAGACTTATTGAAATTGTAGGCTTCTGTTGTTCAGTACCCAGGGGTTTTGGTCATTGCGTTCGCGTGGGCACACTCGCGAACGCGTAAGACAAATCTCCTAGGTGCCAAGCTTCCCCTTCAAGAACGTGAAGCTTCAGGGGGGTACCCTTCGCGAACGCGACCCAACAAACGCGAATGTATATGGTTCAGGGGATGGGATCACTAGCTTCTTCATCACTAAGGTGACATTCAGCACGTGATTGCGAGTCTCTTGGAGAACTACTCTCCATGAAGGCAAGCCGCTATACGCGAACACGAAGGCCAATTAGCCCGGCCCATCGCAAATGGAAATTTCCCATCACGAATGCATAATGTTAACTTGCCCAGTTATTTTTAAAACCCAAAACATAACCATTACAGGAGTTCTCAATTTTTTCATAAACCCTTTTTTCTTCAAAGCTCTAGACGACTTTTAAATCATTTCTTCACAAATGTTTCTTGGGAAAGCATTGTTTAACTCGTTTCCTTCAATTTCCATCATCATCTTTTGAAATCCTAGGCATAAAATATGTAATTAAGGGTAGAAATTAGGGAATTTGGTAGAGTTATGGTTTTTTGATTTTTCTTGATTTTGACCTCATTTTGGGTAAAATTTAAAAAAAATTATATATTTAGGCTCGTGGGTGAATTGGATGATTTAATTTTTGTCCGAAACTCCTGTTTTGACCAAGCGAGCCCCTGGTCGACTTCTGTGATTTTGGGAAGAATGCTTGGAAATCTATTATTAGATATTGGGTTTGATTTATTTATAATGTATTAATGTTATGAAGTCATTATTGTATAGATTTGATAGAGTTGGAGCTGAATTCGAGAGGGAAGCAATTGTTGTGGATTGAATTGGTCGAGGAAGTTTGAGGCAACTGTTCGGTTTAACCTTATCTTGAGGGATTAGGTGTTGCGCCTTATTTTCTATTTGCTTCTTGTTGAGTACAACGTGTAGGAATGATGAGAATTATATATGCGTTGGTGTCAAGCATGACAATGAGTCTTATATTGTGATTTTCATGATTTCGTTGTATTATTCATGCCTTGGTGAATATCTTTATTTTGTTGTGTAATATTGTTGAAAGAATTATGGCCTATGAACATTGAGGAAGTGTTGGCTCGAGTTGTATAACATATTGTGCATGTATAAATTATAACTGAAACTCTAGAGTTTTGGCTCGAGTTGTGATGTGAGTTATGAAGAAAAGTGAGAAATAGAAGAGATAATTACGTTTTTCCCTTGCCGGGCTATTGTGGAGTTGTGGTTCTCTTGGATTATGTTCTTAGTTGATATTACAGATGCTTAGGTTGATGATTCATTGCACTAGGTGTTGTAATAAGTTTAGTTATAGCTGAAGTAGTTAGACGCGGTGATGAGTTTGGTTATACCCGATGTAGCTCAGTGTTCAGTGTTATAACAAGTCTATATTTAGCTGAGAAAGTTTGGTGTTGTAACTAGTTTAGACATATCTGAGGTAGTTAGGTGTTGTAAAAAGTTGGTTATAGCTGTCTCTACCTTGCCAAGATGTTTGATTTGTTGTTATTGTTTTCCCTTGATGAAAAGTTATTACTATGATTTGTTCCCTTGCCGAGACATTATTACACTGTCTTATTCCCTTTCCGGGATTATATTGTGTATTGCGTTGGAAGAAATGGGAGCGGGCGGTACGACTACCACAAGTGCTATTGAAATGGGAGTTGGTGGTACACCTACCACAAGTGATATTGAAATGGGAGGGGGTGGTACGCCTACCACAGGTGATATTGAAATGGGAGCGGGTGGTATGCCAACCATAAGTTATTGGTAAAATTGGAGCGGGTGGTATGCCTACCATAAAAGATGATGAAATGGGAGTGGATGGTATGCCTACGACGAGATATGAGATATTGGATCGGGTTGCATGCCTGCAACGATATGTAACTTGAAACGAAAGTTGTCTCTATTTCTTTATTCTGTGCTAGAAGTTAAATGGTAGTTTTCCCTTATTACTCCTAATATTCTATTTTTATTTGCTCTACCCGAAGCATGTTCCCCCTTCCAGCTTTAACTGTTTACTCCTGATAGGATCCGTTGTATTTGTATACATTCATATTTGCACTGGTTTATCTGGAGTCAATTTCTAGCCTCGTCACTACCTCGCCGGGGTTAGGCAAGACACTTACCAGCACATGAGGTCGGTTGTGTTGATACTACACTCTATGCTCTTTTGCATAGATCCAGGTATCGAACAACATCAGTAGCTGGAGGGCTTCCTTCAGTCCAACCGGAGACCCAAGGTAGACCTGCACGCGTTCGGGGGGCTCTGGCATCTCCCTCTATCCTTATTTCCTATTTCATTTTCTGTTTTTTCAAAATAGTTTTTTGTATTTTTCATTGGACCTTGTTTGTAGTTTCTTTTAGACAGTCTGTGCCACTGTGACACAAGTTTTGGGTATTGAGGTTTGAAAGTTGTAAAACTTGTAGTATTGAGTAATGAAGATGTTGATTTTTGTTTTTTTAATAAATTCCGCTGTTATAGCAATATCGTCTGGTAATTGTTAAAAAGAAGTAAAATGAAATGTGTATTTGGTAATTAAGGTTTGGCTTGCCTAGCTCTTTCAAGTAGACGCCATCACGACTCCTGAGTGTGGGAAATTCGGTCGTGACTAGTAGGTATCATAGCACTAGGTTGTACCAGTATTAGAATTCATGGAAAAATTTGGTAGAGTCTGAAGTATCGGTACTGAGACATCTATATTTATACCTAGAGGCTACTGAGTCAGGAAAACTTCACATTTGTTCTTTCTTGTCGTGGAGTTTTTTTTCTCAAATACAGATTGCCTTTCTACTCTATTCTTTCATGGATAGCAAGAACACATGTTTCCTCATCTACCACTCAGCATCCCGAGCTCCCAACAGCAGATTCCACTAGGGCCGGAGGGCGAAGTAGAGGCTAAGGTAGGGGCAGAGCTCAGCCCCAAGCAGCAGCACCAGTGGCAGAGTCTCAGGTCAATATTGAGGAAGGGGTTTTAGCCCTAACAGTTCTAGTGGGGCCACCTCTTGTCATAGAGGGGTTCATTTCCATCCCAGTTCTTCAAGACACTTTGGCCAGATTCGAAAAGCTCTTGGAGAGTGTCACTAGAGTGGGATAACTTTTAGTAGAACCAACCACTTCTCAGGGTGGAGGAGGGCCTAAGGCTCCCGCTAGATATACTCTGAAGCAGGTAGCTTCCCGATTCAGGTTCTAGTGGTTCACTAAGCTATGGCAGTACAGCTAGTGTAGTGACTCAGATTGGCGATGGAGCGACTATGTCTGCAGATGCTTTGTGGAGGCTGGATAGGTTCACCAAGCTCTTTACTACATTTAGTGGTTCTTATTTTTAGGATCCCAAGGATT
Organism: Nicotiana benthamiana; assembly: GCA_034376525.1. Taxonomy (NCBI): domain Eukaryota; kingdom Viridiplantae; phylum Streptophyta; class Magnoliopsida; order Solanales; family Solanaceae; genus Nicotiana; species Nicotiana benthamiana. The sequence continues at coordinate 123,322,580 of CM067338.1, read as the reverse complement.
TATTATATATCATCTATGAGGTCTTTCGAAACATGGGTATTGTTGAGACCAATGAGGTTGATTTTGTTGCCTTTTGAGTGTTTGGATCCATCAAGACTTGGCGAAGGGATTATTGCTTAGCTAGACTAGTAGGGTCGCTATCTTTGACTTGGGAGAAATTTTCAGACTTTTTTCTATAGAAGTTTATCCCTATTACTCAAAGAAAGGATCTTTAAAGGTAGTTCGAGTGCCTCCAGCAGGGTTCCAAGACGGTCACTCAGTATGAGACCAGGTTCATTGATCTAGCTCGCCATGCTCATGTTATACTTCCCACTGAGAGAGAGAGGGCGCAGAGGCTTAGTGATGGTTTAATTCAGTCGATTGGTCTCTTGATGGCTAAGGAGACTGGTAGTGAGATCAGCTTATAGAAGGCGGCCAATATGGCCCGGAGTGTTGAGATGGTTCTGTCATAGGGAGGAGGTCATGGGTGAGATAAGAGGCCCCGTCATTCAGGCAGAGTTAGCGGTACCTAATATGTAACGGTGCACCATTAGCACCTATAAGTGCTCCACCATTTCAGAGCTTCCAGAGCCATCCACCGAGGCCTTGGTTTACTTGTGGCGACACGAGGCACATTGATAGGTATTGTCCTCGAGTTTCGAGCAGTTCTTCACAGTAGAGTTCTCGTGCTATGGTGTAGGTACCAGATGTTCCACAGCCTACCCAAGCAGCTAGAGAAGGGGGTAAAAGTGCTAGAGCATATCCTTTAATATCTGAATAGTTCACTCGGACTGTCCGTCCATCTAATGATGAAATGTTGTACTCAACTCCACCTAGGTGCCTAATTCTAGATGAACTGCCCCTAGAAGCATGAGGTAAATTACGTACCCCAGTCCGAAATGATAGATACCAGCACACCATGAAGGGAAAAATCTCCCAGATATATATCTCATCTAACTTCTCGGATGAATAGGACATTACCATAGGAATGATATGTGCTGACTTGGTCAACCTGTCAACAATGACCCAAACTGCATCGAACTTCTTCTGGGTCAACAGAAGTCCATTAACAAAGTCCATAGTGATCCTCTCCCACTTCCATTCGAGAAGCTCAATCCTCCTAAACAAACTACCAGGCCTCTAATGATCATACTTAACCTCCTGACAATTCAAACATTGCACCACATATACCTAGATATCCTTTTTCATTTTACGCAACCATTAATGTTATCGTAAATCTTGATACATATTCGCTATACACAGGGCAATAGAATACCGGGAACTATGGGCATCCAATAATATCAACTCTCGAATCCCATCAATATTGGGCACACAAACTCGCCCCTACATTCTCAAAACACCATCATCATCTAAGGTCACCTACTTGGCACCTCCACAATGCACTGTGTCTCTCGGGAACATAAATGGGGATCATCAAACTGTTAATCACGGATACGCTCCAATAATGAAGAACGAGCGATCGTGCAAGCCAACAGTTGACTAGTATTAGAAATATCCAACCTCACAAATCGATTGGCCAAGGCCTGAAAATCCAAAACAAGTAGTCTCTGGCTGACCAGAATATAAGAAAGACTACCTATACTGGCTGACTTCCTACTCAAAACATCGACCACCACATTGGTCTTTTCCGATTGATACAAAATAGTTACATCATAATCTTTCAGCGACTCTATCCACCTTACCTCCTTTTGATTGAACAACTACTGAAAGCTCTTGTGATCAGAGCACACCTCACACGTCACGCCGTATAGATAATGCCTCCAAATGATCAATGCATGAACAATGGCTGCCAACTCTAGATCATGAACCAGATATTCTTCTTGTGTATCTTAAACTACCTCGAAACATAAGTAATGAATCTGCCATCCTACATCAACACTACATTAAAACCAATACATAAAGCATCACAATAGACTGTATAATGCCTTGAAACCTTTGGGCAAAACCAGTATCGGTGCCGTAGTCATAGCTATCTTCAGCTTTTGAAAGCTTGCCTCACACTAATCCGACCGTCTGAACTGGGCACCCTTCTGGGTCAACCTAGTCATTGGGGCTGTAATAGACAAGAACCCCTCCACGAATTGATGATAGTAGCCTGTCAATCCGAAGAAACTACAAATCCTTGTAGTTGATGCCGATCTAGGCCAGCTCTTGACCACCTCAATCATCTTCGGGTCAACTTGAATACCCTCTACTGATACAACATGACACAGGAATGCCACTAAACTGAACTAAAACTCACACTTCGAATATTTTGCATATAATTGACTATCCTTCAGAGTCTGAAGAACCACTTTGAGGTGCTAGTCATGCTCCTCCTGGTTGAGAGAGTATATCAATATATCGTCAATAAAGACTATCACGAACAAGTAGAAATAAGGCCTTAACACTTTGTTCGTCAAGTCCATAAAGATGTTGGGGAATTTGCCACGACCCAACTTGTAACCTATGTTAAAGCCACCTAAATGGTCAGGTATGCTGAGGTTGAGCCAACGAGTGTACCCATGGAGAGGTCTGATTGCCCCAATCTGACCTCAGCATGAAGTGTCCATGAATAAATAAGTACTTGTTCAAGCAAAAGGAGTTGAATTTGAGGCAGATGAGGTGGTTGGAGTTGTTGAAGGATTATGATATCACTATATGATATCACCTAGGGAAGGCCAATGTGGTGGCCGATGCATTGAGTATGAAGTCAACCAATATGGCAATTTTGCTTATAATCCAATCGGTTAGAGGCCACTTGCTTTGGATGTTCAGGCTTTGGCCAATCGACTTGTGAGGTTGAATATTTCAGATCCTAGTCAAGTATTAGCTTGCACGGTCACTCATTCCTCATTGTTTGAGTGTGCCCGTGATCAACAGTTTGATGATTCCTATTTGTAGGAAAATATGGGATTTGGGCGTACGCCCGGAATCGAATTCCGAGGTCCCAATCCCAAGAAATGAATTTTTAAGTAAAAATAATTTTTGAAAATATTTAAGGAAATTGGAAATAAAATTTTTTAGAAAGTGAAGGTATTGGGCCTGTATTTTGGTTCCCGGTGTCCGGCACATGTATTATATATGGTACAGGCACTTTCTGTAATCTTTGGTTGAAAACGGACGTCGTTTGACATGTTTCGGACTTAAAATGGAAAATTTGATGTTTTATGAAAGTTGGAAGAAATTACAGATTTTGCGGCATAATTTGATGTACGTTGTTAATTTGGTGATTGGATTGCACGGGTAAGTTCGTAGGATGTATTTGAGTTAGTGTATGTGGTTTGTTGAGAGCCCCGAGGGCTCAGGAGTGTTTCGGAAATCTTTCGGAGTGGTTTTAGACTTGTAGGAATTGTAGGTTTTTGTTGTTCAACGCCAACGTTTTTTGGTTCTTCGCGTTTGCGTGGACACACTCATGAATGCGTAAGGAAAATCTGCCAGATGCCAAGCTTCCTCTTCACGAACGTGTAGCTGTATACGCAAATGCAAAGCTTCGGGGGGTAACATTCGCGAACGTGACCCAGCAAAGGTGAACGAATAGGGTTCGAGGGATGGTGTCACTAGCTTCTTCATTGCGAATGTGACATATAGGACGTGAACGCGAGGCTCCTGGAGAAATATTCTCCGCAAACGCGAGCCTCTGTTCCTGAACGCAAAGGTCAATCAGACCGATCCATCGCGAATGCTAAAGTCCCTTCGCAAACGTATAAGGTTAACATGCCCAGTTGCTTTTAAAATACAAAACAGAACCATTGCGGGAGTTATCAAGTATTTCATAAACCCTTTCTTCTCTAAATATTCTATAGAACTTTTGATGTATTTCTTCACCAAAGTTTCTTGGGTATTCATTGTTTAACTCGTTTTCTTCAATTTCCATCATCAACTATTGAAAGTCCTAGGCCTAAAACATGTAATTAAGGGTAGAAATTTGGGGATTTGGTAAAGTTAGGGATTTTTCATTTTTCTTGATTTAGATCTCATTGTGGGATTGAATTTGATAAAAAATTATATATTTTGGCTCATCGATGAATGGATGCTTTTATATTTGTCTGAACCTCATGTTTTGACCAAATGGGCCTGGGGTCGATTTTTGGGATTTTGGGAAGAATGCTTTGAAATCTATAACTAGGGATTGGTTTGATTTTTTTAGCATGTATTGATGTTATGAAGCAATTATTGTATAGATTTGATTTATTTGGAGCCGAATGAGAGAGGGGTGAATTGAATTGGCCATGAAAGTTTGAGGTAAGTATTAGGTTTAACCTTAGCTTGGGGGATTAGGAGTTGCGTCCTGTTTTCTATTTATTTCTTGTTGATTATGACGCATAGGCATGGTGATGAGTATCTATACGTTGGTATCAAGCATGAACGTGAGTCTTATATTGTGATTTTCATTATTTTGTTGTATTATTCATGCCTTGGTGAAATTTTTTATTTTGTTCTCTAAAATTGCGGAAAGAATTATGGCCTATGAACATTGAAAAACCATTGGCTCTAGTTGTATAACAAGTAGTGAAAGTATAAATTATAATTAAAACTCTAGAGTATTGGCTCGAGTTCTGAAGCGAGTTGTGAAGAAACGTGAGAAAGAGAAGAGATAATTACGTTGTTCCCTTGCCGGGCTATTGTGGAGTTGTTATTCTATTGCATTATGTTCTTAGTTGATATTAGAGATGCTTAGGTTGATAATTTGTTGTGATCGGTGTTTTTATAAGTTTAGTTATAGCTGAACTAGTTAGACGCAGTGATGAGTTTTGTTATAGCTGAGGTAGTTCGGTGTTATGACAAGTCTAGATTTAGCTGAGGTAGTTCGGTGTTGTAACTAGTTTAGATATAGCTGAGGTAGTTAGGTGTTGTAACAAGTTGGTTATAGTTCTCTCTCCCTTGACGGGACGTTTGATTTGTTGTTATTGTTTTCCCTTGCCGAAACGTTATTACTATGCTTTGTTCCCTTGTCGGTACGTTATTACATTGTCTTTTTCCCTTGCCGGGATTGTATTGTGTATTGTTTTGGAAGAAATGGGAGCGGGTGGTACGCCTACCATTGGTGGTATTGAAATGAGAGAGGGTGGTATGCCTAAAACAAGTGATATTTAAATGGGAGCGGGTGGTACGCCTACCACAAGCGATATTGAAATGGGAGCAAGTAGTACGACTACCACAAGAGATGATGAAATGGGAGCGGGTGGTACGCCTACCACGAGATATGAGAAATGGGATCGGGTTGCACGCCTGCAACGAGATGTAACTTGAAACGAAAGTTGTCTCTATTTCTTTATTCCTAGTTAGATGTCAAAAGGTAGTTTTCCCTTATTACTCCTGATATTATGTTTTTATTTTCTATCCCCGAAGCATGTTCCCCATCCTGGATTTAATTGTTTACTTCTACTATTTTTCCGTTTTATTTGTATGGATACATATATGCACCGGTTTATCTGGAATATGGTTCAAGCCTCGTCACCACATCGCCAGGGTTAGGCCACACACTTACCAGCACATGGGGTCGGTTGTGCTGATACTACATTCCGTGCTTTTTTGCACAGCTCCAAGTATCGGACAGCACCAGTAGTTGGAGGGCTTTTTTTAGTCCATCCGGAGACCCAAGGAAGACTTGCAGGCGTTCGTGGGCCCGAACGTCTCCCTCTATCTTTATTCCCTGTTTCATTCTCTTTTGTTCCAAAACAGTTTATTTTATTTTTCCTTCGGACCTTGTTTGTAGTAACTCTAAGACAATTTGTGATACCGTGACACCAAATTTTGGGTATTGAGGTTTGACAGTTGTAATAGTTGTAGTATTAGGTTATAAACATCGTTTTTTCGCTTATTTAATGAATTCCGTTGTTATTGCAATATCGTCTAGTAATTATTAAAATGAAATAAAATGATATGTGTATTTGGTAATTAAGTTTTGGCTTTCCTAGCTCCCACAAGTAGGCGCCATCACGACTCCCGAGGGTGGGGAATCCGGATCGATTTTTGGAATTTTGGGAAGAAAGCTTGGAAATCTATATTTAGGCATTAGGTTTAATTTTTTAGAATATATTGATACTATATAGTCATTATGTACATATTTGATTGAGCTGGAGCCGAATAAAAGAAGAAAAGTGATTGTTGTGGATACATTTGGCCGTGGAAGTTGAGGTAAGTGTTTGGTCTAACCTTAGCTTGAGGGACTAGGAGTTGAGTCATATTTGCTACTTGGTTTGTGTTGAGTGCAACGTATGGGCATGCTGACGAGTATCCATATGTTGGTGTCAAGCATGATCATAGGTCTTAATCTGATACTTGTATATTCTTGATTGATTTTAAGAAAGCCTTGACTGATGATCCTTTATATCACGCATTGGTTTTATTTGTGCCAAGTAGAAATTGAATATGATTGGTTATAGCTGACTCTCCCTTGCCGGGAGGTTTGATTTGTTGCTATTGTTTGCCTTGTGGGGAAGTCATTACATTGTCTTGCTCTCTTGCCAGAATTATATTGTGTATTGTGTTGAATGAAATGGCAGTGGATGGTACGCCTACCACGAGAGATATTGAAATAGGAGTGGGTGCTACGTCTACCACAAGTGATATTGAAATGGGAGCGAGAGGTACGCCTACCACAAGATTGATGAAATGGGATCGGATGGTACGCCTAACACAAGATTTGATGAAATAGGAGCGGGTGGTACGCCTATCACATGATATTGTGAAATAGGAGCGGGTGGTACGCCTACCACGAGATATGAGAAATGGTATCGAGTTGCACACCTGCAGTAAGATGATTTGAATATGAAAGTTCTCGTATTTCCTTTTTCCGTGTTAGAAGCTTAACTGTAGTCATTTGTCCTGTTATTCCTGATAGTTTATTTCTATCTGCTGCCCCAAAAGCATGTTCCCTTCCCAAGTTTTAGTTGTTTATTTCTATTACTTCTTCATGTACTTGTATATATATGTATATGCACAGGTTTATCTGGAGTCTAGTCCTAGCCTTTTCACTATCTCATCGGGTTTAGGCCAGGCACTTACCAGAACATGGGGTCCGTTGTGATTATCCAACACTATGTGTTCTTTTGCACAGATCTAGGTGTCAGATCAGCTTGCGGCGCGCATCAGTCAAACCGAGGAGCAGTCTTCGATGTAGTCCTGCAGACGTCCGCGGTCCCGACATCTCTTCTATCTTTTATGACCTGTTTCTCTTGTACTGAGACAGAGTTTATTTATGTTGTTTCAAACCTTGTATTTAGAAATTTTAGATAGTTCGTGAAGTGTAGTGATAACAGGTGCTGGGTAGAGATTGTATTAATGGTTTTGACATTGTTTTCATATTAAGTTCAGACTTCCGCTAAAAACTTATTTTTCACAGTCTTTTAATTGCTTATTCATCTATAAGTCAATTGTATAATTATGCATAAAAACGAAACGGGTTAATAATTGCAAGGATTTTGGCATGCCTAGCTTCCATTACTAGGAACCATCACGACTCCCGAGGGTGGGAATTTCGGGTCGTGGCAACTTTGTATATATATTGTCACAACTTTGATTTTCCACCCTCGGGAGTCATGATGGTGCCTAATTGTGGGAGCTAAGCAAGCCACATCTTAATTACAAAATACACATTTCATTTTACTTCTTTTTAACAATTACCAGACGATATTACAATAACAGTGGAATTTATTAAATAAGCAAAAATCAATAATGTTTATAACCCAATACTACAACTATTACAATTTTCAAACCTCAATACCCAAAACTTGGTGTCACAATGTCACTGACTGTCTAAGAGTCACTACAAACAAGGTCCGAAAGAAAAATACAATAAACTGTTTCGAAACAAAAGAAAATGAAAGAAGGAATAAACATAGAGGGAGACGCTAGGGCCCGTGAATGCCTGCAGGTATACCTTGGGTCTCCGGGTGGACTGAAGGAAGCCATCCAACTACTGTTGATGTCTGATACCTGGATTAGTGCAAAAGAGCACAAAGTGTAGCATCAGCATAACCTACCTCATGTGCTGGTAAGTGTCTGGCCAAACCCCGGTGAGCCAGTGATGAGGCTAGAACCAGACTCCAGATAAACCTATGCAGATATGCATATATACAAATACAACGGAAAAATAACAGGTGTAAATAATTAAAGCTTGGAGGGAGAACATGCTTGGGGAGTAGCAAATAAGAACAGAATATCAGCAGTAATAAGAGAAAACTATCATTTAACTTCTAACATGGAATAAAGGAATAGAGACAACTTTCCTTTCCAGTTACATCTCGTTGCACCCGTGCAACCCAATCCCATTTCTCATATCTCGTGGTAGGTGTACCACCCGCTTCCATTTCATCATCTCCTTGGATTAGGTGTACCACCCGCTCCCATTTTATCAATAACTTCTCGTAGGCATCCAACCCACTCCCATTTTAATATAACTTGTGGTAGGTGTACCACCGGCTCCCATGTCATTTAACACACTACACAATACAATCTCGTCAAGGGAACAAGACAATTTAATAATGTCCCGGCAAGGGAGCAAAGCATACTAATAACTTTTCGGCTACAGAAAACAATAACAAAAACTCAAACGTCCCGGTAAGAGAGAGACAAATATAACCAACTTGTTACAACACCTAACTACCTCAGCTATATCTAAACCAGTTACAACACTGAACTACCTCAGCTAAATCTGGACTTGTTATCACATGGAACTACCTCAGCTATAACCAAACTCATCACCACGTCTAACTACTTCTGCTATAACTAAACTTATTACAACACCTAGCATAATGAATCATCAACCTATGTATCCGTAATATAACCTAAGAACATAATGAAAGAGAACCATAACTCCATAATAGTCTGGCAAGGGAACAACGTATTTATCTCTTCTCTTTCTTACTTTTTCTTCACAACTCGAGCCAGTACTCTAGAGTTTCAATTATCACTTATACTGTCACAATTCATTATACAACTTGAGCCAACACTTTCTCAATGTTCATAGGCCACAATTCTTTCAACAATTTTACACAACAAAATATAAATCTTCACCATGGCATGAATAATACAACAAAATCATGAAAATCGCAATATAAGACTCACGGTCATGCTTGATACCAACGTATAGATACTTGTTACCATGGCTCTAAGTCATACTCAAGCAGAAGCAAATAGAAAATATGATGCAACTCCTAATCCCTCAAGCTAAGATTCAACTGAATACTTACCTCAAACTTTCATGGCCAATTAAATCCACAACAATCACTTCCCTATTGAATTCTTCTCCATATAAATCAAATCTATAGAGTAATGACTTCATAACATCAATACATGCTAAACAAATCAAACCCGATACCTAATTATAGATTTCCAAGCATTCTTCCCAGTATCCCAAAAATCGACCCCGGGCCCGCTTGGTCAAAACATGAGGCTCATACCAAAATCATATCACCCATGCACCCACGAGCCTGAATGTATAGTTTGTTTTTAAATTCGACCCCAAAATGAGGTCTAAATCAATAAAAATCAAAAAGCCCTGACTCTGCCCAATTCCCTAAATTCTACCCTTAATTACATCTTTTAGGCCTAGCATTTCAATAGACAACCAAAGAAGATTTGGTGAAGAAATGCTTTAAAAGTGTCTAGAAGCTTTGGAGAAGAAAGGGTTTATGAAAAATTTGATAACTCCCTTAATGGTTCTGTTTGGGTTTAAAAAATAACTGGGCAAGTTAACCTTACGCATTCGCGATGTGGCATTCGCTCTCGTGATGGGTCGGGCAGATTGGCATTCGTGTTCGCGCATAGTAACACGCATACGTGGAGAGTAATTCTCCAGGATCCTCGCGTTCACGTCCTAAATGTCGCATTCATGATGGAGAAGCTAGTGACCCCATCCCTTGAACCCTATGCGTTCGTGTTTGCTTGGTCGTATTCGCGAAGAGTAACCCCCTGAAGTTTTGTGTTTGCCTCTCCAGCTTCGCGTTCGCGAAGAGGAATCTTGGCACCTGGGAGATTAGTCTTACATGTTTGCGAGTGTGCCCATACGAACGCGAAAAATAAAACCCCAGGGCACTAAACAATAGAAACCTATAATTTCTATAAGTCTAAAACCACTCTGAAACTCTCCCGAGCCATCGCGGCTCCCAACCAATCACATACACTAACTCAACAACATCCTACGAACTTACCACTGCGATCAAATCACCAAAATAAAATCATACACACCGAATTCACCCTCAAAAATCATAATTTCTTCCAAATTTCATAAAACATCAAATTTTCCATTTTAAGTCTGAAACACATCAAACAACGTCCATTTTCAATCAAACTTTACAGAAAGTGCTTAAACCATATATAAAACCAGTACCAGGCATTGAAACCAAAATACGGGATCGATACCATCACTTTCTAATCAGATTTCATTTCTAATTTTTTATAATTCTGGGTATAAACTTGTGGTAGGACCTCGAAATTCGATTCTGGGCATACGCCTAAGTCCCATATTTTGTTGGAAATAACGCTTTACGCTAGAGGGGGGGGTGAATAGCGTTTTAAAAATATTAAGCGTTTTAGTGCGGAATTTAAAAACTTTGCAGAAATTAAAACAAGTGCAGTAAAATAAACTTACACAATGATGTATCCTGGTTGGCCACAAACGTGGTTAGTCCAGTCCCCGAGAGACTCTCTCGAGATTTCCACTAAACTTGTCAAGCTTACGGGTGCTTAACAAACCGTTACAGCTGAGGACACAAGCCTCACCTAGGTGCTCGGGGATCACAATCCCAAAGACTTCAATTGCTCGGGGATACCAATCCCAAAGACTTCAATTGCTCGGGGATAACAATCCCAAAGACTTCAACTGCTCGGGGATAACAATCCCAAAGACTTCAACTGCTCGGGGATAACAATCCCAAAGACTTCAACTGAGGAATCACAAGTTCCTCAACAAACGAGAATCGCAATTCTCTTACAAACACAAAACAAACTCACTTTACAAAGTACTCCTCAATGAGTAGATATGAGTAGAAATAGTACGCTCAAGATCACAACAACTTAGCTCAATAGAATGGCTCTTCAAAAAGCTTTATGGATGAATGAAAATGATGATCAATGTAAGAAAGCTTTTAGCAATGAAAATACTTAAATTGTATATGTTGTTGTTGTTGAAAACACTGAGTTAAGCCTGTATTTATAGGTGAAAAACTCAGTCTTACCGTTGTCTAATTGCCAATTAAGGATTGCTGAAATTACTCAGTGACAATCGATTGTCAAGACTAAACAATCGATTGTTTGCCTATCAGATCAAAAATTCAATCCCAGATTTTACGTCAACAATCGATTACTTCAAATCAATAATCGATTATTTATAACGTTAAAAAATCCTTTCCAATTTTTGGCATAAAACATCGATTATCAGGAAATCAACAATCGATTATTTTAACAACGTTCAGAAAATCTTATCCAGATTTTTTGCAAAACATCGATTGTTAAATATCAACAATCGATTACCTGAAGGTAATTTGAAAATGTATGACAACGGTTAGTTCCAACAATCGATTATCAAATAGAACAATCGATTATAAATTAATTTCAAAACTTACTGTCTCATATATAATCGATTATCAAAAGCCATAATCGATTATTAATTAATTTCAAAACTTTCTGTCTCATATATAATCGATTATCAAAAGCCACAATCGATTATTAATTTATTTAAAAACACTGGGAGACATTTTTCTCATTCTAATCGATTACCATTAGTTCATAATCGATTTTTCTGAGTTTTGAAAACTTTGCCTCAGTTAACAATCGATTATCAAAAGTACACAATCGATTGTTATGCAGTTTGCAAAAACCTGATGTTAACTGACTTACTCACAATCGATTATCATTAATTCACAATCGATTGTCATGCAGTCTTGGCTTAGAGATACTCGATTATCATAAGTACATAATCGATTATCTTAGCCCAGATTTTTGAGGCATGTTTGAAAAACATTTTAACAAATATAAATATGCATAGTTTAAAATCATTTGACACTTAAGTTAGATATGCATGATTTTGGAAAAATAATTTTAGTAGAGAAGCCATGTTATGAGCCAAGATTGAGGAATCAAGATCACAATTAATATTGACTCAATTATAACATTTCTAAACTTTGTCTTGAGCTTCTTGTAATGCATCCATTTTGTGCTTGTCCTTGAGCACTGCTATATATCGCTTATTGCTTTGTTTGACATTCATCAAAACCTACAAAAGAACACACGTTTAGTATATTGCATTTGAAACGTGTTTCCAACAATTTCCCCCTTTTTGATAATGGCAAACATAAGCGGGATATATGCAATAATTATTTTGATAATCCAAGACAAGAGTAAAGTATGCAATTTGATGTTCCCCCTCAATTCATGTTCCCCCTCACTTTAAGCATGAATGAAGTTGAGAGTGATATAGCATACTTCTTGATATCCCGTTTCTTCCCCCTTTTGCCATTAGCAAAAATTTACACAAGGGAAGAATATGAAAAAAATGTGAAATAAACACAGGTTTATTTATTGGAAAATTAAGATAACATTACAAGGGTGAAACCAAACATAACTAACCAATCAAGAACAAACAGACCAAAAACAACAATTTCTCATCATAACAACAACAATTTCATCATTCATCACCCCCATCCCCTTCATCATCATTGGTAGGCGCTTGATATGGCACCATCTGAGCATAGGCATAATGCACGTGATCAAAGTAACCATGGACCTCACGGGTTAGTTGAGTAATTTGGTCAGAAATGGTCCGGAGGGTAGGCTCCTGAGGAGGATGAGCACGACGGGCTTGTCGATTTTGAGGAGGAGCGGGAGCATGATCACCATCATGATGAAAGGAAGACTCCGAAATTTCCCAGATTTTGGTGCTCTTTTTGAGAGGACCATTAGCAATATTGACTCCGGAAGCTTCAAGAAATTTCATTATTAAGAGGGCATAGGGGAGAGGTATGTCATCTCTGGTGGCATTGAACATATGAGATAGAATAAGCTTGCACCAATTTATTTTAACACCGGTGACAATGGTATGAAGAAATTTGGCATCCTCTTGGGAAATGGTGGTGTGATTGAGTTTACGGGGTTTGAGAACACGAGTGATGAAATAGAGAATGAAACGATAATTCGGGTCCATACCCTTTATGGTGGGACGACGGGAAGAGGACTCATCATAGGCTACTCCGGCTTGGCGGAAGAGATTAGCTTCATCAATCATGACCCCGGCATCATTTATGTACTGGTAGATGTCTTCACCATCATGCGGAATGCCGGCAATGAGGTGGAGGTTATCTTCAGAAATTAGAATGGGAATGCCGTTAACATTGGTAACAAGTTCACCCTCATCATCTTTGTGAAGGTTGGAGTAAAAAGCTTCAACCAAAGAAATGTTGTAGTAGGGGTGAGTAAGGAGTAGGAAATTGAAAAGGTTGCACTCTCTTAGCATATTTGCGGCTGGAATGAATGGTGCAACAAGAGCGTTTGTTGAAAAGCGAGGAGGGAGAATAAGGCGTTTCTCAAATTTGGTTAAGAAACGGGTGAGCTCTTCATTGGATTCAAAGAATAGAACCGATCCATCTTGATATGGATGGCGAGAAGAAGAAGCACCTTGTTTGGAACGAGCACGTTTTGAGTTGCGGCTTGACATTTTTTTTTGAAAGGATGTGCTAGGATTTTTCAAAGAAAACAAGAGAATTTGATGCTTGGGAGGCTTGAGTGAGTATACAAGAGCATATGTGCAGCCTATATATGGAGAAGGAATGAATCTTACATTTATTGGAAATGATTTGAAGAGATTTGAAGTCTGAAACGGTAAAAATAAATTCACTGACCGTTCAACAATCGATTGTTTGAATGGAATAATCGATTGTCATTAATGAAAATGATCTGACACATCGATTACACGCCAGAACGGTAAGAAAATTTGAAAAAGATAGTCGATTGTCAAACTTGGTAATCGATTGTTTTTCATATTTATGACCTGTCAGGAATCGATTATGGAGCCAAAACGGTAACATAAGTTTAAAACAGATAATCGATTGTCAATATATAGTAATCGATTGTTTCACTCACAGAGAGTTTGAATTTTGGCAAATAATCGATTGGCAGAACAAATAATCGATTGTTTGGAAGGGGGATGCTGAAATGATGAGACTTAATTCTATCAGGCAATGTAAACATTTAACAAGATTTCATGGCAAAAAAAAAAATTGAATCAACAAATAATCGATTATTGATACTGATAATCGATTGTAAGCATAAATAATCGATTATGATCGATTTTCTTTTTCTTGTATCAAGATAATTCATACTTTCCTCTTACCTTTTGGGGGATGCCTGCAAAATAGAATTAAACATCTCCGACGCTCAAGTCAGTAATCTATAAATGAAATAATAACTTTGAAACTCGTGTAGTCGGGTAAAAAAAATGAACTCTTAAGAATTTTGTCCTAGGATGTTCTTAAGAGGGTTTAGGGTACTTACCTTCCCTTCGACTTTGCCAATTACCTGATTTTGAACATCCTCCGTTCATTTTGGTCTTTTGGCTCATTCTCCAATTTACGAAGCTTTTTCCACAATTTTGCCTTTTGAATTTTTCGAAAATACTTCCGATTTAAAAAAACATAAGTCGACTTTTCCGTCTCTTCCTCCTTCTTTGTGCTTTAATTGAAGGAATTTTGAATTCGTCTCTCGTCAAGTGTTTGGAGCATCCACTACACTTGATTCCTTCAAGCACACCTGCAAAACAAATCAATGCTCTTTTGGTACCCATGCCATTTTGGGTCCTTGAGGGTTATGCATACTATAATGATATGTTTGAGTAGCATGTCTATGTCTAGTAAAGCATGCGGGAGCAATATGACCAATTCGTCTACAATAATGACATGTCACATTTGGATTATGCATGCGTCTAGGCTCATAGTAGCTAGAATAATGCACATTGTTTACTCTATTTTCATTTCTCCTAATTTGAACACCATAGTCATTTCTAGGTTGAACATTTCGGGATCTTCTAGCATGATCATTGTTGTGCCTAAAATATGCATCATGTCTATGGTGACGATTGCTAGGCGGAAGGTCATGTCTAGGTCTCCTAATATTTTGTCTAGCATGCATGTTTGTTTTAGGAAAGGCATTTTTGTTATTAATCCTAGGTTGAGCTCTAGGTGGTTGGGTTTTTGCATCAACCTCTTCTTCATTTATGAAGCCTATTCCATGCTTGGTTGATTTCAAGTTATCAAGCACCACATTCAAGTTTTTATGAGAGGAGTTGAATTTATCTAGTGTGCCTTTTAATCTACCTACTTCATTCTTAAGGTCTACACAAGAAGCACAATTTTTTGTAGAACTCTCGGGCTTGTCAGAACTTCTTTTCCCATAAAACTTGTTTTGTTCTAGTAGCTTCTCATTTTCCAAAACCAATTTTTCTAATTCTTTTTCTTTTAATGAAAACTGTTTTTGAAAATCTTGTTCTTTTAGAGAAGCATTTTCTCTTAAACTAGTGACGGTTTTTGTAACTTTGAGAAATTCAGCATACAATTCATCAAAGGCATTTCTCATGTCATCAAGAGTATAAAAATTTTGAGAAGAGATTTGACTTACCTCACTTTGATTTTCTTCCTGTGCCATGAGGCAGAGATTTGCCGCTTCTTCATTTTCTTCTTCACTGGATTCGTCTCCGGAATCTCCTCCCCAAGATATGTATGCTCGTTGCTTCTTGAAGGGTTTCTTCTCCTTTTTAAGATTTGGGCAGTTTGTTTTGATATGCCCTGTTTCACCACATTCATAACATTTAACTTGCTCACCTTGCTTTTTCCCTTTGCGGTCATATTCTTTTCGCATGAATTTTTGGAACTTTTTGATGATGAGTCCAAATTCGCTATCTCCATCCTCTTCAATTGGTGATTGACTTGTGCTCGCCTTTAGAGCAATCTTTTGCCTTCTTTGTTCGTCAACAACAGGGTTAAGAATAGTGGATTCATAAGTCTTAAGATTACCTCTAAGAGCGTCTATGGTGACGTTCGTGATTCCAATTGACTCTTGAATCGCATCGGCCTTTGATCGCCATGCCGGTGTTAGGCTCCTAAGAATTTTTCGAACTAGTTCTTTGTCTGTGAACGTCTTCTTGAGTGCGTGGAGATCATTCACTATTGATGAGAACCGCTCAAACATCTCGTCTACCTTTTCGCCTTCCTTCATATGGAACAATTCGTAAGCATGAGTTAAAAAATCAATTTTAGCTTCTCTTACCTGGTCAGTCCCTTCGTAAGTGACCTCAAGCTTGTCCCACATTTCTTTCGCTGTTTTGCAGCAGGAGATTTTCCTGTAATCATTAGCATTAACAGCACAGAGTAATAAATTAATAGCTTTAAAATTATTTTGGACCATTCGATTATCCTCGGCGTTGAATTCCTCTTCTGTTTTTGGCACCCATATTCCTTCCACCTGTTTGACAGGAACCTCATTTCCTTTGGTGTACACCTTCCACAAGTAAGGGCTGTTTGATCTGACGAATATCTGCATCCTTTCTTTCCAATATGAATAATTAGTCCCGTTGAACAAAGGAGGTCTTGTGGGGCACTGTCCTTCATCAATACCTGCAAAAGAGTCTAGAGTAGAAGCCATGGAAAGATTCTCTCAAACGGTTAAGTCTTTCAGAGAGTATGGCTCTGATACCAATTGTTGGAAATAACGCTTTACGCTAGAGGGGGGGTGAATAGCGTTTTAAAAATATTAAGCGTTTTAGTGCGGAATTTAAAAACTTTGCAGAAATTAAAACAAGTGCAGTAAAATAAACTTACACAATGATGTATCCTGGTTGGCCACAAACATGGTTAGTCCAGTCCCCGAGAGACTCTCTCGAGATTTCCACTAAACTTGTCAAGCTTACGGGTGCTTAACAAACCGTTACAGCTGAGGACACAAGCCTCACCTAGGTGCTCGGGGATCACAATCCCAAAGACTTCAATTGCTCGGGGATACCAATCCCAAAGACTTCAATTGCTCGGGGATAACAATCCCAAAGACTTCAACTGCTCGGGGATAACAATCCCAAAGACTTCAACTGCTCGGGGATAACAATCCCAAAGACTTCAACTGAGGAATCACAAGTTCCTCAACAAACGAGAATCGCAATTCTCTTACAAACACAAAACAAACTCACTTTACAAAGTACTCCTCAATGAGTAGATATGAGTAGAAATAGTACGCTCAAGATCACAACAACTTAGCTCAATAGAATGGCTCTTCAAAAAGCTTTATGGATGAATGAAAATGATGATCAATGTAAGAAAGCTTTTAGCAATGAAAATACTTAAATTGTATATGTTGTTGTTGTTGAAAACACTGAGTTAAGACTGTATTTATAGGTGAAAAACTCAGTCTTACCGTTGTCTAATTGCCAATTAAGGATTGCTGAAATTACTCAGTGACAATCGATTGTCAAGACTAAACAATCGATTGTTTGCCTATCAGATCAAAAATTCAATCCCAGATTTTACGTCAACAATCGATTACTTCAAATCAATAATCGATTATTTATAACGTTAAAAAATCCTTTCCAATTTTTGGCATAAAACATCGATTATCAGGAAATCAACAATCGATTATTTTAACAACGTTCAGAAAATCTTATCCAGATTTTACGCAAAACATCGATTGTTAAATATCAACAATCGATTACCTGAAGGTAATTTGAAAATGTATGACAACGGTTAGTTCCAACAATCGATTATCAAATAGAACAATCGATTATAAATTAATTTCAAAACTTACTGTCTCATATATAATCGATTATCAAAAGCCATAATCGATTATTAATTAATTTCAAAACTTTCTGTCTCATATATAATCGATTATCAAAAGCCACAATCGATTATTAATTTATTTAAAAACACTGGGAGACATTTTTCTCATTCTAATCGATTACCATTAGTTCATAATCGATTTTTCTGAGTTTTGAAAACTTTGCCTCAGTTAACAATCGATTATCAAAAGTACACAATCGATTGTTATGCAGTTTGCAAAAACCTGATGTTAACTGACTTACTCACAATCGATTATCATTAATTCACAATCGATTGTCATGCAGTCTTGGCTTAGAGATACTCGATTATCATAAGTACATAATCGATTATCTTAGCCCAGATTTTTGAGGCATGTTTGAAAAACATTTTAACAAATATAAATATGCATAGTTTAAAATCATTTGACACTTAAGTTAGATATGCATGATTTTGGAAAAATAATTTTAGTAGAGAAGCCATGTTATGAGCCAAGATTGAGGAATCAAGATCACAATTAATATTGACTCAATTATAACATTTCTAAACTTTGTCTTGAGCTTCTTGTAATGCATCCATTTTGTGCTTGTCCTTGAGCACTGCTATATATCGCTTATTGCTTTGTTTGACATTCATCAAAACCTACAAAAGAACACACGTTTAGTATATTGCATTTGAAACGTGTTTCCAACATATTTTCCTACAGTCCTCCGAGACCGTCAAATCACAGGTCTGGGTCTGTCTACTTTAAATGTCAACTGAAGTCATATTTATTTATTTTAATATCAAAACTTAGAATTTTTCACACAATTTCAAATTTAAGCTTTTTGACTATGTGCTCGGACTGTGCACATGAAACGAGGCAACTATAAATGATGTTTTAAAGGCCTCGGAAGCACAAAATGGGTAAGAAATCAGGTGATGAGCCATTTGGGTTGTCACATTATCGACCTTTAAATCAACCGTTCGTCCTTGAACGGATAGAAGAAGGGAGTACTTGAGTCGGGGAATTGATGAGGATAACAGCTCCGCATATCAGACTTCGACGCCTAGGTTGATGCCTCAGGAAGTTGATATCTCCACTAAACACGAACTAAAGGGAAAATCTTGGATCTCAATGTACGAACCAGCCGGTGGAGAATAGTTGCCGGTTCCTCCTCAAAACGCACGTCCTTGTCCAACAAGACTGTGCTGAAATCAAACACGTGGGCTGGAAGTGATACCTCCGAACCATGGATACATGGAACACTAGATGCGCGGCTGATAAGCTAGGCGGCATTGAAAGTCAATAAGCAACCTCTCCCACTCAATCAAGAATCTTGAACAGACCAATGAATCTAGGGCTACGCTTGCCCTTCTTCCCAAATGTCATCACGCCCTTCATAGGCGACACTCGGAGCAATACCCATTCACCAACCATGAAAGCTATAACTCAAACCTTAGGATCCACATAGCTCTTTTTCCTAGAATGAGCTATACGAATCCTATCCTGAATGATCTTGACCTTGTCCAAGGCCTCCTGAACCAAATTTGTACCGAACAACCGAGCCTCTCCCGGCTCAAACCATCCAACTGAAGATCGACACTGCCTACCATATAAAGCCTCACACAGAGCTATCTGGATACTCGACTAGTAGCTATTGTTGAAGGCAAACTCTGACAAGAACTGATCCCAAGAACCTCCAAAGTCAATAGCACAAGCCCGGAGCATATCCTCCAATATCTAAATAGTCCTCTCGGATTGTCTGCCCGTCTGAGGATGAAATGATGTACTCAACTCAACCTGTGTGATTAACTCTCAATGAACTGCTCTCCAGAAATGTGAGATAAATTGCGTGCCTCGATCCGAAATATTATATACCGGCACACCATGAAGGCAAACAAAATCCGATATAGATGTCAGCTTACCTCTTGGATGAATAGGAGACTGCCACAAGAATGAAATGCACTAACTTGGTCAACCTTTGAACAATGACCCAAACTACATCGAATCTTTTCCAGGTCTATGGAAGTCCAGTAACGAAGTCCATAGTGATCATACACCGCGCCACATATGCCACTATATCCTTCTTCATTCTACACCACCAATAATGCCAGTGCAAATCCTTATACACGATTGCGACGCCCGAATGAATAGAATACCGGAAACTATGGGCGTCCTCTAAGATCAACTCCTGAAGTCCATCCACATTGGGCTCACAAACTCTCCCCAGCAAATCTCAAGGCTCCATAAGTATCCAATCTAACTTGCTTGTCACCACCATGCTGCACCGTGTCTCTAGGACACACAAATGGGGATCATCAAACTGTCGATCACGGATCCGCTCTAATAATGAGGAATGAGCGACTACGCAAGATAATACTCTATCAGGCTCCAAAATATCCAACCTCACAAGTTGATTGGCCAAAGCCTGAACATCCAAAGCAAGCAGCCTCTGACTAACTAGAATATAAGTAAAACTTCCCATTCTGGCTAACTTCCTACTCAAAGCATCGGCCACCACATTGGCCTTCCTCGGGTAATATAAGATATAGTGATATCATAATCCTTCAACAACTCCAACCACTCGTCTGCCTCAAATTCAATTCCTTTTGCTTGAACACGTACTGAACACTCTTGTGATCCGTAAACACCTCACAATGTATGCCATATAGATGATGCCTCCAGATCTTCAACGCGTGAACAATGGCTGCTAAATCCAAATCATGGACTGGATAGTTCTTCTCTCGAATCTTCGGCTGCCATGAAACATAGGCAATGATCTTACCATTCCGGATCAACACTTCACCAAGTCCAATACGAGATGCATCATAATAGACTGTATAAGGCCCCGAACCTGTAGGCAAAACCACCACAGGTGTCGTAGTCAAAGCTTTTTAGAGCTTTTGAAAACTCGCATCACACTCATCCGACCATCTTAACTAGGCACCCTTGTGGGTCAACCTGATCATCGGGGCTTCAATAGAAGAAAAGCCCTCACGAACCGATGATAGTATCCTGCCAATCCTAAGAAACTCCAAATCTTTGTAGCTGCTGCTGGACTAGGCCAGTTCTTGACTGCCTCGATCTTCTTGGGATCAACTTGAATACCCTCTACTGATACGGCATGACCCAGAAATGCAACTGAACTCAACCTAAACTCCCATCTAACGAACTTATCCCTCAAAGTCTTAAGAGCCACTTCGAGATGCTGCTCGTGCTCCTCCCAGCCGCAGGATTATTTCAAAATATCATCAATAAAGACTATCATAAACCAATCCAATTAAATCCAGAACTTTCAACTCATCAAATCCAAGAAAGCTTAAGGGCTTTTCCCTACCCGAACAACATTACCTAGAACTCATAATGTCTGTACCGAGTGCGAAAATGTATATTAGGGACATCGGATGCCCTAGTCCTAAACTGAATGGCAGCAAGATCTCAAGTCTATCTTTAAAAATACCTTAGCACCATGAATCTGATCAAATAAATCATCAATCATCAGTAGTGGATACGTTTTATTGATTGAAACCTTGTCCAATTGCTACTAATCAACGCACATTCTCACTGAACCATCCATTTTCCTCACAAACAACACTGGTGCACTTAAGGAAAAATACAAGGTCTAATGAAACTCTTCTCAAGCCAATCCTCCAATTGTTCCTTTAACTCTTTAACCCTAAGATAGAATGGTAAGGTGATAAACAGTCCATCCCCATGCTGGGGCAATCATAGCTCAACAATTTCAAATTGGGGCATGTGAAATTGATGCCTTTGGATAGATGTCACACCCCCTTTTTCTAACAAACCTAACTAACCCTCTTAATATCTATAATAGGATTTTAGTAAAATCTCGAAAGAGTTTTTCAATTAGAATGTGACAAAAAATTGTGTTCAAAAGGAAACAACTCAGAGTCGCCACCTGCCATTGATTTTGCTGTGCCAGGTCACCATTTAAAAAATTCCTTTAAAACACTTTGGACTCAAAATTAAGTTTGCATTAGAGATTTGTGTAAGGGAGTTCAATTGGATTGGGGAAAAGGTTCTAGGAACACCCCAAGTCCTGTAACTAGTATGGTTGTATACTTGATCTACTTGGCTTTTAAAACATTAAAATTTAGGTAGAATCATAAAAACATGTAAACAAATAAGTAGGTAGCAAATAATAAAAGATATAAACAAAAATAATCAAATACAGCAAACAAAACACATAAAAACCTCAACCTAATATCCTAAAAGACAACAAGATAAAGTACTAGCTCAGATAATTTTCTCTCCAGCAGAGTCGCCAGAGATGTCACACCCTCTTAAATTACTAACAAAAAATTTTAAAAGCCAAAAGGGTTTTCAATTAGAATGTGACAAAAAATTCTTCAGAAAGAAGTAACAGAAAGTCGCGACCTGACTTTGATATTAGTGTGCCAGGTCACCGTTTTTCTTAAAATGATTTTCCTTTTTAAAACATTTTGGACTCTAAAACCATGTCCACACCAGAGATTCGGGTAAGGGGGTTCATTTGACTCGGGGAGAAGGTATTAGGTACTCCCCGAGTCCCGTGAAGGCAACGGTTGCGTACTCGATCGAGTTGGATTTTCTGATATTCAAATTGAGGTTAAACACACAAAGGAAAATAAACATCCAAAAGAGGTTCGAGGTCGTCCCCATCTAATAAAAGAAAAATAATGAAAAGTGAAATCCTATGCTAGCCTATACTATACTTCCTCTACGGAATTCGTCATGGCTTCCAATTACAAAATACTTCGGGGCATTTGTTGGAATAAAATATGTACAAGTCCTTCAGGGTAATTGCCGAATAAATTTAGCTAAAGGGAACGACCTCTCCCCTCGAAATCCAAACAAAGATCCTAACCCATTTGTTTCTCACGTAACTTGTATCGGACTCAACACCAATCACACAAGTTTTCTTAAATCAACTCCATCAAATAGCTTTCTTTAAGCAATCCCAACAGCTGACATTTCTACTTCAATATACTAAATTAACAATCAAATGACAAGTAATTATGCACATTTGTCATGCAAAATATAAACTTTCTCACATGAGGCACAAAACAGAAGAGGCAAACAAACAACATTACCGAAAAGGGAATAAGAATGTAGTAAAAGGTTGAACCTCAAATCCTTCACCTAATTGGAAGCAAAACACGGATTAGAAATCACGCGCAAAAATGGAAACCCGAAAAACGCCTCAAATGGAACTCAAACCACCTCAAATAAATTCCATTTTTGGAAGGCAAAATTTGAAATCCTGTAGTTCCCCTATGTTTGTTCCCCTCTTTTTTCAGCTTCTTTTTGTTCTCCACAACCGGGTTGTAGCTCATTGTGTGGGGTGGTCTGGTTAAGTGGCGAGTTGGCTGGAGGTGGAGATGCTTGGTGAGCTTGGTTTTTTCGGTGACTTTGGAGGCTGGGTTTGTCGTGAGTGAGAGGTGAAGTAGCAGCAGCAGCAACACTGCTTGTTGTGAAGAAGAAGAGCAGCGACGACTGCTGATTTTGGGAGGCGGCACTGGTTTCTATTGCAACTGTGACAGCGGTTTGAGGGAGGTGGTAGACTATGGTTGTTTGGAGTTAAGGAAGGTCGGTGGCTGGGGTTGATGCATTTTCTGGCGAGTGGGGTCACTTGTGGGCAGAGGGTGGTTTTAGGAGATGAAGGGTCGCTGGTCTGCTAAAGGTTGTCGTGGTTGTCTTCTATGTCTTCGAGGGTTTTTTCTTGTATCTTCCATGGTTGAAGATGAAGGAGCCTAGGGTTTTAGGTTCCAAAATCTGATGGGTTCATAGGCTAAGTCTTGTTGGACCTTTTTTGTGGTGGGTTTAAAACCGGACTCCATTTAGACAAGAACACTGAAAATTTGATTACTAAGTCCATGTTCCTTCCAAATTAGTATAAAATATTTGGAAACATAAAATCACTCCTAATTGATTAATGTAACAATTAAAAATTAAAAGTGAAACAATGTTTTTTTTTTTATATTTTCTAATATTATAAAAGTAAATAAACATAAGTTAAAGCATAGTAAAGTAAAATAGTACTACTGTATTAATGACCTTAGCTTAAATATAAAATAAGACAAAACAAAACTATTTTTTAAGAGGTTAGCTGAGATCTATGTCTGGGAGATTGTTCTTTTTCATGGTGTGCCTGTGTCTATCATCTCAGACCGAGGTACACAGTTTACCATTCATTTTTGGAGAGCAGTTTAGCGAGAGCTGGCCACCCATGTTGAATTGAGTAAAACATTTCATCCTGAGACGGACGGGCAATTCGAGTGGACCATTCAAATTTTGGTAGATATGCTCCGAGCTTGTGTCATTCACTTTGGAGGTTCGTGGGATTAGTTCTTGCCTTTAGCAGAATTTGCTTACAACAACAACTACCAGTCGAGTATCGAGATAGCTCCTTATGAGGCTTTATATGGCAGATTGTGTCGATCTCCACTTCGATTGTTTGAGCCGGGAGAGGCTCGGTTGTTGTGTACTAATTTTGTTCAGGAGTCATTGGAAAAGGTCACGATCATTCAGGATAGGCTTCATACAGCTCAGTCCAAGCAAAAGAGTTATGCAGACTGCAAGGTTCGAGATGTGTGTTTTATGGTTGGTGGCAGGTATTGCTCCGGGTGTCTTCTTTGAAGGGCGTGATGAGATTTGCGAAGAAGGGCAAGCCTATCCCTAGGTTCATTGGTCCATTTGAGATTCTTGCTCGAGTGAGAGTGGTGGCTTATAGACATGCATTGTTGCCTAGCTTATCAGCCGTGCATCCAATTTTTCATGTATCCATTCTTCAAAGGTATCGCAGCAATCCGGCCCAGGTGTTAGATTTCACCACTGTCCAGTTTGACAAGGACTTACTTTATGAGGAGGAGCTGGAAGCTATTCTAGACCAGCAGGTTCGCCATTAGATATCCAAGATTTTTTCTTCTATTCATGTTCAATGCAGAGCTTAGCCTCATGAGGCATCGAAATTGGAGTCCGAGTATGATATGTGAAGCCGTTATCTTCATCTATTCCCCAACTCAAGTACCTCCTTTTGTGTTCGTACGAGGACGAACGGTTGTTTTTGGGGTGGAGAATATGACAACCCAAAGGGATCATCACCTAATTTCTTTCCCATTTCGTGCTTCGGAGACCTTGAAACCCTCACTTATTGTCGCCTCATTTTGCATGCACAGTCCAACGCATAGCGAGAAATCATAAATGTGAAATTGTATTAAAAATGCTATGTTTTGATATTAAATTGAATAAATTCGACTTTGATCAATATTTTGGATAAACGAACCTGCACTCGTGATTTGACGGTCACAGAGTGTTTGTAAGAAAAAAAAGGGACTTGAGAAGATGCCCGGAATCGAATTCCGAGGTCCCAAGCCCGAGAAATGAATTTTTGAGTGAAAATAATTTTGAAAATATTTAAGGAAATTGGAAATAAAATCTGTTTAGAAAATGAAGATATCGAGCCCGTATTTTGGTTCCCGGTGCCCGGTACATTTCTTATAAGTTAATTGTATAATTATGTATAAAAACAAAACGGGTTAATAATTGCAAGGATTTTGGCATGCCTAGCTTCCATTACTAGTCACCATCATGACTCCCGAGTGTGGAAAATCCGGGTCGTGACAAGTTTGTATATATATTGTCATAACTTTGATTTTCCACCGTCGGAAGTCGTGATGGTGCCTAATTATTGGAGCTAAGCATGCAAAACCTTATTTACCAAATACACATTTCATTTTACTTCTTTTTAAAATTTACCAAACGACATTGCAATAACAGCAGAATTTATTAAATAAGTGGAAATCAATACCCACATAGGCACGGTGACCCTACCCTATAAAGTGAAACAACAGAAAAGCAGTAATTAGACTCTTCGCCTAGTTTTATGCTTATTAAAATAAACTTCAGTGTTTATAACCCAATACTACAACTATTACAACTATAAAACCTCAATACCCAAAATTTGGTGTCACAATGTCACTGACTATCAAAGAGTCAGTACAAACAAGGTCCGAATGAAAAATACCATAAACTGTTTCAGAACAAAAGAAAATGAAAGAAGAAATAACGATAGAGGGAGATGCAAGGGCCCGCGATCGCATGCAGGTATACCTTGGGTCTCCTGGTGGACTGAAGGAAGCCCTCCAACTACTGTTGATGTCCGATACCTGGATCTGTGCAAAAGAGCACAAAGTGTAGTAGCACAACTGAGCTCATGTGTTGGTAAGTGTCTGGCCTAACCCCGGTGAGCCAGTGACGAGGCTAGAACCAGACTCCAGATAATCCTGTGCAGATATGCATATATACCAATACAACAGAAAAATAACTGGTGTAAACAGTTAAAGCTCGGAGGTAGAACATGCTTCAGGGGTAGAAAATAAGAACAGAATATCAGGAGTAATAAGAGAAAACTATCATTGAACTTCTAACATGGAATAAAGAAATAGAGACAACTTTCGTTTCCAGTTTCATCTCGTTGCAAGCGTGCAACCCGATCCCATTTCTCATATCTCATGGTAGGCATACCACCCACTCCCATTTCATCATCTCTTGGGTTAGGTGTACCACCCGCTCCCATATTATCAATAACTTGTCGTAGGCGTACCACCCTCTCTCATTTCAATATAACTTGTGGTAGCATACCACCGGCTCCCATTTCTTCCAACACAATTCACAATACAATGCCGGCAAACGAACAAGACAATGTAATAACGTCCCGGTAAGGGAACAAAGCATAGTAATAACTTTCCGGAAAGAAAAACAATAACAACAAATCAAACGTCCCGGAAAGGGAGAGTCAGATATAACCAACTATTTACAACACCTAACTACCTCAGCTATATCTAAACTAGTTACTACACTGAACTACCTCGGCAAAATCTAGACTTGTTATAACACTGAACTACCTCAGCTATGACCAAACTCATCACCACGTCTAACTACTTCGCTATCACTAAACTTATTACAACACCTACCACAATGAATCATCAACCTAAGTATCTGTAATATCAACTAAGAACATAATGCAAGAGAATCATAACTCCACAATAGTCCGGCAAGGGAACAACGTAATTATCTCTTCTCTTTCTTACTTTTCCTTCACAACTCGAGCAAGTACTCTAGAGTTTTTAATTATCACTTGTACTTTCACAATTCATTATACAAATGGAGCCAACACTTTCTTAATTTTCATAGAGCACAATTCTTTCCCCAATTTTACAAAACAAAATAAAAATCTTCACCAAGGCACGAACAATACAACGAAATCATGAAAATCACAATATAAGACTCACGGTCATGCTTGATACCAACGCATACATACGTGTTACCATGACTATATGTCGTACTCAACCAGAAGTAAATAGAATGTAGGACGCAACTCCTAATACATCAAGCTAAAATTCAACCGAATACTTACCTCGAACTTCCATGGCCAATTAAATCCACAACAATCACTTCCATCTTGAATTCGTCTCCAAATCAATCAAATCAATAGAACAATTACTTCATAACATCAGTACATCCTAAACAAATCAAACCAATGCCTAATTATAGATTTCCAAACATTATTCCCAGTATCCCAAAAATCAACCACAGGCCCGCTTGGTCAAAACATGAGGATAGACCAAAGTCAAATCACTCGTTCACCCACAAGCCCTAATATATAGTTTGTTTTTAAATTCGACCCCAAAATGAGGTCTAAATCAATAAAAATCAAAAAGACCTGACTCTACCGAATTCCCTAAATTCTACACTTAATTACATGTTTTAGGCCTAGAATTTCAATAGATGATAATGAAAATTGAAGAAAACAAGTTAAACAATGCTTATCAAAGAAACTTTGGTGAAGAAATGCTTTAACAGTCTCTAGAAGCTTTGGAGAAGAAATGGTTTATAAAAAAATTGATGAAACATTTGATAAGCCCATTAATGGTTCTGTTTTGGGTTTAAAAAATAACTGGGCAAGTTAACCTTACTCGTTCGCGATGGGACCTTCGCGTTCCTGATGGGTCGGGCTGATTGGACATCGCGTTTGCGTATAGTAACTCACATTCATTGAGAGTAGTTCTCCAGGAGCCTCGCGTTCACGTACTAAATGTCTCATTCGCGATGAAGAACCTAATGACCCCATCCCCTGGACCCTATGCGTTCGCATTTGCTTGGTCGCATTCGTGAAGAGTAACCCCCTAAAGTTTTGTGTTTACCGCTCTAGCTTCGCGTTCGCGAAGAGGAAGCTTGGCACCTGGGAGATTATTCTTACGTGTTTGCGAGTTTGCCCACGCGAACGCGAAAAATAAAATCCCTGAGCACTGATTAGCAGAAACCTACATTTTCTGTAAGTCTAAAACCACTCTGAAACTCTCCCGAGCCTTCGGGGCTCCCAACCAATCACATACACTAACTCAACAACATCCTTCGAACTTACCCCTACGATCAAATCACCAAAATAACATCATATACATCGAATTAAGCCTCAAAATCCATAATTTCTTTCAAATTTCATAAACATCAAATTTCCATTTAAGTCTGAAACACATCAAACGACGTCTGTTTTCAATCAAACTTTACAGAAAGTGCTTAAATCATATATACAGTACTATAAATAAGACCTTTAGCGGCAATACAAAATGGATTTAGTGGCAATAATAATAGCTGCTATATCTTTTACCAGCCATTAGCTTTTCGCCGCCGAAACTAGGGTCAGCAAAGCCTTTTGCAGTTATTATCGCAAAAGCTAGTAAACGGTATGTTTTATTGCAGCTAAAAGTTATTATTTTTAACTGCAATTAGTTGCGACAATAATTATGGCTACTAAATCCAATCCAAAATGACTAATTATACTTCTTTATCGTCCATTATTATAGCCGCTACATTCAAAATAATTGACGCTAAAGTAATTGTTTGTGACAATAATAATTGCTACTAAATTCAATCCAAACGGCTAATTATACTTCTTTAATATCTATGTTTTATAGCCTCTAAATTAAAAATAAGCCACTAGAAGTTTGCATCTTTGATGGCATATATTTTGTGGCAATAAAAATTGTCATTATATCCCTTTTGAAAACATATTAGTTTTTCCTTTTAGCTTCCATTCTAACGAGTAATATACAACAACAACAACAACTACCCAGTATACTCCCACCAGGTGGGGTCTGGGGATTCTAACGAGTAATATGTTTAACTAAATTGCCGCTAAAATTCAATATCTTTAACGGAATTTGTTTTACATCAATTATAAATAATTTAGCTACAATTAGTAACAATTACTACATTCGTACATAATATGACTCAAATATATTAATATTAATTTTAAAAAATATAATGTATCTCATTAATCTTAAAAAATAGAAAGAAGTGCTAATCGAAAACATTAATATCATATTACTTTAAACATAAAAATATATTGTTTATACAAAATAGTTAATGTCATTATATAACAAATCTAAATGATGGTCTTCAAATGATTTCTGTAACTTTTCATCATTTTGAAATCTTTCACCAGCTAAATTATCCAACAACATCAGACTGTATGACCAGAAATTACAAAATAATTATATTAAAAGATAAAGTATAATGTGTAAAAATAACTTGAAGATTCCATCACTATTAGAGTAGCAAACTCCCTCACCAACATGTCTAAGCAAAAACAACTATTCTAAAATATAAACATTTCAATCAAATTGATTAGAACAGACAGGAAAAAAGGAAAAATAAGCACGTTCATTTATCAGATTTTATCAACTATATAGTCTCTCAACAAAGTAAGGAAGCAAGATAAGAATATAGGTCAACAATCAACTCTTGTTCAGGTTTGAGGCAACATTTACAGAAGCTAAGAACTCTCAAAAAATTGTACGTGAGCAAAATAAGGCTCCTAGTGTTTGCTCACTTGATGGTGTGGTGAGGTTGACAGAGGTTGGTACTACTATTGCTGAGCAATTCTCTAATGACCAGAACCAGGCGACAAAGGATGCAAAAATAACTACTGTTACTGCTGAAGTTGGTGCAGAAACAGCTATTACTGCTGATGCTGGGACAACAAAGAACACAACTAGGGATGGCTGGAAAGAAGTGGTACGATCTTCAAGTAGGCAAGATAACTCTCCAGCTGTGGAAAATACGCAACAGCAATTCACTTTTCTAGTTGTGCGACAGAATGTCGCAAAAGCTATCATAACTCAAAATGTTATTTATGCGCTTACATATGAGGAGGTTGTTGGAATTAACTTCCCAACCTTTGGAGATGATAACGTGCAGCAGCTAATTCTGCCTCACCCTAGCAGTGAGGATCATGCGGAACATAGCGATGCTTCGAGTCAAATTTTCGGTCTTCGACAAGTTGCATCAATTATCAGCTTGGCAGAGGTGTTAAAGGGTGATCGTGTACCTATTTACAGCACTCATAGGCTACAATTTTCCAGTCCACAAGTGCAAAAAAACATCAAGGAATCTCAGATTGAAATGATGTTGAATGCCAATCATATGGTGAGGTAACCATTGGTCACCTTGAACACATCGACGCATGAGATACCATCTTAGTCGGTGGAGTCATTTGGTGAGCATGGAGATGAATCTGGTCAGCTACAACTATCCACAGGGAATGACAATTAAGTCATGAGAAGTCAAGATTTAATAATGCAGGACATTGATGGTCGTGGACAACATGAGCATGATCTAGCTTTGTGTTGCGTTCTCAAGAACTAAAATGTGAACTGAACAAGTAGAGAAAGCTGAGGATGATTATGTTGAAGACATTGATTATTTAATACTCTAACTAGAGGATATAATGAATATGCCAACCTATGAAAAAGCCAAATTTACTTGGCTAGTTTCAGAAAAGCCTGGTAGAAAGTTGTTCTTGGGTGCCCACCACACATAATGTAGTTTCGCTGATCCAAGTTCTCAAACAATGAAGCCTCCATCTTTGGATGAACCACCACTATATATTTGCTCAGGCAGAAATTTCCAAAAAGGGAATCCTTGGTGACAGCGGAATTCTCATATTTCAGAGAGAATAACTCGTCCTGAAATCTGGTAACATTCTTTGGCAGATATGTGACTTAAACGCATACTTCCTGTGAGCTCTCTTTGCATATGCGACATCTGGCCTTATGGAGTTTGCCGTAGCATCAAGATCCCAACCAGAAGCTTTCATCATGTTGATCAATGGCTTCGAGAAGTCGTGAATGGCTCTATAAGCAGCTTCCACAGCTTACCTGAAAAGCTCAGGAGTTAGGTCCATGATGTAAAGCCCGTTCTCGTCAACTGCATTTTCTGATTCTTTGGTTGACAAGCCCATGAGCATAAGGTTTTTCTCCAATTTGACCCGCTTCTGCAAGGCCTCTTGTATGAGCTGCTGCAGCTGACCAATCTCAGAATCTTTATTTTGAATCTCAGATTGAAACTTGTTCACCATAACTTGATATGTTTTCAATAAACTATGTTGCTCTTGGATCTCTGCAACCAAGTGAGAGCCCTGAGGTGAAACATACACAGATTTGTGATTATGCTCCCTGTAGAAGTGCTTGAGTTCAGAGAGATTCTTCAGCTCCGAAATTACAAGTTTATCGGCAGCTTGGATTTTATCCGGCTCGTATGGAGTATGCTCAGATTGAAGTTGAATGTAGGCAGACTTCAGGGAAGAGATATTTGTTAAAATTCTAGATACCATAGCTTCAACTGCGTCAGGATTGTAGTTTGCGGCTTCATCCATAAGTTGTGGATGGACCTTTTGGCTGTTTCTCTCACGGAGTTGTGTATCTGTTGCTCCATTGGGTTGCATATCTACTTGTAATGCGATAAGATTAATCAAAGTCCGACCCCTACAAGATTGTGGTTATTAACTTGTAAAACCCAAACCATGTCAGAGATGCATTAAATAATCACAAACAGGCAAAAAAGAATTTCAAAACATCTACCCTGTCAGAGATGCATGAAGTAATGACAAACAGGCAAAAAAGAATTTCCAAACATCTAACTGTTGTAGTGTCCAGAAAAATCTGCCAAAGTAGAAAACAAAAATCTTAAACAAATAGCAGTAGAGTACACTTGGGAAAGCAACAACCCAACAAAAGATCAAAAGATTGGTGACACCTAAAAAAACAGTCCCTGGTACCATCAACATCCATTCTGAGCAATTTTACCATAAGATCTCATAAATCGAAGTAAATGTTATTATACTTTACCTTATCAGAAAAGGAAAGAAAAAAGAGAAGTAAATGTTATTAACGCATCCAGATCTAAGCAGTAATTCATCAGTATATAACAAAGCAAATACAGGGAATTAAAGCGTGGGCTGAACAATTGATAATTGTGGTAATTATTTCCATGGGCACTCTAGTTCAAACTAGAGGAACCAGAACACATGTTATTCAAGCCGATTTACTGTCACATCATCACATATTTGAAAAATAAAAGAATTGCAAAGAGATTCAAAACGATTGTCTCGGGAGTTGTCTTACGAAAATCATGTCTAATTTGTTGAAACCAAACATGTACATCAAATCATAACCAAACCAAATTCACAAAATAATTATCTATTGTTCAAATTGGAAGCAATTAAGTTGTAAGTGAAGTTATAAAGAAAAATACGTGAAAAACGATTAAGTCGATTAGTTGGTATAGCTGGGAAAATGGTAGTTTCTCACGACCTTTGCGACATCAACAATAGTGAGGGAGATACAAAAGCAAGAAGCATCCAAGGTAAGCCTAAATACAACAAAAGATTAATAACAATTGAAGTAAGAAAATTCAAACAATAGCGACGAATGACAAAGATGAGTAATACCATGCGAAGGTTGAGCATTTTCAGCAACACTAGGCATCCTTGATATTTGTGGTACTCGTTCATGTCCACTATAGGCATCATGGATCTAATAAATATTAACATGTTAGATAATAATACTTTTATATGATTAGAATTATATCAAAAATGTCTAAAGCATATGAAATGGAGTTACCAGTTCACCTGAGGTGCCATTGCTACTTTGAGGCATAGATGCATCAGGAGCATATTTGCGCATGTGTTGTCTCATTTGGAGTAATTCTGATTGCATCATCTCCTGATTTTGTTTCATCATATTAATTTTTAATTTTATTTCTCCTTCAACTCGGTTATCTTTTGTACTCCTTTATATAACCTCATTAGAAGAATCATTTGAAATAATATTTCCTAAGGAAGACGTGAGTTTAACTACTCTAAATCTTAATGGAATATAAGCTAGTTTATATATATTAAAATTACATAATTATAAATAAAAAACCAATATAATTGCTATGAAATAATCCATATCAAGAAGCAATGAGGTTTGCGGAAAACTTTGACTCACAATGAGAAAAAAAAAGCTACAACTTATGTTTTCTTTTTTGCAGGGCAAGTTACTGTACCTATGCCTTATACATTGGTGGATTATCAGCTGGTGGTATTAGTGCTATGCACGCACTCCGCTAAAAAGGAAGCCAAAGATAGGCATAAGCATAGAAACAATAAGGAGTACTATGCTGCCCAGATTTATTGTGATTTGCGCTATAACAGGAGTACATGATGTGATAGGAGTGGAAATCAAACTGAGATTAACATCTCAAACTCACAGGAAATACTCCAACAAAAATCTAGCATAGAATTACATTGGGGCTCACATTTATCAACCCTTATAATAGACAGATTTGCATATGTACACAGCTGGTATAGAACTACAAGATAGGACTTTTGGTGGATCAGTTCAGGGTTCAAAATGGTTTATATTAAACATGTTGGTGGAATTGATGCAATATTATATCAAAATCATTGTAACAGAACAACTGATCATACATGGATAGAATCTAAGGGTGGTTACTCAATGCATCATCATGTTCAAATCCAGATGGAGGAGAGCATGGTGATGAATATTTCACTAACATTGTGTTCTTTTTTGCAGGGAAAGATATTGTGTCTATGCCCTATACATTGATGAAATTACTGTTGGTGGTATTAATGCTATCACTCATTCCACTGGAAGGAAGTCAAAGTTAGGCACAAGCATAGAAGCGAGGATGAGTATTATGCTGTACATAATTTATATACTAAACAAGTACTTTTGGAAAGCTAAAACAAGAGCAAATGAGGTGTTTGGAATCGACTACCTAATGCAAGTTAACACCTGAAAGCACAGGAATGAATCATCTAAGTTTACGCATCGAACGGTAATGGGTCATTTTCATAGATATCTTCAAAATGGACTGGGTCAATTATGTCCACAGATGGTGCAAAGATGAAGCTAGTATTCAGATGAGTAGTGGTGACATTTTGTGAATTCGTTTAATGTACAAGGAGACTTCAAAAACACATACAGGGAGACAGGCGAGGTCAGGACAGAACGATTTTGGAATATTGGAAATAACAGAAGCCACTGGAGAAGACAAAAGCTCAGAACACATAGGATAACTGCAATCCATAAATTGGAGCATTGTATTTTGGTGCTGGGCATTGATAGTTACAGCAAAACACTGTTTGATTCTTATTTTTGAAATATATACAAAATGCAACTTTGATTGGACAAGAAATATAGACCAAACAAATACTAAGAATTACTTGGTGAAACAAATGGTTATATCTCTTTCTGCTAGCCAGGTAATAGAATAGTTTTTATACATGTTTTACACATTAAGTTTCACATGCATATTTTGCAATCAGAAAGATATCTAAGAGGTACTATGTATATTTATATTCGTTATCTAAGCACTTAATAAAGTCCAATCGAATATATGAATAGCCGAGGGCCTGTTTTACACCATTTGAAGGTTATTCTTAAAGTAACAAAGGGTGTCCATACTTATTAGAGGATATAAAAATCTTTGTCCATTCTACATACATTATTTCATACAGAACACGAATCTTATGGACAAGAACATTAACCTTGGCAAGTATATGATTTTCTTTTTCAAAAATTGGTTTATAACATAGGAGAAATTTAGATATAAAGATAAGTAGCCGAAACGAAGCCGAAACAAACTTCCTAAATCAGGATTTTCTACATTCAAATAAGAACAGCTATATAGCATGAGTTTTTACCAGATTAAATTGCACATGATCTATTGTAAATCAATCGACAAGCATCAATCCAAAAACTACTATAGATCTATTGCAAATGACTGATTTAACCGGGGAAAAGGAGAAATTAATAGGGAAGAATATGGACGGCCACTTCAGCAGCTGTTGACGCTATAATGAGTTAGGAACTGATTTACTGTAAATCAGTCGACCATCATCAATACAAAATGTACTGTGAATCGATTGCAAGGAACTGATTTACTGTACATCGATTGGAAGAAGAAAACTTAACATTGACATTGACGCACTGTAAATCGATTTGAACTAATCTACTGTAGATCGATTGTAAAAACAAAGAGATGAGAATTCACCTGGAAAGAAGATAGGAACTGTCGTTGATGCATTGTAAATCGCATAGGCGTTGCCGCACTGGCGTTGACACAACAACGAAATAGGGCTTTTTGGCAGCGAAGTCGATTAAACTGGGGAGGGAAACAATACAATATTTTCGTTCTATTGTTTTCTAATTGGGGTGGGAAACGATAAAAAGTATCCAAAAAAAATTGGAGTCAAAGTTAAAGTAATAAAAGATTAATTTAAATTAGTAATTTTTCGTAGCTATTATTTTTTATTACCTGTAAAAGGATATTTTTTACTGGCTAATGTCTATGTGCCACTAATATTTCAGCTCAAATAACTTATTAGCAACCATTAACTTATTGCCGCTAAATAATTTCCGCCAAAGGACATTTTTGTAGTAGTGATAAGACCGGTACCAAGGGTCGAAACCCAAAATACGGGCACGATACCATAACATTCTAATCAGATTTCATTTCCAATTTTCTTAATTCCGGGGCATAAACTTGTGGTAGGACCTCGGAATTCGATTCCGGGCATACGCCTAAGTCCCATATTTTCCTACAAACCCTCTAAGATCGTCAAATCACGGGTTCGGTCCGTCTACTTAAAATGTCAATTGAAGTCAAATTTATTTATTTTAATATCAAAACTTAGCATTTTCGCTAAGATTCACATTTAAGCATTTTGACTATGCGCTCGGACTGTGCACATGAAACGAGGAAACTATAAATGAGGTCTTAATGGCCTCGTAAGCACAGAATGGGTAAGAAATCAGGTGATGCCCCCTTTGGGTTGTCACATTATCCACCTCTAAATCAACCGTTCATCCTTGAACGAACAGAAGAAGGGAGTACCTGAGTTGGGGAATTGATGAGGATAACCGCTCCACATATCAGACTCGGACGCCTCGGTCGATGCCTCAAGAGGCTGATCTCTCCACTAAACATGAACTAAAGGGAAAATCTAGGATCTCAACTGACGAACCAGCCGGTGGAGAATAGTTGCCAGTTCCTCCTAATAAGGCACGTCCTTGTCCAACTGGACAGTGCTGAAATCTAACACGTGGGCTGGATCGCAGTGATACCTCCGAAGCATGGATACATGAAACACTAGATGCGCAGCTAATAAGCTAGCCGACATTGCAAGTCTATAAGAAATCCATCCCACTCGATCAAGAATCTTGAACGGACCAATGAATCTAGGGCTAAGCTTGCCCTTCTTCCCAAATCTCATCACACCATTCATAGGCGACACTCGGAGCAATACCTATTCACCAACCATGAAACCTACATCTCAAACCTTACGATTTTCATAGCTCTTTTTCCTGGACTGAGCTATACGAATCCTATCCTGAATGATCTTGACCTTGTCCAAGGCCTCTTGAACCAAATCTCTACCCAACAACCGAGCCTCTCCCGGCTCAAACCATGCAACCGAAGATCGACACTGCCTACCATATAAAGCCTCCCAAGGAGCCATCTGGATACTTGACTAGTAGCTACTTGTACGCAAACTCTGACAAGAACTGATCTCAAGAACCTCCAAAGTCAATAACACAAGCTCGGAGCATATCCTCTAATATATGAATAGTCCACTCGCAGTGTCCGTCTGTCTAAGGATGAAATGTTGTACTCAATTCAACCTGGGTGACTAACTCTCGCTGAACTGCTCTCCAGAAACGTGAGAAAAACTGCGTGCCTCGATCCGAAATGTTATATACCGGCACACCATGAAGGCGAACAATCTCCCGAATATAGATCTCAGCTAACCTCTTGGATGAATGGGAGACTGCCACAAGAATGAAATACACTAACTTTGTCAACGTATCAACAATGACCCAAACTTCATCAAACCTTTTCTAGGTCAATGGAATTCCAGTAACGAAGTCCATAGTGATACTCTCCCACTTCCACTTGGGAAGCTCAATCCGATGAAATAAACCACCAGGCCTATGATGCTCAAAATTAACCTGTTGACAATTCAAACACCGTACCACATATGCCACAATATCCTTCTTCATTTTACGCCACCAATAATGCCAGTGTAAATCCTTATGCACCATCGCGGCGCCCAAATGAATAGAATACCGAGAACTATGGGCGTCCTCTAAGTTCAACTCCTGAAGTCCATCCACGTTGGGCTCACAAACTCGTCCAAGCAAATCTCAAGACTCCATCAGCATCTAGTGTAACTTTCTTGTCACAACCATGATGCACCGTGTCTCTAGGACACACAAATGGGGATCATAAAACTGTCGATCACGGATACGCTCTAATAATGAGGAATGAGCGACTACGCAAGATAATACTCTATCAGGCTCCAAAATATCCAACCTCACAAGTTGATTGGCCAAAGCCTGAACATCCAAAGCAAGAAGCCTCTGACTAACAAGAATATAAGCAAAACTTCCCATTCTGGCTAACTTCCTACTCAAAGCATCGGCCACCACATTGGCCTTCCTCGGGTGATATAAGATAGTGATATCATAATCCTTCAACAACTCCAACCACACCTCTGCCTCAAGTTCAATTCCTTTTGCTTGAAAAAGTACTGAAAAATCTTGTGATCCGTAAACACCTCACAATATACGCCATATAGATGATGCCTCCAGATCTTCAACGCGTGAACAATGGCTACTAAATCCAAATCATGGACCGGATAGTTCTTCTCACGAATCTTAGGCTGCCATGAAACATTGGCAACGATCTTACCATCCCGCATCAACACTTCACCAAGTCCAATACGAGATACATCACAATAGACTGTATAAGGCCCCGAACCTGTAGGTAAAACCACCACTGGTGTCGTAGTCAAAACATTCTAGAGCTTCTGAAAACTCGCCTCACACTCATCCGACCATCTTAAGTAGGCACCCTTCCAGGTCAACCTGATCATCGA
The DNA here is from genome assembly GCA_034376525.1 of Nicotiana benthamiana. Taxonomy (NCBI): domain Eukaryota; kingdom Viridiplantae; phylum Streptophyta; class Magnoliopsida; order Solanales; family Solanaceae; genus Nicotiana; species Nicotiana benthamiana. Next base: position 123,284,536 of record CM067338.1, on the reverse strand, counting down.
GGCTGCAATAGAAGAGAAGCCCTCACGAACCGATGATAGTATCCTGCCAATCCCAAGAAACTTCAAATCTTTGTAGTTGTTGCTGGATTGGTCCAGTTCTTGACTGCCTCGATCTTCTTCGAATCAACTTGAATACCCTCTTCTGATACGGCATGACCCAGAAATGCAACTGAACTCAAACCAAACTCCCACCTAAACAACTTAGCATATAATTGACTATCCCTCAAATTCTAAAGAACCACTTTGAGATGTTGCTCGTGCTCATCCCAGCTGCGAGAATATATCCAAATATCATCAATAAAGACTATCACGAACAAATCCAGTTAAATCCAGAACTCTCGACTCATCAAATCCATAAAACCTTATGGGCATTTGCCAACCCCAATAACATAACCAAGAACTCATAATGCCCGTACCGAGTGCGAAAAACTATATTAGGGATATCGGATGCCCTAATCCTCAACTGAATGGTAGCCGGATCTCAAGTCCATCTTTGAAAATACCTTGTCACCCTAGATTTTATCAAATAAATCATCAATCCTCGGTGGATAATTATTATTGATTCAAACCTTGTCTAATTGGTTCTAATCAATGCACATTCTCATTGAACCATCCTTTTCTTCAAAAACAGAACTGGTGCACCCCAAGGCAAAATACAAGGTCTAATGAAACTCTTCTCAAGCCAATCCTTCAAATGTTCCTTTTATTCTTTCAACCCAGGAAGGGCCATATGAATGGCAGAAAAGAATTGGGCATGGTGCCCGGAGCCAAATCTATGCATAAGTTAATATCCCTGTCGGGCGGCATCCCCGGCAGATCTGAATCGAAACCTCCGGAACCTCTCGAACAATGGACACAGAATCAATAGAAGGGACTTTAGCACTCCAATCACGAACATAAACCAAATAGGCCAGACACCTATTCTCGACCATACGTCGAGCCTCGGCGTACAAAATAACACCCCGGGTGGAAAGACCAGGAGTTCATCTCCACTTTATACAAGGCAAACCCGGTAAAGCTAAGATCACAGTCTTGGCATGAAAATCCAAGATAGAATGGTAAGGTGATAACCAGTCCATCCCCAAGTTGGGGCAATCATACCTCAGCAATTTCTAATTGGGGCATTTTAAATTGATTCCTTTGGATAGATGTCACACCCCTTTTTTTTAACAAACCTAACTAACCCTCTTAATATTTATAAATGGAATTTAGTAAAATCTCGAAAGAGTTTTTCAATTAGAAAGTTACAAAAATTTGTGTTCAAAAGGAAACAACTCAGAGTCGCCACCTTCCATTGATTTCGGAGTGCCAGATCAACATTTAAAAGATTCCTTTAAAACACTTTGGGCTCCAAATAAAGTCTGCATCGGAGATTTGGATAAGGGGGTTCAGTTGACTCGGGGAAAAGGTTCTAGGAACTCCCCTTGTACTGTAACTAGTACGGGTGTGTACTTGATCTAGTTGACTTTTAAAACATTCAAATTGAGATAGAATCATAAAAACCGTAAACAAATAAGCAGCTATAAAATAATAAAAGATATAAGCAAAATAAAATCGAATAAAGCAAACAAAACACATAAAAACCTCAACCTAATATCCTAAAAGTCAACAAGATCAAGTACTAGCTCAAGATCAGCAAAGTCGCTAGAGATGTCACACCCTCTTAAATTAATAAAAAAAAATGTAAAAGACAAAAGGGTTTGAAATTAGAATGTTACAAAAATTTGTTCAAAAACAAGTAACTGAGAGTCGCGACCTGACATTGATATCAGTGTGCCAGGTCATCGTTTTTCTTAAAATGATTTTTCTTTTTAAAACGTTTTGGACTCTAAGACCATGTCCGCACCAGAGATTCGGGTAAGGGGGTTCATTTGACTCGGGGAGAAGGTGTTAGGCACTCCCCAAGTCCCGTGAAGACCACGGTTGCATATTCGATCAAGTTAGATTTTACGATATTAAAATTGAGGTAAAACACACAAAGGAAAAGCATCAAAAAGAGGTTTGAGGCCGTCCCCACCTAATAAAAAAACAAAAAGTAAAATTCTATGCTAGCCTATACTATACTTCCTCTCATGAATTCGTCATGGCCTCCAATTACAAAATACTTCGGCAATTTATTGGAATAAAATATGTACAAATCCTTCAGGGTATTTCCCAAATAAATTTAGCTAAAGTGAACGACCTCTCGCCTCGAAATCCAAACAAAGATCCTAAAGCTTGACTACCCATGTGTGATCGCCCTAGGCATGTTATTAGCAATCTAATTAATAAACAAGTAGAATAAAAGCATCAAGATCATCCTAAGGCTAATTTCCTTCACTTTTTTAAAGCCAACTCGCATAACCCATTTCTTTCTCACGTAATTTGTAACCGACTCAACACCAACCACACAAGTTTTCTTAAATCAAGTCCATCAAATAGCTTTCTTTAAGAATTCCCAACAACTGGCATTTCTACGTCAACATACTAAATTAACAATCAATGGACAAGTATTTATGCACATTTATAATGGTAAATATAAACTTTATCACACGAGGCACAAAACAGAAGAAGCAAAAAAACAACATTACCGAAAAGGGAATAAGAAAGTATTAAAAGATTGAACCTCAAATCCTTGAGCTAATTGGAAGCGAAACGCGGATTACAAATCATGCGCAACAATGGAAACCCGAACAACACCTCAAATAGACCTCAAACCACCTCAAACAAATTCCATTTTTGGAAGGCAAAATTTGAAACCCGGTCGTTCCCCTATGTTTGTTCCCCTCTGTTTTCATCTTCTTTTTTCTCTCCATACCCGTACTGAACCTCGTTGCGTGGGGTGGTCTGGTTAAGTGGCGAGGTGGCTGGAGGTGGAGATGAATGGTGAGCTTGGTTTTTTTAGCGACTTTGGAGGCTGAGTTTGTCGTGAGTGAGAGGTGAAGCAGCAGCAGCAACGCTTCTTGTTGTGAAGAAGAAGAGAGTGACGGATGCTGATTTTGGGAGGCGGCACTGGTTTCTATTGCTGTTGTGACAATGGGTTGAAGGAGGTGGTCGACTATGCTTTTTTGGAGTTAAGAAAGGTCGGTGGCTGGGGTTGATGCATTTTCCGGCGAGTAGGGTCACTAGCGGACATAGGGTTGTTTTAGGAGATGAGGGGTCGCTGGTCTGCTGATGGTTTCCGTGCTTGTCTTCTATGTCTTCTAGGGTTTTTTCTTGTATCTTCAAAGGTTGAAGATGAAGGATCCTAGGGTTTTTTAGGTTCCAAAATATGATGGGTTCATGACTAAGTCTTGTTGGGCCTTTTTGTGGTGGGTTTAAAATCGGGCTCTATTTAGACAAGAACACTGAAAATTTCCTTAATAAATCCAAGTTCCTTCCAAATTACTATAAAATATTTGGAAACATAAAATCACTCCTAATTTATTTACGTAATAATCAAAAATTAAAAGTAAAACAATGTTTTCTTTGTTGATATTTTCTAATATTATAAAAGTAAATAAACATAAGTTAAATCATAGTAAACTAAAAGAGTACTACTGTATTAAAGACGTTAGCTTAAATATAAAATAAGACAAAACAAAACTATTTTTTAAGAGGGTAGCTGATATATATATCTGGGAGATTGTTCGTCTTCATGGTGTGCCCGTGTCTATCATCTCAAACCGAGGTACGCAGTTTTCCTCTCATTTTTTGAGAGCAGTTTATAGAGAGTTGGGCACCCAGGTTGAGTTAAGTACAACATTTCATCCTCAAACGGATGGGCAGTTCCAGTGGGCCATTCAAATTTTGGTAGATATTCTCCGAGCTAGTGACATTCACTTTCGAGGTTCGTGGGATAAGTTCTTGCCTTTAGCAGAATTTGCTTACAACAACAACTACTAGTAGAGTATCCATATGGCTCCTTATGAGGCTCTATATGGTAGATTCTGTCGCGATCTCCACTTGGATGGTTTGAGCAGGGAGACACTCGGTTGTTGGGTACAGATTTGGCTCAGGAGGCCTTGGACGAGGTCAAGATCATTCACGATAAGCTTCGTACAGCTTAGTCCAAGAAAAAGAGTTATGCAGACTGCAAGGTTTGAGATGTGTGTTTTATGGTTGGCGAGCGGGTATTGCTCCGAGTGCCGTCTATGAAGGGCGTGGTGAGATTTGGTAAGAAGGGCAAGCTTAGCCCTAGGTTCATTAGTCCATTTGAGATTCTTGATCGTGTGAGAGTGGTGGCTTATAGGCTTGCATTACCGCCTAGCTTGTCAGTCGTGCATCTAGTGTTTCTTGTGTCCATGCTTCGGAAGTATCGCGACAATCCATGCCACGTGATAGATTTCAGCATTTTCCACTCTGACAAGGACTTATCTTATGAGAAGGAGACGGTAGCTATTCTAGATCGTCATGTTCGTCAGTTGAGATTGAGGACTTTTCCTTTTGTTCGTGTTCAGTGGAGAGGTCAGCCTCCTGTGGCATCGACCTGGGTGTCTGAATCTGATATGTGAAGTCATTGTCCCCATCGTTTTCCCGACTCAAGTACTTCCTTCTTATGTTCATTCGTGGACGAATGATTATTTTAGAGGTGAAAATTCTGATGACCCAAACAGTTATCACTATTTTAATTTAAATTATGTGTCTCCGACACTTTGAAAACCTCATTTAATGTTTCCTCGATTTGCTTGCACAGTCCAGACGCGTAGACAGAAGGCTTAAAGATGAAATTTTGTGAAATGCTAAGTTTTGGCTTTAAAATGAATAAATTTGACTCCAATTATCATTTTGGGTAAACGGATGAGGACCCATGATTGGACAGTCTCTGAGGGTGCGTAGGAAAATAAGGGACTTTGGCATATGCCCAAAATCGAAATCCGAAGACTTAAGTCTGAGAAATGAATTTTTAAGGAAATTATTTTCTGAAAATGTCTAAGGAAATTGAAATGAAATATTATTAGGAAGCGATCATATCGGGCCCATATTTTTGTTTCGCCGCTCGGTACAAGTCCTACGTATCGTTTAAGTCTTTTCTGTAAAGTTTGGTGGACAGTGGATGTCATTTGTATGATTCGGACGTTAAATGAAAAATTTATGTTTTAAGAAATTTGAAAGAATTTATGGATTTTGACGTTTAATTCGATGTACATGTTGTTATTTTGGTTATTGGAATGCATGAATAAGTCTGTAGGATCTTATTGAAGTTATGTGCATACATGGTTTGGAGCCTCGAGGGCTCGGGTGAGTTTTAGATAGGCCGCAGGTGCATTTTTAACTTTGAAATTAAGCAAGTGTATTTTTTGTCTGTAGGCTTCGTGTGACGACCTGACCAGTCGTCACATGAGTTACAGCCCCGTTGCACCCTTATTGTATGGATTCGTGTTTCAATATCAGTGTTAGGTCCGATCGAGTGTAATTGAATTGCTTTTGGTTAGAAATAAGGCACATAGCCTCTTAGAAGAAAGCTTGTATTAGAAACATAAACCGGAAGTTGACTATGTAGTTAGAGTGGTCAAATTTGGATTCAGGTGGTTCGGTTAAATTCTGGGGATGATTTGTGACTTAGGAGTGCAATCGTAATTGAATTTGGAGGTCCGGTGTAGAATTAGGCTTGAATTGGCGAAGTTCGAATTTTGGCGGATTTCGATTTGTATGAGAGTTTATCTGAGGGTTGGAATGGGATTCCGAGAGTTTCAGTAGCTTCGTTAGGTGATTTTGGATATGTTCCTAAATTTTCGGGTCAATCGGATGTCGTTTGGTTGGGTTTTTGATCGAATGTGAGTTTCAGAAGTTATAGTTGAACTTAGGCTTGAATCCATAGTGATCTGATGATTTTTGTGTTAAAGGTTGTGTTTATATGATTGAAACTTGTTTGTATGATGTTTTTGTGTAGGTTGGGGGTTTTAGATAGGGTCCCGGGGGCCTTGGGGTGATTTTGTAAGTTCAACGGATCATTATTAACTTGTATAGAGATCTGATTTTTGCTGTCATAATTGTTGCAGACCGAAAAGCGTCGCGTTTGCGTGGTGGTGGACGCGAACGTGTAGAGGAAATTTTGTAGCCCGGCAGCTTTGCCTTCGCGTTCGCGCGTTCGCGAAGGAGTTGATGCGAATGCGTAGAAGTGGAATATGGGTGTCCGCATTCGCGTATGGTTGTCTGTGTTCGCTAAGGAGGAATTTTTTATAAGTGGAATCTCTTATACGCGATCGTGTGAGAGCAGGCCGCGTTCGCGTGGAGTCAGACCTTAGGGCATCACGATCGCGTTAGTTTATGCCACGTTCGCACAGGATAATTTTGGAATTTTAAAATTTTGGGCATCGCGTTCGCATGGGTTGTGTCGCAAACGCGATGAAGAAAAGTTTGGGCGGACAGAAGGTTTTTATATCGTAACCTCCGTGAGCAAAAATTATTTTCCTCCATTGTGGAGCATCATTTGGAGCCATTGGTAGAGGAAGTAGGAGGGTTTCAACTAGGTTTCGATTGAAGGTAAGCTTTATGAGCTAATTACGTGATATTATTGAAGAATCATCATCTAAATCTCTGAAAATTGGGTGGAAATTGAATAAATTAGGGCTAGGTTTTTACTATGTAAATTTGTGGATTTGATGGCCCATTTGAACTCCGATTTTGATGAACTTTATATGTACGGACTCGTGGAAAGATGAGGATTCCGATGATGTGAATTTTGTAATTTTTTAGAAGTGGGCCCGGGCTTCGGGTTTTGCCAACTTCATGTTTTGGAGTGTTTTTCGAGTTCATTGAACTGGGTTATGTCCCATTAGCCTATTATAACATATTCCTTGTGGTTTTGGTCAGATTTTGCACCCGAGGAGGTCGGTTTGAGAGGAAAATGCAAGGCGAGCTAGGATTTTGGCCGGTTTGAGGTGAGTAATGGTTATGAATGATATATTGAGGGTTTGAAACCCCGTATGTGCACTATGCGGTGCTATGTTGAGATAAAACCGCGTCATACGATGAGCGTGGGGATGTTCCTGGTAGAGATTCGGACTTGGTCCATCCCGATTGATGACTTATTACGCCTTTTCACTCAGAATGAGTTTTACCCGTATATTTTGGTCTAGTTTCCATCTTTGGGGGCTTTGCACCGAACTGTAGAACTCCTAGGGAGCATGTGAGCTGATTGACCTAAATTAACCTATTGAACACATACACTATGTCCTTACTTTGACTGTAAATCATGAAATAAACTGGACGTAGTAACTTGCACCTTAAATGAGCAATACCTAGGGTTCAACACCCTGACTTAGCTGAGTGGGCCCAAGAGGCCAAGTCTATATTGACTGATAGGGGTCAAGGACCCCATAGTGAGAGTATTTGATATATACCGTATCGGGCTGCATGCCTCAGGATAATATATATATTATATTGGATCGGTCTATACGCCGCAACATTATATATATATATATATATATATATATATATATATATATATATATATATATATATATATATATATATTTGATCGGGCTGCACGCCGCAGCATTATATATATTATATGGATCGGACTACACACCGTAATAGTATATTATATGGATCGGGCTGCACGCCGCAGCGATATATTATATGGATCGGACTTCACGCCGTAATAGTATATTATATGGATCGGGTTGCATGCCGCAGCGATATATTATTTGGATCGGGCTGCACGAAGCAATATTATAGCGCTTGGGCAGAAGAGCACCTCTGAAGTCTGCACACACCCCTAGTGAGCTTAATATTATATTATTTCATCGGGCTGCGTGCCGCAGCATTATATATATTATATTGGATGGGTCTGCGCGCCGCAGCATTATATATATTATATTGGATGGGGCTGTGTGCCGCAGCATTATATATATTATATTGGATCGGGCTGCGCGCCATAGTATTATATATATATTATATTGGATAGGGCTGCACGTCGCAGTAGTGTTTATAACTGGTTGGACGGGAAAAGAGAAGTATTTATCTGATTCTGTCCCATGTTTAGCAATAATCAATGTCGCTACTGTTGATATTAGAACTGTATAGCATTCTTACATGACTTATTACATTTAGTTGTTATTGATTGCTATTAATTACTGAGTTGGAGGTGCTCACTCTACTCCCTACACCTTGTGTGCAGATATAGGGATCCCGGAGGCTTAGTTGTGCTTATCTGTTGTTGCCTAGTTATGTTCCCGAGAATATCGAGGTAGCTGCTGGCGTCCGCAAGACCTGATTTCTTCTCTTATCTATCTTTATTTTCGCATCTAGATTTTTCCTTGTTTAGGATATTGTTCTGTTGTATCTAGAGTCTCTGACATGTGCGCTGGATCCTTTGGGCTGTTATTTCTGTTGATTACGTTTTTTGCAGTATTTCTATTGTAATCAAACTGAGAATTTTAAGCTAAAAATGGCATTTAAGTTAATATTTGGTTGGGAATATTTAATTGGTCGGGCTTTCCTAACAATGTGTTTGGAGCCATCACGACCGGGGTTTGGGTCGTGATAAGTTGGTATCAGAGCCTAGGTTACCAGGCCTCGCAAGCCATGGGCCGGTTTAGTAGAGTCTCGCAGATCGGTACGGAGACGTCTGCATTTATCCTCGAGAGGCTGCAGAAGCTTTAGGAAAACTTCACTTTCTTGGAATTCTTATCGTGTGTACCTGATTCAGCTTGAGATATAAATCTTTTAATTCCTTCCACACATCTGTATGCTCACGCGAGCGCTCAGTAGTATATGTTCCGGGATGGCTTGCGATTCCCCGATCGAGGGGCGAGATGTAATCTTCGTGAGTTCATGTTGTGCCAGTTCGGAGGACTTGAGGCCGGATCTTTGCCTATGGCCTGAGCATCGAGGTTCTGATTGTGTGAGCAAGTGTTTTGAACTTATGTGGTTAGTAATATTCTTATTATCCGGGTTGGCGGTGGGATATCCATTTGATGAGTATGTCAGTACTGCGAGGGGTGTCTATGTGAAATTGGTAGTGACGAAGAAGTCTGACAGATAATAGATGATCTGTTAAGTGTTTGTTTTCTATTTTGGTCTAATGTGTAGCCCCAAGTTGTGGGCAAGTGAAGAATATTTTCATGTCTCTTAGTGGGAAAATGTACATTTCATATGGCGGTATGAGCTCAGACTAATTGATTGCATAACGTGTATGATGGTGGAAGGCATGTTGAAATATTGAAAAGAGGCGAAGCAGGAGGGTTATCTCCTGCGGAATATTTTTGAGGGGTATGATCCTTATGTGTATGATAGATGGTCAAATGTGTAATTGAAGCGTATGTGTTGAATTTTGAGAATTTGGTTACGCTTAAGAAACAGACTAAGCTAACGTAGAAATGAATGCGAGATTTGCAGAGGATGTGAGTGCTAGATGATATGTGTATTCACAAACTTGTAGGCTTCGTGTGACGACCCGACCTGTCATTACGTGAGTTACCGCCCCGTTACCCCTTATTGTATGGATTCATGCTTCAATATCAATATGAGATTCGATTGGGTGTAATCGAATTGGTTTTGGTTGGAAATAAAGCACATAGCATCATAGAAGAAAGCTTGTATTAGAGAAAGTCAACCGGAAGTTTACTATGTAGTTAGAGGGCTTGGATGTAAATTCAGTTGGTTCAGTTAAATTTGGGGGATGATTTGAGACTTAGGAGTGCGATCGGAATTGAATTTGGAGGTCCGGTGTAGAATTAGGCTTGAATTGGCGAAGTTTGAATTTTGGCGGATTTTGGTTGGTAGATGAGATTTTGATACAAGGTTCAGAATTGGATTCTGAGAGTTTCAGTAGCTTTGTTAGGTGATTTTGGATATGTCCGCAATAAATCGGATGTTGTTTGGTCAGGTTTTTGATCGAATGTGAGTTGCGGAAGTTATAGTTGAACTTAGGCTGTAAGCCGTCATGATTTAATGATTTTTGTAGTAAAGGTTGTGTTTTTATGATTGGATCATGTTCGCATGATGTTTTGGAGTAGGTTTGTGGTTTTTGTTGGGGTCCTAGGAGCCTCGGGGTGATTTCAGAGGTTCAACGGATCATTTTTAACTTATATAAAGATCAGATTTTTGCTGTCATAAGTGTTGCAGACCTTAAAGCATCGCGTTCGCATGGTGGTGGACGCGAACATATAGAGCAAATTTGGGAGCCTGGGAGATTTGCCTTCGGGTTCGCAAAGGAGTTGATGCGAACGCATAGTGGTGGAATATGGGTGTCCATATTCGAGTATGGTTGTCCGCATTCGCGAAGGAGGACTTTTGGATCAGTGGAACCTCTTATACGCGATCGTGTGAGAGTAGGCCGCGTTCGTGTAGAGTCAGACCTTACGCCATCGCGATCGCGTGGGTTTATGCCGCGTTCACGTAGGATAATTTTGGAATTTTAAAATGTTGGTCATCGCGTTAGTGTGGGTTGAACGCGATGAAGAAAAGGGTGAGCGACAAAAGGGTTTTATATTATAACCTCCGCAAGCAAAAATCATTTTCCTCCATTGTGGAGCACTTTTTGGAGCGATCGGTCGAGGAAGTAGGAGGATTTGAACTAGGTTTTGATTGGAGGAATGTTTTTTTGAGCTAATTACGTGATATTATTGAAGAATCACCATCTAAATCTCTGAAAATTTGGTGGAAATTGAAGAAATTAGGTCTTGGTTTTTACTATATAAATTGGGGATTTGATGGCCTATTTGAACTCTGATTTTGATGAACTTTATATGTACGGACTTGTGCCGAGACAGGGATTCCGATGACGTGAATTTTGTAATTTTTGGATAAGTGGGATCTGTTAGGATTTATGCCCGTCACTAGAGGGGGGGTGAATAGTGCGGCACGAGAATATTGATAAATATTGCGGAATTAAAATTGCAGGAATAAAATAAATTCGGTAATTAAAATAGTAATCAAAGAACACACCAAATTTATCCTGGTTCACCACAACTTGTGGTTAGTCCAGTCCCCGAGAGACTCTCTCGAGATTCCACTAACTCCGTTAAGCTTACGGGTGCCTAACAAACCGTTACACTTGCTCGTAGATGTACACTCTACAAGACTTCAACTTGCTCGAGGATACCGCACCTCAAGACTTCAACTTGCTCGTGGATACCACACCACAAGACTTCACACACAAAGATTGAGGGTACTTAGCAAACCCGACAATCAATGAGAAGATATGGTCTTCTCAAACACCTTTCTTTTTTACAACAATAACTCTCTCAAAAGAGTAGATAAAGAGATACAAAATAAGCTCTATGAACAACTCAAAGTTGTCTCTCAAATGGCTCAACAAAAGCTCTATAATGATGCACAAATGATATCAATATGTATATGAATAATGAGAGGTGTTGTGTCTAACAATTCAGCTCAAAAGACCTCTATTTATAGGTGTTATAAGTTGTATGTCCGTTGCTTAATTGGCAATCAATTATGCTGATTTTATGCCAAGATAATCGATTATCAGATTTGGATAATCGATTATCAGCTTACCGTTACAAAATCTGGAAGCTGATTTTATGCAACATAATCGATTATCAGATATGCATAATCGATTATTTTGTTACAGCGTTCAAACACTTGGCAACGGATATAAGATAATCGATTATGCACTTCTCATAATCTATTATTTTGTTGTTTTGTAAATTCCGGTTTACACTGTCTTAACATAATCGATTATCAACCTAAGCATAATCGATTATTGCTGTCCAGCTTTGAAAGACATATTTAAAACTCATTTTGGCTAAAATGAAAATGTTTGAAATCATTTTGTTTGAAGTATTTGAAATATGATTTGATAAAATGATTTTATGCATATTCATGATGACCTATTGTTGAGCCAAAAGACGAGATAACTTTAAACGTTGCTCTTACATTAGTTCTACCTAACGACCTACGCCTTGGGGTCTTCGGTCTTGAACTTTTGAGCTCGTCTTTGGCTTGTCTATGCAATTCCGTCATCAATATGCTTCTCGGCATTCAATCTTGATTGTTTGTCATATAATAACTTTGTTCGACACTTGACTTCATTGTTTGTTATTCATCGACTTCGTTGTTTGTCATTCATCAAAACCTATACCTGAAAATCATTCTAATACAACCAAAGCACACATATCATAGATAGAATAATTTTCTACAATTTCCCCCTTTTTGATAATGACAAACAATAGGAGATATGCATATTGGATTCCCCTAAATTCATGCTATATCTCAACATACAATTCAAGCAAACAATTCCCCTTAATGATAATTCCCCCTCAAATAAGGCATACCATAATGTAGTTACATTCCCCCTTATTTGATGCATATCGCCTAAACTCTTCCCCCTTTTGGCATTAGCAAAAAGAGAGTATACAAAGGCTATTATCCCCTTTCGACATTTCCCCCTTTTGGGTATATCAATTGTTAGTGTCAAATATAAGATAGGAAATACAATGAGGAATATACATTGACGATATTTAAAAAAATCAACATGAAACAATACCAAATGTTCGTAAAAATATAACAACCATATCAAAGGTTATTTTTAGCGAATATCCCAACTGTTATTCAAACTAGAGAGATATTCATCAAAACATCAATCATTATTTTTAACAAAAATAATTGATACCAATTGTTATTCAAGATAAAAGTTATCAAAACATGAATCAACAAAATTAATTAATATCAATTGTTAACAAGGATATATTAATTGTTAACACATATCAACTATTACGTTTTTATAAAAAAATGATAACTAACCGACATTCCCCCTCGATGCAATAAGGTTTCGTGCTTGGTGCATCTACTACAATATTGTAGTCTTCAAGCACACCTGCAAACGTACCTAAAATAGGTTTTCGGTACCCAACTGCTTTTGGGTCCTTGGGGGTTAGGCAAGTAATAATCATAGCCAAATGATAAATCTCTATGTTTTGCAAAACATACGGGTGCTATGTGTCCTACCCGGTTGCAATAATGACATATAACATTCGGGTTGTGCATATGTCTTGGTTGAGCCAAAAACGTTCTAGGTGATCTAAAGTCGTTATTCCTAGACGTATTGCGATTCCTAGAGTTATTTCTAGGTGGTCTAAAATGATTCATTTTAGACTTATTAGTGAAGTTCCTAGAATTATTTCTAGGTGGTCTAACTTCATTTCTATCATCCTTTCTAATTTCTTCAATTGTTTTAGGATCATCGACACTACGTTTTTCTAGTGTGTTCCTAAGTTCTATTTTCTCTATTTTCAAAGACTTACAAGAAGAACAATTTGAACTTTGATCAATTGAAGAGGCTTCATTCATCTCCTTAATTTTATTTCTAAGATCAATATTGTCATTTTCCAAAAAATTATTTTTCTCTTCTAAAACTTTAATTTTAGCCTTGGCCTCTTTGGAGATTTTTGATGTCTTTTTCAATTCACCATATCAGTCATGAAAAGCTTCTTGTAATTCTTCAAAAGAATAAGAGTTAGATTACTTACCTCTTCTTCCTCGTTGGCCATGAGGCATAATGCGGCAGTTTCATCGCCCGAGCTGTCCGAATCCCATGTCACACGCCTTTGGTGTTTGTTCTTCTTCTTGTCCTTGGATTTTGGACAATGTGATTTGGTGTGGCCAAGTTTTCCACAATTTTGGCATGAAGGACTTGGTTCTTCCTTCTTTATTTCCTTTTTCATAGACTTATAAAACTTTTCGATCAAGGCATTGGAAATATTATCATCATCGCTATCCGAATCACTTACCTCTTCTCCTTTAGAGGATGAGGCTTTGAAGGCAATATTCGAATTTTTCTTGTTTCCAAAAGAAGGATTAAGAATCGTACTTTCATAAGTTTTGAGGTTACCTCGTAGTCCATCAATTGTGACGTCCGTGATTCCTATCGACTCTTGGATGGCATTGGCTTTGGATCGCCATTCGGGAGCGAGACTCCGCAAGATTTTTCGAACTAGATCTTTGTTCGAATATACTTTTCCGAGAGCATGGAGATCGTTGATGATCATTGAGAACCGTTCGAACATAATATCGATGCTTTCATTCTCCCTCATTCTAAAGAGTTCATATTCATGTGTTAGAAAATCAACTTTAGATTCTCGGACTTGAGGCGTACCTTCATAAGTGATCTCGAGTTTATCCCACATCTCCTTGGCGGTTGTGCAGCAAGAAATCTTCCGATAGTCATCCGGGTTTACCGCACAATATAGCAGGTTGATGGCTTTTGCATTTCTTTCAACCTTCTTGATGTCCTCGGCATCATATTCATTTTCCTCCTTTGGAACCATGATTTCCCCAACTTTCTTTGTTGGCATTTGTTCACCGTTCTTGATGATTTGCCATAATCGAAAGTTATTTGATTGGATGAAGATTCTCATCCGGTCTTTCCAATATGTGTAATTTGTTCCGTCAAATAGTGGAGGCCTATAAGGGGAGTGTCCTTCGCTCATCATTCCTGCGTTCAATATTCTCAAAAAAAATATATATATCGTTCTCTCAACCAGTTAAGGCTTTCAGAGAGTTAGGCTCTGATGCGAATTGTTTGGATTGATGCCCGTCACTAGAGGGGGGTGAATAGTGCGGCACGAGAATATTGATAAATATTACGGAATTAAAATTGCAGGAATAAAATAAATTCGGTAATTAAAATAGTAAGGAAAGAACACACCGAATTTATCCTGGTTCACCACAACTTTTGGTTAGTCCAGTCCCCGAGAGACTCTCTCGAGATTCCACTAACTCCGTTAAGCTTACGGGTGCCTAACAAACCGCTACACTTGCTCGTAGATGTACACTCTATAAGACTTCAACTTGCTCGAGGATACCGCACCTCAAGACTTCAACTTGCTCGTGGATACCGCACCACAAGACTTAACACACTAAGATTGAGGGTACTTAGCAAACCCGACAATCAATGAGAAGATATGGTCTTCTCAAACACCTTTCTCTTTTACAACAATAACTCTCTCAAAAGAGTAGATAAAGAGATACAAAATAAGCTCTATGAACAACTCAAAGTTATCTCTCAAATGGCTCAACAAAGGCTCTATAATGATGCACAAATGATATCAATATGTAAATGAATAATGAGAGGTGTTGTGTCTAACAATTCAGCTCAAAAGACCTCTATTTATCGGTGTTATAAGTTGTATGTCCGTTGCTTAATTGGCAATCAATTATGCTAATTTTATGCCAAGATAATCGATTATCAGATTTGGATAATCGATTATCAGCTTACCGTTACAAAATATGGAAGCTGATTTTATGCAACATAATCGATTATTAGATATGCATAATCGATTGTTTTGTTACAGTGTTCAAACACTTGGCAACGGATACAAGATAATCGATTATGCACTTCTGATAATCGATTATTTTGCTGTTTTGTAAATTCCGGTTTACACTGTCTTAACATAATCGATCATCAACCTAAGCATAATCGATTATTGCTGTCCTGCTTTGAAAGACATGTTTAAAATTCATTTTGGCTAAAATGAAAATGTTTGAAATCATTTTGTTTGAAGTATTTGAAATATGATTTGATAAAATGATTTTATGCATATTCATGATGACCTATTGTTGAGCCAAAAGACGAGATAACTTTAAACGTCGCTCTTACATTTGTTCGACCTAACGACCTGCGCCTTGGGGTCTTCGGTCTTGAACTTTTGAGCTCGTCTTTGGCTTGTCTATGCAATTCCGTCATCAATATGCTTCTCGGCATTCAATCTTGATTGTTTGTCATATAATAACTTTGTTCGACACTTGACTTCATTGTTTGTCATTCATCGACTTCGTTGTTTGTCATTCATCAAAACCTATACCTGAAAATCATTCTAATACCACCAAAGCACACATATCATAGATAGAATGATTTTCTACAGGATCTTTGCTAGGGTTTTGCCAACTTCGTATTTTGGGGTGTTTATTGAGTTCTTTTGATTGGGTTATGTCCCATTAGACTATTATAATATATTCCTTTTTGTTTTGGTCAGATTCTGCACCCGAGGAGGTCGACTTGAGAGGAAAGCTTAGGACGAGCTGAGATTTTTGCCGGTTTGAGGTGAGTAATGGTTATTAATGATATACTGAGGATTTGAAACCCCGTATGTGCACTATCGGTGCAATGTTCAGATAAAACCCGCGTCATATAATGAGCGTGGTGATGTTCTGTTGGGGATTCGGACTTGGTCCATCGCGATTGATGACTTACTGCACTGTTTGACTAAGACTGAGTTTGTACTATTATATCCTTGACTAATTGCCATGTTTGGGGCCTTGTGCCGAACTGTAGAACTCCTAGGGAGCATATGAGCTGATTGACCTCACTGTACCTATTGAACACACACCATCTGTTCTGACTTTGAGTGTAAATCATGAAATAAACTGTACATAGTAACTTGCACCCTAAATGAGCAATACCTAGGGTTGAACACCCAGTCTTAGCTGGGTGGTCCTGAGAGGCCAAGTCTATATTTACTGAGAGGGGTCAAGGACCCGTAGTAAGGGTATTTGTTATATACCGGATCGGGCTGCACGCCGCAGCAGCATATACATATACATATATTGGACCGGGCTGCATGCCGCAGCATTATATATATATATATATATATATATATATATATATATATATATATATATATACATATATATATATATATAGTATGTTGGATCGGACTACACGCTGCAACATGATATATATTATATTGGATCGGGCTGCGCGCCGTAGCATTATATATATTATATGGATCGGACTGCACGCCATAGTAGTATATTATATGAATCGGGCTACACGCCACAACGATATATTATATCGATCGGGCTGCATGCCGCTGTAGTATATTATATGGATCGGGCTGCACGCCGAAAAGATATATTATATGGATCGGAGTGCACGCCGCAGTAGTATATTATATGGATCGGGCTGCACACCGCAGCGATATATTATATGGATTAGACTGCATGCAACAATATTATAGCGTTTGGGCTGAAGGAGCCCCTCCGGAGTCTGCACATACCCTAGTGAGCGCAGTTCTATATTATTGGATCGGGGTGCGCGCCGCAGCACTATAAATATTATATGTCATCGGGCTCCGTGCCATAGCATTATACATATTATATTGGATCGGGCTGCACGCCGCAACATTATATGTATTATATTGGATCGGGTTGCGTGCTGCAGCACTATTTGTAACTTGTCGGATGGAAAAAGAGAAGTATTTATCAGATTTTCTTCCCTGTTTAGCAATAATCACTATCGTTAATGTTGATATTAGAAATGTATGGTGTTCTTACCGGATTTCTTACATTCAGTTGTTATTTATTGCTATTACTCACTCAGTTGGAAGTACTCACTGTACTCCTTGCACCTTGTGTGCAGATACAGGGATCCCGGGAGGTTAGCTGTGCTTATCTACTGTTGCCTAGTTCGGTTCCGGAGAATATCGAGATAGCTGCTATTGTCCGCGTGACCTAATTTCTACTCTTATCTATCTTTAATTTCCGCATCTAGATTTTTCCTTGTTTAGGATACTGTTCTGTTGTATCTATACGCTCTGACTTGTGACACCAGATCCTTTGGGCTATTATTACTCTTGATTACGTTTTCTGCAGTATTTCTATTTTTATCAAACTGAGAATTTTAAGCTAAAAATGGCATTTAAGTTAATATTTTGGTTGAGAATGTTTAAATGGTCGGGCTTGCCTAACAAGGTGTTTTGCGCCATCACGACCGGGGTTTGGGTCGTGACACTTCGCAAAACATTGCATTTGTGAAGCCAGTCGCGCAAATGCGAGCCATGCTTCGCAAATGCGAGAGTTGGACTGGGCATGTCGCAAATGCGACCAATTGGTTCCCAACTGCGAAGGAGACCCAGTCACAAATGCAACGTTTTTTATAGCAAATGCAAAAGTCTGGGAATTTCCAAGGGTTCGTAAATGCGAACCTTGTTTCACATTTCCCACGTTTGCAGAGGTCGAGGTTCGCAATTGCGAATCCCTATTCGCAATTCCCACATCTAAGACATGCATTTTTTATACTTAGCCAATTTTCAACAATTTTTAACATCTTTTCAAAATACAGACTTCTTTGGGCGATTTTCCAAGAACAACTCATCTTCTAAGTCGATTAGAAGTTAGTTTTTACTCATTTCCTTCAATAATTAACATTTTTAAAAATGATTTCAACTTAAAATCAAGGATTTTCATAGGAAAATTTGGGTATTTGGGTTAGAAATTATGTTTTTCCAATATTGGGGATTTGGACCTTCATTTGAGGTCTTATATCAAAATAAATTACAAATTTGGGTTCATGGGGGGAATGGGTAATCGGGTTTTGGTTCGAACCTAGGGTTTTAACCATGTGGGCCTGGGGGTAATTTTTTCTTTTTGGGAAAAACTTTTGAAAACTCATTTTCATGCATTGGCGTTGATACATTTGGCGATAATTGATGTAATTAAGTAATTTATGACTAGATTTGACCGAATTGGTGGTGGGACCAAGGGGTAAAGCTATAATTGAATCATGAATTGTGTTCGTTGCTTTGAGGTACGTATTTGGTCTAACCATAGCTTGAGAGATTAGGATTTGAGTCCTATTTGCTACGTGATTATTGTTGAGTACAATGTGTAGGCATGGTGATGAGTATCTACATTGGTTTCTACCATGAACATGGGTCTTATAATGTGATTTTCATGATTTTGTTGAATAATCTATGCCTTAAAAGCGATTTCCATTTGTTGGGAAAAGTCAAATAAGTAATTCTGACTCTTGAACATCGAGGAGTAATGGCTCAAGTTATATTATGAATTGTGAAAGTAAATGAGATGATTGAACCCTTTGGAGAATTTTCTCAAGTGGTGAGCCGGGATATTTTTGTTTTATTAGATATCTCCCTTGTCGGATGTCGGTATTGTTGATGTTGTTGCCTTTTCGGGATTTAATTGTTTAACTATTGCTCCTTTGCCGAATTTTATATTATAATTTGTTATTTCCTCGACCCATTATTTGTGATTGTTGTTTGGGTGAGGAAGACTGATTAAGCATGAAAGGTGATGCTATGCATTGTTGTTTTGTGAGGAAAAAGTACAAAGTACGAAAGGTGATACCCTGTATGGTTGGGAGGTAAGAGTGTAAAGCACGAAGGGTGATGTCGTGCCGCATGATGTACAATTCTATGACTATTATATTGATTTCATGGTGATACAAAAGTGTAAAGCACGAAGGGTGATGTTGTGTCGCACGATATACCATTCCGTGCCTATTGTATTGATTCCTATTGTGAGGACGAGAGTAATAACACGAAGAGTAACGCTGTGCATATGTCCTTGATGTTCTGATTCTTGTTGCTAATCGAGTTATGTTTTCCCGTATGTTTATTTACGAATTTTTGGTTATTACTTGATTTTATTTTGAGGTTATAGATTGTGATGACCCGGCCAGTCGTCTTTGGAATTTATGCCCTGTTCCCCTATTAACGGATCCCCTTAAGTTCATTTCCGCTATTTGCTTTGCCGGGATGTTCGGTGTTAGGATGCGGAGTGTTTCAGAACACTTAGTCCCTAAATGAGAGCTTAAATATTAGAAAGTTGTCCATAATTGTAACTATGTGAAGACAACCTCAGAATGGAAATATGATGGTTCCATTTGCTCCGTTAGGTGATTTCGGGGTTGGGAGCATGTTCGGATGGAAATTTGATGTTCGTAGGTCATTGAGGCTAGAAGTGTAAAAAGTTAGAATTTGGAGGTTTCCGGTCCGACTGTGAATTTGTTATCCGAGGGTCGGAGCGGGAATCCGGAAGTTGTTGTAGCACCGTCAAGTCATTTTGGACGTACGTGTAAAATTTCAATTCAATCGGACCTGATTTTGTTAGGATTTTGAGATAAAGCGTATTTTGGATTAAAATAGAAGTTCTTAGGCTTGAATCATTGAATTAATCGAGGTTTCGATGTTGTTTTAGGTGTTTTAAGGATTGGAAGTACTTTGAATAAGGTATTAGGTGGTATTTGTGCTTTTGGTTGAGGTCCCGGGGGCCTCAGGATGATTTCGGGTGATTGACGGAAGAGTTTGGAGTTGAATGGATTGTTCATGTTTTCAACCTTCTTTCATAACCGCACCTGCAATTTTGGGTTCCGCAGGTGCGGTGCCACATAAGTGGCTGGTCCATTGCAGCAGCGGGTTTTGGCATCTCTTTAGGAAAATCGTAGAAGCGGTCTTCTTCCGCACATGCGGAACTACATATGTGGTTATTGGTCTGCAGAAGCGGACTCTTGTCATTTCAAGAGGTATCGCAAAAGCGGTAGTTTGTCCGCATAAGCGGGACCGCATAGCGGTTCCTTGATCGCTAAACCGAAAACCACTGTTCTGGTAAGGGTTTATCCGAGGCCTTATTTCAAAAGTTGGAAAATTCAATTTGGAGCTCGATTAAAGGAAATTTTGAGAGGATTTCGAATAGGAGATTACAGGACAACGTTTCTATGATCCTTTCTGGCGTCATATAGTAGTTAAATCCATATTTTAAATTCGAATTGAGGATCAAAAATGGAAGAATTTAGGTGAAAGTTCATTGGTTAAATTATTGAGTTTTGAGGGGGCAATTGACCTTCAATTTGTGAGGTTTTTATATGGTTAGACTCGTGAGAGTACGAGGTTTCTCAAAATGTGAATATTATTCGATTCTGAGCCGTTGTCCTATGGAACGTTTTGGTCATTTTACTCATTTTCGCTCCTTAGCTTTAATTTTAATAGAGCAATAGTTACTTGCGATGTTATTTACATTATATAATTGGACTGAATAGATTTGAGTCATTCAGAGTCGGATACCTGTGGAAAGGGCATCGTTCCTTAGTGATTTTTGCACCTGTTCGAGTTAAGTTGCTCGTCTTACTTTGTGTCGGAGACCTCTCCCCTTAGAATCTATTGCTTGTGATTTTAAATGCCCGGTATGCGAGGTGACGAGCGTGTACTTGTGCAGGTTGTTGAAAAATCCGTTTTACTTAGAATAAATAACTGTGTTTTCCTGCGAATTTGCCTATTCTAAATGAAATTTAACCATTGTTAGCTTAGAATAAGCATGTTTAGCTGACTTACTTGTTTCGATACTTAAACTGTATTAGCTATCCTACGTGAAGCATGCTAGACTAGAAATTTCATTATTTGTTCTTACTTAGCACCTTATCTTATTTGATATGTGTGGTATTATGAATTGGGACTGAGGGACGGTATCCCGCTAACTTCCTTGTATGGGTTTCGTTCTATGACTGAGAGTGCGGGATATCAAGAGTTCCGTGGCACAGATATGATTATAAAATGGGGGATACCAGGGGATCCTCGGGATACTAAGAGATCCCTTATGTTAAATGGAGGATACTAGGAGATCCACGGGATACTAAGAGATCTCTTATGTGAAAAGGAGGATACTAGGAGATCCTCGGGATACTAGGAGATCCCTTGAGTATATGATGAGGATACCAGGAGATCCTCGGGATACCAGGAGATCCTCGGAATACCAGAAGATCCCCAATGACAGATAAGCGGTGGTGATTTGTACTTCTATTTACTTACGATGTTAGTTCTCGATTACTGTCTTATTTATTATTTTGCTATATTTTTGCAGTAGATTATTCCCATACGGTCTTTCCTTATTTTATTGATTATTATGTTTTTTATCTCAGTAGGGCCTCGATCTTTCCTCGTCACTACTCGACCAAGGTTAGGCTTGGCACTTAGTGAATACCAATGTGGTGTACCACGCCTCTTCTGCACATGTTTTTCATGTGCAGATCTAGGTTCCTCTACGCATGCGCTTTATCAGTAGCTGCAGGGAGCATTTTGGAGACTTGAGGTATATTTGCCTCATCCACAGATCGGAGAGTCTCCTTCTCACTCTACCCCTTTAGACATCTAGATGTTATTCTGTTCTTCCTCGTTATAGACTTGTCTGGATGATTAGAGTAGTGTTATATATTACTCTTAGCGTGTGTTTGCCTGTGGGTTTCCAGGTCTTCGGGATAATTTCAGAATGTAAAGTGTTTAACTGTATGTGCCAAGAAGCAACTACATACATTATTCATGTTATTTCGCTTTTGGATTATAAATTTCCTAAATGTTGTTACTTCCGCAAATTTCATAAAGTATGGAGGTCTAGTATCAGTGTTGTAGGATAGGAGCTCCTAGAATTTTTCGTACTCCTTTACCGGGGTTGGGTGAGGCTTGGCAGGGCTATTCTTAGATGATTTGTGTATCTTTATATGATTTATGGTAGTTACTGTTTGATATTATTACATGCTTTTCTATTTATGGTTCTTATATTTAGATCATTATTTACGCGATTTTTGCTGGAGTTACTAATTTCTTTTGCTTTTGTTTTTGTTTTTCTTTTCCTTTACTTTCCTGAGCCGAGGGTCGATTGAAAACAGCCTCTCTGCCCTTTCGGGTAGGGGTAAGGCCTGTCTAAATATTACCCTCCCCAGACCTCACTTTGTGGGACTATACTGCGTAGTTGTTGTTGTTGTTGTTGTTGTTACTTCCGCAATGTGTTAGGCTTACCTAGTCGTAAAGACTACGTGCCGTCATGACATGTTCACAATTGGTGAACTAGGGTCGTGACAGATTCCCTTACCCTATTTGCCATCCCCTTACCCTATTTGCCTTGTGATTGTTGTTTGGGTAAGGAAGAGCATAAAACACGAAGGGTGATGCCGTCTATTATTTTGGTGAGAGAGAGTAAAAGCACGAAGGGTGATGCCGTGCACTTATTTAATTTCCTAAATTTTTTTGATTACAGTGTTGCGGTTTCCCTATACTAAATTTATGATTCCCTGCTGATACTTTTGGTACCCCACAACATGATTTTCCTTTCTCATTTTCAATAGAACTACGGTAATCCTCATATTTATGTGTTTCCCTTCTATTACTTTTCGATGTTTCCCCACATCATGTTTTTCCCCACCCACACTTGACTGTATATGACTATTTCTTTCTGTACGTCTTTTCTACTATTTATAGTTAAATTGTACAGGTTTATTTGGTAGTCGGGTCCTAGCCTTGTAACTAATTTGCCGAAGTTAGGCTAGGCACTTACCAGCACATGGGGTCGGTTGTCCTGATGCTACACTCTACACACCTTTGTTGTAGACCCCACTATTGTGGACTTCAGACCGCGGTGGGATTGTTGATTCTTACTAATCAGAAGACTCGAGGTAGTTCTGCAGACGTCCGCATACCTTGGCGTCTTCTTCTACCAACTATTCCTGTTTCATTTCCCTTATATTCCAGAAGAGTGTATTATTATTTCTTCTATTTTGTATGTAGTAAATCTTAGACCATCTGTGACACCGTGACACCAGATTTGGGGTGGTTAA
Source organism: Nicotiana benthamiana (assembly GCA_034376525.1). Taxonomy (NCBI): domain Eukaryota; kingdom Viridiplantae; phylum Streptophyta; class Magnoliopsida; order Solanales; family Solanaceae; genus Nicotiana; species Nicotiana benthamiana. Next base: position 123,261,267 of record CM067338.1, on the reverse strand, counting down.
GGATTAAGTATTTGTATTAGATATAGTTTTCAGATATTTTATCGTTGTGTTCTGCTTGCATTTAAATTTCCGCAGTAATCATGTTATCTTTTTGTAATTGTTCAAAAAATTGGCTAATGAAGTAATAAATCTGAAGGTTTCACTTGCCTAGCTCACATTAGTAGACGCCATCACGACTTTTAAGGGTAGAAAATTCGGGTCGTGATAATATTGTAACTTTCCAAGTTCTTTATTGATTTTTCTTGTTATAGATTTTTGTTTGTGTATTTTCTCGTAACTTTTCAATTTATTTTCTTCTTTTTCACACTAAAGCAAATTATCTGCATCCTTCATTGGATTATCAATTCTCTTCCTACAAACAATCATTAATAGTTTCTTCTATTATAAGTAATTAGTTCACAAACCTTTAAAACATATATCAAATTTAATTTGTGAAAATTACCTACAAATTTACAATAGCATCGTATAATCTATCTATATTATTATTATTATCATCAAAAGAAGAAGAAAATGCATCCACTTTAAGCCAATTTATAGCCTCACAATAGGCCATTTGGCAATTTAATATAAAGTTAGTAACGTTAGGTAATAATTAATTTTTTTGAATTTAAATTCTTAAAAAATAAGATTATACATTATTTGTTGTTAATAATTACACTTTTCGAATTTGAATTAAACTATTTTTATGAAAACAATTTTTTTAATATATTTAAATTTATATTTAAATTTTACGCTTAATGCCATCTTTCAAGTTTGACACTAAGAATCATCTAGTTATAATTTCCATGTCTATACGTAATTTCATCCGACAATATTCTTCTAACGATAAGAAATTCAACTATTACGCTAATAAAGACATTACTGTAGAGATTGAGAAAGGGAATGAGCAATTTGTTATTCCTTTAGAAATATTGCAAGGCAAGTCTTCTATTAATATAGAGGCGTTGTGCGATAGTAGAGATGAAATTATTGAGAAATGTTATCATTTGTAAGTGACTTTATTTATTACTATGGTGGATTATCAATATATATAATTTGTAGAATATACTTCTATTTCATACTGAATGACGTATTTTGATTATTGAAGTCATCATGTAACAATAATTAATCATGCAAGATAATATTATATACTTTGGTACAGCTATATATATAAAATTGATTAAAACCCTTAATATGTAAGTTTACTTTATGTTTTATATTTTATTAAATAAAATAAAGTAATAAAAGTATCTTACGATAAATATTTAAATTTATTTTCTCTTTAAAATAATTATAAGACCTTTGTAGTGTCCTTCTTGGTAATTTGATACTCAAAAGCTCTTTTAAAAAAGATTGGCCAAATACAATATGTTTATCAAATGTTAAAAATACTTCTTAAACGAATTGGTCAAACACAGATAATATTTTTTTAAAAGTACTTTTGGAAAAAATACTTTTGAAAAAGAATACTTTTTCAAATAAGTGGATTTTGACAGCTTGGTCAAACGGGCTCCAAATCATCGTGATGTCAAGGTGATGTGCCATATAATCTTATTTGTCATCTTATTTATGTCCACGCTGCATTCTGCTATGCGTCAGCAGACCATCACGTAATGTCCTTCCCATGTGTCAAAACTAAATCGAAAATTGTCAAAATCGTACTTAATTAACCGAGTAACACCCGTTAATGACAATCAAATATATAGCTAAACCTTACTAAAAAATTACTACTTATGATTTATACATAGGAAATCTTGGTGTATGCTGTTGGAATTATTTATAATGCAAAATAAAAAAAAAATCCTTTTGAAATTCAATTGTCCATATTGGAGTCAAATGTCTTCATGCATGGAAGATAAGAAACACTTGTCCATATTGGCATGGAAGACAAGAAACACTTGTCCATATTGAAGCCAAGTGTCTTCATGCATGGAAGACAAGTTACATGTCAATATTACAGTCAAGTGTCAAAAGTCTCTCGACACTTGTCGTACATGAAACTTCCTTAATTTGTATAAATAGGCTATGAATTAGCCATCATAATCACTCAATATTAAACAAGAATCCATCATTCTAATCATTAATATTCTTCATACAACATTCTTTAATTTCTGTAATAATTACATAAAATACCTTCATCTTCTCTTTTTTCTGGGCAACTATTTGTGCAAGTTCTAAACTTCCAGCCACGAGTGCACGTGTTTGGAGATGCTGTGGTACCTTGGGGAGCGACCGACCTTAACGATTTTCACCTAGGCGGGCCAAAATCGCTTTCAAGGCAGTGGCTTGCCATGACATAGTATTTTTTATATGTTTTGGTTCTTTCCTTGTTGTTCTTAGTCAATATTATCTACTCATTTTTCTTACAATTTGAAAGCGACTTACATATAATATTGACTAATGGCTACCTCTTTGAAAACACACTTCATGATCTCTCAAAGCTTGAGCCCTTAGATGGAATTAATTATAAGCGTTGGTCCTAGAAACTTTTAGTTTTCTTTGAACAATTACAAATTGATTATGTTTTATTTAACGATCCTCATGCTGATATTATTGCTAATAGTTCTAGTGCTGCAAATATTGATGTTGCTGTGGTTGTTGAGGCAAACATCATGGCTAACAAAACTGACTGGATATTGGACACGGGCTCTTCAAGGCACCTTTGCGCCAACAAGGAGCTATTTCAGGACTTTGAGGAATCTACTGATGGCGAGTATGTCTACATGGGTAACTCCACTACAGCTGAAGTTATGGGTAAAATAAAAATTCTCCTTAAATTAACTTCTGAATAACCCTTAGCCATAAACAATGTTTTGTATGTACCCCCCCCCCCCCCCCCCCCATAGAAACTTAGTTTGTGGTGCACTTCTCAATAAAGCAGGTCTTAAACTTGTTTTGAATCTGATAAAGTTGTCATTTCTCGTGGAGGAGACTTTGTTGGGAAGGGTTATCTTAGTGGGGGTTTGTTTGTACTGAACATCACTCAAGAGATTACTAATAATTTTAGTACTTTCAATTCTGCTTATATTGCTGAGTCTATTGATTTGTGGCCTGGCAGACTAGGTCATGTTAATATTGCTTCTATTAAAAGACTTAGAAAAATGGAATTAATTCCTGTAGCTAATGTTGATTATTTTTCTATGTGTCCTGTTTGTGTAGAAGCAAAACATACCAAAAGGCCTTTTAAGAATGTAACTAGTAGAAAAATAGAATTGCTTGAACTAGTACATTCAGACTTAGCAGATTTCAAGAACACTATTAGTAAAGGTGGAAAAAAATACAACATCACCTTTGTAGATGACTTTTCTAGATACACTAAGGTATATCTTCTTGTCAAAAGATGAGGATGAAAGCATATTTTTAAAATACAAGTTAGAAGTAGAGAATCAATTAGATAGAAAAATGAAGAGAGTTAAGTCTGACAAGGATGGTGAATAAAGTATTAATACTCTAGAAGCTTTTTGTGAGAAAAATGGTATTATACATGAGGTTAGTGCCCCCTATACTCCCCAACAAAATGGTATAGCTAAACGAAAAAACATAACCCTTAAGGAAATGCTGAATTTTATGCTTTTGAGTTCACGTTTATCTGATGATATGTCGGGGAAGCTATTTTATTTGAATGTTATGTTCTTAATAAAGTCCTTTATAAGAAGTTAGACAAAGCCCTGTATGAGTTATGGAAAGGGTTTGCCCCTAACTTAAAATTTTTGAAAGTGTAGGGGTGTTTGGCTAAGGCTGGTCTACCTGATTTTAAACAAGTAAGTGTTGGACCCAAAACTTTTGATGCTATTTTCATTGGTTATTCTCAAAATAGTGCTGCATATAGATTTATGTCTTTGACAGTTCTATTTGTGAATCTAGAGATGCAGAATGTTTTGAGCATATTTTTCCATTGAAAAATAATGTGCCTAGTGATGTGACTAATAATGCTTCTACATCTATGCATGTTAATTCTTATATTGTGCCTTTTTCTAGTGTTACTGCTAATGAGCATGAAAACAACCTTATAAGAGGCAAGAGGCGTAGAATTGAAGCTAGCTTTGGTCCAGACTGTATTACCACTTTCTTGACTGAAAATATTAATCTTGATATTTTAAGTGATGAATTAGTGTCAATCTATTTAATAGAAGAAGACCCTAAGACATCTAATGAAGCAATGAGGTCAATAGATGCTAATTTTTTGAAAGAGGCCCTTAAAAGAGAATTAGACTCTATAGTTTCTAATCACACTTGGGACATAACTGATTTTCCTATTGTAAACCCATAAGTAGCAAGTGGATATTTAAGAAGAAATTGAGACCTGACGGTATAACTGAGAAATATTAGGCTAGACTTGTTATTAGAGGATTTAATAAAAAGAAAGATATTGATTACTTTGACACTTATTATCCCGTGACTAAGATAGAGACTATTAGAACTCTTGTTGTTGTAGCTGCTATTAATAACTTAGTAATACATCAAATGGATGTTAAAACATCTTTCCCAAATAGTGATTCAGAGGAATAGATCTATATATCTCAACCTGAGGGATTTATGATCCAAGGACAGGAGAATGAAGTATGCAAATTGAGAAAGTCTTTGTATGGTCTAAAGCAGGCACCTAAGCAATGGTATGAAAAATTTAATAGTACATTAGTGGATAATGATTTTGTTGGTAATGCATTTGATACTTGTATTTATTCCAAGATGATAGTATCAGATTGTGTTATTATATGTTTGTATGTAGATGAAATGTTAATCTTTGACCCTAATGTGAATGTTGTTAATGAGACTAAGAATTGTTTGTGTTCTTAATTTGAAATGAAAGATCTTGGAGAAGCAGATGTGATTTTAGGGGTGAAAATCAAAAAAACTTCTAATGATTTTTCATTATCTCAGTCTCATTATATTGAGAAAATGTTGAAAAGGTTTAATAGTTTTGATGTAGCACCTGTGAGAACTCCTTATGATCCTAGCATACACTTGAAAAAGAATAAGGAATCTAGTATTTCTAAAATAGAGTATGCTAAGATAATTGGTAGTGTAATGTTTCTTATGCATTATACATGACCTAATATTGCATATGCTGTTAGTAGATTGAGTAGATATACTCACAACCCTAGTAGTGAACACTCGAATGCTCTTCATCGTTTGCTAAGATATTTGAGAGGTACTATGGATTGGTGTTTGCATTTTATTAAATTTCCTGCTGTTTTAGAAGGATTTTGTCATGCAAACTAGGTTACTGACAATTATGAAGTTAGTTCCACTAGTGGCTATGTGTTTATTTTGGGTGCAGGTGCTACTTCATGGAAGTCTTCAAAACGGACCTGTATAGCACGACCTACTATTGAGTCTCAATTCATTGCTCTTGAGTTGGCAGGACTAGAAGCCGAGTGGTTAAGAAACTTGTTGACAGACTTGCCTTTGTGGGGAAGACAAAACTCACCAGTTTCTCTACATTGTGACTCACATGCAGCAATTGGAATTGCCAAAAATAGTGTGTACAACGGAAAAAGAAGACATATCCGCATTAGACATGGTGCGGTAAAACAATTGTTGAAACATGGAGTTATTTCCTTTGAATATATAAGATCCGAAAGAAATTTGGCGGATCCTTTAACCAAGGGTTTGCCAAGGAGAGTTATTCTTGAAACGTCAAGGCGGATGGGGCTAAAGCCCATGGGTTTAGTAAGTATGATAGATACCCGTTCGTGGTAAAACGAAGCCATATGAGACCTCAATATGCACTACATTTTCTATCCCTATGGCGTGTGGTAGTGCTTTATTAGGTTGAGCTTATTTCGCTCTTAATGATTCCATAGCCTTAAGGTAGTCTATGTGTAGATAGACTTGATGGAATCACTTATGTGCATGTAAAGGTGGGGTCGCCTTTTATGAAAGACTTGGGATGTCTTTCTAGAGCACTCATGAGACCCAAGGTATGTGCATGACCATAAAAACACTTTGTTAGTATCGCAGAATTTGCATAAAATTAAGGATATAGTATGTGTTGTGGGGGTCTCAGCTCATGTCCATTCAGTTCAAGAGTACTTCACTTTGTGGATGTTAGATGTTGCCTCATTTCACTACGTGTCAATTCAAATCGAAAGATATTGATACTTAAGTACATATTCCTTCTGTTTCCCAGAATTGTTCTATTTTTGTCTTTGCATTAGTGGGGGATTATTGGAATTATTCATAATGCAAATAAAAAAAAATCCTTTTGAAATTCCATTGTCCATACTGAAGCCAAATGTTTTCATTCATGGAAAATAAGAAACACTTGTCCATATTGGAGCCAAATGTCTTCATGCATGGAAGACAAGAAACACTTGTCCATATTAAAGCTAAGTGTCTTCATGCATGGAAGACAAGTTACACATGTCAATATTAGAGTCAAGTGTCAAAAGTCTCTCGACACTTATCGTACATGCAAGTTCCTTAAATTCCTATAAATAGGCTATGAATTAGCCATCATAATCAGTCAATCATAAACAAGAATCCATCTTGCTAATCATTAATATTCTTCCTACAACATTCATTAATTTCTGTAACAATTACAGAAAATACCTTCATCTTCTCTTCTTTATGGGCAACGGTTTGTGCAAGTTCTAAACTTTCAGCCACGAGTGCACGTGTTTAGAGATAATGTGGAACCTTGGGGAGTGGCCAACCTTAACAATTTGCACCTAATCGGGCCGAAATCGCTTTCATGGCAGTGGCTTGCCACGACACAGTATTTTTGATAAGTTTTAGTTCTTTCCTTGTTGTTCTTAGTCAATATTATCTACTCATTTTTCTTACATATGCTGTATATTATAATTTGTAGGTTAACTCAAACAATTAATTCAACTGGCAAATATAACACAAGGACATGATCAGCTAGATGTAAAATTAACAAATGTGCACGTCAAAATTGAGATAAACATAAAATTTTATATACAAACTAGTAAATTTGATCGCGCTTCACACAGTTATAAATACAGCAATAGTTTAGAAATAATATTTCAACATTTAGAAAAACTAATATTTATCACACGTGTGTATATAAAAGTAATTTATATATAGTTGAAATCACAATCACAATTTTCTCTAAGAATAAAAGCTTAAATGAACCCTATTTTATCAAATTTTGTTTAAATAAAGGCAAAGGGAGAAGTGTTCGTAAGGGAACTTTTCACGCATATAAACATATATTAATTACGTGTTGTGTGTATGCATGATTCTCTTAGTCAAATTATATATTAGATACATGTTTATACGTACTTGAACTTTTGTTTATTAGATAGAAATTAAAGTTTTTCAAATTATAGACTTTTTTCTAAAAAAATAAATGAAACATGAAATGAAAAGAAAAGATTAGAAAAGAACATTAGAAAGTGAAGAAACTACAGCTAGAAATAGAGAAAAAAAAAACAAATTAATAAATGGAAACGCAAGTTGCTCTCTCTGTCCATTACCGAATCTTGTTTCTTTTCTATCAAGTAGTATGGTTTTTCCTTTAATAATCTTTTAATTATTCTTTTGTTATTTCCTTTTCAATTGTTCTTCCGACCGATTATTTTGAGCAATTGCACTTCGCTCGATTATTTGAGGACATAAGTAACTCCATTTAGTGTATTATGACTTATATGAATAGTTAATTTTGGTTTTCAGTTAATCGAAATTGATTTGGAAGAATGATAACATACAACTAGTTCTATTAGTACCCAAAAAAAGGACTATGAAGTAGATGCTTTATTCTATTAGCAATTAATATTTGTAATAAATATTGATATATCCCTCCATTCCAGTTTAGGTAAATTTATTTTTTTTTGTCCGTTCCAAAATAAATGACTATTCTTTAAATTTTAAAATAATTGAATTTAAAATTATAATTTTACCCTAAATAAAATGTTTATAGCCATAACACGACAAGCTTCAAAAGAATTATAACCTCAAATGTTACGGCGTGTGTAAGACCACAAACTTTTAATGTCTTCATTTCCTTTTAAAATTTTGTGCTCGATAAGTTCACACAAATTAGAACGAGGGGAATAATAATTTTGGTACAAGACAAATATATAAGAATTATTAAAGTATTGAAAGTTTGATTACAGAACTCAATAATATGCCCACAAAAAACTACATACCCACCAACCAACCTCTTTACAATATTTTTGGAATAAAAAGAAATGAACGGACTTTATCAAAGTAGCAATGTTACAATCCGGATTTTTCACCATCGGGGGTTGTGATGGTGCCTACTTTCGGAGCTAGGCAAGCCAACTTATACATATCTTTTCAACAAATTTTCAACAACTAATAATAATAATAAAATAATTTTAAGCGGAAGTCTAAATTTAATATTAAATGGAAGAAAATGCGGAACAATTAACATCATCCTCTACCCAAGATTTAGTGTCACAGTACTCATGAACTACTATGAATTACTACATATAAGAGTTTGAAAGAAATTACATAAGGAGTCTGTTTCGATACTAGGAAAAACAAACAGAATTGAAATAGAAGAGACTCAGGACCCGCGAACGCCAGCGAATTACCGAGAAATCTCTGGACTGGAGGCATGCTCCCAAGCTACTGCTGCGGTCCGTAGGCGTTCTCCCGACATGTGCACAAAAGGGCACAGAAGTGTAGCATCATCACAACCAACCCCATGTGCTAGTAAGTGCCTGGCCTAACCCTAGCGAAGTACTGACGAGGCTAGACAGGACCTACTATAATTAACATGTGCAAATATGATATACAAGTATGGAAAAGAAATAATAATAACATAATACAAATAAAGCTGAGAGGGGACATGCTATCGGGGAGTACTAGATATAAATGGAACATTAGAAACAACAACATATCTATTCCAGGTTTTGTGATACACACATCTATAGTGGACGGCACGCCACACGATCCCATAATCTATAATCTGAGTGGACGGTATGCCACACAATCCCATAATGTATTATATAAGTGGATGGCGCGCTACACGATCCCGAGATACAGTGTATAAGTGAACGGCGCGCCACACGAACCCTTATTCTCCGTGCACATTGTCACCGGCATCTCTGACCAATAACAATAAGTGGACAACGCGCCACACGCTGACAAAATGTAATAAATAAGTGGACGGTGCACCACACGCTCCTGTATTATAATTGATTATCTCAAATGATCCTTCCAAAGGTAGGTCCCATTAGGAAAGAACAACAATATAACAATTAAACCCAGCAAGGGTAATACTAATAACACAAAACATCCCGACAAGGGAAGATTTAATAGTAACAGCCTACTCGTCCCAGCAAGGGAACCAATTTAACAACAAGTCCCGGCAAGAGAAAATATTTCAACAACAAGTCTCGACAAGGAGAAACAATTCAACAACAAGTCCCAGCAAGAGAAAAGTACCATAATTCCTTGCTTAGCTTATTATCTTCTCAACCATCACTTCATACTTGATTTAACAAGTAATTAACTCAATTGTTTCACCTCTTTTTAGTTTAAAAGCAATTACGACTCACGGTCATGCTTGACTCAGGCGCATAGGTAAATGTCACCATACTTATACACCGACTCCACATAAAACATAGCAATTATTGTCCGAATCCTATTCCCTTAACCCAAAGTTAGATCAAACACTTACCTCGAAAGCTTCCAAACTTAACTCACGCCTCTATGATAGCTTTACCCCTCGAATTCGCCTCAAAACTGGTCGAATCTAATCACAATTTACTAAAACGTATCAACAAATGCTAGTTAAATCAATTTGAATACATAAGAATGAAATTTCCAAAATTTTACCCAAAAAGTCCCAGAATGCCCCCAGGCCCACGTGTTCAAAACTTGAGGTCCGAACCAAAACCGTGTTATCCATTCCCCCACGAGTTCATATATGCAAATATTTTCGAAATTGGACCCAAAATTGAGGTCCAAATCCCCAATTTAAAGAAAACCTAGGTTCTACTCCAAATCCCCGTTTTTACCCGTTGAAAGCTTTGAGTTTAAGATGCACTGAAGGAAAACTCCGCATCTCAGACTCGGACTCCCTAGCTGATGCCTCAGGAGGCTGACCTCTCCACTAAAGAGGCACTGAAGGAAAACTCTGCAACCTCAACTGTCGGACCTGCCGCTGTAAAATAGCCACCGGCTCCTCCTCATATGACAGATCCTTCTCCAATTGGACAATACTGAAATCTTACACGTGAGCATGATCGCTGTGATACTTCTGAATAATTGATGCATGAAAAACCGGATGCACGGCTGACAAGCTAGGAGGCAAGGAAAGTCTATAAGCCACCTTCCTTATGCGATCAAGAATCTCAAATGGGCTAATAAACCTATGGCTAACCTTTCCCTTCTTCCCGAATCTCATCACGCCCTTCATATGCGAAACACGGAGCAATAATCGCTCTCCAACCATTAAAGTAACATCCTTGAACTTACGATCTGCATAACTCTTTTTCCTAGACTGAGCTGACCGAAGTCTGTCCTGAATGATCTTGATCTTATCCAAGGCCTCATGCACTAGATCTGTACCCAATAACCGAGCCTCTCCCGACTCAAACCATCTGACTAGGGACTGACATCGCCTATTACGGAGCCATCTGAATACTAGACTGGTAGTTGTTGCTGTAGGCAAACTCTGCTAAAGACAAGAACTGATCCCACGAGCCTCCTAAATCAATAACTCAGGCTCGGAGCATATCTTCAATAATTTGAATAGTCTTCTGGGACTGACCATCCGTCTGGGGGTGAAATGCTGTTACCAACTAGACCTGCGTGACAAACTCATGCTGTACCGCTCTCCAGAAATGTGAGGTAAACTGCGGACCCCTGTCCGAAATAATAGATATGGGCACCCCATGGAGCATGAGCCTTTGAACCAGTTATCACCCTTTCAAGAATCTTCACCATAAAGACAGGCTAGTTGATCTGTTTCCCTTCATTCATATAATGCATGAGCACCGGATCCATATAATTTGTTGTATGCCTTCATTCTCTGGGCAGAAGGCACTTGTTGACAAATTCAAAAAGCACTTTGTGCTTTGTCCTCATTTCACTTTTCTGGACTGCCCTAGCCTTTGGCACCACTTCAGCTTTTTTGGTGTCAAATAAATTCCTTGTTATTTGCAGCTCAGAATGTAACCCATCCAAGCAAGGAAACCTCTGCATGGGATAATCATCATACCTCTCACAAGGAATACCCAGAATTTTTCCAAATTTTTCAGCATTGAATTTCACTTTGACACCCCTCACTTTACTTTTACCTGACCATTCTTCACCTTTCATTGGCCATGAACTCCACTAGTTCCTTCAGCAATCTGTGCTTCAATATCATGCCTGGCTCCTCCAAGTCTTTCAGCAATCACTCTTTTAATATTGTTCTTTTGTCAAAGTTTGCATCCCTATCCTTTCTTCTCCAGACTCACTTTAATCTTCTTCCATTTCTGTGGCAGCTTTCACTTGTTTTCCTTTAGACAATGATCTTGTTCTCTTGGAAAGAGAGGATTTAGCAGGACCTGGTTTTGAGGGCTTCTTTGAAGAAGTCCTAGTCTCCTTTGGTTTGTCAAGTGGAACCTGCAGAGTAGTATTTCTTTCTTGATGGACCAGTTCCATCTCCTCTTCGTCCTATTCAGTTGGAACTTCTGAACTCTCAGTTATCTTCCCTATCCCTTTTTCTTTTCTATTTCTCTTACTCTCCTCTAATGCTTTTTGCAACTCGTCTTCACTCTCCCTAACCTTGCTTCTAGTTGTCCTAACCCTAGGAACATACTTGGGTGTTGAAGGTTTGGATTTCATGGTTGGTTTGGACACAATATGGGTCCTTTGTGAGGAAGCCTTGCGTTTCTTGTGATCATAACTGGCCCCAACCTTCTTCATCATATCAAATAGAGTTTCCTCTATAGATAGACCAGGTTCAATAATTTGTTTTCTCAAACTAACTAACCCTTCAGCAGACTCTCCAAACTCACTTCCCCCTGACTTCGAGGCCCCTTCCTCCCCACCCCACATATAGCTAGCACCTTATTCCTTTTATTTTTCTTCAATTTCAGAGAATCACCCATAGCCAAATCTTTAGCAACCCCTATAAGAACATACCTATTTTCTACCCTTTTCCCCAACTCATCAGAAACAGCACTTGGATTAACCTTTTTTGGGGTTTCTTGTTGAGTGACATTGTCAAAAGGCCCGGGTTCATGTCCTTCACTGGCGGAGATGTAATCATCAGACTCAGAACTGGAATCAATTTCTTTTGCTGGAGATTCTTTCTTTTGACTTGCCTTCAATATTTCTTTTAGAGCTTTCCTCAAGGGACCAGTTGCAACAACTTTTCTTGCTATCATTTTTGTGTTATGGAATCTGGGCTTTGGGGTCTCACTAGGAGGTGTGGATGATGAGGTGGTGTTAGGTGAAACTGGTGGTGGGGTTCCAGGATATCTTAGGGATTCGATATTTTTGGTGAAGAACTTCTGTAAGGCTTGAGAGAACTTTGGACAAGTTTTGAGGGTTTGGAGAAGAGAATGGATGATTAGGGTTTTTTGATGATGGTTCAGAATAATTACTGGGGTTTATAAATTGGTCATTATAGTTCTATGAACGGCAACTTTTCAGGTGTCAGCAGAGGTCTAATCAGCTTATAGTTCACGACTCCATAGTTATTTATTAGGATTAATTATAATTGCTAAGGTTTAATAGATAGATTTCCGTTACACTTAGAATTGTAATTTCAATGAAACTAGTTCAATTAGCCCCAACGGATATAATTTTTGAGATGATTGGATTTTCTATGACTCTTGCTCATGATTGAAAATTAAATTTTTCTATTTGTGCAAAGCATAGAAAGATACCTGACTTTTCTCATGAGCATGCATTGATGAACCGGGTTCTTAAAATGAAACTTCTCTTGATTATGCCTCAAATGCCAAAATAGAGAATATGTAAGATATGAGTGAGTCACATAAACACATGTCACATGAGTGTACAATTTACAGTATGAGACTGAGTAGAAACTAGTCTAATATTCAGAAGAGTTAAAAACTCCTAACCAATTTTTTTTTCATTGTGCATTCTAAACATGACCTCTTACGTGATCTTACTCATCCCTAATTCCAACGTGTTCTTCTAATAGTTTTCTCTACTTAGTGCCTTGGTGAAGATGTAAGCTATTTGTTTATCAGTGGCACAGAATACTATGGAGATTAGCCCTTTTTCATAGTTGTCTCTTAAAAAGTGGTGCCTAACATCTATGTGCTTAGTCCTTTTATGATGAACAGGGTTTTTTTTGTACTGATTGCATTAGTGTTATCACAAAATATAGGTGTGCATTCCACTTTAATTCAAAAATCTACCAATTATTGCTTGATCCAAACCAACTGAGCATAGCATGAAGCACCAGGGACATCCTCAGCTTCAGCAATAGAGAGAGCCACTGAATTTTTCTTTTTGGTAACCCATGACACAAGTCAAGATCCTAGGAAGTGTGCCATAGCTGAAGTGCTCTTTCTATCCACTATATAACCTGTATAATCGGTATCAACATATCGAATTAAGTCAAAATTTCTACTTGTGGGATACCACAAGCACATATTAGTTGTGCCTTTTAGGTATCTTAATATTCTTTTGAATGCAGTCTAGTGTGACTCCTTTGGATTTGCCTAGAAACGAGCACAAAGTCCTACACTGAAAACAATATCAGGTGTGCTGCCTTTACAACTTTTGATCAACTGATGAACCAGGTTCATCCGCATCTAACTTTGTTTCAATTGCAATAGGAGTAACTATTTCCTTGGATTCTTCTATTTTAAATTTCTATATTAGTTATTTTTGTGTAATTCTGCTGATGAATCATGGTACCTTTTGGACGTTGTTTGATTTGCAAACCTACGTAGAAATTGAGTTCTCCCATCATTCTCATTTCAAATTCACTACCCATTAGTTTTGCAAAGTCCTTGCTCAACCTCTCTGTAGTAGTCCCAAAAATTATGTCATCGACATAAATTTGTACAACAAGAAGGTCTTTACCTTTTTCCCTTAGGAACAAGGTTTATCAATTTGACCTCTTTTGCACCCATGCTCCAGAAGGAATTTTGACAATCTTTCATACCAAGCTCTTTAAGCTTACTTGAGACCATAAAGTGCCTTATCCAGCTTGTATACATTGTTAGGACATTCTTTGCTTTCGAATCCAGGAGGTTGCTTCGCAAACACTTTTTCTTTGAGATAGCCATCTAGGAAGACACTTTTCATATTCATTTGATGAAAAGTGAATTCCATATGTGTTGCAATTGCTATGAGAGGTCTAATTGCTTCAAGTCTAGCAACTGGAGCAAAAGTCTCATCATAATCGATGCCTTCCTCTTGACTATAACCTTGAAACACCAACCTTGCCTTATTTCTTGGAACTGTTCCATCTTCATCCAGCTTGTTTCTGAAGACCCATTTTGTCTCGATAACTGACCTATCCATAAGTCTCATCAAACTGATTGAGTTCTTCTTGCATGGCATTGATCCAATCTGCATCTTGTAGAGCTTCACTCACATTTTTTGGTTCAATCAGGGACAAAAAGGCATCAAATGCACACAGGTTCTTCATTTGTGATTTAGTCTTGACTCCAGATGTGGGATAATTGATTATGCTCTCAATGGGGGTGAGAACTTAGGTACGTGTAAGATTTCCCCACCAGTTGGTTCCTCCTAGATTCTCCTTCATTATTATGCTGTAGAGGAATAGGTTCCGGTATAGGATCCTTTAGGGAATTTTGTATAGTTTCTCTCAGATTGGTTCCCCCGGTCAGGTTGCCCAGGGTGAAAGGACCTGTTCCATCACCTTCTCCTTCCTTGGATGCCTCCTTGAATTATGCTGTAACTACAGTCAGTTCTCTCACCGGTCCAATAGCTTCATCTTCATGTTCTTGTCTCTCAGAAAGAGTGTTAGATTCATCAAACACAATATGTACACTTTCTTCAACACATAGAGTTCTATTGTTAAACACTTTATATGTTTTGCTATGTGAAGAATATCCTGAGAATACTCCCTCATCACTTCTGGGATCAATCTTGCCTAGGGAGTCTTTGCCATTATTGTGCACATAGCACTTGCAACCAAAAGCCCTAAGATGGAATATGTTTGGTTTTCTCCCTTTAAGTAACTCATAAGGAGTTTTCTGTAGAAGAGGTCTGGTCATAAATCTATAGTTATATAGAAAGTAGTGTTTATAGCCTCTGTCCAAACGCTATGATGTAGTTTACTAGAAAGTAACATGGTCGTTGCCATATCCTCAAGGGTCCTGTTCTTCCTTTCAACTTACCTATTTTGCTGAGGAGTACCGGGGGCAAAGAAATTATGATCTATTCCATTTTCATCACAAAATTCAGCAAACTTTGCATTTTCAAATTCAGTTCCATGATCAGGTCTAATGGATGCAAGTTGATTTCCTAATTGTTTCTGGATTTTTCGTACAAAAGCTATGAACATTTTAAATGCTTCATCTTTTGAAGTTAGAAACAACACCCAGGTAAGGAATAATCATCAACAAGCACCATTACATATATTTTACCACCTCTGCTCATGGCTCTCTGTAAGGCCCCGTGAAATGAGTGCTCAGATGTTAGCAACTAATGGAGTTGAGTCTACCTATGTGAATCGGATTCTCTAACTGTTTTGAACTTAAAAACGTGAAATCGAAATTTTTCCAGAAAAGGGTCAAAATGAGGTCAAGAATGCGGTCATTGATCAGCTACGCGGACCCATTCCTACCGCAGAGTGAATTAGAGAGCAATCAAATTTTGATGATGAAAATGCGGTCAAATCATCGATCACATAATCAATATGTGGACAACATAGTGATAGCATATTGTCCTTGAGGAAATTTGTGTTGGAAACACGTTCTCAATGCAATATACTAAAACGTGTGTTCTTTTGTATAGGTTTTGATGAATGACAAACGAAGGGAAAATTGATATATGACGAAGTTCAAGAAACAAGCGCACAATTGATATACATCGAGATTCAAGCTCAAGACAAAGTTTTATAGTTTAATTGAGTCATTCTTAATTGTGATCTTGATCCTACAACTTGACTCGTAACATGGCTTCTCTCATAAAACTATTTTCCAAAATCATGCATATTTAATTTAATGCTAAATGATTTTAAATCATGCATATTTTCATCAGTCAAAATGATTTTTAAATGCCTCTGAAAACTGGACTAAGATAATCGATTATGTACTAATGATAATCGATTGTTTTAAGCCAAGACTGCATGACAATCGATTGTGAACTAATGACAATCGATTGTGTTAAGGCAGTGAACATCAGGTTTCTTCAAACCTGCATGACAATCGATTGTGAACCTTATGACAATCGATTGTGATGAGGCAGTGTCCATCAAAGTTTTTCAAAACTCAGAATAATCGATTGTGAAGCTAATGACAATCGATTGTGAAGAGACAATGTCCTTCAGATTTTTCAAAGTCACAAAATAATCGATTGTGAACTAATGACAATCGATTGTGTTGAGGCAGTGACTTCCAGTTATTTTCAAATTTATTAAATAATCGATTGTGAGTATATAACAATCAATTGTCTAGAGGCAGTGTCTAAAATGTTTTTCAAAAACTGATAAGTAATCGATTGTTAACTTTGTGCAATCGATTGTGAAGCTGACCGTTGTCGTAAAGTTTTCAAATACCGTCAGGTAATCGATTATTGATTCTGTATAATCGATTGTTGTGATTAAAATCCGGAAAAGATTTCTTGAACGTTATTGGGTAATCGATTATTGATTTGGTATAATCGATTGTTTTGATTAAAATCCGGAAAAGATTTTTTGAACGTTGCTGAGTAATCGATTGTTGATTCTGGACAATCGATTGTTTGTGGTAAAATCTGGAAAGGATTTTTTAAACGTTGCCAGTAATCGATTATGGATTGTAAGTAATCGATTATCAAGCGTATAATCTGGGATTGAATTTTGATCTGACTGGCAGACAATCGATTGTTGGGGTTTGACAATCGATTGTCAGTGAGTAAAATCAGCAACTCTTAATTGGCAACTAGGCAACGGTAATGCCAAGTTTTTCAACTATAAATACAGCTTCATTTCAGTGTTTTAAACACAACAACATACTACAACTGATCATTACATTGCTATAAGCTTGCATACTTTTGTTTATCATTTTATATTCAATTTCATAAAGTTTTTGAGAGCCATATTCTTGTCCAAAGTTGTTGTGATCCAGAGCTTACTTCTTTTACTCATATCTACTCATTAAGGAGTATTTTGTTTGAGTGCTTTAGTGTTGTATACACTTGTAAGAGAATTGTAATTCTCTTTTTGTAAGGAACTTGTGTTTCCTTGGTTGAAGTCTTGGAGTGTGGTATCTCCGAGCAAAAGTGTTGAGGCTTGTGTCCTCAGGTTGTAACGGTTTGTTAAGCACCCGGAAGCTTAACAGAGTTAGTGGAAAATCTCGAGAGAGTCTCTCGGGGACTGGACTAGCCACGTGTTGTGGTGAACCAGAATATATCGGTGCGTTCTTTCCTTTTATTTATTTAACGCACTTAATTATTTCCTGCAAGTTTTAATTTCCGCAAGTTTACGCTAAATTTTATTATAACGCTATTCAACCCCCTCTAGCGTTAAGCGTATTTTCTAACAATTGGTATCTGAGCCCAACTCTCTGAAAGCTTAACAGTTTGAGAGAACCATCCATGGCTTCTACTCGTGATTCTTTTGCAGGAATTGAAGATGGAAAGTGCTCCACACGACCACCTCTATTCAACGGTACAAATTACACGTACTGGAAGGAGAGGATGAAGATCTTCGTTCTGTCCAACAGCTTTCACCTTTGGAAGGTGATAATGAAGGGAAACCAAATTCCAACAAAGAAGGTGGAAAACGAATGGGTTCCCAAGTCCGAGGATGAGTATGACGCGGATGACATCCGAAAGGTTCAAAATAATGCTAAAGTAATAAATTTATTATATTGTTCTGTTAATGCTGACAATTACAGGAAAATATCGTGTTGTACAACGGCAAAGGAGATGTGGGACAAGCTAGAAGTCACGTACGAAGGTACGGACCAGGTAAGGGAAGAAAAAATTGATTTCCTAACCCATTCTTATGAATTATTTCACATGAAGGAAGGTGAAAAGGTGGACGAAATGTTTGAGCGATTTTCAATAATCGTAAATGACTTACATGCTCTCAAGAAAACATTCACGGATAGAGAGCTCATTCGAAAAATTCTTAGAAGTCTCACACCGGCATGGAGATCAAAGGCCGATACAATTCAAGAATCCATTGGCGTTTCAAACGTCACCATTGACGCACTAAGAGGTAACCTTAAAACCTATGAATCTACTATTCTTAACCCTTTTGTTGATGATCAAAGGAGGCAAAGAATAGCTCTAAAGGCGAGCACAAGCCAACCGCAAATTGATGAGGAAGGAGACAACGAGTTTGGACTCGTTATCAAAAGATTTCAAAAGTTCATGCGCAAGGAGTATGAAGGCAAGGGAAAAAAGCAAGGCGAACAAATCAAGTGCTATGAATGTGGTGAAACCGGGCACATCAAATCAAATTGCCCAAACATCAAAAAGGAGAAGAAACCTTTTAAAAAGCAACGTGCATACATTTCTTGGGGAGGCGACTCCAGAGATGAGTCAAGCGAAGGAGAAGAAGACGAAGCAGCAAATCTTTGCCTTATGGCACAAGAAGACAACAAAGATGAGGTATGTCAAATTTCGTCTAAAAACTTCTTTACTCTTGAAGAAATGCGAACTGCTTTTGATGAATTATATGCTGAGTTTATTAAGGCTTCAAAAACTGTTAAGGGCATAAAAGAAAATGCTTCATTAAAAGAAAAGGATTTTCAAAAACAGCTTTCCTTGGAAGAAAAGGATTTAGAAAAACTGGTTTTAGAAAATGAAAAGCTAAAAGAGGAAAACAAGTTTTTTGGAAAAAGAAGTTCCGATAAGCCCGAAAGCTCTACTAGAAATTGCTCTTCTTGTTTGCTTCTTAAGAATGAAGTAAGTAGGCTTAAAGGCACATTAGATAAGTTTAATTCTTCGCACAAAAACTTGAATGATGTTCTTGTTAACTTGAAATCAACCAAGCATGGAATAGGCTTTAAAAATGAAGAAAAGGTTGCAGCTAAACCCCAACAACCTAAAGCTCAACCTAGGATTAACAATAGAAATGCTTATCCTAGAAACAACAACTCTAGAGCCAATATGCATGCTAGACAAAATGCTGAACTTTTTAGAAGACCTAGGAATGACTTACCACCTAGAAATAGTCACCCTAGAAATGATGCATATTTTAGGCCAAATTTTGAACCCCTTAGAAGACCTAGCAATGGCCCTCAACCGAGAAACAATCACTCTAGAAATGCTGCCCATCCTAGAGCTTATAGTAGGAGAAATAATTCTCATGAAATGCGAAATAGTCATAGTAGTCAAAATAGAGTAAGCAATTTTCATCCGTCTAGTTACTATGAACCTAGAAGGATGCATAACCCAAATGTGACTTGTCATTATTGTAGACGTATTGGTCATATTGCTCCTGCATGCTTTACACGTCATAGACATGTTACTCAATCGCATCATTATAATATGCCTAACCCCCAAGGACCCAAGATGGCATGGGTACCTAAAGAACATTAATTTGTTTTGTAGGTGTGCTTGAAGGGATCAAGTGTACTATGGTACCTTGATAGTGGATGCTCCAAGCATATGACGGGAGATGAATCCAAATTCCTTCAATTAGAGCACAAAGAAGGAGGAAGTGTTATCTTCGGTGATAACAATAAAGGAAAGATCATCGGCATCGGCTCGGCCGGTAAGGATGAAAGATCCTCTATTAAGCTTATATTACTTGTGAAAGGTTTGAAGCATAATCTCTTGAGCATAAGCCAATTATGTGACAAGGGAAATCTTGCTCTATTTGATTCGGATGAATGCCTAGTATTTAGACGTAGTGATTTCAAAATCATACTTCGTGGTTTTAGAGTTGATAATATTTATATGGTTGATCTTGCTAATTCCTCACCCGAATATGTTGATTGTCTAATGAGCAAAGAGGATGATACTTGGCTATGGCATCGTAGAGTAGCACATATCAATATGCATCTTTTGAACAAATTGATTTCTCAAAACTTAGTTGTTGGTCTTCCCTTTTTAAAATTTGAAAATGACTCTATGTGTGACTCGTGTCAAAGGGGAAGCAAACAAAAGAATCTTTCAAATCTAAAAACATTGTTTCAACTTCTAGACCATTGCAATTGCTTCATATGGATTTATTTGGTCCCTCTCGCATTGAAAGTCTAGGAAGAAACAAATATGCTTTTGTGATTGTTGATGATTACTCGAGATTTACTTGGACTTTATTTCTTGCCAATAAAAGTGATGCTTTTCAAAATTTTAAATATTTTCTTAAGCGTGTTCAAAATGAGAAAGAAACTACCGTCACTTCAATTAGAAGTGATCATGGGGAAGAGTTTGATCACAATCTCTTTGCGGACTTTTGTGACGAACTCGGAATCGAGCATACCTTTTCCGCTCCACGTACACCACAACAAAATGGGGTGGTGGAAAGCAAAAATAGGTGTCTCGAAGAGATGGCTAGAACCATGCTCGACGAAGCTAAGATACCCAAACATTTTTGGGCGGACGCCGTGAGTACCGCTTGCTATGTTCTAAATAGAGTAGTAATTCGGCCGATACTCATGAAAACCCCTTATGAACTTTATAAGGGTAGAAAACCAAATATTTCCCATTTTAGAGTTTTTGGTTGCAAATGTTTTGTTCATAACAATGGCAAAGACCAATTGGGTAAATTTGATGCTAAGTCGGATGAAGGTATTTTCATTGGATATTCCTCACGTAGTAAAGCATATAGGGTCTTTAATAAAAGAACCCAAATTGTGGAGGAATCCCCTCATGTTGTATTTTCCGAAAATAATGCTCGCTTGGCGAGAAAGGATTCCGGTTTTGATCTTGCAGGTATCTTAGATAGCTTGAAAGACAAAATACAAGAGGAACCACCCAAGGAAAATAAAGATGAAACTGAGGAACAGCCAACGGAAGAAGCGCCACAATTGGAGAAAGAAACAAAAGTGCCAAATGAGTGGAGGACGATCAAAGATCACCCTCTTGAACAGGTAATTGGAGACGTCGGAGGAAAGGTAAGTACCCGAAACTCTCTTAAGAACACTTTAGGACACACTTCTTAAGAGCTCACGTTCTCACTTGGCAACACTAGTTTAAGTTATTACTTATTTACAAATTTCTAACTTGAGCGTCGGAGACGTCTAACGATTTTTGCAGGTATCGCCCCAAAGGAAAGGGGAATTATAAAGCTTGACGTACAACAATCGGTTTCCGTCGTTTAAAAATCGATTATTTAGTATCAATAATCGATTATGTTGCTATTATTCGGGTTGATGTTGCTATATTCTTTTAAATAAACAAGTTTTATTTACATCTTTAGCATCTCACTATTATGTTATTTTTGCTAATGGCAAAAGGGGAAGATAACGGGTATGCACTCTCAATATCTATAAGCTTCAATTAAGGGGGAATTCATATATTGAGGGGGAACAAATTGCATACTTATTGCATGTATACACTTGTCTTGAATCGTCAATATAAATTGCTTGCATATCCCGCTTAATGTTTGCCATTATCAAAAAGGAGGAAATTGTTGGAAACACGTTCTCAATGCAATATACTAAAACGTGTGTTCTTTTGTATTGGTTTTGATGAATGACAAACGAAGCGAAAATTGATATATGACGAAGTTCAAGAAACAAGCGCATAATTGATATACATCGAGATTTAAGCTCAAGACAAAGTTTTATAGTTTAATTGAGTCATTCTTAATTGTGATCTTGATCCTACAACTTGACTCGTAACATGGCTTCTCTCATAAAACTATTTTCCAAAATCATGCATATTTAATTTAATGCTAAATGATTTTAAATCATGCATATTTTCATCAGTCAAAATGATTATTAAATGCCTCTGAAAACTGGACTAAGATAATCGATTATGTATTAATGATAATCGATTGTTTTAAGCCAAGACTGCATGACAATCGATTGTGAACTAATGACAATCGATTGTGTTAAGGCAGTGAACATCAGGTTTCTTCAAACCTGCATGACAATCGATTGTGAACCTTATGACAATCGATTGTGATGAGGCAGTGTCCATCAAAGTTTTTCAAAACTCAGAATAATCGATTGTGAAGCTAATGACAATCGATTGTGAAGAGACAGTGTCCTTCAGATTTTTCAAAGTCACAAAATAATCGATTGTGAACTAATGACAATCGATTGTGTTGAGGCAGTGACTTCCAGTGATTTTCAAATTTATTAAATAATCGATTGTGAGTATATAACAATCAATTGTCTAGAGGCAGTGTCTAAAATGTTTTTCAAAAACTGATAAGTAATCGATTGTTAACTTTGTGCAATCGATTGTGAAGCTGACCGTTGTCGTAAAGTTTTCAAATACCGTCAGGTAATCGATTATTGATTCTGTATAATCGATTGTTGTGATTAAAATCCGGAAAAGATTTCTTGAACGTTATTGGGTAATCGATTATTGATTTGGTATAATCGATTGTTTTGATTAAAATCCGGAAAAGATTTTTTGAACGTTGCTGAGTAATCGATTGTTGATTCTGGACAATCGATTGTTTGTGGTAAAATCTGGAAAGGATTTTTTAAACGTTGCCAGTAATCGATTATGGATTGTAAGTAATCGATTATCAAGCGTATAATCTGGGATTGAATTTTGATCTGACTGGCAGACAATCGATTGTTGGGGTTTGACAATCGATTGTCAGTGAGTAAAATCAGCAACTCTTAATTGGCAACTAGGCAACGGTAATGCCATGTTTTTCAACTATAAATACAGCTTCATTTCAGTGTTCAAACAAAACAACATACTACAACTGATCATAACATTGCTATAAGCTTGCATACTTTTGTTTATCATTTTATATTCAATTTCATAAAGCTTTTGAGAGCCATATTCTTGTCCAAAGTTGTTGTGATTCAGAGCTTACTTCTTTTACTCATATCTACTCATTAAGGAGTATTTTGTTTGAGTGCTTTAGTGTTGTATACACTTGTAAGAGAATTGTAATTCTCTTGTTGTAAGGAACTTGTGTTTCCTTGGTTGAAGTCTTGGAGTGTGGTATCTCCGAGCAAAAGTGTTGAGGCTTGTGTCATCAAGTTGTAACGGTTTGTTAAGCACCCGGAAGCTTAACAGAGTTGGTGGAAAATCTCGAGAGAGTCTCTCGGGGACTGGACTAGCCACGTGTTGTGGTGAACCAGAATATATCGGTGCGTTCTTTCCTTTTATTTATTTAACGCACTTAACTATTTCCTGCAAGTTTTAATTTCCGCAAGTTTACGCTAAATTTTATTATAACGCTATTCACCCCCCCTCTAGCGTTATTTGAAGGTTAGTTTTGGGGTGAATTCTTTGACCGCAAAACTCAAATGCGGGCCGCATACTCACCGCATTCCAAACTCGAGAGGTTTGAAATTTGGGCCAATTCTGTGAACCACATGTCTATTCTGCGATAGCAAATCGCGTCGCAGATTGTCTTCGCCTGGTATTTTTCTAATATTTTAGACTCGAACCACCTTTTATAAAACACATTCTCCCTCATTTTAACACAGTTCTGATAAAAAATAAAAGAGAGAGAGAGAGGGTTCTTGAGAGAGAAAGTGAATTCTTCATCATCTTGTCCTTCAAAATCATTGGAGCTTGGAAAATTCTTGGTGCATTGTCTTCTCTATTGATTTCTCTGGTAAAATCCCTAACCCATTTCCCCCAAATTTCGAAATTAAGCTTGGGAAGGGAACCCCATACACTTCTTTTGAAATTTCTTCATAACATCTTCATGCATATCTTCAAAATCCTAAAATCTTGTAAAGAGGGGATTGGGTAGTAACTATGAGCTTAAATTTCTAAAACCTATGTGTTGTTCATGAACTAGATTGACTTCTTGATTTCTTGGCGAATTGGGCTAAATGTTTAAAGGGAATAAATCAACTCCAGGTATGTATGGATAACTGTGATGCTTGTGAAATCGCCATGTGCTAGTTGTGAAATTGTTGATAGTTTATATCCATGTGAAAATCATTGTGAACTTTTGTGTTGTATAATTGTGTGGTAACACTTTGTGCTGAAAGTTGTGGAACTTGTGATTGGAACAATGGAATCAATGTGGAACAATGGAAATGGAAATAATGTGAAACAATGGAAATGGAAATAATGTGGAACAATGGAAGTGAAACAATATGAAACAGTGGAAATGAGAATAATGTGGAATAGTGGTAATGGAAATTTTTCAGAACAACGTATGTGATTAGTTGTGAATAACTGTTGTAATGGTCTAAATTGTGTACCAATTTGATGAACATGAGGAATTGTTGTTGCTAGTTGTGGAATTGCATTACCCCTGGTATGGATCTATGTTGACAATGTGCCATAGTTGATTTCTTGTATTTGTTGTTGTGCTGTTTGTTGTTGTGAATTGAAAACTGTAAGGCAGGGTCGGGTTTCGCGCCGCAACACGGTGAAATAAGGTATGGGTTGGGGTGATAAGGGTGGCCGAGGTAATAAGGGTGGACGAGGCAATAAGGTTGGAAAATGTGATCCAATATCACTATTGATATGAATATGAATCTTGAAATGACAAATGTGGAAATATGAAAGGAGACAGCAGGAGAGTTTGTAACCTGCGGGGCACTGATTGCCCCTTTGTTTAACTACTTGAATCATTTGTGTGAAATGTATGGTTGTTGCTCTATGGTTGTACTTATACTATTGTTGTTCAGTTCTATACTTGTATATGCATTTTGGCTTGAGTTTACTTGGGACAGAGTTTTTTCATACATGCCAGTACAATTCAAGTGTACTGACGTCCCTTTTGCCGGGGGCGCTACATTCGTGTTATGTTGTAGGTGGATCCGTGGCAGGCACTCCAGTCCACCGTTCGTAGGTCTTCTTACTCTCTATCGACGGTATTCGTGTTGGTGAGCCCCTTTCCTTCCAGGTCTATGTGTGGCTCATGCCACCTATGTTATTATATTATACTGTCTTGTGTCCTTTCGTAAAGGCATAGCCAGGGCCTTGTCGCCGGCAAGTATTGTATTATCTTTCTTTTAAAGGCTCCGTAGATAGTGGTATGTGGGCTAGAACTTATGTATAAAGGTGTATGTTTTGGGGGCTGTAAAACTTGTATACTACGTTCCCTGTTAATCACAATATATGTTCTGCAAAAGACGCTCCTTGTTAATCATAATATGTGGTTACAAAAGAAAAAGTATATGTTCTTTTGATTGCAGATTTAGTATCTTTTAGATAATTATCATTGAAAAATGTGGGGTAATGCGCGGGGAATAGGAATGGCACCCAAGTCCACTCGACCGGGGATACCTGGTTGAGTGCGGTCATGCCCACGGATTTGCGGCGTGACACTCACGTTGGACCACAGAGATCCATATGAACCAGTTCCAACGTCTTGGACGAGATTACCATTTTCTTAGGTTTGAAGAATGACCTTACCTGATTCCCCCTTGCACATGCCTCACAAACTTTTTCTTCCTTGAACTTGATATTAGGTAACGTTATCACAAAGACCTTGGAAACTAATTTGTTTACTTGATTTAGACTAGCATGACCAAGTCTTTTGTGCCAAAAAAGGGAATAATTTATTAACACACTCATACAAGTGGGTCCATTTTTAGAAAGAGTCGACAAATCTGCAATGTAAATATTGTTAACTCTTCTTACCTAAAAGACAATCTAGTCAGTAGTAAGGCTAATCACAAAACATTTTATAGAAGTGAAAGCCACACGATTACCCCTGTCACACAGTTGTGACCCACTTATCATGCTATATTTCAAACCATCTATCAAATAGACATTCTCAATGGAATGAGAGTCTGTCTTTCCTACCTTTCAAAGCCCAATGATCTCACCTTTCTTCCCATTTCCAAAGGAGACATTGCCTCCTTATAGGTTCACAAGTGAAAGAAACTGGTCCTTGTTACAAGTCATATGTTTTGAGCAGCCACTATCCATGTGCCGTATTTGGCTATTTCCTTTCACATGGACATGCAAAATGAAATCAGGGGTTAGTCTTAGGAACTCAAACTAGTTTGGGTCCCTATCTATGTTCAAAAAGATGAATTAAATTTTTCTTTGCCCAACCAGGCAGTTTGTGTTTTTCTTGAATGAAAGCATTGTTCTTTTGAATGGCCTTTTTTTTTTGCATTGCATTCATTTTTGTAATGGCCAGTCTTACCACAATGTGTACAGATCTTATTCTTAGGAAGAGTGAGGTACTTGTTTTTGGGATCCCATTTTGGAGCTTGTGTCCCAAATCCAAGTCCTCTCTTATTGCTGTTGTGATGCTCTTGCAGCCAGGAGAGTGCATTAGAAGCCTTTTTCCATTTGCATGTTCTGTCTAGTTCATGCTTCACCTTTCCTAGCTCTTCTTGAAGGACCTTGATTGATTCATCTTTCTTATACGGCTCAACATTCATTTTTCCTAAATTTTCTTCAACTGTGAGAAATGATTGATCAGCCTTTTGCTTTCCTGTACCTATTTTCCGTTTTATGTTTTCAGACTTGTGTTCTAGGACACTATTTCCCAGTTGAAGAACCTGGTTCTTCAACTCAGTATTTAAGCTATTACTCTCATCGGCCTTAGATTCTAACCTTTTGCATTTTTCTTCTAGTATTTCACAATCCATAGACAAAACATCTTTCTCACTGTTTATTATTTCAGATTCATCTATGAAGTCCATCAAGAGCTCAACAAATTATTCTTTAGACAAGAATTTAATCTTTTCTTTAAGATGTAGAAATACTTACCTCTTGTTTGTCTTCTGATTGTCCGATGGCCATAAGAGCTTGCTCATCTTCAGCTTCATTTTCTGAGTCTTCATCTGACGTATCTCCCCATGCAGAAACCATGGCTTTGATAGTTCCTTTGTTTCTACTTGGTTGAACCTGTTACTTCTTCCTGTTCCTTGTTTCTGCCCTTTCTTTCTTCCACTCAATCTCTCATTGAGGGCAGTTTTTGATCATGTCGTCTGTCTTTCAACATTTAAATCAACTATCATTTTCTTGCTTCTCAGGAGCCCTAGTTTTGTTGAATGCCGATCCTTTTGAAGAACCCTTGCCTCTTATAAGATATTTCTTAAAGTGTCTGGTTATCATTGACATTTCATCATCTTCAAGATCTGATCCTTCTGAGAATCTGAGAGCCAGACTTATTTCTTTATTTGGAGCATCTATCTTCATAGTTTGCCTTATCAATTAATAAGTAGTCAAATTTCCAATTAATTCATCCACTATTAGAGTAGCAATATTTTTGGATTCCTAAATGGCAGTGATTTTGCTTTCCCATGAGATTGGCAAAAGTCTAGTTATAATCTTCTCTACCTTGTCTTCTTCCAAAATAACCCTTCCAAGAGACTCAAGTTCATTTGTTAGTGTAGTGAACCTAGTATATATCTCTTGGAAAGTTTCACCATCTTTCATTGTAAAATTCTCATATTGAGAATACAGTAGAGTTCCTCTTGACCTCTTCACCTGAGGTGTTCCTTCATGAGCCACTTGTAATTTGTCCCAAATCTCCTTGGCAGTTGTACATCCTTGAATCCTACTGTACTCCTCAGGACCAATTCCACACACGCCATTTCTTAGCTTTAGCATTTTTCTCCCACTTCCTTAGGTCTTCAGCAGTACAATCCGTTCTAGTCTTAGGCACATCCAATCCTTCAGCAGTCTTCTTGGTTGTTGCTAAAGGACCATCAGTAATGGTGTCCCAAAGCTCATAGTCTTCACCTATGATGTGGTCTCTCATTTTGATTTTCCACGATGAGTAGTATAGCCCGTTGAAGAGTGGAGGCCTTGCAGTAGACCGTCCTTCCCAATTCCCAAGTGGTGCACTTATGTTGATCTCTTTCCTAAGGTGTTAACCTCTTCAAGGATAACCTACTATGATACCAATTGAAGCTAATAAACGTCAATACCACACAAGAGGTGGGAGGGGGTGACTTGTGTGGTACTTAATTTTTGTGTTAGAAGAACCTGGTTCTTCTAAGTTTTCTAACTACAGTAGTTTGTTGAATAATAAGAAATGAAAATAAAGTGCACAGATATTTTTACATGGAATACACCTGGCTCAAAAGGTGAAAAAACTACGACAATAAAGTGCGCAGATATTTTTACACGGAATACACCTGGCTCAAAAGGTGAAAAAACTACGACCTACTACTCAGTAGGATTTTTCCAAACTCCATTAAAAATCAATGAGCCAAAACAACATTTACAAACACTCTTTGTAAACCTAAGGATTAGAGTCTAATCCCAGTGTGGCACACAGCCTCAGCAGCTACGATACTATCAAGTTAATTCTAACTTGATGACACAAGGTACCTAATACAATTGCCTCTAATAAAGCTAAAAGGTACAATTTGAAAACGTACTACAATTGAACTAAACTAACGAATGGAACTGGTTCTTCTCTCTTAGTTCATGTAGCTTCAGGCATACACACTTGTATCTTGAATATATAGTTTGCAAAACAAACTCGCTTTATTTGCTCTCAAATATGCTTTACTTTTGCTTGTGCGTGTTACCGGTAAAAGAGAACCAACACAATAATATATTGAGTTAATAGTTAGAGCTTGATTATAACTCCACTATTTATCCGTAGTCCATTTAATTCCTTAGCCAACACAAACTCTATTCTTATCCTAACTTAGGATAAAGTTCTCTTAACATAAGGAGATTTTCCTCCATATCCCAAATGCAACCTTTTCGATTACGTTCAGAAGATGTTGATGCGTGATCTTTAGTGCACCTTACATGCTTCACATGTGCCATGGTTTATTCAGACTATGTAGTACAAGATGGAACAGGTCCTTCCAAAGTTTCATTTGTCAATCTTCAAAAATCCAACTGAAACTTGGGCCAATAGTAACCTCATAATCTTTTAATAACTCCAACCACCTACTATGCCTCAAATTCAAATCATTTTGCTTGAAAACGTATTGAAGACTCTTGTGATGAGCGTACACCTCACACGTCACACCGTATAGATAATGTCTCCAAATATTCAAAGCATGCAAAATAGCTTCCAACTCTAAATCATGAATTGGATAATTCATCTCGTGGATCTTCAACTGCCTCAAATCATAGGCAATGACTCTGCCCTCGTGCATCAATACTGCACCAAGTCGACAACGGGAAGCATCACAATAGACTGCATAAAGCCTTGAACCCGTGGGCAAAACCAATACTGGTGTCGTAGCCAGAGCTGTCTTAAGCCTCTGGAATCTCGCCATGCACTCATCTGACCATCTGAACCGGGCACCCTTCTGGGTCTATCAGGTCATTGGAGCTGCAATAGATGAAAACCATATCACGAACCGATAGTAGTAACCTACTAATCACAATAAACTCTGAATCTCTATAGCTTAAGCTGGGTGAGGCAAGTTCTTGACTGCATCAATCTTCTTCGGGTCTACTAAATACCCTCTACTGAAACAACGTGACAGAAAAATGCAACCGAACTCAACCAGAACCCACAAATTAAAAAACTGGCATATAACTGACTATTGTTCAAAGTCTAAAGAACCACTCTGAGGTGCTGCTCATGCTTCTCCTAGATGCGGAAGTATATCAGAATATCATCAATGAAAACTATCACGAACAAGTCCAAATAAGGCATGAACACTCAGTTCATCAATTCCATAAATGTTGCTTTGGCATTTGTCAACCCAAATGACATGACAAAAAAACTCATAATGCACATACCGAGTACGAAATGCAATCTTAGGGACATCCGGCGCCCAAATCCTCAGCTGATGGTAGCCAGATCTCAAATCTATCTTTGAAAGCCCCTTTTGCACCCTGAAGCTGGTCGAATAAATCATTGATCCTCGAAAATGGATACATGTTATTAATCGTCACTTTGTCAAATTGCCTCTAATCAATGCACATCCTCAAAGAACCACACGTTTTCTTCACAAATAACTCCGGCACATCCCAAGGAGAAACGTTGGGTCTAATGAAGCCCTTCTCAAGAGATCCTAGAGCTGGTCCTTTAACTCTTTCAACTTTGGCAGGGTCATGCGATATGACAGAATGGAAATGGGCTTTGTGCTCATGGCCAGATCAATACAAAAATCAATATCCCTATCAGCAACATACCCCGCAGGTCTGGGGCGAAAACCTCGGGGAATTCCCAAACAATAGGAACAGAATCAATAGAAGGGACCTCTGCGGGTCGAGCCTTCACATATGAAATAACACTGAGAGTGGTATGATCTGGGGTCCCTCTCTACTCTAGTCGTGGAAAATCTGACAAAGCCAAGGTCACGGTCTTGGCATGGCAATCCAAGATAGCAAGATATGGGGACAACCAATACATCCCTAATATAACGTCAATATCCACCATTTCTAAGAGAAATAAATCAACACAGGTCTCAAGACCCCTAAATACCACAAAACAGGAACAATGAACTCAATAAACCACTATAGAATCACTCACCGATGTAGATACATAAATAGGAACACACAAGGCATCACTAGGCATAACCTAGTAGGGTACAATATAAGACGAAACATATGAATACATAGGCCCCAGGGTCAAATAGCACTGAAGCATCTCTATCATAGACCAGAATAGTACATGTAATGACTACATCTGCAGACTGAGCCTCTAGCCTAGCTACCGGCTGGCCTCCACCTCTGACGGTAAGAGCTTCACCTCTATGACCTCTACCCTTGCCGCTAGCTAGCTTGGCAAACTGTGGAACCTCTGGTGCCTGAATCCTAGTATAGGATCTCTGATATAGAGAGCTGTTGGAAGCTCGAGGGCAAAATCTGACAATTTTCCTCGGGTCATCACAAGCATGTCAAGACCTCGTCTACTGCTGCGAGTACCCCATAACCACGAGCAAACCCTCATGTTGTGACTATGCTCACCACACTCATAACATCTACACGAATGTTGCAGCTGAGAAACTGAGGCTGACCTTGCCGATCTGAATGACCACTTGAAGTACCATGTGTGAAATAGGTAGTTAACTGAAAGGGCCTAGGAGAATGGCCTCTCGGGCTAGAACCTCTTGCTAAAACTCAACCTCAGGATCCGTCTCTAGGGCTGCAGCTGGGGACTTGGACAGCTGAGCGGTAGAATGAAGAAGCACATGTTCTTGCTGTCTACAAAAGAATGGAGTAGAAGTTCAATCTGTGTTTGAGAAACGGAAACACACTACAACAAAGAAGAAATGTGAAGTTTTCCTAACTCTGTAGCCTCTGGAGGAGAAATACAGATATCTTTGTACCGATTGCTCAAACTTTACCAATTTGTCCGTAAGTTGTGAGACCTATGTAACCTAGTGCTCTAATACCAACTTGTCACGACCCGGACTTCCCACCATCGAGAGTCGTGATGGTGCCTACTATTGAAGCTAGGCAAGCCAAGTATTAAAACATTTTCTGATAACATCTCAACAATTTAAATAAAATGCGTCATTTAAATAAAGCGGATGTCTTAAAAACATAGATAACTAAAAACCAAATATGGATGTTTAAATACATCTCTACCCAGATCAAGTGTCACTAACCCATGAAAAACTAAAGAGTGGTAAAACAAGAATGCATAGAAGTACAATAACGCTTGTCTCAGTACAAGGAAAACAAACTAGTAAGATAGATAGAAGAGACTCCGAGCCACGCAGACGTCAGCATGCTACGTCGAAATCTCTAGACTAAAGTCAACTCCCAAAGCTCCTACTGCTGTCCAAAAGTCACTCCATGATCTGTGCAAAAGAGCACAGAAGTGTAGCATCAGCACAACCGACACCATGTGTTGGTATGTGTCTCGCCTATCCTCGGCAAAGTAGTGACGATGCTAGACATGGCTACCAAACAAAACTGTGCAGTTCAACATGTGTATATGCGATAGCAAAAAAGTGCTGAAAATTAACCAGATTAGAGGAAGGGGAGCATGCTGTGATGGAGGTAACACTCCATAAATAAAGCCCCAAATCAGGAAGAAAACAACACTTCTATAATATCAACAAGAGTAGGGAAAACAACAGTTGCATAGCATCAGCAATCGTGCTTTACCACTCTTGCTCACCCAATCAATCATATAAGGTACACAGAATGATCCTTCGTGCATTGATATTTATTATCATGGCACGGAATGTTCCTTCATGCATTAGTAATCATATCAATGGCACGGTATGTTCATCCGTGCTTTAGTAAAATATCACGGCACAGAATGTTCCTTCGTGCATTAGTAAGCATATCATGGCACTGAATGTTCCGTCGTGCATTATAAACATCTCATGACACGAAATGTTCCTTCGAGAATTAGTAAACATATCTCTGCACAGAATGTTCCTTTATGCATTAATAGCATATCATGGCACGGAATGTTTCTTCGTGTATTAGTAATCATCAGAATTGTGCACGGAATCACCCATCGTGTTTTATCACTCATCCTCACCTAGAAAAAATAACAAGAAATGGGGCGAGGGGATAGACAACAGTAATAGAAAAATCTCGGCAAAGGAAACACATGTAAATAGTTAAATCCCGACAAGGGAACAACAAAATAACAGCAAATTTCACATCCCGGCAAGGGGGCCAATTAATATACTCAATAGCCCGACAAGGGAATAATCACTTCTATTTCTATTTCATTTGCTTCTTACTCAATATCATCTTATCAATCGAGCCAGCGCTCCAAAGAGTTGAAAATTCATAATTATTTCTCATGCTCTTCACATTAAGTAGAATTCATCAATTAAGCATGGAAGAGTCACAACAAAATGAGAATAAGTACTACTAAGGACTCATAGTCATGCTAGACACCAGTGTATAGATACTAGTCACCATGCCTATACACTGTTCTCAACACTTAGCAAGTAGCAAACAATACTCCAATCATATTCCCTCAAGACAAAGTTCAATCAAACACTTACCTCGAATGCTCCAAACTCAACTCAAGCCTCTAGTATAGCTTTACCCCTCAAACTCTGCTCCAACTCAGTCAAATCTATGAAATAATGACTTTACAATATTAATAATAGCTAAGCAAACTAAATCCAATGCCTAAAAATGAATTTCTAAGCTTTCTTCCCGAAATTCCAATAATCAACCCTGGGCACAATTGGTCAAAACCCGAGGTTCGAACCAATTCCATGTCACCCATTCCCCCTCAAGCCCAAATATACAATTATCTTAAGATTAAACCCCATATTTAGGTTGAATCACCCAAAAATCCCAAACATAACTCTACCCAAAACCCCTAATTTTTACTCTGATTTAATATTTTTAGGCTTAGAAATTAGTGATTAGTTGAAGAAATAAAGAGAAAACAAGGTTAGGAACACTCATCTATGAAGTTTTGGAGGAAGAGTTCTTCAAAATTCATCTATGGGTGTAGGGAAGAAGTGTTTGTGTGAAACAAAATGGAATGAAACCCGTCAAAGTTCTATTTTTGGACTTTAAAAACAATTGGGAAAAATTACATTATGTGTTCACGACGACTGGGTTGCATTCGCGAATAAGTGGGTCTAGGGAGCATCGCGTTCGCGATGGGGGAATGCGAACATGTAGAGAAAACTGGTGGGGCCCCTAGGGTTTCTTATGTTAACGTGCAATGGGGGGGGGGACGCGAACACGGTTGAGGAAGGGCCGTAAGTACGCGAACGCGGGGGCTGTTCCGCCGACGCGAATAAGGAAAGGTCCAAAGCAATGCGAACGCGGTATGGAGTCCGTGATCGCGAAAAAGGAAAAGGCTAGGCACCCAACAGCAGTCTTTCTGCAATATTTTCTTGCGTCAAACCACCCCGAACACCATCGAAATCACTCCCAAGCCCTCGAGGCTCCTAACCAAACACACACACTAACTCAACCACATCTTACGGACTTAACCGAGCAATAAAATCGCGAAATTAACATCAAAATTAATGAATCAAACCTCAGAATCATAATTTCTCCTTATAACTTCATAAATTCCAAATTTTATATATTTAGGTTCGAAACACGTCAAACAACGCCTGATTTCATCCAAAATTCACAGAAAGCACATAAACAACATATATGAATTGTACCGAGCACCGGAACCAAAATACGAGCTCGATACCAATGTTTCTAATTCATATTTCTTTCAAAAATTCATTTCTCAAGCTCGGAACCTCAATTCCGACCAAGGAATATGCACGAATCCATATTTCATACGGACCCTCCGGGACTGTCACATCACGGGTCCGGGTCCGTTGACCTAAAATGTTGACCAAGTCACCCTTAACGATTTTAAAGTCACAATTTATCGAATTTTGCGTAATTTAACTCATGCTTTCTGGATATGCGCACGGACAGCGCACGCAAATCGAGGCAACTAAAAATGAGGTTTTCAAGACCTCGGAAGTGCGAAAAAAGATGAAAACAAGTGATGCCCCTTTGGGTCGTCACAACACAGATTAAAAAAAACCCTTACACACACATGTCACATAACTCACTCAGGAGTAGATTCATGGACACTCTAGTTAAAGAAGTTAAGCAATTTGAAGAACATACAATTTAAGATACTTATATAAGAGTCAAAAATTGAGCTTAAGTGTCACAACCTAAGTACTCACTATTCCCAAGGAATAACAAAGTCAAGAGATATTTCTTCATTTCAAAACACAACGCAATGGCTCTGACTCCCAAAAAACACTAACTACACTCAGTTCAAATAAAACCCTTGTAAAAGGATCGCGACACAAAGAAAAACCAAGGGGAAATTAAGAGGATAAAAGAAACTCCCTGGTAAGCAAAAGGCCAAAGCATTAACAGCTCAAGTACTCAGACTTCTCCCAAGCTTGGTCTTTCGTGCGTGTACCTCTCACTTAGTCCCAACAATTTTGTTTGTTGTTGCATCCTTCCAATACCTTTGCATTCCATGCTCATATAAAATAAAAAATTGCCAATATAAAAATAATACAATTAAAAATCTAAAAACTAAAGAAAAGAAAGAAATAAAGCTGGGTTGCCTCCCAACAAGCTCTTGATTGAACGTCGCTGCACGACGTGAATCACTTTTGCCTCCTCTTAGAAGTTATTAATCGGACCCCAAGTATTGATTCTACTCTATGATCATGCTCCTGGGATGGTGGGACGAATCTGTCTGGCCCAATAAAATAATGTAGTATTCTGCACTTCTTGGACTTTATATGAGGTGTGTAATCCCGATTTTCTAGCAAGAAGAACTCCAGAATGTAAGCACTTTGTTCTTCATTCCCTGACTCCTCAAATGTCTCGGATAACTCTATTTCAATATCATCATCTATACACAATGTGGAAAAATGCTTGGAGTGAGGACCAATGCACTCAATTACATGAACATTGGGACTGTCTACATTCTAGACACTAATGACAATAGGGTCAACTAAATATATATCTTCAATATCTTTGGTTGACTCTAGTATCTCCTCTACTACATCAACATCCTCAAAATCTATTTTGATTGATTGTTGGTGTTCTACTCCAGCCTCGTCCTCTAGCTCATCCTCGTATTTTTTTGTATCATCCAGTAATATGGCAATTTCTACAGCCCTTTCTTACTTATATTGGCTACCATCCACAGTGTCAACTTGTTGCTCTTTACCACGTTCAGTAAATTTATTTTCTTGAGCCTCCAAGTTGTGATAGTTGCCCCTTGCCTTTGTACATGTAGTTTGCATCTCATCATATTGTTTCGTAAGAAAATTTAGCATATCCTCGATCTCTTTGAGGTCGTCATAGCTTGGTTCTTGTTCCTATTAACTTCACCTAAAAAAGAAGAACCAACAAAATAAGGGGTTGGGGGAAGGTAAGAAATATAATAACAACCGTGAATATTTGGTTAACAAAACTTGCTCTCAGACATTCCGTACATAAGATTGATTTGGTGCACAAAACTCGCTCTCGGTAATATTTTGATAATTTTGCGAAGGGTGGTTTTCATCAAAATATGTATAAAGAGGATTAAAAGTAGAATTACCAACATCATGAATTTCATAATTCAATGATGCCATGTTTTTTTATAATTAACAAGCAAAACAAAAAATTAAAATAAAAAGATGAAAAAAAATCAAATTCAAAAAATAAAAATAAAAATTCAAACTTGAAACCTAGCAATAAGTACACCTACAACTACACCGTTAGTTCCCCAGCAACGGCACCAAAATTTGATCATGGCCAACTATGTCGTATAAAAAGGACAATGCAATCGTTGCAAATATCATCCATTTTGCAAGTCCGGAGTCGAATCCCACAGAGAACTAAGGTTTAGCTACAAATGTTCACTATCACTAAGAAGACAAGCTCGAACAATTCCTAACTTATAGATATTTAGAATCTTGTGTTTAACTAATTAACCAACCAATTAAAATAGTAAATTAACAACTAACAATATTGAGGGTTAGAGACAAGGTTAAGGAGGTCTAGAGTTATTGTCACGAGCCGGATTTCCCACCATAGGGAGTCGTGATGTCACCTAACCATAAGAGCTACTCAAGCCAAATATCAAATACTTCTTTGGCGAACATCAACAATATTGACATTATTAAAACACTTAACAATAAAGCGAAAGTCTCAAATATAATCTTCTGAAAGAAATGCGGAAGTTTAAATAATCCTCTACCCAAGACTGGTATCACATTACTCACAAACTTCTAGGATTACCAAATACAATCGTCTAAAAGAAGTCATAACAGTCTGCAATACAAGAGTTAGCAACTAAATAAAGACACAAGAGACTCCGGGCCTGCGGGTGTCAGCAATGCTACCTCAAGAGTCCCTCGACTGAATGTCTGCTCCTGATCTAATACTGCCGTGGTCCGAAAGTTGCGTCATGATCTGTGCAAAATAAATACACAGAGTGTAGCATCAGCACCACCGAACCCATGTGCTGCTAAGTGCCTGACCTAACTGCCGCGAGGTATTGACGAAGATAGAAAGGACCTAGCACAAATAACCTGTGTAGATATATGTGCAAAAATAGGAAATATGCTACTTTAAACAATTAAAGGGGGGAGGGGAGCATTTTGTGGGGTACGACGGTCTAAACATAGAAATCATCAGTATATATAAATATAACTGAACGATAACAACTCAAAATGAAAATACAAGAAGTCTCTATATACTAATACAATAAACTCAATCCATACTTCATTACGGCACCCAACCCGATCCGTTGCGGCGCGCAACCCAATCCTCAACAATCAATACTGTTGCGGTGCGCAACCCAATCCTCAATATTCAATAACGTTGCAGTGTGCAACTGGATCCTTAATATTCATCAATACCGTAGGAGTGTGCAACCCGATCCTCTAGGTTTTATACCAAGAACTCATCCGAACAACATCCACAACTAAAGTGCGAGGGGTGTAACAACAATCACAAGACATACCGGCAATGGAATACAATAAACAATCCAATTATCTCGGCAAGGGAATAAAATACAATAAATACTTATGTCCCGTCAAGAGAGTAATCACCACCCGTTCCTCTTTTAATTGCCTATTTCCCAAGTAACAATTTCTAGTCCGAACTACTGCTCCAAATGACAAATCAATCACAAACCTTTCTCAACTATTCACTTCGTATTATACTTATCAACCAAGCAAGAAAAATGTATCATTAATTCCGAGTCGAACACATATAAGACCCACGATCATGCTAGACTCTGGTGCATAGGTAACCATCACCATGCCTATACACCGTACTGCACAATTAGCAAGTAGAAAATAATGTACTAATCCTAATCCCTCAAGCCAAAGAAAGAACAAACACTGACCTCCAAAGCTCCAAACTCAACTCACGCCTTTAAAATAGCTTTACCCTTCGAATTTAGATCAAAATCGTTCGAATCTAGTCACAAATTACTCAAATGTATCAGCAAATGCAAGTTAAATTAATTTTGAATGCATAAGAATGAATTTCCAAAAGTTTTGCTCAATAATTCCGAAAATGACACCGACCCCACGTGGTCAAAACTCGAGGTTCGAACAAAAATCGGGTTACCCATTCCCCTACGAGTTCATATCTATGTTTTGTTTTGAAATCGAACCTCAAATTGAGTTCCAAATCCCCAATTAAGTGAAAACCTAAATTCTACCCAATCCACATTTTCACCCATGGAAAACCTTAATTTTTAGATTAAAACATGATAAATGATGTTAAAGATTGAAGAAATTGGGTAAATGTTCACTTACAAATGATTTGGAGAAGAGAGAGTTTGTGAAAAATCACCAATGGGTGTTTGGGTTTTGAAATTATGAAAAATTCAGCTTCAAAATTGTCTAAGTTTGGCATATGCAGGTGCAGGTATCGCAATTGCGAATTGCGAACCCAGAAAACTTGGATTTGCGAGAAAATCAGTTTACATTTGTGAACTATAGCCATCCCAGGGGTTTTCGCGTTTGCGATGATGTCTTTGTATTTGTCGAGACTGAGCTAAAGGAAGGGCTTTGCATTTGCGATCGATTTCTTCATTTGCGAAGGAAGTTGCCCAGGGGATATTTCGCATTTGCGATATAAATCTTGCAATTGTGAGCTCGCTCTGTGAGTCTTGGCTTCGCATTTGCGAAGCATGCAGAACTGAAGCACACCAGGTTTTTCAATAATGAGAAATGCAATCCGCCCTATCCAAAACTCTCTTGAGCCCTCGAGGATCCAAACCAATTATGCACACAACTTCAAAAATGTCATACGGACTTAGTCACTCGATCAAATTACAAAAATATCATCATTAACATAGAATCAAGCCTCAAACTGATGATCTTTCTTCTAAGTTTCAAAAACTTTCAAATTTGGAACTTATAGTCTGAAACAAATCATATGACGTCTAGTTTCAACCAAACTTCACAGAAAGCACTTAAACAATATATGGGACTTGTACTGGGCGTCGAAACCAAAATAAGAGCCCAATATCATAGTCTTTTAATCGATTTTTGTTTCCATTTTACTTATCAAATTCAGAAAAATAATTTAACAGAAAAATTCTTTTACTCAGGTGCTAGAACTCGGATTTCGACTCTCGGTACATGCCCGAGTCCCATATTTTCCTATGGACCTCCCAAAACTGTCACAACACGGGTCCGTGTCCGGGTGCGTTTACCCGAAATATTGACTAAAGTCAACTTTATCAATATTAATATCAAAATGCATCATTTTTCACACTGAATTCATATATAAGCCTTCCGGATATACGCTCAGACTGTGTACACAAATCGAGGCAAATGAATGAGTGGTTTTTAAGGCTTAGGTAGTACGGAAAAAAGGAGAATTATGGTGATGACCTTTTGGATCGTCACATCCTCCGCCTCTGAAAGAACCTTTCATCCTCGAACAGACAAAACAAAGAAGTACATGAGTCGGGGAATTGATGAGGATAACGGCTCCGCATATCAGACTCGGACTCCCAGGTCGATGCCTCAGGAGGCTGACCTCTCCACTGAACAAACACTTAAGGAAAACTCTTCGACCTGAACTGTCGAACTTGCTGATCTAAAATTGCCATTGGCTCTTCCTCATATGACAGATCCTTGCCCAATTAGGCAGTGCTAAAATCGAATGCGTAGGTTGGATCGTCGTGATACCTCCGAAACATGGATACATGAAACACTAGATGCACAACACACCATCTAGGCGGCAAGGCAAGTCTTAGAGCCACCTCTCCCACTCGCTCAAGAATCTCAAATAGGCCAATGAACCTAGGGCTAATCTTACCCTTCTTCCAGAATCTCATCACGCCCATCATAGGTGATACCCGGAGCAATACTCGCTCACCAACCATGAAAGCAACATTACTGACCTTGCGGTCTACATAACTCTTTTATCTGGACTGAGCTGACTGAAGTTAATCCTAAATGATCTTGACCTTACCCAAGGCCTCCTAAACGAGATCTGTACCAAATAATCAAGCCTTTCCCAGCTTAAACAATCCGAATAGGGACAGACACCGCCTACTATACAATGTCTCATACGAGACATCTGAATGATGGTCTGGTAGCAGTTGTTGTAGGCAAACTGTGCTAATAGCAAGAACTGGTCCAACGAGCCTAAAGAATATGAATAGTCCTCTTCGACTGACCATCCGTCTGGGTATGAAATGTTGTACTCAACAAAACCTAGGTGCCCAACTCTTCTTGTGCCACTCTCAAGAAATGCTAGGTCAACTGCGGGCCCCGGTCAAAATGATAGATATAGGCACTCCATGAAGGAGAATGATCTCCCAGATATAAATCCTGACTAATCTCTCGGAGAATTTGGTGGCGGCAACTGGAATAAAATACGCTGACTTGGTCAGCCTATCCACAAATAGCATCAAACTTCTTCCGAGTCATCGTAAGACCAAAAATGAAATCCATGGTAATTCTCTCCCACTTCCACTCGGGAAACTCAATCCTATGAAATAAACCACCGGGCCGTTAATGCTAGTACTTAACCTGCTGACAGTTCAGACAACAAGCCACATATGCAACAATGTCCTTCTTCATTCTGTGATACAATGATGCTTCCTAAAATCCTGATACTTCTTCGTGGCGCCCGGATGAATAGAATACCGAGAACTTTGCCTCTGCTAAGATCAAATCCCTAATACCATCAACATTTGATACAAAAAATCCCTCCTGCAATGGCAATGCACCATCATTTCCCCAGGTCATTTTCTTGGCACCTCCATGCTACTCCGTGTCTCTTAGGACACACAAATGGGGATCATCAAACTGCTGCTCACGGATACGCTCCATCAACGATTAACGGGCATATCTGCAAGCTAACACCCTTCTAGGCTAAGAAATATCCAACCTCACAAATCGATTGGCCAAGGCCTGAACATCAAAAGCCAGCAGTCTCTGGTTGGCCGGATTATAGGCAAGACTACCTATGCTATCGTACTTCCTACTCGATGTATCGGCTACCATATTGGTCTTCCCCTGGTGGTATAAGATAGAAACATCGTAGTCTTTAATCAACTCCAACCACCTTCTCTGCCTCAAATTAAATTCCTTCGGTTTGAACAAGTACCGAAGGCTCTTATGATCCGTGTACACCTCACATGTCACACCATATAAATAATGCCTCAAGATCTTCAAGGCATGAACAATAGTTGCCAACTCTAGGTCATGAACTCGGTAATTCTTCTCGTGGATCTTCAACTGCCTTGAAGCATATGCTATGACTCTGTTGTTCTGCATCGACTCTACGCCCAGCCCAATACGGGACGTATCACAATAGACGGCATAAGGCCCTGATCCTGTGGGCAAAACCAAAACAAGTGCCGTATT
This sequence comes from Nicotiana benthamiana, assembly GCA_034376525.1. Lineage (NCBI taxonomy): Eukaryota > Viridiplantae > Streptophyta > Magnoliopsida > Solanales > Solanaceae > Nicotiana > Nicotiana benthamiana. The sequence goes on along the minus strand of CM067338.1, from coordinate 123,219,931 downwards.
TAGAGCTGTCTTGAGCTTCTGAAAGCTCGCGTCGTAATCATCTAACCACTTGAAGTGGGAACCCTTCTTGGTCAATCTAGTCATTGGGGCAGTAATGGTTGAAAACCCCTTCATGAACCGTCGATAGTAACCTGCTAACCATAAGAAACTCCGGATCTCTGTAGCTGATGCTAGTCTAGGCAAGTTCTTGATGGCCTCAATCTTCTTCGGTCCACTGAATACCCTTTGTTGAAACAATGTGACCCAGGAATGCAGTAGACTCAACCAAAACCCGCAATTCGAGAACTTGGCATAAAGTTGGCTATCCTTTGGAGTCTGAAGAACCACTTTGAGGTCCTTCCATTGCTCCTCCTAGTTGTGGGAGTATATTAGAATGTTGTCAATGAATACAATCATGAGAAAAATAAAATAGAGCCTAAATACTCGGTTCATCAACTCTACAAATGCTGTTGGAACATAGGTCCACCCAAATGACATGATTAAAGACTCATAATGCCCATACTGAGTGCGAAATGTTGTCTTAGGGACATCAGATGCCCTAATCCTCTGCTGATGATAACCAGATCCCAAATATCTACGAGAACACCTAGCACCCTGAAAATGATGGAACAAATCATCAATCCACAACAGCGGATACTTGTTCATTATCGTTACATTGTTTTACTGCCGATAATCAATGCACATCCTCATCGACCCATCCCTTTTCTTCACAAACAATAATGGTGCACCCCAAGGCGATACACTTGGTATAATGAAACCCTTATCATGCAAGTCCTGAAGCTGCTTCTTTAACTCTTCAATTTCGGCGGGGCCATGCAATACGGTGAAAGGGAAATAGGCTGAGTGCCCGGGGCCAGATCAATATAGAAATCAATATCCGTGTCGGGTGGCATACCCAACAGGTCTGAAGTGAAAACCTCAGAGAACTCCCAAACAATAGGAACATAGTCAATAGATGGAACCTCTGCGCTGGAGTCACGAACATACGCTAGATATGCTAGACACCCGTTCTCGACCATGCCTCGAGGCTTGACATATGAAATAACACCGCGGGTGGCATGACTTGGGGTCCCTCTCCACTCATATTGGGGTAATTCTGGAAAAGCCAAGGTCACGGACTTGGCGTGACAATCCAAAATAGCATGATACAGGGACAACCAATTCATCCCCAAAATAATGTCAAAGTCCACCACGCCTAAGAGCAATAAGTTAACTCGAGTGTCAAGACCCTCAAATACTATACCACACATGAACGATGCACTCGGTCGACTAATATAAATCACACACCGGTGTAGACAAATATAAAATAATACCGGAAGCATCACTAGGCATAACAAAATAGGGTGCAAAATAGGACGACACATATGAATACGTAGATCAGGGATCAAATAGCATCGAAGCATCCTTATCACAAACCAGAACTGTACCTATAATCACAACATCTAATGACTCAACCTCTGGCCTGGCTGGCAGAGCATAACAACAGGACTGGGCCCTACCTCCCTGAACTTTGTCTCTGGGATGATCGGCTAGTGACTGACCCTTGCCTCTGCCAGTCTCAGCTCCACCTCAATGCTCTCTACCTCAACCTATACGGCCTCTACCAAACATCTAGCTGGCTAGGCGGCTTGTGGATCACCTCCTTCCTAAATCATGGGACGAGGAACTTGCTGCTATGACCGAGCACCCCTCAACCTCGGGCAATATCTCCTGATCTGACCAAGGTCTCCATACTCATAACATCCAGCTGAATGCAGCAACTGAGAAAATTACGACTGACCCTGCAATGTTGAATGACCTCTTTGAAGGCTCTGAAATGGTGGTGCACTGATGGGCTGCTGATTAAAATAGTGCCGCTGAGAACCGCTACCGTCTATGATACCATGTGAAACCTGAAGTGCCGACTGAAAGGGCCTCTGAGGGTGGCCTCTACCATATGAATCCGTACCTCCAGATGAGGTACCACTGAACCTACCTTAATAACGAGGCCTCTTATCTGCCCCCCCTGACCACCTCCTCGTGCAAATGCCATTTCTATCCTGCGGGCCGCCAATAAAAGACATATCACTACCAGCCCCCATGGCTATCTAAAGATCGATCGGTTGAATCATCCCATGAACAAATCTCCACACCCTCTCCCTATTAGTGGGGAGTATAACAATAGCATGGCGTTCCAAATAAATAAAATGAGTCTCATACTGCGTTACTATCATAGTACCTTGATGAAGATGCCCATACTTCCTGCGTAGAGCATCTCGCTCAGTCACCGGGAGAAACTTCTCCAAGAACAACTCAGCAAACTTATCCCAAGTCAATAATGGAGACCCTGTTGGCCTACAAAAACAATAGTCCCTCTACCAACTCTTGGCGGATATTGCAAGCCGAAAGGTGATGAAGTCCACCCCATTGGTTTTCACAATACCCATAGTCCTGAGAACCTCATGGCAGCTAAATAAGAAGTCGTGGGGGTCCTCTGTAGAAGCAACGCTGAAGGTGGTGGTGAAGAGCTTAGTGAACCTATCAAGCCTCCACAAATCATCCGCGGACATCGCTTCACCATCGTCGGTCTGAGCCAGAATACCCAGCTGGGCTGCCACAGCTGGCTGAACTCCTAGAACTTGATGCTGAGGAGCTGTCTTCTTCAGAGTATGCATAGCGGGAGACTGAACCTCTCCCCCAGCCTGAGATGTGGCTGGTGCTACGAGAAGCAAACCCGCTCTAGAGATGCTCTCCATAAGGCCTACTAGTCGGACCACGGCGTCCTGGAGTAGTGGAGTGGCTATAAAACTATCTTGGACCTGAGATGTGCCCACTAGAGCTGCTGGTGCTGGAACCGCCCCATCGAATTCAATATGAGGCTCCACCTCTGAGACTGCTGCTCGAGGTTGAGCTCTACCCCGGCCTCAGCCTCTGGCACGACCTTGGCCTCACCCTCTGCCCTGACAAGTGCTACTGCTGGGGGCTCGGGCTGATGCGCGGTAGAAGAAGAAGAAGCACGTGTTCTCGCCATCTGCGAAAGAACAGAGTACAATGACAATCAGTATTTGAGAAACAGAATCACAGGACAAGAATGAACAAAGTGAATTTTTTTCCTAACTCTGTAGCTCTGGGATAAATATTGACGTCTCAGTACCGATCCCTCAAACTGTACCGAGTTTGTCCATGAGTTTTGAGGCCTATGTAACCTAGTGCTGTGATACGAACTTGTCACGACCCGAATTTCCCACCATCGGAAGTCATGATGGCGCCTACTAATAGGAGCTAGGCAAGACAAATATCAAATATTTCTTTGGTGATTATTAACGATATCAACAATGTTAAAAAAATTAACAATAAAGTGGAACTCACAACTATAATCTTTTGAAAGAAATGCGGAAGTTTAACAAATACTGTATCCAAGACTGGTATCACATTACTCACGAATTTCTAGGATTACCAAATACAATCTTCTGAAATAAGTCATAACATTATGTTTCAATACAAGAGTTAACAACTGAATAAAGATAGAAGAGACTACGGCCAATTGGACGTTAGCAAGGTTGCCTCAAGGGTCCCTGGATTGAAGGTCTCTCCCGGTCTAGTACTACGGGGGTCCAAAAGTTGCGTCCTGTTCTGTGCAAAAATAATGCATAGAGTGTATCATCAGCACAACCGACCCCATGTGCTTATAAGTGCGTGGCGTAACTCCGGCGAGGTAGTGATGAGGCTAGACCGTACCTACCACAAATAACCTGTGCAGATATATGTCAAAAACAGGAAATACGCTAATTTAAACAATAAAAGTGGGAGGGTAGCATGGTGTGGGGTACGACGGTCTAAACATAGAAATCATCAGTAAATAAATGCAACTGAACATTAACAACTGATAAACAAAACACACAAAGTCTCTACGTCTAAAACAATACACTTAGTCCATACTCCATTGTGATGCTCAACCCAATCCCCAACAGATACCACCATTGCAGCGTGCAACCAGATCCTCAACAATCATTACCATTGCGGCATGCAACCGAATCCTCAATATTCAATGCCGTTGCAGTGTGCAACCCTATCCTACATATTCATCAATAGTGTCGCGACGTGCAACCCGATCCTCGATATTTTTATACCAAGAACTCACCTGAACAACAACCGCAACTCAAGTGCGAGGGGAGTAACAACAATTACAAGACATCCCGGCAAAGGAAAAAAATTAACAATCCAATTATCCCGACAAGGGAATAAAATGCGATAAATACTTACATCCCAACAAGGGAATAATCACTACACGTTCCTCTTTTAATCTCTTATTTCCCGAGTAACAATTTCTAGTCCGAGCCAATGCTCCAAATGAAAAATCAATTAAAAATATTTCTCAACTATTCACTTCATATTATACTTATCAACCAAGCAAGAAAAGTGTATCATTAATTCTGATCCAACACATATAAGAATCAAGGTCATGCTAGACTCCGATGATTAGGTAACCATCACCATGCTTATACACCGTACTTCACAATTAGCAAGTAGCAAATAATATCCTAATCCTAGTCCTTCAAGCCAAAGTTAGAATAAACACTTACCTCGAAAGCTCCAAACTCAACTCACGCCAATAGAATAGTTTTACCCTTCGAATTCACCTCAAAACCGTTTGAATCTAGTCACAAATTACTCAAATGTATCAACAAATGCAAGTTAAATTAATTTTGAATGCATAAGAATGAATTTCCCAAAGTTTTTTAAAATAATTTCCAAAATGGCCCAGGCCCACATTGTCAAAACCCGAGGTTCGAACCAAAATCGTGTTACCATCTCCCTGCGAGTTCATATGTATGTTTTTTTGAAACTGGACCTCAAATTGAGTTCCAAATCCCAAATTTAGTGAAAATCTAAGTTCTACCAAAAATCCCCATTTTCACCCATGGAAAACCTTGATTTTAAGATTAAAACATGAGATGTTAAAGATTCAAGATATTGAGTGAAAGTTGACTTACAAATGATATGGAGAAGACAGAGTTCGTGAAAAATCGCCAATGTGTGTTTGGGTTTTGAAATATGAAGAGTGAAGCTTCAAAATCGTCTAAGTATGGGATATGCAGGTGCAGGTATCGCAAATGCGAAGCTAGGTTCGCAATTGTGAACCCAGCAGGCTTGGGATTTGCAAGAAAATCAATTCGCATTTGCGAACTATAGCCATCCCAGGGGTTTTCGCATTTGCGATGATATATTTGCATTTGCGAAGACTGGGCAAAAGGAAGGGCTTCACATTTGCGATCGATTTCTTCGCATTTGCGAAGGAAGCTGCCTAGAGATATTTCGCATTTGCAATAAAAAGCTCGCATTTGCGAGTGCTGGCTTCGCAATTGTGAAGCCTGCAGAACTAAAGCACACCGGCTTTTTCAAGAATGAGAAATGCATTCCGATGCATATCCAAAATTCACCCGAGCCCTCGGGGTTCCAAACCAATTATGCATACAACTTCAAAAATGTCCTACTTACTTCCTCACGCGATCAAATCACCACAATATTAACATAAACATAGAGTCACGCCTCAAACTTATGATCTTTTTTCTAAGTTTCATAAACTTTTAAATTTGGAATTTATTGTCCGAAATACGTCATACGACGTTCGTTTTCAACCAAATTTCACAGAAAATACCAAAACAATATATGAGACTTGTACCGGCTGTTGGAACCAAAATACAAGCGCGATACCATAGTCTTTTAATCAATTTTTGTTTATTTTCCTTAACAAATTTAGAAAAATAATGTAACAGAAAAATTCTTTTACTCGGGTTCTAGACCTCGGATATCGACTCTGGGCACATGCCCGAGTCCTATATTTTCCTATGGACCTCCCAGGACTATCACATCACGGATCTGAGTCCGTTTACCAAATATATTAATCAAAGTCAATTATATCAACATTAATATCAAAATCTATCATTTTCACACAGAATTCATATATAAGCCTTCCGGCTATGGGCCAGACTGCACACGCAAATCGAGGCAAATAAAAGCAAGGTTTTCAGTGCCTCAAAATCACGAAAAAGGTAGAATTACGGTAGTTGAAGAAATATAGAAAAGCTATGGCTCGATTATATAAAAACATAAAAAGAATTTATCCTACAAAAGGTTCTATCAAAACTTCAGATAATAAATTGGCTATTCATAATAGTATGTAAAATTACAATACTAAATGTCATAACCAACAATGAAAATAGGAAGAGGAAGAAAAAACTCGTAGAAGAATTCCCCGCCTTGCTCCTCGCGTGTTCTTGCCTTCAAGGGTGTTGTCTAACCCTAAAGTAGTGTCTCTACATTCTTTTGGCCGGCTTACTTCGTTTACATAGGGTGTAGGGCTTAAACTCCCTTATTTTACACTTTGGTTCTTGAAATTTACACGTCTTGTCGCGGTCTTACCACGGTTACGCTAGGACCGCGACCAGAGTGTCCTTTAGAATTTGCAGCACTGTTCTTCCGCGGTCCTTCCACAATTACGCCTTGTTCCATTTGGAATTAGGAAAAACATAAAACATAAAAGTTGTAGTGCTTTGAGTTAGCTTTCTAACCCTATATTGGGAAGTCCAAATGGAATTCTGAATAGAAATCTGTGTGTATTTTACTAAACAGTGCACAATATGCCTACTCGAGTCGTTATTTTGTTATTTTATCATCCGTTAATCTCCAATACGATCCCGGCTTAATTTCTTAGAATTTTACTCAGACTTCAAAGCTTCAAATCACTTGAATTCATTCAATAACATTTATATAGCTCAGAATCACTCCTACAAGGCATAAAACACATCGTTAGTGCAAAACTCTAGCGATTATAGCGCAAAATCAACTAAAGTGCAATAAATTTGATGGTATGATTTTATAACCACAAATTGTCATTGATATATTTAAGATCGTAATTAAAGGTTTAGAATAAGCTCACACCCACTTCCTTTATTCTACCTAAATATTTGATAAGTTTAACTTTATGCACGAAAATTGTGAAAAAATTACACAACCCAATTATTTAAAAGGTAACTATAGATAATTTTAGTTTAATCGGTAATATAGAATAAATGATAAGTAACTTACAATAAATTATATAAAATATTAATGAGGGTTTAATTGTATACAATTTGATTCCATATTTAATCAACTTGAGTTATTCTTCTACAGATTCAATTAAAACCCCATAAATAATCTCATAGCAAACCACGTATTTCCTCCTACCTTTTCTACTTTAATTTGTTGTATGAATCTTGATCTTTGACGTTTTCCTTTCGCGTATTTTTCTCCAATATATTTCGAGAAACCATTATCTATATCTATACTATATTAAAAGCACGAAGGTCCTTAGCAAAATGCCGTTCGCTTTTTTTACCTTTTAAAAAAAGATTTCACACAAGATAAAATTGTCATTTACCCTTAAAATCAAATAACATTGTATTTAGTAAAACTTCCCATATTTGAACTATTATGCAGAAATCCCTAATATTTAGGACATTAAATTACACTAAATTTCTTCCACGTATAAACTAAAAGTAAAGTTCTAATTTAGGACCAAATATATTAACTAACTTACGTTGAAATACATTAGAGACTCAAATTTTTTTTATCTCACTAGAAACCATTATACTTAGTATTCAGAGCCGTCAATGGAAAAGAATTGAACAACTACTGAAACTTTTTTATTATTTGAAGAAAAAGAGGTACGAATTTTACGTTCTGAGTTTTTGGAGCTGAAAACAATTTAATTCTATTATGAAAAGATATTTTTCTCTTTTATTTACGTTATATTTTAACAATTAAATATAATTTAATATTTTTTAAATTTTTATTTTTTATTTTACTTCTCGCCTACATCAGCAAAATCAATATTCATCATTTCAATAACTTATATGTTTAAGTTTTTATTTTGTAACTTAAATATGTTATTTAATAATATTTCTATATTTGTAAATAACTATATAGTTGATATAGGTATAAGCACTTAAGTGTACCTTAAGTACGGAGGTCATTAGCCCCTCTAAAAATATATTTTATATTCGACAAAGTAATAATTTTAGTTATTTCTTAGTATGTAGGAATAATCATTAATTATTTTTCTCATATTTAGGGACAATCATTTAATTAGTTGCCGACTATTTAGGACTTTGACATGAAAAATCATATAATTATCTTTATGTTATAAAATATTTGTTCAAGAGTCCTTGACAAGCTCTTTTGTTTTGTTTAAAAAGTTTTAGTTTTAGTATTATTTTATTTTTATTTTATTTTTCGGAACTCCTTTTCTTATATTATTATGTAATTCAATTATACAATGAGCTACAGTAACTAATTCGTTTTCTAATCTATTGGAAATAATTTATATAATATTTATTATTAATTATAAATTAAATAATCTGAATTTTACTTTCGAAAAAATCCTTATAGTCTATCAATTTGTGAATTTTTTTCGAGTCTTCTAAAATAAAGTAGTGAATAACTTTTAGAAAAGAAAAAAATAATCTTAAGTTTTTAAAGATTATATATGATTGCCGAAATTGAAAAAGAAACATGATAAGTTATGAATTTAGAGAGATTGAATTAAAAAATTAAAATAAATATTTAGTTGAATATATTGATCGATGATTGAGAAATTGTATGAAGATTTATTATTTTAGAGAATATTAGCTTTTATTTTATGATTCAAACATAATATTCTTATATATTATTTGTATAATATTTTAAAATTCTATTTTAATGAGATAGTGTACACCCGCAAAGCGCATACCCTAAGATTATTAATTAAAAACACAACTATAATATTTAGATTTTACCATTAACGACATGATGTTATGATTGCATAATTGTCCATTTGTCATGATTATTGATTGAGCCTAGCTAAGTAAGATTAATGTCAATTATTTTCCGAATTTTTGAAATGTTTGTTTTCATTTGTAACACAAATATATTATTTAATAGCATTTATATAATTTAGTGGGTACTAAAGAGGAGCTTAATTAAAACGTAAAGAATAGGCTCATAATAGCTTGAGCTACGCATTTCCTCCTAATTTATTGTCCCTTGAATCTCAATGTTTAACTTTTTCATTGGAGTTTTTTTTTCCCCCGATAAATAATTTCTCAAAGACTATAAAAATATATACAGAGGGAGAAAATTAACACTAACCTTTCTCTGAATAATAGATTGAGAGTCTTATTTAGAGGATCCGGAAAAGGTCCATCTTGTCTAAATACTTTTGATAATATTTTTCTAATACATTGATTAATCATGCAACAGAACATCTTTCTTTAGCCTTCTATTTTCATATTTTCTAGATTTTAGTGACCTTTTAAGGAAAACGATTAATTCAAATTCGCATTGCATAGGATTCATTAAGAAAATACATTCTTTATAAGGAGTTTTTCAATTTTGAATGGTTAGACTCGAAACTTTTAGTTAAAAAAAAAGGGATTACAAATATTTCATCATACCAGTTTGACGGTAAATTGGTAAGTCCTTAGCCTTGTTAAAATGAGTGATTAATCTCTTTCTCAGTGACAATACGAGGATATTCTAATTAGAGTATTCGTTCGTATTGAAATATTAATGGAAGTATTGTGTCTACATTTTCATATAATCACAAGGCTGTTCTTTATTTTTTTGTAGTCTGCTTTACTTTTAAATCCGTTCCCCTAATCGAAAGTTAATGTTTAATATAGTATTTGTTAGTACGTAGTTCTTTCCCTTAGCATATCATGATTCTCCATCTAGTTGTTAAATATATTTTATGTGGGTATCTTGACAACTAAATACTTATTCGTACTTCAATTTAACCTTTGCATATTAAACTCGACATATTATCAAGCGAGCAATCATTTGAAATTTTGAATGAAGGTAAAAGCAAACCCATGAAATTTGTACCTTAAATATACCTTTTGTATTCTTGTAATGTACATTTTTTTTAATTTAATTAGCTATATAATTTACATAAGAGAATCCATCCTTACCTTTAATCATCAAATTATATCATTGCATTTGTTCTGTGCAGATTCATCATAGAATATTAGAATGAACCATGAACTCTCGTGCTAGATTATACTCTCTCCAATCCACAAGAAATTACCATTTTAACATTGGCTCACCCATTCGTTGGCTACATATGGAGAGAGGCCTTGCCTCATTTAATTTTCAACATAGAATTTTCTCTAAGTCTCAACCCATTTGCATTATTTCTATTGGTTTGTGTGAATTGAGCCCTAGAATTATGCTAATGAGAGAAATGTCGATGAGAGAAACAAAATCATAGAAATGAAATCTTAGAAAATAAGCTCAATTACTCTGAAAGTGGAAGCTACAGTACATATATATATATATATATATAATATAACCGCCTCTAACTAACTAATTACCCTAACTATAATCAACTTATGACCAATCTACACTAACTTTAGTTAAGGTTTAACTCTAGCCTATTTAACTTCAAGTACTCATTCTCAATACTCTGCCTCATCCTAGTAGGTATTAAAATGTCACGACCCGGATTTCCCACTCTCGGGATTCGATGATGCCTATTAATAGAAGCTAAGCAAGTTAATTATTAATTATCTCTTTTAGCGAACATAGAAATATTAGAAACAATGAAATATTTAATAATGAAGCGAATGTCTTAAATAAAATTGACTGAGAGAATAGAAGAAATTCAATACAACTCCACCCAAGAACTCGAGTCACTAACTCACGAACGTCTAAATAATACTACATACATTGTCTGAATAAAACATGAATGTGTTTGTTTCGGTACAAAAATAACAAACAAAAAATTGAGATAGAGAGACTCCGGGCCTGCACAAGTCAGAAAGGCTACCTTGGGGTCTCTGGAATGTCATCTCCCAATCCTCTACTGCTGTCCAAAAGCTGTTGCTCCGGCATTGTGATCTGTGCAAAAACATACAGAGAGTGTAGCATCAGCATAACCGACCTCATGTGCTGGTAAGTCCCTAGCCTAACCTCGGCGAAGTAGTAACGAGCCTGGAGTAGACAACTAGATAAAGTTGTGCAGTTATAAATATATTGCAGAAAAATAAAAAAAATAAGCAATTTATAAAGGGGGGGGGGGGGCATGCTGTGGTAAGGCAACCGTTGTAAACAAGAAGTCAAATTTTAAAGATTGAACAGCCAACAGAAACTAAATTCCAGAATATACACCCTTAATCTATTATTTGTTGCGGCTCGCAACCGGATCCAATCACTTGACAATATTGTTGCGGCAAGCAACCCGATCCATATATCACAAAATGTTGTTGCGACGTGCAATCCAATCCACAATTGTCATTGTTGCGGCGTGCAACCCGATCCACATATACATAGCATTGTTGCGGCATGCAACCCGAGCCATATAATTTGGTGGTGTTGCGGCATGCAACCCGATCCATATAATTTATAATGAAACCTCACCCAGATAACAACCACCAATAAGGGATAAGGGTGTAATACTAGTGAAAGGAATCCCGGCAAGGGAACATAGTATCACAACTAAATCCCGTCAAGGGAGAAATAAACTATCAAAACCAATAAAACGTGTTGAAACACGTTCTCAAGGCACTATACTAAAACGTGTGTTCATATTTGTAGGTTTTGATGAATGACAAACTATGCGCAATGGACATATGACGAGGTCCAAGCACAAGCGCGCAATTGATATATAACGAGATTCAAGCACAAGACCAAGATCAAGCAAAGATATAAAGTTATACATGAGTCGTTCTTTAATTGTGATCTTAATCCGATAACTTGACTCAAGACTTGGCTTCTCTCGTAAAAATATTTTTATCAAATCATGCATATTTAATTTAAAGCAAAATGATTTTAAATCATGCATATTTACTTTAGTCAAAATGATTTTTAAACATGCCTCTAAAATCTGGACTAAGATAATCGATTATGTACTCATGATAATCGATTATGTTAAGTCAGCTGCATGACAATCGATTGTGAACTTATGACAATCGATTATGTTGAGGCAGTGTACATCAAAGTTTTTCAAAGCTACAAAATAATCGATTGTGAACTTATGACAATCGATTGTGTTGAGGCAGTGTCTATCAGACATTTTCAAAGTCCTAAAATAATCGATTGTGTACCTTTGACAATCGAGTGCATTGAGGCAGTGTCTAATTGATTTTTCAAAGACTGATATATAATCGATTGTTCTCATAGCATAATCGACTGTGTAATTGACCGTTGCCAAAATATTTTCAAACACCGTTAGGTAATCGATTATAGATTTCTAATAATCGATTGTTTTTAAATAAAATCTGAAAAAGATTTTTTGAACGTTGCCAAGTAATCGATGGTAGATTTCTGACAATCGATTGTCTTAAGTAAAATCCGGAAATGATTTTTTGAACGTTGCCAGTAATCGATTATTGATCTTAGATAATCGATTGTTAAGCGTAAAATCTGAGAATGATTTTTGGAACGATTGGCAAACAATCGATTATGGCATTTTGACAATCGATTGTCACTGAGTAAAATCAGCAATTCTTAATTGGCAATTATGCAATGGTAATGCATGGTTTTGCAACTATAAATACAACTTCAAATCAGTTTTCTAAATACAACAATTGATCATATTATTGCTATAGCTTGCATACTCTATTGTTCATCACTTTGTATTCATTACATAAGTTTTGAGAGCCAAATTTCTTGACGAAAGTTGTTGCGTTCTTGACCGTATCTGTTTACTCATATCTACTCTATTAAGAGAGTCTTGTTTAAGTGAGTGCTAAGTGTTTTATACACTTGAAGGGAAGTGTTAGTCCCTTGTATTGTAAGAAGGAACTTGTGTTTCCTTTGGTTGAAGTCTTGGAGTGTTGTATCTTCGAGCAAAGGTTGTTGAGGCTTGTGTCCTCAGTTTGTAAAGGTTTGTTGAGCACCCGTAAGCTTAACAGTGTTAGTGGAAATCTCAAGAGAGTCTCTCAGGGACTGGACTAGCCACGGGTTGTGGTGAACCAGGATACATCGGTGCGTTCGTTCTTATTTATTTACTTATCGCACTTATTTCTTTCCTGCAATTTTTAAATTCCGCAAGTTTACGCTAATTTTTATTATAACGCTATTCACCCCCCCTCTAGCGTTAAGCGTATTTTCTGACAATTGGTATCAGAGCCCAAATCTCTGAAGACTTAACCGTTTGAGAGAAACAATCCATGGCTTCTACTCGTGATTCATTTGCAGGAATAGGTGAAGGACAATGCTCTAGCCGACCACCACTATTCGATGGTACAAACTATACGTACTGGAAGGAGACGATGAGAATATTTGTTCAATCAAATAGTTTTCATCTTTGGAAGGTTATAATGAAGGGAGAACAAATTCCAACCAAAAAGGTTGAAAATAAAGATGTTCCAAAGTCTGAAGATGAATACGATGCGGATGATATCCGAAAGGTGCAAAACAACGCTAAAGCCATTAATTTATTATATTGTGCTGTAAATGCTGATGATTACAGGAAAATATCATGTTGCACAACGGCGAAGCAAATGTGGGACAAGCTGGAAATTACGTACGAAGGTACGGACCAGGTAAGGGAAGCTAAAATTGATTTCCTAACCCATGCATATGAATTGTTTCACATGAAGGAAGGCGAAAAGGTCGATGAGATGTTCGAACGATTTTCAAAAATCGTTAATGATTTACATGCTCTTAAGAAGACCTTCACGGATAAGGAACTTGTCCGAAAAATTCTCCGAATTCTCACTCCGGCATGGCGATCCAAGGCCGACGCGATTCAAGAATCTATTGGCGTTTCAAATGTCACCATCGACGGATTAAGAGGTAATCTTAAAACTTATGAACCTACTATACTTAACCCTCTTGTTGATGATCAAAGGAAACAAAAGATCGCTCTCAAGGCAAGCACAAGCCAACCTCAAAATGATGAGGACGGAGACAACGAGCTCGGACTCGTTATTAAGAGATTTCAAAAGTTCATGCGAAAAGAGTATGAACGAAAGGGCAAAAAGCAAGGAGATCAAATAAAGTGCTATGAGTGCGGAGAAACCGGGCACATTAAATCAAATTGTCCAAATGCCAAAAAGGAGAAGAAACCCTTCAAGAAACAACGAGCATACATATCTTGGGGAGGCGACTTCGGTGACGAGTCGAGTGAGGAAGAAGAAGACGAAGCCGCAAATCTTTGTTTCATGGCTCACGAAAACAATCAAGAAGTGGTATGTCAAATTTCTTCCAAAAATTTCTATTCTCTTGAGGAAATGCAAAATGCTTTTGATGAGTTGTATAGTGAATTTATTAAAGCTTCCAAAACTGTTAAAAGCATAAAAGAAAATGCCTCTTTAAAAGAAAAGGATTTTGAAAAACAACTCTCTTTGAAAGAAAAGGTTTTGGAAAAACTGACTTTGGAAAATGAGAAGTTGAAAGAAGAAAACAAATTTTTCGGCAAGAGAAGCGCCGACAAACCCGAGAGCTCTAGTAAAAATTGTACTTCTTGCATGCATCTCAAAAATGAGGTAGAAAGACTTAAGGGAACCCTAGATAAGTTTAATTCTTCTCATAAAAATTTGAATGAAGTTCTTGTTAATTTGAAGTCGACCAAGCATTGCATAGGCTTTGAGAATGAGCCTATAGAAAAGGTTGAAGCCAACCCCCAACAACCTATGGCTCAACCTAGGATTAATAAAAGAAACGCTCATCCTAGATATAACAAACCTAGAAATGGCTTTCAACAATCGCAACCTAGAAATAATCATTCTAGAAATAATGCATACTCTAGGCCAAACACTAGAAGAAATTTTCAACCTTGTAGAACACCTAAAAATGGCTTTCAACCTAGAAACAACTATCCTAGAAATGCTGTATATCCTAGAACAAATAGTAGGAGAAATGATTTTCATGACTTGCGCAATAGTCATATTGTCAAGAATAGAGTAAATGAATTTCGTCCGTCCAATTACTATCAACCTAGACGAATGCATAGTCCTAATGTTGTTTGTCATTATTGTAGACGAATTGGACATATTGCTCCTGCTTGTTTTACACGACATAGACATAACACTCAATCACATTACTATGACTTGCCTAACCCCCAAGGACCCAAAATGGCATGGGTACCTAAAACTCATTAATCTGTTTTGTAGGTGTGTTTGAAGGGGTCAAGTGTACTTTGGTACCTTGATAGTGGATGCTCCAAGCACATGACTGGAGACGAATCCAAGTTCCTTCAACTAGAACACAAGGAAGGAGGAAGCGTTATTTTTGGTGATAACAACAAAGGAAAAATTATCGGCATTGGATCGGTCGGTAAGGATGACTCCTCTTCCATTAAGCATATATTGCTAGTTAAGGGTCTAAAACATAATCTCTTGAGCATAAGTCAATTATGTGACAAGGGAAATCTTGTTTTATTTGATTCGAATGAATGCTTAGTTTTTCGCCGTAGCGATTTTAAAATTATTCTTCGTGGATTTAGAATGGATAATATCTATATGGTTGATCTCGAAAATTCTTCATCTGAATATGTAGATTGTCTTATGAGCAAAGAAGATGATACGTGGTTATGGCACCGTAGACTAGCTCACATCAACATGCATCTTTTGAACAAATTGGTTTCACAAAATTTAGTTATTGGTCTTCCAAACTTGAAATTTGAAAAAGACTCTATTTGTGATTCTTGTCAAAAAAGGAAGCAAACAAAAGCATCTTTTAAATCGAAAAATATTGTTTCAACTACTAGACCTTTGCAATTACTTCTCATGGACTTATTTGGACCATCTCGCATTGAAAGTCTTGGTAGAAATCGTTATGCTTTTGTTATTGTTGATGATTATTCTAGATTTACATGGACTCTATTTCTTGCTCATAAAAGTGAAGCTTTTCATAATTTCAAATATTTTCTTAAACGTGTTCAAAACGAAAAGGACACAACCGTCACTTCAATAAGAAGTGATCATGGGGGAGAGTTTGATCACAATCTCTTTGCGGACTTTTGTAACAAACTCGGTATCGAGCACACCTTCTCCGCTCCACGAACACCACAACAAAATGGGGTGGTGGAAAGGAAAAATAGGTGTCTCGAAGAGATGGCTAGAACCATGCTCGATGAGGCTAAGATTCCCAAACATTTTTGGGCGGATGCCGTGAGTACCGCATGCTACGTTTTGAATAGAGTAGTCATAAGGCCAATACTCATGAAAACTCCTTATGAACTCTACAAGGGAATGAAACCAAATATCTCCCATTTTAGAGTATTCGGTTGTAAATGCTTTATTCATAACAATGGAAAAGATCTATTGGGAAAATTTGATGCCAAATCCGATGAAGGAATTTTTATTGGTTATTCTTCACGTAGCAAAGCATATAGAGTATTCAATAATAGAACCGGAACTGTGGAGGAATCCCCTCATATTGTGTTTTCCAAAAATAATGCTCGCTTGGCGAGAAAGGATTCTGGTTTTGATCTTGCAGGTATTTTAAACTCACTAAGCCCTCAAGACAAAGTACAAGAGAAAACTCCGAAGGAAACTCAAGATGAAATCTTGGATCAATTATCGGAGGAAGAGCCACAATTGGAAAAAGAAACGAAAATGCCTAACTCGTGGAGGACAATCAAAGACCATTCTCTCGAACAGGTAATTGGCGACGTCGGAGAAAAGGTAAGTACCCGAAACTCTCTTAAGAACACCTTAGGACATACTGCTTTTGTTTCTCAAATTGAACTCACAACCATCTCCGAAGCAATTGGGGATGAATTTTGGATCTTGGCAATGCAAGAGGAGCTTAACCAATTCAAACGGAATGACGTTTGGGATTTGGTGCCAAGACCCGAAAATCATACCATAATTGGTACGAAATGGGTTTTTCGAAACAAATTAGATGAAAATGGTGTAATCACTAGAAACAAAGCTAGGCTTGTAGCAAAAGGCTACAATCAAGAAGAGGGTATTGACTATGAAGAAACATATGCTCCCGTAGCAAGGCTAGAAGCTATTCGTTTATTACTTGCCTTTGCATCTTCTATGAATTTCAATTTGTATCAAATGGATGTAAAAAGTGCTTTTCTAAATGGTGTTATTCAAGAAGAAGTTTATGTTGAACAACCCCCGGGTTTTGAAGATTTTAAATCTCCAAATCATGTTTTCAAACTTAAAAAGCTCTTTATGGTCTTAAACAAGCTCCCCGAGCTTGGTATGAAAGATTGAGTAAATTTCTTTTGGAAAATGATTTCATTAGGGGGAAAGTTGACACCACTCTTTTTGTTAAGCATAAAAACAATGATATTTTATTAGTTCAAATCTATGTGGATGATATTATATTTGGTGCTACTAACAATGTTTTGTGCAAGGAATTTTCCGATTTAATGACAAGCGAATTTGAGATGTGATGGGTGAGCTAACATTCTTTTTGGGGCTGCAAGTAAAGCAAATGAAAGAAGGAACTTTCATTTGTCAAGCTAAATATTGCAAAGAATTGCTGAAACGATTTGAAATGACCAACGCAAAAGCAATGGCCACTCCCATGAGCACATCTGATCATTTAGACAAAGATGAGAAAGGTAAGGAAGTCGACACCAAAAAGTATCGAGGTATGATTGGATCTCTCCTTTATCTTACTGCTAGTAGACCAGACATCATGTTTAGCATGAGCTTATGCGCTCGTTATCAATCGTGTCCGAAGGAGTCTCACCTAACTGCGGTGAAACGGATATTGAAGTATCTTGTTGGTACTGTAAATGTGGGTCTATGGTACCCCAAAGGTTCTTCATGCCAACTTGTTGGCTATTCCGATTCCGTTTTAGCTGGATGCAAATTGGACCGCAAGAGCACTAGTGGCACTTGCCATTTGCTTGGTAGCTCTCTCGTTTATTGGTTTAGCAAGAAAAAAGTAAGTGTTGCGTTGTCCACAACCGAGGCTGAATATGTAGCTGCGGGGAGTTGTTGCGCTCAAATCCTTTGGATAAAACAAAAACTCTTGGACTATGGCCTAAGTCTTGATCATATCCCTCTTAGATGTGATAATACTAGCGCCATATGCTTGACGAAGAACCCCGTTCTTCATTCAAGAACAAAACACATTGAAATTAGGCATCATTTTATAAGAGATCACATTCTCAAGGGTGATGTCGAAATTGAATTTGTTGAAACCAAAGATCAATTGGCCGACATCTTTACAAAACCCTTAGAGAAAGAGTCCTTCTTCCGAATTCGTAGTGAACTCGGGATTCTTGACTTCACGTTGATCTAAGTCATGCATTGCATTTTCCCTTTCTCATGAGTTCTAACTTGAGCGTCGGAGACGTCTAACGAATTTTTGCAGGTATCGCCCTAAAGGCAGGGGGAATTATAAAGATTGATGCAGAATAATCGATTTCTCCTAAGGATAATCGATTTCTCTTTAGTATATAATCGATTATCTAGTATCAATAATCGATTATGTTGATATTATTTGCTTTATTATGTCTTTTACTTTTTTCCATTTTTGCTAATGTCAAAAGGGGGAAGAATAAGGAATATGCACTAATTTTTTATTGGCATAAATTGAGGGGGAATTCATATGTTGAGGGGGAACTAATTGCACATCTAGAGACTTGTTGCATATTGTTGCATATCTTTACTTTTCTTGAATCATCATTATGAATTATCAAATATGCATATCCCGACTAAAGTTTGCCATTATCAAAAAGGGGGAAATTGTTGAAACACGTTCTCAAGGCACTATGCTAAAACGTGTGTTCATATTTGTAGGTTTTGATGAATGACAAACTATGCGCAATGGACATATGACGAGGTCCAAGCACAAGCGCGCAATTGATATATAACGAGATTCAAGCACAAGACCAAGATCAAGCAAAGATATAAAGTTATACATGAGTCGTTCTTTAATTGTGATCTTAATCCGATAACTTGACTCAAGACTTGGCTACTCTCGTAAAAACATTTTTATCAAATCATGCATATTTAATCTATAGCAAAATGATTTTAAATCATGCATATTTACTTTAGTCAAAATGATTTTTAAACATGCCTCTAAAATCTGGACTAAGATAATCGATTATGTACTCATGATAATCGATTATGTTAAGTTAGCTGCATGACAATCGATTGTGAACTTATGGCAATCGATTGTGTTGAGGCAGTGTACATCAAAGTTTTTCAAAGCTACAAAATAATCGATTGTGAACTTATGACAATCGATTGTGTTGAGGCAGTGTCTATCAGACATTTTCAAAGTCATAAAATAATCGATTGTGTACCTTTGACAATCGAGTGCATTGAGACAGTGTCTAATTGATTTTTCAAAGACTGATATATAATCGATTGTTCTCATAGCATAATCGATTGTGTAATTGACCGTTGCCAAAATATTTTCAAACACCGTCAGGTAATCGATTATAGATTTCTAATAATTGATTGTTTTTAAAAAAAATCTGAAAAAGATTTTTTGAACGTTGCCAAGTAATCGATTGTAGATTTCTGACAATCGATTGTTTTAAGTAAAATCCAGAAATGATTTTTTGAACGTTGCCAGTAATCGATTATTGATCTAAGATAATCGATTGTGAAGCGTAAAATCTGGGAATGATTTTTGGAACGATTGGCAAACAATCGATTGTGGCATTTTTACAATCGATTGTCACTGAGTAAAATCAGTAATTCTTAATTGGCAATAGGCAACGGTAATGCATGGTTTTGCAACTATAAATACAGCTTCAAATCAGTCTTCTAAACACAACAACTGATCATATTATTGCTGTAGCTTGCATATTCTATTGTTCATCACTTTCTATTCATTACATATGTTTTGAGAGCCAAAATTCTTGACGAAAGTTGTTGCGTTCTTGAGCGTATCTGTTTACTCATATCTACTCTATTAAGAGAGTCTTGTTTAAGTGAGTGCTAAGTGTTTTATACACTTGAAGGGAAGTGTTAGTCCATTGTATTGTAAGAAGGAACTTGTATTTCCTTTGGTTGAAGTCTTGGAGTGTTGTATCTACGAGCAAAGGTTGTTGAGGCTTGTGTCCTCAGTTTGTAAAGGTTTGTTGAGCACCCGTAAGCTTAACAGTGTTAGTGGAAATCTCGAGAGAGTCTTTCGGGGACTGGACTAGCCACGGGTTGTGGTGAACCAGGATACATCGGTGCGTTCGTTCTTATTTATTTACTTATCGCACTTATTTCTTTCCTGCAATTTTTAAATTCCGCAAGTTTACGCTAATTTTTGTTATAACGCTATTCACCCCCCTCTAGCGTTAAGCGTATTTTCTAACAAAACGTCCCGGCACGGGAATAACCATCAGCTCTTCCTCTTTCTTACACTTCTCACTTTATAATTAACTTATCATTCGAGCCTTTGCTCAAATTAGTCATTTTATCTCATATACCTTCTCAATCCGTAGCAGAACTCGAGTCGATGCTCCAGGAGTTTAGTAATCCATCACGCCCTAAATTCAAAGAACATGACCGGCACTCAACCGGGTATCCCCAGTCGAGTGGACATGGGTATGATTGAAATAACTTTTCATTACTTACTAACCGAATGGAAGCAACTATATATGATTGAATCACCTTTTTACAAACCATACATACATAGATCATATTAACGTGGTATACAATTTACAATACCCAAAACACAAGGTACATAATATATGGTTCGTGACCTGCACTTCATGTCTACATAGCCTCTAAGAATACAAGATGATTGTACTATACTTGTCGGTAACGATGCCCCGGCTATACCTTTTTACATGAACCAAAATAAGACTCCAAAATACAAGAACAAGGGTGGCATGAGCCACGCCGTTCCCAGGAAGGAAAGGGGCTCACCAATACAGCTGACGGGGAATGAGGAAGAGCTACAGACGGTGGACTGGAGTGCCTGCTGAAGATCCACCTACAATCATAACACGAATGTAGCAACCCGGCAAAAAAGACGTCAGCACATTTGAATTGTACTGGTATATATGAACAAAACTTTTCCCAAAAACACTCAATCTATATCCAAGTAGAACGAGAACACAGCAATTGAAGCAACAACCAAACACACATAGATGTACAATTAATCAAGCAGAGAGGCAATCAGTGTGCCACAGGTTACGAACTCTCCTGTTGTCACCTTTCACATTTCCACATCATTGATTTTACAATTTTGTTCAAGTGCATATATATATATATATATATATATATATATATATATCAATAGTGATTTCGATTACTTTTCCACCCTTATTACCTCGGCCACCCTTATCACACCAACCCACACCTTATTACACCGTGTTGCAGCGCACAACCTGACCCCACCGTACAGTTTCAATTCACAACAAACACAACCAAACAGAAGGTCACAGAAATAAACAACAAGTACACCTCAAGACATCACCACAATAGTGTTACAAGTGTTTCCATAACTATTAGTACCAATTTCATTGCTTTCGACATTCCTTACTAAATTCAAGTTACAACAATTGCCCACAACATTTCAAGTACATTGTTATCACAAATACCCTGTTTCACCATTCACGGATTCCTTCAATCATTTGTTATTCCTTTTTTACCACGATGTGTATTCAGAACAAAACCAGTCACAAGAAGCTCCCAAATAACTAACATAGATATGAACTACCAAACAATTCATATAACAAACAAGGAAATTTTACAAAAATCAAGGTTAGCCATACATACCTGGAGTTGAATTCCCTCTTTTAAGCTCTTATCCTAAGTCACCAAGCTATCTAGCTCAGTCCTCTACTTCTATCCAATTTTCCTTTTACTAGATTCAAGGTTTGAATGACATGCATGAGGGTTTTCAGTTGTTAGTTCAAATTCAAGGGAAAGGGTTAGGGGTTTTACATGTAAAAGTGGAGATGAAGACAATATCTTAAAATTTTTCCGGTCCGGATAGTTTTGGAGGATCAATTTTATGAAATTCCTTTCTCTCTCAAGAACTCTCCCTTCCCTCTCGCTTATTTTTTTCAGAAAATGTGTAAAAATGAGGGGTAGGGGTGTTTTATTAGAAAAGGGTCGGGTTTAAAATTTTTAGAAAACTGATGTTCGTGACAGATCTGCGGTCAACTATGCAATTTCATAGTTGACATGCGGTCCGCAGATTGGGATGCATAATGGTCCCAAATTGCAAGCCTCCTTTTTGGGTATGCGGTGAGAATGAGGTCCGCATACGCATTCTGCGGTCACAGATTGCACCGCAGAATTGACCTCCACAAATCCTCGAGAAACTTATGCGACGGCTATGCGGTCCGCATATTTTTTATGTGATCGCATAATGGACTGCATTTTCAACATCCAATTTGGCTACTCTCTGATTCACTCTACAGCCTATATGCGGTCCACATACCTAATCTTCAACCGCATTCCTGACCGCAGAATGACATTTTTTCGAAAAATATGACTCTAGATTTTTAAGTGTAAAATCAGTAGAAAAGTATTCTGACACATCGATGAAATGCCGTGCTGAGGTTCACCTGAGTCCCCAACCCTTGCTGAAATTTCTTCCAAAAGTTAGCTGTCAATTAAGCCTCTCAATTCAAAGTTATAGAAAGTGGAGTACAATGAAGTCTCACTATTTCCATGATATACAATCGAGCATATTATTCTGCAATATCGGTGGACTTCACTGGCAAGAACTGAGCTGATTTGGTGAGTCGACCCACTATTACCCAAATTGAGTCGAACTTATGCTGAGTGCGAGGTAGTCCTTTCACGAAATACATGTTGATCATATCCCATTTCCACATTGGTATCTCTATAAGCTAGGTTAGCCCACCAGGCCACCGATGCTTGGAATTTACGTACTGACAGTTCGAATATTTTAATATGATGTCTGCCACATCCCTCTTCATGCCGCTCCACAAATAAATTTCCTTGAGATCGTGATAAATTTTTGTAGAACCCGAATGCACAGAATACCTGGAATGATAAGCCTCCTCCATTACCCTTTACCGAAGACTATCTATATCTGGAACACACAACCTATCTTGACATCGCAACACACCATCATTGCTGTCGAGAGAGAACGCCGAAATCTAGTTGCTTCGAACCGCCTCCTTTATTTGTGCTAATTCTAGATCAATGAACTTCTTTTCCTTGACTTCCATTACAAGCGACGACTCTGTTACGTTGTGCATCATAATCTCCTCCTCATTCGGGGTTGAGATACAAACCCCAAATCTGGCCAACTGATAAACCTCTCAAGCTAGAAACCTCCGATCTGTTCCTAAGTGCACCAAACTACACATGGATTTCTGACTGAGGGCGTCGGCCACCACGTTCGCCTTTCCTAGATGGTACAAGATATTCATATCATAATCCTTGAGTAATTCTAAACACCTCAGTTACCTCAATTTTAAATCCTTCTGCTTGAACGAATATTGGAGACTTTTGTGCTTCAAGAACACGTCCACATGGACCTCATAAAGGTAATGCTGCCACATTTTTAAGGCGAGCACAACTGCGGCAAGCTCCAAATCGTGCGTCGGGTAATTCTTCTCGTGATTCTTGAGTTTCTTTGAAGCATATGCTATAACCTTCCCATGCTGCATGAGCACACACCCTAAACAAACCCTGGAAGCATCGCAATACACCACAAACCCTTTCGTGCCATCCGGCAAGGCCAATAATGGTGCCGAGGATAATCTTGACTTCAATTCCTGGAAACTTTTCTCACAAGCATTAGACTATTGGAACTTGACTGATTTTTGCGTCAATTTAGTTAATGGGGAGGCAAGGTTAGAGAAGCCCTCCACAAACCTCCGATACTAACCTGCTAACCCTAAAAAGCTATGAATCTCCACCGGGGTTTTAGGTCTAGGTCAATCCTTCACTGCTGCAATCTTTTAAGGGTCCACTTGAATCCTCTTTCCCGAAACAACATGTCCTGGAAAAGCGACAGACTCCAACCAAAACTTACATTTTGAGAATTTAGCATACAACTGGTGCTGTTGAAGAGTTTGCAAAATTGCCCTGAGGTGATCGTCATGATTTTCCCTGGCACGAGAATAAATGAGGATTTCTTCAATGAAAACAACCACAAAGGAATATAGAAAGGGCTTGAAGACCCAATTCATAAGATCCATGAAAGCTGCTGGGTCATTGGTTAGCCCAATCGACATGATCAAGAATTCGAAGTGACCATAGCAGGTTCTGAAGGCGGTGTTAGGAATACCCCGCTCTCCGATCTTCAATTGGCGATACCCGGATGATAAATCAATTTTGGAGAAAAACTTTGCGCCTTGCAATTGGTTTAACAAATCATCTATTCGGGGAAAAGGGTATTTATTCTTGATGGTGACCTTGTTAACTGTCGATAGTTTATACACATCCGGAGCGACCCATCCTTCTTTCTGAGGAAACAAACTGGAGCACCCCATGGCGGCTCAATTGGTCGAATGAACACCTAATCCAATAAATCCTTCAACTGCTTCTTTAACTTTTGTAATTCTGGTAGCACCATCCTGTATGGTGGAATAGATATTGGCTGAGTATCTGACAACACATTGATCCCGAAGTCAATCTCCCTATCTGGCAGAATCCCTGGGAGCTACTCTTGAAATACCTCCAAATATTCATTTACAACAGGCACGGATTCGAGGGCAGACACATCGGAAGTGGTGTCCTCCACCCAGACCAAATGATAGATACACCCCTTCCTAATCATCTTCCAAGCCTTAAGGTAAGAAATAAACCTACCATTTGGTATAACACCATTCCCTCTCCACTCAATAACCGGCTCGTTGGGAAACTCAAGTCTCATGACACTTGTTCCGCAATAAACTTTAGCAAAGCACGAATAAAGCCAGTCCATTCCCATAATCACATCAAAATCTACCATCCCAAGCTCAATTAGATCGGCCGTGGAAACACGACCACACACTGTGACAACACAATTCCAATTAACTCGCGCGGCTATAATTGAATCATCAACCGGAGTTGATACAGAGAACGACTCAAGAAGCTGTTTTAGGGACATCAGACGCCCTAATCCTGAGCTGATGGTAGCCATATCTCAAATCTATCTTTGAAAATACCTTTCCACCCTAATGCTAGTCGAACAAATCATCAATCTTCGATAGTGGATACTTGTTCTTTATCGTCACTTTGTTCAATTGCCAGTACTCAATGCACATCCTCATCGAACCATCCTTTTTCTTCACATATAACACTGACACACCTTAAGGCGAAACACAGGGTCTAATGAAACCCTTCTAAAGTAAATCCTGCAACTGATCCTTTAACTTTTTCGATTCTGGCAGGGCCATGCGATACGGCGGGATAGAAATGGGCCGATTGCCCGGGGATAGATCAATTAAACAATCAACATCCCTATCGGGCAGCATACTTGACAGGTCGGAAGGGAAAACCTAGATAAACTCCCCAACAATAGGAACATATTCAATAGAAGGGACCTCTATGCTAGAATCGCGAACATGCGCCAGATAATCTAAACACCCCTTCTCAACCATATGTCGAGCCTTCACATCTGAAATAACACTGCGGGTGGTGTGGCTTGTAATCCCTCCCCACTCCAAAAGGGGCAAATCTGTTAAAGCCAAGATCTCAGTCTTGGCGTGACAATCCAAGATAGCATGATACCGACGCAACCAATCCATCCCCAATATATGGTCGAAATCCACCATGTTTATGAGTAATAAATCAACACGGGTCTCAAGACACTCAAACACTACCACACAGGAATGATGAACTTGGTCGACCACTATAGAATCACATATCGATGTAGATACATAGATAGGAATACTCAAAGCATCACTAGGCATAACCATGTAGGGTTCAAAATAGGATGACACATACGAATACGTTGACCCAGGGTCAAAGAGCACTGAAGCATCCTTATCACAGACTAGAATAGTACCTGTAATAAGCGCATCCGAAGACTCAGCCTTTAGCCTAGCTAAAAGAGCATAGCACTGGGGCTAGGGCACACCTCCCTGAATCATATCCGTGGGACGATCGACTGTTGGTTGGCCTCTACCTCTGGCAGTCCGAGTTCCATCTCTATGATCTCTACCTCAACCTTTATGAGCTCTACCCCTGCCTCTAGCTGGCTGGGTTGCCTGTGGATCACTTGATGACTGTATCATAGGAGGGGACCCTGCTACTGTGACTGAGCACCCCTCAACCTTGGGCAAGCCCTCATGATGTGACCATAATCACCACAGTCATCGCACCCAACTGAATGACGCAACTGAGAAGACTGAGACTGATACTGTCGACCTGAATGACCACCTCGAAAGCTCTATAGCGGTGGTGCACTAATAGGATGCTAATCAGAATAATGCGGCTGGGAACCATGATCGCCTGAAGTACCATGAGAGACTGGAAGCACTTACTGTAAGGGCCTTGAATGATGGCCTCTACCATAAGAAATCTCTACCTCTAGACAAGGTACCACTGAATCTACCAGCATAATGGTTCCTCTTATCCGACCCATGACCACCTCCTTGTGACAGAGCCATCTCAACTCGGCGAGCCGCATTGACCGCCTCCTGAAACGAATTCTCACTCCTAACACCCATATCCGTCTGGAGATGGATCGGCTGAATCAAACCATCAATAAACCTCCGCACCCTCTCTCTTTGTCTCTCGGTGGGAGTATAACAATAGCATGGCGGGCTAGATCAATGAGCCGGGTTGCATACTGTGTAACTGTCATAGAGCCCTACTAAAGGCACTCAAAATGCCTGCAAAGAGCATCTCACTGAGTAACTGGAACAAACGTATCCATAAACAACTCTGTAAATTTTTCCCAAGTCAAGTATGGCAACATTGCTTGTCTGGCTAAACAATATTCCCTCCACCAAGTCTTGGAGATCCTTCTAGATGAAAGGATGCGAAGTCAACCCCATTGGTCGCAACAACACCCATAGTACGAAGAACCTCATGGCAACTATACAAGAAATCATGGGGGTTCAACAAAGAAGCACCACTGAATGTGATGGTGAAGAGCTTGGTGAACCTATCCATCCTCGACAAGGCATCTGCAGACATAGCCGCTTTATCGCTGGTCTGAGTCACAATACCCGGCTGAACTGCCACAGCTGGCTGAACCATTGGAATCTGAGCCTGGGGAGCTACCTGCTCCGTAGTACGTGTAGTGGGAGTATAAACTCCTCCTCCACCCTGAGAAGTGGATGGTGGTACTGGAAGCAGAGCCGCTCTTGTGACGCTCTCCATATGGTCTACCAATCTGACCAAAGCATCCCGGAGAACTGGGGTGGCTGTGAACCCACCTAGGACCTGAGCTGGGCCCACCGTAGTTGCTGGGGCTGGAACCTCATCATCATAATCAACACGAGGCTCCACTTAGGGGCTACTACTTGGGGCTGAGCTCTGCCCCTGCCTCGGCCTCTAGCACACCCTCGATCTAGCCCTCTGTCCCTCGAAGGAGCTACTGCTTGGGGCTCGGGTTGCTGAGCGGTAGAAGAAGAAGCATGTGTTCTCGCCATCTGCGAAAGAACAAAGTAGAAAGACAACCAGTATTTGTGAAAAAAAATCGCACGACAAGAAAAAACTAAAGTGAAATTTTTCCCAATTATGTAGCCAAAGGGTGATAAATACAAACATATTTGTATCGATCCCTCAGACTCTACTACCGAGTTTGTTCGTGAGTTGTGAGACCTATGTAATGTAGTTCTCTGATACCAACTTGTCACAATCCGGATTTCTCACCCTCGTTAGTCGTGATGGCACCGATTAATAGGAGCTAGGTAAGCCAATTATAAATTATCTCTTTTAGCAAACATCGATAATATTAGAAACAATGAAATATTTAATAATAAAGCGGAAGTCTTAAATAAAATTAACTGAGAGAATAGCAGAAATTCCATACAACTCTACCCAAGAACTAGAGTCACTAACTCACGGATGTCCAAAGAATACTACATATAATGTCTGAATAAAACATAAATCTATTTGTTTCGGTATAAAGATAATAAAATAAAATAGATATAGAGAGACTCTGGGCATGCGGACGTCAGCAAGGCTACCTTGG
Organism: Nicotiana benthamiana; assembly: GCA_034376525.1. NCBI lineage: Eukaryota > Viridiplantae > Streptophyta > Magnoliopsida > Solanales > Solanaceae > Nicotiana > Nicotiana benthamiana. The sequence continues at coordinate 123,191,941 of CM067338.1, read as the reverse complement.
GGTCTTTGGATTGAAGGACAGCTCCCAAACCTCTATTGTTATCTAAACTGCTGCTCCAGCACTATGGTCCGTGCAAAAAGATGCATAGAGTGTAGAATCAGCAACACTGACCTTATATGTTGGTAAGTGCGCAGCCTAACCTCGATGAAGTAGTGACGAGGCTATACCAAACTACCAGATAAACCTGTGTAGTTATAAAATATATTGCGAAAAAATAAATAGGAAGTAAGCAATTTATAAAGGGAACGGGATATGGTGTTAGAATATAATAATTGTAAACAAGAAGTCAAGATTCAAAGATAGAACAGCCAACAGAAACTAAATTCCGAAATATACACCCTTAATCTATAATTTGTTGTGGCGTGCAACCTGATCCAATGACATGACAATACTATTGCAATTGTCCAACCCGATCCATATATCATTAGTGTTGTTGAGGTGTGAAATCTGATCCGCAATTGTCATTATTTCGGCACGCAACCCGATCCATATATATATAGTATTATTGCGACGTGCAACCTGACTCATGTTATTTAGTGGTGTTGCGGCATGCAACCCGATCCATATCATTTATGATAAATACTCACCCAGACAACAATCACAAATAATGGGTAAAGGTGCAACACTAGTGAAAGGAATCCCGACAAGGAAATATAATAACACAACTAAATCCCGGCAAGGGATAAAGAAACTAACAAAACAAATAAAATGTTCCGGCACGGGAATAACCATCAACTGTTCCTCTTTCTTACACTTCTCACTTTATAATTGACTCATCAATCGAGCCTTTGCTCCAATTAGTCATTTCATCTCATATACATTCTCAATCCATAACATAACTCGAGTCGATGCTCCACAGAGTTTATTAATCTAATCCTTTTCTCATGTTCTTTAATGTATATTGAAATCATCAAATAAACAAGGAAGGATCTCAATTATTGGATGTAAATCACAATAGAAGGACAAACAGTCATGCTTGACACCAGTGTAAAGATACTCGTCACCATGCCTATACATGATACTCGACAAGTAGAAATTAGACAATATGACACTACTATTTGCTCAAGCCAAAGTTAGATCAAACACTTATCTCAAACTCCCACGGCTAATTCAATCCTCAATGACCACTTTTCCTCTCAAATTTGGCTCAAACTCAATTAACTCTATGAAATAACGACTTTATAATATCAATAATAACTAAACAAATCAAGCACAGTGCCTAAATATAGATTCCCAACCTTTCTTCCAAAAAATCCAAAATTGACCCAGGACCTACTTGGTCGAAACACGAGGTTCGAACCAAATTCAAGTAAGCCATCCCCCCACGAGCTCGGATGTATAATTTATTTTCAAATTTGACCTCAAAATGAGGTCTAAATTAAAGAAAATTGAAAAGCCCTAACTCTACCCATTTCCCCCAATTTTTAACCTATATTACATGATTTAGCCATAGAAACTCACTAAGCAATTAAAGAAAACGAAGGAAATGAGTGAGAATTTACTTACCCAAGTGATCTTGATGAATGGAGGCTTCAATGGATCCCTAGAGCTTAGGGGAGAAGAGAGTTCGTGAGAAATTTGAATGAAACCGGTGTGTTCTGATTCTGGAAACTAAAAATATTACTAGGCACTTTTTGTTCTACGCGTTCGCGATACGGGTGTCACGTTCGCGAAGAAGGGCGAGGTGGCTAGCTACGCGTTCATGAGGGAAGAGCTGCAAACACAAAAAGGAAGCACTGGGGGTCCAAAGAATTGGCCTACACGAATGCGGTGAAGTAAAGTTGGGACTCTACGCGAACACAATCCAATATTCATCAAACTTCATAAACTTTTATTTTTTTTATATTTAGGTCCGAAACACGTCAAATGATGTCCTATTTCAACTAAATGTCACAAAAACATCTTATATTACATATAAGATCCTTACCGGGTGCCGAAAAAAATACGGGCCCGGTACCAATACTTTCTAATCCATTTTCATTTAAAATTTCCATATAAATTTCAAAAACACAATTTCTTTTAAAAATTCATGACTTGGGATCAGGACCCCGGTTTTCGATTCCGGCAATATGGCCGAGTCTCATATTTCTTTACGGACCATTTGGGACCCTCAAATAACTGGTCCAGATCCGGGTCTGTTTACCCAAAATGTTGACCAAAGTCAACTTTAATCCTTTTAAAGCCACGCTTTAGCAATTTCCATAGAGTTTAACGTGTAAGATTCCGGCTATGCGCCCGGACTATTCATGCAAATCGAGGTGACTAAAATAAGGTTTTCAAAGATTCAGAAGCATGGAGAAAGAGAGAACACGTGATGACCCTTTGGGTTGTCACACAAAATATTGAGCACTCCAGCTTGGACAATAAGTATTCATGCCATGATCTAAGAAGTGCTTTGGTTAGAATATCTACCTACTGACATTTAGAATTTACAAGCGTGTTTTGATCAACCTTTGTTGTATTTTCTCTCTTATAAAGTGACAATCTATTTCTATATGCTTAGTTCTTTTTACTGGGTTGGCTGCAATTTGCAGTGCTGCTTTATTATCACAGAATAAGTTGATAGGCAATTTCATCTCTGTCCCATGTTCCTTGAATAAACTTGCCAACAGAACTAGTTCAACAGTTGTCCACGCCATGCATCTATACTCTGCTTCAGCGGAGCATCTAGTGATTATGTTCTGCTTCTTTGACTTCCATGAGATGAGTGAATTTCCATGCTTAATGAGAAATCCAGTCACTCATCTCCTTGTGTTATGACCAGTCTGCATCACAATAAGTTGTAATTACATTGCTGCTTTCACGACTCATCAAAATACCCAATCCTGGATCCTTTTTAATATGTCTCAATAGCTTTAGTGCAGTTTCCCAATGACTTCTCATAGGCTGTTGCATGAATTGGCTCAATATTTGGACTGCAAATGCTATATCTAATATGGTCAAAGTTAGATAGAGCAATTTACCAATGAGTATCTGATATTTGTTTTTGTCTTTTAAGAGGTCATCACCTTCGGCTCCTGTAATCTCATCCAACCTCTTATCAGTATGTTTTTGATTGTACTCCAGTGGAGTGTAGGATGGCTTGGATTCACTTAATCCCAAATCTTTAATAAGTTCCAATCCATACTTTCATTGATTCATTAAGATTCCTCTCCTTGACCTAATGAACTCCATTCTAAGAAAGTACCTTAACTCTCAAAGATATTTTATCTTGAAGGCTGCATGCATGTTCTTTTTAGTTTCTTCTATGATCTACACGTTGTTTTCGATGATCAACATATCGTCAACATACACCAGAATAAACATAATATTTTTTCCCTTCTTATGTGTGAATAAAGAGTATTCTATACTGCTTTGTGTAAATAGTTGTGCTTGTAGGGCTTCTGTTAATTTTACATTCCATTGTCGACTTGCTTGTTTCAATCCATAAAGGGATTTGACAAGCCTACAGTCTGTATTCTCCCCCTAGCTTGCAAAACCCTCTAATAATTACATGTAAAATTCATTTGGTAGGTCGCCTTGAGGAAAGGCATTGTATAGATCAATTTGATGTACATGCCATCCTTCTGTTGCATCAATCAAAAGTACAGATCTCATTGTCAAAATCTTTACAACTGGATGGAATGTTTCATTTTAATCAATACCCTTTTGTTGATTGTAGCCTTTAGCGACAAGCCTTGCCTTATATCTGTATATGGAGACATCTGCTTTGTGTTTGATTTTTAACACCCATTTACATCCAATGGGAAGCTTTCCTTGTGGTAGAGTGACAACTGCCATTTCTGTTATCTTCTAAGGCCCGTATTTCAGCTCTCATATGTTACACCCAAAGTGGATCCTTCCAAGCGTCCTGAAAGTTTCTAGGTTCCACAGCAGAGGTGAAAGCAGCTATGAACTGTTGGTATTAGGGCTGTATATTAGCATAACTGAGTGAATGATTAATATGATAAAGTAATGCATGATAATAATTGACATTGGCTGTCACATAATAAGTCATCGTACTAGGAGTTGTTTGTCCCTAGTTGATCTTCTCAAAGGTTATGAAATAGCAGGAGAAGAGAGGACTAAACTATCTGGACTCATATAATGTTGTGAATCAGGCTGAGGACCCATATCATGCAGGGATGCATTGGCAATGACTTGTGTGGAATCTCTTGCAGCTTCTGTGTGAACTACTACATCATTATGTGTTGTAGAAATGTATTCTATGCCAGGATCATAAGGTTCCACATCTGGAATGTGAGAAGAAGCTAAGTCAGCTAGAGAAAACAATGGACACTGACTATCCTTCTGATGTTTAAAAGGAAACACATTCTCCCTAAAGCTTATATCCCTATTCACAAAGAAAACATTATTAGTTAAATCGAACAAAATATATCCTTTGCTTACATCTAAATATCCCATCATAACTGATTCAATAGCTCTGGCTTCAAACTTATCATGAACATTTGGTCTATTTGCAAAATAGAGTCATTCAAGTAATGATCCAAACTAGGGCCTTTGTGATGAAACAATTAATAAGGTGTTATTCTTTGCAGTGCTACAGAAGGCATTTTGTTAATCAAGTACACGACTTCAAACACACAATGACACCAATACTTCAAAGGGATTCCTCCTTGATACCTTATAGCTCGTCCCACTTCTACAACCTGTCTGTGTTTTCTCTTTGGTACTACATTTTGCTGAGGAGTGTAAACACAACACCTTTGATGTATAATTCCCATGGATTGAAACAACTGAGAACATTCTGAATTGACAAATTTTGTGCCATATCAGAACTTGGTACTTTGACAGTCTTACCAAATTGATTATAAACCACTCTAAGAAAATTCTTTAGGGCCACAATAACATCACTTTTGTATTTCAGCAAATATAACCAGGTCATTCTAGAATGATCATCAACAATTGTCGAGAAGATTATATTTCCATTAAAAGGATTCAGCAGTCCTACTATTACTGACATTGAAAGGTAACCTGGTATGTCTTGCTAGAGGACGGATCATACATTTATCAACAACAGTCTCACATTCTTCATGAGACAAGCACTACAGCTGCTTTATTGTCTTGACTGAGGCATGACCTAGTCTTTTATGCTAAAGCTCAATGTCTACCTTTTCTATTACCGCATTCATTACTTTAGTTCTAATGTCATCCTTCTGAGCAGGTGTTTGTGAGAGCCATTAGGGTCCATCTCTTTCTCTACCAATTCCCTTGGCCTTCCCACTACAAAGGTCCTGAGATATACAAAAAATGTGGAAAGAAGCATACTGAGCAACATAAAGCTTTTGTGACTTTAGATATTGACAGCAAGTTGTAGATAAACTCTAGTATATATAAGACATTATCGAAAATTTCCTTGTCAATTGTTGCATTCTCCATTGATGAGCTTGATGAAGACGAAGATACAGGATCAAGTTACGAAGATCTAGCTAGCGATAGCTAAGCTCTAATACCATATTAGTTTCTATGAATTTAGCTCTAGAATTAATGAGAGAAATGTAGATGAGAGGAACAAAATCATAGAGACAAAGTTTGATAAAATAAGCTCAATTACTCTGAAATTGGAAACTATGATACATATATACAATATAACTACCTTTATCTAACTAACTGCCCTAACCATAATTATCTTGTGACCAATCTACACTAACTCTAGTTAAGGTTTAACTCTAGCCAATTTAACTTCAAGTAACCTCATTCACAATAATTTCTCAAACAAAATACAGAGTTAGTCTATGATTTATTCCAGTCTTGGAGTCCGAAGTTTGTTGCAGCTAAATTCCATTACTCCTTCATCTATGGGTTATTTCATGCGCGGCAAAAAACTAACTCCAGAGGATGAAATGATGGAATCTCCACTTGGTTTTCCTCTTAATTCATCTATCAAATTTCACAAATATAAAGCTCATTTATCGCAGCTCTACATTCGATAGGGAAAGAATCTAATGGTTCCGGCTCAGGCTCAAGCTCAGTGTCGTGCACACGATATTTACTTTTGGCTTTTCAAGATAGGGATGTCATTTCATTCAAAACTATTAAAGATTTAAAGTACCATACTATGAATTTGTTAAGAATAAGTTCAAGAAACCGGTTGGTTTAGTGGGACCAATATTACCAGAAAAAATAGATACTTCAAATCTAGAGGAGAAACCGTCTAAGTGGCTTGAAAAATTCCAAGACGAGATAGTGATTTTTTGTGCATTTGGTAGTGAATGCAAGCTTACGAAAGAACAATTCCATGAACTTACCGGTCTTCCATTTTTTGCTGCTTTAAAACCAGCTATTGAAGCCGAGACAATTGAAGATGCATTGCCACATGGTTTTATAGAGAGAATAGAAGGAAAAGAGATTGTTAATTCAGGTTGGGCAGAGCGTCAACTGATTTTATCACATCTTCCTGTGGGATGTTTGTTACTGATTGTGGTGGAAATTCTTAAATAGAGGCTATGATTACTGAGTGTCAATTGGTTTTATTCCCAAATTTTGGTGATCAATTTATTAACTCAAGATTGTTAGGTGGAGTTTTTAGGGTTGGAGTGGAAGTTGAGAGAGATGAAGAGAATTGATTTTTTACTAGAGAAAATATTTGTAAGGCCATAAAAATGGTAGTGAATGGTGATAGTAAAGAGGGAAGGGAAATAAGAGCTAATCGCGCAACGTGGAGGGAGTTTTTATTAAGTCTTGAGGATTCTTATATTAATATATTCTTATACAGCGGAGACTGCCTACTGCGGGGTCGAGGACACTGTCTCTTCATGTGACCCGACTCACCGCAATCATAGCAACGAACTGAAGCTGGAGAAGGGGACTGATGAGAACCACTCGCTGCAGAAGAACCCTAAGCTGAAGGAGCAGGAGCAAAGCTCGGGAGTGCGAGCATCTAGGGTCTGATGACCACCTCCGGTCTGAGAAGTAGTCGATGTTGTAGTGGCTGAAACCGCCTCAGCCAGGCTAGTGCAGATGGACAAAATATAAGCCAAAGCCTCCTGAAGACCAGGAATCACGATGGGCACCGCTTGAGCATCTATAGCTCCGCGCCTGTGGCCTCTAGCGGGTGGCACTGGTGGTCGTCCTCAATGTCCATTAGCACGGGTTCTCGCCATAAGAACTGAGGAGGCTTGAAGGAATGACCTCTACCCCGCTGGAAATGCCCCCTAGACGGAGTGCCGCTAAAATTACATAAACCTTGAGGCCTTATGGACACCCTCTCCACACGTTCCTGACGACGATCTGTCTCAATCAGTCGAGCCGCACCAACAGCTCATCGAGTGTAGCTGATGTAGACCTCTCTCCAGTCATCAATATACGCATCGAATAGTTGACGCCATCTATAAACCTCCTGATCCTCTCTCTATCTGTCAGGATCATCCACATAGCATGCCCTAGCCAGTTGTGTAAACTGCAACTCATACTGAGTCACTGACATATCTCCCTGATTCAACCACTCGAACTAACGACGCAGCTCCTCTCTGTGAGACTGGGGCACATACTTCTCAAAAATTACCGTGGAGAACTGCAGTAAAGTGAGGGGCGCTGCCCCAATAGGCCTACACCTCACGAACTCTTCCCACCAAGTAAATGCAACTCCTGTGAACTGGCTGAACTGGAGCAACCGGTGCAATTGGAGCAACTGGCTGAACTGGCGAAACTGGTTGAACTGGCTGAACTGGAGCTACCTCAAGTGTGTATAAGCCCTGAGCACCCTGCTCGAGAGTGTGAGCATCAGGCGTCTGATGACCACCCCGGTCTGAGAAGTAAACGATGCTGTAGTGGCTGAAACCGCCTGAGCCAAGCCAGTGCAAACGGACAAAATATATGCCAAAGCCTCCCGAAGACCAGGAATCATGATGGGCACTGTCCGTGCATAAATAGGTTCTGCTGCAGCATCTACAGCTGGAGGCTGATCCTGGACCTGGGTAGCTGATGGGTCTGCAGGTGATGCCACTGCTGGTCCGCCTCGTCCAGCACCACGACCGCGCCTACTGCCTCTTGCGGGTGGCGCTGGTGGTCGTCCTCCACGTCCATTTGCACGGGTTCTCGACATTTGCGAGAGAGTAGAATACAGAAATTTTAGTCTTCACGTTATCAAACCGCACGATATGAATTTCAAGAAAGTGAGGCGTTTCCTAAAAGTTCTATGGCCTCCTGCTTATAAGTGTGGTGCAAGACACACCCATAAACAAGACTCTACTAAACCGGCTCATGACTCGTGAGTCCTAGTAACCTAGGCTCTGATACCCGCTTGTCACGACCCAAACCTGGTTGTGATAGCACCCAACCCTAAGGCTATGTAAGCCTGACCAACAATTGCTTGTAATTTAACATTAACTCTCAAAAACCAACAATGTAAGAATATTATAGAAATTTTAGGCTAATAATCCGATAATAATAATATAGAATATTACGATATCCAAATAATCACTCCCAAAGATCTGGGGTCACGAGTCTAGAGCCTCTAAACTAAACTGGATAATGATAATAATATCTAAATGACAATATAAAAGTCTGGGAAAATAGATAATAATAATGAACTGAGAAAAATAATGAAGAGCAGCCAGGTCCTGCAAATGTCATGAAGCTACCTTAACGACTCTGAAAATATCTAGAGACTATGACTGTCAACTAAGCCTCCGGTGTACCTGAATCCGCACACAAGGTGTAGGGAGTAGGGGTGAGTACTACCGACTCAGTGAATAATAAGCATAGAAAAATATCAGAAAGTAAGAAATCCGCGAAATGCTGCAAAGCAAAGCTAAATCTAATAGTCCTACTCCTTAGCTACGAACAAAATCAAATATAACCGTCAAGTATCAGATAATGATGCAATGTATTGCAGCTTAATACGTTGCGGCGTGCAGCCCGAGCCATCCACATTTATTTATCATTGAGGGCGCTCACTGTGGGTGTGTATAGACTCCAGAGGGACTCCTTCAGCCCAAGCGCAATATCGATATATAATCGCTGCGACGTGCAGCCCGAGCCATCCTCAGTCCACAGTATGCATGTAAGTCATATAACAGATTCAATCTGATTCTTTGCCAGTTTCCAATTATTAAGGTGAATATAATTTAATTAGTCAATTTGAGAAACAAGTGACTTAGCAATTAATGATAGTGATTAAGCAAAGGAGTGATATAAATGATTATGCAAATCATGTCATCACACAGATTATTTACCCTAGTCGGGTACTATCAACAACACAATATGCTTATCGGTCGCCAATAATTTATTCAGTTCACGGGATGGACCAATTCACAGTCCCAAACCATATACAGTCCCGTACCTTCTATGGGTGCAAGTCACGCCCTAACATAGCGTCACGATGTGATAAGCCGGGGATTCAAACCCTCAGGTCATCATCTAAACAAAATACTCACCTCTAACCAGTCGTAGACTGATCTTCAATGCCTTTTCCCTTTGAATCTCCGTCTACGAGCGTCGAATCTACTCAAAACCAAAATGTATTATAGGCTAAATAAACATAACCCAATCGAAATAATTGGAAAACACTAAAAATCATGAAGTTGGTAAAACCCGAGCCCTGGGTCCACTTACCGAAAAATTCCGAAAGTCATATCAACGGCTTCCTTGTCTCGCCACGAGTTCGTTCATATAAATTTATCAAAAACGAAGTTCGTTAACCCTCTCAAATCACCATTTTACTCTCTCTTAGGTTTCAAGCCCTAGCCATTTTTAACCTTAAAAACCTTGAATTTCAGTATTCAATATACTATTTATAGATATAATCTGAGGTCAAGAATCATTACCTTATGGAAACCCTCGAAACCCTCTTCAATATCGACCACAAAACGTCTCTTCCTCAAGTCAAGAGTATTTTCTTAACTTGTGAAATTTGTAAATACTGTTTTATTAAAACCCTCTGCAATTTTCAATTCTGCGATAACTACACCGCTTCTGCGGTTGTCGCTTATGCGGTCAATAAACCGCTTTTGCGGTTTCCTTTAATTCAACTGAGGCCGCTTTTGTGGTCTTAGACCGCTTTTGCGGTCTCCGCCTCTGTGATCGCATTGACCACTTCTGGGGTCTCCCTTAATAGTCTAAGACCGCTTCTACGTCCTCTCACATTTTTTGCGGTAGGCGCTTTTTCGGTGCTTCTTTCGCTTTTGTAAAAATAACAGAAGCCTCATGCAGTAGACCTGTTGCAAGTTAAAAAATTCATGTTTTCAACATCTGACATCACCCCGAGGCCCTCGGGAACCCAACCAAATACACATATACATCTTATTACTTCCTTTAAACTTGCTCGTAACATAAAAACACTATCATAAACATCAAAATCATCAAATTACGATGGATTCAAGCCTAAGTTAAACTAAAACTTTCAAATTTTTCATTTGACCCAAAACCCCACCTAAAAACCTCGGAAATAACCTAACAAAGCTACCACAACTGTCACAATTCCATTCCAACCCTTGGATCAAAATCTCACCTATCAACCGAACTTCGCCAAAATTCTAACTTAGACAATTCAAGCCTTATTCTACACAGGACCTCCAAATTCAGTTCTGGTTTCACTCCTAAGTCACAAATCACCATCCGAAACTATTCGAATCATCGAAAATCCATTCCGAGCCCTCTAATTCATAAGTCAACGTTCGGTTGACTTTTCCAAACTAACTTTCTCATAAAGAGACTAATTGTATTATTTCTATCAAAACTCCATCCGAATTACTTCACACTCCCCAAATACATATATTGAAACATATAAAAGCATAAAACGAGGGAAACGAGGTGGTAATTCACAGGACAACGGGTCATATCGGTATATGTTGCTATTCACAAATACATCTGCTGATTATTTACAAAGATTTTTTGTTTACTCATTATAGTACATTTTATCTATATCTATATATATATATATATATAGGAAAGAGAGAGAGAGATTTATAGGTATTTATTTTAGAAATTTGATGTTTATACTTTCATGTATAGCAACGTATAATATTAGTTTATATTTATGTTGTAATTGTTCTCTCAAAAGTAAATGAGTAATTTTACATTTAGCAATATATATTGTAAGAGTCGCTAATCAATCAAGAATTTCCCGACACTTTTAAATATAAGTTAGAAACTATTATTAACGTGCCGAATTTGTGGGAAATGTCGCAAAATTTGAAGTGACATAAACCATTATTTACTTGCCGACATTAAGGGAAATGTCACAAATTTTAAAGTGACATAAACCATTATTAACTTGACGACACTATGGGAAATGTCACAAATTTTAAAGTGACATTTTCGTAAATGTCAATAAATATATGTCGTAAATCTCTTTCCGACATTAAAATAAATGTAAGAAAATTCTTGACATCGAAATTTATGACATTTGTACTAAGTGTAAAATAAATGTTGGAAAGCTACAAACTGTACTCTAATTATTGCTTGGAGCATTAATGGACAGCCTCGTGTATTGAGCTCCTGTTATGCTTGAGATCCGAGAAAGGGTTGGAACACATTAGGCAAGTCTGACATGATGGCGCCCAACACACTACTATACAGTGCGTGATTAATTAACACGGATAATTTAATAAGTCATAATACCTGAAGTCTGAATTTAAGAGTTAAATCATGCGGAATCTCAAATGATAACCCTATAACATAGCCCGTTGAATCCGGTGACACAAGTCTGAGCCTCTAATACATGAGTATCAACCTATTACATATCGTTCTAAGAAGTACAGAAGGAAACAATAAGATAAAGGGGAAGATGAGGGTTGCGGACGTCAAGCAACTATCTTGATTCTTCTGAATATGTGCTGCCCAGCTGGAAGTCCTCAATAGTCCCAGATGAACCTGGATCTGCACACAAGGTGCATCGAGTAATGTGAGTACTCCAACTCAGTGAGTAATAAATATAAATAGAGGTTGAGAATAACAAATCGTGGATAAACACATTGTAATCTATAATATAAAAGTTTAAAACAAGTAGTATAAAATCAGTGAACAAGTGAAAACGAAATACGAAAATGCTACAACAAACAAGCAAATAAATGATAGGAAATAAATAAATGCAACACACAGTACGGTATTCTCTAGTACACGCTGCGGCGTGCAGCCCGATCCATTTATTTATTATCGATGGCGCACACTGGGGTATGCAGACTTCGGGAGGGGCCCCTTATGGCCCATGCGCAATAACAAGCCATCTCGTGGCATAAACTTAGCCCTTAGCCTCATGTCAATATCAATATAATACTGCTGCGGCGTGCAAATCGATCCTATACTCCGTCCAAAATCATATAAGCCCTCGGGAAGTAATAAAATAGTAGTCCACAACCCAAACATCAAGTTAAGTATCAAAACTGAGTAAGAGTGGTTGAGTTTGCAAACCAGTTTTAAAAAAATAGGGATGAGTTCATGTAATATTTCAAAATAGTGAGGAAACAGTAATGTCAACACCCAAAGGGTCAAACAAATGGCACGAAGCCTAGATATGATAATTAGTCAAAATAATGATGACATCAAATAAGATTCAATCGTGACGGACCAAGTCACAATTAACAGTAGTACACAATCCCACGCTCATCATCGAGTGCGTGTATCACCTCAATATAGCACTATGATGTGCGAATCTAGTGTTTAAAAAACTTAGGACATCATTTACATCCATTACTCACCTCAAACCGGCAAACACTCTAGCTCGATATGCCCTTGCCTCTCAAATCGGCCTCCTCGCGCATTGAATCTGACAAGAACTACAACAAATACATCATAATATGCTAAGAGAATAGAACCCTATCGAAAGCAATCCAAAAACATTAAAACGTTCCGAAATTAGTAATATTCAAGCCACGGGCCCACTTCCCAACACTCAGAAGTTTTTCACATAATTAGACTCCTTATCTCCCCACGAGTTTATACATATTAAAAACACAAGATTAGGAGTTAAATTGGCCCTTCAAATCCTTAAACCACCATTTTTGTCCATCAATTCCTTAAATTTTTAGTTATAATTCATGAAATAACACCTTGAAATCGTGTTTTAGGTCTAAAAATACTTAACTTATCCAAGCTCTTTGAAATCCCTCTCCAAAATCGCCCAAATACAACCAACTCCAATGTTAAAATGAATAAACCCTTCAAAAATCGGGAAGAAGACCTTTAAATACCTTCTACCCAGACATACCCGCTTCTGCAGTCAAAAACCGCTTCTGTGGAATTTGCTTAAGTCCAGCTTGGCTGCATCTACTATCCCATATCCAATCTGCGATACCACCCTTTCCCTTGCCTTTCCGCGCTTACGACCTCCAGCCCGTATATGCGACACTACACCTGCGGTCCCCAAACCGCAGGTGCAAAAATACTAGCAACTGCAAAAATCTGCAATTCACCACTGCTCCAAACTCCCCGTTAGCCATATGAAAAAACCCGAAGGCCCCCAGGACCTCAACCAAAAGTACCAACACCTCCTCATTCATCACTAAGACTTGCTATCATCATCAAAAACACCTCAAACAACACTAAAATCACCAAGTTACATCAAATCCAAGCATACGTTCGTCTCAAACTTTCGAAACACGCATTCGATCAAAAACCAAACTAAATCACCTCCGAATAACCTGACTTTTTTCACACATATCCCAGATCACCTAACTAAGCAACAACAACTCTCGGAACTCCTTTACAACCCTCGAATAAACACCTGCGAACCCAAAATTTCCAAAATACTAACTTCGCCAAAACAAGCGAATTTCAATACCGCACCTCCAAAACCACTTCCGATTACACTTGTAAGTTACAAATCATCCCCGAAGCTAAGCGAATCATCGAAAATCACATCCGAACCCTCTAACGCATAAGTCAACATCCAGTTGACTTTTTCGAACGAAGCCTTCATTAAAGAGACTAAGTGTCTCATTCCCACCGAAACCACGCCAAACCAACTCGTTCACACAAGACACTGATAATGAAGCATAAAGAAGCAAAAACAATTGGGGAAACAGCGTGTCAACTCATGAGACGACGGGTCGGTCATCACATCCTTACCAACTTAAACAAATGCTCGTCCTCGAGCGAGTCAAGCAACATACCTGACGCGTAAAATAGGTGAGGATATCTGCTCTACATCTCTCGCTTGGTCTCCCAGTTAGCCTCCTCTACGGGTCGACCTCTCCACTGTACCTTCGCTGAAGCTTTATCCTTCGACCTCCACTTTCGAACATGATGACACGAAATAGCTACTTGCTCCACATCAATGGTAAAAAAATCATCCAACTGAACCGTGCTAAAGTCTAAAACATGAGATGGGTCCCCAACATACTTCTGTAGCATAGAAACATGAAATTACAGGATGCACACTTGACAACCTGGGTGTCAAAGCAAGCAAATAAGCCACCTCCCCAATCCTTTTAATCACCTCGAAAGGCCCAATAAACCGCAAACTCAACTTCCTTTTCTTCCCAAGCCTCATAACACACTTCATGGGTGAGACCTTCAGCAAGACCTTTTCACCAACTATATAGGACTTATCCTGAACCTTTCTGTCTGCATAACTCTTCTAACTCGACTGCTCTTTACGAAGCCTCTCCTGTATCACCTTCACCTTCTCCAATGCATCCTGGACAAAATCTGTTCCCAATAGCCTATTCTCGGCGGGCTCGAATCAGTAGACTAGAGATCTACACCACCTCCTATACAAGCCCTCATACGGTTCCATCTGAAAGCTAGACCGATAGCTGTTATTGTAGGCGAACTATGCAAGCAGCAAAAACATAACCCAAGAACCTACGAAACTAATAACGCAGGAACGCAACATGTCCTCCAAGATCTGAATTGTACGCTCAGACTGTGCGTCCCTCTAAGGATTAAATGTTGCGCTCAACTCCACCTGAGTACCCAACTGTCTATATATGGCTCTCAAAAACAATAAAGTAAACTGAGTACCTCTATCTAAGATGATAGAAACTGGAACACCAAGCAACCGAACAATCTCCCAGATATAAATCCCTACTAGTCGCTCTGAAGAATAGGTAGAACACACAGGAATGAAGTGCGCAGACTTAGTCAGCCGATCAACAATCACCCAAATAGCATCAAATTTCTTATAAGTCTGAGGAAGTCCAACAACAAAGTTCATAGTGATCCTCTCCAAATTCCACTCAGGACTATCCATCTCATGAAGCAAGCCACGCGATCTTTGATGCTCATACTTCACCTGTTGACAGTTGAGACACCGAGCTACAAATCCACAATATCTTTCTTCATTCTTCTTAACCAATAGTGATGCCTCAAATCTTGATACGTCTTCGCGGCACTTGAATGAATAGAATACCGCGAGTTGTGGCCCTCATCCAGAATCAACTCTCTAAGCCTATCCACATTGGGCACACAGATCCGGCCCTAATTCCTCAACACACCATTATTGCAAATGGTCATATCTCTGGCGTCACCATGAAGAACTCTATCCTCAAGGGCATGAAAATGCGGATAATCATATTGGCGCTCTCTGATGCAATCATATAAGTAAGACTGGGAAACCACACAAACTAACACCTGGCTGGGCTCCGAAATATCTAATCTCACAAGCTGATTGGCCAAGGCCTGAATCTCAACTGCAAAGGGCCTCTCCTAACTAGAATTTATACCAAACTCCCCACACTCACTACCTTTCAGCTCAAAGCATCGGCCACCACATTGTCCTTTCCCGGATGAAACATAATGGTAATATAATAATCCCTAAGAAACTCTAGCCACCTCCGCTGCCTCATTATGATCTTTCTACTTGAACAGAAGCTGAAGACTGCGATGATTGGTGAATACCTCACAAAATACGCCATATAAGTAGTGCCTCCAAATATTCAATGCATAAACTTTGGCAGCAATATGCAAATCATGAACAGGGTAGTTCTTCTCATTGGGCGTCAGCAGACGAAACGCATATGCAATAACTCTACCCTCCTACATAAATACACACCCTATCCCAACTCGCGAAGTATCACAATATATGGTACATGAACCTGAAGCTGATGGTAAAACCGATACTGGAGCTGTGGTCCAAACTGTCTTGAGCTTCTAAAAGCTCTCCTCACACTCGTATGACCACATAAATGGAGCACCCGTCTAAGTCACCTAGGTCAAGGGCAATGCAATGGACGAAAATCCCTGAACAAACCGACAATAATAACCCGCAACCCAAGAAAACTAAGAAACTCTGTGGCTGAGGATGGTCTAGGCCAACTCTGCACCTCCTCTATCTTCTTTGGATCAACCTGAATACCTTTATTGGACACCATGTGTCCAAAGTAAGCCACTGAACCGAGCCAAAAGTCAAACTTGGAAAACTTTTCATAAAGCCCATTCTCCCTCAATCTATGTAATACAACTCGCAAGTGCTCCGCGTGCCCCTCCTGACTATGCGAGTACACCCGAATATCATCAATGTATACAATAACGAATGAATCCATATAAGGCTGAAATACACTGTTCATACACTGTTCATCAGATACATGAATGCTTCTAGGGCATTGGTCAAGTTGAAAGACATGACAAGAAACTCATAGTGACAATATCTAGTCCTGAAAACAGTCATAGGCATATCTAAATCCCTGATCTTCAACTGGTGACAGCCCGAACTAAGATCAATCTTGGAGAATACCCTCGCTCCCTGAAGCTGGTCGAATAAATCATCAATACGAGGCAACTGATACTTTTTCTTCACTGTTACCTTGTTCAATTGCCTATAATCAATACACATTCTCAATATGTCATCCTTCTTTTTCACAAACATAGCATGCAAACCCTACGGTGACACACTCGGCCGAATGAACCCCATATATATGAGCTCTTAAAGCTGCTCTTCTAATTATTTCAACTCTATTGGTGCCATATGATATGGCTCAATGGAAATAGGATGAGTTCCTAACATGAGGAGGTCAATACAAAAATTTATATCCCTGTCCAGTGGCATGCCCGACAAGTCTGCAGGAAATACATCAGCAAAATCCCTCACAGCAGGAACAGAATTAATGTTGGGAGTCTCAGCTCCAAGATCCCTCACAAACACCATATAGGAAAGAAAACACTTCCCAACAACACGCTAGGCCTTCAAGAAAGAAATAACTCTCTACTAGGGACATAATCAGTCACACCTTGCAACTCGATCCGCGGTACACCCGGCATAGCCAAAGTGACTGTCTTTGAATGACAATCTAGAATAGAATGACACAAAAATGACCAATCCATGCCAAAAATAACATCAATGTCCACCATGCTCAATAGCAATATATAAACTCGGGTCTCCAGACCCCCAATAATCACAACAAATGATACTTACACACGGCCCAACAACAATAGTATCACCTACCGGGGCAGTGATATGAACAGGTAGAGTAAGAGACTCCTAGGGCGTACCAAAATAATGAGCAAAATAGAAGACACATATTAATAGGTTGAGCCGAGATCAAATAATATAGAAGTATCTCGGTGGCAGACTGAAACAGTAGATGTAATGACATCATCTAAAGCAATGGCATCTGTCCAGCCTAGAATAACATAAAAACAGGCCTGGCCACCACCTTATCCACCTCCGCCTCTAGGGAGACCTCTGGCTGCTTGACCTCCACCCCTGGCTGTGTGGGTGGGTGATGAAGTAACTGGAGCAGAAGTCGAGGGCTGACCCCTCTGCTGAGACTGACTATCACAAAGTCGAGGGCACTGCCACCTCATATGTCCAAACTCTCCGCTCTAACAATAACTACCAGGTGCTCGAGATGGGGACTGAAGGTAACTCCTTGCACCATAATGACAAGTAGAAGGACCTAACACTGAGGAACCACAGACTGATGGGGCACAAGATGAACTCTGAGCTGGAAGGGCTCTAAGTGAAAACTAGCCTTGCTGAAAACCCTTATGACCACGACATGAAGATGCCCAACTGTACTATGGATTGGCCGACTAAGCAGACCTGAAAGAACAACCTCTACCACACTGGTAGAAATGCTTCTAAGTAAGGGGCGTTGCACTGGCAGGCCTACGCCTCTCAAAATCCTCCCACCAAGAAAAAGGAGCCCACGAGAACTGAAAGGTAGTAAATGCCTCACCGCTCGACTCAAGAATCCTTGCTGCACAAAGCATACTCTGACACTTTTCAAGAAAATCCTAGGTATCCTCAAACTCAGCAATATTAAATGGCGGAGGCTGGAGCCTACCAAACCTCTAGAGATGATGCTTGTCATATTCTGGAATAGTTGGAACAACAAAGTCCCGAACTGTGCAACCGGCTGAGTTGGAGGTGCTCCCGGTGTCTGAAATCCCTGCACTACCTGCTCAAGTGTGCGAGCATCGAGGGTTTGATTGCCTCCCTCGACCTGTGAAGTAGATGTGATGCTAGTGGCTGAAACTGACTGAGCCATGCCAGTGCAAACCAATAAGATCTATGCCAAGCCCTCCTGGAGACCCAAAATCACAATGGGCACAGCTAGTGCCTGAACACGTGCTACAAGAGCATCCACAGCTGGAACCTGATCCTAAGCTGTGCATCTGGTGGATCAACATGTGCTACCCTCCCTGCTCTACCTCTAGTACGACCACGACCGTGTCCATGGCATCTGGTGGCCTCAGTGGGTGGTACTGGTGCTTGTCCGCCTTGTTCGGTAGCACGAGTGATCGCCATTTGTGAGAGAATAGAATGCAAAAGTTTAGTTCTCGGATCAACAAAGTCACATGACCAGAATATTAAGAATATGAAATTTTTCTTATTGGTTTTGCAGCATCTCGAGGATAGATACAAGCGTCTCCGTACCGATCTGTGAGACTCTACTAAACCGGCTCATGACTTGCAAGACTAAGTAACCTAGGCTCTCATACAACCTTGTCATGGCCCCAACCCGATCGTGATGGTGCCCAACACACTGCTAGGGAAGCCTGACCAATTAACAACCATAACCATCTTTATACAGTTCGTGATTAATTAACACAGATAATTTACTAATCATAATACCAGAAGTCTTAATTTAAGAGTAAAAACGTGCAGAATCTCAAATGATAACTCTGCAACATTGCCCGATGAATTCGGTGTCACTAGTCTGAGCCTCTAATACATGAGTATCAACCTATTACATATCGTTATAAGAAATAGGGCAGGAAATATAAGATAAAGGGGAAGATACGGGTTGCGGATGTCAAGCAGCTACCTTGATGCTCCCGGATATGTGGTGCGTAGCTGGAAGTCCTCAACAGTCTTAGATGCACCTGATCTGCACGCAAGGTGCAGGGAGTAATATGAGTACTCCGACCCAGTGAGTAATAAACATAAATAAAGGTTGAGAATAAGAAATCATGGATAAGCACATTATAATATATAATACAACAGTTTAAACCAAGTAATATGAAATCAGTGAACCCGTGAAAACACAAATATCGAAACGCTACAACGAACAAGCAAATAAATGACACTAAAACAATGAATTGCAACACACAATACGGTACTCTCTAGTACCCATCGCGAAGTGCAACCTGATCCATTTATTTATCGTCAATAGCGCTCACTAGGGTTGTGCAGACTCCGGGAGGAGCCCCTTACGGCCCAAGCGCAATAACAGGACATCTCGTGGCATCAACTAGGCCCTCAGCCTTATGTCAATATCAATATAATACTGTTTTGGCGCGCAACCCGATCCCATACTCAGTCCAGAATCACATAAGCCCCTCGGGTAGTAATAAAATAACAGTCTCAGCCCAAATATCATTTAGAAATAACATTTAAGTATCAAAACTAAGTAAAAGTTGCTAAGTTTGCAAAACAATATTAAACAAGAGGGCTGAGTCGAAGTAATATGTCAAAATAGTGAGGTATCTGTAATATCAACCCTCGAAGGGTCAAAACAGTTGGTACGAAGCCCAAATAGGAAAATTAGTCTAAATAATGATAATATCAAATTAGCTTCAACGAAATACAACGTAAAAATATCACTTGGGACAGGCAAAGTCATAATTTCCAATAGTATACGACCCTACGCCCTCATCATCGAGCATGTGTCTTACCTCAATATAGCACTACGATGTGCAAATCCGGGGTTTTAAACCCTCAAGACATCATTTACCTTCATTACCCACCTCAAACTGGCCAAACCTCTAGCTCCTTATGCCCTTCCCTCTCAAATCGGTCTCCTCGCACATCGAATCTAACCAAAATCACAATGAATATGTCACAATACGCTAAGGAAATAAAACTCAATTGAAAGAACTCGAAAATATAAAAAATTCTCGAAATTATCAAAACTCGAGTCCCGGGCCCACTTCCCAAAACTTTGAACTTTTTAGATCATTAGACTCCTTATTTCCCCACGAGTTTATACATATCAAAAACACAAGATTCGGAGTTCAATTGGCCCTTCAAATCCTTAATTTTGCTCTCTTAAGTTCAAGCCCTAAACCACAATTTTTTTTATTTTAATTCCTTAATTTTTGAGTCCTAATTCATGAAATAATACCATGGAATCGTGTTTAAGGTCCAAATATCCTTACCTATCGATGCTCCTTGAAATCCCTCTCGAAAATCTCCCAAAAGAATCAAGTCCGAAGTCAAAATGAATAAACCCTTCAAAAATCATGAAGAAGACCTTTAAATACCTTCTGCCCATACATACCCTCTTATGCGGTCAAAAATCGTTTCAAGGGATACCGCTTCTGCAATCCTACCTCTGCATATACGAAATTTCCTTAAGTCCAGCTTGACCGCATCTGCGATCCTTTAGCCGCATTTGCGGCTCCGCATGTGCGGTCCCCAATCCACATCTGCGATCCCAGCCTTTTCACTTCTGCGACTCCCGTACATGCAACACAGCACCTGCGATCCCTAAAACGCAAGTGCGGAAATACTAGCAACTGCTAAAATCTGCAATTTACCAAGGCTCAAAACTCCATGTTAGCCATTCGAAATCACCCCGAGGCCCCTGGGACCTCAACCAAAAGTAAGAACACCTCCTTAAAAATCATTCAGACTTTCTCCAATAATCAAAACACCTCAAACAACATTAAAACCATCAAATTACATCTAGTCCAAGCTTAAGTTCTTCTAAAACTTCTGAAAAACATGCATTCGATCAAAAACCTAACTAAATCACCTCCGAATAACCTAAAATTTTGCATACACATCCAAAATTACCTAACAAAGAAATAACAACTCTCGGAATTCCATTCCGACCCTCTGAAAAAAATTTCACCTACGAAATGGAAATGACCGAAATACTAACTTCGCCAAAACAAGCTAATTTCCACACCACACCTCCAAAACCACTTCCGATCATACTCCTAAGTCACAAATCATCCCCTGAAGCAAACAGAATAACCGAAAATCACCTCCAAGCCCTCTAACGCATACTCAACATCCGGTTGACTTTTCCAAACCAAGCCTTCCTTAAAGAGACTAAGTGTCTCATTTCTCACCGAAACCTCTCCAAACCAACTCGGTCACACAAGACACTGCAAATGAAGCATAAAAAAGCAAAAAAAGGGGGAAACGTAACAGTAACTCATGAGACGACGGATCGGATCGTCACATAAGAGGTCTGTTACTGCTTGAAGTATCAGCATTTAAACTGTATAAAAATCCTCATAGGGAAGGGATATGATATTTCCTTTTGATTAGTGAGTTTGTTAGGTTGTTTGCTTTTGTTACTTTGAGCTTTAGCTGTGCTCTTTGTCTTCTCTTTTACTCTCTTGGTTCTATTTCATACGTTTGTTTCATTTTTCGTACTCCTAGTGACTTCTGTAGTATCATGGAACACCATTTACCGCAAATAGATCTATTTAATTCGGTCTTCTAGGCTCGTTTCTTCATAGATAATTTTTTTTTTTTTACAGAAAAAACAGATCCAGAATTTGAATGCGGCTGGATTATCTATTGCTTTTCATATACCTCTCGTACTAACCATAGAGTATGAATGAGTGTGTATTTGGTTCTGGTTGTTTATATTAACTCGGTTCGTTTTAATAAGTTTTGATCCTTCGATATGGAAATCACATCTCTGCTATCAACAAGAGATGTCAATCTAAGGTAAATGTTGATTATTCTGTGGAACATAATTGGATCAAATTCATATAACTTAAACGCCATAACGCTGGTGCCATGAAAGGACAGCTGAAAATAGTATCAAGTTTGTCTTCCTCTTCTTTGGAGGTGGCTTTGATTTTGACTTCCTCTTTTCCATAGCTCAAGTTACTTCAAGTATTTATCTGCTTAAGCCTTAGCGGGGAAAGTTATCCCGGTACCTGTAACTGAGGCAGCAAGTACTTAGAGGAATAGTAAAGGCGTGCGCAAGCGGACTAGATATGAAAAAGTAAACAGTTGATCCATAAGATAGATAAGCTTGCGCAGCAATATCAAGATGTCATGTCTGAGCAATTTACAGAAGAAATTTAGTCATTATTAGTTAATTAGTAAAACAAAATACTATCACAATACAAGAAATTCACCCAATAGTTGAGAAAATAGTTAATTTATAACGAAATTGTCAAAAAAAAAAAAATCCATTACACACTTAAATTATATGACTTACCTAATAGTCGATGTAAAACTTTATGTGTCTCTAATACCATTCTAAAGGCTCCGCGAGGTAAACAATGTTCTCCCTTTTTTGTGGTACGTACGTGAAAACTAAAAATAGGTAAACATATTTCGACCCTCTGGAATAATTTTTGTAAAGTGGCGATTTTTCATCTAAATAAATAGGACCAAAGAATAACAAGAAGTGCTTAATGAATTACTTATGCAGCAGATTTTACTTACGATATTTTCTTAGGATATTAATTTCGTCCATTTATGGGCCAACTGGTAGCTAGTAAAAGCGTCTCCTTCTCTCTAATCTTTTTGACTGGTAAATTGTGCATTCGCGTTGTTAATCAAATTATTATCGTGCATACAAGAGGCTGAATTCAAACACACCCAAAATCCACAAGAATCGTAGATACATCTTACTTTCCCATATAGTACTTTATTTCCCATCGCGGTTGGGAGTTTCCTTTGGCTGTATATGTTACAACTACTCATGATGAAAGATATATTTTGGACAAGTACAAATAAAATGTATAGCTGATTTTTCGAAATTATCATGATTTTTTTTTTATAGCTTCTTCAAATTTTATTGAATCTACACAGTTTCAATCAATATTTGTGAATCTGTTTCATGAGTGGAACAGTCTTACGAAAGGCAAATTCAACTCCTTTGGTAAAGCAAATGTTGGGTTTTTATATGATTAGATAAGAGATGTGAATGAGAAATGGAGGGAAACGTTTAGTAGGTAAACAAAATGTTTGAAGCTATTTTCTTTACTAATGTACTTTGTTCCTTATAGGAAAAAGAAAAAATATTTTTGCTTATATAGAGAAATATATCTTACTAGCTCTAGAGTTAAGAAGAAGTGGTGTCTCGCGCCGTCAATATCCCTCAGCTCGGTTGATAGTTTTTCGAACTAAATTTATATGCCGTATTCTATGCAATTTCTTTTCTATCTGATCTTCTGTTGAAATGGTACCTCAATTGGTACTTCTGCCAAAAACGTAAGCATAAGTGTGGTTTACTGCCGTTTGTTGAGTTTGGCTAAGATCTGTAATTTTCATTGCCGGTATTGCACAATAGTCGTTGTTGATACACAAATTTTTTCTATATATTTTTAAATATCTATAAATGCTTTCAAAATAGCATATGGATGCATATATAAGCATGCACAAGGGGTTTAGAATTTTTTCAATAATTTTAGGAATTTAAATTGGTTTGTTTCCTTCTCTTTTATTCATAAAATCCCAATAATTGTTTTACAAATTGCTTTTATGATGATTTAGTCATTTAATTTCTATATATATCCCAATATATGGTTAGTATATTTTTTTATACATTTTTATAATTGCATTTGTTATTGTTTAAGCTAAATTGCATATAATTGCAATATTAATCCATTAAACGAACAATTACATTTTATATGCGTAAAATTGATCCCTATATTTTTAAAGTAATAAACATATATTTTAAATTATTTTGGTTCATATAATTACTTTCCAAAATTTATATATTTTTTATTATATATTAAATAGGAAAAAATTAGCTATTTAGATTGTAACCCAGATTGGCATTTCAATTACAGTCTAAATTGGACCCAAATCCCGCCCAATTTCATACCCAATTACTCAACACGTGCCCTATATACATTTACCCGAACCAGAATCCATTAAATCCTGGTCATTGCTCTCCAGATCAACGACCCGTATTACTTCTTTCCTTTTTCAATTCCTAAGACCCTAACCCTAGCGTCATTTCCAAAAGCCCCCGCCCTCAAATCACTCACCTCCTTTTTCTCTCAACCTAACCCTAACTCCTTTCAATCTCCTCCCTTCTCTAGTCATTTTTGGTGACCACTGTTCAACCCCCAGCCTCCAATGACTCCTTCATTGCCTTGCTCATCTTTTCTGAGGCCTATATGAGCCATGAGACATGCCGACTTGTATCTAGGGTTTGTTGTTTTGGCTTTTCATGGCTATTTCGATGTGATTTCGAGAAAAATCACACCATATTTGTTACGAAATTTGAAGTTCTACACAGGTTCTTCAATCTCCACTTGGGATTCTTCTAAAATCCTAATTTTTGTTTGCATCTCTTAGATTTGTGCTATTTTTAAACAATTCGAGTTTGTCCTTTTATATTTTACACTATTCTCGAACCTCTTTTGCAAAAATCATCGATTTCAAGTTATTTTTACTTTCCTTTAAAGTTAGGGTTTTTTCCGAAACTTCTTCTACACTTTGTTAAACTGATTTTTCTTGTTTAAAAATCTATCTCTTGCATAATTCAACTTGTTCAATGATTTTGCTCATTTTTCATCTCAAGTATGTTAAAAAAATTTCTTAGTCATAACCTTGGGTTTCTAAGTGTCATTTTGATAATGTTCTGTTAATTTGTATGTTTCTACGATTCTGTGATTTTTGTCCTATGTTTCCTTCTTCGGGTTCCTAATTATTGTTATCCTTTCCTATTGTGTGATTTTTCCCTATTTGTTTCACCAATTTTTCTGATACTTCACTTCTCCTACATGAATCATGCTTAACCTACTAATTCATACTATGCTCTGCATGAATCCATTATTTTATATGTGATTCTTGTCCTACTCGACCTCTTAGGGTTTTGATTTTTTCATACCGTGCTTGTTCTTATAAAGTGGTGCTAAGTCAATGCTATTTCCTAATTTCATCCTTGAATCTTTGTGATTGATCTTTCACTAATTCCACATGTTTTTTTTTGCTGATTTTTACCTTGAAGAATGTTTTCTGACCTTACTCTATGGTCGATTATGCTATTAATTTATTGGTCAAGTCAATCCATGATTGAAGCGTGCTGAACCTGGCCACTATTACATATTTTGTACTTGTACTATGCATAAAATATTTTCTTAATTGTCATGTTTAGTCTTATATGATTTCCTTCCTTATTTGTTATATGTGTATTTTCGTTTGAGGTTAACTCCTCAATTAAAGGGACCACTTACATTGATTTCCTGACTGATTGATTCTGTGTTCCTTAATTACAAATGGACTTTGATTTTTACCGTATTTACTACCTTCGTTAAAACTATAAATACCCTAGTCTTTTGTTAGCACAACACACGAACTCTTGGTTTAGAAAACTATCTCTCACATTTAAACTTTACGCTCTCTCTTTTGTATTACTTGCTACTGCTTTAAGTTAGTAGGCTGCAAGCCAAGGCTAAACATTGTGTTCTCTTGTTCTTTCATTCAGTATATCGTCGTCTTTACTGGTATGTTCTAGTTTAAATTCAAAGTTCCAACAACAAAATAATTCTCTTATTGTTTCAGTTCATCCTGTTTCTAGTTTTCTTGTATTTGTTGTTTTGTTGCGAAACTTGTAGTTGATGTTTAGAATATAATGTACTCCCCTTCCTCAAGATCAGTATATTACCCTTCTTGTTGTTACTGATCATGTATATACAAATTATCTCTTACTTCTTGTGTGCTTACCATCACATGCTGCATGAATCCCAAAATCCCCAATCACCCCTGTAAGTGATTTTGTTCTTTGTGACAAGTTTTGTGTAATGCCCGGTTAGCTGTTGCTGAGCATGTCTATACCTATCCCTAGACCTTTGCTTTATTATGTTTTTGCAATCAAGTGTTCGATATATCCCAAAGCCCTTTAACCTTCTTTGTGGCTACTGAATTTACTTTGGTTCTATGACTACTGGCTATGTATAAACATGTCCTAAGGTGTTGTGTATTGAATTCTGTTCATTTCTTCAATCTTTTTTCAAGCAGTCTCTATTGTTTTACTACATTACTTTCAAACATACTTCCTTTTAATATTGTTTTTTTACTAAAACCTTTCAACTTGTGTCTATCACTTTAACTCTACTCTTAAGTCAATAAGTTCTGCCCCCTCCAATATGTGTACTGCCTTGGATCCTCTTGAGAACCCTCTGAATTCTGGCATACTCAGTATGGCCCTTCCACATTATACTTGTGAAATTCTTGGTTACCAAGTCTAGGTGTAAGCACTACACTGGATCATTGAGAACCTTAGGGAACTTTGATACACCTAGACTGTGTCATTGTCTATGAAATTGAGGCATTTGATAACATTGGAAGCTTTGAGAATCTGGGCCTAATCGAAGGCTCCCTATAGAATAGCTTCTTATTTTTCTTATTTACTCATGTAATTCATTCATTGGTCTCTAATAACTTGTAAATAAATATTGGGGTATTTAGTGAAAAGGATGGGTAGATGCATGTCTGCGGGAGTAATAAAGGTAAATCATGCTCATAGGACCTCATGTTTTAAAATCTAATTGCTTTACCAAGTAGAGATCATGCTTATAGGACTTCATGTTTAAATCCTATGGCTTTAACAAGTAGAAATTATGTTTATAGGGCTGTACATCTTGTCATGTGTAGAAACCATATCTATAAGTTTCAAATAATTCCGTAATAGAAATCATGTGTGTAAGTCTTAAAATCGGCTTAACTTATAGGGAGACCATGCTTATAGCACTAGATCCAGATTCTGTTATAACATCCGTTATGTATGTTTTCGCACCTGCAAGTCTTTAAAATCAGTGTTAAACATAGATATCATGCCAATAGGAAACCATACTCGAAATTGTGCTTGTCAATCCAAACTAGTCTAAATAAATCAGCTTAGTCCACGTTTAGTCATTTCTGGATCGGTTTAATTAAGTATTTAACATTTCTTGAAACAACTTCTTTAACACTGTCTCAACCTATCATGCCTATAAGTATTATAGAAATCCATTCCAAAACCTGCTTTGTTTCACTGTACAAATGTGCTAATCGATATCATGCCTATAAGTATTACAGAAATATATTTCCAACCCTGATTTGTTTCACTATACAAATGTGATAATCAGTGCTCCGCATATAGGCAAGCCCTTAGGGCGTTTTTCAAACCTGCAACTCTGAAGTTGTTTCTGTTGCTTAATGTTTTCTGATCCAAACATGTTATAAGAAATCACTAAGCAAATGCTAGTGTTATTACTGGTAAGTTTAAAAAAAATAAAAATGCTTGTCTCTTGCATATTCACCTAGACATCCTGCCTTATGATACTGTCCAATAAAAGCCTTGAATTGTTCTTGAGTCGTGCTGTTTATGTGCTTATTTTAGGAGGAAACTTTGAGCCTTTATTTGCTCCCTTTTATGTGTTGAAAGTTTTAAGTGTTTTTGTTGTCGTCTTAGAATTGTCACCTTTTAAAACATTAGGGGTCTGTTTAGAACCACTTATAAGTAGAGGTCCTAACTCCCTCTATAACAATTAAGAAGGGACGAGTAGCAGCACGCAACAAAGATAGTTGACCATACACTCGCTTTTTCTGACCAATAAGGATATGGGAGGGTAGATATTAGATATGATGACTATGCGCTAATGTCACGTGCATCCACTCATCAAGGAGTGTTTACCAGACATTATGTGGGGTGATAGTATAGGATACCCAACCTAGGACCCCTCATTTACCCAAAATTCCTTTTCTATTTAAAACATTTTCTTACAACTTTTATTCAAACTCATTATTCTATTACTTGAGTTACCCTACGTGCTTACATGCAACCTATTTGATTCACCTGTTTGTTTGTAATGGACTGATTTGTGAATATAATTTGGCTAGGACCAACAGTTATGGACCAAGATGGGTGCCTAACACCTTCCCCTCGAGGTTAATTCGCACCATTACCCTAATCTCTGGTAATGCAAACCAATCCAGGAGTTAATCACTATAGGTGCCCTAATGCACCATTTTTCGTTGGGCGGTGACTCTTCAAATATCTAATTCCAGAAAGGAAAATGACTTATCACACCTGTGAATGTCGAAACCCGATCTCTCTCACCAAAAAGGGAAAAAATGGGGCGCAACAGCATGGCGACTTTGCTAGGGATATTTTTAGGTTCTTACCATATTAAACTCATCTTTCACAAATTAGTCCAATCATTCTTTATCTGTACCCCTCTCTCTTTATTTGAATTTAACTGCCTATTTTAAGCATTTATGTTTCTTTTATTGATGAAACTAACTCGCCTCTTTGTTTTCTATTCCTATTACTGTCTTTCCATTATTTAAATATTGTATTTATCATTCCTCCCACATGCAAATACATGACTACATGGTATTAATTTCTGCATAAATTATGCTCCGCATCATATTTCACTCATGCCTCACAAATCTTATAGCAATGCTTTAATGAGTGGTTGCGCTATTCCTATTTACTACCCATAAATTCAGAAAGGCTAGTTAGGGTTTTTTCCGAAACTTCTTCTACACTTTGTTAAACTGATTTTTCTTGTTTAAAAATCTATCTCTTGCATAATTCAACTTGTTCAATGATTTTGCTCATTTTTCATCTCAAGTATGTTAAAAAAATTTCTTAGTCATAACCTTGGGTTTCTAAGTGTCATTTTGATAATGTTCTGTTAATTTGTATGTTTCTACGATTCTGTGATTTTTGTCCTATGTTTCCTTCTTCGGGTTCCTAATTATTGTTATCCTTTCCTATTGTGTGATTTTTCCCTATTTGTTTCACCAATTTTTCTGATACTTCACTTCTCCTACATGTATCATGCTTAACCTACTAATTCATACTATGCTCTGCATGAATCCATTATTTTATATGTGATTCTTGTCGTACTCGACCTCTTAGGGTTTTGATTTTTTCATACCGTGCTTGTTCTTATAAAGTGGTGCTAAGTCAATGCTATTTCCTAATTTCATCCTTGAATCTTTGTGATTGATCTTTCACTAATTCCACATGTTTTTTTTTGCTGATTTTTACCTTGAAGAATGTTTTCTGACCTTACTCTATGGTCGATTATGCTATTAATTTATTGGTCAAGTCATTCCATGATTGAAGCGTGCTGAACCTGGCCACTATTACATATTTTGTACTTGTACTATGCATAAAATATTTTCTTAATTGTCATGTTTAGTCTTATATGATTTCCTTCCTTATTTGTTATATGTGTATTTTCGTTTGAGGTTAACTCCTCAATTAAAGGGACCACTTACATTGATTTCCTGACTGATTGATTCTGTGTTCCTTAATTACAAATGGACTTTGATTTTTACCGTATTTACTACCTTCGTTAAAACTATAAATACCCTAGTCTTTTATTAGCACAACACACGAACTCTTGGTTTAGAAAACTATCTCTCACATTTAAACTTTACGCTCTCTCTTTTGTATTACTTGCTACTGCTTTAAGTTAGTAGGCTGCAAGCCAAGGCTAAACATTGTGTTCTCTTGTTCTTTCATTCAGTATATCGTCGTCTTTACTGGTATGTTCTAGTTTAAATTCAAAGTTCCAACAACAAAATAATTCTCTTATTGTTTCAGTTCATCCTGTTTCTAGTTTTCTTGTATTTGTTGTTTTGTTGCGAAACTTGTAGTTGATGTTTAGAATATAATGTACTCCCCTTCCTCAAGATCAGTATATTACCCTTCTTGTTGTTACTGATCATGTATATACAAATTATCTCTTACTTCTTGTGTGCTTACCATCACATGCTGCATGAATCCCAAAATCCCCAATCACCCCTGTAAGTGATTTTGTTCTTTGTGACAAGTTTTGTGTAATGCCCGGTTAGCTGTTGCTGAGCATGTCTATACCTATCCCTAGACCTTTGCTTTATTATGTTTTTGCAATCAAGTGTTCGATATATCCCAAAGCCCTTTAACCTTCTTTGTGGCTACTGAATTTACTTTGGTTCTATGACTACTGGCTATGTATAAACATGTCCTAAGGTGTTGTCTATTGAATTCTGTTCATTTCTTCAATCTTTTTTCAAGCAGTCTCTATTGTTTTACTACATTACTTTCAAACATACTTCCTTTTAATATTGTTTTTTACTAAAACCTTTCAACTTGTGTCTATCACTTTAACTCTACTCTTAAGTCAATAAGTTCTGCCCCCTCCAATATGTGTACTGCCTTGGATCCTCTTGAGAACCCTCTGAATTCTGGCATACTCAGTATGGCCCTTCCACATTATACTTGTGAAATTCTTGGTTACCAAGTCTAGGTGTAAGCACTACACTGGATCATTGAGAACCTTAGGGAACTTTGATACACCTAGACTGTGTCATTGTCTATGAAATTGAGGCATTTGATAACATTGGAAGCTTTGAGAATCTGGGCCTAATCGAAGGCTCCCTATAGAATAGCTTCTTATTTTTCTTATTTACTCATCTAATTCATTCATTGGTCTCTAATAACTTGTAAATAAATATTGGGGTATTTAGTGAAAAGGATGGGTAGATGCATGTCTGCGGGAGTAATAAAGGTAAATCATGCTCATAGGACCTCATGTTTTAAAATCTAATTGCTTTACCAAGTAGAGATCATGCTTATAGGACTTCATGTTTAAATCCTATGGCTTTAACAAGTAGAAATTATGTTTATAGGGCTGTACATCTTGTCATGTGTAGAAACCATATCTATAAGTTTCAAATAATTCCGTAATAGAAATCATGTGTGTAAGTCTTAAAATCGGCTTAACTTATAGGGAGACCATGCTTATAGCACTAGATCCAGATTCTGTTATAACATCCGTTATGTATGTTTTCGCACCTGCAAGTCTTTAAAATCAGTGTTAAACATAGATATCATGCCAATAGGAAACCATACTCGAAATTGTGCTTGTCAATCCAAACTAGTCTAAATAAATCAGCTTAGTCCACGTTTAGTCATTTCTGGATCGGTTTAATTAAGTATTTCACATTTCTTGAAACAACTTCTTTAACACTGTCTCAACCTATCATGCCTATAAGTATTATAGAAATCCATTCCAAAACCTGCTTTGTTTCACTGTACAAATGTGCTAATCGATATCATGCCTATACGTATTACAGAAATATATTTCCAACCCTGATTTGTTTCACTATACAAATGTGATAATCAGTGCTCCGCGTATAGGCAAGCCCTTAGGGCGTTTTTCAAACCTGCAACTCTGAAGCTGTTTCTGTTGCTTAATGTTTTCTGATCCAAACATGTTATAAGAAATCACTAAGCAAATGCTAGTGTTATTACTGGTAAGTTTAAAAAAAATAAAAATGCTTGTCTCTTGCATATTCACCTAGACATCCTGCCTTATGATACTGTCCAATAAAAGCCTTGAATTGTGCTTGAGTCGTGCTGTTTATGTGCTTATTTTAGGAGGAAACTTTGAGCCTTTATTTGCTCCCTTTTATGTGTTGAAAGTTTTAAGTGTTTTTGTTGTCGTCTTAGAATTGTCACCTTTTAAAACATTAGGGGTCTGTTTAGAACCACTTATAAGTAGAGGTCCTAACTCCCTCTATAACAATTAAGAAGGGACGAGTAGCAGCACGCAACAAAGATAGTTGACCATACACTCGCTTTTTCTGACCAATAAGGATATGGGAGGGTAGATATTAGATATGATGACTATGCGCTAATGTCACGTGCATCCACTCATCAAGGAGTGTTTACCAGACATTGTGTGGGGTGATAGTATAGGATACCCAACCTAGGACCCCTCATTTACCCAAAATTCCTTTTCTATTTAAAACATTTTCTTACAACTTTTATTCAAACTCATTATTCTATTACTTGAGTTACCCTACGTGCTTACATGCAACCTATTTGATTCACCTGTTTTTTTGTAATGGACTGATTTGTGAATATAATTTGGCTAGGACCAACAGTTATGGACCAAGATGGGTGCCTAACACCTTCCCCTCGAGGTTAATTCGCACCATTACCCTAATCTCTGGTAATGCAAACCAATCCAGGAGTTAATCACTATAGGTGCCCTAATGCACCATTTTTCGTTGGGCGGTGACTCTTCAAATATCTAATTCCCAAAAGGAAAATGACTTATCACACCTGTGAATGTCGAAACCCGATCTCTCTCACCAAAAAGGGAAAAAATGGGGCGCAACAGCATGGCGACTTTGCTGGGGATATTTTTAGGTTCTTACCATATTAAACTCATCTTTCACAAATTAGTCCAATCATGCTTTATCTGTACCCCTCTCTCTTTATTTGAATTTAACTGCCTATTTTAAGCATTTATGTTTCTTTTATTGATGAAACTAACTCGCCTCTTTGTTTTCTATTCCTATTACTGTCTTTCCATTATTTAAATATTGTATTTATCATTCCTCCCACATGCAAATACATGACTACATGGTATTAATTTCTGCATAAATTATGCTCCGCATCATATTTCACTCATGCCTCACAAATCTTATAGCAATGCTTTAATGAGTGGTTGCGCTATTCCTATTTACTACCCATAAATTCAGAAAGGCTAATTTGTGGTATAACCTGTCAATCGGTGGTGCAGTCGACGATTCCATTCCTTTCTCCTCAAGTTGTTCGGTTGAGGGTACTGGTATAAAATCCCCATAAAAACCTTACTCTAGTTAAATTCTTCATGCATCATGGTCAGACCTATTCGGATTGGTTATGTTTTCCACATAATGATCCTTTAAGATAAGACTTATCCAAAGTCCATCGGGTTTTCCATAATCCCAACGGACACAACCACGTTCTCTGCATTTATTTGTAGAACTAAATGCTGGCATGTTGATCATAAATGTATAAGTAGTTGAGTCTAATAGGGGTAACGTCTAACCCTTTTCTTTTGCAAATAATAAGGCATATGGTCCCCATATTCAGTATGGTTAGAAACATCTAACAATTGTTGCTAAATTGGTGGGGGGACATTTCCTTAAGTGACAAGAAACACATAAAAAAGTACCTGGGTAACCTACATTCATTGATAGATATTAAGCCAAAAAACATATTGATCGAAGCTGGCACCTTATTTTGGGATAGTGAAAGAGTTGTTTTTCATTTCGGTGACATAGAAATGACACCGCTTCTAGAGGAAATAGGAGGACTTGAAGGACTAACTTGGGATAGTCCTGGGCTGTTGGTACCAGAAAATCATATGAGCAGGGTATTTTTGAAGATGACGGGGTTGAAGAAATATGTCGACCTAGTATTCTTGAAGGATTCCTACATACTTTTTGAATACTTTTACAAGAGGTATGTCCATAGAAGTTATTCCACACTTTCCATGATGGGATCTTCCTCAATTCTATGGGTCATATCCACCGCAGACTCTTTGTATTCAATGTGTGCCTTTTAGGTCTGATAGTGTTCCCAATGAAAAATGGAAGAATCCACAGTAGGTTGGCCATGTTCGATAAGACTCTAATGGAAGGGATTAATGGACAAACAAACACCATAGTCCCCATGATGATAGCAAACATCTACAGGGCTCTAGAGCGCTGTCAAAGAGGGGTCAAACATTTTGAAGGTTGCAATTTGTTGCTGAAGTGATGGTTGCTAGAGCATCTCCAAAAGGGCCGCTACCCAAAATAATTTCTGCAAAGGGCTTGGAACGACCATATTTCCTTCCATCACCCTAAGCAGATGACTTATATTCTAGATCAATTTGCTCAACCAGAAAGCGCCAAAGAATGGGTAGAGTTCTTCGACAATATGACCGACGAACATGTGCAACAAGTGTTTAAATGGTTCACACGTTTGAATTTATGCTCAGATCCTGGGATGCTCCACAGTTGGTGCTGATCGGGTTGAGAGGTATATGCCTATATGTCCCTCTGCGGATCATGAGGCAAGCAGGTAGAAAACAGATTGTACCAATGGTTGTTGGGATAAGTAACTTCATGGTGGACTTTCAGGACAATGATGTCCCTTACAAATGGCAAGGTCAGCACATGAGGCAATGCATAATCATTGTGGAGAATAATACCATTGAGTCGGACAGGTATCATGCAGGGTGAAGGCCTCTCTACCCGACATGATTGGAGGACAAACTGAAAGGAATGGTGACACTAGGGGCCGGTCGAGATAACAAAATCGTAGATGAGGAAGCTGATGCTCAAGTCAAGAACAATAGGCTACACAAAAGGGTCAATGACTCTGACAATGAGCACCGAGAAATACATGAGAGGAATGTGAGGTTGATCAAGGAATGGAAGGAAATATCAATTACTTCCAACAGGAAATTGGAATACATGGAGCGAGGGATAGTGGAGCTGGATGTAAAAATCATAAAGAGGGTTAAAAACCACCAGAATGGTGAAGCATTTGAAGGAGGATATTTGGCTAGAGCCTACTTGCTGATGGGATTACGAAAGCTGGCAGACCTTTATGATGGAGTCTGGACAATCTAATCTGGGGAAGGTCCTTTTGGGACCAAATAGGCTGGATTTTTCTATTTTTCCTAAATGTAATAAGGCCAAGTGCCAGTAGTGACTTAGTTTATTATTATCTTAGTGTCATTTTGGGATTCAACTATTTTATATTATGAAATAAAGCATTTATTGTCTATAAAATTTGTCCAAATTTATTTGTCGCTAGGCCTATCTCGGGCACAACCAGGTTCCAAAAATTGGATATGAATTTACATTTCCACAATATGTGTTTAAAAACTACAAACATTTCAGGATCCTCACTGACTTGTTACCTTTTTTCTTATCTTTATTTTTTTGATTATTTCCATCCCCATAGGTTGGTTCACTCATCGGGGCCCTCTACCTCCTCCTCCAAGCAACACAAGAAGAAGAGGAAAACCAAATATGGATGACTTAAGTGGAATCCGAAAGAAAAATGTTGAGAACGAAAGACTTCCGATGGTTGTAGTATTCGACCCCGAATGACCTGCTTTTGAGAGTGGAACAAAAAGTAGTAGAACTGCAACGAGAATTACAACTTGGAGAAAATGCCACTTACCCTCAATTTCCCCAATGTCCAGCAACAAAACGCAAAGAATCTAACACCTCCTTAAAACGTATAAAACAAACATCCACAAAATCCTACCGCACCGAATCAATACGCAATTCCACCCCAAAATATCAATCCATTGAGCATACCAACTCCACTGCAACAATATCATCAACCAATTCAGTACCTACCGACCACCACTTACCACACTCCAAAAAATACAGCACTACTCATTCTCGATCCACCAAACTCCACCAATGACCATCACTATTCCCAAGTTCCTGGAACCCATCAAAGCAGCCCTATATATGTTGAAACTATACCCCATTCTACCCAACCAATCTCAAGTACAACGGAGCCCCCCCTAAAAGGAACCTGCTCGTTAAAAACATGGCTGAAGAACTCAAGAAGTTAACAAGCTGAGTTCAAGGCGTTGAAGGCAATAGAGGAATAGAGGGTTTAAACTATGAATATTTGGGCATACATCCAGAAGTTGAACTAATATAGGGGTACAAACCTCTGAAGTTTGAAATGTTCGATGGTATAGCTGATCCCTGGGTTCATCTAAGGACCTATTGTGACAAGCTTGTCGGGGTCGGGAAAGATGAAAAGATCCGAATAAAGCTCTTTATGAGGAGCCTTACTGGGGACGCTTTGTCTTGGTATATCAGCCTGAATACCAAGAAATGGGGTAATTGGGTAAGCATTGTATCTGAATTCATGGACCGGTTCAGGTTCAACATAGAGAATGCACTGGATGTATTTTTCATTCAAAATCTCAAGAAGAAAACAACTGAAACTTTCCACGAGTATGTTACTCGTTGGAGGTCGGAAGAAACAAAGGTCATGCCTACTATAGACGAAGAACAGATAAATAAAGTCTTTGTTAGGGCACATGATCCATAATATTACAAGACATAGATGGTTATCAAAAATCTCCAATTCTCTAATATCATAAAGCTCCGTTAAAGGATCGAGGTAGGAATCAAGAGTGGGATGGCGACGAAATTTGAGGCACTGCAAGCAACAAATAAGGCACTACAATCAGGTGGCATATCCAAGAAGAGAGACGTTGTGGCAGTAATTGTGGCTTATAGGCCAAAATCTCCACCGGTATATCAAACACTCCACCACAATATCAGACACCTCTGCCCATATACAAAGCATCATGGCCTGCATATCAACCTTTATCTCGTAGATATTCCAAACTAGCCTCTGTCCATCACACTTACAACTCCCAACCATCCCACTTCCAAACACCACCAGCTCGCCAAAATTATCCAAGACCAAGACCCAACTTTGATTGCAAGCACCCAGACAATACACCGCCATTTCTAAGCCCATCAACCAACTGTATGAAAGATCGAAAGTCGCAGTGCTATGTCACTCATGTTACTGTTGTGGTAGTAGAAAATACTTCCCAATGGGTCAACCCTAATAGAAATTGTGCATACAATTCTAGTAGGAAAGGGCACACCACTGCTGAGTGCTAAATATTGAAGGATAAGATCCAAAATCTAATTGACAAGAAGCTCATACAAATAAAGGAAGCCAGAACTTATGTTTGAAACAGTCCCGTACCCGATCATAGAGGTGATGGTGTGCATGTGATAGAGACAAATTAAAAATGGGACAATGAGGGGTCAATTGGGCTTATTGAAGAGGGCGTTGACTTTAAAGTTGCATTCATGCATAGTCCTTTTGTGATTCATACTCAGGCATCAATTTATGTTGAGGTAACCACATTCGTACCATTCGAGGTAGAAGTGGCTCTGCCCGTAGCCACCTCCGCTCCATTTGAAATAGAAGTAGTCACACTTTTTATTGTGACAATGTCAACCACACCCTCATTAAGCTAAAAGGCTTTTCGAGGCTCGGCGAAAAGGTATGGTCAAGGTAGATGAATCTAATGCTGCACAAAGAATGAATAGAATGGGAAAAGTCTATACACTGGAACATTTGGGAGGAGCAAGTAAGTATGCCACTACTACACCGCCTATTATTGAGACCGAGCCAGATGACCCGTAGAGGAAAGAACTAGCAAAAGAGTATACTGTCATTGTCCATCTGAGCAAAGTCCCTTCTCAGATATCTATCATGTCACTATTGTAGAATTCAGAGGCAGACAAGAATGCCTTAATGAAAGTGCCAAGTGAGGCTTATTTGCCCAAAAACATCATGGGTAGATAAATGGCTAACATCGTTGGGCAAGCGCCGAAAAGTCATAAAATTATCTTCCACGAAGATGAGCTACTGCCCAAGGGTTTGAATCACAATCGAGCGTTGCATATCATCGTTCAATTTGAAGATAAGTTCATTGTCTGGGTCCTGGTTGATATAGCTTCGAGCCTAAATATTTGTCCATAGGATACTATGAAGAGGTTGGAAAGAGGTTTTCAAGAAATACGGGTAGAAAGCATGAATATAAAGGCTTTCGATGGGTCCTAGAGGGCCATGATTGGGGAAATCAATCTTTGCTTGGAGATGGGGCCAACTTAGTTCGACTTTTTGAATTCCAAGTGCTTGACATACCAGCCTCATAAAATCTTCTGTTGGGCCGACCATGGATCCATGTTGTTGCTGCCGTGCCTTTCACACTATATCAAGTCGTGAAATTCTAGTGGAACCGTCATGAGGTGATCATTCATTGGGGTGGAAGTAATCCAATCGACACTAATCAAACCGTTTCGCTCATTGAAAAAAGAAGGAGGCTAGGAGGGGAAACCTGTCATGACACTGAATGGGTTAGTACAATTGAGAAGGATAAGTGGTGGAGTAACAAAAAATAGAAAGAATACTACCATGTTCCGAATATGAACCCGTCAAAGGGTTTGGAAAGAGAATCCAAGGTATCATCAACCCGATACAGCTGAAAAGTAATGGTATCACGTTTGCGATCGGATATCAGTACACATGGCAAGAGTATATGAATTGGTCACCTCTATGGCATGGACCATATTACCCTCTTGAGCAGCCAGTGTCACATTTGGAACAATCTTTCCACCAGGCCAACACAATATGGGGAACTACAGAACAAGAAGAACTAGAAGGAGTGAAGGATTTCTTCTCAAAAAATGAGAACATGCACTGTAGTGCCAAAATTGAGGAGGAGGAGGAAGAAGGCTTCACTATCCAGATTGTGAAGAATGGAGTTGTCCTAAGAAATTGGACCGCGACACCATCCTAAGCTCGCCAAGCACCTGGGTAGCTTGGCATACTTTACTTCTATTGCCATTCTAGGCACTTTTAAGATTCTCAGTAATTTTTTTTAAGATTTACGTGTTTCAAAATAAATGCTCGATTCATCGAGCCAAGCTTTGTCTAAAAATATTTTAGTGGTTTTATTCAAAAGCATTCGTCCTTTATCATTATTCATTACTATTTTTTATATTTTCCTTTCTACAATGTTATTATTACTTTTGCTTATGAACTAGTGACTGTGACATATAATGAGGCAATGAAACATGAGAATAGTGACTCGGAGGATGAAGATGAGATACCTGAGGAAATTGTAAGGAAGGTTGAAAACTTTGAGAATTAGCCTAAGTCCAATTTGTACGAAACAATATCAGAAAATCGGAGACGCGGCAACTATCAAAGAGAGATGCATCAACATTCACTTGTCTCCAATAGAGAAAGAGGAGTACATTCGTTTCCTAAAAGAGTATGAGAACATTTTCACCTGGTCATATGATGACCTAACCAGTTTGAGCACTTCAATAGTGGCTGAGAAGTTACCTACTAATTCCATGTGTCCGCCAGTAAAACATAAACTCTGGAAGATCAAACCAGACATGAGCCTAAACATCAATAAGGAAGTTACCAAGTATATCAGAGCCAAGTTGTTAGGGTAGTCGAATATCCAACATTGTTAGATAACATTGTACCTGTTTCGAAGAAAGATGTGAAGGTCATGGTATGTGTTGCCTACCCGGAATCAAATAGAGCAAGTCCCAACGATGACTTTCCACTTTTCAAACATACACATTTTGATCGATAACTGCACCAAGCATGAACTCTAATCTTTTGTTGATTACTTCGAGAGTTATCACCATATTTGGATAGATAAGAAAGACCCAGAGAAGAGAGCTTTAATCACACCAACAGTGGTGAATTATTGTAAGATGATGCCATTCGGTTTGAAGAATGCTGGGGGCACCTACATGAGATCCATGACGACCATCTTTCATGATATGATACATAAAGAATTAGAGGTGTATGTGTACGACGTCATTACAAAATGAAATAGGGTCACATATCACATAGAAGACTTGAGAAAGTTTTTTGACATGCTAAGGAGGTACAATATGAAACTAAATCCCGCAAAATGAGCATTCGGGGTTTCACGTAGGACATTTAAAAGGTTTCATCATCAATCGTCAGGGGATTGAGGTGGATCTATCTAAAGTCAAAGCCATTTAAGAGTTACCACCTCCCAAGATCAAAAAGGATATGATGAACTTCCTAGGGCATCTCTACTACATCAGTTGGTTCATAGCACAATCCATAGTCTATGTGAACTTATATTCAAGATGCTGACAAAATGTGCCAGGAGAAGTTGGACTAGAGATTGTCAAAAATCTTTTGACAAGATCAAGGAGTACTTGTCCACACCACCAGTTCTAGCACCGCCCAAACCACGACGACCTTTGCTACTCTATCTACCTGTATTTGATAGAGCTTTCATATTTGTTTTGGGATAACATGGTGAGACAGTAAGGAAGGAGAAAGCCATACATTAGCTGAGTAAGAAATTCACGCCTTATGAAGTACATTATTCTCTGCTTGAATGCACTTGCTGCGCTTTGACCAAGACAACACATAAATTGAGGCATCATTTCTGTGCCTATTCCACCTACCTCATATCCAATATGAACCCTCTAATGTACATATTTCAGAAATCCATGCCTACTTGGAAGTTGGTTAAGCCGAAAATACTACTATGTTTGTTCGATATTATCTGTGTAACTCAAAAGGCGATCAAGGGACAAGGATTGGCAGATCACCTTGTTGAAAACCCGATGGGAGGAGAACACAAACCCTTTTAAATGTATTTTCCTAATTAAGAAGTACTATTCGTAGGAGAAGACATTACTAAAGCATATGACGGCTGGAGGATGTTCTTCGACGGAGCCACAAATTTCAAAGGAGTAGCTATTAGAGCAGTTCTGGTATCAAAAATGGGCCAGCATTATCCGGTATCTGCTAAAATCATATTTCCCAGCAGCAAAAACATGGCAGAATATGAAGTCTACATAGTATGGCTCAACATGGCAGTCCACATGAACATTCAGGAGTTGTTGATGATTGGCGATTCAGATTTCCTTGTGCACTAGGTTGAAGGAGAGTGGGCCACCGATAATTCAAAGGTGTTTCTATATCAACACCATGTGTAGTAATTGAGAAAGATGTTCACAAAGATAGAATTAAGACATGTGCCGAGAATTCAGAAGGCATTTGCTGATGCATTAGCCACTTTGTCATCAATGATACAACATCCAGATAAGAACTATATTGATCCCATTCTCGTGAGGACCCCTAGTCAGCCAACATATTGTGCTCTTGTAGAGGAAGAAGCAAATGGAAAGCCTTGCTTCAACTGACATCAAAGAATACTTATAAAAATTAGAATACTCGGAGCATGCAAATCTCACTCAGAAACACACGCTCCGAAGATTGTCAAATCATTTCTTCCACAACGGAGTGAACTTGTACCAATGAACTCTTGGATTGGGTTTACTGAGATGTGTCGATGCAAAAGAGGCTTCTAAATTACTTGATGAGATACATGATGGGACCTCTGGTCAGCACATGAACGGTTTCATCTTGGCTAAAAAGATATTCAGGTCTGGTTACTTTTGGATAACCATGGAGACGGATTGCATTCGGCATGTGCAGAAATGTTTTCACTATCAAGTGAATGCCAATATTGTAAAAATGTAGCCGAATGAACTCAATACAACAAGCTCACCTTGGCCATTTGCCACTTGGGTAATGGCTGTTATTTTTCTAATTCAGCCTTCCGCTTCAAATCGACACATGTTTATTTCATTAGCCATTAATTACTTCACAAAATGGGTAGAAGTTGCATCTAAAAATGTTGTAACCATGAATGTTTTTACATATTTTGTCAAGGACCGCGTTTTCTACTGATTCCGAGTTCCTGAGTCCACTATTGTTGACAACGCCGCTAATCTCAATAGTGATGCGATGAAAGCTATGGGTGAAACCTTCAAAATCAAACACAGGAAGTCCACAGCCTACAGACCTTACGTGAATAGAGCCATAGAGGCCGCCAACAAAAGCATTAAGAAGATACTAAACAATGTGGTAGAGAACCACAAACAATGGCATGAGAAGTTACCCATTGCTCTGTTATGATACCGCTCTACAATTCGCACATCAACCGAGACAACTCCATGCATGTTGTTTATGGTACCGAGGCAATCATCCCAGCCGAGGTGGAGATTCCTTCTATAAGAATCATACGGGAAGTTGAACTTAGCGATGCATAGTGGATATTGGGTCGCTATGAACAATTGGCCCTTATAGATGGAAAGAGGATGAACGTAGTGTTTCACGATCAACTTGATCAGAGCAAAGTATTAAGATCTTTCATAAAAGGGTAAAACCAAGGCAGTTTGCACCAGGTTAGTTGGGGCTGAATAAGATCTTCCAACATCAAGATGAATCCTAAGGGAAATTATCTCCCAACTAGCAAGGTCCATACATGGTTGACAGAGTACTAACCGGAGGTGCACTCATCTTTGTATAAATAGATAGAGAATTCTAGCCAAAACCGATCAATTCAAATGCAGTATAGAGATACTATGCTTAGATACCTTACATTTCCTCAGTTGATGTAATTGAACTACGCTTGACTTGATTTCTGTTTAAGAGGGGATACGTAGGCAGCCTTATGTGTTCGGTCATATTATAATAAAATTTTTATTTCCCCCCATGATCAAAAACTTGGGCATAATTTTGAGGAGGGCCATCAAATCTGGAGCAAGTCCAGCCAATGCCATCACATGTGGGAAAGTCATACACAGGTCCAGCCAATGCCATCAAAATTCCGGAGTTTAGCAAGGTCAGTCATATACTGACAGTTAAAAGATTATCTACCAAACTTGGGTAGAATTTTGAGGAGGACCTTTAGAACTCCAATATGAGAGAGTTCTAATGCCTTCGAAATGTGTCATAGTTACTAGTTCATCAAAATTACTTGATATATTTCAAAAACAACGCTATTTTTATCAATAATTGCATATTTTTGAAATTCTATTTCCATAACATTAAGGTGTCACCAAGGGAATTCAAAAGAATTTCAGAACAGAGTAAAGCCAGCCGATAGAAGCACGAACTAACCTCCCCCTCACACAGCTTACATTTTCTTTTTGAACGCAGGCAGATATGATGATAACATCCAAAGATATAGGCTCGTAGCACGATCACTATCAATCAAGCCATCATGCATCGAATATACATCTCCAGCTAAGCCACATTCTACCTTTACTTACTACTTTCTCTCAGCATGAGTCTAATCCTCTACTCTATACATGCATGGGTCTAATCCTTGACTCCTTACTTGCACGAGGCTAATCCTTGACTCCATAATTGCATGAGGCTAATCCTTCCCTCCCTATTTGCATGAGACTAATCCTTTCCTCCCTATTTGCATAAGTCTAAACCTTGACCCCATACATGCATGTGGCTTATCTATGCCTCCACTTTAGCACGAGGCTAATCATTGCTTACATAAGTGCATGAGTATAATCCTTGACTCCCTACATGCAGGAGGCTAATTCTTCCCTCCCTAGTTGCATGAGTCTAATCCTTGACTCGTTATGTGCATGAGACTGATCCTTGCCTCCATACTTGCATGAGTCTAATCCTTGACTCCCTATTTGCAGGAGTCTAATCCCTGACTCCACATTTGCATGAGGCTAATCCCTATCTCCTTACTTGCATGAGTCTAATCCTTGACTCCATACTTGCATGAGGCTAATCCCTACCTCCATAACCTGCATGAGTCTAATCCCTGACTCCATATTTGCAAGAGGCTAATCCTTTCCTCCGTACTTGCATAAGGCAAATCCCTGCCTTCTCACATTTGCATGAGGCTAATCCCTGCCTCCCTATTTGCATGACTTTAATCCCTGACTCTACACCAACATGAGTCTAATCCTTAACTCCCACCTGCATGGGCCTAATCCTTGCCTCTATTCTTACATGAGGCTAATCCTCGCCTCCACATTTACACGGGACTAAGTGTCGTCCCTTTATCCAAGAC
Source organism: Nicotiana benthamiana (assembly GCA_034376525.1). Classification (NCBI taxonomy): domain Eukaryota; kingdom Viridiplantae; phylum Streptophyta; class Magnoliopsida; order Solanales; family Solanaceae; genus Nicotiana; species Nicotiana benthamiana. The sequence continues at coordinate 123,148,402 of CM067338.1, read as the reverse complement.
ATTTATCTATTTTACTATCTATTAACTTCCAATCGGGCTATGCCCTACCCTCCATTTAACAAGACTAAGCCTTGTCTTGTTAACATCATACTATTTGCATACCATGGGCTGAAATATTGCCAATCTATCCGAAGGCGTTATAGTCTAAAGGCATCATCCTCATAGCCGGAAAACACCATGTCATGGCTTGAACATCTCTCAAATTTGCACATTATTATTCAAAGGCATTATGGTTTGGAGGCACCATCATCTTGGCCCGAACATCATTTCATAGCCTATGAATTCTCACGAAATGATTTATGGCTCATGACATCATGGTCCGAGGATATCATTATTAACCGTTCAAAGACAACTTTCATGGCCCAAAGGGAATCTACATCATATTTAAATTTTTTCAAATAAGCTTCTAGCATATTTTATCTGCAGGTAACCAATAAGAAACCGAAATCCTAGAAAGGGTAATCTCGTTGTAGTTCACTCAACATTCATGATCTTTAATTACTTACTATAACCGTTTGCGGATGGCATGTCCGTTCTTGCAGTAATTTCATTGGCATACTCCGATAATGATTCTAGATTTACACATGGCCTGATTCTGGTAAAACAAGGGATATGTGGGCAACTCGAAGACCAGAGCTTGATGTTTGCCTTTAGAAGCATCCCCTCCAGTCAAAGTTGGCCATCATTTCTTTACCCGAAAAACTTTTTCATCCTTCCAAAGTAAAGATGGGCAGCTACTGGTACCTAATTTTTTGAATATAAATATATACTTTTAAAATATCACATGGATGAATATATAAGCATGCACAAGGGTTTTGCAATTTTTCCAATTTCTAGAAATTAAATTTGTTTGTTTCCTTCCCTTTTATTTATAAAGTCCCAATAATTATTTTCCAAATTGTTGATATGATGAATTAGTCCTTTAGCTTCTATGTTTATGCCAAAATATAGTTAGCAGGTTTTTGATGAATTTTTATAATTGCATTTGGTATGTTTTAAGCTAAATTGTATTTAATTACATTATTAGCCCATTTAACTCTTAATTACATTTTATATGCGTAAAATTGGTCCCTATATTTTAAAATTATTAATATATATATAAAATCATTTTAGTAGAAAAAATAATTTCTAATTTTTTTATTATTTACTATAAATTAACTAGGGTAAACTTTGCTATTTATGTTGTAGCGAGATTGGCATTCAAATTATAGCCTAAATTGGACCCAACCCCAACCTTATTTCAAACCCTATTACCCGACTCAGACCCTTGATACATTTAGCCGATGCGAAATCCATTAAATATTGGCTGTTGAATCCTAGATCAATGACCTGTATTATTTCTTTCCTTTTTTAATTTCTAAGACCCTAACCCTAGACTTATTTCCAAAAGCCCGCCGCCCTCAAATTCTCTCATTTCCTCTCTTCTATAAACCTAATCCTAACCCATTTCATTCGCCTCCCTTCTCTTGTCTTCTTTGGTGACCACCGTTCAACCCCAAGACTCTAATGGCTCCTCCATTCCCTTGCTCATCTTCTCGGAGGCCTTCAAGGGTCATGGGACATGCCGACTTGTATCTAGGACATGTTGTTTTGGCTGTTCATGGCTACTCCGATGTTATTTCGAGCAAATTCACATTGTATTTGTTATGATCTTAAAAGTTCTAAACATGTTCTTCCATCTCTATTTGGGTTTCTTTTGAAATCCTAATTTTTATTTGCACATCTTAGATATGTGCTATTTCTAAACAATTCCAGTCTTTTTCTTTTATGTTTTACATTGTTCTCGAAACTCTTTTGCAAAAAACCTTCAATTTCAAGTTATTTTTACTTTCTTTTAAAGATAGGGTTTTCCGGAACTTCTTCTACACTTCGTTAAACCGATTCTTCATGTTTAAAACTTATATGTCTCGCATATTTTTACCGATTGTACGATTTTACTCATTTTTCAAGTCTTCTATGTTGAAAACCCAAATTTATTAGTCCCAACCTGAGGTTTGTGAGTGTCGTTTTGATAATTTTTAGTTATTCTGTATGTTTCTATGTTCATGTGATTTTTGTCCTATGTTTACTTTTTCGGGTTCCTAATTATGGTGATCCTTGCCTATTGTGTGATTATTCCCTACTTTGTTAACCAGTGTTTCTTATTATTCACTTCTCCCTACATGTATCATGCTTAGGCTACTAATTCAGACTATGCTCTACATGGATCCCTAATTTTAGATGTGATTTTTGTTCTACTCGACCTCTTACTGTTCTGATTTTTGCTTATCATGTGCTTGTCCTTAGAAAAATCAATGTAATCTCCAATTCTTGGATCGTTGAATCAATGCTCTCCTATTCTGGCATAATTGAATCATTGCAATTGATATTTCACTGACTCCACATGTTATTTCTGCTGATTGTTTACCTTAAAGAACATTTTCTGACCTTATTCTACGGTCGATTATGCTATTAATTGTTGTCTCAAGTCTTTCCTTGATTGAAGTATGAAGAACCCGGCCTCTATTACATATTGTGTACTTGTATTGTGCAGAAAATATTTCTTTAGTTGGCATGTTCAGCCTTATACGATTTCCTTCCTTATTTGTTATATGTCTATTTCTGATTCAGATTAACTACTCAATTAAAGGGAGTACTTACCTTGATTTCATGACAAATTGATTCTAGGTTCCTTAATTACTAATGGAATTTGATTTTTTACCTTATTTACTACCTGGTTTCAAACTATAAATACCCTAGTCTTTCATTAGAACAACACACAAACTCTTGGTTCAGAAAACTATCTCTCACACTTAAACTTTACGCTCTCTCTTTTGTTCTACTTGCTACTTCTTTTAGTTAGCCGGCTTTAAGCCTAAGCTACCCACCGTGTTCTCTTGTTCTTTCATTCATCTTACCGTCCTTTTTATTGGGATGTTCTAGTTTCAATTCAAAATTCCAACAACAATATGATTCTCTTATTATTTTAGTTCATCCTATTTCTAGTTTGCTTATTTTGATGGTTTTGTTGTGAAACTTGTAGCTGATGTTTACATTATTATGTCCTCCCCTTCCTCTAGATCAGTATATTACCCCTCCGTTTGTTTCGGAGCATGTGCGCCATAAATCCCCAAATTCGCTATCACCCTTGTAAGTCATTTTGTTTTTTGTGTCTAGTTTTGTTACTACGCCTGGTCAACTATTTCGGAGCATGTCTATACCAATTCCTAGACCGTTGCTTTATTATGTGTTTGCAATCAAATGTTCGATATATCCTAAACCCCTTGACCCCTTTTTGTGATTACTGAATATACTCTGGTTCAGTGACTACTGGGTATGTATAAAATTGTCCTAATGTGTTGTGTTTGGACTGCTATTCATTTCTTCAATGTCTTTTCAAACAGTTTCTGTTGTTTTACTATATTACATTCAAACAGACTTCCCTTTTAATACAGTTTCTACTAAAACCTCAAAACTTGTGTCAATCGCTTTCACTCTACTCCTAAGTCAATAAGTGTTGAACCCCCCACTATGTGTACTGCCTTGGGATCCTCTTGGGAACCCTCTGAACTCTGGCATACATAGGCTGGTAATTCCACAATGCACTTGTTCAATTCTTGATTACCAAGTCTAGGTGTAAGCATTGCATGGGATACTTGAGATCATTATGGAACTTTGATGCATCTAGACTATGTCATTGTCTATAAAATTGAGGTAATTGAGGCCATTGGAGGCTTTGGGAATATGGGCCTAATCAAAGGTTCCCTGTAGAATAGCTTCTTATTTTTTTTATTTACTTATGCAATTCATTCATTGGTCTCTAATAACTTGTAAATAAATATTAGGGTATTTAGTGAAAGCGATGGGTAGATGCATGTTAGTGTGTGTAATACGGGTAGAAATAATGATCATAGGACCTAATGTTTAAATCTGATTGCTTTATCAAGTAGAAATCATTCTCAAATCAATTCATGTTTTAATATGATTACTTTACCAAGAAGAAATCATGTTTATAGGGCTTTACATGTTGTCATGCTTAGAAACCATGCCTATAGGTTTCAAATAATTCCGTAATAGAAATTATGTCTGCAAGTCTTAAAATTGGCTTAACTAATTGATAACATGCCTGAAGGACTCGATCCAAATTCTGTTATAACAAGCATTGTATACGTTTATATATTTTCAAGTCTTTATAATCAGTATTATATTTAGATATCATGCCGATAAGGGAACCATACTTGAAATGCTGCTTGTCAATCCAAACTAGTCTATCTAAATCAACTTAGTCCATGTTTAGTCATTTCTGGAAGTATTTCATAATGCATGGAAAAAGTTCTTTAAAACTGTCTCAACCTATCATTAGATATCATGCATATTACTATTACATATATCTGTTTCAAAACCTGCTTTGTTTCACCATACAAATGTGCTAAGCGATGCTCCACGTATAGCCACGCCCGTAGGGCGTTTCAAACCTTTATATCTGAAATTATTTTTGTTCCATAATGTTTTCTGATACTAACAGGTTTTCAAAAATACATAGGCAACTGCTAGGGTTATACTATCTAATAAAAACCGTTAATTGTGATTGAGTCGTGCCGTTTATGTGTTTGTTTGAGGATGAAACTTTGAGCCTCTAATTGCTCCCTTTTATGTTCTAAAAGTCCTAAGTATTTTGATTTACGCCTTATAATTTTTATCATTTAAAACCGTAGGGGTCTATCTAGAACCACCTATAGGTAGAGGTCCTATCTCTCTCCAAGACCATTCTGAAGGGACGGGTAGCAGCACGGAATAAAGATTGCTGACCAGACACTCGCTTTGCATGACCAATTAGAGCATGGGAAGGGTCGATTTGGAATATGATGACTATGCGCTAATATCACGTGTAGCCCCTAATCGAGGAGTATTTACCGGACATTTTATGCGGTGATCCTATAGGCTAGCCAAACTAGGACCCCACTTTTACCAATAATTCCTTTTCTATTTAAAACCTTCGCATAGAACTTTTGTTAAAAATCATTATTCTATTACTTGAGTTGCCCAACGTGCTTACTTGCAATCTATTTGATTCAACTATTTGTTTGCAAAGGATTGATTTGTGAATATAGTTTGGCTAGGACCCACAACTATGGACCAAGAGGGGTGCCTAACACCTTCCCCTTGAGGTTACTTCAAGCCGCTACCCTAAACTCTTGTAATGCAACCAATCAAAGACTTCAATCACACTATGTGCCCTCACGCACCATAATCCCTTAGGTGGCAACTCTTTAAATACCCAATTCCCAGAAGAGAAATGAGTTATCAAACCCCATGAATGTTGAAACCGTAACCTCTCTACCTGAGAAGGGAAAAAAGGAGGCACGACAGTTGTTCCCTCATCTCTTGAGATGGATTAGTTTAATAACCTTAGGCAATAGTGAGGGTATTAAATTCCTTACAGAAACAAAGTATTCTGTTGGGCTCAAAACTTTTATTTATATAGTATGGTATCAGCAAAAGGGGGCACGACACAGTATTCTTCTTCATCAATCCATATCTTATTGTATCCAGCAAAACAATCGATGAAGGACTGCAAGTCATGCTTGGCGTAGTTAGCGATCAAGATGTGTATATTTGGAAAGGGGGAGTCATCCATGGGAGTGGCCCGGTTGATATCCCGGTAATTGACATAGACTATAACCTTCCCGTCCTTCTTTAGCACTGGCACGATGTTGGCTAACCATGTTGCATACTCCACCACTCTGAGGACTCTGGCTTTGACTTTCTTGGTAACCTCTTCTTTAATTTTCAAACTCACATCAGGTTTGAATTTTCTGAGTTTTTGTTTTACTGGCTGGCCTTTCAAATCTATTTGCAACTTGTGAGAGACTATGGATGTGCTGAGACTGGACATATCATCATACAACATTGAAAAGATGTCCTCATACTCTTTTACGAATTCTGTGTACTCTTTCTTTTTTGATGGCGACAAATGCACACTAATACGCGTTTCTTAGAAATTTTCTATATCTCCTAAATCAAGAACCTCAGTCTCATCCAAGTTAGACTTGGGTCTCTTCTCAAAGTTCTCGACCTATCTGACAACTTCTTCTGGTATATCATCCTTTTCTGAATCAATGTCTGTTTGTTGCATTGCCTCGTTGGTTCATCATCAAGATATGAAATAGTAATTGTTTGTAAAATAAAGTAAATGATAGAGAAAAGTAATAAGTGCGAGATATATAATAAACTTGGAAAATGATTTGATTAAATTCATTAACGTTCGAAACATTGAAGCTCTTATCAATATTAAAGACAATGCAAAACTAGTAAAAGGTAAAAATTTGATGCACGATGTTTTAGCCTTGCTACCCCGAGGCTTTTCGGGAATTTGTTGTCCTGGACGGCCAATTCGTGAGGCGTTCCCCTCGATTCATAGCTTGAATAAAAGGGCCTTCTTCTCTTTCCTTCTCAAAGATAACACAACAGTCCATATCATCTTATAGAAACAGGTTCTTCATCACTGCTACTATTTCATCCTCCTTTGATCCGTATATAACATTAGCTGGCTGAAGGGTCTGCTCCAGTCGAGGTATAGGATGATCCAAGGGATAATATGGACTGTGCCATGGTGGCGGTCAATGGTTGAACTCCTCCCAGGCATATTCATACCCTAAGGCAAAAGTGGTACCACGCTTCTTCAGTTTGATTGGTTTGGTGATACCCTGGGGATTCTTGCCAAGTCATTTTTCGGGCTCATACCCATTCCAATTCAGGATGCTCTCAAACTTGTTATCCCACTTGTTGTCTTTTTCCATGGCATTGACTCGCTCGATTTGATGGTATGTTTCTCCGCCGATTCTCCTTCTACCTCCAATCATATGGATCATTTTCCGACTATGTATAGCGTTTCTATCGTCACCATGCATGATTACTTCCTGATGATTCCATTCAAATTTTACGGCAGGTGTAAGGTTGATGCCACAGTCCCATCGGCGTGGATCCAGGGTCTTCCCAGCAATAGATTGTATGATGCTGGGATGTCTATCACTTGAAATTCAACATTAAACCAGGTAGGTCCCATCTGCAAGCACATGCCGATTTCTTCGATGGTGGATCTTTGGGACCCATCGAAGGATTTAGCACTGATAGCCTCGTCATTGTGCTCATGCAATCCTTTCTCCAATGTCTCGAGGGTTATTATTGAAAAAATTTAAGGCTAGATCCCCCGTCAACCAGGATCCTGGTGATCAAATAATCTTCGCATTGCTCAGTGGTGTGCAATACCTTGTTCTGACTTAGCCCTTCTGGTGGTAACTCATCCTCGTGGAAGGTGATCCTGTGAATTTCCAGCACTTGTCCTACTATATCTGCCATTTCACCTCCTGTTATGTTGCTGGGAACATAAGCTTCACTCAATATTTTCATCAAGGCTTTTTTTATGTGCCTCATAACTTTGCAAAAGAGCCAGGATGGAAATATGTGCTGGTGTTTTGTTCAGTTGCTCAACGATCGAGTATTCTTTTGCTTGTATTTTTCTCTAAAGGTCATCGGGTCCAATTTCAACAGGCCGCCCGGAGGCTTGCTTTCTGGACTCAGCTAAATGTTCCAGAGTGTATATCGTGTCGTTTCTGGTCATTCCATGTGCGGTGATCTCTTATCCAGTATGTGTATTCCATTTTCTCCTAACTTTTGCTGTGTAATCCCAAGGCATAACGTTTGACTTGAAGGGGGTCATGTCTGTCACGGAAACCAAAATTGGCACCCTTGGAGGTACACAACAACTTCAGATGGTGCAGGTGCCTTTGGAACTCCGAACTCGACCTCAATTTGTCGTGGCACCTTTAGAGGAGGCGCTTCGAACTGAGTGGTACAGACACATTCACATCATCGCCCTCAGAAGGCCGGATCTGAACAACAATGGGGTTGAAGTGACCGCTGGCTTCTTAGGCTCATATTCTTTAGCAATCAATCCAATTGACCATTTGGGGTGGGTCCCAATCATTCTCAATATCGATCATATGAATGCCTCTACCCTTGTGGTCAGGTAGAGGGTTGTTGCGGACATTGGGAGCGGGCTGCTTTGCTATAATGACCTTGATATCAATCAGAGTTTGAATCTTGTCTTTCAATGACCGACACTTATCGATTGTATGGCCTTTCATTCCAAAATGGCATGCACATGTTTTGTTGGGGGTGATCCATTGGGAGGGATTTTCTTGAGTTATGGCTGGGATATCTGTAACGTAACAGGCTGCTTTAAGTCTTTCATATAGTTGGTTGATTGGTTTAGCGATGAAGGTATATTGTCTGAGAGCTCTTCGGTCGAAATTTGGTCTGGGTCGAGGAATGTTTTGGCGAGCAGGTGGTGATGGGTACTGAGAAGGTTGGTAGATATATGCTTTGTACACATGCACGGATTGGGAATATCTAGGTTAGGTGGGTTGATATGTAGGCGGTGGAGATGATTGGTAGGTGGGTTATGGTATTTTTTATGTCGGTGATGGTGCTTGATAATTTAGGGAAGTTTGATATGTATGTGGAGCTGAAGAGTATGTTTGGTATTTCATGGGGCATTTGGTTCTTTGCGCAGCCATCGCAGAATTCACGTGTTTTTTCTTTGATGTGCCACAAGAGTGTAAGGCCTTGTTGATGGCTTATAAAGCTTCGAGATTAGTGACCATACCATTTTTGATACATTCCTCAATTCTTTCTCCCAACTTGATGATGTCGGAGAATTTCTGAACTTTTATCAGCAATAGCCTCCTATAGTATTGCGGATCGTGAGCCTGAACAAAGAACATGTTCATCTGCTATTCCTCGAGGGCTGGCCGGATCTTTGCAACTTCTGACCTCTAGCGACTAGCATACTTTCAAAAGGGTTCTGTGGGTTTCTTTTTCAGATTCTTGATATAGAACACATCCGGTGCATTTTCTGTGTTGAACCTGAATCGATCCATAAATTCAGATGCCATACTTACCTAACTCATCCATTTATTTTAATCTTTGCTGATGTACCAAGATAAGGCGTCGCCTTTCAGACTCCTCATGAACAACTTCATGCGGATATTCTAATCTCTTCCAACCCCTACTAGCTTATCACAATACATCCTAAAATGGACCCTGGGATCACATGTACCGTCAAACATCTCAAACTTGGGAGGTTCGTACCCCTCCAGAAGTTCAACATCCGACTGAACACAAAGATCCTCGTAGTTCAGCCCCTCAACGCTTTTGCTACCTTCGATACCCTGGACCACGCTAATGAACCTCTTGAGTTATGCAGCCAAATTACGAATGAGGGTGTCTTTGTCATCTTATTAGGGTGCACTTGAAATTTTCTAGGTATAGTGGGTTACAATATCCGCAAAGATAGGAGTGTTATGGATATGGTCGTTTGTGGTGCTTTTGGTTCGGGAATGAGAAATGGAGTGTTGTTGCATGTGTTGCATTCTTGGGTGTGAGCAGATTTTACTGGTGGTTGTGATGTATTTTGTGGATGTATGGGGTTTTGGACGTTAACATCAGGAGCGGCAAGAGTGATTGACAAGCTTGCAGGTACCGAACGTGGTTCAATTCTTCTTGAAATTTCAGCAATGTTTACTCGAGATGAGCAGCAGCTCCCTTAGTAATTGGGGTACCCTCAGATGTTTCCTCAATTTCCCTTGCATCTCCCATTTTACTTTTGTTGTTGTTACAGGTAGGACTCGGATGAGCAGGAGAAGGTGGAGGGCCCTTGGATCTTGTTGAGTACGTTGATTGTACCATAATGCACGAACTATCCTTTGGGGAGGGGAATCAAAATAAAAGAAAAACAAAAAGGGTAAAAAGTTAGGGCAAATTCTAAGAAAGAAAATATTGCAATATTTAAACACATTGTGCAAGAATATAAGTCGTGTCCTAATTTGGGTGACTCGTTTAGCACGAGGTAGGCCTAGAAACAAATTAGATTTGGAGAACTTATAATGCTAAATTCCTCATTTTAGTGATTAAAAAAAGACGAGTCTTAAAACAACTGAATAAAAAAAATATCACTAATGGCCAGTGGACTTATTACATTATGAAAGCAATAAAGTAAAAGAACCTAACTAGTTGGTCCCAGAAGGACCTTATTTAGATTTAATGTTCTCGTTGATTAACGCCTCCAGCTCGCGCAGATTTTTCAGTAAAAATGCCATAGTCAGACGTCCTCCTTCGCCACTCTCGACATTTCGTCAGTCGGTTAATCTTTTTCTCACTTTCCCCTTCAACTTCAGCAGGTTGTATTCCAGTGGCCTTATTCCTCTTGAGTTTATTCCTGTCTCTTGAACCCTCAACTCCCCAATGGAGATTGTATTCTGCACCTTCAGCCCATTGCTTTCTCCGGGATTTCGCATGTATGTCGACATCAGGGCGAAGCTCATCCGGACAGGGTTGTTGTTGTGTATGATCAACTTTTTGTTTCTTTTCCTGGGAACGCTTGGTTGCTATTCGTTTTTGCCGGGGTGGCATATCTGCACAAGGTGGAATACCAACGTCAAGATTTTGGAAGAAGAATCAGAGATTTCATCAAGAAAAGTCAAAACTGCAATGCATTCTGCTGCCGCAAAACCACTATGCGGACCGCAGAGTCACCGTAGACTTGCATGGCTAAGTTGTTGGTCAATCAGTGATGGAAAATGCGATCGCATAACCACGATGCGGATTGCAGAATCATCGCACAATGAACATCTAAAACTTCAATATTTTTCAAATCTCAGTTTTAGTCTGTGATGGATATGCGGACCGCAAATCGATTCTATGATTGCCTTCTCAGCACATTTTCATTATTTTGCTCAGCGAATATTGGAGGCGATTATGCGGTCAGTATGCAGACCGCATAAACGTTTTGCGATCGCAGACCGACCCCAGAACTTCATCTTCTGTAGGTGACCTAAGGTTAGGTTTGCAACCACATTGCAGTCCGCATATCAAGTATGTGGACCGCCGAACTCGTCTTTCTTCAGCAGAAAAACCCTAATCTCCTACAGTGGCTACCCTATTCTTATTCAATTCCATTCCCCCCGTCATGCTTAGCCAAAATACTATCATTTTTAACAAAAATCACCCAGACAAGCTAACTTATGTCAAACCTTTGCACATGCTTCGAATGAAATATAATGTAAGAGATTTACATAGCAGGAGAAGTGCTGCAAAAATGTCGACTAAAGAGCTGTGTGTAAATTTGGGGATTTTCCTTGGTTGGGTTCGATTGGATTGCCTTGCCTCCTTTTCAAATTTCTTTTTGTTTTTCTTTGTTTTCTGTCGTTTTCTTCTTTTCTATCTCTTTTCTTTTTTTTATATGGAGTGTAAGTGAGACGTTCCTAGCAAATTTGCGGTGCTATCTGCGATGGCCAAAGCACTGCATAGCACACTATGCGATCGCATATGTGTCTACGATGTGGGATGTGAAGGATATATGAAGGCCTCAAATGCGATCCCATCTGTGGTCGCAGATTCAACATGCGGACCTCAGAATGATAATTTCTGCCGCATTTCCAACTGCTAATTTTGGCTCTTCTCTGATATCGTCCGTGGTGGATCAGCGGACCACAGATCAATTCTGCGACCGCATTTTTCAATTGGTGCTTTTCCTTCACTCATTCAAGCATTTTCGCCAAGTGTTGAGATCTTTCGAACTCCCTGCACTCAAACAGACTTTGTAAACATAAAAAAAATTTGAAAATGCAAAGAGAAAAAGGGTGTTACCACCCATGGGTTGCCTCCCATGAAGTGCTTGATTTAACGTCGCGGTACGACCGCACTGATGTTCCTTCAATTTCACTCAGTGGTCCGTCAAGGACTATCGTTGAGAGCTAGTTGCTCCACCAAATGATTTTCACCATCAATGCCCAAATAATGCTTGATGCATTGGCCATATACTTTCAATGTTTGGGACCCGTCTATTGATTCTAGTTCTACTGCTCCATTCGGTGAGACATTTACCACTTTGAAAGGACCGGAAAATTTTCATTTAAGCTTGCCCGGAAACAATTTGAGCCTCGAGTTAAAGAGAAAGACCAAATCACCCGCCTTGAACTCTCTCTTCAAGATCTTTTTGTCTGGACAAACTTCATCCGCTCTTTGTACACAGCCGCACTTTCATAAGCATGGAACCGGAATTCTTCCAGTTCATTGAGTTGTGTCTACCTCAAATTTGCAGCCTCAGCCAATTCGAGATTCAACTTCTTCAATACCCACATGGCCTTGTGTTCTAACTCCATATGTAGATGACATGTTTTGCCAAACATGAGACGATAAGGAGAAGTACCAATAGGAGTTTGTTAGGATGTATTGTATGCCCAAAAAGGATCATCTAGCTTCATTAACCAGTCTGTCCTATTTGCGTTCACAGTTTTTCCTAGAATATTTTTTATCTCCCGACTGGAGACTTCAACCAGACCACTCGGTTGCGGATGATAAGGTGTGGCCACCTTGTGCTTGACACCATCCTTTTCATGTAGCCCTGCAAAAGCTCTGTTGCAGAACTGTGATTCACCATCAATAAGAATGGATCTAGGGGTTCCAAACCAAGTGAATATGTTGGTCTTTAAAAATGCGGTGACACTCCCCGCCTCATTGTTTGGTAAGGCAACGACTTAAACCTATTTTGACACGTAGTCCACATTCACCGTGATATATTTCATCCCATAAGAACTCACAAAGGGACCCATGAAGTCGATCCCCCACACATCAAACATCTCTATCTCCATCACAATGTTCATCGGCATTTCATGCCTCTCGGAAATAGAGCCTTGTCGTTGACATTGATCACAAACTCTTACCATTTGATTGTCATCGTGGTAGATGGAAGGCCAATAATATCCACATTCAAGAACTTTTTCTGTCAGTTTCCTCCATGATGACCCCCAACCGGAGAGTTATGGCATGCCTTGAGAATTAGCATCATCTCTTCTTCGAGAACACATCTTCTGGTGATATTGTCAGCACAAACACGGAAAAAATATGGATCCTCCCAATAGTATTTCTGGCAATCTCTCACGAACTTTTTCTTTTGATGTGATTCCAAATCATCAGGGATAAGGTCACTTACCAAATAGTTAGCAATATCGGCATACCAAGGAGCAAAGGTTCTAGATAATGCCTATATTTGTTCATACAGAAAAGCATCATTGATCTGAAGATCACCTTGTGGTCTCCCTACTTCCTCGATCCTTGACAAATGATCCGCCAGTTGATTTTGCGTCCCCTTGGGATTCTTGACTTCAAAGTCAAATTAATGCAACAACAAAACCCAACATATCAACCGAGGCTTAGCATATTTCTTTGCCACAAGATAACGAGGAGGCGCATGAAACATATACACTATAACCTTGGACCCCAACAAATACGCCCGAAACTTCTCAAAAGAATATACAATAGCAAGAAGTTCTTGGTCAGTCACCGTGTAGTTTACCTATGCTACATTGAGAGTTTTGCTGGCATAGTACACTACATGGAGAATCTTGTCGTGGAGTTGACCTAACATTGCTCCAATAGCTACACCACTAGCATCACAGATGAGCTCGAATGGAATATACCAATTGGGAGTGACAATAATAGGTGCCGTGGTGAGCTTGAGTTTGAACTCCTCAAAAGCCTTTAGACATTTTTCACCAAATAAAAATATAGCATCTTTCTCAATGAGCTTGCACAAGGGGTTAGCGATCTACAAGAAGTCTTTGATGAAGCGCAGGTAAAACGCGTCGTGCCCTAGAAAACTTCTCACACCCTTCACGGTAGTTGGTGGAGGAAGCTTAGAGATGATATCAATTTTCTCTCGGTTGAATTCCATACACTTCTTTGAAATTTCGTGTCCAAGATCAATTCCTTCGTCGACCATGAAGTGACATTTCTCCAAATTTAGCACGAGATTTGTCTCTTCGCATCTTTTAAGCACTTTCTTGAGGTTTTGCAAGACAATGCTCAAATGAGTCCCCAACTACCGAGAAATCATGCATGAATACCTGAAGAAAATATTAAACCATGCCGGATAAAATAGAGATCATACATCATTGGAAAGTAGCCGGCGCATTACACAAGAATAATGGCATGCAGCAAAAAGCAAACGTGCCATACGGACAAGTGAATGTTGTCTTTTCTTGATCCTCCAACGCGTTGTTGATTTGACTATATCCGTAATACCCATCAAGAAAGCAATAAAATGACCTTCCCACTAGACGATCAAGCATTAGATTAATAAAAGCCAAAGGGAAATGTTCTTTGCATGTTGCACTATTTAGCTTTCGATAGTCCATGCACACCCGCCATCCGGTCACAGTCCGTGTTGGGATGAGATCATTTTTCCCATTTTCTATTACAGTCATGCCCCCCTTTTGGGCACGCACTAATCTAGGCTCACCCATGAACTGTCCGTAATGGGCTACACTACTCCAGAATCTAACCACTTTATGATCTCCTTTTTGACCACCTCCTACATTGACGGGTTCAACCGTCTTTGATGATCAATTCTTGGCTATGTGTCACTCTCTAATTGGATTTTGTGTTCACAAATACTCGCGGGTATCCCGCGAATGTCTACGATTGTCAATCTAATAACCTGCATGTGGTCTCTTAGGACCTCCAATAACCTGTCTACCTGCAAATCATTCAAAGAAGATGAAACGATTACGGGTAAGGTGTCATTAGAGCCTAAGAATTTATACCTTAAATGCTTTGGATGAGGCTTGAGCTCTAATTGCTGTGGCTCAATTATGGATGGTTTTGTGGGAGGTGTTGCTTAGTTTTCCATGTCAAGAGAGAGCTTGGCCGGAGCATATATGTAGGATCCAAGACCTTCTAATGTGTTCACCGACTCCATGTATCCCTCCATATCCTCACAATCAAAATTCACCAAGATCACGCCAATGACTCACCAAGCCATTGTTATTCCATTTTTATATTAACCGTATCTTCAATATCATCAACCACCTCAATCACGGAGATGTTCTCATATTCATGGGGCAACTTCATGCCCTTGCTAGATTGGAAGGTGACTTCTTCGTCATTCACCCGAAATTTGATATTATATCGTTCCGAATCCATAAGAGCTCTTCTGGTTGCTAAGAATGGTCTCCCCAAGATGATGGGTATATATCTTTATCCACGGCAAAATCTAGAATCACAAAGTCAGTGGGCAAATGGAATTCAGTGACTTTCACAATCATATCATCAACAATTCCGACCGGTCGCTTAATGGATTGATCGACCATTTGTAACCTCATGCTTGTTGGCCTTGGCATCCCTAATCCTACTTGCTTGTAGTTAGTTATTGGCATCAAGTAGATACTTGCCCCATTGTCACAAAGGACTCTCGTAATGTCTCGCTCTACGATAGTACACGGAATTGTAAATGCTCTCGGGTCCTCTTTCTTTTGGATAGGGCTCTTGGCAATGGTAGAGCTAACCTGGTGAGTCATGTTCCCCACCTATTTGTTTGTGGTCCTCTTCTTGGTGATAAACTCCTTTAAATATTTTTCAAACCCCGACATTTCATGGAAAGCCTCCAAGAATAGAATGTTCACCGACAATTGCTTAAGGATATTATAAAACTTTTCAAGCTTGCTATCATCAATCCTTCTTACAAGTCTTTGAGGATACGGTGGAGGAGGTCTAGGAGTAGGAGTTTGAGCTTTTGATGGCTCCTTCTCTTGTTCCTTTTCCTTTACCACTTCTTGGACTACTCTCTCAACTTCTATAACCCTTTGTTTCTCAGCTTCAACTTCTTGTTCGGATTCTTCCCCCACAACCTCTTGCTCAATGTCGCATTGTAGGACCTTCCCACTTCTAGTAGTTATCACCAGGACATGGCAGGTTGAGCTACTTCTGCCACTCTTCGGGATCAGAATGGTGTAACTAGGAAGTTGCCCTTTCTGCTTTGGATTTTGCTCCGGTGAAATGTCTCCCATTTGCCTCTCTAGTTTTTGGATAGATGCGGTATGAGAGCTAACCACCTTGGTTATGTTTCTCATGGAGGCATCTGACTTCTCTTGATTTTTCAAAACTCTCTCAAGCATGCTTTCTAACTTCTAATCACTTGACGACCCTTGATTTGCATACTGACCTTTCGGGGGAACGTATGGGTTGGAGCTATGGTTTGCAAAGTTGTTGTTTTTGTTCCAATTTCATTGCTGAGAATTACCTTGGTCGTTTCTCCATTGTTGGTTTCCTTACCATTGCGGGTTTTGCCTTCATTTATTTTGTTGCCCAGGACCATGGTATGGTTGCCTATGATACCCTCCATTCGGGTTGTTGATGTAGTTTTATTCCTCAACATTTTCCTCAAGGCTGGGAGGAACATCCTCCACTGCATTTACTTTATTTGTCTGATTATCTATAAACACCTTGGTAAGCACACTTACGTTTGTAGCCAGTCCGGCAATCACTTGATCCCCTTCCTGATTTTCCTTGATCAAATTGCTCAAAGAAGGAGTGCCATACGAAATTCCTCCAGAGGTATCTTCGGAATGCTATGCTTGGTTGTGCTTTGCCATTTTGTTTAAGATTTTCTTTACTCGAGCAAATGATTTGTCCATGAACGATCCATCAGCTGCATTCTTGGCTATGGCTTGGTTCATAGTGTCCAAACCCATATTAAATTTTTCCAACAACATGGAATCTGGAAAACAAACCTCAACAAGTATAGTTTGAAGCGGTTCCATGCCTCATGCAACTGCTCCCGCTGCATTTGCTTAAAGAAAAATATCATGTCCCGCAATTGAGACTTTTTGCTTTGTTGAAACCACTTGGACAAAAATGCTCGAACAAGATTGGGCCATGTATGAATGGAGTTGGGAGGTACATTTTGGAGCCACTTCCTTCCATCCTCGGCCGGAGAGTACTTAAAGCATCTCAACATTACGGCATCATCAGATATATTGTTTTGCTTATGCATTGCGCATATACCCACAAAGTTCTTAAGGTATTGCGTTGGATCAACAAGAGTCATGTTTCTGAAGAACCCTTCTGCCTTAAGCATCAGGATCAAACCGTGTTCCACTTTGAGTGTGGTCGCTCCAATGGTAGGAGGTACAATAGCATTTGTATCATCAATGTATTCTTCGACGTCCGCATAACAATTTTCCCCAAATTCTTCCTCCACACCATCTTCATATTTTGTCATGTTTTCCTATCACACCAAGCAAAGCAAGCAAAGTGTGATGGAAT
This sequence comes from Nicotiana benthamiana, assembly GCA_034376525.1. Classification (NCBI taxonomy): domain Eukaryota; kingdom Viridiplantae; phylum Streptophyta; class Magnoliopsida; order Solanales; family Solanaceae; genus Nicotiana; species Nicotiana benthamiana. Next base: position 123,131,257 of record CM067338.1, on the reverse strand, counting down.
AGAAATAAACTTAAGTAAAGTACACACTAATAGTAATTTAAAGAACCGCATTCCCCGACAACGTCACCAAATTTGTTACGCTCAATTTACACTGTAATAAATAGTGCAAGGTGGTCGATGTCAAATATTAACCCAAAAAGCATGGGGCCGAATCCCTCTGGAATAGGTGTGAAACTGTTACTTGTTCAGTGTGTTGCTGAACTGGAGTTCGATCTCTATTCGGTTAACTGTAACGACAGAGAATGATGTATGGTGACAACAATGTGTATGATTGTTTGAGTTTAAGTAACAACTAATTCCAATGATTAATGATTGAACAAGTGAATAAAAGCAACCAAGGTTGTGTCCCCTTTAATGTAGTGTAATGCCAATAGATGTTAATATGATATATTTCTAATGGGAGGTTCTTTGGATATGCAAATTATGACTAAGATACTACGCACTATTTTCCAATGAATGAGTAGTATTTCCTCTTTATAATTTTCCCAAATATAAAAGAGCTTCTATTAAGAACCATCAATAAATGCCAATAAAAACCCACTTACTCCCAAGCAATTTTATTAAACAAGGTTTAAAGCCTTGAGTCATTGATATTTACTTCTATCAAATTCTAACCCATTTTCCCAAGAAATGCATGAATTTAATGGCTTTTGTTGACGTCCGCAAATACCAACAATAAATGAAGAACAAGAAGTAAATAGATATCAACTAACCATTATATATGTATTCAATATTAAACACCCATTAACATAACGCCCATTTAGGGTCCACAACCTTAGTATTTTAAAAGTAGCTACACATGCTAGAATACAAAACCCAACTGATATTAAATGTCATAAATGCTTACAAAGAAGAGATTCTTCACCCAAAATCTTTAAAAAAGAGATACTATTAGTACTTTGGAATGTAGCATAAAGGTTTGACAAGATGAGCACACAAAGGTCACTTAAAACTATTTATTGGTGGACCAATTTCCGGACAGAAAATGGATAAGTTTGCCCTTCCAGATCATGTCTGCGACCGCAGACTTGTCGCATAACAGGTCTGTGGTCCACATTTTGAGCAGCCTCTCTGCAGATCCAAAACCGTAGGTGTCAGGCCTTCATCACATATCCATTATGCGGTCCGCATTTGAGTTATGCGACCGCATCTTTGACTTTGAATTTTATTCTTGTTTGTTATGCGGCACATCTGCGGTCCATATGTATATTGTGCGATCGTGGATTGTGACGCATTCATTCCATGATTTTTATCTCCAGACTCTGTAACGCTCTGCGATGCGAGAGACGGTTCTGCGGTCCGCATGTGTGATTTGCGATAGCAGAATTGGTCGCAGAGTTGCATTCGTGCAATATCATGCTATTTTCTTCTCTTTTTGCTTCCATTTTTATGTACTTGGTCTTCCCTTCCTTATGTGTTGTAAAAGCAACAAAACTACATGAGTATTAGTTGTTATTGCATTAAAACACGCGAGATGCTAAGCAATTAGTATTGAAATGTGACGAAATTCTCCGGCACATCAAGTATATGCAAGTAAAGTAAACTCCTCACACCTTTTCACTTATATTCCCCGAGTTCTTTATTACAATTTTATTATTGAATCAGAAGATAGAACGATAATAAAAATACATCACAGCCTACAGCTAGATCTGAGAAGCCTAATTCAAATTTTAGTGTCCAATAACATGTGTTTCACCAATTCCAAATTCCATATTTCCAAGGTCTTCTCTTATCCAAAGTGTTTTCGAGTTCCAAGGAGCTTCAAGTGCCCCATGCAGTGCTTACACTCTGGCTAAATGTAATAATAGAATAGTTCAGTGAGGAATAGCTAGCCCTCAGGCATCCAAGTTCAAAGGGAACTACTGGGTCCCAAAGCCTGACTTACCCGTGAGGGGCAGAACTTAGAACTAGGAATAAATGCAAATTGAGAGAGGGGTTAGGGAGCCATAGTAGACAGCGGTCATACCCAGCTATGGGCATAGACTGGCACACCCCTGACCCTCTTCTTGGTCTGAACAATTAAGAGCAGACTTTTTTCGAAGTCAAACTTGGGTCTGGATAGTGATTAGCACATCACCACACTTGAGTCAATGCTCAACACATAAGGGGTAAAGGGGATAGGAATTGATTTGAGTAAAGGTTCAAGAGAACATAGTTCTACGTCATGGATAGCAATAATTCGAAGCTGCCATGACATAGAATAGTACTCTCACACAAGAAAGGGTCAAAGGAAAGGGTACTCACATAGAGAACATACACAAAAGCACAAGAAAAGCGTAACAGACTAAGGGTGCAGAATTATAGTGAAAGTAGAAGAGCAAACATATGGCAAGAAAGCATAAAGTAAACAAATAGTGAGAATACATAACTGGAGAGAAGTAATAAACACATCGTCATGAGGGTATTATTTAACTAGAAAGACATACCAGCTGCAATGTTTAGTACAACAGAACAAGCAAAAGCATCTAATCAGCCAGAAAGTCTTTAAGAGCAAACTCAGAACCTTCAGCAAGTATTTGAGAGTTCAAGATGAAACCAGGAGCATTTCGGACAATAGAAGAGAGAGGAGCAGAGTACTTAGTATCAGAAATGGAGAAGGTAGTAGTAGAGAGAGTATTTTAAATTGTGTAGTGAAAGGTGTTCCAAGTATTTTTAAATTCAGAATTATGTGTGTAATCTAAAGTGTGTGTGTTGAGAGAAGAAACAAGTATTTATACTTTGAAATTAGATTGGTAACAAGGCAAGAAAATAATCAAGTATCAATTAAAAATCAATCTGTAGAAGAAGATTCCTATAATTAAGAGATTCAAATTTGAACGGTATAAGACAGGAAATATTTAAGGAAAAGGGATCAAATAAACACATTGTACACAACATGCAAATAGGGGTAAGTACATGTGGATCTCAATTGGAAAAGGGAATTTCGAAATACACGGCTAAGTGAATAAGGCAAAGAAGTAAAATGATTAGCACATAGTAAATCAAGGAATAGAAGATCCCCCAAATAACTATTGAAACAAGCCAGACAATAGAAGAATCGAGAGGTTCAAATTAAACAAGGAAAAATTCAACCGAATTCACACAAGTACTATGAAATCAATCCCCAAATCAATGGTTGTTCTGAGAGGGAAAACCTAACTATAAAGAGGGCACGAGCTTCAAACATACGAGGCTGGACCCAAACAAAAAAGAAAGTATATGCAACCAAAAATCAGTGAGTAGAGGACTATTACTAAATAAGAGTATCAGATAGCATGCTAGGTCAGATAAAAGGTCCTATAGAGTCTAGCAAAATTCAGAACCATAAGGTTCAAACAAAGGTGAACTCAGAAATTAGTGCTTCGAAACCAAACTAGTTCAGAGATTAGAAGCAAACAAGTCACATACGAGTGGTCTCAAGAACTCGATTAAAAAACCCCAAAATTCTAGGGCTTCTACTATTAATCGAGTGTAGAAATGAAACAAGGCAAATCAAGCAAGAGCAACAACGAAATAAGTTCAAAAAACCCCCAAAAGAACTAAAACCTTAAGCATTTCAGGAAAACATGATAAAAGAACAAATTAATATAAAAGAACTCATAATGAAATGGTATAAAAAACCACGGTAGATGAAAACACAGAAAAATCATAGTAGGGCAAATACTGTAAAAGAAACACATAGGAGTCACAGTAGAATAAGTAATGTTTAAGAAAAACCCTAAGTCGAAGAAGGCGAACAGTTTGAAAGAAAACTTTTGAAAGAAACTTGAGAAATAGTTTGAAACCCTAAAAGAAACACAGATCTAGAACAGATCTAGAGGAAATAGGAGAACCTCGAAAGGCTAGGGTTTCAGAAAAACCCTAGAAGCCAGAAAGGCCTGGAAAAGGTTTGCTTTGAGCTTGATGAGCCAGGGGTAAGTTCGTAGAACGAAAGCCGGAGCCAAGACGGAAACGGCCGTGAAACTTGAATCGGTGAATATCTGAGCCATAACCTTCGAGGCCAGACCTTGCATCTTCGTGTAATAGATGTACAAGAACACGGGAGGTAGGTACAGGCTGCTCAGGGATGGGGACACCATTGATTCCAGTGAGAGTGAAACGGAAGTAGGCGGAACAGGGCTAGGGTTTCGAAGAGCTAGAGAGAGTTGGAGAGGACGAGAGAGTTTAAAGGTTGCTTTTCGTGAGAAATAATTAGGGTTAGGGTGGGGTTGGTGAGTTAAAAAAGGGGAAGGGTGACTGATGGCCGTTGATAAAAAATGATCAATGGCCATGACATAAAGTATTGAATGGACAGGTCTAATTAACGGGTCAGGGATCAGGTTGGATCTGAATTGGGTCGTTTGATTTGTGGTTAAAATTGGGATGGATTGGGGTGCAATTTGGGCTAAAATTGCAATGAAATAGGGCCAGGTCTGAAATAGCCATTTTTCCCATTTTTATTAATTAAAATAGTTAAAAATAATTTAAACATAAAGCACTGAACTAGTTAATAATATATAAATATTAATCTAAAAATACTAGAAATAATTTTATGATGGTAAAACTTTATTAATCATAATATAGGCTATAATTATAATATTATACAATTTATCCTAAAAATACCAAATAAATTTATAAAAAATATGCTCCATGTTGACTTCTTGATTGAATGTCTGTCTGTGTGTGTTCATTTTTGGAATGGGCCGAATGCCTCGATAGATTAAATAGATGCATATGTCGGCACGCCGTCGACCCTCGGCAAGTGCACAGTTTATTTCTGTTGGATCGGGCCGTCTCCTCAACATAATATGCGCATGCTTGCATTTCTTACCTTGAAACTTATTGAAGTTAATATTGCCTTTTTAGCCCGTTATAAATTAATAGATAATGGAAAGTAAATCTAGAAAATCCTTTATTATTTGCTAAAGTTGTATACCTATTTTTCCGGCTTTGTGAGTTATAACTGCTATATAAATCCCTAATTCACAAATCTATTATATTATTGTTTGACCACTAGCAAGTGATAAAGTCGACCTCTTGTCTGTACTTCTTCGAGATTAGACGGGATACTTGCTGAGTACACGAATTTTTCGTACTCATACTACACTTGTTGTGCATTTTTGTTGCACATGTTTACTTGTGGCTAGTGGCGTATTGGCATAGCGGAATGGTTGACACAGAGACTAGGTGAGCTGAATTCCCTCGAGGAGACCCACAACTAGTATAGTTCCCTTAAGATTTTATTTATTCTCTATCCAAACGTATTCCAGACGAATGTTCTACTTTGTTTGGATTTTGTTAGAAACCGCTCATGTACTTGTGACACTGGGTTTTGGGATGTATTTGGGTTTATTCCGAAATTTTAAAAGCTGTTGATATATTTCATTATCCATTCGGAGGAATATATTGAGTATTGTTTTAATCGTATAAAAGAAGTGTTTTCAATATTATTAAAATAATAATTTAATTATGTATTTCAGTTTGCTTGCCTTTAAGTCGTGTCTGGCGCCACCTAGACCCTTAATAAATTTTGGGTCGTGAGAATACAGGCCAGTCCAGCTACAGCAGAAGAGTAGAAATATGGGAGCCATGCGACCACACAATAAAGTGGCACCCTACCAAAGGCCACAGGGATACAACAACCAAAATCAGCAACATGGTTATCATCCTCCTCAACAACAACATGGTGGGAGAAGGGAATGATGGGTTTGCTACACTCGAGGAAATGATGCAACAGGTTATTGGGTCCAATGCAAAAAATAGCGAAAGAGTTGATGCACATTAGTCAACCATAAATAATATTGAAGTGCAAATGGGCCTGATCTCGATGTCATTAAATAATTGTCACCATGGGACATTTCCTGCAGATACTCAATTAAATCCAAAAGATCAACGCCTGATGTAGCTGATGAAAGTGAGACTACATAGTGGCAGAGACATAGACTTGGAGCAAAAGAGGGCTCGAGAAAGTAGACAGGCGGAGACGCTTATACCAATTCCCATTGAGCTAGATGATTCAGCAAAATTGATAGAGGTGATAGTACAACCTGCCCAGGAAGAAACCAACACACAGATTGAGGCTGAGAAAGAATCTTAGATAGCCCAGGAACCGGTAGTTTAAGTGGTGTCTGACAAAGAGAAAATCCAAATCAGTGGAAAGAACAGACCTCCAGCACTATTCCCTCAGAGGCTGGCCAAATACTAGAAAGAGGAACAATAAGAAAATTCTTTGAAACGTGAAACAAATTTACATAAATATTCCATTGATTGATGTTCTGATGGAGATGCCTGGTTATGATAAAAATGATGAAGGAATTGATGTCCCGAAAATTCGACTTCCAAGATTTGGCAAGAGTGACTCTAACTCCGACCTGCAGTGTTGTGGTGACAAGAGCAGTTGCTGAGAAGTTGTCTGATCCAGGGAGTTTCACAATTCCCTACATCATTGGTAACTTTGCCTTTGCTAAGGCACTCTGTGATCTGGGGGCTAGCATAAATCTTATGCCCATAGGGGCATACAATAGGATGTTGGGGATGGGAAGAGCTAGACCCACGTCTATGGTGATGTAGCTGGCTGATAGAACTGTGAAAATACCCTCAGTTAATTTGGATGACATTAACGTAAAGGTAAAGAATTTGTGTTCTCTGCTGATTTTATGATTCTGGATTGTAGAGTGAATGAAGAAACTCCCATAATTTTAGGAAGGCCGCTTTTGGCCACAGGGCGACCCCTCAATGATTAAAAAACTAGGGAGCTCAAGATGAGGTTGAACGATGAGGAGATAACATTCAACGTTCCGACATCTATGAGGCAACAAAGTAAATTCACCAATTGTTCTCTTATTGAGGCCGCAGATGTAATCGTGGAAGTAAATGATGATAGATTGACTATTGAGGATCCTCTTGCTGCATGTCTTATGTATTTAGATGAGGTGAATGGGGAAGAATTTATAGAATGGGTGCTGGCTCTATAGGGCAGAGGTTTTTGGAGAGAACACTTGAATTTGAGCCCATGCACTTAGAAAACAGAGAAACTCCTCCAGCCAAGCCATCTACAGAAGAACCACCAAAGTTGGAGTTGAAGCCACTGCCCGCCCATCTCAGGTATGTGTTCCTAGGACCTAACTCCACATTACCTGTTATTATCTCATCTAGTTTGTTGGATGTTCACGCATAACATCTTTTGCAGGTACTCACAAAATGCAAGACTGCCATTGGGTGGACCATGGCAGACATCAAGAGTATCAGCCCTACATACTGTATGCATAAACTTCTGCTATAAGAGGGGAACCCCAACATGAGGGAAGTTGTAAAGAATGACTTTATTAAGTGGTTGGATGCGGGAACAAATTTCCCTATCTTCGACAACAACTGGTCAGCCCAGTTCAATATGTTTCATAAGAAGGGTGGTATGACAGTGGTATAAAATGATAATAATGAGCTCATCTCTAAAAGAACCATCACCGGCTGGAGACTTACTATGGACTATAGGAAACTGAATCTAGCCACCCCGAAAGACTATTTCACACTCCCCTTTATCGATCAGATGCTTGACAGACTAGTAGGGAGGTCCCACTTCTGTTTTCTGGATGGGTACTCAAGGTACAAACAAATCTCCATACGAGAGGACAGAGAGAAGATATAATGGAGGTGTTCACGGACGATTTCTCAGTGGTAGGAAACTTATTCGATGAGTACCTTCCTAATCTGATCCCAGTGTTGAAAAGTTGCATCAAGACTAAACTTGTAATTAATTGGGAAAAGTGTCATTTCATGGTACAAGAGGTTATATGTGATGATCCAAAATCCACTAAGCGTCGTGATGGCGCCGGACACCACTGTCAGACAAGACAACTACAATTTACTAGTAATTTCTCATTTTAATTATTTTGAAATCATTTCCTTTAAACAAATAAATAGTAAATAATAAACTCCACTGGATAAATGATGTATCTTTACAAAATTTAACTGCTGAAAAAAATCTGTGATCATCTCAGAATTCGGTGTCACAAGTACATGAGCAATTTCTTGAAAATAATATAGTACAACAACTGTCTGGAATACAATATTTGATAGAAAGTAAATACAGTAATTTGAAAGAGACACTGCTTGTTGTGAGTCATCTCGAGAAGTGCAGCTCACCTAAGACTCTGTATCAACCATGCCGCTATGCTCACTAGGCCACTAGGTATGCACGTTCCTGTGCAATTAAAATGCACAACAAGTGTAGTATGAGTACGAAAATAATATGTACCCAATGAGTATCCCGTCTAATCTCGAAAAAGTAGAGACGAGAGGTCTTCTTGAGCACCTACTAGTGGTCCAATGATAATATAGTAAAAATGTGAGAAATTTATGGATTTTATAAGCAAAATCAAAATCATAAAGCCGGAAAGCACGTAAAAAACTTCTCAAATAATAAGGATTTTCAAAGATTTTATTTTCATTATCTCTAGCCAGGAAAGGCAATTATCAACATTAAAAATTCTGAGACAAGCAATGCAAGCATGCGCATATCATGCCGGGGTCGTAGGGTCCGATCCAACATAAATGTAAAATAAGCACTGCCGGGGTTGAACGGCAAGAACCATAGATGCATCTATCACCCCGCTCGTCAATCATACATCACACACGGTCAACACAAATAAACAAATACCCTGCTCACGAATTATACATGCGACGCAGGTACATATAAAAATACATGCTCAAACAACGAATTAAGAATTAATCGGGGAATATTTATCAAAATAAAATCCAATTCTCTTTTAGAGATTTAAAAAAATTAAGTTTAACCCCTCTAGAAATTTATTTACCAATTCGATAAGATTTAAGCATTTCAACTGCCAACAACATTACATATATTCCAAGTATAGCCAGCTTTTGGGTCCTAGACTACCTAGACTTACACATAATAGTAGCTACGAATGGACTCCGACACTTTGTGCGTACACAGCTCCCACAAGCACATAATCAATTATTTCACCAATGGGGACAACTCCCTCTTACAAGATTAGAAAGAAGAGTCACCTCGCTCTGAAATTTTCATAACCGACTTCCAAGCCTTTCCAACGACTCCAATTGATGCACAACGCCCCAAAACTATTAAAATAATGGGAAAACCAATAACATTTCACTCTAATACTTGTAACAATTCAAATTATATAAGTTACCAACTCCACTCGAAAAGTTTGCCAAAATACCCTCGGGCTCACATGCCCGGATTCCGAAATTTCTCAAGGTAAAAGTCAAAAATATAGAATTCTAGGTCTTCCCAAAAATCCAAAATTTATTCTAATTTTTCATGTTTAAATCCATGTATGATCACATATTTAAATCAATAATAGGAAGAAATCACTTACCTAGTGTTGCTTGGTGAAAATCCCTCCTTGAGTTCTCAAAAATCATCCAAGCAAAATGAATAAAACGAAAGAAATGAGCCAAAATTCGTGTATAAACCAATCTGCCCAGGCTTTTATCCTATTGTACCTTGCGCTGTGCAGGTTGTACATCCTATTATCATTTTTTCCTGTTGTACACCTTATGTTAAAATGCACAGAACTTCTTGTGGAAATATCCAAATGACAAATGGTTTAATGATTTAAAAACTAGACTCGAAGATCTTTCATTTGAGAGATGTAAATTATTTAACTCTTCATATATTCCGAGATATTTTCTTCTAAAGTCAGCTCCATGCATTAGAAATTTTTTTCGAAACTGCTCTACCAGTAATCTTCAATTGATCATAACTTTATGATATAATGTCCAAATCATGAATGGTTTATCTTTCTGGAAATTAGGATGCAAGAAGCAACAACTTTTATGGTTTGCAAATTTTTGTATTCCTTATAGATTTCGAGATATAAGCTTCAAAATTAGCCTCTTGATTGCACCTTTGATGTCCAATACAACAGCTGCATCAGAAAAAGTAGTAGATTTTCAGCAGCTTCACAATTTCCGAAATCCAACGGCTAGCGAAATCCACCCCAGACCCTCGAGACTTCAACCAATTATACCAATATGTCCCAAAATACAATACGAGCTTAGCCGAGGATTTAAATAACATCAAACTACGCCGAAATCATGAATCGTACTCCAATCTAAACATTATGAACTCTAATATATCAAACTTCTACATTCGTTGCCGAAACACATCAAATCACGTCCGATTGACCTAAAACTACTCACACAAGTCATATTCGTCATTAGCAACCTGATCTAACTTTCAGAATTAGAATCCGACCCTGATATCAAAAAGTCAAACTCCTTATCAAACTTCCAAAAACTATCAAATTTCTATCTTTAGTCAATTGCCTTCAAAATGACCTACGGAAATCCGAATTTACTTCCGATCGTGTTCCAAACTCCACTATCACCATACGGAGCTATTTCTAGGAATCCCAAAGGGACATCGATAACAGTGAAATTCACTTCAACCCAAACTTATGAAATTTCTTCAAAAACATTAACTTCCACAATAGGCATCAAAACGCTCCTGGGTCATCCAAAACCCGATGCGGGCATACGCCCAATTCCGAAATCATCATACGAACCAACTAGAACCTTCACATCCTGATTCTGAGATTGTTTACTCTGAAATCTCATCTTAGTCAATTCTTCGAACTTAAAGCTTCTAAAATGAGAATTCCCTTAAAAAATCAACATTTAATTCCATGGAATTCAATTCCGACCATGCGTACAAGTTATAATACCTGAAGTTAAGCTAGTCATGGCCCTAAACTTCTAGACAAAATGCTAGAGCTCAAAACAATCGGTCGGGTCGTTACATTCTCTCTTACTTAAACATATGTTCTTCCTTTACCGTTCTAAGAACTGCGTTGGGGTTGTCCGCAATTACTTTTTAACACCTCGTGCACCTACCTTGCTACCACAACTCAGTTGCCCACCCTAGCTAGCTCAATGTGAAGATATCCTTTTTCACTTACACAAATAACGCTTAGAGCTCAATTCCTACATCCAAAATTCTTTGCTAGGCCTGTTCCAACTACGCTCACTGTATCACTAACTACCCCTATCACCAAAACATAATTGTATTTCTTAGTTGATTTTGCACCTTGAACCACTTTACTCACTTGACCACAACAACATTCTCTAGTCAAATTAGTCGATATTCCACAATTTTGATGCTCCCATTGCAACTCACGACCTACATAGGACTTTCTCTAACACTTACAATAAAGCCAAGATGGAAGAGGTATGTAGAAATTTATACCCAACTGTGGAATCAAAAAATCATTGGGTTTATACTCCTAACAAGAACCATCACCTAATTCTGATCCAAATAATGGTATTAGCACCATAATATACTTTATATAATCAGATCGCACTGATGCTAAATCCAATGATCTCATATCACCCAGTACGAGCTGCTCGGGCGAAGCCGATATGATCAATAGGCTTATATGATGCCACAACGTGCCAATGGGCTACAAAGTCGAATGCGATACCAAAAGGAAAACACACTCTAAAAAAAGAAAATCTAACTACCCCGCTCGCGAATCATACATGGTACGTCGTCAACATAATTAAAAAGGCACTCGCTCGCGAATCATCCATGCGACACGGGCATATAGTTAATACGAGTTTTCCTTAGACAAAGAGGAAATGAAACACATAAAAATGGATACGGGGAACTGTAATTAGCATCACACTGTTGTAGCACGCAACTCGATCCAAATAATATACCCATGGTGGCGTGCCACCCGTTCCACACATACAATTCACAAAAGGAGATAAACATCGAGCTAGATTGCTCATTACAATAAATATTGAATATTGGCCACAAGCACGCTAACTGCATAATACCATCCACGGGAAGACATATAGCAGCATAAGCTACAAACTCAAGAACACTGAGGTGTGATATACGATCGGAAATATCAATAGCTATTCTACTCATCTAACATCATCTCTACTCGAAATCTCAACACATAAGAAATTCACCAAGTCATCTCCCAACTCAAAAAGCATAATATATCATTACATGAAATAGCTAACGACGAACTAATGCCCCGACTACTCTTCCATAAGAAGCGCATTGCTAAAATGAACACAACTAGCCTTATATAGAGACCATATTCACATTTAAATCCATCCACCGACCATAAGTTGATTCTGGTGGCACTGAACTAGGCCAATAACCTTTCAAATTCCATAGAGACTCCCCTTTTCTCATAACATACAAAAACAACCATCATAACCGGAGTAACCCTCCACAATCCACAACCCAAAAAATCAAGTGCCCTCAAGGCATCAATTCTCAATTTAACGACATCACCACATTCTTCATTCTTGGTTTAACTCGTTAATCAATCAAGTGACTACATGCCACACTTATACAACCTCCCCATTGGGCACGCTCCCACAAACTTGTGTAATAGCTAATAGGATATTACATCCAAACCCACGAGCGCACTAATGCTGAAAAACAATCAAGAATCCTTAACCAGAGTGCAAAACCTTTTTCACGCAACACTAATCTCAAGTGACACTGAAGACAATACCAAGTTACTTTAAACATCGAAACTCCAATCCTGCTAATCCGATCTCGTGACATCCTTGGCAACGCCGAACTACAACCTTGATCCTCACTTCCAATTATGCCACTCACTGCAGCCAACATGCCAATATACGGTAGAACAGAATTTTCATCATAGCTCCGGAACCACTAATAGATTAACACTACATCATATAAAAACTTTTCACTTAACTCACTTCAGGATAACCACAACAACACACATGTGAATTCTTATACTATAGAATATGCAAATCTTTAAGTTGTGGTCAAAGACACCATGGCCCTTACGGGATCCGCCTACACAAAATAGGCAATACAGTAGAATACTTCTAAATAAGATCAACTACGGTGGTTGAAAAACCTTACACATACCGTCACAAATCACTTGCATAACTTGGTCACGCCGCAGGAACTGATCACAACCACCAATATGCAAATTCAACTATGGCTAATCAATCTATCTCCTTCCAATTTATCCGAATTGCCTTAGAATTAATAATAACACCATTCAACACATAACACACTACATCCACACTTATCCCGAGTGACATTGAATTAAGTAACCATGTTGTCTCCATTTACTTAAACCATTTCATACCTCCGTTATGAGAACATTCGCATCTTAACTGGTATGCCCATTCTTATAATCCCTCAAAAAATCCAAATACTTTTTTCATTTTCCTCCCAAATGCTACAATACAAGTCAAAACATCCTAAAATATTCTGGACCTCCTCTAATAAGCTTCTACAAAGACTTGATTCTTAACCATACCTATAGGCTTGAAATCATTGGCACCACACTTTAACTTTTGAGTTCACTAGGACCGCTGTTGACAGCCACCCACTCTAACTTGGCCCCGAATATAATCAACTCCATAAATCTTCTAGAATTAGAATACCCCCTCGACGAAGTACTCAGCATAATCACTTCCCTTGAAACACCGCATCTATACAAGGCATAAATCCTGAATCCTTCCCCAAGTTTAAACATGAGCTAATAAGGACAATAATAGCACACATTTAACAATTAGTTTTCTTAAATTTGCACATATGTTCTTTTCTCGTAGCTGAAATAGCCCATTCAATATGCTAAAAACCAAGAACCTTGCAAGTAGTTAACCATGCAACCAATCATAGGCTACGGGACACTCCCACTTTGCTTGAAGCCGCCATTACACTACTCTAGAATTCACCGGGATTCTTTATCTCTTATACTCTAAATCATCAGCCACATTCGCACGACCGATCTCTTTGCTGTATACCCAATAGAATTCTTCACAAAAACTTCGTCAACCATGCGACCGCCGATCTGCTCATTACCCATCTGTGGAATTTACATGCCGACATCTTCCAATGTTGCTGCCTAGGTTACAATCACTATGACATCAATAACACATCCCGTGTCTAAGCTCACTCTCTAGCTATACAAGTCCGTTCACCCCTCGTAGACAACAATGAAATGTGCGGCAACATCCTTCCAATTCAAAGTTATGTTGCATCCTTCTTCGTTCCAAGCAGATCCTTTCCGTTTTATCAAATCTTTTATTGCATAATAGCCATTACTTCAAATTAAACATGTAGACCCCAATCACATATCACTAAAATCTCCAAATCATTCCAAACTCCCCTTAAGGTGTGTAGTCATCCTATCACCATTCCCATATGCAACTCCTCCACTCTTTTACTTTGGCGGAACTCACCCATCTAATCGACCACTCGACCTTTGCTTTTCATACCTGGCTTTCTAGGAATTTTAACCACCGCCTCACACTTCCCACATGTCCTTCCTCATCCTTTGCTGCTCAGTTGTTGCTTTAGTAATATCTATCTTCGTAGCACTTGAACCCACAAATCTCTACAAACTGTAAACCTTTCCGGAGATTATTTTTCTGGTGCCGTCAACATTAGAAACTTTGATTCAATCCTGAACAACCATGCCTCGTGATATCCAGTGGTCATTTTTCGAATATTACTTCACAATTTCTTACCCCAATTGGGAATTGCAAAAGATCATAACACTGGAAAAATTAACACATCTATTCGAGGATGAAGACACTATATCACAAATTAAAATTTCATCGCGCTCAAAATTACCAAGTCTCATTACTCCATCACCACAGATCTGGAAATTTATTGCCCAATTGTTTTTCCTTTGCTGGAAGTGAAATATCATATCTTTGAATCATGGAGTGAGTAGATTTCCTTTCAACTCATTCACTGCCCCAGCACATAGACAAGTCTCTAACCATCAAGTCAATACTGTGCGATAACCAATCGCGAGCATCATAAAAACTTGTGCGTAGCCTCCAAGCTTTTAGAAATACAACTATCGAGCAATAGAAATATCCTTCTGCAAAGCGACGGCAATACCTCACCCAACTATACCGGGAGAAACATACCACACCACATCTATAATACCAGTACGAATCTTTAGTTCTCGATTTATAACAAGCGGTTTGCCTCGCGGAAGATTAATTATGGAGGAAAGAAGGGCATAAGCCTCAAGGAATTTAGTCACACAATGAGGAAATCAGGAAGGGAAGTGACCCTAACAATCTCGTAGCCTCTCGAAGATAAGTACAGAAGTCTCTGTACCGATCCGCAAAACTCTACTAGACTCGCTCATGACTTGTGAGACCTAAGGAAACCTAGTGCTCTGATACCATATTGTCACGACCTAAAATCCACTAAAGGTCGTGATGGCACCGGACACCACTGTAAGGCAGGCCAACTACAATTTACTAGCAATTTCTCATTTTAATTATTTGGAAATTATTTCCTTTAATTAAATAAATAATAAGGAATAAACTATGCTGGAGAAATGAGGATGTCCTTGCAAATTTTAACTATTGAAAAATCCTGTTATCATCCCAAAACCCGGCGTCACAAGTACATCAGTAATTTTAAGGAAATAATATAGTATAGCGACCGTTCAAAATACATTATTGGACTGAAATTAAATACAGTAATTTGATATAGACTCTGCAGGATGCGAGTCGTCTCGAGAAGGGCAGCTCACCTAAGTCTGTATCAATCATGCTGCTATGCCCACTAGACACTAGAGATGCATATGCCTGTGCAACAAAATGCATAGTAAGTGTAGTATAAGTACAAAAACAATGTGTACCCAATGAGTATCCTGTCCAACCTCGAAGAACTAGAGATGAGAGGTCGGCTTTGACACTTACTAGTGGTCCAATGATAATATAGTAAAAGTGTGAGAAATTCAAGGATTTCATAAGAAAAATTAAAATTATATAGCTGCAAAGTAGGTAAACAACTTCTCAAATAATAAGTATTTCCAAATATTTACTTTCATTATATTTACCAATATATCTCTGGCCAGGTAAGGAAATTATCAACAATAAAAATTCTCAGGAAAGCATACAAGAATGCGCATAGCATGCTGAGTTCGTACGGCCCGATCTAATAGATACGTAAATATGTGCACTGCCGAGGGTGGAACGGCGAGAACCATAGATGAATCTATTACCCCTCGCGCATCATACATGCAAGGCGGTCAACATAAATAAATAAACACTCTGCTCACGAATCATACATGCGATGCAGGTACACATTAAAATACATACTCAAGCGACAAATTAAGAATTTATCGGGGAACATTTATCCAAATCTAGCCAATTATATTTTAGCGATTTAAGAAAAATGAAGTTTAATCCTTTTTAGAAATTCATCTCCCAATTCGATATTATTTAAGCAATTCACCCGCCAACAAGATTAGAGATATTCAAAATATAGCAGGCTGTTGGGTCCTAGAATATCGGACTTACCCATAATAATAGCTACGCACCGATTCTCATCACTTCGTATGTACGTGGCCCCACAAATAGGATCACATAACCAATTATTTCACCTATGTGGATAATTCCCTTTTTCAATGTTAGAAAGGAGACTCACCTCTCTCAAATATTTCCATTACCAGCTTCCAAACAGTTCCTACGACTCCAATTGATGCACAATGCCCCAAAACTATTAAAATAACGGGAAAACTGATAAAAATTCACATTAATACTTATAACAATAAAAATTATATAAGTTCCCAACTCAACTCGAAAATTTGCCCAAAATTCCCTCGGGCCCACGTGCTTGGATTCCAACATTTCTCACAGATAAATTCTACCTATAGCTTTACTAACTAAAATGTACAATTTGTTCTAATTTTCATTTTCAAGTTTAAGGTGAAATTCCAAAATTCTAAATTTTAGGTGTTACCAAAACAAACCTAAATTTTATACTAATTTTCCATGTCTTAATCCATGTAAGATCACATATTTAACTCAATAATAGAAATCACTTACCTAGTATTGCTTGGTGAAAATACCTCAATGACTTCTCCAATATCGTCCCGGCCAAATGTAAGAAATAAACCAAAACTGGTTTTTAAAACAATCTGCCCAGGCTTCATCGAGTTGTATCTTGCGCTGTGCAGGTTGTACATCCTATTACAATTTTCCCCCTGATGTATACCTTTTGTTAAAACGCACATAACTCCTTGTTGAAATATACAAATGACAAACTTTTTAAATTTAGAAACTGAACTCGCAGATCTTTCATTTAATAGGTTGTACATCATATAACTCTTTATATATTCCGTGATATTTGCTTCTAAAGTCGGCTCCAAGCATAAAACAATTCTGTCGAAACTACTCGACCAGTAATCTTCAATCGATCATAACTTTATGATAAAATGTCCAAATTATTAATGGTTTATCTTTGTGGAAAACAAGAATTCAAGGGAAACAACTTTTATGTTTGGAAAAGTTTAAAATTTCTTATAGATTTTGAGAGATAAAATTCAAAAGTAGCCTCCTCGATTGCACAATTTCTTTCCAAAACAGCACCTGCAGCACAAAAAGCAGCGTTTTTTCAGCAGCTTCAAATTGTCGAAATCTATCTTTTAGCCATCCAAAATCCACCTCAGACCCTTGGGATTTCAACCAGTTATGCCAACAAGTCCCAAAATTCAGTACGAACATAGCCTAGACCCTAAATTACATAAAACAATGTCGAAAACATGAATCATGCTCCAAATCCAGACTTTATGAACTTTCAAATTTTAAACTTCTACATTCGATGCTGAAACCTATCAAATCACATCTAATTGACCTCGAATTTTACAAAAAAGTCATATTCGACATTAAGACATGCTCCAACTTTAAGAATTAGAATCCGACCCCGATATCAAAAGGTCGAACTCTCGGTCAAACTTCTCAAAAACCTTCAAATTTCTAACTTTAGCCAAATGACTTCAAAATGACCAATCGACCTCCAAATTCACTTCCAATCGCGCTACGAACTCCAGAATCACTATACGGAGTTAATACAAGACTAAAATAATCATAAGAACCTACTAGAACCTTGAATCTTAATTCTAAGGTTGTTTATTTTGAAATCTAATTGTAGTCAATTCTTTAAACTAAAAGCTTCTGAAATGAGAATTCCCTATCCAAATCAATACTGAATTCCCCAGAATTTAATTCCGACCATGCGTACAAGTCATAATACCTGAAGTGATGCTAATCTTGGCCCCAAACTGTTGGACGACACACTAGAGCTCAAAACAGTCAGTCAGATCGTTACATTGTCCTGGGACATCGGCTATCAAATAAGGGAATCAAGGTGTATTGTGCTAAAGTTGATGTTATAGCAATGCTTCCACCCCCACATTTGTCATGGCAATAAGGAGCTTCTTTGGGTATGCCGGTTTTTACCGTAATTCGTTAAAGACTTCAAAAATTGACAACCCTCTCTGTAAGTTGTTAGAAAACGATCACTCTTTCATGTTTCCTGATGATTGTAGGGTAGCATTAGATGATTTGAAAAAGTGGCTAGTCACAGTACCCATCATTGTTGCCCCCAACTGAGAGCAACCATTTTAAATCATATGTGATGCAGTGACTATGCAGTGGGCTGCTAGGAAAGTGGAAAGACAAGATAATGCACCCCATTTATTATGCAAGTATAATGTTGGGTGGTGCCGAGTTCAACTACATTATGATTGAGATGGAGATACAGGATGTGGTGTTCGCTTTCGACAAGTTCAGATCATACCTGATTGGATCTAATGTAATTATATATACTAATCATGTTGCTCTTATGTACTTGATTGAAAAGAAGTAGTCCAAAACCGCGCCTGATTCGGTTGGTGATGCTATTGCAAGAGTTTGACTTCGATATTACGGTCATAGAAAACAAAGTTGCTAATCATCTTATCGAGACTTGAAGGAGATGAACACTAAATTGAGACAAAGTATATTCCGGAAACCTTTCCAGATTGGCAGCTACTCACCACAAGCCTTGATGAAGTGCCACAGTATGCAGATTTTTGAAATTACCTAGCAAGTGGAGACATTGTGTTGCTTTATAACAAAATAGTAATGCTATTTCCAGGTAAACTCAAGTCACGATGGTCTGGACCATTTTGCGTTGTTGAAGTGCTTCCTTCAGGTGCCGTAAATATTGACTCGAAGAAAGCTCTCGCACATTTAGATTCAATGGGCAAAGATTGAAAATATATGTTGGCTTGGATAAAACCAAGGAAATGTCAGTGATTCATCTGTCTGAACCTCAGAGGTCTAGCAAGACTTAAATGCGCTCATCTACGTCGTGTCACGATATTAAATCAAGCAATGCATGGGAGGAAACCTATTGAATTGTTGTAATTGTCATGCCATGACATTAACTAAGGTACCGGTTGGGAGGAAACTCAATCCATAGTGACATAAGTATATTTAGTATTTGTTAATTTTTATTTTGGTAAGTACTAACCAATGCAGTTGAGCTTGGGCGAGTGATAAGTCGATCAGACAAAACTTTTGAGCCCTAGTAGCGCGCCCGCGCTAGTGGTCACGTGCATGGCCAATCATTCTAGCTCATCATTCATCCTAGTAGCGCGCCCGCGCTACTGACTCAGCATATGGACAAGTACACTGTTTCACTAGCGCGACCGTGCTACGACCGTGCTAGTACCATCCGCCTGCCACATTGCTTAACATAAAGTTTTTTAATTATTTTTGTATATTAATTGTTTTAAATTTCCCCCCCCCCCCCAACCCTAACTATTCCCTTCTTCTCATTTCAAACGCCCAACGAGAACCCCTGCCCTAACTCCCATCTTCTCCTAATTCCCTTCTTCTCCAAATTCCCCTCTTCTCCACTCACAACTAATCGATCTTAAATTACCCAAGGTTCAAGCCATGCCCTTTCTTACTCTTTTTCACTTCTCACCATCTTCTCTCACTTCAAGTAAGGTTTTTTTTTTAATTTTTGTAGATTTGTTTTTATTTTTTTAATTACGTAGTAGTTTTTTTTCTATTTTCTTAGAAGTACTTTGTAGTTTATGTGTAGTGCTTGTGGGTGGTGATGTTTGTGGAGTTGTATCTCTTAACTTTCGTGGGTGAATTTGGGGAAATAGTGGTGATAACGGGTTACAACATGTTAATTGAGAGTTCTAGTAAATGATGCTCACAGAGTGTTTGTTTCAATGCCACAGTAAGTGTCAATGGTAATTATGATCAATTGTGCAGGTAAAGTCTGAGTAACCGCGGTTGCGTCACACTTTTTGTAATGATATTCTTCTTCCAAGTACTATGGCACTCTCCGGGAAATGCTGAAACATAGGTGCTTCATCTAGCAGTCAAGCTGGATTTTCCAGGGCGCGCGGGTCAGCTCCTACTCGTTCCTTTAATAATAACACGTTTGTCTCCGCCAAGGCCCATGATCGTTTTGCTTATTAGGCTCCTATGAAACCAATACCGGAGAGGGTCATGGATATAGGATCACTCTAGCTTAGTTTCCCCAACTTGTATTATGTGCTGGTCAGGTAGAGGCTAAAATAGATTTTGAAGAGTTGGATGATGGGAATTTGATGGCGTCCGTGAATTCTATCCCAACATAAATGAACATGTGAATGGTGTAGTAACAGTGCGCAGAAAGGCTGTGGATTCCTCTGTTGAGGCTATTAGGAGGATATACCAGCTGCCCGAACTGGTGGATGAGTATGATGACCATTATGAACTATACAGTAAAAATACACTAAGTGGGAGATGTTCTTTGAAACAATATGTGTACTTGGCAAGAAAATTGTGCGGATGTAATATGGGAAGATGTTACATTTAGCAGCACTCACCTTTGAAGGGAACTGCTGGTTGTATGTCATAAACAAGGCATAATCCCGTCTTCCAACAATATGGAAGTGAATGCTCCTCGAGCTGCTCTAAATTGGTGCTTTATAAATGGTCACAACTTTGACATGGCCAAGATGATTCATGAGGAGATACACACCCTTTTCCCGTAGAAGAAGTGTGATGACCCAAACGGTCATCCCTTGTTTTAAATTAAATACAATGACTTCGAGGCCGTAAAAACCTCATTTAGAGTCACCTCAATTTATGTGAATATTCCGGGCACGTAACTAGAAAGCTTAAATGAGAAACTGTCTGAAAAATGATAAGTTTTGACAATGAAATGAATTAACTTGACCATAGTTAACGGTTTGCGAAAACAGGCCCGGACCTGTGATTTGACGATCTTAGAGGATACGTAGGAATATATGGGACTTCGGCGTATGCCTGGAATCAAATTCCGAGGTCCCAAGCTCGAGAAATGAATTTTTTAGTAAAATATTTTTTCTGAAATTTCTTAAGGAAATTTGAAATAAAAATTGATTAGAACGTGTTAGTCTCGGGCCCATATATAGGTTATGGTGCTTTATATAGGTCATATATATTGTTTAAGTCATTCCTATGAAATTTGGTTGGAAACAGACGTCGTTTGACGTGATTCGGACCTAAATTGGAAAATTTATGTTTTATGAAGTTTGAAAGAATTCTTGAATTTTGAGGTTTATTTCGATGTGTATGATATTTTGGTGGTTTGATGGCACGAATAGGTCTGTAGGATATTTTTGAGGTTGTGTGATTATTTGGGATAAATACTCAAAGTCTCGGGTGAGTTTTGGATTGGCAACGAGGTGCATTTCGGAACTTAAAATTTGAGGTTATGAACTAACTTGCAGGCTTCGCATTTGCAAAGCCCCGCAAATGCGACATATTAATCGCAAATGAGAATTTGAGGACTGGCAGCATGAGTCTCAATGCGACTTTATCATCACGAAAGCTATATTGCAATTGCGGATAGCCTCTTGCAAACACGATGATGGCTAGGGAAGCTGAGGTATCGCAAATGCGATGCAAATTTCGCAAGTGCGAAATTCCTGGATTTCATCGGTGTTTGCAAATTCAAGCATTATCTTCACAATTCAAATATCAGCAGGTCGGGATTCACAATTGTGAACCCCTATTTGCATTTTCCATATCCGAGACCTGCATTTTTCTATACTTAGTCAATTTTTTGCCAGTTTTAACATATTATCAAAATACAAACTCCTTTGGGCGATTTTCCAAGAACAACTCTTCAACCAAATCGATTGTATGTTTGTTTTTACTCATTCACTTCAAACATAAACATCTTTTAATATGCTTTAAACATAAAATTAATGATTTTCATGGGGAAAATTGGGTGTTTTGGGTAGAAGCTACGTTTTTAAAAAATTGGGGATTCGGAGCACTATTTGAGGTCCAATTTCAAAATAAATTATATATTTGAATTTGTGGGGGAATGCATAATCGACTTTCGGTTCGAACCTCAGGTTTGACCAAGCGGGCCCAGGGGCGATTTTGACTTTTTGCGTAAAATTTTTGAAAACTCGTTTTCATGCATTGGGGTTGATTCATTTAGCGTTTATCAATGCAATTAAGTAATTTGTGACTAGATTCAAGTGGATTTGTAGTGGAATCAAGGGGTAAAGCTATAGTTGAGACTTGAGTTTTGTTCAAGGCATCGAGGTAAGTGTTTGGTCTAACATTAGCTTGAGGGATTAGGATTTGAGTCATATTAGCTACTTGCTTCTTGTTGAGTACGACGCATAGGAATAGTGATGAGGGTTTATATGTTGGTGTCGATCATGACCGTGAGTCTTAAATTGGAAATTTTTGCATTATTAAATGATATTTCGGATGCTTTAGTTAATGATCTTATATATTGAGCAAAGACTTGGTTTATCCTCGTAGAAGTTATTTATGATTGGCCATTATCACTATTTGACCTGAGTACAAGCTAAGTTATGATTTGGTTATATCTGATTCTCCCTTACCGAGATGACTGTTATAATATTTTTGTTCCCTTGTCGGGAAACTATTACATTGCTTTTCTCCCTTGCCGGGAAACTATTATATTGCCTTGTTCCCTTGGCGGTAAGTTATTATATTGCTTATGCTCCCTTGTTGGGATTTCTTGTAATTGTGTGATGAACTATAAAAGGGAGCGGGTGGTACGCCTACCACAAGATTGTTTAAAAGGGAGCGGGTGGTAGGCCTACCACAAAATTATTGAAATGGGATCTAGTGGTACGCCTACCACAAGATTGAAGAAATGTGAGCGGGTGGTACGCCTACCACAGGATATGATGAAATGGGAGCGGGTGATACGCGTACCACAAGATATGATGAAATGGGAGTGAGTGGTACGCCTACCACGAGATTGATGAAATGGGAGAGGGTGGTACGCCTACCACAAGGGTTAATAAAATGGGAACGGGTGGTACGCCTACCACAAGATATGATAAATGGGATCGGGTTGCACACTTGCAGCAAGATGAAACTGAAAATGAAAGTTGCCTTTATTTCCCTTATCCGTGTTAGAAGTTAAATTGTAGTTTCCATTAAATTTTTGATATTCTATTTTAACTGCTATCCCCGAAGAATGTTTCCCTTCCCCAGTATAATTGATTATTACATGTTTACTTTTTGGCCATATATTAAATAATTGTATAGGTTTATGTTGAGTCTGGTCCAAGACTCCTAACTACATCGTTGGGGTTAGGTTAGGCACTTACCTATATATGGGTCGGTTGTGCTGATACTACTCTCTGTGCTCTTTTGTACAGAACTAGGCACCTGACAATAGTAATATCGTGGGAGTCAGCTTTAAGTCCACCGACACACTGAGGACGCCTTGCAGACATCCGCAGGCCCAACATCTCCTCTATTTTACATTTCATTCCTTAATCTCATGTATTCAAGACAACCGGTGTTATAATTCGTTCAATCGGTTGTATTTCGTACTCTTAATAGTCCGTCGGTAACGTGACACCAGTTCTTGGGTAGAGGCATATGTTTATTTCCGCATTATTATTGAATTTTTTTAATTTAAGTCTTTTGCTTCAATTTCATATTTTCGCTGTTATTTAAATATTTAAAGATTGATATTATGATTAGTAAAAAGGATTTAAAATAAAGGAGTTAGAAGTTATGATTTATGGCTTACCTAGCTTCTACAAGTAGGCGCCATCATGACCCCCGAGGGTGGGAAATCTGGGTCGTAACAAGAGGTATGGTTTCTTCTTCCCTTCCTTAGTGACTAGGCTTTGCCAGACCAGTGCCGAAAAATTTGAATATGGATGGGATAGTGCCAAGAGACTCTAAGTGCCGAGCTGATTAGGTAACTTCTGGGAAGGATCCTGTGGCAGCTGGTGGTGATGATTGTGCTGAATTCGATGACTCTGAGGAAGGGGAGGATGAATAGTAGGAAGTAAGGGCTGAGTAACTTGCCCATGAGTATATTGAAGAGGCTGCAAGAAAATCAGAGGCTGCTCGGAATACCCTGTTCATAGCTTTAGAGAAAGAGGTAGTAGGATTGCATACCTCGGTCGTTGACATAGGTACACGTGTTGATGCGGTGGCTACCAACAGGTGAAATCAGAAAAGAAAATATTAGGCTCACTGCGAGCTCTAGGTCGTGCATGCAATCTAAATCCAGAGACGGTCTCCGATCAAGAGTGATCAAGCAAGGAAGTTACTCTACCTCAGTGTTCTTTATTTTGTATTTTATGAGGACATGTCTTCCTTTTATGTGTGGAGTGGGGGATACTTCATATGTGTATATATGTAAAATTTATTGTTTTATGTTTTCTCTATTTTTGTTGATTGGTTTATGTTTTCTTCGTTTTTGTTGTATTGAGTAGTAGTCAAATTAGGTATGTCGATTGTCCCGACGACAGATCTATTTCGACAGGGTTCTTGAAGGTATAAGTCGACGAGAAAAAAAAACACACAAAAATATATTGGACTCTTCCTGATAACGAATCTTCTAGACAGTTTTCTTAATAGAAGTAAGTCTAAGAAAATACCAGAAAGATTTTTTATTTTATTTTAGGTAGTGTAGTAACTCCCTCTTTGTTTTTCTTTGGGCCACAGTTCTTTTTCAAGGGTTTTCCATGAATTGGGTGTAGTGAGTTTTTTGTTTATATTGTTTTTAGCTTTTAGTTTGTACTTATGGCCGATGAGCTGAAATAGGAAGAGAATCTCTAGGCGTTGATACACACAAACACAGTAGACACTAGAGTGTGACACTTAGTCTCAGTGGTTGATTGTTGTTAGAGTTCATTAATTATATGTTTGTGACTAACTTGAGTACTCAAACGAGAATGTCTTCATAAGCCAATCTGGATGAGTCATGTGCCATGTGTGTGGGAGTTGTATTGTATTCTATGCTCTGCACATGATTCTTAGAATGTGATGACCGGGCCGGTCTTTTTTTGAAATTACGCCCCGTTTCCCCAATAACTGCTTTCCCTAAGTTCATTTCTGCTACTTTGGTTTGCCGGGATGTTCGGTAATAGAGTTCGGTGTGTTTTGGGACACATAGTTAATAAATGAGAGCTTAAGTGTTAAAAAATGGTCCGTAATTAGAACAGTGTGAGGACAACCTCGGAATGGGAATACAATGGTTCTATTAGCTACGTTAGGTTATTTCGGGGTTGAGAGCATGTTCGGAATATATTTCGGATGTCCGTAGCTCATTTAGGATGGAAATGCCGAAAATTAGAATTTTAAAGATTCTAGTCTGATAGTGAATTTTTTATCCGAGGGTCCGATTGGAATTCCAAAAGTTGTTGTAGCACCATCATGTCATATGGGGCATGCATGAAAAATTTTAGTTCAATCGGACGTGCTTTGGTTAGGTTTTGAATCGAAAGCGAGTTTGGTTAAGTTTTGAAGTTTTTAAGTTTTTAAGTTCAAATCATTGATTAATTTGAGTTTCCAGTGTTGTTTTAGGTGGTTAAGGAATTGGTACATGTTTGAATGATGTTATGGTATATTTCTGTAGGTTTGGTTTTGGTCTGGGGGGCCTCGGGTGTGTTTCAGATGCTCAACAGAGCAAATTCGGAACTTAAAAGGTAGTAGATTTTCTGATGTTGTTGTTGCCGACCACTGCTCTCTGCGATCGCAATCGCTTTCCTGCGATCGCGTAGTGAAGCTTCATGGGGTGGCCTTATTCCTTCAATGTGATCGCAACTTTCCTTCTGTGATCATATAGTATCTGAACTCCTTTGTCTGCGATTGCAAACTCCCCCCTGCGTTCGCATTGAGTTAACTGGGCTGGGGTCCCAGGTTCCTTTTCTTTATACGCGATCGCATAGCTCTTGTTGCGATCGCATACGACCAGCTTCTATCCTTACGTGATAGCAAGACTATTCTTGCATTCGCATAGACCATTTTCCAAGACTTTAATTTTTACTCTACGCGATCGCATCCCTTCTTATGCGATTGCACTAAAGAAAATGCCTGGGCAGTTATAAACTTTTCAAAAACGAAGGTTCCTCCATTTTTACCAAACTCAAGCTAGAGAGCTCGGTTTTGGGAGATGTTTCAAGGGATTTTCAGAGGCAAGCAATGGGTAATGATTCCTTACTACTCTATGACTAAAACCCACTAATCTAATCGTGATTTCAACCTTTAATTTCTGATTATTGAATGAAAATTGGGGCAAAGTTTTTAGACCAATTTGTGAGGATTTGAAAGGGCATTTGACCTCTGATTTGGTAGATTTTTGTACGGTTGGACTCGTGAGAGTACGATGTTTCTGAAAATGTAAAATTTTTTGATTTCGAGACGTTAGACCGAAGGGCATTTTGGTTATTTTTCCTATTTTCGCGCCTTAGCTTTAATTTTAACAGTGTAATTAGTTACTTGTGATGTTATTTACAATATGTAATTGGTTTGAATAGATTTGGGCCACTCAGAGTCGGATACTCGTGGCAAGGGCATTGTTTCTTCGTGGTTTTGTACCAGTTCGAGATAAGTGTCTTGCCCAACTTTGTGTGGGGGACCTCTCCCCTTAGGATATCTTTTCTGTTGTTTAATTGCCTTGTGCACGAGGTGATGGGTGTGTACTTGTGCTAGTTGTTGAAAATTCACCTTACTTGGCTTATTTAGACTGTGTTTTCTTCACATATTTAACTGTTATAAATGCAACTTCACTTGTATTGGCTTAGGGAAAGCATGTTAGTTACTTATTTGCTCTATATGACTAAATTGAAATATCTCTCTTTCTTGTGAAGCATGCTAGACTCTAGATTTTACTGGTTGTCCGCACTTAGCTTCTTTCTGTTAAATATTTGTTTGTTGTGGTGTGTTTACTATTGCAACTACGGGACGGCATCCCGGGAGCTCCTCCTGTTCGTACTTTGTTCTGAGATGTAGAAGTGTGGGATACAAAGGGATCCCCGACGGGGTACCTCCAGAGGTCAGTCTAGCCCTGGGAGGGCACAATGTACTGGTGGGCCCAGTTAGTCAGCGACATTGTGCCCTCCCAGGGCATAATATGAGTGCGGGGATACCCGCCATGTAGTAAGGGATTGCCTAGGCTCGGGAGGAGTGCACCTCCACAGCAGTGTGCCCAGCGGGATTCTCAGGCCATTGTTCCACCTCCAGCTGTACCCCACCTGCCCAGCCAGCTAGAGGCGGATATCGTAGAATTAAAGGTTACCCTCGAGGGAGGTGTCGGGCCAGATTTTATGCCATTCCTGATCATGCCAAGGTTGTCGCCTCCAATTCTGTTATCACGTGTATTATATTAGTTAGTCACAAAGAGGCATCGATTCTATTTGATACAGTTTCTTCTTATTCTTATCATCTTATTTTGCTCTGCATTTGGGTACAGCCCGAGAGACCTTTTGCTCTCGTGTTTATATTTCCACTCCCGTGGGAGATTCCCTTGTTATGGACCACGTATATCGGTCATGTTTGGTTACTGTTCATGGTTTTAAGACCATGGCAGATCTTTTATTACTTGATATGGTTGAATTCGATATTATCTTGTGCATGGACTAGCTGTCGCCCTAGTATGCTATTCTTGATTGTCACGTTAAGACCGTGATGCAGGCTATGCCAGGTATTCCACGTATTGAGTGGAGTGGTACTTTTGATCACAGTCCCAACAGAGTTATATCTTTTCTTAAAGCTTAGTGTATGGTTGAGAAGGGGTTTGCCACATATTTAGCCTATGTGAGAGATGTTAGTGCTGCTACCCCTTCTATTGACTCTGTCCCACTAGTACGAGATTTTCCCGATGTGTTTCCAGCTGATCTTCCGGGCATGCTGCCTGATCGGGACATTGATTTTGGTATTGATTTATTTTCGGGCACTCAGACCATATTTATTCCTCCTTACCTTATGGCTCCTCCTGAGTTGAAGGAGTTGACAGATCAGTTACATGAATTGCTTGATAAAGGTTTCAGTCGACGCAGTATTTCACCATGGGTGCTCATGTCTTCTTCGTAAGAAAAAAGGATGGTTATATGCACATGTGTATATTGTCAGTTGAACAATGTTATAGTGAAGAACCTGTTAGAAACTACGCTTTACGCTAGAGGGGGGTGAATAGCGTATTAATAGAATTTAGCGTTTTCTTGCGGAATTTAAACTTTGGAGGAAGTAAAATAAATGCAGAAAAATAAACTTACACAAAGATGTATACTGGTTGGCCACCAACGTGGTTAGTCCAGTCCCCGAGAGACTCTCTCGAGATTTTT
Source organism: Nicotiana benthamiana (assembly GCA_034376525.1). Lineage (NCBI taxonomy): Eukaryota > Viridiplantae > Streptophyta > Magnoliopsida > Solanales > Solanaceae > Nicotiana > Nicotiana benthamiana. Next base: position 123,102,869 of record CM067338.1, on the reverse strand, counting down.
CACTATCTTGTTAAGCTTAAGGGTGCTCAACAAACCGTTACACACTTGAGGACACAAGCCTCAAACAGTTGCTCGGAGATCGCAATCTCAAAGACTTCACCCAAGGAAACGCAAGTTCCTTGAAACAAGAGAATCGCAATTCTCTTACAAGTATATCAAATACTTGGACACTCACTTAACTAAAGTACTCCTTATTGAGTAGATATGAGTAAAAGAATATGTTCAAGATCACAACAACTTTAAGCAATAATATGGCTCTCAAAAGCTTTATGAAATGAGTAGAAAATGAAGAACAATTGAATGAAAGCTTATAGCAATGTAATGATCAGTTTGTGTATTTTGTTGTTTTTAAAACACTGAAATGAAGCTGTATTTATAGTTGAAAAAGTTGGTTCAACCGTTGTCTAATTGCCAATTAAGAGTTGCTGAAATTACTCAGTGATAATCGATTATTAAGACCAAACAATCGATTATCTGCCAGTCAGTTTAAAAATCAATCCCAGATTTAACGCTTCACAATCGATTATACATAATCTATAATCGATTACTGGCAATATTCAAAATCAGATAATCGATTACACTAAGTTCATAATCGATTACTTTAGCAACGTTCTAAAAATCATTTCCAGATTTTAAGCAAAACATCGATTATATCAAATCAATAATCGATTACTTCAGCAACGTTCTAAAAGTCATTTCCAGATTTTAAGCAGAACATCGATTATCTAGAATCAATAATCGATTACCTTATGGTATTTGAAAATCATTTGACAACGGCCAGCTTCAACAATCGATTGTCCTTTGCAACAATCGATTACTTGTTATTTTCTGAAAATCATAAAACTTACTGTCTCAGTGATAATCGATTATCTAAAGACATAATCGATTACTTAATTAAATTTAAAATCACTGGAAGACATCAACTCAACACAATCGATCACCATTAGTTCATAATCGATTATTTTGAGTATTGAAAAACTTTACCTCAACAACAATCGATTGTCATTTGTTCACAATCGATTATCATGCAGATTTGGAAAAACCTGATGTTCACTGTCTTACTCACAATCGATTACCATTAATTCATAATCGATTGTCATGCAGTCTTGGCTCAGAAACAATCGATTATCATAAGTACATAATCGATTATTTTAGCCCAGATTTTTGAGGCATGTTTAGAAAACATTTTGTCTAATGTAAATATGCATGATTTAAAATCTTTTTGACACAGAATTAAATATGCATGATTTTGGAAAATAGTTTTATGAGAGAGGCCATACTATGAGTCAAGTTATAGGATCGAGATTACAATTTAGAACAACTCAATAACAATTAAAAGCTATATCTTGAACTTCAATCTTATTCGCAACCATTGTGCGCTTGTACTTGAATTCCGTCATATATCAATTTTTGCTTCGTTTGTCATTCATCAAAACCTACAAAAGAGTACACGTTTAGTATATTGCATTGAGAACGTGTTTCTAACAATTTCCCCCTTTTTGATAATGGCAAACATTAAGCGGGATATGCAATTTAGGCAAAAGATATTGACAATTCAAGACAAGTAACAATTATGCAATTTTGTTCTTGTTCCCCCTCAATTTAAGAGTTCCCCCTCAATTTTAGCTTATAAGCAATCAATGAATTAAGAGGTGGTGCATACCCGATATCCCGTTTTCTTCCCCCTTTTGCCATTAGCAAAAAAATAGTAAGGAAAGATGCAAAAAGATGAAATAAACAAGGTTTATTTATTGGAAAAAAAAGAGGGTACATCAATGGGAACCAAAGAGAACGACAGTAAAAACCACACAAAACACAAAAGAAATTTATTCATTTCCGTCGTTGTCCGCCTCGTTATCCGGCGCTGCTTCAAAAGGAACGAGAGCTGCATATGGATAATTGACATGATCAAAGTATCCATGGATCTTATGAGTGAGTTGAGCAAGCTGGTCGGATATGGTTTGGAGAGTAGGCTCTTGGGACGAACGAGCACGACGGGGTGGACGACTTGAAGAAGGAGCTGGAGCATGATCACCATCATGATGGAAAGAAGACTCCGAGATTTCCCAAATTTTGGTACTCCTTTTGAGAGGACCATTTTCCGTGACAAATCCGGATGCTTCAAGGAAGTTCATAATGAGGAGGGCATAAGGAAGAGGCATGTCATCACCGATGGCATCGAGCATATGAATTTTGATGAGCCGACACCAATTTATTTTGGCTCCGGTGACAATGGCATGCAGAAGTTTGGTATCCTCCTGGGAGATGGTGGTGTGATTGTGCCGTCTAGGCTTGAGGACTCGGGTGATGAAGTAAAGAATCAACCGGTAGTTTGGATCCATTCCCGCTATGGTAGGACGACGGGTAGAGATAGATGGATCATAGGAGGTTATACCGGCTTGGTGGAGAAGGATGGTTTCATCAAAGAGAGCCCCGGCCTTATCAATATACTGGTAAAGGTCTTCACCTTCATTTGGAAGGCGGGCAATGGTGTGGAGATTCTCTTCAGAGAGAAGAATTAGAACCCCATTAATGGAGGTGACAAGTTCGCCATCTTCATCTTTATGGAGGTTTGAGTAAAAAGCTTGAACGAGAGTTGTGTTTATGTGAGGATGAGTGAGAAGCAAGAAGTCATATAGTTGACACTCCTTTGATATATTTGCGGCAGGGGTGAAAGGCTCAAGGAGTTTACTATTTGAGAACCGAGGAGGAAGAATGGTGCGTTTCTCAAATTTTGATAGGAACCTTGTGAGTTTATTTTCAGTTTCAAAGAACAAGACGGAGCCGTCTTGGTATGGAAAATTTAAAGGAGGAGGGGCGGTTGAGGCTGATGCGCCATGTTTGGATCGGGAACGTTTTGAAGATCGTCCAGACATGTTAGGAGAAAGACTGCTGGAATTTGGCAAAGAAAATAGAAGAGATTTAGCTTTTGAATACTAGAGATAGTGCTTGAGTGGGTGAATGTGAGCTCTTATGATGCCTATTTATAGAGGAAAGGATTATCAAGCATTGAATGGAGACATTTGCTGAGATTTTGGTTTAGGAGCAGTCAGAAAACGGTAAGAATTAAAATTACTGACCGTTAGATAATCGATTATTGAACTGAAATAATCGATTGTATTTACTGTTTGATTGAGATTTTGAATCTGACAAATCGATTCTTGAGTCAAACGGTAAAAAATTTGAATGAAATAATCGATTGTTAAATTTTGGTAATCGATTATGGAGCATTTAAGACCTGACAGGAATCGATTGAGGAGCCAAACGGTAACAAAAAATTAATATGAAGTAATCGATTGTCAATTCTTGGTAATCGATTATTTAGGGAACTAATTTGATACAGTGAACTTGGAGAATATCAGAATTTGTCAAATAATCGATTGTATGAAAAAATAATCGATTGTTGTAGAAAGCATTGCTGAATGACTGAGGCGGAAATCGATTATGCAATTTAGGAAGTAAAAAATTAAACACAGATGCATAATAGTAATAATCAGTCATAAACAATCGATTATTGATACTGATAATCGATGTACTGCACAGAAAATAATCGATTAGTGGCTTGAAATAGTCGATTATTTTGTGCTAAAACTTCATAATTCCCCCTACCTTTGGGGTGGTACCTGCAAAATAGATTTAAACGTCTCCGACGCTCAAGTTAGTAATTTATAGCGAAATTAATAAATTACACTAGTGTTAACAAGTAATGCCGTGAACTCTTAAGAATTGTGTCCTAGAGTGTTCTTAAAAGAGTTTCGGGTACTTACCTTTTCTCCAACATCGCCAATTACCTGTTCGAGAGGATGATCCTTGATCGTTCTCCACTCGTTAGGCATATTTATTCCTTTTTCTAATTGTGGCGCTTCTTCCGTTGGTTGTTCCCCAATTTCATTTTTGTTTTCCTTTGAAGGTTCTTCTTGGATTTTATCTTTCAAGCTATCCAAGATACCTGCAAGATCAAAACCGGATTCCTTTCTCGCCAAGCGAGTATTATCTTCGGAAAACACAACATGAGGGGATTCCTCCACAATTTGGGTTCTTTTGTTAAAGATCCTATATGCTTTGCTACGTGAGGAATAACCAATGAAAATACCTTCATCCGATTTAGCATCAAACTTACCCAATTGGTCCTTGCCATTATTATGAACAAAACATTTACAACCAAAAACACGTAAATGAGAAATGTTGGGTTTTCTACCCTTATAAAGTTCATATGGGGTTTTCATGAGTATCGGCCGAATTGCTGCTCTATTTAAAACATAGCAAGCGGTACTCACGGTGTCCGCCCAAAAATATTTGGGAATCTTAGCTTCGTCGAGCATGGTTCTTGCCATCTTTTCGAGACACCTATTTTTCCTTTCCACCACTTTGTTGTGGTGTCCGTGGAGCGGAAAAGGTGTGTTTGATTCCGAGTTCGTCACAAAAATCCGCAAAGAGATTGTGATCAAACTCTCCCCCATGATCACTTCTAATCGAAGTGACGGTCGATTCCTTTTCGTTTTGAACACGCTTAAGGAAATACTTGAAATTTTGAAAAGCATCACTTTTATTTGCAAGAAATAGAGTCCAAGTAAATCTAGAAAAGTCATCAACAATTACAAAAACATATTTATTTTTACCAAGACTTTCAATACGAGAGGGACCAAATAAATCCATGTGAAGTAATTGCAAAGGTCTAGACGTTGAAACAATATTCTTGGATTTAAAAGATGCTTTGGTTTGCTTCCCTTTTTGACAAGAATCGCAAATAGAATCATTTTCAAACTTTAAACTGGGAAGACCAACTACTAAGTTTTGAGAAAGAAGCTTGTTCAAAAGATGCATGTTCATGTGTGCTACTCTACGATGCCATAGCCAAGAGTTATCCTCTTTGCTTACTAAACAATCAACATATTCGGGTGAGGAGTTTGCAAGATCAACCATATAGATATTATCAATTCTAAAACCACGAAGTATGATCTTGAAATCACTACGTCTAAATACAAGACATTCATCCGAATTAAATAGAGCAAAATTTCCCTTGTCACATAATTGGCTTATGCTCAACAGATTATGCTTCAAACCTTTCACAAGTAGTATATGTTTAATAGAGGAATTTTCGTCCTTACCGACCGAACCAATGCCGATGATTTTTCCTTTATTGTTATCACCAAATGTGACACTTCCTCCTTCTTTGTGCTCTAGTTGAAGGAATTTGGATTCATCTCCCGTCATGTGTTTGGAGCATCCACTATCAAGGTACCATAGTACACTTGATCCCTTCAAGCACACCTACAAAACAAATTAATGTTCTTTAGGTACCCATGCCATCTTGGGTCCTTGAGGGTTAGGCATGTTATAATGATGCAATTGATTTATATGTCTATGACGAGTAAAGCAAGCGGGAGCAATATGACCAATACGTCTACAATAATGACAAGTCACGTTGGGATTATGCATTTTTCTAGGTACATAGTAACTAGATGAATGAAGGTTGCTTACTCTACTTTGAACACCATTGTTTCTCCTATTATGAGCTCTAGGAGGTTCACAAGTTTGTCTAAAATATGCATCATTTCTAGAATATCTATTTCTAGGTGGAGGGTCATTTCTTGGTCTTCTAAATTGTTCAAGGTTTGGCCTAAAATATGCATCATTTCTAGGTCTTCTAGCATTTTCACTATTTGGTCTAACACGCAAGTTATTTCTAGGATTTCTACTTCTAGGATAAGCATTTTGGTTATTAGTCCTAGGTTGAGCTCTAGGTTGTTGTGGTTTAGCACCAACCTTTTCTTCATTTTTGAATCCTATTCCATGTTTAGTTGATTTTAGATTAACAAGCACATCATTCAAGTTTTTATGCGAAGAATTAAACTTATCTAATGTGCCTTTAAGTCTAGCTACTTCATTCTTAAGAAGCACACAAGAAGAACAGTTTCTAGTAGAACCTTCAGGTTTATCAGCACTTCTTTTTCCATAAAACTTGTTTTCCTCTTTTAGCTTCTCATTTTCGAAAACCAGTTTTTCTAATTCTTTTTCTTTTAATGAAAGCTGTGTTTGAAAATCTTTTTCTTTTAGAGAAGCGCTTTCTTTAACACTTTTGACAGTTTTTGAAGCTTTGATAAATTCAGCATATAGTTCATCAAAAGCATTTCTCATTTCATCAAGAGTAAAGAAATTTTGAGAAGAGATTTGACTTACCTCGTCTTTGCCGTCTTCTTGAGCCATGAGACATAAATTTGCTGCTTCATCGTCTTCTTCTTCGCTTGCTTCATCTCCGGAATCTCCTCCCCAAGAGATGTATGCACGTTGCTTTTTGAAGGGTTTCTTCTCCTTTTTGATGTTAGGGCAATTTGATTTTATGTGCCCGGTTTCTCCGCATTCATAGCATTTTAGTTGATCGCCTTGCTTTTTGTTCTTGCGTTCATACTCTTTGCGCATGAATTTTTGAAACCTTTTGATAACGAGTCCAAACTCGTTGTCACCTTCCTCATCAATTTGTGGTTGGCTAGCCTTTAGAGCAATCCTTTGCCTTCTTTGATCATCAACAAACGGGTTAAGTATAGTTGATTCATAGGTTTTGAGATTACCTCTTAATGCGTCAATTGTGACATTTGTGATGCCAATGGATTCTTGGATTGCATCGGCCTTTGATCGCCATGCCAGAGTGAGACTTCTGAGGATCTTCCGGACAAGTTCTCTATCCGTAAACGTCTTTTTGAGGGCGTGTAGATCATTCACGATCATTGAGAATCGCTCAAACATTTCGTCTACTTTCTCTCCTTCCTTCATGTGGAATAGTTCATAAGAGTGAGTTAAGAAATCAATTTTAGCTTCTCGTACCTGGTCGGTTCCTTCGTATGTCACTTCAAGCTTATCCCACATTTCTTTTGCTGTTTTGCAACATGATATCTTCCTGTAGTCGTTAGCATTAACAGCACAATATAATAAATTTATAGCTTTGGCATTATTTTGAACCTTACGAATATCCTCCGCGGTATATTCCTCTTCGGTCTTTGGAACCCATTCGTCTTCCACCTTCTTGGTTGGGATTTGGTTTCCATTGGTGAATACTTTCCACAAATGAAAGCTATTTGATTGCACAAAGATTTGCATCCTCTCCTTCTAGTATGAGTAGTTTGTGCCGTTGAATAGAGGAGGTCGTGTAGAGAATTGTCTTTCTTCAATTCCTGCAAAAGAGTCAAGAGTAGAAGCCATGGATGGTTCTCTCAAACGGTTAAGTTTTCAGAGAGTTGGGCTCTGATACCAATTGTTAGAAACTACGCTTTACGCTAGAGGGGGGGTGAATAGCGTATTAATAGAATTTAGCGTTTTCTTGCGGAATTTAAACTTTGCAGGAAGTAAAATAAATGCAGAAAAATAAACTTACACAAAGATGTATACTGGTTGGCCACCAACGTGGTTAGTCCAGTCCCCGAGAGAGTCTCTCGAGATTTTTCACTATCTTGTTAAGCTTAAGGGTGCTCAACAAACCGTTACACACTTGAGGACACAAGCCTCAAACAGTTGCTCGGAGATCGCAATCTCAAAGACTTCACCCAAGGAAACGCAAGTTCCTTAAAACAAGAGAATCGCAATTCTCTTACAAGTATATCAAATACTTGGACACTCACTTAACTAAAGTACTCCTTATTGAGTAGATATGAGTAAAAGAATATGTTCAAGATCACAACAACTTTAAGCAATAATATGGCTCTCAAAAGCTTTATGAAATGAGTAGAAAATGAAGAACAATTGAATGAAAGCTTATAGCAATGTAATGATCAGTTTGTGTATTTTGTTGTTTTTAAAACACTGAAATGAAGCTGTATTTATAGTTGAAAAAGTTGGTTCAACCGTTGTCTAATTGCCAATCAAGAGTTGCTGAAATTACTCAGTGATAATCGATTATTAAGACCAAACAATCGATTATCTGCCAGTCAGTTTAAAAATCAATCCCAGATTTAACGCTTCACAATCGATTATACATAATCTATAATCGATTACTGGCAATATTCAAAATTAGATAATTGATTACACTAAGTTCATAATCGATTACTTTAGCAACGTTCTAAAAATCATTTCTAGATTTTAAGCAAAACATCGATTATATAAAATCAATAATCGATTACTTCAGCAACGTTCTAAAAGTCATTTCTAGATTTTAAGCAGAACATCGATTATCTAGAATCAATAATCGATTACCTTATGGTATTTGAAAATCATTTGACAACGGCCAGCTTCAACAATCGATTGTCCTTTGCAACAATCGATTACTTGTTATTTTCTGAAAATCATAAAACTTACTGTCTCAGTGATAATCGATTATCTAAAGACATAATCGATTACTTAATTAAATTTAAAATCACTGGAAGACATCAACTCAACACAATCTATCACCATTAGTTCATAATCGATTATTTTGAGTATTGAAAAACTTTACCTCAACAACAATCGATTGTCATTTGTTCACAATCGATTATCATGCAGATCTGGAAAAACCTGATGTTCACTGTCTTACTCACAATCGATTACCATTAATTCATAATCGATTGTCATGCAGTCTTGGCTCAGAAACAATCGATTATCATAAGTACATAATCGATTATTTTAGCCCAGATTTTTGAGGCATGTTTAGAAAACATTTTGTCTAATGTAAATATGCATGATTTAAAATCTTTTTGACACAGAATTAAATATGCATGATTTTGGAAGATAGTTTTATGAGAGAGGCCATACTATGAGTCAAGTTATAGGATCGAGATTACAATTTAGAACAACTCAATAACAATTAAAAGCTATATCTTGAACTTCAATCTTATTCGCAACCATTGTGCGCTTGTACTTGAATTCCGTCATATATAAATTTTTGCTTCGTTTGTCATTCATCAAAACCTACAAAAGAGTACACGTTTAGTATATTGCATTGAGAAAGTGTTTCTAACAGAACCGATATCCTTTGCCTCGTATAGATGATCCATTTGACCAGCTTCAGGGCGCACAGGTATTTTATATGATTGATTTGCGCTCAGATTAGCACCAGATAAAGATCCAAGAGCCAGATATCTCGAAGACGGCTTTCAGGACTCGGTATGGTCATTACGAGTTCATTGTCATGTCATTTGGGCTGACCAACGTCCCAGCAGTTCTTATGCATTTGATGCACGGTGTATTCAGGCTCTATCTCGAATTGTTTGTCATTGCTTTCATAGATGTTATTCTTGTATACTCCCAAAGTCGGGAAGATCATGAGCAACACGTGAGGACAAAGCTTCAGACCTTGAGAGAAAAGAAATTATATGCAAAGTTCTCAAAATGTGAGTTTTGGTTGAGTTATGTGGCATTCCTTGGCCACGCGGTATCAAGTGAGGGCATTCAGGTAGATCCAAAGAAGGTGGAGGCCGTGCAGAGTTGGTCCATGCCCTCCTCAGCTACAGAGATCCGCAATTTCCTTGGCATGATAGGTATTACCACCGTTTTGTTGAGGGTTGCTCGTCGATTGCAGCCCCTATGACTAGATATACCCACAAGGGTGCTCCTTTTCAGTGATCAGACGAGTGTGAGGCGAGCTTCCAAAAGCTCAAGATGGCTTTGACTTCATACCACATTCTAATTTTTCCTACTAGTTCGAGGTCGTATATGGTTTATTGTGATGCCTCACGAGTTGGACTCGGAGCGATATTGATGTAGAATGGTAGGGTGATTGCCTACGCGTCCAGACAGTTGAAGGTGCATGAAAAGAACTATCATCTCCATGACCTTGAGATAGCTGCTATTGTTCATGCCTTAAAGATCTGGCGTCATTATTTGTACGCTGTGCCATGTGAGAATTACATGGATCACCAGAGTTTGCAGCACTCGTTCAAGCATAAGGATCTGAACTTGCGTCTGAGGAGATGGTTGGAGCTACTGAAGGATTATGATATTACTATTCTTTTTCACCCGGGCAAGGCCAATGTGGTAGCCGATGCCTGGAGTCGCCGCACGGAGAGTTTGGTGAGTTTGGCGTATTTATCAGCTTCAGAGAGACCTAGGGAGATGGATGTTCAGGCCTTAGCCAGTCACTTCTTGAGATTGGACCTTTTGGAGCCCAGACGAGTTATAGCTTAGGATATCCTTGATGTTGTTTAATTGCCTTGTGCACGAGATGACGGGCGTGTACTTGTGCTAGTTGTTGAAATTTCAACTTGGCTTATATAGGTTGTGTTTTCTTCACATATTTAACTCTTAATAATGCAACTTCACTTGTATGTGCTTAGGGAAAGCATGTTAGTAACTTATTTGCTCCATTTGACTAAATTGCAATATTTGTCTTTCTTATGAAGCATGCTAGACTCTAGATTTTACTAATTGTCCGCACTTAGCTTCTTTCTGTTAAATATTGGTCTGTTGTGGTGTGTTCACTATTGGGACTATGGGACGGCATCCCGGGAGCTCCCCCTGTTCATACTTTGTTGCAAGATATGGAATCGCGGGATACCAAGAGATCCCTAGCACGGGATTAATTAACTGGCGGATACTAAAAGATCCCCAGCGCATAACTAATTAACTGGAGGATACTAAGAGATCCTCGGGATACTTGAAGATCCCTTGTGTATATGATGATGTTACTAGGAGATCCTCGGGATACTTAGAGAACCCTTGTGTATATAATGAGGATACCAGGAGATTCTCGGGATACCAGGAGATCCACTATGATAAATAGCCTGTAGTGATTGTTCTTGTATCATAGATTTGCAATTGTAGCCTATTCAGTTTTACTTATTATTTTGCTAGATACTCGAGATTTACTATATTTTCTTATGTCTATTCATTTTATATTTATTCTTTTGTTTATCTCAGTAGGGCCTCGACCTTCCTCGTCACTACCCCACCGAGGTTAGGCTTGGCACTTACTGAGTAGTATCGTGGTGTACTCATGCTACTCATCTGCACATTTTTGTTGTCCAGATCCATGTGCATCTAAGCAGGCATACCGCCAACAGCTATCAGGGAGCATTATTGGAGACTTGAGGTATACATCTGCTACGTCCGCAGATCCACAAAGTCTCCTTCTCATTCCATTATTAGTTATTACTCCCTCCGTTTCAATTTATGTGAACCTTTTTGATGGGCACATAGTTTAAGAAAAAAATTAATACTTTTGAAATCTATGGTCCTAAACAAGTCCAAATGGGCCCCAGATTATTTGTGTGGTTATAAAAGCTTCTCATTAAGGGTACAATTGTAACTTTAAGCTAAATTGTTACCATATTTAGAAAGGGTTCATTCTTTTTGGAACAGACCAAAAAGGAAATAGGTAAACATAAATTGGAATAGAGGGAGTAGTTGTTATTTTGATTCCACTCTTTGTATTAGACAAAGTCTGGTGACTAGAGCAGTATTTAACTTTTCTTGCAGCCTGTGTTGCTTGTGGGATTCTGGGTTTTGGGATGTTATTTTTCAGAAGTTGTGTATTCGGTGTATATGCCAAGCGGCACTGTTTTAAATTTCTTATTCTATTTAGTGTGTTGTTTACAATTTTTACTTCGAACTGTTAAATTCCGCAATGTGTTAGGCTTACCTAGTCGCGAAGCCTGGGTGCCGTCATGACAGGTTCACAATCGATAAACTAGGGTCGTGACATAGAACTTGTGTTGTGTGTTTGCGAAGCGAAAAAGTAGCTTTATTTAGTCTTAGAATTTATATAGGCATTTCTTTGTTAAGCCAGATATATAAAGTAGACCCACTTAAATGCGATACAGCATACTTAACCCGGTTGAGCCTATAAGCATGTTTCTTTGGCAACCACATTACAAAGCTTACCTAATTATTTGAACGGAACATATGTTTAAACTCTTTTACCTCCCATGAGCAGTTGAATAGTTATGAAATATTCAAAAGTTAAAGTGTGAGGTGGTGGTTTGGTTTTTGAGTGGAACTAATGAAATAGAGAAAAAGGCGCAGTATTTTAAAAAAATAAAAGAATAAGAGCCACTTGAAAAAAAAAGTAAATGTAGTCCTTGATAAGTGGTTACTTGATACAATTCAACCTAATGGAGTTTGGGGTACTATAAATAAAAGTATGGCTGAATGTTTGGTCTGACATAAGTATGGTTCTAAATGTGAAGGTGATTGTATTAAAAGTGCTCAGGAAGGTTAGTCACTATATCCAAATATATCTTACCCATCCCTTAGCCTACATTACCACCAAATGAAGTCCTAATTGATCTTAGACTGAGTGAGTTCGATTAGTAGAGTAGTACAGTACAGGCAAGCCTATGGAGAATCTGTGTGGCATATGAATTTTTTTTATGCAAACGAGCGAATTGTGTGCCACGACCCCAAACCCCAGACGTAATGGCGCCCAACACATTACTAGGCAAGCCAGACCAACTATCAAACACAATTCATTTTCTAATAAAATCCATTATTACCTAACTTTTAATTACCAATTTAACATAATAAATGTCTAAAACAGAAAATTAGATAACCGCAAGTCACAGAGATATAACTACTACACAACCCCCACTGATTTGGTGTCACAAGTCTAGAGCCTCTAATACAAGTTCAACATTCTATTACATAGATAGTCTAAGAAATGCTAAAAAAAAGAACAAAAGGGAAAAATCAGGGCTGCGTACGCCATGCAGCTACCTCGATATCCATGGCAAATGCTGATCGACTGGAAAGCTCTAACTCAACCTCTGGAGCACCTGGATCTGCACACAGGGTGTAGGGATTAATGTTAGTACTCTGATCCAGTGAGTAATAGGCATAAATAACGGTTGAAAGTAAGAAAACACGTATACACAAGATAATCTTTAATGAAGCAGATAAATAAGTAATTGTAAGTAGTAAACCAATTAAAAGCAGAATGAGATACTTCAACAACAAATGAGCAGGTAATTGACAGATAGTTAAAATAAAGTAAACACATAGAACAGCATCAACCCCTCAGGCTCACTTTAAGAAAAATATCTTCCTCTTGGGCTCACTCTCAGAACACAATGGGTACCCCCGCTCACTAGGTGTGTGCAGACTCCGGAAGGGCCCCATACGGCCCAAGCGCAATATCAAACCATCTCGTGGCATCAAATATAGGCCGTTGGGTTCATAACGCTCAAGCCACCTCGTGACGTATATATGTATCTCAGGATTTCGGCCTCATATCAGTATTGCTGTATCCTCACATCTAGCCCTAGGCTGTACTCAGTCCAAAAATCACATAAGCCCCTCGAACATTAGTCATGTTAGATAATACGCTTAACGCTAGAGGGGGGGTGAATAGCGTTATAATAAAATACAGCGTAAACTTGCGGGATTTAAAAACTTGCAGGAAAAATAAGTGCGGAAATTAAATGCAATAAAGAACGAACGCACCGATGTATACTGGTTCACCATAACCCGTGGCTAGTCCAGTCCCCGAGAGACTCTCTCGAGATTTCCACTATCTTCGTCAAGCTTACAGGTGCTTAACAAACCGTTACAGTTGCTCAAGGATACCACACCTTAAGACTTCACTTGCTTGAGGATACCTCACCCCAAGACTTCAACCACTAAGACTTTGGGTACTTAGCAAACCCGACAAATGAGAAGGTATGTTCTTCTCAAACAACTCTCTTTTACAACAAATAATCTCTCAATAGAGTGGATAAAGAGAAACAAAATAAGCTCTATGAACAACACAAAGTTGCCTATCAAATGGCTCAACAAAAGCTCTAAAATGATGCTTGAAAATGATCAATATGTACATCAATATATGTAGGATTTGTGTGTTTATAATCAGCTCAAAAGACCTCTTTTTATAGGTGAAAAAGTGGTGCTGACCGTTGCTTAATTGACAAATAAAATCCCTGATTCTGTGCATCAACAATCGATTGTTTGGAGGTGACAATCGATTGTCTGACCAACGTTCAAAAAATAGATTCCTGATTTTAGGCTCAAAAATCAATTAAGGATTCTGTGGAAACGGTCAGAATATAATCGATTGTGTGAAGAGACAATCGATTGTTGATAATCGATTGTGGGACAACGACAATCGATTGTTTTGATATTTGAAAACTTCAGTTGCACAGTCTCAAAATAATCGATTGTTAAAAGTAGAAAATCGAATGTTGACTTCATGTAATCGATTTTGTACTTCATATAATCGATTATGTTGTTCCAGTGTTCAAAACTGGCAACGGATCGATTATATACCATTGATATACACTTGATATACACTGTGTATACCAGAATTGAAAACTTACTTCAAAACCCATTTTGGTTAAAAATGAAAACGTTAAAATTATTTTGTTTGAAGTATTTTAATAATATTTATGATATATATGATTTAATAAAATGATTTACTTTAATAAAATGATTTTATGCATATTTATGATGACCTAATGTTGAGCCAAAAGATAAGATAACTTAAACGTTGTTCTTACATTGGTTCTACCTAACGACCTACGTCTTGGGTCTTTGGTCTTGAACTCTTTGGCTCGACTTGGCTTGTCTATGCAATCCCGTCATCAATATGCTTCTCGCCATTTGATAGTTTGTCATATTATATCGTTGTTTGACGCTTGACTTCATTGTTTGTCATTCATCAAAACCTATACTTGAAAATCATGCTCATATAACCGAAGCTCACACATCATAGATGTACATGATTTCCAACAATTTCCCCCTTTTTGATAATGACAAACAACGGAAGATACGCATATTGAATTCCCCCTAAATTCATGCTATATCTCAACATACAATTTATGCAACCAATTCAATATAGTCAATTCAAATTGAATTCCCCCTAAATTCATGCTATATCTCAACATACAATTTATGCAACCAATTCAATATAATCAATTCAATATAATTCCCCCTCAATTAAAGCATGCATATCGCCCATATTCTTCCCCCTTTTGGCATTAGCAAAAAGAGTATACCAAAAGCTATTTAAACCATTGACGATACCAATCGTTATACACAAGATCATATAAAAAGTTAGTAAATGGCATACTAATGATAACGGTCATTTTTCTCAACAATGCCAATTGTTATTTTAAACTAAGAAAGTTCATCAAAACATGAATCAATCATTTATTATAAAACCAATTGATACTAATTGTTATTCAGAAATAAAACGTGTTAAAGCATGTATCAACCAAAACTGATATAGATTATTTACACATATCAACTCATTGTGTTTTTATTCAAAATACGATAACTAACCGACGTTCCCCCTTAATGCATTAAGGTTTCGTGCTTGGTGCATCCACTACAATATTGTAGTCTTCAAGCACACCTGCAAAAAGAACCTAAAAATAGGTTTTTGGTACCCAACTTCTTTTGGGTCCTTGGGGGTTAGGATAACAATAGTCATAATCAACACATAAATCTCTATGTTTAGCAAAACAGACGGGTGCAATGTGTCCTACCCGATTACAATAGTGACATATAACATTAGGATTGTGCATATGTCTAGGTTGAGCCAAATGCATTCTAGGTGATCTAAATTTGTTTTTCCTAGAATCGTTGAAATTCCTAGAATCATTTCTAGGTGGTCTAAAATCATTTATTCTAGACTCATTTATAAACATTCTAGAATTGTGTCAAGGTGGTCTGAAATTATTCCTTCTGGACTCATTCATAAAATTCCTGGAATTGTGTCTAGGTGGTCTAAAAAGATCAGTATTAGACTTATTAACAAAATTCCTAGAGTCGTTTCTAGGTGGTCTAAAACAATTAATCTTAGACTCATTAGCGAGGTTCCTAGAATTCTTTCTAGGTGGTCCGACCTCATTACTATCATCCTTTTTGAAAACTTCAATTAAAGGACTATCAACACTATGTTTTTCTAGTGCGTTCCTAATTTCAATGTTCTCTAATTTTAAAGAACTACAAGAAGAGCAACTGGAACATTTATCAATTGAAGAGACTTCATTCACTTCCTTGATTTTAATTTTTAAATCAACAATGTCATTTTTCAAAAAATTATTTTCTTTTTCCAAAACTTCAATCTTATTTTTCAGAAAACCATTGTCATTTTTAAAACACTTATTTTCTTCTTTCAGCTTCTCATTTTCACAATTCAATTTTTCAAACTCTTTTTCTTGCAAAGAAAGTGTTTTCTGAAAATCTGTTTCTTGCAAAGAAAGTGTTTTCTGCAAATCTTTAATAGTTTTGGAAACATTAACAAACTCACTGTATAATTCATTATAAGCATTTTTCATTTCTTCAAATGGGTGAGAGTTGGAAGTACTTACCTCTTCTTCTTTGTTGGCCATGAGGCATCGGGCAGTCGATTCATCACATGAGCTGTCCGCTTTTTGAGACATGCTTTCATACGTTACCTCAAGCTTATCCCACATCTCTTTGGCAGTTTTGCAGTGGGAAATTTTCCGATAGTCTTCCTGATTCAAAGCTCTTTACAACATATTGATTGCCTTGGTTTTGTATTCACTTACCATGGCTTTCCCAACTTTTGTCGTCATTTGTTCACCATGCATGATGATTTGCCATATACGAAATTTGTTTGATTTGACGAAGATTATCATTCGCTCCTTCCAATATGAGTAATTCGTTCCATCGAAAAATGGAGGGCAAGTGGTGGATTGTCCTTCATTCATCGTTGCTGCGTTCAATAATCTCAACAGAAAAAATATATATTGCTCTCAACCGCTTAAGGCTTTCAGAGAGTTAGACTCTTATACCAATTGTTAGAAAATATGCTTAACGCTAGAGGGGGGTGAATAGCGTTATAATAAAATACAGCGTAAACTTGCGGAATTTAAGAACTTGCAGGAAAAATAAGTGCGGAAATTAAATGCAATAAAGAACGAACGCACCGATGTATACTGGTTCACCACAACCCGTGGCTAGTCCAGTCCCCGAGAGACTCTCTCGAGATTTCCACTATCTTCGTCAAGCTTACGGGTGCTTAACAAACCGTTACAGTTGCTCAAGGATACCACACCTTAAGACTTCACTTGCTTGAGGATACCTCACCCCAAGACTTCAACCACTAAGACTTTGGGTACTTAGCAAACCCGACAAATGAGAAGATATGTTCTTCTCAAACAACTCTCTTATACAACAAATAATCTCTCAATAGAGTGGATAAAGAGAAACAAAATAAGCTCTATGAACAACACAAAGTTGTCTATCAAATGGCTCAACAGAAGCTCTAAAATGATGCTTGAAAATGATCAATATGTATATCAATATATGCAGGATTTGTGTGTTTATAATCAGCTCAAAAGACCTCTTTTTATTGGTGAAAAAGTGGTGCTGACCGTTGCTTAATTGACAAATAAAATCCCTGATTCTGTGCATCAACAATCGATTGTTTGGAGGTGACAATCGATTGTCTGACTAACGTTCAAAAATCAGATTCCTGATTTTAGGCTCAAAAATCAATTTAGGATTCTGTGGAAACGGTCAGAATATAATCGATTGTGTGAAGAGACAATCGATTGTTGATAATCGATTGTGGGACAAAGACAATCGATTGTTTTCATATTTAATAACTTCGGTTGCACACTGTCTCAAAATAATCGATTGTTAAAAGTAGACAATCGATTATTGACTTCATATATCGATTGTGTACATATAATCGATTATGTTGTTCCAGTGTTCAAAACTTTGGCAACGGATCGATTATATACCATTGATATACACTTGATATACACTGTGTATTCTAGAATTGAAAACTTACTTCAAAACCCATTTTGGTTAAAAATGAAAACGTTAAAATCATTTTGTTTGAAGTATATTAAAAATATTTATGATATATATGATTTAATAAAATGATTTACTTTAATAAAATGATTTTATGCATATTTATGATGACCTAACGTTGAGCCAAAAGATAAGATAACTTAAACATTGTTCTTACATTGGTTCTACCTAACGACCTACGTCTTGGGTCTTCGGTCTTGAACTCTTTGGCTCGACTTGGCTTGTCTATGCAATCCCGTCATCAATATGCTTCTTGCCATTTGATATTTTGTCATATTATATCGTTGTTTGACGCTTGACTTCATTGTTTGTCATTCATCAGAACCTATACCAGAAAATCATGCTCATACAACCAAAGCGCACACATCATAGATGTACATGATTTCCAACAAGTAAAACAGTAGTTCTCAGTTAAAAACATCATTTAAAAATCATATAAGTCTAAAATACCTAGTAAAAGTGGCTGAGTTGTAAAACAGTGGAAAACAGCACGACTGAATTTAAGTAAGAATTCAAAATAGTGAGGAAATAGCGATAAAAATCCCCAAAGGGTTCAAATAGTTTGCACGAAGCCCAAATATGACAATCAGTCAAAACCATGAGTATATCAAATAAGTTTTAGTCAAATACGTAGTAAATAATCAATTGGGACGGATCATGTCACAATCCCCAATAGTAAACGACCACATGTTCATCATCAAGCGTGTGTCTCACCAAGGTTACAAAGCCTCAGCACATCATTTACAATCGTTACTCACCTAGAACCGGCTAAAGCTCTAGCTCGCGAAGCCTTTTCCCCTCGAATCGGCCTCCACGCAATCGATTCTATGCAAAACCAGAACGAATACGTCACAATATAGTAAAGGAACAAAGCCCAAGCAAAAATAATCAAAACAATATCAAATATACCGAGATTAGCAAAACCCGAGCCCCATCTCCACTTCTCAAAACTCACAAATTTTCACATCATCAGATTCCTTATCACCCCTCGAGTTCGTACATTATAAGAATACAAGAATCAGAATTCAATTGACCCTTCAAATCCTGAATTTAAGCCCTCTTAAACTAAGGCCTCAAACCTCCATTTCTATCCCTTTAATTCCTTATCTTTCAGTCTTAATCCATGAAATATTACAGTAGAAGTATGTTTTATGTCAAAAATCCTTACCTTATTGACATTCTCTTGAAATCTCCCTTCAAAATCGCCCAGACGCTTTCAATCCGAAGTCAAAATGGTTAAACCCTTCAAAAATCGTGAAGGATGAAATATATACCTTCTGACCAGGCTTTTCTGCATCTGCGGTACCCCATACGCATCCCGTACAACCGTTTCTACGGTTCTTCAGTTAATGCACCAAACTGCATCTCCGATAGAACTTCTGCATCTGCGGCCACCTTGACTGCTCTCCAGCCCAAAATTCTGCATCTGCGGCCGTCACCTTTGCACCTGTGACGTGGCACTTGTGGTCACCAAACTGTAGGTGCGAAAACACCAGAAGCAGCCGAAATTCTGAAATCACACAAGTCTCAAATCTTCCCGCTAACCATCCGAAATTACTCCGAGGTCTCCGGGACTTCAAACAAAAGCACAAACATGACCCAATACCTTATTTAAACTTTCTCCAATAATCAAAACACCTCAAACAACATCTCATTACCCAATACTCATCGGAAATACTCTTTCGAACAAAAACAAAACCAAACAACATCCGAATGACCTGAATTTTTGCACACACAACCCAAAAGGCATAACGAACCTACTGCAACTCTATTAAATCCATTCCAACCATCAGATGAAAATATCACCTACCAACCGAAAATCATCGAATTATCAATTTTTCCAATTCAAGCCTAATTCTACATTGGGCCTCCAAAACCAATTTCGATCACACTCCTAAGTCATAAATTAGCTTCTGAAGCTAACTAAATCATCGGAACTTACATCCAAGCCCTTTAACACCCAAGTCAGCATCCGGATGACTTTTCCAATATAAACTTTCATAAAAGAGACTAAGAGTCTCAATTTTAACCAAATTCTCTCCGAACGTAAACTACTCAACTTGATCACATAAAAAAGGGATAATGAATAATAAAGAAGAATAAATGAGAGAAACGGAACGGTAACTCATCAGACCACTGGCCGGGTCGTCACATTTTGTCTATCTATGAGTAAGTATGGATATTGCACAGTATGTGAGAGTCAACTTCTGAGGCAAATATGTTACACTATTACACATAACTTTGGTGATTTGTTCTTGGTGTGATACATTAGGGAAAAGCTTAATGAAGGAACCTTATAGAGTATGGGGGATTGCTTGGTGGACGAGCAATAATTTAACTATGGAATGCTAATAATAGGCAAGATTCATATATTTTGGCAACTATTTATGCCCCAACTTTACTATTCTTCACCGTTCTAAGATGGTTAAATGACGATAAATTGGCTCTAATTGTGAATTTTATATTTTGCAGGACCAAGCTGTGCTTATGAAGACTTAGGACGGTATTAGAAGTTAAATTAAACCCAGGGAAGCCAGTATTTGTGAAAGAAGAAAGATAAGAAGATAAAAAAGGTGGATTCACTCTAACGCAGCCTTAGCGCCCGCGCTAGAGAAGAAAATCGAGGCAGAACACTATGCAATATGCGCGGCCACTACCGCAGTTCAAGCGCGACCGTGCTAGTCAATCCGAAGCGCATAATTCCGGGGTAAAGTATGAAGTTTGGGGGTGATTCCACTTAACCTATAAGAGGTCCAGCTCGCTTAAAAAGATATTATGAAGGTTTTTATAGCTTTGTTGAAGGCAAGAAGAGGCAAAAGGCAGGGAGGATAATTCAGCATCGAGTTCTTCCTTTTTTCCTTTTGTTTCGATTATTCATGATGAATTTTACTATCGTTATTATGGACACGATTATGAGTAGCTAATTATTTAGTCTACGGTTTTGATAGAACCTGTTTAGGGATGAACTTCTTGTTGTGTTAATATAGTTTGCCTAGTTTAATCTCTATTTGTTCAACTACATTCTTGTTGAAGTCAATAGATAGGATCCTTAAGTAGCTGTGCCTATTTAATATACATTACACGGGAGAGAGTGTAAATTTAGATAGTTGCTGAACAAAATCACTCCCGATGTATATGAGGCATCAATAACTTAGGGTTTTAACGGTAGGATTAGCAAGAACGGAACCTTGTGAGCGATCAAAGTGAGCTTTAATAAATGCCAGATAGTATAACTCGGGAGAGTACATCCAGTAAATTATCGTAATAACTCGGGAGAGATTTATGGTAGTAAGAGTGCTCATGATCGATAGAGACGATTAGGAAAATTTATACGAAACATAGCTGTAAGGGATTACATCAATAGGGAAATCACTACCTTAGTTCATTCTCTTATTTATTTACAAATCAACCATAGTTAGCTTTTAGTTAATTTAAATTTATTCAGTTGTTGTTAGTAACATCGTCACTAAGTGTTATTCAAAATATCAGGAAAGTTGATTACAGAGAATGCAATGAGTCTGATAAAAGTAATTGATAGGTTAATTCCCTGTCAGATTCGACTCTGGGCTAAATACTCAGATTATATTTACAGCGACCGCTTAATCCTTTTTATAACACACAGTTCGACGTGATCAGTAGATTAAGTCAATTCTAATTCATTATTAAACGAAAATAATTGTCCTACCTGATGTTGAAGCTCTAAAGTCATAAATGGTTCAATAGACTTCTCTTGCAACCGGATTCCAAGTTATCATATTTTATTGGGCAACTTATAGAAATGTCCTATGTAAGTTTTAATTTACCAATCTTTAGCGAATATTGTAAAAATCAAAACAAACAAGGAATTTGTATAATGGGTATAATCGAAATTCATTGAAAATATATAGATAAGTCAATGTACAAAATCTGAGGAAGAATAGAGGTGATTTGAACTGGTTTTGTATCAAAATTCATAATTAAATCGATGTCAAAAAATTCTTCTCTGAAACATGTATGAAACATGTATCACTCATTTATCTTACACACAGATATATATGAATATACATGTGATACACAATCGATACAAATATGATACATATGTGATACACAGTGTGATACACGTATCACTTTTTTCATATTCATTTTTAACTGCGAATTTTCAATTAGAACAACCTCAAAACTTTACCAAATCATACCAAAACCGAGATTCAAGCTCCTTAAGATATACCCAATCTATTCTAATAGCACTTACTCGAAAGAAAGTAAAAATTTTATATTTCTTTGCTAGAAATAGCTAATTGGCTATTTTAGCTAATATTAGTAATATTTTATCAATTGGCTATTTTTTGCAATGAGCTTCTAAATGAACATAGCGGGTAATTTTCCTATTTTATTTGCTAACCCTTAATGATATAAAACTTATAGAGGTTAATTTATACTTCGAAAGTTAGCGACTGTTACTTATTCAATTAAGAAAATAATTTTTAAGACAAACATGTTAACAAATTTTGAAGCCTTAAATAAATTTAGTGCTTCCCACATAATTCAAATAAATAAAAATATAGTAACCAAAATTTTAGGTGATTTCATAACCATAAACCTTAATAAAATTATTAATAAAATATTTCTTCATACTAGAAAAATAATTAAATAACAATTCTTATATATTAAAAAATATTAAATTATTATTTTGTCTAATGTAAAATTTATTTTTAAAAGGTTAAAAAGGTGAACAAAATTTCCTAAAGAGTTTTCATACTTCTAATATTATATAGACTAGACTTAGTATATACTTTTCCCAGATAATTTCTATCTAAATTCCTTTGACGCACCCCTGGAAAACAACTCTTACCCATCAAAATTTTCTCCACCGGTGTCTTTTTCACAACTCTTGTTTAACGTGGCACACATGTTTACACAAACAAAATACGCAAGTAAATAGTAAAAACGTTGTGCCTAAAGCCTTATCTGGACTGGATGGCATGCCATAACATTTATTTTTTATTTGTTAATTGTATTGGGCAATTTTGGTTCTTTATGTCCCTACACAATCTACATACGTCCTCGGTGAAGAAAGCGGTTTAATTATGGTCGACTCAAGGAAGGTCGGCCTCATATAGTAGATGGACCAAGTGACATGACTCACTGTGACGTTGTTTCAAGCTCTGACACTCGTACACTGAGGCCACCAACCCTTGTACTTTTTTTCGATTATTTCGAGGAAGGTCTCTTAATATATAAAGGAGACCTTCCCTTTGTAAAGGGCCATGAATATTTTACTATTGAAAATATACAACTCTCTCTCTCTCTTGTGAAAAGTTTATTATATATCTTATTGCCCTTATATCTCAAATTTTTATCACTATAACCACAGATCTAGGTCATTTTATTCTCTATAGATCATTACTTTTGATTACGATTAACCCATAATATTTTTTATTGTATTAGAGCTATATAAATACTCAAATAACTTTTTGGCAAAACAATTTGGCGCCGTCTGTGGGGATTTCGAGAATCAAAGTTGTAGTTTGTTTCTAGACATCCTTTGAAAAACCACTCTCCACAACCTAAAATGGCTGAGAACAATGCGATAATGAAAGCTATCTTGAATGTAAGAACAGATCTCAATGGCACTCTTAATGTAGCTGCCGAAGGAGATGCCCCACACGCAACCCCCAACACCTTGGTAAGCGTGGAACACCTACCTTCCTCATCAGAAGATCTGGTGGTTCCACGAGAAAGAGAGGCTTCAACATCTACAACCAAAGAAGCACCCCGGAGGTAAAAAAGTTACTGGAAGAATGGCTGACAAACACTCTGAGCAGTCTAGCTAAGAAGCCACCTCAAAATGATAGATGCACCCCAGCAACAGATCACGTTGCAGCTGAATATGAACTCGAAGTCACGAGAACGAACAACGTGACTACCAATGCTCAAGCAAACAACGGCACACTCGCAGCCATCCTAAAAAGATGGAAGAAATCGAAAACCAAAATAGGTCGCTTCACGACCAGATGAAGGATCACCAAGAAAGGGTGGATAAGATCGCAGGTGCGCCCAAGTTGTTACCATAGCGAGACGTGGGAAGATTCGTCGAATAACCTACACAGAACGAATGCACCATACCCCATCCCATAGACATTCAAAATGCCCCCCCTACTTGAAAGTATATGACGTGACCACCGATCCCGAGGACCTCATGATCCACTATGTCATAATCATCAAAGGTAACGATCTATCAATAGACCAGGTACCATCCGTACTTCTGAAAAAGATTGGCGAAACACTGATAGGAGGGGCCCTAATTTGGTACTCACAGCTACCGGCCAAAAGCATCTCCACATTTGAGGAGATGACGGATAAATTTGCCACCGCCCATGTAGGGACAAGAAAGGAGGAAGCACGGGTCAACGACATTTTTGCTGTACGACAAACCCCAAGAGAAGGACTCAGGGAGTTCCTAGCCAGGTTCAACAGTGTCAGAATTAGCCTGGCAAATGTGTCCGAAGGCTTGGCTATTGCGGCCTTTCAGAACGGGCTCAGTAGAGATGGCTCAAGGGCGGCCAAGAAGCTACTCAGTCGTCTTCTGAAAGATTCTCCCACCACCTGGGAAGAGATACACAACGCCTATTACACCGAGGTACGTGGGGATGATGATGACCTTAACGGCCTAACCTGATGCCTGATGACGGTTCACCCAGAAATTCGAAGGGGCCGGCACAACGAGGGACTGCAGGAGCAAGTCCCACGCCTCAACAGGGAAACACACTAACCATACGTCAGGTCCTCACATCCGCCAGCACCAAGGAATGCGGACGCCCTACAATGACACGTCGCCTCACTAAGGAACGATAGAGTTATGCCCCCTTCATTATCTGCACATAACTTTTCATTATCTCCTTCAGAAGTAGTGTACGCACTGGAAAAGCTAGGCAACAAAGTACAATGGCCAGCAAAGATGAAGTCTGACCCCACCACCAGAAAATCAAACTCTCTGTGCGAGATCCACCAAGTACGGGGGCACAAATTAGAGGACTGCATAGGTCTCTGACAGCAGGTGGTCTGAATGCTAAGCCGAGGGTTCTTGAAAGAACTGCTCAGCAACAAAGGAAAGCTCAAATTCGCACGCGGGCGGGAACAACCCCACGGGCCACCCAGGCCGCCCTCACCAACATGCACCATTAACATGATCATTGGGGTCGGCAATGACTCAGCGATCAACCATGTCAAATTCACCACCCACAAGTTAAAGCGAACCATTGCTCAGGAACGGTATGAAGACTTCGAAGATAGTATCACTTTCGATAAGTCCGATGCCGACGGTTTGTGTTTTCCTCATTATAACACCTTAGTTATTACTTTATGCATAGTAGATACTGATGACAAAAGGATCATGGTCGACGACGCAAGCGACGCATGTATTATTAATCCAAGAGTTCTCGCACTCATGGTACTCGAGTATAAAATAATTCCACGCTGCATAACACTAACGAGTTTTCATAATGTAGTGGAAAGAACCTCAGGCGAGGTGACACTGCATGGTCTGGCAGGAGGAGTTACGATGGAAACCACTTTCCACGTAATGAACTAAGAGACGGCATACAATTCCATTATTGGACGCACATGGATACATGCCATGAGGGCCGTCCCCTCTAGTTTCTATCAAGTGACCAAATTTCCAACCCCATGGGGAGTGCACATCATATGGGGCGAGCCCCGCAGCGCTCAAGAATTCTATAAAATAGCTCAGGATTACACACACGCCAAACAACTCAAGAGAGCAAGTGCCGAAGTATAGCAATCAGCCTGTCCGGGATTAAGGTCCATCCGACAAAAAACACCATCAAAGATCGCGAGGACGTCGAGGTTAGCAGTGCTATGGTCGAAGACCTCGACCCCGTCAAGTTAAACAACAGCAACCCTGTAAAGAAAGCTTACATAGGCCACGGTCTATTAAATCCAGGTAAGTACCGTGCATTTTTATCTAATGATGTGGAACTATTCGCTTTTTCCAATGCAGATATGCCGGGAATTACAAGGGAAATTTCCTCCCACAAACTCAACATCGACCCATTACACCCACCCATGCGGCAAGGAAGAAGAAAATTGAACGCCTCCATCAATGAAGTGGTGAGCGAAGAAGTAGAAAAGCTGCTAGCAACTATTTCTATCAGAGAATCCAAGTACACAGAATGGGTCGCCAATGTCGTAATAGTCAAAAAGAAAATAGGGAAGTGGCGGATGTGTGTGGATTTCACCGACCTAAACAAAGCATGTCCAAAAGATTCATTCTTGCTATCCCACATCGACCAGCTGATAGACGCAACGGCAGGACATGAGCTGCTAAACTTCCTTGATGGGTATACCGGCTACAATCAGACCATGATGGCCGAGGAGGATTAGGAGAAGACAACTTTCATCACTCACCAGGGGATGTATTGCGATAAGGTAATGCCCTTCGGGCTAAAGAACACATGGGCCACATACTAAAGGCTGGCGACAGCAATGTTCAAAGAGCAACTCCGTAAGACAATGGAGGTCTACATCGACGACATGTTGGTCATGTCATCAAAAAGGAAGACCACCTACACCACCTGAATGAGGCTTTCGAAATACTAAGAAGGTACGACATGAAACTAATCCCGAAAAGTGCGCTATTGGAGTAGCCTCGAAAATATTTCTGGGATTTCTAGTATCACAAAAAGGGATAAAAGTCAACCCTGACCATATCAAGGCCATAGAATCTATCCCAGAAATGCTAAGTAGCAAAAAGCAGGTGCAGAAATTGATGGGCCGGATATCCGCCCTCTCCAGGTTCACTCACGCTCCTCCGATAGGTGCCACAAGTTCTTTGTTGTATTGAAGAAAGACTACAGACTGCACTGGAATAAAGAATGTGTAGAAGTCCTGAAGAACCTGAAAGCATACTTATCATCACCACCCCTATTGGTGAAAAACAACCCAGACGACCATTACTGATATACCTGGCCGTATCTGAACTTGCAATCAGCGCCGCCTTAGAGCGTGAAAATAAAGGTACGCAACCTCCTATTTATTATATTAGCAAAAAATTACTGGACGCCGAAACTTGGTACCCCCACCTTGAGATACTAGCGCTAGCACTCATAGTAGATTCACGAAAGCTACGACCATATTTCCATTGCCATCCTATAAGGGTAATAACGACCTTCTCTCGAAGGAGCGTCCTACACAAACGCGAAATCTAAGGGCGACTCGCCAGATGGGCCGTCAAGCTTAGGGAGCATTATATTACGTACCTCTCAAGGACCACCATCAAGTCACAAGTCTTAGCTGAATTTATCCCCGGCTTCAGCGCGGAGGTCCTGCCATAGGAAGAACTCGAGGCACAATGTGTATCCTCCGAAAATAACCTATGGGTCCGTTATACGGATGGCGCCACCAATGCATCTTGATCGGGACTGGGACTCGTTCTTGAGGTCCCCACGGGTGAAACAATTCACCAGTCGATACGATGCCTTGAAATGAAATACAACGAGGTCGAGTACGAGGCCGTTATAGAAGGTATGAAACTGGCCACCAAGTATGGGACTCGCTGAATTCTCCTCCACTGTGACTCCCAACTTGTAGTAAACCAGATCACTGTGACTTATCAAATCAAAGAACAGAGGTAACAAAAGTACTAGTCAGAAATCTACAAACTGATGGCTACATTTGACGAATGTCGCTTCGAACAGATTCCTAGAGCGCAGAATTTCGAAGCGGACGGCCTGACAAATTTGGCTGCCGCCACCAAAAACATCAACAATGAAAGTGTGATCACACTCCTCCACTAAGCCATTGATCACACCGAGGTACTTTGCTTAATCCCGACTTGGGACTGGCGCAACCAGTTTATATCTCATTTGCAGGACGGGATATGGCCCGGATAAAAAAGAGGCGAACAAACTTCGCATACAGGCTACCCGATATTGCATGATCAACAATGACCTTTATAAGAGGATGTTCACGGGCCCCTTAGCCAAGTGCTTAGGGCCACAACAAACAAGACCGATACTCGAAGAAGTACACGAAGCCCATTGCGGCATCCACACTGGCAACCGCACCCTCGTGAGATGCATCATACGCGCCGGCTACTACTGGCCCACCATGAAGAAAGAGGCAGTTGAGTATGTCCGCCGATGCGAGCAATGCCAAAATTTCGCCCCAATGATACACCAACCAGGAGAACCCCTCCATTCCGTCACCTCTCCCTGACCATTCATCAAGTGGGGAATGGACATAGTCGGCCCACTACCCTCAGGACCTGGAAAGGTATGACTTTTACTTGTTTTAACTGACTATTTCTCCAAGTGGGTGGAAGCAGGTCCGTACGCGCAAATACGTGAAGAAGAAGTCATCACCTTCGTATGGAGGAACATCATATGCCAAATTGGCATCCTTAAAGAGATCAGCTGTGATAACGGGCGCAGTTCATTGGTCAGAAAATGACCAAGTTCTTTGAAAACTAGCACATCAAAATGATACTATTCACGCCATACCACCCTGCCGCTAACGGTCAAGTGAAATCTTCCAACAAACAATTCTAAACATACTAAATAAGAAGCTCGAAGATGCCAAGGGGCTATGGCCGGAACTACAACCCGAAGTCTTGTGGGCACACAAAACCACACCCAATTCCAGCACCGGGGAAAACCCCTACGCTTTGGTATATGGAACAGACGCGGTCATACCCGTAGAAGTGGGCAAACCCAGCCTCAGCTACTCACACACCAGCAGGACAAAAAATGATATCAGCATACTCCAAGATCTTGATGAAGCTGAACAAATTAGAGAAATGGACCACATTAGGATGGTATCCCAAAAACAACAAGTCGAAAGATATTGAAACAAAAGAGCAAAAATATGGCGACTCAAAGTAGGGGCTTACGTCCTCAATGCCAGGAATTTGGCCTCAAAAGACCCAAGTGAAGGGAAATTGGGCACAAACTGGTATGGACCCTACAAAATGAAGGCGTCGGCCGGGAAAATAACATTCCAGCTCGAGACAACGGAAGGAAAAGCACTCCAGAACAACTAGAATGTCACTCACCTCAAACATTTCCACTTCTAAAAAGGTGTCACCTGAGTCATACTCTTTTTCCCTTACACGGGTTTTGCCCTAATGGGGTTTTCTCGGGAAGGTTTTTAACGAGGCGGCAAAGGGGTCACCTGGAGATATCTGCAGCACAAGTGCATCATGTCCGCCTCTCCATGTACTCTCTAAGCCCGACATGATACATGAATTAGATTAGTCTCATCTCCAGATGTATAGAAAGGCTACTGCCATCTCCAGATTGATAGAAAGGCTACGGCCATATCCAGATGTATAGAAAGGCTACGACCATCTCCAGATGTATAAAAAGGCTATGACCATCTCCAGATGTATAGAAAGACTACAGCCATCTTCAGATGAATGAAAAGGCTACGGCCATCTCCAAATGAATGACAAGGCTACGGCCATCTCCAAATGAATGAAAAGCCTACGACCATCTCCAAATGAATGAAAAGTCTACGGCCTATCTCCAGATGTATGGAAAGGCTACGACCATCTCCAGATGAATGAAAAGGCTACGACCATCTCCAAATGAATGAAAAAGGCTACGGCCATCTCCAAATGCATGAAAAGGCTACGGCCATCTCCAAAAGAATGAAAAGGCTACGACCATCTCCAAATAAATGAAAAGTCTATGTCCATCATTTTATATGGCTAATTCCATCAGGCTACGACCATTACTTTACGTGTCAAAGGCCATCATTTTTATATGGCTAAGTCCATCATTTTATATGGCTAAAAACATCCGACTACGACTAGTATTTCATATGGCTATGGCCATCGTTTTCATAAGGTTACGACCATTAATTTATATGGCTAATGCCATCAGGCTGCGACCATTATTTTACATGGCTATGGCCATCGTTTTCATAAGACTACGATAATCATTTTATATGGTTGAGTCCATCAGGCTAATACCATTATATTACATGGCTATGGCCATTGTTTTCATAAGGGTACGGCCATCATTTTATATGGCTAAGGCCATCAGGATACGGCCATTATTTCACATAGCTATGGCCGTCAATTTGATAATGATACAGCCATTATTTATATAGCTAAGGCCATTAGTCTACAGCCATTATATCACATGGCTATGTCCATCGTTTTCATAAGGCTACGACCATCGTTTTATATGGCTAAGGCCATCAGGCTATGTCCATTATTTGACATGGCAATGGCCATCGTTTTCATAAGGCTACGGCAATCATTTGATATGACTATGGCCATTATTTCACATGGCTATGGCCGTCTTTTTTATAAGGCTACGACCATCATTTTATATGGCTAAGGCCATTAGGTTACAGCCATTATTTTATATGGCTATGGCCATCATTTTCATACGGCTATGGCCATCATTTCATATGGCTAAGTACATTAGGCTACGACCATTGTTTCACATGGCTATGGCCATCGTGTTTATAAGGCTAAGGCCATCGTTATACATGGCTAAGGCCATCATGTTTAAACTACTAAGGTCATCGAGTTATATAAGGCTAAGGCCATCATATGTACACGGCTAGGGCCGTAGAATTACAAAAACCTACGGCCGTTGCTTTACGCGGCTATGGCCGTTTAGTTCTACACAGCTAGGGTAAATAAGAATAATACAACAATGTGCCAAAAAGAATAGAAAAGATTACTTACAACAAAAATATGTCTTTATGAAAGGGGTCAAACACACATCATACAAAAATCAATGTTTACATGCAAATTACAAGGATCCTGAAAGTGCACTACTTATCCTGCCCGGCTTGACTTTCAGGTGGCCCATCCTCATTTCATGGAGTGTACGCCTTCGAAATCCAAGAGCTGGATTCCAAATGATTAACGTCTGCAGAGTTACCCCCCTCCTCAGCTGGTGATTTAGGACCATAACCAGCCCCTTCGCGAGCGGCTCTGGCCAACTGACACTGGCTCTAAACTTCCCTTTCAAATGCTCAACTATCCACCAGAAATTCCTCAAGCACCACCAGCCTTGCCTCCTCGTACACCCATATCTCGTGTTCTTCATGAGACGTACAAGCTGGTGCAAGAGCTCGCTTGAGCTCCGCGACGTCGACCTTCGTGGCATCAAGTTCCGCCGTCAAAGCCGCAACCCGAGTGCATAATTCGGCCGCCTCCTCCGCCACTATGCGGCCAAGCTTCAGTTCCTCATCCTTGGCCTTAATAAGGACCTCCCTCTTCATTGCCCGAGCAACAACGGTCATGAGCTGTTCATGAACTCTCTCCAGCTTAGCCACTCTTCTCTTCAACTACTCCTTGGACTCAACGAGGCCCTTACGAACCACCCTAATGTTAGGGTCCTGCTTATGCATATCGACCAAGGTCTAGTGCGCTTCGCACGTCTTGTTATACTTCTGCACCAGCCTATTGTATCTGGCCGTCTTCTCCTTCTGGAGTCGACCCATCTCCGTCTCTAGGACAAGAGTCTGGAAAAGAAACTAAGTAAGTACGAGGAAAATCATCCTCCACTAACACAAAATAAATGTCATCGATCAAGGCAATGGAATACCTGTAAGCCCGCACCTGCCACTCATTGGGCCAAGACCTTGTCGCTATGTTCCACTAGGGTCGCACGCTCGGCACCAGCACACAAGAGCGTCATACTGGTGGACGCCTCCTCGAAATTTTCCAACAAATTATAATAACATGGAATCAATATGCAACGAGAAGACTGGCCGGACACCATCTCCACCCGGTCCAAGAACCTACCTCTTCTCCCCGAGTCCTCCGTGGCGGACCCCAAGCCCACCACTTCCACGCCTTCGCTCCTTCTTTTCGTGGCCTCCCTCCTATGAGCGGACCTCCCTGAGCGAATGGCCTCTATCATAAATACCAGCCTTGATTCAAGGCGGGATGACTTAACCTTCTCCGTCTGTGTGGCCACAGCCTTGCCGGTAAGGGCCGCATCTCTAATGTCTCCTCCTCTTCACGGTCCCCCATTGTGGGATGCAGAGGGGGATCAAAGGGAGTCGGTTTAGCAGCGGACGTTCCTATGGGGGAAATATTAGGAACGGTATCCGGCACCGCAGCCGGTACCTCCATAGGCATTGTCTCAGGCACGACCTCCAGCACAGTCTCATGTACTGTCTCTGGAGCCACTTCTAGAGTGACCTCTTGCCTTGAGGTGGGCGAAGTACTGCCCCTAGACTTGCCAATAAGGATCAAATCCTCTTCAGGGTCAGATACCACCCTAGAAGGGTCGGCCACATTCTTCTTCTTCTTCTGTTGCTTCTTCTTCTTCTGCGCCTTTTTAGAGGCGTCCCGACTTGCCAAAGCAATGAGATGGGCAAGAAAATTATGGGTAACCCCCGAACCATAACAAATATTAGGTAAAGTCATTACCTGCCTGGCCATAGAGCCTAAGGATTTCAGGCCAGGAACAACATTCTTCTGCAAACGGTATCAACGCTTGCACCCATGACCTAATGTCGTCAACCCTTCTAAGGGACGAGCTGACACTACATGAAAGCAAAACGAAATTTTCAACGGAGAAAACAAGCAAGATAATGTCACTATAGTAAAGGATACGCATGGTAATACTTACATACATCGTTCCACACCTCTGGAAACCCTTCAGAGTTGGACACAAGGTGCTCGGTACGCACGTAGAAATATCTCGTCCAGAATTTGCGGTTGGCCTTGTCGTCCACCTGCGACACAAAGCTTTTCTTGTCCCGACTCCTCAACTGGAGCATCGAGCCTTTCAGAAAGATTGCGTTAAACAATTGTATAAGGTGATGAATGGTAACCTCCTTCCAAGCCTTTGACGCATAGATTGTGAGCACCCTACACACCTTCAACGCGTACCGTGTAAGTTGGTCGGGCACGCCCTGAACCAGCGATAGAGCTCTTCTGCCAAAGGGCAAAGCGGGAGGCTGTACCCGACTCGAAAGGCGTACTCATAAAAAGCACAGTACCCGGGCTTGTGCACATTAGCGTGGTCAAGCTTCGCAAGGACCATCTCAACGTGATCAAGGATATTATACAATTTCCTGAGAGTGAACAAGTGAGACGACATCAGATCATTGTGCTCCCAAGGAGGGAGTTTACACTTATTGTTAAAGTCACTCCTTTTACCCTTATCGAGTGGAAGCAAGTTAGCCGTTGATAGCGGAACAAAAACTTCCTTGGCCTCCCCATCATCTGATGATGATGAAACCCTAGAAGAAGCCACGTCATTGGTCCTGGTATCATCATGACAATGCTTAGCCATAGAGGAAGTTATAAGCAAAAGGTGTTTCCGGTCACGAGTTTGATTCCTAAGAATGAAAATCTCGGAGAAGAAAGAACAACGGGCACCAGAAAAACATAGGGAAAATATTGGGAGAATACTCGCAGAGAATGTTCGAAAGATGAATCAAGTTCAAATCTCCCTCTATTTATAAGAAAGTGCACAGGGAAATCGAAAGGGTATGATTCGAAAACCGGAGCAGGAAACCCAAACGTCACGTCATAGCCTGAACCGCCTCGGGAGCAGAAGCAATGATCACGCACGTGATCGATGATGTCATCTTAAAAAGGAAAACCAAAAAGGAGGTAATATGTCAACGGCTCGACCTCTTCACATATGAGCACGTCATTTATAGGGGTATCAATAGGAACGGCCAAATTTCCAGAAGTTTCAAGCGTATGTCCGTCCATTGGAGGCGCCTCTCGATTACGTCTCCACTAAACAGAGGGACTATATGGATTGGGCAAATTTGGTTCCTTATGTCCCTACACAATGTACATACGTCCTTGATGAAGAAAGTGACTTAATCATGGTCGACTCGAGGAAGGCCGGCCTCAGATAGGATAACCTAATTGTAATTTCCACTAATAATCCTCACACGTTCTATTTGTTACTAGTGAGTAGTGATTAAATACGCATCATGCACGTCATGCCAGCTATATCGTAATTGTCAGACATGACTTAGCAGAGATTTTCCAATATCTCGAATCCACTACGTATTGCGTAGGAGAAATCTAGAGCTGACCCAGGGACCAGCTCCCCGGTCTTTAATCTCTGATCTAAATGACTTCAACTGGCTTGGAGCTGATTAGGAAGCGCGATGGAGAAATCACAAAGCTTAAACAAAATCATGCCAATAAAATAATTTCTCATTTTATTTCTCTGAAGGAAGAAATGATGAAAATGATGAGAGAAGAAATATGATGATTTTTAGTAAAATGATGAAAAATAATCCTTGATTGGATTTTCATGATATGCAAAGGTGTGTTGGATCTAATATGCATTCACCAGTTGATGCAAGTAGTACACGAGCTATAAGAGACCAAAATTTACCACATTCTTCTGGCTCAACTCATACCCCAAGTCTTGGAAAGGTAATTATATTTTCCAATTGCAAAAACTACCTTAATCTTAACTTACATAATCATGATTTCTCTGGTGTATACTATATATATGTTTCTTCCTAGTTTTTAATTTTCTTTTGAATGTGAAGAAAAATACGGGTGATGCAATGGGATATGATGGTCACAAATCAATTTGATTCATTAAAGTGAATAGTGAAGATCTTGTGAACAATTGGAATGTTTATTTTATTGATTATATAAATGTGAATACATTTAATTTTGTAGAGGTCTTTGCTAGTGAACTCTTGATCCAACAGTGCTTTATTACTGTAGACAGTACATAAAGTATATTTCTTTGTTGAAATTTCTTTTAAGTGTATGGATTTAAATTGTTTTTACTCTATTACTTATTTATCTAATTTAATGCCTGGTATATATATATATATATATATATATATATGTATGTGTGTGTGTGTGTGTATGTGTGTGTGTGGGGGGGGGAGAGAGAACAAAATTTGATGCAAACAAATATGATTGTTGAACCATAAAATTGTTGCTAATGTAAGTATTTGAAAAAGAACTTTGTAGTATAGACAAAATCGCCACGCTTAAAAGGTGTGGCCATAAGGATTGTCAATCTGGTATTGGTATATGAGTAATGTTGTTCTAGAAGCCACATTTTGTAAGCACAGCCTATAACGTGATAAAGATCACGCTTCATAAGTGTAGCCTTATTTCATAAAAGTGTAGCTATATGAAGTGTGGCCTTTGTACCTTATCGGCCACACTTTTAAAGCGTGGCTTCTAAGGCAGCACGTACAAAGCGTGGCCAAAAGTTAAAGGTTACGGTACTTTAGTCCACCCACTAAAAAGCGTTACCTAAAATTGTAAAGTGTTGCCTTTGCCCAAATGCTACATTTCTTGGCATCTTAGGCCACACTTCTCAGGGTTGTTGTAGGCCTAAAGTGTTGTAGTGAGATTTGCAAATAGTAACACGAATGCTAAGACTATAAGTAGATACACTATCAAAAATGGAATTATATTAGAGCTAAGCTAGCAAAAAAGAAATTAATGCAATGGATAGCAAATCCTATTAATCCAAATGCTCAGTTGGAAAAGTAAGATCAACTCAAACAGCTTATATATGTTAGGCTCACGCCCATGTTGTCCACCCAAAGGCCTAATGGTCTAATTTTATTCTGTTTTGGTTTCCAATCATATTCGAAATTGGATTCGGTTTATTCCTATTTTGAATGTGTTTTGCCTTTAACAGAAAGCACCACTCATGATCTATAAATAGGACAACCTTCAACAATTATTCTATGCTCATTGATACAAGTCTTTGAAAGACTTAAGCACATAATAATGATTTTTAGAGAGCTTTCGTCAAAAGAGAAAAGAGAACAAAAATATTAGTTTGATGCAGATTTTTATTCTGATCAGCAAATATTTAACTCACGTTTTTCAATCTGTTAACAGTTGGATCAGGCTGAAATTTCGACTGAGTATTCTTACTATCATGCTCTTGGATTGGAACCGGTGGAGATCGGATTTGGAGGCTTGTAGCTTCTGCTTGCCTTGAACAACAGTTTTATTTTTGTAGATTATACTCTTTCTTCAATTAATTAGTTGGTGCGCTTGTTGTTATTGTTAGCCTCTTATTGTTATAGTGGACCTTTTTGGATCTTCGTGATCCTGTGGTTTTTACCTTCTATTTGAAGGGGTTTTCACGTTAACATTTTGAATTCCTTATCTTCTTTATTTTCGAGTTTGCCTCTTCCTCTACATAACAGTGGTATCTGAGCCTTGGTTATTTGTCCGGGTTGATACGGAATGGTGTCGAATATGAGAAAGATGGTATGTTTAAATGGAAAAAATTATTATGTTTGGAGAAGCAAGATGAAAGACTTGTTGTTCGTGAAGAAGATCCATCTATCCCTTTTTTCAGCTCATAAACCCGAAAGCATATTCAATGAAGATTGGGATTTAGAGCACCAACAAGTATGTAGATATATATGACAATGGGTTGAAGATAATTTTCGCAACCATATTGAACGAGATACATGCGAGATCATTGTAGGAAAAGCTAGAGACTCTTTATGATTCAAAAACCGGGAACAACAAATTGTTTCTGCTAAAGCAACTGATGACCTTTAAATATAGGGAAGGAAGCCCTATCCTTGATCACATAAATGATTTTCAGGGCGTCCTTGATCAGTTATCTGGAATTGGATTTAATTTAGATGATGATATACAAGGACTCTGACTTCCTATAACTTTACTAGACTCTTGGGAAACTCTTCGTGCTTCTTTGACAAATTCAGCTCCTGGAGGTAAGGTGACCATGGAATATGCAAAGAGTAGTGTGTAAAACAAGGAAGTAAGGAGAAACATTCAAGGTTTCTCTTTACAAGCAGATATCTTGGTTACTGAAGATCGGGGGAGAGATAGAACAAGTGGCTAATGGAATAGAGGTAAAAGTATAAGTAAGTCAAGTTCCAAATACTATAATATTACATGCAACCATTGTGGTAAGAAAGGACACATTAAACGATTTTGCCGCAAGTTGAATCAAGAAAATAGAGAAGGAAAGAATGTTGAAAATAATGAGAACAATGTTGCTGCTATTGTTCGAGAAGACCTTCTTTTTGCTTATGATGAAAATTTCATCAATTTGGTAACCCTTGAGACGAGCTGGATAGTAGATTCAGGAGCTTCCTCACATGGCGTACAAAGAAAATACATTTTCACATCTTATACTCCTGTTGATTCTGGAGTATTAAAATGGGCAATGCAAGTGAAGTTAAGGTGTTTGGTGTTGGCACAATTTGTTTGAAAACTAATAATAGTTCAATGTTAGTTCTTCAAGATGTCAAGCATGCTCCATACTTTCCTTATAATTTGATCTCCGCAGGAAGATTAGACGATGAAGGCTACCATAATTCCCTCTTTAATGGCCTATTGAAGCTCACTAAGGGCTCATTAGTAGTGGCTCGAAGAGTCAAGTCTGGTCATTTATATGTGACACATGGCTCTATTCTTAATGACTCAATAAATCTGGTGGAAAGTGATACTTTTTAAGAATTGTGGCATCGAAGATTGAGTCATATAAGTGAGAGGGGAGTTATGTGTTTGGCTAAAAAAAATTTCTTTCTGGAGTGAAACAAACAAAGATGAAAAGGTGCATACATCGTTTAGCTGGCAAACAGAAAAGGGTTTCCTTTCATAGCCATCCTCCGCCAAGAAAACCGGATTTATTCGAGCTAGTACGCTCTGATTTTTGTGGTCCTTTTAAAGTAAAGACAAAAAGTGGTGCACTTTACTTTGTGACCTTCATTGATGATCACGCTCGTAGGCTCTGGGTGTATCCTTTGAACTCTAAAGATCAAGCACTAAGCGTGTTCAAGGAATTTCAGGCCTTAGCTGAGAGACATACAAGGAAGAAATTAATATGTATTCACACTGACAATGGAGGTGAATATTGTGGTACTTTTGATAACTATTGTAAGTAAAAAGAAATTCGTCATCAAGAAAACTCCACCCAAGACACCTCAATTGAATGGTTTGGCAGAAAGGATGAATAGAACTCTAGTTGAGAGAGTTAGATGCTTACTTTCAGAGGCTAAAATTCCAAATATATGTTGGGCGGAAGCACTTAGCACTATTGCCTATGTTATCAATTTGTCTTTTGCAGTTGCTTTGGATGTTGATGTCCCAGACATAGTTTAGTTTTCCAAAGATGTTTCTTATGATCACTTGAGAATTTTTGGGTGTAAAGCTTGTGTCCATGTTCCTAAAGATGAGAGATCGAAACTGGATGTCAAAACTAAGCTGTGCATCTTCATCTGTTATGGTCAAGATGAGTTTGGGTATCATTTTTATGATCCAGTTCACAATAAACATATTAGAATTCGTGATGCAATATCACTTGAAGACCAAACTATGGAAGATATTGAGAAAGCTGAGAAGATAGATTCTTAGAGTAATGAGAGCATAGTTGATGTCGATCCAGTTTCAATTGCTAAGGCACCTATTGCACATGAAGGTACCCAAAACAATGATGGAGATAATGATCAAGATCAAAATGATTATCATGGTGTAGAAGTTATGGATGCTCCAGTTGATGAAGTTGTGGTTGATCAGCATCCAATTCCTGCACAGGTAACTACTTCGAATGCTCATGAAACCTCTCTTAGAAGATCTACAATGGAGAAGAAAAAATCCACGCACTATCCTCTTGACGAGTATGTACTTTTGACTGACACGAGAAAACCTGAGAATTATGATGAAGCCATGCATGATTCTCACAAAGATCAGTGGATTTAAGCGATGGAAGATGAGATGAAGTAACTTCATGAGAATGTCACATATGAGTAACATTGCCGGAAGGTAAGAAAGTTTTATCTTACAAATGGATAATCATAATAATGCAAGACAAACGTACATCTCCGCCTAGATACAAGGAGAGGTTAGTTGTTAAAGGTTTTGGCCAGAATAAGGGAGTTGTCTTTGATGAAATTTTCTCCCCTATTGTGAAGATGTCTTCTATTCGTGTGGTTCTAGGCTTAGCTGGAAGTCTAGATTTAAAGGCTGAGTAGATGGATGTCAAGACTACTTTTCTTCATGGGGATTTAGATGAGGAGATTTATATGGAGCAACCTGAAGGTTTTGAAACTAAGGGAACAGAAAAATATGTCAGT
This sequence comes from Nicotiana benthamiana, assembly GCA_034376525.1. Classification (NCBI taxonomy): domain Eukaryota; kingdom Viridiplantae; phylum Streptophyta; class Magnoliopsida; order Solanales; family Solanaceae; genus Nicotiana; species Nicotiana benthamiana. The sequence goes on along the minus strand of CM067338.1, from coordinate 123,064,133 downwards.
AGATTGAAAAAGAGCATGTATGGATTGAAACAAACTCCAAGACAATGGTATTTGAACTTTGAATCTGTCATAGAAGAACAAGGGTACAAGAGAACTTCTTCTGACCATTGTGTATTCTTCCAGAAGTTCTCTGATGATGATTTAATTATTTTATTGCTTTATGTGGATGACTGGCTTATTGTTGGAGAGATTAAATGCATAATTCCAGTCCTTAAGAAGCAGTTGACAAAATTGTTTGCGCTGAAGGACTTGGGGCAAGCAAAGAAAATCTTCGGCATTCAAATCCACCGACATAGAGATAGAAAGGAGTTATTTATTTCCCAAAAGCAATACATTGAGAAGGTAGTCAAGAGGTTCAATATGACAGATGCAAAAGTGGTTAGTACTCCTCTGGCTAAACACATCAAATTGAGTATTAGTCACAGTCCATCTACTGATGAAGAGAAAAGGAGATTTCTCGTATTCCTTAATATTCTGCCGTTGGTAGCTTGATGTATGTTATGGTTTGCAGTATACCAGATATTGCACGTGCCGTTGGTACTGTTAGTAGATTCCTTTCTAATCCTGGAGAAGAACATTGGGATGCAGTAAAATGGATATTAAGGTATTTGAAAGGCACTGCGGATTTGAAGTTGTGCTTTGGCAATAGCCTGAACTTGTTTGTTACACAGACTTTGATTTAGGAGATAATCTTGATAATTCAAGATCAACTTCTGGTTATTTGATCACTTTTGCAGGGGGATTTGTTTCTTTGCAATCTAGACTACAGAAGTGCATAGCTCTATCCACCACAGAAGCCAAATATATTGCTGTCACATAAGGTGTCAAAGAACTATTATGGATGAAGGAGTTTATTAATGATCTTGTCTTGGAGCAGCCAAGGTACATTTTATTTTGTTGTAATCAAAGTGTTATCTGTCTCACCAAGCACTCAACTTTTTATTGTACGACCAAACATATGAATAGAAAGTATCATTGGATAAGAATGGTCGTGGAAGAGAAATTATTTGAGGTTGAGAAGATACATACTAATGAAAATCCTTCTGATATGCTGACAAAGGCTGTGGTTGCAGAAAAACATGAATTTTGTAGAAAATTGGCAGGCATGAAACCTGTCAATAGTTCCTGTACTTAAAGATACCTTTGGCCCCTTGGCTGGAGGGGGAGTTTGTTGGGCTCATGCCCATATTGTCCAGCCAAAGGCCCAATGGCCTAATCCTATTCTCTTTTGGTTTCCAATCCTATTCAGAACTGGATTCGGTTTATTCTTATTTTGAGCGGGTTAAGGCTTTAAAAGAACGCACCGCCCATGATCTATAAATAGGAAACCTTTGATAATTATTCTTTGCTTATTGATACAAGTCTTTGAAAGACTTAAGCACATAAGAGTGGTTTTTGAGAAAGCTTTCATCGAGAGAGAAGAGAGAACAAAAATATTAGTTTTGGTGCAGATTTATATTCTGATAGCCAATATTCAAATCAGGTATTCCGATGCGTTAACCATCATCCATTGGATCTGGCAGCAATTTTGACTGCGTGTTCGTATCATCTTGGTCTTGGATTTGAATTTTGGAGATCGGAATTGGAGGCTCGTAGCATCTGATTTTGTGCCTTGAACAACAGCTTTATTTTTGTGGATTATACTCTTTCTTCAATTGATTAGTTGGTGCTCTTGTTGTTATTGTTGCTTCGTGTTTTGCACTTGTTGTGTTTCCAATTTGGAAAACTTTTGTAACCCTCTTATTGTTATAGTGGAGCTTTTTGGATCTTTGTGATACCGTGATTTCTACCATCGAATTGAAGGATTTTCCACATTAAAATTTTGTACTCTTTATCTTCTTTATTTTCGGGTTTTCCTCTTCCTCTACATAACAATATATTCTAATAGTGTCGTTAAAATACAATTTCGGAGTGTAGTCAACAAGGAAGGGGCAGAACATATGGTTGGTAATGTCAATGCTACTATTTTAGCTCCTCATGTGTCACGATCCAAAATTCCATCATAGATGTCGTGATGGCACTTAGTCTTTAAGACTAGGTAAGTCAATTGCTTACAACAATAAAACCGATTTAACAATGATAATTTTAAAGTAGAGTTTAATATGAATACTAAAATAAAAGCGAAATAAGCCTACGCGGCCATAATCATCACAACCTCCCAAGACTAGGTAATACAGTCACGAACCCTAGCTGAATACATGGAAAGATCTCAAAAATTGAAATACAATAATGCTGAAATAACATGCTGACAGTGCAATGAAAGGAAATGACTCCAAGGGACTGCGACGACAAGCCTCTCTACCTTGAATATCCGCGATCAATAAGCTAATTTAGTCTGAGTCTGATATCTTCAATACCCTTATTTGCACAAAAATATGTAGAAGTGTAGAATGAGTACACCACGGTCGATACCCACTAAGTATCAAGACTAACCATGGAGGAGTGACAAGGTACGAGTCAAGACACCTACTAGTCTAATAGGATATGCAGTATATAAGTATAAAGCTAATAATAAAATAAGGAATCAGCATATGGCAACAAGGATCAACATGTGATATAAACAGTAAAGTAATAAGAACACCGTAAAGGTACCATTGAAACCAAATAAGGGAAAACCAGTAACAACCAATTAATTAAGTCGTTCTAACATGACTTATGCAACGGAAGTTTCTCCGAGATACCTCATTTCATAATCACAAATCACGAGTCTCAACCCGCAAATCATATGTCATGGCACTGGTTCCCACATTTGTAATCGCAACTGCACGTACCAACATTTCAACCCCCCCCCCCTCCCCCGCATGATTATAGGCTCATAATCACAATCGATTCCACGTGGTCGCAGGCTCAATATCACATGAACGCAAGTAATATGAGAATACACGGGCATGATCAATAAATATTATGTTTCGTACTCTTGAACTAGTATAAGTGGCATGCTATTGTGTATGTTTATTACAGTCACAGCCCAAGCCAACAAGTAATATCAAAAAATCGAGTAGCTCTTTGAGAGAAACAGAGCAAGTCACGTAAGGTGTATAACATACAAGAGTAGAATCACACAAACATACGAGGGTGAGATGGGTTGATGAGGATGAGGAAGGTTGGATAAGTGTTTTGGAAAATATTTTTCCTTCTTTTGATAAGGAAAATATTTTCCAATTCATTTAAGCCAACCAAACATGGGAAAATTAATAAATATTTTTCATAATATGTTTTCCTTCATACCAAACACACCCTAAATCTCACATATATCCTATAATGGTAAAAAAATTAAAAAAATATTAAGCGATAAGTTAAAAATCACTATATATTTGTCTAACAATGAGATCCACATGGTGATGGCCAAATCATCTAACTCATCGTTTTAAAGTGATATGCCATACATATATCATCATGTTCATAATCTTATTTGCGTCCACGTGGCATTCTGATCCACAGGGAATCATGTCATGTACTTTTCACGCGAGTTTTTGAAAATAACATCCGTACAAAATTCTACTCTAATGTGATGTTTAATCCCCCATGTGTATAGCTGATTGTAGACGAAAATATTCAACTTAATCAAGGTTTATTTTGATTTTACATACCAAAAAAACAAATCGAAAATTATCAAAACGTACCGAATTAACCGATTAACACCCTTTAATAACAATCAAATATATTGCTAGAACTTACTGAAAAATTTACTACGTATAATTTATACATAGGAAATATTTTTTTATTATATATTGTATATTGTAATTATATTTTGTAGCTTAATTCTTACAATTAAGGTAGTTACCGGCAATATAACACAAGTATATGATCAGTTTGTCACAATTCAAAATTCACAAATCGTGATGACACCTAACTCAAACTGCTAGGTAAGCCAACTACTAACTATCTAATTTTACGAATAAATAAATAAATAAATATCTTAGATATAAAGTGCTCAGCCTTTCTGTAGTTTTTCGAAAACAGTTTAGCTTTTCAAGTATACCAATGAAAGCTCAAAGCCTTTACCTAAACCGTCAAAAATATGAGTAAGTTGGTTTGAAAACTGTTATTTTTTCCCCTAAATCCTATCAATAATAAATATGATGCTTCATTTTTTTTCCAGATAGCATGTGTGAAATATCTCTTGATAACCACATATCAGTGTGTGTGAATACACGTGAATGACATGATACCGTATAACATGAGGAAAATGCATCTCTATGCCTTTATGTTATATGCATGCCAAATGCGATGCGACTTAGTAATAAAATCATATGCATGCTCTCAGAGTATCAATTCACTCAGTCCTCCCAGTCACTCAGTTCTTACAGTCACTCAGCCCTCACTGTCACTCAATAATCGGTACTCGCACTCAGTAGGTACATGTACTTACTGGGGGTGTGCAGACTCCGGAGGGGATCCTTCCACCCAAGCGCTATAATCTGCACGGACAACTCATGTGCTGCACGGACAACTCACGTGTTATAGTATCAAATCAGAATTTGCACAGACAACTCTAGTGCCATGGAATGAATATCAGAATTCGCGCGGACAACTCACAAGCCATAGTATCAATATTAGAATCCGCACGGACAACTCATGTAATATAGTATCAATATTCAAATCTGCACAGACAATTCATGTGCTATAATGTCAATATCCTCACAATCAGGCCATCGACTTCAGTCAGTCTTCAGTTTCTTCAATCTCTCGAGCTCTCAATATTATTAATCTATCCTGACAACGACGATATGATGTAACAATAAATAATTACTAAGACTGAGATATGATATAGTTGCATGAATATGACTGCATATGAATATTAATTAAATAAGTTAGGTGATAGACAGAAACGACCAGTATGGGTCCGAACAATATCAACATAAATCCAAAACATGATATCTAGCATGATTGAAGGCTCAATTAATCACAAGGTGAAAACATAGATATCAACAAACTAGGGCCACTAAACAGTGCCAGGGAAACAACAGAGTCACAATTCATGGGGTGCATACCCACACCTGTCACCTAGCATGTGCTCAACCTCAATACCAATCACACAATATATAATTTGGGATTTCATATTCTTAGTACTAAGTTTAGAAGAGCTATGAATCTCAAATAAGCTAATTCCAAGATCGAGCAAGCCAAACGATGCTCCAAAAATACCATCACCATGTTCCGACATCAAAACGACTTGAATCTAATAAAAACAACTCAAATACATCAAACAAGGCTAAAGAAACTAATCCCAGTTGGAAAGGATCGAATCGTTAACTAAAATCCCAAAATCGGTCGAAATTCGCAACCCAGGTCCGCACCTCGGAACCTGACAAAACATACAAAATCTGACAACCCATTCAATTATGAGTCTAACCATAATAATGTCAATCAAGTCTGACTCCGAATCGATGTTCAAACTCAAAAATTTACTCTATGAAATTTTAGACAATATCCCCAATATTTCACTTTGAATTCATCAATCAAATGGCAAAAACGAAAATAGATTCATGAAATATAACCAAAATCGAGTATAGAGAACTTATCTCAATTCATATGGTGAGAATTTCCTCCTAAAATTATCCACATCCAAGCTTCTCAACTCAAAATATGACAAAATGAGCAAAACGTCGAAATTAAGTACTTTTGTCCAGGTGTTCTGCCTCATTTTGCATACCATATTATGCCAAAACATACTTTTGATACCTCCAATGGATTTCCTTTGAAATTTCAGTTAAGATAAACTTTTGAATTACTTCATTTGACCTTATAATGAAGGAGATATTTTGGATTCAATTTTTGAAAATAGTGTATATTTTTAAATACGAAATCGATGGCAATTTCGTAATTAATGTGAAAAAAACTGTTAGCCCAATTCTTAGTAAAATGACCATAAAATTTTCATACGATGTCAAAATTTAACGATTCTTTTTTGTTATGGATCATAATTATGATACATATTTAATGCTTCAAACAAAACAGAATCGGAGTTTGTTTTTTCAATGTAGTACCATTTTTGCTTGAAGAAATGACGTCCAAAAATAAGAAAAGCAAGCGCAACACAACCCAATTCTATCCAAAACTCACCCGATCCCCTCGAGACCCCATAAGAACATGCCAACAAGTCCCATGACATATAACGGACTTACTCGAGACCTCAAATCACGCATAACAACATTGAAACGATAAAACATAACTCAAATCAAACTTAATGATTTTTCAAACTTTCAACTTCCAAAAAACTCGTGCCGAAACATATCAAATCAACTCGGAATGAACTAAGTTTTTACACAAGTCCTAATACATTATACGGAGTTACTTGTGCCTTATACTATCGAGCGAAGTGCAAATGCTCAAAATGACCACTCGACATATTACATAGTTAGATGTAAAATAAGCAAATGTGTATCAAAATTCACATAAACGTAAAATTTTATGTTCTAATTCTTAGAGACTGAACGTTTTTTTTAGTTGATAAAAGGTTTTTGAGTGTTCAAGTAGAATCGAAAAACCGGACCAAATTCAAAGTTGATAAAATGTTTTTCTTTTATGTTTGATTTTATTGGTATTATAGTTTTAAAATGGAAATGATTTGTTTTGTACAGTTACATTTAACAAAGAGAAAAAATAAACAAGCCAACCTTTCAGAGTAATGTTGTATATAATAAATTTGCAAAAAATGAAACATACTCGATTGTTCAGGCTATGACCTGAGTTGGAAAAAAATGCTCTCGTCTTCTGCAGAGCCCTACAACACCACACCTACATCACCTTCCCAAATTCCTCAAAAACCACAAGATATCCTTCTAAATCTCTTACCCACCTCCAGACCTATTATCACTGGCCCCCCACAATTGACTGACAACGAGATGAATATAGATACAACATGTAATATGGCACCACATAACACTGTTACGAAGACATATTTATCGACCTTAACCTCTTCCAACTCGTCTGCTTCAATAATGAACATGAAGATGAGTAATCCACAACATTTGGAGTTGGATGATGAACTAGAGGCACCTGCTGACCCAGCCTATTTATTCCTTTGTCCATAGTAAGGAAGGCAAGAATCTATCAACCATGGCAACATGTTATTATCATAAAGCTATATGGTCAAAGACTTAGCCATGATCTACTACAACAAAAAATATACAACGTGTGGAAGCCAATGGAAAATATGCAATTGATTGACCTGGGGTCAGTATTTTTCTTGCTAATGTTCCAAAATGCAGAAAATAAGAACCATGCACTCCATGATGGACCCTGGTTCATCTTGAACCACTTTCTATCAGTTCGTCCATGGGACCCAAGATTCATGGCATCTGAAACTAAACTAACTTACTCTGCAATATGGCTAAGATTGCCGGTAATTCTACGATATCCAAATCCTTCATCAAGTGGGAAATAGGGAAAGATACCTGTACTTCCACCACAACAAGGGAAAGATATGTTCGCCTATGTGTGGAGCTGCCATTAGATCAACCTCTAAAATCGCACATTTTTATTGATAATCACTGGTAAAACATCCTATATGAGAGTCTCAATATGCTATGCATAAATTGTGGTAGAATGGATCATACACAATTGCTATGTATATACTCTACAAAAGAACAAGCTTCCACTTCTTCACCTCTTATAAATCCTCCAAAGACTGAGAGTGAATGGAAAGTGAGCGCAATTCCCTAGCAGAACAGGTAGAAGAAATAAGGTAAGTACTGCAAGTAATCATGCAAATTTGGTCGAGGACACCAAGTGGCTATACATAAATTAGATATGAATGTAAAAGGATTAAAAAAATGTTAACTCCCTACCCTTTACTAATTTGTCTTTAGTTGCTAAGATTAATGCTAAATAAGCTATGCCTAACAATTCATTAAGCGCTAATAATAAGTTTAATTTATTACACGCCTTAACCAATAATGATACTACTCAACTCAATAATCAACCTCCAATAACTAACTCCCTACCACATGCTTTCCATCCACTAACCTACACTAACACGGTCCAATCGGTTACATTGAGTCAACATGGTAATAAACTTGTTACATCAACACATGCATAAAGCAACGTGGCAACACCCCAACTACCTCCAACTCACACTACCACGAGCACACCCCAATACATAAGTCTGAGGAATATCCACCTTCACCAAAAACTACCATGCCAGACAAAATAGATTTAACCGCCTCTTCCAATGCATTTACTGCATTTACATCCCCTCCAACTTCTACTATACAAACTATGAAACTAGGCAATTATGAGATTGCTCCTGAAACTCCCTCATCTCATTTACTCTCACACACTCCAACTCCATCAATCACACTGTCTCCCTCTACCACTAATAACGTCGCATGTCCACTTCAAGACCAACCCACACAAGTAATTCAATCCTTATATTCATCACCAACCGACATTACTCCATAAAATGATTCCACCACCACATTAGCATATCTGTGTTCCCTTTCTAGTAGGGGCAAAACACACACTACCTACACCAAACTATAGCAGTCATACAACAGGACCATCCACTGCCACATATACTCATGGAACCTCACTCCATCATATACACAGCCTAAAGTACTCCATCGACACCCACACAAATCTCATGGTTAGAGATAGGTCTCCAAGATCATGCACTGACAAACACAATGGAAATAAACCATCAGGAGGTGACCTTGTTGATCAACAATCCAAGGGATTTTCCCCAGATAATAGAGGAGGGGATGAGAATAAGCACAAATGCATATGGAAGGTATCACTGGGCTCTCATGATAGCCCCACACTTGACACCTTCAGCCATTACCTCTTCCAACTCTGACTTGGGATCAACCTCATCTCTACCCTCATCGTTTCCATCTCCCTTTCTATCCAACCAACCCAATAGTGATTCCACGGATTCAGCTATACCACTTTCATCAACCACACCTTCCACTCATGGAAAACACACCACCACAAACACCACCAACATCCCTAGTCCACTCACCACCTCATCCTCACAACTTACCAGAACAGGACAACAACTTGCAAGCAGAACTAGAACAGGAAATAGCTTACAACAAGGAGACAAGGCCGATACATGCATGCTTGGATGGGATAAAGGTCTTCGTCCTGAAAGAACAATACGAAAGAAATATCTGTGTAAGGTGCCCTCAACGACTGATCAGAGCTTCATTGAGAATCAGACCAACATCAAATCCAGACATAGGAAAATATGCCATGCTACTTCTACCAACCTTTCATCTACGTCCACGGGGAGAGCAACAACAACTGGAGGAATCCAAGGAATAACTTACTTGAGCCAGGCAACCACAATATGAATATTATAATTTGGAATTGTAGAGGAGCACGATCAGATGATTTTAGGAGGAATTTCTGCTCACTTCTGTATTACAATAGTCCTTGCATGGTGGTGCTTTTGGAGATCCACTGTCAAACACATCAGCACATTAAGGATGACTTCAACTTTACAAGGTTAATTGAAGTGGCTGCGATTGGACAATCTGGGGGAGTAGCCTTACTTTGGCTCTCAAACTTGCTCAATATAGAGCCCGTAGCTACTACTGCTGAGGAGGTGCACTGTCACATTAGGGTAAGTCCTTTGCCTTTTACTTTTATGTTTACATCCATATATGCAAGTACAATCCTAATAGATAGGAAGCTATTATGTGAAAATCTCAAAACTGTGCATGATAATTATAATTGATAATGGATTATAGGTGGAGACTTTAATGACATAACACATGCTTGTGATAAATTTTGAGGACTACCACTGAATATGTCACGTTCAAGAAATTTACTGGATTGTTTTAATTATTGTCACATGATAGATTTAGGTTATAAAGGTAGACGTTATACATGGACTAATGGGAGACATCACACTGCTAACATACTTGAGCGTATTGATCGTGTAGTTTCAAACCCAATTTGGTTAGATAAATTTCCAGATGCATTGGTTACACATCTTCCACGAACTTACTCTGATTATTGTCCTATAAAACATGAGCTACAGCATAGGACTCTTGCTAGGGAAAAATTATTGAGGTTTAAAACTATTTGGACTTCACATCCAACTTTTCCCTATGTCATTAAGCAACCTTGGATGGATAATGTAAAATTATTGCATGCAATTGGTAATTTCACTAAAATAGTACCAGAATGGAATAAACCTACTTTTGAAAATTTATTTAAAAGGAAATACAAAATATTAGCAAGGAAAGGAGGCCTACAAGCTTCTGTTCACTATCCAACAAGTAGCTTTTTGCAAAAATTAGAACATGAGCTAATTATGTAGTTCAAACAAATTCTCATTCTTTAGGAGAAGTTTTGGAAGTTAAAATCCTGCATAAATTGGTTTAACAATGGAGATGCGAATACGAAAATTTTCCATATATCTAATATTAATTGAAAAAGACAAAATAGAATCACCAACATTCAAGATCAATGGGAAATTGGATAAATAATTCCCTCTTAATCAAAGACCATATCATATCTTTCTACAGTCAACTGGTCACTACAACACATATTATGTTTAGACCTAATAAAGTTGTATTTTCTCACAGTGTACTCACTAGTTCGGAACGTCAGGGTTTAATACAACCCTTAAGAGATTAGGAAATTATTCATGCTATCTACTCATTTCAACCTCTTAAAGCCCCAGGCCCGGATGGCCTCCACTCTTTATTTATCAAAAATATTGGGACATTGTAGGATAGTCTGTCACACAATTTTGTCGTCAGGTATTTCGTGATTATTGTATTGAACCCTCAATAAGCAATACTCTTGTCTGCCTTATTTCAAAATATGATAATGCATCTATGATATCTCAATATAGACCTATTAGCCTTTATAATTCAATTTACAAAGTCATAACAAAATTTTTTGTCAATCGCATAAGCTTTTACTTGAGTATCTAATACATCCTACTCAATCCAGCTTCTTGAAAAATAGGCGAGCAACTGACAATGCATTGATAGTGCAATTAATATTGCATGGTTTTCAAAGGAAAAAAGGTTGTGAGTGAAATATGCTTTTAAAAATTCATCATGAAAAGGCTTTTGATAAATTAAAATTGTCCTTCATCCATGATACTCTAACTTCTTTTAATTTCCCTAAAGTAATAATTCAGCTTATCATGTCTTATATTACGACCACTAGAACTTCCATATTAATCAATGGAAGTCCATCTGAATATTTTACGTCAACAAAAGGCATTAGACTGGGGATCCACTCTCCCCTTACTTATTTATTCTATTCTTAGAAATTCTTTCATGCCGAATTAGCACAGCAGTTGACTATAGAAAATGGATGCCACTCACAATGTCAAAAAATGGACCCTCAATATCCCATATATTTTTGCGGATGATATTAAATTCACTGCTCAAATAACTTCTGATACTTGTAATGTGATTACAAATATAATCCAAGATATTACTCATGAATCAGGGCAATCAACAAATAATACCAAGTCAAAAAATTACTTCTCCATTAACTGTTTGGAAGCCAGTAGACAAATTATTCAAATTTTTTCAATATTACTGAAGGTAAAACCTTTGGTAAGTACCTAGGCTTTCCTATATTTTTAAGACGACCTTGTAAGGATGATTTTCAGTTCTTACAAGATAATTACAAAAACACTTTTTGCAAGGATGGAAAACTATTTTTCTTACAAGGGCAGGGGAGAATTACTCATACAAAATTGACCCTAAATCATCTCCTAAACCAAATTATGCAGTACATATGGATTCCTGAATATGCAATCAATTAATTAAACAAAAACCAACGTAACTTACTTTGGGGTACTACTAAAACACAAAAGAGAATCCACTTAGTCAAGTGGTCACATGTCACAATACCTACACAACAAGGTGGATTGGGAATCCAAAATCTAAGTACTAAGAATAAATCTATGCATGCTAGTTTGGCATGGGGATTATTTCAGAACCCACAACTTTGGTGGGAACAAATTCTACTACATGCTAATATAATACCCCATTAGTCGCATACTTGGCAGGATCGAAAACATGGAAGCACATTATTAGAGCCTGGTCCTACTGTAAAACTGGAGCTAAATGGAACCTCTCCACGGGCCAATTTGTTAAATCTTGGCATGAACCCGGGATGAATCCTAATAAAACTATGCGTAATTATATTCAGGGACCTCAAACAAAAAATGAAGACATGAAAGTCGTATCTAATTATTATTATAATAATGTCTGGCACCTAGATCAGTTACCTTTTCAATTTCCTTTTGTTTTATCCTCTCAAATTATCAACATCTATATGCCTTTGACACCGTAAATACCTGACAAAATTTACTAGGGCCTGACTGAAAATGGATCTTTGATCACCAAATCCATTTACAATGCTTTATTGGATTGCCACATGGACAGGCCCAATAAATTTTCTTTAGTTGTATATGGAAATTAAAGATTCCACTAAAATATAAATTTTTCTTATGGCTAATTGCTCATAATAAATTACCTTCTGATCGTTATTTGGCAAGGCTAGGAATCATCCCTTCGAATGTGTGCAAGCAGTGCAATAATGACGCAGAAAAAATACTTTATTTATTTCTAAGTTGTCCACTAGCATTACATTTGTGGAATAACCTAGGAATAGATACAACCAATTTTGCCTCTTACACAAAACGCCCTCATAATATTAGTTGGTTACACAAACTTTTGTACTGTACTGTACTAAATACGCCTACAATATACCTGCCACTACTTTAATTCCTATCACCCTATGGCATATTTGGGTAGCAAGAAACAAACGAATATTTGACATACAAAATTACTACTTAAATCATATTATAAATAATGTTGCAGAATACTACTTCTTGACAAAATCCTTAAATAATACAACCTCATCCACAAAACATTGTTATATCAAATGGCACCCACCTGCCGCACCTTTTATTAAGTTAAATATTGATGGGTCATGCTCACCGGCAAAAAAGAAATATGGCATTGGAGGTATTTTCAGAAATAGTCAAGGACAATGGCTATTAGATTTTACTAGATCACTGCAAGAAGGTTCATCCACTCAGACTGAACTCCTTGCTTTACACATGGGACTTGAAATAGCAATACAACAACATCTCACCCCTCTCATCATTGAGACATACACTCATACAATCATAGGTATGTTCAACTCCATAGTTATGAAATACACTAATATTATCAACGATTACAGGTACTTGCTTCAACAATTGGATAGGTCATCTTTGCATCATGTGTTCAGGGAGCGAAATTGCATAGCAGATAAATTAGCAGTTTATTGTGCTGGGGAGCTGAAGGAAAAATGCAGACTTTTTGATCAACCACCATGTTTTGTCACAACTATTTTGGAACAAGATCACCAAGGCAACTATCAAACACGGCTTTTTAGAAATAAGAATAGGTTCACTAGAACCTTGCCCTCCAAACAACCTACTGTATGTGATAGTGCTAATGTTTGTGATAGTCAGGTTTTAGGTACAACTAGGGCACACGCTATGTGTGCTTATGTTTCTGATCCTACCTCCCAACTGGGAAGTTTTTGTAAGCATGTGCTGCATCAAATAACTAAGTGTGTTGATCTATGTTAGTATATATATAATATGTTTATCTTTTCTACCAAAAAAATAAATTTACAAATATTTTAAAGAAATTCTTATACTTTTATCTCATAATTTTCCTTTTGACTCTATAAGTTTTACAAATTACATGGGACATCTTATTTGGTCGCCCCATTTAACATATATCCACTTTTTAAAAATGTTTTAACTAGTACCTACTTTTTAAACAATTCGAGGTCTTTTTCTTCTCCTATTTTGTTTTCTTCTTCCTTTCCTCATTCTTCTTCTTCAGGTGATATTATTCTTTCCTCTAGATGATATTATTGTTCTTCAGGCACATCAAAAATACATTCTAATCCATAATTCTTTTTACGTACAGATTGTCCTCAGCTTATTTGTCAAGCTCCAATATTCATTATTTTCAGTTGGAGATGTTTTATGGTACCATCAAAAAGCATGTAAACCACAATCAAATTTTTGATGGTGAAAATATATAGCAGAGAAATGTACCTTAATTGCAGAGAGAAGTTTGAGAGAATCTAGTAATCTATTAATGGATCCATTTTTTTCCAACCAAAAATGAAATTTGTAATGTAAGAAAATATTATGCCAAATATTTTTCTTCTAACCAGAAATAGAAACAGAGAATCCTACAGGAATATATATTTGAATGATTAACAAGGAACTTGATAATGCAAAAAGTAGTTTTGAATAATCTAATAAATTTGAATTATCATATACATGTAGCTCTAAGAATGTTGAAGATCATCATATGTAAAAAAAAACTTCAGCTCCTAATGTGATTAAGTTCAGCAAATACAAACCAAACGTCAGCTCCTCAAATGCTGAAGTTCAGCAAATACTAATCAAACTTCAGCTCTTAAAATGCTTAAGTTCAGCAGATACTAAAGGTTCAGCAGATACTAAGCAAACTTTAGCTCCTAGAATGCTGAAGTTCACTTATTACAAAACAAAAAACATCAACCAAAACATGTTGTAACTTTATTGAACTAAAGTTTGCCATTGCACTATGAACTGAAGTAAGCGTGATTGCCTTTGTATGTCAGGCCAAACTTCAGGTAAAAATATCTGAAGTTTTGCTTTGATAAGGTTACTTCAGGCAAAACATTCTGAAGTTCAAACTTCAAACATAAAAATTTTTGCTACTTCATGCTCGCATATATAAATTTATCTGAAAAGTGGGTATGATTGTAATTTTATTTGCAAAAAATTGTTAATTAGAAAACCACGCAAAACTGAGAATAGACACAAATTCCCCTACAAGTTCAATATTTTGGGCTGGAAGACTTCTTGATGCTCACAGTCCCTAGGCTGATGGCCGTAGGCTAGCAAAATCTTCATCCCAAGTTTTCCAAAAACTTACAGGAATATCACATTTTTTAAGGTGATATTTACCTATTGACCACCTCTTTTCATATGGGCAAAAAGCTTTAACACCTGAATCTGCCTACAAGGTAAGGGGGGAGGAGGGGGCAAGGGATAAAATTTAAGACCATCCACTTTGAGGATTTTTGTATGCTTCACCCTAAGTTTTCAATGTTAAACCAAAAATGAAGAATTAACTTAAAAGAATTGTATACTTTTAACTGCACCCAAAACGAACTATTTCGGGCCACCGGTTAAATTTGTGTGTTTTCTTTAGCTTAAATAGTCGCCTACCCAACCTCTTAAACTAAAAGTAGTCGATTGATGTAAAATAAATATATATAATCAATGTATACCGGTTTGAAAGTTAAAGAAAAAATAGGTCATTTAGGCTGTATTGGAAAAAACTGAATTTATATTAATGGTGACGTGGAATCACATGTGGGCTGGCAAAATGGTCAAAATATGTAGATAAGTTATGAGGCACGAGCGACAACAGATACGGGATAAAGAAAGCTAAATAGGCACAAGAAGCAATTTGAATAGACAAGCTTCGTACCTATTTAAGTCATTCAAAGCCAAGAGATCAGAAGGCATTGAAGACATGAATCTGATAATAAAAAGTAGTAAAAATTCAATATTAAATACCCAATACATTAGAGAGTTGGCATTAAATAGGAATGATTCTGTAATGTCTTATTTAATGTCATTTATTACTCATAATTGTCTCATTAAAACTAAGGTATTACTTCTTTACCTAGAATCAACTATAAAAAGAGGAGGTCTAATCATTTATAAGGACACAGAATATTATCGATATTACACTGGAATACAAACTCATTTACTGCTTATTTGCTATTAAAAAAAGCCTATTATATTGTTTTTTTTTCTCCTGGTTATAAGTAACCCGAATTTCTATTTATTTTGGAGCTTTGACCAAAGAATCATATTTTTCTTATATAAATTGGTTCCGTTACCGGGAATCTGATAATCTTTTCTTTTAAGCTACGTTTTATCTGTCATTATCAACATGTCAAACAACAAGAACAACAATAACAGTGATAACACATTGGGAAACCATGAGAATCAAATCCATCAAAATCAAGGAGATCTACCGAAAATTGACGTGGCTACGTCCCCTCCATACTCACCACGTCAATCTCGTGAAGGCACTCCTGCTCGTGAATCCTATGCTGATCAACAAGAACAATCTGAACATTTTGAAGGAGGTGAAAATGAAGCTTTACAAAAGCTAATTGATGCACAGGTCGGCAAAGCTCTTCAGTATCTAATTAGTCGATTTCCTGCTGAACCACCCATTCCAACTCCTAATAATAATACATTGGAGAATCCCCGTTTTAGTCTGGTTAACTCATTAAATAGAGAAACCACCAGTGAACCAAAGGAAGGGGAACCAAGTAATTCAAATAATTCATATTTACAAAATTTAGTACTAACCTTGCACGAACATATTAAGGAATAAAATGAGCATATTGAGCAAATCCCTGGAATTCAGCCTGTAAGAAAAAGAAGTAGATATGGACGAATATTCGCAACAACCTTGGAAGCCAAGTGCTTCTCCCCTTCCAATTCCGAAAAAGTTCAAAATGTATGCTATCCCAAAATACAATGGTACAACATATCCACGTGACCATGTGGCTGCAGTTACAATAGGCGTGAAAGGCAACAACTTGACAAACAAAAAATTGAATCAGTACTGGTCAAGAAATTCAGAGAAACACTCACCAAGGGTGAATTAACCTGGTATTCTATTTTACATGAAAATTCTATAAATTCTTTTGCTAAGCTTGCAGATTCCTTTATTAAAGTACACTAGGGAGCTCAAATGGTTGAGAAAAGAATGGAAGATATTTTCAAAATTAAACAAGGAGGTTCAGAATTGCTCAGAGATTTTGTTGATAGATTCCAACGTGAAAGAATGACTTTGCCCCGTGTACCTGACAAATGGGCTACAATAGCTTTTGCAACTAATCTCAATGAAAATAGTTCTGAAGCCACGAGAAGACTCAAAGAAAGCCTTCAAGAATTCCCTGTAACCACATGGAATGAAGTGTACAACAGGTGCAGTACGAATCTGCAAATTGAAGAAGATATCGTACCTAAGTTTCTTCATGAAGAAAGGAGTGGTTCCAGAAGATCAGAAACCGAAAAAAGATCAGGTAAAAACAGCTACAATCCTATATGGGACATGCAGGAAAAGACTCACGGTCAAAAGAAGATAGCCAGCAATATGATCAAAAATCGAGGAACATGGAATCTGGTTCTTCATCAAGATTCAGAAATGACCGAAATAGACAAGAGTTACGACATGATAACAGAAGTATAAAGGCAAGGTTCGATGGATATAATTTTAATGTCACTTCCTTCGAGCTCATAGCTTTTTTGAGAAGCATAGGAGATAAGGTACGATTGCCAAAAGAGATCTGGTCAAATCCAAACAGACGCAATCCTGACCATTGGTGTGAATTCTACAATGACCACGGCACGAAACTTCAGAATGTAGATTCTTGTAGAATTAAGTGGATCATCTATTGAAGCAAGAGTACCTCACTGAGTTATTTAGTGAAAAAGGTATACAAGCCAATATGAAAAATAGGCAAGAGCCACCAAAGTCCCCTTCACCCAAGAAAACAGTGAATGTGATAAGTGGGGGACAAGATATTTCACGGCATAATCTATACAGCTTCCATATCTAAAGTAACAATTACACATGGGAAATGGGTACGGCAGGTTTTAGAAAATAAAACTGGTTTATTTGATGATGCAGATACCGAATGAGTGATAACCCCACATGATGACATACTGGTAATACCTTTTCTTGTACATGATATTATTGTAAAATGTGTTTTGATTGATCTAGGAAGTTTCGTAAATATTATACTACTAAAGGTATTACATGAAATGCAAGCTAAAGACGAAATGATACCCAAGGTGCATACCTTTTTAGGCTTCGACAATTCAAGCGTGGTAACAAAAAGAGAGGTAATTCTAACAACTTTTGCTACAGGTGTTGTCAAAGAAACTAAATTTCAGATAGTTGATATGGAAATGGCCTACAATATGATCATGGGGAGGCCTTGGATCCATGATATGGATGTTGTTCCATCAACTCTTCATCAAGTTATTAAATCTCCATCATCATGGGGGATTTGTCAAATTCGAGTGGATCAGCACACAGCCAAGAGTATCAACGTTGTAACAAATATGAGCATCGTAAATAAAGAAAAATAGCAATTACAAGAAACAGTTGAAGGCCTCAGCAATCAAACCTCAACTGAGTGAGAGAAAACAGATTTAGAATCGAGACATGATACAATTCAAGAACCTGAGGAGAATGAAAATATCAAAACAACCATCAAAGATTTCGAGCCTTTGATAATATACTAGCAGTGGCCTGAACGAAAAGTTTTTGTTGGAGCTAATTAAACTCTAAAATGCGAGGTATGTTAATTGAATTTATAAAACTAACGTGGACTGTTTTGCTTGGTCCCATGCTGACATGATAGGGATACCATTGGATGTGATGACTCACAAACTAAACGAAGACCAATCCTTTACACCAGTAAAGCAAAAGAAAATAAAGGGGCTTTCAAAAGCCAGGCGATTCGAGATGAGGTCCAAAAGCTATTAAAAATTGGGTCAATCCGCGAGTCAAAGTACCCTAATCGGTTAGCAAACACAGTTGTTGTACCTAAGAAAAATTGTAAGTGGCGGGGCTGTGTAGATTATACAGATCTTAATACAGCATGTCAAAAAGATTGTTTTCCTTTACCACATATAGATCAATTAATTGATGCAACTGCATGACATGAAGTTTTATGTATTTCAGATGCATATTCATGATATAACCAAATGAAAATAGACCCTAGTGATGAAGAAAAAACTTCTTTCATCAGAGATAGGGGGAGTACTGTTATAAAGTAATGCCCTTTGGTATCAAAAATGATGGAGCGACCTATCAAAGGTTGGTCACCAAAATATTTCAAGAACATTTAGGAAAGACAATGGAGGTATATATAGATGACATGCTCGTCAAAACCCAGCATTCTCATGATCATATTTCACATTTGTCTGTTACATTTGGAATTTTACAAAAATTTAATATGAAACTCAACCAAGAAAAATGTGCATTTGGAGTTGCATCAGGTAAGTTTTTTTGTTTTCTTATTTCTAACCGTGGTATTGAGGTAAATCCTTCTCAGATCAAAGCGATAGAAGAATTCCCTGATATCCTTACTAATAAAAAAGAAGTTCAAAGATTAACGGGAAGAATAGCAGCTTTGGGAAGATTTATTTTCAAATATTCGTAAAGTGTTCTAAGTTTATCTCCGCACTCAAAAAGCAAGATCATTTTGAATTGAATGAAGATTGTCAACAATCCCATAAAAATTTGAAAGCTTAATTGTCAAAACCGCAGTTATTTGCAAAACCAAATGCGGAAGAAATACTTCTCATCTATCTAGTTGTATCTGAAGTTGCACTACGTGCTATTTTAGTCCGTGAGGACCAAGGTAAACAATCTCCTATTTAATATGTACACAAGTCATTAGTAGATACTGAAACACGATACCCACAGCTAGAAAATTTAGCATTAGATTTGATCGTGTCATCTAGAAAACTAAGACCTTATTTTCAATGTCATCCCATTGCAGTAGTTACTCCTTTTCCACTTTGAAATAGTTTGCATAGACACGAATTGTCAGGAAGATTAGCAAAATGGGATAAAGAACTAAGTGAATACAAAATCATTTATCAACCTAGGACCGCTATAAAATCGCAAGTACTAGTTGATTTCGTTACTGATTTTAGTCAAGGGATGCATTTAGAAGCAGAAAATGAATTGCAAGTTTTTAATGGTGTAAACCCGGAGAGTTGGATTTTATTCACTATTGTACATCTAATGTAAAAGGAGCATGTCTGGGGATAGTTCTCATACCATCTACGGGTGAAACTACTAGGCAAGCTTTAAAAGGTCATTTTATAACCAACAATGAAGCAGAGAACGAAGCTGTAATTGCAGGTTTAGAATTGGCAATTGAACTCGGCATTACACAAATTATAATTAAGAGTGATTCTCAACTTGTGGTCAACCAAATGCTGGGGACTTATACAACCAGGGAAAGTCGAATGCAAGAATATCTCGTAAAGGTACGGGAACTAATTAAGTATTCCATACTTTGAATGTATTGCATATCCCAAGAGATGAGAATGTGGAGGCAGTCGCTTTAGCTAATCTCGCACCTGTATGCAAATGCTTCAGTCATACATTAATTTCATTCTATTCTTGAAACTGATAATAATGAGGTAAATTTAATCATTCAACATGGGATTGGAGAAACAAAATTGTTTCTTTTTTATCGCACCGAACCGAGCCTAATGAGATAGGAAAGGCTCACGCGCTTCACAAAAAATTTGCTCGATATTGTTTATATCAAGGAAATTTTTATAGAAAGATGTTCGGTGGACCACTAGCAAGGCGTCTTGGGCCTTCTCAAACAAAATATGTGATGAGGGAAGTGCATGAAGGACATTGTGGAAATCTCGCAGGGGGAAGGTCACTGGTAAGAATGTTGATTCGAGCAGGATATTATTGGCCTAAGATGGAAGAAGAGGCAAACAATTTCGTGTCCAAATGTGATAAATGTCAAAGATACGATAATAATATGCACAGACCAGCTGAGTAACTACACCCTATTATAGCCCCGTGGCTCTTTATTAAATGGGGAATGGATATCGCATTTCCACTACAAAAAGCAAAGGGTCAGCTAATATTTCTACTTATACTCACAGATTATTTCACTAAATTGGTAGAAGCGAGAGCACTTAAACTGGCACCAGAAAAGGAAGTTAAAGACTTCATGTGGTGAAAGACAATATGCCACTTTGGATCACAAAGGAGATCGTGTGTGACAATTGACCACAATTCATAGAAGCTAAAATCACAGAACTTCTTCAAATTTGGCAGATTAAAAGGATACCATCTACGCCATACCATCCAGTGGGAAATGGACATGTGGAATGAACAAAAAAGGTCATTATCAATAACTTGAACAAGAGGTTACAGGATTCAAAAGGTAATTGGCCTGAGATATTACCTGGATTACTATGGGCTTATAGTACAACGACAAAAATAAGCACTGGAGAAACACTATTTTCAATGGTTTATGATGCGGAAGCCTTAATTCCGGTTGAAATTGGAGAACCGAGCACACTGTACGTTCAGGAAATGGAGGAATCTAATGATGAAGAGATGTGGGTTAACCTTTATTTCCTTGAAGGAAGAAGAGAAACAACATTGATAACAATGGCAACACAAAATCAAGTAATTGAACGACATTATAATAGGAAAGCACGCCTCAAATTTTTCATAATTTAGGACTTCGTGCTTAAAAAAGGTCTTCTAACAAAGGCTGCTAATCCACGAGAGCTAAGCCCAACATGGGAAGGACCATACAAAGTTCGTGACATTGCGGGAAAAGGAGCATACGAGTTGGAGACGATGGATGGAAAAGTTTTACCCTTATATTGGAATGGTGTCCATTTAAAGAGATACTACTTCTGAGAAAGTACCCACAGTCAGGTATCGCTATGTTAAAAAAAAATTGTATTATTAAAGTTTTATTAACAATTTTAGATGCTAGGCAAAAACCCTAACTCGTGCCAAATGACATGTCACGACCTGCACGGAAAAATGGAATACTCTAAAATTTCCAGCACAGGGTTACAATTAATCTGATAGAAATACACACGAATTAGGCTGTCTTTATATGTAATCGCACCTTCGAGTCCCGTATATTTTTTTATTTCAGAAAATGACAAAATTTAAAGAAATAAATAAGTGCTCGAGGCTTCATACTTCACCACTCAAACACTTGGGGGACTACATATTATACAGAGATACATGCAGAAAAATAGATACGAATATCGAAGAAAAGTCAATCGAGTTTGAGAAAGATTTAAAAGAAAATCAAGCCACAAAGAGACAAGTTTTGAGAGAAACAGTTACGAAGTCTTCAGCATTCATCATCGTCTTCAACAAACACAAGACATTCCATCATAATGTTTTTCCCAAGAGAACAACATAGTCATCTCTCAAACTCATAAACGAAGTCACCTCTCAAACCCTTGCTAATATATAAAGATAGGGTCATGACTATGTACTGAAATATGTTATAAAGAAAAACCTTGCTTATTTTATATTATGTAAGACAATTACGAGAAAGTTATAGATGTATTTTAATATATGTAATAGTCAAAAAAACTTGTTAAAATTCATAAATAAAAACGTGTCAAAGTTGTTTCATACAAAAAATATGTATTCCTATTTCATTCATCGTATTATAATACCATTATGAAGTTGAGACGTCTTCTTCATTATGTGTCGATAAAATAAAAGGGCCCCCTTTTATAAGCCTCGTGTTGACAATCCATGAGAAGAATCATAATCCATTTTCAAAGGACACAAATACTAAGCTATTCTATAAGTCCTAGATAAATAAATAGCAAGAATATAATATATAGAAGTACCGATAAAACTTTTTAATATAAAATACTAAGTTAAAACTTAGTTAGCAAAATATTTATATTTTACAAATGCCCCATTATGATAACTGGGGGCTTCATCAAAGATTCCTTAAAGTTGCCAAGGGATAATACCACCAATCAATAAAAAAATAGTAATGTTTGAAACACATTCAACTAGTCACTGAGGGGGTTGGAACACCAGAAGTTGCAATCTCATTTTCAAGAGGAATCACGGGCACGGTAACAACTTCTGAGGGAGAAGCAATAGGTGCGGTTTCAACTAGGCCTGGAGTAGTAAAATCACTAAGGGAAGCAAGATTCATGAGAGATTCAGCTTCCATACACTGTGTCATAGAAGTTTCACCCTCGGGAGCCGGAATTGCAACTTAAATTGCCGCAGTAGCCACTTCTTCATTTAAAAGCCCTTCTACCCCAGAAGTTCCAAGTGCGGGAGAAGGAGTATCAACTAGTTCTTCAATATCGGGTGCTCAGCTAAGTTGGAATCGATTGAAGCTTCAAGGGAGACATGAGAACTCTTCAAGGCACGTATCTCGTTAGAGGAGATCCTTAAGTCAGCCTGAGCTTGTGTCAAGCTTTGCACTAACTCCCCTGCATATTCTGTTTTCTTCTCCACAAGTGCCTTAAGCTCTCTGATTTCTTTACTGTCCTTTGACAATTGTTCTGAAAAATGAGCACTCCAAAAGCTCCTTATCTTTCTCAAATTGACTTGAAGAAGCCTTGGCAATTGCTAGCTCAGAAGTCAAAACACGCTTTTGCTGCTCCAAGTGAATTTTTCTTTCTTGCAACTGCTCTGTGGTCCCATGAGTATTCTCAAACTGCTTCTTCTAGTTTGCTACCTCAAGCTGGGCTTCTTTTGCTATTCTCTTAGCCTCAGAGATTGCCTTTGTAGACTCTCGATCTTTCTTCTCTAGAGTGGAGACTCTCCCCATTAACTCAGTAACAATTATATTACCCTACAATGGAATGGCATCAAATGTGAGAATATAGATAGATATAAAAAACTTTTAAGTTAAAAGAGAAGTATCTTCAAGGTAGAATGAACTATGTCATTCATTAGAGTCAAGAAACGGTGGCTCTCCAACTTCTTCTTCTCAATGTCTCCGATTAGAGGCTTGAGCCAAACATCAGCTCCACCAGTATTTCTCAAAAGGCTATGATTGGCAGGAACATCAAGTGTAAAAATTCTCATAGCCATGCCTCTGCTGTTAGAACCCGCCTCTGTACGCTGAACAGAGGGGGGGAAATGAAAGGAGAAGTAGTAGAAGAGGTAAAAACTATACGAGCTGTAGGAGTCAAAGCATAGAGAGTATGAGCAGATATGGGAACCAAAATAGGTAAGGAAACATGAGTCATTAAAATAGGCAGAGAAACATTCGTGGTTTTCAAAGGAATAGAAGAAATAAAAGAAGTTGGAATAGAATAAGAGAGTGGAGTTTCATCAAGAACCGACCCAAGCTATCCACTCTCAAAACCACTAATAAAGAGATGTTGAATTGATTCGATAGAGTCTCTTTGGGTGGTTTGCTCATCATAAAGGATTTGAACAGGCTCGGTGATAGAGGCTCGAGCAGGAATATCTTCAACTTCATCTCCAGCAATGACGCGTCTCCTGGATCTTGGCCTAGCTATCAGAGAGGCATCCTCTCCTTCCTCAGTCTCAGAACTTTCTTCTACAACCTTTCTTTTTGGTAGCGTGGCCCGAGTCTTTTCTAAATCAAGTGAAGTAGTTGAAGATTCTCGAATTGAAATGGCTACCTCAGCTGTCATACTCCTGATACCAAATCCGGAAAAAAAAGGGATAAAGAATTAAAATAAGAAAGAATTAAAAATACGACAAAGCATAAGGAAATATATACCATAGGTCTTCACTTTCCAACCATTTAAAAGAGAAATTGATCTTCAAGTTCTTGCCTCTATAGGCGCAATCTTCAAAATTGAATCTACCCAACCACGGAAGTTAGGAACGTGTTCAACATCTTCCATGGTTGTTTCTAAAAGCCAAAAAGATACGATATTAGAAAAGAAATCAAAATTCTTAACAAATAGATACGGTAAGTAAAAGAAAAATTACGTTCAAAGTTCCACTTCTCTAGGAAGGGAATGTTTGTTTCGCACAACAAATCCACCGTACGTACAACAACGTAACAACAATAGAACCCTCGATCCTCTTTATCATCAGGGTTTACTGAAACATTATTGCTTCTTGAAATTAAGGTAAAAACTCCATGGCGGAATAATTTGGGGTGGTGTAGATGAATAAGATGGGAAAAAGTAAAATTAACATTGGCTTTGGTAGACAAATACCTTAAGCAATCCAAAGCTCTCCAAATGAGAGGACCTACTTGTGCTAAGCAAATTTTGAAAAAGAGGCAAAATTCAAGTATGACTGGGTCAATGTCAGGATTAAATCCCAAAGTAAAGAGATAAGTATAAACAAAAGAGAATCCAATTCTAAAAGAAGAAATTTTA
Organism: Nicotiana benthamiana; assembly: GCA_034376525.1. Classification (NCBI taxonomy): domain Eukaryota; kingdom Viridiplantae; phylum Streptophyta; class Magnoliopsida; order Solanales; family Solanaceae; genus Nicotiana; species Nicotiana benthamiana. Next base: position 123,039,172 of record CM067338.1, on the reverse strand, counting down.
TCTGGTATGGGGTAGGAATCATCATACGAAGATTATCTCTCTAATTACAATCTTTCCTAATAGTAGGAATCACAAGTTCAGTTATTAAAGAAGTATATGTGTCAGCCTTCTTTGAACTTTTAACTTGTTCTTGGAGAGATCTTCTATTATACCCAAAAGATAAATTATTGAGTACAATTTCTTCAACTAAAGGTCCCTGAGCAGGTTCAGAAAGTTCTTTACCTTTAGAAGGAGGGGTCTTTGGGATAGAACTCCTAATACCAGAACCAGAAGAACGAGACGCAGAACCAGATGAATCACAACGAGTGGATCCTAGGCTCAAGCTCCAAAGCCTACCTCCCCTGCCTCTCCTATGTCTTACTGGTGCATTGGGAAAGTGATCTAGAATTGGAACTTTTCTAGGGTTAGGGCTTGGAGACGACATTGTTAATGAAGGATGAACTAGAGGGGAGAAAGAGCAAAAGTTAGTTGCTTGATAAAGATCTATGAAGAAGAAGACAAAAGAAAGAGGGTTAAATATGTTTATAATGATAACCGTCAAACTTAGAAGAGTAATGATGACTATAAAAGACAACTATAACTTTGTGAATAAAGGGGATGAAAAAGCCTTCAAAACAGGGTGCAGACTTGCACAACCAATCAGAAGGTGACACGTGTGCAGATCATTAAATAAAAGGTAACACGTATGCAGAGCAATAATTAGAAGAGACAATTGAAATATTAGTACTGTCATAGCATTAATTACGGCAAAAATTCTCTTTTTATAAAGATCCACTTCCCAAATATTTAATTGATATATAAATGGAAAGTGGGGGAATATCCGTATTGGGAAAAAACTGAATTTATATTGAAGGTGACGTGGTATGACACTTAGGCTGATCAAATGGTCAAAACATATTGATCAGTTAAGGGCCACGAGCGATAACAGATACGGGAAAAAGAAAGCTAAATAGGCACGATAAGCAATTCGAATAGTACAAGCTTCGTACCTATTTAAGTCATTTAAATGCAAGAGATCAGAAGGCATTGAAGACCTGAATCTGATGACGAAAGGAGACCAAATTCAGTACTAATTACCCAATACGTTAGAAAGTTGGTATTAAATAGGAATGATAGTGAAACGGCTTATTTTACGTCATTTATTGCTCACAATTATCTCATTAAGACTAAGTTATTACTCCTTTACCTAGAATCAACTATTAAAGAGGAGGTCTCATCATTTGTAAGGACACAGAATATCATCGATATTATAGTGGAGTACAAACTCATTTACTACTTATTTGCTATTCTCAAAAAGCCTATTATATTTTTTTAAACTTCTGATTATCAGTTTATTTATCTTGAGTGTAACCAAAGAATCATATTTTTTGTTAAACATAGCCAAACAGTCCAAATGTTTTCCTAAGGATAGCTAATGGGATACCTTAAAAGTTGGATTTGATCCTCATGAAAATAATATGATATGAAATCAACTCTTAGACGTAGAATAATCAGCTACAATTTTGAAAGAGAGAATAATATTTATTTCAAGAAGATAGAACCTTTAATGTAAAACTAATGTTGGTGGATGTTAACTGAATAGATAAATTCGACATACTGTTTGGCTCGATTGCACTTGGTCCAAATCTGGAATACCAAATTTTCGATGTGTGATTATATGAGGCGGTCAGAAATGACTTCCTTTTGCGTCAATTTAGCAATTGACTGAATAAAAGGTTTCATAGTGTAGGGTTGTTCAAGAAAAATGAATTATCGAAAATTAAACTAAATTGATATAAATATTGCCATGTTCTTTGACATATAGTGGGTATGTATGTGTTTTTATATTTAGTCATAAGTAATATCGACATATTCATGATGCTTGGTTGAGTTTGCATCTTCTATATTGGAGTTATTTATGAGTAACTACTAATTACTATTAGAACCACGTGATGTGTGGCGAATATTACAGAAAACTATTCATAATAAATTGCTTTAATAATGTATCAATTGTTGTTTTGCTTATCTACGCAATGCAACAAAAACAAAAGTTATGAAATTAAAGAAAGTGAACCCATGTGATTAGTTAATAAATTCTGATTGACACAAATATATCATGACCTTTAGGGGAAATTGTGGAAAATCAAATAATCGAACCAAGAAACGATATCATGTTAAAAATAACATGTTTTTAATTGAGTTGTTAAATTTAATCACTTTTTAATTTAATTAGCATAAAAATATCTTGGTAACTGACATAATTACTCAAAGAGAGATTGGTTTGATAAGTATTATGTTGGAATATTCTCTGGAATATATATTTTATAGTGTATGTATCACATTTAAGACAAAAATCGACAAACACCAACAAAAATATAAAAAAATTCGATCAAAACGAACCGATAAATTTAAAATGATTTAATTGATTTGATTTGATTCCGATATTTGAACGACTTAATTGGTTCGATCTCTTTAATAAAATACGACCCAAACCGAGCCATGTATATTTTTAATGGCCATATTGTATGGGTCCAAATTTGATCAACCACGACCCGCGACGAAGTACGACTAACGACTTGGTATCTTCGAGTCGACGTCTCGGGGAAGACGACCCTTGTAATAATGAAAGCCCATTAGGGGACATTAGGAATAGATTGTATGACCCTTGTAATAATGAAAGCCCATTAGGAGACATTAGGAATATTCCGTCGAATATTTCTTCTATTTTGTCTCTTACATTTTACAAGAGTTTCTCTCTAGTATAAAAGGGGGATAATAACTTTGTAACAGGGCATCGAGACTCTAGGAAAATCATGATTTGAGACCGAAAAGAAATTCATTGACGATCATCTCTTTATCTATTACTTTTTTAGAGATTATTATTAAGCAAGAATTTACCCCTTCATCTTTGATTGATTTGTTCAAAAAGGTTTTAATATCTTTTGAGTCAAACAATTTTGCGCCGTCTATGGGGACGTCTACAGCTGAATCCATAGTTTTCATCTAGATTCTTGAAAGTGACAATTACCTTTTTTCAAACATTCACAAAAACCAATGATGGCAGGGAAGGGGGAAGCGAGGCTAAAGGCAGTAGCAGATAATAATCTCCTGAATTCCCTCAACGAAGCCAGTAGAGAAGACAATGAGAGTACAACATTAACTGCTACATCAGAGGGGGACATCTCACATCTTTTCCACGGGGATCTAACGATTTTGCGTGAAAAGGGAGCCTCAACATCCGCGGCACAAGAAGCACCACCAACAATCAAAAGGTTACTAGAAGAATGGTTCATGAGTGCCTTGAGCAACATGCTCGAAAAAACCCACGCAAGGAGATGTAGAAGACGTGCCACCTATAGAAATTGTAGCTGCCGGCGATGAGCCAACCGCTCCAAGAACAAGTAACAACCACATTGTTACTAATGGAGGCGACAATGAACTTATGGCCATCTTAATGAAAATAGAAGAGATGGAAAACGAGAAAAAAACATTTTGTGACCAAATGAAGGACCATCAGGAGAGGGTTGACAAAATACCAAGCGCTCTGAAGTTGCTACCAAAAAGCGATGTGGGCCGATTCATCTAACAGCCGTACAGTGAAAGGGAAACTCCCCATTCTATTCTAAAGACCATCAAAATGTCGCCACAGTTTGAAATATACGACGGGACCACGGACCCAGTATATCACTTAATCCATTATGGTACTGTCGTAAAGGGAAGTGATTTATCAAAAGAATAGGTACCGACTGTGCTGCTAAAATGGTTTGGTGAGACTTTGACAGGGGGTGCATTTACATGGTACTCCCAACTGCAAGCACGATCGATATGGATGTTCAAAGAGATGGCAGACAAATTTGCCACCGCTCATGCGGGAGCAAAGAAGGCTGAGGCTAGGGTTAATGATATATTCGCCATCAGGATTATGACGGGCGAGGGACTTCGGGATTTCCTAGCTTGGTTCAACAGAGTAAGGATGAGTCTACAAAACATGCCAGAAGGGATGGCAATAGCAGCCTTTCAAAACGGGTTAAATAGGAACAAATCAAAATCAACCAAAAAAATACTCAGTAGACTCATGAAGTGCAGTCCTACCACATGGGAAGAGATCCGCAACAATTATTGCGTCAAAATAAGGGCAGACGAGGATGAACAGAACGACCTACTTTAGTGATTAACATCAGTCCAGACAAAGACAATGAGAGATCGACGTAATGACTGGCGAAGGGACCAACTACCACGTTTTAATTGAGAAAAGCATCAGCCTATATTCGAATATCCAACCTGCCTCCCCCACAATATGCAGATGTCGTGCCCAGACACACTATACCCCTCCGAAACGAAAAAGGTAGGCCTTCGTTACTATCCGATCATAATTGTTGTGTTTCCCTTTCAAAGATAGTGTACGCACTCGAAAACAAGGCACGAAGGCACAGTGGCCGCAAAAGTTGAATTCATATCCAAACACCAGGAGGATGAACGTCCTGTGTGAATTCCACCAAGAAAGAGGACACAAGACTGAAGATTTCATAGGTCTGCGACAAGAAGTACTTAGGATATTAAACTAGGGGTACCTGAAAGAACTACTAAGTGATAAAGGACAGGCTAACTTTGCTCTAGAACGTGACCCACCTCAAGGACCTCCAAAGCCACCATCTCCAGCTCGTACCATACAAATGATCATTGGCAGCAGCGAAGACACACCTACCAACCATGTGAAGTTCACTACCACACATAAACTCAAACGGATAGTCGCACATGAACAGTATGACGACCTCGAAGATTGTATCATCTTCGATAAGTCAAATACCAACAATTTGTCTTTCCATCACTATGATGCTTTGGTTTAACTTTACACATCGCAGATACCGATGTAAAAAGAATCATGGTGGATTACAGAAGCGACACGTGTATTGTTCACCCACAAGTTATCATGCAAATGAGGCTCAGGTTAAAATAATACCGTGCTGCATCACGCTAACATATTTTAATAATGCTGTGGAACGGACATCTGGAGAAATACTTCTACCGGTCTTTGTAGGAGGGGTACCCTGGAAACGACATTCCACATCATGAACCAGGAAACGACCTACAATGCCATTATAGGACGACCATGGATACACGCCATGCGAGCTGTCCCTTGAAGATTCTATCAAGTGATCAAATTGCCCACCTTATTGGGGATATTCAGCATCCGAGGCGAGCCACGTACCGCCCTAGAATACTATTGGTCGCCCAAGATAGCACATTCACCAAGAAACTAAAAGGGAAAAGTGCAGAAGCATAACAATCAGCCATGTCAGGAACCAAACCTAGCGCACAAGTAGAGGTCATAAAAGACCTGGATATCGTAAAAGCTTGCAAGCAACCATAGAATTTCTCGATCCCATCAAATTGGATGATACCGATAGCACAAAAAGGGCTTATGTTGGACATAACCTATCAGAGCCAGGTAAGTATCATGAGTTTTTTGACTAACAACGTCGATGTGTTTGCTTTTTCGCACTCAGATATGCCAGGAATCCCAAGGGATATCGCCACACCCAGGCTGTATCTCGATCCACATCATATTTCTGTACGACAAATGAGGAGAAAGTTTAATGACAGGATCAATGAGCGAGTCGGCGTGGAGGTTGATGAGTTACTCGCCAATGGTTCTATCAGAGAAATGAAATACTGCCAGTGGGTCGACAATATGGTCATAGTAAAAACAAGAACGGTTAATTGAAAATTTGTGTCGACTACACCAATCTAAACAAAGCATGCCCGAAGGACTCTTTCCTCCTACCTCGCATCGACCAACTTATCAATGCAACAGCAGGGAACGTACTGCTGAGCTTCCTGGATGCCTACTCCGTCTATTACCAAATTCTAATGGCTAAAGAAGATTAAGAAAACACCACTTTCATCACCCGTCGATGAACATACTACAATAAGGTGACGCCATTCGGGCATCAGAATGTAGGGGCCACGTATCAATGATTAGTCACCGAAATGTTCAAAGAACAACTCGATGAGACAATGGAGGTTTACATTGATGACATGCTAGTGAAGAAAAATAAAGAGGATCACATTGGTCACTTCAAGGAAGCCTTCGAGATAATAAGGCGGTACGGGATGAAACTGAATCCCGAAAAGTGCACCTTCGGCATAACTTCTGGAAAGTTCCTTGATTTCCTAGTGCCACAAAGGGGAATCAAGGTCAACCCATATTGAATCAGGGCCATCGATGCAATACCGGAGATATTGACCAGCAAAAAGCAGGTGCATAAATAAAGAAGGCGAATAGACGCCCTATCAAGGTTCATTTCACGATCCTCGGACAAATACCACAAATTCCTCAATGCGCGAAAGAAAGACCATAGGCTGCAATGGAAGGAAGAATGCATCAACACCCTGACCAAACTTAAAACATATCTATCCTTGCAAAAACTACACGTCAAAGCGAACTTAGGCGAATGTCTACTTGTGTATCTAGCTATTTTCGAAGTTACGGTAAGAGCAGTCTTAGTCCGTGAAAGTAAAGGTATGCAATCTCCAATTCACTATATCAAAAAAGTTGTAATTGATGCCGAAACACGGTACACTAACCTTGGAAAACTAGCTCTGGCATTAGTCGTAGCTTCACGGAAGCTTAGATCGTACTTTCAATGTCATCCTATGAAGGTGGTGACCACCTTCCCCTTAAGAGGTATCCTACAAAAACCCAAAATATCGAGTAGACTAGCCAAGTGGGCTATAGAACCAAGCAAGCACGACATAACATACCAACCACGAACTGCTATTAAGTCGCAACTGTTCGCCGACTTCGTTGCTGACTTCAGCACGAAAATATTACCTAAGGTAGAACAAGAAACACTCCACACTTCCACACATACCGACCTATGGGTCCTCTACACCGACGGTACCTCCGGTGCCTTGGGATTGGGGCTGAGACTCGTCCTCAAGGTCCCTATAAGAGAAGTAGTTTTCCAGTCCGCACGATGCCCCGAGATGACTAACAACGACACTGAGAATGAAGCTGTGATTGCAGGTTTGAAGTTAGACCTCAAATATGGTATTTGACGACTCATCCTCTACTGTGACTCTCCAGTCGTGGTGAACAAAGTGACTGGGACTTTCCAAATCAAAGAACAAAGACTACAAAGATACCAGTCAGAAATCCACAAACTACTGCAAGATTTCTACGAATGCTGCCTCCACAAAATACCCAAGGCATAAAATATAGAAGTATATGGCATCGCTAAAATATCTGCGACCACCAAGAATATCAAGAAGGAAAACGTGGTCACCCTCCTATATTCCGCAATAGACCACGTCGAGGTACATTCTATAAACATAACTTGGGACTGGCGTAGCTGGTTCATAGCCTATTTAGAGGATGGAATGCTCCCTCAAGATTTAAAAATAAGCCAAAAAAATCTGAGTGCGGGCAGCCAGATACAGCCTAGAAAATAGTGATCTCCACAAAAGATTGTTTGGCAGCCCCCTAGCCAAATGTCTTGGGCCACATAAATCAAGGTGAATAATGGAAGAGGTACACGAAGGGCACTGTTGCACCCATATGAGAAATCGCGCCCTCGCCCGATGCCTCATCTGTGCCAAGTACTACTGGCCCACCATGACAAAAGAAGTCTCCAACTATGTCAGGAGATGTGAACAATGTCAAAAGTACGCCCTATGATTCATCAACAGGGGAACTCCTTTATTACGTCATATTACCATGGCCATTCATAAAGTGGGGAATGGACGCAGTCGGCCCCCTCCTAGCAGGACGAGGTAAGGTATGCTTCCTTTTGGTTTTAACTGATTATTTTTTTAAATAGGTGGAAGCAGGTGCATCAGATACGTGAGCAGGAGGTCATCGCATTCATATGGAAAAACATAATATGCCACGTTGTCATTGCCAAAGAAAACATCTGCGATAACTGATCTCTGTTCGTCGGAAAGAGAACGACTGAGTTTTTGAAAAATGGCACATCAAACGAATACTCTCCAGGCCATCACCTTGCTGCCAATGGAAAGGATGAATCCTCCAATAAAGTAATACTGAATATACTGAAAAAGAAACTTGAGAATGCTAAGAGGATATGACCTGAACTACTACCGGAAGTATTATGGGAATAGCGCACTACGCCGAAAACTAGCTCAAGATAAACGCCATGCTCACTGGTCTATAGGATTGACACAGCAATACCCGTCGAGGTCGGGGAACCCAGTTGAGATACTCTAATGAGAGCAGACCAAGCAATGACGAAAGTAGTCTACAAGATCTGGATGATGCCGAAGAAGGAGAGACATGGCCCACATAAGAATGGTTGCCTAGAAGCAGCAAGTAGAAAGATACTACAACAAGAGAGCCAAGGTGTGGCCGCTCCAAGTCGGAAACTACATCCTCGAGGCTAAAACACAAACATCAAAAGACCTTAATGAGGGAAAATTGGGAACGAACTTGGAGGGCCCATACAAAATCATAGCTGCAGTAAACAAAGGAGCATTCAGTTAGAAGCAATGGAGGGAAAGATACTCCAAAACAACTGGAACGTCGCCCATCTCAAGTACTTCCACTTCTAAAAGATGGTGTAACCTAAGTCATACTCTTTTTCCTTCACCTGGGTTTTGTCCCAATCAAGCTTTCCTGGGGAGGTTTTTAACAAGGCGGCAAGGGAGACGCCTTAAGGATCGACGTGATGTTCATTACCTCGACCCGTCGACATGATCTCCGAAATGAAGTAATGAAGTGACTACATATAGATAATAAAATCTCCATTCTATGCACTAAATGAAATCTCCATTGAATGTACAGAATCAAATCTCCATTGTATGTACAGAATCAAATCTCGATTGTATGTGCAGAATCAAATCTCCAATAGTCGACATGTGACGTCTTCCTACGGGAATACGATCAGATTCCAAATATGGCTAAGACCATCGATGATTATGAGTTCGACCTTGTTGAAACTACGACGGGATCCTACTTCGATGACAGTTTGAAGCAACATCCCAATGGCATCCATTGACGATAATGAGTTCGTCCTCGTTCGAACTACGACGGGATCCTACTTTGACGATAGTTCAAAGCAACATCCCACTGGCTAAGGCCATCAATTATAATGAGTTCGACCTTGTTCGAACTACGAAGGGATCCTACTATGATGAGAGTTTGATGCAACATCCCAATGGCTAAAGCCATCGACAATAATGAGTACAACCTCATTCGAACTATGACGGGATCCTACTTCGACGACACTTCAAAGAAACATCCCAATATCTAAGGCCATCGACAATAATGAGTTCGACGTCATTCCGACTACAACGGGATCCTACTTCGACAACATTTCCAAGAAACATCCCACTGCTTAAGGCCATCACCGATAATGAGTTCGACCTCGTTCGAACTACAACTAGATCCTATTTCGATGATAGATTGAAGCAATATCCCAATGGCTAAGGCCATCGACAATAACGGGTTCGACCTCATTCAAACTATGATGCGATCCTACTTCGACAACACTTCAAAGCAACATCCCAATGGCTAAGGCCATCGAGATAACCAGTTTGATCCGTTTGAACTACGACAGGATCCTACTTCGATGACAGTTCGAAGCAAAAACCCAATGGATAAGGCCATCAATGATAATGAGTTCAACCTTGTTCGAACTACAACAGGATCCTACTTCGATGAAAATTCGAAGCAACATCTGAATGGCTAAGGCCATCAATGATAATGAGTTCGACCTCGTTCGAACTACGATAGGATCCTTCTTCAACAACAGTTCGAAGCAACATCCCAATCGATAAGGCCATCTACAATAATGACTTCGACCTCGTTCGAACTACCATATGATACTACTTCAACGACAGCTCGAAGCAACATGCCAATGGACAAGGCCATCGATGATAATGTGTTTGACCTCATTCGAACTATGATGGGATCCTACTTTGAAAACAGTTTGAAGCACCATCCCAATGGCTAAGGCCATCGACGATAATGAGTTAGACCTCGGTTGAACTACAAAGGGATCCTACTTCTGCGACAGTTTGAAGAAACATCCCAATGGCTAAAGCCATTGATGATAATGAGTTCGACCTCGTTTGAACTACGATAGGATCCTACTTTGGCGACAGCTCGAAGAAACATCCCAATGGCTATGGTCATCGACGATAATGAGTTTGACCTCGTTCGAACTACGATAGGATCATTCTTCGATGATAGTTAGAGATAACATCCCAATGGCCAAGTCCGTTGATAATAATTTGTTCGACCTTGTTTGAACTACGACGGCATCTTTCTTTGGTGATTGTTCAAATAAAAAACCTAATTTATAAGGCCATTGATGATAATGATTTAAACCTCGTTCGAACTACGACGGGATCTTACTTTGATGATAGTTCGAAGCAACCTCCGAATTGTAAGGCGATCGATGATAATGAGTTCGAACTTGTTTGAACTACGTTGGGATCCTGCTTCAATGACACTTTGATGAAATATCCCAATGGCTAAGGCCATCGATTATAATAAGTTCGACCTCATTTGAACTACAATAGAATCCTACTTCGACAATAGTTCAAAGCAATATCTCAATTGCTAAGGTCATCGATGATAACACGAGTTCGGCCTAACTCTAACTGCGACGAGATCCTACTTCGACGATAGATCGAAGCAACTTCCTAATGTCTCAAGACCATCAACGATAACATGGGTTCAATAAGTGCACGAAAGGACAAATCGATTAAATAAAGTTTACATTACATCAATATATTTTTTACACTTGCCCTTACAAGCGAGGTCAACTATGCCCCCGTAAAAAATCCCATAACAAAAGCAATTACAAACAAAACCTACACATTATCCCCACGGGGTAAGCATTTTCGTACTTCGAATCCGAGGTAAGGCGGTTCACATAATTAGAATTGATGTCATCTCAGTAAGGTGTGAGAGGGTCATACCCATATGCTTCACGAGCTGCACTACCTTCGGTATGCACGGCCTGGAGCTCCACCTCAATAGCCCTTCCATTAGCGTAAAAAGACTTATACGCATCAAGCCGAGCCTTCTTATGGACCCACAACTCATATAAACTACGGGGCACAACCGGATTAGTTGAGGCACTAGACGTAGAAGGCTGAGAAAGATGACTTGCTTCCTCCACCCTCAGTGAGACCATTTGTCCATTTAGTGCATCTAGCTATGCCTCCAGCTCTATAACACGCCCTTCGAGCCCTATAACCTTACGACTAGAGGTTTCCTTCTCTTCTGCCAGCTCCAACCTACAAACGCAGAGGGCACTCTACAAAGATGCAGTTCCATAGATAGTTTCAACATACTTATCAGCGCCGACGCTCAGCTCTCCCTTAAGCCCCTCTACCTCTACTGCCTTCGCATTCAGCTCAGCAGTCAAACCGGCTACCCTTTCCTGCAAGTTGGCATTTTTAGCCATCACTCCCTGCTCAACTAAAGGTCATCATCCTTTGCCTTGAGTGAAGCCTCGAGTTCACTGTTACAAGCGACAATTTTCATGAGCTCCTCATCCCCCACCCTTAACTTTTCAATCTTACGCTCCAATTGGATCTCCCTCTGTTTGAGCCCCTAGCAAAACACCTAGAACTCAGGGTCCTGTTGGTAAATGTTGACCATCGCTCGATGCTTAGCATGATACTACTGATATTTTCATGACATATTCTCAAAAATGCTCTTCCTCCTCCTCTCTTGATGATCTCTCTCAACCTCCATGATGAGGGTCTACCAGAAAAAAAGAAGGGGAGAAGTTAAAAAAATACAAAACAATGATCACTGCATAAACCCAAAGACGAAAAGGGATGAAAGGCACCTACCTCCAGAGCTATACAAGTGACCTTCTAAGACAACCCCACATTGCTCATCGCCCAAAGCATCTCGCTTTCAGGAGCGGCACATAGATCAACTAAGGTAGAGGCGAATTGCTCGCTGTTCAGCAACAAGTTGTAGTCCCTCGGGATGACTATATGATGGTCAGATCCGTCCACTCTAACCTTCACATGGGTATGGAGACCCAAGAACTCATTGACATCCTCTGGGTCAATATCAAAACCTAAGACGTCACCCTGAACATGATGTCGTCCAACATTGGACGATGCATCAACCTTAACAGAGTGCACTGAGCCAACCCCTCGGTAACCTCCTTGCACTTGGGGAGATCTCCCCGATGAAATAACGTCATCCATAAAAATAGGCATAGGGGATGTCTGTGACACCCTGCTTCTATCAGGGTCCATGGCCACGCCCTTCCCAAGTTTCTGTCTCTTTCTCTTTCTCGACAATGGCTCGTCCCTGTTAGAAGATTCATCCAAAGAGTGTGAGCCCGTCACCGAAGAAGCCTCGTGCCTCACGGCCACAACCTGAGAAGGACCTTCTAATTGAATAGGTTGAGGACGACCCTCTCGAACAGACTCACTCAAAACAAACTACGTATCTGCAGTAGCAACATGTCAAAAGGCATGGACTGGCGCCCTTCGCTTGGAAGCTCATTGACCTCAACACAAAGGGTCGTACCATTAAATAAGGTTGCACCACCAACGAAGTAGTAAGTAAGACATTTAGTAGAGAGAATTTTAGGGCCGTAATGCTTCATGACGGCGGGCCAATCTCGAGTTTCTGTGGCATGAGGCAACAGACGGGCTACCCAATCCTTGATATCCATGATAGGGCGACGTGGAAGGTGATACAACCAAAGATACTCACGCAAGTGCACATGATCGTCAAGTAATAAAGTAGCGAGCAAAGTATTATTCCCACGAAGACTTGTGATTGACTGTTGACTTATATAAACTCAATTAACTTATCTATCCAAGAGGTTTTTCACAAAACAGAGATAAAACTATTTACTGCCTAAACTATCAAGCAATAATTTAACTAGAATGATCAAACAATCAAATATCTATTTCGAATAACAATCAGTAGGAGAATATTCCAGGGTCACGGGCTAGCTAAGAATCGTGTTGCGTTCTTGGCTTATAATGACTAATTGATTTATCTAGATTGTTGATTGAAAGAGTTGATATTACTTATAAGAATCTGTCGAGTCCTTTCTCACCTATTCAAGTTAACTCAATGCCGATATGTGTATGGAATTAATATTAACAAGAATACATTTATAATTCCCATATATCAACCAAGCAAGGCACTTAGGTATATCTCTATCCCAATTGTGAATTCGTTCCTCGGTGTCGGGGCTCAAGAACTTGCTCTATTTAATTCGATATGCAATATAAATTTCCCACTTTCTGGTTCAACTCTAGATTCGTAGATAGTATTTTATTGTTAGCTACTCAGCAAAATAATTAAAAATAGAATTAATTAAACAACCCAATATGATAAAGTCAACTTCGTCAAATTAAAGTTTGAAAAACAATATTTAAGTTCCACCCATGACACAAGAATAATAGGCGCTGGCCTGGCGCTGAAAGCAGTAGAGTTTTCACGCCTCAGGTCTACGCGCTGGCCTGGGCCTTGAAAGCAATAGCGTTTTCACTCTTCAGTTCTTTGAATTGTTTCATCGCTTTCTCTTGTCTTGCACTTGGGGGACAATTCCGCATTATATTCAATTTTGCTCCAAATATCTTCATCATTACACCAGTTTATTCCTACAGAGTTAAAATATAATATTAAGCACATTGTAATATAATTAAAACTCAAAGGACAATTAAAAAGTACTATAATGCGAGGCAACAATGAGTAAATATATGCATTTTTGGCGGAACATCAGCACCCCACACTTAGATCCTTGCCCGTTTTCGAGTAAACATTAAAATCACTATCAACAAATCAAGCATAGAAACACTACCACTTTGGCAGATACTAACAATTAAGCCCTATCGTAACTCAAACCACAAGATATACACTTCCTCATCATCGTGCAAGATATACAAGTCACAGACAAATAACAAACTTCTAACCTCCAATCCTTATAGAAGGACTCTAACTTACCAAATTTATGATCGCTCACCTACTCCGTCAAAGAAGCTAATAACATCACCTATCTATAATAAAACACGTTCCCTCGCAATAAAAAATAGTCCATACACTCAAATCAAAGAATGAATATAATTTAAGGACTTAGCATCAAAGAACAACTCTCGCACTGAAAAGAATTCAGATGTATGCACAAAGAAACATAGGATTGCCCATTATGTACATCTCTAGTAATTAAGTATGCTCGAATAGAATCAAATAGGACTTTAACGGATTGTAATCTTGGCTAAGGGTTGAGTAGGAGAATTATATAATAGTGACTTATGCTTTCCTAAGCGTTTTGTAATTTTAGACATCAACACCTATTATTTTCTACTCTTCACTTTTATTTTTCAGCCATCTCTTCATCTATTTATTCACAAGTATTTCCCTCATATCAAGAACATTTTTTTTCTTTCTTTTTTTTTCAAAAACTTTTTTTCTTTCATTCTTTTACTTTTTCATGTCACGTTCCTTTCAAAAGGACCTTTTCATCACCTCTCAGCCATCATTGGTCACCATTTTTCGCTTAACCATCTCATTCTCAATTCATGAACATACTTATATAGCTCGAATCCATAGGAGATTGTGAATAATAAAACTGTGATTGGGAGACTTTGTAAATAATATATCCCATTCAAAGAGTAGATCCACGGAATGTTTTCTTATTCAACACCTTGTTAAGACCACATATATGAGAACTCTTCAATATAGATGTACATATACAATGAGTAGAAATTCTAATTTGACTCACTAAACGACGATAGGTTGATAGGAAAATAGCTTAATCGATACCCCTCGGCTCCACATATCTAAAGTTCGTAGGCAACATGCAGACATACCACATGATGTGATGGTGGATAGACATCAATAGGGACAACGACACTCCCTTCTTAGCAATATGTTTTACCAATCCATGCATATCTTAGTACATTCTCCTAAGAAGTCCTTGGGAAATCCACTTGGACTCAATGGTGTTATCAATCTCTCCTTACATGCTTCGAATTTGCGGATGATGGCATCAAGGTTACCAATCTTAAGAATAAGCCTTAGAGAGAAAATTAGATCCTTAACTTGAGCTCTATTGCACAATTGGAGTATCAAAGAGGGGTGAAATTCCTAAATTTCCGAATAGCCTCCAACTGATAGATGTGGTAGACGATACACCAATATGAAGGACTCTACTAGACACAACTCTGAGACATCGGAGGACACTTTAAAACATTAGGCTCTGATACCAAGTTTGTCACGCCCCAAAATCCAAGGAGCACGATCAGCACTCAACCAAGTAAACCCGACCGAGCAAGACTATTAGGTCTCATTCTACCCAAGCTAACTCATGAATAATCAGGAGATGGACTCCATTAATCAAATTCTATAAATTTATTATTAACAATTTCAATTTCATCTTCATTATCAATTTCATTCGCTACTTTAAAGGTATTACAAGTTGTATAAATCATTGACAAACATCAGTATTTAAGTATTTAATTTCCAATACGCGAAACTACCACAACTTGTCTACGGAGCCTCTAAATACAACTAAAAAAATGGGAATGCCAGAAACAAGGCTCCGGCTATACCTTACATAAATACCAAAATGGACTCTGGAATAAAAGTGGTGTAAGCCACGCAGGCCCCGAGAGGAAAGGGGTCTCACCAATGCAGCTGACGGAATAGGTTTTACTGTTGGTGGACTGGAGTACCTGCTATAGAACCATCTATAATCATAATACGAACTTAGTGCCCCCGGCAAAAGGGATGTCAGTGCATTTGAATTGTACTGGTATGTATAACTAAACACCATTTTACTAGAAAGAGTTATCTAATAGGTACAAATAAATAACATGGGTAAATCAAAGATTCAATTCATATAATCTTTCATACAATTTTCCAATACATAGATTGGGGCATTTCTATCACTTGTTCACCACTGTTCTCATTACCACCACCATCTCGAGCAGAGTCCGATCACGATCCGACCGGGTAGGTCACCTCATTGGAGGCATTAATCTCAATCAATATTTCATTTCCCTTATCCAAAATTCAATATCAGCACATTACCACCATACGTGAGGCATGGTGTCCGATCACGACCCAATCGGCTAGGTCACCTCATTGGAGGCATTACTCAATTCTCATAAGCAAATAGCTTCAAATATTTATCCCACACATATCATAATAATTCCTAGGGCACTCATGGCCACCATCATCACATTGTTTTCCCTCTTCAATATTCATTTTACAAGTTGTGATCATAGACACATATGTCAAGGATAATTCAGGTCGCAAATCACTTGTATGTGAGCACATAGATAGCATAAATAATTCTTTGTTTTAAGGTTGTCATAGCCCAGGTAAATCAACACATAACTGTAGTTTTCATCATTATATAAATATCAATATAGGTACATTATTTATATTGAGGCACATCCTTCATGAATCTATATAGATATATGCAAATCAATTAATGTGTAATAACAATAAAGACACTAGCCAATTCAACTCTTTACCATACTTTCGTAATGACAACGTAGCTCATTTTCTAATAAAAGGGGGTTTTAGCTATACTTACCTTTCTTGATCTTTCCTTTAATTACTAAAATATTCCGCAAATTCTAGCAACTTCAATCTACTTTGAGACATAGCAAAATTGAACTAAAATTAGGAAGATATTCATAACTCTCTTATTTGAGTATTTAATCAAATACTAGATAAGCATCTTGATTTCAAATCTCCTTTTTATGATTTCCTTCATTCCCTAACCCAACATTTACTTATTTAAGTTAAACAATCTTTCCATAAACCTAAGATGTACATGCATGTATACATAATAGTATTACACCCAATGATCATACCTCAATACCCCATCTTATACTCCAACTCGAAATTAAAACCTAGGGTATAGAATCTTTACTCTTAGATGAAGATCTTGTGATTGGGTTCTTTGATTCTTGAAGATTGATGCAAGATTTGGACGATTTAAATATTGGGTTCCTCCTTCTCTCTCTAAAATACTCTCACCTCTCTCTAAAATCAGTAGGAAATGACCCCAAATGAAGCCCCAAAGATTATATTTCAAAATGGGTCGGGTTATGAAAATTAGAAAATTGACCCTCCAATGTCAGTTATGCTACTTCAAAATCCACTGCAGAATGGGTATGCGGGCCGCAACTTCATCGTAGAACTCGTTGCCCAGAACTGGGATGTTCTGCCTCATTCTGCGACCATTCTGCGATCGCAGAATTGGTTTTGCGGTCTGCATAGTTCAATCTGCGATCTCGGATTAGACACAGACTCGCATTTTTCTAGCTTTTGGTCATTTGATCATAACTTTGTGTAGGAATGTCCAAATGACGAACGGTTTGAAGAGTTGGAAACTAGACTTGAAGACCTTTAATATGATAGCATCACCCAGAACCTCATAAATAATTAGATAAGCCCGTCAAAATTAGGAACTAATGCAAGATCATTCGGAATTTTAACTTATTAAGGACTTTTTCCAATTTTTCTTGGACTTAGGCCTTTCCTTGGACCCAAAATTACTTACCACACCACTTATACACATATTTACCAAAATCCTTTGGATTTACACAACATTAACAGCACATAAAATTATTATAATAAGCTTACGTGACACAACAAAATCGTAAATCACTTAGCAAAATTTTCTGGGGCCTTACACTTATGCTATGTAGAAAATAAAATGTGGACACTAATGAAATCTCTTAGCTGATAAATGATAGCGGATAGTGTATTATGATATTGTGGCTGCTAGTGATGTGTTGTGCAAATAACAATTGTCAATGGGTGATAATTCTGAGAGTCTTGTTGCTGCAAAAGTATGAATATGTAATTGTATCTGATTATTTACTCCTTGAGTGCCTGCATCCAAAAAATAATTGCTAGTTCTATAAAGGAGGAGAAGGTTAGTCCGTCTTATCATGGACTTTGCTCGTCCTACTTGTTCTTGTGTATCATTGGGGTAGAGTATCTAAACAAAGAAATTCGACTAATAATGATGCATGATTTGGTAAAATGTTACGTAAATACATAGTTAAAAATAATAGTTTTCTTTTTTAGATGAACCGACGACTACAACGTAGTCCAAGACATTGCAACCTCTCTCACTCAGAAATTTTTAGGGGTATTCCTCAAAATTCTACCCCAATTTATTGGGCTGGTGCTTCTGCCGTCTGCGTGCGACGAATATCTGACGATCAACTTCAAAATTTTGAGGGTCCTTCTCAAAATTCTACCCCAGTTTCCAATAGCGGGGGGAAATGCAAATTTTATTGAAATGTAACCGAACACATAGGGTTGCCTACGTATCCCCTGTCAAATGGGAATCAGGTCACACGTAGTTCAAGTTACATAAAGAAATCATAAATTGCTAAACATTGTATCACTTCACTACATTTGAATTGATTAGCTTTGGCCAGAATTCTCCGTCCATTTCTGCAAGTATGAGGGCTTCTCCGGTTTGAACCCGATGAACCATGCACGGACCTTGCCAGTTGGGAGAGAATTTCCCATTGGCTTCATCTTGATGGGACTATTTTCTTCAACACCAGCTGTCCTAGCGTAAACTTCCTCAGCTTGACTCTTTTGTTAAAGGCTCTGGACATTTTGTTTTGATACAGTTGGCCGTGGCAAACTACATCATTCTTTTTCCGACTATAAGGGCTAGTTGCTCGCAGCGACCTTTTACCTATTCTATACGTCCAACTCTGCTTATTGTATGATCCTCAAGGAGGAAATTTCCACCTTGGAGGGAATGACCGCCTTTGTACCATAGACCAGCATGCAGAGAGTTGCCCCGGTTGATGTGCGGACTGTAGTGCGGTTTCCCAATAAAGCAAATGACAATTTCTCATGCAACTTTTTATGTTTTTCTATCATTTTTCTCAATATATTCTTGATATTCTTGTTGGACGCATATACAACTCCATTCATCTGAGACCTGTAGGTTGTACAGTTCTTGTGTTTCATCTTGAATATTTATCACTTTGCCTTCATCGGGTCACTGTTAAGATAGGAACCATTGTTAGTGATGGTTGACTAGGGGGTTCCGAACCGACAAATAATACGGTCGTTGGATGAAATCTTCCACAACTTTCTTAGTGACTGCCTTATATGATGCTGCTTTGACCAATTTGGTGATATAATCAATTGCCATTAGAATGAACTTGTGCCCATTTGATGTGGCAGGCACGATAGGTCCGGTAATATCCGTTCTCCAAGCAGCGAACGACCATGGCAAGCTTGTTATAGTAAGCTCATTTGGAGGCACTTTTATCATGTCTCCATGTATCTCAGAGTGATGGTATTCGTGGACATACTGGATGCAGTCCATTTCCATAGTCATCCAAAAAATATCCTGCCCAGAGTATCTTCTTTGCTAAGATGAAACCATTCATATGTGGACAGCAAGTCCCTGCATGGATCTCTTTTAAAACCTGGATTCTTCTTTTGCTTGAACACATCTGAGAAATCCCAAATCTACAGTTAACCTATATAGGATGCCTCCGCTGTGAAAGAAGTTGTTAGATAACCTTTGAAGGGTGTGCTTTTGAGTAGCGTTTGAAAGTTCTGGATACTCTCCTGTCGTCAAATACTCCTTGATGTCATGAAAGCATGGCTTTCTGTCCGCTTCTTCCTCAACGTGGGCACAATAGGCTGGCTGATCATGAACCTTTGCTGGGATGGGATCAATGAAATTCTTATTTCGATGCTGAATCATAGATGATAAAGTAGCCAACGCATCGGAAAACTCATTCTGGACTCTAGGAACATGTTGGAATTTTGTCTTTGTAAACCTTTTTCGCAACTCCTATACATGGTGCTGGTAAGGAAGTATCTTAGAGTTCTTGGTTGCCCATTCTTCTCGAACCTGATGTATGAGAAAGTCTGAACCCCAGATCAATAGCAACTCTAGAATGTTATTGTCCACATCCAGTTTGAGCCCCAAGATGCATGCCTCATACTCAGCCATATTGTTGGTGCACGGGAACCTGAGTTTGGGAGATATAGGATAATGCTGGCCGGCTTCTGATACCAGGACTTTCCCTATGCCAACTCCTTTGAAATTTGCTGCTCCGTCGAAGAATATTTTCTAACCATCATAGGGTTCCGCAATATCTTATCCTCTGAAAGGTACCTTTTTATCGGGAAAATACGTCTTTAGAGGCTCGTAGTCTCCATCCACAGGATTATCGGCAAGGTTATCTACCAAGGCTTGTCCTTTGATTGCCTTCTGAGTCACGTAAAAAATGTCAAATTCACTTAATAGGATTTCCACTTGGAGAACATGCCAATGGGCATGGCTTTCTAGAAGATATACTTCAGTGGATCTATTCTAGATATGAGATAAGTGGAATAGACATAGAAATATTGCCTCAACTTCTTAGATACCCAAGCTAGAGCACAACAGTTGCGCTTTAATATAGAATACCGGGCCTCGTACGGGGTGTACTTCTTGTTAAAATAGTATATCACTTGTTCCTTTCTCCCTGTTTCATCTTGTTGTCCTAGAACACAACCGAATTCTCCATCCAATACTTCAAGGTAGAGCAATAGAGGTTTACATGGTTCGGGCGGGACCAAAACTGGTGGCGTTGACAAGTATATCTTGATTTTGTCAATGGCTTTCTGACAATCATCATTCCATTTGGTAGCAGCGTCATTCTTCAACATTTTAATGTTGTGTTCACAAATGATATTGGACTGAACTATGAACTGGGTGATATAGTTGAGTCTTCCCAAAAAACTCATCATGTCCTTCTTGTTCTTTGGTGGTGGAGATTATTGAAGGGCCTTATCCTTTGATGGATCCAATTCTATTCCTCGATGAAGTACGATAAACCCCAGTAATTTTTTGGAGAATGCACACTTGGTGGGATTAAATTTCATATTGTACCTTCTTAGTCTGTTGAAGAATTTCCTCATATCTTCCATGTGGTAAGTGACGCTCTTGGATTTGATGATGACATCGTCTACATATACCTCAATATCCTTGTGCATCATGTCATGGAAATAGTAGTCATGGCCAACATGTAGGTGGCCCCAACATTTTTAAACCCAAATGGCATCATCTCGAAATAACACATGCCCCACGGCGTAGTGAAAGTTTTTTTCTCTGCATCTTCCTCATCCATCTATATGTGATGACACCCGGTAAAACAATCAACAAACCAATCTAGTCAATTTTGTTTAGGAAACCTTTCCTTTTATAGTTCTTTTCACTTTGACTCTAGTGGCACATCATGCGCGCATAATTGTTAGCCTGGTCTTGAAAGTTAGTCTAATCATGAAGAAATTGTACAATTTTGAATATGATAAAAGGAGTTATTTGAGGAAACAAGTAAAGATTCACGCATTATGAGTGTCGACGCCCCCTTTTTCAAGAGCAAAATCGGGTTTTACGACATTATGGGCAAAGCAACTCCATTTTTCTGTTTGGTAATTGGGTCAAAGAATTGGAAGAGTCGCCACATAATGATTATAGTGCATTAGGTCACTTTAAGATAAAGAGAGTGTTTTTGAGAGAGAAACCATATTTGGTTAAGGTCTTGAATTATCTCGAGGGAAAGGTGTTTGGCACCCCTCAAGATCCACAAATGTGGTTCCCGGTCGTGCTAATTTTGACTTTATAAAGAGATGAAGCAATTAATCTAATAAGGTGCGCATATAAGGCATTCGTACAACTTGAAAGCTTTAAAGAAAGTGAAGGACATAAGTTTGAAATAAGAGAGGATTAGTTAAAAGGCATTAAGAAAGCACTAAATAAAGTACATAAAAGAAAGAAGGGTCATAGGTTTAACTACAATATGGATCATTCGATACAATATCCCGCATATATTCCCAAAGGGATTGCTTTATGATATTATCGCATCGTCATCATCTCCATATTCTACCATCCCACCCCGTTAAGGTATTACAGCGCGTTGATATTCTTTTACTTATTAGATACTAATACCCGCCCCAACATGTTAGTCCCGGGGTATTAGCGCTTCTAATCCTAAGAAATGGGGAAAAGGAAGTAGGATATATATATGGAGTATTCAAAGGTAAAAATTCTAGAGCGACGGTAAAAAACAAGTAGCAAATAAAAGGGATGCAAATAAACAATTAAAAGCTCAAGTGAACCCCATAACACCCAACAAGTAGTTTAGCATGACTTCAATTACTGATTTGGTCTTTAAAAGAGGTTAGGAGAGCGGGCAGATTAGTTTAACACATAAGGGTTGGATAGAAAATCTGCTTCGAGCTCCCTAGGCCCATTTTAGAAGTCGACAGACTTTTGAAAATCAGTAAGACTTTATAGAAAATATGCTAGTTGTAGACAGGAGTCCGTTTAAAATATTTAGATATGCAGACATGTCTTAGAAAAGAAAACACGAGCTTTAGGCAGAAGTCTGTTAAAAATTTTAAAACTGCAGATAAGGTTTTGAGAAAAGGGCTGTAAAACAATTGTATAAGTTAAGTAAAAGGTTGTAAGATGTTTTGAAATACTTTGAAACACATGAACTTAAGCAAATAGTTGGAGGTTAAATATAGGAGACAACTTGTAGGCTCAGAATTTTTACGAAAAGTGGCAGACCTGGGCCCGTTTTGAAAGTAAATAGATTTAAGATAAGTTGAAAAACACTAAGTTGTCTGAAACATTAACGAATCTGGACTTAAAACTGTTTATTACCCTTTGATTACATCTTTTACATAATTAGACGTCCTACTGTTTTGCCTAGCGTTTACATAGTCCCTATAGGCATACTTTCTAGGTGAGATTATAATATGCAAACCTAATTGCATGGTTTTTATATGAAGTTGATGCAATACAAGGAGCCTATGGACATGGTATCTATAGGATGGATGCAACAACGTAAAAAGTAGGCATGGTAACAGTACATATGGATAAAGTAAAGTTCCTAAGACATGATTTCTTCTGATGCAAAGATGAATGAGCCTACAGTCATGATTTCTATATGATATTGATGCAGGAAAAATAAACTCCTATAGGCTGGTTTTCTACGTGATATTGATGCAACAACGGTAAAAATTATAGACATGGTAACTACATAGAAAACTGAGACAACGAAGTAAAGTGACCCTATAGGCATGATCACTAATGCATGTGAGAAAGTAAATCTCCCACATCCCTTTCACTATACCTCCGAGTTGTGTTACATTACAACTTACTACAAATCTTGTAAAAAAGTAAAGAAATTAAAAGAAATAGAATTTAAAAGTACATCAGCAGCTATAACAGGCCCGAGGGGTCTCGAAGCAACTTTAGTGTCCAACATATGACTATTACCAAATCTGAGCTCCCGAGATCCGAGGCTTTTCTCACTTTAGAGTGTTACATAGTTCAAAAGGCTTTCAAAAGAGACGCAGGCATTTGTTACACCCTAATTGGGATAGTGCAAGTGTGGAATTACCAACCCTATGGCATCGAAGTTCATAGGAGTCTCTTAAGGTCCCTAAGCATGGCTTACCAAAGTGGGGTAGGAGCTTAAAGGGCTAAGAATAAGTGCAAAGTGAAGATTATAGGGGAAAACAGTGTACGAAGTGGTCATACCCAGCCTATTGGTTGAGACCGTCACACCCGAGACTCTTTACAAAGGTTGCAAACAGGGGCGGATTTGTAAACAAGTCAAATAAGGGTCGGGAAGGTGATTAGGACACCAACAGGCCTTTGTCGAGGCTCAAACAGATTAGAAAGGAAAAAGGGAGTGGGATCATTATTAGTATAGGCAATTAAACCTTGGTTCTAGATTAGAAGTGCCAGTGAGATGCAATTCTCATCCAGAATAGACTCATAAGCAAACAGGGATTAAAAGGGAAGGGGAAATCACATAGGATTTAACAGACAAGATTAAGTTGAAAAGACAAAGAGGAAATAAAGCATACTGATGGACAATACACAAGCAGAAGAAAGGAATTTAACATGCTGAAATAATGAATATAAACAACCAAAGGGAAAGGGAAAAGGACTAACATACTGAAATTTAACACAACCAAGTGAGGGATAAAGAGAAAGGGGGTTTAACATAACTGAAATCTACAGCATAAACTAGGGAACAAGGGGTAGGGACTTAAGCATACTAAAAACTTACATGAAATACTGAAATAATCAGACAATGGAATAAAGGGAAGGAAATTAAGCATGTTAGAACTTTAAACTGAAACATGACAGCCCAGGGAAAGGGAAAGGGAGTTTAAACATGCTAGAACTCAAGTAAAGTACTGAAAGAAATAAGCAAAATGAAAGGGAAAGGGAAAGGGATTACATGCTGAAATTAAGCTGTAAGTGTATCAGGCAAAGACAGGGTGAAAGTTAGCAAGTAGTTGAAAGATTAGTAATTGAGATTAGAACCTACCAGTTGCACTTGAATGACAAAAGCAAAGAGAAATTTGATAACTAGCCTTTGCTTTCGGCTGGCTAGCCTTTAATAGTGAGAGAAAGTAGCAAGAAGAACAAAAAAAGGGATGCATTTTCGTGAGCAAGAGTAGGGAGAACTCGAGAATAAGTGTGTGTGTGTTAAGTGAGAAAAGTGAGATCCTATTTATAGTTTATAGAGAAGCAACGGTGAGGCAAGAAAAATATTCAAAAAATAAATTAGTATCTATTAAGGGGAAGGGAACCCCTTCAATTAAGGAACCGGGTGGAAAAATAAATAGACCTAAGTCTAATTTTGGAAAGAAAATATAGTATTGATCACAGAATATAGGGTAGATATACATAGGAAAATAAAAAAATCACGCGGTTGAACATGTAAGGTAAATAATTACCTAGGAAATCAAGGAGTCAAGATTTTACTCGCATGAACATAGTTAGAGTACGCGGAACAATTAGAGAATCACACAGTTGTACCAAAATCAATTAGGGTTTCGGAAAAAGGGGAAGAATAGTACTATAAAAGATTCATAAGCCTGAACATGCAAAAACTAGGCATAGCAGAATAGACATGTAGCAAAATATATACGAGAAAAAAAATAGGCAGCTAGGGTTCCACAGAGAAAGATGAATGACTAATACCCTTAGAAATTAGGGTTTCCACTAGAAGCCAGAACAGAAAAGATATCATAGACGGAGAGGAACAAGAGCAGAACATTGTGAAGAGATCATAGCACAAACTAGATGAAAAAACAAGGAAGGTAATCAGTTAGGCAAAATATTTAGAGCTAAAGTATAAGATGCTTAAAATCGCGAAGAAGAACACATATGAACAAGAAATAAACAACAAAATCAAAGAATCAAACAGTTCATAGAAACCCTAGGTTTTGAAAAAGACGACCAGTCTTTGGAAACACAACTAGGCGAAGAAAAGATGAGAGATACTTATAAACCTTAGAAAACAAACAAAACTCAGAGAAGATCGTAAAATAATACTGAGAGATAGGAAAAAGAACCTCGAATCAATTAGACTATTCAAAAAAGGCCTCATAAATGGCGAGAAAAGCCTGGACGGCTCATCAGAGCTCGGTAAGGACCCAAGACTTCAAAGGCTCGCCGGAGAGAAGCCTGACACGCCCGTGAAACCCCACTAAAGGACCTCTGGTCCAGTTACCCTCAAAAAAAAGTGCCAATCATCGAACCCAAAGGCCAGGTATGGTGATAAATGGCCGAGCATGGATGTTTCCGGCATAGAATGACCATTAAAGCTGGTGAAAAGAGCAGAAATGACTAGGGTTTAAGGAAAGCTCAAAGAGCATTAGGGATTCAAGGGCAGCGGAATGACAAAAGTGATTAGGGTAATGGGGGTTTGGGTGTTTAATTTGTAAGTATTGATATGGGCCGTTGAGTTATGAAATCAACTGCCAAGATTAGAAGTGGGGAACCGAGCAGGTTAGATTTGGATTGGGTTTGGGTTGGATATTCAGATTGGGTCAGGTGAATTGGGTATTAAAATTGGGCTGGTATTGGGTGTGAAATTGGGGTTAGAATTGAAACAATAGGGGCTATATATTAAATAGTCAATTTTCCCAAATTCAATTTTATAAAAAGAGCAAAAGATTTTATAAAAATCCTATTAAATTAGTGAGATAATAAATTTGGTTTGGGAATTGATTCAAAATATCAGGATTGATTTTACACTTGAAATACTTACTAAATTGAGAAAATAGGCTAAAATTGCAATTTAATGAAATGTTAGTTTTACAACACTTAATGGCTTTGTAAAATCCTGTAAAAATCACATAGAAGATAATTTTATGTAAATGTGAGAATAAAATAATTTGTTTATTAAAATAGAAAGATTTGATGCCAAATATTGGATTTTATAGTGCAAAATAAGCTGTAAATTGGTTTATAATGCTTGGAAATAATTATAGAAAAATACCAAACTTTTTTGTGGATGCTTATATGCGTTTAAAAGCTATTTTGAAAATATTTTGGATAAAAAGTGTATAGGGAAAATTTGGGTATCAACAGATGCGCTGTTTTACCCGATGAGGATGAAAGAGTTGTATGGTAAAGATAAGATGGCCAATTTTGACCGGAAGTGACAATTGTAAGAGAATTTTGACTGCGCCCTGGTTTTTGAGCTGCCTATATATCGGTTTTACGGGAATCGGGACGTATGTAGTTCAGGATCCATCGACGAAATATGCCGATGAAAATTCAGAAAAGGCGACGCAGTGGGGTCAAAGGTTCAGAGATCGGACAAGCCGCAGAGAATTGAAGCGGGATCGGTCTTGCTGAAATGGCCGTTCCAGCCGGTGTACCTGCAAATGAAAGATGTGCGTGTATATTGCATAATTTACGTGATGCAAGCTCCTATTGGACCATGAATGTTGTCTTTGAACGATTAGGATGACATCCTCTGACTATGACGTCCGGGCTTATGAAGAGCATTAAAGTAAAGATTCGCAGGCCATGAGATGGTGTTCTCGGGCTATGAAGATGGTGCCTCCAAACTATGATGTCTTTGAATAAGTTGGAAATATTTCAGCCCATAAGAAGGTGGCAATCTTTCAGCCGGATGAGTGCAATGGGTGGCGATTTTTCAGCCGAGCAGGAATTTAAAATGCAGGGCGGCGATATTTCAGCCAAAAGGACATAGAGCTTAACCTCGGAAGACAGAAGATATCCTTATGCAATGCAACAAATGGAGACAAATTTTAGTCTCGAAACGCAGAAGATAGCCTTATGCAAGATGGAGGCAGAGCTTAGCCTTATGCAAAGATGGAGGCAGAGCTTAGCCTCGAAAGGTAGAGAATAGCCTTATGCAAAAATATAAGATGGAGACAGAGTTTAGTCTCAAAATGCAGAAAATAGCCTTATGCAAGGATGGAGGTAGAGATTAACCTCAGAAAGGCAGAGAATAGCCTTATGCAATGCAAAATGCAGATGGACACAAAGCTTAGTCTCGAAAGGCAGAGAATAGCCTTATGCAATGCAAGATGGAGATAGAGTTTAGCCTCGGAAGGCAGAGGATAGCCTTGTGCAAGGATGGAGGCAGAGCTTAGCCTCGAAAGGCAGAGAATAGCCTTATGCAAAAATGTAAAATGGAGACAGAGCTTAGTCTCGAAAGGCGGAAAATAGTCTTATGCAATGATCGAGGTAAGGCTTAACCTCGGAAGGTAGAGAATAGCCTTATGCAATGCAAAATGAAGATGGAGACACAGCTTAGTCTCAAAAGGCATAGAATAGCCTTATGCAATGAAAGATGGAGACAGAGCTTAGCCTCGGAAGGCAGAGGATAGCCTTGTGCAAGGATGGAGGCAGAGCTTAGCCTCGAAAGGCAGAGAATAGCCTTATGCAAAAAATGTAAGATGGAGACAGAGCTTAGTCTCGAAAGGCAGAAACTAGCCTTGTGCAAGGATGTAGGTAGAGCTTAACCTCCTAAGGCAGAGAATACCCTTATGCAATGCAAAATACAGATAGAGACATAGCTTAGTCTCGAAAGGAAGAAAATAGCCTTATGGAAGGATGGAGGTAGAGCTTAACCTCGGAAGGCAGAGAATAGCCCTATGCAATGCGGAATTCAGATGGAGATAGAGCTTAGTCTCGAAAGTCAAAAAATAGCCTTATGTAAGGATGGAGGTAGAACTTAACCTCAGAAGGCAGAGAATAGCCTTATGAAAAAATGTAAGATGGAGACAGACCTTAGTCTCGCAAGGCAGAAAATAGCCGTATGCAAGGATGGAGGTAGAGCTTAACCTCGGAAGGTAGAGAATAGCCTTATGCAAAAATGTAAGATAGAGAAAGAGCTTAGTCTCGAAAGGCATTAAATAGCATTATGCAAGGATGAAGGTAGAGCATAACCTCGGAAGGCAGAGAATAGCCTTATGAAAACATGTAAGATGGAGACATAGCTTAGTCCCGAAAGGCAAAAAATAGCCTTATGCAAGAATGGAGGTACAGCTTATCCTCGGATGGCCGAGAATAGCCATATGCGATGAAAAATGCAGAATCGAGGAAGTGCTTAGCCTCGAAGAATGTAGAAATAGAAAGGAGAGGATGTTGGTGATTTCTTAGCAGGTAAATGATTGTGTTATCAAGGACTACTAGGGAAGCGTTGACTGTATAGTAAGCCTTTGTAAGGTAGATATTGGCTTTGCTTTTTGTAAGGCTCCTGCATCGCCTATTTGCATCCTGCATTCCTGCATCCAAAGAAAAATCGTGAGTTCTGAAGGGGGGAGGTTAGTCCGCATCCCTTGACCCGTGGCGTTCTGTACCCTTTAGGGAAGAATTGCCGAACGATCGCCATCCAAATGATTTTATGCAAAATTTTGGCTAATGCGATGCAAATTTTTGTATATAAGTAAGGCAAAAGATAGTTTTGTTTTATGATGAACCGCAACTATAACGTGGTTCAGGGCATGACAACCTCGCTGGCTCTGGATTTTTGAGGGTCCTGCTCAAAATTCTGGCCTAGTTTATAGGGCTGGTGCTCTTAACGGCAGTTCTGAATGACTGAAAGAGGATTGACCTTAGAATTTAGAGGGTCTTCCACAAACATTCTGCCCCAGTTTACTGGGTCGATGCTGATACGAAAATTGGCAAGCTGACTTCGGAATTTTGTGGGTCTTCCTCTAAATTCTGCCCAGTTCCAAATGCGGGGGGAAGGTGGATTTTTATTAATGATGTGTCCGAACCCATAGGGCTGCCTACGTATCCCCTCTTAAGCGGTAATCAAGTCAGGCGTAGTTCAAATTACATCATAAAGAAAGCATAATGGCTAATGTAGTATCTCATCACTGCATCTGAGTTGATTTGTTTTGGCCAGATTTCTCCATCCATTTCTACAAGAATAAGGGCTCCTCCAGTTAGGGCCCGGTGAACCATGTACGGACTCTGCCAGTTGGGAGAGAACTTCCCATTGGCCTCGTCTTGATGTGGAAATATTCTCTTCAACACTAGCTGTACTAGTGTAAACTTCCTTGGTCAAACTCTCTTGTTGAAGGCTCTAGACATTCTGTTCTGATATAATTGACCATGGTAGACGGCGTTCATTCTTTTCCCATCTATAAGAGCTAACTGCTCGAATCGAACCTTGACCCATTCTGCATCATCTAGCTCAGCTTCTTGTATGATTCTCAAGGAGGAAATTTCTACCTCAGTGGGAATTATTGCCTCTGTACCATAAATTAGCATGTAGGCTGTTGCCATTTTATGTGCGAACTATAGTACGATAACCTATTAGAGCGAATGACAACTTCTCATGCCATTTCTTACACTTTTCGATCAACTTCCTTAGTATTTTCTTGATGTTTTTGTTGGCTGCTTCCACAGCTCCATTCATCTAAGGTCTGTAAGTTGTTGAGTTCATGTGCTTGATCTTGAAAGTTTCACACATCGCTTTCATCAAGTCGTTGTTGAGATTGGAACCATTATCAGCTAGGATCTACTCTTGAATACCGAACAGACAGACAATCCGATCTCGAACAAAGTCCGCCACGACTTTCTTGGTTACCGCTTTGTATGAAGCTGCTTCAACCCATTTAGTGAAGTAGTCAATCACAACTAGAATGAACATGTGTCCGTTTGATGCGGCAGGCTCGATTGGCCCAATGACATCCATTCTCGAAGTGGAGAACGACCATTGTGAATTTGTGCGGTGAGCTCGTTTTGAGGTACCTTTATCATATCCACATGTATCTAACAGCGGTGACACCTTCGGACATACTGAATGCAGTATGTTTCCATGGTCATCTAGAAATATCCTGCCCTGAGTATTATCTTTGCCAGAACAAAACCATTCATGTGCGGTCCACAAGTCCATAAATGCACTTCCTCTACTAACTAGGTCGCTTCCGTCGCATTGACACACCTTAACAATCCCAAATTAGGAGTTCTCTTGTACATGATTCCTCCGCTGTGAAAGAAATTGTTGAACAACCTCCGAAGCGTGCGCTTCTGAGTAGAAGTAGCAAGCTCTGGATATTCTCCTGTTGTCAAGTACTCTTTGGTATCGTGGAACCATGGTTTTCCGTTGCCTTCTTCCTCAACATGTGCACAATAAGCCGGTTGATCTTGAATCTTGACCTGGATAAGGTCGATGAAATTTGTGTGTAGATGCTAAATAATAGATGATAAAGTGGCTAAGGCATCAGCAAACTCATTCTGTACTCTTGGGACATGCTGCAATTCCGATTTTCTGAACCTCTTTCTCAATTCATGTATGTGGTGCAAATAAGGGAGTATCTTGTAATTCTTGGCTGCCCATTCCTCTAGGACCTAGTGTATGAGTAGATCTGAATCTCCAATCACTAGAAGCTCCTAAATGTTCATACCAATGGCCAATTTAAGCCCCAAGATGAAAGCTTCATACTCGGCCATGTTATTGGTGCATGGGAACCTCAGCCTGGCGGATACAGGGTAATGCTGACCAGTTTCTGATACCAGGACTGCTCAGATGCCAACTCCTTTGAAATTTGTGGTTCCGTCGAAAAACATCCTCCAACCATCATAGGATTCTGCAATATCTTCTCATACGAAAGCTATTTCCTCATCTGGAAAATACGTCTTCACTAGTTCATACTCCCCTTCCACGGGGTTTTCTGCGAGATGATGTGTCAAAGCCTGTCTTTCAACAGCCTTTAGGGTGATTTAAACAATGTCGAATTCACTGAATAAAATTTTCCACTTGGCGAGCTTGCCATTGGGCATGGGCTTCTGAAAAGTATATTGTAGTGGATCCATTCTTGATATAAGGTAGGTGGTGTAAGCGCAAAAATAATGGCTCAACTTCTGAGCTATCCAAGTTAAAGCACAATAGGTGCGTTCTAGTAACGAATACCGAGACTTGTACGGGGTAAATTTCTTGATGAGGTAGTAAATGGCTTGCTCTTTTCACCCCGTCTCATCATGTTGTCCCAAGACACAACCAAATGCCCCGTCCAAAACTCGGAGATAGAGCAATAGAGGCCTCCCAAGCTCGCGTGGAACCAAGACGGGAGGCATAGACAAGTATTCCTTGATCCTGTTGAAAGCCTTTTAACATTCGTCGGTCCATTTGGTGGCGGCATCCATCTTCAGCATCTTGAAGATAGGTTCGCAGATGACAGTAGGCTGAGCAACGAACCGGCTGATATAATTAAGTCTCCCCAGGAAACTCATTACCTCATTCTTGTTCTTCGGCACTGGAAACTCTTGAATAGATTTGACTTTTTATTGATCCAGCTCTATCCCTCGGCGGCTTACGATGAAACCCAATAACTTTCCCGAAGCGACCCCAAATGCACATTTGGCGGGATTCAGTTTCAAGTTATACCTCCTTAGTCTGATGAAAAACATTCTTAGGTCCTCCATTTGATCTGCAGCCTTCTTAGATTTAGTGATGACATCGTCTACATATTCTTCAATATCTTTATGTATCATATCATGAAAGAGGGTAGTCATGGCCCTCAAGTATGTAGCCCCCGCATTTTTCAACCCAAACGACATCATTCTGTAGAAGTACATTCTCTAAGGCGTGATGAATTCCGTTTTCTCTGCATCTTCTTCATCCATCCATATTTGATGATACCCCGCAAAGCAATCGATGAATGACTGCAACTCATGCTTGGCGTAGTTGTCCATCAGAATGTGTATGATTGGCAAAGGGAAATCGTCTTTGGGACTAGCCCGGTTTAGATCCTGATAGTATTGTCATAATATCAGCCAATTTCATTCTTTTAACTAACTGAGGAAGAATTTGCAAATTGATAGTTGTGCGAGTGGAATGACCCAACTGGACCTAGGTAGCCCGAACCGTTTTGCGGTTCTAGAGGACCCTGAACAAGAAGAGGCAAAGATGCAAGATCTGGACACTGCTGAACCGGAAGAGATAGTTGTCCGCTCTCAGATTAGGCAGTCAGGGTCAGAGAAGGGCAATGAATCATTCTTAGAGAGAATGGGATTCCAACTCAGTCGACACAGAATCTAACTTTCCCGTCCTTCTTCGGCACCGGCACAATGTTAGCTAACCAAGTAGGATATTCTACCACTTGAAGAACTCTGGTTTTGACCTTCTTGGTAACCTCCTCTTTGATTTTTAGGCTCATATCTGGCTTGAATTTTCTGAGCTTCAATTTTACCGGTGGACATGAAAGATCTGTTGGTAGTTTTTGAGCGACGATGGACGTGCTGAGACCAGTCATATCGTCATAAGACCATGCAAGGATATTCTCATATTCCTTCAAGAACTCTACATATTCCTCTTTTTCTATCTGTGATAAGTGCACACTGATGCTCGTTTCTTTGACATTCTCTGTATCTCCTAAATTGACGACTTTGATTTCAACATAGTTGGACTTAGGTCTATTATCAAAAGTTTTGGACTCTTTGACAACCTCTTCTGGTATATCATCTTCTTCTGAGTCTATGTCCGTTTGTTGCATAGCCTCGTTACACGTTGCAGTTGTTGGTACATCATCAAGACACGTAATAGTAATGCTATTTGTAAAATAAAGTAAATAGCAGAGAAAAGTGATGAATAGCGAGATATTTGATAAAACTGAAAAATATTCTTTTGATGGAATTCATTAATGTTCAAGACAACGGGGATCTTTTGGAAAATAAAGACAAATGCGGAAAATAAAGGAAAAAACTAAAATAAAGATGCATGATGCTTGTTCAACCTTGCCACCTCGAAGGTTTCCGGGCAATAGTGGTCCTGGTTGACAAGTTGGTGAGGGGCTCCCCTCAGTTCACAGCCTGAATGGAAGGGCCTTCTTCCCCTTCCTCTTCGAAGATCACACAATTGTCTATGTCCTCGTGAAACAGGTTCTTCATAGATGCAAGAGCCTCATCTTCTTCTGACCCGTAAAGAATGTCGGCTGGCTGAAATGTTTGCTCCAACTGAGGTATGGGGTATTCCAATGGGTAATATGGGACGCGCCTTGGTGGTGACCAATTTCTAAATTCTTTCCAAGTGTACTCGTATCCTAGTTCGAAGGTAGTACCATGTTTCTTCAACTGGATAGGTTTGGTGATACCTTGATGATTCTTACCAAGACCTTTCCCCGGTTCATACCCACTCCAACTAAGAATGCTCTCAACCTTGTTACTCAACCATTTGTCCTTATCCACTGCGTTGACCTGCTCGATATGGTGATATGTCTCCCTGCCTATTCTTCTTCTGCCTTCACTCATTAGAATGGTCTGGGGACTATATATAGGGTTGCTACCGTTGCCATGGATGATTACTTCCTGATGGTTCCATTCGAACTTCACAGCCCAATGAAAAGTTGATGTCACATCCTCATCGGTATGGATCTAGGGTCATCCCAGCAGTAAGTTGTAAGAGGCTGGTATGTCGATGACTTCGAACTCAACATCAAACCAAGTAGGTCCCATTTGCTAACACAGGCTAACCTCCCCGACAGTATACCTCTGAAACCATCAAAAGCCTTATTATTAATAGCCCCATCTTTTATCTCGTGCAATCCTTTGCCCAACTTCTTGAGGGGGCTTAATAGGCAAAAATTGAGACTAGAACCTCCGCCTACTAGGATTCTGGTAATGAAATGATCTTCACATTGCACGGTTTATGTGTAGTGCTTTGTTATGACTGAGCCCTTCAGGTGGAAATTCATCCTCATGGAAAGTGATTTTGTGACTTCCCAATACATACCCTATCATGTTTGCCATCTCTCCTCCCGTTGTGTTGATTGGGACATAAGCCTCACTCAATATCTGCATCAAGGTATTCTTATGCGCATCAGAACTTTGCATTAATGCCAAGATGAAAATCTGTACCAGAGTCTTGTTTAGATGTTCAACAACTTAGTATTCCTTTGCTTGTACCTTTCTACAGAGATCATCAGCTTCAGTTTCAATGGAACGTCCAGACACCTGCTTGATGGACACAGCTAGGTGCTCTGGTATGTATACCATGCCTTTTCTAGTCATACCTTGCACGACAGTTGTTTCACCCGCGCGTGCTTTTCCTTTCCTTCTCGCCTCAGCTGTGTAGTACCAGTGTATGGCTATTGATTGAAATGGGATTACGTCCGACATGGTGACCGAAATGGGCACTTTTGGAGGCAACAAAGTAACTTCAATTGGTGCGAGTGCCTTTGGAGTCGCGAATTCTACCTCAATTGGCTTTGGCACCTTTGCAGGAAGTTCCTCGAACTCAAATGGCACATATATATTCACCACGTTGTCCTCAGATGGCTGCACGTGTACAACAATAGGATTAAAAGTGACCGCCGGTTTCTTGGGCTCATCTCCCTCAGATATCAAACTAATCGACCCTTCGGGGTCCCAATCATCTTCTACCTCAATCATGTGGACGCTTCCACCTTTATGATCTGGCAGAGGGTTGTTACGAACTTTAAGAGCAGGTTCCTTAGCTACAATGACCTTGTTGTTAATTAAGTTCTTGATTTTGTCCTTAAACGAGCGGCACTCGTAAATGGTATGGTCTTTCATCCCCGAATGGTATGCGCAAGATTTATTTAGGTCGATCCATTGGGAAGGGTTCTCTGGGATTATGGCTGGGATGGGCGTAACATATCCAGTGGCTTTGAGCTTCTCATAAAGTTGGTCAATGGTTTCAGTAATAGCAGTGTACTGTCTGGGTAAATTGCGGTCAAAATTTGGTCTTAGTCGAGGGAAGTTTTGACGGGTAGTTGGTGATGGATAGTGAGGAGGTTGGGGAGTGTAGGCTTGGTATACGGGTGCGGGTTAGGAATATCCTGGCAAGGTGGGTTGATATGTTTGTGGTGGAGATGACTAGTAGACGGGTGGTGTATTTTGGTAAGTGGGCGAAGCCGCTTGGTAATTTAGAGAGGGTTGGTACGTGAGTGGAGTTGGAGGGTAGGGTTGGTAGTTCATGGGAGAATGGTTTCTTTCCACAGCCATTACGGAGTTGACATCCTTTTTCTTTGATGAACCACCAGATTGCAAGGCTTTGCAGGTGGCCTGCAGTGCCTCAAGGTTGGTAACCATACCATTTTTTATTCCTTCTTCCATCTTTTCTCCCAGTCTGATGATATCAGCTAACATCTACCCGTCTATCAGCATCAATCTCTCGTAATATTATGTGTTTTGGGCGCGAACAAAACTCTATTCATTTGTTCTTCTTCCAAAGCCGGCTTGACATTGGCAGCTTCCGACCTCCATCGTGTAGCATACTGCCGGAAGGTTTCAGTAGGCTTTTTCTTCAAATTCTGAATATAGAACATGTCTAGTGCTTTCTCAGTGTTGAACCTGAAACGGTCCATGAAATCGGATGTCATGTTTACCCAACTCGTCCACTTCATCGTATCTTGGCAGATGTACCAAGATAAAAAATCCCCTTTCAAACTCCTCATGAATAGCTTTATGCAGATCCTCTCATCCTTCCCAACTCCCACTAATTTGTCACAATACATCCTGAGGTGAACCCTGGGATCACCCATGCCATCAAATATTTCGAACTTAGGAGGTTTGTACCCCTCCGGGAGTTCGACATCGGGTTGAACACACAAGTTTTCATAATTCAGACCTTCCACACCCTTGTTACCTTCCACGCCTTGAACCCTACTAGTGAGTTTCTTGAATTCAGCAGCCAAGTTCTGAATGAGTGAATCTGATTCTGACACATCTGGTATGGGCTATGTATAGTATGGATCCACAAAGAGAGGGGTATCCTAGTGGTTTGGAGAATTTTGAGGCTCAGGGATGAGTGGTAGAGCATTGTTTCAAACTTGGGTTGGGGTCTTCTGCGGAGGTGCAGGGACCTGATTGTTGACATCTCCAATAGCAAGGGAGATGGACAGACTTGCCAAACTCCGGACATGGTCCAGTTCCTCTCGAAACCTTAGCAAAGTTTGCTCCAAAGAGCAGCAGTTTCTTCTGTGATCGGGGTACCCTGAGAAGTTCCTTCAATTTCCTTTATTGCTTCGTTTTCTGCCATCTTTCCTTTGTTCCTATTTCTAGGAGGTCTCGGAGAAGGAGGAACAGGAGGAGGACTGTTAGATCTTGTTGAATATGATGATGCTGCCGGAATGCAGTGACTAACCTTTGAGGAGGGGGATAAAAACAAAAAGAAAACAAAAGGTAAAAATTTAGTGTGGATTCTGAGAAAGGAACGTTGCAGTATGTAAACACGTTATTGCAAGGGTATAAATCATTTCCTATTCAGGTGCCACATTGTGCCCGACGTAGGCCTAGCCAAAAATATGATTTGGAGAACTCATAATACCAAATGCCTCATTTTTCTTATAGAAAATAGAACGAGTCAAAAACGACTGAAATAAAATATATTGTCACTAATGGCCAGTGTCCTTATTACATCAAGAAAGCAGTAAAATCCTATCTACTTGGTCCTAGAAGGACCTTCCTCAGATTCGGTATCTTTGCCTCCCTCATACAATTTCATTAGCTCGTGCAGTCCCAGCAAAAAATAAGCCTGAGCAAGGTGCCCACCTTCATTACCTTCAGCTTCCTGACAGTGTTTCATCCTTTTCAAAAACTTGCCTTCCAGCTTCACTATACCCTGTACCAAGTACCCAAAATGGTTGCTTGCACGGATAGCCATGTCTTTACATTCATTGATTACCTTCTCTTGAGCCTCTAGTATTTCCCAGTTTTCACTTTCGCACTCTCGCATTCACTTGCGCAACTGATTATACTTGACCTTTGTTGCAGCCTCCTGATCAATAACCGCGTGACCATGGACGAAACCTATGTTCCCCAAGCCCATATGATCATCTTATAACCACCCTGGATAAGGCGGCACATGTCCCGCCTGATACCTGTTTGGCTCCATAGATTCCTTTTCTAGAATGATTTTGGAGTGCCACATATGCTGAGCCCGGCACCTGTGTGGACTATTGGTATAATCTGCTTCTTTCCGGCTTGCCTCAGGACTCGGAGAGGGACATAAGGGTAAGTTCCTCTCAAGCCGATGTGTACAAGGAATGGTGCATCCCTAGACCGAATGATAAACTCTCCAGTTGGAAACAACTCATACATCCATTGTACCTGCTCTTCTCTCTAATTCCTTAATAGTTCCACCCATCCACTGCCGTCTTCCGGATGAGCAAACATATTCGGCATGAAGTGCATCCGCTTTGGATGATGGAAAGCAATATTGTCATCCCAATCTCGTCGTGTGATCTCCTACCTATACTCTCACTTTTGAAGATGTTAAATGAGCCAGAGTTGTAGTAGTAGATTGCACCCTTCAATGTGCGGTGCCCCTTGCTGAAATTTCTCTAAGGCTCAGTACAGTTCTGCGAGGATCATGGGTGCTATGCTTAACGTCTGCCTATCGATACCGTCCATTATGGCTTTGGTTACCATGGCTAGTCTTGTGTGGATCATAGCCCTCTTCATCGGGAAAACTATCATTCCCAGAAAATAGAACATGAACACAAAAGCCCTCCTATGCATGTGCCCCAAATAGGTGAGGACGAACTCGTCCATGTGATTGCGGTATGATTTACTATGCCCAAACCTTTCATACATGAAGTCGAAGGTTATGTAGGAGTCCTTCAAACTGGTCATACTAGGATTCTTTTTGAGCCTCATCATTTTCAAGAACCCTCTATCTTTGCAGTTTTCTGGCATGAGCAACCCGGGCTATCTCAAGGAATTCCGGCTAAACCCCCAATTTCTTCCAACAGTGGCATCATTTCAATATCCCCAAAGCGGAATGCAGACCGTTCACTATCCCAAAACATAGTAGCAGCTTCCATAATTTTGTTATTTGGCCTAACTTAAAGAAGTGAAGGAAGATTTCCTAAGTGTTTGCGGATAATAACCTAATCACTACCATGCAAATCATCCCACCACCTTAGCAACTTTGGATGATGTTTGATACCATACCGAACGAGAGAACCTCGTGCCTCATCTGCAAAATAGAGAGTTAGGCCCTTAACCCCACCGGACTCGACCATTTAAATCAACAATTAGCAAAAGGTATTTAGTTCTCCAAATTAATGCACATAACGTGAATGTACATTTGGGTTTCGAGGAAACCCGATGGACTTTTGGTTTAGGCTATCTTAATGGGTCATCATGCAGATGACATAACTCACTTGGCTAAGTTTGACCATGATGCATGAACAATAAAATGGAGTAAGGTTTCTACTTTTGGAGTGCTAGACAAGGTACCCATGAGCGGACAACTCAAGAGAGAAAGGCGCGGAACCGTCGACTACACCGTTGATCGACTGGTTTTACTGCAAATATGCCTTTACCAAAATTAAGGGGTTTGTGAATATCGGAAGAGCGCAACCACTCATTGTAAGCGTTGTTATAGGATTTGTTTGGCACGAGTGGCAAATGATGTTGAAGGATGCAATTACAACAATGAAATAAATACATGTTTTTTCACGTTCATGATGATTACAATAAATGCTCAAAATTAATGACAGAATTGAAATACAGTGAGGTAATAAAGCAGTAAACAGTTAAAGGAAAAGAAAGACAAAAAGAAACAAGTTAGTAATTGAGAAAATAATAATAAAAGAAAAGTAATCGCAGCAATAAATAAAGAAAGCGGTAAATTCACAAAACACATAATGGTAAAAGCCTAAAAAAGAATTCCCCAGCAGAGTCGCCATGCTGTCAACACCCCCTTTTTCAAGAGAAAATCGGTTTTTACGGCATTATGGGCGAAACAACTCTATTTCCCGATTGGGAATTGGGTCGCGGAATTGGAAGAGTCGCCACCTATTGATTTTAGTGCATTAGGACACTTTAAGATAAAGAGAATGTTTTTGAGAGAGAAACCAAAGTTGGGTAAGGGCTTGAAACTATCTCGAGAGGAAGGTGTTAGGCACCCCTCAAGATCCACAAATGTGATTCCCGACCATGCTAATTGTGACATAATAAAGAGATGAAGCAACTAAACAAATAAGGTTCACATGTAAGGCATTCGTACAACGTGAAAGCTTAAAAGAAAGTGAAGGACATAAGTGTGAAATAAGAGGGGATTAGTTTAAAAGGCATTAATAAATCATTTAATTAAAGGTCATAAAAGAAAGAAGGGTCCTAGGTTTAACAACAATATGGATCATTCGATACAATATCCCGCACATATACCCAAAGAGGGATTGCTTTATGATATTATCGCATCGTCATCATCTCCATATTCAACCCTCCCACCCCGTTAAGGTATTAAAGCATGTTGGTATTGTTTACTTATTACTTGCTTATACCCACCTCAACATGTTAGTTCCCGGGTATTAGAACTCCTAATCCTAAGAAAGGGGGAGAAGGAAGTAGGATATATGCATGGAGTTTTCAAAGGTAAAACTGCTAGAGGGACAGTCAAAAAAAGTAGCAAATAAGAGGGATGCAAATAAGCAATTAAAATCTCAAGTGAACCTCATAACATACACCAAGCAGCTTAGCATGACTTCAATTACTGATTTGGTCTTTAAAAGAGGTTACGAGAGCGGGCATATTAGTTTAACACATAAGGGTTGGATAGAAAATCTGCTACGAGCTCCCCGGGCCCATTATACAAGTCGATTGACTTTAGAAAATCAGTAAGACTTTAGAGAAAAGATGCCAGTTGTAGACAGGAGTCTGTTTAAAATATTTAGAGTTGCAGACAGGTTTTAGAAAAGAAAACACGAGCTTCAGATGGAAGTCTGTTAAAAACTTTAAAACTGCAGACAAGTTTTGAAGAAAAGGACTGTAAATCAATTGTATAAGTTACGTAAAAGGTTGTAAGAAGTATTGAAATACTTTGACTCACATGAACTTAAGCAAACAGTTGCATGTTCAATATGCGAGACAACTTGTAGGCTTAGAATTTTTACGAAAAGGGGTAGACATGGGCCTGTTTTGATAGTAAATAGATTTAAGATAAGTTAAAAAAAGCTGAGTTGTTGGAAACATTAACGGATCAAGACATAAAACTATTTATTACCCATTGATTACAGCTTTTACATAATTAGACGTCCTACTGTTTTGCCTAGCGTTTATATAGTCCCTATAGGCATGCTTTCTAGGTGAGATTATAAGATGCAAACCTAATGGCATGGTTTTTATATGAAGTTGATGCAATACAAGGAGCCTATGAACATGGTATCTATATGATGGATGCAACAGCCTAAAAAGTAGTCATGGTAACAGTACACATAGATAAAGTAAGATCCTAAGACATTATTTCTATTGATGCAAAGGTTAATGAGCCTATAGTCATGATTTCTATGTGATATTGATGCAAGAAAAATAAACTCCTATAGGCAGGTTTTCTACATGATATTGATGCAACAACGGTAAAATTATAGACATGGTAACTATATAGAAAACAGATGCAATGAAGTAAAGTGACCCTATATGCATGGTCTCTAATGCATGTGAGAAAGTAAATTCCCCCACATCCCTTTCACTATACCCCCGAGTTTTTTTATATTACAACTTACTACAATACAGGGAAAAAAAAGTTAAGAAAATGAAAGAAATAAAATTTAAAAGTACATCAGCAGCTATAACAGGCCCGAGGAGTCTCGAAGCAACATCAATGTCCAACATATGCCTTTTACCAAATCCGAGCTCCCAAGAACCGAGGCTTTTCTTACTTTAGAGTGTTGCAAAGTTCCAAAGGCCTTCAAAAGTGACCGAGGCATTACTTACACCCTAGTTGGGATAGTGAAAGTGTGGAATTACCAACCCTAAGGCATACAAGTTCAGAGGAGACTCTTAAGGTCCCTAATCATGGCTTACCAAACGGGGGTGGGACCTTAAAGGGATCATAGTAAGTGCCAAGTGAAGATTAGAAGGGAAACCAGTCTATGAAGTGGTCATACCGAGCCTATTGATTGAGAGCGGCACACCCCAGACTCCTTACAAAGGTGTTAAATAGGAGCAGACTTGTAAACAAATCAGACAAGGGCCTAGAAGGTGATTAGTAGACCAACAGGCCTTTGTCGAGGCTCAAAAACATAAGCAAGGGAAAAGGGAGTGGGACCATTCTGAGTATAGGCAATTAAGCCTTAGTTCTAGATTAGAAGTGCAAATGAGATGTCATTCTCAAACAAAACAAACTCATAAACAAACAGGGATTAAACGAGAAAGGGAAATCACATAGGATTTAACAGACAGGATTAATCTGAAAAGACTAAGAGGAAATAAAGCTTAGTGATGGACAATACAAGCAGAAGAAAGGAATTTAACATGCTGAAATACTGAATATAAACAACTAAAGGGAATGGGAAAAGGACTACCATGATGAAATTTAACACAAACAAGTGAGGGATAAAGGGAAAGGGTGTTCAACATAACTGAAATCTACAACATAAACAAGGGAACAAGGGGTTGGGACTTGAGCATACTAAAAACTTACATGATACACGTAAATAATTAGTCAAGGGCATAATGGGAAGGGAATTAAACATGATAGAACTTTAAACTGAAACATGACAGCCCAGGGAAAGGGAGATGGAGTTTAAACATGCTAGAACTCAAGTAAACTACTGAAAGAAACAAGCAAAGGGAAATGGAAAGGTATTACATGCTGAAATTAAGCGGTAAGTGTATCAGTAAAAGACAGCGTGAAAGTAAATAAGTAGTTGAAAGATTAGTAATTGAGATTAGAACCTACCAGTTGCACTTGAATGACAAAAGCAAAGAGCAAATTATATAACTAGCCTTGGCTTTTAGCCGTCTAGCCTTCAACAGACAGAGCAAGTAGCAAGAAGAGAAAAGCAGAGTATTTTCGTGAGTAAGAGTAGGGAGAACTCGAGAATGAGTGTGTGTGCTAAGTGAGAAAAGAGATATCCTATTTGTAGTTGAAAGAGAAGCAACAGCGAGGCAAGGAAAATATTCAGAAAATCAATTAGTATCAACTAAGGGGAAGGGAACCCCTTCAATTAAGGAACCGGGTGGAAAAATAAATGTAACTAACTCTAATTTTGGAAGGAAAATATAGTACTGATCACATAATATTGGGTAGATACACATAGCAAAATGTAAAAATCACACGGTTGAACATATAAGGTAAATAATTACCCAGGAAATCAAGGAGTCAAATTTTACTCGCAAGAACTTAGTCAAAGTACAGTGAACAATTAGAGAATCAACGGTTGTACCAAAATCAATTGGGGTTTCAGAAAATGGGAACGGTACTATAAAATATTCATACGCCTGAACATGCAAAAACTAGGCATAGCAAAATAGACATGTAGAAAAACATATACGAAAAAGCAGTTAGGCAGCTACGTTTTCACAAAGAAAGATGAAATGACAAATACCCTTAGAAATTGGGGTTTCCACTAAAAGTCAGAACACAAAGGATATCATAGACAGAGAGGAACAAGAGCAGAACATTATGAAGAGATCATAGCACAAACTAGATGAAAACCCTAGGAACGTAATCAGTGAGGCAAAATATTTAGAGCTAATGTAGAAGATGCTCAAAATCGCGAAGAAGAACACATAGTAACAAGAAATAAACAACAAAATCAAAGAATCAAACATTTCATAGAAACCCTAGGTTTTGAAAAAGACGAACAATCTTTGGAAACACACTACGTGAAAAAAGATAAGAGATACTTAAAAACCTTAGAAAACAAACAAAACTCAGAAAAGATCGTAAAATAATACAGAGAGACAGGAAAAGAACCTCGAATCAATTAGGATTTTTATAAAAGGCCTCAGAAATGGCGAGAAAAGCCTGGACGGCTCATCGGAGCTTGGTAAGGACCCAAGGCTTCAAAGGCTCGCCGGAGAGAAGCCTGACACGGCCGTGAAACCCCATTAAAGACCTCTGGTCCAGTTACCCTAAAAACAAAGTCCCAATCTTCGAACCCAATGTCCAGGGATGGTGATAAATGGCCGAGCATGGAAGTTTCTGGCATAGAATGGCCACTAAAGCCGGTGAAGAGAGCAGAAAATGACTAGGATTTAGAGAGAGTTCATAGAGCATTAGGGATTCAAGGGCGGCTGAATGAGAAAAGTGATTAGGGTAAAGGGGGTTTGGGTGTTTAACTAGGTAAGTATTGATATGGGCCGTTGGTTTATGAAATCAACGACCAAGATTAGAAGCGGGGAACCAGGCAGGTTAGGTTTGGATTGGGTTTGGGTCGGATATTCAGATTGGGTCAGGTGAATTGGGTATTAAAACTTGGCTGGAATTGGGTGTGAAATTGGTGTTAGAATTGAAAGAATAGGGGCTATATTTTAAATAGCCAATTTTTCCAAATTCAATTTTATAAAAAATAGCAAATGATTTTATAAAAATCCAATAAAATTTTTGAGATAATAAAATAGATTTGGGAATTGATTAAAAATATCAGGAACGATTTAACACTTGAAATACTTATTAAATTGAGAAAATAGGCTAACATTGAAATTTAATGCAATTTTAATTTTAAAATACTTAATGGCTTTGTAAAATCATGTAAAAATTAAATAGATGACATTTTTATGTAGATAAGAGAATAAAATTATTTATTTATTAAAATAACGTGATCTGATGCCAATTATGTGAATTTATAATGCAAAATAAGCAGTAAATTGGTTTAAAAATGCTTGGAAAATATTGTTGAAAAATACCAAACTTTTTTTTTGGATGCTTATATATGCATTTAAAAGCTACTTGGAAAATATATTAGTTAAAAAGTGTATAGGAAAAAATTGAGTATCAACAACGAGATAGCCTGAAGATTGAATCGAGTGAATCTGAGGTAGAAAATCTAGGAAATCAAGAGGTTGATAGGAGCATATAACAAGGAAAAATCTCTCAAGCAGTGTGAGGTAAATTAGTTAGTGCTGAAATGCATTCTTCCA
Source organism: Nicotiana benthamiana (assembly GCA_034376525.1). Lineage (NCBI taxonomy): Eukaryota > Viridiplantae > Streptophyta > Magnoliopsida > Solanales > Solanaceae > Nicotiana > Nicotiana benthamiana. Next base: position 122,995,034 of record CM067338.1, on the reverse strand, counting down.
TATCAAGATAAGGTTGAGTCAAGTCTGTTTCGAACTTGCAAAGGTCATTCATTGGGACAAAGGTATTGTCCATTGGCACTTTTTTGTGTTGATGCCATCAATAGATACTATGTGTGATTTGTTTGCTTATCTTCAATTACATGTTTGTACTTGGCATTTTTATGTTTGGTATGACGAAGGCATTTTATTCTGCTACCTAAACACTTTTATCCATTGCTACCCCTTTTGAGCCTTAGTTAGCTTCAATACATACCCCTCTTTGGAATCAGAATTAGAGTTAGGAACTACCAATGGAAAAGAAAAAGAAAAAAAGAAGAAAAAAAGAAAAAAGGAGAAAAGAAAAAAAGGAAAAAGAAAAAAAACAACTTTGTACTTTAAACTATGTTCGACCAGATTCTTTTCACCCCAAGATACGTAGGCAACGTTTGAATTCATTCGCATCAAATAAAATATTTCATAATCCCCAAAATTAAGAGTGCAGAAAATTTTATTATAAATCCCAAGGAATAAGATTCTCAAAACTCTAAGAAACTGGGGAAAAGGTATTAATTTTTCCAAAAGACCTAATTCAAAAAGTTGTAATTTTGAACCTTTTTCATCTTAAATTATTTTGAGCGTTCATGCCATCCTTTCTTCCTAACCCTCTCCAAAATCCTGCATTACAGTCCAAAGAAAGAACTTTCGACTAATCTTTGATGATGCCAAATCAAGTGTGGTAAAGCATGATCTTCCTACATTATGGGTAATACCTTGTTCTCAGCACAAAGAGAGAAAATAATAAAATGAGAGTGTCTTATTGGTAAAAACCCTCATGGGCACCGTAAGGCAATAGTGAGCCGAGAAAAAGAGCAAAATAAGAGAGTCTTGATGGTGAAAATCCTTCAAGTCACTGCAAGTCAAAGTGGGGATTGTGGATTAAATAGGACAATTGAAGACTGAAGCCCAGTTTCACAGCAAAGAGGTACAACAAGTGTTGAATATTAGACTTGCTTGAGAGCTTAGGTCACTTAATCGAAAGGTGCATGTCGTTGTATCCTCATCTGATAAGTTTATACTTTGTAATTTCTTATTAAATACCATCTCTTCTCATTTTTTCTCCTTATTTTGTTCCTATTGTCTTGTTTGAGTCCCTTTTGAGTATGTTTTTGTCAGAACAGGTGAGAAATGACTTTAAAAGTTGCTACCAGCTTTACAATTACACAAAGATGAGTGTAGGAAGCACATCAAAATGGCATAAGATACAGGAGAATAGTGTGTGCACTGAGTTTGTGATAATAGATGTTCTATGGGATTGATGTAAAATGCAAAAGATTGGGTGAATGTAAGAACACTACCAGCTTATGATAAGTGTTGTTTGGAAAAACTGTTGGTCGATAACAAGCAATGTCGTCCAAGTTGAAATCAAAATTATCTTGGCAAGTGTAGAAGCAGTTGCCCTCAAAGTCAAAGCCATAAACTAATCACCACATTAAAACTCACAAGTTTTCTTTGTTGGAAATAGGAACAAGGCAACGCAAATAAGTGAGTTCAAAAATAAAAAAATAAAAAAAAAAGAAATAAAAGAAAGAAAAAGAAAAAATGAAGAAGATAATAATCGAGAAATGGCAGTTTCTCGAATCTTTTCCCTTATCTGCTTGCTAGTGTACATAAAAGTTGCCATTGCTCTTCACATTTTCCTCCTAGGATAAAAGTCCTAATCTGATGGATTTTTCTCTCAATCAAAATCTTAGTCTGATGAATCTTTCTCCTATGATAGAAAAATAGTCTTATGAACTTTCTTCTAGGATCAAAATCGAAGTCTGATTAATATGTCCCCTAGGATAACAAGATAGAAGACCTAGTCTGATGATTCTTCTCAAAGGATCAAAATCTTAGTCTGATGAATCTTTCTCCTAAGATAACAGACCTAGTCTGATGAATTTTCTCCTAAGATCAAAATCTTAGTATGATGAATCTTTATCCTAAGATAGAAGACCTAGTGTGATGAACCTTCTCCTATGATACAAATCTTAATCTGATGAATCTTTATCCCAAGATAATAAAAAGAAGGACACAGTTTGATGAATTTTCTCCTGGGATCAAAATCTTAGTCTGGCGAATCTTCCTCCTAATATAAAAGACCTAGTCCGATGAATATTCTCCTAGGAACAAAATCTTAGTCTGATGAATTTCTTTCCGAAGATAGAAGACCTAGTGTGATGAATTTTCTCCTAGGATCAAAGTCTTAGTTTGATGAATCTTTCGCCTAAGATAACAAAAAGACCTAGTCGGATGAATTTTCTCCTAGGATCAACATCTTAGTGTGATGAATTTTTTTTCTAAGATAGAAGATCTAGTTTGATGAATTTTCTTCTAAGATCAAAATATTAGTCTTATGAATCTTTCTCCTGAGATAGCATACCTAGTTGGATGAATTTTCTCTTGGGATAGAATCTTAGTCTGATGAATTGTTCTTCTATGATACAAAATCTTAGTCTGATAAATATTTCTCTTAAGAAAGAAGGCCTAGACAGATGAATTTACTCCTATGATCAAAATCTTAGTTTGATGAATCTTTCTCTTAAGATAACAAATCGACCTAGTTTGATGAATTATTCTCCTAAGATAGAAAACCTAGTCTCTTGTGTTTCCTTCTAGGATCGAAATCTTAGTCTGATGAATCTTTCTCCTAAGATAAAAGATCAAGACTTATGAATTTGCTAGTCAAATGTTCTTGGTTTTATTCACAGGAGATGCACATTCTAGTCAAGTTTTTAGTTCTATTCTCATCATTGCATCAGTAGCATAAGTAGTTTATAGTTTTGATTACAACTCACAGATCTTCCTAGCGCAAACTGGGGAAGAAAATTTTATTTGTTTTGTTGACTTGATTGCAAGAGCCCACTTGAAAAATAAGGAAAGACATTTCAGAGATCATTTCATAGTCAATTGAAGTTTCAAGTAAGTAGCAGACACCCACTTGGAGAACGAGGGAAGTCGTTTCAAAACTAAATTCAAGTTAGAAATAGTGGAAGAAGAAAAAAAGTGAATCTAAAATGCAGAAGCTGAGACAAGGGGTGGATTGATCAAGACATGACAAAAGTCAGAAGCATGGTGTGTTCGGCTCTAATCCGAAAAGTTGAAGAAGAATGAACTAGAAACCTACAGCTAGTGAACGTCAAGGTTAAGATCTAAAGTCGTCATGAATAACTATTCAAGACTCATGATCAAGCCTTAGAAGACTTATATATAGGAATTTTATAACTCATAGCTGACAAGCTTAGTTAGACTTTTTTATTTTTTGATTTTGATGTATAACAGGACCGCGGACCGGAACCTCGATGGAACGGCACATCGACCAGCTCTCCACCTCATCATCACACTCACTTCTAATCTACATGTGGCTTGATTCCTTTGTTTGAATATACGCTTAATGCTAGAGGGGGGTGAATAGCGTTATAATAAAAAACAATGTAAATTTGCGGAATTAAAAATTGCAGGAATAACGTAAGTGCAGTAATTAAAAAGATAAGGAGAGAACACACCGAATTTTATCCTGGTTCACCACAACATGTGGTTAGTCCAGTCCCCGAGAGACTCTCTCGAGTTTTACACTAACTTCGTTAAGCTTACAGGTGCTTAACAAACCGTTACACTTGCTCGTAGATATACACTCTACAAGACTTCAACCTGCTCGAGGATACCGCACCTCAAGACTTCAAACCAAGGAACTACTTTTCCATCTTACAACAAGGGATTAGAATATCCCTTCAAGTGTGTACAAACACTGAGCACTCAAGAAAACACTCTCTTAATAGAGTAGATACGAGTAAAAACAATACGCTCAAGAACACAACAACTTCGTCAAGAGTTTGGCTCTCATAAACTTATGAAATGAATATAAAATGATTGCAAAGAGAGTATGTAAGCATTAGCAAGAATGTAATCAGTTGTTGTACTTAGAAGAGTGATTTTGAGTTGTATTTATAGTGCTCAAAACACCCAAGACCGTTGCTTAATTGCCAATCATAAATTGCTGATTTTGTGCTAGGATAATCGATTATCTGATTCTGCATAATCGATTATCTGCCAACGTTCAAAAATCAATCCCAGATTTTAAGCAGAATAATCGATTATCCAAATCGTATAATCGATTACCTGACAACGTTCAAAAATCAATCCCCGATTTTATGCTTAACATAATCGATTATCTGATTGTACATAATCGATTATCTTTCAGCGTTTTATTTTGGCAACGGTCTTTTATATAATCGATTACCAGAAAACCATAATCGATTATTTTGCTACTTTGAAAAATCTGATGCTCACTGTCTCAACATAATCGATTAGTCTAAGGCACATAATCGATTATTTTGTAGCTTTAAAAAATCTGGTGAACACTGCCTCAACATAATTGATTATCATAAGGTACATATTTGATTATCTTTCAGCTTTGTAAAATCTGGTGTACACTGCCTTAACATAATCGATTATCATAATGTACATAATCGATTATCTTACAGCTTTGTAAAATCTGGTGTACACTGCTTTAACATAATCGATTATCATAAAGTACATAATCGATTATCTTTGTCCACATTTGAAAGACATGTTTAACATTCATTTTGGTTAAAGTAAAATGTTTGAAAATCATTTTTCTTTAAAATAAAGATGCATTGTTTGATAAAAATGATTTTACGAGAGAAGCCAAGTCTTGAATCAATTGTCGGATCAAGATCACAATTATAGAACGACTCATGTATAACTTTGTTTCTTTACTAAATCTTGATCTTTTTCTTCTTGTGCTTGGACTTCGGCATATGTCAATGTTCCGTTCACGTCGGTTTGTCATTTATCAAAACCTACAAATATGAACACACGTTTAGTTTAGCGACTTGAGAACGTGTTTAATAATTTCCCCCTTTTTGATAATGGTAAACCAATATCGGGATATGCATATTAATTAATTCATAATGACGATCCAAGACAAGTATATAGATATGCAACAAGTTCCCCCTCAAGTTATGAATTCCCCTCAATTTATGCCAATGTTCATAGCCCATATCTTCCCCCTTTTGACATTAGCAAAAAAATAACTAACTCTTTATTGATTAAACAATATTGCAAATACATGAAAATGAAAGACAGAATATTATGCAAACTAGAAAAACAAAGAGGCAAGACATTATTCATTATCATCATTGACTTCCGTCTCGACATCCGGTACATCTTCCCGAAGGACAATTTGGGCATACGGATAATTGACGTGATCAAAATATCTATGGAGCTCATGAGTCAATCGATTGACATTCATATCAATACGATTTAGGGAAGTTGACATGGCGGCAATTTGCTCGGAAATAGATTGGATGGATGCATCGGACGGGGCCGGATGACGACGTCGTTGAGGTGGAGGAGGAGTATGCTCACCGATATTGGGAAATGAAGATTCTTGAATTTCCCAATGTTTTGTCGCCTTTTTGAGAGGGCCGACGGAGGTGTCAATACCGGAGGCAACAAGAATGGTCATAACGACAAAAGCATAGGGGAGTGGCTTATCTTCCCCAATAGCATCATATAAGTGAGTCATGACGAACTTGCACCAATTGATGCGAGCCCCGGTGATAATGGCATGCATGAGTTTAGAATCCTCATGAGAGATAGTTGTGTGATTGAATTTTCGCGGTTTTAGAACGTGAGTGATGAAATAAAAAATTAGGCGATATTCCGGAAGCATGTTTGTAATGGTTGGACGACGATGGTCTGGAGTTGCAACAAATTCACCTATGCCTATTGGGGTGAAGAGAAGTTGTTCATCAAATAACGCGCCTTCTTCCCTAGCATAGTGAGAAATGTCTTCCCCATTGCGCGGGAGTTTAGTGAGAGCTTGAATATTTGCCTCAGATAGAAGAATTGAAGTTCCATTGACGTTCGAGACAATTTCACCATCTTCGTCCTTCTTGAGATTTGAATAGAAGGCCCGAATTAGAGGAGGGTGAATGTAAGGAGTGTGAAGATATAGGAATTCAAGGAGTTGGCTTTGTATAAGCATATTTGCTGTGGATGGAGGGGCGCTTTGATTAAGGAAACGATCCGTGGAAAATCGAGGAGGAAGAATTTCTCGATTTTCAAATTTTTCAATGAAACGCATAAGTTCGGCTTCATTATTGAATCGTAAATAAGAACCATCTTTATAACAATAAACTAGTGGACGAGTGACGGAAGAGGAGGCAACATTTTTGCCGGAACGAGATCGTTTGGAAGTTTTGCTCGTCATTTTGAATAAATAGTAATAGCCTTTGAAGAGTTTTGAGAATTTGGGAGCTAAGATTGATGTTTGAGTGAAGACATTGAAGATATAATGCACCTATTTATAAAGTGAGGAATGAAATTGCATTAAAGATAAAAAATTTGCAAAAATTTAAGGAGCAAACGGTCAGAAACGGTAACTATTTTGAAATACTGACTGAAAATAATCGATTATGGAAATATGGTAATCGATAATTCTGACACAGTGTGCCCAGTGATTTTCTGACTTGAGGAATAATCGATTGTGCTTTTGAGATAACCGATTATTTCAAGAAATGTAGTAACGGACATCCGAGACGGTAATAGAAATATCGATTATACTGTTTCAAGTAATCGATTATTGTCATCCAGTGACTTAACACCTGAAAATAACTGTCAGCATAATCGATTAGGGATATGAGATAATCGATTTTTATATTTAACAGCTAAAATCCTGCAAAGCCAAAACTGTTAGATAATCGATTGTAGTGTTGTATAATCGATTATGTCAATTTTCCAGCATAATAAACATAAAACATAAATGGGGAATAATCGATTATTGACATTAGAGAAATCGATTATTCTGCACCAGTGTCTGATAATTCCCCCTGTCTTTGGGGCGATACCTGCAAAAAAGAATTAGGTGCCTCCGACGCTCAAGTTAGTAATCGTTAAAACATAAAAATGCAATGCATGAATTAGATCAACGTGGAGTCAAGAATCCCGAGTTCACTACGAATTCGGAAGAAGGACTCGTTCTCTAAAGGCTTTGTGAAGATGTCGGCCAATTGATTTTTGGTTTCAACAAATTCAATTTCGACATCGCCCTTGAGAACGTGATCTCATATTAAGTGATGTCTAATTTCTATGTGTTTCGTTCTTGAGTGAAGAATAGGATTCTTTAAGAAGGTTTCGTGTACTTACCCCTTTCTCGATGTTGCCAATTACCTTGTCAAGAGGATGGTCTTTAGACGTCCTCCAAGCCTTAGGCATCATCGATTCTTCTTCTTGTGGTGGTACTTCTTCCGAAGGTTGTTTCATGACTTCATCTCGAACTTCCTTTGGATCCTCCTTTTGTACCTCTTCTTGAAGATTGATTTTCTTTAAGCATCTGCAAGATCAACACAAGAATCCTTTCTCGCCAAGCGAGCATCATTTTCACAAAATACTACATGAGGAGATTCCTCAACAGTTTTGGTGTGATTATTAAACACTCTATATGCTTTGCTACGTGATGAGTAACCAAGAAAAATTCCTTCATCAGATTTCGCATCAAATTTTCCCATGTTATCTTGTTGTTGTGAATAAAACATTTACAACCGAAGACTCTAAGATGGGAAAGATTTGGTTTCCTTCCCTTATAGAGTTCATAGGGAGTTTTCATGAGTATCGGTCTAATTATAGCTCTGTTTAAAATATAGCTTGCGGTACTCACGGCATCCGCCCAAAAATATTTGGGAATATCGGCCTCTTCGAGCATGGTTCTAGCCATCTCTTCGAGACATCGATTTTTACGTTCTACCACTCCATTTTGTTGTGGTGCACGTGGAGCCGAAAAGGCATGTTCAATACCGAGTTCGTCACAAAAGTCCGCGAAGAGATTGTGATCGAACTCTCCCCCATGATCACTTCTTATGGAAGTGACGGTTGTGTTCTTTTCATTTTGAACACGTTTAGGAAAATTTTTAAAAGCTTGAAAGGCATTACTTTTATGAGCAAGAAATAACGTCCATGTAAATCTAGAATAGTCATCAACAATAACAAAAGATAAAGATTACCACCATGACTTTTAATTCTAGAAGGTCCGAAAAGATCCATGTGTAGAAGTTGTAAAGGTCTAATGGTTGAAACAACATTTTCGGATTTAAAAGAAGCCTTTGTTTGTTTCCCTTTTTGACATGAATCACAACTAGAGTCTTTTTCAAATTTCATGTTTGGAAGACCAAGTACTAAATCTTGTGAAACTAGTTTGTTTAAAAGATTCATATTTACATGAGCTACTCTACGATGCCATAACCACATGTCGTCTTCTTTACTAAAGACAATTCACATAACTTGATGAAGAATTTTCAAGATCAACCATATAGATATTATCCATTCTAATACCACGAAGAATAATTTTAAAATCACTACGACCGATAACTAAGCATTCTTCGGAGTCAAACAATACAAGATTTCCCTTGTCACATAATTGACTTATGCTCAAGAGATTATGTTTAAGACCTTTACCAAGCAAAATATGCTTAATGGAGGAGGATTCGTCCTTTCCGACCGATCCAATGCCGATAATTTTTCCTTTGTTATTGTCTCCAAAAATAACATTTCCTCCTTCCGTAGGTTTTAGTTGAAGGAATTTTGATGCATCCCCGGTCATATGTTTGGAGCATCCACTATCAAGGTACCAAAGTACACTTGATCCCTTCAAACACACCTACAAAACAAATTAATAAGATTTTGGTACCCAAGCCATTTTGGGTCCTTGTGCGTTAGGTGCAACATATTGGTGTGTTTGTCCTGCAGTGAAATGTCTATGTCTAGTGAAGCATGCGGGAGCAATATGTCCAAATTTATTGCAATAATGACAAATGACATTCGGATTGTGCATTCTTCTAGGATGATAATAATTTGGGGGTCTAAAATTATTCACTCTATTTTTAGGAACATAGTTTTGATGTAGTTTTCGAAAATCTTGTCTAGGTGGTCTATACATGCCAACGTTTCTTCTAGTGTTCACTATATTTTTAGAAATATAGTTTTGATGTGGTTTTCGAAAATCTTGTCTAGGTGGTCTATACATTCCAATATTTCTCCTAGCATTTTTTCTAGAATGAGATGCAATTCTAGGATTAAAACTTCTAGGTTGAGTGATGACATTTATTTTGTTTGGCCTAAGTTGAGTCTTAGGTGGTTTAGGAATGGACTCAACCTTTTCTTTTGGCTCGTGTTTGAAGCCTATACCGTGCTTAGTGGATTTCAAATTTACAAGCACTTCATTGAGATTTTTGTGTGAAGAATTGAATTTGTGCAAAGTGATTCTAAGACTTTCTACTTCTTCCTTTAGAGATTTGCAAGAAGTACAATCCTTATTTGAGCTTTCGGGTTTATCGGCGCTTCTTTTGCCATAAAACCTGTTTTCCACTTTTAATTTCTCATTCTCAAGAGTGAGTTTTTCAGAATCATTTTCTTTTGAAGAAAATTGTTTTCTTAAGTCTTTTATAGATTTAGAAGCGCTAATAAACTCTTTATACAACTCATCAAATGCATCTTGCAATTCTTCTAATGTGAAATAGTTCTTAGAAGAAGTACATACCTCATTTTGATTTTCTTCGTGTGCCATAAGACACGAGTTTGCGGTCTCGTTTTCTTCCCATCACTTGATTCATCTCCGGAGTCGCCTCCCCAAGAGATGTATGCTCTTTGTTTCTTGAATGGTTTCTTCTCCTTTTTGATGTTTGGACAATTTGATTTGATATGCCCGATTTCTCCGCATCCATAGCACTTCAATTGGTCGCCTTGTTGCTTACCTTTTCGTTCATACTTCTTTTGCATGAACTTGTGAAATTTCTTAATCACGAGTCCAAGCTCGACATCTTCATCACTTGACTCCTCACCGTTTTGAGGTTGAGTAGTTGATGCTTTGAGCGCAATCTTTCTTTTCCTTTGATCATCCAAAGAGAGTTGAGAATAGTTGATTCATAAGTTTTATGATTACCTCGTAGTCCGTCGATGGTGACATTTTTTATGCCGATTGATTCTTGGATAGCATCGGCTTTGGAACGCCATTCCGGAGTGAGGCTTCGTAGAATTTTCCGGACAAGCTCCTTATCCGTGAATGTCTTTTTGAGGGCGTGTAGGTCATTGACGATTTTTGAAAATCGTTCGAACATGTCATCTATCTTCTCGTTCTCCTTCATGCGAAACAGTTCATATTCGTGGGTTAGGAAATCAATTTTAGCTTCCCTTACCTGGTCCGTACCTTCGTTGGTGATTTCTAATTTGTCCCACATTTGCTTGGCAGTGGTGCAACATGATATTTTTCGATAGTCATCGGGGTTCACTGCACAATACATCATGTTGATTGCCTTTGCGTTGTTCTCTATTTTTCTGATATCATCGGCGTCGTATTCGTCTTCCGTTTTTTGAACGAGTTCTTCTCCAACCTTTTTGGTAGGTTGTAGTTCTCCATTTTTGATAATTTTCCACAATTGGAAGTTGTTTGATTGTATAAAAATCCTCATTCTCTCCTTCCAGTAAGTGTAGTTGGTGCCATCAAAAAGTGGTGGCCTTGTGAAGCATTGTCCTTCACCTAGTCCTGCATAAACACTACGAGTAGAAGCCATGGAAAGTTTATCTCAAACTGTTAAGTCTTTCAGAGAGGTAGGCTCTGATACCAATTGTTAGAATATACGCTTAACGCTACAGGGGGTGAATAGCGTTATAAATAAAAAACAATGTAAATTTGCGGAATTAAAAATTGCAGGAATAACGTAAGTGCAGTAATTAAAAAGATAAGGAGAGAACACGCCGAATTTTATCCTGGTTCACCACAACACGTGGTTAGTCCAGTCCCCGAGAGACTCTCTCGAGTTTTACACTAACTTCGTTAAGCTTACGGGTGCTTAACAAACCGTTATACTTGCTCGTAGATATACACTCTACAAGACTTCAACCTGCTCGAGAATACCGCACCTCAAGACTTCAAACCAAGGAACGACTTTTCCTTCTTACAACAAGGGATTAGAATATCCCTTCAAGTGTGTACACACACTTAGCACTCAAGACAACACTCTCTTAATAGAGTAGATACGAGTAAAAACAATACGCTCAAGAACACAACAACTTCGTCAAGAGTTTGACTCTCAAAAACTTATGAAATGAATATAAAATGATTGCAAAGAGAGTATGTAAGCATTAGCAAGAACGTAATCAGTTGTTGTACTTAGAAGAGTGATTTTGAGTTGTATTTATAGTGCTCAAAACACCCAAGACCGTTGCTTAATTGCCAATCATAAATTGCTGATTTTGTGCTAGGATAATCGATTATCTGATTCTGCATAATCGATTATCTGCCAACGTTCAAAAATCAATCCCAGATTTTAAGCAGAATAATCGATTATCCAAATCGTATAATCGATTACCTGACAACGTTCAAAAATCAATCCCCGATTTTATGCTTAACATAATCGATTATCTGATTGTACATAATCGATTATCTTTCAGCGTTTAATTTTGGCAACGGTCTTTTATATAATCAATTACCAGAAAACCATAATCGATTATTTTGCTACTTTGAAAAATCTGATGCTCACCGTCTCAACATAATCGATTAGTCTAAGGCACATAATCGATTATTTTGTAGCATTAAAAAATCTGGTGAACACTGCCTCAACATAATCGATTATCATAAGGTACATAATCGATTATCTAACAGCTTTGTAAAATCTGGTGTACACTACCTTAACATAATCGATTATCATAAGGTACATAATCGATTATCTTACAGCTTTGTAAAATCTGGTGTACACTGCTTTAACATAATTGATTATCATAAAGTACATAATCGATTATCTTTGTCCAGATTTGAAAGACATGTTTAAAATTCATTTTGGTTAAAATAAAATGTTTGAAAATCATTTTTCTTTAAAATAAAGATGCATGGTTTGATAAAAATCATTTTACGAGAGAAGCCAAGTCTTGAATCAATTGTCGGATCAAGATCACAATTATAGAACGACTCATGTATAACTTTGTTGCTTTACTAAATCTTGATCTTTGTTCTTCTTGTGCTTGGACTTCGGCATATGTCAATGTTCCGTTCACATCGGTTTTTCATTTATCAAAACCTACAAATATGAACACGCATTTAGTTTAGCGACTTGAGAACGTGTTTCAACATCCTTTATAGCCAACGATATGTAGGCTACTCAGATACCAGGGCTCGATCACATTTTCTTCCCTCCTAGTCTAGTCTCTCCAAATAAGGGTCGGGTTAAAAACTTGTTTAGTCATTCTTTGTCTGAAAATACTTCATATTTCCAGTCAAAGAGTGGCAGCTGTAGACATGTGATTTTTGACCATCCCCAAGATTTTGCATATTTTATTGTTAAATATTAGTTTAGGTCTAAATATCACTATTATAACTACTCTTGACTCTTTAACTATATTTTATAATAAAATAATAAAATTTATAAAAAAATAATATATATTTTCCTTTCTGTTGAGGTCATTAGTCATATTATAATAATAGTATTTTAATTCTTCAATGATTTTAAGATACTTATATTAACCTTTATTTTAGTATAATCTTGATATCGAAAATCGCTTCATGTCAGTATAGTTGGTTTTAGTTAATTAAGAGTGGTTTTACAATTTTATAGTAAATTATTTTAGAAAAAAAACTAAATATTTTTAGTCTTGTAAAATTAAAAGGTCACTTTTAAAGGCAACTTTACCCCGAATTAAGCCCAAAAATCGGATCTTTTGAGCCAAACCCAAAAGACCCCAAAAACCGTTCTTCTTGAGACCATCAGACCTTCCCTTCCTCTAAAGAGATTACAGCACCTAAACAAAAATCCGAAGACCAAAAACGAGTCAGCTAAGAGCCGTTTTAGACCTAGACTCGAGGGAAACGATCAAAAAGAAGGAACACACACGAGATCAGTGCCGAAAACAAGACCCTTTTGACCAAAACATGCCGGAAAATATGCGCGCACATATATAGACTCAAAAGTGAGAAGTCATTTTCTAGTGATAAAAGATACTCAGTGTAGTAGTGTTATCTTCTATTGTTTTTGCCATTCCAGTTGTCCGTGTTCTTACTTCTTCTCTTAATAATATGATTTGAATTGATAAATAGTATAAAAAAAAAAGGACAATATAGTGCGAAAACCTTAGAATTCTAGACAATGAATCTCCAGACCTTTCACTTTTGGTTCAAAACAACGGAAAAGGAACAACCAAAATTATGATTAAGGCCCCTGAGTTTGTACAATTGGAGAGGGAGAAGATTGAACTTCAAGGGAAAGAAAATTAGAGGCTGGAGTTTCGTTTGAGCCAAGGTTGGTTCCGATTTGAGTCTTTGTTTCCGGTCCGGTATCCAATTGCTTGTTTAATGATTTGCTGTTGGATATCTGTTTCGAATTCGATGTAAATTCAATATAAAGGAAAATCGCTTCTCTTTAAAGGTCAATCTCTTTACCCTTTTCTCTTATATTGCTATATATATGATGGTTTAAACTATAGTATCAGTCCATTTAAGAATAGTTTATAGAAGGAATCTATTATTTATTTTGGTCTATCAACTATGAGCCAAGATTTTAGATTTTCCATAGTTCTAAGTTCTCTTCATAGATTTTTCTTGATATTCATTAAGTTCTCTTTGGTTAGTTTTAATCTTGTGTAGAGTTTTTCATTTTAATTTAAAGGATAATAAACTGAGTGTTCTGATGTGCGTAGGTTTAGAATGAAAGCTTCTAGGGTAGTTTTTAGTAGGGGTGTTCATCGGGCGGATTGGGCGGCTTTTACTCTTAACGGTTTGGCTTAACGGTTATCGGCTTTTAAATGTATTAATCTGTTAGCCACCCGATAAGATATCGGGCGGATTGGTATCGGGTTAGCTCTTATAGGGTGGTTAATGGGCGGTTTATCGGCCTAACATACATGTTCACTAAATATCTCTTATTCTCCTCGTCTTAGAAATAATGAATTGCCATAAAAAATAATATTTTAGAGGCAATATGATGTAGCTAATGAAACAATCGCCATCAACATGTAGATTATAAAATAGATAAACTCACTACTAGTTCAGTATCGAAAAAAATAAAACAGAACTTATCTTCTGTTAGAGGCCACACTACATGTGTAATCATAAGCTTCGGATATAACCAAAAAAATCTGTCGCGCAAATTTCCATTCAGCTCCCACAATGAACTTTTAAAAACTGAAGTGCTCTGGTAAATTCTACTCTCTACACTCCTCTTCTATAAATAACTATCGTTCTCCATTTTCCACAAGCAATCATCCAAAATGCACAAATTTATTTCATGGGGTGTCGTTCCTCTAGTCATAACCAACCTTTCAATTCTTCTTTTTCCATGACACACATAGAACCATATATGTATTAGACAACTCAATTCTATCACTAAATTATATATATATATATATATATATATATATATATATATATATATATATATATATATATATATATATATTTTATATTCTTAACGGGTTAACGGATTAGCCGTTAAGAAAATTGAATAATCCATCCCCAAACCGATAAGCCGTTAATAAAAAAAATTCAATCCGTTCCCCATCCATTAAGCCGTTAAGCCGTTACCAATAAGCCGTTAAGCTTCGGTTTTGGATCGGTTTTCGGTTTCGGATCGATTTTGAACACCCCTAGTTTTTAGGTTCATTTTAATGAAGGTTGTCTGCATTTTGAATTTTTAGATGATTAAAGGTGAATGAACCTATTTTTTTCTACAATTTCTTTTTAATATGAAAAATCTTCTTTAGTGATTAAGTTCCTAATGGTCAAGGTTCATTATGTTAAAATAAATGCATTCTCTCTTCTTCTGTTTACAGCACATTCAATGATAAACGTTCAAAGGAACTTCATAAGAGTTCTTTTAAAGAAAATAACATACATGGTTCTAAATTGGGTTGATCTATATGTTTAATCATGCTTCTTCTCATTATTTATTCTGATAATTCCATACCTACTTGTAAAATATTTGTTTTCTTAGCTTTATATTTATATAGTAATTAGATTCGGCAGTTCATGAGTTCGGCAGTTGATCATGGGTTGGGACTAGGTGAAACTAAAAGAATTGGAGCTTAATTATTTATTACTTTATCTACCTGCCTATATCGCTAGTAGCAGGCTTAGGCCGTCCCCATTAGAATAGGCAAGTCGTAGGATTTTGTTAATATTAAGGTGAGAGGTCATATCCTTTAGTTTATTTTATGGGGAATGCCCCATGAAATTTGTATATATTTTTATCCGGAGTATGCTCCGAAGTATTCTCTAATTGGAGGCCAGGGCGAACATCATAGCAGAAGTAGCGTAGGATAATTTCGAACTTAATTTTCTTCTTTTAATTTTGTACATATCATTTAGGTAGGGACAACCTCGAGCCTCTTTTATGTTTATTTTATTTTTCTGTGATTTTACCTCAACTTGAATATTTTAAATGCCTACTAGATTAAATATGCAACCGTACTAGTTACGGGACTTGGGGAGTACCTAACACCTTCTCCCCCCCAGTCAAATGAACCCCCTTACCGGAATCTCTGATGTAGACTTAGCTTTGGAGTTTAAATTTGTTTTTAAAGGATAAATTATTTAAAAAACGGTGACGTGACGCACCAAAATCAATATCAGGTGGCGACTCTCAATTATTTTCTATTGAACAAAATTTTTTATCTCTTTCTAAATGAAATTTCTTTTTCAAGGTTTACCAAATTTTTTTATTATTTTAAGATGGTTATGTGAGGTTTGTTAAAGTAAATGATAGAGAAAATAATAAGAGTGAGATTTATGAGAAACTGAAATGCTTTGATAAATTTTATAATTGTTTTGAACATCGGAGCTCTTTTCAATATTAAAGAAAACTACGTAAAGAATTCAACTAGTAAAAACAGTGAAGGATAATGCATGTGCTTTGTTCAGCCTAGCTAGCCCGAAACTCTCCGGGCCCTGGTAGTTCTGATGGACCAATTGTCGAGTTGCTCTCCTTGGTTTACAGCTTGTATAGAAAGGCCTCCCTCCCCTCCCTCCTCGAAAATAATGCAATAGTCAATATCATCATATTCCAGAAACAAATCCCTCATTGCTGCCAATGCTTCCTCTTCAAATGGCCCATATATGACGTCTGTTGCCTGGAGAGTTTGCTCGACGCGAGTTATTGGATGCTCCAATGGGTATTAAGGTTCATTCCATGGTGGCGACCAATCATTGAACTCTTTCTAAGTGTATTCATATCCAAAACCGAAAATGGTGCCATGTTTCTTCAGGTTGATGGGTTTAGCAATTCCCTAGAGGTTCTTCCCAGTCCTTTTCCAGGTTCATACCCACACCAATTCAGTATGCTCTCAATCTTGTTGTCCCACCATTTATCCATGTCCATGGTGTTAACTCACTCAATGTGGTGGTAGGTTTCTCCGGCTATTTTCCTTCTTCCTCCAATCACCGAGATGTTCTGGAGACCGTATATGTGATTGCTACCATCACATATAGGGTTGATGTAGGGTTGATGCTACAGCTTCGGCCGCATGAATCCAAGGCCGTCCTAATAACAAGTTGTAAGATGCTGGGACATCTTTCACTTGAAAATCGACGTCGACCCAAGTCTGTCCAATCTGCAGACACAAACTAATTTCTCCAATAGTGGACTTTTAGGACCCATCAAAAGCTTTGATGTTGATGGCCCCATCCTAAATCTAACGCGGGCTGTTTCCCAGTATTTTGAGAGTCACCAATGGATAAATATTAAGGCTTGACCATCCGTCAATCAAAATCATGGTCATAAAATAATCTTCGCATCGCACAATGATGTGCAATGCTTTGTTGTGGATCAAACCTTCTGGTGGCAGCTCATCCTAGTGGAAAAAGATTTTATGACTTTCCAATAGTTTCCCTACCATGTTCGCCATTTCTCCTCCAGTAATGCTGCTGGGAACATACGCCTCGCTCAGCACATTCAATAAGGCATTCTTGTGTGCACCTGAGCTTTGAAATAAGATGAAGATCTGGGCTGGCGTCTTGTTCAATTGATCAATGACCGAGTACTCATTTGCTTGTATCTTCCTCCATATATCATTAGGCCCAGTTTCAGTGACGGTTGGTCATCCAGATACTTGCTTACCGGACTCAGCTAGGCATTCTGGAGTGTAAAACCTGTCGGTTCTGAGCATACTTTGTGCCGCAATTGCTTTTCCAAATTTATTCTTCCCTTTCCTCCTTGCTTCGGTTGTGTAATCGCACGATATGGCCTTTGAGTGGAATAAAGTTTTGTCTGACAATGCTACCGGAATGGGACCCTTTGAGGTAACACAACAACTTCAAATGGCGCAGGTGCTTTTGGAACCCCAAATTAAACCTGTAATGATCCGGGCGCCTTTGTAGAAGAAGATGCTTCAAAATCGAGTGGTATAGACATGTTTGAGTCATTGCCCCCAAAGGGTTGGACTTCGACAACAATTCGATTAAGTGTGACTGTCGGTTTCTTTTGCACATCAGCATCAACAATCAATCCAATCAACCCTTCGGGGTCCCAATCATCTTCTATCTCGATCATGTGAACGCCTCAACCCATGTGGTCAGGCAGGGGGTTATTTCAATGATTAGGGGAAGGATCCTTTTCCATGATGATCTTGTTGCCGATAAGAGTTTGGATCGTATCTTTCATTTAGCAGCACTCGTCGATGATATGCCCCTTCATGCCGAAATGGTACGCATAGGTTTGGTTCGGGTTGACCCATTAGGATAGATTTTTTGGAGTATGGCAGGGATAGGGGTGACGTAACCAGCGGCTTGGAGACTTTCATACAGCTGGTAGATTGGTTCAGTGATGGGTGTGTATTGTTTGGGAGGTCTGCGGTCGAAGTTGGGTCGAGGTCCAGTAATGTTTTGGTGAGTGGGAGGTGATTGGCAGTGAGAGGGTTAAGTATTATAAGCTTGGTAGACAGGTGCCGGTTCAGATTATTTGGGTGAAGTGGATTGAAATGTGGGAGTTGGAGATGATTGGTAAGCAGGTGGTAGAATTTGGTAGGATGGTAATGGTGCTTGGTAATTAAGGATAGGTTGATATGTGAGTGGAGGTGATGGGTATGATTTTGTATTTTATTGGGAATTTGTTTCCCTGTGCGACCATCACAGCACTCACATCCCTCTTCTTGGATGCCACACCTGATTCTAGAGCCTTGTTTGTAGCCTGTAATGCTTCAAAATTAGTAACCATACCACTTTTAATGCCTTCATCGATCCTTTCTCCTAGCTTGATGATGTCAGAAAATTTCTGGCCCTCAATCAACATCAACCTCTCATAATATTGTGGGCCTTTAGCTCGGACGAAAACCTGTTCATCTAATCTTCTTCCAGGGCCGGCCTGACCTTAGTAGTCTCGGATCTCCAACGAGTAGCATACTCACGGAAGGTTTCTGTAGGTTTCTTCTTCAAATTCTTGATGTTGAACACATCTGTTGAATTTTTTGTATTGAATCTGAAAATGTCTATTAATCGGATGCCATACCTACCCAGCTTGTCCACTTCTTGGGGTCTTGGATGATGTACAAAGATAGATCATCCCTTTCAGATTTCTCATAAAGAGCTTCATGCGGATCTTCTCATCTTTTCCGAATCCAACCAGGTTGTCGCAGTATGTCCTCAAATGGACTTGGGATCTCCTGTACCATAGAACATTTCAAATTTTAGAGGTTTGTACCCCTCATGAAGTTCAACATCTGGCTGAATGCAAAGGTCCTCGTAATTCAACTCCTCAATATCTTTGTTTCCTTCAACTTCCTGGACTCGACTAGTCAGCTTCTTGAGCTCTGCTGCCAAGGTTTTTATAAGAGTGTCTTTTTCATCAGATTCTTTTGTGCATGACATTTGCCGAGTATAGTGTGGCATGGTTTCCCCGTAAATGGGAGTATTGTGGAGATGATCATTTGCGATATTTTCTGGTTATGGAAAGAGCAAAGGAGGATTGTTTAAGGTGTGGCATGGGTTGCAGTATTGAGCATGAGTGAGTTGTTTTTGTGACTTCAGGATATCCTATGGAGGTGTAGGAGTTTGAGAATTGGGAAAGTTGATGTCGGGAGTGGCAAGGGAAAATGAAAAATTTTCCATGTCTTCCATTTTAGCCTTGTTCTTGTTTCTGATAGGACTTGGATAAGGATGAGGTGGAGGGCCCTTTGATCTCTAGACTATGATGATGATGCCAGGGTGAGCAGACTACCCTTTGGTGAGGGGAATAAAACAAAAGTAGAAACATAAAGGTAACAAATGCGGATTATGAGAAGAAAAATATTGCAATATTTAAACACATTGTGCAATAATTTAAATCGTGCCCTTATTTGGGTGCCTCGTTGTACCCAAGGTAGGCTTAGCGACAAGTTAATTTGGAGAACTTATAAAACTAAATGCCTCATTTTATTGAAAAAAATAAGACATATCCAAAACGACACTAAAACCGCAAGAAAATAAAATATCACTAATGGCCATTGGCCTTATGACATTAAAAGAAAGAAGGAAAATGATCGTAACTACTTGGTCCCAGAATGATCTTCCCCCGACTCAGCATTTGTAGCTCTATCCAATAGCTTCATCATCTCGTGAAGTCGTAGCAGCAAATAAGCTCGGGCGAGATGTCCGCCTGCATTTCCTTTAGCGTTTTGACAGTATTCAATCTTTTTGATGAACTTTCCTTCCAGCTCAACTATACCTTGCTCTAAGTATCCCAGTCACTTGGCGCGAATAGCCATATCCTTAACTTCCTCAATCAGCCTTTCACGAGCTTCTTGAATTTACTGATGCTCGCTTTCGCTTTCCCGAATCCTCTTATAAAGCTGGTTGTATTTGACCGGTGCTTCAGCCTTTTCGGTTATAATCATGTGACCTCGAACAAACCCTGGCTGACCTAACACATATCGACTGTCATCAACCAATCCAGGTAGTACGGAGTGTAGCCGGTGTGGTACCTATCTGGTTCAATAGAATCCCTTCCTAGGATGATTTTGCAGCGCCACATGTGTTGAGCTTAGCATTTGTATGGGCTATCATCATCCTGAATGTTGGCTCTGAAGTGGCTCATCTTTTCGACCCTCAGTATAATCTTCTTGCTCCCTACATGTCTCATAACTCTAAGAGGAACATAAGGGTAAATTCCCCTGAGACCGATAAGTATAAGGAAAGGTGCATCCCTGGATCGGGTAACGATCATAGGTACTATGCTAAATGGTTTTACATCAATTCCTTCTAGCAATGTTATAGTTACCATGGCCATGGTATGGATCCTAGCCTTCGTCATAGGAAACACTATCATTCCCAGGAAGCAAAACATAAAGGCAAAGACCGTTCTGTGGATATGCCCCAATGAGGTGAGGGCGAATTCATTCGAGTAAGTGCGGTAGGACTTGCAATAGCAATACCTCTTGTACATATATTCGAAAGGAATATAAGACTCCTTCAAACAAGTCAAATCTATGTTCTTCTTAAACCAAATCATCTTGAGAAAACCCCTACCTTGCAATTTTCTAGCATAAGTAATCCCCGAGTCTCCAAGGAATACTGGCTAATCCTCCTATTTCCTCTAACAAATGAGTCATTTCAATGTTCCCAAAGCGGCTTACCAACCTACCACAATCCCATAATAGAGTAGCGGCCTCCATGATTTTGTTGTCGGGATGGATTGTTAGGAGGGAAGGAAAATTCCCCAAGTCTTTGCGCACGAGAGTTTGATCACTTGAATGAAGGTCTTCCCATCAACTTAGCAACCTTGGGTGGATATTGGTGACCGTGCCGAATCCGGGGACTTTATGCCTCATTTTCTTCAAGACAAAGATGTTAGACCCTTACCCCCACCAGACTCGACTATTAAATATTAATAATTAGCATAATAGCATTTAGTTCTCCAAATTATTGGGACATAATATGGTGGCGTCTGTTTAGGTTTCAAGGAAACCTGGTGAACTTGAAAATGCTATCTTAAAGAGTAATATGTGGACAAGATAACTGACTCGTCTAGGTTTGACTATGATGCATACGCAATTTGCACAAAATAAGGTTTCTATAGGGTATTAGATAGGTACCGTTGACCAGACAACTCAAGAGGGAAAGGTACAAAACCGTCGACTATACTGTTGACTATTTTTACTGCAAATATGCATTTGACAAATTTAGCGGGGTTATAATATTGGAAGAGTGCAACAACTCATTATAAGCTTGCTATGATATTTTCTCTTGAACGAGTGGAAAATGATGTTGAAGATGCAATTACAAGAATGAAATAGGCTGTCATGTATTTGCAAGTTCTTAAAGTAATAATAACAATAATTTCTCATAATTACAACAATATTGAAGGAAAGCAGTATAGAAAAAAAAGACATGAAGAGCCAAGTCAGTTTCATAGAATAAGAGATAAAGACATTAGGTAATTGCAGATAAAGAAGTATTAAAGTCACAAATAACATGAAAGTGGTACAAGCCTAAAAGATTCCTCAGCGGAGTCTCCATGCTATCGCGCCCCCTTTTTCGAAAGTCGAAATCGGTGTTATGACATTTGGGAGGACAGCTCGTTACTTTTTGGGAATTGGTTATGAAAATTGAAAAATCACCACCTAATGATTAAGTGCATTATGACACTAAGAGGGTTTTTGATTTAGAAACCAGAGATTAGGGTAAGGGCTAGAAATTATCCTGAGGGGAAAGTGTTAGGCACCCCTAGAGATTCACAAATGTGGTTCCCAGCCATGTTATAATTGTTACTTTAAACACATAAGCGGTGAAGGCCCAAATAAGGACTTCCATACGACATTGCAAATAAGTTTAAAACTTTTTAAGTTGAGTAGAGATGGCAGAATTTTATGAAAAGATTTAACTCGTTTTACAAGAAAAGATGAAAGCAAATAAAGAGAGAGGGGTCCTAGGTTATGAACAACATGGATCACATCAATCCATATCCAGCAATCACTCCTCAGAAGAGGGGTCACACGTGATATTAGCGCATCGATCATTATATCCGTATTCTACCCTTCCAACCCCGTTAAGGTATTAAAGCATGGAATAGTATCGTCACTTATTGCATGCTATTACCCATCCCAATCCTATCAGTCCCCGAGGCATATAGGACTACGAATCCTAAAGGGGAGGGAATTGGGGGAATTTTGAGACTTTCAAGGGAAAAAAATTCTAAGACGACATTCAAAACATATACATCACGTTTTGGTAAAGCAAGCATGCAGATATTGCTCAAATAAGCCTCCTTAAATCAAATAAAAGCATATAGTTTATCATATCTTGCACATAATGGTTTGGTCTTAGTTAAATTAAGGTGTAGGACAGGTTGATTTACCAGATAGTTCCCAGATAGGGAGTCAAAATTAGCCCCGCTTAGAGTAGTTGTTAAAGACTAGCACTATTGATTAATTACTTGACTGTTTGCCTATGTGTTAAACGGGACGTATAGGAAGAATATCTATTAGTTCAAAGATGAAGGGGTAGACTAATTGGACATGCTTATATGTGCCTATATATGGTAATTGAAAGTATTTTTCATATTGAAAAATATATTAGAAAAATTGGGTATCAATAAACATATTCCCTCTCAATCTCAAGTTGTATGCTAGTTCCGGCAGCTTTGGGTCAACACAAACTAACGTCTTCCTTGGGGGGGGGGGGGGTAATAATAAAGAAATAAAAGAAAAAGAACAAAAGTCAGTTTTAGTATTTTCACAAATAATGGGCACATAGAGCAGTTAGTTCACATATCCAATTAAACATGTTTCCTAATGTGAGAGGTATCTCTCTACTCCGGAGGTAGGCCTAAATCACGTAGTTTTACAAACACTTAGATTTGACACACTCAAATCTAAAGCATACTTTTGTTTTCATTAAAACCATTTGGATTGTAACAAGCATGAACAAAGGTTACTATATTGTTTTCAACATTCATAAGACATGGGCTCAGTAAACTTGCCCTTTGGGATATGGAAGGGTTGTGGATAAAAGATACAATGTGGGAAAGAGGTGAATAAACCAATTTCTAATAGGCTTCCTTTGAATCAACTCCAATGTGTTTTTCCTCTTCTGGCTCTTCTTCTATGTCTTCTTCAAAATTTTCCACAGCATTATCATTGAACTCGGGCTTTTCTTCCGAATCTTCTTCTTGTTCTGTCTCAAAATGAATTTGGATACACTCGATAATCATACTCTGGTTGGGGGGGATGGAAACATGTGGTGAACTGACCCTGGGACCACTTGACGCTGTAGTCACAAGGTAGTATGACAAAATCTCATGATAGATTTGCAAGGCTGCCACTGCATCGTCAAGCTATGATATCCATTCTCTGCTTGGTTGAGCCAGCTCATCCTCTTCATTGATCCATACATTTTATTCTGGAGTGCACCATGAATTATTACCCGTTGGCGTCATAACCAAATTATTCCACTAGTCTTGAAGTCTCTTTATCCTTAGTATCGGCATCTGCCCATTGTACTCATCTCCATACAATATCGCCCTCATCTAGAGAAATACATATCTAGTCAACCCAAACTACCTAATAGTTGGTAATGCTGTACATGGTTAGAATTCTCGATACATGGCAGCTCGAGGAAATACTTCTGGGAATCCATAAAATTGCCTTGCCGTCAGCCATGATTACTTCCAATTTATCCACTCTATGATTAAGTTGGTTAGCGTCTCTCTCCATTCTTCTTCTATGCACGGAGACCCAATTAATCACTCTTTCACTGTGACTTTTAACCATGTTACTAATACCAATAAAGTAATCAACGGTGGCCTCTCGTTGAAAGAAGTGCTCCATGGCCCATATTTGGAGTAAGACGTTGCAGCTCGTGAAGAATTGTACCCTTGGGAACTGTTATGAACACATGTACCGATATAATACATGATATTCATACACATATGCATGACACTATAAGTATTTCTTGATCTAAAGAGTTATCCAAACATACAGATTGAGTGACTTACTCTATGTTTCATCCATGTCTGTTATATAATTATTTATATGCCTTACATACTCGGTAGATTATTCGTACTGACATCCCTTTTCACCTGAAGACACTGCGTTTCATGGCCACAGGTCCCGATAGACAGGTCGAGAGCTCTCCAAGTAGGCTATTAGCTCACCGGAAGATATTGGTGCGCTCCATTTTCTTTGGAGTTACTTGATTAGATAGTATGATTTAGTTGGGTATTGTTTGGCATTGTGGGGCTGTCTTCTGACCTTTATAATTATTATGTATTCTTAGAGGCTTTTAGAAAAATGTCATGCACGTAAAATATTGTATGGCCTTGTTGGCCCATGTTCAGTACATGAGTGGCTATTTTGGTCTTAAAGGCTCGTACTTCATATGTATAAGTTTGTATTCCCTCATGCTCTATTCCGGTTCATTTACCTAAGATAGAATGATATGAAATATATATTTTGTTGGTACTCGGTTGAGTAAGGTACCAGGTGCTATCGCGAACCCTTTTGCTAAAGCCAAAATTGGGCTTGCGATATTTGGGAGGACAACTCGTTACTTTTTGGGAATTGGGTTTTAGAATTGAAGAGTTACCACCGAATGATTAAGTGCATTAGGACACTCAGAGGGTTTTTGATCTAGAAACCATAGATTAGGGTAATGGATAGAAATTATCTCGAGGGAAAGGTATTAGGCACCCCTCAGGATCCAGAAGTGTGGTTCCCGGCCATGTTACAATTATGACTTCAAACACATAAGCGATTAACGCCCAAATAAGGACTCACATAAAACATTGCATATAAGTTGAGAACTTTTAAATGTGAGTAGAGAGGGCAGAATTATATGAAAAGATTTAAATCGTTTTACAAGAAAATATGAAATCAAATAAAGGGAGAGGGGTCCTAGGGTTTTGAACAATATGGATCACATCAATGTAATATCCAGTAATCACTCCACAAAAGAGAGGTCGTACGTTATATTAGCGCACCGGTCATCACATCCACAATCTACCCTTCCTACCTCGTTAAGTTATTAAAGCACAAAATTGTATCGTTACTTATTGCATGCTATTACCCAACCCGATATTATTAGTCCCGGAGGCGTATGGGACTACTAATCCTAAAGGGGAGGGAGTTGGGGGAATTTTGAGAGTTTGAAAGGATAAAATTCCTAGGCGACATTCAAATCATATACAACATATTTTGGGAAAGCAAGTAAGCAGATATGGCTCAAATAAGCCTCCTTAGATAAAATAAAACATAGAGTTTAGCATGTCTTACACATACTAGTTTTTTCTGAATGAAATTAAGGCGTAGGATAGTTTGATTTACAACATTTACCACATATTTCCCAAATAGGAAGTCTAAATTAGCCCTGGTTAGAGTAGTTGTCAAAGACTGACACAATTGATTAATTACTTAACTGTTTGCCTATGTTTTAAATGGGACCTATAGGCATGCTATTATTAGTTCAGAGATAAAGGAGTAGACTTATTGCATAAAAAGAATTGTCAATTACGTGGTCATAAGTTCTGCGAGTGTTAAACAAAATGTTTACTGGTTTTGGACTTAGGTGGAAGTGGACGATTCATGTTTGGTTCATAACTCCTAAAGGCATGCTTTCCAAGCTTACCTATTTTTTTAATTATTATTATTGTTCATGTAGAAATCCTATAGGCAGGTCATCTATATGCTATTAGTTATTTAAATCCTATAACCAATTCGTCTAATCGCTGATGCATATGCAAAAATGCAGAAGTCCTATAGGCATATTATCTATACGATATGCAGACTTATAGACAAGGCATCTATACGAAAAATGCAGAATATCCTATGAACATGGTATCTGTATGAAATTGCAAAAAAGTCTATGAACATGATATCCATATGAAATTGCAGAAAAGCCTATGAACATGATATCTATATGAGGTACACAAATACCTATGAACATGATATCTATATGAGGTACCGAATTTCATTAGTTGGCTATATGAAAATGCTAGATTTCAGAAATAGTAATTCCCTACAGACATGATAT
This sequence comes from Nicotiana benthamiana, assembly GCA_034376525.1. Lineage (NCBI taxonomy): Eukaryota > Viridiplantae > Streptophyta > Magnoliopsida > Solanales > Solanaceae > Nicotiana > Nicotiana benthamiana. Next base: position 122,969,020 of record CM067338.1, on the reverse strand, counting down.
CTATTGAGGTGCTGAATTTCAAAGATAGTGATTCCCAATAGGCATGGTATCTACTATTTTTTACATGCATTTACTCCCATCCCCTTTTAATATCTATCCAACAATTATTACAAAATTATTACAGACCAAATGAATCAAATAGAAAGTAAAATTACATCAGTGATTACATCTACATCTAATCAGCCTAATTCAGACTGAAAGTCTAATAATATGAGATAAACCAACTTCGAAGTTCAGATTGTCAAAGCCTTTCTATTATTAGGGGTGTGTCAAAGTTCCAAGGAGCTTCAAGAACTCCAGGCAGTGCTTACACCCCAAATATCATTACAGGATCAGATTATATTGCATTGTAAAAGGGCCAGCCCTCAAATGTCAAAGTTCAGAGGGAACTCAAGGTCCCAGGGAAAGGCTTATAGTTGGTGGCAAAACATAGAGGCTAGGAGTAAGTGCAAATGCAGTTGGGGGGAATCAGGGAAGGCTATGACTGGCTGGTGGTTATGCCCAGCAATTGGGATGCTGGCACACCCCTGACCAACCTGTCAACATAAAAATTAGAGAGTTAGGACCTATTAAAGTTCTGGTTCAGCCCTGGACACCAATTTGGATGCTTCCAGGCTATACCTTAAGTCAGTACACATAGGAGAATGGGGTATGGAAAAACTAAAAAAGGCTAGGATCAAAGTATCTAGTTTTAATCCATGGGATACAACTTATACATTTCCATGTCTTAAAACTATAGCTCAAGCACATAGAAGGGTTAAGGGATAGGGATTCACTGCAGCAACAGATAGCAAGACATAAACATACTACATTAAAAGCTTGAACTTTAAAAAGTCAGTAAAGTAAGCATGGATATAAAAGCTTGTAAATAAACACATTGAAGGTGGTGCTAGAATCAAAATTTGGGACATACAAATATAGAAGAGACAAGCAAAAGAAAGCAGCAGTCTCTGCGAAAGCCAAAGTGCATACAAGAGAGTATAGAAGAGGTTGTGAGAATTATAAGTGTGAAGTCTGGAGTGTATTCAATTGTGTGTTGAAGTGAAAAGAGGATCGAGTATTTATAGTTTTAAAATAGGTAGATGTAAGGCAAGAATCATAGTAATTATGGAACTATGTATCAATCACAATCAATCAACATAAGAACTTCCTTTAATTAAGAAGTTTAAACAAAACGGTAATGGACAAAAATCAGTTAACGAAAGAAATGAAGTAAACGTTTTGTGTAATGTATGGAATTAGGATAAATACATAGGTGTTTAATTAAGGAAAACATTAATAAATAATCTTTGAAATACATGATTAGCCAAATAAGGTAAGTAACACAACAAATTAGTTAGTACCTAGTAAATCAATGAATCGGGGATTCGAAATTACCAATGAACCAAGTCAGAAATAGGGGAATCGAAAGGCTAAAGAATGTTTTCAAATCAAACGCAAAAATAAGGAAAGAACCAATCAGGCTTACACTATGAGGTTTTGAAATCAGTCCTGAAATCTGAGGTCATTTTAGAAGGCCATTCAGCGTATATGAAGGGCGCACAAACATAAGGCATAAGAGGTTAATCAATGGCAAAGAGAAACAACAACCATAACTATGAAGTATGTAGACAGTGAAACATGGTACTCACATAGGTCGATTCAGTAATAGGGAAAAGGGGGTATCAGAAACCTGCTAAAGAGTCAAGTTAGAAAAACCCTTCTAGAAAGTATAATTTAGTTCAAAGATTGCGAGAAACCAAATCACATAGAGAAACAGAGGTTAAAATAAAAAGTACTTTGAATCAAGTCGAGCAACTTCAAATAGACGAGGCAGCTTTCAGAGGCTCAAATAGGTAAAAAAGAATTGGAGTTTTCAAATCAAGGAAGTTTAGAGATGTGGAACAAGAAAATAACATGGACAATAACCTAAGAACTCGAATGAACCCTAAATCATAGGGATTTTACCATCAATAGAGTGTCGAGATAAAGGACAAGTAATCAAGCAAACACTATCTTGAAAATATTAAAAAACCTCAAGGAAACTAAGGTTCTTGACATGCAAGTTCTAGAATGACATAAAGAGATACAGTAAAGGGGAAAACATATAAAACATAGCAGAAGTACAACATAATAAACATGATAGAAGAACAACATAAGAAACATGATAGAATATGTTGAAAATCATAAAAGCTCTGAAATTACATAACAAAACCCTAAATCGGATAAGATAAAGGTTTTCAAAGCAGAGTTTTGAAGGGAACTCGAGAAAATGTTTAAGAAGTATGGAGAAAACACATATCTACTACAGATCTAAAAGAATTAGTAGAACCTCGAAGATTAGGGTTTCAGAAGAAACCCCAAATAGTGAGAAAGGCTTGGAAAGTCATGATCTAAGCAGGAGACATCAAGACCAGGCTTGAAGAGCCATGGCTGGCTGGAGCGAGGTCGGTGATGTGCCGAAGAATTTCGGCAGATTTACATACTAGTTTCGTAGATTTTGGCTTATTTTAATGTATCTATAATCGATACTTATGTAGTTTTGTTATTTGTACAGTATATTAGAAAAGGAAATCCAAGGATAAGAAAATGGAAGCAAAAAGACAAGAAAACAAAAAAATGTTGCATAAAAGCTAGTATGCGGCTCATTATGCGGTCGCATATCAGACATGTGAGCCGCAGATTGAACACCAAAATCGTAGACTGAAACAAAGTTTGGAGCCAAATTCCATGTCAAAAATGCGGTCCACTATGCGACTTCATAATCAAAATGTGAGCCGCAAAATTAACCGTAAATCAGCAATGAAGAAAACTGAAGATCAACAATGCGGTGAAAATTGCGCCCGCATAACTCAAATGTGAACCGCATAATGCAAATGCGACATGAAACTAGGGTTTTTATCTGCGGTGAAGGCGCTTAAAATGCGGACCGCACAATTGTTCTGCGACAAGAATGCAGTCTCATTCCGGACTTGAAAGGGCAATTTTGTTCATTTTTTGTCCGGATTTTTCCCACTATAAATAGTTTTTTGAAGTCTTTGTGGGCTCATTTTGTCTAACGTTCAAGCTACATTCCAAGACATAAATATTCTATCTTTTTGGAAGCTTTTGGTTGGAGATTCCTTACTTTGTAAGAATTTATGACATTAAATATTAGTTGGTTTTTGTATTTTAGCTTGTGTAGCTAACTTTAAATACAAAGTTTGTGGACCCAAAATGGGTGCTATGTTAATGAGTGTTTAACATTGAATATATGTAAAATGGTTGGTTGATATATATTTACTTCTCATTCTTCATTTGTTATTGGTTGTTGCAAATATTAACAAAAGCCATTAAATTCTTCCTTTGCTTGGGAGTGTGGGTTAGGGTTTGGTAGAAGTAAATGACAATGAATCAAGGTTTTAAACCTTATTTAATAAAATCTCTTAGGGATAAGTGAGTTCTAATTTGCATTTATTGATGATTCTTAATTTCAACTCTTTTACATTTGGAAAAATTATAAAAAGGAAATACTACTCATTTATTGGGAAATATGGGGTAGTAACTTAGGCATCATGTGCATATAAAATGAACCTTCCATTAGAAATATATCATATTAACACCTGTAAACATTACATTTCATTAAAGTGGACACAATGTTGGTTGCTTTACCCCAATTAATCAATCATGAAATATTGAACTTAGTTGTTACTTCAAAACAAACACCATACATACTCTTGTCAGTATGAACCACTACTTTGTTACTATTAACCTAATAAAGATACCACTTTAGTAGAGCAACACACTGAACGGGTAACCTTTTCACACCTATTCCCTACGGGATTCGACCCCAACCTTGTTGGGTTATTATATTTGACACTGATGGCCTTACACTCTTTATTAAACTGTAATTTAAGTTTATCAAATTTTGGCGCCATTGCCGGGGAATACGGTTTTGAAATTACTATTTAGTGTGTACTTTACTTAACGTATATTTATATTCCATCACATTTTTCTTGCTTATCTTGGTGTTGATAGGAAAACATGTTAGATTGTGGCGATGATGTGGAGGGAGAAATGGGCAAAAATCCTTTAGCAAACATCAAAGAATATATTGAGGATATCAACGTCACTGTGCCTCTGGCCATGGGAGTGGCAAAATTCATAGTGGAACATGGTTTAATTATGTGCTTAAGGCAGAAGGTTTCTTATGAAATTCCACCGACTATGATCTAACACAACCCCTTATTAATTTCTTTGGTATGTGCGCAATGCACACACAAAACAATGTATCCGACAATGCCGTGAGGTTGAGATGCTTCAAGTATTATCAAGATCGGGATGTAAGGAAATGGCTCAAGAATCTACCTCCCAACTCTATTCATTCTTGGCCCAAGTTTGTTCGGACTTTTCTGCCTAAATGGTTCCCGCAAAGTAAAAAGTTTGAGTTGCGGGATAAGGTTTTATTCTTCAAGAATATACAGGGGGCAGTTGCATGAGGCGTGGGATCGCTTTAAATTATACTTTGTGATGTCTCCTAACCATGGGTTCCCGGATTCCATGTTGTCGGAAAATTTGTACATGGGTTTGGACCCTATGAACCGAGCCATCGCCAAGAATGCAGCTGACGAATCGTTCATGGAGAAATCATTTGCTCGAGTGACGCAAATCTTGGACAAAATGGCAAACCACAACCAAGCATGGCATTCAGAGGAGACCACAAGAGGAATGTCATATGACTCTCCTTTTTTGAGTAATTTGATCAAGGAAAATCAGGAAAGGGATCAAGTGATTGCTTGGCTAGCTACAAATGTGAATGTACCAACAATGATGTTTACCGAGAATCAGACAAAGAAAGTAAATGCAATGAAGAATATGCAACCCAATATGGAGGAAACGTTTGAGGAGGAAAATTATATCAACAACCCTCAAGAAGGGTATCAAAGGAAACCCTACCATGGTCAAGGGCAACAAAACCAATGGAGGCCAAACCCGTAAGGGCAATACAACGAATAATATAGAAACGATCAAGGTAACTCGCATAAAGGAAATTGGAATAACAACAACAACTTTTAAACCCGGAGCTCCAACAACTATGTTCTCACAAAAGGTCAATGTGCAAATCAAGGATCGTCGAGTGAGTCAAAGTTAGAAAGCATGCTTGAAAGAGTGTTGCAAAAACAAGAGAAGCCTGACGCATCCATGAGAAACAGGACCGAAGTTGTTGGCTTGCACACTGCATCTATCCAAAAGCTAGAGAAGCAAATGAGAGACCTTTGAAAGAGCAAAATCAGAAGCAGAAAGGGCAACTTCCTAGTGATACCATTGTGAACCCAAAGAGTGGTGGAGGTGGATCAACCTCTCACGTATGGGCAATAACTACAAGAAGTTGGAAGGTATTACAAGGTGACATTGAAAAAGAGTTTGTTAATGTTGAAAGGACTCCGAAACAAGAAGTTGAAGCCGAAGAGCAAGCGGTTGTTGAAGTTGAAAAGGTGCTGGAAAAAAAAAAGTTGCAAGAAGAAAAGGTAAAAGAAAAGGAGAAAGAGATCAAAATATCCACTCTCTATTCTGGAACTCCTACGCCTTTCCCTCAAAGACTTATTCGAAGGGTTGATGACAGCAAGGTTGAGAAATTATATAATTTCCTTAAGCATATGTCGGTGAAAATTAATTTATTGGAAACTTTCCAAGAAATGTCCAGGTTTGTAAAATATTTGAAGAATTTGATCACCAATAAGAGGACCACAAAGAATGAGGTAGTCAACATGACTCACCGGGTGAGCTCCATTATTGCCACAAGCCATGTACAAAAGAAAGAGGATCCGGGAGCATTTACTATCCCATGCACTATCGGAGAGCATGATTTTGCAAGAGCTCTTTGTGACAATGGTGATATCATCAACTTTATACCACTTGCCATCTACAAGCAACCGGGATTAGCCATGCCAAGGCCAACAATAATGAGGTTACAAATGGCCGATTGATCTATTAAGCGACCGGTAGACATTGTTGATAATGTGATGGTGAAAGTCGGAGCATTCAATTTACCCCCTGAATTCGTGAATCTCGATTGTGCTATTGATAAAGAAATCCCTATCACATTGGGAAGACCATTCCTAGCAACGGCAAGAGCACTCATGGACTCAGAGCAAAATGAAATTAAGTTCAGGATGAATGATGAAGAACTCACCTTTAAAGCGAGCTATAGTATGAAATTGCCCCATGAGTATGAGAGTATTTCAGTGATTTATTTGGTTGATGAGGTTGAAGATGCCATCGAGTTAAAAATGGAAGATCAATGTCTTGGTGAGCCATTAGCGGCTATCTTTGTTAATTTTGATGGTGAGGACATGAGTACATAGAGTCGGTAAATACATTGGAGGGTCTTGGATCCTATACTTATACTTAGGTAAAGCTTTCTCTTGACTTGGAGAATAGGGCCACACCTCTCGCCAAGCCATAATTCATTGAGCCACCGAAACTAGAGCTCAGGCCTCTCCCGCCACATTTAAGGTATAAATTTGTTGGCTATAATGATACTTTAGCCTTAATCTTTTCATCTTTGTTAAATGATGTGTAGGTAAGAAAATTTTTTGAGGTCTTGAAACAACATAGGAAAGCTATTTGATTGACTATTGCGGACATTCGTGGGATCCCCATGGGAATTTGTGAACATAAAATCCAATTGGAGAGAGAGATAAAGCCAAGTGTGGAACATCAAATGCGGTTGAACCTGTCAATGCAAGAGGTTGTAGAGAACGAGATTATCAAGTGGTTGGACGCCGGGGTAGTTTACCCCATTGTATATAGTTTGTGGGTGAGCCCAGTACAATGTGTGCCAAAAAAGGTGGCATGACTGTGATCGAGAAGGAGAAGAATGATCTCATCCCAACACGAACTGTGACCGGATGGCGAGTTTGTATGGACTATTGGAAACTCAATAGTGCAACTTGCAAGGACCATTTCCTTATGCCTTTTGTTGATAAAATGCTCGATCGGCTAGCGGGGAGATCATTCTATTGTCTACAATCAAATAAACATCGCTTTGGAAGACCAAAAGAAATCTATTTTCACTTGCCCATATGGTACTTTTGCTTTTAGCTGGATGTTGTTTGGTTTGTGCAAAGCTCCTGCTACCTTCCAAAGGTGTGTGATGTCCATACTCTCCGACATGGTTGAGGATTTTCTAGAAGTATTTATGGAAGATTTCTCTGTGGTTGTTGATTTATTTGAGCAATATCTTGATAACCTTGGATAAGTGCTCATGAGATACAAATAAACAAATCTTGTGCTAAACTGGGAGAAGTGTCACTTCATGGTTGACGAAGGACTTATGCTTGGGCACAAAATTTCAAAGTATGGTGTTAATGTCGACCGGACAAAGATTGATATTATTTCAATGCTTCCTCCACCAACTTCTATGAAAGGTTAGAAGTTTTCTTGGGAATGCCGGGTTTTATAGGCTCTTCATTGAGGACTTCTTTTAGATTTCTAACCCCATGTGCCAACTCCTCGAAAAGGATTCCAAGTTTGTGTTTGACAATAATTGTCTCGAATCTTTTGAGGAGTTAAAGAGAAGTCTCACCACGACACCCATCATTTACACACCCGATTGGTCATTTCCTTCAAGCTCATGTGTGACTCCAGTGGTGTCACCATTGGAGCATTGCTTGGAAAATGTCACAATAAATTTCTTCACCCGGTGTACTATGCAAGTAAAACTCTCAACGGGACACAAATGATTTACACGGTAACTGAGCAAGTGCTTCTTGCTATTGTGTATGCTTTTGAAAAATTCCGAGACTATTTGTTGGGGCCCAAGGTGGTAGTGTACACGGATCATGCAGTTTTTTTCAATCTCATGGCAAAGAAGGATGTAAAGCCTCGATTGATTAGATGAGTCTTCTTGTTCCAATAATTTGACTTTGAGGTCAAGGATCGAAAAGGTATGCAAAATCAAGTGGCAGATCATTTGTAAAGGCTTGAAGAGGCAGGGAGACAAAGGGAGATCTTGAAATCAATGATGCATTCCAGGATGAGCACATGTTGGCATTATCTATCACTTTTGCTCCTTGGTATGCCAATATTTCTATATACTTGGATAGTGACCTTATCCTGGACGGATTGGAATCTTATCAAAGAAAGAAAATTTTGAGAGACTGCCGGCAATACTACTGGGAGGAACCATACTTGGTTCGTGTGTGTGCTGACAATATTATCAGAAACTGTGTTCTTGAAGAAGAAGTTATGCCGATTCTCAAGGCATGCCATGACTCTCCAGTTCAGGGTCATCATGGAGGAAACCGAAAGGCAGCTAAATTTCTTGAATATTGATATTATTGGCCTTCCATATACCATGATGAAAATCAAATGGTCAAGGCGTGCGACCAATGTCAATGACAAGGTTCAATCTCCAAGAGACATGAAATAGCAATGTACTTTGTGATGGAGAAAGAGATTTTCGATGTATGGGGGATCGACTTCATGGGTTCTCTTGTAAGTTATTGTTGGATGAAATACATCTTGGTATCTCTAGACTACATGTCCAAATGGGTTGAAGTAGTATCCTTACAAAACAATGAGGCAAGGAGTGTGACCGTGTTCCTGAAAAAACATATTCACTCGATTTGGCACTCCTAGAGCCATTCTTAGTGATGGTGGATCGAATTTCTATAACAAAGCTTCTTCGGGGCTACTTGAGAAGTATGGTGTCAAGCACAAGGTGGTTAGACCTTATCATCCGTAGTCAAGTGGTCAAGTTGTGGTTTCCAACCGGGAGATCAAGATCATTCTAGCAAAACCTGTGAACACAAATAGGACCAACTGGTCAAGGAAGCTAGATAATGCATTGTGGGCATACCACACAACCTAAAAAACTCCTATTGGTACTTCTCCTTATCGCCTCATCTTTGGTAAAGCATGTCATCTACTTGTGGCATTGGAGCACAAAGCTATGTGGGCGTTGAAAAAAATCAACCTGGACTTGGCCGAGGCTGTAAATTCGAGGTTGACACAACTTAATGAAATGGAGGAATTCATCCATGATTATGAAAGTGCTGCGGTGTACAAATAACGGATGAAGTTTTTCCATGACAAGAAGATCCTGAAAAGAGAGTTCAAGACGGGTGATTTGGTCTTGCTCTTTAATTCAAGGCTAAAATTATTTCCGAGCAAGCTTAAATAAAAATTGTTTGGTCCCTTCAAAGTGGTAAATGTCTCCCCAAATGGAAAGGTGGAATTAGAATCAACAGATGGGTCCCGAACATTCAAGGTAAATGCCAACGCATCAAACATTATTTGGGCACCGATGGTGAAAAACATTTTGGTGAAATAGATGGCTCTCAAGGATGGTCCATGCCCGACCACTGTGTGAAATCAAAGGAACATCAATCCCGTCATGCCGCGACGTTAAATCAAGCGTTTCATAGGAGGCAAACCATGTGTGGTAACACACTTTTGTTCTTTACACCTTTTCATTTTTTAGTTGATAGATTTATTTTAGAAATTCAAAGTGTGTTTTGGAGTGCAGAGGTTCAAAGTATCTCAATACTTGATGAGAATGAATGAAAAATTGAATAAAAGGCACAATGTGAAGTATGCGGTGGAAATGCGATCGCCTTACTGTTATGCAGACCTTGTAACCGCAGACATACACAGAGAAGGGGCCTAAATTTGCAGGTGAATCTGTAGTGATAAGGTTCATTCTGCGGTCCGTAGTGCTCTTATGCGACTACATAATACATCGCAAGTGATCCTTTCCCAACTACCACACTAAGTGCACCGCATAACACATATGTGGTCGCATAGTGTGCTAAGCGACGCATCATCTATCAAAAACTCAGGTAAGTCCACTTGTACTTCACTCATTCAAAACAAAAACAAAGCAAAACACCAAAAAATACAAGAAAACAAAAAAAAATCATTGAAAAATAGGGGAAACTGAATCGAACCTGAATCTCGTTCAGTCAAGACCTCAAAGTTATTAAACATGTGCTCTTTATTCTGGTATGTCTTTGGCTTTCCCTCATTTTTTTCCTTTTACTCTCCCTCAAAGGTCGATGTTCATGGTTATTTCAATCGTGTATAAATGTTTAGCTTAGAGGAGTTGGTATAGTTGATACTTGTTGTTGTAGTCAATTTTGGGCAAAAAATGATGTGGGTTAGGGGTTGAACCAATAACAAGGTAGCCATTGCTGAATGCTAGAATTATTGTTTAAAATGAAGACATCTACAGTCTGCATTTCTAAAATGCGGACCGCATTTTGGTCGTAGAGCAACCCCTAGGTCACCTGAGTAAAATGATCAAATGTGGTCAAGATGAGATCGAATCATTAATATGCGGTCCGCATATTGACCGTATAATTGACCCAATTATTATCAAAGCAAAAAAGTTAAGATGCGCTGTATATGTGGTCGCAAAACTCAAATGCAGTTCGCAGATACTCCGCAGAGTTGATCAGAGACCCCTATGAATGAGCGTTGCATTATGCGGCCATTCTGCGATCGCATTCTTTGCTTTATGGTGAGATATGCAATCACATTTGTTTTTACATGTTTTGAGCAAGTTCATTAAGTTATGATTACGCGATCCGCTTAATGGTTATGTGACCACATAGTCAATTTCAGATTGAACAAATTTTGAGGCCATCATTTCTGCGGTAACTCTGCAGTCCGCATTATGTTTTTGCGACCGCAGAGTACACCATATTTTGAGCTTTCGTCTTACTATTTCTATGTCTTCTCCTACTGTATTGATGTTTTCACTCATGCTTCACCCTTTTGTACATATGGATCCCAGACAAAAGCATACCGTACCAAAGCCCTCGTCCTAACCAAAGTCTATGCGACAAAGAATATAATCAGTAGCACTAAGGCCCTCCCAGTCTGATGAGGAGGTTCTACTACCTGAAGCAGATTTGGTAGTTGAGGTTAATAGGAAGCATGGGGCTGATTTCCATCTCCGATGGGGAATAGAAGGGTCATAGGAGAAGTACAAAGAAGGGCTTCTAAAAAGGAATATAATGCCCGAGAAGAAACTGAGCGTGAATGGGATGAAAGACAAATACCCTCACATCTTGGAGAACATCAGGTGTAAAAAATGGGAGTCTTTTCCTGAGACATCTGTTGAACACAACAAATCCAATGTCCTGGAATTCTATTAATTGTATGGGGCATCCAGGACCAAGCACAAGAAATGAAACAGAGACTTCACTGGGAAAGTGCTAGTGCAAGGGCAGACGGTCTTCTGCCATGACACCACCATATATGATGTATATGTCCTAGACTGGACTCCTGGCACCGCGGAGTATGATGAGAAGTTTGTGAACCAGGAAAGTGAAGAGGGTGGATTGCTTCCATAATTTCCAATGGAACCCCTTCCTGGATTAACACCGGCCACAAGATCTACAACGAAAGCTTGACAAGAGAGGGTCGCTTCTGGCTTGACTTCCTCAATTCTAATTTAATTCCAACTCAGAAAGAAATGGAGATTGCCATAGAGAATTCACTCCTTATTGCATGCATCATGAGAGGGACTAAGATAGATGTGGGGGCAATGATATTTTCGGAGATCGCGATCAGGCCACACAAACAGGTACATCCCTTCCATTCCCTTCCTTGATCAAAACTCTATGCAAGACTGTGAGAGCCCCAGTCTATGAATGCCGGGACAGAAAAGGAACGGAACCGTGGATCATTGACATAACCTGCCTTAGTGATGTTGCTATCCCACGAGTGATCACAATACCTGCACAAACTACTGTAGAGCCTTCAGGATCCCAGCCCTCTGATACTCCTCCTATTTTGATTACAGAGTCTTCACAGCCTCAGCCAACCACTTCTCAGCCGGCTCGCCAAGTCACGGCGACCCAGCTTGCCTATGTTATTCCTACTGTCTCAAAGATTGGCCTATTGGCCCAACATGCTAACACGAAGGTCGACCAACTTATGAAGACACTGACGAATCAAATAAAGTAGAACCTGAATCCCATGCAAGCACCAGTGATAGACATTCAAATGAAATAGTTAGCTCTTGCGGAGCATTTGCAACAAATTGAGTTTTAAGTGGAGAAAATAGAGAGAAATGAGGTTAGTGGGTTACCGGTCAAACATCCACTGAACTTGACCTTCCTTTAGAATTTCAAAAAATTCCACCCATACATTGGTGTCCTCTTGTTGGGCGAACAGGTAGGGCATAAAGTTCATTCACTTTGTGTTATGAAAAGCGGTATGGTCATCCCAACCCATGCGGATGATGTCCTGTTTGTAGTCGCCTTTCTGAGGTGTTCTATGAGCCAAAGTTGAAGTAGCAGATTGCAATCCTCAAAATGAGGAGCCCTTTGGTGACACTTTCCCAAGGCTCGATAGATTTTGGCAATGTTCATATGCACTATGCTGAAAGACTATCCGTCGATACCTTCCATTAAGGTCTTGGTCACCATTTCTATTCTAGTGTGGAGCCTAGCCTTCTTCATAGGAAAAGTTATCGTACCCAAGAAGCAAAACATGAACACAAATACCCTCTTATGTATTTGCCCCAAAGAGGTGAGGGCAAACTCATCAGTGTAAGTGTGATAAGACTTGTTGTGGCCATATCTCTCAAACAAGAAGTCAAATGGTGTGTACGAGTGCTTCAGGAAAACTAGATTGGGATACTTCTTGAGTCCTATCATCTAAAGAAAGCCTCTACTTTTTTAGTTTTCCAACATAGGAAAACCCTGTGTCTCCCAAGGGATACCAGTTAGACCCCCAACCACTATTTTATTTCGCTCTCTCAGCCTGGAGATCTTCGCATTCAATTGATTAATTGCTCAAGGAATTTCAATGGCTCAAGATATATTTGAATTATTTAATTATGCATTGGAAACATGATTCATTAAGCACGCCTGATTCAATGGAGTAGTGTAGCGTGGGAATTAAACCACATAAGGTCATCAAAAGCACGCCTCTCCTCTTTAGGACCAATGAAGCACGGTCTTCAAGCAGCAGCATATGCCTTGGAGTTATTATTCTAATGCAGCTACACTTGCAAGCAGCATTAGACAGTGTTACACATATCTGAGAATTACAACAAGCATGGAGGAGAGTGTGTGTTATCGAGGAAATGTTGGGAAGACCTAAGCAGATTATTAATTTTTTAAATCAAGCATGCCATTTTAGAGTTAATTCACGCCTGGTTACTGGGCTTTATTAAGAATACCATATGGCAAATTTTTGGCAGGAGCTATATGGGAATTTAATATGTTGGTATGTCATCTTTGTCTATTTTTTAATGAAATTTCAATTGGTGGTATTGATGCTTTGCATTCATTCCAATGGAAGGGATTTAAAAATAGGCAATATCACAAGCCATCACATGTCTTCTTATTGCATGCTTTTTCAAACGAGGTGTTGCTCACACATATGATAAGCATGTGTTTCGAAGAACATTTGGAAACGGACATCAATCACGCCTCAGCATTTGATCCAAGGCACGCCTGGTATTTTAATATAAGGCATATGGATGAAATTGAGGAGGCTCTTTTCATTTTTTTCAGTACATGCCTTCAATGGATTATTATTACTCTTTAGTTTTGTAATGTCGATGCATCGCAACTGCATGCCTGGACGCACAGATTTTCAAGGTGGTGGGCTTTGCATAAGTCTAACACACGATGGGCATTTATTGTTTATGGCAATTGCAGAGACAGATGCAAGCAGTTGGGAAAGGTAATTTGGATCAATATAGGATATGGCTACTACTGGACAATGGTTATATTGATCATAGATATGACAAAATGGAACAAGGATGTATTTTGGACATTAATCATGTACGATTTTGTTTATACGCATTTTAGATCAATTGTAATATTAATGTTGAGTTTCATACTCAATATTGATAATAGGTGTCATGTATTGATCAAAGTTTAACTCTTTCATTATATCAGACCAACAGACAATGTAATCTTTTTATTTTTGAATTTTATTTATAAAGCCTAGCCCTAGGCGCTTGCCTAGCGAATTTAAAAAAAAGACACATGGAATGAAAATAGGTCATATCTCGGGTTTCCAGCATGGTCCAGTACAAGGCAAATTTCAAAGAGGACATCAATCCATTCAAGTTCGAGTCACGACATATGTAGAACCCAAAGATCATCGTTGAAAAGGAAACCATTGAGTCAAACAGTTATCATGTTGGTCATGTGTACTTCTATCCATCATGGTTGGTAGATGATATAGCGGGAGACGTCGAGCCAGTCAATATGAAAAATAGGATTGTAGATGATGCTATTGAGGCACAGGTTAAGTATAGAATGCTACGCAAAAAGGTTTTCGGGTCTGTAGCTAGACACCCACAACAGCACAGAGTGGACATGGAGCCAATAAAAGAATGGAGGGAAATTGTCACTAAGTCAACAGAGAGATTGGATTACTTTGAACAAGGATTGATGGACGTTGAGGGAAAGATGAGAAAGAGGCTCTCATATTGTCAAAACACAGATGGCAAGGTCCAAGCATATTATTGGATATGCGTGATCAGGGGAACTTAATTGATGGATCAAAAGAGCCAAGAATGGAGAAGGTCCTTTAGGGACCAAGTAGATTAGAAATGATGTTCTCTATTAGTATCGATTTTCTCTAAGTATATGTCTTGCTTAGTCCTAACTCGAGCACAATGAGGTCCCTAAATTAGGACGTGAATTATTGCATTACTTTGCAAAACATGTTTAATACTCCGAGCATTCTTTCAATATCCATTACTAACTGAGCTACCTTTTTCTTTTCTTTCTTTTGAATTATTTCCATTCCCCAAGGTTGGTTCATTTATACTAGCATCATCACCATATCACACTAGATCTAGAGGTCCTCCACCACCACCTCCACCAAGCGATCCTAAAAGGAAAAATGGATGATTTGAGTGGTATCAGAAAAGACAACGCCACCGTGGAGGAAAAATTCAAAACTTCAAATGGTCAAAGCACTCTGGTGCAGAATGAACTTGTCTTACGTCTGGAACAAAAAATGCTAAAATTACAAGGTGAACTTGAGCATGTCCAACATTTGGCAAACCTTTCCCTCAGTCTAAATTTTCCTAATATTAACCAGCAAAATCCGACTACCCAGAACCAAACACCACCATTGAACATACAAAACCAAAACCCAACACCAAATCCTCCTAACCACACCAGTACCCCACACCTCCTCAGAACCTTAATCCTCCACCAATACCGACTCCTCAACAAAAACATCATCATCTAAATCAATTCCAACGAACCACTAGTTATCACATTCCCCATAATGCACCACAACCTACTCTTCATCACCAAAGCTCAACCAATGCCCACCCTTATGCCCCTTCCTGGAGTTCATCAAAGCAATCCAATATATGTGGAAACTTTACCCCGTACCCTGAAACTAACCCTATACATACATGAATAAATAGAGAAAGACTTGGTCATTAAGAACATGGTGGAGGAACTCAAGAAGATCACTGACAGGGTTTAGAGTGTCAAAAGTGGTAAAGGTATATTAGCATTCACCACCACCCGCTCGCCTTAGCTACCAAAAACCCCATACCACATAGACAATACATCCCAATTGTTGAACTCATAGACCAACTATACGAGAGACCGAAGGCTACTGCTTATGTCACTCACATTCTTGTCGTTTCTATGGAGAATTCTTCCCAGTAGATTACCCCAACAAATTATGTTCCTGTCATTCAGGCATGAAGGTCATACCATTTATGAGTTTCGCACATTGAAAGACAAGATTCAGAGACTAGTCAACCCTATGGTCATTGTTAATACCAAATATTTTTCTATATTATTTTCAAAATGCATACATATCTTCAAAACAATGTATGAGCATCAATTAAAATTTTTCCGTTTTGAAATATTTTTAATTAATTTATTTTAGTACTTTTGTTATATAAACAATAACTAATTGCGTCACATACGATTTTATGAAAATTTTTATTGCTTAATTTTTTCATTTATGTTCATACTAAGTTTAATTATTTCATAAATAATCATATGTATATGTTAGGATTATAATTGCAATAATTTTGCAATAATTGCCCATGTGTACACAATTACCTTATATCACAAGAAAGTAACCTTTTGTATTTTTCTGTAATATTAAGTAATTATATTAAATTATTTTTATGCATAAAAAATCATTTTTATCATTTATTAGCTATTTTTATAAATTATTCATCAATTAATTAGGTACTTAACAAATGGCCTCTTTTAATTTGGTTTAATTTCGGGCCTTAGCCCAAATTATTACCCCCAGCCCAATTAAAATCATAGCCCAATACCCTCACATAATTCTTAAACCCGCCCAACCCCTCAGATCAACTATTGGCTGTTGATATCAAAAGATCGACAGTTCAGGATCTGTTTCCTTTTTAAATAACCCCTGATACCCTAGCCCTAATCATTTTCTTCCACCCCGCCGCCCTTGAATCCCTCCTTTCTCTTCTCTCTCAAACTCTCCCCTAACCCTAGACCGTCCTCACCAGAAACCCCCATGGGGTTTCCCTTTCATTTTAGGCCCCATCCAGTCTCCCATCTCTACTGGCTATTCGATTTTATTGTTGTTTGATGGAAGCTCGAAGTGATTCAACATAGACTTGGCTTCAACTCTTTATTTTCTCGATGAACCTACCTGTGTTCATCTCTTTGTTTGTGAGTGTTGTTATCTTCATGTTTATGTCTTAAACCTCTGATTCCAAATTGGATTTTTTCTCACCTCGGTCCATTTTTCATAACCCTAGTCTCTTTCTACTCGCGTATGTTCAAATATTTATAGAATCTTAGATGATTTTAAGTTTATCTGATATTTCTCTTTAAAAATCATCTATTTTTTCTTATTATTAACCGATTTTAGTGTTCCTTTAAAACTAGGATCTCATCTCTTTATGTTTCTGTAAAAGTTCTAAAGTTGTAAATGTTTAACTCTGGTTCTCTGTACTTTCTCGACTGATTTTCATATCTATGTTAATACCTAGTTTTTTTCTAATTATTTCACTATTTGTTCTTGTTATTCCTTGGCCTTGTCATTAATAGAGATTAACTTATTCTTATTTGCCTAATTAGGGATCAAAATTATATTTTTCTTGTTAAATTAGTATTTTTCTGTGATTTTACTTATTCTTTCCTTATTTGGGACTCATAATTGGTACTACTTGCATTAATTATGTTACTAATTTATGGAATTTTATTGTTTTAACCGACCCCTAGATGGTCTTTATTTATTTGTTTACCCTATTAAACCTCTAACTTGGCTGCTAATTAATTCTCCCTAATTCAAGGGATATTTCGCAGATCCTGCTATGATAATTGATTGGGTCTCGCCCTAATTAACTGGTTAATTTATTTGTATGTCATATTTGTGAAATATTAACTTTATGTGCCTTATTAGTTTTACTTTGTTGAATGCTACATAAACCTCCCCATAATGCTTTTAAGAACACACGAAAACAGACGGAAGGATACAGAAAGACTCACCTACACACACATAAACTCTTATTCACACACTCACAATTGTAGTTCTTTATGTTACTTTTATTTGTTATTTTGTAGTCGGCTGAAAGCCAAGGCTAGACTTTTTGATTCCACTTGCCTTCACCTTCCTGTATGGTACTTCTTAACTAGTATGCCTCAATTTCTGTTATCATGCTCTCCTCCATATGCTATGTAGTCAGTTCATTATGAATTTCAACAAGCTTTTTCTTACTCTATGCTGCTGTTTATTGCTCTCTTAACTAGCATGGCTTATTTCCTATTAACTTGTCATGTTCTATATGTTAGTACGATTAATTTACCTTGGTGTGTCTTTATTTAGTCCATGACACTTGTTACTTGTTTCTGAAAATAACGTGCTTAAATCCTATTATCCCACTCTATTATGTATGGCTGTTTGGCTAGTCATTTAATTTTTGCATGTTTTCCTCGTCTTAATACTAGTCTGCATGATTCCACTTAGTGATAACCAATAAATCGAGTTAAGTCCAACAATGTGAACTTTGTCTTGATCACCGGGTCCCTATTCAGAAGTTTTTTAGGGATTATGAATGTGTGTGGTCAGTTCTATATATGATTTAAGTGTTCCTATTTTGTTGTAATTGTTTAATTATTTGTATCTATACCTAAACCAATCTGCTAGAATATGATTATGTTATGTTTCAGTTCACTTTTGAAAAATCAAACTGCTTTCTTTCTAAAAATGTCTCGTACCCTTATACACTATTTTCAAACTTCTACTCTTACCAGCAAAGATTCTAAGGATGGGGAATTTGTCTGTAACCGAACAAAGGTTCCGAGGATGGGGGGTTCCCGAGGTGAGCAACTAGAATCGATAAACACTAGCATCGTGTCTAGCCGTCCCATCCCCTTACCTTTACATTTCATGCACTATGTACTATATCATATTCCCTTTCCTATATAAGGAGAATCCATGCCACTTTGTAAAAGGCTGATGTCGCTCTCACTATTTTTTTACAAGACCAATAATATCTCTCTCTCTCTCTCTATCTCTTTTCTATAACTTGCTCGATCTTATTGGCTCGAGGCCACTTTAGCATTCACTACTCTCCCAATTGTTCTTCATTTATTGCTTGTTATTTTCCATAAAAATCCTTGTATAATCACATCTTACTTGTTATCCCATTCTAATGACTCGTGATAGCTCGAGATCGATCCCAGGAATGGACCCTGAAGTCCTCCATCGACCAGTCCAAAGCCATACCAATAAGCCCCTTGGTTTGATTACTGCCTCGTTTTAGCATGCATTTCAACATTAAACTTCATATTCTTAGCATCATCTGCTTATACAACTAGCATAAAAATAGATCACGTATTTTAAGAATCCTATATACAAATTTAATTGGTGTTACCAGTTTTGCGGTAAACAGTTTGGCGCCCATTCTATGGCTAAAAATAATTGTGATTATTTTTTTGCTGGTTCCATCACAAAAATGCAAGTTAACTTTTACATTTTTTCTTGCACGTGATCTCCTAATTCTAAGTCGAAATGTCTAGCTTAGTGAACAGAGTCGAGAATTATAACCTCAAAAACCACAAGGAAAACAACGTGGCTGTTTCGGCTATCGGAACATAACAATAAAACCCAATGAGAAGCCAGGACTAATTCCAGTGGATACGAATTTACAGGATGCACAATAGTTCGACGAAATCTTATGCACTGATAGGAGCGTGAGGCATAGCGACACCTAGGAAGCCCAAAAATTCACCTCCCGGGAAGAACAAGAAGTTAATCTTCATGTTATTTTTGAAATGTTGCAGGCACAGCAAATGGTCATTGCTCAGTTAGAAATCCACTCGCACACTCCCAGTACAGCAGCATCGAAAATGGCTCCCCCTGCCGAGCAAATTCCCGGGAGGTCAAGCAATAACGGATCGATAGCCGACCCTTCCATAGCAAAGAGGCTTGGGGATCTCTCCAAATGGATTGAATCAGGTTCGTGGAAGTTCATGCAACGGTCGTTCACCGAGTAATTGTCCCCGGAACACATTTCAAAGATGTCCAAAATGCCAGAACTCCCTAAGTACACTGTGACCCCAGATCCCAACGAACACATCACCGCCTTTACATACGCGGGAAAAGGCAATGACCCAAAGGATGATGAGATGGATCCCTTCTTATTAAAGAGGTTCGGGGAAACATTCTTGAAAGGGACCGCGATGTGACGTCATAGCCTAGCGACCGATTCCATAAACTCTTCTAGTGCATCGTCAGATTCCTTCATAAAGGTATACACTAGCGGTATGAAAACAACAACGAGAAAATCCAATGCATCTAGGGCAAAGAAAAGGAAGAATGAAATGCTACGGGGATTCACACCTCGTTCCCTAATAGAACAAATAGGATTACCCCCAGTCTCGGATGACTACACAATACAGGCCTTCACTCAAAGTCTAAACAAACCAAGCCTGACGATTTCAGGGCATTTCAAACAAATCGCGATCAGGTTACACAGTTAGCACCTGGTTAGATGCCCGTACCCGGCATCAGTTGCAAACCAGGGCCCTGGAAAAGAAACTAATGCCAACAGATCAAGGTACCACACGTGCGTCACAGACAAGAGGAATTCGCCGAGATGAAATCTACCTCATGACGATCGAGGAATGGCCGAGGGAAATATCCTCAAAGAATCTTTAATAAAATCAGATTCGACGAGGATGCATGGACGGCAAGGGAGCCTCACCCACCAGTGTGCAATTTCCACATCGCTATACCAAACATCATGCTCGCCATAGGCAAAACCGGGGATGCTAAATGGCTTGGAAATATTTGCCTGAATTCCCCCCAAAGTTGCAACTTGGCGTGGGAACTATATAGCAAGTACGGCAGCAAGGGCGACGGTAGCCACCAGCCCTGAAGGAAAGATACCAAGCCACACAGTAAAAATCACCGCCAAGAACTGACGAGCGACCGAATTCAAGTTCGGTCCCCAGCACGGATGGTAGCCAGGAGGAACGAAACAAGCGGGACACAGCACATCACCACGGTGATGGAAGAACGAAGACCCTTTCCAAGAGCTTGTAAAAAGGAGAGCAAAATCTCTCGACACCGGAGAAAGGCAAGCTTAGGGGCATACCCCCAGGGAGGCCTTACAGTCAACAAAAAGGATATTGATACCTCGTCTTGATCTCACAATGATGTACTAGTAATCTTCTTCCTTACACAGTCATTTTTTCATAAAACATGTGCCCATGAGTTCAGGTGACTCGATCAACATTGTCGGACCTTCGGGTTGAAACATAACCACCTCTTGAATCCTTGGTGGACTCCAAAACAATGATTGCTACAATAAGGGGTAAATACCATTCCCCGCAGCACAGCATGACCAGTCCAAACCAAAATTCCAAGTTACATGTCATCAAAGGAGGTGCAAGGCATGGACGACTTATTCAGATGACCTCGGGCGCATAGCCCGAAGATAGGGTCGTCCCCACTTCGCCGAAAGGGTAAAACCTCCATCAAGTGATGGAATTAAAGGCATCGGTAGGAAGCGACACGCGGCAAGAGAAAATTATGCATCACATAACAAAACTCCAGCACCAACATCTCCACTCTTAAAAGAGTCAAAGGGTAAGCGAACCATACCTTCTGCGAAGCACGATTACACACTGCAGAGGGTTGTACAAGAGCTCGCACCCTTAAATGGCAAAAATATGCCAAACATCGAAACTTCGCCTGCACATCCCACGGTAAGGAAGAACCGATTCACTCCTTTATTATTTTTTCACTAACCTGTATGCAGACAATCGGCCAGGACGTTCAAAAGTTCTAACTCTACCCGGAGATCCCAAGGCCTTAACAAAACGTGCCACGCTCTTTCCCCTGAGTCAAACTCCCCCCCCCCCCCCCGGAGAGGCTCTCTCCAGCAAGGTTATTAGCAGAGCAACTTAGCCCCTGAGGAGGATCCAACAATATCACAGGATTTCTTCTACAGTCAAGCAATGAGCAACGATCCTCTTTTGAGGGCGCCATCCCCTTGGAAGGGCCGGGGAATGGCAGACTGAGTTTCAATAAGGAATCATGTGCCGGACAAAACAACCCAGGGAGCCACACATGCCTGGGCCGAGCTCACGATGATGAAATAATATATATTTATGCCAAGCAACAAAGAATATCTTTCAACATCTCATGCTCCAGAAAAGGAAATTTCAGCATATGCTCGGCAGGGATCCCTTCACCGAATAGGTCCCGAAATACTCGAAGACTTAACGTCAATAGTTTGTCACCTGCATGACCCCAGGGTTGGAACTCCGGACTCATATGGCCCCAATGAGGCAACTCTGAGCTCACGAATGACGTTTTTCGAGCCTAAGCAAACTTGATGACTCGGAGACTGTCACAAATCGTCATGCACTGGAAAACCCGAAACTGTAAGATATCGAGTGGGCAGTCTAGGAGTAACCAGATATATTCTGGATAGCAACAAAAACGGTATGATCTCAATAGGCATGAAAAACTGTAAGGCATCAACATGCATGACAAACTGTAAGAGCTCAACAGGCATGACAAATTGTAAGACCTCAACAGGCATGGAAATTTGTAGACCTTACTCAAGCATAAAACTCAATCCCGAAGATTAGGCTATACATCACATTTGTAAGAATTTCTAAAGGGCATAACCTCGATATAGATCCCTAAATTATGGCTCCGCGTAAACACATATGAGTACATTCAAAACGGCTGTTATAGCCAAATTAACACGACTTTAGGGCGTCCGACTATTGCTAAAAAAATCGCAGGGCATTACTTCGAATATATTTCAAAAAAACGATTAAAACAGGATTCCCTCAACAGGAAAAAATGAGATTCGACCATTTCAACTCCAAATAACAAGGCTTCGAGCTACCCAGCCTATGAGCTAAGAACCTTTCGAGGGGCTCAAACATCGCCGCTAATGACTTGAAATCGAGGTTCTTCCATAACTGACGACGGGTCAGGAAAAATCATTTCAAAAATACCTTAACAAGGGGAAAACAAAGGCAACAAACAGCCCACGGGCAAAAGTGTAAGAGCCATTATCGCTAGCCAAACGAGCCTCCAGGCTACACACTAAAAGGTATAAACGACCAAGCAGCGTAAGAGCCATTGTCTCCAGCTTTAAAATTGAAAACTTGACGATTAAATGAGCTCGATTCATAACCCGACTCGGAGAACAGATCCAAAAACGTTAACTAAGTATGTGTGAGGTCCATATATATAAAAGGCCACTCCAACCCAAGGCGTAAGAACCACTACCGCCAACCCATACTGACGTAAACTCAAGGGTAAATTGAGATCGAGACGGATCCCGACTCAGAGACTGAACCAGAATACAGTTAAAGCATGCAAGCCTAAGGGAAAATAATAAAAGCCGTTATCACCGGCCTAATAAGTATCGGGGCCACATTGCAGGTTCGGAGGTTTCTGCCAATCCAAGGTCGAATCGAGTCGATTGAAATTCCGACAAGCAGAAATATAGAAGAAACAAATTGCGGGGTTCCCCCTCTTATTTTTACATATTGGCGGTGGAGAACAATCTCAATGTACGATATATAATGAAAGATATATACACAACGAAGAAGGCGGGGAATAGAAGTTTCCCTATTTCGGCAACTATGGCCTGGTGGTCTCCTCCTCATCGTCCTCAGCATCGGATAGAAAGAACTTGGCATCATACTTGTTACATCCCAAACTTTTATACAGAGGATTTGTGACCATAAGACCCCTTAAGTTTAACACACCTTGATATCGTTAGAAAACTTATGATATGGTATTTACATTCAGTGGAATGTTGTTGTGAAAAGCTTGAAAAATATAATTTTATAAAGTTATTAATATTACTACTTTCGAATATATTTTAAATAATACACATAATACAAGAAAGTTTATTAAGGAGATTTTCTTTATTGTAAAGATAGAAATTATTTTCTCACAAGAAAGAAGGTTATCTTTTTACCATTTTATGAATTAAACGTACCGAAAATTTATACTTTTTATATGAGATAAGAAAAATTAGAAATTGAAAAAATATATTTTTTTATATAAATATTTTAATAAAATAATAATATGTATATTTATTTTATATGGTATCACATGACCATGATAGTTTATAATTATCTAAAATATATTGGATTAGAACACCACATGGCAGATTTTGCCTTAGAAAACTGTGACTCGTGCATTCACTAAAATATGTGGCATTTAAGCTTGTAGGTCTCAACCACTCAATTTGAGCCTTAGACAAATGGCATCTATATATCTCTAGATAATTTCTTTTCAAATAGGGGCAGAAAGTCAATCACCCATTTAAAAGTTTTGAATTGGATCACTTGTTTGGGGGAAAAATCCTGAATAGTATTTGCTAATAGGAGAAGAATCACGTGCATTCATTAGGACATCTTTGAACCCACATTTACTAACAAAATACCACTATCATGTAGATATCCATAAGAACATAATTCCGAAAAACTTATATGTGCGATTAAAAGGTACTTTAGCATGGGAGACAGTGGAATCAATTTATAGCACAGACCATGCTTAAATATTGTCAAGAAAATCGATTCAGATGTATTAAGGCAAATTCTTTTTTTTAGCATTATCCACATAGTGATATGTAAACATAATTTTATTCAATAAGTAGTCTACTCTTAGCAGTTAAGGATGTCTATATTATTCTTTCCCGTAAAGTAATATTCAAGTATGTCCAAGTATGTCTCTAGTTGAGAAATTTGATAATGATGTTAACGCGACCAGAATTAATTGGCTCTCTTGGGTAAGCAGGCAGTTAACAATTTGCCCGTATATATTTGCTCATCTGTCTCTAAAGTGGTGATTTTGCAGTTCTTGATAAGCCTATCTCTTTTCCAGAGCCTGGCGCTTTGTGCTGGTCCTTCCGCTTCCCTATTTTAGAAAATTTTTGCGCAAATCCTCACCTTCTCCCCGCTATTATGTGGTAGTCATGGCTGATGCTTCGACGCTTGATCATCGGACGGAGAGGAGCCTCCCCTGTGCTCCATATTCGGTCGGTACTAGTGGCTCTCCCCCGATGTCGGGAGATTGAGGCTCGAGATAGCCTACCTCGAGGAGGGATGGAGAAACCTCCTAATGTTCAGGTTCAGCAAGATCATGTGTTGAGGATTATTTCATCAGTGAGGGAGTTAAACCTCGAGTTGATCAGAAAAGAAATGGAATGGGGGGAAGGCATGATTTTGCGAGTACCTTCCCTAAGGAGAGTGTCATGACATATGTTGAGGGATTCTTGAGCGTATATATTCATGTTCTTTGGCCAGGTTCCCCAGATCGGGTCGTGCTTGATTTTTGTAGAAGATATCAAGTAATGTTGGCGTTGGTTTATCCCTTTCTTTAGAGAGTAGTGCAGTCGATGAGATATTTTACTGACAAGGCCAGGATAGAATTTACCCTTAGGCACCTCGTGAGGTTGTACATGCCATTGTGCTATCGGGGCCTGATTGCTCTTTAGCATTGATACACTTGAGCTCCTGTAATCGCAAGCGATGAGGATGGGGACTGTGGATGGATGAATTGATTCGTTCAAATCCGAACAACCGATATTATCCCTTGAGAATTTTTGCCATTTCCTGACAAAAGAAACTTCACACATAAGTGCTTTGCTTGAACTGCCTTTATCTCAACTTTAGGTTGGCCCCATACAAATATCTTTTTGTTCTTTGTTTATAGCAACTCATTTGTCGACCGGGGTCCCTAATTTAGCTGAGTGGTCTCGTAGGCTGAAAACTTGCTCGATTTATGATAGGTGCTTGTGGCGAGATCTATCAAAAGATAGATGGGAGGCGAAGCATCATGGAAGGTTACCGATGTTCTGTCTCCTAAGAGATGGCTTACTTCTTGCCGGTTTATATGATTTATCTGCAGCAGGTGCCGGGAGTCCTTTCGAGGCAAGGCCGAGTCCTCCGAGGGAGGAGGAGAGGTTGGTGGACCTGGGGTCAAGGAGCGCGGGTAAAATGAAAGATGCTCCAGGGTTCGAGAAGGCTTGTAATGAGTAGACTTCTTTGCAATGGTTAACGGGAAGCGATTTAGCCGATCGACAACCTTCTGGGAGTGGTACACCATCGGTCATTACTTCGGCCTTCGAAGAGGCTCAACGTGTTGGCCTTATGGTGAGTTTTTGACTACTGTAAGGATATTCTGGCACTACGCTCCCCCTGTTTTTATTTATCTAGTTTCCTTTCACAGGACTTCGATAGGCTTAAAGCTGAACTTCTTCATTGCGAGGCTTCGTTGCTGGAGGCTCGAGATAGGAAGAAATTCCTCAATATTTTTTGTGCAGTAAAGGAAAGCGAGATTATCTCTTTACAACGTGGGGTGGACTGGATCCAGGCCCAGGAGGCCGTCTTGGAGAAATAAGTACCCTGCATTTCATGCTGGCCTACATTCCCTTTTTGTCTTGTTGCCTTTGATGTTTTGCTATTTCAGTTGAAGGATAAGGCAGATGAGTGGAACGACTATTGGGTGAGGTTGTCAAAGCTAAATGCAAATTCACTGAGCTTGACACGTGAATTCCCAATTTTTGGTCAAAGAGAGGGCTTAGACAGGGGCTTCCGTTCTTTAGGCACAAATTCAGACCGCCCGTGCGAATTATTTTTCTTGGACAAAGATAATCGAAAGTCTCTCATTCTAGGGGAGTGTACTGGCGGAATCACTCTGGTTAACGCGACCAGAATTAATTGGCTCTCTTGGGTAAGCAGGCAGTTATCAATTTGCCCGTATATATTTGCTCATCTGTCTCTAAAGTGGTGATTTTGCAGTTCTTGATAAGCCTATCTCTTTTCCAGAGCCTGGCGCTTTGTGCTAGTCCTTCCGCTTCCTTGTTTTAGAAACTGTTTGCGCGAATCCTCACCTTCTCCACGCTATTATGTGGTAGTCATGGACGATGCTTCGACGCTTGATCATCGGACGGAGGGGAGCCTCCCCTGTGCTCCATATTCGGTCGGTACTAGTGGCTCTCCCCCGATGTCGAGAGATTGAGGCTTGAGATGGCCTACCTCGAGGAGGGATGGAAAAACCTCCTAATGTTCAGGTTCAGCGAGATCATGTGTTGAGGATTATTTCATCAGTGAGAGAGGTAAACCTCGAGTTGATAACTGCCTGCTTACCCTAGGGGAGTGTACTGGCGGAATCACTCTGGTTCCCATATGACTCAGGAAACTACGAGACCTTGGTAGACCCCCGACGTCATAAACATCTGTTCAGGAGGAGCTCTTGATTCAACCTCAGGAAGTGGCCAGTTTTATCGCCCCAGTTTTTCCAAAGCGCAAGCCCCGAAGGGCCAGTGCTGGAGTGTAAAAGCAAAAAGGCAAAGAGAAGCGCTGATAGAATGAAAGTTTTTTTATACATTGACAAAAAGAAAAAATGTCTTTAAATTGTCCATTTCTCAGGGGCAGCATACAAAGAAAAAGGGAAGGCATACAAAAAAGACTGAAAGACTACTCCCCATCACTATTATCTTTGCCCTTATCGAGGGCAATCAAAAGTGCCAATATTTCCTCCACTGCATGGGCCTCCTTAAGAACAACTGACAGGTCGATGCCTCTGGCCCCGAGTTCTTCCAGTTCCTCTCTCCTGGCCTCCGCCTTGGCATGGTCGATAGTTAGGATTATTTTCTACTCATCTTCCATGGATACGTCACGAACCTTTATATGTGTTGTGGCCGCATCCTCCCGATAAGTAGCAGCATATCGTTCGGCCATGGACTTAGCGCGGTAAAAGAGGAAATCTCCCTAACAGTATCTGTGAGAAGATCCCAGGATGTCACCAAATCCCCGACCACTATTTCATTTCGCTCTCTCAACCCGGAGATCTCCGCATTCAACTGATTAATCTGTGAGCCACTCTACTCGACCTACAGAAGAAGGAAAGCCAATGAATATACAAATATCGAACGCATGTGAATACGGGGAAAAAATTCATGCATGAGCAAGGCAATATACCTGAGTAGCAAGATTGGCCTTTTCCCGAAGTGTCGTCTCCAAAGTGGCCCGAAGTTCTCCTAGCTCTTTATCTCCCTAGGTAGAGCGAGCCTCTGAATGTTGCAGCTTGGAAGTAACTTTCTTACGGTCTTTTTAGTGATACGAAAGCTCCCCACAGAATTTGAGGATGGCATGGTCGTACATTTCCTTATACTTATGCACAATTGAAATGTTAGAAAGATGACAAATGATGCCTGAGGACAAAAGAAATGCACGAGGAATGACTATTACCTGCTTCATGAACTTCTCCATTTCTCTAACGGCACCAGGAATATCGACACCAGCTTTGTTAAAAACTCCATCAAAAATGTTGGCAATAAAGTCTCCTTTTTGGGAGGAGTCCCTTGTGTGGCGCCGACCATCCCGTGGGCATCTCACAGTTCCCCTAGCATTATCGAAAAGTTCAAAATATAGTCATTCAGTTTGCCGATTTCTCCAAGTGGCAACCCACATTCCTGGAAGGACTCGAGCTTAGATCCCTTATGATCAGTGCCAACGGTCCCCCTGGCAAAAACTACATCAAATCTCATTGCGTGATTCGAAGCTACGTCAATGTCCTCTTCAAGGACCCCTGGCCCACGAGCCCGACCAGAGCCAGCCGTTCCCGACATAGCAGCCTCCGACCAGGGTGTCTTCAAGTCTCTCTCACTTGAATTTGTTCTTCTCCTTAATGGGCTTCCATCATCGTCCTCTCTTTCGGTATCAGGATTCGAATGTGAGGTTACAGTAGTAGTCCTTTTGGTGGCTCGGCGCTCGAGTGACCTGGTTTTCTTTTTCACATGACTGACAACAACTACCCTGCTTTTCCTCTTCTTGCTCGTGTCGGGTTCCAAGGCCCCTACTTTACCATCAAGGGGCAACAGCATCTGCATATTCTCACAAAGACCTCCACCACCACAATAACCGCAATACGACTTCGCTAAGGGCTCAGAAGGAAACACAAAAGTACGAAGCATACATGGTAAAGGAACCTCGCCATGATTCATGGCCATCTAACGCTTCTTGGCTAGGCCGGTCCAAGACATGACGCAGTACAGAAATTTAGTACTCAATCATCCAATCCATCCCGACGAATTTTGGGCAACCACCAGATGCCAAGCAGCGGCTGCAGAAAGCACAAAACATTTATTATGTCAAACAGAAGAGTAGTCAAAAGCGGCTAAAGGGAAAATCGCTTACTTCGAGCATTCCATCTCTCTAGAAAGGGCATCCTCTGGGCGTGGATGATATCTGAGATCCTCACTCGGATAAACCTACTCATCCATCCTCGACCCTTTCCCTCATCTATGCTCATCAAAAAATGATTTTTTGGACCAGTGGCAGAGCTTGATTAAGCCTCGATACAGTCAAAGGTAGTACAATCCGATCAGATGATTAAGGGTAAAGACCAAATCCTCAACCCCTTCGATGAAGTGTCGAAGCACCAACACTATCCTTTCAAAAGAAGGGTATATCTGACCAAGTGTCACTTGGTATCAGTCGCAGAAGTCAAGAATAATCGGGTCGATCTCCAGGGAAGGAGACTCAAAAGATTTATCTGGGGACAAGGTGAATAGGTAGATATATACATAAATGAAGCCATCCTTGAATTCAATAATATTATCGTTGGGATCGGAAATCTCCACCTCCACTGCCTTTCTCCATTGGCATTCCTCCCTCACCTTGCTAATACCGGTCAAAGCTAATATATCGTGACACATGTTCACACTAGCTTGGCGTAGATAAGTAGTATCGACATCAAAATCCTCTCACATGTGGAGATCAGGTGGGGTATATTGTTCCAGGGTAGGAATCGGTCTGGTTTCTTCCATAGGTGATCGGGACAATGATGCAATGTCATTCCATCGAGGAACCATCCTAGAAGTCCTAGCCATGTCAATGGTAAAACTCCTTCTATAAAAATATGAAAGACCATCAAATAAAACATTCTAACTCGCGAGCTTGCAAGTGGAGCGAAAATGGGAAGCATCTAGCAACCGATGCATTAATAGGAATTGTTGGAGAAGCGGAAAGGACGAGTCAATGGCAGTTCGTGGGTTTCTCAATTACTGCATCTGACGGTAGCCTTGCACGGTTCTCTAGGGCATGGCATTTTGTTCTCTTAGATGGTTGACGTTACAACAATAACAACCTTGAGACGACGGTTCAATATCATTTCCTGTTACTTCACTCTGGAAAATGTGGAAACTATCTGCGTACGATGAAATCAGAGGGGTCTAATTCTCACCGCTAAGGTGAATTCGGGGAGTCAAACCAGCTTCTCAAGGCTGAAGGATTATGATCGAGCTCCCTCCTTTGAGGTTCGTCCACGACCCAACTAAGATTACAAGGATAGGTAATTTGTTCATGACCCAACAAAGGTTCCGAGGACGGAGGATTCCCGAGGCAAGCAGCTAGAATCAGCAAATACTAGCACCGTGCCTAGCCGTCCCATCCCTGTACCTTTACATTTAATGCACTGAGTACTATATCGCATTATATTTCCTATATAAGGGAAATCCATGCCACTTTGTAAAAGGCTGATGTCGCTCTCACTATTTTTCTACAAGACCAATAATATCTCTCTCTCTCTCTCTATCTCTCTCTATCTCTCTCTCTTTCTCTGTCTCTCTTTCTTCTCTAACTTGCTTGTCCTTATTGGCTAGAGGCCATTTTGGAATTCACTACTCTCCCATTTTTTCTTCGTTTATTGCTTGGTATTAGCCATAAAGAGCCTTGTTTAATCATATATTAACTGTTATCCCATTCATGATTACCCCTGATAGATCGAGATCGAGCCTATGTATCGACCCCGAGGTCCTCCGTCGACCAGTCTGAAGCTAGGGCAGTAATCCCCTTGATCTAATTACTGCCTCATTTTAGCTTGTATTCCACCATTAAAATTCTTATTCTTTGCATTATCTGCTCATACAACTAGCGTAAAAATAGATTACATAGTTTTAGTATCTTATTTACTAATTTGATTGTTATTACTATTTTCACAGTGAACCCTAGGGTCCTACCACTCCGACTGTGAGCACTTCCTAGGGTCCATGAGACTCCTTCAAACTCTAACACAATGGAGTTGGCCTTCCAAACTCTTTACAAAACTGTCTCTTTGAAAAGGTTCTAGTGTGAGCATTGCCTGCGGTCCCTAAGGCCCCTTGGGAACTTTGTCACACTAGAAGCCAAGTTGTGTGATATGAACTACCTGTGGATATCATACTTGCTTGAATGCCTCGCTTCCAAGTTGACATTGGGCCTACCAAGGCTCCCAATAGTAAAATGACTTTTTATTGTATTGGTCTATTATAATGTAATAATTGTTGTAAAAATAAATATGGGGTTATTAGTAAAAACTGGGGAGGTATCTTTATATATATCTTTTATTAAATTCGGGTAGAAATCATGCCTACAGGTTGATGTGGTTATTCTTTATGTGTATGCCATTATAAACCATGCCTATAGGACTTATGTCATTATCTTGAATATTCGCATTTTGCATCCTAGAAATCCTGCTTCTACGTCATTTATTAATTCTGCATCAAAGAACCATATTTTTGAAATCTCCTATGTGTATTAGAGATCATGTTTCTAAAATATTCTGTATTGAACTGGCTTGGAACCATGTTAACGCCTTTACTCGTCTTAATATCATGCCTATAGGGAATGTACAAATCAGTCTTAATACTTAGATATCATAATGTGTTCTACTCATTTTAGTACTTAGAAAGTATTCCTATAGGATTTAAAGATAAAATCTACCTCTTAAACTCAGTAACTTGTTTACAGCTTAGATACCATGTCTATAGGATTCTGCCCGACTATCACTTAGGCATGACTATAGATTAATTAAAATTCTGGGTCTAAAAATTGTGATTGTTTGTTTGAAATATGCCCGGATTCAGAGTATTAACAAAATCAGTATGCAAACTTATAGGTACTCGTCTGCTCCCTTTAATAAAACTATTGATATTCTGTTTGTGCTCATTCAGGTATCCTGCCTATAGGATCCTAAAAACATTTAAAATTGCTTGTTTGAACAGCGTGCATTTGTTTTTCTATTTGTGGAGGCTAACATGATCCCACTTACTTGCTCTTTATGTGACAGTCGTACGTGACTTTTGTTTGTCGCTTAGTTTTTTCCTTTTAAACAATAGAGGTGAGCCTAGAACCGCCATAAATAGAGGTCTTAAACACCTCTAGGCCATATGTAAGGGATGGGTAGTGCACGCATAAGGTATGTACTAGATGTTATTAGAACGCATAGGTAATAATTGAAAAGGGGATGGTAATTGGGTGGTAAAGCAGATGATGACCTGTGCATTAATGTTACGCGTAACACCTCAATTTAGGGAAGGTTACAGCGTATTGCATACAAGTGATCCTATAGGCCAATAAACATATGACCCCTTTAATTATCGTATTAAGATAATCTCTATTTCTTTAAACTACTTTATTTCATTAAAAACTAATTCACTTAAATTGAGTTAGGTCGAGACCCACTATTATGGACCTCAAGGGGTGTCTATCACCTTTCCCTCAAGGTAATTTTGAGTCCTTACCCAATCTCTGGTGATGTAGACTGGTTTCATATATTATTTTCATTAGGCACCCTAATGCACCTTAATCCATTAAGTGGCGACTCTTCATACCACATACTCCATCCCAAAAGGAAATGGGTGTTCCCAAAAATGTCGAAGCTCGGATTCCGCGAGAAAAAGGGAGAGCGACAGCAGGGCGATTCTGATAGGGATAATTAGGCTTTTACCATAACAAGCTTTTTTTTGAATTAGTTTATAGCATGCTTTATTCTGTTAATATGTGTGCACCCTTTCCCCTTCCCCCTTTATCTGGATTTAATTGCCTATTTTCAAGCATTTATGATTTCCTTTACTATAGAAACTGACTTGTCTCCTTGTTTTGTTTCTTAAACATCTTTCAATTAAATATCACATTTATCCTTTTTAACGTACAAATACGTGACAACATGTTATTTATTGTTGCATAAATAATGCACAAAATCATATTCAACTCGTGTGTAATCAATCGTATAGAAACACTTGATGAGTGTTTGTGCCCTTCCTATATATCATCCTTTAAATTCGAAAAGGGTGATTTTTGGTAAAACTAGTTGATCAGTGGTTCCTTCTACCGTTCCATGACTTTCCCCCTAAAGTTGTCCACTTCAGGGTACCAGTCTAAACCTCTATAGAAACCTTACTTTGATTAATTGTACATGTATCCTGGTCAAATCTGGTCGGGTTAACATGTTGTCCACATAAAAAGCCTTTAATACAAGCCTCATCCAAAAGTCCATCGAGTTTTCCATAATTCCAAGGGATGCAACCACGATTTTGTGCATTAATTTTGGGGAATAAGTGCCAATACGCTAATCATTGTTGTATAAATAGTCGAATCTGGAAGAGGGAAGGGCCTAACCATATTTGTTTTGCAGAAAATGAGGCATGAAGTCCCTAGGTTTGTCATGGTCTATAACATACCACCATTGTTGCTAGATTGGTAGGAGGATCTTCCATCAAGTGATAAAAATCATGTGAAAGGGTCTTAAGAAATTTGCCTTCTCTATTGGACCTCTAGCTGAACAACATATTGATCGAAGCTGCCACAATGTTCTAGGACAAAGAAATAGCCGTGTTTCGCTTTGGAAACATAGAAATGATCCCTATATTGGAAGAAATTGGAGAATTTGATGGGCTGACTTGGGATATTCCTGGTTTATTGCTGCAGGAAAATTGCACTATTAGGGGTTTCTGTAGATGATAGGTCTGAGAAAGAATAAGGACTTGGTGAGCTTGAAGAAGTCTTACCATCCATTTCACTTCCTCGATAAAGGATACGGTCACAACAGATCTTATCTTACTTTTTGTGATGAATTCTCCATCACTTCCTTGGTTTGGATTCACGGCAGGGTTTTTATTTTCATCGTCTGTTTCTTGGGTATGATAGTGTTCCCGATCCAAGGGCATAGAATCCACACCAGAATGGCCATGGTAACTAAAACCTTGATGGATGGGATTGAGGGGCATACACATACCATTGTCCTTATGATCATAGCATACGTATACCTAGCCATAGAGCAGTATCAGAAGGGGTACAAATACTTCGAAGGTGTAATCTGCTGCCCCAACTTTGGATATTAGAGCATCTCCAAAAAGGTCAATATCGTCAAGAGTTTCTGCGAAGGTCGTAGAATTATCACATAGATTTCCATAATTCTAAGAGAATGACATATATCCCAGACAGGTTTGCTCAACCCAAATGCAATAGGATGGGCATAGTTTTTCAGCAATTTGATTGAGAATCGGGTTCAATGGATGTTCAATGGTTCCCTACCGACGACATCATCATCAGATCTAGGGAGGTTCCACACTTGGTACTGATCGGGATAAGGAGCATATACCTTTATGCTCCCATCAGGGTTATGAGGTAGGCAGTTAGGAAGCAGGTCATACCGCGAGTTACTAAAATGAGTCACTATAGTGCAGATTTTAAAGATATTGATGTCCCATACAAATGTGAAGCTCAGCATATGTGGCATTTTAAATTATCGTGGAAAATGATACCATCAAGCAAGATCGATATCACGCCGTCCATGTGTATTCTGCCCATCATGATTAAAAGATAATATAGTAGGAATATTCGAGCCAAGGGTTGGTCAAAGAAATAGAATCATAGATGAAGTTGCCGAAGCACAAGTGAAATATAATAAACTGAATAAAAGTGTTCACGAGTTTGAGGCCGAGCATCTGGAATGACATAAAACTGTAATGGAACTAATTAATGAATGGAGGGAGATGGTTGTTTGATCAAGCAAAATGTTGGAATATCTGGAGTACAGTCTGATGGAATTGGAGGGAAAAATGAGGAAGAGAATCACCGATAGCCAGAACGCCGAAGGAAGTGATGGAGAACATTTAGCAAAAGCATACATATAACTTAACATGTGCGAACTGGGGAATTTGATGGACGAATCCAAAAATATCCAGCCTAGAGAAGGTCCTTCTATGACCATGTTGACTAGGTTTATTTACTTTTTCAAATGTAATAAGGCCAAGTGCCATCAGTGACTTATCTTATTTAATGTCATTTTAGATTCATATATTTTTTATATTAATGAAAATGAAGCAATTATTGGCATAGAAATTCTCCAAATTATTATGTCTCTGGGCCTACCTCGGATGAAACGAGGCTCCCAAATTAGGACGTGGATTTATATTCCCGCACTATGTACTTAAATACTGCAAATATTTTAGAATCCTTAGTGACTTGTTTACCTTTTATTTTTCTTTATTTTTTATTATTCCCATCCCTAAAGGTTGGTTCACACATACTGGCACCGTTAACATATCACACTAGGTCTATAGGCCCTCCACCTCCTCCATCTTTGAGCAATCCGAAAAGCAAAGGAAAAGTTAAAACGGATGATTTGAGGGGCATCCAAAAAGAAAATGCTAAGAATATTAATACTTCAAATAGTCAGAGTACTTCGGCCAAAAATTATTTGGTCTAGTAATTGGAACAAAAAATATTGGACTTACAAGAAGAACTTGAGCAGGTCCGTAATTTGGAAAACCTTTCCCTCACCCTAAGCGTCCCAGAAATTAACCAAAAAATGCCCAAATCCCAGCACCTCCTCAAAACACACCCAACCAACATCCACAAAATCCTCCCGTACTCCATAAAATGCCACACCACCTCAAAACCTAATCCTCTAAGGTACCAACTTCTCCACAACACCATCATCAACCAACCCAATGCCCACACACTACTACCTATCACACTCCTCAGAACACACCACAACCTATTCCCCATCCTCAATACTCGAGCCACGACCACCACTACACCCAAATCCCTGGTACCTACCAAAACAAACCCATATACGTGGAGACCCTACCTCACTCCACTCAACAAATATCCTATAAACCAAAATCCATTGAGTAGGACATGCTCATATAGAACATGGCCGAAGAGCTCAAGAAGTTGACAAGTTGAGTTTAGGGTGTTGAAGGAGGTAAAGGGATAGAGAATTTGAACTATGAGGATTTGTTCGTACAACCATATATGTTACTGCCTAAGGGTTACAAACCTTCCAAGTTCAAAATATTTGATAGAACAGGTGACCAAGGTTCTTCTAGAACTTATTGTGAAAGCTCGTGGGGGTGGGAAAAGATGAAAGGTTCAAATGACGCTCTTCATGAGAAGTCTTACCGTAAATGACTTCTCCTGGTGCATAAGCCAGAATCCTAAGAAGTGAGACAACTAGGTAAGCATGGTATCAGATTATATGGACCGGTTCCGGTTTAATATGGAGAATGCATCAGATGTCTTCTATATACATAACCTAAATAAGAATCCAACTGAGACTTTGTGCGATTATGCTACTCGGTGGAGGTCGAAAGTATCCATGGTCAGACTAGCACTATACGAGAAATAGATGAACATATTCTTTGTCAAGGCACAGGACCCACAGTATTACGAAAGGCTAATGGTTATTGAGAACCATAAGATCTCCGATATCATCAAACTCGGAGAAAGGACTGAAGAGGATATTAAAAGTGGGATGGAGATTAATTTTCAGGCACTGTAGGCACGAACAATTCATTGCAATCAGGTCACATATCCAAGAAGAAAGAGGTGGGAACAGCAATGGTTGCCCGAGGACGCAAAACTCCCTTTTTATACCAGACACCTCTACCCACATACCAATCCCCACCCCCTAGATATTCCCAACCTTCTGCTGCTTACCATACATAGAATTCCCAACCATCCTACTTTCATTCACCTCCAACTCGTCGAAATTACCAGAAACCCCGACCCCCGACCTAATTTTGATCGCAAACCACCCAAACAATACACCGCCATTGCTAAGCCCATCAACCAGTTGAAAGAAGGGATGAATGCTACTGTCTATGTCACCCCTATTCCCGTTGTGGCAATGGAGAATTCATCTCAATCGGTCAACCTGAATAAAACATGTGCATATCATTCTAGTATGAAAGGGCAAACTATTGAAGAGTGCCAGACATTGAAAGATAACATCCAGACATTGATTGATAATAAGGTAATATAGGTGAAGGAAGTTGCACCCAACATTTGCAACAATCCTCTTCCAGATCGTAGGGGCGAAGGGATCAATATGATAGAAACTAACGAGGATTGGGATCCTGAGGGATCAATTAGACTAATCAAAAAGGGTGACGATCCTAAGAAGCCCGCAACCATGTTCAATCCTACTTTGGTACAAGTATAACTGCTAGTTGAGGTTGAGGTAACCGCATCGATTCCATTTGAGGCAAAGGTAGCACCACCTACAGCCACATCTATTCCATTTGAGGTAGAAATGGCCAAACCTTTCGTAGTGACAGTAGCAACCACACCTCCTTCCAAGTCTAATGCCATACCTTGGGATTACGTTGTCAAAGCCAGGCAAAAAGGAAGAGCAGTGATTGAAGAATCTGGTGCCGCACAAGGGATGACTAGAATTGGAAGGATCTATACACCGAAAAATTTTGGAGGAACAAGCAAGGAAGCTTTTACCAAATATATTGTCAATAAAACTAGTCCAGATGATCTTTGTATGAAAATACAGGCAATAGAATACTTTGTCATCGATCATTTGAACAAGACTCCCACCCAGATATCCATTCTATCGCTACTACAAAATTTTGATGCGCATAGGAGTGCTCTGATGAATGTGTTGAATAAAGCTTATGTGCCTAACAACATCACCAGTGGAGAGATGGCCAACATGGTAGGGCAAGTACTAGAGAGTCACAAGATCACCTTCCACAAGGATGAACTACCACCTAAAAGAATAAGTCGTAATAGGGCATTGCATATCATAATACATGAGGTTAAATTCATCGCCAAGTTCTTAATAGATGGGGGTTCAAGCCTTAACATTTGTCCATTGACTACTCTGAAAAAGGTTGGCGTAAAGATTTCCATGAGATATGGGCAAGAAGTATAAACGTGAAAGCATTTGATGGGTCTCAAAGGGCCGCGATTGGAGAGATTAAACTTTGTCTGCAGATGGGACCAAAATTGGTTCGATGTTGAGTTCCCACTGCTAGACATATCAGCTACATACAATCTTCTATTGGGATGACTTGGATACATGTTGTTGGGGATGTGGCTTCCACTTTACACTTGGCCGTGAAGTTTGAATGGAATCATCAGGAAGTAATAATTCACAAAGATGGAAGTAACCCCATTTACACCAGTCAAACTATCCTGGTTATCGAGAATACAAAAAGGTTGGGTGGAGAAACATACCACCAGATTGAACATGTCAACACAATTGAGAAGGAAAAGTGGTGGAGTAACAAAATAGAAAGCATACTGGCATTATCTAGGTAAAAATCCAGCAAAGGGCTTGGTAAAAAACTCCAGGGCATTACCTAACCGATACATGTGAAACATCACTGCACAACTTTCGGGCTAGGATATACATACACGTGGAAAGAATGTAATAATTGGTCGCTACCATGGCGTGGTCCTTATTACCCACTCGAGCAGCCAGTGTCTCATATGAGTCAGACTTTTTGCCAGGCCAATAAAATATGGGGATCTGCAGGGGAAGAAGCTTTGGCTGGGCTAAGGAACCTATTTCTAGAAGATAAGGATATGGATTGCAGTGTGATAGTGGAGGAGGAGGAGGAAGAAGAATAAGGCCTCACCATTCAGACTGTGTAGAAGGAAGTTATGCTCGAGTTCCTAGGTATCTTGGAAATTAGTGTGACTTATTTTAGTAGCCACTCTAGGAATTTAAGATATTTTCAGTATTTTGTTTTAAAGAAAGAATTTTGTTTTGAAATAATTGCTCGATTCATCGAGCCGTACCTATTTTGGATATTTTCAAATTTAATTGATGCATTTCTATTTATGATTCATTATTATCTTTCACATTTTTCTTCTACAACATTATTATTACTTTTGCTGATGAACTTATGACTGTAACATGTAATGGGACAACGTAATATAAGGATAGTGACTCAAAAGAAGAAGATGAAATAATTGAGGAAGTTGTCAGAGAAGTTGAGAATTTGGAGAACAAACCTAAGTCCAATCTGGATGAGACCAAAGCAATCAATTTGGGAGATTCTGAAACCGTCAAAGAGACTCGCATAAGCATTTAGTTTTTACCGACAGAAAAGGAAAAATACACTCATTTCCTGAAAATAATACAAGGATATTTTTGCATGGTCATATGATAACATGACTGGTATGAGCACATCCATAGAGGCTCATAAGTTGCACACCAATCTAATTTGTCTGCCGATGAAGCAGAAACTCAGAATATTCAAACCAGATATGCGCCTGAAAATCAAGGAGGAAGTCACTAAGCAGATCAAATCCACAGTCCTTAGGTTAGTTGAGTACCCAACCTAGTTACCCAATATTGTACCGGTTCTGAAGTAAGATGGGCAAGTCGGAGTGTGTGTTGACTGTCAGGATTTAAACAGAGCAAGCCCCAAGGGCAATTTCTCACTGCCAAATATATTCATCCTAATCGAGAATTTCACTATGCATGAACCCTGGTCATTTGTAGATTGCTTCGCGGTTTATCATCAGATCTGGATGGACAAAGAAAATGCAGAGAAAATATCTTTCATTGAGTGTACTACTACAAAATGATGCCATTCAGTCTAAAGAATGATGGTGCTACCTATATGAGAGCCATGACCACCATCTTTCATGATACAATACACAAGGAAATAGAGGTGTATGTTGACGATGTCATCATCAAATCCAAGAGGGCTGCAGATGACATAGTAGACTTGAGAAAGTTGTTTGACAGACTAAGGAGGTACAATCTAAAATTGAACCCCACAAATATGCCTTCGGGGTTCCTGTAGAAAAGCTATTGGGATTCATCGTCAGCCACCGAGGAATTGAGCTGGACCCATCCAATGTTAAGGCTATCCAAGTGTTACCACCACCAAAGAGCAACACGACAAGATGAGCTTCCTAGGATGCCTCAAATACATAAGTCGCTTCATATCACAGTCCATGGTAATATGAACTCATCTTCAAAAGGTTGAGGAAAGATGTTGAAACCAGATGGATCGAGGATTACCAGAAGGCTTTTGAAAAAATCAAGGAATACATGTCTAGACTGCTAGTCCTAGACCCACAATAACTTGGGATACATTTGCTACTCTATCTGTCCGTATTGGATGGGGCTTTCCAATGTGCTTTGGGACAACATGAAAATATAGGAAAAAAGGAGCAAGCCATATACTACTTGAGTAAAAAGTTCACACCTTATGAAGCACAATATTCTCTGCTAGAACTGTGATGACCCGACACATCGTCTCATGTGCAATTGCTCTATTCCCCCCACCCCATGCTATGCTTCTTTATAATTTGTTATCGGCATGTGTTGTGTTAGAGTTGATTTGGAATGGTTTTAATAAGAAATGATATGCTTAGTCTCTTTAAATAAAGCTTAAGTTATAAGTGTAAACTGAATATTGACTATTGATTTTAACGGCTCGGATGTGTTTTCTGGTGGTTCGGTTAGCTTCAGGTGATGATTTGTGACTTAATATTACAATCGAAACTAATTTTGGAGGTCCGGTGTGAAATTAGTCTTGAATTGGCGAAGTTAGTATTGTGGCGAATTCCGGTGAATAGGTGAGATTTTGATCTGAGGGTCATAATAGAATTCCGAGAGTTTCAATGGCTTCATTAGGTAATTTTGGACATGTGCAAAATTTCAGGTCATTAGGACGTGGTTTGGTCGAGTTTTTGATCGAATGTGCAATTTTGAAATTTGTAGGAAACTTAGGCTTTGATTTGATGAAATTTGAGGATTTTTATGTTTGCGATAGTGTTTGGATGGTTTGAGAAAGTTTGAATAAGGTAATAGAGCACGTTGGTGTTTTTGGTTTAGGTCCTGGGGGCTCGGGGTGAGATCAGGTGTTTAAACGAGATTTTTTGAAGTATGCTTCAGGTCTATTGTCATCTAGTATTTCCGCTTCTGCAAAAATGGATCGCACAAGCAGTTCCACATAAGTAGGTGAAGGAGAACAGAATCGGGTCTTGGCCTGGTGAGGAGTTTTCGCAAAAGCGGAACAGTGTCTGGGAAAGCAAGTCCGCAGGAGCGGACTTCCAACTGCATAAGCGGCAATAGGTGATCCGCTTAAGTGGATTTTCAGATGCAAAAGCGGAAATTTATGA
This sequence comes from Nicotiana benthamiana, assembly GCA_034376525.1. Taxonomy (NCBI): domain Eukaryota; kingdom Viridiplantae; phylum Streptophyta; class Magnoliopsida; order Solanales; family Solanaceae; genus Nicotiana; species Nicotiana benthamiana. The sequence goes on along the minus strand of CM067338.1, from coordinate 122,928,356 downwards.
ACTTTAATGAAAACCGCATAATCAAAGTTTTGGCTGCAAAAGAGGTCCCGCATAGGCGGGAACGAGACCGCAGAAGCGAAAATTTCTGTCGGCAGAAGGGTTTTATATCATTATTTCATCCGCGAGCTTATGTCATTTTTTCCTCCATTGTTGAGCGATTTTGGTGCTTTGGGCGAGATTTTTCAAGGGTTTTGACTGAGAATCGAATGGAGGTAAGTTCCTTGGTGTAATAATTCAAGTTTATGGTAGGATTGACATGGAAATTGGTTGAAATTCATTAAAAAGGGGTAAACCTAGGGCTTGAGTTTTAACATTTAAAATTGGGATTTGATAGGTCATTTGAGCTCGAATTTAGGAGTTCTTCATATGTATGGACTCGTGGAGAGACGAGGTATCTGGTAGTATGAGTTTTGTTATTTTTATGAAGTGGGCCCGGGGATCGGGTTTTGCTAATTACGAGATTTTCACTATATTTTGATTGTTTTCGATTGGGTATTATTCCCTTGGCAAGTGAGATGTATTCGCTCAGATTCAGGTTAGATTTGATGCATGTGGAGCTAATTTGTGGGCAAAGGCATTGCGCGCTAGATATTTTGCTGGTTCGAGGTGAGTAATACTTGTAAATGATATCGTTAGGGTTTGAAACCCCTGATTTGCACATCATAGTGCTATATCGAGGTGGCTTGCATGCCGGATATGGGCATGGGGTATAGAATCGTTGGGGATTGAGACTAGTTCCATCCCGATTGATGAAATTATTACGTATTTGACTGAAACTACTTGATATTATTATGATTTGGATTGATTTCCATGTGTTAGGATTCGTGCTAATTAATTGAATCCTTCAGAAATTGATATCATTGTTCTTGCATCACTCTGCATATCATTTGATTTTGGTGCAAAGTTTTAAATACTGCTTTGCAAACTCAGCCATCTTTCTAAGATTTAAAAACCTAAATGATATTTTACAGACGTGTTGAGTTGGGATCTGATCTTTCAAAATAGCCCAAGTGGCTTATGTGCATTTTTGGACTGTGCATGGATCAAGCTTCATGCTACAGCAGTGTGATATTGATGTTGCGCTTTGGGTGTAGGAGCCCCTTCGGAGTTTGAACCCCCACAGTGAGCACGGCTACCCAAATGGATCGGGCTGCATGCCGCAGCATTCAAGTGCATTGCATTGCATTCAAGCATTGGTTCATGTTTCTACTTAATGTCATGACATTCAGCACTTTCACATCATTGACATTCATGCTATTTCTTACACTGTTACCAAATAACCTGGTGTTATTTGTTAATGGAGTGTTGTGCCCGAACGGCTGACCTATTATGTGCAGACTTGCACTATCTGATTTGAATTCATTTGCTTGACTGTTGGAAAAAGGATATTTTCAAAAGAAGTTTTTAAACTGAGTCATTTATTTTCTAAAGGATTTTTCCCGGACTTACTATTTTCTAAAAGGGGTGTGTTGTCCCATATTGCATGATGGAGTGCTCTTACGTGTTTTCTTGCCACTCAGTTATTATTTACTCTTGTTACTCACTAAGTTGGAGTACACACTTTACTCCCTGCACCTCGCGTGCAGTTGCAGGTATTGCTCGCCCGGAAGTGGGTTATTAGCGGATTGAAGATATTACTGTTGTAGCTGAACAAGGTGACCGCCAGTGTTCGCGGCACCGGACTTCATCTTTTGAACTCCAAATTTTATTTTATATATATTATTGGCCCTGTAGTGGTGTTAAGTCTTCTTTAGATGCTCGTGACTTGTGACACCTCAGCCGGGTTGTGTAGGATTGTAACTAATAGTTTTTAATGCCATTAAGTTGTACTTTCTATTCATTATATTTAATAATGATTAAAGAGAGGATTTAGGTTAGTTAGATGGCCTTGTCTTCACGAGAGACTCCATTACGACCGGGTATGGAAATTGGGTCGTGATAAGAACGCACTTGCTGTGCTTTGCCATAGACAACTCAAACATTGAGGCATTACTTTTGTGCTTATACCACATACCTCATATCCAAGATAGACTCTCTGAAGTACATCCTTTAGAATCCCATGCCAACCGGGAAGTTAACCAAATGGTAGATATTGTTATGTGAGTTCGATATCATCTATGTAACTCAGAACGCGGTCAAAGGACAAGCATTGGCAGACCATCTTGCTGAAATCCTGTGGAAGGAGAATAAGAACCATTAAAAACTTATTTTCCTCATGAAGAAGTATCATTTGGAGGAGAGGACATTGCTGAAGCGTACGACGGTTGGAGAATGTTCTTCGATGGGGCTACGAAATTCAAAGGAGTGGGAGCACTTTTGCTGTCAGAAACAAGTCAACATTATCCGGTATCTGCAAAGTTTAGGTTCCATGCACCAAAAATATGGCAGAATATACCCTTGCATCATGGGGTTCAATTTTGCTATCGATATGAACATACAAATGTTATTGGTAATTGGTGATTCAGATCTTCTGGTACATCAGGTTCAAGGAGAATGGGCTACCAAAAACACCAAGATACTACCATACATGTATCATGTGCAGGAATTGATGAAGAGGTTCACAAATATAGAATTCAAACATGTACCCAGAATTCAAAATGAATTTGCAGACGCATTGGCCACCTTATCATCGATGATACAACATCCAGATAAGAATTTCATCAATTCCATTCCAGTGAGGATCCATAATCAATCGTCTTATTGTGCTCATGTTGAAAAAGAAAAAAGAAACGGACGGAAAACCCTGGCTCCACAACATCAAGGAATATTTGGCAAAAGGTGAATACCTGAATAGGCGAACCATACCCAGAAATACACACTACGGAGGCTGTCCAATCACTTCTTCTAAAGCGGAGGGACCCTGCATAGAAACTCCTGATATGGGGTAGTTAAAGTGTGTTAACACAAAGGAGGCTTCCAAATTGCTTGAGAAGATACATGCCGGAACTTGCGGACCATATATGAACGTTTTTGCTCTAGCCAAAGAGATACTTTGAGCTGGATAATTTTGGATGTCCATGGAAACGGATTGCATCAGGTAGGTCTAGAAATGCCACTAATGCTAGGTACATGCAGACATGATAAAGGTACCACCAAACGAGCTCAATACAACAAATGTACCTTAGCTTTTCGTTGCATGGGAAATAGATGTCATCGGTATGATCGAGCTCACCGCTTTCAACGGACACCGGTTCATTTTAGTGGCTATCAACTATTTCACAAAATGGGTAGAGGTTGCATCTTACAAAGCTTTAATCAAGAAAGTCCTCGTAAATTTTGTCAAGGATCGTACTATTTGTCAAAATGGGTAGAGGTTGAATTTTCCCCTTTGCCCTACTGGGGTACAGCACTACAGTCCACACATCAACTGTTGCAACTCCATATCTACTAGTTTATGGCACCGAAGTTGTCATTCCAGCTGAGGTAGAAATTCCTTCTTTAAGGATCATACAAGAAGCCGAACTCAGTGATGTCAAATGGATAAGGAGATGCTATAAGAAACTAGACCCCATAGATGGAAAAAGAATGAATGCAGTAAGTCACGGTCACCTTTATCTGTATAGAATATTTATATCTTTCAACAAAAGGATCAGACTAAGACAATTCGCACCGGGGCAGCTAGTGGTGAAGCGGATATTCCCGCATTAAAGATGAAGCCAAAGAGAAATTTTCACCCAACTGAAAAGGTCCTTACATAGTTCACCAGATGCTAACAGGAGGAGCACTCATATATACATAAATAGACGGAGAAGTTTGGCCAAAAACTATAAATTCAAATGCAGTCAAGACACGCTATGTTTAGATTGTTTACATTCACTCATCTGATATAACTGAACTACGCTTGACATGATTCCCATTTAAGAGGGGATACGTAGGCAGACCTATGGATTCGATTACATCTTTATCAAATCTTCATTTCCCTATAACCAAAAATTGGGGCAGAATTATAGGAGGACCCTCAAAATTCCAGAACATGTCCAGCCAACTCCATCATATGCAAGATAGTCAGAAATCGGTTAAGTAATTGGGGAATAATTTTCAGAAGGACTCTCCAAATTCAGAAGCAGATCCAACAAATTTCATTGCCCATAGAACGGCTAAAGGATCAAACTGGAGCAGAATTTTAGAAGGACCCTCAAAATTCTAGTTCAAGGAAACTACAATGTCTTTAAAAGTGTCGCAGTTATTAGTTCATCTAATTTACTTGATATTATATACCACTATATTTTCTAATATATCTCTATTTCATCAGTAAGTGCATATTTTCGAAAACTTAATTTTTATAGCGGCCAGGTGTTACTAAGGGTAACTCAATCAGGGCCTCCGGAATAGAGCAAAGCAAAGCAAGCAGACAAAGGAACGAACCAACCAGCCCATATAAAACTCACAATTTTTCTTTGGATGCAGGCACAGAGAACATAACTGGAGTATTCGTAAATATACACATACCAAAATCAATATCGTTCAGGCCACCAGCCACACACACACACACACACACACACACACACACACACACACATATATATATATATATATATATATATATATATATATATATATATATATATCTCCAGCTTAAAATATATTACTCTCATTTGGTACTCGTTAACTGTATAAGGCTAAACATTGCCTTTTCTTTGCATGAGACTCAGCTCTATCTCGTTCCTTGGGTGAGGCTAAGCCCTACCTCCATATTTGCATAAGCCTGAGCATTACCTTCTCTTTTCATGAGACTAAGCCTTCTCACAAATCTTGCATTAGTTTAAGCTCTGCCTCCATATTTATATAAGGCTAAGCATTGCCTTCTCTTTGCATGAGACTAATCTCTGTCTCGAATCTTGCATGAGGCTCAGCCCTGCCTTCATATTTGCATAAGGCAAAGTATTGCCTTCTCTTTGAACGAGACTAAGCGTTTTCTCCCTTTCTTCATGAGGCTAATCTCTGCCTCCATGTTTGCATAAGGCTAAGCATTGTCTTCCCTTTTCATGAGACTAAGCTCTGTCTCGAATCTTGAATGAGTCTAAGCCATGCCTCCGTATTTGTATAAGGCTAAGCATTGATTTCTATTTGAATGAGACTAAACTCTGTCTCGAATCATGAATGAGGCTAAGCCCTATCTCTATATTTGCATAAGGCTAAGCATTATCTTCTCTTTGTACGAGACTAAACATTGTCTCCATTTCATGCATAAGGCTAAGCCCTGCCTCCATATTTGCATAAGGCTAAGAATTGCCTTCTCTTTGCATGAGACTAAGCTCTTTCTCGAATCTTGCATGAGGCTAAGCCCTACCTCCATATTTGCATATGGCAAATCATTGCCTTCTCTTTGCATGAGACTAAGCATTGTCTCCTTTATTGCACGAGGATGAGCCCTGACTCGATATCTGCTTAAGGCTAAGCACTGCCTTCTCGTGGGACTAAGCTTTGTCTCCATCTACATAAGTGTTGCTCTCTTCTAAACAATGCATTATCTTCTTCTCTTGGGGCTAAGCTCTGCTCCTAAACTCTACACGAGGCTAAGCGTTGCTTTGTTATTACCTTTGGCATCATATCTCTGCACTTCATGGGCTGATTTATAGCTAATTTGTCTAAAGGTATCATAGTTCGAAGGCATAATCCTCATAGCCTGAAAACACCATGTCATGGCCTAAGGATCTCTCAATACATTACATCATTATTCACAAGCGTCTTGGTTCAGAGTGTTATGCCCCGTTGTATTACGTTGATATTATGCCCCGCAGTATTATATTATGATGATGCTACACCCTATAGTATTATACATAAAATTGTCATAAGATAATTGACCTCGGTTCAAAGACAAAATTCTTTAGTGATTTTAAGCATTACGCTATTTCAATCAAGTAAGGAGTAAATTCGTGAAGGTGAGAGGATAAGAAAATTAAAGAAAATAAATTTTCGTCAAAGTTCGAAATTTTGGGATAAAATGTGGCTCAAGCTAAAATACCCTATATTTTTGGACTGGTGCTATATAAGGTAGCACATAACTATGATAGTAAGGTGTACAAGGTGTGCTAAAAATGAGCAATATTTTAAGTAGAGATAATTCTTAATTATATGAATAATTGATTAATTATTAGATTAGTGGACAATTATTAAGTTGATTAAGAAATTGGTTTAATTAATATTTTGGATAAACTCTTAAACATGTGGCAGTCATAAATGACTCTTCATTTATATGCTATGTGGCATATTTAGGAGAATTGGTGGCCACAAAACCTAAAAGTTCAGGGATTACTATGCTAAAGTTTAAAGGAAAATGTGGATTCTGGGTTAGAGTATAAACATTTGTTAGATGGATCCACAACTCTATGCTCGTATATCAATTAATAAATTGGCTTTACTACTGTATGAATAAATAACTTTGATGCTGCTAATTGATTTACATCCTATAATTCACCTACTACTTCAAAGCATGTGAATTGTGATGTTTTCATTACTCCTACGTTACAATCTAAGTTGATCATGTGAATGCCAAAACATAACCTGCTTTTAAGCATGGTTATCTGTCATGTTATTGATGATGTTATGTCAATACCTTGTGAGCAGTTGCCTATTAGGCGATTTTATCTACCATATAACTCACTTTGTTCCATTGGGAAATGTTTTCCTAGCTCAAGGTCTTAAGATATTTCTCATTAGATTTCACTACACTTCTGATGATTTATCGCTAATTCGAGGGCTTAGGAGTTGTGATCTATTATTCACAGCTAGAGACCAGAGTCTATTCATTCACGATATTGCATTATTAAGAAACAATTGGTTCAGGTATGTTAAAGCTATTCTTTTTTTTTTTGGCATGATCCATACGACATGAACGAAATGATCAAATGCACAACTTTCATAAATTACTCTCTTCATAGAATTACTAGAGATGCCTTTGTTATTGAATTCCCATATGTCTTATTATTCTATCATTTGTTCATGGATCTCAGAAAATACGTAAATTGATTTCATGATAGTATTCAAAGGCATAATGGTCTTATGATATTCCGAGATATTTTATATATATATATATGGGATATGGGAAAAGGTTATGGCGTTCTATATGCACCACCACCTGATCAGCTGGTATACGTTGATGATTTTGCCCACAGTGGCCGAGATGATATGATGGAATGCCCTCAAAGACTTGATGATGTTATGAACATATGTACCTCTGGACGACATGACATTCATCCGCATATGCATGACACTATAAGTATTTCATGATTTACAGAGTTATCCAAACTTACAAGTTGACTCATTCACTCTATATTTCTTCCATATTTTTTATGTACTTATTTATGTGCCTTATTATTCTATGTACCTCTGGACGTTGTATTTCATGCCCGCAGGTCCCGATAGACAGGTCGAGAGTCATCCAAGTAGGCAATCAGCTCATCAGAAGATGTTGGTGCGATCCATTTGCTTTGGAGTTACTTGTTTGGTCGGTATGATTTAGACGTGTATTGTTTGGTATGGCAGGGTCCTATCCCGACCTTTATGTTAAGTATCTACTCTTAGAGGCTTGTAGATAGATGTCATGTATACGAATGCTTGTATGTCCTTCCCAGCCTATGTTTTTACATATGATCATATTGGCCTTATTGGCTCGTATATCACATGTATAAGTTTGTAAATCAGGTTGGATCATCCTATATTAAGTATTCCTTTATGTTTATTCTGGTTAGCCTATGACGGCCCATTTGTCCCATTTGCCAATGAAAGTACAATAAGAAAGATATGTTATGTTGGTACTCGCTTAAGTAAGGTACCGGGTACTCGTTGCGGCCCATAGGTTTGAGTTGTGACACAGAGGCACCTTTTCATGACACGAGAATATCATTTCATGGCTTTCAAATCTCCTATCTCATGATTCATGGTCCGGAATATCATGGTCTAAGGACGTCATCTTCACTGTCCAAAGATAACCTTTCATGGTCCAAAGGGAATTTGCATCATGTTTAAATTCTCGCAACTATATACTCGCATGCATCGTGTTTTATGTTTTGCAGGTAATCCGGGAGGTAACCGTTTTTCAAACAAGAGCAACCTTCGCTCCAATTTCCGCTCACACAATTTATACATTTTCATTATTTCCAACGTAGTCGACTCCCATCAATTACCCCCCTTTACTTTTTGACCGTTCAGATGCGTCCATTACAATTTAGCTTCGCCCTCATAACTCCACACAAACCCGTTCGATACGACCCTCCATGAAAGAACCTTTTCCTAGACATACTACCATTCCTATAACAATTCCATCAGCTTCATTCACCTTGGATCCATAACTATACATGGCCTGATTCTTGTAAAACCAGGAATATGTAAGCAGCTCGAAAAACCAAAGTGCGGCCTATGTCTCTCAAATCACCCTATTCGGTCAAAATTGGCCATCATATCTTTACCAGATAATACTTTTATCATTCCCGAGTAAAGAGGGGCAGCTATTGATACCCAATTTTTTCCTATATTATTTTCAAAATGCATATATATCTTCAAAATAATGCATGAGCATCAATTAATATTTTTGTATTTTTAAAAGATTTTTAAGTAATTAATCCCAATATTTTTATTATATAAACAATTACTAATTGCATCACAAACGATTTTATGATACTTTTTATTGCTTAGTTTTATCACTTTTATTCATATTAAGCTTTAATTATTTCATGAATAGCCATATCTAAATATTAGGATTATAATTACAATAACTTTGCAAAAATAGCTCATGTGTGCATAATTACCTTATGTCACAAGAAGTAGCCTTTTGTACTTTTATAATATTAAGTAATTATTTTAAATTATTTTTATGCATAAAAATTATTTTTTATCATTTATTAACTATTTTATAAATTATTTTATCAATTAATTGGGTATTTAACAAATAGCCTCTTTTAATTTGGTTTAATTTCGGACCTTAGACCAAATTATTACCCCCGGCCCAATTAAACTCATAGCCCAATACCCTAACCCAAATTTTAAACCCGTTCAACCCCTTATATCAAGTCCTGGACGTTGATCTCAAAAGATCAACGGTCCAGGATCATTTTCCTTTTTTAATTAAACCTTAACACCCTAACCCTAATCATTTTCCTCCACTCAGCCGCCCTTGAATCCCTCCTTCTCTCCTCTCTCTAAACTGGCCCCTAACCCAAGCCCACCGTCACCGAAAACCCTTCAATCTATGGGGTTTCCCTTTAATTTTAGGCCTCATCCGGCCTCCTATCTCTACTAGATATTCGATTTCTTTGTTGTTTGATGTAATTTCGAAGAGATTCAGCACAGACTTGGCTTCAAATATTCCTTTTCTCAATGACCTTTCTTGTATTCATCTCTATATTTGTGAGCGTTGTTATCTTCATGTTTATGGCTTAAATCTCTGGTTTCAAACAGGATCTTTCTTACCTCGGTCCATTTTTCAAAACCATATTCTCTTTCTACTCAAGTCTATTCAGATCTTTGTAGATCTGAGAGGATATTAAGTTTATCTGATATTTCTCTCTAAAAAGCTTCTGCTTTTCTTATTACTAACCCATTTTTGTGTTCCTCTAAAATTAGGGTTTCATCTCTTTATGTTTTTTAAAAAGTTCTAAAAAGTTTAAATGTTTAACTCTGGTTCTCTTTGCTTGTTCGACTGATTTTCATGTCTATGTTCTAATCCCTGGGTTTTTTTTTTAATTATTTCACTGTTTGTGTTGATATTTGCCTGTTATTCCTTGGCCTGTCAATTACAGAGATTAACTTATTCTTATTTACCTAATTAGGTTTAAATTATATTTTTCTGTTGAAATTGGTATTTCTCCTTGATTTTACTTATTCTTTCCTTATTTGTCACTCATAATTGGTACTACTTGCCATAATTACGCTACTAGCCTAATTTATGAGATTTGATTATTTTAACCGACCCCTAGATGGTCTCTGATTTATTTGTTTACCTTATTAAACCACTAAATTGACTATTAATTGACTCTCCCTAACATAAGGAATATTTCTGGGGTCATGTTGTGTAAATTGATTGGGTCTAGCCTTAATTAACTAGTTAATTTATTTACATGCCTTATTTGTGAGCGCTTAAATTTCTTTGCCTTATTTTTTTTACTTTACTGAATGCTATATAAACCTCTCCCTTCTGATTTTTTAGAACACACGAAGAAAAGAATCTAATTGCAAAAGCAAAAAGGGGGGGATGTCTTTTTTTTCTTACTTTTTTCTTTTTTTGTTTTTATTATTTCTTTCCTATAATTCCATTTTGATTTCTATTTCGAGAGAGAAATTTTTTGTTATGATTGTTTAATTATTTGTATCTATATCTGAACCTATCTACTGGAGTATGTTTCTGTTCTGTTTCTGTTCACTTTTGAAAAATCAAACAGCTTTCTTTTTGAAATTGTCCCCTACCATTATGCACTATTTTCAAACTTTTACTCTTAGTTATCTAGGGTCCTACCACCCAGTGTGAGCACTGACTAAGGTCCATGAGACTCCCCCGAACTCTGAAATACTGAGCTGGCCTTCCAAACTCTTTACAAAACGTTTTCTTTGAAAAGGTTCTGATGTGAGTATTGCTCGGAGTTCCTGAGGCCCTTGGGAACTTTGACACACCATAAGCCCATTTGTGTGTTATGAACTACCTATGGACATCAGACTTGCTTGAATTCTTGGCTACCAGGTTGATATTGGGCCTGCCAAGGCTCCCTATAGTATAATATGATTTTTTCATTGTATTGGTCCGTAATAATGTAATAATCCTTGTAAAAATAGATATGGGGTTATTAGTAAAAACTGGGGAGGGATCTTTATTTATAACTTTTATTAAATTAGGGTATAAATCATGCCTATATGTTGTTGTGGTGATGCTTTATGTGTATTCCATTAGAAACCATTCCTATAGTAATTATCTCACTACTTGTAATATTGAATTTTCACACTTTGCATCCTAGAAATCCTGCTTCTAGATCATTTATCAATTTTGCATTAAAGAACCATATTTCCAAAATCTTCTAGTATGCATTGGAGATCATGTTTATAGTATATTCTTTATTGAGCTTACTTGGAAACTTGTTAAGGCATTTACTCTCCTAGATATCATGCTTCTAGGGAATGTATAAATTAGTTTTCATACTGAATTGTTCCTTATGTGACAGTCCTACTTGATATTTGTTTGTCGCTTAGTTTTCTCCTTTCAAACAACATAGGTAAGTCTAGAACCGCCTTAAATAAAGGTCTTAAACACCTCCAGGGTCATAGGTAAGGGAAGGGTATTGAACGTATAAGGTACGTACTGGATGTTATTAGAACGCTTAGGTAATAATTGAAAAAGGAAGGGTAATTGGGTAGTAAAAGAGATGATGACCTGTGTGATAATGCTACGTGTAACACCTCAATTTGGTGAAGGTTACCAAGTATTGCATGGAAGTGATCCTATATGATAATAAACTTAGGACCCCTTAAATTTTCGTTTTGAAATAATCTCTATTTTTTTAAACTGCTTTATTTCCTTAGAGACTAGTTAGCATAAATTGAGTTTAGCTATGACCCACTGTTGTAGATCTCAAAGGGTGCCTAACATCTTCCCCTCAAGGTAATTTCGAGCCCTTACCCAATTTCTGGTGATGTAGACTGATTTCATAAGTTATTTGTGTTAAGTTCCCTAATGTACCTTAATCCGTTAGGTGGAGACTCTTCAAATCCCATGTCACATCCCAAAAGGAAATAAGTTGTCCCAAAAATGCTGAAGCTCGGATTCTGCGAGGAAAAAAGGAGCGCGACAGTCATACAGGCAAAGGAAGATCCACCAAATATTCGTAATAATCCTCTCCCGGATCATAAAGGTGAGGGAGTGAATGTGATAGAGACTAACGAGGAATGGGATTCAGAGGGGTCAATCGGACTCTTTCGAGAGGGAGACGATCCTAAGACATCCCTGGTCACCCTCACATCCGTTGAGGTACAAACTCAAGCACCATTTGAAGTCGAAGTAACTATACCCTTCACTGTGATCGTAGATCCCACGCCATCTTACAAGTATGATGTCATACCTTGGGATTATGTTGCTGAAGCAAGGATAAAGGACAAAGAAAAATGGAAGAAACAGGTGACGCACAAGGCATGACTAGAACTGACAAAGTTAATACACCTGAGAACCTGAGAAGAACAAGCAAGAAAGTTGCACCTAAGCTGCTTGTTACCGAGACTGGTATGGATGATCTTTGGAACAAGGTACAAAGCATGAGAATACTCTATTGTTGACCACTTGAACAAAACTCCTGCTAAGATATGCATCTTGTCACTGCTGCAAAACTCCGACACACACATGAATGCTTTGATAAAAGTATTGAATGAAGCTTATGTACTCACCAACATCATTAGTTGGGGGATGGCTAATATTACCGGGCGGGTATTGGAAAGCCACAAAATAACCTTTCATGAGAATGAATTACCACCAGAAGGACTGTGTCACAATAAGGCACTACACATCACGGTGTAATTTGAGGATAAGTTCATCCCTAGGGTCTTGATAGATGGGGCTTCAAGTCTCAACATATGCCCACTGACTACTCTAAAGAGATTAGGTAAATTCCTGCAAGAGATACGAATGGGAAGAGTGAATGTGAAGGTGGTTGATAGGTCTCAAAGAGCCACCATCGAAGAAAGCAACATTATCCTACAGATGGGTCCAACTTGGTTTGATGTCGAGTTCCAAGTGCTGGATATATCTGCTACATACAACCTACTGTTGGGACGACCATTGATGTATGTTTCCGGAGAAGTGGCTTCAACCCTGCATCAGGCTGTGAAGTTTGAATGGAATCATCAGGAGGTGATTATTCATAGAGATGGAAGCAACACCATCTATACCAATCAGACCGTTGCAGTCATCGAAAATAAGAAGAAGATCGGTGGAGAAACATACCGTCTCATTGAGAAAGTCAACGCAATTGAAAAAGACCGATGGTTGAGCTACAAGATAGAAATCATACTACTATGGACAGCGTATGAGCTTTGCAAAGGTCTCGGCAAAAACCTTCACGGGCTCACCAAACCCATACAATTGCAGCATCATGGCACAACTTTTGGATTCGAATATGAATACACTTGGCAAGAATACTATAATTGCCCGCCACAATAGATGATCCTTATTATTTACTGGAACAACCGGTACCACCCATGCACCAGATGTTCCATCAAGCTTACATGATGTGGGGATCTGAGAAAGATGAAGTCTAAGCTGGCATGAGGAAGCTGTTTCTAGATGAAGAAGATATGGACTATAGCGCAATAGTTAAGGAGGGCGGAGGAAGAAGATCTTACCATTCAGACCGTGAGGAAACGATATGTTCTCAAGAACTGGACTACTGCACCATCTCGGGCCAGTCGAGTTCCTGGGTAGCGTAGCAAATTACCATGAATTAATTAGAAAATAGTTTTAAGCATTTGAGACATTTTCAGTATTTTGTTTTGAAATAATTGCTCGACTCATCGAGCTGCACTTGTTAACATTTTTAAGGTTTTATTAATGCATTAATGTTTTTTGTCTTTATTATTATTCTTTACATTTTCTTTTCAGCAGTATTATTACCTATCCCGTTGAACCTAAACTGTGACATGTAATGAAACAATGCAACATAAGGATAGTGATTCAGAGGATCTAGAAGATGATATAATACCTGAGGAAATCATCAGAGAAGTGGAAAACTTTGAACAAAAACTTAAAGTATAATTTGGAGGAAGCTGAGGCAGTTAACATTGGGAATTTTGAAATGGTCAAGGAAACACGCATAAGCATTCACCTATCACTGTCAGAGAAGCAAGAATACATTAGATTCTTAAAAGAGTATGAATATATCTTTGCATGGTCCTACGACGATATGACTGGCTTGAGCATATCCATAGTGACTCACAAGCTACGCATTAATCCCATGTGTCCACTAGTTAAGTAGAAGCTCAAAAAGTTTAAGTCGGATATAATTTGAGGATAAAAGAGGAAGTCACCAAGCAAATCAAAGCCAAGGTTCTTAGAGTGGTCAAATACCCGACTTGGTTGGCCAACATCGTTCCATTTTCGAAGAAAGATGGGAAAGTCAGAGTATGTGTTGATTATTAAGATCTAAATAGAGCAATTCCCAAAGATAATTTTCCGTTACCCGATATACATATACTAATTAACAATTGTGCCAAGCATTAACTTCAATACACTATGGATTGCTTTACAGGATACCATCAGATCCAGATGAATGAAGAGGATGCCAAAAAAGACGCCTTCATTACACCATGGGGGATATACAGTTACAAAATGATGTTGTTTGGTTTGAAAAATGTTGGAGCCACCTACATGAGAGCCATGACAACCATCTTCCATGACATGATATATAAGGAAATAGAGGTGGCCTGGATGACGTACAAATCTAAATGGAGTTTGGATCATATAGCAAATTTGAAGAAATTTCTCGACCGGCTTTGGTAATATAATTTGAAGTTGAATCCTGAAAAATGTGCCTTCGGAGTCCGTGCCGGAAAGTTGTTGGGATTCATCGTCAGTCACCGAGAGATTCAGTCATACCCATCAAAATTCAAAGTTATCCAGGACTTTCCACCTCCGAAGAATAAGAAAGACATTATGAGTTTTTTAGGGCATCTCAATTACATTGGCCGCTTCATAACACAATCAACTGTGATATGTGAGCTAATCTTCAGGATGGTGAGGAAAGATGCCGCATTAAACTGGAAAGAAGAATGCTATAAAGCCTTCGACAAAATCAATGAATATTTATCTAAACCACCCGTTCTGGTCCCACCAGAACCAGGAAGACCTTTGCTGCTTTATTTTTCTGTATTGGACGGAGCTTTTGGTTGCATTCTGTGGCAAAATGATGAAACTGGAAGAAAGGAACAGATGATATATTATCTAAGCAAGAAATTCATGCCTTAAGAAGCCTAGTACTCTTTGCTGGAACGTACCTGTTGTGCTTTGACATGGATAGCTTAGAAGTTAAGGCATTACTTCTGTGCATACACCACATATCTTATATCAAGGATGGACCCGCTAAACTACATCTTTCTGAAATACATGCCTACGGGTAAGTCAGCAAAATGGCATATATTGTTGAGTGAGTTCGGCATCGTCTACGTAACTCATAAACCAGTCAAAGGGCAAGAGTTGGGAGATCATCTAGCAGAACATCCCATAGACAGAGAATACGAACCATTGAAAACATATTTTCCCGATGAGGAGGTATTATTTGTAGGAAAAGATATCATAGAGGCATATGATGGTTGGAGAATATTCTTCAACGGAGCAGTAAACTTCAAAGTGGGTATCGGAGCTATATTAGTATTAGAAACCAGCCAACACTATATGATATCCGCAAAACTCAGGTTTCCATGCACTAACAATATGGTAGAATATGAGGCTTGAATCTTGGGGCCATATTCCGGTAAAGTGTATCGGTTAGTGTTTTGCCGAACACGATGATCATATTTCGTTGGCCACGTCGTAACGTTTCAACGGATCAAATTTTTCCATAAGAAAGCATGAAGTCAGCTCATCGAGGACGCATCCGGTCGCAATCCCGACAAGCGGAGGGACTAATTGTATGGGTCTAAATTTGATCGACCACGACCTACGACGAAGTACGACAAACGACCGGGTATCTTCGAGTTGACGTCTCGAGAAAGACGACCTTAGGGTAAGAGAAGAGATTGTACGACCCTTGTAATAACGCAAGCTCATCAGGGGACATTAGGATTCTTCCGTGGAATATTCCTTGTATGTTGTTTCTTACACTTTAGAAGAGTTTCTCTCTAGTATTAAAAGGGGACACTAACTTTGTAACAGGGCGTCGAGACTCTGGGAAAATCACTATTTAAGAACGAAAAGAAATTCATTGACGATCATCTTTTTATCTATTATTTTTCTAAAAGTTATTATATTCAGCTAAAATTTACTCTTTCATATTTGATTGATTTGTTCAAAAAGATTTTAATATATTCAAACACATATAATTAGAGATACAAACAATTCGAATACCATGATTCAAAACAAACCAAAAAAAAAGTGTAATTACTAACGTCTAAAATTAAATTACGAAAAGATTATTCATATACTCCTACATTTCTAACTTCAACTTTTATTTGTTTATCATCATAAACCAAAATTTTCAAACCCCTCACACAAATAAGAAAGAGGGAGGACGCACAGATACGATTATGAATTATTGGTTCTTTGCGAGTAAGAATTAGTATGCACACAATTTTCTTGAGGATCAAAATAGTCGGAGTTCGAACTTCAAGAGAATCTCCTGAGTTCACGTGGTAGTTCAAATTTCAAGAAAATTTGCTTAAGTTTTAACTATATGAATTGAACTTCAAAATACTGAACTGTGTTGACGTTGGAAAAAAACATGTCTACAACCCCATGTGTCTACTGTTCCCTCGTATTCAATTTAGATAAGGTAATTTGACTCTATAGAAATTTAAGAAAATAAAAGAACTTTTGAAAGATTTACGGGATCATATAATATTGTGTGATTATAAAAGTTATTCCCTTTGATTCACAATAAATAACTAATTTAATTTTTAATTTTGGTCCAAAATAAGTATTTATTTATATATCAAGAAAGAATTCAATTAATTTTAACAAAATTACCCTTATGCACATATCCTTAAAAAAATTTCTTACTCCTCAAGTTAAATATTTAATTAAGAGTAGTTTAGTCATACTAGATATTTTTGTATAGAATTTAGTATTTTCTTAATGGTCGTACCGAAAGCAAATTGGTCATTTATTATGGACCCGAGGGAATACTCAACTAAGGGGTAAAATGGATAAAATAAAAAATTTAAATTTAAATTATTTTGAATTATAAAATTACGTTTTTTTTATACGGATTAATAAGAAAGGAATACATTTTTAAGTTGTTTCAACTTTTGTAAAACGCTGGCTATATTCTAAGCTGGTATCGTTTTTACTAAAATATCCATGCGTATTAAACAAGATGAATTTGTGCTGGAATTTATGTAAGTTCGCAAGTATAAGTCCCATCCGCGACAGTCGACAGCTTATTAAAGCAATATCCCACCAATAATTCAATTTAAATACAGAACAAGTGATTACAGTACTACTTGCTTAAAGTAGTATCTAGTTCTGCTGGCGAAAAGAACATTGTTGTCTGCATTATAACCCACTCCCAGTTATCATTATAATAATAATGTCATAGGGTTGGTTCGAATTTTATAATTACCAAACCAAATTAATTGTGTCGGATTATTAAATTTAAAGACCAAATCAAATTAATAAAATTCGAGTTTTTCACTCTCGATTTTTCTCGGATTTTCGGATTATTCAGATTTTCTCGGATTTTTTCCCGTAAAATCTTTGTAGAACAAAACATATAAATTATGCTCAAAATATTTCTTTAGTCCTAGTGAGATCCAATTATACAAAGTATTTTTCAAAAAAATACAAAATATTATATGTCATGGCATTATCCTAAAATATTCAACAATAAAGACAATAAAATTATGTAATATAAATATTGCTAATTAAAAAGCCATAATAAAAATAAACATAATCTAAGAGTATTAAATCATGCTAAAATAAGTAGACTAATAAGGGAATATTAAATATATGACAAGAAAAAATAAAAATAGGTTATGCATTTTCATCTAAATTGTTGCAAAATAAAAAATAAATATAGAATGCATTCCCGTTCGTAATATTGAATTAAATATTTTTTGTTAGCATTAGTATTGATTTGATTTTGGTATGGGCTTTTGTTAGCACTATTTAGTTTACCAACGTCAATGGCTATTCTAACTTATTGAAACATTCAAAAATTCTAAGTCCAGCATTGAAATAATACCTCAAAAAACAAAATTATGAAATCTTAAAATATTTATAACTTACATCACAACAAGTATATTTATATATTAAATATATTTAGAATTTCTATATATGTAATGTCAGGTTAATTTTTTTGTTTCGATTTGACTTCTTTAGTCAAAACCAAACCAAACCAGTTATGGCCGAATTTTTATTTCCAATACCAAACCAAATCAAATCAACCCATAGTCGAATTTATTTTTTTCAGTTTGACTCGAATTATCGAGTTAGTATGATTTGCCGGTTTCTTTGTAGTTCACACATATATCAACATGTAGCCATATAGTTTAATGTCACAGTCCATACATAATGTACCAAACCATATAGTTTAATGTCATAGTGCACACACATATCAACATGCATAAACCATATCGCCCGCAAACAACCACTTTTTCAACAATTACTATATATTGCATCACTAATAGTACATGATATTCTACTGTAGAACGGAAATCCCCACACTCCTGCTTATACACAGGAGATTTCCTCTTTCATAAAGTTCATCTCACTTCTGTTCTTTCTAGATAGTTGTTCGCTTGTGCTAGGTTAGAGACGGTACTACCAACTCTAAGGTTACAAAGCAAAGAATCGCGTCCAGTTAAAAGGATTTGGAAGAATCTATCTGCCTCCTTTGCTAGCAGATCTAGTCCTTCTGAAAGTTTTTCTGCCTTTTCAGTCAGTCCTAAAGTTAGAAGCTGCAACTGTTCAGCTTCGTTAGCGTCTACTCCATCCTCTATGATAGGGTACAACTTCTTCACACTTGTATCCACTGCTTCGAGCTCTTTCAGCGCTGTGAGCCTTCCCTTCAAATAAATACTCCTGATCTCCCCACTGATAAAATCGCGAAGATCAACAAATGCTTCTGTCCACAAGCAAGTTTCATGAACCACCAGATCTTTCAACTTCTTTGTAGAACCCGAAAATGTGACAGCAAACATGCTGAATATGAATACAGTTACCACCCTCACTCCGTACATTGCTCGCATCAGAACCTTCCCTTTTGCGGAATTCTTGATTTTAGGTAGGTTCAGTGACTCGGCGAGGCTGTCCAAGATGGCAAAGCATTTCTCCAGCCTTGGGTTCTTTGATTGGATATGATGCTTCCATCCATCCAATGACGAACGGGCTTTCATGAACTGCTTTGAGGTTCCATCCAAGTTATGCAAGCCACACTGAAGATAAAGGCAGCCT
This sequence comes from Nicotiana benthamiana, assembly GCA_034376525.1. Taxonomy (NCBI): domain Eukaryota; kingdom Viridiplantae; phylum Streptophyta; class Magnoliopsida; order Solanales; family Solanaceae; genus Nicotiana; species Nicotiana benthamiana. Next base: position 122,909,281 of record CM067338.1, on the reverse strand, counting down.
TGGACGAGCCTTGAGATATCAGAACTGAAGGCAATGCAAGTGTCCAGCAACTTCACACTGTTGTCCAAGTACAAATCTATCCACTTCTCATCCCAGTCACATACGGGAAACTCAAGTTCAGTAATGAGAGTTTTCACATCTGTATGAATTGCACAAAGTACACTTATTGCTTGTGTCATCCATGATAAAGTGAGAATATCTTCCTTATCTGCAGGCTTAAGACTTTTAACCCTCTCTGCTAATGACTCCTCAAAAGCATTCAACAGAGCAAGAAGTTTAGGAGACAAGTACGAGCCCTTAGGTAATATAAATTTGAAAGGATTTCCAAACGGGAGAAAAGGGCGGTGTGGTTCCTGTGGACGACTCATTTGAATATCAATAAACTGCACAACCAAAAAAAGAAATAATAAGACATGAAAAAAAGGAAGAAACCCATAGAACGGATGAGAAAATAAGGCAACTTACTGGTGACAATGAGGCAATTCACATCTAATTGTATGTTACAATAAGTTAAATTCTTGCTTATTTTAGCAACACATATCCTAAAACAGATTTAAAGAAAATAAACATTGCAATCCAACATGCTACATTTGAAGAAAATTGCCCTCAAGACCTCAACAAGCAACACAATATAAATAAACCATTTGCAAACCGCAACAGCCAGACTGAACATCTTTACTCAACCATGAAAATAAAACGTGAAGCCAAAAAAACATTGCAATCCAACATGCTACAATAACAACAACAACAACAACAACCCAGTATAATCTCACTTAGTGGGGTCTGGGGAGGGTAGTGTGTACGCAGATCTTACCCCTACCCTTGGGTAGAGAGAGGTTGTTTCCAAATAGACCCCCGGCATCCTTCCCTCCAAGAACTTCCCACCTGCTCTTGGGGAGACTCGAACTCACAACCTCTCGGTTGGAAGTGGTGGTTGCTTACCATCAGAGCAACCCTGATGGTGAGCAATCCAACATGCTACATTTGAAGAAAATTGCCCTCAAGGCCTCAACAAGCAATACACTATAAATAAACCATTTGTTGGTTGTATATCGCAACAGCCAGACTGAACATCTTTACTCAACCATGAAATAAACATCATCATGAACTTGTCCTTGTGATATTTTCAATATTAAATTTAATAATAGATACTACCTCTGCTTCAATTTATGTGTCTTACTCTCCTATTTTTCTAAAAAGAATATATCTTTCTAGATTTTGTACTCCCACCAATTAAATTTATATGACACACTTTCCACATCAGTTCGTTTGGAAAAGTATGATACATTTCTATAGCAGCAAAGAAAACATTTCATGTCCCCTTAATGAGTAGTTTTTATAGCAACACAAATTGAAGGTTCCATCCACATTTGCTTTCACCCTTTTAGCTTCTTTTTCTTTTGAGAAAGTTTCAAATTTTTCTTTTTCTTTTTTTTTTTTCTTTTTTTCTTTTCTTTTTTTCTTTTTTTTTTTTCTTGAGAAAAATTCACCCTTTAAGATAATCACTTGCTACCGTTACTCTTCAGTTTTCTGTTGAGGTCTATCCTGCAGAGGTACTCAAACTGGATCAGTGATCGATTTCTAGGTTTCGTCGTAAACCTAATTGGTTATTTCCAATTACGTAAATCAATAGTTCAAACCGCACACAAAGGTAGGGCATTTCCCGATTTTATAGGAACTTCTGTACCGGAAAGAATGGTATCTCCAATTATAGTCCCTCTGGGATCAAAAATATATCTCTTCTCGCCATCCTCATAGTGTATGAGACTTATGACTATAAGTTCCAAAAGTCTTTCTATTTTTTTCTTTAAACTCCGTATCAAATCAAACTACATAATATCAATTGAAACAGATGGAGTAACAATTTAGCTCCAACATTGCACATCGCATATTTAAGACCACAAGATGCAAGGGCATCATTTGGTAGATTACACTCATTTTCATTTTAACACCACATGATTCAAAAAATTTCTTGCCACATGATTCAAAAGTTTTATTACTTTTCTTAAACTTCGTACCCAACCAAACTAAGACACATAAAATAAAAACGGAGGAGTACGACAATTGTTTTACATGTTCAACTCCATCCTCGCAAGAATATCTCCTTATCCAAGCCTTAATCCACCATGATGTCTCCAAATAAAAATGAATCTAGGAAGTTACGGGAAGAAGTACTGAGACACTCTACCAGCTTATGCATATCTTGGATATTGCACAAGCTACATGTTACCTCCCACCTCCCACCAGCACAAATATCGGGTAACTTTGTCTACCATGGCTTATGCAATCTGTCATCTATCATAATTTGTTTCAAACATATTGAGATTTATCAAATTGCTAAATAAATAACCTCAAATTTTTAATGACCAAAAAATCCATCTCGTTAGGAGTAGATCCTTTGGGCCAATCGCAATGTTTGAAACTTAGGTATGATAGACTCACCCCTCAACCCTTGTCCGCTTAAATAACAAAATTAGTCCGGTTGACACAGGGCTTAAACCTATGACCTAAGACACAAACACAACTCCCCCAACCTTTGTCAATTGAGCTAACCTCAAGGGCATAAGTAAACTCAAATTTATTAACACACATCTCGTCTCTCCAAATTCTCAAGAAAAGGACCTACCATGTAAAAGGAAGACCCAAAGATTTTAAGAAAAACCATGTTCTTAGCACGTAACATTGCCGTAGATCTAAAACCTAACACTTCAAATTCACCACATCAAACAACCCTAACTACATACAACGAGAGAAAAAACGAATCCTCTCAAATTAACCACCAATACTACGTTTTTCAAAACAGTAAACACCTAACCTTTCACCGATTATCACAAGAACATACATACTAGTTACAAACATACATATATACACAACTACAGCAAAAAAGAAGGAAGTAGATGTACAAAAAAAATACAGAGAGGGAGAGAGAGGCTGTACAGTAAAGAGGATGAGAGAAGAATCGCGGCGGAAAGCTAGCTGTGCAGACGAGTAGAATTTCAGAAATGATGAGGTTAGGTTTTGAAGATAATGTGGACGGCAATAGTCATGGTAAGATAAGAACCGTTGGATTCTTGATAGTCCCACATGAGAAAATATGGATGGCTAGGATTAGTTTCGTTTGGTGTTGATATTTTCGTCCTGAGAAGCGTGTAGAAGATTGGAGACGGCAAGAATCGGACCGCTTATATTTTGGTAACTTCAGATTAATTACCACTTTATTTTAAGGCCGTGTTTGTTGGACTGTTTTAATTTTCCACAGCACGGGTTTTTCTGGAAGACTTGAAAATTTCCAACAATATATCTATCTACTACCGTATAATATAAATTTTCAGTATATCGATGAATACAAATTAGTGTTTACCTGTGTTAAATTTTCTACATCATGTGTAGCAATATATTCATAGCAATTTAATATGGCAATCTAAAAATTAAATAAATAATAAGGTGTAACAGATTAAAATACATTAATTCCGTGCAAACAAAAGGTACATAAGTTAAATCCCACAAACCATACTATCTTCAAATTACATAAATTGTTCAATGAAAATTTTAGGATCTTTTTACCTTCTTTTTATCTTTTTATTTGAAATTCAGATGATCAGCATATTTCCGGTCCTGACAATAGAAAACACTCTGGTACAATTGATTCTTCTCAAGTTGTATAAATAACACAAATAACGATATATATATATATATATATATATATATATATATATATATATATATATATATATATATATATATATATATATATATATATATATATATATATATCATTTCATCTAAGGGTGATAGGTCGGGTTGGTTCGGATTTTTTAATTACCAAATCAAACCAATGGTATCAAATTTTTAAATCTATAAACCAAATCAAACCAATAAAGTCGGATTTTTCAATCTCAGTTTTTCTCGAGTTTTTCGGGTTTCTTCCGATTTTTGTGTTTTTTTTTCCGGTAAGTCTCTATAGCTTAAAATATATAATTTGTGCTCCAAATATTTCTTTAGTCCTAGTGAAATACTACTATACAATATATTTTTCAAGAAGATAACACAATAATATAAGATGAGTCATAGTATTGTACTAAAATAGCCACTACAAAAACCGAAGAAATAGCGGCGGTCATATGTGCTTATTGCGGCGGTTGGGAACCGCCACAATTGTTGTTAGTGGAGTCCTAACCAACCGCCATAATCGCTTCCGTCAAAAGGTGTAGTACGGCAGTTTTCGCCTAACCACCGCAATATACAGCTATAACCGCCGTAATATACAAGTTTAAGTACGGCTGTTCACTTAGCTTATTGTGGCGGTTTTTAACCGTCGTAATATTTGTCATGTCTTTTTCATATTATAGTCATTTTATACTGCCATAACTATAATATTTTTAATAAATGGAATACTTGAGACAAGAGGGGTTGCTCTGATGGTAAGCAACCCCCACTTCCAACCGAGAGGTTGTGAGTTCGAGTCTCCCCAAGAGTAAGATGGGAATTTCTTGGAGGGAAGGATGTCGGGTGTCTATTTGGAAACAGCCTCTCTACCCCAGGGTAGAGGTAAGGTCTGCGTACACACTACTCTCCCAGACCCCACTAAGTGGGATTATACTGGGTTGTTGTTGTTGTTGTTATTTTAATAAATGGAATACTGCCATTTTAACATTGTTGAGGTAATATGTGGAGAGGCCTAATGTTCATATGGGTTAAAGTTAAGATTTCATATGTAACTGTAGAAGATCAAATAATTTCTTCAAAGTTCAAAGATTAAAAAATTCTAATATTAAAGAACCATATCATCATATTAAAATAAAATCTTTATCATATTAAAACATACCCAAAATCCACATCATCCAAGATTCAAGTTTAAGGTGCAGAGAATTAAGAGAGTTACTCAATAGTTACAACATAAAAATATAGTTCATCCTAACAATGATTACTAATTGTTGTTTGCTCCATTTTCATAGTTACTTCTATCAAAGGATCTTGTAGGCCCAGTTGGTGACGGAACGCCATCTCCAACGCCATCTCTAATGCCATCTCCAACGCCATCTCTAATGCAATCTCCTAGATTTGGTTCTTGCACAACATAACATTGAGTTTTTTCTCATTCAACAAAGTTGAGCTTTCTATTGATCACACCCAAGTATGCCCTCTAAAAAGGACTCTGCGGACATTGCAAATAAAACCCGAGTATTATGCCCAGGGTCGAATCCACAGAGAGTCAACCTATCAACTACAACCTTTAGACCCATTAAATTCTTCAGAACCAGCTTCCCAAGACTTTTGAATCACAAGTAGAGATTTTACTACGAACTGAGATTATAGAAAAGTAACAAGCTATAGCTAACTAACTAAGTTGTAGACAAGAATGAGAGAAACGCTAAGGTAATGACTTCCCCTATTGATGGAATCCCTTCTGCTTATGCTTCATACAAATTTACCAACACACTTTATCAAAATGAACACTCAATTTACCGCAACTCTCTCCCGAGCAATTACAGTACATACTATTGCACTCTCCCGAGATATACTAGCTATCTTTAATTAACACCGTTCATTTAATATTGCACCACGGCTTCGTTATTCCTAATTTCCCCTTTAAACCCGCAGTTATATATTCCTCTTATTACTTTAGTAGTTGTGTTATTCAACAATAACCTAAATATGCACTCTTTTCCAAGCTATGCACACTAAATAGGCACAGCTAATTGAGTATCCTGTCAATTAACTACAACAAGAACGTAATTGAATAAATAAAGATTAAAACCGGAAAATTTGCATTAACATAAACGAGAAGTTCAACCCCCAATAGGTTCCATCAATAATTAGACAGGAAAATTAGCTACTCATAACTATGAGTAAACAAACAAAACTAATATTCAACATAATCTAACAATAAAAATCAAAAGGAAAGAAGAAATAAGTTGAGCTATTCTCTCACACTTGTTTTTCCTTCTAAGAACTCAAAAACAAATCAATACTGTTGGAAACACGTTCTCAAGGCATTATACTAAACGTGTGTTCATATTTGTAGGTTTTGATGAATGACAAACTATGCGCAAATTGACATATGACGAGGTCCAAGCACAAGCGCAAAATTGATATATAACGAGATTCAAGCACAAGACAAAGATCGAGATTAAGTTTTATATGAGTCGGTATTTAATTGTAATCTTGATCCGACAACTTAAACTCAAGACCTGGCTTCTCTCGTAAAAATATTTTTAACAAATCATGCATATTTAATTTAGAGCAAAATGATTTTAAATAATGCATATTTACTTTAGTCAAAATGATTTTTAAACATGCCTCTAAAATCTGGACTAAGATAATCGATTATGTACTTATGATAATCGATTATGTTTAAGTCAGCTGCTTGACAGTCGATTGTGAACTTATGACAATCGATTGTGTTAAAGCAGTGCGCATCAGATTTTCTCAAATCTGCATGACAATCGATTGTGAAGCTAATGACAATCGATTGTGATGAGGCAGTGTCCATCAAAGTTTTTCAAAGCTCAAAATAATCGATTGTGAAGCTAATGACAATCGATTGTGAAGAGACAGTGTCCATCAGATTTTTCAAAGTCACAAAATAATCGATTGTGAACTTATGACAATCGATTGTGTTGAGGCAGTGTCTTCCAGACTTTTTAAAAGTTAATAAATAATCGATTCTGAACCTATAACAATCGATTGTCAAGAGGCAGTATCTAAATTGATTTTTCAAGACTGATATATAATCGATTGTTAACTTAATATAATCGATTGTATAACTGACCCTTGCCAAAATGTTTTCAAATACTGTCAGGTAATCGATTATTGATTTCCTATAATCGATTGTTTTAAATAAAATCTGAAAAAGATTTTTTGAATGTTTCCAAGTAATCGATTGTAGATTTCTGACAATCGATTGTTTTAAGTAAAATCTAGAAATGATTTTTTGAACGTTGCCAGTAATCGATTATTGATCTTTGATAATCGATTGTTAAGCGTAAAATCTGGAATGATTTTTGGAAGGATTGGCAAACAATCGATTGTGGTAATAACAATCGATTGTCACAGAGTTAAATCAGCAATTCTTAATTAGCAATTAGGCAACGGTAATACAAGGTTTTTCAACTATAAATACAGCTTCAATTCAGTCTTCTAAATACAACAACTGATCATACAATTGCTAAAGCTTGCATACTTTATTGCTTATCATTTTATATTCATTACATAAGCTTTTGAGAGCCAAATTCTTGTCGAAAGTTGTTGCGATCTTGAGGCGTATTCTTTTTACTCATATCTACTCTTAAAGGAGTGTCTTGTTTGAGTGCTAAGTGTTTTTGTACACTTGAAGGGAAGTGTTAGTCCCTTGTGTTGTAAGAAGGAACTTGTGTTTCCTTGGTTGAAGTCTTGGAGTGTTGTATCTCCGAGCAAAGGTTGTTGAGGCTTGTGTCCTCAAGTTGTAATGGTTTGTTGAGCACCCGTAAGCTTAACAAGTTAGTGGAAATCTCGAGAGAGTCTCTCGGGGACTGGACTAGCCACGGGTTGTGGTGAACCAGGATACATCGGTGCGTTTGTTCTAATTTATTTACTTATCGCACTTATTTATTTCCTGCAATTTTTAAATTCCGCAAGTTTACGCTAATTTTTATTATAACGCTATTCACCCCCCACCTAGTGTTAAGCGTATTATCTAACAATTGGTATCAGAGCCCAACTCTCTGAAGGCTTAACCGTTTGAGAGAAACATCCATGGCTTCTACTCGTGATTCTTTTGCAGGAATAGGTGAAGGACAATGCTCCACCCGACCACCGCTATTCGATGGTACAAATTATACATACTGGAAGGAGAGGATGAGAATATTTGTACAATCAAATAGTTTTCATCTTTGGAAGGTCATAATGAATGGAGAACAAATTCCAACCAAGAAGGTTGAAAATGAATGGGTCCCAAAGTCCGATGATGAATACGATGCGGATGATATCCGAAAGGTGCAAAATAATGCTAAAGCTATTAATTTATTATATTGTGCTGTAAATGCTGATGATTACAGGAAGATATCTTGTTGCACAACGGCGAAGCAAATGTGGGACAAGCTGGAAATTACGTACGAAGGTACGGACCAGGTAAGGGAAGCCAAAATTGATTTCCGAACCCATGCATATGAATTGTTTCACATGAAGGAAGGCGAAAAAGTCGATGAGATGTTTGAACGATTTTCAAAAATCGTAAATGATTTACATGCTCTTAAGAAGACCTTCACGGATAAGGAACTTGTCCGAAAAATTCTCCGAAGTCTCACTCCGGAATGGCGATCCAAGGCCGACGCGATTCAAGAATCCATTGGCATTTCAAATGTCACCATCGACGCATTAAGAGGTAATCTTAAAACTTATGAATCTACTATACTTAACCCTCTTGTTGATGATCAAAGGAAGCAAAGAATCGCTCTCAAGGCAAGCACAAGCCAACCTCAAAATGATGAGGACGGAGACAACGAGTTCGGACTCTTATCAAGAGATTTCAAAAGTTCATGCGAAAAGAGTATGAACGAAAGGGCAAAAAGCAAGGAGATCAAATAAAGTGCTATGAGTGCGGAGAAACCGGGCACATTAAATCAAATTGCCCAAATGCTAAAAAGGAGAAGAAACCCTTCAAGAAGCAACGAGCATACATATCTTGGGGAGGCGACCCCGGTGACGAGTCAAGTGAGGAAGAAGAAGACGAATCCGCAAATCTTTGTCTTATGGCACAAGAAGACAACAAACAAGAGGTATGTCAAATTTCTTCCAAAAATTTCTTTTCCCTTGAAGAAATGCAAAATGCTTTTGATGAGTTGTATAGCGAATTTATTAAAGCTTCAAAAACTGTTAAGAGTATAAAAGAAAATGCTTCTTTAAAAGAAAAAGATTTTCAAAAACAACTCTCTTTTAAAGAAAAGGAATTGGAAAACTGATTTTAGAAAATGAGAAGTTGAAAGAGGAAAACAAATTTTTTGGCAAGAGAAGCGCCGACAAGCCCGAGAGTTCTAGAAATTGTACTTCTTGCATGCATCTCAAAAATGAAGTAGAAAGGCTTAAGGGCACCTTAGATAAGTTTAACTCTTCTCATAAAAATTTGAATGAAGTGCTTGTTAATTTGAAGACGACCAAGCATGGCATAGGTTTTAGAAACGAGCCTAAAGAGAAAGTTGAAGCCAACCCCAACCACCTAAGGCTCAACCTAGGATAAATAAAACAAATGTTCATCCTAGATACAACAAACCTAGAAATGGTTTTCATCAATCGGAACCTAGAAATAATCATGCTAGAAATAATGCACATTCTAGGCCAAACACTAGAAGGAATTTTGAACCTTTTAGAACACCTAGAAATGACTTCCAACCTAGAAACAACTATTCTAGAAATGATGCATATCCTAGAATAAATGGTAGGAGAAATGATTTTCATGATTTGCGCAATAGTTATATTGTCAAGAATAGAGTAAATGAATTTCGTCCGTCCAATTACTATCAACCTAGAAGGATGCATAATCCTAACGTGACTTGTCATTATTGTAGACGAATTGGACATATTGCTCCTGCTTGTTTTACACGACATAGACATAACACTCAATCACATCACTATGATTTGCCTAACCCCCAAGGACTCAAAATGGCATGGGTACCTAAAACTCATTAATCTGTTTTGTAGGTATGTTTGAAGGGATCAAGTGTACTATGGTACCTTGATAGTGGATGCTCCAAGCACATGACGGGAGACGAATCCAAATTCCTTCAACTAGAACACAAGGAAGGGGGAAGTGTTATTTTTGGTGATAACAACAAAGGAAAGATTATCGGCATCGGATCGGTCGGTAAGGATGAAATTTCTTCCATTAAGCATATATTACTTGTGAAAGGTTTAAAACATGATCTCTTGAGCATAAGTCAATTATGTGACAAGGGAAATCTTGTTTTATTTGATTCGGATGAATGCTTAGTTTTTAGACGTAGCGATTTTAAAATTATCCTTCGTGGTTTTAGAATGGATACATTTATATGGTTGATCTTGCAAATTCTTCACCCGAATATGTGAATTGTTTAATGAGCAAAGAGGATGATTCTTGGTTATGGCATCGTAGAGTAGCTCACATCAACATGCATCTTTTGAACAAATTGGTTTCACAAAATTTAGTTGTTGGTCTTCCAAATTTGAAATTTGAAAATGACTCTATTTGTGATTCTTGTCAAAAAGGGAAGCAAACAAAAGCATCTTTTAAATCAAAAAATATTGTTTCTACTACTAGACCATTGCAATTGCTTCACATGGATTTGTTTGGACCATCTCGCATTGAAAGTCTTGGTAGAAATCGCTATGCTTTTGTTATTGTTGATGATTATTCCAGATTTACTTGGACTTTATTTCTTGCCCATAAAAGTGATGCTTTTCAGAATTTTAAATATTTTCTTAAACGTGTTCAAAACGAAAAGGAAACAACCATCACTTCAATCAGAAGTGATCATGGGGGAGAGTTTGATCACAATCTCTTTGCGGACTTTTGTGACGAACTCGGTATCGAGCCTACCTTTTTCGCTCCACGAACACCACACCAAAATGGGGTGGTGGAAAGGAAAAATAGGTGTCTCGAAGAGATGGCCAGAACCATGCTCGAAGAGGCTATGATTCCCAAACATTTTTGGGCAGATGCCGTGAGTACCGCATGCTACGTTTTAAATAGAGTAGTCATAAGGCCAATACTCATGAAAACCCCTTATGAACTCTACAAGGGAAGGAAACCAAATATCTCCCATTTTAGAGTATTCGGTTGTAAAGTTTTTATTCATAACAATGGAAAAGATCAATTGGGAAAATTTGATGCCAAATCCGATGAAGGAATTTTTATTGGGTATTCTTCACGTAGCAAAGCATATAGGGTATTTAATAATAGAACCCAAACTGTGGAGGAATCCCCTCATATTGTGTTTTCCGAAAATAATGCTCGCTTGGCGAGAAAGGATTCTTGTTCTGATCTTGCAGGTATTTTAAATAGATTAAAAGACAAAGTACAAGAGGAAACTCCTAAGGAAATTCAAGATGAAATCTTGGAACAATCAACGGAGGAAACGCCACAATTGGAGAAAGAAACGAAAATGCCTAACGAGTGGAGGACAATCAAAGATCACCCTCTCAAACAGGTAATTGGCGACGTCGGAGAAAAGGTAAGTACCCGAAACTCCCTTAAGAACACCTTAGGACATACTGCTTTTGTTTCTCAAATTGAACCAACAACCATCTTCGAAGCAATTGGGGATGAATTTTGGACCTTGGCAATGCAAGAGGAGCTTACCCAATTCAAACGGAATGACGTTTGGGATTTGGTGCCAAGACCCGAAAATCATACCATAATTGGTACGAAATGGGTTTTTCGAAACAAACTAGATGAAAATGGTGTAATCGCTAGAAACAAAGCTAGGCGTGTAGCAAAAGGCTATAATCAAGAAGAGGGTATTGACTATGAAGAAACATATGCTCCCGTAGCTAGATTAGAAGCTATTCGTTTATTGCTTGCTTTTGCCTCTTCTATGAATTTCAATTTATATCAAATGGATGTGAAAAGTGCTTTTCTAAATGGTGTTATTCAAGAAGAAGTTTATGTTGAACAACCCCCCGGTTTTGAAGATTTTAAATCTCCGGATCATGTTTTCAAACTCAAAAAGGCTCTTTATGGTTTAAAACAAGCTCCCCGAGCTTGGTATGAAAGATTGAGTAAATTTCTATTGGAAAATGATTTCATTAGGGGGAAAGTTGACACCACTCTTTTTGTTAAGCATAAAAACAATGATATTTTATTAGTTCAAATCTATGTGGATGATATTATATTTGGTGCTACTAACAATGTTTTGTGCAAGGAATTTTCCGATTTAATGACAAGCGAATTTGAGATGTCTATGATGGGTGAGTTAACATTCTTTTTGGGATTACAAGTAAAGCAAATGAAAGAAGGTACATTCATTTGGCAAGCGAAATATTGCAAAGAATTGCTGAAACGATTTGAAATGACCAATGCAAAAGCAATGGCAACCCCCCATGAGCACATCCGATCATCTAGACAAAGATGAGAAAGGTAAGGAAGTCGACACCAAAAAGTATCGAGGTATGATTGGCTCTCTCCTTTATCTTACTGCTAGTCGTCCGGACATCACGTTTAGCGTGTGCTTATGCGCTCGTTATCAATCGTGTCCGAAGGAGTCTCACCTAACTGCGGTAAAACGGATATTGAAGTATCTTGTTGGTACTGTAAATGTGGGTCTATGGTATCCCAAAGGTTCTTCATGCCAACTTGTTGGCTATTCCAATTCCGATTTTGCTGGATGCAAATTGGACCGCAAGAGCACTAGTGGCACTTGCCATTTGCTCGGTAGCTCTCTCGTTTCTTCGTTTAGCAAGAAACAAGTAAGTATTGCGTTGTCCATAACCGAGGCTGAATATGTAGCCGCGGAGAGTTGTTGCGCTCAAATCCTTTGGATGAAACAACAACTCTTGGATTATGGCCTAAGTCTTGATCATATCCCTCTCAGATGTGATAATACTAGTGCCATATGCTTGACGAAGAACCCCGTTCTTCATTCGCGAACAAAATACATTGAAATTAGACATCATTTTATAAGAGATCACGTTCTCAAGGGCAATGTCGAAATTGAATTTGTTGAAACCAAAGATCAATTGGCCGACATCTTTACAAAGCCCTTAGAGAAAAAGTCATTCTTCCGAATTCGTAGTGAACTCGGGATCCTTGACTCCACGTTGATCTAAGTCATGCATTGCATTTTCCCTTTCACATGTTTTCTAACTTGAGCGTTGGAGACGTCTAACGTATTTTTGCAGGTATCGCCCTAAAGGCAGGGGGAATTATAAAGCTTGACGCACAGAACAATCGATTTCTCTTTTATATAATCGATTATCCAATATCAATAATCGATTGTCTTGACATTATTTGCATTATTATTTCTGAAATTGCAGATTTAATAAATAAACAAGTTTTTTGATTATTCAATTTCTTTGCTAATGGAAAGAGGGGGAAGATAACGGGTATGCACTCTCAATACTTATCGGTATGCACTCTCAATACTTATCGGCATAAAAAGAGGGGGAATTCATATATTGAGGGGGAACAAATTGCATATCTATATACTTGTTGCATATCTTTACTTGTCTTGAATCGTACGCATATCCCGCTTGAATCGTATGCATATCCCGCTTAAAGTTTGCCATTATCAAAAAGGGGGAAATTGTTGGAAACACGTTCTCAAGGCATTATACTAAATGTGTGTTCATATTTGTAGGTTTTGATGAATGACAAACTATGCGCAAATTGACATATGACGAGGTCCAAGCACAAGCGCAAAATTGATATATAACGAGATTCAAGCACAAGACAAAGATCGAGATTAAGTTTTATATGAGTCGGTATTTAATTGTGATCATGATCCGACAACTTAAACTCAAGACCCGGCTTCTCTCGTAAAAATATTTTTAACAAATCATGCATATTTAATTTAGAGCAAAATGATTTTAAATAATGCATATTTACTTTAGTCAAAATGATTTTTAAACATGCCTCTAAAATCTGGACTAAGATAATCGATTATGTACTTATGATAATCGATTATGTTTAAGTCAGCTGCTTGACAATCGATTGTGAACTTATGACAATCGATTGTGCTAAAGCAGTGCGCATCAGATTTTCTCAAATCTGCATGACAATCGATTGTGAAGCTAATGACAATCGATTGTGATGAGGCAGTGTCCATAAAGTTTTTCAAAGCTCAAAATAATCGATTGTGAAGCTAATGACAATCGATTGTGAAGAGACAGTGTCCATCAGATTTTTCAAAGTCACAAAATAATCGATTGTGAACTTATGACAATCGATTGTGTTGAGGCAGTGTCTTCCAGACTTTTTAAAAGTTAATAAATAATCGATTGTGAACCTATAACAATCGATTGTCAAGAGGCAGTGTCTAAATTGATTTTTCAAGACTGATATATAATCGATTGTTAACTTAATATAATCGATTGTATAACTGACCGTTGCCAAAATATTTTCAAATACTGTCAGGTAATCGATTATTGATTTCCTATAATCGATTGTTTTAAATAAAATCTGAAAAAGATTTTTTGAATGTTTCCAAGTAATCGATTGTAGATTTCTGACAATCGATTGTTTTAAGTAAAATCTAGAAATGATTTTTTGAACGTTGCCAGTAATCGATTATTGATCTTTGATAATCGATTGTTAAGCGTAAAATCTGGAATGATTTTTGGAAGGATTGGCAAACAATCGATTGTGGTAATAACAATCGATTGTCACAGAGTTAAATCAGCAATTCTTAATTGGCAATTAGGCAACGGTAATACAAGGTTTTTCAACTATAAATACAGCTTCAATTCAGTCTTCTAAATACAACAATTGATCATACAATTGCTAAAGCTTGCATACTTTATTGCTTATCATTTTATATTCATTACATAAGCTTTTGAGAGCCAAATTCTTGTCGAAAGTTGTTGCGATCTTGAGGCGTATTCTTTTTACTCATATCTACTCTTAAAGGAGTGTCTTGTTTGAGTGCTAAGTGTTTTTGTACACTTGAAGGGAAGTGTTAGTCCCTTGTGTTGTAAGAAGGAACTTGTGTTTCCTTGGTTGAAGTCTTGGAGTGTTGTATCTCCGAGCATAGGATGTTGAGGCTTGTGTCCTCAAGTTGTAATGGTTTGTTGAGCACCCGTAAGCTTAACAAGTTAGTGGAAATCTCGAGAGAGTCTCTCGGGGACTGGACTAGCCACGAGTTGTGGTGAACCAGGATACATCGGTGCGTTTGTTCTAATTTATTTACTTATCGCACTTATTTATTTCCTGCAATTTTTAAATTCCGCAAGTTTACGCTAATTTTTATTATAACGCTATTCACCCCCCACCTAGTGTTAAGCGTATTATCTAACAATTGGTATCAGAGCCCAACTCTCTGAAGACTTAACCGTTTGAGAGAAACATCCATGGCTTCTACTCGTGATTCTTTTGCAGGAATAGGTGAAGGACAATGCTCCACCCGACCACCGCTATTCGATGGTACAAATTATACATACCGGAAAATTTGCATTAACATAAACGAGAAGTTCAACCCCCAATAGGTTCCATCAATAATTAGACAGGAAAATTACCTACTCATAACTATGAGTAAACAAACAAAACTAATATTCAACATAATCTAACAATAAAAATCAAAAGGAAAGAAGAAATAAGTTGAGCTATTCTCTCACACTTGTTTTTCCTTCTAAGAACTCAAAAACAAATCAATACTGTTGGAAACACGTTCTCAAGGCATTATACTAAACGTGTGTTCATATTTGTAGGTTTTGATGAATGACAAACTATGCGCAAATTGACATATGACGAGGTCCAAGCACAAGCGCAAAATTGATATATAACGAGATTCAAGCACAAGACAAAGATCGAGATTAAGTTTTATATGAGTCGGTATTTAATTGTAATCTTGATCCGACAACTTAAACTCAAGACCTGGCTTCTCTCGTAAAAATATTTTTAACAAATCATGCATATTTAATTTAGAGCAAAATGATTTTAAATAATGCATATTTACTTTAGTCAAAATGATTTTTAAACATGCCTCTAAAATCTGGACTAAGATAATCGATTATGTACTTATGATAATCGATTATGTTTAAGTCAGCTGCTTGACAGTCGATTGTGAACTTATGACAATCGATTGTGTTAAAGCAGTGCGCATCAGATTTTCTCAAATCTGCATGACAATCGATTGTGAAGCTAATGACAATCGATTGTGATGAGGCAGTGTCCATCAAAGTTTTTCAAAGCTCAAAATAATCGATTGTGAAGCTAATGACAATCGATTGTGAAGAGACAGTGTCCATCAGATTTTTCAAAGTCACAAAATAATCGATTGTGAACTTATGACAATCGATTGTGTTGAGGCAGTGTCTTCCAGACTTTTTAAAAGTTAATAAATAATCGATTCTGAACCTATAACAATCGATTGTCAAGAGGCAGTATCTAAATTGATTTTTCAAGACTGATATATAATCGATTGTTAACTTAATATAATCGATTGTATAACTGACCCTTGCCAAAATGTTTTCAAATACTGTCAGGTAATCGATTATTGATTTCCTATAATCGATTGTTTTAAATAAAATCTGAAAAAGATTTTTTGAATGTTTCCAAGTAATCGATTGTAGATTTCTGACAATCGATTGTTTTAAGTAAAATCTAGAAATGATTTTTTGAACGTTGCCAGTAATCGATTATTGATCTTTGATAATCGATTGTTAAGCGTAAAATCTGGAATGATTTTTGGAAGGATTGGCAAACAATCGATTGTGGTAATAACAATCGATTGTCACAGAGTTAAATCAGCAATTCTTAATTAGCAATTAGGCAACGGTAATACAAGGTTTTTCAACTATAAATACAGCTTCAATTCAGTCTTCTAAATACAACAACTGATCATACAATTGCTAAAGCTTGCATACTTTATTGCTTATCATTTTATATTCATTACATAAGCTTTTGAGAGCCAAATTCTTGTCGAAAGTTGTTGCGATCTTGAGGCGTATTCTTTTTACTCATATCTACTCTTAAAGGAGTGTCTTGTTTGAGTGCTAAGTGTTTTTGTACACTTGAAGGGAAGTGTTAGTCCCTTGTGTTGTAAGAAGGAACTTGTGTTTCCTTGGTTGAAGTCTTGGAGTGTTGTATCTCCGAGCAAAGGTTGTTGAGGCTTGTGTCCTCAAGTTGTAATGGTTTGTTGAGCACCCGTAAGCTTAACAAGTTAGTGGAAATCTCGAGAGAGTCTCTCGGGGACTGGACTAGCCACGGGTTGTGGTGAACCAGGATACATCGGTGCGTTTGTTCTAATTTATTTACTTATCGCACTTATTTATTTCCTGCAATTTTTAAATTCCGCAAGTTTACGCTAATTTTTATTATAACGCTATTCACCCCCCACCTAGTGTTAAGCGTATTATCTAACAATTGGTATCAGAGCCCAACTCTCTGAAGACTTAACCGTTTGAGAGAAACATCCATGGCTTCTACTCGTGATTCTTTTGCAGGAATAGGTGAAGGACAATGCTCCACCCGACCACCGCTATTCGATGGTACAAATTATACATACTGGAAGGAGAGGATGAGAATATTTGTACAATCAAATAGTTTTCATCTTTGGAAGGTCATAATGAATGGAGAACAAATTCCAACCAAGAAGGTTGAAAATGAATGGGTCCCAAAGTCCGATGATGAATACGATGCGGATGATATCCGAAAGGTGCAAAATAATGCTAAAGCTATTAATTTATTATATTGTGCTGTAAATGCTGATGATTACAGGAAGATATCTTGTTGCACAACGGCGAAGCAAATGTGGGACAAGCTGGAAATTACGTACGAAGGTACGGACCAGGTAAGGGAAGCCAAAATTGATTTCCGAACCCATGCATATGAATTGTTTCACATGAAGGAAGGCGAAAAAGTCGATGAGATGTTTCCTTGGTTGAAGTCTTGGAGTGTTGTATCTCCAAGCAAAGGTTGTTGAGGCTTGTGTCCTCAAGTTGTAACGGTTTGTTGAGCACCCGTAAGCTTAACAAGTTAGTGGAAATCTCGAGAGAGTCTCTCGGGGACTAGACTAGCCACGGGTTGTGGTGAAGCAGGATACATCGGTGCGTTTGTTCTTATTTATTTACTTATCGCACTTATTTATTTCCTGCAATTTTTAAATTCCGCAAGTTTACGCTAATTTTTATTATAACGCTTTTCACCCCTCCCCCTCTAGCGTTAAGCGTATTATCTAACAAATACATGCCTCCAAAGGGCGACACCTAGTGACTAATATAGGTTTTAGGGCTAAAATTTCACGTTTGACACATTTGCCCTTGGCCATCAGCACGCCTACCGCGGTTCTACCGCGGTTGCAGTAGAACCGCGGCCAAACGACCCTCTGAACCCAACAGCTGTATCCTACCGCGGTTCTGTCGGGTCGCGGTGGGACCGTGGCCAAACACCTCCAGTGAATCTTGATTTATCCGCAACTGTCTCTCACCGTGGTTCTGCCGCGGTTGCGGTAGAACCGCGGCAGACGTCCTTCTCTGATTGTTCAACCTTCTTCCGCGTGATTTACTTGGGATTTTTCACAGTTGGCCTCTTTTCGTTTATTTTTTTACTCCAATAGTGCTCCGTAGCCTTCCCTAGTCGTATATCCTGCACATCAAGGAAAACAATAATAAGAGCATTTTTTCATCACTTTCATTATCAAAACTATGCAAGAAGTTGGTTATTTAGGGCTTGAATATAGTTAAATTCACTTGTTATCAACACCCCACACTTATACCTTTGCTCGTACTCGAGCAAACTAAACCACACTTCTAGGCCTAATGTTTGCTACATTGCCCAAGGATATGTCGCACCCTGCCATTTTCATGAACCAACCTAAGAAATGCAACATCCATACGCAAGATGCAGACTCTACTGCCATGACACAATCAACCTCACTCTATTTACTCTATAGAGGTGAAGACTCACTTTTTCTTCCTGGGTCACATGCCCTCACATCAACATTCTGAGAGAAGTTCTACACACATTTGATTTAAATACAAGGAACTAAAGATAGAAATAATTCGCTCACTCTCTGCAAAGAGCATTCCCCCTTTTTCGCTACTCCCTACCACCCCACCCTTTGACTTTTGTGTGTTTTGCATTAGTTCAAGTGCTTTTAGGAGGTAAAGGTTCAAACAATCTATTCAAACACATGGATATAGTTCAGTACAGGGTTACCAAAGAATAGGCTTCAGGCTCATAGGGGTTAACTATGGACATATGTACAGGTGAATTCACAATATTTATATAAGGGCTTAAACAAAGAAATGCCTCAATCATCTCTAAAACCTAACAGCTTCTATTTCGTTTTGCAAACACACAGGGCAAGTTCTAGGTATCACATGAAAACACGGAAATCAGGTAAAACTTCACACACACATAGCATGTAACTCATTCTGAATCAGTTCATCAACAAACTCATACAAGAATAGATGTGCAAAATTAGGGCATAGAATTACAAGTCTACAACGAGCCAGGACCTTACACTCTCAAGTTTCTTTTAGTGGTTTGCAGGTGTGAACATCATGGGTCGCATTCTAGCCTTTTACCCATCTTAGTCCTAACACTACAAGAGAAAAATCTACCTAACCCGGTTCAAGAAAAAACCCTTGGAAAAGAACCGTGGTAAAAAGAAAAAACCAAAGGGGACTTAATACACTACCTAAAAAAATAAAAATAAAATAAATGAAAAGTCTACATGGACTACTTTCCTCAAGAGTACTCTCCAAGTGGTCAGTCATCAGGAAGAGTCCATTACCTTTGTTTTTGTGTTTTAATTTTTATATATTTTTTTTATGTATCCAACTTGGACCCTCAAGAGACCCGTCGACAAGTGTCAGTCATTGGGCCAAGTTAGTTACTCCTAAATTATGAGCCATCCTTATATACAACAACACCATTTACAACAATAACATCTTCCTACTACAACAGTCACCATATCTATATACAGTAACACACGTACACAAAGTAAGTCTCCCACCGCACACTTAAAATTATGGCATGTCCCCATGTCATATCAATAAATAAAGCACAGAAGGGTTAGAAGACTTCCTTGAGACTCAATCGGAGTCGGAGACGGTGTTGGGGTCCACATGGCAGGCTCTCCCCAATCCTCGAAACCATGACATGAATCGTTCCTCTGACCGGGCCTGCCTTTGAGACATGGCATCAAGCCGTGTGTGGAAGCCATCAACTGAGGTGCACAGATCCGCAACCTCTTCTTCTATGGAACGTAACATTGGCATGGTCGATTGGGACCTGGAGAAGCCGGCCGCAATGTGGGGGCAGCGAGATGGTCCGGCACTGTCAACTGACCGTCTGGATGGTGCGAGGGGAATTGGGGAATCATCATCATCATCTATTTCAATTGTCTGTAGGCCCCTTCTCACTCTGATGGGAGAAGCTCTGAAAGGTGCCTCATGTTCCACTGTCCCATCAGCAGGACTAGTGGGAAGGTTCCTCTGTAAGCACAGCTGTGTCACCAAGGAGGGGAAGTAAGACCCCTTTGATAGCAATGGTCCCCTCAAAATCATTTCATCACAAATGACCCTAGCTGGGTCAAAATCTCTCCTAGTGATAAAGCACCAAGTCAGTAGGGCCTTGTTGAAGTTCACGTCTATCGTGTTGCTAGAAGGTAGAACTTGCTGCAAATCACTGCCAACCAGCACTTAGCCAAGTGCGTGAGAGAATTGGAGTGCAAAGTGATCTGTTCCTTTATCCACGTCGGTCTCCCCCCCCCCCCCCCAGCGAAAATATTTGCGATCACAACCTCCTACGTGACATTTGGTCGATCGTGGTAATAGTCTATATCACCTGTGAACTCAGGCAATTGCAAGTCCAGAACGCAGATGCACATCTCGACCTGAGTGAGCAGGGACGCTCGCATAGAACTCCCATACAATCATCTTGTTGACCTTGCAGGGCTCCTCAAATAGAAATTCCATCTGTCTCCTCCGAATCTCCTCATACATATATTCCCATTCCGCTCGGAGGGCTGCACAGTCAATCTGAATTTCAAGAATGAACTTTTTGTGCGCCTTTGCATTGAAATTGTCCTCGGCCAGTTCCGAGAAGAACCTTGACTCATCATAAGTTGGCAGGCAAGACGGGCCAGCCTGTCTCCTTTGTCTCTTAGGATCCATAGTACCTGCTGCGAATGCAAATAAACCATTAAATACATCCCAAACAGAGCCGAAGGGGTGGTTACTCAGACTTCGCCACCCAAAGGCTACAGGACAACACTCCCTATTAGCACCCCACACTTACTCCTTCACCAAGTTTCAACCACTTAGGATTCCCATACATCGTCAAATATCACACCCATCATGTGGAATGGGCATAGCCCACCCTACAACACCACAACAACTCCACAAATCCGGCCTACATAAGGCCTTTCACTAATCACACCCTTCAAGCAAAAATTCTAGGCCTCCACAATATTACAATAAGCCATACAATTAAAGTGTAATGGAGGCCTAACCAAATACACACCAAATAACCCATTAAAAATAACTACAATCATATATAACAACAACAAAAACAATCAACAAGGATAACAAGAATTGAAACTATAGCTTCCTAGGGTTAAAATACACAAAACTAAACTACATTACACTAGATTATCATCTAAACTAAAGACAAAATAGAGAAACACTTACTTGGATGGAGGATGGGAAGGGGTTTGGTGAAGTTGGGAAGAATTTGGATGAGAGGGGGTGTGTATTTGGAAAGAAACAATGAAATGAAGAGAGAAAAAGTAAGAGAGAAGTGAAGAAAGAAGGAGGAATTCGATGATGGGGGTTTGGGTATTAGAATTTTGGGGATAAAGGGGTAGGGGGTATTTGTGGAAAAACATTAATTAAAACCGTTGGAAAAAATAAAAAAAATTACCTGGTTGAAAAACACGGTCACCGCGGTTCTACCGCGATCGCGGTAGGACCGCGGTAGACCAAGTTCAGAGACCCTATTTACCGCGGTTTGACCGCGGGCGCGGTGCTATCGCGAGAGTATGTATCAGAGAGGGGTCTCGACCACGGTTTAATCGTAGTCGCAGTGGGATCGCGTTCTGGGCCATTTGCAGAATCTTATCGCTTTTATTTGTTTTATTTCATATTCTAAAGGATTACAATTACAAAAATTTCATGGGTTGCCTCCCATGCAGCACCTGATTTAACATCGCGGCACGACTCAGATGAGCGCATTTAAGGCTTGCTCAACCTCTGCAGCTCATTCAAGTGAAGTGAAGTTCCTTCCTTAGATTCGCTCATTCCCACGTATAATTTTGAACTACTGACCATTGACTCTAAATGTGCGAGAGTCATCCTCAGTAGCAACTTCAACAGCTCCAGATGGGAGTACTTCAATCACCCAAAATGTTCCCGACCATCGTGATTTTAGCTTACCCTGGAACAACCGCAATCTTGAGTTGCATAACAGTACCATGTCCTCGGTTTGAAGGTTCGCTCCACAATATGCTGATCATGCAGCCTCTTCATTCTTTCTTTATACAGTCTTGTGCTCTCAACAACAAGATGTCGGAACTCCTCAAGCTCGTGTAATTCCGTGACTCTAGATGAGCCTGCAACTTCCATGTCTATATTCAACTGTTTCAGTGCCCACCACGCTCTGTGCTCAAGCTCCACCGGCAGGTGACAAGTCTTCCCAAAAACCAACTTGTATGGAGACATACCAATTGGTGTCTTGAATGTTGTTCTATAGGCCCAGAGTGCATCATCTAACTTTCTTGGCCAATATGTTCTTGTGGCGTTTATTGTTTTTGTCAACACACTTTTTATCTCTCTGTTGGAGACCTCCATCTATCCGCTGGTTTACGGTTGGTACGTAGTAGCCACCTTGTGGCGCACATCATATTTTTCCAATAACTTCTCAAATGCTCTGTTGCAGAAATGAGTACCCTCATCACTTATTATCGCATGTGGTGTCCCGAAGCGGGTGAATATGTTTTTCTTCAGAAACCCCACCACCACTTTTGCATCATTGGTGGGGTAATGCTATAACTTCCACCCACTTGAACACATAATCAACAACAACAAGAATGTACTTATTACCGTAAGAGCTGACAAAGGGACCCATGAAATCTATCCCCAAAACATCGAACACTTCAACCTCCTGAATTGGGTTCATGGGCATCTCGTGGCGTCGGGATATGTTCCCGGTGCGTTGGCATTCATTACAACCTTTTACCCATGTGTGAGCATCTTTGAACACTGTTGGGTAGAAAAACCCGGCCTCAAGCACCTTTGATGCAGTCCTTACTCCTCCAAAGTGTCCCCCATAAGCCGATGCATGACATGCCTACAAAATAGAAGATTTTTCCATCTCGGAGAAATCTCCGGATCATGTTATCCAGTCATATTCCAAAAAAATATATGGCTCATCCCAATAATACATTCGGCTTTCACAAAAGAAACGCTTCCTCTGGACCGAAGACAGGTCGTGAGGGACTATACCACAAGCTAGGTAGTTGACAAAATCCGCATACCATGGTGCTTCTAGATGGTTAGCTATGAGCAATTGCTCGCCTGGAAAGGTTTCCAGAATGTCCTCAACCTTAATTGTGTTTGCAGCTCCCTCAAATTGTGATAGATGATCATCGACTTGGTTCTTAGTGCCCTTTCGGTCACGTATCTCAAGATCAAACTCTTGTAGAAATAACACCCAACAAATCAGGCATGGCTTAGAGTCTTTCTTCTCTATCAAGTATCTAAGAGCTGCATGGTCAGTGTATACAATTACCTTCGATCCTATCTGGTAGGACCAGAACTTGTCAAATGCAAATACCATAGCTAACATCTCATTCTCACTCACTGTATATTTCAGTTGGGCTCCATTTAGCATTCTACTTGTACAGTAGATTGGATGCATCAATTTGTCCTTCCGCTGGCCCAGCACCGCCCCCACTGCATAGTCACTAGCATCACATATTAGCTCGAAAGTTTGCTCCCAGTTGGGGGCAACAATGATTGGTGTTGTGACCAGCCTTTGCTTCAACTCCTCAAATGCTACCCTGCATGCATCAGAAAATACACACGTGTTATCTTTTTCTAACAACTTACAGAAAGGGTTGGCAATTTTGGAGGTCTTTAATGAACTGTCGGTAGAAATCGGTATGTCCAAGAAAGCTTCTGATTGCTTCGACCGAGGTTGGCGGAGGCAGCTTTGCTATGACATCAACTTTGGCTCGATCGACTTCTATCCCCTTGCTTGACACTCGATGCCCCAAGACTATGCCTTCTTGTACCATGAAGTGGCACTTCTCCCAGTTCAACACCAGATTAGTCTCGATGCATCATTTCAACACCCATGTCAGATTCTCAAGGCACTCATCAAACGAATTCCCCACCACTGTGAAATCATCCATGAAAACCTCCATTATGACTTCAACCATATCAGTGAAAATGGTCATCATGCACCGTTGGAATGTGGCGGGAGCATTGCAAAGGCCAAATGGCATCCTCCTAAAGTCATAAATGCCATAAGGACATGTGAAGGAGGTCTTTTCGTAGTCCTTATGTGCAATGGATATCTGGCTATACCCTGAGTACCCGTCAAGAAAGCAAAAGTGTGACCTCTCTGCCAATCTGTCCAGCATTTGATCAATGAAGGGGATTGGGAAGTGGTCTTTCCAGGTGGCAAGATTCAGCTTTCTATAGTCCATGCATATCCTCCAACCGGTGAGGGTTCTTATTGAGATCAATTCATTTTTATCATTCTTCACCACTGTCATGCCACCATTCTTAGGCACACATTGAACTGGGCTAACCCAGCTGCTGTTAGAAATTAGTAAGATGATTCCCGCATCCAACCACTTTATTACTTCCTTCTTCACCACTTCCTTCATATTCGGGTTCAGCCTCCTCTGATGTTCCCTAGAAGGTCGGTGTCCCTCTTCCAGCAGAATCTTGTGCATGCAATAGGCAGGGCTGATCCCCTTGATATCTGCCATGGTCCATCCAATGGCAATTTTACATTCCTTCAGTACCTGTAATAGCTGTTGCACCTGCACATCTAGCAAACCAGATGAGATAATAACATGTAAAGTGGAGTTTGGTCCCAGAAATTCATACCTGAGGTGAGCTGGCAATGGCATTAGCTCCAACTTCGGTGGTTCTCAATGGACGGTTTAGCTGGAGGACTCTCTCTCTTCTCTAAGTGTAGGGGTTCAAACTCCAGCTTTCTTTCCCGAAACCCCTTACCTTCCAAAGCCAACACCCATTCCGCCAACTCTTCACCATTCGCCTCCTCCAAATTTGTCTGACATACAGCCAATGGATCCTCCACTGTCAATACATCATCATCAGACTAGACAATCACATCCACGGCATCAATTAGAGAACAATTGGCGAACTCACTTGGTCGTCTCATATATTTCCGCACATTAAATATGATCTCCACATCATTGAGCCTCATTTTAAGCTCCTTAGTCTCACAATCAATCAAGGATCTTCCTATGGCTAAGAACGGTCTTCCTAATATGATAGGAATCTCTTCATCCACCTTGCAATCAAAGATCACAAAATCTGCAGGGA
Organism: Nicotiana benthamiana; assembly: GCA_034376525.1. Lineage (NCBI taxonomy): Eukaryota > Viridiplantae > Streptophyta > Magnoliopsida > Solanales > Solanaceae > Nicotiana > Nicotiana benthamiana. The sequence goes on along the minus strand of CM067338.1, from coordinate 122,884,087 downwards.
ACACAAATTTCCCCACCTGAATAAGAACATCATCGAGGATCCCGAATGGACGTTTCACTGTCCTGTCCGCCAGGTGCAACAACATAGAGGTGGGTCTAGCTCTCCTGATGCCCAACCTCTTGTAAACAACCAGGGGCATAAGATTAATGATGGCCCCTAAGTCACATAATGCTTTTGCAAAGGCATAGTTCCCAACAGTGCACGGGATGGTAAAGCTCCCACGATCAGAGAGTTTTTCAGCAACCGGTCTAGTTACCACTGCACTACAAGTCCGCGTGAGAGTCACTGTGGCCAAGTCTTGGAAGTCAAACTTCTGATACATCAAATCTTTCATCATCTTCGCGTCCAGGCATTTCCTTTAAAGCTTCGATCAATGGAATATTTACTTGAATTTGCTTGAGCATGTCAAAGAACTTCTTGTATTGCTCTTCCTTTTGGTATTTAGCCAATCTCTGTGGGAATGGTGCAGGAGGTCTTTTCTTCCTAGACTTGGGACTTTTCTTTCTTAACTATTATCTACTCCACTGGCTCTTCTACTGTTTCAGCGACTTTCTCGCTCTCTTGCTGCATAATCTGATATTCAGAAACAGGCTGGACTGTCACATCTGTCAGCCTTGTTGAATCATCCAGCTCAATAGGTACCTGAATGAGTGTCTCAGTCTGCATATTCTCACGAGCTCCTTCCTACTCAACATCAATATCTCTACCATTGCGGAGACTCACCGCCATCAGCTACTTCGGGCCCTGATCTTTGGGGTTGGTTTGGGTATCTGCAGGCAATGTCCCTTGAGGACGGTTATTCAAAGACATAGCAATCTGGCCCACCTGCACTTCAATATTATTAATAGTTGCATCATGTGCATCTACCCTCTCATTTATCTTTGTATTGGACCCAATCACTTGCTGCATCATCGCTTCTAGCCTAGCGAACCCGCCTTCTTGTCTCCCACCATGTTGCTGTTGATGTGGGTGGTACCGTTGCTGCCGATTATTATACTCTTGCGGTCTAGGATAAGGTTCCATGTTGTTGGGGGGTCTCATACCTCCCATATTCCCGGCATTGTATTGTGGCTGCGGCGGCCTGTACTGCTGCTGAGTCTACTGCCCCCAGTTCTGGTTTCCTTGCCTCTGACCCCCATAATTAGCCACATAATTCATATCTTCAGGTTGCTGATGATGAAGGTCATGCTCCACATTCCATGGATTACCAATTGGCTGATTGATGCAAGAAGTGCACAAACCCCCATTGGTAGTATCAACTATATGTACCTGCTACATTTGTCCAACTTCTTGGTAAGGATGCTCATCTGTGTCAAAAGAGTCGCCACATTCTCGGCCATAGTGTTGGAAGGATCAAGAAGTACTGAATGCACCACCGGAGTGATAGGTGAGTTTCTGGTTGTCCAATCTGAATTCTGAGCCATTTTATTTAGCAGATTCTGGCCTTCTCTCCATGTCTTGCTCAAAAATGCCCCACCAGCTGAGACATCCACAATATTCTTCATACTGACATAAAGTCCCATATAAAATCGTTGTCCCAACATCTGCTCTAGAATACTGTGATGGGGACACATTACCAACAGTCCTTTGAACCTTCCCCATGTCTCGTGCAAAGATTCCATAGGTTTCTGTTTAAAGCTCACAATCTCATCAATCTATTGCGTTGTTTTGTTGGGCGGATGGAACTTGTTGTGAAACTATTTGACTAACTCATCCAAAGTTTCAATGGAGTTTATGGGGAGTGAGTTGAGCCAAATCTGAGCAGATCTTGTCACTGAGAAAGGAAATAATAGCAGCATGATTGCTTCCGGAGTCACATTGGGCTGTCTCTGAGTTTTGCATATGGACAAGAAATTCTTTAAGTGCTGCTAAGGGTCTTCTACTTGCGTTCCAGAAAAGAGTCCCTTGTTTCGCAACAAGTGTAGCATATTGTTTGTCATCTAGAACGACTCAGCTTGTATTGTTAGCACAACAATGGCAGTTGACAAATTGTCAGATGTCGGTTGTCCCCAGTTATAAAGTGCACCCTCCGGCCCAAGAGGTTCCACTTCTCTATCATTCAAATTAACTTGCTCATGCTTGCCGTTTTCGCTGGGATCGACTACGCTTTCCATTTCAGTTTCGAGTTTGTCTGTCAACTGAGATGGTTGAAGTCTGGCACGGTCCAACGCCCGGAATATTTTTTCAGGGTCTAAGAGTCCTTCAAGTAGTTCTCCAGTCCTTGTAGAGTTTCTAGGCATACACCTGTGCAACCAAGTCAACCGCCAAAAGTTTCAATCAAAAATTGGGTGTAAAGAAACTAGCTACACCAAGAATTTTTTTGTAACTCTAGCAATGGCAATTGATAATTCCGTTAACTCCCCGGCAACGACGCAAAAATTTTATCACGCCCAGGTATCCCCTCTAAAAAGGACTCTGCGGACGTTGCAAATAAAACCTGAGTATTATTCCTAGGGTCGAATCCACTTAGAGTCAACCTATCAACTACCACCATTAGACCCACTAAATTCTTCAGAACCAGCTTCCCAAGACTTTTGAATCACAAGTGGAGATTTTACTATGAACTGAGATTATAGAAAAGTAACAAGTTATAGCTAACTAACTAAGGTTGTAGACAAGAATGAGAGAAACGCTAAGGTAATGACTTCCCCTATTGATGGAATCCCTTCTGTTTATGCTTCATACAAATTTACCAACACACTTTATCAATAATGAACACTCAATTTACCGCAACACTCTCCCGAGCAATTACAGTACATACTATTGCACTCTCCCCAGATACACTAGCTAGCGTTAATTAACACAGTTCATTTAATATTGCATCAAGGCTTCATTATTCCTAATCCCTCCTTTAAAACCGCAGTTATATATTCCTCTTATTACTTTAGGAGTGGTGTTATTCAACAATAACCTAAATATGCACCCTTTTCCAAGTTATGCATACTAAATAGGCACAGCTAATTGAGGATCCTGTCAATTAACTACAACAAGAATGTAGTTGAATAAACAAAGATTAAAACTGGAAAATTTGCATTAACATAAACGAGAAGTTCAACCCCCAATAGGTTCCATTAATACCTTAGACAGGGAAATTAGCTACTCATAACTATTGGTGAACAAACAAAACTAATATTTAACATAATCTAACAATAAAAATCAAATGGAAAGAAGAAATAAGTTTGAGCTATTCTCTCACTCTTGTTTTTCTTTCCAAGAACTCAAAAAATCAATACATGCCTCCAAAGGGCGAAACTTAGTGACTAGTATAGGTGTTAGGACTAAACTTTTACGTTTGACATATTTGCCCTTGGCCATCAGCACGCCTACCGCGGTTCTACCGCGGTCGCGTAGAACCGAGGCCAGACGACCCCTTTGAACCCATGTTAATCTGCAGATGTATCCTACTGCGGTTCTTCCGCGGTGTGACCGCGGACAAACACCTTCTCTGAATCTTGATTTATCCGCAACTGTCTCTCACCGCGGTTCTGCCGCGGTCGCGGTGGAACAGCGGTTGACGTCCTTCTCTGATTGTTCAGCCTTCTTCCGCGTGATTTACTTGGGATTTTTCATAGTTGGTCTCTTTTCCTTCATTTTTTTACTCCAAAAGTGCTCCCTAGTCTTCCCTAGTCATATATAGCCTACACATCAAGGAAAACACTAATAAGAGCATTTTGTCATCACTTTCATTATCAAAACTATGCAAGAAGGTGGTTATTTAGGACCTGAATATTTAAATTCACCTATTATCACATATCCTTTCATGATCCCTTCAAGCAATGAATGCAAATCTTGGCATGCCCTGAGAAGAGCTATGATACAATTATGAATTTTACGTTTGTGGATTGATGTATCACCATTGTGTAATTGCAACATATTATTCTAACAAAAAGTATGTTTGACTGATGAAGGTGGACTTGAAATATTAACATATTAGGGAAGTTAGTTTAGTCCGCTATTAGACCTTCATTTTTAATATCAAAATTATTATAAGTTTCATGCATTAATAAAGGAAAAAACAAATGGCAAAAGCCCAGATGAACTAAGCCAGACATGTATATTCAAGCCTAAATTAATGCTTCTGCATTAATAAGTACTGGAATTCGATGAAAAACCAATTTAATAGCTGGTCAACCAAAAAATTCGCCAGCATTTCGCTACTATTTGGACATTGAAATAGTGAAAGAGAAGAAGAAGAAGAGAAGAACGCACTGCTACTGCTAGCAAGAGAAATCTAGCAAATAGTTAAAATAGTGATAGACACTTACCCCAATTTCCCTAGCTTGATCATTCACATAACTCCCATATTTCCTCTTATGAGTCTCAGTCAACACTTCGCCGCGATCAAATTCTTTTCCATGTTTCTTCTGAAAGTTTTAAAAAAGTAAAATTAAACTAAATAACTTTTGTCACATTAAAGCGACAATAAGTATGTCGTATTAAACTACCATCAAAGCCCTACTTCTATCCAAACTCATAGCACCACTAGTATGGGAATTGTTTGTTGACTTTGAATCCGTTGATTTCTCAAGCAAAGCGCCTACGAGTCGAAAAGGGAAAAAAAGAAGTCACATCAGTGGCAGAGAAGAAGCAGCAGCAGAGACAAGTAGTGAAATAAGATGAAGAAGAAGAAGAAGAAGAAGAAGAAGAAGAAGAAGAAGAAGAAGAAGAAGAAGAAGAAGAAGAAGAAGAACAACAACAACAACAACCTTTGTTTCCTCTTTAGAACAATACTTAACATACAATGCCCATTGGTCCATGGGAATGCCTTCTGGAATGTTGATGATATACTTTTTACTCAACAATGGATCCTCAGCCTCATCATATAGTTTAACCCTGAATTCCTTCCACTTTTTGTTAAGTGAATTGTTAATCCAATCTTTTACCTCTTCCGGATCACTCGTAAAAATCGAGACTTCAATAAAATAGTATATGTTAGTTTACTGCTGACAGAACTATAACATACAAACTAAGCAAAAGAATTTAAAGGCATTATCATTACGAAATCACTAAAATCACGGTTCACAAAAGATTTAGGCATGGACGCTCAACTCTCGAATCCAATAGGAAAGTATCTAGGATTTGTAACTGTATAATCTATTATATTGAGTTGTTTATATATATATATATATATATATATATATATATATATATATATATATATATATATATATATATATATATATATATATATATATATATATATATATATATATATATATATATATATATATATATATATATATATATATATATATATATATATATACTTTTTTTCCTTCTTTTCCTTTGGTTAAGATAAAGTTCACTTTTGTGGTCTTCATAGGCCCACCTTAATGTGTTTTCTAGTGTTTGGGATTTTGACAATGGTAAAGCAGGAAACTTAATAAAGAAGATCGAGTAACAAAGAAATAAATTTAAAAAAGAGACAAGTGAAGCAACAGATCTACAGTGACACCACCTGCAAAATGGGAAAAAAGTATTAGATATCAATAATAAGAATAAAAGCAGAGCATTAACAGATAAAGGAAAGTCATAGATAAAGGTTGATAATAGAAAGAACTTGACAAGTTATTGCAAAGTCTTTTTCACTTCCAATTCATAAACTAACCATTAGAATACTCAATACTCTTTTCTACATATACAATGATTCACTCTTCACGGGGAAACACATGCAAGAGGGTACCTTTTTAGCTGGCTTATCTCCAAGTCCAAACTTGTTAGCAGGCATTCTGTCAAGGATAGCTATCAGAGTGCCCTGAAAAATTCACAGGCTTTTCATCAGGGACCTCAAGATAAATGTGAATGGCAGTAAACTCTGCTTTGCAGTACTCCTGAAATGATATCTGATGCAACTTTTGTCTAAGTTTAGAAGTATCATAATCATAATTTTAACACACTCCCACAATAATTTTTGGCTAACTTCACAAGTTTCAAAATGAACCAGCACATATTCAAGGCATGTTTTGACGGCATCTCCTATGGCTTGCAATCCAGTTTGGAGTTAGCTTTACCAAATGGAAGATGCTAACTAATTTAGTGGAACATTGCATATGTCTAAATTCACTAATGCAAATGACACTACCACAGAATTATACAACTGTTGTATTAGAAACATCATTATAGAGCTAGCAACTATCAAATATACGTCCACCATTTAGATATTAAATATACCAGAGACAATTCATTAAATAGAGAGGGCCAGCAGCTACTGACCCACACAACATTGCAGAGAGCGTATGGTTTTCTTACAATAATTGTGGTCTCTTGTATAGATAATGTGTAAAGCATTCTAAAATTATTAGACTATTATGTGCAAGGCCAGAATAACTAAACCAGTGAGTTACCTGTTGAGTATTGGAAGAAACCATATCAGTAGCACCTGAGATAGAGCAAATAGAACATGCAGGAGTAAGTAACAGCTAGCTCAAAATAGGTATTATTGAATTAACTGAATAGAAATGTAAAGACACGAAGTATAAATTTCTTCAGTTAGAATACAGAGAACTAATAATAAGCCGAAGGCCAAAATGCGTTAAGATGAAGGGCAAAATCACTTAGAAAAAAGAAACTTGACAGCTAAACCAGCGAAATAGACATCCAAATCGATAAAATTGACTGTCAAACGGTGAAATTGATGGCTTAATCAATGAATCAAAAGCTAAAATTAGTGATTTAAACTGATCTTCGTCCAATACACACACGCACGCCTAAAAGTAAAGAAATCAATGGCTAAATCAGCAAAATCGAAACCTAAATCAGTGATTTAAACTTATATCCATCCAACACACACAAACGCATGCCTTAAATCAGTAAATCAATGGCATTTTGAAGCAGGTATTTACACAAACGACTTGAAGCGAAACTTAGAATGTTGATTTATCTTAAACGAGTTGACACTTGATCTCCTTGTATTATTGGAATCTTAATATGAATACTGATTTGGGGAATCGTTAAGAGAGAAATAAGTTTTACAGTACGAGTTTAGATTGAAGCTAGAGCCGTCGGTTTAGAGAGAAAGAGAGAGGTGTATAGAGAGAGAAAAGCTACTGAGAATGTCTAGAAGCTAGAGCAGATGTTAGGTCTTTGATTATTAATTTCAAAACTGGATCTGCTGATTATGGGCCTTTGATTATTTCATTTGGGTCTTTGTCCATTAAAATTATTAAACATTAGTGGCTGTTCAATCCGCCGTAAATGTGAAAAAAACGCCGTTGAATTTTATGCACTAATGACGTCTGGGAAACCGCCATATTATGATATATATTGTGGCGGTTTTATGGAACCGCCGTTATTTTACCGCCACAATAATTCCAACTTTTTGTAGTGGTCAATAACCAAAGTAATAAAATCCATAAAGAAAATATTACTAAATAATAATATGTCATAATAAAAATTAACATAATCTAAAAGTACTATATAGGTCATGCTAAATAGAAATACATCTAATTAGTACTGTCAATTATACAACCAAGCACTACAAAAAAAGATAAACTAAGTTATGCATTTTCATTATAAACCAATATAAAATTTAAAAATAGATATCCAACACTATTATCTCTTCTAATGTTTAATTGAATCTCCTTTATTTGCATTGTATTGATTTGAAGTTTATTTGAATTAGTGCTATAAAATTTATTAAGAATATTAACTCCAAACTTAACATAATATATTTAAAGATAAAATTGTGAAAGTTTAAGAAATATTTATAAATCATATTAACATAAATATTTATATGTAAAAATATTTTTAACAATTGTATAAATGTAATGTCGGGTTGGATCGGTTTCGGTTTGACCTTTTTTAGTTAAAATCAAACCAAACAAATTATAGTTGGGTTTTTTTTCCAATACCAAATCAAATCAAATCAAGCCATAACGGATTTTTTTTCCGATTTGACTCAGATTATCGGTTGGTGCGATTTGTTGTTTTTTCTTTGTACACTCCTAATTCCAACCACGCTGGATTCATTATGAATATTGTTCCGTGTCCATTTTTTACGATGAACTAGCTTATAGAATTTTCAAACTTCCAGTCTAGTGATCTGAATAGGTAAAATGCAGCAGATGCAGGTAGTCTAGGGTCAAGGACCAGATACGTCAAAAGTCCAAGTTTGCGGAGCTCAAATTTGCTTCACTACGCAAAACTTGGGAAGGTTTGATAATTGTTGAAAGTTCAAGTTTATACGTCCAAGCAAAAATTTATTCGACAATTTTCACTGAATAACAACGACACAAGGAAACTTTTTTCCGAAAATTCATCCAAATTAAGCAAGAGAAATCTGGGTGACGTATCAATTTGAGTTTTAAATTACTATTTTTGCGCATTTTTAGATACCACTATTCTTACTCTTTTTTCAGGATCTTAATTTAGGTGTGGGGTTAACTTTTGCATCTTGTCAAGACCGCCAACACCTTCTATTTCTGCAGTAAATTGTGAATGACTTCCCAATTTTCTTATTCATGGAATTGTTCGTAGACCCACACATGTTTAAAATATGATTAGATTCTAATTTTCTTAGGTTTCAGTAGTTTCAGTATCTTCTTTTTTCTTTTTCCATGTCTGAATTGTGATTTATTCATGTAACTTTCGTACTGATGGCATGTAGTAGTGGTGGCAAAGTGATTAGAAGAAAATTATCGGCCACTCATATTATTCATTAAAAAATGCGTTGAATAATGAATTTTTTAAAAACGTGTCAAATATGGATAAGGACCATATTATATACTTAGAAAATGAATAACGAATAAATAACTAATGAATTTAATTTTTATATTTGTAAAGTCTCAAATTCGGGGGTTCCTTAAGTTGTGAGACTAGAATTCTCCCAAAAGTGATCATATTCAAGAAGCCATGGACAATATGATTATCTATATTATCCGCCGGTTAACCCGTTTTTATCCGCAACATGCGTTGGGTCGAATAATTTATCCATTTTTACATTATCCACTTTTGATCTGCCCATATCCAACCTAACCTGCACGTTTTCCACCCCTAATATGTCGTTCGTAGCGAGATTGTGCCAATATGTATAAGTCTCTATTTTAAAGAATAATTATCTAAAGGATTAGAGGCGGAGCCAAAATTCTTATTTTCTAGATTCTGAATTTTAGAATGACGACTTCCATTGTTAATCGGTGAGTTCTAAGTTGAATATTTATATATTTAATGAATTTCTTAACACTAATAAATTGTTCGAACAAAAGCTGTAAATGCCTATATATATGTGTGTGTGTTTGTTTGTTTGTTTGTTCTTATTTGTGTAGGTATAGGTTATAATAATTGAGTAATGGTTTGATAAATGGGGTAGGAGTTGGGCTAGTGTGTAACTTAATTAAAATTGTGCTAAAATTGACCAAAAATTGGAGCCCAACGAGCCCGAATCCGGTCCAAAAGGGGCCACCAAGAAGAGCATAAAACGACGTAGTTTTATCTTGAAACTACGTCGTTTTGGTTAAGTGACAAGATTCAACCTCATCCACCCATCTTGATTTAATCCAACGGTCCTAGTTTGATCTTCATCCTAGGTATTTAAAGCCAAAATTACCAAAAATTTTTCCCATTTCCCCATTATTACCTCTCTTCTTTCCCTATAATCACTCCCTCTTCTCTCTCCCACCAAGCCGCCGCCGCCGCCGGAAATCGTCCACCGGCGGCGGCCGATCTTCAATCCGCCCCAAAATTTCACCATGTGATCTCCACCACCTCATCTTTTCATATCTCCAAACCAAATCCTTCAAAAAAAAAACTCTCAAACTCCTTGAATCGTGGATCTGAGAAACTTTTCCGTCACTTTTTCACCCAAGTTATTGAAGTTCCGGCTACTACCACCCTACAATACATACATCAACGGATAGAGATCCTCAAGACCTAGCTATTGATGTCAATTCTACCTCAAAAATTCGGTGACCAAAATCCGGCGACCTCCCGAACATCGTTCTTGGCATACCACCATTTTTTCGGCTATTTGAATTGTAAAATGGTAAAATGCAATTATTTTTTCATGGCTGGTTTATATTTTTAATTTTTAATTTTCAGATTTTTATTTTTTGTTTATTATTAATTATTTTAGCATTAGTTTTAAGTTTGAAATGTTAAATTTTCTGTTTTTTTTACACTTGTTGAAATAGTAAAATAGTTTTGTACTGATAAAAGTAAAGTAGTGAAAAATACTTAAGAGTATATGGTATTTGTTTGTTTGTTTATTTATTACTTCAAGACTTTTTGAGTACAAAACTCAAAAGTCATTCGTTTGGTAAGGAATATAGGCTTTTGGATAATTTTTGAATAAAAGTCTATCCTACAACAACATGCAGATTTTTGTTTGAAATACTCTCTATTGACATGATTTGGTGGAGAAAGTCTTTCTTTTTGAATTTAAGAGCAGACTTTGTAGAAAATCTATCAAAAAAATTAGCTTTTGAATTTTTGATAGTTGTCTGTTTTGATATATATGGGTATTCCATCACACTTTAAAGAAAAGACAAAAAAAGGAGACACTTCGAGGGGGGAATTTTTAACACCAAGAGTTGAGTAGTTTGAGAGGAAGATAGGTTGTGGTTTGGTCTTGAACTCGACTCTGTTTGTTGTTGTTGCTGTGTTGCTTACTTCTACTGTTGATTCTCATTGTCCTTTCTTGTATTTTCAACACCAGGTACACGCTCGAATTCATTGGTGTAACCTCGAATTGGAATGAAATAAAGTAGTATTTCCGGCCTATATTCATATGAATATTTGTAAAGTTAGTCAGTTCAATGTTGTCAATTGTTCAATTTTCCTTTTATTTGAATTATATTGAGTTAAGAACTGGTCAATTAGGATTGCCTCCACCATTTTGAACCATTTAGACTTGTAACAAACTATGGTCTGTATTTTGTTGTACAAGTTTATTTCCAGCTTTCCCCGTTGTTCATATTCACAGTAATGATAGCAAATAATAGACTTCTGTTAACAGATAACATTTGAGTGAACATAGTGATGCCTTAAATCTAGAAAGATAGGAATTTGAATTAATACTTGGGTGAGTGTTAGTGTTGGGAATAAACAGTTAGGCAATATTCATGTTTCTTTAAAATCATCAAGCCTCGAATGTGTTAGTTTCATCTAGTTAATAGCGATTCAGCTTAGCCGATAATTTCTAAAAAAAAGTGCAATAACGCGCCTAATAGTATGTAAATCTAGTCGTAAGAGCGAAAATCAGGGCAATAACTTTCTTGTACATTTAATCAGAACAGGGAACAAAATAATCTCACATCGTATATGTGCAATTTTCCGTTCGCATCCATTGTAATTTAGTAACAAATAGGGCCTTCTCAAGCATGTAGATCAATTAGGAATTATTCTTCTTTCATTTTTAGACACGAACAAAAATAGAAATAAATATTTCTTTAAAATAAACGAGACGAGCCTCGCCAAATTAAATACATAAGTTGCGGAGCCCTCATAAATGTATATATATTAAAAATACTTAGACTTCGGGATGGACCGTCTAGCGAATTTTACGGTCTTCTCCAAAATAATAATACGCTAGTAACTTTTAGGAGCGCTTTTAATAATTTACTTTCTTAAATTCGGGTGTGCATTTCATGCGACCCAAATCCAAATTCCAAAACGTTGAGTCAAATGTGTTCAAGATTGCGGGTGCATTTCATGTGATGTGATCCAAAATTATGTTTTAAACGACGTTCAATTTTCTTTAATATATTGAATAAAAGCTGTTAAAATTAAAACTTGCACATAGGTTCAACATGTGGTAAAATCAGATAAATAAGCCGAATATGATAGTTGAGCGACCGTGCTAGAACTACAGAACTCGGGAATGCCTAACATCGTCTACAGGGTTAACTGAATTCCTTATCCGGATTTCTTGTGTGCAGACTGTAACACAAAGTCATTCTTTTCCTCGATTCGGGATTCAACCAGTGACTTGGGTCACCATAAATCTCCCAAGTGGCGACTCTGAATCTTAAACAATAAACTTTGTTTCGATTTTTCTTTAATTGAAAAAACTCCCTTAGCCCCTCTGCGTCCCTACGGGTGCAGGAAAAAAGGAGGTGTGACAGCTGTGGCGACTTTGCCGAGGAATTAGACCCAAGACCACTAATTCAGGGCTAGAAATTCGAGCTTAGAATTATTGTTGTATTTGGCTCATTTTATTATCTGATTTTATTACATGTTTTGGCTTAAGTGTGCTAAATGTTATTTTTTTTACTGCTTTGATAATTTTGAACTGTGCATATAAATTATTTTCATTCTCTTCATTTGAGTCTTTTTGAAATCCAAATTGGGCATTTGCTTGACATAGCCCGCTTTCTTTTAGATAGAAGAGGTGCTTGGAACCCGGTGAAGGATTTTAGTCACACATATTTTAAGCGGGGATCGCTGCTAGTTAAGCCAAAAAGCAATGCTACCGGATACACTGGCCCTCCTCGGCGTGAGTTGTCCGCTCAGAAAATCCAGGTCTAGAATAAACACCCAGATTTTGAACCTAGAATAACACATCCTCATACTGGATCCCTAGTAGGAATGCTTATTTGCATCATGTGCATTTGACTTAGGGGACTCAACACAGGGGTCTAGGACAAGCAACCTGAAAAGAAAGACCATCCTACTACATCCTGTTTGTTTTACGCATTTATTTGTTTCAGACATGCATGTTAACCGGCTTTGAATATAGGGAAATTTTGAAGAAAAAAAAGGGAAAGAAAAATAGCAGTACAGAGAGTTAATCACCAATGTCCAAATAAGGCCGAAACTCTGCCTAATTTTTAAGGAAATAGTTTATGAAAAATAAAATAAAAAGAGTCATGTTTTTCAAAATGTTGTTTTATTGGCCCGAACTATGCCGGTTTGATTCTCATAGGATGTGAGATGCAGTCATCGGGTCCAACCTCCCTTTTTACAAAATAGCAAGAATTATCAAATTTTAATTTTTTTGTAAATAAGTCGAGTGATGACGCTCTTGTCAAATATAGCCAAACGTTTCGAAAAAGGGATGCCGGAAGGCCGACTTTGCATAACCGGCCACCTTGGGTCATTTATTAGATTTTTGGCCGGTTGACCCATACAGCCTTAAAATTTCGTTCCCAAGGCGCTGAAAGGTCGTGTTTGCAATATCGGATTTTATTTTGAAAAACAAGAAAAATAGTCATAAATAAATCAGGTGAGGCTGCTTTTGTCAAAAATAACCGAATGTTCCCGAAGGAACGACGAAAGGCCGACTTTGCATAAATGGCCGCCTTTAATCATTCTTAGGATTTTGGCCGATTAGTTAACACAGCCTTAAAATCTTCGTCCCCGAAGTCCTGAAAGGCCGTTTGCAAAACCAGGCATGTTATTTTAATTTTTTAAAAGTCAGTCGGCAAGTGAAGGTCGCTTGGATTGTGGGTCAAAATAAGCTGAACCAGCTTTGGCAGTGTCGAAAGGCCGTTTTTGTAAAAGAACGGACAAGTTTGTAAAGTGCTATAAAATAATCCATGGACTCAAAATTCATGTGAAATTATGAAGGGGACACATTTGTAAAAATGGTTATTTGGTTGAAATTGGCAAAGATGGAAAGGAATCTACCCGTTTGTTTTGGGAGTTTGTAATTCTTTTAATTAGAGTATGTGGGTTGTTCGATTTTCGAGTCTGTATGTCATCTTTTCGTCAAAGAGTTTAGTCAGTTTTAAGCCTTTGTAATCAAGTTAGTTTTGTTATAAATTGAACAAAAAAATGTTTTGTTGTTTTTTACCTTTTATCGCTCCGAACTACGCAAGGTCTGATTCATGCGGAGTCATGATACGTAGGCAATCTCCATAAGATTCGACCACCACTAAAAAGAAAATAAGGGAATAATAGAAAAAACAAAAAGAGAATGAGAAATAAAGGAAAGTTCGGGAGATTTTCAAAGGATAAAAATTACAAGAAGCTGAAGCGATGCACGCAACTGAAGTGAATGCATGATATAATGGTTAACTGCTTAGGTGCACTGCATCCCTGATATGTGTTTACATATCTGTCAAATGCCCTAATACCGTGATGGCTTCATTTTGTTGTATTCATTCCAAAAGGTGGTTGGTTGTTGGTTTCAAAGTGGTAACTCTTCCCTGCAACGCAAAGGCAAAAGGCAATGGCAGATAATGACATAACTGAGTTGGCTGATACTGGTGCCAGGAAGCAGCTGGTCGAACAAAACAACGGGCTGGTAGAAAAGGTGAAAATGTTTAGACAGCATGTGGCCGACATGTATCGGGCATGGATAACTGGGAAAGCACCACCCGCGCCACCCTCATCTTCTTAGACACTGTCCTTACCCAAACTCCGGACACAATTCCATCCATACTCTCCGTACTTGCCCGCTTATCATAGTTTTTCTAACCACCCTAGTAGCTCCATCACTCACCATCCAACTATCTTTTTTACAAAAGTTCCCTCTAGTCACATCCATTGTTCCCGACAGTGAACAATTACCCAAAGCTCATAACGCCTAACATTACCCCTCCGAGGTTGCTCACAAGATTCCCAACTCGCACAAGCAGGGCTTACAGGTTGAACCTCCCCAATGACAAGGTCCAGTGGTTGTCCTTGCTAAAAGCCCTCAGCATCTATATCGAATCCATGGATATCCTGTTAATTCTCCAGGCCCCTATTTCTCTCCACAGGACTCCCAAAGACGTACTTTACTTTCCAAGTACCCAGGTCCACAAAATGCCTATCCACCCTCATGAGCATACAAGAAGGCCCCAGGTCAAGGTTTAGGCCAAATCAGGCATTCAGGAATGAGAGGTTGCTGAAACGAGAAAAGGCTCTCACCCCTATGGGAGAATCATACGCCAGTCTGTTCCAAAAGTTGAAGCAATTGGGCATCTTAATGTCGATCCAGATAAAAATGCCAAACCATCTGACAAAGAAAGGTGATCAAGGTGCGCATATTGCTCAAATTCCCCAGGGCATGACATAGAAAAGTGTTGGAAGCTGAAAAAAGCAATTCAGGAGCTTATGAATGCAGGTGATTTTGTCGTACAAAATGCGGATACATCGGACACCCATATGGTTGATGCAGAAGGCAGTGGCTAAAATGTTGTGCTCGATAATTGGAAAGGCGCTCCCTTTCTTGGTCAGCCGGAGTGGAGCTTTGGTGGTTCATTTTGTTGCCATTTTTGTTGTCCATGTTATTTGTATTGTTGTAATCCGGATATTGTTTTGTAAATCAAAACCTCTTATCCTTCCATTTTTGTCTAATTTCTTTAGCCGTAATGGTTTGTTAGAGTTGTCCAGGTTTCTTTCAGGCTCATGCACCTGTCGTTTTTCTTGTTTTGTTGTTTGAACCATTTCATCGTTAGTGTAATGCAAATTTCGGTCTTTTATTATTTCCAGTCATCTTATTTGTTTAGTCCTTTTCATCCTGTTGTCTTGTCTTTGGCTTAAACGGTGATTTTAGTGACATGACATGCGCATACAGTTTGGGCCTAAGCTTAAAAGTTAATCATAAAACCATTGGGAGATGATCAGGACACTTGAGGAAAATAAGAGCAGTTTGAGATCATTTGAAGCCCGAGTCATGAGAAACTGGGGCAAGTAAAACGTAAAGAAAACTGTAAAGGCAAGCTGGCCAAATAGACATGGGGGTCATTCGTGATAAAGGGAGTGTTGCCCAATAGCGCTTTAAAAATGACAAACAAATAGGCGAATGAGCGGATATGGTTATCAAGTCTGGCACAATCAGAAGATATGGCGAATGTTTAAATATGTTGTTTGCATTGGGCATGTTTTGAAGATTGTAATGACGAAGGCATTTTGTTCTGCTATCCAAACACCCTATCCTTCGTTACCCCTTTTTGAGCCTTATTTATTTTTCTTTCATACCCCTATTTCGGAATCAGTAGGCAAAGATTAGAAAAACAAACATGAAAAAAGAAAAAAAAACAACAAAAAAAGAGATGTTGGAAAGGAAAACAACAAATAGGAATTGGGAACTATGTTTGACCTGGTTCCTCGAAGAGGATACGTAGGAGTCTCACGGCTCGGTCATAGTGTAAATAAAAATAAAAAATCCCCAAGCAAGAATTGGGGCAAAAAAATAAAAAAATTGTGTTTATTATAAAATGATATAGTTTCGAAGGTTGTAATTTTAAACTAAATTGATGTGTTTTTGAGCCTAAATACTCTTTCTTTCTAGCCTATCCAAATCCCACATTATGGTCCAAAGAAAGACCTTCCGATCAGTCTTCAAAAGAGGCCAAGTCAGGCAAATGGGAGAGTCTTATCAGAACATGACACTCTGACCCCGACGAAAAGACTCTGACCCCCAGCAGAAAAGACTCCGGTCCCCTGCAGAGAAGATACATGAGAGAGTCTTATCAGTAACACCCCAACCATCAGCTAAAAAATAATACAAATGAGAGAGTCTCATCGGTGAAAACCTTCACGGGCACCTTGAGGCAACTGTGAGTTGAGAGAAAAGCCAAAATGAGAGAGGCTTGATAGTGAAAACCTTCGGGCACTACAATTCGAATAAGGGTGAGAATCAGATGGGGAATCACCAAACAAAAATCTTGAAAGATGATTGACAGCGGAGGATAGGCCATATGTGCATGTCATTACCATTAGAGTTGGGATCCGCGTTTGATAAGCTTTTATTTTTTTAGTTTCTTTCAATAGAGAGTCATGTCTTTCCTTTGTTTTTATTCTGTTTCTTTTTATTTTTCTTCCTTTCATCGAAAATTCATCAGTAGAGTCTGTTTGGTCAAAACAGGTGAGAAATGACTTCAAAATATGCCATCAACTTCCAATTAGGCAAGACGAGATCTAACTGGTACATCTAAGTGGTATGAGCCAGGAAGAAACAGGCGCAAAACCAATGTCTGGATATCCCCATCAAGATTGACAAAAGCACCGACCAGTGTCAAGAAGGATATCCCCAGCAAGAATCAAAGGTTATAAACCTCAAGGCCAAGGCCCGTGAACAAATAAAGAAAGAACAACGCGGACAGCGATGGACATGATTTGGAAATTTATATGAGACTCAAGGGTCGGGGAAATGCCAGTTCATGAGCTATACCACAAAAGAAGAGGGATATCCCAAGAGAAAATGGTAACTTTAGTGATACGGAACAACGAAGAAAGTGGTTTATCAGCAAAACATTGTAAAATCGTCAAGGTAAATCAGCTATCATGGAAAAAATACGGGGTCAGATGGAAAACAACAGCGAGAATTTTGTGAATAAGGAACCGTCAAGAAGGTCAGAAGTTATCAGCCAAGCTTCAAGATGGTCGGACAGCGCAGAGCATGGGAAAGAGAAGAAGAAAACCATCCCAGCAGGAGTATCACAACCAACCACCCCGTTTAAACTGACCAAACTTTTCTTTGATGTGAGGACGTGAAATGTCATTGATGGCAAAGAAGCGTGCTACAAGAAAGAGTATCAAACTGGGGCAGAAAATTTTCTTTTTATTTTGAAAATTTTCTGGAAATCAGGTATCCACTCGGGGAAGAAGGAAGATAAGACAAGCCTCGCGGGAAGTGGTCTTTGAACCAGTGTTATCCCCAGCATAACAAGTTTTAGTGAAGGAAGTAGTATCCTAGCGAACAGACCAAAAGGGATGAAACTTGTCTTCACGAAAGCAATAGGCCAGTGTCGTCCCCAACAATTTTCGAAAGAATGAAGCACCAGTTTTGAAGGAATGAAAATCCCCGGGGCAAGAAAACTGGGGCAGAAGTTATTTTTTGAATTTTGGGAAAAAGTTTGATTCTGAGAGTTGTAATGTTTTTACCCATTTAAGTTATCTCGAATCTTTTGATATTCTTTTCTTTTAGTCCCACACAAAAACCCATATTTGATTTAGAAAAAGACCTCTCGACCTATATCTAAGAGGTGCCAAGTCCGGCAAATAAAAGCCGAGAATAACACACTGATCCCCGACTAAATGAGGATCATGAGTTGAGTGGATCGATAGCCAAAAGAACCCCCTATAGAGAGAATCTTATTGGAAACACTCCAATCCCCGGCTGAGAAAATAAAATGAGAGACTCTTATTAGTGAAAACCTTCACATGCTCCATAATGCAACAGAAAGCTGAGAGAAATAAGAGAGTCTTATTAGCGAAAACCCCTCGAAGGGAACTGTGAGGAGACAAGATAAAATAGGCGGAAAGGATCCGTCAAGACATCAAGCAGTGCAAAAATGTGATTCGCCAGAAAAGTTGGGCGCATGTTCATCCCCAGCAAAAGGGAGCCATCAGAGAGACTGATTGATAAATAGACTGGGTTGGTTAGATCTAGAATGCGTGACATGATCATTGGGATCAGTTATACCATTTAGTTTATTTTTGAGAAAGATTTTTCAGAGCTTACTACCAGTTGCCAAAACGATACAAAGCTAAATATGAATAGGACAAGCCAAAGATAAGGCAATAAAATAAAAAAGACATTTGTTGCAAGACCAAATGATGAATTGATCTAGAATTTTAGGGGAAGTTGGAGAAAAACAAAAAAACAACAGTTGAGAAATTGTGGACCAAATTCCAAAAAGATCCCCAGCAGGCACAACATCCGACAGATTATCGACCAAGTTCCGAGATGGCCGGACAACATAGAGTGGGGAAGGAAGAAAAGGAAAATTTATCCCCAGCAAAATAGTCCCCAGCAAGTTTTGATAGCATAATGAAACACAGAGCAGGGAAGGGAGAAAGGAAAAACCATCCCAAGAAGGAATATCATCTCCAACAAATAACATTATTCCCTAACAAGTTTTGGGAATGCAGAGCAGGAAAAGGGGAAAGGGAAAGACCATCCCCCAGCATGAGTGGTACGACCACTCACCACATTTTCAACTAACAAAATTTTCTTTGATTAGAAGAAGGAAAAAGAAATATCCTTGATGGCGGAAAGACATGCCACAAAGAAGATCACCAAAACTGGGGCAGAAAATTTTCTGCCATTATTGAAAGTTTACTTGGAAGGACAAGGAAATTAATGCAAGTTATAAAGGAAAGAAATTTCGAAGGAAGTTCTAAGGAAGAAAGGTGTAAGGAGGCAAGGAAAGAACAATGCCGATAAACACAGTTTCAAAAGGAGAGATCAGGTGCCCGCCTGAAGAACGGAAAGGCATTGTCTTTTTAAGTTGAAGTTTTAAGTTACAGTTGAGGTCAGGTGCCCGCCTGAAGAATGGAAAGGCGTTATCTTTTTAAGTTGAAGTTGAAGTTTTAAATTATAATTGAGGTCAGGTGCCTGCCTAATGAACGGAAAAGCATTGTCTTTTTAAATTGAAAATTTAAGTTACAGTTAAGGTCAAGGGCCCGCCTGAAGAACGGAAAGGCGTTATCTTTTTAAGTTGAAGTTGAAGTTTTAAATTATAGTTGAGGTCACACTACAAGAAAACCAGCCTTTAAGAAAGGGAAATCTGGTCCCTAAAAGTAAAATTCTGGTCCTAAAAGGATAAATAATGACGGGAAAAGTCTGGTCGCAACCCGTCGTAATAGCCTCCGTCGCTAAATGTCAATAACGACTGGATTAATATATGGTCGTTAAATATCTTTAGAGACGGCAAAAAAATTGGTCTTTAAATACTTTTAGAGACCACATTTCTCGTCCCTAGTAGGCGATGAAAAAATATTTGTTCCCGTCATGAAATTATTTTAGAGACTAACTGTATCTGGTCCTAAATTGCCTTTTTAGGTAGGATAGAAAACCTGGTCATGAATAACATTTAGATACTATATTTGTCGTCCCTAATAGATGATGAAAAATATATATATTCCCTGCGTAAAATCTTTTTATTGACTATCACAAACTGGTACTAAATTATCTATTAGAGGTCGACAAAACATCTGGTCGTTAAACTATTTTTGCGACCAACCTTTAAGTGGTCCTAGATTATTTTTAGAGATGACGTCCCAATTTAAAATAACTTTATAATTTAGCGAAATATTCATGGTCTATTAATAACCATGAGTAGTCCAAAAAGCTTAATGCAACAAAAAGTAATTTTTATCAATAAATATCAAATTGTTACAGAAAAATCTAGATATAAAAAGATAAGATATCAAGGTCAAATCCCATGATGATGTTACTTTCTATGTTTTCTCAACACCTTAACAAAAAAAAAACTTAGCTATCATCCTAAGCTATACTATAATATAAAGTTTTGCATAATATTTTTAGCAAAATAATAATGAGCTTGTGCATCTTGACTTGTAGCTTCAATCTTCAAAACCTGTGAGTACAAAAGATTAAGAAAATGATAAACAACTATAGGTAAAATAACATATATAATTTAAAATGAGCTAAGTTAAATCGCTTATCCCAAAAGCAGTCTAAATTCACGAGGTGTTATCCAGCAACATGAACAAGGCTACAAGAATATAAAAAAAATTAATTAGAAAAGCGTTGGAATGGTTAATCTTACTTTGGTTTGATAAATTCCAGTACGACAATTTGAGATTTACCATTTAAGATACCAACTATTACGAAGAGATAATATATATTTTTTTTAAAAAAATTAAAAAGATACTCTATACCTCATATCCATTCTGTTGTACTCTTTTTTTGTGGTAATTTTAGTACTCCTCTTCAGTATATATAAGTAGAAGTTCACAATAGCACATGAAAAACAGCAAAACAGGTTAAAACTCCAAAATAATGTGGCATTGTTCTTTCCTTTCCCTCTCACTTTGCTCCTTATTCTTACTATTTATTCCTACACATTGTTACCTGAGTTCCCCACCAGTAGTAGACTTGATCAACTTAACCTACAAAAAATGCTCAGATGAGTCAGCAGACTTTAACTACAACTTCGGTGTTTCTTCATTTCAAGTAATTCCCGTAACCCATGTTACCAACTTACAAGGAATAGGAATCATAGCAATGGAGCTGGCTCTAGAAAATGCGACACACACGATTTCAACCATTGAGAAGTTGTTAACAACGAAGTGTTCGATCCTTTTGCTATGGACTCCTTAAGAGATTGCTTGGAACTTTACGCTGATGCCATTGCCATGCTGGTGGATGCTTGTTGCTCCCAAACGCACACGCAAGTATATGCGGTCGTCAAGTAATAAAGTGACTAAAAGTCGGATGTCGATCCCACGCGGACTTGTGATTAACTATTAACTAAATTAGATTATCCTAATTACCTAAACAAAAATTAAACCTAAAAATATTTGATTCTAAACTAATTAAAATAAAAGGAAAACAAATAACAAATTCTGAACAAAGAAAGAGCATATTTTTATGTTATCAATGTAATGAATACGATCTAGGTTATGGACTATCTTAACATTCCTATTGTATTCTTCTATTGAATTGACTAACTAATTTATCTAGTTTATTGGTTGACAGGTTAATGTTGCTCATAAGAATCTGTCGAGTTCTTACTCGCCTATTCAAGCTAACCTAACGCCTATATGTCTATGGAGTTAGAATCAACAATAACGCATTTATAATTCCTGTAAATCAACCAAACAAGGCAATTAGGTATATGTCTATCCTAACCGCGAATCTGTTCCCCGATGCCCAGGTTCAAGAACTTGATCTACTCAACCCTATATGCAATCTAGAATTCCCACTTTCGAGTTCAATTCATGATTCGTAGATAGTATTCAATTGTTGATCAAGCAATCAAATAATTAAGCACAAGATTGAATAAATAAATCAATATGATAAACTAAGAAATCAAAAAAATATCTGAATAACAATAGTCATGAAAGAACCACAACCCTAGAACGTGAAGTTTATCTCCACATAGACATGGTAAAAAAATAACAAATCATACAAAGAAACATAAAAATTACTAAGTTTGATGGAAGAGAAGAAGAAACCTGACCTCCACGGCGGCTCTGTGCTCTTCCTAAGTCAAAAATTCCTCTAAAAACGTTCTACTATGTATATATACCAAGTAGGGTTGAGCCCAAACAATTATACCTTCTCCAATGTGAAAAAGAACACTTTTTCCGGGTCAAACTTGCGCGGTCGTGCATCTAGGCAACTTTCTGTCCCGAGCGCGCTAAAACTAGCGTGGCCGCTCTAGTGCAAATTTTTCACCCTGTTCCGTTCCGAATTTGGAAAAACGTATAACATAAAAGTTGTATCCCTTTGAGTCAGCTTTCCAACCATATATTATGGAGCCAAGTTGGAGTTCTGAGCAAAAAGTTATGTCTATTTTACTAGACAGTGCACAATCTACCCACTGGATGCGTCGTTCGCTCTAACTATCATCCGTTGACCCCCAAACGCCATCCCGACTTAATTCCTTGAGCTTTTCCTCAGATTTCAAAGTTCCAAATCACTTGAATTCATTCCATAACATCTATATCGCTCGGAATCACTCCTACAAAGCATAAAACACCCAGTTAGTGCATGACACTAGCGATTAAAGCGCAAACTCAATCAAAGTGCAGTAAATTTGAATGTAATAAACAACTAAAATATACAATTATAACCTATCATCAATGCTTTTGGCGCGTTCTTGTCTAAGCATTTTAATACAGCAAATGTATTAATGAGGACAGTTATGGACGCAACATCGACGTGTGATGAAGAGTTCACATAAAAGAAAGGAGGGTTGACACCACTAGCAAAGGAGAACTACAATCTTTAGCAGTTGAGTGACATCTCTTGGTGCATCGTTAAGCAAGTTTCTGCCGTCCTTTCTGATCTACCTAATGTATCTTCTTAAGATGCTGCAACTATCAGTTGTGTACTGCATGGGACATCAAAGAGTTGCTTACAGTTCTTGTAGAAATACTAATCAGCAAGTCTTGTTGCCCCTGTTCCCCCCTTTCCTTTTCCCCTAACAAGCGTACTTGCACATTATATGTAGTTAAAAATACTACATAAATTAGAGGTCAAATAAAGGAGAACTTGGGAAGAAGACAAAAAATATGTAACCATAATAGAACTATGTAATCAAGAATGAATTATACTGCTGATGAAACATACAATTGCGACTAAGACAAAGTGCAAGGTTTTGTTAGCAAGAAAATTTAGTCAAAGCAGAAGTAAATGTAACTAGGGTATATGACCTTCAGTGTTTAAACAAAACGAAACATTTGCTAGTCCACTAGTCGGAAAAGAATACACCATCAGAACATTTCCACAATGTTAAATTACCAAACACTATGACAAAATTTAAGGCAGGGTATTCTTGCATTCATAAAGATATATTGTCGAAAGACCATCAATGAACTGCCTGAGACACTAAGATGAACTAAATAATGCAAGCAACTGTACGGATCAGTAGGTACTAACAGTCGTCCAAGCTGGTGTGGCTTCTCAGAGCAAATTTCATTGGATTTTTTCCCCATGACTAGGGGATAATCACAACCTAACCAATAAAGACAAAACAAGTGAAAACTAGCATAGAAAATTAAGCTCCGAGCAAAGATCTAAACTTATGATATTCTCTTCACTAGATGGTGACTGCAGATTAGTTCCCAAGACATGAGCTGATATAGATATGTAGGGGGATAAACAAACTAAACCGTATGAAAAAGCAGAATCACATCCAATGTCTAGCATCTCCTTCTTTGATATCATTAGGTTTCTCATTTCCACCTGCACAGAATGATGTACAATAGGTCCTTTTTTTAATAGCATATATTTAATTGAAAATGGTAAAAGAATGTTATAGCTTCTCATTTTTTATGGTAGTGATTCGACGCAGACTTAAGGTGCAATAAATCTCGCTAATAACATATTTTAAGCATCCCATTTGACCAATACAAGATAAAGCAGATTTTCAGATGTACTAATTTAAATCATATCCGACAATCACACGAAATCAGGGAATAAAGATTATAGAAAGGATGAAGAAAACAATTCTTCGTGACCCTAACTGTGTCTTTAAACAAGAAAACAACCATTTGAAAACCATTTAGGTGTCTGGACATTTAACAATTTTGAAATTTTGGAAGTTTTTTGAGAAAGCCCTGTTTTGCTAAAGCTTTTACAAAAAAGATTTTTGCTAAATAATTTTTGGGTGGAGAAGTGCTTTGAAGCATTTTTTGAACCATAAATCTTCTTCTCTCACCAAATTTCAAAAAGCTAAAACTATCGACACATTCTCTAGCACAAACTCTTTTCTCCAAAAGAGATTATCAAAAACCTTTTTTCCAAAAACTATCCAAACTTCTTTAGCTTTTCAAAATAAACGTGCTGAAAAGACAAAATTGAACACTAAAGTGGTTGACTTTCATAAATCGAAATAAACAAACAATATGCTCCATCCTTCCAATAGTTACGCCACAATGGTATTTAAGTAGAAGAACTTCGATCATAATAGCAGTTACTGAAAATTTGAAAAAGAAAAAACAACCTCCTCCAGTGTTAGAAAATAAGACGTTTGATCCAATAGACTAAATACAGAGCATAAGAAAGAGGCTTCAAGTTTAACAACTCAGTTTACAGCAAAAATATAATTACTAAGCAGAGAAAATGAAGTGTTGGCTCCCATAAATAAAATATGCTTACATTAGGAAATCTCTATATCGAGTACAATGATGGTACCAACCAGGAAAAATACCAATGACAAAACAGTGGATGTTTACTCCGAAAATGTCCAACTAAATATTACTTATAAGAGCTAAACATCGCCCAGGCACACAAAAATATCTGCACATGGACATTAAAGTTTGCCAACCATTGTCCATATACTAAAAAGATTCCATTCTCTTTGCATAATTGCAATGGAAGTAACAAAGACGCTAACTGGTCGGTTCTTATTACTAAGATCAATGCCAATACATAGTAAATATATATCACAAGGGATTTGATTGTTCTTGAAGAATCATTTGATCAATGTGGGAGCTAATTCAAACAATTTAAACCGTTTCTCAGGTTCTTTCTTTTCCCATTTATTTCACTCCTTTCTCCAGGAGAAATAGAGGGTATTCGGTTGCAGACAATTTCATAGACTATTATGAATACATAAGCACCATAACAATATAAACTTTGCGCGTAGAAACGACACTGAAGCTTAAACAGAAAGCAGAGATGGAGAACAGAAAAACAATCTCAATTTATATAATTGGATATACTTACATACAAGCTGTTATTCTTTGCTTGGTAACACAAGTTGTCCAGTACAAAAAAATCTTTGGCAAAAAAATGTCTTAAGCACTTCCAAAAAGTACTACAACAACAACTACCCAGTATAGTCCCACAAAATGGGGTCTGGGGAGGGTAATATGTAGACGGGCCTTACCCCTACCCGAAAGGGCAGAGAGGCTGTTTCCAATCGACCCTCGGCTCAGTGAAGGAAGGAAAAACAAAAACAAAAACAAAAGAGCATTAGTAACTCCATCAGAAATAACGTAAATAATTATCTAAACATAAGAATCATAAATAGAATAGCATGCAATAATATCATATAGTAACTACCATAAATAACTATCATAAGGGAGACACAATCAAATACACAAATCATCTATGAATAACCATGCCAAGCCTCACCCGATCACAGGTGAGGAGTACGAAAAACTCTAGGAGCCCCTATCCTACGACCCTGATACTATACCTCCAGACTCTCATATCAAGGGTCATGTCCTCGGAAACCCGCATTCTAGCCATGTCATGCCTAATCACCTCTCCCCAAAACCTCTTAGGCCTTCCTCTGCCTCGTCGTACACCGACCATCGCCAGCCGCTCACAACTCCTCACCGGGGCATCAGGACATCTCCTCCGCACATGCCCAAATCACCTTAGCCTCGCTTCTCGCATCTTCTCATCCACCGGGGCCACCCCCACCTTCTCTCGAATAACTTCATTCTTAATCTTATCTAACCTGGTGAGCCAGCACATCCACCTGAGCATCCTCATCTCCGCACCCTTCATTCTATGAACATGAGAGTTTCACTGGCCAGTACTCCCATACAACATGGCAGGTCTAACCACAGTTCGATAAAATTTCCCCTTGAGTTTCTGTGGAACTTTCTTGTCACACAGGACTCCTGATGCAAGCCTCCACTTTGACAACCCCGCTCCTATACGATGAGTGACGTCCCCGTTAATCTCTCCGTCCCCCTGAATCACCGACCCAAGATATCTGACACTATCCCTCTTGGCGATGACCTGAGGTCCAATCATCACGTCCCTGCCTATTTCGCTCGGCTCGGCACTAAACTTGCACTCCAGGTATTCTGTCTTAGATCTGCTTATTTTGAAACCCTTAGACTCGAGAGTCTGTCTCCATACCTCTAACCTCACAATAACACCGACCATTGTCTCGTCTATCAAGACTATGTCATCAGCAAATAGCATACACCAAGGCACGTCCCCTTGAATATGTCGGGTTAGAGCATCCATCACCAAGGCAAACAAGAGAGGGCTAAGCGTCGATCCTTAATGGAGCCCCATAACCACTGTAAAATGGTCTGAGTCGCCACCCACCATCCTAACCCTAGTCTTAGCTCCATCGCACATGTCCTTGATTACTCTGATGTAGGCTTCCAACACGCTTTTCGCCTCCAAGCACCTCCCTTGGGACCTTGTCATACGCCTTCTCCAAGGCGATAAGCACCATGTGCAGGTCCTTCTTCTTATCCCTGAACTACTCTACCAGCCTCCTGACAAGGTGGATAGCTTCTGTAGTGGAGCGACCCGGCATGAAACCGAACTGGTTCACAAATATAGATGTCATCTCTTTCACCCTCGCCTCGATCACCCGCTCCCAGACCTTCATGGTGCGACTTATTAATTTGATACCCCTATAGTTGTTGCAGCACTGGATGTCCCCTTTGTTTTTGTACAAGGGCACCACTGTACTCCACCTCCACTCCTCCGGCATCCTTTTGGTCCTGAAGATCGCATTGAACAACCTGGAGAGCCACTCCACTCCTGACCGACCCATGCATTTCCAGAACTCCACCGGGATCTTGTCAGGCCCGGTCGCTCGACCCCTACTCATCCTACGCAAAGCCCCCATGACCTCCTCCGCCCTAATGCGCCTGCAGTACCCAACTCCCCTAGCTTTATGTTACGATCCCCCTCCTCATTAAGTAAGTCTCGAAAGTACGCCTGCCACCTTTGCTTGACTTAAGACTCCACCATCAGAACTCTACCATCCTTTCCCTTGATGCACCTAACTTGGTCAAGATCACTCGCCTTCCTTTCCCTTGCTTTAGCTAACCGGAATAACTTCCTGTCCCCGCCTTTCTCCCCTAATTCCTCGTACATGCGACAAAATGCCGCGTTTTGGCTTCCGTAACCGCCAGCTTTGCTTCTTTCCTCGCCACCTTATAGATCTCCCTGTTCGCTCTCCGTTCTTCCTCGCTTGTGCTCCATGCCAACTTAGCAAACGCCGCCTTCTTCACCTCCACTTTTCCTTCGACTACATCGTTCCACCACCAGTCACCCTGATGTCTGCCTGAATAGCCCTTGGCTACCCCGAGCACATCCCTTGCTACCTCCCTAACCAAGTTCGCCATCTCTGACCACATAGTGTCCGCTTCCCCATAACGTTTCCAAACTCCGCCCTCAGCTAACCTCCTATTCAACCCTGTGCTTTCTGCTTAGTTAAAACACCCCATCTAATCTGCGGTTATCCCCGAGCACCCCTCATCTTCCTCTTCACCCAGAGACCGACATCCATCACTAGGAGTCTATGAAGAATCGAAAGGGACTCTCTCGGAATAACCTTGCAGTCCTTGCACATACCCCTATCGCTCCTTCTGAGGAGGAGGTAATCAATCTGAGTCCTCGCCGCCAAACTCTTGAAGGTGACAAAATGCTCCTCCCTCTTCTGAAATGTCGAGTTCGCAATCAAAAGCTCGGAAGCCCTGGCAAAATCAAGCAGTGACGTGCCTCCTCCGTTCATAACCCCAAAGCCGAAGCCACCGTGCACCTCACCATAACCACCAGCATAAGCCCCAATATGACCATTAAAGTCCCCCCCAATAACTAAGTTCTCAGATTGGGGAATACTACTCACCAGATCATCCAAGCCCTCCCAAAAGTGCCTCTTAACCTCGTCGTCTAAGCCCGCTTACAGTGCGTAAGCGCTGATGACATTGAGGACGCAACACCCAATAACCAACTTAATAGACATTAACCTATTATTCACCTGCCTAACCTCGACCACAAACTCCCTTAGATCCCTATCGACCAAGATGCCCACTCCATTCTTACCTCTCACGACCCCAGAATACCACAGCTTAAACTCGTCTGCATTCCTCGCCTTCGACCCTTTCCACCTACTCTCCTGGACAGGCTATGTTAACCCTCCTCTTCTGATTAACCTTCGTCAACTCAATGGACTTACCCGTCAGAGTGCCTATGTTCCACGACCCAATCCTTAATCTATGAGCGTCCGCTACCCTCCTCCCACCCTTACCTCCCGCCCTACCTGCAGGACCACTCCCTGCACCCCTACTCACCCCCGCCACTGCCCCCACCCCAGAGGACATGACCTTACACTATCATCCCCTGACGCGACCACTATCCCTCCAACCAACTATGGAGAATAGTAACGCCCACACGCACTGTAGAGGAATATGCAAAAAGATGCAAACCAAATAGCAACAGAGTAAACCTCACACGGAATGCTAGCTAGAATACGTAAAAAGGTGTACAGAGTAAACAAGAGAGCGGGATGTACCAACTCCCGGGGAAAAACCTGAAAGTAGGCTTTGATGGGCCCGAGGTCAACTGCTACCAACTCTTGCACGTCCCGGCCGGTGTTGCTTAGCTCTTCACTCCTAAACGCCGCAAACTGACCTCGCCTCCGCGACTAGTACCTGGACAAGGTTTTTTTGAAGCTTATCGGAACGGGTAGTTCTGCTGCGTCCTACCGAAAATCTGAAGTGGAGTCGCCGGAAGTACTGTAACTTGCCGGAAATCCTCGCCGGAAAAATAAGGCACCTGTCCATGAAAACAGAACACACCCACACACACCCACAAAAAGCAGAAGAGAGAATAGGAAGAAAAGAAAAAAGAAAAAGAAAAAAGGAGATGGTCCGCGGAAATGGTCACCGGCGGAGAGGAGCTATGTCTGCTACCTTTATTTCCGAAGTTTTTGTTCTATTTTTTAAAAAAAATTAAAGATAAGGAAGAATATGATTAATTTGTAAAAGAATGCTCAGAAATCATCAAATATGATTAATTTGTGCATTTGAGTGAAGAAAATCTTGATTCAATTTGACTAGATTTTGAAGGGAAATTGAAAAGAAAATCAGTAAAATTACCAGGTTTTTGAACAGAAAATTGAATAGAAAATCAGTATATAATTACCAGAGTTTGAACAGAGAATAAAAAGATCGGTAAAATACCATGCTTTTGGGGTGAAAAGGGTTTTCTATACCCTTCCAAAAAGTACTAATCTCGCTTAAACTTCAGCTGCATGAACCCCTTCTTGATCGTCTTCATCACTTTCATTTCTTTCATTATCTTTTTCCTCACCTGTGCCTAATAACAAACTTTTCTGTTATACTGGATCAACGTTTCTTTTGTAGTTCCAAACAAGCATTAAAATGTAATTCCGGGGTGAAATTAGACCTTGTTCATTAAGAAAGTTCTGTCGCTCATCCATAGTTTTTCGGTCGCTCAGCTTTATATATTCAAGCAGTGCCTTTTCATGATCACACCTCCAAGCCATTGGAAAAGGGGTATAATCAGTTTCAGGTACGAGGGACATAAGGGTATACATGAGACCATCAATTGATTCCACCAGACCAATCCTCAGAAAATTATGGTATTCTGGTGACTATCCTTTTTTCTCCTTCAGAGGACGACTTAGAGTCCTAGAACCAATCTTATAAACCTTTGCCCGTGACCGAAGCTTATATATTGCAGCATATGGCTTAGCAAGTGACCTCTAATGATATAAGAACAAAAATTAACAATCTTTTTTCTATTATCAGCATATCTAAGTTGTTTCCGGCACTATTCAACTTCTTATGTGAATAGTACTCCGTCACTATTCATCGAAAAAATCAACAGATTCCGGTCGTGGATTGCCACAAGTTTGGTGTCAAGACATCCCCTTCTCTTTGCGAACAATCCTCAATAGATTTTTTCCTCAAATCTATAGCCAATCTCCATACATCTTAAATCTTGTTTTCGATTTACTGTAGCACTTTCATTCTTTCCAACAGAATGTTAGTGATGGATCATGGTTGACGATCATTGCAACTACGGAAGTTTCTCCCTCTCCCCAACTCTGTGCTGTGGGAGAGGATAATCAAAATCATTCGGAAAATCAAGCAGCTCAAAATCCAAAATAGACTTATGCATCGCAAATTTTTCGACAGCATTCTGCCGCAACAAAATTGAATTTTGAACTTTGTCCAGTAACGGTAGAGAATGGAATACCTACTGTTGAATTCACAGTAGATGAAGTGAATTCATTTACCAAGGAGGAAGGTCTTCAACAAGCAGTTGTGATTAAATTCTCATATGGAAAACCCGAGCTTCAGGAGTTGAGACAGATCTTACCGAAGCAACTCGATGTCAAAGGTAATTGCAATATAGGGCAGCTAGAATATCGACATATTCTGGTAAGATTTGATCTATTTGGAGATTTTGCGAATGTCGTTTCAAGAACAACAGGCTATGTTAAGGCGAAAGGAGACGACTATTTCTTCAGGACATTCCCATGGACAATGGGATTTAATCCTCGTGAAGAAACATCAAAAGCAGTCGTTTGGATTTCCTTTCCTGAAATGCCAGCAAATTTCTTTGCAAAAAGATCCTTAATGTCAATCGCTGCTGCAGTGGGAAAGCCTCTAGCAGTTGATAAGGCTACTAAAGATCGAACTAAACCTAGTACGGCACGAGTAAAAGTCTTGATTAATTTGTTAGACAACCATCCAAAGAAAGTAAAGATCAAGATAGTTGATATCAAATCTGGGAAAATTGTCGAATACGACCAGCGGATCGTCTTTGATAACCTTCCTAAATACTACACGTATTGTAATCATCAAGGTCATGATGTAAAATCCTGTCGTTGGAGTTCAGATGATTTCAATGAACAAGTATTTCATAATGAAGGCAGGGGAGGTTTGACAAAAGTAAGAGGTGATGCTAGAGAATTCCTAACTGCTAAGCTTGTAGCACAGGATTCTGCCTACTGTAACTGCTGATGCAGGACAAACTGTTTTGGTTCCAACTGTTCCCCCTGCAGAAGTTCATTCAATGTCGAATGATGTTATTGAACAGCAGTGTAAAAAACCAGATTCTGTTTTGAAAGTTCAAAATGAACAGGTGCTGTCAAATTTGGCTGGGGCTTTCTCAAATGAGAATACTGATGCAGGACAGAATATGAATTATGTTCCAACTTTTCAAGCCACAGAAACTCTTTCAATGCCAAATGCTGATATACCACAGTTGTGTAAAAATTCATTAACTGTCCCAACTCCAAGTGAACAGGTGCTGTGTAAATTTTCAGGTGCATCTGCTAAGGCTGCACATCATAATGCAAGCAGAAAAGAACAATTGGAGGGTGAACAACATCATGTGTTACATATGAGTAACAATATAACTCTGTTAAGTCATGGAAATGATACTAATTTAGAGGTTTATACTGTTTCCCATGTGCAACTAGGGGAGAACTTGACAGTGCCAAAACCTATTGATGCTTATATTGAATCTGTCCCAATTGTTCCAGCTGCACAAGTTCATCCAATGCCCACTGCTGATACTGCACAGATATGTAAAAAACCAGCACATGTTCACAGTGAACAGCTGGGGTCAAATTTGGCTGGGTTTCTTCATATTGTGAATGGTGATGCAGGACAATTTATTGAATCTGTTCCAGCTATTCCAGCTGCAGAAGTTCATTCAATGTCGAATGTCGATATAGAGCAGCTGTGTCAAAAGGTACCTTCGGTTCCATCCAGTGTTACAAGTGAACAAGTGGTATCAAATGTGACTGATGCATCAACTGAGGCTGCAAATCATAAGTCAAACAGGTTTGATCATCTGGTTCCTGCCAAAGATGGTACAAACTCTGATGTTTCCCATATTCAACTAGGGGAGAATTTGACAGTGCAAAAAATGCTTGATGCTTCAGATACCATTGCAGAATATAAGGGGGTAAATAAAACCTCACCCTTAGCCAACTGGACATTTCAAAAAAAACATCGACCTGCTTCACAGATTGACACACTTGAAGCAGTGAATGAAAGTACAGCTGCTGATGCTGTCTCCAATGCTGCATTAGCTCAAGCAAATTCTGCTTTAGTATCTTCTGCCAATCGTCGACACACAAGGGATGAGGGGCAGTGGTCATCGATGGCCAACAAAGCAGTATCTCCTAAATCCAAAAATAAAATCCAGATCGCAGAAAACAATCCAGCTTTACCTTCAACTTCAAACTCATTTGTTGTGCTGGCCGATGTCAATCAGAATTCACCTCAGAATACAAAGGCTTCAGCTCATGTTACTACTACAAGTATGCAAATACAGTCTAAACTTCAAAGTTCTCCAAAGATATATACTCCTAATGTGACAAAGAGGAGGGACTTGGTCATTAAATCGAAATTCTGGAAAGACCAACGAGATTATGATGATGAGGAGACCTGGGGTGAAGGACTCGCTGGTATTTCATGGGAAGATGATGACCAAGAATGTGAGCAGGATAGTACTGAAGAGGACAGTGATGATTCAGCTAAGCAAAAATGTCAAAGGAAAAATACAATTAAGAACTGTTGTGCAACTTCGAAGCAAACAGAAACTCCAAACAGCAGATTAAACAATAATGCTCCACTGTTTGTTCCAAGAAATAATGCTAAAACAGTTAGTTCAATTGTAGCGACATCACAGTTCAACAAAACTGAATCAGCTCATAATCGTCAACTTAACTCAGTCCAATCGTCAGTTGTTAATCCAATCGCAACTGTGCTGCCATCAACTAACCAGAACCAGGCTACAACATCAGAACCACTCTCTAATCTAGAGGACAGAAAATGTTCGGATGTCATGACGCAAACAATGCTGTCAAATCAGAAGTAGCAATCTCATACTGCTGATAGCAATACGGTAGCATGGTCATAGGCGGGGCAGCTCGTCAAAACTGTTTCGGTAATTTCATCCGAGGAAAGACAACTATTGGAAGCGATGGTAACTACAGATACTAATCCTACTACTGGTTACTCTGTCATGAACAGGAACAACGCGCAAAAACAACAAACAAAAAACGCATTTATCAATAGTGCACAATTAACAACTCAAGGCGTTTTTCAAGAGTTACCAAATCCAATTTTGGCAGGAAGACATATTTATGAAAAAGGGGAAGAAGAGGATTTCTTAAACCAATGCCGAGCAGACGCTTCAACAAAAGGAGATTTGTCACCAATGCACAATGCAAGAAATAAGAAGTCTCATCAAAGAGAAAGAAGTTGGGATGGCAGGGAGTTTGAATACGTAAACATAAGGACAATGAATTGTCCTATGTTGAGGAGCCAGTGGCAATATTGGATAGGTAGGTTCAAAAGCTCAGGTCAAAGGATATAGCTTCAGTAAAGGTTCAGTTGCGGGGTCAGCCGGCCAAGGAAGCGACTTGGGAGGCCAAGCGGGATATGCGCAACCGATAGCCTCATCTTTTTGCTACTTCAGTTATGTTTTCTATGCTCGTTCGAGGACGAATGAGTTTTTAAGTGTAGGAGGATGTGACGACTCGGCCGGTCGTCTTTGGAATTTATGACCCGTTCCCCCATTGAGTGCTTCTTCTAAGTTCATTTCTGCTTCTTTGGTTTGTCGGGATGTTCGGTAATAGAATTCGGAGTGTTTTGGGACACTTAGTCCCTAAATGAAGCTTAAGTGTTGGAAAATGGTCCGTAATCAGAATAGTGTCAAATATGACCTCAAAATGGAAAATTGATTGTTCTTTTAGCTCCGTTAGGTGATTTCAGGGTTGGGAGCGTGTTCGAAATGTATTTGGATGTTCGTAGCTCAGTTAGGCTATAAATGCCGAAAGTTAGAATTTTGAAGTTTCTGGTCCGATAGTGAATTTTTTATCCGAGGGTCGGAACAGGATTGCGTAAGTTGTTGTATCACCTTCATGTCATTTGGGACGTGCGTGCAAAATTAAGTTCAAACAGACGTGTTTTGGTTAGTTTTTGAATCGAAAGCGAGTTTGGTTAAGTTTTGAAGTTTTTAAGTTCAAATCATTAATTAATTTGAGTTTCTAGCGTTATTTTAGATGGTTTAAGGATTGGTACAAGTTCGAATGATGTTATGGGATATGTTCCTAGGTTTGGTTGAGGTCCCGGAGGCCTCAGGTGTGTTTCATATTTTCAACGGATCATTTATGGTACGTAATGAGTTGCAGATTTTGCTGCTATGTGTTGCAGACTTTTCCTTCTCTGCGATCGCATATGCTTCCATGCGATCGCATAGAGCCTTTTGTGCTGGACTCATTTTTCTGTCAATACGATCGCACAACCCCTTCTGCGATCGGATAGCTCTGCCTCCCCATTCTATGCGTTAGCGTCCGCACTGAGTAGAGCCTCAATTGCGATCACATAGGTCCAGTTACCCCTCTTTCGCGATCGCATTCCCATCCATGCGTTCGCATAGGCCATTTTTTTGGGCCTTCACATTTTGTAATACGTGATCACATCTCATTTCATACGATTACAATGAAGAAATACGTGGGTAGATATTAATATTTCAAAAACGAGGTTTCTTCCACTTTTATAAAAACTCAAGCTAGAGAGCTCGGTTTTGGGAGATATTCCGAGGGCTTTTCAGAGGTAAACTTTGGGTAACGATTCCTTACTCCTTTATGATTATTACCCGCTAATCTAATCTCGAATTCAATCCATAATTTCAGATTTTGAATGAAAATTGAGGTAAAGTTCTTAGACCTAATTTTGATGATTTGAAGGGGTATTTGACCTCCGAATTGGTAAATTTTTATATAGTTAGACTCGTGAGAGTACGAGGTTTCTGAAAATGTTATTTGATTCCAAGACGTTTTCCTGAGGGGCATTTTGGTCGTTTCTCGGATTTGCGCGCCTTAGCTTTCATTTTAGCAGTGTAATTTGTTATTTGCGATGTTGTTTACAATGTGTAATTGGTTTGAATAGATTTGGGCCACTCAGAGTCAGATACTTGTGGCAAGAGCATTATTTCTTAGTGGTTTTGTACTACTTCGAGGTAAGTGGCTTGCCTAACTTTGTGTGGGGGACCTTTCCCCTTAGTATATCTTTGTCATTGTTTAAATTCCTTGTGCGCGAGGTGACGGGCGTGTACTAGTGCTAGTTGTTGAGAATTCACCTTACTTGGCTTATTTAGACTATGTTTCTTCACATATCTAATTGTTAAAAATGAAATTTCACTTGTTTTGACTTAGAAAAAGCATGTTAGCAACTTATTTGACCTATTTGACTAAATTGCAATATCTGTCTTCTCTTGGAAAGCATGTTAGCAACTTATTTACCTTATTTAACTAAATTGCAATATCTGTCCTTCTAGTGAAGCATGTTATATGCTCGATTTTATTTGTTGTTCTCATTTCGCTGTATTTACTATTGGGACTACGCGACGGCATCCCCGGATCTCCCCCGGTTCGTACTTGTTTCTGGGTTTGGAAGTGCGGTATACCAAGAAATCCCTCGTACTGGATTATATAACTAGCGGATACTAAGATATCCTCAGTGCAGGATTGATTTTCCGGCGGATACTAAGAGATCCCCAGGGCAGGACTGATTAACTGGAGGATACTAAGAGATCCTCGGTATACT
The DNA here is from genome assembly GCA_034376525.1 of Nicotiana benthamiana. Taxonomy (NCBI): domain Eukaryota; kingdom Viridiplantae; phylum Streptophyta; class Magnoliopsida; order Solanales; family Solanaceae; genus Nicotiana; species Nicotiana benthamiana. Next base: position 122,848,432 of record CM067338.1, on the reverse strand, counting down.
TGGAGATCCCTTGCTTATATGATGAGGATACTGGGAGATCCTCGGAATTCTTGGAGATCCCTTGTGTTTATGATGAGGATACTGGGAGATCCTCGGGATACTTGGAGATCCCTTACTTATATGATGAGGATACATGGAGATCCTAGGGATACTTAGAGATCCCTTATGTGTATGATGAGGATACTAGAAGATCCTCGGGATACTTGGAGATCCCTTGTGTGTATGAGGAGGATACCGGGATATCCTTGGGATACCATGAGATCCCCGATGATAAATAGCCTGTAATGATTGTTCTTATTTTGTAGAATTGTAATATAGTCTATTCCTTTCCTCTTATTGTTTTTAGATATTCGATATTCACGTATTTCCTATTGTTATTTCATTTCATATTTATTTATGCTTATGTTGATCTCAGTAGGGGCCTCGACCTTCCTTGTCACTACTTCACCGAGGTTAGGCTCGACACTTACTTAGTACTGCCGTGGTCTACTCATGCTACTCTTCTGCAAACTTTTGTTGTGCAGATCCAGGTACTTCTGGTCAGGCGCGCTATCAGTGATTTTTGGAGCTACACTTGGAGATATGAGGTATGCATCTGTCGCGTCCGCATAGTCGAGGAGTCTCCTTCTATTCTACCTTTAGTAGTAGTTTCGTTCATGTACTCATTTGCTGTAGACACTCCTGGATGTTAGAGCCGTGTGTTATATTTTACTCTTAGCCTGTGTTGCCCGTGGGTTTTCGGGTCTTGGAGGTTTTACGTTATTGGTTCGAAGTGTATGTGACAAGCGGCACCCTATACATTTTTATGTTGTTCAGTTTTATTTATCGTTTTCGTAAAGATTGTTGAATTTCCGCAACGTGTCAGGCTTACCTAGTTGCGAAGACTGGGTGCCGTTATGACAAGTTCACGATTGATGAACTAGGGTCATGACAAATGGTTTGATTAATGGGGTAGGAGTTGGGTTAGTCTGTAAATTAATTAAAATTGTACCAAAATTGGCCCAAAGATCCCAAATCCGGTTCAAAAGGGGCTGCGAAGACGAGCATAAAATGGTGTAGTTTTGTCTTTAAACTATGTCGTTTTGGTTAAGTGACAAGATCCAATATCGTCCACCCATCTTGATTTAATTCAACGGTACTAGTTTGTTCTTCATCCTAGGTATTTAAAGCCTAAAATTCCCAAAATTTGCCCCATTTCCTTATTATTTCCTCTCTCTTCTTTCCCTTTCATCACTCCCTCTTCTCTCTCTCTGTCTCCGCCGGCGCCGCCCCATCGCTGCCGCCGAAAATCGTTCACCGGCAGCGGCCGACCTTCAATCCGCCCCAAAATTTTACTATGTAATCTCCACCACCTCCTCTTTCCATATCTCCAAACCAAATCCTTCAAAAGTCTCTCAAACTCCTTGAATCTTAGATCTAAGAAACTTTTCCGTCACTTTTTTGCCCAAGTTATTGAAGTTCCAGCTACCACCACCCTACAATACATACATCAACGGATAGAGCTCCTCAAGACCTAGCTATTGATGTCAATTCTATCTCAAAAATCCGGCGACCAAAATTTGGCCAAAAATCAGGCGAACTCCCCGAGCAACCTTCTTGGCGTACCACCATTTTTTTGGCCATTTGATTTGTAAAATGGTAAAATGCTATTATTGTTTCATGGCTGATTTTCATTTTTAATTTTACATTTTTTATTTTTTGTTTATAATTAATTATTTTAGCATTAGTATTTGAAGTTTGAAATGTTAAATTTTCTGTTTTTGCACTTGTTGAAATAGTAAAATAGTTTTGTACTGATAAAAGTAAAGTAGTGAAAAATACTTAAGAGTATATGATATTTGTTTGTTTGTTTATTTACTACTTCAAGACTTTTTGAGTACAAAACTCAAAAGTCATTTGTTTGTTAAGGAATGTAGACTTTTGGACAATTTCTGAATAAAAGTCTATCCTTGAACAACAAAATGCAGATTTTTGTTTGAAATACTCTCTTTTGACAAGATTTAGTGGAGAAATCTTTCTTTTTGAATTTAAGAGCATACTTTGTAGAAAATCTGTCAAAAATATTATCTTTTGAATTTTTGAAATAGCTGTCTGTTTTGATATATAGGGGTGTTCCATCACACTTTAAAGAGAAGATAAAAAAACAGGAGACACTTCGAGGGGGAATTTTTAACACTAAGAGTTCAATAGTTTGAGAGGAAAATAAGCTGTTGTTTGGTCTTGAACTCGGCTCTGTTTGTTGTTGTTGCTGTGTTGCTTACTACTGCTGCTAATTCTCATCTTCCTTTCTTGTATTTTCAACACTAGGTACACGCTCGAATTCATTGGTGTAACCTCAACTGGAATGAAATGAAGTAGTATTTCCGGCCTATGTTCATATGAATATTTGTAGTGATAGTCAGTCCAGTATTGTCAATTGTTTAATTTTCCTTTTGTTTGAATTATATTGAGTTAAGATTTGGTCAACTAGGATTGCCTCTACCATTTTGAACCCTTTAGACTTGTAAAAAATTATGGATTTTATTTTGTTGTACAAGTTTATTTCCAGCTTTCCCCGTTGTTATATTCACAGTAATGATAGCAAATAATAGACTTCTGTTAACAAATGACATTTGAGTGAACATTAGGAATTTGAATTAATACTTGGGTGAGTGTTAGTGTTGGGAATAAAATTTTAGCCAATATTCATGTTTCATTAAAATCAGCAACCTGTGAATGTGTTAGATTCATCTAGTTAATAGCGCTTCAGCTTAGCCGATACTTTCTAAAAAAAACGCAATGACGCGCCTAATAGTATGCAAATCTGGTCGTAAGAGCTAAAACCTGGGCAATTACTTTCTTGTACATTTAATCAGAATAGCTTAAAGAAACAAAACAATCTTCCATCGTATATGTGAAATTTTCCGTTGGCATCTGTTGTAATTTAGTAACAAATAGGGCCTTCTCAAGTATGTAAATCAATTAGGATTTTTCTTCTTTAATTTTTAGAGACGAACAAAAATAGAAATAAATGTAGTCACTTTAGGATTATCTTTTTAAAATAAACGAGCCGAGCCTCGCCAAATAAAATGCACAAGCTGCGGGGCCCTCATAAATGTATATATATTAAAAATACTTAGACTTCAGGATGGACCGTCTAGAAAATTTCACGCCATTCCCCAAAATAATAATACGCTAGATACTTTTAGGTGCGCTTTTAATAATTTACTTTCTTAAACACGGGTGTGCATTTCATGCGACCCAAATCCAAATCTCAAAACGTTGAGTCAAATGTGTTCAAGATTGTAGGTACATTTCATGTGACATGATAAAAAAATATGACGTTCAATTTTCTTTAATAAATTGAATAAAAGAAGTTAAAACTTAAAACTTGCACATAGGTTCAACATGTGTTAAAATCAGATAAATAAGCCGAATATGACAGTTGAGCGACCGTGCTAGAACCATGAAACTCGGGAATGCCTAACACATTCTTTCGGGCTAACAGAATTCCTTATCCGGATTTCTGGTGCGCAGACTGTAATACAGAGTCATTCTTTTCCACGATTCGGGATTCAACCGGTGACTTAGAATACCATAAATCTCCCAACTGGCGACTCTGAATCTTAAGTAATAAATCCCGTTTCAATTGTCTTTTAATTGGAAAAACTCCCTTAACCCCTTTGCGTCCCTGCGGGCGTGGATAAAAAGGAGATGCGACAAAAGCTACTAGATTTGATCGATCCTATACTCGAGCATCTAGGTCTGACCTGTAAAGGACCCAAAGTTTAAACTAGTAATAACATATATAGTAATTGACCAAGATGGAGTCGTTCTATACATGTGTGAAGCTATATATATGCTAATCTAGCTAATCAATATTAAATATTGTATGATATTCCCAAAAACCATGAAAAATTATTTTTTTTATACTGATTAGTGATCATAATAAACATGTAAATAAAACTTTAAACATATTTCTAACAAACATTAGATTCCATATTTATATCAACTGATCCTCCTATAACTAAGAATGTTGTCTCCATGATGTGAAACTGTATAGGAATCTAGAATAACCAACCTTATGGAGTTCCTGTATATGACTGATCAAGCTAGTATCAATGTAATCCAAGAAGATACTCGTAATAGTATGATTGTTATCAACTGTATTTGTAAACTAATTCTGAAAAAGATAGAATAATATCTAAACAGAAAATATAAATGAAATAGAAGTTAATCCGAGCCCACTAAATTTATAGTGTTTCCTTAAGGAATTTAATCCCCTCCTACTATCCAAGGTTATAGATTCTTTCCTCCTCGGATAGAACTAATTACACATTGGTGTAATGGTACTTCAAACCTCAGTGTTTCAGTGAACATAAAGTTCGGTAGCAAATCACACTTGTTGCTTTTTTTTTTTTTTTGAAGTTAAAACTATGCAGAAGAAGGAGGAAAATTCAGAAAATCATATGGAAATTCTAAGAGAATGGACTTGTATTTATAGCCAATGTTAGGCTGAAAACTGAATATGTGAAACTCTTCAAAATTGTTGTTTATGCAAAACGGTCATAGCATTAATGCCATAACATAAATGGCTAATTTATGAAATAATAAATTGAAAATTGAAGAAGTTAAGTTACATAACCGTAAAATGGAAAATGGATAACAAAAAAAAACGTTTAATATTTTATTGGATTTAATATTAATATTTGTTATTAAAACAGATTTTTAATAATATTTACTATTAACAAATAAATTTGTTCCAAAAAATTAATCGATCAACCATTTGACCAAACAAATCCGAAGCCGAGCCGATCGAGCGACGACGATGACGCGAGGCTTGCCTTCTTCTCAAATTTTTAAGAGCTAGAAGAAGAGAAATTACATATATGCCCATAAAAAACATCTTCCTCTTCCAATATGGGATAATGACCCTTTGTCAGGGGAGGAGGGGGGAGGGAGGAATTTCACTTAAAAATCTCATTTTCCCGCATTTCCTATTCATCTTCTTTTAATTCATATTAATGCTTAAAAAATCCAACAATTCCCCACATAAATGGGGAATGACTATATCACGGAAATGTGCATAAAACTTGTGTGATTTGCATGCAAGGATTAATTCATTTGGATCTCATTTGAACTTTCCGTAGTGAACTTATGTCGGATATTCTAGGTCAATCGGTAGATTTAATATCTTTGAACTGTCGAATTTTGGTGCGTACCTAGACAACCATAAGTCACACAATCTACCATTAACTATCTTTTATTCTCATTGTTGTGTTCGTTTAAGTCATGAACACCGCTTGGCTTCATAAGTGCGTAGAGAACTGGCCTTATATAGTTATCCTTGAAGCGGCTAATACTTCACACTTATATAGTTGATTCCTAAACGTATCATCCCATAGACACACCATTTGATATACCCATATCAAATTTAGTAATTATTAAAAAGCCTTAATGATACTGAACATTATCTCATGAGAATGAATCAAAATTTTATTTGACAATGTTGAACCATCATTAATGACTTTGTTTGATCTCCTTGAACCTAGATCTTTGGATATCCAGTTTTCTAGGTAGAGTTACCACCACAATTATTTGTTCTCGGCCATAATCCCATTTCCCTTGATGATTTCTCAACTACATGTCTAGTTAGGCCTTTTGTACGTGGATCCGACACATTATTGCTTGACTTTACATAGTCAATCATTGTAATTCCTCTAGAGAATACTTGCCTAAAAGTTTTATGTCTTCGTCGTATATAAAGAGATTTACCGTTATACGTAACACTCCCAGCTCTTCCAATTGCCACTTGACTATCGCAATATATGCACATTGGTGCTAACGGTTTGGGCCAAAATGGAATGTCTTTCAAGAAATTCTGGAGTCATTCATCTTCTTCACCATCTTTATCTAAAGCTATGAATTCAACCTCCATTGTAGAGCGGGCAATACAAGTTTGTCTGGATGGCTTCCAAGATACGGCTCCTTCACTAATAGTTGTCACAACCCCAAATATTGGTCGTGATGGCACCTACCACATTACTAGGCAAGCCAACTAATAAATAACCATAACCCTCTTTCTAATAACACTAAGCCATTTTCTAACACAAATTTTAGATACCAAATTCATTATAAGTGTTAAAAACAACAGAAATATGCGGAAGGTCAAAATAACAATAACTACACAGACCCAACAATCTGGTATCACGAGTCTAGAGCCTCTAATACAAGTCTGAATACCTACTACATCAGTGTCTCGAAAAAAATGCAGAAAGTAACATGATAGAAGGGAGAAAACAGGGCTGCGAATGCCATGCAGCTACCTCAAAATCCCCGACAAAAACTGAATTAGCGGAAGATGCTCACTCGGCCGCTCAGGCACCAGGATCTGCACACAAGGTGTAGGGAGTAACGTGAGTACGCCAACTTAGTAAGTAACTAAAGTAAATAATAGACTGAAAGCAATGACGAGAAGTTTAAAACGTATAACTTTTAAATTAGTTCTGTCATAAAAATCATTGTTCCCAGTTAAAAACATTGAAATCAATTACTTAGCAGTATATCCAATAGAGGCTTTTAAAAGAAGAGTGAAAATGGTGAAAGTATCATAACTGGGCCCCTCGAGCAAAGAATCACTCAGAATATGGCCTCTCGGGCAGCCTCTCAGTCACTCGTGGCTCAACTCTCGTCACTCAGTATTCACTCTCAGCACTCAGCTCATTTATACTTCATAATAGTAGCCACTGTGGCGTGCAACCCGATACATTATTTATAGTCGACTATGCTCACTGGGGGTGTGCAAACTCCAGAGGGGCTCCTACAGCCCAAGCGCCATATCGCTGCGGCGTGCAGCCCGATCCAATATATATATCGCTGTGGCGTGCAGCCCGATCCATATACATACATAAATATCCTCACAACTGAGTTCTCAACCTCTCTCAGTCTTTAGTCTCACACCCTCTCGAGCACAACAATGGAAATTAGGGAACCCAGCCCAAGCAGTCCTCACAATTAGGAGTAGAGTAGTAAAACAAATTTTAAATATTTAAGCAGGTAAAACATGACTTAGTATATGCTTCTAGCAAGTGAAGTGAGGAAAATAGTAAAATTGCCCCTAAGGGTTTCTACAGGTCGGCACAAAGCCCGAAATATGGCACACAACCAATAATACAATGTAAGTATCCAAAATACGAGATAATATAATATTTCCAAATCAATTATGCGGCTTAATAGACGCTACGGGATGAACCAAGACACAATCCCTACCGGTGCACGCCCATACGCTCGTCAACTAGCATGTGTGCCACCACTTTTATAAAACAAGTCAAATATCGGGATTTTGTACCCTCAGCTCCAGATTTACAATGGTTACTTATCTCAAACCGGTGAAAATACTATTCCGCAATGCCTTTGCCCATTAAATGGGCTTCAATTAGCATCGAATCTATTCAAAATAAGAATCATGACGTCAAAATATGCTAAGGGAATGAAGCCTAAGAGAAAAACTTGAAAAATACCAAAAATCTCAAAATTGGCCAAACCCGATCCCCGGACCAATGTCTCGAAACTTAGAAATTTTCACATCAATAGATTCCTTATCTCCCCACGAGTTCATACATATCAAAAGTTCTCAAATCCGACCTCAAATGGTCCATCAAATCAAAATTCAAAAGTTCAATCTCTCAAGCCCCAGTTCTTTAATTTTAGGCTTAGTTCTCATGATTTTCTAGGAGGAATTCACATAATAATTGAGTTTAATGTCCGAATATCTTACGACCCATTGATTTCCTTTGAATTCCTCTTCACTCCTTCAAAAATCTCCTAAAATGACTAACTATGGAGGAAAATAGACCCATATTCGCGAACAAAACAAGTTTAAAAAATATTCTGCCCAGGCCCAATTTCCTTCATCGTGGTCGCGGAACATCCCTCGTGATCACGAAAAACAAATCTTCATCTGCCAAAATTTACTCTATGTGAATGCGAAATAGCCTACGCGAATGCGATGCCCAGGCAACTTTACACTACGCAATTGCGGACACACCTCTGCATTCGCGATGCACAAAGATCCATCCAAGACTCAGGTCCATTTAACCCTATGCGAACACAACTCCCCTCCCGCGCTCGCGATGAATGACTTTCCCATTCAATACGATCGCGAACCTCTCTTCGCGAATGCGAAGAACAAATTGATAACCTCATCAGTTTCTTCTACGCGATCGTAATACAGCCTACGCGATCGTGAAGGGAAATTCTCTGCAACACCTGAACCTGCGATTTCTGATATCCTTTCAAATCCAAAATGATCTAAATGACCACCCTAGGCCCCCACGACCTCAACCAAAGGCACCAACACTTCCTAAAGCTCTATTCAAACTTGTTCCAATCATCAAAATACCTCAAACAATAGCAAATCACACAAAACACATCAGATTCAATCTTAACTTTCTAAAATCTTTCGAAATACGCTTTTGATCAAAAACCCAATCAAAACACGTACGAATGGCCTGAAACTTTTCACACATCCCAAATGACACAACGAAGCTGTTGCAACTTTCAAAATTCCATTCCAACCCCTATATCAAAATCTCGCCTATCAACCGGAAATCACAAAAATATCAACTTCGCCAATTCAAGCCTTATTCTATTCGGACCTCCAAAACTCATTCCGATCACACTCCTAAGTCATAAATCACCTTATGAAGCTAACCGAACCATCAACACTCACATCCGAGCCCTTTAACACATAAGTCAACATTCGATTGAAGTTTTCCAACTTAAGCCTTCTTAAAAGAGACTAAGTGTCTCAAACTTCAACAGACTAATTCTGGACTCGATCGGAAGCATAATGAAGTAGAAATGGGGGTAAACAACGTAGTAACACATGAGACGACTGGCCAGATCATCGCAATAATGAATACATATCCATTTGTGGACTTAGAATCAGTTGAAAATAGGTATCCAATTTTCATCATAGTTTCCCTCAATCAATGCAGGATATTTACTAGTGCAAAGCAAAGCCCTGCGTATGTTCTATATATCCCAAAACTCATTTCATTTCCATCTAATGAGATTGACCTGGATTGCTCATGTATCAACTCATTTTAGTAATAGCACAAGCTATATCTAGTCGTGTACAATCCATGATGTACATTAAGCATCCCAAGGCACGAGTTTAATCCAATTGCGATATTCTTTGGCATTCATTCTTTGCTAATGCAAGATACACTTCAATTGGAGTCTTTGCAATTTTAAACCCTAAGTGCTTGAATTTTTCAAGTACTCTCTTAATATAATGAGATTGAGATAATGCAAGACCTTGGGAAGTCTTATGAATTTTAATCCCCAGAATTAAATCAGAAACTCCCAAGTCCTTCATATCAAACTTGCTAGTTATCATACGCTTAGTAGCATTTATGTTGGAAATGTCATTACTCTTTATCAATATATCGTCCACATATAAGCAAACAATGACTATGTGATTTGGAATATTTTAATGTACACGCATTTATCACATTCATTTATCTTAAAACCATTTGACGATATTGTTTAGTCAAGTTTCACATGCTATTGTTTGGGTTCTTGTTTTAGTCTGTAAAGGGACTTAACAAGTCTAAATACCTTCTTTTCTTTACCTGAAATCACAAACCCTTCAGGCTATTCCATGTAGATTTCTTCCTCCAAATCTCTATTTACGAAGTTCGTCTTACCTTCTGTTTGATGAATTTCAAGACCATATACCACAGCTAATGCTACTAACATCCGTATGGACGTAATTTTTGTATCTAGAGAGTATGTATCAAAGTAGTCAAGACCTTCTCCTTATCTATAACCTTTACCTACAAGTCTTGCCTTAAATTTATCAATAATGCCACCATATTTCATTTTTCTCTTAACAATCCATTTAGAACTCAAAGGTTTATTTCCAGGAGGAAGATCAACCAATTCTCATGTATGGTTGTTCAATATGAATTCTATTTCACTATTGATTGCCTCTTTCCAAAACAATAATTTCGAAGAAGACATAGCTTCTTTAGATATTCGGGGCTCATTTTCCAATAAGAAAGTCACACAATCTGGTCCAAAGAAAGTCTCATTTTCCATAGCTTCTTTGATATTTACTATCCTTTTGATTAAATATACTTTCTTTTGTTCCTTCCCGAGGTTGTTTAGATCTTTCACCAATAGGCTCACATTCCCTTTTATACAGATATATTTTTTTTCAAAGAACTCAACATTATCTGATTCTATAACCGTATTATTGTGAATGTCGAGATTGTCTGATTTATGAACCAGAAATTGATATGCTTACTATTGGTCTCATATCCTATGAAAACACAATCAACGATTTTCGGTCCTATTTTAACTCTTTTTGTTTTAGGAACTTGCACTTTTGCCAGACACCCCACACACTTTAAAATAATTAGAGTTAGGCTTCTTTCCTTTTTATTGTTCATATGAAATTGATTGTATTTTGCTAAGGGGTACTCGATTTAGTATTCGGTTAGCTGTAAGAACGACTCCCCACAACTTATGTGACAAACCAGAACTTATGAACAATGTGTTCATCATCTCCTTTAATGAACGATTCTTTCTTTCCGCAATCCCATTGGATTGGGGCATGTAAGCGTCCGTTGTTTGACGAATAATTCCATATTCTAAACATATTTATTCAAAAGGAGATTCATATTCACCACCCCTATCACTTCTTATCATTTTGATTTCTTGTTAAGTTGCATTTCAACTTCATTTTTGTATCGTATTGCTTTATCTTTACTATTAAGTAAGTAAACATAGCGATATCGAGTACTATCGTCAATAAAAGTTAAGTAAACATAGCAATATCAAGTACTATCGTCAATAAAAGTTATGAAATACTTATTTCCACCGCGAGATGGTATTGACTTCATGTCGCAAATATATGTTTGAATTAAGTCTAAAGGATTTGAATTCCTTTCAACTAACTTATAAGGATGCTTAGCATATTTAGATTCCACACATATTTGACATTTTAATTTGTCGCATCCAAATTTAGGCAATACTTCCAAGTTAATCATTTTCCGCAAGGTTTTATAATTGACATGACCCAAACGAATATACCATAATTTATTTGACTCAAGTAGGTAAGATGAAGCTGAAATTTTATTATTATTCTCAATAACCATTACATTCAGCTTGAAAATGCCGTCAGTGCGATAACAATTTCCTACAAAAATTTCGTTCTTACTTATTACAACCTTATCGGATATAAACCACACTTAATACCATTCCTAACAAGAAGTCCAACAGAGACTAAATTTCTCCTAATTTCGGGAACATGAAGGACATCGTTCAAAGTCACCACCTTGCCAGAAGTCATTTTCCAAAATATGTTCCCACATCCTTCAATTTTGGCCGTTGCAGCATTTCCCATAGAAAGCGTCTCTTTGGGTCAAATAGGAACATATGTAGCAAAGGCTTCCCTAACAGTACTAACATGGCGAGTGGCTCAAGAATCAATCTACCACTCCTTAGGATTTCCCACCAGGTTGCATTCAGAAAGCATAGCACATAAGTTATCAACATCTTCATGCTTTTCAACCATGTTTGCTTGACCTTTCATCTTGTCTTTCTTCAGAGCATGACACTCCATAGATTTGTGTCCATCTTGCCCACAATTGTAGCGATTTTTGTTGATCCGCTTCTTGCTTGGGTTGCTTTTCGGTCAAGAAGACTACTTCCTCTTTCTCTTTTTTAGAGAAGTATCCTCAACAATGTTTGCTCCCACTATGTCGAGTTTCCACGGCCTTTCTTTTTAGAAGTTTTATTATCCTCTTCGATTCTTAATCGAACAATGAGATCTTCAAGTGACTTCTCCTTGCGTTTGTGTTTCAAGTAGTTTTTGAAGTACTTCCACAAAGGAGGCAAATTCTCAATCATCACTACTACTTGGAATACTTCATTGATAACAAGACCTTTAATGAAGATTCTATTAGTAAAAATACTAAAGATACTACTTTCAACATCAGTATTAATTCGAATTATACCTTCAGCAAGGAGATCGTAAATAATCACTTGTAATTCCTGGACTTGGGTAATAACGAACTTGCTATCTACCATTTTGTAGTCCAAAACTATAGCGGCAACGAATTTCTTAAACATCTTCAGTTTTATATTTCTTTTCAAGCGTAGTCCACAATTCTTTTGAAGCTTCCATGCTACTATAGATGTTATACAGATCGTCCTCCAGTCAGTTAAGGATATAATTTTTGCATACAAAATCAGAGTGCTTCCATGTATCAATCACGAGAAAGCGTTCATTCTCTAGAGTTTATCAGGTAGAATATGAACATGTTCATTAATGAACTTCTGCAGACTTAAAGTAGTCAGGTAGAAGAGAATCTTCTACTGCCACCATTGAAATCAATCCCGATTTTTTTTTGGATTTTTCCACCAGTGCTAATACCGATGTTCTGCTTGTGAACGCATTGGCAGTCACCATTAGAACAACTTGGTTTTCGTTATCATTAGCCATTTATGTAAAGAATGACATAAGCAAACGTTAAAATCACATAGATTTTAATCTTCAACGGAGTAGAAAACCACAAAGTTTTAATCTCCAGAATAGTGAATATAACACAAATACAGAAAATAATTAAATTCCTTAAGCTTGTTATCAACTGTATTTATAAACTAATCCTAGAAAAGATAAAATAACATATAAACAACAAATATAAATGAAACAAAAGTTAATCTGAGCCCATTGAATACACAGTGTTTCTTTCAAGCAATTTAATCCCCTCTTAGTACCCAAGGTTATGGATTATTTCCTCCTAAGATAGAACGAATTACACAATGGTTTAATGATACTTCAAACTCCAGTGTTTTAGCAAACACAAAAGTTCGGTAGTAAATCATACTTACCGTTGCTTTCTTTGAAGTTATGAATATGCAGAAGAAAGGAGCAGAACTCAGAAAATTGTATGGAAATTCTGACAGAATGGACTTGTATTTAATAACCAATGTCGGGCTAAGAATTGAAGAGGTGCAACTCTTCAGAATGGTTGTTTATGCAAAATGACCATAGCATAAATTCCATAACATAAATGGCTAATTTATGCAATAATAAACCGGGAATTGAAGAGGTCCAGTTAAATAATCGATAAATGACGACGAATAACGGAAAAATATTACTCCGTTGGATATAATATTAAAATTAATATTAATATTCTGTTATTAAAACGAATTTTTAATAACATTGTTTCTATTAATATTTACTATTAACAAATAAATTTGGTCCAAAAAATTAATCAATCAATTGACCAAATCTGAATTCGAATTGGAATCCAAGCCGAGAAAGTGGCGGCGACGACGATGCAGGCTTGCCTTCTTCTAAACTCTATAAGAGCTAGAAGAAGAGCAATTGCTTATATATACCATCAAAAACCTCTTACTCTTCCAATATGGGACAATGTCCCTTTGTCGGGGGAGGGGGGAAGCAACAACATGTTGTAAGCAGTTATACAATGACATTAATTTGGTACTTTTCTTTTTGCAATCGTAACCCAAAGGTTAGGCATTTGAGCCTTGTCAATGTTGATTAGTCTTCTCCCTGCACTTGACAGTTCAGATTACTTAGCAGGTTGCAAACATGTTTGCCTTCTTTTTCAAATATTAGCTTCTATGTTCGTGCGTTGCACGATAAATGTATATGTAGTGACTGTTATTTTCAATTGCATATACTATTAAATATGTACATAACACGAAATCAGTATCTTAAAATAAATAAAAAATACAATATATCATATAAACCAAGCCATGAATAATATATATATATATATATATATATATATATATATATATATATATATATATATATATATATATATATATATATATATATATATATATATATATATATATATATTGTTGGGATATATACTATTAACCATGAATTTGGTTTAGATATAGTATTTATTATGAAATAATTATTTATTCAGTTTTAATAAAGTTTTTAATAGATTATATAATAGTCTGTGTCCTTTGCTTATATAGTAGATGATTTAGTGTATAGAGTTTAGCTTATACACGGAAGATTAAATCATCGGTTCTTGTAAGTATAATGTTTGAGTTCACAATCTAATGATGGAATTGGACAAACTATCAGGAATGATTGTAGCACAAGATTAAATATAATTTATCTTGATTATGGGAATGGTTTAATTCCAACTTCTTACGCTAGTACATTTTGTATGTATTGAACGGACCAGGTAGAGATAAGTATTTTATACTGACTTATTAAAATAAACTCTCTGACCATTAAATGTACTTATACTCTTAATCTTGATATAATTATTATTAGCTGTGTATATTATTATTGTTTTGATTTATTAAAACGTGAGATTCTTTCGTGGGTCAATATGCTTGGTAAATTGGATAATAATAATGTACATTGGCGAAGTAATAGTTAGTTGATGGAATCCATGTCCCGATTTAGAGATTGATGATACACCTTTATGAAAGCTTATAAATTTTCAGTGTAAACCCAGCCGTTGGATTTTGTATCAGGCACATGAAATAAGTTAAGCGAAAGTCTAGAGGAAATAATAGATAAATTAAATCGTCAGTAATTTAATTAATTTGATTATTATCTAAGTCTAACATGGGAGTTAAATAAGATTTAATGGACGAATTTTGAAATTGAATAAGGAGTGCAATTACGAATTTTTAGTGGAATAATTCGTAATTAATTATGGTATATATCAATTTCGAAAATTATAAATTAATTCCATAATTGAAAGCCTTGTTAATTGTGGTCCATACTATGCCTAAATAATAGAAAATAAAGGAATACTTTTTCTGGTGGAAAAGAAAAACCCAATAGGTTTTGGAAAAGGGTCTTAACCCTTATGCTATAAATATAAGGTTTTCCACCTAGAAGGAATAGTACATGGTGGCTGAAATTTTCAGCCAAGTCTTCCTAAAAATTTCGCCCACACGAAGTTGCTATTTCCGGTTATTATTTGGGTAATACAGTAGAAGACCATGGAACGCTCGAAGATCACGATTGTGTCGGTGATGGAGATTCCATTGAGAAGTTATGGAACTGAAGGCTCACGTGGTAGAAGAGATATGTTCACGCTTCAAGAGGTAACCCGTGAAATCTCGTTTATGCTAGTTATCTAGATTACATATGATTTTGATACTGAAATTGTTTCCGCTGCTTATTATAATCCATCACATATATATATATTGAAGCTAAACATTCTGCAATCACAAAGTTATGTGATTAAACTTCTAAAATAACTAAAAGAATGCACTATTATTTACTATTTTACGTGAAGTTTGGATTTGTTTTAGTTAAGCCTTAAGGTATATCAAGTCTAACGTATAACTCAAGATAAAGAAATATTGATAATGGAGTAAATAAAGCCTAAACATTAATTATTTAGTCATTACTGTCTTTCATAGAACCTTTTTCATTAGGACGTTATTCTGTTTCAGTTATTACATATTTTTATGTCTAAAAGTTTTAAATCCTTAGCCACATATTAAATATACATTTGTTTGATTATATAGAAGAAATCATACTTTATATAAGTTATCGCTAGAAAATTATTCAATTCAAATTCTTACCAGTTCAATCTTTTAGAAATATAGGAGTCATCATGTGTGTATACATAAGTATATTTGTTCATGTCGAAATTCTTTAGTCTGTGCAAATCAATCGTCACGGAGAATTTTGAGATGTAACTTAGTATATCTATTTTGGAAATGATTAATTTATTATGAGCAGTCATCAATTAAGATTTAGCGTTTCTAACTTGCAAATTAGAGTATATATTAAAAGACCGCCATACCTGCCAAACCAAACGCTATATCCATGTTGTTGACTTGTAAATATTTTTTTAATTATTTATCTTAGATATGGAATTAAAGCGCACTTGTAATTTATTTCAATGAATGGCTAAGACAATCAAGTTGGGGCATTGAAAAAGGATCTTCAAATTCAGTAATTTTAGTTGAAAAAACAAAATATATTAGGTGAGGCAAAAACTTCTATACAAACATTCTCATGCTTACCATGAAAATCTAAAGTCTGTATGTGCGCCGGAGAATAAAAAATTTACCTGTTAAGTATATTATTCTTGATCAAGCTCAGTGATATTAATGGTATGAGATTGTGAATTGAACAAAAAAATTTCAATGGAGTCATTTGCAATACACATTTATTATCATGAGGCAAGACACTGGAGAAGCCATAATCATCAATCACGTAATATATTAAACCTCAATGATGAACTTCACTAAAGCAAACAAAACAAAATTCTAAATCTCAAAGATGTAAAAACAACTTCAGATATGCAATTGATTAGATGGTTGAGTGTTTAGGATTTATCTTTGTAACCTACGGATTAGACGGATAAGAATAATCAGACAATGGGAGTTTCTTCAGAGGGAAGATAGAGCAGGCTTAGGAGGTGTGATTAGAGATGATCAAGGAGATATTATCATGGCCTTTTCCACTCCAGCGACTGCCAAAAATTACAATATACCAGAGGCTCAAGCAGCTCTATTTGTGTTACGATTCGAATTTATCCACCATGAAGAATCGTGATGGCGCATAGTGCCGAAGCTAGGCAAGCCAACCTTCGTAATTATTTTTACAAACTTATATCTAAAATATTTAAATACTAGAATAATTAATTAAAGCATGCAGAAGTCTTTTAATAACTATAACAATAAAACAAGATGCGGAACTGACAACCTGTCATTACCCAGTATCTGGTGTCACTGCTCACGGACTACTAACCGAGTACTAAAAACAATAGTTTGAACGAAAATCATAACATGTTTGTTTGGTACAATTAAACAAATTGAAATAAATGGATAAAGGAGACTCGGGGCCCGCGAACGCCAACGAACTACCTCAGAGCCTCTGGATTAAATGGTCACTCCGGTCTAAAGCTGCGGTACGTAGCCTGGGTCCTGACCTGTGCACAAAAAGGCACAGAAGCGTAGTATCAGCACAACCGACCCCATGTGCTGGTAAGTGCCCGGCCTAACCTCGGCGAGGTAGTGACGAGGCTAAACCGGACCTATCACAATCAACCTGTACAGATATATGTAACAACAGGAAGAGAGCAAGAATTTAAGCAAATAAAAGGGGAAGAGGACATACTGGGGGAGTAACAGTTCAACTATAACTTCTACGATCAAGAGATAGAAATGAATAAATAATAATCAAGTAGGAAAGACAATGGATCATTAACCGCACGGCATCACCCTTCGTGCTTTTACTCTCGTTCCTTACCAAAAGTAGACAAGTATAATGCACGGCATCAACCTTCGTGCTTTTACTCTCATTTCTCACCAATAATATCAAATACAAGGCACAACATCACCCTTCGTTCTTTTACTCTCGATAAATAGTGTACGACATCACTGTTCGTGCTCTTACTCTCAACAAACACTGCACGACATCATCCTTCGTGCTTTTACTCTCTCTTCCTCTCCCAAACAATGGGCACATCCAAACGGAAACAAGGAAATATATATATATATATATATATATATATATATATATATATATATATATATATATATATATATATATATATATATATATATATATATATCAAGACAAAAAATCCCAGCAAGGGAGAGCAATTCAACAGATGATCCCGGCAAGAGAAATACAACTCAATAATGGGTCCCGACAAGGGAATACAACCCAACCAAATGGTCCCGACAAGAGAAAAGTACCAAAAACTCCTCTTTAGTTTATTAAATTCTCAAATTTCACTTCATAGTTCTTGCAACAAGTAATTATCACAATTTTTCACTTATTTCACAATTTTAATAGCAAATATGACATCACGGTCATGCATGACTCGGGTGCATAGGTAACCGTCACCATACCTATACACCGACCCCACATAGCAAATAACAAATAACAATCTAATCCTATTCTCTCAAGCCAAAGTTAGATCGAACACTTACCTCGAAGGCTTCCAACTCAATTCACGCTTCTAGAATGGCTTTACCCATCAAATTCGCTTCAAAACCGGCCGAATCTAAGCACAATTTACTCAAATATATCAACAAATGCTAGTTAAATCAATTTGAATGCAAAAGAATGATATTCCCAAAGTTTTACTCAAAATTCCAAAAATACCCCCGGGCCCACGTGGTCAAAACGCGAGGTTCGAACCAAAATCGGGTTACCCATTCTACCTAAAATCCCAAATTCCTAAGTTCTACCCAAAATCCCAAATTCCCATTTGTGAAAACCTTTGATTGAAGTTGAAATTATGTTAAAAAAATTTTAAGGAGTAGTAAAATTAAGTTAGAAATTACTTACCAATCGTTTTGGAAAAGAAAAGTTGTTTAGAAAATCTCCTCTTAGGTTTTGGGTATGTGAACAGTGGGAATATGGCTGAAATTGTTGGATTTATATACCTTTCTGAGGGTCCTGAGCGGACCGCACAGAAATGGCATATGGCCGTGTGGCCTCAGACTCAGCCATGCGGGCTGCACAGAAGTGGCATGCGGCCGCGTGGCCTCAGACTCAGCCATGCGGACCGCACAGAAGTGCCTCGCGACCGCATGGCTCCAGGGCGAACCGCCTAGAAATGGCATACGGCCGCGCTGGTGTCTGCATTACCTGAACATGACATTTCCTAAGTTTAAAACACCCCGAACCACCTCTGAATCATCCCCGAGCCCTCGGGGCTCATAACCCAACACACACACACACCGACTTAACAATATCCTACGAACTTACCCGTGCGATCAAATCACCAAAATAACACCATTTACATAGAATTAAGCCTAAAAATCATAATTTCACTCTTTAACATTTGAAACTCAAAATTTCCATTTTCAAGTACGAAATGCGTCAAACGACGTCCGATTCAAATGAAACTTCACAGATAGTGCTTTAACAATATATATGACTTGTACCAGACATCGGAACCAAAATACGAGCCCGATACCATTACCTTTTGCTCATTTTTCTAGTTCATTTTCCTTAAACATTAACAGGAATCAATTAAACTGAAAAATTGCTTTTTTCGGGCATGGGACCTCGAATTCTGATTCCAGGAATACGCCCGGGTCCCAAATTTAATTACGAACCCTCCAGGACCATCACATCACGGGTCCTGGTCCGTTTGCCCAAAACGTTGATCAAAGTCAACCATAGCAATATTGATATCAAAATTCATAGTTTTTAACACGGAATTCAAATATTTTCACATCAAGGTTTTTTGGCTTTGAGCCCGGACTGCGCACACAAATCGAGACAAACAAGTAAGAGGTTTTATGGCCTAAGAAACACAAGGAAATGGAGAATTACGGTGATGACCCTCTGGGTCGTCACATCCTCCACCTCTAAAACAATCGTTCGTCCTCGAACGGACAAAAGACGGAAGTATCCGAGTCGGGGAATAGATGGGGATAACTTCTCCGAATATTAGATTCGGACTCTCAGGTCGATGCCTTAGGAGGCTGACCTCTCCAATGAACACGCACTGAGGAAACTCCACGACCTCTACTATCGAACCTGCCGGTCTAAAATAGCCACCAGCTCCTCCTCATATGACAGATCCTTGTCTAGTTGGGTCCAGTTGGACAGTACTGAAATCTAACACTTGGGTGGGATCTTCGTGATATCTGTGAAGCATGCATACATGGAAACTGGATGCACAACTGACAAGCTAGGTTGCAATGCAAGCCTATAAGCCACCTTCCCCACACGGTCAAGAATCTCAAATGGGCCAATATACTTAGGGCTAAGATTTTCCTTCTTCCCAAACCTCATCACGCCTTTCATAGGTGACACACAGAGCAATACTCTGTCACCAATCATGAAAGCAACATCCCTGACCTTCCGGTCTGCAACACTGTTCTACCTGGACTGAGCTGACCGAAGTCTGTTCTGAATGATCTTGACCTTATCCAAGGCCTCCTGTACCAAATCTGTACGCAATAGCCGAGCCTCTCCTGGATCAAACCATCCGATGGGGGACCGACACCGCCTAACGTACAACGCCTCATACGGGGCCATCTAAATACTAGACAGGTAACTGTTGTTGTAGGCAAACTCCGCTAACGGAAAGAACTGGTCCCACGAGCCTCCAAAATCAATGATGCAGGCTCGGAGCATATCCTCAAGAATATGAATGGTACTCTCGGACTGACCTCCCGTCTAGGGGAGAAATGCTGTACTCAAATGGACATGGGTACCCAACTCATACTGCACCGCTCTCCAAAAATGTGAGGTAAAATGCGGACCCGGATCCGAAATCATAGATATGGGCACCCCATGAAGGCGAACGATCTCCCTGATATAAATCTCTGCATACTCTCGGATGAATAGGTGGTGGAAACTGGGATGAAATCCGCTGACTTAGTCAGCCTATCAACAATAACCCATATAGCATCAAACTTCTTCCGAGTCATCGGAAGGCTAGTAAAAAAATCCATGGTGATCCTCTCCCACTTCCACTCGGGAAGCTCAATTCTCTGAAATAACCCACCAGGCCTCTGATGTTAGCACTTGATGTGCCGACAATTTAGACAATGAGCCACATATGCAGCAATGTCTTTCTTCATTCTACGCCACCAATAATGCTGTCTTAAATACTGATACATCTTTGCGGCGCCTGGATGAATAGCATACCGAGAACTGTGGGCCTCTGCTAAGATCGACTCTCGAATACCATCAACATTAGTCACACAAACCCGCCCCTGCAACCTCAATATGCCATCATCTCCCAAAGTCATTTCCTTGGCATCTCCCCTCTGCACCGTTTCTCTCAGGACACACAAATGGGGATCATCAAACTGCCGCTCCCGGATGCGCTCCATCAATGGCGAGCGAGCAACTGTGCAAGCTAACACCCTGCTGGGCTCAGAAATATCCAATGTCACTAATCTGTTGGCCAAGGTCTGAACATCCAAGGCAAGCGATCTCTGGCTGACCGGAATATATGCAAGACTACCCATGCTGGCGGACTTTCTACTCAATGCACCGGCCACCACATTGGCCTTCCTTGGATGGTATAAAATATAAACATCATAATCTTTCAACAACTCCAACCATCTCCGCTGCCTCAACTTCAACTCTTTCTGCTTGAACAAGTACTGAAGGCTCTTGTGATCCGTGTACACCTCACACGTCACACCATACAAATAATGCCTCCAGATCTTCAAGACATGAATAATGGCTGCCAACTCTAAGTCATGAACTGTATAATTCTTCTTGTGGATCTTCAACTGCCTCGAAGCATATGCTATGACCTTGTCGTTCTGCATCAACACTGCACCAAGCCCGATGCGGGAAGCATCCCAATATACAGTATAAGGTCCAGATCCTATTGACAAAACCAATACCGGTGCCGTAGTCAGGGCTGTCTTGAGCTTCTCAAAGCTCGCCTAGCACTCATCTGATCACCTGAACTGGGCACCCTTCTGAGTCAATCTAGTCATCGGGGCTGCAATGGATGAAAATCCCTCCACAAAATGCCTGTAGTAACCAGCTAACCCGAAGAAGCTCCGAATATCTGTAGCTGAAGCTGGTCGAGTCTAGTTCTTGACTGCCTCTATCTTCTTCAAGTCCACCTGAATACTCTCTTCTGATACGACATGACCCAGGAATGCTACTGAACTCAACCAAAATTCGCAGTTTGAGAACTTGGCATACAACTGACTATCCTTCAATGTCTAACGAACTACTCTGAGGTGCTGCTCATGCTCCTCCTAACTGCGGGAGTATACCAAGATATCATCAATGAATACAATCACAAATAGATCCAAGTAAGGCCTAAACACTCGGTTTATCAACTCCATCAATGCTGCTGGGGCATTGGTCAATCCAAACGACATGACCAAAAACTCATACTACCCATACCGAGTACGAAAAGCTGTCTTAGGGACATCAGATGCCCTAATCCTCAGCTGATGATAATCAGACCTCAAATCTATCTTCGAAAACACTCTGGAACCCTGGAGCTGGTCAAACAAATCGTCTATCCTCAGTAGTGGATACTT
Organism: Nicotiana benthamiana; assembly: GCA_034376525.1. Lineage (NCBI taxonomy): Eukaryota > Viridiplantae > Streptophyta > Magnoliopsida > Solanales > Solanaceae > Nicotiana > Nicotiana benthamiana. Next base: position 122,826,415 of record CM067338.1, on the reverse strand, counting down.
GTTCTTTATTGTCACCTTGTTCAACTGCCGGTAATCAATGCACATCCTCATCGAACCATCCTTTTTCTTCACAAACAACACTTGTGCAACCCAAGGTGACACATTGGGTCTAATGAAACCCTTATTAAGCAAATCCTGAAGCTGTTCTTTCTTTTCTGGCGGGGCCATGTGATACGGCGGAATAGAAATAGGCTGAGTGCTAGGAGCCAAATCAATACAGAAGTCAATATCCCTGTCGGGTGGCATACCCGACAGGTTGGAAGGAAAAACCTCGAGGAACTCCGGAAAAATAGGAACAGAGTCGATAAATGGAACCTCTGCGTTGGAGTCGCGAACATACGCCGAATATGCTTTACACACCTTCTCGACCATACGTCGAGCCTTGATATACGAAATAACACTACAGGTAGCACGACCCGGGGTCCCTCTCCACTCAAATCGGGGCAAGTCTGGCAAGGCCAAAGTCACGGTCTTGGCGTGACAATCCAAGAGAGCATGATACGGGGACAACCAGTCCATCCCCAATATAACATCGAAGTCCACCATGACTAGAAGCAATATATCGACTCGGGTCTCAAGACCCTCAAATACCACTACACAAGAACGATGCACTCGATCGACCACTATAGAATCACCAACTAGTGTGGAAACATATACAGGGATAACAGAGCCTCACTAGGCATAATCAAATAGGGTGAAAAGTAGGATGACACAAAAGGAATAAGTAGGTCCCAGATCAAATAATAACGAAGCACCCCTATCATAGACCAGAATAGTACCTGTAATCACATCATCAGATGAATCGGCCTCCGGTTTAGCTGGCTATGCATAACAACGGGGCTGGCCCCCACCTCCCTATACTGCGTTCCTAGGACGATCTGCTGCGGGCTGATCCCTACCTCTGGCTGTCCGAGCTCCACCTTAACAGTCTCTCCCTCCACCTCTATGATCCATACCCCCGCCTCTAGCTGGCTGGACGGCCTGCGGATCACCTCCTTCTTGAATCCTAGGGTGAGGACCCTGCTGCTGAGAACTATTCGAGGCTCGAGGGCAAAATATGACAACATGACCTGTATCACCAAAACCATAACATGCCCTCGACGGCTGAGACTGCTGGCCCTGTCGGCCGGTATATCCTCCCCTGAAGATCTGAAGTGGTGGTGCATTGATGGGGCTGGTGGTGCGCTGAAAGATTGCTGATTTGAATAATACTGCTGATGGCCACCACCACTTGGCGTACCTTGAGAAACCTGATGTGCCAACTGGAAAGGTCTCGGGGGATAGCCTCTGTCATGGAAATCCTTACCTCCAGATGAGGTACCACTAAATCTGCCAGAATGTCGAGGCCTCTTGTCTGAACCTCGACCACCTCCTCGAGCCAGAGCCATCTTTGCTCAGCGGGCCGCATTGGCCGCCTCCTGAAAAGTAATGTCACTACCAACTCCCACTGCCAACTGTAGACGAATGGGCTGAATCAATCCATTAATAAACCTCCGGACCCTCTCCCGATCTGTAGGGAGTATCACTACTGCATGGCATGCCAAGTCAACAAATCTAGTCTCCTACTGTGTAACTATCACAGAACCCTGCTGAAGATGCTCAAACTGTTGGCAAAGTGACTCCCGCTGAGTGACTGGGAGAAACTTCTCCAAGAATAACTTCGCAAACTGATCCCATATCAAAGCTGGGGACCCTGGTGGTCTAGACAGACAATAATCTCTCCACCAAGTCTTGGTGGAACCTACAAGCCTGAAAGTGCAGAAATCGACCCCATTGGTCTCCACTATCCCCATAGTCCTGAGGATCTCACGACAACTGTATAGAAAGTCCTGGGGATCCTCCGATGATGCACCACTGAAAGTAGTAGTGAAAAGCTTGGAGAACAGATCAAGTCTCACAAAGCATCTGAAGACATGGCCGTCCCATCTCCGACCTAAGCTGTAATACCTGTCTAAGCTGCCACTGCGGACTGAACAAAGGGAACCTGAGTCTGGGGGGCTACCTGCTCCAGAGTGCGTGTAGTAGGAGTCTGGAGCCCTCCTCCAGCCTGAGAAGTGGCTGGTGCTACTGGCAGCATTCCAGCTCTAGCCACACTGTCCATAAACCCTGCTATGCGGATAAGGGCATCCTGAAGATCCGAAGAAAAAATCACCCCTCCTGGGGACTGAGCTGGGCCCATTGGAGCTAGTTGGGCTGGAACCTCCTCATCAAAGTCTGTATGAGGCTCCGCCTTTGGGACTGCTGCCTGGAGCTGAGCTCTGCCCCTGCCACGGCCTCTGGCACGGCCTCGGCCCCTGCCCCTCATGGGAGCTGCTGCTGAGGGCTTGGGATGCTGCGTGGAAGAAGAAGACGCACGTGTTCTCGCCATATGCGAAAGAACAAAGTCGAACGACAATCAATACTTGAGAAATAGAATCGCACGACAAGAATGAACAAAGTGAAACTTTCCTAACTCAGTAGCCTCTGGGGGATAAATACAAACATCTCTGTATCGATCCCTCAGACTCTACCGAGCTTGTCCGTGAGTTGTGAGACCTAAGTAACCTAAAGCTCTGATACCAACTTTGTGACGACCCTGATTTATCCACCATCGGGAGTCACGATGGCGCATACTGTCGAAGCTAGGCAAGCTAACCTTCATATCATTTTCATAAACTTATATCTAAAATATTAAATACTAGAATAATTAATTAAAGCATTTGGAAGTCTTTTAGTAACAATAAAAATAAAACAAGATGCGGAACTGACAACCTGTCTTTACCCAGTATGTGGTGTCACTGCTCACGGACTACTAACCAAGTAGTAAAAATAATAGTCTGAACGGAAATACATAACATGTTTGTTTGGTACAATTAAACAAACTGAAATAAACGGATAAAGGAGGCTCGGGGCCCGCGAACACCAGCGAACTTTTACCTCAGAGCCTCTAGACTGAAGGGTCACTCCGGTCTTAAGCTGCGGTCCATAGCCTGGGTCCTGACCTGTGCACAAAAAGGAACAAAAGCATAGTATGAGCACAACCGACCCCATGTGTTGGTAAGTGCCCGGCCTAATTTAGGCGAGGTAGTGACGAGGCTAAACCGGACCTATCACACTCAACCTGTACAAATATATGTAATAACAGGAAGATAGCAAGAATTTAAGCAAATAAAAGGGGAAGGGGACATGCTGGGGGAGTAACAGTTCAACTAGAATTTCTACGATCAAGAGATTGAACTGAATAAATAATAATCAAGTAGGAAAGACAATGGATCAACAACCGCACGGCATCACCCTTCATGCTTTTACTCTCGCTCCTTACCAAAAATAGACAAGTATAATGCACAGCATCAACCTTAATATCAAATACAAGGCACGACATCACCCTTCGTGATTTTACTCTCGATAAACAGTGCACGACATAACCCTTCGTGCTCTTACTATCAACAAACAGTGCACAACATCATCCTTCGTGCTTTTACTCTCTCTTCCTCTCCCAAACAATGATCACAGCCAAACGGGAACAAGAATATATATATATATATATATATATATATATATATATATATATATATATATATATATATATATATATATATATATATATATATATATATATATATATATATATATATATATATCAAGACAAAATATCCAGGCAAGGGAGAACAATTCAACAGATGATCCAGACAAGGGAAATACAACTCAACAATGGGTGCCGACAAGGGAATACAACCCAACCAAATGGTCCCGACAAGGAAAAAGTACCAAAAATGCCTCTTTAGTTCAATAAATTCTCAAATTTCACTTCATAGTTCTTGCAACAAGTAATTATCATAATTGTTCACTTATTTCACAATTTAATAGCAAATATGACATCACTATTATGCTTGACTCGAGCGCATAGGTGACTGTCACCATACCTATACACCGACCTCACAGAGCAAATAATAAATAACAATCTAATTCTATTCCTTCAAGCCAAAGTTAGATCGAATACTTACCTCGAAGGCTTCCAATTCAATTCACGCTTCTAGAATGGATTTTCCCCTCGAATTTGCTTCAAAACCGGTCAAATCTAACCACAATTTACTCTAATGTATTAACAAATTCTAGTTAAATCAATTTGAATGCAAATTAATGAAATTCTCAAAGTTTTACTCAAAATTCCAAAAATGCCACGGGCCCACGTGGTCAAAACCCGAGGTTCGGACCAAAACCGGGTTACCCATTCCCCCATAAGCTCATATCTATTACTAGAATTGAAATCAGACCTCAAATCGAGGTCCAAAAGCTCAAATTATAGAAAACATAAGTTCTACCCAAAACCCCAAATTCCCATTTGTGAAAACCTTTGATTGAAGTTGAAATTATGTTAAAAGATACTAAGGAGTAGTAAAATTAAGTTAGAAATCACTTACCAATCGTTTTGGAGAAGAAAAGTTGTTTAGAAAATCGCCTCTTAGGTTTTTGGTTTGTGAACGGTGGAAAAATGGCTGAAATTATTGGATTTACATACCTTTCTGAGGGTCCAGCGCGGACCGCACATAAATGGCTTGGGCCGCGTGGCCTCAGACTCAGCCATGCGGACCGCACAGAAGTGACATGCGGCCGCATGGCCTCAGACTTAGGCATGCGGACCGCATAGAAGTTCCTCGCGGCCGCATGGCTCCAGCGCAAACTGCACAGAAATGGCATGCGGCCACGCTGGTGTCTACATTACCTGAACATGATATTTTCCTAATATTAAAACATCCCGAACCACCTCCGAATCATCCTCGAGCCCTCGACACTCATAACCCAACACACACGCCGACTTAACAACATCCTACGAACTTAGTTGTGCGATCCAATCGCCAAAATAACATCATTTACGTAGAATTAAGCTTCAAAATCACAATTTCACTCTTTAACACTTAAAACTCAAAATTTCCATTTTCAAGTTCGAAATGCGTCAAACGACGTCCGAATCAAATGAAACTTCACAGATAGTGCTTAATAATTATTTATGACTTGTACTGCGCGTCGCAAAAAAAAAAAAACGCTAGCCCGATACCATTACCTTTTGCTCATTTTTCAAATTTATTTTCCTTGAACATTAACATGAATCAATTAAACTGAAAAATTGCTTTTCTCGGGCATGAGACATCGGATTCCGATTCCGGGAATACGCCCGGGTCCCAAATTTAATTACGGACCCTCCGGGACCATCACATCACGGGTCCGAGTCCGTTTGCCTAAAACATTGACAAAAGTCAAGCATAGCAATATTGGTATCAAAATTCATAGTTTTTAATAGGAATTCAAAACATTTTCCGGCTTTGCGCCCAGATTACACACACAAATCGAGGCAACCCCATAAGAAGTTTTCAAGGCCTCAGATGTAAAAAGAAAGGGAGAATTATGGTGATGACCCTCTGGGTCGTCAGAATTTGACCTCAATTGGTGAAAACAAAATGATTTCAATGAGGTTATATTGGAATTGGACTCCCTATAAATAATAGAGATCCTCCAAAACGATGCTGATACTAACTATAATCTCAGTCATATGGTGAGTAAGATCAAAGACATCATCATGACGCTCAACATTTAGATTGATCATTGCTATCGAGAGGCTAACCAGGATAACTGCAGAGACACAACTATCTGTTCTTTTTGAATCAAACAATCAACTTCCTAGGCAAATCAAAGACCTCTTTTTGCTTGACAAACAACAGATTCCTAGCATAAGGAACAAATTTGATAAGGCAAATTTCTTTGTTTGTTAGTGTTTTTGTTGATTGAGGAGGCGAACTATAATTTAATCGCCTATTCCTCGTTATTTTGAAGGGTTATATCTACTCTTGTGTTGTATATCCAAACTATATTTTTGGTTAATAAAACACCTCTAGGAATACTGGGAAAGCTCATATAAAAAGAAAGGTATAATCAGACAATTGTCCATATCACATAAACCAAATGTGTAATCCAGGAAAAAAGAAGATTGGAACAGAAAAGCATGCACTTTAATATGTTCCAGCGGCATTAATGGTTAATTTGCCAATGGATAAGACGTTTTTCAAAGAGTTCTATAAATTTTGCATAGATGGCTTAATTAGGAACACAAGAATATGTAAGACACAACAACAACAACAACTACCAAGTATAATCCGACCAGGTGGGGTCTAGGAAGGGTAATACATACACATGACTTACCCCTACCCGAAAGGGCAGAGAGGCTGTTTTCAATCGACCCACGGTTCAGGAAAAAGGAAAATAAAAAAAATCCAAAAACAAAAAAAGAAAAAATAGGAGAGTATTAGTAACTCTATGAAAAATCACATAGACAATTATTAAACGATAAACCATAAACAATAAGTAAAATGGCATGCATTAATCTCAAAACATGAACCAATGCACAAATCATCTATAGAGGGCCCTACCAAACCCCCAGACTGGGAAAGAAGTGCGAAAGAAACAAGGGGCCCCTATTCGACAACTCTGATGCTAGACCTCCAGACTCTCCTATCAAGGGCCATGTCCTCGGAAATCCACAATCTAGCCATATCCATTTTGATCACCTCTCCCCAATACTTCTTGGACCTACCTTTGCCTCGACTCGTGCCAACCACCGCCATCCGCTCGCAACTCCTCACCGGGACATCGGGACTCCTCCTCCGCACATGCCTGAACCACCTAAGCCTCGCTTCCTACATCTTCTCATCCACCGGGGCCGCCCCACCTTTTCCCAAATGAATTCATTCCTAATCTTATCCAACCTGGTGAGCCTACACATCCACCTGAGCATCCTCACCTCCGCAACCTTCATTCTCTAAACATGAGAATTTTTTCACCAGCTAGCACTCCGTCCCATACAGTAGGCAGGTCTAACCACAACTCTATAAAACTTTCCCTTAAGTTTCTGTGGCACTTTTTTGTCACACAAGACTCCTGATGCAAGCCTCCATTTTGACCACCCCGCCCCTATGCGATGGGTGACATACCCGTCGATCTCTCCGTCCCCCTGAATCACCAACCTAAGCTATTAGAAACTGTCCCTCTTGGCAATGACCTGAGATCCAAGCTTCACGTCCCTGCCCACCTCGCTCGGCTCGGCGCTAAACATGTACTCCAGGTATTCTGTCTTAGATCTGCTTAGTTTGAAACCCTTAGACTCGAGGGTCTGTCTCCAGACCTCCAAACTCTCATTAAAACCGACCCTCGTCTCATCTATCAAAGTAATGTCATCCGCAAATAGTATATACCATGGCACATCCCCTTGAATATGGCGTGTTAGAGCATCCATCACCAAAGCAAATAAGAGCGTGCTAAGCGCAAATCCTTGATGTATAACCACCGGGAAATTGTCTGAGTCGCCACCCACCATCCTAACCCTAGTCTTAACACCATCATACATGTACTTGATCACTCTGATGCAGGCTTATGGCACACTTTTCGCCTCCAGGAACCTCCACAGCACCTCCTTTGGGACCTTGTCATACGCCTTCTAGAAGTCGATAAACACCATGTTCTTCTTCTTATCCCTAAACTGTTCCACCAATATCCTGACAAGGTGAATAGCATCTGTAGTGGAGCGGCCGAACATGAAACCGAACTAGTTGACGGATATAGACGCCATCTCCCTCACCCTCTCCTCAACCACCCGCTCCCAAACTTTCATGGTGTGGCTTAATAATTTGATACCCCTGTAGTTGTTGCAACACTGGACATCCCCTTTGTTCTTATACAAGGGCACCACTGTACTCAACCTCCACTTCCCCAGCATCCTCTTAGTCCTGAAGATAATGTTGATGAACCTGGACAGCCACTCCACCCCAGTCTTACCCATGCATTTCCATAACTCCAGCAGAATTTCATCTGGTCCGGTCGCTCGGCCCCAACTCATCCGACGCAAAGCCCTTACAACCTCCTCCACCCTAATGCGCCTACAGTACCCAAGGTATCTATGACACTCTGAATTCCCCAGGTCCCCTATCTCTATGTCCCGATATCCCTCCTCGTTAAGCAGATCTCGAAAGTTCGCATGCCACCTCCACTATACTTGAGACTCCCCCATCAGAACTATACCATCCTCGTACTTGATGCACCTAACTTGGTCTAGATCCTGCGCCATCCTCTCCGTTGCATTGGCCAGCCTAAGTAACTTTCTGTCCCCACCTTTCTCTCCTAATTCCTTGTAAATCCGACCAAACACCGTATTTTTAGCTTCCGTGACTGCCTGCTTCGCTTCCTTCCTCTCCACCTTGAAACTCTCCTTGTTCACTCTCTTTTCTTCCTCGCTTGTGCTCCCCGCCAGCTTAGCTAACGGTGTCTTCTTCACCTCCACTTAACCTTGGACTATGTCGTTCCACCACCAGTCGCCCTGATGATTGCCCGAATAGCCCTTGGCTACCCCGAGCACATCCCGCGCTACCTCCATAACCAAGCTCGCTGTCTTTGACCATATCGTGTCTGCTTCCCCAGAACTGTTCCGTGCTCCACCATCAACTAACCTCCTGTCCAACTCCTGTGCTTTCTCCTTAGTCGAAGCTCCCCATATAATCTCCGGTCGGCCCCGCGCACCCCTCATCTTTCTCTTCACCCAGAAATACGACATCCATCACTAGGAGTCTATGCAGAGTCGACAAGGACTCTCCCAAAATTACCTTTTAATCCTTACACAGCCCTCTATCGCTCCTTCTGAGAAGGAGGTAATCAATCCGAGTCCGCACTGCTGAACTCTTGAAAGTGATCAAATGTTCCTCCCTCTTCTGAAAGGATAAGTTCGCAATCAAAAGCTCAAAAGTCCTGGAAAAATCAAGCGGCGAAGTGCCTCCTCGATTCCAAACCCAAAGGCCAAAGCCTCCATGCACCTCACCATAACCACCAACATTAGCCCTAATATGACCATTAAAATCCCCTCCAATAACTAACTTCTCGGATTGGGGAATACTACTCACCAACTCGTCCAAGCCCTCCCAAAAGTACCTTTTAACCTCTTCATCCAAGCCTGCTTGCGGCGCGTAAGCGATGATGACATTGAGGACGCAACCGCCAATGCCTTTTAACCTCTTCATCCAAGCCTGCTTGCGGCGCGTAAGCGATGATGACATTGAGGATGCAATCGCCAATAACCAACTTAATTGACATTAACCTATCATTCACTCGCCTAACCTCTACCACGGACTCCCGAAGGTCCCTATCCAAAAAGATTCCCACTCAATTCTTGCCCCTCACAGCCCCAGAATACCACAACTTAAACCTGTCTGCATTCCTTGCCTTCGACCCTTTCCACCTAGTCTTCTGCACACAAGCTATGTTGACCCTCCTCTGTTGAAGAATCTTCACCAACTCAATTGACTTACCCTTCAGGGTGCCTATGTTCCACGACCCGATCCTTAATCTATGAGCAGCTGCTAACCCTTTCCCCTTCCCACCCTTGCCTCCTGCCCCATGCTGTCCCCTCACCACCCCCACCCCCGAGGACATGACCTCACACTATCATCCCCCGCTGCAGCCACTATCCCTCCAACCACACACGAAGTATGTCTGAATATGGTTAGGGATGCTAGATAGATAACCACAGAGTAAATCAAATGCCGGATGCCAACTAAAATATGTAAAAAGTGCATTGAGTAAGCAAGAGAGATGTCGATACCGACTCCCGATGAAAAAACCCGAAAGTAAGTGTTGATGCGCGTGGGATCAACTATTGCCAACTTTTGCACGTTCCGACCGGTGTTGCTTTTTTCTTCACCTCCTAGTGCCGCAAGCTCGCCTCGTCTGCCGTGACTAGTACCTGAAAATTACACACAAACACCCCATGGAAATATGCGGGGAGGCGGGCAGCCTGACTTTGGGGAGAGGAAGAGAGGGGGGCAACCTGACTCGAGGGAGAGGAAGGGGGTGGGCTGCCTAAAAATATTACAGAGATGGGAGTGGGGTAAGGGGTAAAGAGGAAGTGGGATAAAAGGAAAGTCAGGTATGGGAGGGAAGAGGTCCGGGTAGGGGGCGGGAAAGAGGAGAGAAAAGAAGAGAGAAAGAGAAAAAGGAAAAGAAAAAGAGAAAATGAAAGTGGGTCACCGGCAGAAGTCGTCGCCGAGCAGGGGCCGCCGGTGGTAAAGGTAGCCGAAAGGGGAGCAGAGATCTGGGGGGGATGGGGGAGTAGAAGAGAAAAGAGAGAGAGAGAGAAAGAAGGAGAATGAGCATACCAGGTCATCGGTCGGGAAGGAGTCACCAGAGTTGAGGTCGTCGGGGTGGGGGAGGGGGAGCTGATGGGGGTGGGAAGGGGGAGGTAGAGGTGACCTTTAGAAGCGGGGAGAGAGAAAGAGGGATGAGAGATAAAGTCTCAGCAATTCAACACGAGAGAAATATGAGAAGATAGAATACGTAAGACACAATAGAATAAATAGCTAAAAAGTTGAACTTGCCTTCCCATTTGTATAAGGAAAGGATTCATATTATGAATTATAGTACGTGCAAACATTACTTCAAAGTAATAAACATTCGACAATTCCAATTAGAGCAATTTTATCCAACATGGAGTTGCAAGAAGTATATCCTAGAAGTAACAGAATTATATAGCTAAAAAAATGTGTCCATATCCCAAAAGTAATTATAGAAATATAAAATTTAATGTGTTCCTGAAGGTATTAGGTTTACATGTTAATATGTCTATGCCCAAAAAAACTTATACAAAATAAAATTCCAAAAAAGTAATCATGTAGAATTCCTAGCATATAGTATTATGTCCTAAAACTAATAGGATTATAAGGTTAATGTAACGATCCGACCAGTCATTTTGAGCTCTAGTGTTTCGTTCAGAAGTTTGGGGCCACGAGCAACTTCACTTCAGGTATTATGAGTTGCACGCATGGTCGGAATTGAATTCCGGGAAATTCAGAGTTGATTTGGAAAGGGAATTCTCATTTCGGAAGCTTTAAGTTGAAAGAATTGACTAAGATTAGATTTAAGAGTAAATGACCTTGGAATCTGGATTTGAAGTTTCAAGTAGGTTTTTATGATGATTCAGACTTGGGCGTATGATCGGATCGGATTTTGGATTACCCGGGAGTATTTTGGCACCTATTGTGGAAGTTTGCATTTTGGAAGAAATTTCATAAGTTTGGGTTAAAGTGCATTTCAGTGTTATCAAAGTCTTTTTTGGATTCCGAGTATGGGAATAGCTCCGTATGATGATTCTGCTGTTGAGAGCGCGATCGGAAGAAAATTCGCAGGTACATAGGTCAATTTGAAGTCGTTTGGCAAAAGATAAAAATTTGAAGGTTTTTGAGAAGTTGACCGATTGTTTGACTTTATATGTGGGTCAAATTTCAATTTCGAAATTTGGGCAAGGTCTGTAATATTAAATATGATTTGTGTGCAAAATTTGAGGTCAATCAGACGTGATTTGATAGGTTTGAACACCGAAAGTAGAAGTTTAAAATGTTAAGAGTTCATTAAACTTGAAGATGACTATGATTCATGATTTTAGCATAGTTTAATATGAGTTGAGGCAACGAGCAAGTTCGTATTATGTTTTGGGACTGGTTGGCATGATTGGTTGGGGTTCGGGGTGCTCGGGTGGATTTCGGGTTGTTAACGGATCGAATTAGAACTTGGAGGAAGAGCTGAAGATGCTGGTTGTTGGTGTAACCACACCTACGGCCCAAGTCTCGCAAGTGTGGAGCCGTAGTAGCTGCTAAAGGGACACAGATGTGGTGGTAAAGGGTGAAGGCTGGGACCGCAGATGTGGTCAGGTCACTGCAGAAGCGAGACAACACATGCGAAATAAGGAGCACAACTCTGGAAATGGGCTGGGCGCCCCGGACTACAAAAGAGGAATTTTGGTCCACACCTGTGAGACCGCAGAAGCGGTCAAGAGACTGCAGGTGCGAAAGGACTCGACTTAGTGAGCTCTCTTTAAAAATTGAGTTTTGGTTCATTTCCACCAATTTTCACTTCGGGTTGGACGATTCTGGAACTTTTGGAAGAGAGATTTTCTTCATCTATGTCAAGGCAAGTTGTTCCCACTCATTAGGCGTTAAATACATGATTTTGTTTCGGATTTGTGCATGAAAATTGGTAGAAACTTAGGATTTGAGGGAAAACCTAGAAAATAGATATTTGGGATTTTTAACAACGATTTGGGGTATCAAAGTGAGAGTAAATAATACATTTGAGTTTGTGAGGCTATGGGTGAACTTTATGTTTGAAAAATATCAAAATCCGGGCACGCGGGCCCGAGGGAAATTTTGTCAACGTTTCAATTGGGGTTAGGAATTGCTATAAATTAGATTGTAATTAGTAATTGGGTATATATATTAATGAGTTTGTATGATTATTGGCTAGCTTTGGAGCATTTAGCATCGATTCGAGTCTACGGAAGGGCGTGGAATGCAGGTTATTGATCTTCGTGTAACGATCCGATCGATCATTTTGAGCTCTAGCGTGTTGTTCAGTAGTTTGAGGCCATGAACTACTTAATTTCAAGTATTATCACATGTTCGCGTGGGTAGAAGTGCATTTCCATGTTATCAATGTCAGATTGGGATTTCTAATCAGGGAGTAGCTCGTATGGTGATTCTGGTGTTGGGAGCGAGATCAGAAGTGAATTTGGAGGTCTGTGGGTCATTTTGGAGTCATTTGGCTAAAGATAGAACTTTAAAGGTTTTTGAGAAGTTTGATCAAAAGTGGACTTTTTGATATACGGGTCGGAATCTGATTTTGAAAGTTGGAGTAGGTCCGTAATGTTGAATATGACTTGCGTGCAAAAGTCAAAGTCAAATGGACGTGATTTGATAGGTTTCAGCATCAAATGTAGAAGTTTGAAATTTCAAAGTTCATAAAGTTTGAATTTGAGTGCGATTCGTGGTTTTGAAATTGTTTGATGTGATTTGAGGCCTCGAGCAAGCTCGTGTGATATTAAGGGATTGAGTCATGTGATTGGACAGGGTCCCGAGGGCCTCGGGTGTGTTTCAGGCTGGTTTCAGATCATTTTCGTCATGTCTGCTGCTACTGTTTTCTGGTGTCTCTAATGTGCTATCCCATCACGGTCCATGGTGTGCTATCGTGAAGAAGAAATTATCGGGACCTGGAATTTGGCCTATGCGATTGCCGAAATTGCAATGCGGTCGCGGAGGAGGAAAGGATGGGGCTACAGGATGAAGGCTTATGCGATTGCGGGGTTAGAGTTGCGATCACACATTGTATGTTTGGAGGCTGTGATGCATTTGACCTGTGCGAACGCGGGAGCTAGCATGTGGGCGAACATAAAGAAATAGGGAGGCACCATAGTTGGCCTATGCGATTGGGAAGCATGCCATGTGATCGCATTAGAGGGTTGCCTGGGCAATGCTATGTTTTAAACGGGAATTTTTCATTTCTTCACCAAATTGCATTTGGTGTGAGCGATTTTGAGGAGCTTCAAGAGGGGATTTTCATCAAGTATCACTAGGTACATGATTTCTTCCTATTTCTATGTTAAATATGTGATCTTACCTGGAACTAGACATGGGGATTTGTATAAAATTTGGGATTCTAAGGGAAGACCTAGAAATTGGTATTTTTGATTTTTACCACGAATTTAAGCATGAATATTTGAGTAAATTATATATTTGAGTTCGTGGGGTTATAGGTAAGCATAAGCTTTGAATATTTTAAGAATCCAGGAACATGTGCCCGATGGCGTTATTGTCAACTTTTCTATCGGGGTTAGGAATTGTTATAGATTGAAAATTAATAAGTAATTGGGCATATATTAATGGATTTGCATAATTATTGTCTAGAATTGGAGCATTTAGCATTGATTCGTGTCTTCAAAAGGGCGTGGAATTCCTTTATAACCTTGTAAGAGGGAATTGTCCCCATAGGTAAAATAATTAGTTATGTGCTCCTATTTGTAGGGGATATGTGTAAGTCCGGGTAGTCTAGAACCCAAAAATATGCTATATACGGAATATCAGTAATCTTATTGACAGTTGAATTGCTTAAACCCTATTGAAATGGTAAATGAATTTCTAAAAGGATTTAACTTCATTTACTTAAATCGTCAAAAGTGAATTGGCTTTTATTTGGATAAATGTTCCCTAATAAATACTGAATTGGTTGTTGAGCATGTACTCATATGTGTACATGTGTCGTATGTGTGATTCTCGAGCAGGATGATTGTTAATTTATATTTAACCGCGTCGCATGTATGATTTGCGAGCGGGGTAATAGATGAATCTATGGTTCGTCCATTCGATCCTCTGGCAGTGCACAATTTAAATATTGTTGGATCTGGCCGTATGTCCTCGACATAATTTGCGCATGCTTGTATTTCTTGCCTTGGAATTTATTGAAGTTTTATTTGCCTTTCCCGGCTTAAGAATATATGGATTCATGTTGAAAAGGAAATTTCCTATAAAAGAAAGAATTGTTTACTTGCTTCATTCCATTGATTATCATGTATATAAAAAAATCCCCCGATTCACTTTATTATTGAGGACATTATTGGACCACTAGTAAGTTTCAAATTTGACTTCTCGTATTACTTTTTCGAGGTTAGATAGGATACTCATTGGATACACATTGTTTTCGTACTCATACTACACTTCTATGCATTTTTATTGCACAGGCACATGCATCTCTAGTGGCCTAATGGTAGTAGTAGCATGTTTGATACGGAGGCTTAGGTGAGCTGCGCTTCCCTAGATGATCCGTAGCCAGCAAGTCTCTTTCAGATGACTATATTTATTTTCTGTCCAATATTGTATTCCAGACTGTTGTTGTATAAAATTATTTCTTAGAAATTATTCATGCACTTGTGACACCGGGTTCTGGGATAGTTATGGGGTATTTTGTATTGACTTCTCGGCAAGCATAATTAAATTGAACTAAGTATCTTTCATTAGTAAAATTGAATAAAAATCAAAGTTTCCAAAAGTTTTTCAATGAGTATTTAATTAAGTATTTTGGTTGGCTTGCCTGACAGCAGTGATTTGAGAAGGATGGCTCTTGAGATTTGGATCATATATCGCTCCTCAGTTGTGCTTGAGTGTGGTATCTTATGGCGCTATATGTCTCCCAGGGATGGTATTATGCATTTATCTTGCTTGTAACCAATATTCAATATCTTATCGTAATGAGCAATTTAACTCGATGTATATCTCCTTATGTGAATTCTATGTATGGATCGGGTTGCACGTCGCAATGAGTATGTTATTTGGATCGGGTTGCACGCCGCAATAGGGTAATGTTGAGTACAGTTCCCTATATCCATTTTATGTGTCTTGACACCTATTTTTCCTAAGGAAAACTCATATTAGCCGTGGGCCCGCATCGCACATATGATTCACAAGCGGGGTAATTAGATTTCCTTTTCAGAGTTCGTTTCCTTTTGTATCGTGTTCGAATTGGTAGCCTATTGGCACATTATGGCATCATATGAGACTTTCGATTATGTCCGGGGTGGCTTATTTCCTGAGTAGTTCGTACTGGGTGAGACGAGATTATTGGATTTAGGATCAGTGCAATCTGATTATATGAAGTATATTAAGGAGCTAAGACCATTATTTGAATCAGAATGAGGTGATGGTTCTTGTCAGGAGTATAGACCCAATGATTTGTTGATTCGTTAGTTGGCTATGAATTTCTACACATATCTTCCGTTATGGCGGTACTGTAAGAGTTAGAGCAAGAGATATGTATGTCATGAGGTGTAATGGGAGTATCAAATTCAGGGAATTTTGACTCATTTTATGAGAGAATGTTATTGTGGTCCTGTGAGTAAAGTGGTGCAAGGTGTGAATTCATCCAAGGTGTGCAGTCATGTTTGGGTACAACGTGTAATGATTGATATGGCGATCGTATGTTGGAAAAAGTCCTGGCAGAGAATTCTGGATGTTGGAATTGGGCTCTAAGGATTATCTGCTTAAGTGAAAAGGATATCTTTAGATTTATCGAGCTAGGGTGCCCAACTGAGTTGTGGTAGCACGAGTAGGTGCTCGAGGCGTTAAACAGTGATTTCAGACAACTCCAGCATAGTTCTTACCACGTTCGAGGACGAACATATGTTTAAGTGGGAGAGAATGTAATGACCTGACAGGTCGTTTTGAGCTCTAGTGCACCGTGCAGCAGTTTGAGGCCATGGGCAGCTTCTTTTAAAGTACTATGACGTGTTCGCGTGGTCGGAATTGAATTTCGGGAAGTTCAGAGTTGAATTTGAAAGAGAATTCACATTTTGGAAGCTTTAAGATACATAATTAATTAGGATTGGATTTTTGAGTAAACGACCTCGGAATCAAGATTCGAAGGTTCCATCAGGATCGTATGATGATTTCAGACATGGGCGTATGCCCGGATCGGGCTTCGGATGACCCGGGAGCGTTTTAGAACCTATTGTGGAAGTTAGCATTTTGGAAGAAATTTCATAAGTGTTGGTTGAAGTGAATTTCAGTGTTATCAATGTCCGTTTGGGATTTCGAGTGTGGGAGCAGCTCTATATGGTGATTCTGGTGTGGCAAGGCGATCAGAAGTGAATTCGGAGGTCCATGGATCATTTTGGAGTAATTTGGCTAAAGATAGAAATTTGAAGGTTTTTGAGAAGTTCGACAGAAAGTGGAGTTTTTTATATCAGGGTCGAAATCCGATTTCGAAAGTTGGAGTAGGTCCATAATGTTGAATATGACTTGCGTGCAAAATTCGAAGTCAATCGAACGTGATTTGATAGGTTTCGGCATCGAATGTAGAAGTTTGACATTTCAAAGTTCATAAAGTTTTGATTTGAGTGTGATTCGTAGTTTTGGTACTTTTTGATGTGATTTGAGTCATCAAGCAAGTCCGTGTGATATTATGGGACAAAGTCATGTGATTGGGCAGGGGTCTTGAGGGCCTCGGGTGTGTTTCTGAGTTGTGTCGAATCGTTTTCTTCCTGTCTGCTGCTGTTGTTTTCTAGTGTCTCTGATGTGCTATGCGATCGCGGTCCATGGTGTGCGATCACGAAGATGAAATTCAAGGTATCTTGAATTTGGCTATGCGATCACAGGATGTGCAATACGATCGAGGAGGAGGAAAGGCTGGGGCTACAGGTGGAAGACTTATGCAATCGCGGGGTTGGAGTTGTGTTCGCACAGTGTACATTTGGAGGTTGTGATGCATTTGGCATGTGCGAACATTAGAGCTAGCATGCGAGCACGCAGAAGGAATTAGGGAGGCAGCATAGTTTTCCAATGCGATTGCGAAGCATGCCATGCCATCAGATTATAGGGTCGCCTGGGTAGTGATTTTCATTTCTTCTACAAATTTTATTTGGTGTGACAGATTTTGAGGAACTTCAAGAGGGTATTTTCATCAAGCATCACTAGGTAAGTGATTTCTTCCGATTCCTAAGTTAAAAGTGTGGTCTTACCTGTAATTAGACATGGGGATTTCTATGAAAATTGGGATTTTAAGGGAATACCTAGAAATTGATACTTTGGATTTTTACCATGAATGTGAGCATGAAAATTGGAGTAAATTATATATTTGAGTTCGTGGGTAAGCATAATCATTGAAACTCTTTGGAATCCGGGCACGTGGGCCCGAGGGAGTTTTTGTCAACTATTCTATCGGGGTTAGGAATTGTTATAAATTAGATTGTAATGAGTAATTGGGCATATATAATGGATTTGCATAATTTTGGCTAGCTTTGGAGCATTTAGTACGATTCGAGTCTTCGAAAGGGCGCGGAATGCTGTTTATGGATCTTCGGAGCGTGGTGAGTCTACTTTCTAACCTTGTAAGAGTGAATTATCCCCATAGGTGAAATAATTGGTTATTTGCTCCTATTGTTGGGAGCTATGTACGCACTAGGTGAGGAGAGTCCGTTCGTTGCTACTAATATGTGTAAGTCCAGGTAGTCTAGGACCCAAAAGCGTGCTATACATGGATTATCTGTAATTGTATTGACAATTGAATTACTTAAACCCTATCGAAATGGTAAATGAATTTTTAAAAGCATTTATCTTCTTTTTCTTAAATCTTTAAAAGAGAATTGGCTTTAGTTTTGATAAATGTTCCCCGATAAATACATAATTGGTTGTTTAACATGTACTCCTATGTGTACCTGCATCATATGTATGCTTCACGAGCAGGATGATTGTTTATTTATATTTTACTGTGTCACATATATGATTCATGAGCGGGATAATAGATGCATCAATTGTTCGCGCCATACGACCCTCTGTCAGTGCACAATTTAAATATTGTTGGATCGGGCCGCACGTCCTCGGCATGATTTGCGCATGCTTGTATTGGTTGCCTTGGAACTTGTTGAAGTTGTATTTGCCTCTTCACGGCTTAAGAATATATGCATTAATGCTAAAAAGGAAAATTTGAAATTCCCTATAAAAGAAAGAATTATTTGCATGCTTCTTTCCATTGAATTAATATCATGTTTATAAAAAATCCGCCGATTCACTATATTATTGAGATGACATTATTGGACCACCAGTAAGTATCGAAGTCGAGCTCTCGTCTCTACTTCTTCGAGATTAGAGGGGATACTCATTGGGTACATGTTGTTTTCGTACTTATACCACACTTCTGTGCATTTTTGTTACAAAAGCACATGCATGTCTAGTGGCCTAATGGCGTAGCAACATGGGATAGTTATGGGGTATTTTGTATTGACTTCTCGGCAAGCATAATTAAATTGAACTAAGAATTTTTCATTAGTAAAAATTGAATGGAAATCAGAGTTTCCGAAATTGATTAAATTATAATTTAATTATGTATTTTGGTTGGCTTGCCTGACCGCGGTGCCCAGTATCATTACAACCCTTAAAGAAATTTGGGTGGTGATACTTCGGAATAAGATGAGTTTCCTTTCTATATCCTTTTAAGAGGGAATTGTCCTCATATGCGAAATAATTAAATATGTGCTTCTAAATGTGGGGGCTACATAGCACGAGGTGACGAGAGTTCGAGTGTAGCTACTATTATTTTTAAGTCCGAGTTGTCTAGGACCCAAAAGCATGCTATACTTGGATTGTTTGTAATCTTATTGATAGCTCGAATTACTTAAATCACATCAAATTAGTAAATGAATTTATAAAACGATTTAAACTTCATTTTCACAAATTGGTAAAAGAGAATTGGTTTTCTTTGGATAATTGTTCCTGATAACTTCTTGATTGACTATCTGTGTGTTCTTAAATTTTGAAACGGGCCGAACGCCTCTATATGGCTCACTTCATTCGACACTATGGTAGTGCATAGTTTAAATATTATTGGACCGGGTCGTACGACCTCGGCCTGATTTGCGCATGGTTGTATTACTTGCCTTGAAACTTATTGAAGCTGTTATTTCCTCTTCCTGGCTTGAGAATATATGTATAAATGCAAAAAAGGAAATTTTGGGAATTTCACATAAAAGAAAGAATTGTTTACATGTTTCACTCTATTGAATTACAATCATGTTCATATAAATCCTCGATTAATTTTCTTACGGACATATCATTATTGGACCACTAGTAAGGTTTGAAAACGACCTCCCTTCTCTACTTCTTCGAGATTAGACGAGATACTCATTGGGTACATATTATTTTCGTATTCATACTACACTTGCTGTGCATTTTTGTTGCACAGGAACATACGCCACTTGTGGCCTGGCGGGCGTAGCAGCATGGTTGATATGGAGACATAGGTGAGCTGCATTTTTTGAGATGACTCGCAGTCAGCAGAGTCTCCCTCCGATTATTGTACTTTATTATTTCATTTTTGTCTAATTGTATTTCGGACAATTATTGTATTTTATTACATTCCCTAGTAAATGCTCATGCACTTGTGAAATCAGGTTCTGGGATGATTACGGTGCAATAGTATTGATTCCAACATTTTTATTAAATTTTGAAACGGTTATCTTTTACTCGTAAAATCGAAGGAAAAATCATAGTTTTCAACATTGTTAAAAAAAGCCTAAATTAAGTATTTAAGATTGGCTTGCCTTACAGCGACGTCCGCGCCATAACGATCCGTAGTGGATTTTGGGTTGTGAAAACATGGTATAAAATCTCTTGGTTCCCTTAGGTATCACAAGTCATGATCAAGTCTAGTAGAGTCTTGCAGTTCAGTACAGAGATGTCTGTACTTATCTTCGAGAGGCTACAGGACTATTAGGAGCACTTCCCTTCTTGATTTCTCATCGTGTGACTTGATTATTTGAGGCTTTTGCCCTTGTTTCCTTCCTACTCAATTTTACGCAACGCGAACCGCTTGTTTAAAATCGAGAATTGAAGAATTGTAATGGTACTACAGATGTGGTGCATGATGTTTCTCTAGGTATAGTTGGGTGAGCTATTGTCTTCGCCTTGCGAAAGGAGTATTCTATCGTTTCGGTTTGATAGTTGTGCTTCTAAGTATATGGAGGGTATGCACAGGTTGCTATGATGCTCGCGATTGGTTATCGCACAATATTGACTTTACGGTAGAATATTTTCCTATGTGTTGGGCCGGTGAATGATTGAAAGGAAGTCTACTTAGTGCTCGATTCAGAGATCTGATATTTCATTTTGGGGGGGGGGGACCAATGGGCCTATGAATGTCCAGATTTGGGGCGGTGGAGTAGCGAGACTTTTTTTTCGAGCGTGGTGGAAATTTCACCTGCGGTATAGTATTGTCGTCCTCGGTTGTATGTGTTAAGTTTCCCGGTGCTACGGTATTCTAAAATCTATCCTTGGGGTAGGATATTCTTAAACAATATTGGAGGAACGACTGTTAGATATCGCGGGGTGCAGTGGTTTTGTATTGAATCAATGTTCCTAATGTTGGTGGCTCGAGAAAGAAGATCTTCGAAAAGGTTTAAAGTTAGTAGCGATTTGTGGGTTCAAGTGCTACGAAGATTGATTTTGTTTTAGGTAACAACTGCGTAGCAAAGGATGGGGAAGGACATGTGGGGAGTGTTAGACGGTGCTTAAAATTTTTAGAAGGCCAGGTAGAAGAAGTGAAAGTCGGGTAGTTGATTAATGGAGTGAGTTCCACCAAACTGGTAGAGTGGTAGAGTAGCAGATGGATTCAGTGGAAGAATAACTTCACACCTAAGGTCTGGAATGATTTGGGAATTTTAGTGATCAGTGATTGGGCCCACAGACTTAACTCGAAGTATTGGCTATTGTGTGGCTGGAGATTGGATACGACGGAAAGGAGTTTCTTGAAATGAAAGAGGATACAACATGACTTGGAATGGAAAGAGATGGGCGCACATTTAATTGATGTCCATGATGAGCGAATGGGCTTGTGCACTTGGTGAAGGAGCTCGGGCTCAGGAGGGGTTATTGATGTTTCTGTGATTGTACCTTATGCAACACCGTTGGAAGATGTTGGTAGGTAATTTCCATAGGTGGGTTATCCCCTGTGATCAAGTTAGCGGTCGCGTGGTTGGCGAAGCTTCTGTGAAGGATTTTACTGGCCTTCCAGTAGAGATTGAATATGTGGTTATTGATGGGAATTTAGAGTGTTCATGAAGTGCTAACGGGAGGGTTTCAAGGAATCTGGCGGTTTGATTGTGAAATGTCATGTGAACGGGAGAGATGGAATCTTGGTGGGTTCAATAGTTGTGTAATAGTGGCTTTAAGCTAAGTGGGAGAGTCCCACCACCTATAGTTGGATTGCATGGTCGTCTATTCATGAGATTTCCGGTTATTAGTATATTGATTGGTTATTTAAGCTAAGGGAGTGTAACATAATGGGTGATTTTAGCAAAGGAAATGTTAAAGGTGTGCTATAGTTGGCCTTATTGGCTCATGTTCAGACGTGGGGAAGGATTCTGGATTTATGCCTTGCATAAATGCGGGTTTCAAGGGAAATGATTCTGCTGGGTGCTTCTTCGAGAGGGTATTCACGTGCTTGAAGATTCATGGTGTTGATTATATTCGGGGCCATGTCATAGCGAGTGGCTATCAACAATGATCCTAGTGAATTGAAAGGCTAAAGTGTGGTGCCTAATGATTTCTAGCCTATTGGTACGATTAAGAATCAAGATTTTGTAGCAGCTTATGAGAAGAGACCCAGAATATTATATGATGTTTTGACTTGCACTGTATCATTTGGGATGAAAATAATGAGAAAATACTTCGAGTTCGTAGAGGGATTATAAGAATGGGCATGTCAGTTGAGGATGCAAATGTGCGCACAAGGGAGGTATGAATTGGTACGTAGTATTGGAGACAACATGGTCTTGTGATTCAAGGTCACACATGATGAGTGCGGATGGAGTGTATTATGTGTCGAATGGAGTTATTATTATTTCTAAGGCAGTCAATGATCAATTAGGAGGAGATAGATTAGTTAGCCATAGTTGAATTGGCATATTGGTGTAATGATTAGTTCCTGTAGCGTGATCAAGTTATGCAAGTGGTTTGTGACGGTATGTGTAAGGCTAGTCGGTCACCGTAATTGATGTTATTTAGAAGTATTCTATTGTTATGGCCTGCTATGTGTAGACGGATCTCGGAAGGGCTATGGTGGCTTAGACCACTACCTAGAGATTTGCATATTCTATAGTTTTGAGAATTCACATGTGTGTTGCTATGGTTCTCCTGAAGTGATTTAAGGGAAAAGTTTTTATATGATAAGGAGTTAATCTAGTAGTGGTTCCGGAGTTTTGAAGAAAATCGTATTCTGTCGTGATAAGTTAGTATTTTACAAACATATCTTGTCTTTAAACTTATACTTTTGCGATTCTTTTGTGATAAAATCGTGTATTTGATGCCATTTACTTCTATTTTACAGTTCTTATGTGATTTAGAAGTAATGGTGAAGAAACAAAGTGAAAACAAGTCAAAAAGGAGCTAAAATAAACAATGAAGTTTGCCTAGTTTTTACTATATGCGATCACAATGAATTGACTGCGATCACATAGGTCTACGGAAGTGAAGCACTGTGAACACGGGTAAACAGGTATGAACACAAAGAAGAATTTCTTGTCAGCGGATGGTCAAAAGACCTATGCAAACGCGGAAGCCTTTATGCGATCGCATACATTGAAAAAGTCGTTCTATGCTGTTAGAAAATATGCTTAACGCTAGGGGGGGGGGGTGAATAGCGTTATAATAAAAAACAGCGAAAACTTGCAGAATTTAAAAATAGCAGGAATGAAATAAGTGCCATAAGTAAATAATAAAGAACGAACGCACCGATGTATCCTGGTTCACCACAACCCGTGGCTAGTCCAGTCCCCGAGAGACTCTCTCGAGATTTCCACTATCTTCGTCAAGCTTACGGGTGCTTAACAAACCGTTACAGTTGCTCAAGGATACCACACCTTGAGACTACACTTGCTTGAGGATACCTCACCCCAAGACTTCAACCACTAAGACTTTGGGTAGTTAGCAAACCCGACAAATAAGAAGATATGTTCTTCTCAAACAACTCTCTTTTACAACAAATACTCTCTCAATAGAGTGGATAAAAAGATACAAAATAAGCTCTATGAACAACACAAAGTTGTCTATCAAATGGCTCAACAAAAGCTCTAAAAATGATGCTTGAAAATGATCAATATGTATAACAATGTATGGAGGAGTTGTGTGTTTAAAAACAGCTCAAAAGACCTCTTTTTATAGGTGAAAAAGTGGTGCTGACCGTTGCTTAATTGACAAATAAAATCCCTGATTCTGTGCTCAAACAATCGATTGTTTGGAGTAAATAATCGATTGTTTGACCAACGTTCAAAAGACTGATTCCTGATTTTAGGCTAAACAATCGATTGTATGGACTAAATAATCGATTGTATTCAACGTTCAAAAATCAATTTAGGATTCTGTGGGAACGGTCAAAATATAATCGATTGTATGAAGATGACAATCGATTGTTTATGAATATAATCGATTGTATGACAAAAACAATCTATTGTTTAGATGTTTCAAAACTTCGGTTGCACACTGTCTCAAAATAATCGATTGTTAAAAGTAGACAATCGATTGTTTGCTATTTTGAAAAACTTCAGATCATACTGTCTTAATACAATCGATTGTAGGATTCAAATAATCGATTGTTGAGGTCCAGATTTAAAAGACATGTTTTAAAACCTTCAACATCATTTTGTTTTAACAAAAAGATGCATGTTTATGATAAATATGATTTAATAAATTATTTTATGCATGTTTATGATAAATATGATTTAATAAAATATTTTATGCATGTTTATGATGACCTAATGTTGAGCCAAATGATAAGATAACTTAAACGTTGTCCTTACATTGGTTCTACCAATCGACCTACGTCTTGGGTCTTCGGTCTTGAACTCTTTGGCTCGTTCATGCAATTCCGTCATCAGTATGCTTCTCGCCATTTGATTGATTTTCATATTATATCGTTGTTTGACACTTGACTTCATTGTTTGTCATTCATCAAAACCTATGCCTGAATATCATGCTCATACAACCAAAGTGCACATATCATAGATATACATGATTTCCAACAATTTCCCCCTTTTTGATAATGACAAACAACGGAAGATATGCATATTGAATTCCCCCTAAATAGATGCTATATCTCAACATACAATTTATGCAACCAATTCAATTCAATATAATTCCCCCTTAATTAAAGCATGCATATCGCCCATATTCTTCCCCCTTTTGGCATTAGCAAAAAGAGTATACCAAAAGTTATTTAAACCATTGACGATACCAATCGTTATAGACAAGATCATATAAAAAGTTAGTAAATGGCATACTAATAATAACGATCATTTTTCTCAACTATGCCAGTTGTTATTTAAACTAAAAATATTCATCAAAACATGAATCAATCATTTATTATAAAACCAATTGATACTAATTGTTATTCAAAAATAAAACTTGTTAAAGCATGTATCAACCAAAACTGATATCGATTATTTGCACATATCAACTCATTGCGATTCAAAATAAAATAACTAACCGACGTTCCCCCTTAATGCATTAAGGTTTCGTGCTTGGTGCATCCACTACAATATTGTAGTCTTCAAGTACACCTGCAAAAAGAACCTAAAAATAGGTTTTTGGCACCCAACTTCTTTTGGGTCCTTGGGGGTTAGGATAACAATAGTCATAATCAACACATAAATCTCTATGTTTAGCAAAACAAACGGGTGCAATGTGTCCTACCCGATTACAATAGTGACATATAACATTAGGATTGTGCATATGTCTAGGCTGAGCCAAATGCGTTCTAGGTGATCTAAAGTTGTTCCCCCTAGAAGCGTTGAATTTCCTAGAGTCATGTCTAGGTGGTCTAAAATTATTCATTCTAGACTCATTTATAAAATTCCTAGAGTTGTTTCTAGGTGGTCTAAAACAATTAATTTTAGACTCATTAGTGAGGTTCCTAGAATTCTTTCTAGATGGTCCGACCTCATTACTTACATCCTTTTTAATATCTTCAATTTTAGGACTATCAACACTACGAGTTTCTAGTGCTTTCCTAAGTTCTGTGTTCTCTAGTTTTAAAGAACTACAAGAAGAACAATCGGAACATTTATCAATAGAAGAAGCTTCATTCAATTCCTTGATTTTATTTTTAAAATCAACAATGTCATTTTTCAAAAGTTTATTTTCTTTTTCTAAAACTTCAATTTTATTTTTAAGAACACCATTTTCATTATTCAATTTTTCAAAATCTATTTCTTTCAAAGAAGAGGATTTTTCAAAATCTTTTTCTTGTAAAGAAAGTGTTGTCTGAAAATCTGTTTCTTGCAAAGAAAGTGTTTTCTGCAAAGAAAGTGTTTTCTTCAAGTCTTTTATCATTTTGGAAGCATTAACAAATTCACCATATAATTCATCATAGGCATTTTGTAATTTTTCAAACGAGTGAGAGTTAGATGTACTTACCTCTTCGTCTTTGTTTGCCATGAGACACAATGCAGCGGTTTTATCGCCTGAGCTGTCCGAATCCCGTGATACGCGCCTATGGTGTTTCTTCTTTTTCTTGTCCTTCTTCATAGACTTACAAGACTTTTCAATTATATCATTTGAAATATTATCATCATCCCTTTCCGAATCACTTACCTCTTCTCGTTTAGAGGATGAGGCTTTGAAGGCGAAATTCGAATTGCTTCTAAGATAAGGATTAAGAATTGTGCCATCATAAGTTTCGAGGTTACCTCTTAGTCCATCAATTGTGATATCCATGAATTCCATCGACTCTTGGATGGCATTGGCTTTGGAGCGCCATTCGGGAGTGAGACTCCGTAGGACTTTTCGAACAAGATCTTTGTTCGTGTAAACTTTCCCGGAGCATGGAAATCGTTGACGATTCTTAAAAATCGTTCAAACATAACACCAATGGGTTCCTTCTCCATTTTAAAGATTTCATATTTATGTGTTAGAAAATCAATTTTGGCTTCTCGGACTTGAGGCGTACCTTCATAAATGATCTCGAGCTTATCTCACATCTCCTTGGCAGTTGTGCAGGAAGAGATTTTTCGATAATCATCTGGATTCACCACACAATATAATACATGGATGGCCCTTGCATTATTTTCAACTTTCTTGATGTCCTCGGCATCATATTCATCTTCCTTCTTTGGAACCGTGGTTTCTCCAACTTTCTTTGTCGGCATTGGTTCACCGTTTTTGATGATTTGCCACAAACGAAAACTGTTTGCTTTGAGGAAGATACTCATCTGTTCTTTCCAATATGTATAGTTTGTTCCGTCAAATAGTGGAGCGCAAGTGGTGGACTGTCCTTCATTCATCGTTCCTGCGTTCAATATTCTCAATAGAAAAATATATATTTCTCTCAACTGGTTAAGGCTTTCAGAGAGTTAGGCTCTGATACCAATTGTTAGAAAATACGCTTAACGCTAGGGGGGGAGGGTGAATAGCGTTATAATAAAATACAGCATAAACTTGCGGAATTTAAAAATAGCAGGAATGAAATAAGTGCGATAAGTAAATAATTAAGAACGAACGCACCGATGTATCCTGGTTCACCACAACCCGTGGCTAGTCCAGTCCCCGAGAGACTCTCTCGAGATTTCCACTATCTTCGTCAAGCTTACGGGTGCTTAACAAACCGTTACAGTTGCTCAAGGATACCACACCTTAAGACTTCACTTGCTTGAGGATACCTCACCCCAAGACTTCAACCACTAAGACTTTGGGTACTTAGCAAACCCGACAAATGAGAAGATATGTTCTTCTCAAACAACTCTCTTTTACAACAAATACTCTCTCAATAGAGTGGATAAAGAGATACACAATAAGCTCTATGAACAACACAAAGTTGTCTATCAAATGGCTCAACAAAAGCTCTAAAAATGATGCTTGAAAATGATCAATATGTATAACAATGTATGGAGGAGTTGTGTGTTTAAAAACAGCTCAAAAGACCTCTTTTTATAGGTGAAAAAGTGGTGCTGACCGTTGCTTAATTGACAAATAAAATCCCTGATTCTGTGCTCAAACTATCGATTTTTTGGAGTAGATAATCGATTGTTTGACCAACGTTCAAAAGACAGATTCCTGATTTTAGGCTAAACAATCGATTTTATGGACTAAATAATCGATTGTATTCAACGTTCAAAAATTAATTTAGGATTCTGTGGGAACGGTCAAAATATATTCGATTGTATGAAGATGACAATCGATTGTTTATGAATATAATCGATTGTATGACAAAAACAATCGATTGTTTAGATGTTTAAAAACTTCGGTTGCACACTGTCTCAAAATAATCGATTGTTAAAAGTAGACAATCGATTGTTTTCTATTTTGAAAAACTTCAGATCACACTGTCTTAATACAATCGATTGTAGGATTCAAATAATCGATTATTGAGATCCAGATCTAAAAGACATGTTTTAAAACCTTCAACATCATTTTTTTTAACAAAAAGATGCATGTTTATGATAAATATGATTTAATAAAATATTTTATGCATGTTTATGATAAATATGATTTAATAAAATATTTTATGCATGTTTATGATGACCTAATGTTGAGCCAAAGGATAAGATAACTTAAACGTTGTCCTTACATTGGTTCTACCAAACGACCTACGTCTTGGGTCTTCGGTCTTGAACTCTTTGGCTCGTTCATGCAATTCCGTCATCAGTATGCTTCTCGCCATTTGATTGATTTTTATATTTTATCGTTGTTTGATACTTGACTTCATTGTTTGTCATTCATCAAAACCTATACCTCAAAATCATGCTCATACAACCAAAGCGCACATATCATTGATATACATGATTTCCAACATATGCGACCGCATAGCTACAGTTATGAACGCATTGTGTATTTTCTGGGCAGATCTGGAATTTCATAATTTTTGACCGCAAACCCTTTAACACTAAAATCAGCTCATTTGTAAAAATCATTTGGCTTATTTTCAGTCCTCATAGACTAGAGAGAACTATCTGGAAGCTAGGGTTCTTGCACACACACTTTGGTTTTCAAGATTGAAGCTTATGGTTAAGATTTTCTTACCCATTTATGTTTGTTTCTTCATTTCCTTGATTTGTATTGTATATCTAAGTGTGTATTATTTTATTCAACACTTAAATATTGTTTATTAAAATATTCATATTTAAAGTGTGGATTTAATATCTTGTTGTGCTTATGTATTAAATGATTTTTATTTATTTATGAAATGAGTTATTGTTACTTTAAATATTCTTATTCTTTAATGTTTTCAAAGGGATTAACTAAACGTAGGACTCACCCATTAACTCCAGATTGATTTTGGAAAATATAATTTGGTGTTGGGAAAGATTAATTAATAATTACCCTCATTTTATAGATTCTACATAGGGATAGGATTTAACTACTTGTAGCCATTCCGGGTATGCTTAATCTTCTAATTGTTTTAGGGATAAATCAATTATGAAGTCTTGTTAATCTTCGGAAGAAGCTAATTAAGAATTATTATTCATGGCTAATTAACATAAACTCGCTCGTATTTGTAAAATCATGAAATACATTGGATTGTTACTTGAGTATAATTCCCGATGCATTCATACTTGTAGCTATTGATCATTTTTACTTTCTTTCTAAGTTAGTTTACATTTATGCATTTAGCTATATATATTTTCAAACCAAAATTCTTATTATTATGCATTGTGTGATAAGCGATAAGTTTCTTACGTTCCTAATCGCTTACACATTGTTCTCTGTGGGATTCGACCACGACTCATAGTTGGGTAAATTATATTGCATACTACCGTGTCTATTATGTTTTAGTAGTGGATTTGGACGTCATCAAAATTGGTGCCATTGCCGGGGAACAATTTGGCATAATTTTTGTTGTTTGAGAAGTAAGCGAAAGTACTTTGGTCCAAACTTGTGAATATTCGTATAATTATTTTTCTTACCTTAGTCTATTTTTTTTTCTTTTTCTTTTTTATTTTCATATTTTTGATAAATGGCATCATATAATAATAATTGGTTGGATGATCGTTGTTCATACTTTAATGACCCTTGTATTTATTGCGGAGGACCACACTCATGGCAAAATTATTTAAATTTTCCCGGGGTGGATTGTGCGCAGAATGTCAAACCCATGAGTGAAGTATTTGTGATAAGTGTGGTTGCCAAAATGGTCATTGGGATGATCGTGCATATTTGTCCTTCCCTTCCCCAAGCCCCTTCTATGATGATTCTACCTTTTGTTATGAGAACAATAGGGCTATGGAAATGGAAGAAGTTGAGCATGGCCGAAATGGATAGTTCAAGCTTATGTTGGAGTGTTTACTTGAAGAATTAAACAAGGAGCAAAAAGCCTTGGAAGTGAATGATAGCAGAGAACCTTCCTTGGAAAGTAAACTTGAAAATCCTCCCTGACACTTGATCAAAACCAAGAAGAGCTCTCAAATACTCAAAATGAGAAAATGATGCTCATGTTGGGGACCATTCTTGAAAATGATGAGAAGTACAATTTTGCACTTGATGACTTAAAACAAGGCTTGAATTATAATGATGAACACATCCGCACGTTGGAGGATCAAATGCAAATATTGGTTGAGGCTCACTATGCCCACCAACTTGAGAGTGTGGAAGAAAGCCAAGAAGAGCCCAATTCCGAGGAAGAAAGTGAGCTTTACTTTGATGATTCAAGAATTGAACATCCGCCAACTGACCCTATGGGTATTAATGATGCGGAGAAAAAAATGAAATTAGAGTCAACCGGTATAAATGAAAATTTGGTTGAGATTGACTCTAGTTCGGGGAAGAAGAGGATGTCAAAATAGAAAAATTGGAAAGTGAAGGTTTGAAGTCATATTCCAAGAATTATTCAAAATTGGAATTGTGTGGTGATATGGAAGTTGAACTACACAAATAAATGGAGGATAGCAAGGAGGAAAGACAACAACCATACATTTTATAGCTTGAGGAAACAAGAAAACAAAATGATATTCCTCACATGATAGCCAAGAAGTGCAAAATAAAGAATTTAGGGACTGGCTTGATCATCGACTTACCACCCCCTGCTCATAGTCACAAGCTTGATTCCAAGCTAAGTGAGCAGTTCATATCATCCAAGTGGCGAGAAAAGTGATAAAATTGTTTGCGTCGTGCCACGACGTTAAATGCGGCGCTTGGTGGGTGACAACCCATCGTTTTTCAAAATTTTTCGCCGCTTTAGAAATTTTCTTTTTTAGAATAGCTTATTATATTTATTCTATCCAATCTGCTAAGTTTTAGATTTTTTGGAGTTGATTTGATCAGGTCGGAGTGTTCTGGAGAGGCAAAACCAGTAGCTACTAGAACTGTTGAAGTACAACAAAAAGTTCTTCTTCGCGTTGGTTTAGAAAATTCTAAACCTTCACGTTTGCATGAAGTACAAACGCGTACGCAACCACTAGAAAAGTTTACCCTTCGCATTTATGTAACCACCCCACGAACGCATAGGGTTAGGTGAGTCAACAAACTCAAAAGCTACAGAAATGTAAGAATCCCCCATTGCTCAAACAATAGATCCTTCACTCCTTAAACCCAAAAAAATTCAAATCATCTAAATTCTTCAAATCTTTTGCTAATCTTCCCTCTCAAATCTCAAGATATGTAATTTTTTCACTCTTCTCTTAAATCTTTCTTCTCCTTTTTGGTGTAAAGTGTGAAACAATATAAGAGCACTAATTGTTTTTTGGTCCTTAGGGTTCAAATTTTGAGCATGAATTTGGACATTTGTGTTTGAAATTGGTTGTTGGTTGCTGGGTGAGGATTGGTTGAGTGTGAGTGTGTGTATAAAAGAAATTTTTGGGTGAAATCTGTTGTTAACTTCTATGTAAATGAACGAAGAAAAATTGGGCATCCCACTTGTTTGAAGAAAAGCTTGAACGAACAAAAATTTCTGGGCGAAGCAGATAACCTTCGAGAACGCGAGGGTCTACCCGCGAACGCGAAGGCATAGCAATAGAACAGACGAAATTAGACCTTCGCAAACATGATAGTCTGCTCGTGAACGTGAAGGTCTGTGTTTGGGAAAATTTTTTTAACTCTTGGCGAACGCGTCTGGGTGTTCGCGAACGCGAAGAGCAATACCTGGCAGTCCCCACTTATGCAAATAATAGTTGCTTCGCACAACTCTGCCGGGGACCTTTTTCTCCCATTTCTTCGGCGTAAGTACTTTCTAATACATTGTTTTAAGTATCCGTATGAGCTTACAACATTGTTTGTCTATTTTGCTGGCACTTTGGGTTAAAATCGAATCCGGAACATAATGAAGTTGCATAAGAACATGTCTTTGGACATGGACAAGAGGAAGCCTTTGATTGTGAGCGGTTTTTATCTGCAACATGTGAGCAGAAATGTGATGAACTTCTGACCCAAACCATTGTACGAGAAAGAGGCATAAACTTAGAAATAGCTAAAGAGAAAATGCCAGACTTCTATGCGCGCCTGATGGAGAGCAGGTGGATTTGTTTTGTTGAGCAACCAATCAACACCAACCACACAATAGTTTTGGAGTTCTATGCAAATGCATTGAGGACCTACTTCCAAGGTGTCTTGCTTACTACTGTGCGGGGCGTGCAAGTTCACTTTAGCTCCCAAATAATCAATGATGTTTATGGCCTCTCCAACATTGACAATGAGGTTTACAGAGAAAGAGCCACAGCTGGGGAAAACCAATGGCTAGTAGGTAAGCTACATGGTGGGCTCACTCCATAGTGGCTGATAAAGCATAAGGGGGTGTATTCAAATGACTTCACGACTGAGGTGAAGACATGGATTTCCATCATCTATTCCAGAGTGTCACCTTATACAAATGACACTGATGTGACACCAAATATGGCACTGATGATTTCTGCTCTCATGGATGGACTACATGTTAATATGGGGGAACATAATATCCGAGAAATTGAGAAAGCCACTAATGGGAGGTACAATAGCCTGTTCTTTCCATCCTTGATCACCAGACTGTGCTATGATGCTGGGGTGATTAGACACCGTAATTACGTTCAGAAAGGTCCAGGAAAGCCGATGATCCATCCCATACTAAAAAGGGAACCTAGTGAAAAACAAAAAAAGAGGCACATTGATGTCGCTTACCGTTAATTTGGGAAGTTCACAGAAACCACCACTGATCCCGCTGCATCTTTTGACCCCATGGCAACACTCCAGTCTAGCCCTTACACTATGCGCCACTTGTCTAGCCAGATATATGTAGTAGAGGCACATGTTAGGCAGCTTATAGCTAGCCTTCCCACTGGCCCACCTGGGGCTAGCACATCTACTGAGACTGCCGCCCCACCATCAATGGAGGATCTGGTTAGAGAGCAAAATGAGATCATGGGCAAGATGGAGGCCATTAACTCCAGGCTGAAAAACATGGAGGCATCTTTTCTAGAAAGTGAATATATTTTTTTATTTATTTTTTTAGTAGTTAGTTGTGAATAAAGTGATCATTGGATGTAGTCTTTTGGTCCATAAACCAATATGTGGCCTATTTGGTACGAACACAATTTAATCTTTGGCATATAAAGTTTTGACCTTTAAAATAAAAAAAAAATGATTGAAGTAAAAATTCTTTGTTGTGACTTTCAGCGTTTGATTTTTGATCTTTGGTTCACTAAAAAGCTTCTTAGGCTACATGTGACTTTCTTGAGATTCATTGGTTTCAATTAGAATTTGGATTTGTATTCCATTTGGGTTTTCATGTTCCATGTGTGGTGACCTTTAATTGTGAAAGTTCTTTTGCATTATTTTTGGTCTGGAACTTGCCTGGAGTGTGCTTCAAGGAGAAATATTAGATTAACTTAGTTTGAAAAATGATATTAGGCCTTCATTATACCATTATTGTGCCTAAAATTCCTGCCCTTGCATATTTTCCCTAGTCAACCCTTTTGAGCCTTCTCACTTTTTCTCTGGCAACTATGATACAAACCACTCTTGTGGCACCGTACCTCCATAGGTAATGTAAAGTATGAAAAGAGGCTAAAAGCCTAAGTTTGGGGGTGGAGGTTGGAAAAGTTATGATATGGAAGCTTCTCAAAAAGTGAAAACTGTTATAAAAAAAGAGAAAGAGTGAATAAATGGAAGACTAGGTTATATAAAAGAAAAGAAAGGGTGGAATTTTTTTTGATGGAAGTAGACTTTGATTGTTAAAAAGTGCAGTGCTTAGGGAGTTTTGAGTCACTCTTACCAAATTGTTGCCTACCTTAACCAAAAGTCTAAACTACAACCCTTTAAGTCTTAGTTGATTTTGAACAAAGTTGTCTACATTAGTGGAGAAATACATGAAGGGCAAGCCTATGGAACCACTTTTGTGCATCTGAACATCTTTAAGAGAGTGAGAGTAAATTGTATCCATTTTACATCTCATTTATGTTTTGAATTGCAATTCATGAGTTTGGAAATCTCTCTTAAAGTGTGAGGGCGCATGAAATTCAAGTTGTGAACTTAATCTCATTTCCAATTGGGAGGAATGAGCGAGGGAAAACAATGGTGATAGAGAGGCAAATTTTGAATCTTAAGTGTCATGACTAGGTTGCTACTTTGATTAATTTAGTGTTTGCACACTTTAATTGAAATAAAATTTATGCGAAATTGGTGATTCGTAGGCTTTTGATTAATTGTTGATACCAACCAAAGTCATGTATTTGTGCTTAAGGTAGGCCTTTTTATCTTAGCATGTTAAGGATGCAATATTGAGTTGAATACTGGGGAGGAGATTTTGTCGCTTTCATTCGTTGAGGACAAGCAATAGTTTAAGTTTGGGGGTTTGATAAGTTAGTATTTTACCAACTTATCTTGTCTTTAAACCTATACGTTTGCTATGTTCGAGTGATAAAATTGTGTATTTGATGTTACTTAATTGTATTTTACAGGTTGTATGTGATTCAGAAGTAATGATAAAGAAATCAAGTGAAAAAAAGTCAAAAATGAGCTAAAATGGAAAAATAAAGTCTGCCCAATTTTTACCTATGCTATTGCAACGAATTGAATGCAATCGCATAGGTCTACAGAAGTGAACACTTGCGAACGCAGGTAAACATGTGCAAACATAAAGAAGAATTTCTGGTCAGCAGATGGTCAACAGACCTATGCGAAAACGGAAGCCTTTATGCGATCGCATACCTTGAAGAAGTCATTCTATGCGATCACATATCTACAGTAGCGAACGCATTTTGTATTATCTGGGATGTTCTAGGCAGATCTAGAATTTTACAATTTTTGACCCCAAACCCTTTAATAGTCAAATTAGCCCATTTGTATATTTTGGCTTTTTCAGTCCTCATAGACTAGAGAGAACAAATTGGAAGCTACGGTTCTTGCACACACACTTTGATTTTGAATATTAAAGCTTGTGGTTAAGATTTTCTTACCCATTTATGTTTATTTCTTCATTTCCTTCTTTTGTATTGTATATCTAAGTGTGTAGTATTTTATTCAACACTTAAATCTTGTTTATAAAAATATTCATATTTAAAGTGTGGATTTAATACCTTGTTGTGCTTATGTATTGAATGATTTTTTTTATTTACGAAGTGAGTTACTATTACTTTAATTATTCTTGTTCTTTAATTTTTCCAAAGGGATTAAATAACCCTAGGACTCACCTATTAACTCCGGATTGATTTTAGAAAAGATAATTTGGGGTTGTGAAAGATTAATTAACAAGAACTTGAGGCGTTAACCCTCATTTTATAGATTCTACCAAGGGATAGGATTGAACTACTTGTAGCCATTCAGAGTGTGCTTAATCTTCTAACTGTTTTAGAGATAATTCAATTAGGAATTCTTGTTAGTCTTCAAAAGAAGCTAATTAATAATTATTATCCATGACTAATAAATATAAACTCGCTCATATTTGTAAAATCATGAAATATATTGGATCTTTACTTTAGTGTAATTCTCTATGCATTCACACTTGTAGCCATTGATCATTTTTACTTGCATTTTAGCTTAGTTTACATTTTGCATTAGCTATATATATTTTCAAACCAAAATTCTTAGTATTTGGTATTGCGTAATAAGCAATAATTTTCTAACATTCCTAATCGCCTACACATTGTTCTCTGTGAGATTCAACCCCAACTTATAGTTGGTTAATATATATTGCATGCGACCATGTCTATTACGTTTTAGTAGTGGATTTGGACGTCATCATGTCACATATTGCATGTTGGGTGCAATGAGAAGTATGGAGTTTGAAGTGAGGATCAAGGTCGCGGTTCAGTATTGACAAGCATGTCAGGAGCTCGGATGAGCAGGAAAGGGGATTTGAATGTTTCGAGTAAGCTGGCATTGCCTTCAGCCCCACCAGAGATCAGTGTTTTGTGAAAGAGGCCCTACCTTCTGGTTATAGATTCTTGATCTCTTTTCAGAGTTAGTGCGGCTGGTTGTATGGAGGTTCAGACATGTTATCTGTCATGGAAGATTGTGGGAGTGTGCCCCACAGAAAGGTTGAGAATGAATATTGCGGTGATGTCATTAATTTGAGAATTGATAGTTGGAGGGCATTCAATTCATTGGGTTGTGGACTGTGGAGTATTACTACGGTTCTGATGGTAGTTCTTGTGTGATATGATAAGGGTGGGGGGTTATTGTGATGACCCGACCATTCGTCTTAAGAATTAACACCTTGATCCCCTATTAACTACTTTTCCCAAGTTTATTTTTGCTAACGTGATTTGCCGGGATGTTCGTTTTCAAGTTTCCGAGAGTTTTGGGATACTTAGTCCCTAAATGAGAGCTTAACTGTTGGAAAGTTAAATGTAACTAGAACAATGTGAAGACGGGCTCGGAATAGAAATCTGATTGTTTCGTTAGCTCCGTTGGGTGATTTAGGGGTTAGGAGCGTATTCAGATTGTGTTGGAGGTTTGTAGCTAATTTAGGCTTGAAATGCCGAAAGATGATTTTTTGAAGTTTTTTGTCCGGTAGTGAGATTTTGATCCGAGGGTCGGAATGGAACTTTTGAGAGTTATAGTAGTTCTATTGTGTCTTTCGGGATGTGTGTGCGAAACTTTAGGTAATTCGAACTTGGTTTGGTTGGCTTTTCGATTGAAAGCGATAGTCGGATGATTTTAGAAACTTAGGCTTGAATCTAATGTGTTTTGAATGTTTTGATGTTGTTTGAAGTGTGTTGAAAATTGGTACAAGTTTGAATAAGGTATTAGGATATGTTGATGCCTTTGGTTGAGGTCCCGGGGTCTCGGGATGAATTCAGATGGTTGACATAGGAAATTTTTGAGTTGAGGTTGCTGCAACTACTGTTCTTCTGGTATTTTCGCATTTGTGGTTTAGGAACCGTAGATGCAGAGCCATAGAAGCAGCGTAGAGGACATCAGAAGCGAAATTTGAGATTTTCCTTTGGAACCCAAGAAGCGATGAAATGTCCGCAGAAGCGGAACCACTCCTGCGGTTATTCGCAGATGC
Organism: Nicotiana benthamiana; assembly: GCA_034376525.1. Taxonomy (NCBI): domain Eukaryota; kingdom Viridiplantae; phylum Streptophyta; class Magnoliopsida; order Solanales; family Solanaceae; genus Nicotiana; species Nicotiana benthamiana. The sequence continues at coordinate 122,789,632 of CM067338.1, read as the reverse complement.
AAAAGCTAGGTCCTTAAGTGAAAGTCGCAGATGCAACATTTGTTCTGCAAAAGGGGGACCGCAGATGTGGTCCTAGGACAGCAAATGCGGTAATCACTAGGAAGAACATATAAATAGTTGCCTTTGTGAGTTTGAGAGATTTTTTTCACCATTTTCATCCGGTTTTGAAGCTTCTAAGAGATATTATTGAGGAAAACAAAGGGGAATCACTTAGAGGTAACATCCTTAACTTCATAATTCATTTTTATGTTATTAAAGATCTAATTAGTGGTGAAAAATTTGGGAAAATAGGTAATTAGGGCTTGAGTTTGAGAGACCTTAAAATGGGAATTTGAGGGGTCATTTAGACTTCGATTTCAGTGTCCTTGTTATGTATAGACTTTTGAGAGTACGAGGTTTTTGGAAAAGTAAATTTCACCCGATTTCGAGACGTGGGCCCGAGCGGCGTTTTGGTCATTTTACATGATTTTGGGTATTAGCTTAGAGTTTAATTGTAGAATCAGTGCTTGAAGTGTTCTTTACAATATGCATTGAATTTAAATAGACTTTGGCTATTTGGAGTCGGATAATCGTTGTAAAAGCGTGGTTTCGGGTTAACTTGTGCTTGTTTGAGATAAGTGGCTTGTCTAACCTTGTGTGGGGGACCTTCTTCTTTGTATTGGTCTATTTATTAATTGAATTTCCTTGTACGTTAGGTGACGAGTGCGTACTTGTGCAAAATTGTTGGAAAATGCGGTTTTCACTAAGTATTTATCAACATGTTTCCTTTCCTGCTTTTGTTACTCGTGCTATTAAACCTGTTGTTAATTTAGGAAAGTATGTCTAATTGATTTTATTGCCTTATTTTCTCAACCTGCTTTATCCGAACTCCGTGTACCTATGAAAGGTTAGAATTACTTGATGCCTTGATATGAAATTTCTATTTCTAAATATCTTCTTGTTGTTGTTTGTGTATTTACATTGGGACTACGGATGTGGGATTCTGATAGCTCCCATTTGTCTGTTTACTTTAGGACTACGTGTTAGATTCCTGGTAGATCCCCTTGCACAGTTATATGAACTACGGGAATGCACTCGATCGATTCCCCTAGTACTAGGTATTTACTTTTGGGGATACGGATCAGATTTCGTTAGATCCCCGTACATTGATAGTTCGAATACGAGACGAGATCCCGCACCCACGAGATACTTTGAACATATATATATGTATGTATGTATGTATGTATGTATATATGATGGACTATGGGACGGTGTCCCGGGATATCTACTGGATAGTTGTAATTGGGACTACATAACGGTATCATGGAATGTGACCCGATTGTTATTCATGTGTTGAATTGTATTTCTTTCGTGGTTTGTTTGTCTCTATGCTAGTTGTTGTTGTTCTTTTCACTCTATGTTATTTCTTATTGTTGCACTTAATTATACTGCTTTATTTCATACTGTTAACCCTTATATTTATTTCACCTCAATAGGGCCCGGACCTTTCTCGTCACTACCCGATTGAGGTTAGTCTTGGCACTTACTGAGTATTGATGTGGTGTACTCATGCCCTTTCTACGCATGCTTTTCATGTGCAGATCCAGGTACCTGTACATAGGCTTACCATTCTTGAGGCGAGGCGACTCTACGGGACTTTGAGGTATCTCTGCTGCATCCACTGACCAAGGTGTCTCTCTCTATTCCAGCATTTAGTATTAGCCTTCCGTACTTTTTGTTCTTGTTAGACATTCCGGAGAGTTTGAACTATGTAGTGTTTCTCTCAGCTTGTGTTCCCGTGAGTTTTTGGGTTTTTGGATAGTGTTGTACGATTTTGAGATGTTCTGCTGTATATGCAAGTGAATTCTATATATTATTTTATTTTTGGTTATTCTTGACTTTTAATTTATATTTCCGCAAGTTACTATTTATTTTCCGCATTTGTTAGGCTTGCCTAGTCGTAGAGACTAGGTGCTGTCACGACAGTTCGCGGAGGGCAAACTGTGGTCATGAAAGAAATTATGGACATTTGAAAGGTTATTATCCTAGTTGAGTGCAATCAGAATCAACTTGAGGTGAGTGTATGGATTTAAATGTGAATATGGGCTCTATATCAGGCCACATGTATCCATTTCAGCATTGCGCTATTTTTGGGAGAGTAGTTGAGGTGTTATTTCGCCGTCAGCTGCTTCATGTAATGATGTATCGTGCTGTGTGAGTTATGATATGACTTGGTAAATTTTTTATATGTTGAGGTTCCACAGAGAGATGATATTATATAAGCAGAATGGCTCTTGAGATTCATATCGTATATCTCACCTCTTTGTGCTTTAGTTTTGTAGCTGATGACGCTATATGTCTCCCCAAAGATGGTATTATGCACTTAGCGTGCTTGTGACCGATATTAAGTTTTTGTTGTAATGAGCAATCTAGCTCGGTGTGTATCTCTTTCTATGAATGTTATGTGTGGATCAGGTGGCACGCCACCATGGGTATCTCATTTGGATTGGGGTGCGCGCCGCAACAGTATGATGTTGAATACAGTTTTCATACTTCATCTTATGTGTTTGTTTCGAGGAAAGTTCATATTAGTTGCACGAGTTGAGTAGTCCATTCCAGAGTTCGTTTTCCTTTTGTATTGCATTCGAAATTGCAGCCTATTGGCACATCGTGACATCATATGAGACTTTAGGTCATGTCTGGGTAGCTTGTTGCCTGAGCAATTTGTACTGGGTGAGACTAGTTCATTGGATTTAGGGTTAGTGCAGTCTGATTATATGAAGTATATTAATGAGCTAAGACCATTACTTGGTTTATAATGAGGTGAGGGTTCTTAGCAAGCATGTAGACCCAATGATTTGTTGATTCGACAGTTGGTTATGAATTTCTAGGCATCTCTTCTGTCGTGGCGATATTGTAAGAGTTAGAGCAAGACCTATGTAGGTCACGAGGTTCAATGAGAGCATCAGATTTGTGGAATTTCGATTAATTTGATAAGAGAATGTTATTGTGGTCCTGTGAGTAAAGTGGTGCAATTGTGAATTGAGCTAAGGCATGCAGTCATGTTCTGGTGCTGCGTGTAATTATTGATTCGGTGAGCGTATGTTGGAACAAGCCTGTTAGAGAATTTTGGATGTTGGATTTGGGCTCTAAGTCTTATTTTCTTTAGTGAAAAAGGATATCTTCAGATTGATCGAGCTAGGGTGCCCAGCTGAGTTGTGGTAGCACGGGTAGGGGCTCGATGTGTTAAACAATGATTTCGAACAACTCCAGCACATTTCTTAGCACGTTCGAGGACTAACATATATTTAAGTGGGAGATAATGTAACAACCCGACCAATCATTTTGAGCTCTAGCGCGTTGTTTAGCAGTTTGGGGCCATGAGTAGATTCACTTCAGGTATTATGGCTTGTACGCATGGTCAGAATTGAATTCCTGGAAATTCAGAGTTGATACGGAAAGAGAATTCTCATTTCTGAAGCTTTAAGTTGAAAGAATGAGTACAAGACCTTGGAATCGGGATCTGAAGGTTCCAGCATGTTCGTATGATAATTTCTGACTGGGCATATGTCCGCAATGGGTTTTTGAATGGATCGAGAGTGTTTTGGCGCCTATTGTGGAAGTTAGTATTTTGGAAGAAATTTCATAAGTTTGGGTTGAAGTGCATTTTATGTTATCAAAGTTTGTTTGGGATTCCGAGTCTGGGAGTAGTCTGTATGGTGATTCTGGAGTTGGGAGCGCAATCAGAAGTGAATTTGGAGGTCCACATGTCATTTTGAAGTTGTTTGGCTAAAGATAGAAATTTGAAGGTTTTTGACAAGTTTGACCGACAGTTTAAATTTTTCATATCAGGGTCGGATTCTGATTCCGAAAGTTGGGCCAGGTTTGTAATGACGAATATAACTTGTATGCAAAATATGAGGTCAATCCGACGTGATTTAATAGGTTTAAACACCGAAAGTAGAAGTTTGAAATGTTAGAGTTCATTAAGCTTGAATTGGAGTGTTATTCATGGCTTTAGTGTTGTTTGATATGATTTGAGGCCTCGAGCAAGTCCATAATGTGTTTTGGGACTTGCTGGCATAATTGGTTGGTGTCCTGGATGCCTCGGGTGGATTCCAGGTATCGAATTGGAACTTGGATGAAGAGCTGAAGTTGTTGGTTGCTGGTGTAACCGCACATGCGGCCCGAGTCTCGCAGGTGCGGAGCCGCAGAATCAGCTAAAGGGACGCAGATGCGGTGTGAAGTGTGAATACTGGGACCGCAGATGCAGTCAGGTCACCGCAAAAGCGGGACCGCACCTACGGAAGAAGGAGCGTAGAAGCGGAAATGGGTTGGGAGCCCTGGACCATAGAAGCAACATTTTGTCCGCACCTGCGAGATTGCAGAAGCGGTCAAAAAGCCGCATGTGCGAAAGCACTGAAGTCAGTGAACACTCTTTTAAAATCGAGTTTCAGTTCGTTTCCACCTATTTTCACTTCGGGTTGGATAATTTTGGAGATTTTGGAAGAGAGATTCTCTTCATCTATGTCAAGATAAGTTGTTCCCACTCATTAGATCTAAAATACATGGTTTTGTTTCAGATGAGCATGAAAATTGATAGAAACTTGGGGTTTGAGGGAAACCTAGAAATTGGATATTTTGGATTTTTAACCACTATTTTGGGTATGAAAGTGAGAGTAAATTATATATTTGTGTTCGTTAGGCTATGGGTAAACTTTATCTTCAAAACAATTCGGAATCCGGACAAGTGAACCTGAGGATAATTTTGTCAACTTTTCAATCAGGGTTAGGAATTGCTATACATTTGATTGTAATGAGTAATTGGGCATATAGTAATGTATTTGCATAATTATTGGCTAGTTTTGGAGCATTTAGCATCGATTCGAGTCTTCAGAAGGGCGTGGAATGCTATTATGGTTCTTCAGAGCGAGGTGAGTCTTTTTTTAAGCAATCCACTAGGCAAGCGCCTAGGGCTAGTTTTCCTTAATAATAATAAAAAGAAAATTACATCAAATAGGAAAATAAAATAAGGGAGGACTCACCGGTATTGTTACCCATATAACAACAACCGGCAAAAAACCTTACCTTATTAATCCTATTGAGGCCAATAAAAGCCTAAAGAACTAACAAGCATGCAAAAAGAAAGAAGTAGCAAGAACTAAAAAAAGTATGATCATCACAGAGTTTATAACATGCTCTGTGATGATATTACATAGAGAAATACTAATGAGATGGAAAATTAAAAAGTTGAAGAAATCATGTTGTTGCTATTTTTTCCCCAATTTTGTGAAAAGTACAATTTGTAGATTAGCGACTTCGTCCACAATTTTTGTCAATATTGCTTCAAAATTCATGTTTTGTTTCTCGATCGATTGGACTTTGTAATAATTTTTTGAGTGCCCTGTTTTTGTTTTGCATTTTGAATTGGGGGTCTCCTTATGTTTGCGTCTTCAAACACCCTGCTGTCCCAACTTCTATCCCTTTCACGAGACTTCTTGCTTGTTTTACTATGCATTGGTGACACATCACCTTTTCTTGATGCATCTGCCCAGCATTGCGCTAAGATAGCGTCTTCCTCCCATTCTTCATATATATGTCTTCCTATCCTCGCGACTAGAGGTTGACTGTCCAGAAGAGAGTTTTCTGGGTCTATTGATATAAGCTGATTCTGCCCCGACTGTGTAACTGTTACTGTTTTGTTATCGACAGAAGAAAAATTAGTCATGGCATCAGACATTTTCTTCCCCTCCAAAGAAGTGATGGACTTTATTGGAACAATGTGATTCTGGGCAGATGTTGGCTGTGTTGTTGCGACTCAAACAACAGCTGATGTTTCACCTGTTTTTGTAGTATTTCTTGGAAAAAATACTGGAGCATTATGGTCCAAGTTGCTATTTGTGTTTGGTACAGGTTTCAGATTTGCAGGGCAATTTTCTCTCGTTGATTTCCTTTGAAATTTTGGCTTGAACTTAACATCAATGTCCTCTCCTTCACTGTCGTCATCAAACTCTTCGTCGTCTGCTGAAGATGAATAACTAGCAAAAACTTCTCCCCAACCCTCCTCATTGTCGTAATCTCGTTGGTCTTTCCACAGTTTTTATTTAATGACCATGTCCCTCATCGCAATGGTTGGAGAAATCTGATTCTTGACTATCCTCAAGGTTCGACCAGTGCTAATTCCATCGTCAATATTGACATTTGAAAGTGCAGCAAATGAGTTTGAATAAGAATGTGAAGCTAGATTCTTATCAACAATGTTCATTTTGTTTTCGGATTTTGTAGTTGATTTTCTGTTGGACATGGAAGAAGAAATAATTGGAGGATGTTGAGCAGCTTCGAAAGTTTGTTGAGTAGCATCAGTAAGTTGTAAATCCAATCCTCGTTGAGAGGAGGCTTCATTAGAAACTGCAGTTGTTGTATCTGTGAATGAGACCACAATGTTTTATTTAACCATATCATTTTGATTAGAGCTATGTTGTCGAACTGTGTTCTTCACTAACTCACCATCTGTAAGAATTGCTGTTGTTTGAATCAGAGCATCTTGATTATCTTTCCCAGATATAGCTCGAACATCAGGATATTGCAAAGGGAGTTTTCCAATAAGATAGAGACATATTGTTGTCCAGAATTGTTTGAATCATCGAGTACATTTGAATCTGACGACTTCTCCCCTTGTTGACATGACAAAACAGTATGATCTGTAACATTTTTGAAATTATCCGAGGCCTCCAACTTTGTCTCATTTGCTTGACCAATCAGACAAGTGTTTTTATTGTTAGAATTCTGCATTATCTGCTGCTGCTCGATCATCTTCTCTTTACTGGATTTTGCATTGTCATTTTCTGGATCTGTAGGTTTCAAAGTTGATACCATCTTTTCATTTACAACAAATGAAGGCAACTTCATCGGACCTGTATCTGGCATTGTACAAAACTGGGCAGAATCATTTGTATCACCCTTTGGTGTTGGAAGCATTTCTGCAGATGTACCATTTGTAGCAGAACCATTTTGTTGAGCTCCTAGCTGCTGCACATTGCACCCAGCTTGTGCAGTAGTAATAATGTGATCTGCAACAATATCCAAAAATGATACCATTTTTTCACTTTCGACCTTCAATGGAACAGTATGTTGCATTTTGGAAAATAATGCAGAATCACCCTTTGGCCTTGGAAAAGCTTCTGCAGAAATACCATTTGTAGCAGAAACATTTTTTTGATCTCCTAATTGCTGCACATTGCACCTGTGATGCTGTCTAAAAAGATGATACACCTGCCCAGCCTGTGCACTATTAGTAATGTGATCTGCAGATGACTGCATTGTCCCAGCAGTATCCAATTTTGAAACCATCTTTTTATTCACAACATTTGAAGGAACACTATGTTGCATTTTACTAAACTGGGCAAAATGAGCCTCTGGCATTGGAAGAGCATGTGCAGATGTAACATTTGAATCAGAAACATTTAATTGAGCTCCTAGTTGCTGCACATTGCACCTATGATGGTGCCCATCAAGATCAAACATCTGTCCAGGCTGTGCACTAGTATTAATATGATATGCAGAAGTCTCATCCATCGACTCCACTGGAACTGCTGCATGAGTTGCATCTGATACACCAGCAACCCTTACACTGTTTTGATTCTGCTTTTTCTGCTCCAAATGTTGTTGCTCAATAACTCTATACTGCGCGTATAGGTCTGTCAAACATTTGTCTGTCCTTTTTGCATTTTCAGCTGCTGCTAAACCTGATGCAACAGTAGGTTCCAAATCCACCACATCCGGCTGTTTTCCAGTTAAGTCATTCATATTAGCAGGAAAGGATTTTACCAATCAGAGAAATATGAGTATTTTGCATTGAAAGAGCTTCAGCAGCTGTGGTAATTGAACCAGAAACTTTGCTAGTCCTATATCTTCAATCACAGTAGGCTGCACATTGCACCTGTGATGCTGTCCATCAAGATCAACCACCTGCTCAGCGTGTGCACTCGAAGGAAAAAGATCTGCAGCAGTCTGCATTGCCCCTGCAGTCTCCACATTTGTTTGTGTATATCTATTAGAAATAGGTACCCCTGTAGAAGGCTTATAAGGTCGTTTATCAGACTTCAATACCTCCTCCACAGTCTCAACTGCAACTGCTACATGTGATGCATCTGATACAGCAGCGACCCCATCACTCTTAGCCATAACCTGTTGATCTGCATTATCCCTATCATTTACAGTAGGTTGAGAATTCTTCAAAACATCATTCTTTTTCGTAACATCCTTTAAAATCCCAGGTTGTGCAGCTGGCTCACTTGGACCAACAACATCCTTCACTCCATGTTTTTTAAATCCCTAGTTTATTTTCTAGTTTTTTTAGCAATTAGGTAATCCCTTGCGTCCCCTTGTAATTTTTCAGTATCATCCACCTCGATACCAGGCAGATCACTGTCCAAATTTTCCTCTGCCACCACCTTTGCTCCATATTTTTATTTTTTAATTCTACACGCCTTCTCATCGTGGCCTTGATGCTTGCAATAGGTACAATACATAGGAAAGTCGTTGTAGACTATTTCTTGATGGAACTCGAAAGATTTACATGAGCTTCTATCTAGAATCTGCAGCTTGACATTTTAGGATGTTTATCCAAAAGATCAACTATAACCTTAACTCTTACCGCACTAGGTCTCGTTCTATCATGCGTCGCCTTGTCCACAGCGAGAGGTTTTCCAACAGCTAAGGCTATTGACATTAACGACCTCTTAGCAAAAAAATTTGGTGGCAGAACTGGAAGAGAAATCCACACGACCTCCATCGACGTCTCCTCCTTCGTATTGAATCCAAAAGTCCATGGGAATGTTCTGAAGAAATATTCGTCGCCTTTGGATTTAAGATATCCAATCGACTTTGAAAGGAAGTGAACATAATCATTGAAGAGATCAAACCTGATTAACAGGTGACGAAACTCCAACTGCCCAACGATATATTGACCTTGAACATCAAATTGCGACGAAAATATTCTTCGCACTTCCGATAGATCAGGTATGCCATAAGAGAATTCTAAAACAACTGCGTGATGCAATCCTTCTTCCCTAATGAAGTTATTAACCTCTTCCATTGTGAATTGTATTACAGGTTCACATGATCGATAATAACTGGACACAGCTCTAACTTTGATGGAGCAGACTGATTTGCTAGTAATGTTGTAGCATATGATTGCTTTGCGATTTCTTTTGGATCTGTTTTGACGTGATTTTGAGTTGCCTCTCCCACAGGCAAAGGCTGAGGAGAGATCAATGCAGCCATGGCTGCCAAGCTTACAAAACCACGCCAATATCGAAGGAATTGAAAGAAATCTCCACCATTGATCTTAACCAAAAACTATGCTGCTGCTATCAGAAGGAATAGCGCTGGAATTTGATTAAATTCTGGTTGCTACAGTAAATCTTGAAAATAAGATTTAAGATGTAGGAAAATTGGTTATAGATTTTAGGGTTAAATCAATTGGGGAATGTTTGCAAAGAGAAGAAGATCATGTGACACCAATTTTGAGATAATCCACCGCCAAAATCCGGAAGTATGTCCGATGAATAGTGACGGGAACACTATTCACCCTTCTTCCTAGAGAGAAAATGTGAACAAATAGACAATTATTGCAACGAGGTGAGTCTCATTTCTAACCTTATAAGAGATAATTGTCCCATAAGAGAAATAATTAAATATGTGATTCTAATTGTGGGGGCTACATACACACGAGGTGACGAGAGTCCATCCGTAGCTACTATTATGTTTAAGTCCGGGCATTCTAGGACCCAAAAGCATGATGTACTTGGATTATTTATAATCTTATTGATAGTTTGAACTGCTTAAATCACATCCAATTAGTAAATTAATTTCTAAAAAGATTTAAACTTCATTTTCTTAAATTGTTAAAAGTGAATTGGTTTTCTTTGGATAATTGTTCCCTAATGACTTCTTGATTGATTGTCTTTGTGCATTTAAATACTGGAACGGGCCGACCGCCTCTGTAGATTAAATAGATGCATCTATGGTTCATGCCATTCGATCCTCTGGCAGTGCACAGTTTAAATATTATTGGATCGGATCGCGTGATCTCGACATGATTTGCACATGCTTGTATTACTTGCCTTGAAACTATTAAAGTTGTTATTTCCTTGAATATATATATATATAAATGATAAAAAAGAAAACTTTGGAAATTGGGCGACATTGCAGAAATAGACAATTATCTTAATTGGCACTACATTTCGTGGAACTCGTGTTCGAAGAAGATTGTACCTTCAAATGGTGTCTACACATGTCACTTTTGCGCGAAAGAATGCAAGTTTCCTATGCTGAAGTAAGGAAGCAACTAATAATGTAAATTTGATTATACTGTCGTTCATTTAAACTTATTGTATAATCATAGGTACAAAATACACGTCAAAGTAAGAGACAAAATTGGAAAGACTAATGTGGTCCTATTTAATGCTGTTGCGGAGAAGCTCCTCGATACACATGCCCACAAGTTGTTAAATAGGCTATCATTGGAAAGCAATAATGTACCTCCACAAATCCAAAGCCTTTGCGGCAAGGAATATATTTTCAAGCTATGATTAAACAATTACAACCTTAAAGAGGGGCTTGAAAATTATACGGTATCCAAGTTGTTCATTCCAGATAAGAATCTGGAATTGCAATACACAACAAGGAAAGAACAAAAGGTATTTGTGATATAGATTGTTTTAAATGGTAATCCAGATGTATATGTACACTCAAAACATACATTATTTTCAGTTGTTATGCAGGGAAAAAAGACGGTGGAGAATAACATTGAAGCAAAACATTTTGTTGAAGCAAAGGTAAATTTCTTTACTGTTTTATTAAGCAAACTTTCAACTACAAAAGAAATTAGCATATTTGATAGATCTGTAAATTATAATTCTTTTTAAAACTATACAGGAATCTACTGCTGTCTCTTTGAAGGACATTAAAGATTCTCCAGAAGATCCACATGTCAATGACGATGACTTCATCAAGAAAGATTAGAAAGAGAAGAAACCTAATCATATATGACGATGAAGTTATCGAGCAACCAACCAAAAAAAGCAAGAAGTAGAGTGTTTATTTGTTGGTTTTAGAATTTTTAAAGTTGTTTAAGAGTAGGCTAAGTTATTGTTCCCTATCGTGCTTTCCAAAATGATCTCTGTAGTAAAAGTTGTAGTGATTTAGAAATTTGTCTATTATTGTAGTTTTGTTTGGTTAACTTATTGACGTAAACACATTTTTGAATAGTATTGTCTCCCTTTCATGTCTATTATTCGAATTTAAATTTTAATATATCATCTCTATTTCTCGTAGTGTTGTTATTACAAAACGGCATAAGAAACTAACCTTACATCGTGAAATAACCACTGAGAAAAAATACTTGCATAAAAAAGCAAAAAAAAAAAAAAAAAGCGTACTAAAATAAGAATAGACAATATCACAATTTGGCATACTTTGAAGAAAAATGATCCTGCTTTGGTTGGAACATTTTAAGTGAAAGTTACATAAATACAAAACTACGTCAAAATATTTTATCTTTCATTTACTCATATAGGTAGCAGTTTCATCAATACCACTAATTTATTTTACTGCATCTATCATGTCACTATTTCTGCTTATATTTTCTGTTTCCATGAATTTTTGTATTCCATGCGCAAATTGCTTTCTGAATAAATTTGGTCATATTTGGCCAATACTAGCATTTCCGTATACACTTATTACTTCAGCTCATTTAATTGAAATGTTTATCAAAAGGCTGACTTCATACTTTTATAATCAACTGATTGCACAATATTTTTTTAGTATTTTGTGAAAAGAATGGACATTGAGCCTAACTCAACCCCAAAAGCTAGCTTATAAGGTGAGGATTGCTCAAGCCATATAAGGAGACCAAGGACCTCAAATCCCTCCGATGTGGGACAACTCAACACCCCCCATCACGCCCAGATCTCTGGAGCGTGGACAACATAAATGGGGGCCCAACATCGGTAACAATAATTGGGATGGGCCTGGCTCTGATACCATGAAAAGAATGGACAATGGGCCTAACTCAACCCCAAAAGCTAGCTTATAAGGTGAGGATTGCTCAAGCCATATAAGGAGACCAAGAACCTCAAATCCCTCCGATGTGGGACAACTCAACATTTTGTTAATTGCAGCAAGATAAATAGTGACATAAGAGACAAGGGTTTTCTTTTCAGGCCAGTTTCTATTGTTATATACAATCCATTCTTTCAAGATTTAAATTTTCTAAATATCTTTTACGGTTCCTATGATTACCGTCTTTCCACTGTTTTACCAATTGAGAAAGGACAAAAGGGAAATAAATGGAAAAAAGAGAACAAACGTTGAAATCTCTTTCTCTAGCAGGATGCACACATCTTTTGATCAATATGAAACTTAAGTTACATTTCCATTTGCCATTTTTCTCTGCCATTCATTCGCATATGAAGTGAATTTTAACACACTCTTATCAAACAGAAGTTCTAACACCATCTCCTTTTCTTTAACCCACGAAGGTTTCTTCTTACTTGTATTCACAACATAATACATAACCTTTATATATGTTCCAATTAATTACAGTATTAAATTTAATATTGATTGAAAATTTATGAAGCACCCAAATATTGTATACAAGAGTAGATGGCGATTCAGAGAAACATCACACAACTTCTCCCCCGCAGTTACTTTCTTGCACCAAATCAATAACGGCTATATCCTATTTTATATACTTGAGACTTACTTTTATCTTCCCACCGATTCCCACACGGTTGTCTCCTATTATATTCTTCACATTTCGTATTACCTATGATGTTAATAAACGTCAATACCACACAAGAAAGGGAGGGAATGATTTGTGTGGTACCTAATTTTCGCGTTAGAAGAACCTGGTTCTTCTAAGTGTTCTAACTACAACAGTTTGCGGAATAATAAAACTGGAAATAAAATGCAGAGATATTTTTACGTGGAAAACGCCTGGCTCAAAAGGTGGCTCAAAAGGTGAAAAAACTACGACCTACTACTCAGTAGGATTTTCCCAAACTCCACTAGGGATTAAACTCTAATCCCAGTGTGGCACATAGCCTCAGCTGCTGCGACACTATCAAGTTAACTCTAATTTGATGACAAAGAGTACCTAATACAATTGCTTCTAGGAAAGCTGAAAGGTACAATATAAAGCCTACTACAATTGAACTAGAAATAAACAATCAGATGGAAATGGTTCTTCTCTAGGTTCATGTAGCTGTAGGCGTACACACTTGTAACTTGCATATACTGCTTGCAAATGAGACCTGCTCTTTTTGCTCTCAAATATGCTTTGCTTCTGCTTGTGTGTATTGCCTGTAAAAGAGAACTAACACAATCATATATTGAGTTAGTGGTTAGAGTTTGATTAAGACTCTACTTCTCATCCATACACAATTCGAGTCCTTAGCCAAAACAAACTCCAACTCTTATCCTAACTTAGGATTAAGTTCTCTTCACATAAGGAGACTGTCCTCTTTATCCCAAATTCAACCTTTCCGATTATGTTCAAACGATATTGATGCGTGATCTTTAGTGCATTATCTTCCTCACGTGTTCTGCATGTGCACTGGTTGATTCAGACTGTGTAGTACAAGATGGACAAGGTCCTTCCATTAGTTCATTTGTCAATCTTCAAAACTCATTGAAACTTGGGCCAACAATTTTCCCCTTTTTGATGATGACAAAATCTATGCTTATTGTGATCAGGGAACCTGTAAGCTTAGCTGAAATCAACACATTAAAAATGATTTAACTTATCATTAAGGAGGTCAGATTTAGGTCATAAACATCACTAGTTCGACTTTTAAGCACAATATCTTTCCCCTTTTGGCATCATCTAAAAGTTGCATAAATAATGTGAATCCTAAAAATTAATTTATACTCATGGATGCTGGGGCAACTGCAAGTGAACACATGTTCAAGTTAATAAAAAAACAACTCAGAAATAACTATTAAGAACAAGATTAACAAGAACCAGAAAAGCTTCATTCTTTTATTACAGAGATGTTCCTATGATGCAGTCCACAGAAAGAAAAATAAAACTTCCAACCATGAGCAAAAATAAAAGCACACCAAGAACCACATAAAGTTGACACTGAAGGGGAAACTAGACTCGATGCATAAGCACATGATTACTAAGGCTTGGAAGAGCTAGAGGGTTGGGCTTTCAGCAGGTTTAGCATTTGTTGGAGCATGCCTTCTTTTTCTCTTTTTCTTTGGCAATTTGTCTGCCACCTTGGCATGAAGCCTTGCTATTTCAGCATTCTTCATGCCAACCTCCTAAACTAAAGACCCAACTTTGCTGTTCACAGGAGCCTTAGCAGATGAACCAGGTTCAGCAGGAACAGTGCTAAGCAGATAGTCACAGGCTTGAAGTGTCTTGATGCCAAAGTGCTCCTTGCTGGATGCCATTTCCCACTTTCTCAAGGGAACATCTAGTCATTCAAGAACAATAGTCAAAATAAATCCGTAGGGAATGTCATGAGCCTTTGAACCATTCGTCACCCTTTCCAGAAGCTTCACCAAAAACACAGGCCAGTTGATTTGCTGACTCTCAGTCAAGCACTTCATGAGCACAAGGTCCATATAGTTAGCAGTATGCCTTCTTTCCTGCCTGGGCAGGAGGCATTTTTTGACAAACTCAAAGAGCACCTTGTGTTCAGGCCTCATCTCACTCGTTTGCACTGCCCTAGCCTGAGGCACTTCTGCATCTGATTGGGTGTTAAAAACATTTCTTGTTATCCATAGCTCCGAAGGAAATCCATCCAAGCAACGCCACCCCTGCCTTGTGTAATCATCATATCCCTCACAAAGGATATTCAAACCTCCCCCCCCCAGCTTTTTAGCATTGAACTTTACCTTGACACCCTTAATAGTACTGGTCACCAGATGATTCTTCACTAATCCATTTGCCATGAACTCAACTAGTTCCTTCCTAGCCAGTTTCCCATTCAACTGAAGGACCATTTCCTTCAAACCTTGAGCTTCCATAGATGCTAGAATCCTCATCATGCCTGGCTCCTCCAGGTCTTTCAGCAGCCTACCCTTCAGAATTTTTCTTTTGCCAAAATTGGCATATCTATCTTGTTCATTCTCAGAGCCATATTCTTATTCTTCTTCATCACTCTCTTCTTCTTCTACAACCATTTTCACTTGTATGCCTTTAGAGGCAGATCTTTTTCTTCCTGCAATAGAGGAATCACCAGGTATAAAATTTGAGTACTTCTTGGAAGAAGTCCTAGTCTCCTTAGATTTATCAATAGGAACCTTCTCAATAGTTAGTTTCGCTGGATGGACCTGTTCCATCACCTCTTCCTCCTCCTTAGCCACAGTTTCTGAACTCCCACCAACCTTCCCTTTTCCCTTTTCTATTCTCTTCCTCTTACTCTCCTCTAGTGCCCTCTTCAGCTCAGCTTCACTCTCTCTCACTTTGCTTCTTGTTGTTCTAGCCCTAGGAGCAACCTTGGGTGAAGCAGTCTTGGATTTCTCAGTTGGTTTTGCAGCAACATGAGTTTTAAGTGAAGAAGACTTGCGTTTCTTGGGATCATAGCTATCCCCCAACTTCTTCATCAAGTCAGCCAAGGTTTCCTATAGTGATGGACTAGGTTTATCAATTTGTTTTCTTAAGTCTACCAATCCTTCCGCAGCCTCCTCAGATTCACTTCCCCCTAAATGTGATACCCCATTTCCCCACTTCCACAGATAGACAACACCTTCTTCCTTCTTTTCTTCGTTTGTTTTACAGACTCATTTTCTTTATATCCTTAACAGCCCTTATCAAGACATACCTATTGTCTATCTTTTAACCTACATCCACAGGAACAAAACAAGATCTTACCTCTGTTGGGTTTTCTTGAGGCGTAGAATTTTTGGAAAACCCAGGTTCATCTCCCTCGTTTGCAGAGATGTATTGATCTGACTCAAAGATGGAATCAATGACTTTTGCTTGAGATTCTTTCTTTTGACTGGCTTGCAACCTCTCATTTAAAGCTTTTCTCAAAGGTCCAGTAGCTACTTCTTTCCTAGCTATCATTTTTGTCCGACGAAATCTTGGTTTTGGGGATTCAACAGGAGGGGTAGTGGATGAGGTGGTGTTAGGTGACATTGGTGGTGGGGTTCCTGGATTGTGTTGAGGATTAGTCATTTTGGATGATGAATTTGTGGAAGGCTTAAGAAAAGTTTGGGAATTTTTGAGGGTTTGGAGACGAAAGATATGATCAGAGAATATAGAGAATGGAGCAATTATTGTACCAGATAAAGCACTTTTCAAATGTCAGTAGACGTCTTATCATTTTAGAGTTGTGGTCTCCGTAGGAATTAATTCAAATTGCTAAGGTTTAGGAAAAGAGTTTCGTTATTCTTAGAATTCTAATTTCAAGAAACTAGTTCAATTGGCTTCCGACGGATAGAATTTTGAGACTATTGGAATTTCTAGGGTTTCTGGTGGTTTAACCTAGAGTTTTACTGCTTTCCGGTGGCTCGATTTTCACTCAGTGGATGTTTTGGGTGCTTTTCTGACATCACTGATCACACATCCAGCAAGGATTTTGACGGTTACACCTAGGGTTTTGTACCTAGGGTTTTCTCTGTTGTTTGAAGGCCGATCTTCTCCGGTCGCAAAGAAGGAGGGTAACTCTGTCATTATCTTGAGTATTCTATGTTTTGTGTGTGATTATCTGACTCCGTATGTGAGTATTTGGTTTTATGTGTGAATATCTGGTTTGGCTGTACTCTGTTTGTTGAAATTTTTTAAGTCGGTTCATTGATTATGGCTTCTAATACAAATATTGGTACCTCCTCCTCTGTAGACTCTTCTAGCCCCCTTTTTGTATGTTCCTCTGATGTCCCTGGGGTCTCTCTTGTTCCCACTCCCTTCTCGGGTAGTGGTTATAGGGGCTGGAGACGTAAAATGATTGTTGCTTTATCAGCCAAAAATAAAATTGGTTTTGTTGATGTCACATGTTCCCGACCTGCCATTAATGTGGCTCAACAAAGGTTGTGGGATAGGTGTAACAACATGGTGATTTCTTGGTTAACTGCTTCCCTCTCCCCTCCGATTGCTGAATCTGTGCAGTACTCTGACACTGCACAGAGCATATGGTCCCAACTCCAGGCCAGATATGGCACTGCAAACAGGACCAAAATCTTTGAATTGAAAAGAGAGTTGTCCCACACCTCTCAAGGGTCCTTAGATATAGCTTCGTATTTTAATAAGCTAAAAGGTCTGTGGGATGAACTTGATTCAATGTGTGTTAATCATGGTCAAAGATGTGTTTGTGCTGCAAAAGATGGCATAGTACAGGAAAGTGATGAAAATAAGGTCTTTCAGTTTTTAATGGGTCTGACTGAAGCATATATGGGGGTTAGGAGTAATCTTTTGATGATGCAGCCTCCTCTTTCTCTTGACAATGTCTATAATATGGTCCTCAATGATGAGAAGCAAAGACAAGTTCAGTCTTCTTCTCACTTTAATCCAGACTCTGTCTCTTTCAATGTCCATACTAATAGGCAGCCTGTTGGATTTAACAAGGCCACAGTGCCTATTCCTCCTTCTCCTTTCAGACAGAGGGTCAATTTTGACCAAGCAAGAGGACCTTTATTCTGTAGATACTGTAAAAAATCTGGACACTTAATTGATAAGTGTTTCAAGATCCATGGGTATCCACAAAATACAAACTTTAACAAGGGGAGGAGACCTGCTGCTGCTCATCTTAGTACTGGTCTGGATTTTCCTCATTCTGAAGGAATTTTGTCTGTTCCTCAAGGGAATCCTCCTGAAAGCCATTAACCTGTTGCAAAAATAGATGGCCAGAGTTCTGTGATACCAGGGTTGGGCAGACAAGATTATGACCAGTTGATGAATTTATTACACCAGACCAAGTTAGGGGACTCCATTGCTCAAACTCCTCCTCCCATATATGCTGTAAACTTTGCTGGTACTATGTTAACTGAGAACCCTATTTCTGATTCCAAACTTTGTTTACTTACTAATATCAACTCTGTCACCTGGATTATAGATTCAGGTGCCTCTTGACACATGATAAACAGTTACTTTTTAACATCACACCTTTAACTCTGCCATATCTTGTCACTCTTCCTAATGGCCATAAAGTGAAAGTGACATGCACAGGCTCTTTTGCATTGACTCCTTCCATCACTCTTCACAATGTACTGCTAGTTCCTTCTTTTAAACACAACTTGATTTCTGTCCACAAGTTAGTGAAGCAGTTGCATTGTATAGTTATGTTCACTGAACATTCCTGCTTACTACACATGATACATGACCCTTCTCTGAGGAGGCCTCTGGATCTTGGCAGAGAAGCTGCTGGCTTATATAAACTGGCTTGGGTGCCTCCTTCCCCTTCTTCCTCTGTTAGTTGTTTCTCTACTTCTGTTTGTACTGTATCTGTTTCTTGTAATGATGACATTTTGTCTGATAACAAGGCTGTTCCATTGCCTTCACATGTAAATAGTTCCATCTGTAATAATGATCTTACATCTGACATGAATTACATTTGGCAGTTAAGACTTGCTCATACTCCTTCTGCAAATATGAAATGTATTTCTGGTCTGTCTTTTCCATTTGCATCCAAACAACCTTTTCCATGTTCAGTCTGTCCTATGGCCAGACAGACTAGGCTTCCATTTCCTGATAGTTCCATTAAGACTTCTAGACCCTTTCAACTGATTCATGTGGACACTTGGGGACCTTATCATACTCCAACCCTCTTCTGATTGTAAATATTTTCTTACAATTGTTGATGATTTTTCAAAGGCAACATGGACACATTTAATGGGATCCAAAAGCATTGCTTTTTCTATGCTTAAGTCATTTCTTTCTCTGGTTAAAACCCAATTTAATGATGTGGTTCAGACTGTTAGAAGTGACAATGCCTTAGAATTGGGATCTAGCACTGAGGGTATTTCCTTTTTTAGCAGCCAGGGGATCATACACCAAATCTCCTGCTCTCATACCCCTCAACAAAATGGTGTTGTTGAGAGGAAGCACAGAACTCTCCTTGAAACCTGTAGGGCTTTGCCTTTTCAATCTAGCATGCCTATATCTTTCTGGGGGGATTGTTTGTTGACTGCTACCTACCTACTTAACATAATACCCACCAGATTACTTCATAATAAGTCTCCTCATAAAATCTTGTATGGGAAAATTCCAACCTATACTCACTTGAGGACATTTGGTTGCCTTGCCTATGCCACTGTCCCAATCCCTCAAAGGGACAAGTTAAAGCCAAGAGCCATTCCTTGTGTTTTCCTGGGATATCCTTTTGGCAAAAAGGGTTATAGGTTATATGATCTTGCTTCAAAGAAGTATTTGGTCTCCAGGGATGTCATATTTCATTAATCATGTTTTCCTTTTAAATCTGTGTCTTCTTCTGCTCTTACTTCTGCTTCATCTTTTCCCTTTGTTCCTTCTAGAGAACATGATGATGATTCTGATTCTCCCATACTCCTCTCTCCTCCCTCTTCTCCCTCATCTGTGCAAGTGCCTTATTCTGTCTCTGTCTCTACTGATTCTGCCTTCCCTTCTCCTTTCAATTCTGACATCTCACCTCCTGTTTTGCCTTCTTCTCCTTCTGTTCCTGCTCCCAAAAAGTCTCAAAGACAGCATAATCCTCCTTCCTATCTTAAGGATTATGTCTGTCAACTACCTGCCTTCTCTGGTTCATCTTCCTCCTCTTTGGAATCTGAGCCTCTATATTACTCTCAGGCTGCATCTGTTCCAGCATGGCAAGCTGCCATGAGACAGGAGTTTGATGCTTTGGACACTAACCATACTAGGATGTTGTCCGTCTTCCTCCTGGTAAGAAACACATTGGTTGCAAATGGGATTAAATAAAGTACAAGGCCGATGGCTGTGTTGAAAGGTATAAAGCCAAACTATTTATTAGAGGCGATACTCAGGTTCAAGGTATTGACTTCACTGACACCTTTTCCCCTGTGGTTAAAATGTGCACTGTTAAGTGTCTTATTGCTGTGGCTATGAAAGAATATTGGAATTTATTTCAACTTGATGTTAATAATGCTTTCTTGCATGGTGATTTGGATGAGGAGGTGTATATGGAAACTTCCTCCTGCTTTAACTGTTTCTGCTCCTGCCTCTGTTTCTGCCCCCTCTGCCTCTCCTGCTCCCCTTGTTTGCAAGTTAAACAAATCCCTATATGGGCTCAGACAGGCTTCCAGACAATGGTATGCCAAGTTGTGCAAAGTATAGAAACATACCTGACCTTCCTCGTGAGTACATATTGATGAACCAGGTTCTTCATATGACACTTCTCTTGATTATGCCTCAAATGTCAGAATAAAAAGTTTGTAAGAGATTAGTGAATTAAATAACCACATTTCACAGGAGTATACTTATGTAAAAGTATTAAGCTGAGTAGAAATTAGTATAATATTCACAAATATTAAGAACCACTAACCAATTTTTTTTCATTGTGCAGTCTGAACATGACCTCTTAGGTGATCTTAATCATACCTAATTCCTACCTATTCCTTTCAAAGTTTTCTCTACATAATGCCTTGGTGAAGATATCAGCTATTTGTTTATCAGTGGCAAAGAATTCTATGAAGATTAATCCATTTTCATAGTTGTCTCTAATGAAGTGGTGTCTAACATGTATGTGCTTAGTCCTTTTATGATGAACATGTTTCTTTGTCATACTAATTGCACTAGTGTTATCACAAAATATAGGTATGCATCCCACTTCAATTCCAAAATCACCAATTTTTGCTTGATCCATAGCAACTGAGCACAACATGAGGTGGCAACAACATACTCAGCTTCACTAGTAGAGAGGGCCAGTGAATTCTGCTTTTTGGTAGCCCATGATACAAGACAAGATCCTAGGATGTGTGCCATACTTGAAGTACTCTTCCTATCCACTATATTACCTGCATAATCAGCATCATCATATCCAATTAAGTCAAAATTACTACCTTTGGGATACCACAAGCACAGATTAGTTCTGCCTTTTAGGTATCTTAATTTTCTTTTGATTGCAGTCAAGTGTCACTCCTTTGGATTTACTTGGAAGTGAGCACAAAGTCCTACACTGAAAACAATGTCAGGTCTAGTGATAGTAAGATACAGAAGTGAACCAATCATACCCCTGTACAACTTCTGATTCTCCGATGGCCATAAGGGCTTTCTCATCTTCAGCTTCATTTTCTGAGTCTTCATCTGACGTATCTCCTCATGTAGCAACCATGGCTTTGGTAGTACCTTTGTTTCTCCTTGGTTGAACATGTTCCTTCTTCCTGTTCCTTCTTTCAGCCCTTTTTTTCTTCCACTCAATCTCCCATTGAGGACAGTTCTTCATCATGTGATCTGTCTTTCCACATTTAAAGCAACCATCGTTTGTCTACTTCTCAGGAGCCCTAGGTATGTTGAATGTTGATCCTCTTGAAGAGCCCTTGCCTCTCATAAGATATTTCTTGAAGTCTCTGGTTATCATTGCCATTTTATCATCTTTAAGATCGGATCCTTCTGAGATTCTTAGATCCGGACTTCTTTCTTTATTTGCAGCATCTATCTTCATAGTTTTCCTTCTCAATTCATAAGAAGTCAAGTTTCCAATCAGTTCATGCAATTTTCGAGTAGCAATTTTTGGATTCCTGAATGACAGTGATTTTTCTTTCCCAGGAGATTGGCAAAACTCTAGTTAAAATCTTTTCTACGTAGTCTTCTTCCAAAATAACCCTTCCAAGAGACTCAAGTTCATTTGTCAGTATAGTGAACCTAGTATACATCTCTTGGATAGTTTAACCATCCTTCGTAATAAAATTCTCATATTGAGAATACAATAGAGTTACTCTTGACCTCTTCACCTGAGGTGTTCCTTCATGAGCCACCTGTAAAGTGTCCCAAATCTCCTAGGCAGTTGTACATACTTTAATCCTACTGTACTCATCAGGGCCAAGTCCAGACACTAGCCATTTCTTAGCTTTGTCATTTTTCTCACACTTCTTTAGGTCTTCCGTAGTACAATCAACTCTAGTTTTTGCAACATCCATTCCTTCAGCATTTTTCTTAGTTGTAGCAAGAGGACCATTAGTGATGATGTCCCAAAGTTCATAATCTTCACCCATGATGTGGTCTCTCATTCTGTTTTTCCACCAAGAATAGTAGAGCCCATTGAAGAGTGGAGGCCTTGCAGTAGACTGTCCTTCCCAGTTCCCAGGTGGTGCACTCATGTTGATCTTTTTCCTAAGGTGTTAATCTCTTCAAGGACAACCTGCTCTAATACCAATTGATTTTAATAATGTCAATACCACACAAGAGGGGGGTGATTTGTATGGCACCTAATTTTCACGTTAGAAGAACCTGGTTCTGCTTAGTGTTCTAACTACAGCGGTTTGCGGAACAATAACACATAAAGTAATTTGCACATATATTTTACGTGGAAAACACCTGGCTCAAAAGGTGAAAAAACCACGGCCTACTACTCAGTAGGATTTTCCCAAACTCCACTCGAAATCAATGAGCCAAAATAGCATATACAAAGACTCTTTAAAAACCTAAGGATTAAAATCTAATCCAAGCGTAGCACACAGTCTCAGCTGCTGCGACACTATCAAGTTAACTCTAACTTGATGAAACAAAGTACCTAATACAATTGCTACTAGGAAATCTGAAATGTACAATATAAGAACTACTACAATTGAACTAGAAATAAAGAATTAGGTGGAACTGGATCTTCTCTAGGTTCATATAGCTGTAGGCGTACACACTTGTAACTTGCATATATTGCTTGCAAATTAGACCTGCTCTTTTTTCTCTCAAATCTGCTTTGCTTCTGCTTGTGTGTGTTGCCTATAAAAGAGAACTAACACAATCATATATTGAGTTAGTAGTTAGAATTTGATTAAGACTCCACTACTCATCCGTACACAATTTGAGTCCTTAGCCAACACAAACTCCAACTCTTATCCTAACTTAGGATTAAGTTATCTTCACATAAGGAGATTGTCTTTCTTATCCCAAATGCAACCTTTTCGATTATGTTCTAAAGATAATGATGCGTGATCTTTAGTGCATTATCTTCCTCACGTGCTCTTCATGTGCACTGGTTGATTTAGACTGTGTAGTACAAGATGGACCAGGTCCTTCCATCAGTTCATTTGTCAATCTTCAAAACTCACTGAAACTTGGGCCAACAACCTCAATTATTTTACGAGACGAACTGTATATCCTCCTTCTACTTTGGTTCAAACTCATAATAGCCATCACTTACTAATTTTCTAACCATTCAAACATCAATTCATTTTTCCCAGCAAAAAATTGAAGAGGGACCACAACAAAGAAGGAAAAGTTGAATTAAAATTTCAGAAAACATAAAGAAACAAATCGCAGCATTACTAACTGCCACGACCCATTTTTCATAATAGGTCATGATGGCGCCCAACACCATTTTTCAGGCCAACCAACGCGGAAGTATATTTAAGTTCTCATTTAAATTTTGCCAAAAATAACTATAATAGATTTTCAATTTAAAGTTAAGATCAGTAAAGATCAATAATGTATAAAAATACTTATACAACCCCAAAATAAATATCTATCATTGTGTGTGTCAGAACTTGGTGTTACAAGCTAAAGACAACTAGTAGAATATACACAAAAGAATAATATACTATCCTACAGTCAGAATTAGGATAGACAGAAATAAAAATACAAAGAAGTACTTCTTCGGCCGCGGATCGCCATGAAAGAGAAGCAGCTCACCGTAGAAGTCCTAGAGGTGATCACTGATATGCACCAGAATGATGTCCAGATCCACCTGCCTCAAATCATGTACATTTAAGTACAAAAGCGTAGCATGAGTACATAGACAACATTTACCCAGTAAGTATCCCGTCTAATCTCGAAGAAGTAGAGACGAGAAGTCGACTCAATAATTACTATGGTCAAATAATATATAATTATAGTTTGTTCAAATCATGGAAATTACAAGTATCACAGTTCATGGCAAGTGGCATGAGTCAAGTACTTCACTACATTAAGTTTATATTTTAATTTTGGGATATAGCAAAAACAAAGCAAGTATAAGCTTCCTCACAATTAAACACGCGCACAAAGTACCGAGGCGACGGCCCGAACTAACAGAAAGAAATTGTGCACTTGTCGAGGGTCGGCGACATTCTTATAGATGCAGCTATTTATACCGAGGATATCGACTCTATCCACAAATATCAGGAAATATCAAGAATACGCACAAAAGGCACATTTAAAGTCAAGTATACCATACAATGTTCAACAAGTGTGCAAGTTGCTTTTATTTTCTTTCAAGTCTCTAGAACATCCTAAGTGATATCATTAGACAATTAATATGGAGATTTTCATAAATAAAGCATGATGTGGGTCCTAAACTACCCGGATAATCAACATAGTATTAGCTATACACGACTATCGTCATTTGGTGCGTACATAGATTCCGCATTTAGCAATAATTATTTGTTCTTTAATCCTATGGGGACAATTCCCTTTTACAAGGTTAGAAAGGAGACTCACCTTGCTCCGAAGTGCTATACCGACGTCAAGAACAATCCCAACCCTCAATGCATAGTCAATCATTCACAAACTAGTTAAATGAAGTAAGAACTAGTCAATAGAGACTCACAAGATCGTATTCTAGTTATTTAAGAAATTTTCTAACTATTAACACAAGTTTCCCATATTTCGACCCCGGGACCACGTGCCCGGATTCCGAGATTTTTCGAAGGAAGTTGTTCTCTATCACCTAAGGATCACAAACATAAGATTTCTAGTTCATTACATGGAAAATTACATGATTAAATCATAGTTCTATTAAAACCCTAGGTCTAGCTCTAATCCTTGATTTTACAAAAGTTTTAGTATTTAATCTACCTAATATACATGTTTTAAGCTAAAGATGAAGGGAAATTACTTACATTACCAAGCTATGTGAAAAACCCTCTCTTGGACGAACCCAAATCGCCTAAGTGGATAGTGAAAAATGAGAGAAATGAGTTTGAGTTCGTATTAAATGAACCCTTCTGCCCCCAACTATTTTTGCATCTGCAGAGGTATTTTCGCTTCTGCGTAAATTGACCGCTTCTGCGACTTTGACAATTGGGGGTGGGACCACATCTGCGATTTGGGGGCCGCATAGGCGGAACCCTTTCTGCAGTCCCTGGGCCGCTTCTGCGATCTCCCCTAGGCCTGCCCATTTCTGCTCCTGCAATCAAGTGACCGCATCTGCAGTCCAAAAACCGCATATGCGTTTATGACAGAAGCAGCAAACTTCAGTCATTTTCAAAATTCTAACTTCACTCGAGCCTTTTCTCGTTTTATGCTCGGGGCTCCCGTGCCCCGCCCAGACATACCGACAAGTTTGAAATTACGAGGCTGACCTACTTGAACCCTCGAAACACTCTAAACAATGCTAAATCGAGGAATAAAATCCCAAAACCAAATGAATCAAGTTATTGAGTTAAACGCCCTTAAACTAGTCGGATTGACATCAAATTTTACAGTAAGTCTAAACTGACATTTTGGACGTGTACCAAGTTTTGGAACTAAAATCTGAGCCCAATACCTAGGAAATTAAGGAGTATTTAGTTTATTTAATTCCCTAAAACTTCAAGTTAACAATTTCACAGAAAAATTCATTACTCGGGCCAGGGACCTCCGAATTCGATTCTGGGCATACGCCCAGGTCCCATATTTTTTTCACAAACCCTCCGAGATCGTCAAATCACAAATCCAGTTCCGTTTCCCAAGAAAGTAAACCGAAGTCAAACTTGTCCTTTTTAGAAAAACATAAAGAAGCAAATGGACATATTCTTGCTCAAAACTCTTCTAACTTCCGAACCCCCCATCCCCGCAAGTCATAAATTAGTTAAAGCAAGTGCGGGAAGTTTTATTTAAGGGAATGGGGTCCTAAAACGCAAAACGTTTAGTCGAGTCGTTAAATTCTCCACCTCTTAAACGAACGTTCATCCTCAAACAGACATAGAAAAGTACCTGGACTGTTGAATAATGGGGATATCGGCTCCGCATGTCCTCCTCGGACTCCCAGGTCACCTTCTCAACCTGTTGGCCCCTCCACTGGACCCTTACCACTGCAATCCTCTTGGACCACCTTGTAGAGATCTTGCCTATCAATAATGGCAACTGGCTCCTCCTCGTAGACCGAGCTCTCATCTAACTGAATGGTACTGAAATCCAACACATCTGATAGGTCAGCATGATATTTCCAAAGCATCGACACATGGAAAACTAGATGAACTCCTGATAAACTGAAAGGTAAAGCAAGCTCATAGGCAACCTCTCCAACTTGCCTCAACACCTCAAAGGGGCCAATAAACCTTGCGCTTAGCTTTTCCTTCTTTTCAAACCTCATAATGCCCTTAATTGGCGACACTTTCAAGAGAACCTTCTCGCCAATCATGAATGATACACCACGCGCCTTCTAATCCGCACAACTCTTCTGCCTGTACTACGCTGCGCAGAGCCTTTCCTGAATCAACCTTACCTTATCCAAGGCATCTTGTACCAAATCTATACCATGTAACTTAGCCTCACCAGGCTCAAACCACCCTATAGGAGAACGACAACGCCGAACATACAATTTCTTATACGGGGCCATCTCTGTGCTGGACTGATGGCTATTATGGTATGAGAACTCCGCCAAGGGAAAGAACGGATCCCCCTGCCCTCCAAAGTCAATCACACATGCTCTAAGCATATCAACTAAAATGTAAACTGTCCGCTCCGACTGCCTGTCGGTCTGAGGATGGAATGCCGTGCTTAGACCTACGCGGGTCCCCAACTTACTCTGAATAGATATCCAGAAATGGGAAGTGAAGTGAGGGCTTCTATATGATATCATGGAAACCAGCACACCATGCAACCTGACTATCTCTCGAATGTAAATCTGAGCATATCTCTCCGTTGTATAAGTAGTCACCACTGGAATAAAGTGGGATGACTTGGTCAACCTATCCATAATAATTCACACTGAATCAACCTTCGACAAAGTCCGTGGTAACCCAACCACAAAATCCATGGTGATGCATTCCCACTTCCATTCCTGAACGGGCCTCTGCTGAAGTAGGCCACCTAGCCTTTGGTGCTCATATTTGACCCGCTGGAAATTCTAACATCTAGCTACATACTCTACGATGTCCTTCTTCATCCTTCACCACCAGTAATGCTATCTCAAGTCACGATGCATCTTCGTGGCACCCGGATGAATGGAGTACCTCGAACTATGGGCCTCCTCAAGAATCCTCTCCCTCAAGCCATCAACATTAGGAACATATACACGGCCCTGAAGCCGTAACATACCATCCTCGCCAATAGAAATCTCTTTGGCACCCCCTTAAAGTACCGTCTCTCTGAGAACCGCCAAATGTGGATCATCAAACTGTCGGGCCTTAATATTGTCCAATACCGAAGACTGAGCAACCACATATGATAGAACTCGACTGGGCTCCGAAATGTCCAATATCACAAGTCTGTTAGCTAATGACTGGATGTCCAAAGCTAATGGTCTCATCTCAACAGGAATGAATGCCAAGATACCAATACTCTTCGCCTTCTGCTCAAGGTATCAGCGACCACAATCGCCTTACCTGGATGATAAAGAATGGTAATGTCATAATCCTTTAGTAACACAAGCCACCTGTGCTGCCTCAAATTAATATCCCCCGACATGAACAAATGCTGCAAGCTGCGATGGTCCGTATGAACCTCACATGACACTCCATACAAATAATTCCTCCATATCTTACGAGCGTTGACAATTGCCGCTAACTCTAGATCGTGCACATGGGAATTCTTCTCATGAACCTTCAGTTGGCATGAAGCATATACAATAACTTACCTCTACTGAGTCAATGCACACCCCAAGCCAATGCGAGAAGCATCGCAGTATATCGTATATATCCCTGCATCGGAAGGCAAATAAGAACCGGTGTTGTAGTCAAAGTTATCTTGAGCTTCGTAGAGATTGTTAATTCCGCAATGTGTTAGAATTACCTAGTCCCAAAGACTATGTTCCATCACGACAGGTTCACAATTTGGTGAACTAGGGCCGTGACAAGTTGGTATCAGAGCTCTAGGTTCATAGGAGTCACGGGACACCGGCCGGTTTATTAGAGTCTCGATGATCGGTACGGAAACGTCTGTACTTATCTATTAACTATATAGGAAAAATCTTCACTTCATTGAATTCCATGACATGCTATTTTTTTGACAACGAATCTAAACTTCTATTTTCTATTATCTCACAGATGGTGAGGACACGCACGACCCAGGACGATCAGGCACCCACACCCTCTTCTGCAGCCGCTAGAGGCAGGGGTCGTGGACGCGTGTATGGTGCAGCCAGAGCCCCTGTAGTACCGGTTTACCCGGGGATGGGGCACCTGCTTTGGAGGAAGAGCAGCGTAGACTGGAGAGGTTCAAGAAGTATGACCCTCATATTTTTAGCGGACTAGCTAATGATGATACTTTGGGGGGTTTTGGAGGATTGTCACCGCATCTTTTGCTCCATGGGTATTACTGCCTCGATTAGGGTTTCTTTTGAAGCTTTCCAACTTCGGTGAACAGCCTATGATTGGTGGCTCACCTCTGAGTTAGACAGTCTCGACAAGGCTACCTCCTTGACTAGGACTCAGTTTTCAGATATGTTTCAATTGTAGTTTGTTGCCCAGAGCCTCCGAGATGCATGGCGCGCGGAGTTTTAGCATTTGCGCCAGGGCCCTATGAGTGTCTCTGAGTATACCATCCATTAGGTTGGCCAGACATGCACCAGCTTTGGTGGCTACTATTCTTGAGAGGGTTCCCCGGTTTATTGAAGGTTATTACTCCCATCAGGCCTGGCATGGCTCGATAGTTGGAGATGGATATACCCTATCAGCAAGTAGTGAGCATAGCCAGTAGGATAAAGGGCATGCATGCCAGAGAGCGAGAGGAGAAAGAGGCCAAGAGGTCTCGAGAGTCGGGTCATTACTCTGGTACCCGTACATCAGCAGTAGGACGTCATGGTAGGGGCTATATGGGTCGCCCAGTTCGCTCAGCTCTTCCTTCATCCAGCAGTACTCCAGCTGCCCCCAGATCTCAGGAGCTTTATTTTGCACCTCCAGTTTCTAGTGTGCCTCCTGCGCGCGGTACTTCCAGAGGTCAGTCTAGTAGGGGTGGGCCCAGTCAGTCACAACCACCGCGCCCTCCCAGAGCTTGTTTGAGTGCGGGGATACTCGCCACATGATTAGGGAGTGCCCCAGATTTGGGAGGGGTACGCCTTCGCAGACTCCACTACCTCAACATGCTCCACTGGGTCAGTAGGCCATCGTTCCAGCTCCAGCTTCCACCCCACCTGCCCAGCCAGCAAGGGAGGGGTATCGGGGAGATAGAGGTTGCCCTCGAGGGAGGGGCCGGGCCAGATTTTATGCTATTCCTGATTGTGTTGAGGCTGTTGCCTCCGATTCTATTATCACTGGTATTATATTATTTCTTCATATAGAGGCATAAATTATATTCGATCCAAGTTCTACTTATTCTTACGTGTCACCTTATTTTGCTCCGCATTTGGTTACAGCCCGAAAGACTCTCTCCTGTTTATGTTTCTACTGCCGTGGGAGATTCCCTTGTTGTGGATCGTGTATATCGACCATGTTTGGTTACTATTTATGGTTTTGAGACCAGGGAAGATCCTTTATTACTTGATAAAGTTAGTTTCAATATTATCTTGGGCATGGAATGGTTGTCACCCCAGTATGCTATTCTTGATTGTCACGCTAAGATCGTGACACTGGCTATGCCATGTATTTCCGTATTGCGTGGAGTGGAACTTTTGATCACACTCCCAATAAAGTTATATCTTTTTCTAAAGCTTAGCGTATGGTTGAGAAGGGGTACACCGCGTATTTAGCTTATGTGATAGATGTCAGTGCAGATACACTTTTTGTTGACTCTCTCCTAGTGGTACGAGATTTCCCCGATGTGTTTCCAACTGATCATATGGGCATGCCGCCCAATCGGGACATTGATTTTGGTATTGATTTATTGTCGGGAACTCAGCCCATATCCATTCCTCCTTACCGTATGGCTCCTCCTGAGTTGAAGGAGCAATTACAACAATTGCTTGATAAGTATTTCATTCGACCCAATGTTTCACTGTGGGGTGCTCCTGTCTTGTTCGTAAAGAAAAAGATGGTTCTATGCGCATGTGTATCGATTATCGCCAGTTTAACAAGGTCACAATAAAGAACCGATATCCTTTGCCTCGTATCGATGATCAATTAGACCAGCTTCAGGGCGCACAAGTGTTTTCTATAATTGATTTGTGCTCAGGTTATCACCACCTAAAGATTCGGGACGGATATCTTGAAGACTGCTTTCAGGACTCGGTGTGGTCACTACGAGTTCCTTGTCATGTCATTTGGGCTGACCAACGCCCTGGCAGATTTTATGTATATTATGCACTGTGTATTCAGGCCTTATCTCGACTCGTTTGTCATTTTTTCATAGATGATATTCTTGAATATTCCCAGAGTCGGGAAGATCATGAGAAACACATGAGGACAGTGCTTCAGACCCTGAGAGAAAAGAAATTATATTCAAAGTTCTCAAAATGTGAGTTTTGCCCGAGTTCTGTGGCATTCGTAGGCCACGTGGTATCGAGTGAGGGCATTCAGGTAGATCCGAAGAAGGTGGAGGCCGTGCAGAGTTTGCCTAGGCCCTCCTACACTACTGATATCTGTAGTTTCCTAGGCCTGGTAGGGTACTTCCGTCGTTTTGTGGAGGGGTTCTCATCGATTGCAGCCCCTATGACTAGATTGACCCAGAAGGGTGCTCCCTTTCAGTCGACAAACGAGTGTGAGGCGAGCTTTTAGAAGCTCAAGACGGCTTTGACTTCAACCCCTATTCTGATTTTTCCTGCTGGTTTGGGGTCCTATACAGTTTATTGTGATGCCTCACGAGTCGGACTTGGAGATGTGTTGATGCAGGACGGTAGGGTGATTGCCTACGCGTCCAGACAATTGAAGATACATGAAAAGAATTATTTGTCCATGACATTGAGTTAGTTGTTATTGTTCATGCCTTGAAGATCTGGCATCATTATTTGTACGGCATGCCTTGTGAGATTTACACGGATAACCGGTGTTTGCAACACTTGTTCAAGCAGAAGGAATTGAACTTGCTCCAGAGGAGGTGGTTGGAGCTACTAAAGGATTATGATATTGCTATTTATTATGACTCGGGCAAGGCCAATGTGGTAGCTGATGCCTTGAGCCGCCGGGTAGAGAGTTTGGGGAGTTTGGCACTACCAACTTTAGAGAAACCTATGGCGATGAATGTTCAGGCCTTAGCCAGCCAGTTCATTTCGCAGCCTAGTCGGGTTCTAGCTTGTGTGGTTTCTCGGTCTTCATGTTTTGATCGCATCAGGGAGCAGCAATATGATGACTCTCATTTGTTTGTCCTTAGGGACACAGTTCAGCATGGCGATGCTAGGGATGTGACTATTGGAGATGACATGGTATTGAGGATGCAGGGTCGGATATGTGTACCCGGGCAAAGCCAACGTGGTAGCTGATTCCCTTAGCCGCCGGGCGGAGACTTTGGGGAGTTTGCCATAATTACCAACTTTAGAGAGACCTATGGCGATGGATGTTCAGGCCTTAGCCAACCAGTTCGTGAGATAGGACCTTTCAGAGCCTAGTCGGGTTCTAGCCTGTGTGGTTTCTCGGTCTTCATTGTTTGATCGTATTAGGGAGCGGCAGTATGATGACTCTCATTTGCATATCCTTAGGGACACAGTTCAGCATGGCGATGATAGGGATGTGACTATTGGAGATGACGGGGTATTGAGGATGCAAGGTCAGATATGTGTACCCGATGTTGATGATATTCGGGAGTTGATATTGACAGAGGCTCATAGCTCGCGGTACTCCATCCATCCAGGTGCCGCGAAGATGAATCAGGATCTGAAGCAGCATTACTGGTGGAGGCGGATGAAGAAGGACATAGCAGAGTTTGTAGCTAGATGCCTCAACTGTCAGCAGGTAAAAGCTGATCACTAGAGACCGAGAGGGTTACTCCAACAGATTGAGTGGAAATAGGAGAAGATCACTATGGACTTTGCAACTGGTCTCCCTCTGACTGCAATTGATTCTATTTGGGTTGTTTTGGATCGGCTGACCAAGTCCGCTTATTTCATTCCAGTGTGTACTACTTACTTATCGGAGGGGTTAGCAGGGATTTATATCAGGGAGATTGTCCGTCTACATGACATTCCAGTTTCTATCATCTCAGATAGAGTTTTTGTGTTTACATCATGATTGTGGAGAGCCGTCCAATAGGAGTTGGGTATCCAATTGACTATCAGCATAGCTTTCCACCCTCAGACGAACAAACAGCCCGAGCGCACCATTCAGATTCTTAAGGATATGCTCTGTGCGTGCGTTATCGAGTTTAGAGGGTCTTGGGATCAGTGTTTTCCATTAGCTGAGTTTGCATACAATAATAATTATCAGTCAGCATCCAGATGGCACCGTATGAGGCCTTATATGGTAGGAGATGCAGATCCCCGGTGGGTTGATCTGAGCCGGGTGAGCCTAGGCTATTGGTCACTGAGTTGGTCCAGGATGAGGTAGAGAATGTTAAGGTGATTCAGGATAGACTCCTTATGGACCATAAGGTTCGTGATGTTTCCTTTATGGTTGGTGAGTGGGTTCTGCTTTGGGTCTCGCCTATGAAAGATGTCATGAGGTTTAGGAAGAAAGGAAAGTTAATTCCGAGGTTCATTGGCCCTTTTGTGATTTTGAAGTGAGTTGGAAGGTTGGTTATGAGCTTGCTTTATCTCCCAGTTTGGCCGAGGTTCATCCGGTATTTCATGTCTCCATGCATCAGAGGTATCACGGTGACCCGTCTCATGTGTTGGAGTTCACTTCAGTCCAGTTGGACAATGACTTGTCCTATGTTGAGGAGCCAGTAGCGATATTAGACAGGCAGGTTTGAAAGCTCAGGTCGAAGCATATAGCTTTAGTAAAGGTTCTGTGGTAGGGTTAGCCGGCCAAGGAAGCGACTTGGGAGACCGAGCATGATATGCGCAACCGATACCCTCATCTATTAGCCACTTCAGGTATGTTCTCTACGCTCATTCGAGGACGAACGAATGTTTAAATGTAGGAGGATGTGATGACTCGGCAGGTCATCTTTGGAATTTAAGCCCCATTTCCCCATTAACTTCTTTCCCTAAGTTCATTTCTGCTATTTTGGTTGCCGGGATGTTCTGTATTAAAATTCGGAGTGTTTTGGGACACTTAGTCCCTAAATGAGAGCTTAAGTGTTGGAAAGTGGTCATGAATTGGTAAAGAGTGAAGACAACCTTGGAATGGAAATCTAATGGTTCCATTAGCTCCGTTAGGTGGGCTTAGGGTTGGGAGCATGTTCGTAATATATTTTGGATGTCTGTAGCTCATTTAGACTAGAAATGTCGAAAGTTAGAATTTGGAGATTTCTGGTTCGATAGTAAAATTTTGATCCAAGGGTCGGAACGGGATTCCAGAAGTTGCTGTAGCACCGTCATGTCATTTGGGATGTGCGTGCAAAATTTCAGGTCAAACGGACTTGATTTGATTAGGTTTTTGATCGAAAGCGAGTTTGGATGAGTTTTAGAGTTCTTAGGTTCAAATCATAGGTTAATTTGAGTTTCCGGCATTGTTTTGGGTGGTTTAAGAATTGGTACAAGTTTGAATGATGTCATAGAATATGTTCAAAGGTTTGGTTGAGGTCCCAGGAGTTTCGGGTGTGTTTCGGATGCTCAACGGGGCAATTGGAGTTTTCTTCTACACGATCGCGAAGAGGGCATCGCGTTCGCGTAGTTGTGACCTTGCCCTTCATCGCATTCCCATACCCTCCCTACGTTCATGTAGCGTCAAGTCCCATCTCATCATGTTCGCATCCCTACCTTCGCGTTAGTGAATGTCATTTTTCAAGACTTGAGATTTTTCCTCTCCGTGAACGCGAGATTTGCTCAAGTTCGCGATGAACAGTGCTCTGACCAGTACTATTATTTGAAACACGAACTCTTCTTCCACTTTTACAAAAACTTAAGCTAGAGAGCTCGGTTTTGAGAGATATTTCAAGGGCTTTTCAAAGGCAATGATTAGGTACCCATGCCTTTAATACCCACTTATCTAACCTCAAATTCAACTTTAATTTAAGATTTTGAACGAAAATTGGGATAAAGTTTTTAGACCTAATTGTGAGGATTTGAGGGGGCATTTCACCTCTGATTTGGGAGAATTTTATATGGTTAGACTCGTAAGAGTACGAGGTTACCAAAAATGTGAAGTTTATTTGATTCCGAGATGTTGTCTTGAGAGGAATTGGTTACTTTCGATGTTATTTACAATATGTAATTGGTTTGAATATATTTGGGCCACTCGGAGTCGGATACTTGTGGAAAGGGAATCCTTTCATAGATATTTTTGTAACGGTTCGAGGTAAGTGACTTGTCTAACTTTGTGTGGGAGACCTCTCCCCTTAGGACTTCTTATCTGCTTATTTAAAAGCCTTGTACGTGAGGTGACAATCGTGTACTTGCGCTAATTGTTGAAAAATCCACTTTACTTGAATTACCTAAACTGTGTTTCTCCATTTTATTTGACTGGGTTCAATGCAAGATTTAATATGTGTTATTTAGAAGAGCATGAATAGATAGAATTGATTGCTTACTCGCTTATTTGCCTAAGTTGTTCTACGTGAAACATGCTAGGTTAGTCATACCTAATTGTTGTAGTTCCATATAATTTTTCCTGTTAATTGTTAGTTGTGGTTATGCATTTAAATTGGGAGTACGAATGTGGGATTTCGAGAGCTCCCTCTTGTTGTTTAATTGGGACTACTGGTTCGATTACCGGGAGAGCCCCTGCATAATTATATGGAACTACGCACTGCAGCTGATAGATTCCCCTAGTACTGGGTACTGATATGATGGACTGTGGGTTAGATTCCTGGGAGATCCTCCAGATATTCAAATATGATGGACTACGGGTTAGATTTCCCGGAGATCCTCTTGATATTCAGATGCGATGGACTATGGTTTAGATTTCTGGGAGATCCAATGGACAGTTGAGGAAAAAGGACTACAGGAAGGTATCATAGGAGGTCCACATGGAACCCTGATATTGAGTAATACATTGTTGTGTTATTTTTCTTACTTACCTTAATTGTCATTGACTTGCAGCTTCTATCATATTTTTATCGTTGTTTCTCCTGATATTCTCTGCCTTACACTATTTATTATTGTTATGTTTATTCTCAGTAGGGCCCTCAACTTCATAGTCACTACTCAACCGAGGTTAGGCTTGGCACTTACTGAGTACCGCTGTGGTGTACTTATTCCTTTTATGCGCATGTTTTTCATGTGCAGATCCAGGTACTTCTGGTCGGGCCATTATCAGTGATCCAGGAGCTATACTCGGAGACTTGAGGTATGTATCTGTCGCGTCGGTAGATCCGAAGAGTCTCCCTCTCATTCTACCTATAGTTAGCTAGTTGCTACTCCATTCTTCTTGTATTAGACTATTCAGGTGATAAGAGCATCGTATATTCTTCTATTGCCTGTGTATCTCGTGGGATTCCGGGTTCTGGGAGTTATTTACAGCATTTGCTATTTAAGTGTATTGCGCCAGGCGGCAACTCTATACATTTCTTTATTTTATTCGGTATACTGTGGTTATTTTTTATAGAGATTGTTAATTCCACAATGTATTAGGCTTACCTAATCGTAAAGACTAGGTGCCGTCATGACAGGTTCTGAATTGGTGAACTAGGATCGTGACAACTTAGAAGAAAATGCAACAATGGACTTCAGTTTGAATGTCCAGTGTTCTTTGCAATTTAAAACATTTTCCTTGGAACATGATAAAACTTGTTGGTGTGGCTATATAAATCCTCATCATCCATTTCACTCATTTCGGACCTGTTTTAATCTAAACTCAACACCACAAAGGTCTTTAACATTAGAGTTTCTCGGCACTTTCTACAGATATACAAATCTTAAATGACTTCAAAGACAGCTCACAAACTCCTAATATATCTGCAACACATGACGATGACATTACACTTGAAAGCCACTTCATATTGATATTTAAATTTCTATTTGGCATTTTGTTGATACCCAATTTTTCCCATATATTTATATACTCAAAATATTCCCAAAATAGTATATAGATGCACATATAAGCATCCACAAAAAGTATGGTATTTTTTCTACATTTTTCAAGTATTTTAAAACTAATTTACGACTTAATTTTGTACGATAAAATCCAATATTTAGTCTCACAATTTTCATTTACATTAATATATTTTACATAATTTTTACAAAATTTTACGAGTGCATTAGGTATTTCTAAATTAAAATCGCATTAAATTATAATTTTAGCCCATTTCTCAATTTGACAAGTATTTTCACTACAAATCGTTCCTACTTATACATATTTTATTAATTCAGTATTTTTATTGTAATTTTATAATTACATTTACTATTTTATAAAATTAAATTAGGGGAAAATTGGCCATTTAATTCATAGCCTTTTAATTTCAATTGTAGCCACATTTCCGTCCAAATTGACCCCCCAATTACCTGACCCAATCTCAAATTTATCCGACCCAAACCCATATAAAACTAACCCGCCCCAGTTCCCTATAATAATGGTTGTTGATCACTCAGATGAACAGCCCAAAACCACCCTTTCCATAATTAAACCCCAACACACCCTTAACATAATCATTTACACCAAACGAGCAGCCCTTGTATCCCCTTTACCCTCAAACGATCTCTAGCCCCTTCTGAACCCTAATCGTCTCCGACTCTTCTCAGCGGCGTTCATAGCCGTCCAAGACCTAAAACGCCTATATCCGTTTACTCCTCACCTCTCCTGCTCTTTGGGTTCGAAGATAAGAACCTTGCTTCAAAGTTGATCGGACCAGAGGTCCTCTGATGTGGTTACTGCAGCCGTGTCCGGCCTTTCTCAGGCAAGCTTTAAGGCCATGGGTCTTTGGCCAAATCCGACGAGTCCGTCAGGCGTTTCTTGATTCTTTGAGACATTTATCTGAAAACCCTAATGTTCGAGGTTCTTCTCTCTATTTATCTTTAAGATTTTCTATAAAATCCAAGTGATTCTGTATAGGTTTTAATGTGTTTCCCACTTTTCTTCGCCTATTCTTGTTTCAAACTGTTTGTCCTTTTTAAACTTAGGGATTTATGACTACTTCGATTTCTTTGATTTCGTTGCTTTATTTGCTACTATGTGTTCTTCTCTAGTCTTCTCTATGATTTTTAAGCATTTTCTACTTTGGCTCTGAGGCGTTTTGCTTCAATGATTATTTTCTAGGGTTTTTTAGTTAATGTGTTCTGTGCTTTCATTATGCTGTTCTTCCTAGAGTTCATCTTCATCTATGACTTTTTTTGTTTTCTATGCGTAATGGAAACCCTAAGTTCTAAAGGTATTTTCCATTTTTTTATGTGCAACCCTAGCCACCTTTAATTACTTCCTTGTGAGTTTCTACTACATGTTATTCTACTACTTCTAGTTTATGCCTGCTCGAACCTATGCATCTCTTATATTGTCACATTCCCCCTTTCTGAGCAATTCTAATTGGGAAAATTGATTTTGTACAATTGTTTGATTCTCTAATTGATCCCTGTTTTCTGACTAAGTTTGAATTAACTAGTATCTCGATTCCTTGATTTGCTAGTTGGTTACAAGCCTTATATGTTTACCTGTGTGATTTTGAAAACTTCTTACACGTATTTGCTCTATATTCTATGATTAATACTCGATTTTCTTTCCAAAATTAGACCAAAGTTTATTTATTTTCAGCCGGTTCCTTAATTAAAGGGAGCCTTCTCCTTAATTGTTTATGATTGGTACTGTTGAATATTTTCTTGCCTTAAGTGCTGCACTTCTTTCAAACTATAAAGGCCTTCACCTTCTTCTCACTAATACACACTAATACAGGAGTACCCTCTAAGTGCACTCACTGAATACTCTCTTCTCTTCTATATTCTTCTTTGTTACTTGCTCTCTTTGCTAAGAATTAGCCGGCAGAAAGCCAAGGCTAACTATAAGGATATATACTTGCTTTGTCATTCAAGTCGCAACTGGTAGGCTCCTAATTTTACATCATCAACCTCCAACTAGTTGTTTACTTGACCCTGTTCCTTGTCTGTTTATGCTTTCAGTTTAAGTTCGACATGTTTAACCCCTTTCCCTCCCCCCTAGCCTGTTTGTGTATTTTAATTTAAGCTTTAGCATGTTTAACCTCTTTCCCTTCCCCCTAGTCTGTTTGTGTATTTCAATTTAAGGTTTAGCATGTCAAACCCCTCTCCCTCCCCCCTAGTCTGTGTGTGTATTTCAATTTAAGCTTTATCATGTTTAACCCCTTTCCCTTACCCTAGTATGTTTGCGTATTTCAATTTAAGTTATAGCATGTTTAATCCTTTCCCCTTTCCCTTGTCTGTTATGTTTGAATTCAACAGGTTCAATCCCCTTCTCACATTTCCTTTGTCTGTTTGTGTATTTCAATTGCAGCATGTTTAATTCTCCCTTTTCCCTTATCTATTTATACTTCAGTTTTCAGTTCAACATGCTCAGCCCCTTCTCTTGTATGTTTATTGTTCATTATTATGGTTTAAGTTCATATACACCTATTTCCCCCGAATCCCTTTAATTTAGTCTTGTTCTCTCAAGTATGCTTATGTGATTCCCCTTCCCTGATCCTTGTTTGAATGTGAGTGTGTTCTGGATTAGGATGGCATCTCATTGCCACTCCTAGTTTAGAACTAAGGTTGTTAACAACCTATACTCAAAGTAATCCCATTCCCTACACCCACATTATGTGTTTTAGCCTTGGCAAAGGCCTGTTGGTGTCCTAATCACCATACATGCCCTAGTCTGACTTGTTTACAAGTCTGCTCTTGCTTGTTAACCTTAAGTGGTTAGGGGTGTGCCAGCCTCACTCCATAGGCTAGGTATGACCACCTCCTACAATGGTCCTCCTCTAATTCCTCACTTTTACACTTATTCTTAGTTCTTTAAGTTCTACTTCCCTTTGGTAAGCCATGCTTAGGGAACCCCAGAGTCTCCTATGAATTTGGATGCCTTAGGGATTGTTATTCCACACTTGCACTACTCTAATGAGAAAGCCTCGGATTTTGGAGCCCGGATTTGGTAAAAGGCATATGTTGGACATTAAAGTTGCTTTGCGCTTCTTCGGGCCTGGTGTAGTATTGATGTATTTTCTTATTTCCTTTATTGTTTTTTAGATTCTTGTGAGTAATTTGTATAAAACAACTTGGGGATATAGTTAAAGTGAATATGGGAAGGGTTTCCATTCTTGCATCAATTAGATACCATGTATATGGGGGCTTACATTCTTGCATCATCTAGATATCATGTCTATAGGGTTTTACATTATTGCATCAATCTCATTAGTTACCATGTCTATAGGGTTTTACAGTGTTGCATCAATCACATCGATACAATGTCTATAGGGCTTTGTATTCTTGTAATTTCATATAGAAACCATGCCTATTGGATGCATTCTTATAATCTCGCCAAGAAAACATGCCTATAGGGATGTCTAAAACTCTAGGCAAAACATTAGGCCATCTAAATACGTGTAAAGCAGTAACGAAAGGGCCTATAAGCATGTCATAAAGGTCTAAACTCGCCCAGCGTTTAAAACGTTTCAGTTAAGTTCATCCCAAAGTCTGTTTACTTTTAAATCGGGCTCAGGTCTGCCCCTTTCACATTACTCTTAACATGTAATGTCTTTTAAAAATTGTAAATTGGTGGTTTTAGCTAATTCGCCCGCCTAAATTTAATGCTTTAAGGTCTTTTAAACTTTTCTTCTCGCATCCCCTATTGTATTCAAACTGTTCGGCTGAATGTAAGCCATTTCTAAACTCTTCTCCGACTTCAATTTTCTTTTCAACAGACTTGCGTATGAAACTAATGTTTTCCCCTAAGACTAACTGATTTTAATCCTTTCAATTCCTAATAACGGGCCCGGAGGGCGCAAAGCTGATTTTATATCTAGCTTTCATGTGTCAAACTAATCTACCTGCTCCTTTAACCTCTTTTAAAGACAAAATCAGTACTTGAAGTCATGCTAACCTTGTTGTTGGTATGTTACGGGGTTTATTTGAGCCTTTAATTGTCTTATTTGCATACCACTTATATGCTACGTGTTTTGGCTGTCGTTCTAGTATTATTACCTTTGAAACTCTGTATATATCCTATCTCTCTCACCCACTTCTTAGGATTAGAAGTCCTAATACCCCAGGACTAACAAGTTGGGACGGGTATTAGCATGCAATAAGTAAAATCATGCCAACGCATTTAAATACCTTAACGGGGTGGGAGTGGTAGAATATGGAGATGATGACCGGTACGCTAATACCATATGCGACCCCTCTTTGAAGAGTGTGTGCGGGGTATTGTACCGACGTGATCCATATTATAGTCAAACCAAGGACCCTTCTCTCTTTTGATTGCTTATTTAAATGTTCTCCTATAATAATGTTTTTCCAAATCAATCCTCTATTTTAAACTTATGTCCTTCTTCTTTAAGGCAGTCGTGTGAATACTATATATGTGAACCTTATTTGTTTAATTGCTTCATCTCTTTATGAAGTCACAATTAACACGGCCAGGAACCACACTAGTGGATCTTGAGGGGTGCCTAACACCTTCCCCTCGAGATAATCTCAAGCCCTTACCCGAACTCTGGTTTTCTTTCAAAAATATTCCTCCCATCTCTAAAAGTGTCCTAATGCACTATAATCATTAGGTGGCGACTCTTCAAATTCTATAACCCTATTCCCAAACGGGAATGA
This sequence comes from Nicotiana benthamiana, assembly GCA_034376525.1. Lineage (NCBI taxonomy): Eukaryota > Viridiplantae > Streptophyta > Magnoliopsida > Solanales > Solanaceae > Nicotiana > Nicotiana benthamiana. The sequence goes on along the minus strand of CM067338.1, from coordinate 122,748,701 downwards.
GAGTTGCCCACAATGTCATACACCCGATTTCGCTTTTTTGAAAAAGGGGGCATCGACAGCCTGGCGAATCTGCTGGGGAATCTCTTTAAGGCTTTTACCATTACGTGTTTTGTGATTTTATTTCTTTCTTTTACTACCTTTATTTATTGCCTTAATCATTTCTTCATAATTAATTTTTTTGGTAATCCACTAGGCAAGCGCCTAGGGCTAGTTTTCATTAATAATATGAAATTGAAAATTACAACAAATAGGAAAAATAAAATAAGGGGGGACAAGCACCGGTATTGTTACCCATATAACAACAACCGGCGTAAACCTTACCTTATCAATCCTATTGAGGCCAATAAAAGCCTCAAGATCTAACAAGCATGTAAAAAGAAAGAAGTAGCAAGAACTAAGAAACTATGATCATCACAGAGTTTATAACATGCTCTGTGATGATATTACATAGAATAATACTAATGAGATGGAAAAATAAAAAGTTGAAGAAACCATGTTGTTGCTCTCTTTTCTCCAATTTTATGAAAAATTCAATTTGTGGATTAATGTCTTCGTCCACCATTTTTCTCAATATGGCTTCAAAATTCATGCTTTGTTCCTCGATCGATTGGACTTTGTAAGAATTGTTTGAGTGACCTGTTTTTGTTTTGCATTTTTCATTGGGGTCTCCTTATGTTTGCGTCTTCAAACACCCTGCCGTCCCAACTTCTATCCCTTTCTCTTACTTGTTTTACTATGCATTGGTGACATATCACCTTTTCTTGACGCATCTGCCTGGCATTGCGTTAAGATATCCTCTTCCTCCCCTTCTTCATATATATGTCTTCCTGCCCTCGCATCCAGTAGTTGTCTATCCTGTAGAGTTATTTGTGGAGCTGTTGATACGAGGTGGTGCTTCCCTATCTGTGAAAATGGTAATGTTTTGATATCGGCAGAAGGAAAATTAGTAACTGCATCCGACATTTTCTCTCCTCCAAAGTAGTGATTGATTTTATTGGTACAATCTGATTCTGGGCAGATGATGGCAGTGTGTTTGCGTTTCGATCAGCAACTGATGTTTCGCTTGATTTTGTAGTATTTCTTGGACCAAATACTGGAGCATTATGGTTCAAGTTGTTGTTTGTGTTTGCTGCAGGTCGCTGATTTCCTTTGAAATTTTGGCTTGAACTGAGCATCAATGTCCTTTCAAACTCTTGGTCGTCATCAAACTCTTGGTCGTCATCAAACTCTTGGTTGTCATCTGAAGATGAATAACCAGCAAGTCCTTCTCCCCAGCCCTCCTCATCATCAAAATCTTGTTGGTCTTTCCATAGTTTTGATTTAACGACCATGTCCCTAATCTTAGCGTGAATTACTTGTTTGTTATTTCCAGTGGAGGTTGATGGATCTCCATAATCTTTGATAATTGTCTCCACATGTGTACTGGAGGAATGTACGGTTGAAGAAATATGGTCCTTGGCTATCTGCAAGTTCTCTCCAGTCAAGATTCCATCCTCAATATTGACATTGGTAAGTGCAGCAAATGAGTTTGAATTTGTATGTATAGCTGGACTCTTATCAATAATGTGCATTTTATTTTTGGTTTTTGGACTTTCTTTTCTGTTGGACATCGATGACCAATTATTTGCAGTATGTTGACCAGCTTCAATTGTTTGTTGAGTAGCATCAGTAGGCTGTAAATCCAACCCACTTTGAAATAAGGCTTCATTAGAAACTGCAGCTGCTGTATCTGTCAAAGATATCACACTGCCTTGTTGAACCATATCAGGTTGATGAGAGATATCTTGTCGAACTGTGTTATGCGCAACCTTATCATCTGTAAGAATTGCTGATATTTGAAATAATTGACTCACAGGACCATGATTATCATTCCCAGAAATAACTAGAACAGCAGGACATTGCAAAGGAAGTGTATAATCCAGTTTTGAGAAAATAGAAACTGCATCATGTGATTCATTATCTAATGTCCTGTTGGTACTGTTATTACCCTTTGCAGCAGCATCCTTTTTGGTATGCTCAGAATTAACCAAAGCTGATGCTTTATTCAGTTCATTACAATGTTGTTGTCTACTATTTTTTGAAGCATCAAGTACATTTGTTACTGTCGACTTTTCCCCTGGTTGAACTGATAAAACAGTATGTTCTGTAATAGATCTAAAATTATCCGAGGCCTCCAAATTAGTTACATTTGCTTGACCAAACAGTATTGTGTTTTTATTCTTAGTATTCTGCAATATCTGCTGTTGCTCGATCATCTTCTCTTCATTGCTTTTTGCATTGTTATTTTCTGGCATAGTAGATGGATCACTAGGTTCCAAATTTGATACCATCTTTTCGTTTACAACATTAAAAGGCAACTTCAATGGAACAGTAGCTTGCATTTTACAAAGCTGGGAAGAATCACCTTTTGGCGTTGGAAGAGCTTCTGCATGTGAACATTTGTAGCAGAAACATTTTTTTGAGCTCCTAGCTGCTGCACATTGCACCTTTGATGCTGTCCATCAAGATCACCCACCTCCCCAGCCTGTGCATTAGTAGTAATACGATCAGCAGTAGTCTGCATTGCCCCAGCAGTAGCCACATATGTTCGTGCATAAATAGTATAAGCAGGTACATCTCTAGAAGGCTTAGGAGGTCCTTTATCCAACTTCAATACCTTCTCCATAGTCTCAACTGGAACTGCTGCATGTGGTGCATTTGATACACCAGCAACCACAACACTCCTAGCCATTACATGTTGATCCGCATCACCCCTATCATTCACAGTAGGTTGTGTAGTCTTAAAATCAGCAGTCTTTTTCGTAACATCTTTTACAATACCATGTTGTGCAGCTGAATCAAATCGACCAACAACATCCTTCAAGCATGCATTATTTTCCACAGTCACTCCTTCTGCAATTTCTAAAGTCTGCTATGAGACTTTTGTTAATTCAACTCCTGAATTACCATCTTTTTCTTATAAATCCTTAGCACCTTGTCTAGTTCATTTATAATTTAGATAGTCCCTTGCATCCCCTTGTAATTTGTCAACATCATCCACCTCGTTCCCATGCATATCACTGACCAAATTATCCTCTGCCACCACCTCTGCTCCAACTTTTTCTTTTTTAATTCTACAGGCCTTCTCATCGTGACCTTGATGCTTGCAGTAAGTACAATACTTAGGAAGGTTGTCGTACCCTATTTCTTGATGGAACTCGACAGATTTACCTGAAACAGTATCAAAAATCTGCAGCATGACCTTTTTAGGATGTTTATCCAAAAGATCAACTATAACCTTAACTCTTGCCGCGCTAGGTCTCGTTCTATCCTGTGTCGCCTTATCCATAGCAAGAGGTTTTCCCACAGCTGAGTCTATATACATTAGCGACCTCTTAGCAAAGAAATTTGGTGGCAGACCTAGAAGAGAAATCCACACGACTGCCATCGACGAAATATTTGTCGCCTTTGGATTTAAGATATCTAGTCGAATTTGAAAGGAAGTGAAAATAATAATTGAAGAGATCAAACCTGATTAACAGGTGACGAAACTCCAATTGCCCAACGTTACGTTGACCTTGAACATCGAACTGCGACGAAAATATTCTTCGCACTTCTGATAGATCAGGTCTGCCATAAGAATATTTTATAACAACTGCCTGATGCAATCCTTCCCCTAATGAAGTTGTTAACCTCTTCCATTGTGAATTGTATTACAGGTTCACCATGATCCAAAATAACTGGACACATCTCTATTTTTGACTGAGTAGACTGTTTTGCTTGTAATGTTGTAGCATATGATTGCTTTATGTTTTCTTTTGGATCGGGTGTTAAGACATTATGGGCAATAGATGCTCAGAATTACTAACTTGTTTCTTCATGTCATTTTCGTCTACTGCTTTTCTGCCTTTATTTTATTCCGTTTTAAATTCTGAGCATCTATAGTAGTCATTATCTTATGAACGTGGAAATACATGTACTTATTTTATTGTTATTATTGCATCCTTCAACATCATTTTCCACTCGTGCCAAACAAATACTATAGCAACGCTTATAATGAGTGGTTGCACTTTTCCAATATTTATAAACCCCCTTAAATTTGGCAAAGTCATATTTGCGGTAAAACTAGTTGATCGACAGTGTAGTCGACGGTTCCGTGCCTTTCCCTCTTGAGTCATCCGGTCAAGGCTACCTTATCTAGCACTTCAAATGTAGAAACCTTACTCTGTTTAACTGTTCATGCATCATGGTCAAACTAGACAAGTCAGTTATGTTGTCCGCATAATGACTCCTTAGGATAGCCTAAACCAACGTCCATCGGGTTTCCTCAAAACCCAAACAGACATTCACGTTATGTGCGTTGATTTGGAGAACTAAATACCTCTTGCTAATTATTGATCTAAATAGTCGAGTCCGGTGGGGTTGAGGGCCTAACTCTCTATTATACAGGAAATGAGGCACGAGGTCCCCAGATTCGGTATGGTATCAAACATTCACCCAAAGTTACTAAGCTGGTGGGAGGATCTGCAGGGTAGTGATCGGGTTCTTGTCCGCAAGCACTTAGGAAATTTTCCTTAACTCCTGGAAGTTAGGCCTGATAACAAGATTGTGAAAGCTGCTACTATGTTTTGGGATAATGAACGGTCTGTCTTCCGCTTTGGGGGGTATTGAAATGATGCCGCTATTGGAAGAAACTAAGTGTCTAGACGGAATTCCTTGGGATAGCCCCGGGTTGCTTATGCCAGAAAACCGCAAAGATAGAGGGTTCCTGAAAATGATGGGGCTCAAGAAGAATCCTAATCTGACCAGTCTGAAGGACTCCTACATATCCTTCGACTTCATGTATGAAAGGTTCGGACATAGGAAATCCTAGCGCACTCACCTGGACGAGTTCGCCCTCACCTCTTTGGGGCACATACATAAGAGAGCCTTTGTATTCATGTTTTTTTTCCTTGGCATGATAGTTTTTCCAATGAAGAAGGCAAGAATCCATACGGGACTAGCCATGGTAACCAAAGCCATAATGAAGGGTATCGATGGGCAGACATTCAACATAGTACCCATGATCCTCGCAAAACTGTACCGAGCCTTAGAGAAATGTCAACAAGGGGCACCACACTTTGAAAGGTGCAATTTGCTACTACAACTCTGGCTCATTGAACATCTTCAGAAGGGAGATTATAGATGGGAGATTATACGCCAGGACTGGGATGACCATATTGCTTTCCATCATCCAAAGCGAATGCACTTCATGCTTGATATGTTCGCTCTCCTAGAAGATGCCAGTGGATGGGTGGAACTATTGGAGAATCTGAAGGATGAGGGGTTTAATGAATGTACGAGTGGTTTCCAACTGTTGAGTTTATCATTCGGTCTAGGGATGCGCCAATCCTTGTCCTCATCCGCTTGAGAGGAACTTACCCTTATGTCCCTCTTCGAGTCCTAAGGCAAGCGGGAAGAAAGAATATTGTACCAAGGGTAGAAAATATGAGTCACTACAGGACTAACTTCCAAGATGACGACAACCCACACAGGTGTAGGGCTCAGCATATGTGGCATTCCAAACACATTTTGGAAAAGGAATATATGGAACCAGACAGGTATCAGGCAGGGCATGTGCCGCTTTATTCGATTGCTAGAAGACAATTATATTGGTTTGGGTAAAACAGGTTTCGTCCATGGTCACAGGGTTATTGATGAGAAGACTACAGCAAAGGTCAAGTATAATCAGCTACGCAAACGGATGCGAGAGTGTAAAAGTTAACATCGAGAAATACTAGAGGCCCAAGAGAAGATAATCAATGAGTGGAAGGACATGGTTGTCCGCGCAAACAACCATTTAGGATACTTGGAACGGGGTCTAGTGGAGCTGGAAGGCAAGTTTCTGTAAAGGATCAACGACTGTCAGGAAGCTGAAGGTAACGAAGGCGGGCACTTGGCTCAGGCCTACCTGTTGCTGCGACTGCGCGAGCTGATGAAACTGTACGAGGGAGGCAAAGATACCGAATCTGGGGAAAGTCCTTCTGGGACCAAGTAGTTAGGATTTTACTGCTTTCTTGATGTAATAAGGACCCTGGTCATTAGTGGCAATTTCTCTTTATTTCAGTCTGTTTTGACTCGTTCTATTTTCTATCGATGAAATGAGGCACTTGGTGTTATAAGTTCTCCAAATCGTATCTGTTGCAAGGCCTACCTCGGGAACAACGAGGCACCCAAATAGGAAATGACTTATATTCTTGCAACAACGTGTTTAAATCCGCAATGTTTTCTTTCTCAGAATCCGCACTAACTTTTTAACTTTTTTGTTTTTCTTTTTTTTTTATTCCCCTCCCTAAAGGTTAGTTCATGCATTCTGGAACCATCAGCATACTCAACAAGATCTAAGCGTCCTCCTCATCCTAGTCCCCCCAGAAAAGGGAACAAAGGACAGATGGGAGGTAATGAAGCAAGAAAGGAAATTGAAGGAACTTCCCAGGGTACCCCGATCACCAAATAAACTGCTGCTCATTTGGAGCAAACTTTGCTAAGGTTCCGAGAGGAACTAGACCTGGTCCGGGGTTTGGCAAGTATGTTTATCTCCCTTGCTGCTGCATATGTCAACAATCAGGTCCCTGCACCTCCGCAGAAGACCCTAACCCAAGCTCGTAACAATGCTCCACCGCTCATCCCTGAGCCACAAAATGCTCCAAACCACCAAGATACCCCTATCGTTTTGGATACTATGTCGTACTATACACAACCCATATCAGATGTATCAGAATCAGACTCACTCATTCAGAACATGGTTTCTGAACTCAAGAAACTCACTAGCAGGGTTCAAGGCGTGGAAGCTAATAAAGGTGTAGAGGGTCTAAATTATGAAGATGTTTTTGTTGATCCTGATGTCAAACTCCCAGAGGGGTACAAACCTCCTAAGTTCGAAATGTTCGAAGGTACAGGGGATCATAGGGTTCACCTAAGGATGTATTGTAACAAGTTAGTGGGAGTTGGTAGAGATGAAAAGATCCGCATGAAACTATTCATGAGGAGCTTGAAAGGTGATGCTTTATCTTGGTATATCAGCCAAGATGCGAAGAAGTGGACGAGTTGGGTTAACATGGTGTCCAATTTCATGTACCGTTTCAGGTTCAATACTGAGAACGCACCGGACGTGTTCTATATCCAGAATTTGAAGAAGAAGCCCACCGAAACCTTTCGCGAGTATGTTACTCGTTGGAGGTTGGAAGCTACCAAGGTCAGACATGCTTTGGAAGAAGAACAAATGAATAGATTTTTCGTCCGCGCTCAAGATCCGCAGTACAATGAGAGATTGATGCTGATAGAGGGGCAGAAGTTCGATGATATCATCAAACTAGGAGAAAGGATTGAATAGGGGATCAAAAATCGTATGGTTACTAACCTTGAAGCACTGCAGGCACCCAACAAACCCATATAATCTGGTGGTACGTCGAAGAAAAAGGACGTAAACTCTGTAATGGCTGTGCAGAAAACCACTCTCCTATAAAATACCAACCCGACCCTCCAACTCCACTCATATATCAACCCTCTCTAAATTACCAGGAACCCTCACCTACCTATCAAAATCCATCACCCGTCTACCAAACTTATCAGCCCACCTCGCCAGGATATTCCCAACCCGCACCCATATACCAAGCTTACAATTCCCAACCTCCTCACTATCCATCACCACCTACCCGCCAAAACTTCCCACTACCAAGACCAAACTTTGACCGCAAACCACCCAAACAATACACCGCTATTACCGAACCCATTGACCAACTATATGAGAAGCTCAAAGACACTAGATATGTTACACCCATCCCAGCCATAACCCCAGAAAACCATTCCCATTTGGATCAACCCAAATAAAGCCTGCGCATACCATTCGGGGATGAAGGGCCATACCATCGACGAGTGTCGTTCGTTGAAGGACAAAATTCAGACCTTAACTGACAACAAGATTATTATAGCTAAAGAGCCTACTCCCAATGTTCGCAACAACCCTCTGCCAGGTAATAAAGGTGGAGGCATCTACATGATTGAGGTTGAGGACGACTGGGACCCCAAAGGGTCAATCGATTTGATACCTGAAGTAGATGAGCCCAAGAAGCCAGCGGTCACTCTTAATCCAATTGTTGTGCAAATCCAGCCATCTGAGGAAAACATGGTGAATATGTGTGTACCATTTGAGTTCTCGATACTTCCTGCAAAAGTTCCAAACCCAATTGTGGTGGAGTTCGGCACACCAAGGTGCCCGCACCGGTTGAAGTTGCTATGTTGCCTCCAAGGGTGCCCAATCCGGTCACCATGTAAGACATAACCCCCATTTCAGTAAAATGCCATACCTTGGGACTACACAGCCGAGGCAAGAAGGTAGGGAAAAGCACGCACGGGTGAAGCAATTACCGCACAAGGTATGACTAGAACAGGCAGGGTGTACACACCAGAGCACCTAGCTGAGTCCAGCAAGGAGGACTTTGGATGTCCCATTGAAAACTGCGCTTGATAATCTCTGGAGGAAGATACATGCTAAAGAATATTCAGTTGTTGAACAACTAAACAAGATGCCAGCATAGATTTCCAACTTGGCATTGCTACAGAGTTTCAAGGCGCATAAGAACGCCTTGATGAAGATATTAAGCGAGGCTTATATCCCGAGCAACGTAACAGGAGGAGAGATGGCGAACATGATAGGGAAGGTATTGGAAAGACACAAAATCACTTTCCACGAGGATGAACTGCCACATGAAAGGCTCGGCCATAACAAAGCACTACACATCACCGTGCAATGTGAAGATCATTTCATCACTAGGATCTTAATCGACGGAGGTTCTAGCCTCAACATTTGTCCATTGATCACCCTCAAGAAGTTGGGCAAAGGATTGAATGAGATAAAGGACGGGGCTATTAACGTTAAGGCTTTTGATGGTTCTTAGAGGAACACCCTCGGGGAGATTAGCCTGTGTTTGCAAATGGGCCCCACTTGGTTTGATGTTGATTTCCAAGTCATCAACGTACCAGCCTCTTACAACTTACTGCTAGGATGATCCTGGGTCCACGCCGCTGGGGCTGTTGCATTAACCTTACATTAGGCCGTGAAATTCAAATGGAACCATCAAGAAGTGATCATCCATGGTGACAGTAGCAACCCTATATACAGTCTCCAGACTATTCCGATTATCGGTGGCAGAAGAAAAATATGCGGGGAAACATATCATCATATTGAGCGAGTCAACGCAGTTGACAAGGAGAAATGGTGGAGTACCAAGGTCGAGAGCATTTTGAACTGGAGTAGGTATGAACCAGGGAAAGGACTTGGTATGAATCTTCAGGGCATCACCAAACCTATCTAGTTGAAGAAGCATGGTACTACCTTCGGACTAGGGTATGAGTACACTTGGCAGGAATTCGAAACTGGTCGCCACCATGGCGCGACCCATATTACCCATTGGAACACCTATACCTCAGTTGGAGCAGACATTTCAACCAGCCAACACTCTCTATGGTTCAGAAGAAGACGAGGCTCTTGCGGCGATGAAGAACCTGTTTCGGGAGAAGGACATGGACTGTTGTGTGATTTTGAAAGAGGAAGGGGAGGAAGGCCCTTCCATTCAGGCTGTGAACCAAGGGGATCACCTCACCAACTGGTCAATCAGGACCACCATCGCCCGAAAGTCTTCGAGGTAGCAAGGCTGAACAAGCATCATGCATCTTTGTTTTAGTTGTTTTTTTTACTTTCCGCATTGTCTTTACTTTCCAAAAGAGCTCCGATATTTTGAAAATTTATGAATTTAATCAAAAGAATTTTAGTTTATCAAATATCTTGCTATTCATTACTTTTCTCTGTTATTTATTTTATTTACACACAGCACTACTATTACGTATCTTGATAATGAACCAACAATCGTAACTTGCAACGAGGCTATGCAACAAACGGACATAGACTCAGAGGAGGAGGATATACCAGAAGAGGTTGTCAGAGAGGTCGATAACTCTGAGAATAGACCTAAGTCCAACTCGGATGAAACCGAGGTCGTCAATTTGGGAGATACAAAGAATGTCAAAGAAACGCGCATCAGTGAGCACTTATCACATATATAGAAAGAGGAATATACAGAGTTATAGGGAATATGAGGAATTCTCATGGTCTTATGATGATATGACTGGTCTCAGCACATCCATCGCCGCTCACAAGTTGCAGACAGAACCTGCATGTCCGCCAGCAAAACACAAGCTCAGAAAATTCAAGCCAGATATGAGTTTAAAAATCAAAGAGGAGGTCACCAAGCAGGTCAAAGCGAGAGTTCTTCAAGTGGTAGAGTATCCAACTTGGTTATCTAGCATTGTGCCATTACCCAAGAAGGACGGGAAAGTTAGAGTCTTTGTCGACTACCGGGATCTCAACCAGGCCGGTCCTAAAGACGATTTACCCTTGCCAAACATACACATTCTAATCGACAACTGCGCCAAGAAAGAGTTGCAGTCATTCGTCCATTGCTTTGCAGGGTACCATCAGATATGGATGGATAAAGAAGATGCAGAGAAAACAGCATTTATCACGCCTTGGAGAATGTATTGTTGCAGAATGATGCCGTTTGGATTGAAGAATGTGGGAGCTACTTATATGAGGGCCATGACTACCCTCTTTCATGACATGATACATAAGGAGATTGAGATATATGTGGACAACATCATCATTAAGTCCAGGAAGGCTGCAGATCACATGGAGGACCTCCGAAAATTTTTCAACAGACTAAGGAGGTATGGCTTGAAACTAATTCTCGCCAAGTGTGCATTTCGGGTCCCTGCAGGAAACTTATTGGGTTTAATCGTGAAACCCTGAGGAATAGAGCTGGATCCATCAAACGTTAAATCTATTCAAGAGTTGCCACCGCCGAAGAACAAGAAAGAGGTAATGAGTTTCCTTGGGAAACTCAACTATATCATCTGGTTAATAGCTCAGTCTACCGTCATTATTGAACCTATCTTCAAGATGCTAAAGAAGGATGTCGCCAACAAATGGACAGATGAATGTCAAAAGATTTTTGACAGGATCAAGGAATACTAGTCTACGCCTCCAGTCCTGGTTCCGCCTGAGCCTGGGAGGCCTTTATTGCTCTATCTCGCAGTTTTAGATGGAGCATTTGGTTGTGTATTGGGACAACATGATGAGACAGGGAGAAAGGAGCAAGCTATTTACTGCCTCAGCAAGAAATTTACCCCATACAAGGCTCAGAATTCCTTACTAGAACGTACCTATTGTGCTTTGACCTGGGTAGCTCAGAATTTGAGGTATTATTTCTGCGCTTACACTACCTACCTTATATCGAGAATGGATCCACTAAAATATATTCTTCAGAAGCCCATGCCCATTGGCAAGCTCGCCAAATGGAAAATTTTGTTGAATGAAATTGATATTGTCTATGTCACCTAGAAGGTAGTTAAAGGTCAGGGTTTGGCAGATCATCTCTCAGAAAATCCTATAGGAGGGGAGTATGAACCATTAAAGACGTATTTCATCAATGAGGAAGTAGCTTTCAAATGAGAAGATATTGCAGAAACCTATGATGGTTGGATGATGTTTTTTGACGTAGCCCCAAATTTCAAAGAGTTTGTATCGGGGCAGTCCTGGTATCAGAAACCGGTCAATATTACCCGGTATCCACCAAGATCATTTTCTCGTGCACCAATAATATGGCCGAGTATGAAGCTTGCATCTTGGGGCTTAAAATGGCTATTGACATGAACATTCAGGAGCTGCTGGTGATTGGAGATTCAGACCTACTCATACACCGAGTTCGAGAAGAATGGGCAACCAAGAATTCCAAGATACTCCCTTATCTGCACCACATACAGGAGTTGAGAAAGAAGTTCAGAAAAATGGAATTCCAGCACGTTCCAAGAATACATAATGAGTTCGCATATGTGCTTGCCACTTTATCATCCATGATTCAGCATCCAGACACAAGCTTCATCAACGCTATCCAGGTCAAGATTCAGGATCAACCGGCATATTGTGCACATGTTGAGGAAGAAGCCGATGGAAAACCCTGGTTCCACGACATTAAAGAGTACCTGACAACAGGAAAATACCCAGATCTTGCCAATGCTACTATAAAACAAACACTTCGGAGGTTTTCCAACAACTTTTTTCACAGTGGAGGAATCCTGTATAGGAGGACCCTTGATTTGGGACTATTGAGGTGTGTCGATGCGACAGAAGCAACCAAGTTATTGGAGGAAGTGCACTCAGGGACCTGTGGACCGCACATGAACGGTTTTGTTCTTTTAAAGAAGATACTCTGAGCAGAGTATTTTTAAATAATTATGGAGACGGACTGCATTAAGTATGTCCGAAGGTGTCACCGCTGTCAGATACATGCGGATATGATAAAGGTACCTCCAAATAATCTCCTTGCAACGAGCTCACCGTGGCCATTTTCCTCCTGGGGAATGGATGTTATTGGACCGATCGAGCCCGCCGCATCAAATGGACACAGGTTCATCTTAGTGGCAATTGATTACATCACTTAATGGGTTGAGGCAGCCTCAAACAAAGCAGTAACCAAGAAAGTTGTAGCAGACTTTGTTCGAGATCGTATTGTCTGTCAGTTCGGGATTCCAGAGTCGATCATCGCAGATAATGGTTCCTATCTCAACAGCGACTTGATAAAAGCGATGTGTGAAAATTTCAAGATCAGGCACAAGAATTCTACAGCTAATAGACCTCAGATGAAAGGAGCGGTGGAAGCAGCCAACAAGAACATCAAGAAAATACTAAGGAAAATGAATAAAAGGCATAAGCAGTGGCATGCAAAGTTATCATTCACATTAGTAGGTATCGTACTACAGTTCGTACATCAACGGGGCAACTCCTTACATGCTGATTTACGGTACAGAGGCGGTCATTCCCGCCGAGGTAGAAATTCTATCCTTGAGAATTATACAAGAAGCTGAGCTAGATGATGCAGAATGGGTCAAGGGTTGCTCGAGCAGTTAGCCCTTATAGATAGAAATAAATTAAATGCGGTTTGTCACGGTCAGTTGTATCAAAGTAGAATGTCTAGAGCCTAAGAGAGTTCAACCAAGGAAGTTCACACTGGGACAGCTGGTGTTAGAGAAGATATTCCCACATCAAGATGAAGCCAAAGGGAAATTCTTTCTCAACTCGCAAGGTCCGTACATGGTTCACCGAGTTGTAACTGGAGGAGCCCTTATTCTTGCAGAAATGCATGTAGAATTTTGGCCAAAAACGATCAACTCAGATGCAGTGAAGAGATACTACATTTAATCTGTATGCTTTTTTCTTTATGATGTAATTTAAACTATGCCTGACCTGATTCCCGTTTAAGAGGGGATACGTAGGCAACCCTATGGGTTCGGTCACATCCTTAGTAAAATTCCATTTTCCCCGCACTTGGAACTGGGGCAGAATTTTGAAGAGGACCCTAAAAATTCCGAATTCAGTTTGTTAGTTTTCGCATTAGCATCAACCCAGTAAACTGGGGCAGAATTTTGAGGAGGACCCTCAAAATTCCAAGGCCGATCCGTATTCTGTCATTCGGCACCGCGATCAATGGTGCCAGCCCAGCAAACTGAGGCAGAATTTTGAGGAGGAGGAGCCAGCAAGGTTGCCATGCCTTGGACCACATTGCAGTTGTGGTTCGTCATAAAACAAAACTATCTTTACTTATATATATAAATTTGCATAAAATCATTTCGATCACTATCATTCAGCAATACTACCCTAAATGGTACAAGACGCCACGAGTCGAGGGATGCGGACTAACCTCCCCCTCTACAGAACTTACGATTTTTTCTTTGGATGCAGGAATTCATAATACAAATAGGCGATACATGGGCTTTACAAAACTATAATTCAAGAAACCTTGCAAACGTTTACTATCTACACTCAAAACTTCCCCGGCAGTCACGATGTCTCAAATCATCTACCAGCTAAGAAATCTCCATCATCCTCTCCTTTAGATTTCTCCATTTTGCATAAGATTATTCCCTGCCTTCCGAGGTTAAACTCTACCTCATCCTGCATAAAGCTATCTTCTGCCTTTCGAGGCTAAGCTCTGTCACCATCTGCATTTTTACATAAGGCTATTATCTGCCTTCTGAGATTAAGCTCTACCTCCATCCTGCATAAGGCTATTCTCTGCCTTTTGAGACTAAGCTCTATCTCCCTCTGCATTTACTCATAAGGCTATTATCTACCTTCCGAGGTTAAGCTCTACCTCCATCATGCATAAGGTTGTCTTCTACCTTTCGAGACTAAGCTCTGTCTCCATCTACATTTTTGCATAAGGCTATTATCTTCCTTCCGAGGTTAAGCTCTACCTCCATCCTGCATTAGGCTATTCTCTGCCTTTCGAGACTAAGCTCTATCTCCATCTGCATTTTGGCATAAGTCTATTATCTGCCTTCCGAGGTTAAGCTCTACCTCCATCCTGCATAAGGCTATCTTCTTCCTTTCGAGACTAAGCTCTGTCTCCATCTTGCATTTGCATAAGTCTATTCTCTGCCTTCCGAGGTTAAGCTCTACCTCCACCCTGCATATGGCCATCTTCTGCCTTTCGAGACTAAGAGTTGTCTCTATCTGCATATTGCATAAGGCTATTTTCTGCCTTTCGAGGTAAAGGTCTACCTCCATGTTTGCATAAGGCTATACTCTATCTTTCGAGGTTAAGCTCTACCTGCATCCTGCATAGGGCTATTCTATGTCTTTCGAGACTAAACTCTGTCTCCATCCTGCATTGCATAAGGCTATTCTCTGTCGTTCGAGGTTAAGCTCTACCTCCTTTATTTTGCATTTTGCTGAAAAATCGCCACCCTGTTTCATTTGGCTGAAATATCGCTACCTTGCATTTTAAGTTCTCACTTTGGCTGAAACATCGCCACCTTACGTTCATTTGGTTGAAATATTGCCACCTTCTCATGGGCTGAAATATCGCCAACTTATTCAAATGCGTCATAGTTCAGAGGCACCATCTGCATAGACCGAGAACACCATTTCATGGCCTGCAAATCCTTACTTTATGCTCTTCATAGCCCAGGACGTCATAGTCAGAGGGCGCCATCCTAATAGTCCGAAGATATCACTCATGGTCTAATGGGAATTTGCATCACGTTTAAATTATGCAAAATATACGCACACCGTTCATTTACAGGTACACCGGCTGGCACGACCACCGCAGCAGGAGCGGTCCCTCTCCAGTTCTCTGCAGCGCGTCCGATCTCCGAACCCTTGACAAGTCTCAAACCCCGTTGCATTCTCCATTCTTAAATTATCATTGGCATATCTCCCCAATGGTTCCTGAACTACATACGGCCCGATTCCTGTAGAACCAGGGATATGTAGGTAGCTCAGAAGCCAGAGTGCGGACGAAGTTCTCTTATAGTCGTCATTTCCAGTCAAAATTGGCCATCTTTTCTTTACCCGACAACTCTTACATTCTCCTCGGGTAAAGAGAGGCAGCTGTTGATACCTAATTTTTCCCATATATTTCTATACTCAAAATATTCCCAAAATAGCATATAGATGCATATATAAGCATCCACAAAAAGTTTGGTATTTTTTCTACATTTTTTCAAGTATTTTAAAACTAACTTACCACTTTTTTTTTATACTATAAAATCCAATATTTAGTCTCAAATCTTGTTATTTTAATAAGTATTCTATTTTATTCTCTCATTTACATAAAAAATATATTATACATAATTCTTACAAAATTTTATAATTATTAGGTATTTCTAAATTAAAATCACATTAAATTACAGTTTTATCCCATTTCTCAATTTGACAAGTATATTAACTACAAAATTGTTCCTAATAATTTTAATCGATACTTATACATATTTTATTAACTATGTATTTTTTTTTTGGAATTTTATAATGACATTTACTATTTAATAAAATTAAATTAGGGGAAAATTGGCCATTTAAATCATAGCCCTTTTAATTTCAATTGTAGCCACAATTCCGTCAAAATTGACCCCCCAATTACCTGACCAAATCTCAAAATTACCCGACCCAAACCCACATAAAACTAACTCGCCCCAGTTCCCTTTAATCGTGGCCCTTGATCACTCAGATCAACGGCCCAAAACCACCCTTTCCATAATTAAATACTAACACACCCTAACCCTAATCATTTACACCAAACGAGCCACCCTTGTATCCTCTTTACTCTCAAACGCTCTCTAGCCCCTTCTGAACCCTAATCGTCTCCGGCTCTTCTCACCGGCGTTCATGACTGTCCAAGACCTAAAACGCCTATATCCGTTCACTCCTCACCTCTCCTGGTCTTTGGGTTCGAAGATCGAAACATTGATTCAAAGTTGATCGGACCAAAGGTCCTCCGATGTGGTTATTGCAGCCGTGTCCGGCCTTTCTCTGGCAAGCCTTAAGGCCCTAGGTTTTTGGCCAACTCAGACGAGTCCGTTCAGGCTTTTCTCGATGCTTCAAGACCTTTCTCTGAAAACCCTAATGTTCGAGGTTCTTCTCTCTATTTATCTTTAAGATTTTCTCTAAAATCCTAGTGATTCTCTAAAGGTTTTTAAGTGGTTCCCACTTTTCTTCGCATACTCTTGTTTCAAACTGTTCGTCCTTTTTAAATCTAGCGTATTCCATGACTTCTTCAATTTCTTTTGATTTCGTTACTTTATTTGCTACTATGTGTTCTTCTCTAGTCTTCACTATGATTTTTAAGCATTTTCTACTATTGCTCTGAGGAGTTTTGCTTCACTGATTATTTTCTAGGGTTTTTCAGTTAATGTGTTCTATACTTTCATTATGTTGTTCTTCCTAGAGTTCATCTTCATTTATGACTTTCTTTGTGTTCTATGCGTAATGGAAACCCCATGTTCTAAAGGGATTTTCCATTTTTTTTATGTGTATCCCTAGCGGCATCTAATTGCTTCGTTGTGAGTTTCTGCTACAGGTTATTCTACTACTTCTAGTTTATGCCTGCTCGAACCTATGCATCTATTATACTGTCACATTCCCCTTTCTAAGCAACCCTAATTGTGAAAATTAATTTTGTACAATTGTTTGATTCTCTAATTGATCATTGTTTTCTGACAAAGTTCGAATAAACTAGTATCTCGATTCCTTGATTTGCTTGTTGATTACATGCCTTATATGTTTACCCTTGTGATTTTCCAAACTTCTTACACGTATTTCTCTATATTCTGTGATTAATACTTGATTTTCTTTCCAAAATTAGATGAATTTTTATTTATTTCCATCCGGTTCCTTAATTAAAGGGAGCCTTCTCCTTAATTGTTTATGATTGGTACTGTTGAATATTTTCTTGCCTTAAGTTCTGCACCTCTTTCAAACTATTAAGGCCTTCACCTTCTTCTCACTAACACACAATGGTACAGGACTACCCTCCAAGTTCACTCACTGAAAACTCTCTTCTCTTCTGTATTCTTTTCTGTTACTTGCTCTCTTTGCTAAGAATTAGCCGGCGGAAAGTCAAGGCTAACTATAAGGATTTATACTTGCTTTGTCATTCAAGTTTCAACTGGTAGGCTCCTAATTTTACATCATCAACCTCCAACTAGTTGTTTACTTGACTCTGTTCCTTGTCTGTTTATGCTTTCAATTTAAGTTCTGCAAATTTAACCCCTTTCCATTCCCCCTAGTCTGTTTGTGTATTTCAATTTAAGCTTTATAATGTTTAACCCCTTACCCTTCCCCCTAGTCTGTTTGTGTATTTCAATTTAAGCTTTAGCATGATTAACCCCTTTCCCTTACCCTAGTCTGTTTGTGTATTTCAATTTAAGTTTTAGCATGTTTAATCCCTTCCCTTTACCTAGTCTGTTATGTTTGAATTCAGCAGGTTCTATCCCTTTTTCCCATTTCCTTTGTCTGTTTGTGTATTTCAATAGCATCATGTTTAATTCTCCCTTTTCCCCTATCTGTTTATATTTCAGTTTTCAGTTCAGCATGCTCAGCCCCTTCTCTTGTCTGTTTATTGTTCATTATTTTGGTTTAAGTTCTTGTACACCCATTTCCTCTGAATCCCTTTAATTTAGTCTTGTTCTCTCAAGTATACTTATGTGATTCCCCCTTCCCTGATCCCTGTTTGAATGTGAGTGTGTTCTGGATTAGGATGGCATCTCATTGCCACTCCTAGTTTAGAACTAAGGTTTTTAACAACCTATTCTCAAAGTGATCCCATTCACTACCCCCACATTATATGTTTTAGCCTTGGCAAAGGCCTGTTGGTGTCCTAATTACCATGCAGTCCCTAGTCTGACTTGCTTGCAAGTCTGCTCTTGGTTGTTAACCTTTGTAAGTGGTTAGCGGTGTGCCAGCCTCACTCCAAAGGCTAGGTATGACTACCTCCTACAATGGTCCTCCTCTAATTCCTCACTTTTACACTTATTTTTAGTTCTTTAAGTTCTACTTCCCTTTGATAAGCCATGCTTAGGGCACCCCAGAGTCTCCTCTGAACTTGGATGCCTTAGGGCTGGTAATTTCACACTTGCACTTCTCTAAAAAGAAAGCCTCGGATTTGGGAGCCCGGATTTGGTAAAGGGCATATGTTGGACATTAACATTGTTTTGCGCTTCTTTGGGCCTGTTGTAGTATTTATATATTTGATTATTTCCTTTAATGCTTTTTTTTTAGATTCTTGTGAGTAATTTGTATAAAACAACTTGGGGACATAGTGAAAGGGAATATGGGAGGGGTTTACATTCTTGCATCAATTAGATACCGTGCATATAGGGGCTTACATTCTTGCATCACCTAGATATCATGTCTATGGGGTTTTACATTATTGCATCAATCTCATATAGTTACCATTTCTATAGGGTTTTACAATGTTGCATCAATCACATATATACCATGTCTATAGGGCTTTGCATTCGTGTAATTTCATATAGATACCATGCCTATTGGTTTGCATTCTTATAATCTCCCCTAGAAAAAATGCCTATTGGGATGCCTAAAATGCTAGGCAAAACAGTAAGCCATCTAAATACGTGTAAAGCAGTAATGAAAAGGCTAATAAGCATGTCATAAAGGTCCGAAATCGCCCAGTGCTTAAAACTTTTCAGTTCAGTTCATCCCAAAGTCTCTTTACCTTTAAATCGGGCCCAGGTCTGCCCCTTTCACATTACTTTGAACCTCTAATGTCTTATAAAAATGATAAATTGGTGGTTTTAGCTACTTCGCCCGCCTAAATTTAATGCTTTATGGTCTTTTAAACTTTTCTTCTCGCATCCCCTTTTGTATTCAAGTTGTTCGGCTGAATGTAAGCCATTTCTAGACTCTTCTGCAACTTCAACTTTCTTTTCAACAGACTTGCATCTGAAACTAATGTTTTCCCCTAAGACTAAATGATTTTAAACCTGTCAATTCCTAATAACGGGCCCGGAGGGCGCAAAGCAGATTTTCTATCTAACTTTCATGTGTCAAACTAATCAGTCTGCTCTTTTAACTTATTTTAAAGACCAAATCAGTATTTGAAGTCATGCTAAACTAGTTGCTGTTATGTTACAGGGTTTATTTAAGCCTTTAATTGTCTTATTTGCATACCGCTTATATGGTACATGTTTTAGCTGTCGTTCTAGTATTTGTACCTTTGAAACTCTATATATATCCTATCTCTCTCACCCCCTTCTTAGGATTAGAAGTCCTTATACCCCAGGACTAACATGTTGGGACGCATATTAGCATGCAATAAGTAAAACCATGCCAACGCGTTTAAATACCTTAAAGGGGTGGGAATGGTAGAATATGGAGATGATGACCGGTACGCTAATACCATATGCTTGAGGAGTGTGTGTGGAGTATTGTACCGATTTGATCCATATTATAGTCAAACCTGTGACCCTTCTCTCTTTTGTTTACTTATTTAAATGTTCTACTATAGTAATGTTTTTCCAAATCAATCCTGTATTTTAAACTTATGTCTTTCTTCTTTAAGGCTTTCAAGTGAACCTTATTTGTTTAATTGCTTCATCTCTTTATAAAGTCACAATTAATACGGCCGGGAACCACACTAGTGGATCTTTAGGGGTGACTAACACCTTTCCCTCGAGATAATCTCAAGCCCTTACCCGAACTCTGGTTTTTTTTCAAAAATACTGCTCCCATCTCTAAAAGTGTCCTAACTCACTATAATAATTAGGTGGCGACTCTTCAAATTCGATAACCCAATTCCCAAACGAGAATGAGAGTTATTTTTCTCACAATGTCTTAAAACCCGATTTCGCTTTTTTGAAAAAGGTGACGTCGAACATGTCATAATACAACAACTTTGAATTTTTGCCCTCCAACACACCTACCAATATTGTGGGGCCATTTTATGCTATGAAGAACGGACAAAAAAAACTAAACAAACAACACGACCAAAATTTTCATTTTGTTGTATGGAAGGCCGTGTAAGACTACCGTCCACGAGCCAACCCTCGCTCTATCTCAAATATCATTTGAGCATAGATTCTGGACAACTTGGTATTAGTTTTCGAAAAAAATATCAAAGTTTATAACTCTATGTTTTCATTTACATCTATGGGAGGCCAAGTTGACAGAAGCATCAACCATTCAAAGGCCCCCTATGTTTTCAAGATGAGTGGTCAAAATTATCATCACATTGGCTCTCTGTTGCTTTAAAGTGGAAAAAGTCACAGTTTGCCCAGCTGTATATATATATATATATATATGATACGTAACATAATGAATAGTCTGCTCCATGAAGAAGTTGATCCTAAAATTGTTCAGGGCTTATCTGAAATGCTGGACGAGCATAATATTTTGGCAAAAACATTTCGAATGGCAAGGGATTGATATAAACAATATCCTAAACCTGTTTTCCTTCCACGACTACTATCCGATAGGACAAGAGATGGCCGACAATACAATATACCCACAGCTTCTAAAGTTGACTAATAATTGGTGATCTTACTCATGAAAATTTCCAGCGAGATATTATAGTCGAACATCGAAAAAACGGACTTCTAAGAATCACAAATGTACACCCAAGTTTCATGTCTATGACTTGCCCATTAATACACCCATATGGTGAAGAAGAATATAGGCTTGGAATTCTTTTGACAGATGTAATCAACAAAACTTTCGCGAGAGAACAATTGACAATGAGACAGTTCTACTGCTTCAGGATGCAACAAAGACTTAACGAAGCGCACACTCTTCTACAAGCTGGTAGACTATTGCAGCAATACACCGTGGATGGTTACATGGAAATTGAAGAAGAAATATTTCATTATATCCAGAACAATCGAAAAAACTCAAGGCTGATCTATTTTCTAGATTGATGGATGCTATTGTCCGAGGTGATTATGATTGTTTCATGATATGAAAAACCATTATCTTGTCTTCTTCACACACTGGGGTACCTCGATATAGGTTACAAAATTATCAACGTGCAATGACAATTTGTAGGTAGGAAGGATATCCAGATTTGTTCATTACTTTCACTTGCAATCCAAAGTGGCCAGAAATAAATGAAATTCTCTGTTTAATTGAACAAGAGAGCGATGACAACCGGGTTGAAATCATATGCAGTGTTTTCCAAATAAAATTGTTCCAGCTAATGCAAAATCTAAAAATAAAAGTAGCCTTTTGGAAATATAATTGTATGTAAGTTAACTCATTCACTACATAATGCGCACATTATCAATAATATAAATATGCTTGAAATAAGTGTTAGTAATAATTCTTTTGAATGTTAGTAATTCTCATTGTTATGAATAACTATAATTTCTTCGTTTATCCTTTAGGCATTATGTTTTAAGAAGTTCGTCATAATCCAACAACTTAGTCATGCATAATTTCAATATACATTAAATTCACATCGATGTGTTGATCTGACATTTGGTAGCAATATAATGTATGTCTGGAATAGTAAAGGATATTGAAAAAATAAGCAACAAAAATATTTTGAACTGTTAACAATGCTACGTGATGCTATTTTAATTAAATTGAATTAGACGATCTTACATAATTCTTTTATTATGAAATGTATTTATATGCATATATACAAGTTCTATCAGACCTATATTTGATAACTTCAAAAGAAAGACATAGATGGCAAGTCCAAGCAAAAAAAAAAAAAGAATAACTACTAAGTTAGAAGAAAATTACATAGCTCTTAAGGAGTTGGCGAGCACACAACTATACCACTATCCCAGTCTGAATAGCAACCCTAGATACAATTGAGTTTCAGAAAAGAGGTATACCTCATGCGCATACATTGCTCTTCCTGCATCCCACATTAAAAATCCCCTTCACATATCATATTGATAGAACAATAGCAGCAGAAATACCTAAATTTGAAGTTGATCCTAACAGTTATAATATTGTTATGAATTTTATGATGCATGGACCTTGCAGAGAATTAAATCCATATTTCCCATGTATGAGGCAAGGAAAGTGCACAAGGCATTTTCCGAAGAAATTAAATGATCGAACAACTTGTTATGAAAATAAAATTATGGATGTTCATTTAATACTCCGCTATAGATAATCTTTCTGAAGAAGATTATCCATTTAGTATTCCATTGAAGTTTATCTACAAACAGCGCATCCAGACAGCTGACAAACAGCTGAAGAATAAGCCTTGCAGCTGCTTCTGCCTTGCAGTTGCTTCCTGCTTTCTCCAAGCAGCTGCTTCTCCATTGTAGAAACTTTCGCTTTGCAGCTGCTTCTACCTTGCAGCTGCTTCTTCCTTGCAGCTGCTTCCTGCTTCCGCCATGCAGCTGCTTCTGCCTTGCAGCTGCTTCTGCCTTGCAACTGCTTCTTTTCTTCTATAAATAGAGAAGGTTTTAGTTCATAATGTACATCAGTTTGAAAGTTCAATAATATATCAATCTCTCTCCGTATGCTTGTCTTTGATTTATTTACTTTACAGTCTTTATTTTATAACACGTTATCAGCACGAGACTCTGCTATCTCGAGCAAATACTTTGGAAGTATCTAAGGTACGAATTTTCTTTTTCTATATAATGTCATATATTTATAAACTTGAATTTGTAGCCCTGGATATATCGGGCAAAAGCTACATGTCTTGAGTGCTTGATGCTGAAATTCATCTTGATGCGATGGGTTTGGCAGACACCATCAATGACAAAAATCAAGCATCAAACTAAGACCGTGCCAAAGCAATAATATTCCTACGCCATCACCTTGATGAGGGCCTGAAAATGGAATATCTTACTGTTTAAGATCCAGTCATACTGTGGAATAATTTAAAAGATAGATATGACCACCTGAAGATGGTTGTTCTTCCTCAGGCACGATATGATTGTAATCATCTAAGGCTAAAAGATTTTAAATCTATAAGTGAGTATAATTCTGTTATGTTTAGAATTATTTCCAATTAAAATTATGTGGCGATAATATTATTGATCATGATATGTTGGAGAAAACTTTCACCACTTTTCATGCCTCGAATATGCTCCTGTAGCAGAAATATAGAGAGATGAGATTTAAAAAGTATTCTGAACTTATCTCACATCTTCTAGTGGCCGAGAAACATAATGGGCTACTAATGAAAAACTACGAAAGCTGGCCTACTGATTTGTATCCATTCCCTGAAGTGAATGATACAAACTTCCACCAAGCTAAACGTGGAAGAGGTCGTGGCCCCAGTCATGATCAAGGACGTGGTCGGGGAAGAAACCCCAATCATGGTTATAATAATGCGCCAAAGAACCCTCCTAACCACCAGCAGTGGAAAAGGAAGGAACAAAAGCATGAAGTGGTGCAAGCCAAAAATATAGAAACTGCATGTTATAGATGTGGATGAAAAAGGCACTGGTCATGTACCTGTCATACGCCAAAGTACCTGGTTGAGCTTTATCAAGCTTCCCTAAAGAAGACAGAGAAAAATGCTGAAGCAAATTTTATTTGTGAAGATAATATTGACTACATGCATTTGGATTTAGCTGATTACTTTGCACTCCAGAAGGAGAAACAAGCCATGTGATCGCTAATGCATCTGTAGAAATTTAAATTTCTGTTGTTTGTATTAGTTAGTATAGATATGCAAAATTATATGCTTTGATAATATTATGTACTACAATATTTATTGTGGAGAATATGGATAATTCCCAAATTATATTTGGGTCAAAGACGAATCATGAAGATACTTGTGTAATTGATAGTGGAACAACTGGAGCCATATTCAAGAATCAGAAATATTTTTCTTATTTGCATAAGGAAAAAGCAAATGTTTCAATAATTGCTGCAAATATAAGTTTGATTGAAGGCTCCGGAAGAGCCATTATATTTCTCTCTAATGGAACAAAACTTATTATAGACAATGCATTGTTCTACTCCAAGTCCCGAAGAAACTTGTTGAGTTTTATCTAAATCCGCCGAAATGGGTATCATGTTAAGACAATAAATGAAATAAACATGGAATATCTTTGTATTACAAAGAATATTTCTAGCAAGAAATGCATTGTAGAAAAATTACCAACTTTATCTTCTAGCTTATACTATTTAAAAATCAGTACAGTTGAAGCAACTATCATAAACCAGAAGTTTACGGATTCAAGTACTTTTGTGCTTTGGCATGGATGTTTGGGCCATCATGGATCAATAGTGATGAGAAAAATTACTGAAAATTTGTGTGGGCATCCATTAAAGAACCTGAAGATCCTTACAAATGAAGAACTTTCTTGTGATGCTTGTTATCAAGGAAAAATGATTACTAGACCATCACCAATGAAGGTTGGCATTGAATCCTCTGTCTTATTAGAGCGTGTACACAGGGATATATGCGGACATATTCACCCGCCAAGTGGGTTGTTCAGATACTTTATGGTCCTAATAGATGCATCTTCAAAATGGTCTCATGTATGCCTACTATCATCTCGCAATCTGGCGTTTGCAAAGCTATTAGCCCAAATAATTGGATTAAAGGCACAATTCCCAGATTATCCTATAAAGACTATTCGCCTCGATAATGCTGTAGAATTATCATCTCAAACTTTTGATGATTATTGTCTATAAGTTGGGATAAAAATTGAACATCCTGTAGCTTATGTTCATACTTTTATTTTTTTGAATCCACTAGGCAAGCTCCTAGGGCTAGTTTTCATTAATAATAATAAAAAGAAAATTACAACAAATAGGAAAATTAAAATAAGGGAGGACAAGCACCGGTATTGTTACCCATATAACAACACTCGGCGTTAACGTTACCTTATTAATCCTATTGAGGCCAAAAAAAGCCTCAAGAACTAACAAGCATGCAAAAAGAAAGAAGTAGCAAGAACTAAGAAAAGTGTGATCGTCACAGAGTATATAACATGCTCTGTGATGATATTACATAGAGAAATACTAATGAGATGGAAAATTAAAAAGTTGAAGAAATCGTGTTGTTGCTCTCTTTTCTCCAATTTGGTGAAAAATACAATTTGTAGATTAATGACCTTGTCCTCAATTTCTGTCAATATTGCTTCAAAATTCATACTTTGTTCCTTGATCGATTGGACTTTATAATAATTGTTTGAGTGCCCTGTTTTTGTTTTGCATTTCTCATTGGGGGTCTCCTTATGTTTGCTTCTTCAAACACCCTGTCGTCCCAACTTCTATCCCTTTCACGAGACTTCTTACTTGTTTTACTATGCATTGTGACAAATCACCTTTTCTTGACGCATCTGCCCCGCATTGCGTTAAGATATTGTCTTCCTCACCTTCTTCATATATATATCTTCCTGTCCTCGCATCCAGAAGTTGTCTGTCCAGTAGAGTGTTTTCTGGGGCTGTTGATATGAGCTGGTTCTGCCCCGACTGTGTAGATGGTACTGTTTTGTTATCAACAGAAGGAAAATTAGTCATTGCATCCGACATTTTCCTCTCCTCCAAAGTAGTGTTGGACTTTATTGGTACAATCTGATTCTAGGGAGATGATGGCAGTGTTGTTGCGTTTCAAATAGCAGCTGATGTTTCACCTGATTTTGTAGTATTTGTTGGAACAAATACAGGAGCATAATGGTTCAAGTTGTTGTTTGTGTTTGCTACAAGTTGCAGATTTGCAGAACAATTGACTGTTGTTGATTTCCTTTGAAATTTTGGCTTGAACTGGACATCAATGTCCTCTCCTGCACTGTCGTCATTAAACTCTTGGTCGTCTGCTGAAGATGAATAACCAGCAAGACCTTCTCCCCAGCCCTCTTCATCGTCGTATTCTCGTTGGTCTTTCCACAGTTTTGATTTAATGACCATGTCCCTCAAATTAATGGTTGGAGAAATCTGATTCTTAGCCATCTACAAGTTCTGTCCCGCGGTAATTCCATCCTCAATATTGACATTGGAAAGTGCAGCAAATGAGTTTGAAAAAGTATGTGTAGCTGGACTCTTATCTGCAAAGTGCATTTTGTTTTTGGATTTTGGAGTTGATATTCTGTTGGACATCGATGAGCAGTTATTTGCAGGATGTTGAGCATCTTCGAATGTTTGTTGAGTAGCATTAGTAAGCTGTAAATCCAACCCTTGTTAAGATACGGCTTCATTAGAAACTGCAACTGCTATATCTGTGAACGAGATCACACTGCTTTGTTTAACCATATCATTCTGATTAGAGATGTCTTGTCGAACTGTGTTCTGCACAACCTCATCGTCTGTAAGACTTGCTGTTGTTTGAAATAATCGACTCACAGCATCTTGATTCTCATTCCCAGATATATCTCGAACATTAGGGCATTGCAAAGGAAGTGTATAATCCTGTTCCGATAAGATAGAAACTGCAGCATGTGGTTCATTAAGTACTGTCTTGTTGGTACTGTTATTACCCTTTGCAGCAACATCTTTTTTGGTATGCTCAGAATAAACCAAAGCTGATGCTTTATTGAGTTCGTTACAATGTTGTTGTGCAGAATTGTTTGAAGCATCAAGTACATTTGTAACTGTCGACTTCTCCCCTTGTTAAAATGACAAAACAGTATGATCTGTTACATTGTTGAAATTATCCGAGGACTCCAACTTAGTTCCATTTTTTTGACCAATCAGAGTAGTGTTTTTATTGTTAGTATTCTGCATTCTCTACTGCTGCTCGATCAACTTCTCTTTATTGGATTTTGCATTGTCATTTTCTGGCATAGTAGATGGATCTGAAGGTTTCAAAATTGATACTATCTTTTCATTTACAACAATAAAAGGTAACTTCAATGGAACAGTATCTAGCATTGTACAAAACTGGGCAGAATCATTTGTATCACCCTTCGGCCTTGGAAGATGTTTTGCAGATGTAACATTTGTTGCAGAAACATTTTTTTGAGGTCCTAACTGCTGCACATCGCACCTGTGATTCTGTCAATCAAGATCAAACACCTGCCCAGCGTGTGCGCTAGTACTAATGTGATCTGCAGAGGACTGCATTGTCCCAGCAGTAACCAAATTTGATACCATCTTTTCACTTACAACCTTCAGTGGAATAGTATGTTGCATTTTACATAACTGGGCAGAATCACCCTTTGGCCTTGGAAGAGCTTCTGCAGATGTAACATATGTAGTAGAAACATTTTTTTTAAGCTCTTAGCTGCTGTACATTGCATCTGTGATGCTGTTCGTCAAAGATCAAACACCTGCCCAGCCTGTACACTAGTAGTAATGTGATCTGCAGAGGTCTGCCTTGTTCCGCAGTATCCAAATTTCATACCATCTTTTCATTTACAACCTTAAATGGAACAGTATGTTGCATTTTACAAAACCGTGCATAATCACCCTTTGGATTTGGAAGAGCTTCTGCAGATGTAACATTTGAATCAGAATAATTTTTTTGAGCTCCTAGCTGCTGCACATTGCACCTGTGATCCATCAAGATCAACCACCTGCCCAGCATGTGAACTAGTAGTAATATGATATGCAAAAGTCTGCATTGTCCCAGCAGTATCCACATATGATCGAGCATAAATTGTAGAAGCAGGTCCATGTGTAGAAAGCTTAGGATGTCCTATATCCAATTTCAATAACTCCTCCATAGAATCAGTGGAACTGCTGCATGTGGTACATCAGATAGACCAACAACCACAGCAGTCGTAGGCACTACTTGTTGATTTGCATCACCCCTATCATTCACAGCAGGTTGTGTAGTCTTAGAATCAACATTCTGTTTCGTAAAATCCTTTACAAAACCATGTTGTACAACTGAATCAAGTCGACCAACAACCTCCTTCAAGTAATATTTGTAATGTAAATCCTTAGCACCTTGTTTAGCTCTTTTATCATTTAGATAGTCCCTTGCATCCCCTTGTAATTTGTCAACATCATCACCGTCATTACCAAGCAGATCACTGACCAGATTATCCTCTGCCACCTTCTCTGCTCCAGCTTTATCTTTTTTAATTCTACAGGCCTTCTCATCGTGACCTTGATGTTTGCAATAAGCACAATACATAGGAATGTTGTTGTACACAATTTCTTGATGGAACTCGACAGATTTACCCGAAACTGAATCTAAAATCTGTAGCATAACCTTGTTAGGATGTTTATCAAAAAGATCAACTATAACCTTAACTCTTGCCGCACTAGGTCTCATTCTATCCTGCGTCGCCTTGTCAACAGCAAGAGGTTTTCCCACAGCTGAGGCTATAGACGTTAACGATCTCTTAGCAAAGAAATTTGGTGGCAGACCTGGAAGAGAAATCCACACAACTGCCATCGACGTCTCCTCTTTCGGATTGAATCCCAAAGACCATGGGAGTGTTCTTAAGAAATATTCGTCCCCTTTGGATTTAAGATATCCAGTCGACTTCGAAAGGAAGTGAACATAATCATTGAAGAGATCAAACCTGATTAACAGATGACGAAATTCCAACTGCCCAATGTTACATTGACCTTGAACATCGAATTGCGACGAAAATATTTTTCGCACTTCCGATAGATCAGGTCTGCCATAAGAAAATTTAAACACAACTGCCTGATGCAATTCTTCTTCCCTAATGAAATTGTTAACCTCTTCCATTGTGAATTGAATTACAGGTTCACCATGTTCGAAGTTATCTGGACACAGCTCTATTTTAGTCGGAGCAGGCTGTTTTGCTTGTAAATTTGAAGCATAAAATTGCTTTGATCATTCTTTTGGATCAGATTTTATATGGTTTTGAATTATCTCTCCGACAGCCAAAGGCTGGGGAGAGATCAACGCAACCATGGCTGCCAAGCTCTCAAAACGTCGACAAAATCCTAGAGATAGATCAAGGACTCATCCATTGTTCTATACAACCGAGAATAATAGAAATTGATGAAGAAACTGAAAATTTCTTCAAGCTATAGTAATTCGAAAAATCAAATTAAGATCTAGAAGAAATGGTTATGGATTTGGAAAAGAAAACAATTGGGTATTGATCGCAATGAGAATGGGGATATTTTGACACCACGATTGCTACCATCCACCGCCAGATTCCGAAAATAAGCTCGATGAATAGTGTCGGAATCACTAATCACTCTTCTTCCAAGAGAGAAGGCAGAGCTTTTTGGAGATCTTATGTTCATACTTAAAATGGCCTTGCAGAGTCATTTATTAAACGCCTGCAATTGATAGCAAGACCACTACTTATAAAATCAAAATTTCCTACTACTATTTGGGGCCATGCTATGTTGCATGCATCATCACTTATTCGTCTCAGACCGACCCATTATAATAAATATTCTCAGTCACAATTAGTTTTTGGTCATGAACCAAATATTGCCCATCTACAAATTTTTGGATGTGCTGTATATGTGCCAGTAGCACCACCACAGTGCATTAAGATGGGACCACAGAGAAGGATAGGAATATACGTTGGGTTTGAATAACCCTCTATTATTCGCTATCTTGAACCATTGACAGGAGATTTAGTTACTGTTTGATTCTCATTTTGTCGGTTTGATGAAACAAATTTCCCACAATTAGGGGGAGAGAAAAATAAATTCAAAAGAGAAATTGTGTGGAAAGTTTCATCATTATATCACTTTGATCCACGTACTCCTATAATTAATGAGGAGGTCTAAAAGATCATCCATTTACAGAAAATAGAAAATCAAATGCCATACGCATTTACTGATTTGAAAAGGATAACTAAGTCACATATCCCGGCAGAGAATGTGCCTACCTGAATTAATGTCCCAGTAGGACCATCTACTAGCATAAGAGAAGGTTAACCTAAAGCACGCCTGAAGCGTGGTAGGCCTTTGGGTTCTAAGGATCGAAATCATCGAAAAACACAATCGACAAATGATCAAAACGATACTATGAAGGGATCTCCTTAAAAGAACCAAGATCTGATTAGTTCCGATATTCCGGAAGAAATTAATGAACCTGAAGCTCATGTGAGTGAAGAACTTTTAATAAGTACGACCGGTGATGGGATTAATTTAAATCGATTTGAAATAGTGGTGGCCAATATTTTTACACATAATGTTGCCACTAAACATTATGCAAGATAATGAGGATCTTGAACTCCGACCTATCAAAGAATGTCTATGAAGATCTGATTGGCCAAAATGGCAAGAGGCAATCCAATCGGAATTAAAGTCACTTGCTAAAAGAGAGGTATTTGGACCAGTAGTCCAAACAACTGCTGGTATAAAACCAGTTGGCCATAAATGGGTTTTTGTGCGAAAAAGAATGACAAAAATGAAATTGAAAGATACAAAGATCTCCTTGTTGCACAAGGATTCTCACAACTTCCTGGAGTCGATTTTAATGAAACATATTCACCTATTATGGATGCCATAACATTTCGATATCTCATCAGTTTACCACTACATGAAAAGCTTGAAATACATCTAATGGTTGTAGTTACAGCTTATCTGTATGGTTAACTTGATAATGAAATTTATATGAAAATCCCTGAAGGATTTAAAATTCTGGAAGCAAAATCTTTGGTAATGTATTCAATCAGATCACAAAGATCTTTGTACGGATTAAAGCAATCTGGGCGCATGTGGTATAATCGATTTAGTGAATATTTGCTGAAAGAAGGTTACTTAAATGATGTTATTTGTCCTTGTATTTTTATAAAGAAAATGACATCGGGATTTGTTATCCTTGCTGTTTATGTTAATGACATAAATCTTGTTGGAACTCTAGAAGAACTCCAAAAGGCAATTGAATATCTTAAGAAAGGATTTGAGATGAAAGATCTTAGAAATCAAAACTTTGTCTTGGTCTGCAAATTGAACATTTAGTAGACGGGATCTTTATCCATCAATTTGCCTATACAAAAAGGGTCTTAAAACGCTTTTACATGGACAAAGCTCATCCATTGAGGACACTAATGGTTGTTCGATCACTTGAAGTGAATAAGGATTTGTTCTGACCTCTAGAAGAGGACGAGGAACTCCTTGGTCCCGAAGTACCCTATATCTGTGCGATTGGTGCACTAATGTATCTTGCTAATGCTACAAGGCATGACATAGCATTTTCTGTTAACTTACTAGCAAGATATAGTTCTTCTCCTACACGGAGACATTAGAACGGGATTAAGCATATATTGCGATATTTAAAAGGGCCTCTTGGTATGGGTTTATTTTATGCTAACAAAGATAGTGCACAACTTGTTGGTTATGCAGATGTAGGTTATTTATCTGATCCCATAAAGCTCGATCTCAAATTGGGTACGTATTTACATATGAAGGTATTGTCATATCATGTCGCTCAACAAAGCAATCTATTGTTGCTACTTCTTCAAATTATGCTGAGAAAATAGCTATTCATGAAGCAAGTAGGGAATGCGTATGGTTGAGATCAATGATTCACTTTATTCTAGAAAAATATGGTTTGGAATGTGAGAAAAGACCCACAATTTTATATGAAGAGAAGTCACTATTGAAGGAAGGATTTATAAAAGGAGATAGAACTAAACACATTTCAGAAAAATTATTCTACACACACGACATTCAGAAAAATGGTGACATTGATGTGCAACAAGTTCGTTCAAGTAATAATCCAGCAGATTTATTCACTAAATCTTTGCCAACTTCAACTTTTGAGAAAATGGTATACAAGATTGGAATGCGGAGACTCAAATATTTGAAACAAGATTTTCATCTGGGTGAGTAAAATACGTGTTATACTCTTTTTTCCTTACTAAGGTTTTTCCCACGAGGTTTTTCTTGTAAGGTTATTAATGAGGCAGCTAGAAATGTGTATTACTAAATATGTGCACTCTTTTTCCTTCACTAGAATGTTTTCCCACTAGGTTTTTCCTAGTAAGTTTTAATGAGGCACAATATCTTTCAATAAACACCCAAAGGGGAATGTTATGAAAATAATATTGTGGATGTTCATTTAATACTTCGCTATAGATAATCTTTCTAAAGAAGATTATCCATTTAGTATTCCGTTGAAATTTATCTACAAATGGCTCATGCAGATAGCTGACAAGAAGCTAAAGAATTAGCCTTGCAGCTGCATCCGTCTTGCAGTTGCTTCTGCCTTGCAGCTGCTTCTGCCTTGCAACTGCTTCCTGCTTCTTGCTTCCGCCATGCAGCTGCTTCTGCCTTGTAGCTGCTTCTTCCTTACAGCTACTTCTTTTCTTCTATAAATAGAGAAGTTTTCAGTTCATAATGTACATTAGTTTGAAAGTTTAACAATATATCAATATCTCTCCCTATACTTGTCTTTGATTTATTTACTTTATAGTCTTTATTTTATAACTCAACTTTTGATTTAGATGGATTTTCTTTTTATAGGAGAAGAAACAGAGGTACTCAAGTCAAGAAAGATGGCGCCAAGATAGCAAAATAGATATGTTGTCCCTTACAATAGGGATTTTCTTGTCATATGATGCACATATAAATATCGAATTATGCAATTACTCAAGTTCTGTGAAGTACATGTTCAAGTATGTCCATAAAGGGTCCGATAGAGCAACTGCAACTATAGAATCTACGAATACAACTGCAGAAAATGATGAGATAAAAAAAACTAGACTGAAGATACACATCAGCTACAGAAGCTTGCTGGAGGATTTTTAAATTTGACATACATTATAGAAAGTCGGCAATTGATCGTCTGCCTTTTCATTTAGAGGACAAAACACAATAATGTTCGAAGAAGGAAATCGAGCAGAAAGCATGATTAGCAGACCGGACACAGAAATGACAAAATTCACAGAATGGTTGAGGCAAACAAAAGATATGACGATGCATGAGAGCTAGACTATAACATCATTACAGAGAAAGATTTCAATTGAAAAATTTACACTTAACTGAAAAATAAGTAGAAGCATATAAATTAATTGAAATTGAAACCATCATATTAAAGATGGGAAAAAGTTTGAAAGAGATAGATGGAATGTCGCTACCAGATTTTGCGTTACTGCGAAATATGGGAAATCATCAGCTCAATGAGGAGCTAGACTATGACAAAAAGGAGCTAAAAATACTGCATGACAAATCATTCGCTCACTTAAATAATTTCCAAAAGTTAGCTTATGATGCAATAATAACATCAGTTGAGAATGAACAAGGACGATTATTTTTTATAAATGGACATGGTGGTACTGGCAAGACATTTCGATGGAATACAATAATTTCCAACCTCAGATCATCATAAATAGTTCTTCCCGTTGCTACTTCTGGAATTGCTGCTTTATTAATACCGATTGGTAGGACCGCTCATTCGCGCTTCCATATTCCTTTGGACGTTACTGTAGAATCCCTTGTGAAATAAAACAAGGCACTCACTTAGCTGAACTTGTCAACAGAACTTCTTTAATTATTTGGGATGAAGCGTCGTGGAAAATAAGTTATGTTTAGAATCAATAGATAAGACGTTGAGATATATCCTGCGAGTGAGGTATGAACATAGCTCCGATAAACCTTTTGGACGCCTTACAATTTTATGTGGTGGTGATTTTCGCCGAATATTACCTACTATTCCAAAGGGTTCCCGAGCTGATATTGTTGATGCATCACTAAACTCCGCTTATTTTTGGCAATTTTTCACAATATTATGAACTGAAGCAACATATGAGACTATGTAATGGAAAAGTAAGTGATTATGAGGCTGGCCAAATTTCTACTTTTGACAAATGGTTACTACAGGTTGGAAATGGATCATTTTACGATGATATTAACAATGAGCTAATCAAATTGCCTCATGATGTATGCATGAAATCATCTAACGACCTAATCGGATCGATTGTTGAGGCAGTTTATCCATGTCTCCTAGAAAATTATTATGACGATCTAGACTTTTCCATCCTCGGAAGTCGTGATGACGCCTACTATTAAGAGCTAGGCAAGCCAATTATTAATTACCTCTTTTAATAAACATCAATAATTTTATAAAAAGCATTTAATAATATAAGCAGAAGTCTCAAATGTAATTAACTGAACGAAATACGGAATTTCCATTATAAACTCTATCCAAGATTGGTGTCACCATACTCACGAACTTCTATTGCTACTAAATACTATAGAATGAAAGAAGTCATAATCTGTTTGTTTGGTACAAAGGATAACAAACTGAAATAAAAATAGAGGAGACTCTGGGCCTGCGGACGTCAGCAAGGCTACCTCGGTGTCTTTGGACTGAAGATCTACTCCCAATCTACTGCTGCTATCCAAAACCTGCTCCAACACCGTGATCTGTGCAAAAAACCATAGAGTTTAGCATCAAGACAACCGACCCCATGTACTAGTAAGTTTCTTGCCTAACACTGTTGAAATATTGACGATGCTAGAACCAAACTCCAGATAAACCTGTGCAGATATATATACAAGTGCAACGGAAAAATAGCTGAAAGTAAACAACTAAAGCTGGGATGGGGAAAACATGCTTATGGGGATAGCAAATAGAAACAGAATATCGCGAATAATAACGGAAACTACATTTGATTACTTCTATCACGGAATAAGGGAAAAACAAACCACTTTCACTTGTTTCATTTTCTTCTCGTTGCAGGCATGTAATCTGATCTCATTTCCTCATATCTTGTGCTAGGTGTACCACCCGCTCACATTTCATCACATCTCGTGGTAGGTGTACCACCATATCCCATTTCATCATATCTTGTAGTAGACGTACCACCCGCTCCCATTTCATAACTTGTGGTAGGCGTACCACCTGCTCCCATTTCATTTCAACGCAATATCACAGAGAAATTACGACAAGGAGTAAAGTAATATAATAAATTTCCCGGCAGGGGATCAAGACAATATAATAAGTTTCCCGGCAAGGGATCAAGACAATATAATAAGTTCCCACTCAAGGCACAAGATATCAAATCAACTATCCCGGCAAGGGAGATCCAGCTATTACCAAACTTATTCAATTTCTACATAACACAATTAATACCAATGCTCCGTCATAACAATCACTTGCTCAGTTTTAAAGATCTTCAACCAAGTTCTCAAAAGCATCAATTAAGAATACAACAATATAGCAATTTAGGACTCACGGTCATGCTCGACCCCAAACGTATAGATACTCGTCACCATGCTTGCACATCGGACACAACACAAAGCAATTAGCAAGTAAGACTCACTCCTAATCCCTCAAGCTAGAGTTAGACCAAACATTTACCTCAAACTTCTACGCCAATTCAATCCTCAATTATTGCTTTTCCTCTCTAATCCGGCTCCAACTCAACCAAATCTATGCAATAGCGACCTTATAGTATCAATAATAGCTAAACAAATCAAACCCAATGCATAAATAAAGATTCCCAACCTTTCTTCCAAAAATCCCAAAAATCGGCCCTGGGCCCGCTTGGTCGAAACACTAGGTTCGGACCAAATTCATGTCACACATTCCCCCACGAGCCCGAATACATAATTTATTTTAAAATTCAAACCCAAAACAAGGTGTAAATAAATGAAAATTAAAAAGCCCTAACTCTATCCATTTCCCCCAATTTCAAATACTTGGGTCCAAGGATATTGACCTACGCGAATACGTGGGCCTGCATGCAAACGCGATGGGGAGTGGCTGGAGACCTACAAGAACGCGGTCCAGCCATTGCGAACGCGAAGAAGGAAGGAGGGATGGGCCCTCAGAACTCGATGATTCTAAGCTATCGCGATGAAGGAATGTGAACGCGAATGAGGGAGGACTATAAAGCCATGTGAATGCGAAGGAGACATCGCAAACGCGATGAAAGAATTTATTGTGCATCTGTTGCAGATTTTTCTGCAATTTAACTAAGTTCATACCACCCCGAACACCTCCAAAAACACACTTGAGCCCTCGGGGCTCCTAACCAATCATCCACACTAACTCAACTACACCCTACGAACTTAAGTGTGTGATAAAATCGCCATAATAATATTCGAAACGAGGAATCAAACCTTAAAATCATTACTTTTTCATCAAACTTCATAAAATTCCATTTTAGAGATTTAATTCTGAAAAACATCAAATGGCATCCGATATCAACCAAATTTCATAGAAACGTCTTAAAACACATATAAGACTTGTAACGGGCACCGTAAAAAAAATACGGGCACGATACTAATACGTTCTAATCCATTTTAATTTCAAATTTCGTTAATAATTTCTTTTAAAAATTTATTTCTTGGGATTGGGACATCGGATTTCGATTCCGGGCATACGCCCGAGAATTATTTTCTACAGACCTTTCGGTGCTGTCAAATTACGTTTCCGGGTCCGTTTATCCTAAATGTTGACCAAAGTCAACTTTACTCGTTTTAATACTAGATATTAGCATTTTTCACAAAATTTCAAATATAAGCTTTTCAGCTACGAGCCCGGACTCCCATGTCGATGCCTCAGGAGGCTGACCTCTCCACTGCACACACACTGAAGGAAAACTCTTCGACCTCAACAATTGAACCTGCCGGTCTAGAATAGCAAACGGCTCCTCATCATAAGACAAACCCTTGTCCAATTGGACAGTGCTGAAATCTAACATTTGGGATGGATCGCCGTGATACTTCCGAAGCATGGACACGTGAAACACTGGATGCACAGTTGACAAGCTAGGCGACAAGGGGGGTCTATAAGCTACCTCTCCCACACGATCGAGAATCTCAAATGGACCAATGAACCTACGGCTAAGCTTGCCATTCTTCCCAAATATCATCACTCCCTTCATAGGCGATACTGGGAGCAATAGCCACTCACCAACCATGAAACCAACATCTCGAACGCTGAGGTCTGCATGACTCTTCTACATAGAATAAGCTGTCCGAAGCATATCCTCAATGATATTGACCTTATCCAAGGCCTCCTGAACTAAATATGCACCCGACAACCGAGCCTGTCCCGGCTCAAACCATCCAATTGGAGACTGATATCTTCTACCATACAATGCCTAATATGGAGCCATCTGAATGCTAGACTGGTAGCTGTTGTTGTAGGCAAACACCACTCAAGGCAAGAATTGATCCCACAAGCCTCTAAAATCAATGACATAGGCTCGGAACATATCCTCCAATATCTGAATAATCTGCTCAGACTGTCTGTCCGTCTAAGGATGAAATGTTGTGCTCCACTCAACCTGGGTGCCCAACTGTCGCTGATCTTCTCTATAGAAGCGAAGGTAAACTGCGTTCCCTGGTCCGAAATGACAAATACCGGCACCCCATGGAGACGAACAATCTCTCGGATATAAATCTCTGCTAACCTCTCGGATGAATAGGTGGCTTCAACAAGAACAAAAGGCGCTGACTTGGTCAGCCTATGAATAATAACCCAAACTACATCACTTCTTCGGGGTCATCGGGAGTCCAGTAACAAAATCAGTAGTGATCCTCTGCCACTTCAACTCTGGAAGCTCAATCTTCTGAAACAGTCCACCCGGCCTCTGATGCTCACACTTAACCTGCTGGCAATTCAAACATCAAGCCACATATGCAACAATATCCTTCTTCATTCTGTGCCACCAATAGTGCTGCCTCAGATCCTGATACCTTCGCGGTGCCCGGCTGAATAGAATACCGAGAACTATGGGCCTTTGCTAAGATCAACTCTCGAATCCCATCAACATTGGTCACAAAAATTCTCCCATAAAATCTCAAACACCATCATCATCTAAGGTCACCTTCTTGGCACTCCACACTGCACCGTGTCTCTCAGTACATACAAATGGGGATCATCAAACTGCCAATCACGCATACGCTCCAATAACGAAGCACAAGTGACCATGCAAGCTAACACTCGGGTAGTCTCAGAAATATCGAACCTCACAAGTTGATTGGCCAAGGCCTGAACATCCAAAGCAAGCGGTCTCTTGCTGATCGGAATATACACAAGACTGCTCATGCCGGCGGACTTCCTACTCAAAGTGTCAGCTACCACATTGGCCTTCCCCGGGTGATGCAAGATAGTAACATCATAATCTTCCAACAACTTCAACCACCTCCTCTGCCTCAAATGAAAATCTTTTTGCTTGAAAAGGTACTGAAAACTCTTGTGATCAGTGCACAACTCGCACATCACACCATATAGATAATGCCTGCAAATCTTATAAACATGAACAATGGCTGCCAACCCTGTATCATGAACCGAATAGTTCTTCTCTTGGATCTTCAACTGCCTGAAGCATATAGGCAATCACTCTCCCATCATGCATCAATACTGCACCAAGCCCAATAGGGGAAGCATCACAATAGACTGTATAAGGCCCTGAACCTGCGGGAATAACCAATACAGGTGTCGTAGTCAGAGCTGTCTTGAGCTTCTAAAAGCTTGCCTCACACTCGTCTGACCATCTGAACTTGGCACTCTTCTAGGTCACGTGGTCATCGGGGCTGTAATATATGAGAACCCCTCCACGAACCGACAATAGTAGCTTGCTAACCCCAAGAAACTCTGAATCTCTGTAGCTGAAGCTGGTTGAGGCTAGTTCTTGACTACCTCAATCTTCTTAGGGTCCACCTGAATACCCTCTATTGGTACAACGTGACCTAGAAATGCAACCGAACGTAACTAGAACTAACACTTCGAGAACTTAGCATATAACTGGCTATCCTTCAGAATCTAAATAACCATTTTGAGGTGATGCTCGTGCTTATCCTGACTGCGGGAGTATATCAGAGTATCATCAATAAAAACTATCATGAACAAGTCTATATAGGGCCTGATGTCGGTTCATCAACTTTATAAATGCTGCTGGGGAACTGGTCAACCCAAATGACATGACTAGGAACTCATAATGCCCATACCGAGTGTGGAATGTTGTCTTAAGGACATCAGATGCCCTAATCCTCATCTGGAGGTAGCCAGATCTCAAGTCTATCTCTGAAAACACCTTTGCACCCTGAAGCAAGTCAAACAAATCGTCAATCCTTGGCAGCAGATACTAATTCTTTATCGTAAATTTGTTCAATTGCTGGTAATTTATGCACATCCTCATCGAGCCATCCTTACTCTTCACAAATCACACCGGCGGACCCCAAGGCAAAACGTTGGGTCTACTAAAACCCTTCTCAAGCAAATCATGTAACTGATCCTTTAACTCTTACAACTCTGGCGGGCCATGCGATACAAAGGAATAGAAATGGGCTGAGTGCCCGAGGCCAGATCATTACAAAAGTAGATATCCCTCTCGGGCGGTATACCTGGCAAGTCTAAAAGGAAAACCTCGGGGAACTCCCGAACAATAGGTATAGAATCAATAGAAGGGACCTCTACGCTGGAGTTGCAAACATACACTAGATAAGCTAAACACCCCTTCTCAACCATGCGTCGAGCCTTCACGTATGATCTAACACTGCGAGTGTATGACATTAGGTCCCTCTCCACTCCAAACGGGGAAAACTTGGTAACGCAAGGTCACGGTTTTGGCATGGAAATCCAAGATAGCATGATACGGGTACAACCAATTCATCCCTAATATGACGCCAAAATATACTATATCTAAGAGCAAAAAGTCAACACGGGTCTCAAGACCCCCAAACACTACAACACAAGAATGATGAAGTCGATCGACCACAATAGAATCACCAGCCGATGTAGATACATAAATAGCAATACTCAAAGCATCACTAGGCATGACCAAGTACGATGCAAAATAGGACGACACATACGAATACTTAGACTCAGGGTCAAAAGAACTGAAGCATCTTTATCAAAGACCAGAATAGTACCTGCAATGACTACATCTGAAGACTCATTCTCTAGCCTAGCTGGAAGAGTATAACCCCGGGGCTGGGCCCCACCTCCCAGAACCATATCTCTGGGATGATTGGCTGTTGGTTGGCCTCTACCTCTTGCATTCTGAGCTCCACCTCTAACACCCCTGCCACCACCTCTAGTTGGCTGGGCAAGCTGTGGATTCTCCGGCGCCTGAATCATAGTACGAGAACCCTAGTATTGAGAGTTGCTCGAAGCTCGAGGGCAATACCTAGCAATGTGCCTCGTATCTCCACACGTGAAACAAGCCCTCGGCTACTGGGCATGACGTCCCTGGACACTCTGGAGTGGTGGTGCACTGATAGTTGCTAATGGTGCAGTGTAAGGCTGCTGGTCATAATGATGCGACTGAGAACCAGGACTACCTGATGTACTATGAGAAACCTGAAGAGCTGACTGAAAGGGCCTAGGAGAATGGCCTCTACCATAAGAATCTCTACCTCCATACGAGGTACCACTGAAGCTCCCTGAGTGAAGGGGCCTAATATACGACCCATGATCACCTGCCTATGGCAGAGCCATCTCAACTCAGTGGGCCGCATTGGCCGCCTCCTGAAAAGTGATCTCACTCCCGGTTCCCACAGCCATCTGGAGATGAATCGGCTGAATCAAACCATCAATAAACCGCATCCTCTCTCTCTCGGTGGGGAGTATGACAATAGCATAGTGAGCTAGATCAATGAACTGGGTCTCATACTGAGTGACTGTCACGGAGCCCGGCTGAAGGTGCTCAAACTACCTGCGAAGAGCCTCTCGCTGAGTAACTGGGAGAAACTACTCCAAGAACAACTCTGCAAACTGGTCCCAAGTCATAGATGGCGACCCTGCTGGTTTAGCTAAACAATAGTCCCTCCACCAAGTCTTGGCACATCCCAATAGACAAAAGGTGGCGAAGTCGACCCCATTGGTCTCCACAATACCTATAGTCCGAAGAACCTCATCACAGCTATATATGGTATCTTGGATAGGTTCACCAAGCTTGGTGAACCTATCCAGCATCCACAAAGCATATGCAGACATAGCCGCTCCATCGCCGGTCTGAGCTACTGTCCCCGGTTGAACTACCACAGCTGGCTGCACCACTAGAATCTGAGCCTGGGGAGCTACCAGCTCTAGGGTACGTGTAGCAGGAGTCTAAACTCCTCTTCCGGCCTGAGAGGTGGCTGGTGCTACTAGAAGCAAACCCACTCGAGTGACGCTCTCCATAAGGCCTACCAATATGACCTAAGCATCCTGAAGAACTGAGTGGCTATAAACCCATCTGTGACTTGAGCTGGGCCCACCAGAGCTGCTGGAGCTTGAACCTCTTGGTCATAATCAATTTGAGGATGCGCCTCTGGGGCTGCTGCTCAGGGCTGAGCTCTGTCCCTGCCTCAACCTCTGGCACGACCTCAGCCTCGCCCTCTGCCCCTCGTAGGAGTTACTTCTAGGGGCTCGGGCTGTTGAGCGGTAGAAGAGGAAGAATGTGTTTTCGCCATCTGCGAATGAACAGAGTAGAAAGACAATCAATATTTGAGAAATAGCATCGCACGACAAGAACGAGCAAAAGTAAAGTTTTCCTAACTCTGTAGCCTTTGGGCATAAAAAGTGAAAAGCCCTAACTCTATCCATTACCCCAATTTCAACCCTAGATTACATGATTTAAGCTTAGCAATTCAATAATTAATAATGGAAAATGAAGAAAATAAATGGGAATTTATTCACCCAAGTGGTCTTGAAGAATGAGGGCTTCAATGGACTCCTACGTGCTTGGAGAAGAAGAGAGATCGTGAGTTTTTGAATGAATCCTGTAACTATTGTTTCTGAATAACGTAAAAATATCACTGGGTAAAAATATTCTATGCGTTCGCGATGAGTAGGATTTGACAAGCATCGATTTCGCGAGAAGAGGGTGCAAACATAAAGAAGGAAATACTGGGATCCAAGGAAATTTTCCAACGTGTGGGCTAGTATGTGAACGCAATTGGAAGGGGCTAGAGACCTACGCGAACGCGTCAAGCCATAGCGAACGTGAAGAAGGAAGAAGGGATGGGCCCTCAGAACTTGATAACTCTACGCGATTCCGATGAAGGAATGGGAACGCGATGGAGGGAGGACTCTGAATCTATGCGAATGCGAAGGAGACATCGCGAACGCGATGAAAGAATTTACTATGAAACCTGTTGCAGATTTTTCTGCAATTTCACTAAGTTAAAAACCACTCGAACACCTCGGAAAACACTTCTGAGCCCTCAGAGCTCCTAAACAATCACGCGCACTACCTCAACTACACCCGACGAACTTAACCGTGCGATAAAATCGTCATAATAACATCAAAAACGAGGAATCAAACCTCAAAATCATTACTTTTTATCAAACTTCCATTTTTAGATATTTATGTCCGAAATACATCAAATGACGTCCAATTTCAACAAAATTTCAAAGAAACGTCTTAAAACACATATAAGACAAATACCGGGTGCCGGAACCAAATTACGGGGCCGATACCAACATGTTCTGATCCATTTCTATTTCAAATTTTCTTAATAATTTCAGAAAAATAATTTGTTTTAAAAATACATTTTTTGGGCCGAGGACCCAGGATTTCAATTCCAGGCATACGCCCGAGTCTCATATTTTTCTGCGGATCCTCCGCGAGTATCAAATAACGGGTCCGGGTCCGTTTATCCAAAATGTTGACCAAAATCAACTTTACTCGTTTTAATACTACATTTTAGCATTTTGTTTTACAAAGTTTCACATATAAACTTGCCGGCTATGCGCCCGGATTATGCACGTATATCGAGGAAGCTAAAAATAAGTTTTTCAAGGACTCGAAAGTACGAAAAGAGAGATAAAATAGGCGATGAACCTTTTAATCGTCACAATTACAGCGACCCAATATATCTGAAAGAAAGAGCAATACTAATACCAAAAAATGATATGGTACATGAGTTGAACGATAGCATTCTGAAAATGATACCGGGTGAAGGACGAACATATTTCAGCTCTGACAATGTATGCAAAGCGAGCATGAACACTAACGATGAAGAACTGTTGTACCCAACCAGATTTCTAAATAGCTTAACATTCCCTGGCATCCCTAATCATGGCATACACTTAAAATAGGTACCCTAGTTATGCTTCTCAGAAATCTAAACCAAACAGAAGGCCTGTGCAATGGAACAAGATTAATTGTCAGGCATCTTGGAAATTGGTCTGGCAGCGCAAACATCATTTCCGGAAAGAACATTGGTTCGAGCGTCACAATTCCAAGAATAATAATGTGTCCCAACGATTCAAAGTGTCCATTCAAGCTTAACAAAAGGCAGTTCCCTTTGGCGTCATGTTTTGTCATGACATACAATAAAGTCAAGGACAGTCTCTTAATCATGTCGGCTTGTATTTTTCGATGCAAGTATTTGTTGAGATAAGAGAAAATACATGATATAGCCTTGTATAGACTTGTACATTTTGTGTATACTCATTGTATATTTTCGGTATATCCATGGTATATCTTGTAATTGGGCTATGATGATTGTGTATCTGAGCCCAGGCTATTATTTAACTTTGGGTCGGATCACCCGACCCGACCCGTTAGTTTGTAACCTGTATGTTGTGTAGGTGAGATATTTTCTCACCTACCGGACTTCATTTCAATTTATTTCTCTGTAATAAACTATCTCTCTATTCTAGAGAGTTCCAAACGCTCCTCCTTCTCTCTAGTTTCTCTCTCTATATTTTTCATGATTTCTCGGTATAATATCAATGTTCACATGGTATCAGAGCCTAGACGACAATCCGACTGTGTTTATCTGTATCTCGTTGTCTTGGATGAAGTCGTTTTCGAGATTTTTGGGGGTGTTTCTGAGACCTTATGGTCGATGATGATTCCGACCTAAATCGGATGCTTTTCTGAGATTTTCTTCGTGATATTTGAGTATATCTTCTCCACTCGAACGTTCTGGGAGGTTTTCCGATGACTTTTGGGTGATTTTCGGTGACCTATCGGCTTCTAGGGTTTCTGGTGGTTTAACCTAGAGTTTTACTGCTTTCCGGTGGCTCGATTCTCACTCAGTGGATGTTTTGGGTGCTTTTCCGACATCACTGATCACACATCCAGTAAGGATTTTGATGGTTACACCTAGGGTTTTG
Source organism: Nicotiana benthamiana (assembly GCA_034376525.1). Lineage (NCBI taxonomy): Eukaryota > Viridiplantae > Streptophyta > Magnoliopsida > Solanales > Solanaceae > Nicotiana > Nicotiana benthamiana. The sequence goes on along the minus strand of CM067338.1, from coordinate 122,704,503 downwards.
TACCTAGGGTTTTCTCTGTTGTTTGAAGGCCGATCTTCTCCGGTCGCGAAGAAGGAGGGTAACTCTGTCCTTATCTTGAGTATTCTATGTTTTGTGTGTGATTATCTGACTCCGTATGTGAGTATTTGGTTATATGTGTGAATATCTGGTTTGGCTGTACTCTGTTTGTTGAAATTGTTTAAGCCGGTTCATTGATTATGGCTTCTAATACAAATATTGGTACCTCCTCCTCTGTAGACTCTTCTAGCCCCCTTTTTGTATATTCCTCTGATGTCCCTGGGGTCTCTCTTGTTCCCACTCCCTTCTCGGATAGTGGTTATAGGGGCTGGAGACGTAAAATGATTGTTGCTTTATCAGCCAAAAATAAAATTGGTTTTGTTGATGTCACATGTTTCCGACCTGCCATTAATGTGGCTCAACAAAGGTTGTGGGATAGGTGCAACAACATGGTGATTTCTTGGTTAACTGCTTCCCTCTGCCCTCCGATTGCTGAATCTGTGCAGTACTCTGACACTGCACAGAGCATATGGTCCCAACTCCAGGCCAGATATGGCACTGCAAACAGGACCAAAATCTTTGAATTGAAAAGAGAGTTGTCCCACACCTCTCAAGGTCCTTAGATATAGCTTCGTATTTTAATAAGCTAAAAGGTATGTGGGATGAACTTGATTCAATGTGTGTTAATCATGGTCAAAGATGTGTTTGTGCTGCAAAAGATGGTATAGTACAGGAAAGTGATGAAAATAAGGTCTTTCAGTTTTTAATGGGTCTGACTGAAGCATATATGGGGGTCAGGAGTAATCTTTTGATGATGCAGCCTCCTCCTTCTCTTGACAATGTCTATAATATGGTCCTCAATGATGAGAAGCAAAGACAAGTTCAGTCTTCTTCTCACTTTAATCCAGACTCTCTCTCTTTCAATGTCCATACTAATAGGCAGCCTGTTGGATTTAACAAGGCCACAGTGCCTATTCCTCCTTCTCCTTTCAGACAGAGGGTCAATTTTGACCAAGCAAGAGGACCTTTATTCTGTAGATACTGCAAAAAATCTGGACACTTAATTGATAAGTGTTTCAAGATCCATGGGTATCCACAAAATAAAAACTTTAACAAGGGGAGGAGACCTGCTGCTGCTCATCTTAGTATTGGTCTGGATTTTCCTCATTCTGAAGGAATTTTGTCTGTTCCTCAAGGGAATCCTCCTGAAAGCCATTAACCTGTTGCAAAAATAGATGGCCAGAGTTCTGTGATACCAGGGTTGAGCAGACAAGATTATGACCAGTTGATGAATTTATTACACCAGACCAAGTTAGGGGACTCCATTGCTCAAACTCCTCCTCCCATATATGCTGTAAACTTTGCTGGTACTATGTTAACTGAGAACCCTATTTCTGATTCCAAACTTTGTTTACTTACTAATATCAACTCTGTCACCTGGATTATAGATTCAGGTGCCTCTAATCACATGACACATGATAAACAGTTACTTTTAACATCACACCTTTAACTCTGCCATATCTTGTCACTCTTCCTAATGGCCATAAAGTGAAAGTGACATGCACAGGCTCTTTTGCATTGACTCCTTCCATCACTCTTCACAATGTACTGCTAGTTCCTTCTTTTAAACACAACTTGATTTCTGTCCACAAGTTAGTGAAGCAGTTGCATTGTATAGTTATGTTCACTGAACATTCCTGCTTACTACACATGATACATGACCCTTCTCTGAGGAGGCCTCTGGATCTTGGCAGAGAAGCTGCTGGCTTATATAAACTGGCTTGGGTGCCTCCTTCCCCTTCTTCCTCTATTAGTTGTTTCTCTACTTCTGTTTGTACTGTATCTGTTTCTTGTAATGATGACATTTTGTCTGATAACAAGGCTGTTCCATTGCCTTCACATGTAAATAGTTCCATCTGTAATAATGATCTTACATCTGACATGAATTACATTTGGCACTTAAGACTTGCTCATACTCCTTCTGCAAATATGAAATGTATTTCTGGTCTGTCTTTTCCATTTGCATCCAAACAACGTTTTCCATGTTCAGTCTGTCATATGGCCAGACAGACTAGGCTTCCATTTCCTGATAGTTCCATTAAGACTTCTAGACCCTTTCAACTGATTCATGTGGACACTTGGGGACCTTATCATACTCCAACCCTCTTCTGATTGTAAATATTTTCTTACAATTGTTGATGATTTTTCAAAGGAAACATGGACACATTTAATTGGATCCAAAAGCAATGCTTTTTCTATGCTTAAGTCATTTCTTTCTCTGGTTAAAACCCAATTTAATGATGTGGTTCAGACTGTTAGAAGTGACAATGCCTTAGAATTGGGATCTAGCACTGAGGGTATTTCCTTTTTTAGCAGCCAGGGGATCATACACCAAATCTCCTGCTCTCATACCCCTCAACAAAATGGTGTTGTTGAGAGGAAGCACAGAACTCTCCTTGAAACCTGTAGGGCTTTGCCTTTTCAATCTAGCATGCCTATATCTTTCTGGGGGGATTGTTTGTTGACTGCTACCTACCTACTTAACATAATACCCACCAGATTACTTCATAATAAGTCTCCTCATGAAATCTTGTATGGGAAAATTCCAACCTATACTCACTTGAGGACATTTGGTTGCCTTGCCTATGCCACTGTCCCAATCCCTCAAAGGGACAAGTTAAAGCCAAGAGCCATTCCTTGTGTTTTCCTGGGATATCCTTTTGGAAAAAAGGGTTATAGGTTATATGATCTTGCTTCAAAGAAGTATTTGGTCTCCAGGGATGTCATATTTCATTAATCATGTTTTCCTTTTAAATCTGTGTCTTCTTCTGCTCTTCCTTCTGCTTCATCTTTTCCCTTTGTTCCTTCTGGAGAACATGATGATGATTCTGATTCTCCCATACTCCTCTCTCCTCCCTCTTCTCCCTCATCTGTGCAAGTGCCTTATTCTGTCTCTGTCTCTACTGATTCTGCCTTCCCTTCTCCTTTCAATCCTAACATCTCACCTCCTGTTTTTCCTTCTTCTCCTTCTGTTCCTGCTCCCAGAAAGTCTCAAAGACAGCATAATCCTCCTTCCTATCTTAAGGATTATGTCTGTCAACTACCTGCCTTCTCTGGTTCATCTTCCTCCTATTTGGAATTTGAGCCTCTATATTACTCTCAGGCTGCATCAGTTCCAGCATGGCAAGCTGCCATGAGACAGGAGTTTGATGCTTTGGGCACTAACCATACTGGGATGTTGTCCCTCTTCCTCCTGGTAAGAAATAGACTGGTTGCAAATGGGTTTAAATAAAGTACAAGGCTGATGGCTGTGTTGAAAGGTATAAAGCCAGACTATTTATTAGAGGCGATACTCAGGTTGAAGGTATTGACTTCACTGACACCTTTTCCCCTGTGGTTAAAATGTGCACTGTTAAGTGTCTTATTGCTGTGGCTGTGAAAGAATATTGGAATTTATTTCAACTTGATGTTAATAATGCTTTCTTGCATGGTGATTTGGATGAGGAGGTGTATATGAAACTTCCTCCTGGTTTAACTGTTTCTGCTCCTGCCTCTGTTTCTGCCCCCTCTGCCTCTCCTGCTCCCCTTGTTTGCAAGTTGAACAAATCCCTATATGGGCTCAGACAGGCTTCCAGACAATGGTATGCCAAGTTGTCTTCTGCCCTATACTCCAGAGGCTATAGGCATTCTTTGAATGATTATTCCCTATTCATCAAAGGTACACCAGGGTCCCTTGTGACTGTTGATGTTTATGTGGATGATATTATTATTACTGGGGATGACTGTGATGATATTGCTGCTAACTGTTTCTGGATGCTCAGTTTAAAATTAAGGACCTTGGGTCCTTACATTACTTTTTAGGCATTCAGATGTCATCTGTTCCTGGTGGAATGATCCTTATTCAGCACAAATATATTTGTGATTTGCTACAACAGTTTGACTGTGTCAATGTTTCTTCTGTTGTCTGTCCTTTGGACATTAATACAAAATTACATGCTGATTCCGGTGACCTTTTACCTTCTCCTGATCAGTATAGGAGTCTTGTTGGTAAGCTCTTATTTCTAACCCATACTAGGCCTGACATCTGTTTTGCTGTGCAACATCTGAGTTAATTCCTCAAATGCCCCAGACTCCCCCACATGACTGCTGCTCTTCATGTCTTGAGATATCTAAAGGGGTCTTCTTCTCTGGGTCTCTTTTATTCTGATTGCAATGATTTTAATGTGATTGGTTATTCTGATAGTGACTGGGTTGCTTGCCCTGATACAAGGAGGTCTGTTACTAGGTGGTGTCCCCCTTCAACTTGAGGGGGGTGTTGAGATAAGAGAAAATATATGATATAGCCTTGTATAGCCTTGTACATTTTGTGTATACACATTGTATATTTTCGATATATCCATGGTATATCTTGTAATTGGGCTATGATGATTGTGTATCTGAGCCCAGGCTATTATTTAACTTTGGGCCGGATAACCCGACCCGACCCGTTAGTTTGTAACCTGTATATAGTGTAGGTGAGATATTTTCTCACCTACCGGACTTCATTTCATTTTATTACTCTGTAATAAACTCTCTCTCTATTCTAGAGAGTTCCAAACGCTCCTCCTTCTCTCTAGTTTCTTTCTCTACATTTTCCATAATTTCTCGGTATAATATCAATGTTCACAGTATTCACCCATGGTCAATTATATGTGGCTGTCTCCCGAGTAACAAAAGAGAGGGATTAACCATACTAAATGCTGACGAGGACTCAGACGATCCTACATTCATTAAAAATATTGTTTACAAAGAGGTATTTCAAAATATACGTCCTATGATTGCTGAGACACGCGAGATATTGCTTAGTCTTTTCCAAATTGTGACATGACCTTTGTACAATTTTACAAATAGTTACTTCATTACAATTATTTCAAAATGTTTGTGCTTCAGGATAACTAACTATACCATTGATAATTCATGCTGGAATGAGCTCTCAATATCGATGACGATATTAAACGTCCTGCTTCAGTTGTGCTTAACAGAGGCGGAGCCACCTTATATAGAAGGGTGTCAAATGACACCCTTTCGCCGAATAAATACACTGTGAGTAGATAAAAAAATAAATTATATCTATATATATTATATATTGGCTCCCTTTAATTTTTTGATATGTTTACTTTTAGATAGTTTGATATCCCTTAACGAAAACTCTTGCTCCGCCACCTGTGCTTAAGCCATCCAAAAATGCAGATTATTACTTTTCCGAGAAGGCTATGCAATAATTACTACATAGCTGATGTTAGTATTTATATATTTCATATTTACTGTAATGAATTGGAAGATTTCACAAAAGATTCTATTGGTTTATAACTGATGTTAGTATCCATTTTTGTTCCATTTGAAATACATTTAGGTGTTTTTTCCTTTCTTTTGTTAAGAAGCCAGTCATTTCTTCATCTCTTTTTAGATTTTTTAAAATATTATAGGTGTTTCTTCCTTTCTTTTGTTAAGCAGCCAGTCATTTCTTCATCTCTTATTACATTTTGTTACTTTTTTAACTTGGTAAAACCAGATTTATTGTGTGTACTTTTATTTTGTCATCCAAGTTATTTATAAATATATCCTTAGATTACATATTAGATGAATCATATGGATTGTAACTCAATTAAATTCTTGCAAAATAAGAAAATAGTTTTTTGGGAAGAACTTGGAGAATAGTTCGAACAATTTCTATACAACGACTTCTGCATGTATGTTGTCATAGTTACTCCTACAACAGTTAATTAATTCCATGGTAATTCTTTATGTTAACCAAATATTCCTATGTAATTTATTACTGATATTCTGAATATACGTTAAAGTTTGTTTTAAAACTGCATTCACTATCAACAGGTGAGGTTACTTTTGCCACGACATACGCAATCAAAATTTATGTAAATCTAGAAATAGATTGCATAACAATTTTAATTCAAAAGTTTGGTCCCACATTTCTTGGTGTACAAACTATCGGAAGCTCTCATGTGAATAACATTCCCATGGAGGAAGAGATGTTTATGTACAGGATGAACATTAGCGAGTTGTTGGAGTCCGACTGTAGTGCCGAAATACATGTTATTTTTCTTTGTAATTAAAGTTACAATTCTTCGAGATGCTTCTACTAATTAGATTTTTTAATATGCTAGGATAATGCACCTCCTCAAATCCAATGCCTTTGCGGCAAGGAATTTATTTTCAAGCTTCGATTAAACAATTACAATATTAAAGAGGGGCTTGAAAATTGTACGGTATTCAAAGTTATTTATTCTAGATGAGAATCTAGAATTGCAATACACAAGGAAAGAACAAAAGGTATTGTGATATATTTATTTTCGTTGGTTATGCAGGAAAAAAGAAGGTTGAGGATAACATTGAAACAAAAAGTTTTGTTGAAGGAAAAGTAAATTTCTTTACTGTTTTATTTAGCAAACTTTCAACTACAAAAGAAATTAGTTATACTATTGGTGAATAATTATCTAATATGTTCACTATGTAACACGATTCAAATTTATTATTTTGTTTCTCATGTGTGATCATGCTTCTAAAGTATTCATTTTGAAATTACTTTGTAAATGCCCATTGCCTGCCGAGAGATATTGTACGACAATATAATAAAAGGAGGGCGATTTAATGACGTATTCGTGAACGCGCGAAGCGCAGGCAATTTACCTAGGTTTACATAAAAGAAAGAATTGTTTACCTGTTTCACTCTATTGAGTTACAATCCTTTTTATCTATATTGTCGATTCATTATATTACGGACATGTTATTATTGGACCACTAGTAAGTGTCAAAGTCCACAGATTAGACGGGATACTCATTGTTTACATGTTGTTTTCTTATTCATACTACATTTGCTGTGCATTTTTATTGCACATACACATGCACCACTAGCGGCCTGGTGGGCATAGCAACATAGTTGATGCGGAGACTTCGGTGAGCTGGATTTGTCAAGACGACCCGCAGTCAGCAGACTCTCCCTCCGAGTACTGTACTGTATTATTTCATTTATGTCCAATTGTATTCCGGACAGTTATTATATTTCATTCCATTCCCTAGTAAATGCTCATGCACTTGTGACACCGGGTTCTGGGATGATTATGGGGTAATTGTATTAATTCCAACATTTTTATTATATTTTGAAACAGTTTTGAAACGGTTATCTTTTACTCGTAAAATCGAAGGAAAAATTATAATTTTCAACATTGTTAAAACAAGGCCTAAATTAAGTATTTATGTTTGGCTTGCCTAATAGTGGTGTCCGCCGCTATCATGAAACCTTAGTGGATTTCGGGTCATGATAAGTAATATCTAGAATTCCGATTATATTCTTTTATTGTGAGTTATATGTTTAATATTAAAATGTTATTTTTGTAAATCAGCATTTTATTCATGCTTTTATAATAATATAGATAGATATAGATAAATAAAAATACACAGTTCCTTCTAGTCCCTACCCTGTACTCCATATTTTTGCGCTAAAACTTGAAAGAGTTTTTTGTTTTTAAATGAGAAATAAATTTTAATTAAGTATATTAATGGTAATTTTAAACTTCAGTCAGAAGTAGATAAATAAATTTGAACATTTATCCGAAGTATTTTAACATGTGGAATCCATAATAACAAGTTCTTAACGGAGTGTAGAGCTCCTCAGTCCATGTGGAAACCCCGTTAAGAGTCAAGAGAACATATGAAACTATCGGCTAATCACAGGCAATAAATTTGAACATCTTTGTTGTACATAACGAGCAAATTAAACATAGGAAATGACCTACTCTACCAAAAAGAAACGGAAGGTAAATAGCCACAATAGCAAAAACAGCCACAATTCCAAACATAAACAAAAATCAAACATGACTACTACAAACTTGACAAATTTTATTTCCTTATTTTAGAAACAACAATTGAGAGTCCGCAAACCGTAATTTTTCTATGGTTGACTTATACTACAAAGATCAATGAATTTGCTGACTGATATTGAAATATATGATCATTCTATCTAAAAAACATGAACCATCACATAGAATATATACTAATTTTGACTTGTTCTACAAGTGGGAAACAATCTTCTAAAGGGCCGTGCGCTCCATTCATACCTTCTTGGCTTCTCTTGTAGCAACAGAAAGTAAGGTTGCTTACATCAGATTTAATGTAATCCGACTCTTTTCTGAACCTCACGTACGATAAAAGCTTAGTACATTGGACTACCTTCACCGAGGATAACCAGGTGGAGGGTATCCGACACTACTTGGAGCATAATTGGCTGGTGGATATCCATGGGGTTGTGATGGTGGTGGTGGGTATCCATAGGATTGCTGGGGTGGTGGTGGGTACATAGGGGGTTGCTGGGGTGGTGGGGAGTACATAGGGGTAGCTGTTTTGGGGGATAAGCTTGTGGCTGCGTCGGTGCATATCCAATGGTTGGAGGAAGAGGCTGATCCAAACGAGACATTTGTTGAACAGCTGGTGCTGCCATAGGCTTTGGGCCAAATTTACCATCTCTTTTATTCATTTCTACCTTGTGCTGTGTCTGCAAATTTATTTTGAAGCAACAAAAGTATTTTTAATCAAAAGAACATATAACATTAATTTATTAGTTTTACACAACTATAACATAACTATGTTGCTCAGGTCCGTGTGGATCTTCATAAAGTAGTATAATTTTGAAAGATCGGATAATGCAATTTTAGAGGATCAGACACATATATGATAATATTTTTAAAGAGGCTGAGCAACATAGGTTATTAGTTTAGCTTTCATTACGTAAACATTACAACAACAATCCAGTATAATCCCATTTAATGGGATCTGGGGAGGGTATTATGTACGCAGACCTTACCCCCACCCTGGGGTAGAGAGACTGTTTCCAAATAGACCCCCGACATCCTTCCCTCCAAGAACTTCACACCTTGCTCTTGGGAAGACTCGAACTCAAAACCTCACGGTTGGAAGTGGGGGTTGTTACCATCAGAGCAACCCCTCTTGTCTAAAAATTATATCGGATAAACATTATATCGGAAGATCCACTGTTACTATCATATTTTAAGAGAAAAAAATGAATAATATGTCAATTTATACATAAAAATAGCACAAAGCTCGAGGCAATAAATCACCAAGAAATTTTACGACACAAGAAAAACAGAGGAGAATATCCGAAAATTTGATAATTTAACCAAAAAATTGGATTTAAAAGACTTTAGTTTTTGTATCTGAAAAGCTTGGTTTGAGTTATCTTCTACAAGTTAGATAATCTTTTCAGGACTTCCTTTTGACATAGATATAGGAAATGTGTGTGTGCTATATATTTTAGATGCAGAATTTGTTCAAGTTATCACCTACCTGCATACAGCTACAAACCCTGCCAAAAGAAAAAGAAAAGTTAATAGAGATGGATATTACCATCACAATTTACACTGTCAGTAGATATAAGTTAAATCCGTGCTTGTAATACTCAGTCAAATGTCTTACGTGCAGTAAACCATGTCGGAGCAACAGTTGAGAACCCGAGAAGCCTCTTGAAGTTCATCGTTTCCCGTAATACAAGCAATGCAGCTAAATATACAATGCTACCTGCTGGAGGCAAAACATGAACCCCTACAACCAAAAGGCAAAGCAGATTAGCTGAGATAGTAAAAAAAACAAGAAGATAATCAGATAAATCACTTGCAAAGCTAAAGAGAAGTTGAATTTACGATTATGCAATTATCGCATTTTGTCGTCTGCAGATTGAACTCATCTTGCAACATAAAGCGCGTTGAGGCTACTGAATTTGTGAAGCAAAGAAACACCTGAACAGTAGAGAATGATTAAGTAATTAAGTAGGATAGCTGAAGAAAAAACTCATAAATGAGTGCTGAAACTTATTTTATAAATAAGCTGTTATATGACATAAATTTTGAGATTGAACCAACCAACCAACCTTCTGTGGAAAGACATAACTCAGGGCAATGACTTTCTCCACATCTGCCACTACAAGGCATATAGCCTCCACAACATGTATACCTATAAGCGCGTAATATTTTAAATTAAATGGATTCATAAAGAAATGTAGCGAATTATATTGAACACCCAAACAGAGAAAAGACAATGTTTACCCTGACATATCATTGTATAGAGCTCGTTTTCGGAGTATGTACGACGCACAAGGACCGCTAAAACATTCAAAGGTAAACTGATAAACAATTTTGAAAATAAGCAGATTTGGTATCTACATTTAAATAGATGACAAAAAGTAGTATTTGTATTAAAAATCTGCCTTTCATTATCTCTGCAGTATGATGATCTCTAAAGCTGACAGACAATGTAATCGATAATGAACAATGACTTCTGGACTGAATAAATAGATGTTTCGTCTGCTCTTGATCATCATCACACTAGGAACATTGATTTCTGGAAAGCTCCACAAAAAACATTTTATTTGTTCTTGAATCTTGATAATAAAAAGACTGTTTTTTTATTTGAGTAAGATAGTAGTAGGGTCTTTTCAGTAAAGTAACCAGCAGTTCTATTGGTTTCTTTCTTTGTTCTCTTAACAACTGAACTCACCCCATAGTAAATTAATTTATCAGAGTGACCTATCCTAAACTCCATCTAAAAAAATAAAAATAAAAATTAAAAAAAGAAACAGCTTTCCACGTAATTGGGTTGGGTAACCATATATATGTTGGTCTCTTTTCTCCTTTTCATTCGATGTGGGATGAGATTTGCACTCCAACAATAACTTTGACGCATCAGCGAATCTTGCTGCTACAAAAATCAATGATGATACAACTTCTTTGCACTCCTCATGACATTTCCTATGAACAAAAATTACCAAAGATGAACTAACAGGTGGTAAATCATCTTATATTAAGAAGAAAAGAAATTTTAGTTGACATTAGTTATGAAAGTTTTGTGCACAATCTTTGTATAAAGCAACAGCCATTGTAACGAAATTTAGCTAAGTAACATAGGTAATCTAGTTCTTCTATTTAATGGTTACAAAAGTGATCGATACAAATTACAGAGTGACTAACCTTTATGTCAATATTTCAATCATAAGATAGTTGTTGAACTGTAATATTTAACCTTCCAATGCAAGCGATCCCACCCGACTGCCTCATTGGGTTGTACTATTGAGAAGAAATGCCAGCAATCTAGGAGAATTGCTAATTTATGGTCTATGATTAGAAGACTGAGTAAGGAATTCTGCTGACCGAGGGGAAGGTGTAAGGCACCCTCCGAGTCCCGTGGCTCAAACACGGTCGCTTTTATTGACTAATGTAAGGCTTAAATCAATTTTTGACTATTCTTGTATTTTATTCGTTATGGCCTGTCTATTACCACTTTACTAAATCTTTATATTTTTATTAATTGTTCTGACAAAAATGCATTACACACATAAGGTATTTCTTTGAAGGTAGATATTAAACCAAGGTATGGAATGTACACATGGCTAAAATATAATTATTATAAATTTAATGGCATCGAGACACGGTAATGCGTACATGATCCTTTTATTATTTTAACGTATCAATCCAAGGTTCGGGTATGAATACATGGACTAATATTCAAAGTACGTGGAAAGCTTTTCTAACATTATTAGAGTATTTCAATTATTTTGTCTCTTTCTGATTCAAGACATTTATTTTTGTAATTTATTATTAGTTAGATTGTTTTGTCATAGTTTTGCGAACGCATACCTTGGTATTAAATTTGAAAATTATAATTATGTCACGTGAACGTATACATAATTACAATAATATATTTATGAATACATGCCTAAAGAATAGCAGTGATTTTAACACAAGTTGGCGTTATTTATTAAAGAATGATGGACCACGCTTACAAATTTCAAAACTTTAGGCTGCTGAGTTCAAGTCAATTGCTCACTAAATATATAAAGCCCAAATTACAAATTTGATTGCCAAACTAATGTTCTTTCCATTTTAGCCAAGAATTATATGGTCCAATTAAATATTAACTGTCACTGCGGTCTAAAATCTATACTAACACAAAGAAAACGGGTCCTAAACAATAGTATCATAACACAAAGAAAACAACAAAGCAATTTAACATAGAAACAAACTGCCAAATAGTTTACAAACGTTTCTCTCTTTACTTCAATTATGTAACTGAATAGATTCAATGATAGTATTTTCTTTGTAAAATGAAGATATGACAATTAGCATCAGTATGCTTTTCTTTATTTGTACAAAAGAGAACAAAAAGAAGTTATTACCTAAAGTCCACTTAAGTTTTAATATGCATAAACAGAATATCAGACTTTATATATATATATATGAAGAATACAGTGAGAATGATATTATTATTATTATTATTATTATTATTATTATTATTATTATTATTATTATTATTATTATTATTATTATTATTATTATTATAATTTATGATTTACAATTTAGCAAGCAAACCAAACACTCAACATACATTTCAGAAGATTTATGCAAAGAAACAGTTAAAAGCTTTTCGTTAGACCCATTAAAATAACAATTAAAACAATAAAATAAAAGAAGAAGACCTTTGTATAGATGGTTATATATATATATATATATATATATATATATATATATATATATATATATATATATATATATATATATATATATATATATATATATATATATATATATATATATATATATATATATATATAAATAAAAGTAAGAGAACCCAATATTTATAATATAGTTTAAATTATACTAAGAAAAATACTACTAATCTAATGAATGTTTAAAGCCAACAACATAATAAAAACTTAATTTTTCTTTTTCAATCCCAAAACTTAGAAGTGATGTAATTGTTTCCTCCTTTGATATTTATAATTTGTTCCCCAATATTGATTTAGGGGAAGCGGTTATTCTATTTATAATATATTTTTTACTATATATTGCAAAATTTTTAAGATAGAAATTACCTTTTTAAATATTATACATATACATTTTTAATTTTTTAAAATTATTTGATTAGATTCTGCAGGTAGTGGGGACAACTACCTTTCGTAGGAGAAACCATAATTAGCAGTTGTAAGTAGTTGAATCTATTACTCTAGATAATAGGTTTGAAACTAATTTAAACTTCTGCATTAATCAATTAATTTATAATTTAAAATTGAGAAGTTTTTTTTTAGTTAGAAAGTTGGTTTGTTTTGTCTCAACATTACATGTGACAATCAAGTGTTATGCCATTTGGTTTAATCAGAAGCTTTTATCTTTGGCTTTTAAGTATATACAGATTAGGACAAACTACAACTTCACAAAGAGTTACAGTTTTTAAATTTTAAATTTTAAATTTTATTTTAGTTTATTTTATTGTAATTTGCTGATCGCTTTAATTTAGGTTTTGTTATAAGTTTTCACATTGTGGATGTTTGAAAATATTCAAATCCCAGCTTATCAAATGATTTTTTTTTCTTTTTGTAACAACTTATTTGACATGCATAACTTCGATTCATTGGCGAAAGTGAAGGTGGAAGTGGTTGCTAGAAGTAGCTGGTGGGAGAAGTAATCGGAGGTGATGGTTTTATACCTTTGGCTAGCAATCGAGGTGTGGTTGTGGATGATGCTCGCTAATTATAATTGTGTTAGTGGATGAATACCAATAAAAGGTTATAATCAAAATAATCTCTATGTCAACGTCTAAATGGTCATAAATTTATACAGCATTCAAGAGAACCAGATATATTAAAATAATGAAGTGATTAAGAAAAAGAAACAAATGTACTCAATCAATTGAGATTACTTTTTCTTTGGTTTCTAGGAGCTGATTAGTGACATTGTATATGGCTTACTCCAATGTGGTGAAACGGGCGAACCAAAATAGTGCCGCAAGGTACCACTAGAGGTGTTAAATGAGCAAATTGAGGTATGCTTGAGCGGTTAAATGAGTCGAATCAATAAATCGGTTGGATAGTAACAGACAAATGATCGCCTGTATCACGATGTGCCCGATCAATTAAGATTAACTATTGGGTCATAATCCAGCACACATTATTTTTCATTTGTTTGTTTGTTCTCTTGTAAGTTATCTAGTTATAAGGTATATAGGTCGGATTAGTTCGGGAAATTCAATTATTAAATCAATTCATTGGTATTAGATATTTAAATCTATAAAACAAATGAAACCAAACCATCAAAAGTCTAAATTTTCAATGTCTATTTTTCTCGGATTTTTTCAATTCTTTTTGGATATTTTTGATAAAATATTCATAGCATAAAATATATAACTTGGTATTAGTAGGATACCACTATATAAGGTGTTACTTAAGAAAATAACATAAAATAATGTGAGATGAGTCATTATAATGTATTAAAATATTTAATAATAAAGATAATAAAAATCACATAAAATAATATAGCTAATTAATCGGAACCATTAACTATTGACTTAGAATGCATGAATGATTCTTGGATTTGAATCTCCAAATTTTGTTTTCCTAATGACATAAGAAAATACAACTTGATATATAACTAATCAGTATGGATTTTTTCAATCAAAAAATCCTTCGCAATTTTAATTATAACAACAATTATGAGTATATGTAAACCCCACAAAGTCTTCCTTGAAAAGCATTGAATCAGCTGCTAGTGCTCGCTTTCTGCAATTACCGCTAAGGGTGCGGGAATCCAACCAAATATGAATGAATAGGCATGTGGGAACAGCATTGCTTAACGTAACGGGAAGGACCGCAAGATGGTTACTCCTTCTGTCTGAATTCGACATCACGTATGTAACCAAAAAGGAAGGGCACGGTCCCTCCTAGGAGACACTGGAATCGGCATTTCCTCGTCTTTCAAATTAATAAGCTTTAGCTTTGTAATATATAGTGGCTATTGGAGTGAATGCTTTTAATTTTGTTGAATAATATTTTGATAATATTTAAATCATTTTGAATGAATTCAAATACATTTCAATTTTTATTTTGATATTTTACATAAATTAAATAAATATTTTAATTATCATCTTTAATAAATGTATTGACTCGACTGATCATTTTGAGCATTTGCGTTTTGTTAGATGGTTTGAGGTCTTGAGTAGCTTCACATGATGTATTATAACATGCGTATATGGTCGATTTTGGTCTCGAGTGGTTCGAGATTGATTTGGAGAAATGATATACAATTTGGAGGCTTTAAGTTGGAAGAGTTGATCAGGTTTGACTTTTTGTATTTGATTCCAGATCGGAGTCTTGATAGTTCCATTAGGTCCCGATGGTAATTTTGGAGTTGGTCGTATGCCCGGTTTTCGTTTCGAGGTTTCTAGGGTGATTCGGCTCTAGTTGGCGAGAGTTGGTAATTTGAAGGTTTGAAAAGTTCATAGGTTTGACAGGGAATTGAATTTAATATATCGGATTCGGATTGTGATTGAGGGAGTTGGCATAAGTTCATATGTCATTTGGAATTTGTATGCAAATTTTGAAGAGACTCTGAGTTATTTAGGCATGTTCGACGTCAGGTTGGAAGTTGGAATTTTGATATAGTTAATTAACAAGTACTTGTGGCTTTAAATCTCACTTTACAGATTTGACCTACTGATAAGATTGAACTACTTGTAACCATATTCAGGTGTGCTTAATCTCTTATTTGTAATAGGGATAATTCAATTAGCAAGTCTTGTTAGTCTTTAAAATAAACTAAAATAGAATTATTACCCGAGGCTAATCAAAATAAACTCATTCATATTTGTAAAATTGTGAAATACACTAGATCGTTACTTGAATGTTATTCTGAATGCACACATGCTTGTAGTTATTGATCATTTTACATGCTTTCTAGGTTAGTTTATATTTTCGCAATTAGTTATAAATATTTTCCCAAAACCTTTCTAAGTATTTGGCTTAGCATAATAAGTGATAATTCTCTTACATGCCTAATCACCTACATATTATTCTCTATGGGATCCGATCCGGAATCATAATTTGGTAAATTATATTGCGCGTGACCGTGTCAATTTTATTTTTAGTAGTGGATTTGGACGTCAAATTAGCGGCGTTTCCGGGGAGAATTTGGTGTATTTAGCTTGTTTGAAAAATAAACGTATGTGCTTTGGTCCAAACTTGTGAATATTTGAGTAATAACTGAGTTTATATTTCTTGTTTGTTTCTTATTTATTTTATTAGTTTTGAAAAATGACATCATGTAATGAAAATTGTTCGGATGGTAGTTAATCATGCTTTGATGACCCTTGTCCTTATTGTGGAGGACCAAACTCTTGGCAAAATCATTTAAATTATCCTAGGGGCTGATTGTGCACATAATCTCAAACACATGAGTGGAGTATTTGTGATAAGTGTGGTCATCAAAATGGTCATTGAGATAATTATGCTTATGTGTCCTTCCCTTCCCCATCCCCCGCTATGATGATTCTACTTTTGTGATGAAAATTATAGAGATATGAAAGTGGAAGAAACTGAGCATGGTCAAAATGGAGAGTTCAAGCGTATGTTAGAATGCCTACTTGAAGGAGGAAACAAAGAGCAAAATGCGTTGGAGGAGCTTTTGAAAATTAGTCTCCAAAATGATCTGGCACTTGAAAAGTTGAGCTTACAAATAGGAGAAATGCTTGAAGATTTAGAGGTCCAAAAAAACCTCGGAAGTGGATGATAACGAAGAACCTTCCTTAGAGGTTGAAGTCGAAAATCATTCCTTGGAACTTGATCAAAACCAAGAAAAACTCCCAAATGCTCAAAATGAGAGGGATGCTATGCTGGAGGCCATTCTTGAAGATGAGGAGAAGAAAAGCTTTGAACTCGAGGACTTAAAATAAGCACTAACTCAAAAACCTTGGAAAATCAAATGAAAATATTGGTTGAGACTCACTATGTCCACAACCTTGAGAGTGTGGAAAGAGATAAAAAAGAATCCAACTTCAAGCAAGTGAGGTTTATCTTGAGAAACTAAGTATTGAGCTTCCTCCAACCGACTCCATGCTTGTTAGTGATGCCAAAAAAATATGGAATTAGAGTGAACTAAAAAATTTGAAGATGTGGTTGAAAATGACACTACTTCGGGGAAAAAAGAGGATGTCAAAATCGAGGAAGAATTTCAATTTGAAGGCTTGAGGTTGCATTCCAATCATTTTTTAACTTTTCAATTGCATGGTGATATGAGAATTGAGCTGCGAATCCTTATTGAGATGCAAAGAAGAAAACAAAATCCATACATTTTGCAATTTTCTTATTCAATAAGGCAAAATGGCATTCCTCAAAAGAAAGCCAATAAAGGAAAAAATGAAGAAATTAATGCATCTGATCATCTACATACCACCATCATTGCTCATGGTCACATGCTTGAGTCCAAGTTAGGCTCCCAATTCATATCGTCCAAGTGGCGGTAAAAGGGATAAAATTGATCCGCGTCTTACTACGACGTTAAATGTCGCGCTTGGTGGGAGGCAACTCATCATTTTTATATTTTTAGTCATTTTAAAAGTTTCTTCTTTTACAATATCTTAGTCTATTTCTTTGACTAATGTGTTAAGTTTAACAATTTTTGGAGTTGATTTGAGAAGGTTAGGGTGATCGGAGAGCCAAAACCCAGAAGCTGCTGGAAATTCCAGAACCACTGCTTTGCGTTCGCGATGGAACGTTTTGTTCACGAAGGGTAATAAAGTTTCTTAGACTACGCGTCCCCGATGACTCTGACGCATTTGCGACTGTTGGCCATTTTTAATCCTTTATGAATACAATCGGTCCCACGCGAACACAAACATCAAGTAAAGTTGGAAATAATTAAAACATTTGAAATCATCGTATAACCCCTCTTTGCTCAAATAACATTTTCTTCTACTCCTTAAGCCCTACAAAAAAGCATATTTTCCATAATCTTCAATTCCGTTTTGATTCTCTCTCGCCATTCTCAATGTATGTAATTACATCTCTTATCTCTCAAATATTTCTTCCCTTTCTTGGTGTGAAGTCGTAGAAGAGCAACCATGATTGTTTTGTGCTTAGGGTTCAAAATTTTGAGTTCTAAATGTCAACCTTGTGTTTGAAATTTGCCGTAGCTTGCTGGGTAAGGTTGGTTGAGTGTGAGTGTGTGATTGTTATTTTAAAATTGTGGGCGAGATATGTGCTAGAGTATACTGGTAAACAATCAAGAAAACAATGTAAGCAAATTTTTTGAAAAAGAAGGCATGAAAGAAAAATAGGCTGGGCGATGAAGACGACCTTTGCAAACGCGAAGGTCTAAATCTGGGCAATGTTTTTTTTGCTCTTTGCGTTCATCTAGCAGTCCCTGAAATGGAAAAAAATAGTAACTCTGCGCAGCTCTGCCCGAGACCTTTTGACCCATTTCTTTGGCCTAAATACTTCCTAATACAATATTTTAAGTGTCTATATGATCTTTTTAACATTGTTGGTCTATTTTTAATTTAGGCATAAAATGGATCTGGAACACGATGAAATTGAGCAAGAACATGTCCCGAAGTTGAACTAGAAGAACCCTTTGATCATGACCGATTTTTATCTGCAGAATGTGAACATAAATATGATGAACTATTGTCAAAAACCATCATATGGGAAATAGATATTAACATGGAAAAGACTGAAGCTAAAATGTCGGGCTTCTACACAAGATTGGTCGAAAGTAGGTGGATTTGTTTTTCTGATCAACCAAATTATGCCAACTACATAGTAGTGTTGGAATTGTATGTAAACACCTTGAGGACCGACTTCCAAGGAAGCTTAGTTACTACTGTTCAGGATGTGCACGTCAATTTCATCCATGAGGTAATCAACGAAATTTATGGCCTTCCCAATGCCGATGATGAGCTTTATAGAGACACATAAAAAGTAGGAGGAAACCAATAGTTGGTGAAATAAAACCCAGGATGATAAGGATTTATTTATCAATAGAGCAATCGAGGATAACAAAGTCGACAAGGAGGAGGAACTTCCGCACTTTCACAAGAACATCATCAACAATTTGCATTGGTCTCTTTATTGAACGATCGGCCATTTTCAACCTCATACTCGTAATCCTAGGAATTCCTAACTCTTCTTGCTTGTAAATATCAAGAGACATTAAGTTGATGTTAGCCCCATTATTACAAAGTGCTCTTGTAAAATGACGTTATCCAATAGTATATGGAAGGGTGAAGGCTCTCTAGTCCTCTTTCTTTTCGATAGTGGTTGTTGCAATGACGAAACTAAACCGGTGAGTCACATTCACCACATCACTCTTTGAGATTCTCTTTTTAGTGATCAAGTACTTAGCAAAACCCGACATCTCTTGAAATGCTTCCACAAATAGAATGTTCACCGATAATTGCTTGAGAATTTCATAAAACCTCTCGAGATTGCTATCATCGGCCTTCCTAGCAAGTTCTTGAGGGAAAGGAGGAGGAGGTCTAGGAATTGGTGCTAGAGTTTTTGGTATCTCTTTTACCTTTTCCTTAACCTCTTAAGGGTTAATTTCTTTAATTTTCACCTCCTTTTGGAGTCTTTTATCTTCAAAAACAGTTGGCAACTCAACGTTTTACTCAACTTCTTCTTTAGAATCTTCCTGTTCGATCATTTGTTCATTCTCTCCTTGAAGTAGATTTCCACCTCGAATTGTGATTGCCATACAATGAGAAGTTGTGCCTCTACCACTTTCTTTTGGGTTTCCAATTGTGTCACTTTGGAGTGTGCCTTTTTACTTCAACTTTTTCTGTCTTGAGATATCTCTCATTTGCATCTCCAACTTTTGAATAGATGCAGTACAAGAGCTCACAAGCTTAGTTATGTTCTTTATTGAAGTGTCAGATCTATCTTGATTTTACAATACTAGTTCAAGGATGTTTTCCAACTTGGACTCACTCGAAGAACTTTTTTTCCAATGTGGAGAGTTTGAATATTAACCCTTTGGTGGAACATAGGGGTTGGAACTCCAATTTGAAAAATTATTGTTGTTGTTACCCCAATTTTCTTGATTTGGACTACCTTGGTTATTTCACCACTGTTGCTTGCCATGCCCTTGCGGGTTAGGCCTTCATTGGTTTTGTTGTCCTGAACCTTGGTAGGGTTGCCTTTGATAACCTCTTTGAGAGTTGTTGACATAATTTTCTTCCTCATAATCCTCATTTGACAAGGTTTGAACATCTTCCACCACATTCATCGTTTTTTGTTTGGCTTTCAGTTAACATCTTTGTTAATATATTGATATTGGTGGCAAGCCCGGAAATCACTTGACCTCTTTCTTGGTTCTCCTTTAGCATGTTGGACGAGGAAGGAGTACCATATGCAAATCCATCGTGGTGTCTTTCGAGTGTCAAGCTTGGTTATGTTTTTTTATCTTGTCAAGGATTTGTCTGACCGTTGCAAATGTTTTATCCATAAGTATCCAACAACTGCATTTTTGGCTATGTATTGATTCATAGGATCCAAGCACATGTAAATCTTTTCCAACAAGATATTATCCCAAAAATCATGATTCGGTGGCCTCACCAAATATAGCTTAAATCGATCCCATACCTCATGGAGATTCTCTCCCGGTAATTGCTTAAAAAAATGTTTTATCTCGGAGTTGGGCTTCTTGCTCTACGGAAACCACTTTGATAGGAAAGCTCAGACAAGTTCAAGCCAAGTATAAATGGAATTAGGAGGTAGATTTTGGATCCATTGTCTTCCCTCTCCGGTTGGAGAGTACTTGGGCACCCTAAACCTCAGGGCATAATCTCATACGTTGTTCTACTTGTGCATTGCACACACACCCAAAAGATTTTTGAGATGTTGTGTCAGATCATCATCCGTAGAATTTCAGAAAAGCCCCTTTACTTTGAGTATTAGGATTAGGTTGTGTTCCACATTGAAGGTAGCAACATCTACCTTCAATATGATCATCTATATCCGTAAAAATATTTTCTTCTTTCGCCTCGCCCATGTTTCCCTAGAAACACCAAGAAAAAATAAGCAAAGTGTAATGGAACAGAATATGAAGTAAAGTGAAGCACACACTAATTAGTAATTTCAAAATCTTATTCCACGTTCACCGCACAAAATTTTCTGACATCCAAATCTACTACTAAAAAGTAAATTGCCATGGTCACAACATTATAATTGATCCAAATACGAGTCGGAGTTGAATCCTACAGGGAACAATATATTGGTGATTAGGCGTGTAAGAGAATAATCACTTGTTATGCTAAGCCAAATAATTAGAAAGGTTTTGAGAAAGTATTTACAACTAATTGTGAAAATGTAAACTAACCGAGAAAGTAAATAAAATGATAAATGGCTACAAGTATAGATGCATTTGGAATTACACTCAAGTAATGATCCAATGTATTTCACGATTTTAAAAACACGAGTGAGTTTATATTGATTAGCCTCGAGTAATAACTATCTATTAGCTAGGTTCTTCTGAAGACAAACAATACTTTAAAATTTCTAAACCAATTAAGAGATTAAGCACACCCGAATATGGCTACAAGTAGTTCAACCCTATCCCTGGGGTAGAATTTATAAATTGAATGTTAAATCCTCTAGTTCTAGTTATTAATCTTTCCCAAAATTAAATCGAAGTAAATGGGAGAGTCCTATGATTAGCTAATCCCTTTGAAAATATTAAACAACAAAAATAATATAAGAAAAATAACTCACTTCATAATAAATAAAATTCATTCAATACATAAGCACAACAAGATATTTAGTCCACACTTTAAATATGAATATTTCCATAAACAAGATTCAAGTGTTGGAAAAAATACTATACACTTATATATGCAATACAAAGTAATAAAATGAAGAACTTAACATAAATGGGTAAGAAATTCTCAACAAAAAGCTCCAAATACTCAAGATCCGAGCGGGTGTGCAAGAACCCTAGCTCCAAAACTTGTGTTATCTAGTCAAGAGATATCCAAAAACTACCTAAGAATTGCCAAAGATTATTCACGAATGAGCTGGGTCGTGTATGAAATTGTTTGGGTTCAAAAATGTGAAATTCCATAACTTCTAGGCTTTTCCATCCATTTCTTCTTCGTATTCGTGATCCATTATTCTTGTTTGCGAAGGTTTGATTTGTGCAGCATTGGGTTCGTGGTATGTCCTTTATGTTTGTGAAGGTTTGACTTCCTTCTTCTCCACGGCTTGCCATCCAGGCGGGCAGTGTGGTATCTGGTATAGTAATCATGGGCCGATGATTCTGGTGCACTGCTTTGCCTCGAAGTCTGGGACAAAATATCTTAACGTGCATCAACTCCCCTTACTCAAAATAACCCCTTGGAGTAGTGAACTGCTGAGCCGAAGCCTAAACTTGATGGACCAAAATACACCCTTGAAGAACTCTGAATATCTAATGGATGGTAAGTATTATCTAGAAAAGCACTATAGTAGGGTCATGCCAGAGAACTCCAAGCATGCAATGGTGCTAAATGCATGGGCCTGCTAGACTAGCCCCTCATTAGCTGACCTCTGCACCTAGATGGGGCACCACTAAATCCCCCAAGATATCAAGGCCACTCATCCCTCAGCACAATCACTCTACTATGGTTGTAGATATGCTCGATTCTCCGAGCTATATCTATAGCCTGATAAAAGGGAGTCCCCATCTCTACCTCACGAAACATAGAACCTTGAATATCAGGGTGCATATCTATAATAAACCTCTGCACCCTCTCTGCATTTGTAGGGATTATAATAGATTCATGGAAACACAAGTCAGTGAATCTCACCTTGTAGTTGGTCACAGACACATGAACCTGATGGAGCCACATAACTTTACCTTAAAGCTCATCTCAATAGAAGTATTCCTCATAGTATGATCATGTATGAGAGATGTGTTAGACATTCAGGCGGTGGGGCTAGGATATGATATGTTGATTCATGTGTTTTATAGATTTGGAGACTGGGAGTTCTTAGAAGCAAATCGTTTTGTGGTTATAAACTGTGAAAGATGTGGCCAAAGCTGACCAAATGATGGTATGTGTTATGGCTGGTTCATTGTGGAATTTTGAATGATTTTTTAGTCTATTTGTGGATGACCAAGGTCAATTTGGGGGCCCATTGGTAGGACCAATAAGGATATGCATTCTACACCGGTTACTAATGAGGGGTGAATCATTTGGTCAGAGTTTAACCTATTCATAATCTGATATGTTCTACACACGGTGCAATATTTTGGGACTTGTAAAGGAATCCCAACAAACTAGTAATAGGGTGTAGAATGGTTGATTACTCTTTGGTTATGGTCTTTTCGGGCTTTGGTATATTGTGTTATTTTCCTCTCCATGGTTATGGTCATGTACTTGTGTACTTGGTGTTGAATTTCTTATGGTTTTGATTTTGAAAATTGGACCTCAAGTTATTTTTTATGGAATGGTGTTGGATGGGTCACGTATTGCGTATGAGTTATGATGAGATATGATCCCTTTTGATGGATTAGTGTGTTTTGGCTCTACTATGTGTGATGGGTTCTTAGCGTTATGTTTTGTGGTACTTGTTGAGCTTGCGACGGTTCTCTCATTTGAGTCATTTTTCATTTTTGAGCGCATTTAATTTTTTGCTTTTTGGTGCACGAATTGGACAGTTTGTTATTCTAGGTAGTATTGGTGTGGCGTCTTAGTAGAGTAGCTTTCATTTGATGTGATGAAGTTTTTGGGCCAGAGGTAATGGTTATCGAATTTGATTATGATGTGTATGGAAGAGTAATATCGAAAGTCAGCTAAGAATTTAGGCATGGTTATGGTTAGGTGAGAGAGACCCATGACTTGTTGATATGATAAGTGGTTACGAGTTTCTGAGTTTTTCTTTCACCATCGGCAGTGTACAGAGGTTTTACTACGAGAATTTTGTTTGATATGAGGTTTATTACCGTATTGTTTTGTATTTAGTAGCTATTGTGGTTAGCAATTATTGATGTGATCATCTGAGTTATGTGGTATAGTATGTGATTTAATCTTGGGTTTTAGTTATGGCTTGACATAGATTTTTCAAACTTATACAATGTGTAGATGTGAGATTCGGGTTTTATAGAAAATTTCAATGTTGGAAATTGGATTCGCAGGTTTATGGGCTAAGTTTGATTTGTGGACCTTCAACAGGTTGTATCGTTAGGCTTATTTGGATTAAGGTGAAATAGGATCACCCCTGGGTAGGTTCATGGTAAGGTTACACAGCAGTTGGATGGGTTTGGAAAGACTCTCGGCACGTTCGAGGACAAATATCTTTTTAAGTGGGGAGGATGTAATGATCCGACCGGTCATTATGAGTACTAGCATTCAACTCAGCTATTTGGGGTATCTATTAGCTTCGTATGATGTATTATGACTTGGTTACTTGTCGGTTTTGGTTTCAAGTGATCTAAAATTTGATTTGGAAGAATGAACTTCATGTTTGAAACATTAAGTTTGAAGAGTTGACCAAGTTTGACTTTTTAATATTTGACATCGGATTAGAGTTTTGATAGTTTTTTTTAGGTTCGTATGGTGATTTCAGACTTGGGTGTATGCCCGAATTTGCATTTGGATGTTTCTAGAAGGTTTCAACACTAATTGTCAAAAGTTGGAAATTTAAATAATTGGGAAATTCATAAGTTGGACTGAGAGCTGACTTTGAGGATATCAGATTTAAATTGTTGTTCCAGGTTGATTTGACATGTTTCGGCGCGAGTTTTGGAAGTTGGAAGTTCAAAATTCATTAAGTTTGATTTGAGGCATGATTCGTCATTTCTATGTTCTTATGCATGCTTTGAGGCCTTGAGTATGTCCATGATATGTTATGGGGATTTTTGGAATGTTCTCTCAAAGTCCCGAGGAACTCAGACATGTTTCAGATCGAGTTCAGATCACTTCTCATGATGTTTCCATTGCTGGTGTGTTCTGGCTTCTCGTGCCTCGATTGTTTTTTGAGACCCTAGAATGGGAGATGCAATAGCATAGAGGGGAATATTAAATTGGGTTGTTTCTTATTCGCTAGCGTGATTGGACATATGCGATTGCATATCTTTGTGTCGAAGAATGTACGCATAGTGGATTTCGCGTTAGCTTAAGGGATGAGCTAAGAGCTGGAGTGGGAAGCTGCTTCAACGCCTTCGCGCACTATTGGATGTGTTTGTTAGCTTTGGTCTCCTATGTGCTTTGCCTTCGCATGAGTATATTCCGATCGTAGTGTATTTCTAGAGGCATTGTTGATTGTTCTTCGCATTAACGAAGCTTTATACTCGGTCACATATGGTATTGTTCTGGGGCAGTGCTTTTCCTTCTTCCTGATCGCGAGGGTATTTACGCGATCACGATACATTGATTTGCCGAGTGATTATGATGTACTCTATTTCGGGCGGGTTTCGACTATTTTATCATATTTAGAGCTATGGAGCTCGAATTGAAGAGATTATTGAGGTTAATTTTTACCATGTTGATTGGGGTAAGTGTTTTCTACTCATTTTTTCTTTTATATCATGAATATATCTTCGTTTTTGCCATTTGATTAAGGGTTTCAAGAGAGAAAGATGGCAGTTTTGTCTAAAGTTTCATAGAGTACATTTTTAGTTCTGAACACTGATTTGGAATCATATTTGAATGAAACTTGTATGGTTGAACTCGTAATTAAATGAATTTTTTAATTTTGTGAGTTTTTTCATGTTCCAAGGCAAGGGCCCAGGTTTGTCTTTTTGTTATCTTTAGGGATTTTGATTAATGATTCGACTTTTATCGATTGGGTTTGTTTCCTTAGGCATTGTTTGATGTTTTTGAGTTACTTTTGGCTTGTTTCGAGACTTTCGGAGGTCGCACGAGATATCATTTCTGGAGTATCATTTGTCTTGCTAGGAATAGGAATTCGGCTTATTTGATATAAGTAAGACTTCTAAACTTGGTGTCGAAGGTATGAACCCCTAAATATACGTGATATTTGCTTGGTGTTGAGTTGAAGCACAAGCTAGGTGACAGGTGTGTGTCCATGCACCATGTGAATTATGACTGTGTAATTGCCTAATTTTATTTGTATCTATGAAATCTCTGCATGCTAGACTCATTAAGCTATGATCCATGTTAGAAACCATGTCTAGGCTATATGCTTGTCACGGCCCTAAAACTGACCCGATCGTGATGGCGCCTATCATGAAACTAGGCTAGCCGACATAACTCCCAAATTAAACATTAATGTATATAAATTATATTAAAGTTTTTAATTGACTAGGTATCTCACAATGTTAGACTAAATGAACAGTGCAGAATAGATACACAAGCTAGACATTGGGGTGTCACAAGTCACGACCATCTACTAAGGTTTGAATACAACAAGTAGTCTAATAATGTACTAAAAATACAATCTAAGGAGGACAATAGGGAGAAAAGCAGTACTGCGAACATCGGGCAGCTACCTTGCTAACTCCGATAACACTGACATTGAGCAATCAACACCCACAACTAGTTTGAGAAATAGCTAATTCTGCACACAAGGTGCAGGGAGAATTGTGAGTACGCTAACTCAGTAAGTAATAAAAGTAAATGAATATTGAAGAGTAAGAAAAATACGTAAGCCACGTCAAATTGCTACAATAAATGCAGGACATTTCCAATACAGTACAGAAATCGTTTACTTCAAAAATCATGCTAATATTTGGTAAAACCTTTTAAAACAACATTCAATAGTTTAAAATGAGTGACTAAACAATGAGTAAAAATGATAGAAAACATAAACAGACCCTTGGGCAAAATGTGTATCATGAACCACCCATCGGGCAACAATAAGAATCAATAACATCCCCTCAGGTTACATCACATCACTCACACTGGGTACTTGCGCTCACTGGAGGTGTACAGACTTTGGGAGGGGCCCCATACGGCCCAACCACAATAACAAGCCATCTCGTGGCATAATCAAACATGAACTTGGCCTTATAACAAGCCACCTCATGGCATAACAAATTAGTCCCTCGGCCTCAAAATCATGAATCAGTATAATACCACTGCAGCGCACAACCCATCCCATAATAACCTCACAACACAAACCCTCGGCCTCTCTCAGTCAGAAATCTCTCAAAGCCACTTGGGCAGAGTAAAATATGACGCTCATCCCAAAATATCATTTAAGGTATCAAATCAGAGTAAATATGGTTGAGTTATGAAAATAATAGAATACAGCATGACTGAGTACAAATATATAGTCAATATTGTGAGGAACAGTAGTAAAAATATCCTAAGGGTCCAAAATAGTTGGCACGAAGCCCAAATATGGCATTCAACCCAAAATATGATAATAATTTTCAAAACACAAAGATCAAACAGTTTTCAAGCAGATATGTAATTTAACAGTCATACGAGACAGACTAAGTCACACAATTCCCAACGGTGCACGACCCCACACTCGCCATCTAGTGTGTGTGCCACCTCCAAGTAGCACAATGATGTGAAATCCGGGGTTTCATACCCTCAGGACTGACATTTATAATAATTACTTACCTCAAACTAGTCCAAACTCTAGCTCGTGATGCCTTTGCCTCTTGAATCGGCCTCGAATTTCTCAAAATCTAACCACAATCAGTACATCATCATCAATATAAGCTAAAGGAACAAAGCCCTGGCAAATATAATAAAATTAACTCAAGATTCCAGAAATTTCTCAAATCTGGACACTGGGACCACATCTCAGAATCCGACCAAAGTATCAAAATCTGACAAACCATTCAATTACAAGACTATCCACACTTGTTTACTCTATTCCGACTTCGCATCACTTTCAAATCCCAAAAATATATTTTATGAAGTGCCACAATTTTCCCCAAATTTGCATCCCAGATCTCTACTCAAATGATGAATCCAATGTTATAATTTTGTATTTTAGCCAAACTTGAGTTAGAATCACTTACACGATAGTTTTCTTGAAAATTCCTCAAAACATCTCCAAATCCCGAGCCCTCTAGGTCAAAATATGAAATAAAATCCCAAATCTTGTATTTATAGTGTCCTTTTCAGATCCCCATTATTGCTGACCGGGGTAACCACGCTGACCATGGTAAATCCACCACTGAACGCGGTCCATCACCGCTGATCGCGGTAAATCCACTGCTACATCAGAAAATGTTGATTGTAGTGACATGCTTTAATATTTTGAGATGTCCAAATTGTACTTTCTTTAGCTTGATGAAAACTAGAAACAAAGGAATACAACTTCTATTTTTGAATTATCTTGAAATTCCTTGTAGAACAAATAATATAGGCTTCCAAAATCAGACCAGTGAACTTGTGGATTCTTCCTCACCGTGGACCATTTTCCGCCTAAGCGGTAATCCCACCTCCTCAGCAAAAAAACTTCCGCCTCTGTAACACCCCATACATTTGAATCAGTTTTGGATGCATTAATTGAGTATTAATGTGATTGTTATCAATTGTTTATGATAATAAGTATACGAGCCATATCATAAGTGATTTGGGGTCCAAGGAGAGACCTAAGTCTTAAGCCAAGTTGGAAATTACATAATAGACTAAAAATTCTGTATGAGTACGCACAAGACCAAACATTTCATGAGCATATTTAAGGTATTATGCGATTCACTACCTTTGAAATGAAATATCTTTGAGTGTAGCTTCTAATGCTTCAAACAATTCGTCATTTGGACATTCCTACAAGTAGTTATGACCAAATTACCTAAGACATACCACCCAATTATTTTGGCGGACAGCGAAGCGAGCTCGCTTCAACAAAGTAGAAGCGGATTTTTGTCTTCCCTTGAATGCAATGGACAACGATGCGAGGAAACTTTTCTAGAGTAGATATGCCCCAGTCCCAGCTCTTTTAAGCCAATTTCAGGGTTTAGTTTTGCCTATTCTTTTTGGGCGAATTTTGGGGTCTTCTCCACCATCTCAAGACCTCAAACCCTCCTATATTCAAGGCAATCAATCTCTATTAACTTGGTGTGAAATTCAATCATTCTTACACTAGTATTGATGAAATCTACTCATAAAACACATAGATCTTCTTGAAATTCCTTCAAGAACTCAAAGGAGGGTTTTTCAAGATTTCTTCCAAAAGGTAAACCTACACCCTTAGACTTATATGTATGAATTTTATTATGGATATATGTATGTGAATTAAGTATTGGGACTCTTCGCGTGGTGATTAGAAGCCATAAGTTCCTAATATAAATACACAACTATTATAGAGATTGAAATGTGTTTGTTTAATGAAACTTTATTGGTTAAGGGTGTTAATTATAACCATTTGAGACTTTAGAATTTATCCAAGAGCAAGAGAATCAGTTATTGGGTGTAGAAACACCCTTAATAGGGATTATGAAGCTCTATACTCACCAAGTTTTTGATAAAATGCCTAAGTGATCGAAACATGGATATTGTTGCTAATTCTAAATACCTTGAATTGAGATTATATAGGTTAAAGTTGAAAGGGTTGGCGAATGTTGTATTATAATCAAGAGAAGCAAGTGAAGGTATGTAAGGATAACTTTCTATGTTTGGGAATTTCAATGATTCTCCCTACACTACGTCTCTTTTAAGACGTATCAATTTCATCTGAAATATAGTTAAGCCTAGTTCGTTAAATAGTTGTAAAACTTCTATTCCCTAGCTTCATAAATCATTCATGACTTTCATTCTGAACGTTGTGAGCTCATTTCGTATTCAATATAGACTTGGGTTTGATGTCCCTAAGTCTCAGTATAGCTTATCAGTATGTCATAAATAGTTGAAGTTTTAGTGTCATAATCAGTTCAAGAATACATAATCTATTCAAGAATACATGTCCCAGTGTAATCCTATTTATAATTCCAGTATTATGTAACTCCGTGTGATTCAGTATTTCACTATCATATATTGCAGTATGATTCTCAGTTCCTGATTTTAAATCCCTGAATGTTGAACACTTGTATTTGGGCCTGGGGCTGAAGTTTATGCTTTATGCATCTTCGGGCCTGAGACTTTTATGGTTTATGAATTTTGGACATGAGGTCGCAGTTATGTATACAAATACTTGGGCCCAAGGCCGCAGTTTGTGCATATATATATATATGTGTGTGTGTGTGTGTGTGTGTGTGTGTGTGTGTGTATTAATATTAATATTCAGATAAACGGGTTGTTCATCATCCAGAAGAGGGAGTATTCATATCCTTACTTCCTTTCAGTTCTATTATTGGTTACCGTTCAGTTATCTGTTATCATATCAGTTACCAGTTATCAGTTCAGTAACCAATTATCAGATCTGATATCAGTTATCAGTTATCAGTTATCATTTCAGCTTCAATTTTAATAGTTATTATTTCAGTTATGAATTATAAATTCTTAGTTATCAGTTTAGTTTCAGTTTAAACATTTATAATTCATTTTTTTAGTTGCTTTACATACCAGTACATTTCAAATGTAGTGACGTCCCTTTTTGCCTTGGGCCTACATCTCAATACAGGTAATGATTTACAGGTCGACGATGCAGAGTGCTAAGATTCTCGTACTAGTTATTTGGTGATCCTCAGTTCTTCGGGGAATTATCATTACTTTATAGACTTTCAGTATTTACAGATAGTTAGTGTTTTCAGTACTTCAATAGGGGCTTCATAGACTAGAGTAACAGTGAGATAGAGTCACAGACATTTTATGTTAAGCCATGTTGGCTGCAAATATATTTCAAAAATTGTATTAGTATTTCCACACTTCGAATTATATCATCCAGACTTTCAGTATATCAACGTGTTAGTTTATCTTTTGTATTCACTATATTATGATATCACACGTTGATTCAACCAGCCAGTTGGTTTGCTTGGTCACATGTAGTCAGGCATTGAGTGCCATGTTACGTCCAGTCCCAGGTTCAGGGTGTGACAGCCACAATGGTAAGACTTCTTCCCCCATCAAAGATTTAAGCATCAAAACTATATTTAAGTTCTTGTAATGCCCGGACTCGCTCTTAACTCTCCCAAAACACACCGGAGGCCCTCAAGACCTCAACCCAAACATACCAACACCTCCCATAACATAATTAAACTTAGTCGAGCCTTCAAATCACTCAAATCAACACCAAAACACCAAATAAACTTCGAATTCAAACTTAAGAACTTAGGAACTTTCAAATTCCATAAATGATGCCGAAACATATCAATTCAACTGCGACTAAACTGAAATTTTGCACATGCATAAAAAATGACACTACGAACTTACTCATATTTTTGGAATTCCATTCTGACCCCGATATCAAGATTTCCACTACCAACCGGAAAGCGTCAAAATTTCAATTAGCCAATTCAAGCATAAATCTACCACGGACCTCCAACACACATTCTGATCATGCTCCTAAGTCTCAGTTCTCCTAATGGAGCTAACCTAATCATATAAATTCCAATCCGAGATCATAAACAAACAAATAAAAACTTGGTTAAACGTTTAAAATTTTAAGCTTCGAACAGAGAAATTTTCTTCCAAATTCATTCCGATTACCCTGAGAACCAAAATCGATTATTTACATAGGTCATGATACATGACACGTGGTTAGTCATTCCTAAGAACTAGTGAGCGAAGTGCAAAAGCTCAAAACGACCAGTTGGGTCGTTATATCCTCCCCACTTAAACATACATTCATCCTTGAACGTGCCTAGAGTTGTTCTGAAAACCATCAAATCACTATGAAACATTACCATGCACATACCCGGGGGTGATCCCACGTCACCCTATCTAATATAGGTCTGATAGCACAACGTAACTGAAATATTGCAATCCAACCTAGCCCATAAACCTTAGAACAACATTTCCACTTCTGAAATCATCTACAAGATTAGAATCTCACATTTATACTCTTAATAAGCCTGAACAAGATGTAACGATCCGCACCTACAACCTCGGATGCACATACATCACCACATAACTCAAACACTCGTAGCGATAACTTCTAATCACACCAGTTGTTCAAAACATCAAAATCTCGATAATAAGCCTTTTATCAAATAACGCCTCATTCCAACACTTCCATATACTGTCAATGATAAATGATACATATAGAAAGTCATAACCACTACTCAGATCAACCATTCATGAAGTCGCTTCTCTTTTGGCAAGGACCACGGAAATTCTAAGCCGATCATCGATGTTATCCTTTCAACATGCTGAAATCAAATCCGTTTGTATTCATTATAGATCCCAAAAATCTTATCTAATCCAATACCACTACTCTGGTTACATGACACATCAATACAAACTAAAGCCACAAATCGTGCAATCCTCCTACCAATAAGCAATAAGCCGAACTTAGTCAAATTATCAAAATGAATCAAACGAGAAGCTGTACCGCAAGCCCACAAGTACTACCATAACACAATGCTGGAAACCCGTCGCACATCGTAGAAATAGAATACACAAATCTAACCCAAAGGGTCATATCTCCACATAACTTAGTTGCACAACGCGACCTCATTCAAACCAACAACCACATGCAATTTTATATTTAGAAACAAAAGCAAATCATCATAACCATGGCAAAGCAATTGACATAACATTACACAAATCCCAAGTGGTACAACCGATACGCCATCCGCCGAGCAATACCCAATATTGTTCCCGCTAGAATTTCACTAAGAGACCCCAACAAAACCGCAACACATGTACCTATAACCAACAAATCCCACTGCCTTACAACACGAGAAGGTAAATCATAAATCTCCCCATATAACTAATAATCTCAATAACAATCGAATCAACAATTCCCTCAAAAATACAACTCAGAGTCAACCAAGCCGTTCGAGTTAGAACACACATCCATATTGGCCTACAAATGAACCACTTATCAAAAAGTCCTTGATACTTCTTCATCAACTCCTTTACCTCCGTTGGTGCCATACAATACGGTGCTCGACACCAAACCAATACTGAAATCAACAACTATGTCTGACTACATGCTCGGCAGTAGGAATCACATTCAGAAAATCCTCACTACTGGAACTGAATCATTGGTAGGAGTCTCTGTATTGTTATCTATCACAAAGGCCTAATAAGAAAGACAACCCTTCCCAGGAATCCCCTGGGTTTTCAAAAATGACACCACCCTACAGGGAACGTAATCCGTCGAACCTCGCCACTCAATCCATGGAATTCCCGACATAGACAATATCTCCGTCCTAGCGCAACAACCAAGAATAACACGTCACATAGACAACAAAGTAAATAGTAGTTTTACCAAAATTTTCTGGAGCAGCAATGTGGGCGGAAGCTCAAGACATTTGTCATCATGGACTAACCTGTGAATGCCTTATGAAGAGGTGGGTATAGGCTTCAGATCCCTTCATGATGTATCCAAGGCACTGTTCTGAAAATTGTGGTGGAATTTCAGGGCAAAACCCAGCTTATGGAGTGCATTTATGTGTCAAAAGTATTGCAAGAAATTAAATCCTGTAATTGTACCGTGGAAGGGTGGATCCCACGTGTGGAGAAAAATGCTTGAATGCAGGGACCTGATTGAGCATCAAATCTACTGGAAACTGAGAATGGGATCGGCTCAATTCTGGTTCGACAATCGAACCGAGATGGGAGCCTTATATTTCCAACTGCCTGCACAGTTTGTCGTTGATGAAGACATTCACAATGTCAATGATATGGTTGAAAATGGTATGTGGAACGTGGAAAAATTATTTTAAACTATACCTGAAGATTGGGCAAACCACATTGTGCAGAATATAGACCACCAAAAGAATGTGCAGAGTTAGATACACCATTCTGGATGTTTGAAACAAGGGGACAACTTTCAGTGAAATCTGCATGGGATTACCTGCGAAAAAGAGAAACTCCTAGGCTAGCTTACAAGATGATATGGGTCAAAGGCTTTCCATTCAAGATATCTTTCTTCATGTGGAAGGTGTGAAAAGCCAAACTGCCACTTGATGATTTCTTGCGTAGAATAGGATAATCCATGGCATCTAAATGTTGGTGCTGTGCTGATCCTAAGGAGGATTATTTAGTACATTTGTTCTTCACATCCAATGCAGCTAGGAGTGTTTGGAGTTACTTCCTGAGGAGAGCAGGAATTACATTACAAGGGTTGTCTTTACAACAAGCAATTACAAAATGTTGGACGACATCAGTTGTTCACACATTGAAGCCAGTCCTTCAAGCTTTACCTACATGCATTATATGGGAGTTATGGAAGAGAAGAAACAATTTGAAATATGGAGAAGCACTGTAAGTAAGAAGAGTTATCTACCAGGTGTCATCTTCGTTGCAAGCTCTAGTCCAACTGAAAAAACGAGGACTACATGTGCCTCACAAGTGGCTCGACTTACTGACAATGATGGAGAAATACACACCTCGATTGAAGTACGATAAAGTTCTATGGGAATTTCCTCCAAGAGGATGAATCATAGTGAATACTGATGGAGCATGCAGAGGGAACCCAGGGAGGATTTCAATTGGTTTTTGCTTAGGAGATGAGATAGGTGATTTGATATATGCAAAAGGAAGAAAAATTAAGGAGGGTTCTAACAATGAAGCTGAGGCAACAGTAATAGTAGAGGCAATCAGAATGTGGAAAACAATGAACCTCAAAAATGTTTGGCTTCAGACAGATTCAATGTTTCTTAACAAGATCATAGATGGACAATAGAAACCACCCCGGAATATTGTGGATGCCGTGAAGGAAATCAACACACTCAAAGTGGGGTGTAATTTCAAGATATCTCACATTTTCAGAGAGGAGAACAAACTAGCAGACCACCTTGCAAATTATGCACTTGACAGTGGCAACATAGAGAGTTATGATTTCTAGAACTTGATACGTCGAGCAGAAGGTTGGTTAATGAGGATAAGCTTCAATGCCCAAACCTGAGTATAATTGTTGCAAGAATTTAGTGAAGGATATGGAAGAAACAAATGCAATCAACATTAATACAACATGCAGTCACCAAGATCGACCAGATGAGAATGTGGAGATAACATTTTTCATTAACATTTGTTTTTTTTTGCAGGTACTAAATTTATACTGCTATTCCTTGTTGTCAAGAAATCTCCAGTGATGGTATTAATGCAATGCGTTCATTCCAATGGAAGTAACTTGCAGAGGGACAGTGGTACAAACCATGGAAGCATCAACAAACAAGATAACATGATTACTTTATCAAGATTACTCAACAGAAAAGAAGAAATATACAAACAAAATTTCTGTGCTCAGTTTACATCGACACTTACATGCACATCACTGGAATGCAGGTTTCATAATGGAGAAAAGGAATCGAAACTGGATTTAGTTCTCGGCTTCAATATTGTTCGACGTATTAATAAGGTTCTCATGTGTAGAGAAGGAAATACACAGCCAGCTGAAAGGGAATGGAATCGAGGTCAGCTTTTGGGACTAACTAAAGTAATACAAGCGTGGGTGTCAAGACCAAGGAATATTGGGAATCTATTTTTCCAATATCTCATGTCCAATAAAAAAATCTAGCAAATCTGCCTTTCTCGAGGAATTTCAATGGCTTTTGCTATTTCTGAATTGTTTAATGATGCATTAGAAACTTGATTCTCGCATGTTTACATGGAGCAGTGTAGCACGCCTCTCTTTTAGGCACACTAAAGCACGATCTTCAAGCAGCAGCATCAGTGTTAGAGTTGTCAATTAACGCATGGTTAATGGTTCAAAGTCCCATATGGCAAATTAGCAGGAGCTATATGGAATTTTATATGTTGGCATAACTTCTTTATCTTTTTTTTAATGTAATTTCAATTGGTGATATCAATGCTTCGCGTTCAAATATTCAATACAATGGAAGGAATTTAAAAATAGGCAAATCCCAAGCCATCACATGTTCTTGTTGCACGCTTCATTCAACCGAGGTGCTGTTGGAATAAACATCGCATGCCTATTTATAAATTGTTTAATGATGCATTGGAAACTTGATTCTCGCTTGTTTACACGGAGCAGTGCAGCACGCCTCTCCTCTTTAGGGCCACTGAAGCACGGTATTCAAGCAGCAAAATCTGTCTTGGAGTTGTTAATTCACGCATGGTTAGTGGTTCAAAATGGCAGGAGCTATATGGAATTTTATATGTTGGCATGTCTTCTTTGTCTATTTTTTGATCAAAATTTCAATTGGTGGTATCAATTTTTGCATTCAATCCAATGGAAGGAATGTAAAAATACACAAGCCATCACATGTTCTTGTTGCACGCTTCATTCAAATGAGGTGCTGTTGGAATAAACATCGCATGCTTCGCCGTTAGTTCTTTGTGCAAGCGTGGCAACTTGGTCGATAAAGGAAGCGTTTTCAATTGGATTTTCACGAAAAAATATAGCTCCTCTCAAGATCTGCACGCACATGGTCATTACAAGGATGCAATTGTCAAGTTGGAATAGGTCTGTCGACATTATCATGGGAAATACATTTCCATCGATAAGGGAACAATAGAAGGCACAACAACTGAATTGTTAATCAATACAAAAGGATATATGACCATACGGAAACAATCGGAATCTTCAAGGCTTCTTTTGTGTTATGGAACAACGCTAAAGGACGTATCCATGTATTTCTGAATTGACACTCAATATGACCTCTTCGGGTGGTATTAGTACTTTGTGCTTATTCTCTTTAGGAGGGAAAGGTGACATTGCAAGTGCATGGTAGACAAAGTATGGAGTTACTGTACAATTACAACGATTGGCATCAAATTTTAAGTATAGTTTACACTTGTGATACCACATTTGAGTATACTATTCAACTTTGGTAATAGGATGAATGTAATTGTCAAATTTTATTTCTCTCATTTTGTAAGTCCCCAGGATTATGTATTTATTTTTGTGTTTGTTTTATTATTATAAAATTTAGCCCTAGGTGTTTGCCTAGCGGTTCAGAGCGGCATAGAGACCTTGGGTACTGCAGGCGCATTAGGGTGGAAGAGGTCATGGGGGCTTTGCGTAGGATGAGTAGGGGTCGAGCGACCGGGCCGGACGAGATCACGGTGGAGTTCTGGAAGTACATGGGTAAATCTGGAGGGGAGTGGCTCTCTAGGTTGTTCAATGTTATCTTCAGGACCAAGAGGATGCCGGAGGAGTGGAGGTGGAGTACAGTGGTGCCCTTGTACAAGAACAAAGGGGACATCCAGTGCTGCAACAACTATAGGGGTATCAAATTAATAAGTCACAAGATGAAGGTTTGGGAGAGGGTGATCGAGGCGCGAGTGAGGGAGGTGACTTCTATAGCCGGGAACCAGTTTGGTTTCATGCCGGGCCGCTCCACCACAGAGGCTATCCACCTAGTCAGGCGGCTGGCGGAGCAATTCAGGGATAAGAAGAAGGACCTCCACATGGTGCTCATCGACTTGGAGAAGGCGTATGACAAGGTACCAAGGGAGGTGCTATGGAGGTGCTTGGAGGCGAAGAGCGTGCCGAAAGCCTATATCAGAGTAATCAAGGACATGTACGATGGTGCTAAGACTAGGGTTAGGACGGTGGGTGGTGAATCAGACCATTTTCTTGTGGTCATGGGGTTACATCAAGGATCAGCTCTGAGCCCCCTCCTGTTTGCCTTAGTGATAGATGCTCTAACCCGACATATCCAAGGGGATGTGCCTTGGTGTATGCTTTTAGCTGATGATATTGTATTGATTGACGAGAGAGGGTTGGCGTCAGTGAGAGGTTAGAGGTATGGAGTCAGACTCTCGAGTCTAAAGGTTTCAAAATAAGCAGATCCAAGACGGAATACCTGGAGTGCAAGTTTGGCGCGGAGCCGAGCGAGGTCGGCAGGGACATGGTGATTGGTTCCGAGGCCATTGCCAAGAGGGACAGTGTCCGATATCTTGGGTCTGTGATTCAGGGGGACGGAGAGATTGACGGGGACGTCACCTATCGTATAGGAGCCGGGTGGGAAAAATGGAGGCTCGCCTCAGGGGTCCTGTGTGACAAGAAAGTTCCACACAAACTCAAGGGGAAATTCTATAGAGCCGTGGTTAGACCTGCTATGCTGTATGGGACGGAGTCCTGGCCCGTGAAAAACTCCCATGTTCAAATAATGAAGGTTGCGGAGATGAGGATGCTTAGGTGGATGTGCGGGCACACCAGACTAGATAGGATTAAGAACGAAGTTATCAGAGAGAAGGTAGGGGTGGCCCCAGTGGATGAGAAGATGCGAGAAGCGAGACTGAGGTGGTTCGGACACGTTCGGAGGAGGGGCCCGGATGCCCCGGTAAGGAGCTGCGAGAGGCTGGAGATTGTTGGTGGTCGGCGAGGTAGAGGGAGGCCTAAGAAGTATTGGGCAGAGGTGATTAGGCAGGACATGATTAGAATGCAAGTTTCCGAGGACATGACCCTTGATAGGAGCGTCTGGAGGTCCAGAATCAGGGTTGTAGGTTAGGGGCTCCTAGAGTCCTTCGCACATCAGTAGGTTTTCTCATAGATGATTTGTGTGTTAGCGTGTGCCCTCCTGTGGCTGTTAGTTATGATAGTTACTGCACGATTTTATTGCCTGCAATTGTATGTATGTTTCTTATTTTTAGTTAATTATTTTTTCACTATTTTTTGCGGGAGTCACTAATGCTTTTTGTTTTTGTTTTGTTTTATAGCTGTTTTTCCTTTTGTCCTATGCGCCGAGGGTCGATTGGAAACAGCCTCCCTGCCCTTTCGGGTAGGGGTAAGGCTTGTCTACATATTACCTTCCCCAGACTCCCACCTGGTGGGAATATACTGGGTAGTTGTTGTTGTTGTTGTTGTTGATTGCCTAGCGGATTTCCAAAAACAATGTATGCATAATATCACACCAAAATCTAGCATATTAAGCAACAAAGATCCACTCGAGTCTTCAAACCTTCTATAGTTACCACAAAGACCGATATATACGGTCCATAACCATGACCTAATCTGTTGATGATAACTTCAAGTCTACAAATCCATAAAGCACGTGAATCACCATAGCCAATCCCACTCTACCGTTCGAATATAAAATACACCTCTAATACCCAATCATCCCACAAGAGGTACTCCTATAATTCTTCTATTCCAGCGAGCAAACTCAAATATCAGCAGTTGATCCAACAAGAGAGTGTCGCAATACTAATACATTCATCAAGCCACACCAATTAGTAATCTCTTTTCCCTAATCATCTGAAGCTTCCTGTGCCACCTAAGAATTTTATGACCTTCGTTCCAGAACTTAACCGTGATCTTACACATGTAAATTTTAATAGTACACAACATACCATATATACCATACCATCCTAGGATAAACATGAGAAATTCATATCCCTTTAGAGCCACAAGAAAATACATTCTCATTAGCAAAGAACTTTCCTTTTATCCAATCCAGAAGAAAATCACTATACATCCCATACTCCTCACACTCGTAGAAAATAATACACCTCTAACCGTGGTAGAAACCATCAAGAACTGTCCGAATTCCATTTGCGCAAAACTAAACCATCTGGCCACTGAAACCCATGAGCATTGCAACGAAACACCTGTAAAACCTCATTACCTCGTAAGCATCCAATGAACTAACTATATCCCTACCACACCGATCTGACCTACTACCAAGCTATTCCATCTATCCTGATTTATTTTGATTACCATAGAAACCACAATCGATGATTTCCATAAGTCATAATACATCAGAAGAGCCTAGTCATGCCCGAGAACCATCAAGCAAAGTTCAAAGCTCAAAACGATCGATCAGGTCGTTATAATGCTTATCCTTTTTGGAGACACTAAGATCATATATGTTGTAGAGTTATTTGCGTACATTGCAATTTCATACTTACTTACATGATTCCTCTACATATTATATCTCAGTGTTTGTTACCATTTATTGATACATTACATCATCATTTTGGGATGATTTTCATGATATTATGAGCCAGTGAGATTGGAGAGATTTATGACTGAGTGAGGTCGAGGGCCTGATTGTGAGAATATTGATAGGATTGGGCTGCACATTGCAGCAGGTATTATTGATTCAATCCATTATTCGTTTATTATAGCGCTTGGACTGGATCTACCCCTCTGGAGTCTACGCGCCCACACTGAGTGTAGGTACCTACTGAGTGCGAGTGCCGAGTGAGAGTGTGAATACGAGTGACAAGAGTACTACCGAGTTATTGCGAGGACTGAGTGACTAGGATGACTGAGTAAAATAATATTCTGAGAGTATACATATAGTTTAGTGCATTCAACATGCACACTTGATATACATGCATAGAAATGCATTTTCCTCATGCTGTACGGTATTGCATCATTCATGACTTTATATACATATTGTCATATAGGCATAAAGACGTATTTTATTCATTCCATTTGAAAATAAGACATTTACATGTTGGATGTTTTGGAAAAAATTATAGTTTTACATATTTACTCATCTTTTGGTGATTTCGGTAGATGATTTGGGTTTATACTGATATACTTGAAAATAATGTCTTTTTTCTGGAAATGTGAATGACCTGAGCATTATATCTCTGGGTTACCTCTTTGGACTGTGACCTTTGTTCCAGCTCATCACTACTTTCAACATAAGGCTAAGTTTGTTACTTATTGCGTACATGGGGTAGATTGTACTCATACTACAATTTTGCACCTTGCATACAGATGTTGGATGTTGTTGTTGATGTGTACGATGAGAGATGGATTTTATATGTGTACGTGTGTGCCGGTAATAACTTCCTCTTGACCTTGGTAGCTTTAGAATTTTAATCTATCCATGTATATTTCAAATATATGATGTATTTTATTTCATACTAGCTTTGTAAATTTTTAATCTTAGAAGCTCATGATTTGTACTACAAGTCTTTAAAAAATGTATAAAGGTTCAATTATTTTACCATTCATTTGTCTTAAAAAATTACTAATTTGAATAGTGGTTAATTGTCTTACCTAACGGGTTCGGTTAGTGACATCACGAATAGTTTGAATTTGGGTTGAGAAACTGTTGTTATTTCTTGTTTTTGGTAGTGAATAGGTTTTAGTTGAAATTAATAACCTTTTTTCAAGTATTTCATATCTCTTTTCTTCTCCTGAATAGCTAGAAGTTCTACAAAATGAAAAGATCGAGGAGTTTGTACTATCTATTCCAGCTTTGTTGGATTCTTATTTACGATTACCTTTCCAAAATACGAATATAATATATGGATATGGTCAAATGGCATTTAAAGTGATATGTCTTGTCATTGTTTAATTTGGACAGGGAAAGTGATAGTATGTGGTCATTGGTCACTTATTCTCTTTTACTCTAGTGTTCTGAAGTGAAATGCATGTAGTATAAGTGTATTATCCATTATGTTATTTGTGGCTTGAATTATTTCCTTATATTTTTAGAAAGTTCATATCCCTAATAAATTTACAAAAGGAAAATCTATTGTCCTTGTTCAATTGGGAAGCCTTTCTCTTATAGGTTCGGGACTATTTGGGATCGATATATAGGGGTTGTAGTTAGGTATTGTAGAGATTGTTTTGTGTTTTTTTCTCATTCATATTGGAAAACTCTCTCAGCTTATGTTCGAGGATTAGGCTTAGCCGAACCTCGTTAAATCCTTGTGTTAATTTTGCTTCTCTCTTTGCTTTGCGTGTTATTGTATGCTAGATAACCCACGATCTTTTGCAATAATTGGTATCAAGGCAAGGTTCGTGTTTCTACATATAATCTAGTGTTGAGATGTCTCCGTCATCTTCTAAAAAGTACGATACTTGACAGGGGTTTCTAGTTTCAGTCTATGGAAGATTAAGATGAAATCATCCCTGGTGTTACAAGTGTTATGGAAGGCAATTGATGAGGATTTTTCTAGAAAGATGAAAGAGACATAGAAGGCACACCTGAAGGAATGGTCTTTGAGTGTGATTTTCAAGAGCATTACAAATAGCATTTTTCGAGAAATAGCTGAAGAAACTTTTGCAGCAATGGTATGGAAGAAGCTGAAAGATCTGTATTCTAAGAAATCGCTGACAACCCGTCTCTACCTAAACAAAGGTTATACAATCTCCATATAAACGAAGGTACACCTGTTAAAACTCATCCTGATTTGTTTAATTCAATTATAATGGACCTGAAGAACGTGGATATCAACATTGAAAGTGAGGATTAGGACTTAATTGTGTTATGTTCTTTTCAACCATCTTATGATACGTTTATCGATACACTAATATATCAGAAACATAGTATTTTACTGGAAGATGTTAGTAATGCACTAAAATATAAAGAGTTTAAAAAGAGCTTTCCAAATAGTAGAACTCAACGTGAGGATCGTGTGAGTAGAGGAAGAACATAACAAAGGACTTTAATAGGAAAAAGTCAACCGCTAGATCAAAGTCTAGAGCAAGGAAGTAGAACTGCTATGAGTGCGGAGATCAAGGTCACTAAATAGAGAATGTACTGCACTGAAACAAAAAAAAGAGGAAAGTATAAAGTAGATAATTTGACAAATGTTGTTGACACATGCAACAATTCTCATGATAGTAATTATGTAGGGGAATTCTATGCCGTGAGTTCTAGTCATGGGAAGAATTTCTAGGTTTTTTGTTACACAAGAATTGGTTTGAAACTTACAAGCAGATCAATGAGATTGTCTACATGGGAGATGACAATTCATTACCAACAGAGGGGATTGGTAACATCAGATTTAGTCTGTTCGATTGAACTATCAGAACCATTGAGTGTTTGCGTG
Source organism: Nicotiana benthamiana (assembly GCA_034376525.1). NCBI lineage: Eukaryota > Viridiplantae > Streptophyta > Magnoliopsida > Solanales > Solanaceae > Nicotiana > Nicotiana benthamiana. The sequence goes on along the minus strand of CM067338.1, from coordinate 122,661,957 downwards.
TTCCTCGCATAAAAAGAAATTTGATTTGTTCAACTTTGGATGATCAAGGGTATAAATTTCACTCCAACAATTGAATACTTAATATGTGTAAAGGATCCATGGTGCTCATGAAGGGCAATCATGCATTCTAAATTGTATCATCTCCAAGCTAGTGTAATTGAATAGGAAGCTGTTGTAGCTTCTGAGAAAAGAGATATGAATTAGTCTCAGTTGTGACACTTGCAGTTTGATCATATGAGTGATATTGTATTGTCTTTGTTAGAAAGCAGAACTTGTTGGATACGTAAGAAAATATGTTTCGAATTTTTGTGAACATTATGGGTTTGCTAAACTGAGAAGGGTAAAGTTGAGCAAGATGGCCGAGTAGAAGACAAGAGACAAGTTAGATTATATTTGTTCGTACTTGTGGATTCCAAAAAGAGCTCCTTCCAAGAGTGGTGCCAGGTATGTTATGACCTTGATTGATGAATATTCAAGGGTTGTATGGGTGTATTTTCTAAAAACAAAAGATGATGCATTCCCGACATTTGTTAAAAGGAAGATGATGCTTGAGAGGCAGATGAAAAGAAAATTTAAGCGTCTTCGTACTGTCAATGGATTGGAATTTTGCAATTCTGAGTTAGATAATTTCTAGAGCAGAGAGGGCATAGTGAGACACCGCACTTGTGTTGGAATAACATAAAAAAATATTGGTGAATAATGTGCTACTGAGAGGGCAGAATGGTTTGTATTAGGGCACGAAGCATTCTTTCACACTCATGTGTTAGCAAGGATTTTGTGACTGAAGCAATCACTACAGCTTGCTGTTTGGTCAACAGAGTACCTTCCACAACTATTGAGTTCAAGCTCCTCATAAAACATGGTATTGTTTGCCTGCTGATTAATCAAGTTAGGATATCAGTTATCCTGCTTATACTCATGTGAGGGATGGAAAACATGAGCCAAGAGTATAGAATTGCATATTTCTAGGGTATACAACTGGAGTGGAATGTTATAGGTTGTGGTGTACAGATCAAAATACTTTAGAGATAATTATCAGTGTAATATTCAACGAATCGTCCTCATCGGACGTCTGAGGGATTAGGCAATAGCAAATACAAATTGTGGTGTCAGTAACCGCACTAGAAATTGAATCTTCACTAGCTCAGGACAATAGTTCTAAAGTAGAGAAAGTGGCGGTGGTGTAAAATATTGATCAAGATTATAATGTAGATACACCTGCTCAAACACAACTATATAGCATTGCAACAGGCAGTGAGAAGAGTGCGATCAACTGATCGTAAAGGTTTGCAAACATAGTTGAAAGGAATCTTCTTGGAGATATGAATACTATGGGATTTGCTTTGGCAGTTGCAGAGACTTTTGATGCGTTTGAGTGTTATAGCTATCCAGAAGCAGTTCCAAGTATAGAACAAATTCGAAAAATTAGTATTATGGTTAAATAGATTGAATCTTTAAACAAGTTTAGGCATTGTCTAGAGTAGGTTGATGTGTGCGGCAATGGATAGAGCCCTTGCGAGGGATTGTCACGACCCGGATTTCCCACCCTCTAGAGTCGTGATGGCACCTACTAATAGGAGCTTGGAAAGCCAACTTAGTTTTACTTCTCTTTAGCAATCTTCAACCATTTAGTAAAAACAAACAAAATAAGGTAAAGTAGCAGTCTTAAGTCTAAATAAACTGAAAACAGGTGCGGAGATTCAATTACAACCCTACCCAAGACTAAGTCACTAATCACGAATGTCTATCAATTACTAAATACAAAGCCCGAATAAAAACACAATAACGTTTGTTCCGATACAAGGACAACAAACGAAAAACAAAGAAAGAAGAGAATCCCGGCCAAGCGGATGCTAGCAAGGCAACCTCGAAATCTCTAGACTAAAGTCATCTCCCAAAGCTCCTACTACTGTCCAAATGCCGCTCCATGATCTGTGCAAAAGAGCACAGAAGGGTAGTATCAGCACAACTGACCCCATATGCTGGTAAGTGCCTGGCCTAACCCCGGCGAAGTACTGATGATGCTAGACTGGACTACCAATCAAACTTGTGCAGTTCAACATGTATATATGCAATAGCAAAAGAGTACAAAATTTAAACCTGTTAAGAGGAAGAGGAGCATGTTGTAGGGGAGGTAACAGTCCATAAATAATACACCAAATAAGGAAAGGAACATCACAACTAAAATATCAACAAGAGTAGAAAAAGAAAACAACAGTTGCATGTCACACCCATCGTGCTTTATCACTCTTCCTCACCCAATCTATCATATAAAGCACACGGAATGATACTTCATGAATTATTATTCATATCATAGCACAAAATGTTCCTTCGTGCATTAGTAATCATATCAATGGCACGTTATGTTCCTTCATGCTTTAGTAAATATATTATGGCATGAGATGTTCCTTCGTGCATTAGTAAGCATATCATGGCACATAATGTTTCTTCGTGCATTAGTAAACATATTATGGCACGGAATGTCCCGTCGTACATTAATAAACATATAATGGCACGAAAAGCTCCGTCGTGCATTCGTAAACATATCATGTCACTGAATGTTCCTTCGTGCATTAGTAATCATCACAATCGTGCACAGCATCACCAATCGTGCTTTATAACTCATCCTCACCCAAACAACAATCACAAACAATGGGGCGAGAGAACATACAAAATTAATAGGAAAATCCCATCAAGGGAAACACAAGTAAACAGTTAACTCATGAAAATGGGACAACAACGACAATAACTTTCACATCCCGGAAAGGGAACAATCAATATAATCAAGCAGCCCGGCAAGGGAATAATCACTCCTCTTTCTGTTTCTTTCGCTTTTTACCCAACAGTCATTTTCTCAATCGATCCAACGCTCCAAAGATTTTACAATTCGTAATTATTTATCATGCTTTTCACATTACATATAATTCATCAATTAAACATGGAAGAATCACAACAAAAATCAGAATAAGTACTAGTAAGGACCCACTGTCATACTAGACACCAGTGTATAGATACTCATCACCATGCATATACACCATACTCAACATTTAGCAATTAACAAACAATACTCTAATTCTATTTCCTCAAGCCAAAGATAGATCAAACACTTATCTTGAATGCTCTAAACTTATCTCAAGCCTCTAGTCCCCTCGAACTCGGCTCCAACTCAGTAAAATGACTTTACAATATTAATAATTGCTAAGCAAACAAAACCCAATGCCGAAATATGAATTTATAAGCTTTGTTCCCATAATTCCAAAAAATGACCCCGGACCTGCTAGGTCAAAACCCGAGGTTAGAACCAATTCCATGTCACCCATTCCCCCTTGAGCCCGAATATACAATTTATCTTATGATTCGACCCCAAATTGGGGTGGAATCACCATAAATTTTCAAAACCCTAACTCTACCCAAAACCCCTATTTTCTATTTTGATTTCATATTTGTAGGCTTAGAAATTAGTGATTAATTGAAGAAATTAAGAGAAAATAAGGTTAGGAACACTCACCTACGAAGATATGGAGGAAGAGTTCTTCCAAATTCGTCCATGAGCTGTGAGGTTGAAGAGAAAAATATGGAATGAATCACGTCATGTTTTTGTTTTTGGACTTTAAAAATGAATGGGCCAAATTGCCATATGCATTCGCGACACCTGGGTCCCGTTCGCGAAGAGGCGGGTCTGGGGAGCATCGCGTTCGTGATGGGGGGAACGCGAATGCATAGTGAAAACTGGTGGGGGCGCTGGGGTTGCTTACACGAATGCGTAAGGGGGAACGTGAACGCGGTTGAGGAAGGGCTGTAAGTATGCGAACGCGGGCTATTCTCGCGAACGCGAAGAAGGGAAGGTCCAAAGCTATGCGAACGCGGCATGGAGTCTGTGATCACGAAGAAGTAAAAAATTGGGCACCCAACAGCAGTGTTTCTGCAATATTTTCTAACTTCAAACCACCACGAACACCACCGAAACACTCCAGACTCGTCAAGGTTCCTAACCAAACACACACACTAATTCAACAACATCTTACGGACTTAACCGAGCGATAAAAATTCCATATTAACATCAAAATCAATGAATCAAACCTCAAAATCATCATTTCTCCTTCTAACTACATAAACTTCAAATTTAGATAATTAGGTCTGAAACACGTTGAAAGGACTCCCGATTTCAACCAAATTTCACTGAAAGTGGTTAAACCACATATAAGAACTGTATTGGGCACCGGAACAAAAATACGATCCCGATACCAATGCTTTCTAATTCATTTTCATATCAAATTTTCATATTAAATTTCAAAAAATAATTTCATTAAAAAATGCATTTCTCCGGCTCGGGACCTTCGATTTTGATTCCGAGAACACGTTGAGTCCCATATTTTCATATGGACCCTTCGAGACCATCACATCACAGGTCCGGGTCCGTTTACCCAAAATGTTCACCAAAGTCAACCTTAACCCTCTAAAAGTGAAAATTTATCAAATTTAATAAATAAGCTTCCCGGCTATGCGCCCGGACTATGCACATAAATTGAGGCGACTAAAAGTGAGGTTTTCAAGTCCTCGGAAACGCAGAAAAAAGTGAAAAATAAGTGATGACCCATTTGGTTGTCACATTCTCCACCTCTAAAACAACTGTTCGTCCTCGAACGAACACAAGAAAGAAGTACCTGAGTCGGGAAATAGATGAGGATAACGGCTCCGAATATCAGACTCAGACTCCCTGGTCGGTGCCTTAGGAGGCTGACCTCTCCACTGAATATGCACTGAAGGAAAAATCTTCGACCTCAACTGTCGAACCCGCCGATCTAGAATAGCCACTGGCTTTTCCTCATAATACAGATCCTTGTCCAATTGGACAATGCTGAAATCTTACACGTGGGCTGGATCGTCGTGATACCTCCGGAGCATGGATAGATGAAAAACTTGATGCACAGCTGACAAGCTAGGCGGCAAGACAAGTCTATAAGCCACCTCTCCCACACGAACGAAAATCTCAAATGGACCAATAAACATAGGGCTAAGCTTTCTCTTTTTCCCGAATCGCCTCACGCCCTTAATAGGTGACACTCGAAGCAATACTCGCTCACCAACCATGAAAGCTACATCTCAAACCTTGCGATCTGCATAAATCTTCTGTCTAGACTGAGCTATCCGAAGTCTGTCCTGAATGATCTTGACCTTATCCAAGGCCTCCTTAACTAGATTTGTACCCAATAACAGAGACTCTCCCAGCTCAAACCATCCAACTGGATACCGACATCGCATACCATACAACGCCTCATATGGAGCCATCTGAATGCTAGACTAGTAGCTGTTGTTGTAGACGAACTCTGCAAAAGGAAAAAGCAAGTCCCACGAGCCTCCAAAATAAATGACACAGGCTCGGAGCATATCCTCAAATATCTGAATCATCTGATTGTACTTTCCGCCGTATGAGGATGAAATGTTGTACTCAATACAACCTGGGTGCCTAACTATTGCTGGACTGGTCTCTAGAAGCGTGAGGTAAACTGCGTTCCCCGGTCCGAAATGATAGATACCGGCACCCCATGAAGGTGAAAAATCTCTCGGATGTAGAACTCAGCTAACCTCTCTGATGAATAAGTGGTTGCAACAGGAATAAAATGCGCTAACGTGATCAACATATCAACAATGACCCAAATCGCAACAAACTTCTTCATGGTCATCGGAAGTCCAGTAGCAAAATCTATAGTAATCCTCTTCCACTTCCACTTGGGAAGCTCAATCATCTTAAATAAACTACTAGGCCTCTGATGGTCATACTTAACCTCCTAACAGTTCAAACATCGAGCCACATATGGAACAATATCTTTCTTCATTCTACGACACCAATAGTGTTGCCTCCGATCATGATACATCTTCACGGCGCCTGAATGAATAGAACATCGAGAACTATGGGCCTCCTCTAAGATCAACTCTCAAATCCTATCAACATTGGTCACCCTTGCAATCTTAAAACACCATCACCATCTAAGGTCACCTTTCTTGGCACCTCCACGATGCACCTTGTCTCTCAGGAGACACAAATGGGGATCATCAAACTACCGCTCACGGATATGATCCAACAATGACGAATGAGCGACCGCGCGAGCCAACACCTTTCTAGGCTCAGAAATATCCAACCTCACAAATCGATTGGCCAAGGCCCGAACATCCAAAGCAAGCAGTCTCTGCCTGACCGGAATATAAGTAAGACTACCCATGCTGGCGGACTTCATACTCTATGCATCGACCACCACATTGGTCTTTCTCGGGTGCTATAAGATACTAACATCATAGTCTTTCAATATCTCCAACCACTTTCTCTACCTCAAATTCAACTCCTTTTTCTTGAACAAGTACTGAAGACTCTTGTGATCAGTGTACACCTCACACGTCACACCATATAGATAATGTCTCCAAATATTCAAAGAATACACAATAGCTGCCAACATCATGAACCGGATAATTCTTCTTGTAGATTTTCCCCATCCTCGAAGCATAGGCAATAACTCTGAATCGATGGTCATATGGGTTGCAATAGATGAAAACCCCTCCACGAATCAATGGTAGTAACCTGCTAACCCAAGGAAACTACGAATCTCTGTAGCTGATGCTGGTCCAGGGCAGTTCCTGACTGCCTCAATCTTCTTCAGGTCCACCTAAATACCCCCTGCTCAAACAACGTGACCCATAAATGCAACCAAACTCAACCAGAACTCGCACTTCAAAAAGTTGGCATATAACTGACTATACTTCAAAGTCTGAAGAACCACTCTGAGGAGCTGCTCGTGCCCCTCATGACTACAGAAGTATATCACAATATCATAAATTAAAATTGTCACGAACAAGTCCAAATAAATCCTGGACACTCGGTTCATCAATTCCATAATTGCTGCTGGCGCATTGGTCAACCCAAATGACATGAACAAAAACTCATAATGCCCATTGAGTGTGAAATGTTGTCTTAGGGATATCCGAAGCCCAAATCCTCAACTGATGGTAGCTAGATCCCAAATCTATCTCTAAAAACGCCTTTTCACCCTAAAGCTAGTCGAATAAATCGTCGTTCCTCGGCAGTGGATACTTGTTCTTAATAGTCACTTTGTTAAATTGTTGGTTCAATGCATATCCTCATCGAACCATCATTTTTCTTCACAATAACACCGGCGAATCCCAATGTGAAATGCTGAGTCTAATGAAACCCTTCTCAAGCAAATCGTGCAGCTAATCCTTTAACTCTTTTAACTTTGGTGGGGCAATGCGATACGACGACTAGATATGGGCTGAGTGTCGGGAGCTAGATAAATATGATAATTGATATCCCTGTCAGGCGGCATACCCGGCAGGTCTGAAGGGAAAACCTCGAGGAACTCCCGAACAATAGGAACAAAATAAATAGAAGGGACATCTGCACTGAAGTCGCGAACATACGCTAGATAAGCTATGCACCCCTTCTCGACCATGCATAGAGCCTTCACCTATTAAATAACACTTCGAGTGGTATGACCTGGGGTCCGTCTCCACTCTAGTAAGGGCAAATCTGGTAAAGCCAAGGTCACAGTCTTGGAATGGAAATCAAAGATAGCATGATACAGGGTCAACCAATCCATCCATAATATCATATCTAAATCCACCATATCTAAGAGCAACATATCAACACGGGTCTCGAGACCCCAAAATACCACAGTACAGGAATGATGAACTTGGTCAACCACTATAGAATCACCACCGGCGTAGATACATAAACAGTAACACTCAAGGTACCGCTAGGCATAACCAAGTATGGTGCAAAATAGGGCGACACATATGAATACATCCAGGATCAAATAGCACTGAAGCATATCTATCAGAGACTATAATAGCACATGTAATGACTGAATCTGAAGACTTAGCCTCTGACCTGGTTGCCAGTTGGTCTCCACTTTTGATGGCCGAAGCTCCACCTCTATGACCTCGACCCCCGCCACTAGCTTGCTGGGCAAGCTGTGGAACCTCTGGTGCTTGAATCCTAGTACGAGATCTGTGATACTGAGAGCTGCTCGAAGCTCGAGGGTAAAATTTAATAATATGCCTCGAGTCACACAAGCATGGCAAGACCTCGTCTACTATAGCTGGGCACCCCTCAACCTTTGGCAAACCCTCCTGTTGTGACCATACTCACTATACTCATAACATCTGCACGAATGTTGCAGCTAAGGAAACTGAGGCGGACTTTGTCGACCAAAGTGACCATCTAAAGTACCATGAGTGACATGGGGAGATGACTGAAAGGGCCTAGGAGAATGGCCTCTACTATAAGAAACTTTACCTCTAAATGACGTATTGTTGATTCTGTCTGCATGATGCAGATACTTATCCGACTTGTGACCACCTCCCTGTGGCAGAACCACCTCAACTCTACAACACACATTGGTCGTCTCCTGAAAAGTGAACTTACTCCCAGCCTAAGCCAATATACCCAGCTGACCTGCCACCATTGGCTGAACCACTAGAACTTGAACATGGGGAGCTTCCTGCTCCGGAGTACGTGTAGCAGGAGTCTAAACCCCTCCTCCAACCTGAGATGTGGCTGGTGCTATTGGAAGAAAACCAGCTCTAACAACACTCCCTATGAAGTCTGCCAATCGATCTAGAGTGTCCCGAATAACTAGGGTGGTAATGAACCCCTCTTGGACCTGAGCTTGGCCCACCGGAACTACTGGGGTTGGAGCCTCCTCCTGAAAATCGACCTGAGGCTCCGCCAGTAGGGCTGCTGCTGGGGACTCGGACTGCTGAGCGGTAAATAAAGGAAGCGCATGTTCTCTCCATCTGCAAAAGAATAAAATAAAAATTCAATTGGTTTTTGAGAAACAGAAATGCACGACAAGAAAGAACAAATGTGAAGTTTTCCTAACTCTGTAGCCTCTAGGAATAAATATAGACGTCTCCGTACGATCCCTCAGACTCTACCAAGTTTGTTTGTGGGTTGTGATACCTATGTAACCTAGTGCTCTGATACTACCTTGTCACGACCTGGATTTCTCACCCTCGGGAGTCGTGATGTCGCCTACTAACAGGTTTTAAGAAAGCCAACTTAGTTTTACTTCTTCTAAGAAATATTCAACTATTTAGTAAAAACAAACATAATAAGGTAAAGCGGAAGTCCTAAGTCTAAATAAACTGAAAACAGATGCGGAGATTCAATTAGAACCATACCCAAGACTGGAGTCACTACTCACGAACGTGTATAGATTACTAAATACAAAGTCGGAATAAAAACACAATATATCTGTTCCGATACAAGGACAACAAACAAAAACAAATATAGAAGAGTCTTTGGGCCATGCGGACATCTGCAAGGCCACCACAAAATCTCTGGACTAAAGTCATCTCCCAAAGCTCCTATTGTTGTCCACAAGTCGCTCCGTGATCTGTGCAAAAGAGCACAAGATTGTAGCATCAGCACAATCGACCCCATGTACTGGTAAGTGGCTGGACTAACCCCGGTAAAGTAGTGACGAGGCTAGACAGGACTACCAATCAAACATGTACAGTTCAACATGTATATATGCAATAGAAAAAGAGTACAGAAATTAAACCAATTAAGAAGAATGGGAGCATGCTTTGGGGGAGGTCACATTCCATAAATAAGACACCAAACAAGGAAAGGAACATCACAACTAAATTATCAACAAGAGTAGAAAAAACAACAGTTGCACGGCATCTCCTATCGTGATTTATCACTCTTCCTCAGACAATCAATCATATAAGGTGTACGGAATGATCTTTCATTCATTATTATTCGTATCATGGCACGAAATGTTCATTCGTCCATTAGTAATTATATCAATGGCACAGTATGTTCCTTCATGCTTTAGTAAACATATCATGGGATGGGATGTTCCTCCGTGCATTAGTAACCATATCATGGCACGGAATGTTCCTTCGTGCATTAGTAAACATATCATTTCAGAGAATGTCCCTCCTTGAATTAGTAAACATATCATGTCACAGAATGTTCTTTCATGCATTAGTAAACATATCATGGAACGGAATGTTCCTTCGTGTATTAGTAAACATCACAATCATGTACGGCATCACCGATCGTGCTTTATTACTCATCCTCACCCAAACAACAATCACAAACAATGGGGCGAGGGGATAGAAAACAGTAATAGAAAAATCCCGACAGGGAAACACAAGTAAACAGTTAAGTCCCAACAAGGGAACAACAACAACATTCACATCCCGGCAAGGGAGACAATCAATATACTAAAACAATTCAGTTAGGGAATAATCACTTCTCTTTCTATTTCTTTCGCTTATTACTCAACAGTCATTTTATCAGTCAAGCCAACGCTCCAAAGAGGTTACAATTCATAATTATTTATCATGATTTTCATATTACATAGAATTCATCAATTAAACATGTAAGAGTAACAATAAAAATCAGAATAAGTACTAGTATGAACTCACGGTCATGCTAGACACTAGTGTATAGATACTTGTCACAATGCCTATACACCATACTCAACATTAAGCAATTAGCAAACACTACTCTAATCCTATTCCCTCAAGCCAAAGTTAGATCAAATACTCACCTTGAATGCTCCATACTTAACTCAATCCTCTAGTATAGCTTTACCCCTCGAACTATGCTCCAACGCAGTCAAATCTATAAAGTAATGACTTTACAATATTAATAATAGCTATGCAAACAAAACCCAATGCGTACAAATGAATTTCTAAGCTTTCTTCCCAAAATTTAAAAAATTGGCCCGAGGCTCGCTCTGTCAAAACCCGAGGTTCGAACCAATTCCATGTCATCCATTCCCCCTCGAGCCCGAATATACAATTTATCTTAAGATTCGACACCAAATTGAGGTTGAATTACCTAAAATTCCAAAAAACCTTACTCTACCCAAAACCCCTAATTTCTACTTTGATTTCATGTTTTTAGGCTTAGAAATTAGTGATTAGTTGAACAAATTTAGAGAAAATGGGGTTAGGAACACTCACCTATGAAGTATGGAGGAAGAGTTCTTCAGAATTCGTCTATGGGCTGTGAGGAAGAAGTTTTTGTGAGAAAAAAAATGGAATAAATCTCGTCAACGTTCTGTTTTTGGACTTTAAAATCGAGTGGGAAAATTGACTTATGCTTTCGCGACACCTGGGTCACGTTCGCGAAGAAGTGGGTCTGGGGAGCATCGCGTCGCGATGGGGGGAATGCGAACGCATAGAGTAAGTTGGTGGGGGCCATGGGGTTGCTTATGCGAATGCGTAAGGGGGTATGCGAACGCGGTTGAGGAAGGGCTGTAAGTACTCGAACCGGCGGCTGTTCCACTAATGTGAAGAAGGGAAGGTCCAAAGATATGCGAACGCAGCATGGAGTCCGTGATTGCAAAGAAGGAAAAGGTTGGGCACCTAACAACTGTGTTTCTACAATATTTTCTAACTTCAGACCAGCACGAACACCCCCGAAAACACTCCCGAGCCCTCGAGGTTCCTAACCAAACACACACACTAACGCAACAACATCTTACGGACTTAACTGAGCGATCACAAATTTTCATATTAACATCAAAATCAATAATCAAACCTCAAAATCAGCATTTCTCTTTCTAACTTCATAAACTTAAAATTTTAGATATTTAGGTCCGAAACACGTCAAACAACGCCCCATTGCAAGAAAATATCACAAAAAGCCCCTAAATCACATATAAGACCTGTATCTTGTGCCGGAATCAAAATATGGGCCTGATACCAATGCTTTCTAATTCATTTTCATATCAAAATTTCATATAAATTTCAGAAAATAATTTCTTTCAAAAATTCGTTTCACATGCTCGGGACCTCACATTTCGACTCCGGGAATACACCCGAGTCTCATATTTTCATACGGACCCTCGGGACCATCACATCACGGGTCCAGATCCGTTTACCTAAAATGTTGACCAAAGTCAACCTTAACCATCTTAAAGTCACAATTTATCAAATTTTACGTAATTTAACACATAGGCTTTTCGGATATGTGCCTGTACTTTGCACATAAATCGGGGTGACTAAAAGTGATGTTTTCAAGGCCGCAGAAGTAGAGAAAAGATAGAAAAACAAGTGATCACCCTTTGGGTCGTCACAGGGATGAGGGCAAGGAAAAGAGATGTTGTTCCTATGGACGAAGATAATTCAAGCCAAGGGGAAGATTTATAATTTTGGGGCTTGAGTTATTTCCTTGTATTTTTAGGAAACCCATAATCCCTATAGGTTATAGAAAACTCATTGTCCTAATAGATTTGGGAAATGAAAACCTATTATCCTTGTCAAACTGGGAAACATTTCTCTTATAGGTTTGGGACTATTTGTGTCACGACACAAAATCCCTCTGAAGGAGTCGTGATGATACCTAGTCTCTAAACTAGGTAAGCCTAACATTAATTGAAATAACATTGATATTTGCTAACTTTAAATTAAATAACTCTTGACACAATACCATTCCCAAAATCGACAGTAGAAGTCATAAGTCTTTCTAAGAGTAGTTGTATAAAATAAATACATCAATGTTCCGAAACAAAAGGAACATATGGAAATAAGTACAAATGAAGGTGACTCTGAGGCCTGCAAACACTGCAGTAGGATTACCTTTAATCTTCACCTCAACGACCCGCACAACTACTACTGATCAAAGACCTGGATCTGTACACAATATGTACAAAGATATAGTATGAGCACACCACAGTGGTACCTAGTTATTATCAAGACTAACATAGGTGGAGTAGTGACGAGGAACAATCCAGACACCTACTAATCAAATAAATTGAAGAGGATATGACGATAAACTATCAACATAAAGGTAAGAAAGTAGTACCTACAGTAGGGAGAGAACAAACTACAATCAGCAGAAACAATGAAGGGAAACACGAATGGAAACGAAAGGTAACCAAGTAAATGAAGAACAACATAGCTGGAACACCGACTAGTGAAAATGTACACAAATAAGGAAGGCGATGTCCGCCTCAATAAATCAATAGTGTCTGATTTATAATTACAGCCATCTCAAACTCGATGTCTCATATAACCTCAATTACCAAACCTTTAGCACACCCAGCATATTGTGATCACATATTTCTATCTCACTTTACACAACAACATTCTCATGTTACCCAGTACAGAAGGTCCATAACAAACGAAATTAAGATGTTTAAGGAGTCTTGTTTACATAACCTAAAGTAGAGTACAAATTCTAAACCAATTAGGATCTCAAACAGAAAAGATAAAATTAATTTTAGAAATTATTTAAATAAAGACAGTACCATTTTCAATTAAAATACAACATCAGATGAACTATTACCTTTAACATGGAATTTAATAAATTAAAACTTAGTAGAGATTCCCTTTTAAGTAAAATACAACCTCGGACAATTTTAGAAAATTTAATTGAGAAACTAATTGAATTAAAAATATAACAATTATTGAAATTTAAGTATTGAAAACACTATGAATTCCAATAGAAAGGATCCCAGCAGTAAAGAAAACTAAACAGTTAAAACACTTAAATTGACGAAAACAAATAAACACAGCAAACAGAAAAGTGCACGATATCACCCTTCGTGCTTTAACTCTCAATGCTCACCATGCAATCAGTAATAGAAATGTGCACGACATTACCCTTCGTGCTTTATCACTTTTCCTCATCATATGAATAATATAAATGTGCACGACATCATGCTTTGGTGCTTTATCTATCTTCTTCACCATATGCATCAATATAAATGTAAATGTGCACAGCATGTCCCTTCAGGCTTTATCACTCTTTCCTCACCCAAACAATAGTAATAACGACACATTGGCAAGGGAATCAATGATAGAAACAAATACATCCCGGAAAGGGAGTCAATAATAGAAAAAATAAACCCCGTCAAGGGGATCAACAATAGAAATAAATATATCCCCGTCACCCAAAATCCACTAAGGATCGTGATGGTACCGGACATTGCTGTCAGGCAAGCCAACCAGATTACTTAATAAAATCTCATTTTAACTTTTTTGGAAATACATGATTCTTCTTCCATATTTAGAAAGTCTTGAAAAATATAGTTCAAATAACATTTAAGAGTTAAACCATTATTATAATATTTCAACCATCCCGCAACCCTGAGTCACAAGCATGAGTATCTACTGATAAGAGGAATTAAAATACAACCTCCATCCGGAATACAGTGAACGAAAAGTAAATACAGTGATGGAAGGGACTACCCTAGCTGCGGTCGTCTCGAATGATGCATTTCACCTAGTCCCAGGATCGTCCGTGCTGCTACGTCCAATAGACCAGTGGAACCACATATACATGTGTAACAAAATACACAATAAGTATAATATGTGTACAAAACAGAGTGTACCCAATGCGTTTCCTGCCTAATCCCGAAGGAGTAGAGACGAGATGGTCAATTATGACACTCGCTTGCAGTCGAATGACTATTTGTCCTTATTAAATATATTTAAGCATGGGATTTGTTTTATAAACATGGTTCTAATCTAGATACGGGAAAAACAAGTAGTCATATAATTCTTTCATAGAAAATTTCTTTAGATTTCTTGTTATTATTAATAAACTGATCTCGAGCCATAATGTGGCCTAAAAATAACTCGAATGAGTTCAAGGTCAAGAGCACAAACATGCGCAACTCGTGTCGAAGTCGACACTCCGCTCCAACAAAAATGTAAAGTGTGCACTACTGAGGGTCGAGCAGCACATACCATATATGCATCCATTTCACATAGGCGATCGACCCCTTCCAAGAGAAATATAAACACACGCAGATAGATAATCAATCAAGAAGTCATCATGGAGCAGATATCCAAGAAAGGCCAATTCTATTCAATAATTTGAGAAAAACAGAGCTTAAGTCTTTTGGAAATCCATTTACTAATTTAATGTGATTGAAGCATTCCAAGCCACCAATGGGTTCACAAATAATCCAAGTATAACATGCTTTTGGGTCCTAGTCTACCTGGACAATAGCATAATTGTAGCTACGCACGGACTTTCGTCACCTCGTGCGCACATAGCTCCCACCATTAGGAGCACATAATCAGTTCAACTCACATATGGGGTAATTTCCCTCTCACAAGATTAGAAAGGAGACTCACCTTGGTCCGCAGACTCATAAACGACGCTTCACATCTCTCCGAAATCTCAAAGTAGCGCACAAAGCTCCAAAACTAGCCAAATAACGGCAAACTAATGATAATATACTCAAATACTTGGTAACAATTCAAATTATATAATTTCCCAACTCCTTTTGTGAAATGATCAAAATGCCCTCTAGACCACGTGCCCTGAAATCCGAAATTTCTCAAAGATAAAGTTTACCCATGACCTTAGGAACTTGAATATAAAATTTATTCATAATTACATGCTCAAATTCGTGGCTTAATTCAAAGAATATAATTTTCTATATCTTCAACCAAAACCCCAATTTTTACTCTAATTTTCATGCTTAAATCCGTATATAATTTATATATCAAGCTCATAATGGGTGGGAAAAACTTATCTTAGCATGGTTGATGAAGACCCTCTCTTGAACCCTCCAAAAATTGCCAAATGTCATGAAGAAAAATGATAGAAATGGCCAATCCTCGACTTTAACATGACAGTCTGCCTCCAGGTCTATCCGCTTCTGCGGCTCCGCCTTTGAATAAATTAGGTTGCTTCTGCGGCTTCCCTGGCCTAGCCCAATTCCGCTTCTGTGATCTATCCACCGCAGATGCGGTTCCGCATCAGCGGATCAAGGGCCACTTTTGTGGTCCGAGCTACCCTCACGCTCATCCGCTTCTGCGGCTTTTCATCTGCTTTTACGAGGCCGCTTCAACGGTCCCATCTCCGCATAAGTGGAAATACCAGATACAAGCTGCTTAGTAATTTCCAAAAATCCCATTTTTGATCCTTTAACCTCCCAGAATTCACACTGGCACCCAGGACCACAACCAATCCGAAGACACATTACGAACCTGCTCGAGGCCTCAAATCACATCAAATAACGATAAAATCATCTAACGGCTTCCAATCCAAACTTTATGAACTTTGAACTTTCCAACTTGTACTTACGATGTTTAAACCTATCAAATCACATCTGATTGACCTCAAATTTTGCATGCAAGTCATATTCGACATTACGGACATATTCCAACTTTCAGAATCAGATTCCAACCCTGATATCAAAAAGTCCACTTCCGGTCAAACTTCTCAAAAACCTTCAATTTCTATCTTTTAGCCAAATGGATTCAAAATGACCAACGGACCTCCGAATTCACTTCCGATCGCACTCCCAACTTCAAAATCACCATACAGAGCTACTCCCAATCTCGGAATTTCAAACGAACATCGATAACACTGAAATGTACTTCAAGCCAAACTTATAAAATTTCTTCCAAAATGCTAACTTCCACAATAAACGCCAAACACTCTCGGGTTATCCAAAACCCGAACCGGGCATACTGCCAAGTCCGATATAATTATGTGAAACTGCTGGCATCTTTATATCCTGATTCCGAGTTTGTTTACTCAAAAATTCAATCCTCGTTCATTCTTTCAACTGTAAGCTTATGAAATAAGAATTTTCATTTGAATTTAATTTTGATCTTTTTGAATTCCAATTCCGACCATGCGAACGAGTCAAAATACCCGAAATGAATCTACTCATGACCTCAGACTGCTGAACGATGTGCTAGAGGTCAAAATGACCGGTCGGGATATTACAATCTCGATAGTGGAATCAACAGTAGAAACAAATACATCACGACAAGGGAATCAGCTATAACCAATCTCATTCCAACAGTTAACTTCACAAAATAAATCCCAACTTGAGTCGATACTCAACAACGGTCAAATACCAAGAAAATACCATAGGCCTTATCCAACATGAATGCTCATCAATTTAAGCATAAATAGTACGTAATAAGAATTACAACAGTAATAGTATAAGACTCACGAGATAACCAAGAAGCGCAATAACCTTATCAAATAAACAAGAGGTAATAAGCACGTGATAACTACACAAGCAACCATAAAAATTTGGTCACATAGCATATATACACGGGGTCATAGAGGAATTTACAATTAAGAAATAACGAAATAAAAAGGAGAACAACCGCTTCAATTAAGTCAAATAAGGGCAAAGTAACAAGTAAGAGTTAGAGGCAAGGTAACAACATCGTATGGAGCAAATAGAGGTAAATTAAGCAATTAGGAAACACAATCATAACATAATACTTCCCACATAATGAACATAAGAAGATAAGAACCCTAAAGGAAAATTTTTCACAAGTAAGTTTAAACACACACTCGTCACCTAACGTTCAGGGACTACAAATAGCATAGAAGACTCAACACCTAAGGGAAAGTCCAACACACAAGGTTAAGCAAGATACTTACCTCAAAGACGTCAAATCGATACTCTAATATGTACTTCTCGAGTGAAAAGATCTCCAAACGGCTCAAATCTAAATTAACTTCAAATCACAAATAAAACACATAAGAAACTATTACGGATGATAAAGTCTCAATCTTTAAAAAAATCCAAAAATCGGTCCAAAAGACAACCTCCGGTCCTACACCTCGGAATCCGCCGAGTTTTACAAAACATCAAATACCTATTCCGATACGAGCTCAAACATACAAAATTTATCGAATTCCGATACCATTTGGTCCCTCAAAATATAATTTTTCATTTTAGGAATTTTCTTCATAAATCAGCATTTTCCCATACCAAAACACAAATTAAATGATGAAAATAAAGATAAAATTGTGGAATATGTTAGATACTAGGTGAAGAACACTTACCCAATCAATTTATGTGAAAAAAAACTCAAAGAATCGCTCCAAATCGAGCTCCAAAAGTCAAGATATAAATAAAATGGTCTAACCTTTGATCTTGGGGTATATTCTGTTTGCATCGCGACTATGGAGGAAATATAGTGTTCGCAAAGAAGAAAAATGAAGGCTGCCCAGGTTCCTCATGGCGAAAGCAACAGTGTGATTGCAAACACGAACGCGAAGAAGGAAAGTCTAATGGCCCAAGACTGCTTTTCGCAAACGTGTGAACTAGTACGCGAATGGGAGGAGTGGAATGGCATAACTATGCGAACGTGAGGGACATATGCGAAGGCGATGAAGGAAGAGAATTGAGGCAATCAGCAAAGACTCTTCGCGAACGCGGAGGGGGCTTCGCGAATACGAAGGAGGATATCAGACACCATAAAACAACTGTTCAAAAACAAGGACAAATGGCATGTAGCCCACCCGGAACACACCCGAGACCCCCATGATCCGGTCTAATCATACAAGCAAGTTATATAACCTATCACGGACTCGCTCGAGGTTTCAAATCATATCAGCCAACACCGAAATGATTAATCACACCATCAATCAAACTTGGGAACTTTCAAATCATTCAACTTCCAAACTCGCGCCGAAACCTATCAAATCAATCCGGAATGATGCAAAATTTTGTATACAAGTCCAAAATGACATAATGGAGCTATTCCAACTCTCGAAATCATATTCTGGCCCTGATACACCAAAGTCAACTACATGTCAAACTTCTCAATTATTCAAATTTCAAATTTTTCAACATTCGCCGAAACGCATCAAATTACCCCACGGACCTCCAAATCCCAATCTGAATCCGAATGTACACCTACATCCCAAATCACCATACAATGTTGTTGAGATCATCCAAAATCCATTCCAGAGTAGTTTACTCAAAAGTTCAATTCCGGTCAAATTCTCACTGCTTAAGCTTTCAAAACTAGAATCTTTCTTCCAATTCGACTTTGATTCATATGAAAGCTGAATTCAATCGTGCACGCAAGCCGATACATATAATATAAAGCTACTTGTGACGTTTAACAGTCGAACCGGACGAAATTGCTTAAAACGACTAGTCGAGTCGCTACAATTTGTGATCTATATATTGGGGTTGTAGTTAGGGATTCTAGAGATTGTACATTGCTTTTTTTTTTCTCTCATTTATAGTAGAAAACTCTCTCTGATTCTATCCGAGGATTATGCCTTGTCGAACGTCCTTAAATTCATGTGTTGATTTTTATTCTCTATTTATTTTGTATGTGATTGTATTCTAGTAACACACGATCTTTCGCAACACTTTAAAAGACCGCTAAATATTTACCCGTCTATTCAATTGCAATTGCAATTTGAAGTACTCTATAATACTGTATTTTTGAGGCTAACTCGTACGATGCAACAATTAGTGATATAAATTTATCCTAATTTAATAATGAATCTAATTTATTCAATGATGGAAGATGACTCTATTTATTACATCCACATCCCATGTAGAAAAACCAAGTGAAGACATGGCTTCATATTAATATCTAAAAGTAGAAATAATTAAATAATCAAACTATTCTTACCCCCATATAAATAAATAATCTAATATATACAATGACTGAAGCTCGATTTATTTACTACATCCTCTCCCGAGCAATAAACCAAGTGAAGAGATGGCTTTCACATTAATGTTAAAAGTAGAAACAATTAAATGCTCAACTCTTCAAAGCCACTATAAAGTTTTCTTCTTCTCTTCTCATAGAAAACCATCAAATGTTTCACAAAAGAAATAATCTATTTCCACCCGTTAAGAAAAATGGAAAAAACCCTTCTGGCTTTGTTTGGTTTGGGTCTAATTACAGGCCAAACAAATGCAGATATTCAGTGTAGTGATGTTATATCAAAAGGTAGCTCTTGTGAAGGGTATTTCTTAGGTAAAGTAGCAGCACCTAGCCCAAATTGTTGCTTTGGATTGCAAGATTTGGCTAAAGTGGCTGATGCCTCACAACCAGATCGTAAAACTATATGTCAATGCTTCAAAGCTGCCATGCAAACTTTCCCTGTGGAATTCCAAAAAGCTAAACAATTTTCTCAGATTTGCCATTTAAAGAGTACTATACCAATTGAACCCAATGTTGATTGCTCAAAGTAAGCATTTCAATTCTCACCCCTTTAGCATGAGTACGCTCATTGGACTTTTATTGCATAAATTTCATGGTTGTGGTTTTGGTGTACATCTCACTAATAAATGAGGCGTGTGGACATTTATAAAAGCGGATCTAGAGCTGGTCGGCTTAGGTGATTAAAAGTAACTAATAAGTATAAATGTTAAAAGTCACTTTACGGGTTAAAGTTTATTTTAAAAATAAATAATTACATATTTGAATATATATAAGTGGTCAAATTGATAGTAAATAGTTAATCTATTTGCAAAAAAGTATAAAATGTAAGAATTTCCCATAAAACTATGAAAGACTAATGATGAAAACAAAAAGAAATAGTTTTTTGTTTTTTATTAGAATGATACTCATATATATTTAAGAAGTGAAAAATGAAAAATCTCTTTGAAAAATGCAAGGTGGGAAGTTCTTGGGGGAAGGATGTCGGGGGGCTATTTGGAAACGGGGGGCTATTTGGAAACAGCCTCTCCACCCAAGGGTAGGGGTAGGGTTTACGTACATATTACCCTCCCCAGACCCCACTAAATGAGATTATACTGGGTTATTGTTGTTGTTGTCTTTGAAAAATGCACTTGAACTTCACTTTATATATAATCAATAGAGGTATATCCCCTTCATATTTATTACCTTTCTTTTATATAAAATTTATTTATTTATTTATTTGTACTTTATCTTTATCTGACCTTTTGTTCCTGGATATGATTTCAGGGTTTATTGAAGAAGAAGAAAAGCATCCAAAGATAGAAAAGTCGTATGCTGATGTTGATTTATAATAGGAAAGATATTGTAATATTTTTTGCTGACAGTTAGCTTATGAATGTTACATGATGGACAATCCGTTAATTATAAACTATGTTTGACCCTTTTATTCGGGCGCTTACTTTCCATGTTAATTAGTTCCTTTTTATTGTTCTCGTTAAATTTAATAATCATGTTATAAACTAAAGTAAAGACAAGAACAATAATGCAAGAACAATAGCAATAGAGAGAAGAGTAGAGAGAGTTCTTCTTATTGAGTTGAGAGGGGTCTCAAGGGATGATTTACAATGGTAGGGGGCACCTCTATTTATAGGGGAGAGGAAGATTTAGCTACCACTAATAGAACTCTAAAATCTCTCTAATTAAATACATTAAAGACATTCACCTTAAATAGAAGTGTAAGAATCTTCTATTTATAACACTCCCCCTTGAATGTCTATTCAATGATGTGCCTCGTTAAAACCTTAAAACAAAACCCAATGGGAAAAATTAAAGTAAGGAAAAAGAGTACACATGTTTGAATATGCGCCTATTGGTTGCCTCGTTAAAAACCTTGCAAGGAAAACCCAGTGGGACAAAACTTTGTAAGGGAAAAAGAGTGCAACGCGCATTGACTCCCCCTAATGAGTACATCGATTTATATCCTTGAGCATTTGCATTCCAATCTTGTGCATCATCTTCAAAACGATCTTTGGTAGATGCTTGATGAATAAATCAACCATATTGACTTGAATAAATATTCCGCACCTTGAAATCATCATTCTTGATAGATATAAACATCTTCATATAATGTCGTGGAATAGCTCTTCAATATCTCCATAGATGCATTCTCAAATCCATCATGCTTATAGTTATGGCAAGATTCATATGTACACAAATTGTACTTAGGATGCGGTACTTCAGGACCAAGAATTGCATATGCTTCAAGCAACTTAAATCTTTCAAGTTAAGTCATATAAGTCGCATAATAGACTTTAGCTGCATATCAAGTTTTCATGTCATGCTAAACAAATAAGATATCGAAAATTGACTATACATACCTTTGCCTTTATACTTTCAAGCATATGAACTATAGGTTCAAAGCTACATGTCTTTCATATGGAATCAATTCTTCTTGAATTGTATCTCTTCCATTTAGTTACTTTCTTTGGGTCAGTAAATGCGTAAAGCATGCTTTGCAATATGTTGCAATTGAATTATCCCTTTTATGAACTTCAAGTTCATATCATGATATTCGGGGATATACATATACAAATGAGAATTCATCCCATGTAACATTTTCTCAAGTGTTTATCATGTCTCCCTCTCATGTTAGTAAAGCTAACATGTTTCCTCAACTTTGGGAAATCATCTTTGTGCATTATGTCAATATACACAGCACCTTAATATAAGATGAAATTATTTGGTTCCTGACCCTGAACCACTTTTGAGGGGAGAATATACTCTTGTATACAACTTATATCAAACTGATATATACAACTTCGTTCTCATAAGGAACAGTTTAGGTATTAAGTGGAAGCACTCAATAATTATCTTGCTAAACCAACTTTGATATAAACCAACTTATCAAGATGAACTGTCTTGAGTAGAGAATCTGGAAACTATGCTCGAAGTTAGATTACTGAGCGCTTTACCTCGCAAGCACTGCCAGGCTGCGGGTTAATAACAATGGCGCATGTAACCATATCATAGATGCATCATATGTGGTATACATGGCAGGTGAATGGGCCCATATTCACCTTTGATATTTCCAGAATTTAGGGGCTTCAACCCGAACTCTTTAGTTGGTCAGTTCATTAATGAGAACAAGTGATACAAGAGTATTCGTACAGAACTTTCTAGTTCTTTAATATTCACCTATGTGAATTTGCACATCATACTTAAAATGAGATGGCTAACATGAATGCCAACTGAATAAATTATCAATATTGGTAAACTTCAAATTTACACCATGACATGTGCACTTATCAATAAACTTCGGGTTTATTATGACATGGGTTTTATACCAATAGATATCCACTTTATTGTGGCATTCTTTTGTTTGTGTAGTACAAACTGGAGAACAAAGCGGGTAGCTTTTCATATGCAAATTACCCCGCTACAAGTTGTAGTAATAGGAGAATCAAAGCCTTCCTTTATTTATAGTCTCAATATAATCAATCGCTTTCGCGTGTACTTTGGAAACTGAATAAGTTTCTTTGAGACTTACTACAGCACAATACTCAATTGTGTTTCTCCAACATAGTAATAATTAGCTCTTCGAGAGCTCTCAATTAATTTTGTACTACCACAGACTGAGGTTCGAGATCCTCACATTCTTGCATTCCGTATTTTCAAGAGTCTCAGGCTCAATAGATTCTTCGTGAATCTCGGAGTTAATCAAATCATGAGCGTCCTCATGTGATTCTTTCATAGTGTCATTTAGATCGTTCTTTTTCCTCTTTCTAGGATTTCGATCTTTGGAACCTAATGGTCTGCCACGCTTCTGGCGTGCATTTGACTAATTGGATATGACACTAGATATTTGTCCAATAGGGACTTAATACGGATCGGAACATTTTCCGCGTGAATGTGGGATTTCGTTATCCTCTTCAAGTCCGTAAATGCGTCAGGCATTTGATTTGCTATTCTTTGCAAATGGATAGTCTTTTGTACCTCTTTCTTTCAAATAGAGGTATGTGGATCAAGATGAGATAATGATACATTTTTCCACAAAATTTCCCATTTGGTTTCACCGACTTCTCCCCCTAATTTTGGGAAAAGTGTCTCATCAAATTGACAGTCTGCAAATAGTGCAGTGAACAAATCTCCTGTCAATGTTTCGAGGTAGCGAATAATGGAGGACGATTCATACTCAACATATATTCCTAACCTTCTTTGCAAACCCATTTTGGTGCGGGATGGCGGTGCTACAGGCACCTATACTGCGCATCCAAAGCTTCTTAAATGGGATATATTGGGTTCATGACCCAAAACCAATTGCAATAGGGAATATTTGTGATAATTCGTCAGTCAGAGACGAACTAGGATTGCTGCATGCGAAATGGCGTGACCCTAAGCCGAAGCGGGCAGCCGACAAAGTAGCATTGCTGCATGCAAAATGGCGTGACCCCAAGCCGAAGCGGGCAGCCGACAAATTAGCATTGTTTTATGAATGGCGTGACCCCAAGCCGAAGCGGGCAGCCGACAAATTAGCATTACTGCATGCAAAATGGCGTGAACCCAAACCGAAATGGGCAGCCTCATTTTCATGAAGAATTCAAGATTATTCTCATCTATTGTCTCAATCTGATATCCATTTTGAATGATATCCTTAAAACTCAACAAGTTCTTCTTAGACTTGGAGGAGAACATTTTGATTGATATCATTAAAACTCAACAAGTTCTTCTTTAGACTTGGAGGAGAACATTGCATTCTCTATGATTAACGTCATGCCTTTGGGCAGAGTTACAATTGCTCTTCCGGAGCTTTCAATCAATTTACTACTTCCATAGATTGTAGTAATGTTTGCCTTACACATATTCATTTGAGAGAAATACTTCCTTTCTTTGAGTATTTGTATGTCTAGTACTTGAATCAATTAGGCAAATACTTGTACAGTTGGACGTTGATCCAAGTTCGCTTTGTGAGATAACCATATTTGCTATCCCATAGTTTGACATACAAAAGAAATATACGAACATAAGAATAAACAAGTTCAATTCTTTTGTGTCACATAATATTTTCAAAATCTGCTACTAACAGTTGACTAACAAAATCAGATATGTTGTCCATAATCAATTACTTTGCAGTTTGAAAATTTCAGCGTTTTTCATAAGACAATCGATTATTAAACACACACAATCGATTGTTTGAACATAGACAATCGATTGTTAAACACACACAATCGATTATTTGTTATTTTTGAAAAACTTCGGATCACACTGTTTAAGACAATCGATTGTTAGATATAGACAATCGATTGTTGGTCATTTTTGAAAAATTCGACCTCACTGTATAAGACAATCGATTGTCTATATTTGACAATCGATTGTTGATCACTTCTGAAAAATTCCAGACCACTGTTTTAAAGACAATCGATTGTTTATCATTGACAATCGATTGTTTTGCAGTTTTATGCGAAATATGAGATAACCGACTAGTTTTTCAGGCTAGTCGATTACCTCTACTGGAAAGTAAAGATATTATTGATATTTGAGCATATTGAGACGTTCTAAAGAACTAATACAAAAATCATATCATGAGCTAGCTAATACGAGCTGATACTAATGACTATTGATTTATTCATTGACTAATACAAATAAGTGGAATAAAATCAAATAGCTCCATCTTCTTTCATCACGGACCCATCACCGATTAGGTGGTCTATCTTTCCCTCGGGTTGCTCAAAGAAGTCTGCCACATCCAGGTGGGTGAAGTCAAAGTTGTCGTCAGAGACAAAATTTGTTTCAGGGCGTTTTCTCTTTCGAGATGCTTGATAAAGGTCAACCAAATTTTATGGTATACGGCAAGACTTAGACCAGTGCCCGTTTTCACCGCAACGATAATATATAGTTTATAAACTATTTGCTTTTGGATTCTTATCGTATCGTGCTTGTGGCAGAGTGACCAACTTCATGTTGTCATCTCTCTTCTTTAAGCCTTTCCACAAGATGGGTGAATCCTTGATGTTGAGATATTCAATCTTAAAACTTTCATCAAGGTGATGGCGCAAGTAAATCAAGGCCTTCGTACAGTTTCAAACCTTCATTAAGGTGATGGCGCAAGAAAATCAAGGCCTTAGCATAGTTTTGGGTGGATGCACTATTTCTATCTTTAATGGCGTCTCCGAGACCCATAGCATCCAAGTGGATTTCAACATCCAACACCCATGTCATATAGTTCTTGCCCGAAATTTCAAGGGCAACGAACTTTCTTTTCATATTGTCATACATATGACACAATTTGCATCAAGAGCGTGTTCATGCTTACGGGCTCTATTACAATTATCACATTCACTTCAGGGAATGGATCAAAATCATGTGCTTTACAAAAGCTGCTACCACATTCTCTAAATGGAATGGAGCGAATTCAATTGGACGGAATTCTTTGTCACGTCCACATTCATTGATACCTTCATGGTAATTAGTCTTCTTTCAGACTTATCATATACTGCTTCCACATTCTCTAAAGGGAATGGAGCAAATTCAATGGGACGGAATTCTTTGTCACGTCCACAATCATACATGAATTTAATCATGGAAGGACATAGAGATTTTACCACTTCGTGTGGTTATAATTTCTCACAAACTCCATTAGAGTTATAATCAAACTTTGTATATAAAATATATAGAATTCCAAGAATTTGAAAAGGAAAAGTAAATTACTTACCTTTAAGGTATACCAAATATATTTTCAATATTTTCTTCCTTTCTTCCTTTCCTTTCTTTCTTTCCTTTTTCTTTTCAACTTTTTCGTTTCTTTTCCTTGTTTTCGTTTGTCTTTTTTCAATTCAAACTTTCGTTTGCTTTCTGCCTAATTTCGTTCCTCCCCTTTTTTTTTTCTTTTTCTTTCTTCTTCATTCTTTCTTTGAAGCAAAACCCTACACAAACAAAAGTTAAGGCAATTGAAAATTTCAATTGGTTAGAGGCTCGTGCTGATAACGTGTTATAAACTAAAGTAAAGACAAGAACAATAATGCAAGAACAATAGCAATAGAGAGAAGAGTAGAGAGAGTTCTTCTTATTGAGTTGAGAGGGGTCTCAAGGGATGATTTACAATGGTAGGGGGCACCTCTATTTATAGGGGAGAGGAAGATTTAGCTACCACTAATAGAACTCTAAAATCTCTCTAATTAAATACATTAAAGACATTCACCTTAAATAGAAGTGTAAGAATCTTCTATTTATAACAAATCAACATTTATAAATATTAGTATAGACAAAAGTTACTCATCTTTAACAAACTTAAATGATAAAAAAAGCTTATGCTTATATATATATATATATATATATATATATATATATATATATATATATATATATATATAACTATTTTAAGCTCATCTTCAAACATAAATGACCATTTTAGTCAATTTGTCTGTCAAGATTCAAATGTCAACATCGGCAAAAAAGTAAATAATTGGTAATTTTTATTATTTGCCTGAGAGTGGTTCAGACTTTGAGAAGAGGATATATGCATCCAGCAGAATCTCATAACTTTTTAGTAAGAAAATCTCGTAGACCTTATGTTTTCTGGCATTTTAATAAATTTAACAAATTTACGTATCGGCGAAGAATAAAAGTGGGCTAAATTTTAATTTTAAATATGCTCTTGAATTTTGAAAAATTAACAAAAATTGGATTTGACAGGTGTATTGAGATACTATATACGGTAAAATAGAAAGGAAAAAAGGAAGAGAACTAGGGGGATAAAAGGAAGAGAACTAGGGGGATGGCGGACGCGCGGACTTGCGACTTCACTCACACACTTTGAGCTTTTGAGGCATTTTCTCATTAAAATTCGACTAATTCAAATTTGTATGGCTTATGATCCAATGAAGTCGAAAGCTGTGACGATACGATCTGCCGTTTCTTGTATTACGCTTCGTTTTCCTCGTTTATTGCTTCTTCATATTTCATTATCGGTATGTGTTGTGTGAGAGTTGATTTGGAATGATTTTGATAAAAAATTGGGACACTTAGTCTCTTTAAGGAAGGCTTAAGTTAGAAAAGTCAACTGAACGTTGACTAATGAGTAATAGGGCTCGGATGTGATTTTCGGTAATTTGGTTAGCTTCGGGGAATAATTTGTGACCTAGGAGCGTGACCGGTCTAGAATTAGGATTGAATTGGAAAATTAGTATTTTGGCGAATTCCGGTTAATAGGTGAGATTTTGATCCGAGGGTCGGAATGGAATTCCGACAGTTGTTGTAGCTTTGATATGTTATTTGTGATGTGTGTGCAAATTTTCAGGTCATTCGGACATCGTTTGGTCGGTTTTTGATCGAATATTCATTTCGGATGTTTTTAAAGGACTTACGCTTAAATCCGATTGTATTTGAGGGTTTTAGCATTGTTTGACGTGTTTTAATGATTGAAACATGTTCGTATGATGTTTTGGGTTATATTGGTGCTTTTAGTTGAGGTCTCGGGGGCCTCAGGATGATTTCCGATGGCTAACGGAGAGTTTTTGCAATTGTTGCATGATCTAGGACTATTGGTATCTAGTATTTCCGCATCTACGGAAAAGGGACCGCAGAAGCGATTCCGCAGATGCGGCGGGGAGGTCGCACAAGCGGTCCATGAGGAGCTTGGAAATTTCCACGGAAGCGGAAGGTTATCCGCAAAAGCGGACATCGCAGGAGTGGGTTTTAACCGCAGGAGCAGTCCTGAGGATTTTTGAATTAGACCGCAGAAGCAGTCCTTTTGCGCAAAAGCGGGAGCCGCAGGTGCGGTATCCCAACCGCAGAAGTGAATTTTTGAAGGTTTGATGAAGACCGCAAAAGCGGAAATCTGGTCGCAGAAGCAGTCCCGCAAAAGCGAAAGCGGGACCGTAGAAGCGAAATCACTGTAGTAGAAGTGTTTATCTAATTATTTCATCCGCGAGCTTATATCATTTTTCCTCTATTTTTGAACGACTTGGAGTGCTTTGGGCGAGACCTTTCGAGGGTTTTGACTGAGAATTGGTTGGAGGTAAGATCTTTGGCCTTATTATTCAAGATTATGTTAGATTTAAAATGGAAATTGGTTGAAATTCATTAAAAAGGGGGTAAAGCTAGGGCTTGAATTTTGATATTTAAACTGCGATTTGATAGGTCATTTGAGCTCGGATTTGGGAGTTCTTGGTATGTATGGACTTGTGGCAAGACAAGGAATCTGGTAATGTGAGTTTTTTAATTTTTCGAGAAGCAGGCCCTGGGCTCGGGTTTTGCTAGTTTCGAGATTTTCGCTATATTTTGATTATTTTTGATTAGGTATGATTTCCTTGGCATAGTCTGATAAATTCTCTCCGATTTTGGTTATATTCGACGTGCGTGGACGACGGTTTGAGGGGCAAAGGCGTCGCGGGCTAGAGATTTTGCAGGTTCGAGGTGAGTAATACTTGTAAATGATATACTGAGGGTTTGAAACCCCGGATTTGCACATCATGGTGCTGTATCGAGGTGACTTGCACGCCAGATATCAGCGTGGGGTAGGGTACCATTGGGGATTGAGACTCGGTCCGTCCCGATTAATGAAATTATCACGTATTTGACTGAAACTACTTTATATTATCATGATTTGGGATGATTGCCATGTTTTGGGCTTCATGCCGATTATTTGAATCCTTCAGTGATTGGTACCACTATTATTGCGTTACTCTACATATTATTTGATCTCGTTCCAAAGTTTTAAATATTGTTTTGCAAACTCAGTCGTATTTTAAGATTTGAATACTTAAATGATACTTTACTAACGTTTTGAGCTTAGAACTGTTATGTTGATATTGCCTAAGTATGTGCATTTATGGACTATGCATGGATCGAGCTGCACACCGCAGTGGTGTTATTTTGATATTGCGCTTGGGCTGTAGGAGCCCCTCCAGAGTCTGAACCCCCATATTGAGCGCGTATACCCAAATGAATCGGGTTGTACGCCGCAACGGTCATGTGCATTGCATTGCATTCACACATTGGTTCCTGTTTCTACTTCGTGGCATGACATTTAGCACTCTCATATCATTGGAATCCATACTATATCTTGCACTGCGTACTAGATACCCTGGTGTTATTTGTTAACAGAGTGCGGTTCCCGAGGGGCTGATTGGTGTACGGACTTGCACTACCTGATATCGTGTTCATATGCTTAACTGTTAAAAAGAAAAGAAAGATATATTTTCAAAAGAGGTTTTAAAATGAGCCAAATATTTTATAAAGGATTTTGCTCGGACTTAGTGTTTTCTAAAAGGGTTGTGCTGTCCCATATTGTATGATGGAGTGCTCTTACGTGGTTTCTTGCTGCTCAGTTTTTATTTACTCCTATTACCACTATGTTGGAAGTACTCACTTTACTCCCTGTACCTTGCGTGCAGTTGCAGGTATTGTTTCACCCGGTAGCGGGTTATTAGCAGACTGAAGGCCTTACTATGGTAGTTGACCGAGGTGACCGCTAGCGTTCGCGGCACCACACTTGATCTTTGAATTCTGGCTATTATTTTGTATACATATAAATTATTTGCCATATAGTAGTGTTTGTACTTCTTAGATGCCCGTGACTTGTGACACCTCGGTCGGGTTGTGGAGAGTGACAAATATAAATTATTATTGCTAATAGGTCGGATCATTCATTCACTTATAGTTATTTATTTAAATAAGGCATTGTTGTTATGTTGGCTGGCCTTGTCTCCACGAGTGGCGCCATCACAGCCGGGTTTGGGAACTGGGTCGTGAAAAGTTGGTATAATAGTATAGGTTACTAGGTCTCACCAGTCATGATCAAGTTAGTAGAGTCTCGCGGATTGGTAGACGTCTGTATTTATCCTAGAGAGGCTGCAGAACCTTTAGGAAAAACTTCACTTTCTTGGAGTTCTTATCGTGCGTACTTAATTCAGCTTGGAATATAACCCTTGAAATTCCTTCCTCACGTCTGTATGCGTGCATGAGAGCTCTGTATATATGTGCCTTGATGGCTTGCGATTCCCCGATCGAGGGGCGAGATGTAATCTTTGTAAGGTTGATGTTGGGCCAGTCTGGAGGACTTGAGCTCGGATCTTGCCTATGGCTTGAGCACTGAGGTACTGATCGTGTGATCCAGTGTTTTGAACTTATATGCTGGGTATTGTCGCAATTAGCCGGAATGACAGTTTGGTATTTGTGTGATGAGTATGTTAGGACCGCGAGGTACAATTATATGACGTGATAGTTGACGAAGAAGTCTGCTGGATAATAGATGAAATATTAAGTGATTCGTTTTCTATTGTAGTTCGATGTGTAGCCCGAGTATGGGCGCGTGAAGAAATTTTTCAAGTCTCCTAGTGGGAGTGAAGTAAATTGCATGATACGATATAAGTTCAGACTCAGGAAGACTAAGTAGCTGTGTAATGTGTTTGATGGTGGAAGGTATACAGAAATGTTATATTGAGGCGTAGCAGGTGGGTTATCTCATGCAGAGTATTCTGAAGTGATGCGATTCTTATGTGTATTGTGAGGAGATCTCATGAGTAATTGAAAGGTACGTGTTGTAATTTGCAAATTTGGGGCGCTTCAGAGAGTGGGCTCATCTGATATGGGGATGAATGCGAGGTTTGTTGAGGATTTCAGTATCTGAGGATCGGTGTTTTCATAAACTAGTAGATGATTTGAGTTTAATCTTACAATAATATTGTGCCATCATTAGAGTAAAGGTATTATGAGTTGTTGAGTGTATCCTGATATATGGCTTCGAACCAAGTTGGGGAGGTTACTGTTGATTAGTTAATCACACGGTTCTGAGCTATGTTTTTTCGTTTGAGGTATGTCGGCGGATCAGTCCTAGTTGCAGAAAATAAGTCGAGGATGGCACGAGTGAAGCAAACTTTTGATAAAGGTTATATGGTGCTTCGTAGATGTGAGGATATGATAGGATGTCTTGAGTTGTTGTTGATAAAGAATGCTCGGTGCATTTAAAAGGAAGATGTTCGTTTGTTTTGGAATGAGATCATATCCTACGGTGTCAGAGTGCTAATACGCACGAGTAGTTTTGCTCGTTAAGTCAGATAATTTACAGTTGTGTAAGAGTGAATGACTCTCGAGATGGTTTTATTGTGTCCGTGATTTGGCATGTAATAATCAGGTGTCTTAAGATTGGTTAGTGGCTAAGGACTGTGTTTTCATTAGAAAAGATCACGACTTGTGGTATTTTATGCTAATTATGGGATTCCATGTATCTGGGAAGTAATGGTAACTAATTCCGATTTGTAGGAAGTTCTTCAAGTAAAATATTTTGGAACGTGGTATTTCAGGGGAGTATGGAGAGAATATTCGGTGGCCTATGGGTCTTAGACAGTGTGGTCTGATGTTCGAATCTCCTGTGGTGGGCCTGGATTGAGGCATTGTAATGCTTCAACAAGAGGGAATGTCAAGTTGATAAAGAATCAGAGAGGAAACTAGATAGATGGAGTAGCTTGAGGGTAGACCGAATTGGTATTGTAAGGATGTGACTAATATTTTGTGTGTGTTCGAGGCAATGAGCTTCTACAAGTGTTGTGCAGCTAGGCTCTTGAGTACTGACAATTTTCTTAGCTTGGTTCAGGTAAAAGAATGTAGTCCTGGCAGTTTAGCTTGTGCAATGGAATTGATGAGAGAGTTTTTTATTAGTTTATCATGGTTTGGCGACGTATATATGGTCTATGGGCATGCGAAACATGGGATGTGTAGTGATTTTCTTCTAGATGGAGTTCTCATGTTATCCTAGTGTGGTATGGCATATGCGATATGGTGTGGAGGATTGAGATTTGTGTGTGTAAGTTTTCGGTTCAGTTCAAAATGGAAATTCAATAAATTCTTAAGTAGCACGGGCAGCTGCAGGTGATATAAGAATCGACCTTCAGATGACTAAAGAAATGGTATTACTATTTTAGTGATTGACGGGGGTATATATTCAGTAAAAATGGAAGGTGATGAAATCTGATAATACTTCAATGGGATTGCGGCGTTTTCTTGATAGATCGACTGTTGATATCTGAGATTGTTTGGAGGCACAGGTGAAATTCCAGAATATCTTTTGTGGAATGATTGGGTGCTCAAGGTGTAATATGTATTGATACTGCAGAATTTTGGATAAGGAATAGCAGTTGTGTTTTATGTGGAGCTGGAGACTGGGAGTCCTCATGTTCAGGAAATGTAGTGGTTGTGGATAGTGTGTATTGGTACCTTTAGCGGCTATTGGGGGTTTGAAAACCCGAGTGGATCTTTCTTCGCTTGGTATATTAGATTCTGGATATGATATTGGGGTGTAGACTGATTGTCCCACTGTTGGGTTATTCTAGACGATTGTGCTATGAGTTATGTCGGAAAATGCCACAGGTTGCGTGGCGAGGTGCATCGAACTATGTTCTAGCTAAATGGTTGTGTTCCAAAAACCAGCGGACGGTTGGGAAGGATTGCTTTCCTTAATTAGGCCTTTGAGGCAGACGTCAGTGTAGAGGTTTCTACCACTGATTCGGTTTTGATATTGAAGGACATTTTGGATACGTTGCTGGTGACCGGGCTTGTCGTCGGGTGAGATTTTTGATTTCCATATTGATTGTTGTGTCAGGCATCGTATCATATGGCACTGGAATGAGTTATAGTAGTGGAAGGAGAAGCTTCAGGCTTCTTGGTAATGAGTTTGTATGTAAACTTGTTGGACACGTGTTTAGCTTGAGGTGGCTTGGTTGGCCCCGAACGGTATTGATGAAGGATAGGTTGATTAGATCGTTATTGAACCTGCTAGTGCTTTGGGGAGATCTATGAGTTGTTTTCCTGTGCCGTGAGGAGTTATGATTTTCGGACTTTTGGGCACGTATCCGGCAGTGCTGTCGAGATTCATGGTGGAAGTTGAGTTTTGTAGCTTGCAACGCTAAAGATATCATTATGCACTCAGTATTCTTACGAATGATACTCGGTATATTGTTATAATGAGTAAAGTTGGCTCGATGTGCATCTCCCTATATTAGATATTTGTGTGGATCGGGTTGCACGCCGCCAGAGGTATGTAATCTGGATTGGGTTGCAAGCCGAAACAGTGTGATGTTGAGAATATTTTTCCATATGTTACTTGTATGTCTTGCTTCCTAGTTTCTGAGGAAAGCCCGTATTGGGAGTTGCTCCGTGAATAGCGCGTCGATTGTGTCCTTACAAGATTGAATAGTG
This sequence comes from Nicotiana benthamiana, assembly GCA_034376525.1. Taxonomy (NCBI): domain Eukaryota; kingdom Viridiplantae; phylum Streptophyta; class Magnoliopsida; order Solanales; family Solanaceae; genus Nicotiana; species Nicotiana benthamiana. Next base: position 122,628,339 of record CM067338.1, on the reverse strand, counting down.
TATATTACTTGCTTCACTGTGGGTGTGATGGATTGCTTGGTTTATGACATCAATCTGTGTGTGGCTGTCTATTTTGAGCGTGGTAACTTGAGGTGCTTTATGCGTAACAATGTTTGGATAGGATCGCGCATTATGGCAAGGCCATGGAAGTTATGACCTTTCAAGGAGGATTCGGGTACTTTATTTATATGATGTGATGCGGGGTCTCAGCCTTGTGTTTTGACGGTATTGATCAGCTTGAGGTACAACTCTTTCGTTTGAGTCAATTTCATAATTTGAGTATATTCAGGTCGTTTCTTATTGGTTCGCGTATTATGCAAGTGTGGCTTAGGCCGGTGTTGAGGTGTCTTATTATTAGAATGGTATGTAGGATTCGAGGTGATTGTTGGAGTCATTAATGAATATGAATAGACTTTATTTCAGCTGGTTATAAGGATAATATCAAGGTTTGACCCGAAAATCCGTTGTGATACTGGTCAAATGGAAGTGGCTTCATGAATGGATGACTTGAGGAATGACTACGGGTTATCGCGTGTTTTATTTATCGTTGGAGGTATATGAAAATGTAGGAATAAGACTTTAGCTAATAAGAGGTTCCTATCGGTAATTGAGTATTTTGGGCAATTGTTGTAAATAGAGCCTATCGTTTCGAGTGTATGATTGTGTGGTTGTTCAAAGGTTTCACCTGAGGTTGAAGGCGTGGGTTATTACCGCTAGTTCGAATTTATTCTGGGTATGATTTCGAAAGTAGAATGTGTTTCTACAGTTTATGGTCTGGATGGACTATGAAATTTAAGCTATGTTGTATTATTAGTGTCTATGTGAGCCAGGGTGGCATTTCATCACGCCGGGAATATAATTGGTAAAGTCATTCATATATTGGTTGGCTTCTAGTAGAACTCTGGGCACGCTCGAGGACGAGCGGTTATTTAAGTTGGGGAGGATGTGATTACCCGACCCGTCGTCTATTATGTTATACCCCGTTTTCTCCGTTTATTGCTTCTTCATATTTCGTTATTGGTATGTGATGTGTGAGAGTTGATTTGGAATGGTTTTGATAAGAAATGAGACGCTTAGTCTCTTTAAGGAAGGCTTAAATTAGAAAAGTCAACCGGATGTTGACTAATGAGTCATAGGGCTCGGATGTAATTTTTGTTGATTTGGTTAGCTCTGGGGAATGATTTTTGACCTAGGAGCGCGACCAGAATTGAATTTGGAGGACTGGTGTAGAATTAGGCTTGAATTGGCAAAGTTAGTATTTTGGCGTATTTCAGTTAATAGGTGAGATTTTGATCTGAGGGTTGAAATGGAATTCCTAGAGTTGTTGTAGCTTCATTACGTGATTTTTGATGTGTGTACAAATTTTCAGGTCATTCGGACATTGTTTAGTCTTGTTTTTTATCGAATATGTGCTTCGGAAGTTTTTAAACAACTTAGGTTTGAATCCGATGTGATTTGAGGGTTTTAGCGTTTTTTTACGTGTTTTGATGATTGTAACAGGTTCGTATGATGTTTTGGGTTATGTTGGTGCTTTTGGCTGAGGTCCCGGGGGCCTCGTGATGATTTCAGATGGCTAACGAAGAATTTTGGGAGTTGTTGCATGATCTAGGACTGCTGGTATCTGGTATTCCGCATCTGCGGAAAAGACACCGCAGAAGCGGTTCCGCAGATGCGGCCGGGAGCTCATAGAAGCGGTCCATAAGGGGCTTCACAATTTCCGTAGAAGAGGAAGGTTATCCGCAAAAGCGGACATCGTAGGAGCGGGTTATAACCGCAGGAGTGGTCCTGATGATTTTTGAATTAGACCGCAGAAGCGGTCCTTTTGCACAAAAGCGGGAGCCGCAAGTGTGGTTCCTTATCGCAAAAGCGGATGTTTGAAGGTTTGATGAATACCGCAAAAGCGGAAATCTTGCCGCATAAGTGTTCCCACATAAGCGATAGCGGGATCGCAGAAATGAAAATCGATGTGGCAGAAGGGTTTATATCATTATTTCATCCGCAAGCTTATGTAATTGTCCTCCATTTTTGAACGACTTAGAGAGCTTTGGGCGAGAACTTTCGAGGGTTTTGACTGAGAATTGGTTGGAGGTAAGTTCCTTGGACTAATTTTTCAAGATTATGTTAGACTTAACATGGAAATTGGCTGAAATTCATTAAAAGGGGGTAAAGCTAGGGCTTAAATTTTGATATTTCAAATTGGGATTTGATAGGTAATTTGAGCTCACACTTGGGAGTTCTTGGCATGTATGGACTCGTGGCGAGACAAGAAATCTGGTAATATGAGTTTTGTAATTTTTCAAGAAGCGGGCCCGGGACTCAAGCTTTGCTAGTTTCGAAAGATTTGCTATATTATGATTATTTTCTATTGGGTATTATTTCCTTGGTATAGTGTGATGTGTTTGCTTCGACTTTCGTTAGATTTGACGTACGTGGAGGTCGGTTTGAGGGGCAGCGGCATCGCGGGCTAGAGATTTCGCCGGTTTGAGTGGTTGATTGGTGTGCGGACTTGCACTACGTGATATCGTGTTCATATGCTTAATTGTTAAAAATAAAAAAAAGAGATATTTTCAAAAGAGGTTTTAAACTGAGCCAGATATTTTCTAAAGGATTTTTCGGACTTACTATTTTCTAAAAGGGTTATGCTGTCCCATATTGCATGATGGAGTGCTCTTAGGTGTTTTCTTGTCACTCAGTTAATATTTACTACTATTTCCACTGAGTTGGAAGAACTCACTTTACTGCCTGCAGCTCGCGTGCAATTGCAGGTATTGTTTCACCCGGTAGTGGGTTATTAGCGGACTTAAGTCCATACTATGGTATTTGAGCAAGGTGACCGCCAGCGTTCGCGGCACCACACTTCATCTTTGAATTTTGGTTTTTATTTATTTACCCTATAGTAGTGTTCCTACTCCTTAGATTCTCGTGACTTCTGATACCCCGGTCGGGTTGTGGAGAGTAAAAATATCAATTTTTATTGCTAATAAGTCAGATCATTCATTCATTTATAATTATTAATTATTGAACAAGGCATTGTTATTCTGTTGGCCGGCCTTGTATTCACGAGAGGCACCAGCACGACCGGTTTTTGGAATTGGGTTGTGACAAAAGCGGTCTTCATTAGGATTATTTTCATTCTCAATGTTCGAACTCGAAACTTCAGGTTAAATCAATGTCGTTTAAGGGTATCATCCATTCAATGACAACCCCCAATATACAGTATATAATAAAGTATTGTGTGTATTTGTTATGGCCGAAACATTATTGAAAAATACTTTTTAGATAAATGACTTAGTTTTCTTTTTGACGAAGAATTTCTTTTGTTTCATCTAAACTATTAGAAGCTTTTTTGTACTTTCCTCTTTTCTCCTATTTCTTTCTATATACACATATATTTGCTATGTATTCCTTGGTTTCAGAACATTTTTTTTGTCTATCTAATCTACTATTTCTGCATTATTTTCTCAATTCATTCTCTTTCTTGAATACTTGTCTTGCCCTTCAAATATGTGAACTTCCTCAGTCTGCATTCATGTTTAATTTGACGTAAAATGTAGGTAGTTGTTGGTAGTTTGAAGTCCCATACAACAATGTTCCTAGTCTTCCATATCCAGTATACAATGCAACAATTATAGCAGTGCAACTTCCTCGCATCTTCTTCCTTTAAATAGCCTGGTCACTCTTTTCCAGATCCCTATCTCTGACTTTTATATACCCATTCTCATCTAGTTTAACACCTCCCTTGAGCATTGCTATGAGTATACACAATCAAATAACAAATGCTGGATGGTCTCCTCTTCTATTCCACATATTGGACATCTATCTTCTTGACAAATGCCCATACTATACAATCTAGTTTTTCTCAACAGTCTTTGATGCATAGTGAGCCAGCAAATAAACATGTGCTTGGATAGGTTCATACTATTCCATACCCATCTTCTCCATGTCCAGTTCTCCCTTTCTCCCATTCTCTATGTATATCCCTCATCTATTGTGCACTGTCCATTGGCACTGCTCCACAAGTTTTTATTATAGCCAAGAGCAAATATTTTTTTGATTGTACATATTTTCTTCTAATACCAGCAAGCATCATTGGGGCATTTGTACTACCAGCAATCCTTCTCCTTTAAGCAGACAGTGTTGATCCATTTCACCATAGGTTGTCAACTTTTTGAACAACATTTCATACATATTTTGCAATAGTAGTTTCATTCCATTTTATTATGTTTGTTACCCCCAAACCTCCTTCATGCTTTATAGGGGTAACATACATAATAAAATCGAATGAAACTGCTATTGCAAAATACATATGAAATGTTGGTAAAAAAGGAATGGCTTTTTTAACAGTCCTTAAAAGACTGGCTTCCATAGCCATCTGGCCCAGGTGCTTTATCTCCTGCTATCTCCCACAGAGCTTGTTTCATTTCAGCTATTGTGATCTTCTCAATCAACGTACCTCTCTGTTCCTCTATGAGTACATGGCCTTGTTTAACAGTATCACTACATATCCTTCTTCTATTCTCAATTTTAGTATCAAGGAAAGTAGAGTAATATTTCATAAAGCATTCAATAATACCCAATATATCGTTACTTGTCCTCCCTTCAATATCTTTTAGTGACTATTCTGTTATCATTTCTTCTAGCTTTCAGCATGCTAAGAAAAAATTTAGTATTCATATCCCATAAATTCAACCAATGTATTTTACATTTCTGCTTAAGGTATTTGTTCCTTGTCAGGTTCCAGTAGGAAAATGTTTAGCTAACCTTGCCTCTTCTTCAATCAACCTTATGTTAAAAAGACCTTTCTGTATCTTACTTTGGCATTGCTCCAGTTTTGTTTTTGCCTGCACAACTTATCGTTCAACATCACCAAACTGAGCTCTTCTTATTCCTTATAGAGTACTTTGAGTCTATTCAGCTTCCCAATTAATATGTACTACTTTGTACCTGTAATCCCCTTTTTCCAGTTACCTTCCACTTATTGATAGACATCAGTAGCTTGACACCATATGTTGAAATATCTAAATCTGTACTGGCCATTATGAGGTCGTTGTTCCCAATTAATCGAAGCTGCACAGTGGTCGGTAAGTCCTTCATTTTCAAAGTGAACTTCTGATCCTGTCAATTTCATCACCCAATCTTCATTGACTAGCACTCTATCAATTCTGCTATATACTCTAAGAGTGTCTCCATGTTTGTTGTTCTAGGTGAAAAAAGATCCAGATGATTTAAGCTCTCGTAGTGAACATCTCCCTACACATTCATTAAAGTCTTTTATTTTTGAAACTGTTATTGGACTCCCCACCCTTTCATCTCTATTCATTACACAGTTGAAACCACCCATAACTACCCATGGTTGATTAGTGACACCATAAATTTTCTCTAATTCTTGCCATAATTGTCCTCTTAAAGCTTCATCATTAAATCGATAAACAAATGTTATCTGGAATTTATGTTGATCCCCTCTGTGTTCCACCTCACAATGCATCATTTGAGCTGATACATCAGTGATATTTACAGTGAATATATTATGCTTCCAAAGCACCTAGATTGTCCCACCTGGATGATGAGCTAAGTTGTGACTAAAAGACCACCCGTTACAAATATTAAGAGAAGATAAAGATGTTTTTTGCCTCATAATCTTTGTCTCTAGGAGTCTAAACAGACTTACCTTAGTATTGTGCAAGAGCAGATTTATTCTTTCTGTTTATCGTTCCTGGTATTCCCCTCACATTCCAAAATCCCAACTTATTCATTTGGAAGGGAGTTTGTACCTCCCCTCTATGTTCCTGGACCCATCTCTATTTCCCTTTGTACTCTATATCATAGTTGGTTGTTATGCTGTCATTTCCTTGTTGAGTACCTTCTCCTTGTGTAATTCCTTTAGCTTTATTTCTCCTTCCTGTCAACATTTGCTCATTAGCATTCTCCCCTGCATTCTTATCCTTACCATGATCCTGCAGTTTTGAGAAGGTGTAATCACTATCATCATAATCTTCTTTTTTAAAGCTTTCCGTTGTACAACCTATGGCTGTTGTCTCATTCTTTCGGATGCTACTGGCTTCTATTCTTTCCTTACTTGTTCTACTTGTGGCTTTTGTTTTACTCTCCTACATTATTGATTTGTGTGCCCTAACAAGTTACATTGTTGACACATTATAGCTTCCATTAATGTTCTATTTTCTGTTCAATTATTTGTCCCAATTCATTATTAAACATAACAGAATCTGGATATGTTTTGTTCAAAGGTACCTCCATCAATACCCTTGATTGTTGCTATATCAACCTTCACAAGTTTCCCCACCAACCCAGCTATTTTTGATAGAATTGCTTGCCCCCAGTATTTTAGATCTAGACCCACTAATGCGATCCATACAAGCACCTGCTCCAGTGTTATATTTTTTATCTCCATTCCTGATTTCCATGGCTTAACTACCACTAGTTATCGATCAAATATCTGCACTCCCCCTTCGATTATCTTTATACGCCCTTCATTACTATGGAATCTGACCATGAGCACTCCTTTTTTAATTTGTGCTACCTTATCAACCCCAAATATTTCCATATACGATTGAAATACCCCACCACCACTGTTAGAGGTGGATTTGGTCCCAACTCAAAACATACAACCGCAGTTTGCTAGTATTCTATCTCCTCTTTTGAATCTTCCATCGTAATTTTGACATTAGAATTTTAATTCACTGCGCATTCTAAGTCAAATCCCTCAGTTACTGCCGTATTTCCAACTCTCTTACTCCATGATTTCAAATTTGTAGCTAGGGTGCAACTTAGCAAACCAATAGAACAGTGAACTTTTCGGCGCACAATAGCACGGTGCGATTGTCGCCGGAAATGGCCAGACGACGGCGAAATGTTGCTCCGACTGTTACCTTAGCACCTCCTCAACTTGTTACACCTTCTCATGGTATTACCACGACGCTTGAACCCCTAACATTTGGTAACTTCCTCCCACAGAAGTACCAATCGAAGGAAATTTCACATGCAGAGGTTGAAGAAGCAGCTAATACTCGTTCGAAGGGAAATGAAGAGATGATTGAGTCAACTGCGAGAAGATTACAATTTTTTGAAGTAACTGAACCTGCAAAATCAGTACCAACAACTGCTGAAGTTGTCAGAGGAAATAAAGATGCACAGATGGGTAAGACTCTTTCATTCATGCCTCCGATTGAAAGAAATGGACAAAAAGTGGTTCAACTCAGTGCTGAAGATCTACAATCACATGTAGATTAGTGGGCAAATGCTTTAATAGGATATGTTATAGGTGATAATCCAAATGTTAAATCAATTGAGAACTTTGTGTTGCATGCTTGGAACTTTGTATCCAAGCCTCAGATCATGTTGTATACTGAGGGATACTGTATTTTTAGATTCAATAGCAAGGAGGATAAGGAGATGGTGATACAATCTGGACCATACTCGTACAGGAATAAGCCTATGGTACTGAAACCATGGGAGATTGACTTCTCTTTTCAAAATGTTGTGCTCAGCACTGTTCCTGTATAGATCAGATTCCCAGGCCTCCCAGTGGGCTATTGGTCAGTGGATGTCTTGAGCAAATTGACCAGTGCAGTGGGTAAACCACTGTACACAGATAAATTCACAGCACACTTTGAGAAAATCTCATTTGCAAGAGTTTTAGTAGAAGTTGATGCTGCCTATTCCTTGCTTGATGAGATTAAAATTGAAACACCCCATGGTATGAAAGTGCAACAAAAAGAGTATGACTGGAGGCCAAGCTTTTGCAACAATTGTCTTAAGTTTGGACATGATGCAATTGAGTGCTGGCACAATATCAAAAATGATGCAGAATTGGAAAGGGATGAACATGTGAAAGAGAAAAGGAAAAGAACTAGGAGACCAAGACAATACCCAAGGCAAGAGTGGATACCAAAAGCCACTGCAGATGTAGCAGATACTGGGGCAGATAAAATTGTTACTGAAACCAATCAAGTGGAGGTAAATTCAAGTGGACATACTGAAGATATGCAGATGGTGAATACTACTGGACCTCATCAGATATTAGATGAACATAGCAGGATCACAGCAGCTTCAGGGGATCTTCCTGTAACCAGTGAGGACATAAATGCAATTGCAGAAAAAGGGAAGGCTGTGGCAACTATTATGGCTGATGATAGAAGGGGATTCCAAGTGGATCCAGGACCTTCTTGGAGTATTAGATCTAATACTTCATGATTGTTACTACTTGGAATATTAGAGGGCTTAATCAAGCCCATAAACAGGAGGAACTCAAAAGCTTCCTGTCTGTAAATAAAGTAGACATTATTGGAGTCCTTGAAACTAGAGTAAAGGAGCATAAAGCAAAAAGAATACTGGAAAGAGTGGCTAAAGGATGGAAGGTTCAATGTAACTATACTAAGGCTGTCAATGGTAGGATATTGTTACTATGGAAACCTCATATTCAAGTAACCATATCTATTGTGACTGATCAATTCATTGAATGTATGGTGGAGGACGCACAAGCTTCAAACAGATTCCATTTGAGTGTAGTATATGCTCATAATACTGCAGGCAATAGGGAAAGACTATGGTGTGATTTAAAGGCAGAAAGTATTTCCAGCCAGGATCCTTGGTTGCTCAGTGGGGATTTCAATACTATGCTGAACTTTGAAGATAGAATTGGATCTCCTGTCACTGATGCTGAAATCAAGGATTTCAAAGAGGCTGTATATGTAATTCAACTCACTCCTCTCAGAGCTAAAGGATGGTATTATACTTGGTCAAACAAGCAGGATGCTAATACAAGAGTGTATAGTAAAATTGACTGGGCACTTGGTAACTTTCAATGGATCCAACAGTATGGGCACCTTGAGGCAGAATACTTGAACCCTTCTGTATCTTATCATTCTCCTATTCTTATCAAATTTGGCAGTCAAAGGCTATTACACCCTAAACCATTCAGATTCTATAATGTAGTTATGGAGGAGCCTCAGTTCAAACCTATTCTGGAAAAGGTATGGGCACAGCAATGTGAAGGACTTCCTATGCAGAAGGTATGGACTAAGCTGAAAATATTGAAGCAACAACTAAAAGATATCAATAGACAGATGGCACCCTATAAGCAGAAACTTCTACAAGCAAAAGAAACATTGGAGATTGTTCAAAGCCAAATGCAGCAGGATTCTTTTGCACAGAATCTACTCATTGCTGAGAGGAATGCACTGTCTGAAATTGAAAAATGGAGCAAGGTGGAGGAACAGATTATGAGACAGAAATCGAAAGCTAACTGGATTGAATGTGGAGATGCCAACACAAAGTATTTTCATGCTCAATGGAAGATCAGAACCAGCCAGAATAACATCAGCTCTATATATACTGAACTAGGTGACAAGCTAACAGAGCCATTAGCTGTGGAGCAGGAATTTATCCAAGTATTCAAATCACTGATGGAGGAGTGTGCTGAGGAAATTCCTTGTATTAACACTGCTGTTATGAAAGAAGGTACTTGCCTCACTGCAGTACAACAGAGAGAATTAATACAAGAAGTCACAATGGAGGAGATTGTAGAAGCTATAAAGGAGATGCCAACTGATAAAGCCCCTGGTGTGGATGGTTTTCCTGTGGAATTCTTCAAAAGAAACTGGGAGATAGTGCAAGAGGACATAGTTGCTGCTACTATGGATTTCTTTACTACTTGCAATATGCCTAGTATGATAAATACTACAGCAATTGCACTGGTGCCTAAGAATGCTAATCCTACCACTGTCAAAGATTATAGGCCTACTGCCTATTGTACAACAGTATACAAAATCATTGCCAAGATAATTACAAAGAGAATGAAGACTGTAATTGGCAATATAGTTGGCCAGTCCTAATCAACATTTATTGAAGGAAGGAGTATCATTGATAATATCCTACTCATTCATGAAATTTTCAAGGGATATACAAGGAAAGGTGTGTCTCCTAGATGTGTCCTTAAGGTGGACTTAAAGAAGGCATATGATACTTTAGAATGGGGCTTTCTTCAACAGGTTCTTATTGATATTGGATTTCCTGCAAAGTTCCTCAACTGGATTATGGCATGTGTTTCTACTGTTTCATATTCCTTGATGCTAAATGGAGGATTCACTAAACCTTTCAAGGCTAGGAGAGGGATTAGGCAAGGGGATCCTATGTCCCCCTACTTATTTGTGATTGCAATGGAGTATCTTAACAGACTGCTGCAACAACTTCATAGGAATGGAGATTTTAATTTCCATCCTAAATACAGAAAGTTAAACTGTGTGCATATTTGCTTTGCTGATGATCTTCTCATGTTTTGCAGAGCTGATAGAATCTCTATTCAGTTATCACAGGAAGCTTTTCAAAAGTTTTCTGCAGCATCAGGATTGAAAGCAAATAACAGCAAAAGTGCTATATATTTGGCTGGTGTACAACAGGCTGTTAGAAATGAACTTTTGGAGCAGCTGGGGTTCAGTGAGGGGCAGCTTCCTTTTAAGTACCTTGGGATTCCACTCAGCTCAAAGAAACTTGCTATACATCAATACTCTCCTTTGATTGAGAAAATAACTGCTAGAATCACATGTTGGTCTGCCAGAATGTTATCTTATGCAGGGAGATGCCAATTGATAAAAGCAGTTATTTTTGGCATTCAGATATATTGGGCACAGATTTTCATAATACCAAAGAAGGTACTGAAGGCTATTGAGGCAATCTGCAGGTCCTTCTTATGGACAGGTAGTGCTTCTGTATCTAAAAAAGCTTTGGTTGCATGGGAGAGAATATGTAGACCTATATCTGCTGGGGGTCTAAAAACCATAGATATGGCTACCTGGAATAAGGCAGCCATAATAAAACTGCTTTGGGACATTGCTAGGAAAAAAGACTGCCTATGGATCAAATGGCTCCAGTGCTACTACATAAAACAGAATTATATCTGCTATGTGCCTCTGCCAAAAAATGCTTCCTGGATCATTAGGAAAATATTGAATTGTAGGACTGAAGTCATGGAGAACCAACAATATCAAGGAACCCTCTACTGCAGACTGAAGTCACTGTGTAAGCTGGACAAATTTCAAATTCACCAGTTATACCTTGCTATGCTTCCTAATTACAGTAAGGTTGATTGGAGGAATGTGATGTTCACTGCAAATGTACAGCCAAGACATAGGTTTACAGTGTGGCTAGCAGCCCAACACAGATTACCTACCATTGAAAGATTGCACAAGATTGGAGTTGATCTACCTACTACATGTGCTTTCTGTAAAACACAAGATGAAAGATTTGAACACCTTTTCTTTGCATGTCCAGTCACTAACAGATTATGGCTTAGAATCTGTCACTGGATGGGATACCAGCGAGCAGTTAACACTTGGGAGGATGAGCTGCAGTGGATATGCAGCAAGGCTAAAAGTAAAAACTGGCAGCAGGCAATCACTACAACTGCTTTTGTTACTACTGTTGCATTGATATGGAGGAACAGGAACTCGATCAGATTTGATAACAAGACTTTTGATGAAGATCAATTTTGCAAAGAATTGGCAATGTTAATACATACAAGAAGTAGGAAATGTAAAAGGTGGCAGGAAGGGCTACATAAACTCAACTGCTATCCTTAGTTTTGATTAATAGCTACATGTTAGTATTGTCTATATGAGATTGTGTAGTTAGAGTTTAAATGTACATGAGTAGTAGGAGCCCATACTACTACCATATGAATACATTGTACATATCTTTTGAAGTCAATGAAATCTACAGTTTAATGTAAAAAAAAAAATTTGTAGCTAGGGTTTGAGTTTTACCTGTAGTTTTCTCCTCTATTTCCACCTGGCCTTCCCATGATTTCTTTCCACTAGACTATGCTTGATTGCTTGTATTCATCTACATAATTACTGTTGGTATTGCCATTGACGTTTCCTTTGATGGTACCGCCATCGGTGTCTTCTTCAATTTTAACGGAATCACTCCTTGTATCACATTAATGCTTCTAGTTTTCTTTGCATCTTCAGTTTGTGGAATGGCTCTCATGCCAAAAGTTCTCTGTTGATTAACCGTTCCTAATAGCCCTCTCCCTCTAGTCCGTTGCTTCTTCGCCATTCCAACCGTAGCTGAGAGAAGCTCTCATTCTATTAAGAGAAAGCAGTAAATTTTAATGACTTAGTTGTTAGAAAGGTGTTTGGTAGGAAGCGTAAATATATTTTATAAAACATACATATTCAAGATTGATAACAATAATATTAACATATTGGATAAAGTTTTGTTATTAATTGTTAATAATATGTTTAAGTGTTTGGTTGAACAATTATATGAAGTTAATACTTGATATAATAGCGTGGGCATCATTTTATTTTAAAAAATATTGATTGGCAACTAAACATCAGAAAATTATTAATTTTAGGAAAGATATATATTTTTTACGGAAATAAATTCGTCGTACCAACGTATCAAGTTAGGGTTTTTGTATGGTGATGCGAGAGGTTTGAGAGCTATGAAGCATAATGCTAGTGTGATAGAGGAGGCAAAGTGATACCTAAAGGGCATAATGATCGGGCTATAGTACCAAACGCAACAAGAGTCATGGAACCAATTCCATTAGCTGGTGCATCAGGAATTGAGCAGACTATGCCGCTTCAGATTAATGTGTCTTTAAAGACTCTTATTCAGACCTTACCTGGCCTAGTGACACACTGTGGCTCCTGTAGCGATTGATAAAGTCTTAATGGAACAATAACAAGTTGAGGATGAAGGAGATGATGAGTCCACAGCTTGAAATTTCGTGGCAAGGGAGTCTGACCTATCTCCTAGAGCAAGTGCTAAGGTAGGTAAGAAAAACAAGAAGCAGGAACAAAATAATAAAGCAACACAACCTACAAGAGTAATGCACAGAATGGAACTACCACAAACTAAATGATGATCTATGACGACTAAAAATCCATCTAGTCATGTTGCCACCTAACTCAACCTGCTACATAAGCCAATTAAAAACTCTCTATATTAATGATATTTTTCAAGAAAAGAAGTGATAATACAACTATTTGTATACATAAATTTTTCAAGGATTGGTAGTACAAATCATGAGTTTTTAAGATTTAGAGTTTATAAAGTTAGTGTAAAATAAATTCATCATCTGTCTGAATTAAATAAAAATATATTTTTCATAAGTCTAGAGCTACCATGAATAAGAAGAAGCTATAACTGGAACGGAAGTGCGCCTTCAATGCTAGCCCATGTCATACACAACAACGTCAGCATTAAAATATGCATGCAAGGTGAAAAATTATAGTCGGAGTACAACCGACCCCATGTACCCAATAAGTAACAAATCTAACCTTAGGTTGAAAGTAGTAACGAATTGGAACAGAGGTCGGAGTCCAACACCAATAGATAATCAACCTTAATAATAATACAATAATATAATAATAATAGTAATGGTACAAGAAGCATACTGAGATATAATATGCTCAACTCATTTATAGTTTCGAAAAAATAGGCACGCTTTTCAAGTATATCAGTGGCAACTCAATTCTTACACAAAAATATGAGTAGGTTTGTAAATCTGTAATTTTTTCCAAAACTTTTCAACAATAGATAAGATGTTTCATTATGAAATGGCATGACAAAAATACATCTCTACACCTACAACTCAATATATGCATGCCAACAATAAGACAATGCGGTAAAAAAAAATATATGCATATTCTCGGTGTATCAATGCACTCAGTCCTCCCAATCACTCAATCCTCATAGTCACTCTGTCCTCACAACGAGTTAGTGCTCACAAATCACTCAATCCTCCCATCACTCGGCACTCGCACTCAATATGTATATGCACTCATGGGGGGTGTATAGACTCTAGAGAGGCTCCTTTAACCCAAGCATTATAATACGTCAATCATGTCATAGATCAATAACATATATTGTGGCGTACAACCTGCTCCTATCATAAATCAATAATACTTGCTGCAACATGCAACCCGATCCTATCCATATCCTCACAATCAGGCCCTCTGCCTCGCTCAGTGATCAATCTCTCCAGTCTCTCGGGTACACAATATCATGAAAATTAGCTCAAAAATAAATATGTGATATATCAATAAATGGTAACATAGACTAAGCTATGATATACATATGAATGCTTATGACTGAGTATGGAATTGCAAATGTAAGCACATAACTCAGCAGCAAAAATGACCTCACTGGGTCCGCACAGAATAAACATGCAGCCTAGACATGGTTTCTAGCAGGGATCAAAACTCAATAGCTCCAGTACGTAGTGTTTTCATGGTTGTACATAAGATCAAGTAAATACATAGTACCAAGAAAATAGCATAGTCACTATTCACACAGTGTACACTAATATGCCCGTCACCTAGCATGTCACGACCCTAAAGCTGACCCGGTCATGATGGCGCCTATCGCGAAACCAGTCCAGCTGACACAACTCACGAATTAACCATTTAATCAATAACAATAATTTTTAAGCCTTTAATTAATCAGATATCTCATAATGTAATCCTAGTGAAAAGTGTAGAAGAGTTCACAAGCCTGACATCGGGGTATCATAAGTCACGAGTATCTACGAAGGTGTGAATACAACTAAGAGTCTAAATGTACTAAATATAGCCTAAGCAAGACAAGACGGAGAAAAGAAGTGTTGCGAACGTCGGGAAACAACCTTTCTAATTCCAATAACTCTGCCATTGAGCAATCAACACCCACTTCTGGGTTCAGAACTACTTGAATCAGCACACAAAGTGCAGGGAGTAATGTGAGTACGCCAACTCAGTAAGTAATAAAACTAAATGAAAGCTGAGTAGTAAGAAAATACATAAACAATGTCAAAATGCTACAACAAAAGAGGGACATTTTCAACATAGTACCGAAATCCTTTACTTCAAAAATCATGCTTAGTTTCGGTAAAAACCTTCTAAAAACCTTTTAATAGCTTCAAAGATTGATAAGACAGTGAGTAAAACTGCTTGAAAACATAAACATCCCCTCAAGCAAAATATGTATCACATATCGCCCCATAGGCATATCATCAATAGAACCAGCCCCTCAGGCTATCTCACAATCACTCGTAATCAGCCCCTCTGGCATAACATGAATCAAGAGCCAACCCCCTGGGGCAACAATATAAATCAACAAAAGCCCCTAGGGAAACAACATGAATCAAACAATAGCTTCTCAAGCTGTATCATATCACTCACAGTGAATACTCGCACTCACTGGGGTTGTACAGACTCCGGGACAGCCCCCTTACGGCCCAAGCCCACTAACAAGCCATCTTATTTCATAATAAATATATCACTCACTTATGGTACCCACACTTACTAGGAGTGTACAGACTCCGGGAGGGGCCCCTTATAACCCAAGCGCAATATCAAGCTATCTCGTAGTATAATCAAACAGACTCTTGTCCTCATATCAAGCCACCTCGTGATGTAACAAATCAGTCACTCGGCCTCATAACCATAAATTAGTACCACAATGTTGCATCACGCATCACGATCCCATAATATCCTTACAACACACGCCCTCGACCTCACTCATTAAAAAATCTTTCATGCCACTCGGTGACAGTAAAATATAATGCTCAGCTCAAAACATCATTTAAAATATCAAAACGGTGTAATTATGGCTGAGCTATGAAAATAATAGAATACAACATGACTGAGTACAAATATGAAATCAAAACAGTGAGCAATAGTAGAAATTAAAATCCCCTAAGGGTCCTAAATAGTTGACTTGAGGCCCAAAAATGGCATTCAACCCAAAATATGATAATAGCAAACATTTTTCAATCAAATACATAGTTTAATAGCCATAGGTGACGGACTAAGTCACAATTCCCAATGGTGCACGGCCCCTATCTCGTCATCTAGTGTGTGTGTCACCTTAAAGTAGCACAACAATATGAAATCCTGGTTTCATACACATAGGACAGATGTTTACAATCACTACTAACCTCTATCCAGTCCAAACTCTAGCCTTTGATGCCTTTGCCTCACGAATCAACCTCGGGATGCTCCATATCTATCAAAAAAACAGATTTATACCATCAAAATTTGCTAATGGAACAAACCCACTTGAAAGTAACCAATTTATACCGAAAATACTTAAATTGGCCAAACCTGACCCGCGAACCTACGTCTCAGATTCTGATAAAAATCAAAATGATAGAATCCTTACACTCTCACGAGTTCATACATATCAAAACATCAAAATCCGACCACAAATGACCCCTCAAATCCATAGATTTAAGTCTCCAATTTCAAAACCCTAAATTACAATTATTAGGCTTGTTGAAATCACATTAGGATTGAGTATTAAGTCCATAAATCTTACCTCCAAGTGCTTCCCCTTGATTTCCACTTCAATCTTCCTCAAACATCTATAAAATCACCCAATAATGGTGAAACTTAGACCCAAAATTGTGGATATGGCCTTCTAATACATTCTGCCCAGCTAAACAAAACTCTTTTACGCGAACGCGATCAACGCCTCGCACTTCGCGAAGCACTAAATTGAGTTAACCACTTTTCCTTCAACGTGAATGCGACCCCATGCATGCAAATGTGAAGCCTTAGCTTCACAACTCATCGCAGACGCGGCTACACACTCACAAACACGAAGAATAAACTGACCTAGACCTAGTTGCCCGCCTTTCCACTACGCGAATGAGACAATGCCCTCTCGAATACGATGACCACTAGCCTCAGTCTCTTTCAAAAAGTAGGACAACCTTCGCGAACGCGAATGCCAAGTACACTGCCTCACATTCTAAACCTTCACGATTGCTGGACATCCATCGCGAACGCGAAGGTCAAAAATCTGCAAACACCAACAACAATATTTCGACATCCAAAAACACTCGAGCCCCTCGGGACCCTGTACATACATATCAAAAATTCATATAACATAACACGGACCTACTTGATGCCTTAAATTCGCATAGCAACATCGAAATGATGAATCGCACCTCAAATAAAATTAATGAACGTTCGACTTCCAAAACCTCGCACTGAAACTTATGAAATCAACTCGGAATGAATTCAAATTTTGCACACAAGTTCCAAAACACATAACAAATCTATTGCAATTCCTAAAACCACAATTCAAATCTGATATCATCAAAGTCAACTTCCGGTCAAACTTATTAGCTTTTTGAACCTTCAAATTTCTGACTTTTGCGAATAAGTGCTGAATCCTTCTAGAAATATCCAATTACAAATCTGCGCATATACTCTAGTCCAAAATCACCATTCAGAACTAATAGAACCGTCAAAACTCCGATTTAGGGGTCAAATTTACAAAAGTCAAACTTGGTCAACTCTTCCAACTTAAAGCTTCAACAATGAAATTCATTCTTCCAAATCGATTCTGAATAACCTAAAAACCAAAACCGACGATTCACACAATTCATAATACATCATAGGGAGATACTCATGCGCTTTAACTAATGAACAATGTGCAAATGCCAAAAACTACCCGTCGGGTCGTTACTTGATCAAAATACTAGTTTGGAATATAAGGTCTGTAAATATACAAAATACTTTTCGTATGGTGATTAACATGCAAAGAGAGCATATTTCTTTGTCATTGAATTGATGGAATCATGTCAGAATCAAAGACACATACAAAGGTAAAGAAGAAGGTTGAATATGAAGGTTGCTTTGTCAAATATTAATGGGATGATTTCGATAATTTTTATGTTAATATAGAATAGGAATTGATCATCGGTATTGCATTATAGGTAAGTAGTAAGGTGTTTCATCATGACATTAACCAATATGTTATGATGAATTTTGTGTATGGAAAATGCTCAGTCCTTTAGAGGTTGGAATTGTGAGATAGTTTATACTATCTTTCAAGTGATAAGGAGATGCCTTGGATGGTAGGTGGTGACTTTAATGCAATACTTCATGAAGATGAAAAAATTGGTGATCTTTTAGTATGCACTCCGGAATATGAAGACTTTGCCTTTTATATCAATTCACGTGGATTGTTTGATCTAGGTTACAGAGGGGTCCATTAACTTGGTGGAATAAAAAACCTAATGCTAAATGTATCTTGAAGAGACTTCATAGGGTATTGGTATATTATCACGACCCAAATCATAACATGTTGTGATATCTCCTATTGATGATATTAGGCAAATCGACATTGAATAACCACTTCAAATATTACAAAGAAGGTAAATCAAAAGTTCGTAAATAAAGTAGAGTTTTCGAAAATAGAGATTAATCTCAAAACACAAGTACGAAATAATAGCCTCAATAATGGGGTGTCACTAAGTCATGAGCAACTAGACTTTAAATCCAAACGAAAGTGTTTACAATAGTCTCTGTCTAAGTGTCCATACAGAAAATAAAAATAATAAAGGAGCACAAGGACCGCGAGTGTCGACAACTACCTCGTAAATCTACAGCAATTGACCACACACGATCTCAATGACCTCCATATCCGATCACACCAAGATCTGCACACAAGATGTAGGGAGTAACGTGAGTACTTCTAACTCGGTAAGTAACAATAATAAATAAGGAACTGAAAGATAGTTAATAGCTACACATATATATTGTATTTTTAGCAATCTTATCAAAGAAAATAGTCATGCTTCCCAAATCCGGTAAATCAAGTCAAATAAATTTTTGTGAGTCAAGTACAAGTAAAATCCGGATAAAATATCCTTAAAAAGTGTTCTAAACAAAGATATAGGTCAATTGTGTGCATCAATAATCAAATCATATATAGACTCTCACGTAATCATCACTCATTCCTCACATTCACTCCAACCTCACAATCACTCATTCTTCACAGTCACTCATTCCTCAAGATCACTGAGCACTCGGCACTCACACTTAGTATGTAGCGGAGCTCATTAGGATGTGTATAGACTCCAGAGGAGGTCCTACAGCAAGCGCTATATCAAATCAATCATGGCAAAGTTAATAAAACTTGTTGCGGCATGCAACCCGATCCCATAAATATCCTCAAAACCACGCCATCGGCCTCACTCACTCATCAATCTCTCCAGTCTCTCGGGTTCTCAGAAATCAAGTAAAATAGCCCAAACAACAATAGCATGATGCATCAAATAGAATAACATAGACTAAGATATGATATGCGAGTAAAAATTACGACTGAGAACAAATATCATTTAGCCGGAAATTCAACATGTAAAGCGGCCTCTATGGGACCTAACAAAACCAATTCATAGCGTAAACATGGCTTCTAACATCATTTATAGTCAATTTTAATAACACGTAGAGAATTTAACTAGAGTGCAAGTTCCGTGTTAAGCCGACAGAAGTAGGAGTGGACGTAAGGCTTGACTCTCAAGTCATTCCCAAGAGGGGTCGTTTCAAGGACCTTGGGTCGGTTATTCAGGGATTAGGGATATCGACGAGGATGTTACACATTTTATCGGGGTGGGGTAGATTAAGTGGAGGTTACCATCAGGAGTCTTATGTCACAAGAAAGTGCCACTGTTGAAGTTTCATAGAGCAGTGGTTAGACCTGCCGTGTTGTACGGGACTGAGTATTTGCTAGTTAAGAACTCACATATCTAGAAGATGAAAGTACCAGAGATGAAAATGTTGAGGTAGATGTTCGAGAACACTAATATGGATAGGAATAGAAATGAAGATATTTGGGAGAAGGTAGGAGTGCCCTCCTTGGAGGACAAGATTTGGGAAGCAAGACTCAGGTGGTTCGGTCACATTCAGAGGATGAGTACTGATGCACCGGTGAGGAGGTATGAGCAACAAGTTCTGGTGGCCAAAAGGGGAGGTAGAGGGCAGCCCAAGATGTATTGGGGAAAGGTGATCAGGAAAGACATGGCACGACTTAGATTATTAATGACATGGCCCTTCACAGGGTATTGTGGAGGTCGAACATTAAGGTTATATGTTATGAGGAAGTTGCAAATATTTCTACGACGCATCCGAGTAGGACTAGATAGTTATGGTTTAGTTTTAGGATGCTAGTGGTTATCTACTGATACATGGCTTTATCTACTGGTTATTAATGTAATTTTCATCTATTTCATATATCCTATATTTCTGTTATTTATTATGACTCTATTGATGGTACTAATATATCGTCTCTTGTCGTGTTCTTGAGTCCAGAGTCTTCTGGAAACAACATTTCTTCCCCTAGGTTAGGGGTAATGTCTTCGTACATCTTACCCTCCCCAGACGCCATTAGTGAGATTACATTGGGTTGTTGTTGTTATTTTTATATAAAGCACATACGGGTAACTACAAGTTGTTTAAATTTACAGTTTCCACGGGGCGGACCAAGTCACAATTCCCTCGGTGCAAGCCTACACGCCCGTCACTTATCGTGTGTGTCACCTCCAAAATAATCACATGACATAAAATACGGGTTTGCATACCCTTAGCACAATATTATTAACTGTTATGTACCTCAATCCGACAAAAATGCTACTCTAAAATGCCTTTGCCTCGTGAATCACCCTCCAAACGTCCCAGATCTAGCCATAAGTAGTACAATACAATTAATGTATTCTAAATGTATTAATTCTACAAGAAAACTATTAAATTAGACCAACAAATACAAAGTTGGCTCATCCCGGCCTCCGGGACCCATATCTCAAAATTCGACAAAAGTTCCAAAAAAAAAATTCCATTCACTCATGAGTCTAACCATACTAAATCCATCAAAATCCAACATCACTTGCCACTCTAAATCCCTAAAATTCACTCTCCAATTCTCAATCCCTAACCTCCCAAATTTCACTTCAAATCTCACTTATTAGGTGTAAAATCAGTGGGGAAACACCATTATTAACGATTAATAGGCAGAAGGAAATTACCTCGGTGATTACTTTGAAATCCCTCTAAAAACCCCAAATCTTCGAGCTAAAAATGATGAAAATGACAAAAAATCTCGAAGTCCTCTATTTATAAGTTCTGCGCAGGCTTTTCGCACAATGCAACCTTCTATGTATATATGCGGAGGCTCTTTTGCGCCAAAACATCCACATATGTGGAATGTCAGACCTCCTTTTTCCTACACCCTGAAGGGTGTCAAGAAGTTTTTCCAACTAAAGGACAGCCGAAATGAGATTTATTATTAACATTCAGAATCGCCACTTGGAAGATTTATGGTGTCCCAAGTCATCGGTTGAATCCCTAATCGAGGAAGACTTGACTCCGATTAGTAGTCCGCAAAACAGAAATCCGAGTAAGGAATTCTGTTGACCCGGGAGAACGTCTTAGGCATTCCCGGATTCTGTGGTTCTAGCATGGTCGCTCAACAATCATATTTGGCTTATTATCTGATCTTTATGCAATTTGAACCTATGCGCCAATTTTAGATTTTAACCATTTTTATTCAATTTTTAATGAAAGTTGAACGTCATTTGCAACGTGTCTTTGGTCGCGTCACATGAAATGCATCCACAATCAGGAATACATTTTATTCAACATTTTGGGATTTGATTTGGTCACATGAAATGAACACCCGGTTTAAGAAGGTAAATTTATTAAATGTCGCGCCTAAGAGAAACTAACGCATTATTTACTTTCCGAGGGCCATGTCAATTAGCTAAATGGTATGCCTCGAGGTCTAAATATTTTAATATAAACATTTATAGAGGTCCCCGTAATTTCTGCATTTTTGTGTGGTGAGACTCACCAAAGGCCGACCTAAAAAAACTAGGATTCTTCAATTATGGTCTATCCTAATTCAATTTAAGGGTTGTTCCAGTTATGTCTAAATCAGGTGTTCAGAGGTTTTGGCCTCCAAATGAGCCCGGTCCAAAATAAAAAAAATGAAATGGGCTTTAGGACCAAGCATGCACCAGCCTTCGTCTTATCGAAATTTCATGATCTGCAGTAGGTCCGGTGTTGTCCTGGGCAATGCTTCATGCCACTAGGCCAAATTAAGCCCAAATTTGCAGCCTGGGCAACCCATGCATCATGGTTAACCACTTCGTAATCCAACTTATTAATTGAGCCAAGTTTCATGGAAGTAATAATCCAATTCATGAGATGAGGCACAAACTAAATTCTAAATTATTTAATTCACATATCCAATAGCAGTATAACAACAAATTATTCAACTAATTGTTTGAACTCTTATGCCCTAATTTACCAGTCCAAACAATAATATTAAGTCTATTAAACTAAACGGAGCCTTTATTGAATGATATACCACCTAATTTACTTCTAACTGTCAAAGGAATTAATGCAAAATAATTAACACCTATATTAAAACCTCAAGCTTAAACGCACAATTTGATTTCAGAAACCAAACTACTATAGCTACTACCAAAACATTCATCAAGCCTGGTCATAATGTGGATAGGAGCCTATTTAATGATTTTCAAACTCAGTTTCCAATTTTAAAATACAACTATTATGAATTCAGATTACACTATACTAAGGTTACTACCTTAGAAAAAATAAACTCAAACTCAAATTTAACAGTCCAGTACAGTCCGTGAGATCCTAATTAATACATTGAAAAATTGTTTAAACAACTCAATTAAGCTAAAAGTTCAAAGCTAAACGACAACAAGCAAGTAATTCTTCATCGTTCAACTTCAAAAGTGTTCATGCTGATACAATCTCCAATATCTCTTGAGTCTAAGGATACACCTGGAAAAAGAACAGAAGTGAAGAAGAGGTAAGTTGGTTAAGCAGTAGCTAACATCAGCTCAAATACAAAGCAGCTAGATTGATTTTGATTCCAAAATACCACAGCAAACCCAAGAATGATTAACAGCATATTACACACCAAGAGCAAAAGAAACCATACACGATTGGGACCAAAATATGCTCGAAATCAACCAGAAATCCTTGAACTCGAGCCAAACGGGATCTAAGAGATGCCCAAGCCATTTTTAATCTTATGTTTAACTGAATTCTTGATCTACAGTTGAAATTTAAGCTCAATCTAAGAGAGTTCCAATGGAACAATATTTTTATGGAGTTTTATACTGTTTTTTGTTTTTGGTTTTTTGAATTTTTTGAATTTCAAACTTCAGATCTGTAAAAACTTGGAGAATACTTTTGGGGGGGAGTTTTGGTGGCTGAAAAACTTGCAAATTAAGGCATTAGATATGCTTTTTATAGGCAAAGCTAATGGGAAACTTCGGGTTTTCATTTACACCCCTAGTCCCTCTTTTAATTTTTCAGTTTTACTTATTTAGTCCCTTATTTTCTGACTTGTTACTCAAGTCACTACACTAAAATTGCTGAAATTTAAACTAAGGCCTTATTCTAGAAGGGTTTAGGGAATTTTAGCTTTATCTACAATATTTTCGTTATATAGGAGTACCTAAACTACCCTTAATGCAATCCCAAAATTACATATCCTAAACAGACCAAACCCCACTTGTATTACTCTGTCAGATTATCACCTATAACCAATCAATCTATTTAACTCGGGTTAACCAAACAAACCCTAAATATAACTAGACAGATTTACTAACAAAGTGCAGTAAAGAATCATGAGCCGACTAACTAGACAATTTAACTAATAATGAAGCTAAATCTAATTATGAACTATAATTAATCAATTGAATTCAAGCTGCAGTAAACACTGGAATGACAATTGATTCTAAGAAGATGATCAAGACAAACAAATGAATTTGAATTGCAAATGAAGGCTAGAACTAAATTAACTGACATGAAGAAAAATTAATCTAATCAAGGAGGAAACTAACTAGCTTAAAATGGATAACGAAAATTTAAACTGAACCTACACGTTGAACAAGAACTGTCTAATACTAAATGACAGAACTAAGAACATACTCATGTTAACAATTAACATAATTCAAAAATAAGATGAGACGGAAAAAGAAAACAAACTTGATTACTGAAACCCCAAACATAACCAAATCACTTAATAAATAAAAAGTAATAATCAAAAGAAAAATTCTTCAAATAAAACAATACAAAAATAAAAAACAAACTAGTTTTGAACACTTGAAAACCCATACATATTGGAGTTCTTCAAACCCTAGATTTAGGGTTCATGGGATTCCGCTTGGATTTGATGGATTCCGTCTTGAAATTCTTAACGAGGAGGTCAAGGAAAGCTTGATGTGTGATTTTGTGGCTATTTGGAAGAATTGGGGTTTTGGGTCAGAACTTCAACTCAATATTTAAGAAGCTAGGTGCGCATTCGAGAGAAAATGATCTTGTATATGGAAAAAGGGACTTGAGGAGAACATATGGTGTAACTTTGGTAAAGTTTGGACGACTTTGCGCTTTGCATAAGATTTAGATTTCATATTCAAAGCTTTTGGTGGGGATTCAAAAGAAACTATGGGTAGATATGGAAAGAGGTGGTAGAGGAGGTTCAGGGGTGTTAATTTGGGTGGGAGTGGAGACCAGCCACCGCCATGAGGCAATTTTCAATAGCAGTGCACGGCAGCGTAACATGTCTATGTTTTGTTTGAGGAAGATGAAGGTTTTGGGGGTAGGGGAGGTGCAGCTCTGCGACACTTACATATCTAATTATTCGGGCTTCTGGACCGTTAGATAAGTTAACCTCGACGGTCTAGATCTAAGGCTTTCAAACGACGTCATTTTATTGAGTCAAAGAGATGGACCGGGTTGTGATGAATTGGGCTTGACCTGGTATCACGCCATAAATCCTAGAAGCATGACCGACGCTCGACCGGGTATCCCCAGTCAAGCGAACCTGGGTGCCTTTCCCATCCCACGTGTTACTCCATATATTTCATTTACTTATTAACCAAGTGAAACAAATAATTATACTTGAAGCACCTTCTACAAAAGCGTACATAACATGGATGACCTTTAGGGTGGTTTACATTTACAACGCCCAATATACAAAGTACATATTACATAAGTTCATGACGCACATTTCTTGTCTACGGAGCCTCTAAGATGAAAGAAGATAGTATAACACTTGCCGGTAACAAGGTTCCGGCTATACCTTTTGCAAAAACTAAAACAAGATCCCAAAACAGAAGTAGCATGAGCCACATAGAGCCCCGAAAGGAAAGGGGCTCATCCAATCAGCTGGCAGGAAGTGATGAGGAGCTACGGTCGGTGGACTGGAGAACCTGCTATAGATCCACCAACAATCATAAAACGAATGTAGCGCCCCCAGCAAAGGGGATGTCAGTACATTCGAAATGTACTGGTATGTATGAACAAACTTGTTTCAAGTAAACTCAAGCCGTACACAAGTAGAAAACAGTAATAGAAGCAACAACCAATCACACATAAAAAGTACAATCAAGCAAAACAAGTTATCAATCTCTCCTGGTTTCCCACCTTCCATAATTCCACACCAATAATTTCACAAATTTACTCAAATATTTATTTTAATAGTAATTTCAATCACTTTTCCGCCTTTATTGCCATAGTTGTTTCAATTGCATCATTTACGAGTTCCTTCCATCATTTGTTTCTCAGCTATTACCAAATAACACTTTCACAATCACGGATTTTGTTTATTGCCAATTACTTGTACCATTATATCGGTAGAATTAACTACGAACACTCAAATCTAACCAATCACAAGAATTTTAGCAATAGTCCACATAGATATCATATAACAAACATTTGCATACCAAACAAGGCGATTTTAGAAGGATCAAAGTTAGACATACATACCTCAAAGAGCTTTCCCTTAATTTTTTTGAATACACCAGCACATCTAGCAATCAAAATCTATAAGGAAATAGCGGAAATTGATTAATAGTTAGAAAGATTACCCATGGTGTAACCCTATTAGGAATTTCATCAAACACCTAATAAGTGAAGTAGACCACAAGGTTCTACAATGGAAATTCCTTCTTCCCTTACCCAATATAATCAAGAATTGCCCAAAATAATGCATTAATTCCATATACTATAGCTTAGTGACACATGCATGGTCTATTTATAGCTAAACTATATACTTTGAACTCATAACTCCTTGTATGAAGTTTTTAGAAGTAGAACTTACTCGGATAAAAGACAATCTAAGGTTATCTTTCTTGATTCTTGAAGACTTGAGAAAGATTTGGATGATTAAGAGTTAGCCTCTTCTTTCTCTCTCTATATGCTCTCACTTCTCTCTCAATCAGAAGAAAATACCCAAAAATATGAACCATAAACGAAATGAAGTGGAGTTCGGGTCTTAAAAACCCATTTTTTTGTACTGTCACGCCGCATGGGACGGTGCATGGTGCTCCATGGTAATGAAAAATATTTTTAGAAACGAATTTGGAGGTGCTCTGATAATTTGCACTGTAACACCGCATGGGACGGCGCATGGCGCAGCGCGGTCGTGTAAAATTCTTTGCTGCATTTGGTAATTTGATCATAACTTTCTGTAGGAATGTTTGATGGATGAACGGTTCGAAACGTTGGAAACAAGACTCAAAGACCTCTCATTTGATATGATATTCACCACATAAAACCTTATACATAATTAAGTTTTCATTTTCAAAGTAAGGACGAGTGCAAGCTCATTAGGAGATTTAGCCTATTGTGAACCTTTCCAATATTTCTTAGACCTAGGCCTTTCCTTGGACCTCAAATTACTTACCATAAGGCTTATACACATATTTAGAAAAATATAATTGATTTCCCCCATGTTAATAGCACATAAAGTATTACAGTAAGCTTACGTGGCACCACAAATTTCTAGGTTACTTAGCAAAATCTTTCGGGGCCTTACACTGGGAAACATGTTTTGAGGGGTACTGGGCTCGAAATTTTGGCTAAGAACGGTCCGAAAATGAGTGTTTGATAAGACCCAACTTTTCTTTTTAATTTTTTTCTCGTTTCTTTTCTTCCTTTTCTTCTTTTGCTCTCTTTTTTTATTTAAATTTTCTGATTTTTATTAAATGCCAAATTAAAAATAAACATCCAAATTAACTTCTAAAATTATACTACTCATTTTTCAAATACCATAATTCCTAATTAATTGCAAACTAAGACAAATTAAAAGTATAAATGCAAAAAGAACCATTTTTTGTTATTTTCTTTCTTTTTTGAAGTATCTTACTAGTTATTATCCTAAAAATTTGAAATTAAATCATAAATGATAATGCCAAGTATAGTTTTTTATCTCTTATTAATTAAAAGGCACAAATAAAAATGCAAACAATTATCACAAAAATCCATAAAATTGTAAAATAATGAAAGAAATTATTTTGTTTGAATTTTCTGGGAGTAATTCATATGGGGCAAAAATCAGGTGCTCACAGCGGCCCCTCTTTGCTCGGGAACACGAAGAGTTTTTGTGCAAAGATAAATGAGCGGACTCGAGCGATTTTGGCTCGTTCGAATATTCCGCGTGAAGCATTTTTGAAAGATTTTACTGCACCCTGCTTTGGAGGTTGCCTACCTATCCTTGGCTAAAAAGGAATCAGATCAGTGTAAATCGGGAATGTCTGGTAGCTGGGACAACCAGGAGCTGTGATTTTACTGTTTTTGCTGCTGCTACTGCTTATTAACCTCCCTTATTATACCATCAAAATAAAAAGAAGCTAAACTAGCTATGCTCCACAAATTATAAATATCCAATCTATATCTTTAGACTTGATCTTGTGCTTCTTGTTGCCATGTTGTCTTGTGTTCTCTTGGTGAAATCCATTATCGCTGCTTTGAATCATAAACTGATATGCTTTTCCTTTCCTTTGGACTGCTGAACTTGAATATATATCCTCTTTTATAAGGGAGGGCTCCCAACTTCGACGCTGAAAAATGTATTCCTCTGTTATACGGGTGGGCTTCCGATTGTTGCACTTGAATGTATTCCTCTGTTATACAGGTGCTCCTGATTGCTGAACTTGAATGTATTCTTCTGTTATCCAGGAGGGATCCTGACTTCACAAAATAGACAAAACAAAGAAAACTTTCTTCCCCGGTTCGGTGGCTGGGCATCACGTTACCACATATTAATGAGAATTTGAAATTAAAACTTGAATCATAATACCTCTTTTCTCCAGGCGGGCTCCTGACTTCAAAACATAAAAATGTATTCCTCTGTTATACGGGCGGGCTCCCGACTTCAAAATTTTAAAATGTATGCCTCTATTATACAGACGGGCTCCTGGCTTCAAAACTTGAAAATGTATTCCTCTATTATCTAGGCAGGCTCCTGACTTAAACTAAATAGATAAAAGAATGAAATTTTTTTTGCCCCAGTTTGATAGCTGGGCACATAGTACCAGTCGTTAATAAGAATTTGAAAACTTATACTTGAATTGTAACACCTCTGTTCTCTAGGCGGGCTCCTGGCTGCTGAAACTTGAAATGTATGCCTCTATTCTCCAAGCGGGCCCCTGACTGCTGGAACTTGAATTATGTTGCTCTATTTTTCAGGTGGGCTCCTGATTTCAATAAAGTAGACAAAACAAAGAAATATTTGTCCTGAGTTTGGATGTAGGGTAAATGGGTGAGTGTTAACTCAATCGTTATGCCAACTTTTACTAAAAGTTTGAAAGCTAAGTCCTATTATCCAAAAAGGTCCTGACAACTCCTAATTGAATCCTATCTTGAACATGCAAACTTTGACACCAACTTATATTCCCCTATGCAATTCATGATTATCTTGTATTTTGATCAAACTCCACTTTATGTTCAAACCGGATTAGTGCTTGTTTTTCCCTTACCAAAAGTTCCTCCGAAACAAACAAATTTTTCTGTCCCTATTTGAAAAAAAGGAATTTTGTCAGTTTATAATGGTGGTTAGTTGATGGAATTCTTGTTGAAGATGTCCCCATGGCCGTGTTTTGCTTTGACCTGCGTCCTTGAACTAGCCCTGAGCCGCTTGATTTTCTGACTGACTTTCCAACCATTGACCTTTGACAACCCAAACGTTCTATACCCTTGACGTTTTTTCACATTTTCGACCCCTTTGTCTAAACCTTTTTATTTCCTACGACTTTACCAAATTATTCCACCAATGAAACTTCTAGTGATCCCATTTATTCCTCCTTACATCATGCTGCCTTTAATATGTTCTAACCACGTTGTGCTTTGCCATTTTGGAAACTAGTAGTGAGCTTTGAAATCCCTTTTCGCTTGCTTTGATAACACTATCATTGAAACATCTTTAGACAAATAAACCCCAATAAAAAAGAAATGCAATGATTTTATGATTTAATGATACGATGAATCAAAAACCGGATGACTTCAAAAAAGAGAAGGAAAAGAAACTTATCTGACCTGAATAGCTGATACCAGTGATCATGACATGCATTTAGGACTAATCGCCCCAATATATTCAAACAATAAACTTCCACTTGCCATACCTCATCACCTCAGAATTTCCATAACTTGATAATTTTACCCAAACCTTGACCTTGTTCGTCTTCCGGTGCCTCGAAACAATTTTCCACCAACAGACCTGTCTCATTTGTTTGCTTTTAACTCACTTTCGCCTCAAGGTGCCCGTGAGGGTTTTCACCAATAAGACTCTCTCATTTCAATTTTTTTCAGCTCACCTTACCGTACGATGCCTGTGAAGGTTTTCACAAATAAGACTCTCTCATTTTTATTTCTCTCAACTCTTGTTGCTTGAACCAGATTGTTGCCCTTGTCATGAATTACTTTTACCTGCTTGACTTGGCATTTCTCAAAGACTGATCGGAAGGTCTTTATTTGGACTGTAATGTGGGCTTTTGGATAGGGTTAGAAAAAATGTTATAAAAGGCTCAAAAACAATTTAAAATGGGTTAAAATTACAACTTTCGTAGTCAGATCTTTCACAATAAACACAACTTCTGCCCCTGTTTCTTGCTTGGGAACTTTTGGATTTTTATTTCGATAACACTGAACCTCAGTTAGAGGCTACCTACGTACCCTTTCGGGATCAAGTCAAACTTAGTTCATGTCATGTAAATTACTTTGTTGTTGTGATTTTCTTTCTCTTCTTTTTTTCTTTTCTTTTTCTTTTCACTTATCTTCCGCACTTGCATTTTTGAATTTTGTTGTTTATTCAGAAAGAGGGGTACGAAAGAAAACAAATAAGGCTCAAAGGGGATGACAAGGGTTAAAGTGTTTAGATAGCAGAACAAAATGCCTTCGTCATTTCAATATAAAAAATATGCCAACTACAAACAAGTACAATCAAATAAAGAAATCATACATATCTCTTGACCGCATCAGAATTGATAGCCATTTCTACACATTTTCCTTCCACATCTATTAGATATAGTACACCATCTAGTTACAACAAATGGCCCCTGCTAGTTTGGGGCGAACTTGCCTTTTGCTTCATTCCAATGAGGCAAAACACGTATCAGCACTAACTGTCCCACTTCAAACTTCCTCGGACGCACTTTCTTATTGTACGTTTTTGCCATTCTTTGTTGGTACAATTGGCCATGATACACTGATGCTAATCTTTTCTCATTGATCAAACTCAACTGTTCCAGGCGGGTTTTCACCCATTCATCATCATCAATCTCAGCCTCCGCGATAATTCTAAGGGACGGGATTTCCTCATCTGCAGGTATCAGTGCTTTGGGTGCCATACACCAATGAATAAGGAGTTGCCCCTACTGAGGTACGAACTGTGGTGCGGTACCGCAATAATGCAAAAGGTAGATTTTCGTGCCATTGTCTAGAACCATCCATTTTCCGAAGTATCTTCTTTACATTCTTGTTGGCCTCCTTAACCGCACCATTTGCCTTAGGGCGGTATAGGGTAGAATTGTGATAAGTAATCTTAAACTACTCACATTTATCGTTCATCAAATGACCATTGAGATTAGCTCCATTGTCTGTAATGATCACCTTTTGTATCCCAAACAGGCACATAATGTTTGAACGCACAAAATCCACCACAGCTTTCTTGGTTACAGACTTAAACGTTTTAGCCTCTACCCACTTGGTAAAATAATATATGGCCACCAAAATGAACATGTGCCCATTTGACGCCTACCGGCTCAATTAGCCCAATGATATCCATGCCCCATACAACAAAAGGCCATGGTACGGACATCGTGTGTAATCCTGATGGTGGAGAATGGATCAAATCTCCTTACACATGGCACTGATGATATTTGCATACATAACTGATGCAATCACATTCCATAGCACCCTTCTTAGAGAATCTTCTTCACTAGAACGTACCCACTCATATGCGATCCAGAAACGCCATAATGTACCTCAGTCATGATAGGCATGTCTCGCATCAATGCATCTTAACAATCCGAGATCTGGAGTTCTTTTATACAACACTCCCCAACTAAGGAAAACCCCGCTTGCCAACCGTCAAATTGGTTTTTTCTGATCACCTTTGGAATGTACCGGATACAACCCCATCCTTATGTATTCCTTGATGTCATGAAACAACGGCTCACCATCAAGTTCCTCTTCCACCACATTCAAGTAAGCATGCTGATCGTGGACCTGAATCTACAAAGGGTCCACATAAGCCTTATCCAAATAATGCAATATTGATGCTAGGGTAGCCAATACATCAGCAACCTCGTTATGAATCCTTGGAATATGCCTGAACTCAATTGATTGAAACCGTTGACAAAGTTCATGCAAACATTACCGGTATGGTATAAACTTCAAATCCCGTGTTTCTCATTCTCCTTGAATTTTGGTGCACCAGTAGATATGAGTCACCCATGACCAAGACTTACTAGACACCCATATTTACGGCTAACCTTGGTCCCAAGATACATGCCTCATATTCTTGCGTGTTGTTAGTACAATAGCAATGAAGCTGAGCAGTAATAGGGTAGTGCTGCCCTGTTTTCGAAATAAGTACCGCTCATATCCCCATGCCTTTAATGTTCGTAGCCCCATCAAAGTAAAGTTTCCATCCTGGCTTCTCAACTGGTTCCACCTCATCAATGTGCATCACCTCTTCATCAAGGAAACAAGTCTTCAAAGGTTCATACTCTTCATCAACCCGGCCAAATGATCCGCCAAGACTTGTGGTCTCATCGAAGTCCGACTCACGTATGCAATGTCGAGCTTTGTAATCAAGATCTGCCACTATGCAAGCCTCCCTGTGGGCATAGGCTTCTGAAAAATGTACTTAAATGGGTCCAAGAGAGATATGAGCTAAGTAGTGTCAGATGACAAAAAATGTTTCAACTTTTGTGCTACCCAAGTTAGGGCGCAACATGTTTTCGCAAGATGAGTATACTTAACCTCGTAAGATGTAAACTTCTTGCTGAGATAATAAATAGCCTACTCCTTTCTGCCAGTAACATCATGCTGCTCGAGTACACATGCAAATAAAATATCCAAAACCGTAAAATATAGAATCAAAGACCTTCCTAGTTCTGGCAGGACCAACACGGGCGGGTTCGACAAATACCCATTTATCTTATCAAAAGCCTCTCACAAGTTGTCGTAAGTTGAGAAATGAACATCCTGATATAATTCGATCTCCCCAGCAAACTCATCACCTCAGTTTTGTTCCTCGGAGGTGGCAATCCCTGGATAGCCTTGATCTTCGACGGGTCTAATTCAATACCTCGACGATTGACTATAAATCCCAACAACTTTCCAGATGGCACCTCGAAAGTGCACTTTGCAGGATTGAGCTTGAGATTGTACCTACAAAGCCTTTGGAAGAACTTCCTTAGATCCCTGACATGGTCAGACTGCCACTACTAGAATTTTGGGCTATGGCAACGCCAGGAAAACCGTTGCAACAGCTAGGTAAACCGTTGCCATAGAGCTATTGCAACGGTTCAGCTCCTACTACATCAGCTCGCGTGCCAATAAACATACAGGGACTGTTCTTTTAACGGTTTACATAACCGTTGATATAGTATAGTCTATCGCAATGGTATTTCCTCTCCCTATTGGAACAACTATTCTTTGCAACAGGAACGGTTGAAATCCGTTACCATAACATTAAATGCAACGGTCAATAACCATTACCATATCATTTAACGCAACAGTTATGTAATCCATTGCCACAATTATTTATTGATATGTCAACGATTTCATTAAGCTATTGCAACAGTTTTATTTCTATTGGTACAGATATTTTTGGACTATGATGGTCAATAAATAGATATGGCATCGGTTTGAACTACCTATTGCAACGGTTTGTAGAACATTTTGGGACGGTTTAAAGGTCCTATTGCAACGGTTTATATTTTCTATTGGAACGCCATTTGATATCTACTGCAACGGTTCTGGTAGAATATAGTAACAATTTCATTCAATAGAAAATATAACCCTTATTGTAAATAAATATTTATACATATAATAAATAGTAAAATAATAAAATTTATATAAATATCTAAATTAAATTGCTCATAATCCAAATTGTCCAACAACCAAATAATATCCATAAAGCAAACCATTTTTCCCTGAATATATAAGTTATACATTTTAAGAGTTAAAGAAAATTTCAAAATGTTGAAAACAAACATAAGACCATGCATATACAACAACAACAACCCAGTATAATCTCACTTAGTGGGGTCTGGGGAGGGTAGTGCGTACGCAGACCTTATCCCTACCCTTGGGTAGAGAGGTTGTTTCCAAATAGACCCCAGGCATCCTTTCCTCCAAGAAGTTCCCACCTGCTCTTGGGGAGACTCGAACTCACAACCTCTCGGTTGGAAGTGGGGGTTGCTTACCATAAGAGCAACACCTCTTGTCTTCTAGACGATGCATATACAACAATTCGAAATTCGTCTTAAGGTCTAGATCTTCACTGCCTCCGTCCTTCATTTTTTCATCTACAATACCTACAAAAGAGTATAAATAAAGCCATATCCTTCAAGAGAATCCGATCTAAGAATATTGTTCCTCCATAAAACCAAGGGAAAATAAAGAACATGACATTAAACTAAATAAGTTTCAAGAGATTAAATAAGTACAAGAAAGGCTCGAAAGTAAGTTGACATTAAACTTGATCAGCTTAGAATATAGTAATAAATATTACTATCAACTGTACTTACAGGGACTACATAGGCATTTCACCAAATATAGGCCTGTAAAACCAAAAGGCAGAATAATATATTCTGCAACTTCCCTTAATCTCCAATTAATTAGAAGAAACCTCCAAAAATGCAGTAGAAAAGCTGCTCAAAAGCACAACAAAGACAACCATATAAACCTCTCGTAAACCACCTAAAAATAACTTAGAAACTCCATAAAAAATATCAGCCGAAACCTAAAAAATGTAGCTAAAATATTGCTCAAAAGCGCAGCAAAATAGCTGCAATTCTCCTTTCCAAACCAGCCAAACATGTACATGAATAGTGCAAAAAAGCCATAACAACTTCAAAATACAATCCAAACATAGCTATCCTAGTAGTACTACTTCAATACTAAAAGCACCAGACAGTGCTACTGAAAGCAATCCTTCTATGGATCATCCTATTTAAGCAGATTGCATTAGACACTGAAGTTAAGCATAAATTAATAAAAGCAAAACAGTCAATCAGCAATGCACTGCAAATAAGAGAGGGGGAAATCAGAGCTAAAATATTTTTAATACAAGCACGCGGAGAAAGATATAGTCCTGATTTAAGACACCAGAAGGTTGTACATGATACTTATAGTTCACTGCACTTAACACCTTACCTGATTGAAACACAAGAAGTTTGCCTCCTGTGCTTTTCATTGCCAAGAAAGCAGCCTGAAGTAACAAAACACATAATAAGAATCAATTGACCATCAGATTTATGGTTATACTTGCAATCATTCATCTACATGCAGAAACACAATAATAAATTTTTCTAATCTCCTTCTCAGAATGGAAAAATCTCACGCAGCCGTGGTGAGCTAACTAGTCACATATTAGAAGGAATGCAGAAAATACTTTTTCCATCTATGGATTAATGAGGCAATATAAAACAAGTGGATTTGTGACCAACTACAACTTGGGAAACTAACTTCATGTACAGCATTGGTACCTTGACTGCAGCCCCAAAAGCTGAATCAGCAGTCCTGTTATTCTGGAACATTGTTGGGATGCTTTCTAGACAAGAGGGGTTGCTCTGATGGTAAGCAACCCCCACTTCCAACCGAGAGGTTGTGAGTTTGAGTCTCCCCAAGAGCAAGGTGGGAAGTTCTTGGAGGGAAGGATGCCGGGGGTCTATTTGGAAACAGCCTCTCTACCCAAGGGTAGGGGTAAGGTCTACGTACATACTGCCCTCCCCAGACCCCACTAAAGTGGGATTATACTGGGTTGTTGTTGTTGGGATTCTTTCTAGGAGAAGCTCTAGGTGCTGACGGAACTGAAAACACAACCAAGCACTGAAATTCTTAGTCGTTTCGCTTTAAATAAGAGGAAAATGAACAGAAAGCTGGTCAACAACATGCAGAACTAACCCTCCGAGAGCTGCACAATAACATCGGTTTGAAGGGGGGTGTAAACATCTTGGACATCAGGGACTAATTGTCCGGATTACTTGATGCATCATAAAGTTATCCGATAATTTTGTTCAACAAGGCATATCTACTTATTAGGTACTCTACATATGCAGGAATAGAGCCTTTAAATGTTAACTTCTGGAATGTGTAATGAAAATAAATATATTTGCTTGATATTAAAAGACAGAGAGGAGAAGAAATGAAAAACCAAGAATATGCTAGGCAAAAGGACAGTCCTACATATAAGACATGGTTACATACCAGCAAAGACAATTTTATTTTGTCATCTATTTCATTTTTCACATATTATTACATTAGAAAAAGATAAATGAGAATTAGGAGAAGTGACACTTCTATTGAGGGATTGTCAAGACTTCTTACTGGAACCAAGCCCAAGTATTCTATCAAACTTTGCAACTATAAATGTAACACTTGATTCTCGTGTCGCCTCAATAAAGACCTGAAGAAATTGATGTAAAAAATTCTCATCCATTGTGATTTCAGAAGAGCAGAAAGGGCCATAATATGAGGTAGCCCACATAGTTGTCAAAGTTTGATTTATTACCCAAAAATTTTGTAATCTGTCACCATGTTTACAAATCACAATTTATCCCCAAAAGCTTTAGCTTTAGACTTTAGTAATAAGTAAAGAAAAGATATTTATCTGAATAGCCAATCACTTTTCTTGCTAGAAATTGACCTGCTGAAGCAGACTGAATGCACTGGAGCACCATGTGAAACAACAACAACCCAGTATAATCCCACTTAGTGGGGTCTGGGGAGGGTAGTATGTACGCAGACCTTACCCCAACCCTTGGGTAGAGAGGCTGTTTCCAAATAGACCCCCGGCATCCTTCCATCCAAGAACTTACCACCTTGCTCTTGGGGAGACTCGAACTCACAACCTCTCGGTTGGAAGTGGGGGTTGCTTACCATCAGAGCAACCCCTCTTGTCATAATAAATGAATCATTCACTCCAAAATTTTCTCAAGACAAAACCTTCTATATTTTTCTGCTTCAACCTCAAAACCATAAAAGATACAAAAAAAATACATAGTATGAGTTTGCTATTTGAAAGCTCTAGTGGTGGGTAGAGTTTTCTTGCTGTTTGGAGTGCTTCTTTTCAATATGATCATCAGGTTCATCTCTACTTCACTCCATTTATTTTATATAATATATCAATTTACTGAATCAGAATCTGATAAAAGAGCAATTTTAAGACCATTTCAAGAGCCACTTTACTTTGTTTTCGATAAAAACCGACAAGGTGTTTCGTTATTAAGGTTAGCTTTATATTTCTGACCCTTTTTGTCAGCTCTAGTTCTATGCTTTTTGTGATATGATAAGAGTTGTTTAATAATAAGTTTGGGTTTTTAAACTAGTCATTTAGGGAAGTCGGAGTGATTGGGTTTCGCACAATGTTGAAAGATGAGCTTCCGCCTGTGTGTTATGCCATTCTTTATTTTGGAACAAGACTACATGGTTCAGATTTTAACAAATGACAATATTATTTGGTAACTGAACCTAATACAGGAAACCGGGCAATTTTAAACACAACTCAAGGTATAAATTTCAAAAACATACTTGTTGAGCTAGCTCACTTGTAGGCGAAAGCACAAGGCAAAGCGGATTCTTTGACCTTTTACTCTTTCTCTTGCTCAGGACATGCATAATAGCCGGAATACCAAAAGCCGAAGTCTTACCTGACATGCATAATGGTGGAGCACCATGTGAAAGTACTACAGAAAATGCATAACTTAGAATTTTTCCCAATTATGGAAGAAAAATAGCACATATTAAGTTATAAATTGATGGCAGAAGCAACTGATTCATCGAGATCTCCAGAATTACCAATACATGTTGTGCAACCATAGCCAACAAGATGGAAGCCCTGCTGGTTCAGGTACTTTTGTAGGCCACTGCAACACAAGGTCACAAATTAACTCAAAGAGAACAAATAATAATGTTCCAGGACACGGGAAGGGCCAAGATAAGTAACATTTAATCACAAACAGTACCTCTTATTGAGGTATTTTGTAACATCCCCTGAACCTGGAGCCAGACTTCCTTTTATCCACGGTTTGACCTATTCAATAATCCCACAAGTTAAATTTAGAAGCATGCTTCATCAGTAAACAATTTTGCTCGGGAATCGCCACAGGTGACAAACCACAAGGCTTGAGGCATTATTTTAGGGCCCTAAAACTAACCTCCAAACCTAATTCACATGCCTTTTTTGCAACAAGACCAGCTCCAAGCATTACACTTGGATTAGATGTATTTGTGCAGCTCGTTATAGCAGCTATAACCACACTACCATGCTTAAGTTCAACAGGAAGTCCATGGAATGTAAATTTTGCAACTTTGTTGTGTCGATCAACACTTCATGACATATTCTTTTGATAAGTGAACACTTCTAAAAATCCTGTTGCTGCTCGAGGTTCTGCTGGAATGCTTAAGGGTCCAGCTGCTGAGCAAATTATGGAATCTGGTGTAAATTTCGTCCCAGGTTCTACTGCTACATTGAATGATCTTAATGCAGCAGATGTTGGTGGGATCTCACAGGATTTGAAGGCTTCTAAAAATTATGTGTGTGATCGAGATTCAGTTGGAGTTATGAAGGATCTAGGTGATAGAAAAAAAAAACTGATCGACATACTACTGTTTCAAGGCTGGAGACTTATTGCACACAATGCAGCTGGGGGTCGAGCAATACAACTGACAAACTTGTCAAGCAAATTTGCAGTTGGGCAAGAGTTGCATATGTTAAACAAAACAAATATAGCTCCTGATATGGGGAAAAAACAAATTTCCAGAAGATATTCCTGTTACAAGAGCTTTGGCAATAATTTACAATGCAGTGAGTAAAGCTCTAATGCATCGAGTAAAGCAGTAATATATCTACCGAAGCTGGGGAAGGCAATGCATCTTGAACAGGACTGCATCTACAGCAGTACAAATTCAAGTGGGATTTAAAAGTGACATACTGCACTCTTATGTTATAATACAAGTTCAATATCATACAGGTACAACCGGTAATCATAAACACCAAGACCAATAGCCATAGAAAAAAGCACACCTAACAAATGTGTGTGTGTGTGTAAAAGAAATGCTTCAAACCAGTAAAAGAGAATAGTATGCATTGATTCAATCGCTAAATCAAACAAACTTTCAGTTATACTCGTAAGATGCCTAGTAACTCAAAGCTGCTGCAGACCAAATCAATGCAAAACTTACGCTTAAAATTGTGCAAATATGCTGCCCCAACAGTAGGAAACCAGGTAGATTCTCAGCATGCCTAACAGTCCAAACAAATGTCCCAAAACGCTGTACATTATCTGTTCAATATACTACTAAAGCTTGTTAGAATAACATAAGAAAAATAGTTTCCATTTATATGATTCAAACTGATTTACTGCTGTACCATCTATGAAATCAGAAACAGGAGGGATTTGTTGAAACACGTTTTCAAGGCACTAAACTAAACGTGTGTTCATATTTGTAGGTTTTGATAAATGACAAACGATGTGCAATTGACATATGACGGGGTCCAAGCACAAGCGCGCAAATGTCACGTAACGAAGTTCAAGCACAAGACAAACAAAGATCAAGATTAAACAAAGTTATACATGAGTCGCTCTTTAATTGTGATCTTGATCCGACAATTTAACTCAAGACTTGGCTTCTCTCGTAAAAACATTTTTATCAAATCATGCATATTTAATTTAGAGCAAAATGATTTTAAATCATGCATATTTATTTTAGCAAAATGATTTTTAAATATGCCTCTAAAATCTGGACAAAGATAATCGATTATGTACTTATGATAATCGATTATGTTAAGGCAGCTGCAAGACAATCGATTGTGTACCTTATGACAATCGATTGTGTTGAGGCAGTGTCCATCAGATTTTTGAAATCTGCATGACAATCGATTGTGTACCTTATGACAATCGATTGTGTTAAGACAGTATCTATCAGATTTTTCAAAGATACAAAATAATCGATTGTGAACCTTATGACAATCGATTGTGTTGAGGCAGTGTCTATTAGATTTTTCAAGACTGAAAAATAATCGATTGTCCATATAGCATAATCGATTATGTAAATGACCATTGCCAAAATATTTTCAAACTCTGTCAGATAATCGATTATAGGATTTTAATAATCGATTGTTTTAAGTAAAATCTGGAAAAGATTTTTT
This sequence comes from Nicotiana benthamiana, assembly GCA_034376525.1. Classification (NCBI taxonomy): domain Eukaryota; kingdom Viridiplantae; phylum Streptophyta; class Magnoliopsida; order Solanales; family Solanaceae; genus Nicotiana; species Nicotiana benthamiana. The sequence goes on along the minus strand of CM067338.1, from coordinate 122,588,838 downwards.
GAACGTTGCCAAGTAATCAATTGTATATTTCTGATAATCGATTGTTTTAAGTAAAATCTGGAAATGATTTTTTGAACGTTGCCAGAAATCGATTATACGTCTTAGATAATCGATTATGCTGCGTAAAATCTGGGAATGATTTTTGGAACGATTGGAAAACAGATTGTGCCAATTAGACAATCGATTGTCGTAGCACAAAATCAGCAATTCTTGATTGGCAATTAGGCAACGGTTATGCATGTTTTTGACACTATAAATACATCTTCAAATCAGTCTTCTAAACACAACAACTGATCATATTATTGCTAAAGCTTGCATACTCTCTTATTCACCATTTTCTATTCATTACATAAGTTTTTGAGAGCCAAATTCTTGACGAAAGTTGTTGAGTTCTTGAGCGTATTTATTTTACTCATATCTACTCATAAGGAGAGTCTTGTTTTAAGTGCAAAGTGTTTTTATACACTTGAAGGGAAGTGTTAATCCCTTGTATTGTAAGAAGGAACGTTGTGATTCCTTCGGTTGAAGTCTTGAAGTGTTGTATCTTCGAGCAAAGGTTGTTGAGGCTTGTGTGACTCAAGTTCTCAAATTGTAACGGTTTGTTAAGCACCCGTAAGCTTAACGAAGTTAGTGGAAATCTCGAGAGAGTCTCTCGGGGACTGGACTAGCCACGGGTTGTGGTGAACCAGGATAACATCGGTGCGTTCGTTCCTTATTATTTACTTATCGCACTTATTTCATTCCTGCAATTTTTAAATTCCGCAAGTTTACGATGTTTTTATTATAACGCTATTCACCCCCCCCTCTAGCGTTAAGCGTATATTCTAACAATTGGTATCAGAGCCCAACTCTCTGAAAAACTTAACCGTTTGAGAGAAACAATCCATGGCTTCTACTCGTGATTCTTTTGCAGGAATAGGTGAAGGACAATGCTCCACCCGACCACCACTATTCGACGGCACAAACTATACGTACTGGAAGGAAAGGATGAGAATATTTATTCAATCGAATAGTTTTCATCTGTGGAAGGTTATAATGAAGGGAGAACAAATTCCAACCAAAAAAGTTGAAAATGAATGGGTTCCAAAATCCGAAGATGAATACGATGCGGATGATATCCGAAAAGTGCAGAACAATGCTAAAGCCATCAACTTATTATATTGTGCTGTAAACGCTGATATTACAGAAAAATATCATGTTGCACAACGGCGAAGCAAATGTGGGATAAGCTAGAAATCACGTACGAAGGTACGGACCAGGTAAGAGAGGCTAAATTTGATTTTCTAACCCATGCATATGAACTGTTTCACATGAAGGAAGGCGAAAGGGTCGATGACATGTTCGAACGATTTTCAAAAATCGTTAATGACTTACATGCTCTTAAGAAGACCTTCACGGATAAGGAACTTGTCCGAAAAATTCTCCGAAGTCTCACTCCGGAATGGCGCTCCAAGGCCGACGCGATTCAAGAGTCTATTGGCATTTCAAATGTCACCATCGACGGATTAAGAGGTAACCTTAAAACTTATGAATCTACTATACTTAACCCTCTTGTTAATGATCAAAAGAAACAAAGAATCGCCCTCAAGGCAAGCACTAGCCAACCTCAAAATGATGAGGACGGAGATAACGAGTTCGGATTCGTTATTAAGAGATTTCAATAGTTCATGCGAAAAGAGTATGAACGAAAAGGCAAACAACAAGGAGATCAAGTAAAGGGCTATGGATGCGGAGAAATCGGGCACATTAAATCAAATTGCCCAAATGTCAAAAAGGAGAAGAAACCTTTCAAGAAACAACGATCATACATATCTTAGGGAGGCGACTCCGGAGACGAGTCAAGTGAGGAAGAAGAAGACGAAACCGCAAATCTTTGTCTTATGGCACAAGAAAACAATCAAGAAGAGGTATGTCAAATTTCTTCCAAAAACTTCTGTTCTCTTGAGGAAATGCAAAATGCCTTTGATGAGTTGTATAGTGAATTCATTAAAGCTTCCAAAACTGTTAAAAACATTAAGGAAAATGCTTCTTTGAAAGAAAAAGATTTTGAAAAACAACTCTCTTTGAAAGAAAAGGATTTGGAAAAACTGATTTTGGAAAATGAGAAGTTGAAAGAAGAAAACATTTTTTTCGGCAAGAGTAGCGCCGACAAACCCGAGAGTTCTAGTAAAAATTGTACTTCTTGCATGCATCTAAAAGATGAGGTAGAAAGACTTAAGGGCACCTTAGATAAGTTTAATTCTTCTCATAAAAATTTGAATGAGGTTCTTGTTAATTTGAAATCGACTTTAAAAACGAGCCAAAAGAAAAAGTTGAAGCCAAACCCCAACCACCTAAGGCTCAACCTAGAATAAATAAAACAAATGTTCATCCTAGAAATAACAATCCTAGAATCAATATGCATGCTAGACCAAACACTAGAAGAAACTTTGAACATTTTAGGACACCTAGAAATGGCCTTCAACATAGAAATAACTATTCTAGAAATGATGCATATCCTAGACCAAACACTAGAAGAAACTTTGAACATTTTAGGACACCTAGAAATGGCTTTCAACCTAGAAATAACTATTCTAGAAATGCTGCATATCCTAGAACAAATAGTAGGAGAAATGATTTTCATGAAATGCGCAATATTGTCGAAAATAGAGTAAACAAATTTCGTCCGTCCAACAACTATCAACCTAGACGAATGCATAATCCTAATGTCATTTGTCATTATTGCAATCGAATTGGACATATTGCTCCTTCTTGCTTCACTAGACATAGGCACTTAACTGCATGTCAAGCACAACAGCATGTTACACCTAACTCTCAAGGACCCAAAACAGCTTGGGTACCAAAGACTCATTAATTTGTCTTGTAGGTATGTTTGAAGGGATCAAGTGTACTTTGGTACCTTGATAGTGGATGCTCCAAACACATGACCGGAGACGAATCCAAGTTCCTTCAACTAGAACACAAGGAAGGAGGAAGCGTTATTTTTGGAGATAACAACAAGGGAAAAATTATCGGCATTGGATCGGTCGGTAAGGATGAACCTTCTTCCATTAAGCATATATTGCTAGTTAAAGGTCTAAAACATAATCTCTTGAGCATAACTCAATTATGTGACAAGGGAAATCTTGTTTTATTTGACTCGGATGAAGGCTTAGTTTTTCGCCGTAATGATTTTAAAATTATCCTTCGTGGTTTTAGAATGGATAACATCTATATGGTTGATCTCGAAAATTCTTCATCTTAGTATGTGTATTGTCTTATGAGCAAAGAAGATGATATGTGGTTATGGCATCGTAGAGTAGCTCACATCAACATGCATCTTTTAAACAAATTGGTTTCACAAAATTTAGTTATTGGTCTTCCAAATTTGAAATTTGAAAAAGACTCCATTTGCGATTCTTGTCAAAAAGGGAAGCAAACAAAAGCATCTTTTAAATCAAAAAATATTGTTTCAACTACTAGAACATTGCAACTTCTTCACATGGACCTTTTTGGACCATCTCGCATTGAAAGTCTTTGTAGAAATCGTTATGCTTTTGTTATTGTTGATGATTATTCTAGATTTACATGGACACTATTTATTGCTCATAAAAGTGAAGCTTTTCATAATTTTAAATGTTTTCTTAAACGTGTTCAAAATGAAAAGGACACAACCGTCACTTCAATAAGAAGTGATCATGGGGGAGAGTTCGATCACAATCTCTTCGCGGATTTTTGTGACGAACTCGGTATCGAGCACACCTTCTCTGCTCCACGCACACCACAACAAAATGAAGTGGTGGAAAGGAAAAATAGGTATCTCGAAGAGATGGCTAGAACCATGCTCGATGAGGCTAAGATTCCCAAACATTTTTGGGCGGATGCCGTGAGTACTGCATGCTACGTTTTAAACAGAGTAGTCAGAAGGCCAATACTCATGAAAACTCCCTATGAACTCTACAAGGGAAGGAAACCAAATATCTCCCATCTTAGAGTATTCGGTTGTAAATGTTTTATTCATAACAATGGTAAAGATAATTGGGGAAAGTTTGATGCCAAATCCGATGAAGGAATTTTTATTGGTTACTCTTCACGTAGCAAAGCATATAGAGTATTCAATAATAGAACCGAAACTGTGGAGGAATCCCCTCATATTGTGTTTTCCGAAAATAATGCTCGCTTGGCGAGAAAGGATTCTGGTTTTGAACTTGCAGGTAGTTTAAACTCAATGAGTCCTCAAGACAAAGTACAAGAGGAAACTCCTAAAGAAATTCAAGATGAAATCTTGGAACAATTATCGGAGGAAGCACCACAACTGGAAAAAGAAACGAAACTGCCTAACGCGTGGAGGACAATCAAAGACCATCCTCTCGAACAGGTAATTGGCGACATTGAACAACAGGTAAGTACTCGAAACACTCTTAAGAACACCTTAGGACACACTTCTTAAGAGATCACGTTCTCAATTGACCAACATCTTCACAAGGCCTTTTAGCGAAAAAGTTCTTTTCCGAATCTATAGTAAACTCGGAACTCTTGACTTCACATTAATCTAAGTCATTATTTGTTTACAAATTACTAACTTGAGCGTCGGAGACGTCTAATTCTCTTTTGCAGGTATCGCCCTAAAGACAGGGGGATTTATAAGGCAATGGTGTAGAACAATCGATAGTTACAGTCAATAATCGATTATCATTCCTTTATGTCTCATGCTTACAGTGCCGGAAAATCGATTAGCAAGTATCACTAATCGATTATTTACGTCTTATGCTTATTATGACGGAAAATCAATATATTGTTTAAACTTTTTTTTTGTGCCTTGCAGGTTTTTGATGTTAATTAAATAATCGATTTTTTTACTGTATATTCGATTACCGTCTCGGATATTCATTGCTGCCTTTCTAAAACAATCGATTGTCTCATAAGTAAAATCGATCATTTTCGAAGTCAGAAAATCACTGTGCACACTGTGTCAGAACAATCGATTACCATAATTCAACAATCGATTATCTTCAGTCAGTAATTCAAAATCTTTGTTACCGTTTGGGTCCTGCAAGATTCCCACAATCGATTTTGTGTCATTTCCGAGTAAAATTCAAAAACTCCATAACAATCGATTGTTTCTATTCCATAATCGATTGTGTAACGGACAGTGCAAATTTTTTTACCGTTTCTGACCATTTTTGCCTCTTCTGCAGATTGTTACCTTAAATGCAATGTCATCCTTCTCATTACAAATAGGTACCACATGTCTTCAATTTCTTCACTCAAGCATCAATCTTATCTCTCAAACTTTCAAAAATCTCTCAAATTTCTTACAAAAGCTATTACTACTTATTCAAAATGACGAGCAGACACACCAAACGCCCTCGTTCCCGCAGACATGGTGCATCTTCTTCAGCTGCTCCTCCTCCTCCCAATTTTCCTTCCAAGATGGCTCTCTCTTACGGTTCAACACTGAACCCGAGTTAACTCGATTCATGACAAAATTCGAAAAGCGTGAAATTCTTCCTCCTCGCTTTTCCACCAGCAAATATCTTGAATCCAGCGCCCCCGCTGCAGCTGCAAACATGCTTAGAGAATGCCAACTCCTTGATTTCCTATATCTAACCTATCCTCACATTAATCCTCTCTTGATTCAAGCCTTCTATTCCAATCTTCATGAGGACGACGATGGTGATCTTGTGTCAAACATTAATGGAGTTGAAATTCTTTTAACCAACGAAAACTTACATTCTATTGCTCACCTTCGTCGAAGTGGGGAAAACATTTCTCTCTACATTAGAGAAGCCGGCGCCTTATTTGATGAACGAATTCTCCTAAACCGAATAGGAGTTGGAGCTTATGATCCTAATCTGTCCAATCGTCGTCCTACCATTACGGGCATGCTCCCTGAATATCGTTTAATTTTCTACTTCATAACCCGAGTCCTCAAACCATGTAAACATAATCATACCACTCTCTCCCAAGAGGACGCAAAACTCATGCATGCCATTATAACCGGGGCTCACATCAATTGGTGTAAGTTCATCAAAATCCACATGCTTGATGCCATCGGGGACGATAGACCACTTCCCTATGCCCTTCTTAAATGAATTTTCTTGAAGCCTCCGGGCTCAACACCTCTATCGGTCCGCTCAAAAAGGGCACCAAGAAATGGGAAATTTCCGAATCCTCCTTTCCCCATGAAGGCGAACACGCGGCTCCTGCTCCTCCTCCAACTCCTCAAATGCGTCAGCCTCAAGCTCCTACACTTCAAACTATTTCCGACCAACTTGCTTCTTTGTCCACCTCTGTCAATCGTTTGACATATGAGATCCATGGATATTTTGATCATATTCACTATCCATATGCTGGACTTGTCCCTTATGAAGCAGTACCGGATGACGAGGCGGGAATTGATAATGAATAATGTCTTTATTTGCTTATTGTTCTATCTTCTATTATCTCTTTTATGTAATCGCCTTTTTGTTAATCAATAAACATGTTATTACTTATTTTGTTTTTTTGCTAATGTCAAAAGGGGGAAGAATAAGGGCTATGCACTTAATATTTACTTAATATTTATTGGCGTAAATTGAGGGGGAATTCATATGTTGAGGGGGAACTAATTGCATATATATATATACTTGTCTTGGATCGTCATTATGAATTACCTAATATGCATATCTAGATTAAGGTTTGCCATTATCAAAAAGGGGAAAATTGTTGAAACACGTTTTCAAGGCACTAAACTAAACGTGTGTTCATATTTGTAGGTTTTGATAAATGACAAACGATGTGCAATTGACATATGACGAGGTCCAAGCACAAGCGCGAAAATGTCACGTAGCGAAGTTCAAGCACAATACAAACAAAGATCAAGATTAAACAAAGTTATACATGAGTCGCTCTTTAATTGTGATCGTGATCCGACAGTTTAACTCAAGACTTGGCTTCTCTCGTAAAAACATTTCTATCAAATCATGCATATTTAATTTAGAGCAAAATGAATTTAAATCATGCATATTTATTTTAGCAAAATGATTTTTAAACATGCCTCTAAAATCTGGACAAAGATAATCGATTATGTACTTATGATAATCGATTATGTTAAGGCAGCTGCAAGACAATCGATTGTGTACCTTATGACAATCGATTGTGTTGAGGCAGTGTCCATCAGATTTTTGAAATCTGCATGACAATCGATTGTGTACCTTATGACAATCGATTGTGTTGAGACAGTGTCTATCAGATTTTTCAAAGATACAAAATAATCGATTGTGAACCTTATGACAATCGATTGTGAGGCAGTGTCTATTAGATTTTTCAAGACAGAAAAATAATCGATTGTCCATATAGCATAATCGATTATGTAAATGACCGTTGCAAAAATATTTTCAAACTCCGTCAGATAATCGATTATAGGATTTTAATAATCGATTGTTTTAAGTAAAATCTGGAAAAGATTTTTTGAACGTTGCCAAGTAATCGATTGTATATTTCTGATAATCGATTGTTTTAAGTAAAATCTGGAAAAGATTTTTTGAACGTTGCCAAGTAATCGATTGTATATTTCTGATAATCGATTGTTTTAAGTAAAATCTGGAAATGATTTTTTGAACGTTGCCAGAAATCGATTATACGTCTTAGATAATCGATTATGCTGCGTAAAATCTGGGAATGATTTTTGGAACGATTGGAAAACAGATTGTGCCAATTAGACAATCGATTGTCGTAGCACAAAATCAGCAATTCTTGATTGGCAATTAGGCAACGGTTATGCATGTTTTTGACACTATAAATACATCTTCAAATCAGTCTTCTAAACACAACGACTGATCATATTATTGCTAAAGCTTGCATACTCTCTTATTCACCATTTTCTATTCATTACATAAGTTTTTGAGAGCCAAATTCTTGACGAAAGTTGTTGAGTTCTTGAGCGTATTTATTTTACTCATATCTACTCATAAGGAGAGTCTTGTTTTGAATGCAAAGTGTTTTTATACACTTGAAGGGAAGTGTTAATCCCTTGTATTGTAAGAAGGAACGTTGTGATTCCTTTGGTTGAAGTCTTGAAGTGTTGTATCTTCGAGCAAAGGTTGTTGAGGCTTGTGTGACTCAAGTTCTCAGTTTGTAACGGTTTGTTAAGCACCCGTAAGCTTAACGAAGTTAGTGGAAATCTCGAGAGAGTCTCTCGGGGACTGGACTAGCCACGGGTTGTGGTGAACCAGGATAACATCGGTGCGTTCGTTCCTTATTATTTACTTATCGCACTTATTTCATTCCTGCAATTTTTAAATTCCGCAAGTTTACGCTGTTTTTATTATAATGCTATTCACCCCCCCCCCCCCTCTAGCGTTAAGCGTATATTCTAACAGGATTGAAGGGGGGAACCTAATTTTTATATTAACAGTTGCACAAACAAAATAATTCGAGCTCTATATGACTCGAACTAAATGGAACTATTGATTAAGCGCAACTTGGTGTTTCATCCGATTTCAAAGCTTCCAATAAACTAAAATTTACTCACTAATCTTCCATCATTACAAAAAGTAGCGATCGCAGGGACACCCATCAAGTAAAAACAAGCAGATTCAAGGCTATGAAACCTCCAAACACATAGATGAAACAGAACTCATGCACCATTAGAGACTAATCGAACTGGTCGCTGCCTGAAAACTACGACCCGTGACTACTAACGCTCAGATTTAACATAGACACCATAAAACTGCCGATTCGAACATGTATTAATCATACCCCAAACAGTAATCAAATTCACAAAGGAGGATAAAGAAGAAAGAAGGGGCAAGAGTAACATGAACCGACAACTTAACAAACTGCATTAAGATAAAGGGGAAATAACAGGCCTGTTAATGATGAATTACTTTTAATAGAATCAAAAGAAACACATGAATATAGATTGAACGACCAACTTCAAATCATATAATCATCACAAAATATCAAACAGAAACGCCAACACGCCTTGAATCGGCAAACGAGACTCGAACTCCGACTAACTCCAACCAACCTCAATAGAATTCCAACAACAATAACAACAACTACTACCCAGTATAGTCCCACAAAGTGGGGTCTGGGGAGGATAATATGTAGACGAGCCTTACCCCAACCCGAAAGGGCAGAGAGGCTGTTTCCAATCGACCCCCGGCTCAGTGAAGGAAAGGAAAAACAAAAAACAAAAACAAAAGAGCATTATTAACTCCAGTAGAAATAGCGTAAGTAATTATCTAAATATAAGAGCCATAAATAAAATAGCATGCAATAATATCATACAATAACTACCATAAATAACTACCATAAGGGAGACACACTCCAAAACAGAAATCATCTATGGATAGCCTTCCAAGCCTCACCCAACCCCGAAGGAGGAGTACATAAAACAACCTCAATAGAATTCCATCGTCGGAAAATCGAATCAAAAGGCCAAATACATATATTTTGTGTCTTCTACTTATTTTGGAAAATCAGAGGACCAAGCTTAAAAAAACTCTCAAATCAAAAAACTACTAACAAAGAAATCAGAAAAGAGTAAACCAAGCAAACTAGCCTTCAAACCATCTGGAAACCAACCTCCAAACATTTAAACACAGAAAAGAAATCGATTACGGCCAGGCACCGAAAGAAGAAGCAAACGAACATACAATTACATGTTTGATGGATCTGAGATTAGAGAACCGTATGAACATTCATTCACTCACATATGAAGTCGTAGAAAGAAGCTAAAAACCTCAGTTATTACTTCAAACTTCAGCCCATTTTATAGTTCATTTAGAGATCGATTCACAATGGGAACTAAAGAGAAAAAAGGAATGAACCTGGAATTAAGAGCATGAACTAACACCACACTGGACTGATCAAAGAAAGCGAACAGCAGTAGAACATCAGCTTTCGAGCAACAGCAGCCTCAGTAGTAGTTCTCAGATGAAACCAAGATTTCTCATCTTTGCGCACAGACAAATCTATCTCCTTCCCCTATGCAAATTCAGTGTTTCCAAGATGGCGAATTGATGCCACTACCCAAAATATTGCATGCTGGGAAGAGTGCACAAGGTAACCAAGAAATTATGAAGAAAGTCCAGATTTAAGCATATTTACTATCATAGAAATTTCCCAAAGATACCTGCTCTTTAGAGATTATGCCAGCAACATCCACTGCCTTTCTTGTAGCCAAGTATTCTTTGGAATCATCAATCTCAACAACAACAACAACAACAACAATCCAGTATAATCCCACTTAGTGGGGTCTGGGAGGGTAGTGTGTAAAAAAACCTTACCCCTACCCCGGGGTAGAGAGGCTGTTTCCAAATAGACCCCCGACATCCTTTCCTCCAAGAACTTCCAACTTTGCTCTTGGAGAGACTCGAACTCACAACCTCTCGGTTGGAAGTGGGGGTTGCTTACCATCAGAGCAACCCCTCTTGGAATCATCAATCTCATCTAGCTGAAAACAATTTGAACCTTTTACACGCCACCTTGGAATTCCAGATATTCAACTCAGCAAAATAAACACAGAAGCATCGCAACACTTGAACTCAGCATGTTCCAAAAGCAAAAGATACAAGTTTCAGTCGCAATCACAATACCAGAATTGAAGGTTAAGTTCCTGTTTTATACTCAAATCAAACTCAACTGAAATTGCTAGTTCGAAGTTAATCAATTCAAGCTCCAAGAATTGAACTCCAGCAAGTCTAGCAATTCTCACTCACAAATCAGCAGCAACAATATCTCAGTTCAATATAAGGATGGCAACCAGCTTAAGAACCGAGCTCACATTCCTTCTAAAGATTCATTTCTCAGCAGTAAAATAAGAGCAAATTCAGTTTTTTTACAAGTTCAGAGTTTTGGACAGAATGAATACATTTTCTCAAACATCACAAGTTAATCCAACTAATGCAGCAAGGAATTAGACTTCAATAGCAATAGACACTATCAAATCCAACAGCAAGGAATACCAAGACCAATTTTAGCTCAACATTCAAAAACAAAGTAGTAAGCAACACGAGCCAAATCATTCAAATCAATTAACTCAGATGATCTAGTCGAAGTTCAACTACAACTCAAACTTCCTTCAAAATTTTAAGCACATAAAACTAACTTTCGACTTAGAAGAATCAAACCTGATGCCTTCGGGAATTGGATACGTATTGACGCGGAGGGACGATGAGTAGGCTACGCAGCTTCAAACTCAATCCCAGAAACTGAAGTTGGTCTTCGAGCCTCAACACAGAAAATCCGATTATCGAACAAACCTTCACCAAATCGAGCTCATGCTTTGGATTCTGCTTCCGAACAGCATAAAAATAAAACCCCCAAAGATTAATTTCTAGAAACAATCACGAATTCAGAAGAATCCAGCTCGTCGTCCTCTCCGAAATTGAAATCAAAATTTTCAATCAAAACCCTAGAAATTCAGTGTTGTTTTGGGTGAAACTCGGCCATTAATCTTAAACTCGGCAAAGAAGAAAAAGAATAGAGATCATAGAGGTGATTTTGGGTGAATATACGAGGAAGCTCTGGGGATCGACGAGGGAGTTTGGATATAGTACTTGGAGCTACATTTGGAACTTTAGGTGTATCGATAGATTAGGCCATTAATCTCAAAAATGAGAAAAATAAAAATACAACAGGTCATTTGGCGGGCCACTAAAAATTTCAGCAAAAAAAACGAGGGAATTGAATAACCATTTCCATTGTAATTTTTTCCCAAAACCGTTGCTATATACATGTTTATTGGGACGGTTGACAAAACTGTTGCGACACACAACTCTATGGCAACAATTTTTGTTACATTTGCAACAATTTGATGTCTAAGTTTGCTGGTACCTCATAAATTCTATTGTAACGGTCTGAACCGTTACTATATCGGTTCTATGGCAACGGTTGGTGAACTCTTAAAAAAAGGTATTCCCATAGGCCCATTTTCTGGTAGTGTGCTGTCTAGACTTTACGATCACATCATCCATGTAAATCTCAATTTCCTTGTGTATCATATCATGGAATATTGCTGTCATTGCACTCATATAGGTTGTCCCACCATTTTTCAAACCAAATAGCATGACCCGATAACACTATGTTCTCCACGGCATGATAAATGTCGTCTTTTCTGCATCTTCCTCATCCATTAAGATCTGATGATAACCTATGTAACAATCCACAAAAGAACCAATTTCATGATTGGCACAATTATAAATCAATATATGGATGTTTGACAGTGGAAAATTGTCTTTTGGACTTGCCTTGTTAAGATCCCGATAATTAACACACACACTGGTCTTGCAATCCTTTTTGGGGACAGGCACAATATTGGCTAACCATGTAGTATATTGGGTGACCTGAATGACTTTCGCATCGAACTGATTGGTGATCTCTTCTTTGATCTTTACACTTAAATCTGTTTTGAACTTTCTCTGCTTCTGCTTGATCGGAGGGAGCGCTGGGTCAGTATGAAATTTGTGAACCAATAAATTTGTGCTTAGACTCGGTATATCATCATATGGTCATGCAAAAATATCCTTGTATTCTAAAATGTTTTGATTATCTCCTCCTTGAGTTGTGGTTCTAGATGAACACTTATTTTAGTTTCACGGACATTATCTTGGTCCCATAGATTAACTGCTTCCGTGTCATTTAGGTTATGTTTGGGTTTTTCCTTAAAGTGGTTTAATTCATTACTAATTGCTTCATAGGCATCATCACCATCATAGTCCACCCCATCATCACTCAATTTCTTGTATTATTATTTTTGAGTTAGATTGGCTATTAAAACTGGGCCTAAGATTTCTCAGCATGTCATGTCATTAATATCAGCATAACAATAACTGTATATAGAAGAAAATAAAGATGGAAACGAAATTAGGAATGAAGAAAGAAAGAGAATTGCATTTTATTGAATATAAATATAACTGGCTTAACATATCCAACTGAACAAAACATAATATCTAAATTTCAAACCCTAGAATAATCCAGATAACAAAAGAAAATCAAAACCCACTACTAAGACTCCCTCCGAGTGGGAAGAGGAGTAGCTTCCCAGTTGTTGACTTTTGCACATGGTCCAACGAACTGGACATCTGCCTTGCTTGACCCTTCCCCAACCTCAACCGCATTAACCTCAGAAAACAACCTTTCAAACCATTTATCCAAGTCTTGATTAACTCCAATCAGTGACCCAGAAATTTTTGACAACAGTTGCTTTCTGATGCCCGGCCTGACGAAAGATCTGGACAGACGCGGGATTGGCTTGGAAGGACCCATGCCCTCTTTTTCATTTTGTGAGCCCGCCTTACATCTGAAGTTGCGGGCTTAAAACCCACACCAAAAGTATCCAGATACTTGCGAAGAGAAACTAGATGCAGAATGCCCTGAAGATTAGCACCCAAACCTTTTCAAGGTATGAAACTATTCTTTATCATTTCTGAGGCCACCATGACAGATGCGGCTGTCATTATAGGAACTGGGATGCTTTTCCCCTCTAGGACCTTTCCCAGTGAGACTTTCTCACATACTTGGCAGACCACAACCCCTTATCATCATCAGCTTCTATGAAAGGCACAATGGCATCACTCAAACCGCACATACTGTCTTCACCGTGCACTATGAACTTCTGTCTGTTCCATTCGAACTCGGCCATTTGATGCAATGTGGATGGTACTGCCTTGGCGGCTTGGATCTGTGGTCTCCCCAACAAGAGATTGTAAGAGACTGACATATCTAGTACCTGCAATTCCATAGTGAACTTCACTGGCCCGATTGTCAATTCTAGTACTATGTCACCCACTGTGTCTTTACCCCAATCACAACCCCTCAAACATAAATTCTATTCTTATGAACTCTTTCTCCATCGACCTTTAACTTGTTCAACATTGACAAAGGACAGATGTTTGCACTACACCTATTGTCAACCAGTACTCGGGTCATTACAGAATGCTCACACTTCACTATCAGATAAAGAGCTATGTTGTGTTTTGTGCCATCCAAGGGCAACTCATCATCGGAGAAGGTCACTCTATTTGCCTCAAAGATTTTATTGGCTAATTTATTGGCCCCCGAATAGTATTCACAACGTACTGAATGGTCCAGATTCTAGGAAAGGGATTTGGCATTTTGGGTTCGATTGGATTCAACAGGCCTAACTGCCTGTACCCTCTGGAGTAAATGTCTTTTATTTCTGTACCCTCTCATTATTGAAGGCTTGGTTTAACCGAAAACTTGTTCCTGCGGGATTTATATAGGGTCTTGTGGGTGGATATGTATTTTGTAGAGTCGGGTATGAATTTTGGGGAGCCAGTGCACGCCATTGCGCTTGTGCTGACGGCTGGGTATAAGTTTGAGCATAGTGGATGGAAAAATGTGGATCGGGCAGTAGATAATAGTGTTATGAAGGGATATATGAAGTTTATGGGTAATTTGGGTTTTAGGGTCGGGGTTGGTAGTAGTAAGGTAAAGGGCCTCTAGAGCTGGACCAAGCTCCGGACTCAATGGTTGCAACCTTTTCCTTCTTCTTTTTCTCGAGCCCACCCCAGTGCCGCTTTGGATGGCATGGGTGGTGGCTTTCACCACTGAATAGCTCATGATTTTGTTGGTCTTAAGTCCTTTCTCGACCATTCCTCCCATCTTTAGAACTTTATCGAAAGATTTACCAATTGATGTTACCAAGTGCCAAAAATAAGTCGGCTCCAAAGCCTGCAAAAAGTGGTCGACCATCTCGCTTTCTTTCACCAGAGTTTCGACCATCACATCCTGTTTTCTCCAGCGAAACCCATACTCCCTAAAACATTTTTGGGCTTCTTCTTAAGTTTTATCCGTGATAGGCGATCTGGAATAATTTCTAGATTTTAATGAAATTGGCAAGTGAACGCTTGTGCCAAGTCATCCGAAGTGTACAACATACCATGGTCATGTCGTGTATACCACTCCAAAGGAGACCCACTCAGAGTCTGGCTGAGGTATGCCATCAGTAACTCATCTTTCCCATGACCCCTCTCATTTTGCTGCAGAATCCCCTCAAGTGGGCTACTGGGTCACCATGCCCGTCATAGAGATCGAACTTTGGCATTTTTAACCCCGTTGGTAACTGCACATTCGGGAACATACACAAATCCTTATAGGCCATATTGACTTGGCAACCTAACCCTTGCATGTTCCTGAAGGACTGCTCCAGGATTTTTACTTTTCAAAACATCTCTTCCTTCTCTGGGTTCTTAAGTGACTTATCATTTTCCACCGGAAGTTCAAAGCGAGAGACGTATGAATATGGCTCAAGAGCATTAAAGGTAGGCTCAGGAGGATAGTACTAGCTGTCATGAGTTTCAAACAGTGGCTCACTGGAGGATCTTGGCAGTGTGGCAGGTGGAGGCACCAAAAAGAAAGGGGTGATTGGTAGATGAGGGTTTTGTTTGGGTGGTAGAGCTTGGGGAGGGTAGGAGGTGGTGCCATAGCTCTGTTTGTAGATCGGGAATGCTAGAGACGAGTTCATAGAAGGAGACTCCTGAGCGTGAGCCAATGGTGGGATATAGGCTGGATTGGCGGGATAAACTAGCACTGGTTGACCCTTAGACCAGGCCTGATGCATCTCGGCCATTTGCTGCCTCAACTTATACATTTATCCCTTCATTGCATTAACATCCACCACCTCTACCTCTTTAGATGGGTCCACAATACTGGTATTGGATTCCTTGCATGTCATGTTCAGTTTGTCTGTTGACCAGGTTTTATATGAATGGGCTACCAAAATGCAAACCAACTAACCACCTACCTAGACTCACTGTCAACAACAACTTAGTTAGTGGTTAGGGCATTTAACAGATTTGATAACCGCACGTTGGGGAATGAATGCACCTAAGCACTTAACAGATTTTATTTTGCATTTTCTCGATCACTTGTGTCATCCCGGCTCGCCTTATTTCTCATTGTAACTTTCTCTCTTCCTTTCATTCTTCTCTCTTTTTCTGCATTTTCTCTTTATTTTTATTTTCTCATTCCCTCTTGTTATGCCGATGTTTCTTTTGTTTGGTTTCTTGACTTCTCTCTCTTTGATTTTCTTCTATCTCTTGTTTTCTCCACCTTTTCCCTTTCATTTTCCATTCTTGTTTTTCCTCTCTTTTTCCTATTTCTCTATTTCTTTTCCTCTCTTTTTCTTTTCTCTTTTTCATTTGGTTATGGTCAAATCTTATGGATATTGCCTACTTATCATGACCCTATATGAATCATACCAGTCATAGTTCATGCAAACGAATGCAAAATAAAGAAATAATTTTTGGGGATTTTCATATTTTCATTAATAAAACTCTAGTTACATTAATAAGATTCCGATTACAAAGATACCAGACTACTTGTTTTCTTAAAAGGAAAATTACAAAACAGACTCGAAATAACAAATACAGACTCGATAACTAGAACTAGATCAAAAATACATCAAAGCTTCAAATCCTGGGGCCTGCGAGGCATCATCAGGCACCGCCGCGGGCCTACGTGCAAGACCCCTTTGTAACTGCTCCAGATCATTCATAACCTGATGAACAAATATTATCACTGTAGCAAAGAAAGTGGTACGACCCATTCATTCACCGCCTCGACATTTCATGACAACAAAATGTGCAATGCCTCTGATTCTTTACTAATACGACCCTTTTCTAGGAGTAGTCGGCTTATCTTCTATTTACGAGCCTCTAACACCTGGGAGTCATGGAAGTGCTAGTCTTGTAACAGTTTTATTTCTTTCTCCATTTCGGCAATTAGCCCATAGCATTGTCCCCTCTCAGCCTGAAATTCTTTGTCCTGCCGGGCTGCCTCATTTTCAAAGGTGTTCATTTTCCTTTTCATATTAGCAATGGTTCCCTCATAATTTCTTTTCATTTGTTTTACAAACTGAGCTCTTTCCTCTGTCTTCTTTGCCCACTGCGCCCGAAGATTTGCCATGTTCCCTTAAGATTTCTCCAATTCTTCCTGGCATTCTATGACTTGCTTCTTCAACCCTTTTATCAACCTCTCGTCAGACCGACTTCTTTCTTGATTTTTGGCGGCTATTTCAATTTATTGAGTTTGAGCCTTAGAGCTTCATTCTCTTGGGTCAGTTTCTTTTTTCCCCTTCATCAGCTGTGACATGCACATTTTTTTGAAATTGAAGATCTCAGACCTGTTGCTCAAACTTCTCTATTTTCACTCAATATTCCTTTTCTTTAACTAGACACTCACATTGCACCTGGGCCATATATGTGAATTGTTGCACATGTGGAGTTTTGGTGGGTCTCTCAAGTATTTGAAATCTTTTGCCAAACCAGGTCAAGTATTTGGGATCCACTTCGCCTCTAGCCAAATCTTGTACTATTGTCTTAGGCTCAAGGTATCTGCACTCATTCCATATTTGTCAGACTTTATCCTCCGGAAATGCAGCTTATGGACCTAACTCAATGATTTGTCCACTCAGGTCTTCATCACCATGGATGGTTTGAAATCTTCCAAGTTGCCTCAAGACTCGGTAGAAAGCGTAAGGTTGGACGCTTCGAACACCCACCAAAAGAATATAAGGTACCTTTCCTAATGTGTACACAACCTCAGTAGCGGGAAGCCATTCGAAAGCCCATTCGACTTTATCTAGTGTCAAATATGTCAAGCAATACAACCAAGCCTCAGTGCCCTTGAGAAATTCAATACCTGTTACCCTGGTTCCGAACTCCGCAATACAACTTAGCCCAGTTCGACCATAGTTCATATACCCCGTGCGATGACAAAGGTGCTCCTCTATCCATAGCAATAGTGACATATTGCAACCCTAGAAGAATTTCAAACACTCTCAGCACATGGTTAAGGCTCGATACATTTTCGCCACAATCAAGGGAACCACTATGCAAGTAGGCTTCTTTACGGCAACATCCAACATTCCTACAAGGCCCATGTCTATGTGACTGTCATTTCTTGGACAAACCATGATTCTTAGAAAAGCTTCCATGAATGCCAATCCCCGCCGAGCCTCCCATTTATCTCTGTTCCCAGCATTTGTCAAACCGGTGTTTGGTTCCTCAAAACCTTTCGGGTTTCTATATCAGTGGTATAAGAAATGAAGTGTGCAACACCCTTCTTCTAGATGCTTATCTTGAATGTCCCGACGAATGCTCAACGGGTCCAAAAACCTGTGGACAGTTATCGGTCTGGGTGCCAATAGATAGCTACTCCTGAGGTTCCCGTTGAGACCCGTATATCTCGCAATCTTCTCTAGTGTAGGTGTAAGTTCAAAATTCGATAACCGAAATACATTATGAGTTGGTTCCCAGAATGGTACTAGGGCTTCAATTATATCCGTTGTTGGTTTGATGTTCAACAATCCAATGAGACCACCCAAAATCTTTACCACGGTTCCACTGCTACGTTTTCCCAAATCATTCAACTACATGTGGAGCTTCAAAGGGATCTCACTCAGGGCAAAGAAGGGTTCAATGTTGGTGGCATTCATCCTGCACATTTGCTTAAAGGGTATTTAATAATTTATTTTGTCCTAAAAGAGAGAAATGGTTATTTTTTGCAAAAATTTCTCATTTAGGAAAACAAGGACTTAGTTTTGCAGATACGGCCTTTCAGCACTTCTGGGAGGAAGATTTTAAGGTTGTGCCCGCAAACTATTTTAAAATGACTCAGGGTAGCTGTTCTTGCAAAAACAGCCTTCTGGCGCCCTTTTGGGGCGTTCGGCTTATTTTGACAATAATGGCATCATCCGACTTATTTATGATAAAAATTAAAATTTTGACACTTTTTGGCTGCTTTTGCAAAAATAAGGTGGGACCCGATGAGGGTTGCCTATGTATCTCACATCCAGTTAGAATCAAACCAGCGTAGTTCGAGCAACTTTCCAAAATCAAATATATAATTTTGAACAACAATCTTTCTTCATTTTTTTTTTCCAAAAATTTTCCTTTTTTCATTTATCTTTTCAAAAATTCGGCAGCATTTCGGTACTATTTGGGCATTGGATTTTCAAAACAAGTGGTTACTCTCACTTAGCCCTAATACTGCTGTTTTCTAAATTTTTCCCATTATACACAAGACGATCAACATGCAAAGCCGAGCAAATAGATGTGAATGTAGCATGTAAGATGCATCAGGATGGTCTTTTCATTTCAGGTTACTTGTCCTAGACGGACCCAACCCCTGTGTTGAGTCGCCTAAGTCAAATGCACATGATACAGACAAGCGTTTCTACTAGGGATCCGACGTGAGGCTTTGTTATACTAGGTTTATGCCCTGGGTTTATTGTTCTAGATCTGGCTTACCCGAGTGGACAACTCGAGCTGGAGGGAGGGAGGGTAGCGCACCAGGAATACAGAAGCTCCACTGGCTTAGCAACTTATCCGAACATCATTCTAAATGGGATATGACTCTAGATAGAAAAGAAGTCACACGAAGTGCACCCTTCTTCATGATTTAGAAGACTCGGAGTGAAGATGAGCTTCGTAACAATTTATATACAATTCACGAAATATCAAAGCAATAAAAGCAGCAATTAGCACATTAGGCCAAAACATGTAAAAAAATCAGATAAAGCAAAACATAACAATATAACTAAGCTCGAATTTTGAACGCTGAACCAAAGTTCTGGGTTCTTATCCCCAGCAGAGTCGCCAAATGGTGTAAAGGAGTTTTTCTAATTAAAGGAAAATTGAAACGGGGTTTATTATTAAGATTTAGAGTAGCCGCTTAGGAGATTTATGGTGTCCTAAGTCACCGGTTGAATCCGGAATCGAGAAGACTTGACTCTAATTAGCAGTCCGCAAACCAAAAATTCAAGTAAGGAATTCTGTTATCCCGGGAGAAGGTGTTAGGCATTCCCATTCTAGCACGGTCGCTCAACTACCATATTTGGATTATTTATCTGATCTTAATACTTTTTGAACGTATGTGTCAATTTTAGCTTTTAACCACTTTTATTCAATTTTTAAAGAAAGTTGAACGTTGTTTACAATGTATCTTTGGGTCGCGTCACAAGAAATGCACCCGCAATCCTGAACACATTTTGTTCAACATTTTGGGATTTGATTAAGATCACATAAAATGCACACCCGGGTTGATGAAGGTAAAATTAATAAGTGCCGCGCCTAAGAGCAGCTAGCGCGTTATTAACTTTGCGAGGGCCATAAAAATTAGCTAATAGCATGCCTCGAGGTCTAAATATTTTAATATAAATTTTTAAAGAGGGCACCACAATTTCTGTATTTTTGTTTGGTGAGGCTCACCTCATTTTTATTTTGAAAGGCCAACCTAAAAGAAACTAGTATTCTTCCATTATGGTCTATCCTAATTCAATTTAAGGGTCATTCCAGTTGTTTTTAAATCAGGTGTTCAGAGGTTTGGGTCTCCAAATGAGCTCGTGCAAAAGAAAACAAACGACTTAGGCTTTAGGCCCAAGCATGCACCAGCCTTCGTCACAATGAAATTACATAAATTGTAGTAGGTGGGGTGTTTTTCTTGGCAATGCTTCATGCCACAGGGCCAAATTAAGCCCAGATTTGCGGCCTGGGCAGCCCATGCATCATGGTTAACCTATTTTCAATCCAACATATTAATTGAGCCATGTTCCATAGCAGTAATAATCCTATTCAGCAGATGAAGTGCAGACTAAATTCTTAACGATTGAATTCACATATCCAATAGCAGTATAACAACAAATTATTCAACTAATTGTTTGAAGTCACATGCCCCAAAACTATGATATTAAGTCTATTAAACTAAACTAAACCTCTATTCAATGATAGACCCGCTGATTTACTCCTAACTGTTAAAGCTACTAATGCAAAACAATTAACACCTATATTGAAACCTCAAGCTTAAACACACAATTTGATTTCAGAGCCAAATACTGTAGTTACTACCAAAATGTTCATCAAGCCTGCTCTGAACGTGGATAGGAGCCTATTTACTTATTTTCAAACTCAGTTTCCAATTTTAAAATACAACTATTATATGAATTCATATTTACTATACTAAGGCTACTATCTTAGAAAAAATAAAGTCAAACTCAAATTTAACAGTCTAGTACAGTCTGTGAAATCCTAATTAATACATTCAAATATTATTTAAACAACTCATTAAGCTAAATATTCTATGCTAAACGACAATAAGCGAGTAATTCTTCATCATACAATTTTAAATGTATTTATACATGCTGATACAATCTCCAATATCTCTTGCGTCTAAGGATATACCTAGAAACACAACGGAAGTGAAGAAGAGGTAAGTCGGGCAAGCAGTAGCTAACATTAGCTCAAATTCAAAGCAGCTAGATTGATTTTGATTCCAAAATACCACATCATACCCATGAATGATTAGCAACAGATTACACACCAAGATCAAACGAAACTAGATATGATTGGGACAAAAATATACTTGAAATCAACCAGAAATCCCGAACTCGAGCCAAATGAGATCTAAGAGACGCTCAAGCCCTTTTTGACCTTCTTTTTTTAAATTAATTATTGATATACCGCTGAAATACAAGGTCAATCTAAGAGAGATCCAATGGAATAATATTTTTATGGAGTTTTCTACTGTTTTTGATTTTTGAAATTTTTGAATTTTAAACTTCAGATCTATAAAAGCTATCTCTTTTGAGCTCAACTTTCGAACCTGTAATTCTAAAATAGCCATCGTCTCTACATGATAAGTCAAATCACCATTGAACTGAACCGGGCTGAAATCCAAAACATGGGACGTATCGCCTATATACTTGCGCAGTATAGAACATGAAATACTGGATGCACACTTGACAAGCTAGGTGGCAAGGTAAGCTTGTAAGCCATCTCCCCAATCTAATGAAGTACCTTATAAGTCCTAATGAATTGAGGGCTCAAGTTTCCCTTTCTTTCCGAATCTCATAACACCCTTAATGAGTTAAACCTTCAGTAGAACTTTCTCCCTAAATATGTAAGACACATCACGAACCTTCCAATCCGCATAACTCTTTTGTCATGATTGGGCCGTGCGAAGCCGCTCCTGAATCAATTTAACCTGGTCCAAAGAATCATGAACAAAATTGGTTCCTAATAGCCTAGCCTCGCCCAGCTCAAACCAACCCACTGGAGATCTACATTGCCTCCCATATAAAGCCTCATACGGAACCATCTGAGTACTCGAGTGATAACGTTTGTATTATGAAAACTCCACGAGCTGCAGAAATTGGTCCCATGAACCATAAAAATTAATGACATAAGTGCGTAGCATGTCCTTCAATATCTGAATAGTGCTCAGACTGGCTGTCTATATGAGGGTGAAATGTTGTGCTTGACTTTACCTGAATGCCCAACTTTTGAAGCACGGATCTCCAAAATTGCAATGTAAACTGCGTGCCTCTATCTGAAATAATGGAAATGTCCACACCGCGTAGGCAAACAATCTCTCTGATGTTCATCTTAGCCAACCGACCCAAAGAATAAGTAGTCCTCACTGGAATGAAGTGCTTGGACTTGGTCATCCAATCTAAGATCACCCAAATTCCATCAAACTTCCTCGAAGTCTATGGGAGCCCAACTATGAAATACATTGTGGTCCCTCCCACTTCCACTATGGAATCTCTATCTTTTGAAGCAATCCACCCAGTCTTTGATGCTCATATTTTACCTAATAACAGTTGAGACATCAAGACCCAAACCCAACTATATCCTTTTTCATTATCCTCCACCAATAGTGCTATCTCAAATCTTTGTATATCTTCGCGGCACATGGATGAATGGAATACTGTGAGCTATGGGCCTCCTCCCGAATCAACTCGAGTAGCCCATCTATATTGGGCACACATATCCGAACATGTATCCTCAACACCACATCATCTCCAATAGTCACATCCCTGACATCACTATGCTGAACTCAGTCATTGAGGACAAGCAAATAAGGACCATCATACTGGCGCTCTCTAATGCTATCGAATAAGGAAGACTCGAAAACGACACAACCTAGCGCCCGATTGGGCTACGATTTATCTAACCTCACAAACTGGTTGGCCAAATCCTGAACAACAACTGCAAGAGATCTCTCCCCAATAGGCATGGATGCAATACTGCCCATATTCACTACTTTCCTACTCAAGGCATCGACCACCACATTGACCTTTCTTGAATAATATACAATAGTAATATCATAGTCCTTTAGCAGCTACATCCACCTCATGGGGCTCAAAATTTTCAACACGTGAATAATGGCAGCCAACACCAAATAATGAGTAGGGTAGTTCTTCTAATGTGGCTTCAAATGGCGCAAAGCATAAGCAATTACCCTACCCTTATGAATCAAAATACACCAAATACAGATCCGGTGAAGCATCACAATATACTTTATTGGAACCAGAAGTTGATGGTAGAACTAGAATTGGAGTTGTGGTCAATGCAGTCTTGAGCTTCTCAAAGCTCGCCTCACACTCACATGACCACCTAAAAGAAGCACCCTTTTGGGCCAATTTGGTATAGGGCAATGCAATAGATGAGTAATATTGCATGAATCGATGGTACTAACCTACCAAACCAAGAAAGCGTTGAATCTCTATGGATGAAGATGGTCTGGCCATTTCTGAACCGCCTCTATCTTGTTTGGATGTACCTGAATACCCCCACTGGACACCACGTGACCCAAGAACACCAGTGAATTGAGCCGAAACTCACACTTGGAGAACTTAACATAAAGCATATCCTCCCTCAACCGCATCAACACAATTCACAGATGTTGGGCATGCTCCTCGTGGCTGCGAGAGTAAACCAGGATATCATCAGTGAATACAATAACAAACGAGTCGAGATATGGCTTAAATACACTATTCATCAGATGCATGAATGCTGCTGGGGCATTGGTCAACATATAAGACATCACAAGGAACTCATAGTGACCATAACATGTCCTGAAAATTGACTTAAAAATATTCGAGTCCCAAATCTTCAATTGGTGACACCATGACCTCAAATCAATCTTGGAGAACACCCTCGCTCACTGAACCTGGTCAAGTAGATCATTAATACGTGGCAAAGGGTACTTGTTCTTGATTGTGACTTTGTTCAACTGCTTATAATCAATGTCCATTCTCATAAGAGCCATCATTCTTCTTCACAAACAGAACCGATGCACCCCGATGTGACACACTAGGTCTAATAAAGCCCTTCCCACTAAGCTGCTGAAGTTTTTACTTTAGCTCTTTCAACTAAGACAATGTCATATGGTGCGGTGGAATAGAAATAGGTAGAGTGATCGGCACCAAATCAATGCCGAAGTCAATACCTTGTCCGAAAACATGCTTGGTAGATTTGCAGGAAACACATCCAGAAATTCTCGCACCAGTGGAACAGGATCCATAGTAGGGGTCTCAGCACTAACATCTCTCACAAAATCCAAATAAGATAAACACCCCTTCCCCACCATCCGATGCGCCTTCAAGTATGAAATCACCCTATTACGGACATAGTCTAAAGAACCTCACCACTTAATTCTAAGCAACCCCGGGATCGACAATGTCACTGTCTTAGCGTGACATTCAAAAATAGCATGACATGAAGACAACCAATCCGTACCTAATATCACGTCAAAATCAAGCCTACTAAGCAGCAAAAGGTCAACTCTAGTCTCCAGTCCACCAATAGTCACTACACACGATCGATACACACAGTTCACAATAAAAATATCGCCCACCAGAGTAGATACATGAACAGATGATGCTAATCTCACGCAGCATAACTAGATAATGAGCAAAATTCGAGGATACATATGAATGGGTGGAATCAGGGTCAAATAATACAGAAGCATCTTAGTGACATACTGAGACAATACATGTGATCATTATGGTTGAAGTGGTAGCATATGGTCTGTGGGAGTGCATAGAAAGAAGCCTAACTGCCACCTGATCAGCCTCCCTCTCTTTGGCAACCCCTGGCTGACTGAACTCCAAGCTGAGTTTGTTGGGCGGGCGGTGAAGTAAGTGGTTTTGAAGAGGCAGCCAGACTCTTCTATTGTGCTGAATTTCCAGGATGATGAGGACACTACCTCCACAACACATACCAAAACTCCCCACACTAAAACAACTCCATGGTGCTGGTGACGAGGACTGAAGGGAGCCCCAAGAACTCGGATAACTAGTAAAAGGACCTGCCATAAAGGATCCCTAAACCGATGGAGCGCAGGATGAACTCTGAGCCGGAAGTGCACTGAGAGATGAGTGACCCTAATAAGTCTGTGAACCATGGCCAAATGATGCACCATGGTATACTGGGGGAGCCTTATGAGTATGATTGAAAGGACGACCCCTACCATGAGAGAACTAGCCTCTAGAACGAGCACTACCAAAAATACCGGATCCACGAGGCCTCTTGACCTCCCTCTCAACTCGCTCTTGGCAGCAGACAGACTCTATCTTCCGAGCAATGTCTACCACCTCCTCAAAAGTAGCACTAGACATCCTTTCTCTAGTCATAAGTATTCACAACTAGTATATGAGGCCATCAACGAACCTCCTAATTCTCTCCCTGTTCATGGGAACAAACACAATAGCATGATGGGATAACTCAAAAATCGCATCTCGTACTGCATCACAGCCAAATCATCCTAACGCAACTGCTCGATATGTCTACGCATCTCATCTTTGCGAGATGACAACATATTCTACGCAAGACGACATTTAAAAGTCACTTCCAATATTGTGCAAAAGGTAAAAATAAAAGCTTGTAAATAAAGCTGAGTTTTCAAAAATAGAGTTTAAAATCAAAACACAAGTACCAAATATTAGCCCCAACATCGGGGTGTCACTAAGTCATGAGCAACTAGACTTTCAATCTAAAAGAGTTTTTACAATAGTTTACGTCTAAGTGTAAATGTGGAAAAGATAGATAATAAAAAGGAGCACAAGGTGTGCGAACGACGGCAACTACCTCGTAAATCTCCGGTAATCGACAACGCACGTGCTCAATGACCTCCGTGTTCGGTCACACCTGGATCTGCACACAAGGTGTATGGAGTAACGTGATTACTTTAAATAAGGAACTAAAAGATAGAGATAAGCTACACAAATATATTATATTTTCAATAGTCTCATCAAGGAAATAGTCATGCTTCCCGGATCTGGTAAATAGAGTCGAATAAATTGTTTAAGGCAAATTCAAGTAAAAGCCGCATAAAATATCATTCAGAAGATTTATAAGCAGTGATATAGGGGAATTGTGTGGATCAATAATGAAACCATATACAACCTCTCAGGCAATCATCACTCAGTCCACCCATTCCCTCCAACCTCACAATCATTCATTCCTTACAGTCACTCATTCCTCACAATCACTCGGCACTTGCACTCAGTAGGTACCTGTGCTCACTGTGGGTTTATACATACTCCGTAGAGGCTCCAACAACCCAAGCGTTATATCAAGCCAATCATGGCCAAATCGATGAAACATGCTACGGCGTGCAGCCCAATCCTATGAATATCATAATAATCAAGTCCTTGACCTCACTCACTCATCAATCTCTCCAATCTCTCGGGCTCGCAGAAATTAAAAAAATCAGCCCAAACAGTGATAACTTGATGCATCTAATAGAATAACAGAGACTAAGATATGGTATGCAAGTAGAAATTGTGACTGAATAAAAATAGCATTTAACAGGCGATTCAAGATGTAATGCGGCCTCTGTGGGACTCCACAGTACCAACACATAGCCTAAACATGTTTTCTAGCATGATATACAGTCAATTTCTATAACACATAGAGAGCATCTAGCTAACAGTATGTTGAACTTTACACTTTCCACGGGACAGACCAAGTCACAATCCCCTCGGCGCACGCCCACGCCTGTCACCTTGTATGTCCGTCACCTCTAAAATAATGAAATGACACAAAATCCGGAGTTTCTTACCTTCAGGACCAGATTTATAACTGTTACTTACCTTAATCCGAGCAAAACACTACTCCAAAATGCCATTACCCCCTTGAGTCGGACTTCGAACCTACCGAATATAGCCACAAGTAGTACAATACAATTAATATAGGCTAAAGGGATCAATTCCACAAGTCAACTACTAAATTAGACCCAAAAATCTGAAATTGGCTCAACATGGTCCCCGGGCCCACGTTTAGAAATCTGACAAAAGTCAAAACCTGCAAGCCCATTCACAGAGTCTAACGATATAAATCCATCAAAATTCGACATTATTTTCCCCTCCTAATCCCCAAAAATCACTCTCCAATTCTCAAGCCCTAATCTCCAAAATTTCACTTTGAACCCTCGTATATTAGGTGTAAAATCAGTGGAGAAATACCATTATTTAAGATAAATAGGAACAGGGAACTTACCTCAGTGATTACTTTGAAATCCCTCTCAACATCCCGAAAATTCGAGCTCAAAAACAATGAAAATGGTGAAAAATCTTGAAGTCCTCTATTTATAGGTTTAACCTTCGGCCTTCTATGCGCACCTGCGGAGCCTCTTTTGCGCCAAAACGTCTACATCTGCGGATAATCACTTAAACCCCTACGTTCACGATTGCGCTCTACGTCTCGCTCCTACAGGCACACTTCTGCGATCCTTGGTCTGCTTCTGATGAAAAAACCTAGCCTCCATCTTGCGCATCTGCGGCTTTGCAGATGCGTATACTCCTTCACATTTGCAGCGGTCCCAAGCTATCTCCAGCTCCACATATGCGGCAACCTCACCGCACCTGAGGCAAAATCCTTGCTGATGCGATTATACCAATAACAGGCCAACTTTAGCAATCTTAAACTTCAACAACATGATTGTAAATCATATTAAATCAACCGGAGGCCCACAAGATTTCAACTAAATTTACCAACGATTATGATAACCTGATAAAGCTTTAGTCAAATCCTCAAACCACCTGAAGCAACATCAAAAACATGAATTGCACATGGATTCAAGCCTAATGAACTTTGAAACTTTCAAATTCCACAAACAATGTCAAAACATATTAAACCACATCCGATTGACCTCAAATTTATCACATCAGTAATAAATGACAACATAGACCTAGTCTAACTTCGGAAAATCCAATCCAACCCCGATATTTAGAAGTCCACCCCTTATCAAACTTTCTGAATTTCCAACTTTCGACATTTTAAACCTAATTATACTAAAAAAATTCAGAACACAATCCAAATGCACCTCTAATCCCAAAATCACCTAACGGAGCTAAGAGAATCATCAAAATTTAAATTTTAGCTCATTTACATATAAATCAACATCCGATCAAATTTTCTAACTTATGCTTTCAATTAAGAGAATAAGTATCTCAATTCACTCCAAAATCACTCTAGATCCAAACCCTAATCTGGTAATTGATAACACAAATATAGACCACAAATGAAGTAGAAAATGTGGAACTAGGCTACAACGCTCGAAATGAGCAGCCAGGTCATTACATAAATCTTCCTTTCCTGAATTGTTTCCTACTATTGAGATTGAGAATTTGTTAAGAACTGGATCTGATTATGCCCCTTTGTTGATGAGTTGATGAGAACAAGCTACAAACTATGTGAATCAATTTAGGTTTCTCAACTTTTTGACCAAACATGAGACTTCTAAAGAGGCAGTGAGGCAGAATTTGCAAGCGGACTTAATTTGTGATCCTTTTCTTATATTCAACCAAAAGGTAAAATATTTGAAGGTTGCGTTATCTAAATGGAGTAAAGTCACTTTTGTGTCATCTTCAAGTAGTTGGAAATCTTGGAGGAAATTGTAAACGTGAAGGAGATGTTGTTTGAGAGAGAACCAACGATAGCTAATAGAATAATTCTTGAATAAGCCCAGGTAGAATTGAAGATATTTCAGTATTGAGGAGCAGTATTAGAAGCTAAAAACTAGGATGACTAGTTTGCTGAGGGTGATAGAAATACTAGCTTCTTTCACAATCATGTGAATGTCAAAGGAAGAAGCTGCAACTGAAGAGTGTCAAAATGGAAATGGGAACTGAAATGAGGATCAAATTCAATTGGCTGCTGCAACTATGGACTTCTATCAGAATCAGTTTACAAAAGAAGCTGATCCTATAGACTTTTCTTTGCTTTACAATGTGCCTTCCATGGTGTCTATAAAGCAATGTGTGGAGTTGTGTAGATATTCAACACTTAAAGAGGATAAGTGTGTTTTTTTTTTAGCAGAGTGGATATAGTGCTAGTGGTCCAGATGGATTTACTAGAAAATATTATCAAGAATGCTAGAAGATTATTGGCTTTGTATACACAACATTGTACTACATTTTTTGGAGATGCTACACTGCCTAGTCCATCACACATACTAATTTGGTGTTGTGGCCTAAGAAGCCTATGGTACAAACATTTTCTGACCTAAGACTAATATGTTTGAGCAAATTCATCAACAAGGTGATATCCAGGGTACTACATGATAGATTGGAGAAGTTCTTGCCAGCCTTGATTTCTCCTAATCAATATGGATTTGTGAAGGGTAGGAATATCTTTAAAAAAAACTTTCAAACATAGGAGGTAGTCACATATAGAAGACTTAGAGGGTGTTTGGAATGACTTATTTTAAGTGCTTATTAGCTTTTACACACGTTTTTAGCTTGTATGGTGTTTGATAATAATAAAAAGTGGTTAAAACCACTTACTTTTATGTAAAAAAAAGTACAAAAATAAGTCAAAAGCCAAAGGTCGGGTATTACCAACTTATTGCTTTTAGCTTTTAGATTAAAATCTACTTCTTATAAGACAATCCAAACACCCTCTTAGTGCTAAGCCAGCTAATGTAGTGATTAAGCTTGACATGGTTAAGGCCTACGATAGGGTCCCTTGGAATTATTTGCTACACATGTTTTAAGGAAGATAGAGTTTGCAGAAAATTTCATCAACATAGCGTGGAACTTAATATCAAATAATTGATATTTAGTGTCGGTGAATGGTCAATTTTCAGGGTTCTTCAAGTCTACAATAGGGGTGAAGCAAGGTGATCCACTATCTCCTGTAATGTTCATATTATTAGTTGAAGTGCTATCTAGATCCTTGAACAAGTTGTTTGAGGACAAAGCCTTTGTAGGATTTGGTATGTCTAATTGGTCTTAACCTTTGAATCATTTGGGATATGTGGATGACATTATCATCTTTGCCTCAGCTCAATAAGAATCTGTGAAGAATGTGATGACAATATTAGGGAGTTGTGAGAGGATTTCTGGACATTTGATCAACAAAGTTAAGAGTCCATTCTATATGCATGTTATGTTTCCAATGCATCATTTCAAGCAGTAGGAGATCCCGCAGGTTTTGCTAGAGTTGAGTTTCATTTTACCTAATTAGGGTGCCCTATCTTCTACACTAGAGGAAATAAAGATTACTATAGTGATATCATAAAGAAGGTGAAAGCCAGACTACACTCTTGTAAAGGAAAGTTTCTATCGTTTGGAGGTAAAGCAACACGCATCACTAGAGTGTTGCAATGCATGACAGTTCATATGTTTCAAGTATGCGATCCCATAAATAATATTATTGATAATTTGCGCAAGATGTTTGAAATATTCTTTCGGAGTACAAAGTAGGAAGGTAGGAGTAGGCATTGGGCATCCTGGCAAAAATTATGTCTGCCTAAGGATGAGGGTAGATTAAGGTTCTGATCTCTTCATAGTGTTTCTAGAGCTTTCTTTGCTAAGCTATGGTGGAGATTTCGATCAACCCAACCACTATGGTCTAATTTCTTGTGGAACAAGTACTACAGGAAAGAGATTCCTATAGTAGTGCAGTTTAGGGTAGGTCTCATGTGTAGAGGTAGATGCTGAATGTAAGGGAAGATGTAGAGCATGGGATACTGTGGGATATGTAAAGTGGTACAACAAATATATGGCATGAAAATTAGACAGTCTTAGGGGTATTATACCACTTGGTGCCGCCTGAGTTTCATATAAACGAGGAACTAGAAGAGGTAGCAGAATTGAGGCAAAAAGATAGCTAGAATGAGGAGATGATTGACCAAACTTTTCCTGAAGAAATAACTGAACATATTATACAAAAGGTGCAGTTTGAAGGCAACTCTGGTTGCTGGGATAAACCTTTGTGGAAAGCTACTACTTTGGTAAGTTCACAGTGAGTAGTCCTTGGTACACACTGAGACATATAGTACACCCTAATCATAAATACAAGCAGATGTGGATTAATGGATTACCATTCAATATTTTATTCATTCTTTGGAGGCTATGGAAGGGAAAGCTGGATACTAAAGATTTATGGAGAAGGCAAGGATACCTATGTGTGTCTAGGTGTTGTGTTATCAACATACACAAGAGGAAACCTTTGAGCATTTGTTCTTGACGGGTACAACTGCTACTAGGGTTTGGAAGACATTTAGGAATACTGCAAGGATCAATGTTTAATTGATACATGTACATCAGGTAATTAGGGCATGGTGGAATGCTTTATTCTGTCCAAATCTGAAGCCATTATTCCAGGCAGTGGCAACAGTTATAACTTTGGAGATGTGGAAGATGAGAAACATAAACAAGAATGGAGGTTCAGTGCCAATGAATAGGGTAATAAATGTGATCAACAAGACACTATATTTGTTGGCAAAGGTTAAATATAGTTGAATTGCTCACATTCCA
The DNA here is from genome assembly GCA_034376525.1 of Nicotiana benthamiana. Classification (NCBI taxonomy): domain Eukaryota; kingdom Viridiplantae; phylum Streptophyta; class Magnoliopsida; order Solanales; family Solanaceae; genus Nicotiana; species Nicotiana benthamiana. The sequence continues at coordinate 122,557,295 of CM067338.1, read as the reverse complement.
TACCTTTGGCAGACATGATAAGGTTCTTTGAAGAGTGTAGGTTAATAATCGTATCTAAACAAGTGACATGTCAATTGCCTTATAATGGCTGACACAAGTGCAATACTGATGGGCATCAAGAGGTAACCAGGTCCAGTTTTCTTGGTTTTTGTGTGAGAAATGGAAAAGATGATTTGGTATATGCAAAGGCACAACAACTTGAGGAAACAAATAACATTGTGGCTGAGGCAAAAGTAATGTAGACCATTTTGGTCATTGAAGGAAAGAGTCATATCTGAGCCAAATAGGCTACTTCTACAATTAGGCTATTTTTGTAATTTGTTTGTCTATGTCTGTAATTAGACTAGTTGTGTAAATAGGCTATACTTGCAATTAGGCCAGTCATGTAAATAGGCTATATCTGTAAAAGTGGTTATTTTGATATAAGGGGTCAGGGGTCGTTTGTAGGAACCGAGGTGTCATTTTTTAGAAATAATATCTGAGTCTTCTTCGAGACTCTTCGATGCTCTCCCTTCTCTCTACTTTCTCTCTCTAAGTTTCTTCGATATTGTGCATGTTTTCAAGTAATAGAAGAAGGACTATCTTATTCTGTAACTAATGACCTACACCTTCTCATTTTGGAGACAGATTCTCTGGATATGAAGAAGAATATTGAAGGAGAATGCGATCCTCCATGGTGCATTGGGGCTGAACTTAAGAGGATCGAGGAGATGAAGGAGCATTTTAGTAAAAAAATATGTTTCAGCATGTCTTATGGACGGAAAACACACTGGCTAATTATTTAACTGACCTTGTGTTTTATTTTGTAGGTACAATTCAATTTCATTCATTCTCTGAACTACCAAGTACAGGAAGGAGGTTTATCAACCTTGACTAATCTCAAACTTTTAACCTCAGTGTTACAACTGCAAAAAGAAAAGCTCTGGATTGATGTCTCATTATAAAAGTTCACAACTTGCTTTTTCCATTTACTGCTGGATTTTCTGTGTGTTTATAGGTGACTTACCAGTGGTATTGGAATGGCTACATGCTCATTCTAGTTGTGGCTTAAAGACACATGGAATAAGTAAGCTAAGCGTCCTTACACTTTAACACCCGTAAGTTCAAATGGCTACAGGAAATTGCTAAGGGAATCTTGGTCTATCTTATGATTTACAAATGGCTTCAAGGAAAACCACTGGTCATATTTTTTGTTTACTAAGTTGCTGTCGCATTCTACATTGTGGGTGCATCAATTGGTACATTATTCGAAAATATGGATTACAAATTCAGGGTCTTAATGTCTGGTTTGGATTTGCTTGTCACCATGGCTGTATTGTCACATCCCGAAATCCACTATTGGAACCGTAATGGCACCTAACATCACACTTTCTAGGCAAGTGAACGTTAGAGATTTATTAGCCAATTCCTTTACATTTCAGTGATTAAAATTAGGCAAGGTAAAACAAGTCGAAATGAACACGGAAGTAAATAGATAACAACTCTGATTATATACCATTACTACCCAGAATTTGGAGTCAATACTCACAAACATTCTAAGATTTTACTACAAGTATTTGCACGAAAGAAAATACAACTTTTTGCAAAATAAGAAAAACAGTAAAGTATGGGGTATAAAAGGGGACGCCAGGGCCTAGGATGCTGACATGACTACCTTGGGTCTCAAAGCAAGTGAATCCAACATCCAACCTCTCAATCAGCCCGAACCTACTAAAAATTTCGCACATAAAGTGCAGAGTGGAGTATCAGTACAATCGATCTCATGTACTGGTATGTGCCAAGCCTAACCTCGACAAAGGAGTAACAAGGCTACGGCAGGGTAATCACAATATAACTTGCACATAGTGTATAATAAAAGTAGAAAGAAAGACATGATAAAATAGAGGGGCAACTCGCAAGAAGTTAATACAGTTCTCGAGGCATACCGAAATCCACTATTGGAACCGTAATGGCACCTAACATCACACTTTCTAGGCAAGTGAACGTTAGAGATTTATTAGCCAATTCCTTTACATTTCAGTGATTAAAATTAGGCAAGGTAAAACAAGTCGAAATGAACACGGAAGTAAATAGATAACAACTCTGATTATATACCATTACTACCCAGAATTTGGAGTCAATACTCACAAATATTCTAAGATTTTACTACAAGTATTTGCACGAAAGAAAATACAACTTTTTGCAAAATAAGAAAAACAGTAAAGTATGGGGTATAAAAGGGGACGCCAGGGCCTAGGATGCTGACATGACTACGTTGGGTCTCAAAGCAAGTGAATCCAACATCCAACCTCTCAATCAGCTCGAACCTACTAAAAATTTCGCACATAAAGTGCAGAGTGGAGTATCAGTACAATCGATCTCATGTACTGGTATGTGCCAAGCCTAACCTCGACAAAGGAGTAACAAGGCTACGGCAGGGTAATCACAATATAACTTGCACATAGTGTATAATAAAAGTAGAAAGAAAGACATGATAAAATAGAGGGGCAACTCGCAAGAAGTTAATACAGTTCTCGAGGCATACCATCAGTGTTCAGCTATTACCAATCCATAAGTGCAATTTAAGACTACCGTTTAGCTAACATAGTTAAGAAAGAAATCTAAGCATTTAGGTTGTTGGAGCATGCAACCCAATCCCACCGTACATCTCAAATTCATCCCTTATTTCCCCTTATTAAAATAAAAAATAAAGTATAAATAAGAGTGTTCCAGCGTGCAACCCGATCCCAAATATCACAATAAACACAATTACCATTCACCTTATTTCACTACAATCCACCCTTATTATACCTGTTGTGGCGTGCAACCCGATCCCACCGTACATATCATTTCACCCTTTTTCTACTCTATATATTCACCTCATTCAACTTTTTGCGGTGCGCAAACCTATCCCACCCTATCAAAATCAGTTATTCAGCAAGTACAAAAATTTCACAATTCAAATCACATAACACTTCACAAGGCTCAACCTCAAACCAAAGCAATTATGAAGCTCATGCACTATGAGACTTTAGAAAAGTAATTCTACTTAATGAGACCAATCCAGAATATGCCTTGAAAGTACCGATAACCAGCTTAAGCAAATAATTGGAGACAATGAAGCTACTAAATAACCAATACTTTCAACAAAGAGAAATAATGTCTACCAAGTAGCAAGTAAGCATGGGAATACAAATAAAGCATCATGTAGCAGTTAAGACAGTAAAAAAAGAATATAAGAGGAAAATGAAGGAAAATGGGAAAAAATAGATAAATTGGCGGCGCATAAGTACTCGTCACCTCACATATACACCGCTCACATGGATTTCATATAGATAATAATTCAAGGGTTCCTAATCCCTCGCGTTAGAGTTAGACACGACACTTACCTTACTCCACGAGCCACTTAATACTCAATTACCGTTTTTTTGTAGTATCCACCACCAAGACACTCTTATCAATTACAATGCATTAATTTAGATTTTCCAAACGTTTCCCCAAAAAGTCAAAAACTGACCCCGAGCCCGCTTGGCCAAAACCCTGGGTTAGGACAAAAATCCATTTTGCCATTCACACTCAAGCCTAGATATATAATTGGTTTTGGAATGCGGCCCCAATTCACGTTCTGAATCACCAAATTCCCAAATCCCTAGTTTCTACCCAAAACCCCCAATTGTACCGTGAACACTCAAGATTATAGGTTGAAAATTCATGAAATGCAATGGGTAATTGAAAGAAAGTGGTTTAGAATACCGTACAAACACTTTGGGGAAGAAATTATCTTCTAAAAATCGCCTATAGGTTTTCTAGTTTTGAAATTTTGATAAAATGGCCAAAAATCCCATAATGGGTCTGTTTTGAGAACTGGGCGACAATGTTCATCGTGTTTGCGAGGACACTATCATATTGACTAAGAGCTACCTTTCTAGGCTTACGCGATCCTGAAACCCTCACCCATTTACAACGGCTATGCCCCCAACCTTCGCATTCACGAACCCGTGCTCGTGTTCGCTTAGAAGGATAGTCTGACTCCTCCCCAGTTCCAAAATTCTTCACTTTTGCGATGAGCCAGTCGTGTTTGTAAAGGGTAAAACCCCCATAATTCCGTATACGTGACAAAGCCTTCGTGTTCGCGAAGAGGAAAAACTCACCCTAACTAGCTTACCCTTTGCGTTCGTGGGAGTGCCTTTGCGAGCATGAAGAAGAACACACCTAAACAGTTGCTGCAACACAAATACTAGATTTTCTAAGTTGAACACATCCTGTAACCTATTCAAAACTCACCCGAGCCCTCAGGGCTCCAAACAAAACATGCATACAAGTCCTAAAATACAAACTTGCCCGGGAAATCGTTAAAATAACACCTAGAACTACGAATTGCACCCCAAATCGAATGAAAGTTTCAAAAAAGCTTTAAAACTTCTAACTTCACAACTGGACGCCTAAATCAAGTCAAATCAATTTTGTCTCTCACCAAATTTCGTAGATAAGTTATAAGTATTATATTGGACTTGTATCGAGCTCCGTAACCAACAAACAGACCCGATATCAACAAGGACAAACATCAATAACTTCTCAAAAACCATTAGATTTTCATACTTTCAATTTTCAACAAAAAATCATATCTCGAGCTGTTTATTTCATTATCGACCTACCGGGACTGTCAAAACATGGGTCCGAGTCTGTTTATACGAAATATTGACCGATGTCAATTAAAAATAGTTTCTAAAGAAAATATTCTCATTTTCATCGACTTCCAATATAAAAGCTTTCTGGAAACACGCTTCAACTGTGCACACAAATCTAGAAGGTAAAAATGAGATTTTTAGGGCTTCACAGGGTAGAATCGAGTTCTAAAACATAAGATAACCTTTTGGGTCATCATATTATACACCTCTAAAACAACCATTCGTCTTCGAGTAGACTTAGAAAAGTACCTAAGCTGGTGAAAAGGTAGGAATATGTACTTCGCATATTGGACTCAGACTCCCAGGTAACTACCTCAACAGTCTGGCCTCTCCATTACACATGAATTGAAGGATAACTCTTTGACCTCAACTGATGAACCTATCGATGTATAATAGCTATCGGCTCCTCCTCATAGGTCAAATCATTATCCAACTAGACAGTGCTGAAATCTAACATGTGGGATGGATCACCGCAATACTTCCGAAGCATGGACACATGAACACAGGAAGTACCACTGATAAACATGGTGGAAATTTAAGTCTGTAGGACAATTCTCCCATTCGCTTAAGGATCCCTAAAATCTAGATATACCTAGGGCTAAACTTGCCCTTCTTTCTAAACGTCATTACACCTTTCAGAGGTGATACTCGAAGCAAAACTCTCTCTCCAACCATGAATGCCACATCACGAACCTACGTTTAGCATAACTCTTCTGCCTGGACTGAGCTGTGCGAGTTCTATCCTGAATGATCTTAACCTTATCCAAGGCATCCTGTACCAAATATGTACCCAATAACTGAGCGAGACCTGCCTTAAACCATCCAACCGGTGATCGACATTGTCTACCATATAATGCCTCATACAGAGCCATATGGATGCTCGAGTGATAGCTGTTGTTGTAGGCGAACTATGCAAGAGGAAAGAACTTATTCCACGACCCACGAAAGTCTATAACGCATGCGGGGAGCATATCTCTCAAGATCTGAATAGTAGGCTAGGACTGTCGGTCATAAATGTTGTGCTCAACTCCACCCGCATACACAACTCACATTGAACTGCCCTCTAGAAATGCGAGGTAAATTGTGTACCTCGATTATAAATGATAGACAGGGGCACACCATGAAGACGAACGATCTCACAGATATAAAGCCAACCGATCTGAAGAATATGTAACTGCCATATGAATGAAATACGCTGACTTGGCCAGTCTTATCTACAATAACCCAAATAGCATTGAACTTGCTCTAAGTCTGTGGAGTCCAACCACGAAATCCATAGTGATACACTCCCACTTCCACTTAGGAATCTCTATCTTGTAAAGCAAACTACATGTCTGTGATGCTCATACTTTACTTGCTAACAATTTAGACAGCGAGCATGCATCTACATCATTTTTAATCCTCCTCCATAAATAATGGTGCCGCAAGTCCAGATATATCTTGGCAGTTCTCGGATGAATAGATACCAAGAAATGTGGGCTTATTCTAGAATCAACTCACGAAAGTCCATCCACATTAGGCACACAAACACGATACTACATCCTTAAAACTCCATCATCTCCGACTATGACCTGCTTGGCATCACTGTGTTGCACTGTGTCACTAAGGAAACGAAAATGAGGGTAGTCATATAGCTGCTCTCTAATGCACTCAAACAAAGAAGACCGAATGACTATGCAAGCTAAGAAACGATTCGGCCCAGAAAGATCCAGGCTCATGAACTTATTGGATAAAGCCTGAACATCTAGTGCGAATGGTCTCTCATCGACTGGAATGTACGCAAGGCTACCCATACTTGATGGTTTCCTACCTAAAGCATCGGGCACCACATTGGCTTTTTCGGAATGATACAAGACGTTGATATCATAGTCTTTCAATAGATCTAACAACCTCCTCTGCCTCAAAGTGAGCTTCTTTTGATGGAACAAATACCGAAAATTACGATGATCCGTGAACGCCTCACATGACATGCCATAAAGGTAATGCCTCCAAATTTTTATCCCGTGAACAATAGCTGCTAGCTCCAGGTCTTGAACATGATAATTCTTCTCGTGAACCTTTAACTGCCGTGAAACATATAAAATAACCTTGCTACCCTGCATCATTACCGTATCAAGTCCAATAAAAAGGTGCATCTCAACCTAGTGTGTAAGGCCCTAAACCTGTGTGCACAACAAACATTGGCACCGTAGTCAAAGCTATATTGAGCTTCTGAAGCTCGCCTCACACTCGTCTGACCATCATAACGGGGCACCCTTCTAGATCAACCTGGTCGACATGTCTGCTTTTGACTAAAACCCCTATACAAACTGACGGTAATAACTTGCTAATCCAAAGAAACTACAAATTTCGTAGCTGAAGTAGGACTAGGTCTATTCTAAACAGTTTAATCTCTATAGAATCAAGCTAAATACACTGTGCTAATACAACGTACCACAAGAAAGCGACTGAGTTCAACCAAAACTCGCATTTTGAGAACTTGACATACAATTGGTTGTCTCTCAGCTTCCGAAGTACGATTCGAAGATTTTGCTTATGCTCGTCTCAGCTGTGGGAGTAGATAAGGATGTCATCAATAAACACAATCACAAAGGAATCCAGGTAAGGCTTGAACACTTGGTCTATCAAATCCATAAATGCTTCTGGGTATTTTTCAAGCAAAATGACATCACCAGGATTTCATAACGCCCATATCGAGTCTGAATAGCTGTCATATGCACATCGGATGACTTAATCATCAATTTATGGTAGCTATACCTCCAATCCATCTCTGAAAACACTTTGATACCCTGAAGCTGATCACATATCAATCCTCGGCAATGGATACTTATCCTTGATAGTGACTTTGTTCAACTTACGGTAATCAATGCACTTCTTCATTGACCTATCTTTCTTCTTCAAAAAAAACATGGGCGCACCCTAGAGTGAGAAACTAGGTATAGTGAAGAACTTATTAATCAAATGTTGCAACTAGTCCTTTAGCTCTTTTAACTCTAGCGGGGACACATAATATTATGGAATAGAAATTGGGTGAGTGCTTGGAGCCAAATCAATGCAGAAGTCAATATCCCCCATAGGTCTGTAGGAAATACCTCTGAAAACTCTCAAACAACTGGTACATAATCTATGGAAGGAACCTCCACACTACAATCGCGGACATAAGCCAAATAAGCTAGATATCTCTTCTCGACCATACGCCGAGCCTTCATATAAGAGATAACCTTGCTGGTAAAATGACTAGGAGTTCCTCTCTACTTTAATCAAGTCAACCCCTGCAAGGCTAATGTCACTATCTTAGTGTGATAGTCCAATATAACATGATAAGGTGACAGCTAATCCATCCCAAAATTGATATAAAAGTCAACCATATCAAAAAGTTGAAGATCTACGCCAGCAAGACCCCTAATATTAACCAGACATGAATGATAGACACAATCTACAATAATAGAATCCCTTACAAGTGTGGACGCATATACAAGGGCACTCAAGGAATCTTGGGGCATAACCAAATATGAAGCAAAGTAAGATGACACATAAGAATAGATAGACCCTGGATCAAATAGAACTGAAGCATCTCTACTGCAAACTGAAATAGTAACTGTGAATATAGCAACAGATGACTCAGCCTCAAGCATGGTTAGAAAAGTATAACATCGGGGCTGGGGCCCACCACTCTAAACCATATCCATACAATGGCCCCCTACTGACTAGGCTCCATCTTTAGCAGCCTGACCTCTACCTCTAATGGCCGGACCTCCACCTCTAGCGTCCTGACATCTACCTCCAGCTGCCTGACCCCTACCATGGGCTAGCTAAGCAGGCAGTGTTGCACCCAGTGCCGGAATCATAGAACGGGAACTCTACTGCTATGGAAAAATTCCCAATAATCTTGGACAGGTCCTCCTGATATTTTCATAGCCACAACACGCAAAACATCTAGACTGATAATGTGGTCATAAAAACTGAGATTGTTCCTAGCGGATGTCGCGCCCCCTTTTTCTTGCGAAATCAGGTTTATGACATTTGGTATGGGAAAACTCGTTCCTTTTGGGAACTGGGTTTTGCATTTGAAGAGTCACCACCAAATAAATTAAGATGCATTAGGACACAAATATGATTTCATTCTAAGTCTCGCTTGAATAACTAGAGATAGGGTAAGGGCTTAGAATTATCCTAAGGGGGAAGTGTTAGGCAATCTATCAAGATCCACTAGTGTGGTTCCTGGCTAGATAATTTATTGTGAACTTAGCAAATAGACAAGTATGGGTTCAAATAGTAGGGGATTTAAACTAAAGCACATATGAGTTTTAAAGAATAAAAGAAGAGTTAAAAAAAAAGTTTGCAAATAAAAGGAAAGGGGAACCTAGGTTTATATTTAATATAGATCGCGTTAATGCAGTACCCGATAATCACTCCTTAAAAGAAGGGTTACCCATGGAATTAGCGTACTGGTCATCATATTCATATCTACCCTTCCCACCCCGCTATGTTATTAAAGCGCGGATTGGACTCGATTATTATTGTATGCCATTAACCGTCCCTTTCCTATCAGTACCGGAGGAGCTTATGACTACTATTACTAAAGGCAATGGATATTAGGCTGGTTAGTTTCAAAGGATAATAATGTAAGGGGACACACAAAAACACATACTACGTGTTGCAGATGCATATAAACAAATAAAGGCTCATATACACCTCCGTGAACAAAAACACAAACCTAGCATGACTTGCACATACTTTTTAGGTCTAATTAAAAATACTAAAACGAGGGGAGTTTGATTATTGAATGAAATTTGTTTATTACATAACTTAGATAAGAAGTCTGCATCAGGCCTTGCGTCTGGTTATAGCAATTAACAAAAGCGAATTCAATCTAATAGCTATTATTGTAAGACCTGCCTAAGTGTTTAGATGGGGTCCTATAGGCATGATATCAACTTAATTCAGAAGGTGGTGAAACTGTGATTACTCAAAACGAATTATTTGAAATCCTATAGGCATGCTTACTAAACTTTGTTATAATAAGGGAATTAGATTACTAAAAAAATGGTTCAGAATGGACAAATTTTAAATTAGACTACTTTTAGTTTCTGCAGATGATAGTGTCCACTATCGCTGATTTTTACTCCAATGACATGATATCTAGGATTACTAATTTTAGACCCTTATTGACATAATTGCTGATTTCAAATCTTTGTAGACATAATATCTAAATGAAAAATGTCAAACCCTATAGGCATAATATCTAGTGGACGATGGAAACATGTAGGTTTTCAATTTGGAATTCCTATAAGCATGATTTCTATACAATATACTAATTTTAATATGTGTTGATACCAAATTTATTCCCTATGTATTTTTTATACCCAAAATACTTCCAAAATAACATATATGTGCATATACAAGCACACCAAAGGGTTTTGGCATTTTTATGGATTTTTAATCAATTTATTGCATATTTTGTATTAAAAATCCAATATAATATTCCTATAATTATTATTTTTGGCGGGCAATCTATTTACACCAAAGCATAGCTAGCATAGTTTTTGCATATTTTTACAAAATTCGTTTGTTATTTTTAAAACTAAATTGCATGTAATTGTAATTTTAGCCTACTTTAAGATCTAAATAGCGGTTTTATTACATAATCCATCCCAATATTTTTAAAATTATATTTCTATGCTATTTGCTGACTCAGTACCTTTAATTTGTTTTTTAAGAAATCTTTATCTATTTTTATTAAATAAATGGGAAAAACTGGCAATTTCAATTATAGCCTCATTCCATTTCAATTATAACCACAATTCCATTTCTATTTTGACCCTCAATTGACCCCAATTTTGGAGCCAATTGGACCAGCCCAAACCCAATCCCTTAGCCCAATTAATAAACCCGCCCGGAATTCCTTTCAATCTAGGCCGTTAATCCTTTTAATCAACGGCCACAATCAAACCTTTCCTTTTTAATTCCACATCTCCCAACCCTAACTCCTCATTGCCCTTAGACAGCCGCATATGAAACCTCCTCTCCCTCAAAATGCTCTCAAGAACTTGAAACCCTAGCAGCCGCCTACCCTTCTCCGACCAATATCTCAACGAAGTCCATGGCTACTCTGGCCATGGACGGCCTGTACCCAACTTCCTTCACCCCCAAGCTATGGGTGTTTGAGATTTTGAGGTCTGACCTCGATGGCGTCCGTTCAGATCATCTATTGATCTGTGGTTCTATGGCCTCTCCAGCCTTGCTCCAACGTATTCAATCTTTAGGAGGCTAGCTATGGCCATCTCCAACTCCAGACTGGAGTTTCTTCCAAACCTTCTCATTTCTAGGGTTTTAGAAGAACCCTAAAGCAATTCGAGGTTCCTTCTTCATTCATTTACCTAGATATATGGTGAATCTATGCTATCTTCAATGTTTTATGCCTTTTCCCCAATTTTCTTTTTAAAAATTAGTTTGTTTTAGAATTAGGGTTTCTGAAAATCTCAAAATGACTTCTGTCACTTCTTCTTCTTTTCTTTGTCTGAATCTATCTATGCCATGTTTGTATGAATTTTTCTCTTGTGTCTTATATTTGTCGTGTTATGAATGTACTTCTATTCTGTTCTCCTTTCTATAGATTTCTATAACAATGCGTTACTTTACTGTATTTTCTGAGCTTTTACCCTTTGTTTGCCTTTACTCGACTCTCATTTTAAAGTCTAATCATGCTTTCTCTGCTATTTTTCTAAAGCTAATGTCGTCTCTTCTCTTTTGAACTTATTTGAATAACAAGTTGTATTTAAATATGTTCCCTGTGTTCTCTTTGTTAGTTATCTCATAAGTCTCTAAAGGAGACTATTAAACCCTCTCTGTTTGACTCTAATTTTGTTTTATACGATGCTCTCTTGCTTGTGCTTTTTGAGTGCTTTATACATGAAGAGCCTTTCTTTTGAAAAGATTTTTGCCAACTTGTGATTGATTACAAATCTTTTTCTAAGGTTTGATTGAGCGCTATTGATTTTCTTTAAATTAATCCCCTCCTCACCTTTCCTAAATGGTTTCATTCGTACCAAGACTCAAATCCTGATTTTGCTGGCTGTTGATTGATTGTCTTTCCTTGTTCTTCCCAAACTGTTTACCACTAAACTATTTCCTTAAATAAACTTCTGTTTATTTTCCCTGTTATACTGCCTTAGAAAAGATTTTAAATCAAATCCTTTCCTTAATTGTTTTCCCGTTTGAATCAAATCCCTTAACGAAATGTAAACAACGTGTGATTGATTTCGAAACAACTTTGAATTTTCTTCCAGCCTTTCAAGTGTTCTGCTGAGAACTTAAGTCTTCTCCTGCTGTGTCTATCTCTCTGATTGCTCTATTATTCTGCTTGTTCTTACTTTGCAACTGCTATGTTATTCTTCGATAAATAATGCTCTTTCACTATGTGTTTACTTCCTAGTCTATTATGCTTTCCTTCACTATGCGTCTGCCATTACCGTGCTTATGTGAATTCCTTTCCCCTTTCCCCTTTGTTTGTGAGTGTGGTTCCAGTCATAGCAGCACTTTAACACAGTTGTCTCTGACTTTGAACTGGGTTCTTTGAACCCCTAGCTCAATCAATTCCAACTCCCTTCTTCCCGTTTTGTGTCTGAGCCCTGTCTTGAGACTGGTGATGCCCTAATTATCATTAGACTTAGGTTTGACCTTCAAGGTCTACTCCTAACTTGTTTAATCCAAACAAGTAGTCATGAGTGTGCTAGCCTGCACTTGTGGCAGGGCATGAACACCATTTGTTATGGTTCCTCAATAACTTTGCACTTATTCCTAGTTCGAAGTTCTGCACCTCTCTTGCAAGCCATGCTTTGGGATCCTTGAGCTCCTTTTGGACTTGGATGTCTGAGAGGTGGCTCTTCCACACTGCACTATTCTAATTCTAAATGGTATCCTGAGTGTAAGCAATGCTAGGAATCCTTTAGACTCCTTAGAACTTTGGAAAACATTGGATAAAGAGAAGGCTTCGGAAATCTGGACTCCAGAACTGGTTAATCACATACTGTTGGACGTTACGATTAAATTAGGCAGTTTGGATCTAGCTGTTAGTCTTTGATGTATTTTATATCTTTCTTTTTTTCTTTGTAATAATTTTTATAGCACTTGGGGAATATAGTAAAAGGGTGTGGGAGGGGTTTTTTTTTCCTTGCATAAACAACGGTAGATATCATGCTTTAGGATTTTATCTTTCACTAGAAATCATACTACAGGTCTGTTTAAAAATTTCAGATTTAATCACATAGAGACCATGCCTATAGGTTCAATGCTTAACTATTCTACAAATCACTTAGAAAGCATACCTATAGGGTTAATGTTCATACTATGTAATCCTGCACATAGAGATCCTGCCTATAGGAGTTTAAAACCTTTTTCTAAATAAATTCATGTATAGATATCATGCCTATAGGGAATGCATATTCATTAGGAAAAACTTTAAGATTAATTATATAAGCATCCTTTTTCATAAATCCTTAAACAAGTTCTGAAAATAAAATATAGATATCATGCCTACAGGATTTTGCATCAAATTCGTCTGATTCGCAAAGCATCATTAATCTGTTTTCTTAACGCCTTAGCTCAATAATGTTTTTCTAAGCTTAATCGTTTTAGTAAAAACGCGCCTTAAATAAGTGTACACTTTCTCTGAAATTTGTTTCTCTAATTACATGCTTTTTCTGAAATAGTTACTTTTGTTAAATATTCTGCCTTAAAATTTTGCAACTAAATTCCATGTCTTCCTAAACTTGTTTAAGCCAATTCTACAGTTTACTCTTTCCTTCAGAAAGTGTTGATTTCTGAATATACTTTTGCAAATATTTTTACTCGAACGGTCTGCTGAGTTTCTTTGAAGCTTATTCTGTGGTCTGTTCTCTCTTTCAAACCTTTATGCATTAGTTCTCTACTGAAGTCAATACCTTCCAAATAATTCTCTTAAAATACATTAATTTCTGACAATTGTATCCAAATTTCCTAATGCAGACTTTCTGTCTAAATATATATGCTAAATCAGTTCGTCTGCCGCTTAATTTTTTAGTTCAAGAGCAAATAAGTATGTGCAATATATGCTAAACTATATGTGTTATCTATTTTATGGGGTTTTTTTGAACCTTGTTTATTTTCTTATTCCTTCCCCTACATGGTATTTGTTTCGAATGACGAATTAGACTTTTATCCTTTGAAACTCTACACAAAGTCTCATCCCTTTCTTCCCCCTTTAGGATTAGGAGTCCTAATACCCCGGGACTGATAATTTGGGACGGGTATTAGCATGCAATAAGTAATCGAGACTAAACGTGCTTTAATACCTTAAAGGGGTGGGAAGGGTAGAATATGGATATGATAACTGATGCGCTAATATCACGTACGACCCCTCTTTGATTAGTTTTTGCTGGATATTGCATTTATGTGATCCATATTTTTTATAAACCTAGGACCCCTTTGCCCTTTTCTTTACTTGAAAATGTTTTCTTCAAATTATGTCTTCTTTAAAAGTAATCCTTATTTTTCTAAAAATAGTTTACTCTCTTTTTAGCTTTCAAACTTATTTTTAATGTCTATGTGCAAACCTTATCTGTTTCTTTGAAGTCACAATTATAGAAAGGCTAGGAACCACGCTAGTGGATCATGAAGGGGAAGCCCTTACCCAAACTTTTATTTCTTCTTCCCAATTTCTTTGTTCTTTCAAAAGTGTCTTAATGCACTAATGGCGACCCCGCTGGGGATATCTTTAGGCTTTTACCATTACATGATATTTGTGACTTTATTAATTGCCTTTATGTATTGCCTTTTAATTATTTTATCATGAAACTAACTTGGCTCTTCATGTCTTTTCTTTCCGTTAATTGCTTTCCTTTATTGCTTCATTTAAATACTGTTTTAATTTCAAGCAATTAATATAATCATTTATCTAATGTACGTAAAAATACATGTTCATTTGTTCAATCTTGTAAATTGCATCTTCAACATCATACTCCACTCATGCCAAAATAAGTACTATAGCAACGCTTATAATTTGTGGTTTCACTCTTCTGATATTATTACCCATAAATTTGGTAAAGGCATATTTGCAGTAAAACCAGTCCATCAACGGTGTAGTCGACGGTTCCACGCCTTTCCCTCTTGATTTGCCCACTCAAGGGTACCGTCTAGCATTTCTAAAGTAGGAACCTTACTCCATCATACTGTTCATGCATCATGGCCAAACCTAGCCGAGTCAGTTATGTTGTTTGCATAATGACTCATTAAGATAGCCTAGTCCAAATTTCGTCGGGTTTCCCTTGAAACCCAACTGAACATCTCCATGTTCTGTGTATTTATTTGGAGAACTAATTATTGATTTAAATAATCGATTCCTTGTCTAAACCTTTGTTTTGCAGAAAAAAATGAGACACAAAATCCTCAGATTCGGTATGGTCACCAACATTCACCCAGGGCTGCTAAGCTAGTGGGAGGACCTTCATGGTAGCGACCAGACCCTTGTCCGCAAATACTTAGGAAATTAGCCTTCACTTATTGAAATCCAACCTGAAAACAAAATTATAGAGGCTGCAACTTTGTTCAAGGATAGTGATCGGTTAGTGTTTAGCTTCGAGGATTTGGAAATGACTCCTTTACTGGAAGAAATATGGGGTCTAGCTAGAATTCATTGGGAGACTCCGGGTCTCCTTATGACACAAAATCTCAAAGGCAGGGGCTTTCTGAAGATGATGGGACTCAAGAAATACCTAGATATGACTTGTCTAAAAAAACTCCTACATACCATTTGATTACATATATGAGAGATATGGCCATAGCAAGTCGTACCGCGCCTACATTGATAAGTTTGCCTTACCTCCTTTGGGCATATTCATAGAAGGGTTTTCATCTTCATGTTCTGTTTCTTGCGGATGTTAGTCTTCCCTATAAAGAAGGCTAGGATCCACATCAAACTAGCCATGGTAACCAAGACCTTAATGGAAGGGATTAACGGGCAATCTTTCAGTATAGGACCCATGATTGTCGCCGAGATTCATCAAGCCTTTGGAAAGTGTCAGAAGGGGACAAACGCTGTGAACGTTCTAATCTGCTACTTATACTCTGGCTTATAGAACATCTTCAGAAAGGGATTACCGGCTTGAAATTATACGCAGGGATTGGGATTATCAAATCGCTTTCCACCACTCAAAGAGAATGAACTTCATGCCTAACATGTTCGCTCAGCTAGAGAGCGCTGAAAGATGGGTAGAGCTATTTGAGAATCTATAGGAAGAGCAAGTACAGTGGATTTATGAGTGGTTCCCAACATGGGAGTTCATCGTTCATTCTCGGGATGCACCATTCCTCATATGGGAGTGATAGTCTGAGGATAATTTATCTTTATGTCCCTCTCCGAGGCATGAGTCAAGATGGGAGGAAGCAAATCATACAAAACGTTGACAAAATGAGTCACTTAAGGGCCAAATTTTTGGACAATGATAGCCCTCATAGATGTGAAGCTCAACATCTGTGGCATTGAAAACTCGTCTTTGGGAGAGAAACAATTGAGGAAGACATGTATCACGCCAGGTGTGCGCCACACTACTCAGGCTAGTTAGAAGATAATCTCACTGGTTTGGGTTATCCTGGGTTCATCCGAGGTCATGGGCTTATTAATTAAATGGCTGAAGCACAAGTTAAGTACAATTAACAGCGCAAAAGGATTCGAGAATGCGAAAATGAACACCGGGAAATATAAGAAGCTCACCAGAAATTGATTGACGAGTGGAAGGATATAGCTGTCAACGCCAACAAGCAGTTATGGTATCTATAGCAAGGTCTAGTAGAGCTGGAAGGAAAGTTCCAGAAGAGGATTTAAGACTCCCAGAATGCTGAGGGAAGTATAGGTGGACATCTGGCCCGAGCCTATCTGCTACAAGGACTGCGCGAGCTGATATAGCTGTACGAGGGAGGCGAGAATACCGAATCTGGGGAAGGTCATTCTGGTACCAAGTAGTTAGGATCTTTTATTTTCTACTTTCATAATGTAATAAGGCCATTGGCCCTTAGTGACGTCTTTATTTCCGTATTTTCTTTTTTACGCTCGCCTTATTTTTATCAATCAAATAAGGCATTTAGCATTATAATTTCTCCAAATTTATTTTGTCTCTAGGCCTACCTCAGGCACAACGAGGCACCCAAATTAGGAAACGACTATATTCCTATACATCGTGTTTAAATATTGGAATATTCTCTTTCTCAGAATCCGTACTAACTTTTTACATGTTGTTTTTTCCTTTATTTTTATTCCCCTCCCCAAAATTTAGTTCGTGCACTCTGGCATGATCATCTTAAGCAAAAGGGCACATCTCAACAATTGGTCTTTCAGGACCACCAGGGCCCGGATAGCTTTGGGGTAGCAATGTTAAACAAAGAAACATGCATCGCATCTTCACTTTTTACTAGTTCATTTTTCTTTTCGCATTGTCTTTACTTAATAAAAGAGCTCCGATGTTTTGAAAAATTATGAATTTCATCCAAGCATTTCCAAAGTTTATTATATATCTCGCTCTTATTAATTGATCTATCATTTACTTTTACATAATATTACTATTACATATCTTGATTATGATCCAACGACTATGACTTGCAATGAGACAACACAATCAATGGATATTGATTTAGAAGAGGATGATATACCAGAAGAGGTTTTCAGAGAGGTCAATAACTTTGAGAATAGGCCTAAATCAAACTTGGACGAAACTGAGGTTGTTAATTTGGGGGATACAGAGAATGTCAAGGAAACGCGCATCAGTGTGCAGTTGTCACCATCAAAAAGAAAGAGTACACCGAGTTCCTAAAAGAATATGATGACATACTTGCATGGTCTTATGATGACATGACCGGTCTTATCACATCCATTGTAGCGCACAAGTTTCCAACAGATCCGACATGTCCACCCGTAAAACAGAAGCTCAGAAAATTCAAACCCGATATGAATTTGAAAATCAAAGAAGAGTTTACAAAGCAAGTCAAATCCAGGGTTCTCAAGGTGGTGGAGTATCCAACATGGTTAGCCAACATCGTGCCAATATTGAAGAAAGATGGAAAAGTAAGAGTCTGCGTCGACTACCGGGATGTCAACCGGGCTAGTCCAATAGACAACTTCCCCTTGCCGAATATACACATCTTTATTGACAACTGCGCCAAGCATGAGTTGCACTCGTTCATCAATTATTTTGCCCAGATATGGATGGATAACAGCGCAAAAGGATTCGAGAATGCGAAAATGAACACCGGGAAATATAAGAAGCTCACCAGAAATTGATTGACGAGTGGAAGGATATAGCTGTCAACGCCAACAAGCAGTTATGGTATCTATAGCAAGGTCTAGTAGAGCTGGAAGGAAAGTTCCAGAAGAGGATTTAAGACTCCCAGAATGCTGAGGGAAGTATAGGTGGACATCTGGCCCGAGCCTATCTGCTACAAGGACTGCGCGAGCTGATATAGCTGTACGAGGGAGGCGAGAATACCGAATCTGGGGAAGGTCATTCTGGTACCAAGTAGTTAGGATCTTTTATTTTCTACTTTCATAATGTAATAAGGCCATTGGCCCTTAGTGACGTCTTTATTTCCGTATTTTCTTTTTTACGCTCGCCTTATTTTTATCAATCAAATAAGGCATTTAGCATTATAATTTCTCCAAATTTATTTTGTCTCTAGGCCTACCTCAGGCACAACGAGGCACCCAAATTAGGAAACGACTATATTCCTATACATCGTGTTTAAATATTGGAATATTCTCTTTCTCAGAATCCGTACTAACTTTTTACATGTTGTTTTTTCCTTTATTTTTATTCCCCTCCCCAAAATTTAGTTCGTGCACTCTGGCATGATCATCTTAAGCAAAAGGGCACATCTCAACAATTGGTCTTTCAGGACCACCAGGGCCCGGATAGCTTTGGGGTAGCAATGTTAAACAAAGAAACATGCATCGCATCTTCACTTTTTACTAGTTCATTTTTCTTTTCGCATTGTCTTTACTTAATAAAAGAGCTCCGATGTTTTGAAAAATTATGAATTTCATCCAAGCATTTCCAAAGTTTATTATATATCTCGCTCTTATTAATTGATCTATCATTTACTTTTACATAATATTACTATTACATATCTTGATTATGATCCAACGACTATGACTTGCAATGAGACAACACAATCAATGGATATTGATTTAGAAGAGGATGATATACCAGAAGAGGTTTTCAGAGAGGTCAATAACTTTGAGAATAGGCCTAAATCAAACTTGGACGAAACTGAGGTTGTTAATTTGGGGGATACAGAGAATGTCAAGGAAACGCGCATCAGTGTGCAGTTGTCACCATCAAAAAGAAAGAGTACACCGAGTTCCTAAAAGAATATGATGACATACTTGCATGGTCTTATGATGACATGACCGGTCTTATCACATCCATTGTAGCGCACAAGTTTCCAACAGATCCGACATGTCCACCCGTAAAACAGAAGCTCAGAAAATTCAAACCCGATATGAATTTGAAAATCAAAGAAGAGTTTACAAAGCAAGTCAAATCCAGGGTTCTCAAGGTGGTGGAGTATCCAACATGGTTAGCCAACATCGTGCCAATATTGAAGAAAGATGGAAAAGTAAGAGTCTGCGTCGACTACCGGGATGTCAACCGGGCTAGTCCAATAGACAACTTCCCCTTGCCGAATATACACATCTTTATTGACAACTGCGCCAAGCATGAGTTGCACTCGTTCATCAATTATTTTGCCCAGATATGGATGGATAAAAAAATGCAGAGAAAATGACGTTTATCACGCCGTGGGGGATGCACTGTTATAGAATGATGCCGTTTGGTTTGAAGAATGTTGTCGCCACCTATATGAGATCCATGACTACCATCTATCATTACATGATATATAAATAAATTGAGGTGTATGTTGATGATGTCATCATCAAATTCAAGAAAGCCGCAAATGATATGGAAGACTTGAGAAAATTCTTCAACAGACTGAGGAGACACAATCTGAAACTAAATGCCGCCAAGTGTGCAATCAGGGTTCTTGTTGGGAAGCTACTGGGTTTCATTGTGAGCCGCCGGGGGATAGAATTAGATGTGTCAAAGTTCAAGTCCATTTAATCGTTCCCGCTGAAGTGGAAATTCCATCTTTGAGGATCATACAAGAAGAAGAGTTAGATGATGCAGAACGGGTAAAAGGCCGCTATGAATAGTTTGCCCTTATAGACGGGAAGAGAATGAATGCAGTCTGCCACGGTAAGTTGTATCATAACAAATCTCCAGAGCCTTTAACAAGAGAGTTAAACCAAGGAAGTTTGCACCAGGGCAGCTGGTATTGAAGAAAATATTTCCATATCAAGATGAAGCCAAGGGGAAATTCTCTCCCAATTGGCAGGGTCCATACATGGTTCACCAGGTTCTAACTGGAGGAGGCCTTATTCTTGCAGAAATGGATGGAGAAGTCTGGCCGAATCCAATTATTTCTAATGCAGGAAACAATACTATATATGATCACATGTTTCTTTATGATGTAATTTGAACTATGTCTGACCTGATTATCGTTTTAGAGGGGATATGTAGGCATCCCTATGGGTTCGGTCAAAATCTAATAAAACTCCATTTTCCCCCGCTATTGGTACGAGGGAAGAATTTTGAGAAGGACCCGTAAAATTTCGAAGTCAGTTTTCAATCTTTTCATCGCCAGAAGTGCCAAACTAGTAAACTGTGGCAGAATTTTAAGAAGGACCCTCAAAATTTTGAAGCAAGCAAGGTTGCAATGTCTAGGATCACGTCGTTGTCATTGGTTCATTCAAAATAAAATGATTTTCTCAAATATATACTTACATTATATTTACTAAATCATGCATATCTTTCATTTGAATCGCCATCGTTTAGCAACGCTACCTTAATGATACGTGACGCTAGGAGCCCAGGGAAGACAAACTAACATTTTCCCTTCTACAGAACTCATGATTTTTCTTTGGATGCAGGTCATAAATGTAAGGCCCCGTGAATTGAGTGCTCAGATGTTAGCAGCTCATATAGTCGAGTCTACTCTCACGGACCGAATTATTTTTACTACTTTCAACTTAAAAATGTGAAATCGAATTTTTTCTAGAAAATGGTCAAAATGCAGTCCAGAATGCGGTCGTAGATTAGCTTTGGGGACCGCATTCCTACCGCAGAGCGAATCAGAGAGAAACCAAAATTTGATGTTGAAAATACGGTCAAATATGCGATCGCATAATCAAATATGCGATCGCATAATCAATATGCGGACCGCAGAGTGATCGCATATTGTCCCTGAGGGAATTCGAAGGTCAGTTTTGCGGTGCATTCTGCGACCGCAGAACTCAAATGCGGACCGCATATTCACTGCATTCCCAACCCGAGAGCTTTGATGTTTTAGCCATTTCTACGGTCCATTCTGCGGACCGCATGTCTGTTATGCGATTACAGAGTTGCATCGTAGATTGAGCTCGCCCAGTTATTTTTCTAAAAATCTAAGGCTGACCCCTCTTTAATTAAAACACCCCATCCCTCATTTTTAATCCTATTTCTGAAAAAATAAGAGAGAGGAAGAGAGGGTCCTAGAGAGAAAGCAAATTCTTCATCAATTGATATTTCAAAACCATTGAATTTTGGAAAGTTCTTGGTGCATTGTCTTATCTATTGATTTCTTAGCTAAAATCCCTAACCCATTTCCCGAAAATTTTGAAATTAAGTTTGGGAAGGGAACCCCATACACTTTCTTTGAATTTTCTTCATAAAATCTTCATGCATGGCTTTAAAACTCAAAAATTTTTTAAAAAGGGAATTGGGTAGCAACTATTAGTTTAAATTTCTAAAACCTAAGTGTTGTTCATGAACTAGATTGACTTTTTGATTGCTTCACAAATTTTACAAAAGGTTTAAAGGGGAAAACTCAATTCCAGGTATGTATGGCTAACTGTGATCCTTGTGAAATAACCCTATGCTTGTTGTGAAATTCTTGATAGTTGATAATCATGCGAGAATCATTGTGAAGCATTTGTGTTGTATAATTGTGTGGTAATACTTTGTGGGGAATATTGTGGAACTTGTAATTGGAACAACGGAAATGGAAATAATGTGGAATAGTGCTAATGGAAACAATGTGGAACAATTGAAATGGAAATAATGTGGAATAGTTGAAATGGAAATATTGTGGAACAACGTGTATGATTAGTTGTGAATAACTGTTGTGATAACCTAAATTGTGTTCCACTTTGATTAACATGAGGATATGGTTGTTGCTAGGTTTGGGATTTCATTATCCTTGTTGTGGATCTATTTTAACAATGTGCCATAGTTGATTTCTTCTATTTGTTGTTGTGATGTTTGTTGTTGTGAATTGAAACTGTCAGGCGGGATCGGGTTGCACGCCACAAAATGGTGAAATAAGGTGTGGGTTGGGGTGATATGGGTGGCCGAGGTAATAAGGGTGGACGAGGTAATAAGGTTGGAAAATGTGATCCAATCTCTTTATTGATATGAATATGAATCATGAAATGATAAATGTGAAAATGTGAAAAGAGACAGAAGGAGAGTTTGTAGCCTGTGGGGAACTAATTGCCCCTTTGTATGACTACTTGAATCATTTATTGTGAAATGTTTGGTTGTTGCTTCATTGTTATACCTGTACTATTGTTGTTCAGTTCTATACTTGTATATGCAATTTGGCTTGAGTTTACTTGGGAGAGAGTTTGTTCATACATGCCGGTAAAATCAAATGTACTGACGTCCCTTTTTTCGCGGGTGCTACATTCATGTTATCTTGTAGGTGGATCCGTGGCAGGCACTCCAGTCCACTAATCGTATCTCCTCCTCCTCTCTGTCGGCGGTATTCGTGTTTGGTGAGCCCCTTTCCTTCCGAGGCCTTGTGTGACTTATGCCACCTATGTTGTTATATTTTGGAGTCTTGTGTCCTTTTGTAAAGGAATAGTCGGGGCTTTGTTGCCGGCAAGTGTTGTATTATCTTTCTCTTAGAGGCTCCGGATACTGTGGTATGTGGGTTAGAACTTATATATGAAGTTGTATGTTTTGGGCGTTGTAGACTTGTATACCACGATCCCTGTTAATCATAATGTGTGTTTATGAAAGAGAAATCATATGTTCTTTCGATTGCAAATTTAGTATGTTTTGACTAGTTGTCATCGAATAATGTGGGGTAACGCGTGAGGAATAGGAAAAGAACCCAGGTCCACTCGACTGGGGATACCCGGTTGAGTTTCGGTCACGCCCACAGATTTGGGGCGTGACAAACTTGGTATAAGAGCCTCGGGTTTTGAAGGAGTCTTAGGATGTATCGGAGCCACGACTAGTAGAGCCCTTCTTATTGGTGTGTTGTCGACCATATCTATAAGTTGGGGGGCTTTATGGGCATCTAGGAAAAATGATCCTCCTCCTTGTAATTCCAAGTTCGTTCGGTGAGGTGATGTTGTGTCTAATTCGTGCTCTATTTTGAATTTTCAGTGATGGCACCTAAGAAGAAAGCTATACTTGGCCTAAGGGCCAATGCCACTTCCACTGCGGCTGTGGATCATGTGCCGACTACCGTGGGTGAGAGTGATTCCCCCGTTCTAAATTTGCCTGCTTCATCCGTTCCTAATCCAATCAAGCAACGGCCGAGGGTGCTACTAGCCCTCTTGCCAATTATCCTATTTCTAAAGTTGCTCTAGCTTCCAATACCGGGATTTCTGATGGGGACCTTAGGGGAGCTATCCATATGCTGACCCAGTTAGTGGCTGCCCAGGCCCAAAGGTCTCATGATTCCCCTGTGTCCTCCAGCGGACAAGGAGATTCCTCCAGCTCCAGAGTTCATCAGTTTTTACGATTGAATCCTGTAGAGTTTTCAGGCACAGATCCATAGGCCGATCCGCAAGCATTTCTTGATGAGATGTACAAGACCCTCAGAGTGATGAATGCTACGGAGATAGAGGGGGTAGAATTGGCTTCATAAAGGTTGAAGGGAGCTACGCATTCGTGGTTTGAGATATGGGAGAACTCCTGTGAGGAGGGGAGCCCTCCAACTAGATGGGATGAGTTCGTGGATGCCTTCATGGACCACTTCTTGCCTGCCGAGACCATGGCATCCCGTTTAACCGAGTATAAGGTTCTTATGCAGTGTAGTATGAGTGTTTGGGAGTATCATATGGAGCTCATGAGATTGTCTAAGTGTGCTTCTCAGTTAGTGTCGACTATGGAGGCCAGAGTGCGGCTATCCATTTAGGGTCTCAGCCCTTTGGTGGTAAATGAGGACGCTATAGCGGCACAACATTCAGACATGAACTATGGAAAGATCATTGGTTTTGATTAGGCCACACAGGCCAGGAAGCTGAAGATTCGAGTAGACAGGAAGAGCAGGAACATGGCCAGATCTATGGGTCACTCAGGGAGATCAAATCCAGGGAGAGGGCCATCAGGACCATCTCAGCCTTATGCTCAGTCCTCAGCTAGTGCACCGCCATCCGTGCACCATTTCCAGCAGAGTAGCTTTTCGGGGCAAGGTTCAGATAGCAGGAGGTCCCGCCAGTTCAGTTATTCGGGGTGAGACCTCGACAGCACGGAGGTATATGCCCCAAGTGTGGGATTTTTCATACAGAGGCCTGTTACTTGGATTATCCAGTTTGTTACAATTGTGCGGTGAGAGGTCACATACGGCGAGACTACCGTGCACCTAGACAGGGCACGGGCAAGGGACTTGCTCAGCCATCCAGTTCATAAGTTTATACGTCATCGGTGCGCCCTTTTGCCCCAGCAGGGCGTAGTGTAGCCACATGGGGAGCTCGTGGTAGGGGAGGGCCCATCAGGTTTTATGCGTTGAGTGGCTATCAGAGTGTTGAGGCTTCCCTAGATGTTGTCACAGGTATCCTATCTGTTCAGACCTTTGATTTCTATGCTTTTATTGATCCGGGGTCTTCTTTGTCCTATGTCACTCCATTTTTTACTTCAAGTTTTGGGATTGAACTAGAGAATTTTCTTGAGCCATTCTCTGTATCGACTACGGTTGGTCTATAGGAATTCTGTTGTTATGGTAGGTGTCCGTGTTACCACGACTGACCTTATCAAGCTTTTGTTAGGACCCTGCTTTTTGTCATCGGGCGTGGCACGACTGTGGCAAGGATTTGGGTGCGATGGCCTTGTCATTGGCTTATGTGCGGGCAAAACGATCATGCGAGTCGACGGGCTGTTGTGGAAAAGTATTGGCCAAGGCCTTGGCATGGGCAAGGCACACTTGGAAAAGGCTTGAAGAGGCAGCATTGGCAATGTTTGGGCGGCATGGCACGGCATCCGCACCAAAACCAGTGGCATGACACTCTTGGGTTGTGGCAGCTATGTGCGAGCTAAGCTAAGGCGAGGCGGAAATTCGAGTTGATGGAAAAGTCTTTCAATAGCTAATACTAGGCTATGGGACTGAAAATACAAGCAATGGCATGAGGGAAATGAGGTTTGGCACGGACAAGGCAGAAAACTAGGCCAAGACAGTGTGTGTGCGGCAGCGGGGCCGGGCGTGTTCGGAAATATCATGGCACTGGATTGCGGGAAAGACATTGGCATGGGCAATGTCAAGTTGAGCTAAGGCATAGCACAAGGAAGCCTTGGGAGGGAAATTCAGCTGGCCAAGGAAATGGCACATGCAATGCACATGGAAAGCGGTTGGCGGTTACCCTGTTTTTAGGCCATGATCTCCCATTATCCCATGATCTGATTATTGTATTTATAGTTGCCCCATTTCATGCATAATGGATCCTAAGTATTTGGGTGTGTCAACTACATGTTAGGAGCATGATTTGAGCTTAGCCTGACAAGTGGCAAAAGCTGTTAGACGACAAGTGTCTGGGCGGTTAAGTTTAAGGGCTTCCTATATTCTATTAATAGGGCCTTTTACTTAGGCAGAAGCATGAAGTAATTTCGGGTGGAATTACTAGTGGGAAAAAAAAGAGGAACGTGAGGGTTTCTAGTATTTACAAAAGGGGGCTAAGGTCGTGCATGGGCAGATCTTAGAGTTGGCCAAGAACGACCAGGTGTTCTTCGTCAAAAGTGGGCTGTGAGCGGACGGATAGTTCATATCAAGTTAGGGTCCTTTGTATATTTTCTATGTTAATGCAAAGGTTGGGAATTTGTCCTATATATGTTTGTGTTCTTCAAATTTCTTTTTTGTTGCCTAAATTTCGTCTAAGGCCAAACTTGCTGAAAATTGGCAAGTGTTTCGAAAGGCTGAGTCAAGCAGGGGACTTGACTGCCGCGCGGGTGTGGTTTTGGACTAGGTCAAAAACCCCGTCACAATTGGTATCAGAGCTGAGCAGGTTCGTGGCAGTGGTGAAACGATCAGTGGCAGATGGGGATTTTTGAGAACATGGAAGGTGGCACAAATGCGGAACTGCATCAAAGAGTTGAGCAGTTGGAAGCACTAGTTGGGCAGGCTCTTCAAAGTGATGGTGATTCTTCTGTTCTTGCTAAAATGGCACGTTTGGAGGCAAATTATGCTGCGAGACATGAGACAACGATGGCAGAAATGGCCTTGGTACGCCAAGAGAAAGAAGAATTACGCGAGGAAATGGCTGATCTTCGAAGGGCATTACAAAATTCTGCCCCTAGAAATGATGAGCGCACTAAGTTGAGGATTCACGAGCCTAAGGCTTGTGGAGGTGCAAGAAGTTCCAAGGAACTGGAAAATTTTCTGTGGGATATGGAACAGTATTTCCGGGCTGCATGTGTGCCGGATGATGAAAAAATAGTGATCACACCAATGTACTTGACGGATGAAGGAAAGATGTGGTGGCGTACACGAGTTGCAGATGGGGATAGTGCTGGATTTCCCAAGGTTGGAACTTGGGAGATGATGAAGAAGGAATTAAAATCCCAATTCCTTCCAACATACTCGTCGTGGATGGAACGAGATGGATTGCGTCGCTTAAAACAAATTGGCACGGTGAGGGAGTATTTCAAGGAATTTTCGTCCTTGATACTGAATGTAAGTAATATGGCAGAAGAAGACAAGATGCATTACTTCATGACAGGTTTGAAGGGCTGGGCGCAATTGGAGTTGAGAAGGAAAAATGTGCAAAGCCTCTCTACTGCCATTGCAGCGGCAGATGCGTTGGCGGACCTGAATGTAGGTGATGAACCTATTGAAACTTCGCATTCAAAGTCCGAAGGAAGGAAGGACAAAGCACGGGAATGGAAGAGAAACGGGAAGGGCCAAGCGTCTGAAAATGAGGAACTTGTCAAGATTGTGAGACAGGAAAATCACAGTGGCAAGGAAAGGAACATCGTGTACAAAGGCTGTTTTACTTGTGGTGGACCGCACTTGAAGAGGGACTGTCCGGTTCAAGCTAGGGTAAATGCAATGCTAGCTGCGGAGGGACAGGAACAAGTGGCGGAGGCAAATGCCGTAGTGGCAGATGCGAGGGGAGCACCCGGAGCGGTGTTTGAGACGGCTCGATGAGGACGTCATTTTCAAAGGGTGTGGGTGGCCTGGTAGGACCCTGCTTTTTGTCCTCGGGCGTGGCACGGCTGTGGCAAGGATTTGGGCGTGATGGCTTTGTCATTCACTTATGTGCGGGCAAAATGATCATGCTGGTCGACGGGCTGTTGTGGACAAGTATTGGCCAAGGCCTTGGCATGGGCAAGGAGCGCTTGGAAAAGGCTTGAAGAGGCAGCACAGGCAATGTTTGGGCGGCATGGCACGACATGCGCACAAAAATCAGTGGCATGACACTTTTGGGTTGTGGCAGCTATGTGCGGGTGAAGCTAAGGCGAGGCGGAAATGCGGGTTGCTGGCAAAGACTGTCAATAGCTAAGACTTGGCTATGGGAAAGAAAATACAAGCAATGGCACGAGGGAAATGAGGGTTGGCACGGACAAGGCAGAAAACTAGGCCAGGGCAGTGTGCGGGCGGCAGCGACGCAGGGTGTGTGCGGAAATATCATGGCAGCGGATTGCGGGGAAGAGATTGGGATGGGCAATGTCAAGTTGAGCTAACGCATAGCACAAGGCAGCCTTGGGGGAGAAATTCAGCTGGCCAAGGAAATGGCACATGCAATGCACATGGAAAGCGGTTGGCGGTTACCTTGTTTTTAGGCCATGACCTCCCATGATCTCCCATTATCCCATGATCTGCTTATTGTTTGTATAGCGGCCCCATTTCATGTATATGGGATCCTAAGTAGTTTGGGATGTCAACTACATGTTAGGAGCATGGTTTAAGCTTAGCCCGACAAGTGGCAAATATGGCCTTTAATTTAGGCAGAAGCAGAAAGTAATTTCAGGTGGAATTACTAGTGGGAAGCAGGAGTGGAACGTGAGGGTTTCTAGTGTTTCCAAAAGGGGGCTAAGGTCGTGCATGGGCAGATCTTAGTGTTGGCCAAGAACGACCAGGTGTTCTTCGTCAAAAGTGGGTTGTGAGCGGACAGATAGTTTCATAGCAAGTGAGGGTCCTTTGTATATTTTCAATATTAATGCAAAGGTTGGGAATTTGTCCTGTATATGTTTGTATTCTTTAAATTTCTGTTTTGTTGCCTAAATTTCATATAGGGCCAAACTTGCTGAAAATATGCAAGTGTTTCGGAAGGCTGAGTCAAGCAGGGGACGTGACTGCCGCGCGGGTGTGGTTTTGGAAGGTCAAAAACGCCCCCGTGACACTTGGGATGGTGGATTTTGATGTGATCATGGGGATGGATTGGCTCTATTCGTGCTTTGTTAAACTTGATTGCCAAACGAGAGTCATGAGACTCAAGTTCCCTAACGAGCCGGTTGTTGAGGGGAAAGGAAATGGTGTTGTGCCGAAGGGTAGGTTTATTTCCTACCTCAAGGCTTCAAAGATGATCAGGAAAGGATGTATCTATCGTTTAGTCCAGGTGGCGAACATTACTCCAAAGGTTCCTTCCCTCGCGTCCGTGCCAGTTGTGAATGCGTTTCTTGAGGTATTTCCAGGTGAGCTTCCAGGAATTCCGCCAGATAGGGAGATTGATTTCCGGACCAGATACTTAGCCAATATCTATTCCACCATATAAAATAATGCTAGCAGAGTTGCGAGAGTTAAAAGAGCAGTTGAAGGATTTATTGGAGAAGGGGCTTATCCAGCCAAGAGTTTCGACATGGGGCGCTCCGGTTCTTTTTGTCAGAAAGAAGGATGAGTCACTTCGGATGTGTATCGATTATCAGCAGCTTAATAAAGTCACCATCATGAATAAGTACTCTTTGCCTCAGATAGATGATTTGTTCGATCAATTGCAAGCTGCAAGGTTCTTCTTCAAAATTGATTTGCGGTCCGGGTACCATCAATTGAAGACTAAGGAGCAGGATATTCCTAAGACCACTTTCAGAACGCGTTATGGCACTTTGAATTCTTGGTCATGTCTTTTGGGCAAACCAATGACCCGACAGCTTTTATGGATCTTATGAATTGGGTCATCAAGTCATTTTTAGACTCCTTCGTGATTGTTTTCATTGAAGACATTCTCGTACATTCGCGGAGTAGGGAGGTCATGCCAGTAACCTTTGAGCGATTTTGTAGACTCTGCATCAGCACCAATTGTATGCCAAGTTTTACAAATGTGAATTTTTGTTGGAGTCCGTCACTTTTCTGGGTCATGTTGTTTCAAGTGAGGAGATTCAGGTGGACCCCAAAAAGATTGCAGCGGTGAAGGATTGGTCTAGGACCACGACCCCGATGGAGATCCGTAGTTTTTTGGGGTTAGCAGGGTATCGTCGGAGGTTTGTAGAGAGATTCTACGCCCTCGCCTCTCCTTTGACTAAACTGACGTAGAAATCAGCTAAATTCCAGTGGTCAGATGCTTGTGAGAAACGTTTCCAGGAATTGAAGATAAGGTTGACGTCGACACCAATATTGGCCTTGCCAGAAGGCATAGAGGGGTTTGTAGTTTATTGTGATGCCTCCAGGGTTGGTTTAGGGTGTTTTGTGATGCAGCACGGGAAGGTTATAATATATGCTTCCAGGTAACTCAAAAATCACGAGAAACATTATCCGACATATGATTTGGAGTTTGCAGCAGTTGTGTTCGCCTTGAAAACATGGAGACTTTATCTTTATGGGGTTCATGTAGTTGTGTTTTCAGATAACAAGAGTCTTCAATATCTATTCAAGCAGAAGGAGCTAAATTGAGGCAGCGACGGTGGTTAAAATTGCGTAAGGATTATGATATGGACATCTTGCACCACCCAGGGAAGGCGAATGTAGTGGCGGGTACCCTCAGTCGAAAATCCATGGGTAGTTTGGCTCACTTGAGAGCGGATCAGAGGTTCCTATCTCCGGAGGTACATCAGTTCGCCAGCCTTGGGGTTTGTATCTCGGCCCCAAATGAGGAGGAACTTATGGTGCATAATACAGCAGAATGGTCGTTCGCGGCAGAGGTTAAAGAAAAGCAGTTTTTTGATCCAGCATTGGCACAACTGAAAGAGGCAGCTCTAAGTAACAAAATTTCGGCATTTTCACTCGGCAGCAGTGATGGTGTGCTATGGTGCCACGATAGGTTATGTGTCCCAGATGTGGATAATATTCGGGAGAGGGTAATGGCGGAGGCTCATCATTCCAGGTATTCATCGCACCCAGGCTCTACAAAGATGTATCACGATCTCAAGGATATCTATTGGTGGATTGGTATGAATAAGAGTGTAGCAGACTTTGTCTCTAAGTGTTCGAATCGCCAGCAAGTGAAGGCCGAGCATCAGCGGCCGAGAGGGTTGACTCAGCTTATAGAAATACCAATGTGGAAATTGGAAATGATCAATATGGATATCGTGACAGGACTACCTCGTACTCAGCAAAAGTTTGACTCAATTTTGTTAATTGTGGATAGGCTCACCAAATCAGCTCACTTTTTGCCGATCATGTGCACCAATACTGCGGAATAATATGCTTGGTTGTATATCAAGGAGATAGTGAGGCTTCATGGTACGCCACTTTCTATCATTTTGGATCGAGGAGCTCAGTGTACAGGTAACTTCTGGAAGAAATTTCAACAAGGTTTGGGTATTCTGAATCTCAGCACATCTTTTCATCCGTAGACCGATGGCCAAGCAGAACGGACTATTCAGACACCCGACGATATGTTGCAGACATGTGTCTTGGATTTCGAAGGTAATTGGGATGATCACCTACCCCTTATAGAGATTGCTTATAAATACATCTTCCATGCTAGCATCCAAATGGCCCCATTCAAAGCATTGTACGGAAGGAGGTGTAGGTCCTTAATCGGGTGGTTCAAGGTTGGTGAAGTGGAATTAATAGGGCCATATCTCATGCACCAGGTCATGGAGAAGGTAAGAGTCATTCAGGAGAGAATGAAGGCTGCTCACAGTTGCCAGAAATCCTATGCGGATGTGCATCAAAGAGAATAAAAGTTTCAAGAAAGAGATTGGGTATTCTTGAGGGTGTCTCCTATGAAGGGAGTCATGCGCTTTGGGAAGAATGGAAAACTAAGTCCTAGGTACGTCGGGCCTTATCACGTCATTCAATGGATCGCTCAAGTTGCGTATTGGTTGGAATTTCCCCCTGAAATATCCCTAGTGCACCTGGTGTTTCATGTATCCATGTTGAGGAAAGTTGTAGCTGATCCGTCTAAAATTGTGCTAGTTGAAACATCAAGGTTATGAAAGAGTTATCATATGAGGAGATTCCGATTGCTATTCTGGATAGGAAAGTCCGAAAGTTGCGAAACAAGGAGATTGCTTCAGTTAAAGTGTTGTGGCGAAACCAACAAGTCAAGGAAGCCACATGGGAAGCGGAAGATGAGATGAAGATAAAATACCCCCAACTCTTTGAGCAAGTCTAGGAATGATCATGCGAATCTTGTCACTAGGAGAACTAGTTAGGTATTCCATTAGGTGTAAATATCATTCCTTCTCTTCCAAGTGCCTTATTGTTGTAGTTTCTCCAAGTTGTGCCAACCAAGTTTATGTGTTGTAACTATTTGAGCAATGTGCAGTCTTTGTTGGTAATGAGAAGTTTTGTGCTCTCATGGTATGGTGATATATGAAAGTAATAATTAATTTTCAATGGAGATTTTGAATCAAAGTGTTCTAATGTTGTACTGATTAGTTTTTTTTATAGAGGAATTGTGTTGAAATGAATAACTATGTCGTATCCTTGTGATAAGTAAATGGCTGTAGTAGTATAGGCGATTAATGCTTTATTTGATTATATGTGTGTGCCAAATGGTTAAGAGTGTATTAAGAGGTTGAATATGTGCAAGTGTAAGGATTATGCATTTTACAACTGTTGTAAAGGTAGTAGATTTGTGTAGTAATGCTTGGGAATGTGTTTTGGAGATTCTTTGACAGATGGTTATGCCAATATTACAAAGGAAACTCTGGAAATTTTTTTTTAAAACAAACTTGAATGTTAATAAAAGTGTAGAAACTTGCATATCATGTTTTCAAACTCATTTGGTTCCCAAGTCCTCATTCAAGGATGAATGATATCAAGCAGGGGAGGATGTAAGGCCCCGTGAAATGAGTGCTCGTATGTTAGCAGCTCATAGAGTTGAGTCTACCCACACAGATCAGATTCTTTTTACCGCTTTGAACATAAAAATGTGATAAATCGAAATTTTTCCAGAAAATGGTCAAAATGCGGTCGAAGATCAGCTATGCGGACCACATTCTTAACGCATAGTGAATCAGAGAGCAATCAAATTTTGATGTGGAAAATGCGGTCAAATCTACGATCGCATAATCAATATGCGGACCGTAGAGTGATCGCATATTGTCCCTGAGGAAATTCGAAGGTCAGTTCTGCGGTTCATTCTGAGACCGTAGAACTCAAATGCGGACCGCATTCCCAACCCGAGAGGTTTGAAGGTTGAGCCATTTCTGCGTTCCATTCTACAGACCGCATGTCTGTTTTGCGATCGCAGAGTTGCATCGTAGATTTAGCTCTCCCAGTTATTTTTCTAATAATCTAAGCCCGACCCCTATTTAATTAAAACACCCCATTCCTCCTTTTTAACCCTATTTCTGAACAAAATAAGAGAGAGGAAGAGAGGGTCCTAGAGAGAAAGCAAATTCTTCGTCAATTGATGTTTCAAAACCGTTGAAGCTTGGAAAATTTTTAGTGAATTGTCTTATCTATTGATTTCTACAGTAAAACCGTAACCCATTCCCCCAAATTTTGAAATTAAGTTTGGGAAGGGAACCCCAATCACTTGCTTTGAATTTTCTTCATAACATCTTCATGCATGGCTTCAAAACTGAAAAATCTTGTAAAAAGGGAATTAGGTAGCAACTATGAGTTTAAATTTCTAAAACCTAAGTGTTGTTCATGAAGTAGATTGATTTCTTGATTGCTTTGCAAATTGTACTCAAGGTTTAAAGGGGAAAACGCAACTCCAGGTATGTGTGGCTAACTGTGGTCCTTGTGAAATAACCCTATGCTAGTTTTGAAATTGTTGATAGTTTATAATCATGTGCGAATCATTGTGAAGCTTTTGTGTTGTATAATTGTGTGGTTATACTTTGTGGTGAATGTTGTGGAACTTGTAATTGGAACAATAGAAATGAAAATAATGTGGAATAGTGGTAATGGAAAAAATGTGGAACAATGGAAATGGAAATAATGTGGAATAGTGGAAATGGAAATATTGTGGAAAAACATGTGTGATTAGTTGTGAATACCTTTTGTAATAACCCAAATTGTGTACCACTTTGATGAACATGAGGACATGGTTGTTTCTAGTTGTTGGATTTCATTATCCTTGTTGTGGATCTATATTAACGATGTGCCATAGTTGATTTCTTGTATTTGTTGTTGTGCTATTTGTTGTGAATTGAAACTGTTAGGTGGGATCAGGTTGCGCGCCACAACACGGTGAAATAAGGTGTGGGTTGGGGTGATAAGGGTGGCCGAGGTAATAAGGGTGGACGAGGTAATAAGGGTGGAAAATGTGATCCAATATCATTATTGATATGAATATGAATCATGAAATGATAAATGTTAAAATGTGAAAGGAGACAGCAGGAGAGTTTGTAACCTGTGGGGCACTGATTGCCCCTTTGTATGACTACTTGAATCATTTGTTGTGAAATGTTTGGTTGTTACTTCATGGTTGTAACTGTACTATTGTTGTTCAGTTCTATACTTGTATATGCAATTTGACATGAGTTTACTTGGGACAGAGTATGTTCGTACATGCCAGTACAATTCAAATGTACTGACATCCCTTTTGCCGGGGGCGCTACATTCGTGTTATCATTGTAGATGGATCCGTGGGAGGCACTCCAGTCCACCGTTCGTAGCTCCTCCCCCTCTCTATCGGCAGTATTCGGGTTCGGTAAACCCCTTTCATTCCGGGGCCTTGTGGGGCTCATGCCACCCATGTTGTTGTATTTTGGAGTCTTGTGTCCTTTTGTAAAGGAATAGACGGGGTATTGTCGCCGACAAGTGTTGTATTATCTTTGTCTTAGAGGCTCCGTAGACAGTGGTACGTGGGTTAGAACTTACGTATAAAGGTGTATGTTTTGGGCGCCGTATGTATACCACATTTCCTATTAATTATAATGTGTGTTTATAAAAGAGAAATCATATGTTCTTTCGATTGCAAATTTACTATCTTTTGACTAACTGTCATCGAATAATGTGGGGTAACGCGTAGGGAATAAGAAAGGCACCAGGTCCACTCGACTGGGGATACCAGGTCGAGTGCTGGTCATGCCAACAGATTTGGGGCGTGACAATAAATCATCTGAATACATTGACACAAGCGTATTTTTTTGGGAACGAAACTATCAGAACAATCACTTATTCAAAATCATTGTCCACACACAACATCCTCAGCAGTCACGATATAATCAGCTATCATCTAAGAAAATCTCACCACCATTCCCTCTTTGCATTCCTGCATCTTTGCATAAGGCAACTCATCTGCCTTCCGAGGTTAAGCTCTACCTCCATCCTCCATAAGGCTACCTATCTACCTTTCGAGACTAAGCATTGTATCCATCAACATTTTTTGCATAAGGCTACTTATCTACCTTCCGATGTTAAGCTCTACCTCGATCCCGCATAAGGCTAACTATCTACCTTCTGAGACAAAGCCATGTCTCCATCTGCATTTTTGCATAAGGATACCTATCTGCCTTCCAAGGTTAAGCTCTACCTCCATCCTATCCAAGGCTACCTATCTGCCTTTCGATACTAAGCATTATCTCCATCTGCATTTTGTATAAGGCTTCTTATCTGCCTTCCGAAGCTAAGCTTTGCCTCCATCCTTCATAAGGCTACTAATCTGCCTTTCGAGACTAAGCGCTGTCTCCATTTCCTTTTTGCATAAGGCTACTAATCTGCCTTCCGAGGTTAAGCTCTACCTAGATCCTGCATAAAGCTACTATCTGCCATTCGAGACTAAGCACTGTCTCCATCTATATTTTGAATAAGTGTACCTATCTGCCTTTCGAGGCTAAGCTTTTCCTCCATCTGCATAACGCTACTTATATGCCTTTCGAGACTAATCTTTGTCTCCATTATGAATGCCTGAAATATTGCCACTGTATTTTTGAACAACTGCAACATCGCAATCTGTATTTAAATTTTTACTTTGGCAGAAAGATCACGACCCTTTCCATTCATCAGCTGAAAGATAGCCACCTTCTCATCGGCTGAAAGATTGCCAACTTATTCAAAGACATCATAGTTCAAAGGCACCATCTGCATAGCCCGAGAAAACCATTTCATGGCCTGCAAAGTTTTATTTATGCTCTTTATGGGCCAAGATGTCATAGACTGAGGACATCATCCTAACCGTCCGCTCATGGTCCAGCGGGAACTTGCATCACGTTTAAATTAATCAAAATATGTGCCACATTACTTATTTGCTGGTACATCGACTAGCAAATGACGGTCCCAACAGGAGAGATCCCGCTCAGGTTATCCACAGCCTATTCGACTTCAAACTATCTTTTCAAATCTACTTAGTACATCCGTCCTTTTTCGAAATCTCCATCGACACACTCCGTCATTTGTTCTTGAACTACATATGGCCTGATTCATGTAAAACCAGGGATATGTAGGTAGCTCAGAAGCTAGAGCTCGATCAAAACTCTTGTCAATCGCTGATCCGGTCAAAGTTGGCCATCTTGTCTTTACCCGACAACTCTTTTACCCTCCTCGGGTAAAGAGGGGTAGTTTTTGATACCTAATTTTTTACCTATGTATTTTTTTATACCCAAAATAATTCCAAAATAACATATATGTGCATATACAAGCACACCAAAGGGTTTTGGCATTTTTATGGATTTTTAATCAATTTATTGCCTATTTTGTACCACAGAATCCAGTAAAATATTCTCAAAATTATCATTCTTGGTGAGCAATCTATTTTATTCTCGTATTTACACCAATACATAACTAGCATGACTTCTTCATATTTTTGCAAATTCGTTTGGTGTTTTTGAAACTAAATTGCATGTAATTGTAATTTTAGCCTACTTCAAGATTTAAATAGTGTTTTAATTATAAAATCGATCCCAATATTTTTAAAATTATTTTTATATACTATTTATTGACTCAGTACTAATAATTCATTTTTAAATTTTTTTACTATTTTTATAAATAAAAATCAAAAACTAACTATTTCAGTTATAGCCTCATTCCATTTCTATTATAACCACAATTCTATTTCAATTTTGACCCTCAATTGACCCTGATTTCGGAGCCAATAGGATCAGCCAAAACCCAATCCCTTAACCCAATAAATAAACACACTCAAAATTCCTTTCAATCAAGGCCGTTGATCCTTTTGATCAATGACCACAATCAAACCTTTCCATTTTAGTTCCACCTACCCCAACCTTAACTCCTCATTTCCCTTAGACAGCTGCCTCTGAAACCTCCTCTCCCTCAAAATGCTCTCAAGCACTCGAAACCGTAGCAGTCGCCTACCCTTCTTTGATTATTATCTCACTAGAGTCCATGGCTTCTCAAGCCATGGACTGTCTGTACCAACCTTCCTTCACTCCCAAGCCATGGGTATCAAGATTTTGAGGTATGACCTTGATGGCGTCCGTTCAGATCCTCTACAAATATGTGGTTCTATGGCCTCTCCAACCATTCTACGAGGTATTCAAGATTTCAGAGGCTTTCTACGGCCATCTTGACTCCAGACTGGACTTTCTTCCAAACCTTCTCATTTCTAGGGTTTCAACGAATCCCTAAAGCTATTCGAGGTTCCTTCTTTGTTTCTTTGCCTAGATTTTTGGTGAATATGTGCTCTCTTTAATGTTTTAAGCCTTTTCCCAATTTTCTTTTTAAAAATTAGTTTGTTTTTGATTTAGGGTTTCTGAAAATCTCAAAATAAATTCTGTCTTTTCTCCTTTTCTTTTTCTGAATCCATCCATATCATTTTTGTATGAGTTATTCTCTTGTGTGCTTATATTTTCCGTGTTATGAATGTACTTCTATTCTGTTCTTCTTTCTACTAATTTCTAGAAGCAGACATTCCTTTACTGTATATTACTGAGCTTTTAACCTTTGTTTGCCTTTACTGGACTCTCGTTTTAAAATCCACGCATGCTTTCTTTGCTATTTTTCTAAAGCTTATGTTGCCTCTTCTCTTCTGAACTTATTTGAATAACAAGTTGTGTTTAAATGTGTTCCCAGTGTTCTCTTTGTTAATTTTCTCATAAATCTCTGAAGGAGATTACTGAACCCTCTCTGTATGACTCTAAATCTTTTCTATACAATGCTCTCTTGTTTGGGATGTGTGAGTGCTTTATATATGAATTGCCTTTCTTAAAAAGCTCTTTTTGCTAACTTGTCATTGATTCCGAACTCCTTTTTCTAAGGTTTGATTCAACGTTATTGATTTTCTTTAAATTAAGTCCCTATTCACCTTTTCTGGTTGGATTCATTCGTACCAAGACTCAAATCCTGATTTTACTGATTAATGATTGATTGTTTTTCGTTGTTCTGCCCAAACCGTGTACCACGAAACTATTTCCTTAAATAAACTTCTGTGTGTTTTCCCCTGTTATACTGCCTTAGAAAAGATTTTAAATCAAATCATTTCCTTAATTGTATTGCCCGTTTGAATCAAATCCCTTAACCAAAGGTAAACAACTTGTGATTGATCTCAAAACTATTCTCTTACCTTTTCATACGTATCTTCTGCACTATAAAAGGGGCTACCCTTTCACATGTTCAGACACGCTCAAATATTGAGTTATTCACAATAACAATTATACTCTCTTCTTCCCGAAGCTTCTCTTTTGTGCTTTCTGAAATAACTTTGAGTTTTCTTCGAGCCTTTTAAGTGTTCTGCTGAGAACTTAAGTCTGCTCCTGTTGTGTCTATTTGTTTTGATTGCTCTGTTATTCTACTTGTTCTTACTTTCCAATCGTTAAGTTATTCTTAGTTAAATAATGCTCCTTCACTATGTGTTTACTTCCTAGTCTATTATGCTTTCTTTCTTTAAGTGTCTGCCATTACTCTGCTTATATAAATTCCTTTCCCTTTTCCCCATTGTATGTGAGTATGGTTCCAGCCGTAGCAACACAATAGAATTATTTTCTATGACTCTGAACTGGGTTCTTTGAACCCCTAGCTCAATCAATTCCCACTCCCTTCTTCCCTTTATGTGTTTGAGCCATGAATTGAGACTTGTGGTGTCCTAATCATCATCTAGACTTAGGTTTGACCTTTAAGGTCTGCTCCTAACTTGTTTAATCCAAACAATAAGTCAAGGGTGTGCCATCCTGCACTTGTTGCTGGGCATGACCACCATTGTTATGGTTCCTCAATCACTTTGCAGTTATTCATAGTTCTAAGTTCTGCCCTCTCTTGCAAGCCATGATTTGGGACCCTTGATCTCCTTTTGAACTTGGATGCTTGAGAGCTGGCTCTTCCACACTGCACTATTCCAATTCTAAGTGGTATCATGAGTGTTAGCAATTCCTGGAATCCTTGAGACTCCTTGGAACTTTGAAACACTTTGGATAAAGAGAAGGCTTTGGAAATCTGGATTCCGGAACTGGTTAATCACATATTATTGGATGTAAAGATTGAATTAGGAAGTTTGGATTTAGCTGTTGGTCTTTGATGTATTTTATATCTTGCTTTTCTAGTTTGTAATAATTTGCATAGAACTCGGGGAATATAGTAAAAAGGTGTGGGAGGGGTTTTATTTTCTTGCATCAACAAGGATATATATCATGCTTTAGGATTTTATCTTGCACTAGAAATCCAATCTATAAGTCGGCTTAAATATTCAAATTTAATCACATAGATACCATGCCTATAGGGTCAACGCTTAACTATGCTGAAAATCACATAGAAAGCGGAGCCTATAGGGTTAATGTTCATACTCTATAATCGTGCACAGAGAGATCCTGCTTATAGGAGTTTAAAACCTTTTTCTTAAAAAATCATGTATAGTATCATGCTTATAGGGTATGCATATTCATTAGGAAAAACTTTAGGATTAATTATATAAGCATCCTTTTTCATAAATCCTTAAACAAGTTCTGAAAATCAAATACAGATATCATGCCTATAGAATTTTTCATCAAATTCAACTGATTTGTAAAGCCTCAATATTTTATTTTTTTAGCGCCTCAGCTCAATTACATTTTTCCGACCTTAATCAATAAAAACCACCTTAAATCAGTGAACATTTTCTCTGAAATTTGTTTCTCTAATTACACGCTTTTTCTGAAATAGTTACTTTTTCTAATATTCTGCCTTAATACTTTCCAACTAAATTCCATGTCTTCCTAAACTTGTTTAAACTAATTCTATTATTTACTCTTTCCTTCAGAAAGTTCTGATTACTGAATACACTTTTGCAAATATTTTTACTCGAACAGTCTGCTGATTTTCTTTGAAACTTATTCCGCGGTCTGTTCTCTCTTTCAAACCTTACTACATTAGTCCTCTTCTGAAGTCAGTACCTTCTAAATAATTTGCTTAAAATATATTAATTTCTGACAATTGTATCAAAATTGCCTTATGAAGACTTTTTGTTTAAATATATGTGCTAAACCAGTCCGTCTACCGCTTAAGTTTTAGTTTAAGACCAAATCAGTATGTGCAACATATGCTAATCTATATGTGTTATCTGTTTTAAGGGGTTTCTTTGAGCCTTCTTTATTTTCTTATTGCTTCCCCTACATGGTATTTGTTTTGAATGACGAATTAGACTTTTATCCTTTGAAACACCATATAAGGCCCCATCCCTTTCTTCCCCTTTTTAGGATTACAAATCCTAATACCCCGAGACTGATAGTTTGGGACGAGTATTAACATGCAATACGTAATCGAGACGAAACGCTCTTTAATCGAGGTAAGAAATGTAGAATATGGAAATGATGACCGATGCGCTAATATCACGTGTGACCCCACTTTGAGGAGTGATTTCGTGATATTGCGTTGATGTGATCCATATTTTGTGTAAACTTCGGACCCCTTTTCCCTTTTCTTTACTTGTAATGTTTTCTTCAAATTTATGTCTTCTTTAAAAATATTCCTTCATTTTCTAAAAATATTTTATTCTCTTTTTCAGCTTTAAAACTTATTTGTAATGTCTATGCGCAAACCTTATCTGTTTCTTTAAAGTCACAATTATAGCATGTCTGGGAACCACACAAGTGGATCTTGAGGGGTGCCTAACACCTTCCCCCTCGAGATAAGATTTAAGCCCTTACATAAACTCTGGTTTCTTCT
This sequence comes from Nicotiana benthamiana, assembly GCA_034376525.1. Classification (NCBI taxonomy): domain Eukaryota; kingdom Viridiplantae; phylum Streptophyta; class Magnoliopsida; order Solanales; family Solanaceae; genus Nicotiana; species Nicotiana benthamiana. The sequence continues at coordinate 122,516,910 of CM067338.1, read as the reverse complement.
TCTCAATTTCCTTGTTCTTTCAAAAGTGTCCTAACGAACTATAATCATTAGGTGGCAACTCTCCAAATCCAAAACCCAATTCTCACATGAGAAAATAGAGTTGTCCTTCCATACTGTTGTATATTTCCGAACTCTACGTTCGAATGGAAAGAAGGGGCGTCGAAAAAATGTTGTTGGGTTATAACCAATTGGCCCTAAAAACATTATTTCTAAATGGTGACAAATATGCAAAATTTTAGATAATTCCTATTGGCAGGTTATCAAGATGTGAAGTTGACTAGGTAGGATTTAAACTAAGTCTTATAGACATGGTTTCTAAATCTGATATGAATAAGCAGAATAAAAAGCACTTCTATAGGCATGTTATCTACCATTGAGCATGCACAATTACCCAACTTTTTTTCACTAGCCAGCCCCAAATGAATATTGAATTACATCAGAAAAATACAAAGAAAATTTACAACTAGATAAAGCTTGATTCTTGACTTTCTTTCTTAGTTATAGAATAAAACCACCACAAAATACTATTGATCCAAGGCCTTTCTAAGACTTGAGTGTGTCAGAGTTCCATAAGGGACTTAATAGGACCCCAGGCAGTTCTCACACCCATGTTACATAACCAGAATAGAGATGAGTGCATTGTGGAAATGCCAACCCTCATGTGTCTAGGTTTAAAGAGAGCTCACGGGTCCCAAAGCAAGGCTCGCATAAGGGGGAAGAACTTAAGTCTAAGAAGATAGTGAAAGTGCAGAAATAAAGTTTTAAGAGCTGTGGGAATAAAGGAGAGGGAAAGGGTGATGAGAGACAACCATTAACATTTTAGAGAGTTAATAAATTCACATAAAGGGGGCAAGGGATTGGGAATCTATTGCAAGGAACCTATATACTTAGGCATGGGTTAGTTTAGTCATGCAAATCAATAGGAAGTGCTGACATGCCTATAAATCAACGAGAACACACAACATATAATAGAAACATGGAGGTTATGATCCTAAAAGGATCAAGTTTGGGTCATGCACACCAATTTCCAATGTTGTCATGCCCCAAACCAAGAACAAGTATTAAATTCATTGGGGTAGATATTTAGGATTCATAGGTCATAATATATTTATTCAGAACATGAAAAGGGAAATTGGAACATGCTAAATAATGGTACTGGGTAAAATACATATAGTAGATTGACAAAAATACAAGAAACACTAAATAAGAATGTTGTTGTTGGTGCGTAAAACTGAATTAGAATATACCGGTAATAAATGCAAAATGGAAAAAATAAGCATGCTTCCCCACAGCCTAGCCTTGGCTTTCGGCCGGGTAGGTAAGGCAACAATATAGTAGTAGCAGAGAAGAGAGAGAGATTTAGTATAGTATGTGTTTGAACTCAAGTGCTTATGCCTTGTGTTCGTGTCTTTGCAAGAAAAGAAGTATAGAGCATTTATAGTTTGCGAAAATGAGTAAGATAGAGGTAATAAGCTACAAACATGATGCATAATCAATTACATAAGTGATAGCCTTTAATTAAGGGATCACTTTCTTAACGAGCAGTGGAAGGTTTAAAATAAGGAAAGAAATCGATTTGAAAGCAGGCTGATAGTTGCCATAAAAGTAGTAAAACATTAAGTAAGCAATCGAGTCTAGATATAGAAATAGTGTAATTTTGATAAGGATTCAGTAAGGCAAAACATGAAAATAAATCAATTAGTCCTAACATGAGAATGAGATCAGAATTTTAAAAAGGAAAAATTTTGAAATCAGTCACAAGTTTGAAGGTCAGACAAAGAAGGAAACTCATCATATAAATAGAGTGCACAAACATTACACATGCGAGGCCAAGCCTATTGGCAAAAGGAAATAACATACAATAGTAGCATAAAAATTCTGTAGATAGCAATACTCAAAGCATGATAGTTCAGTAGGCCGAATCACATTGAATCAGTAGTGAAGAAAACATATAATATTACAAGCAAGCGAAGGTCTCACAATAGCAGGTGAGGAAAATCCCCTTTTAAAAGGTTAGGGTTTGATCACAACCGAATGATAGAAAACCAGAGTCAGAAATACCACACAAAGGAATAAGAGATTTTGAAATAGACAACTTTAAATTGAGTCATACACTTAAAAGAACTGTCTTAGATTCAAAGCCATAAGATATTCCATAATAGAAGAGTTTTTAAGGAGGATAAACAAAGAAATCGGACAAAACACAGGCAAACTAAACTAACATTCATCTACTAAACAGTCACAAGAAATTAGGGCATTTAACATGCAAACTTAAATAGAGGAACGATATGAGGAAACACAACATAACATGTCAAAATATCAGAGAAAAGTTTAAAAATAGCTTAACAAGAACCCTAATCAGAAATAAGGAAGGTAGAGTCTTAAAAGAAACTTCAAGAAAAATGCTTAAAAGTTAAGAACAAACATAGATCTGAAACAGATCTAAAAGAAATCGAAAGAACCTTAGAGGTTAGGATTTCCGAAGAACCCCAAGTGTTGAGAAAGGCCTTAAAAACTATCGACCTAAGCTGGAGAGTCAAAAGTATGACTTGACTAGCCATTGATGGTCGGAGAAAGGTCAGTGACCACCGGAGAATAGCCATGAACTGAAATCAATAAGAATCGAACACGTAGAAGCCATGAGAGGTTGATACAGGTCTCTGATCACCTTGGAAGCCATAGATTTATGAGGTACTAGGATTGTAATTTGATGGCGGCGGCTAGGATTTTTCAGGGAGTGCAGAGAGAGTTGAGAAAGAAAGGGATCCTACGGCGCTGTTCTGTGTGAAATGGGGTGGGATAAAGGGTTATTTGAGGATAAAAATAGAAAGGGCTTATATTGGCTGTTGATCTAAATGATCAACGGCCAGGATTGAAAGAATTAGGTAGGAGATCCGAGTCGGGTTATTTAAATGTGGTTGGGGTCGATTTGAAATTGGGATTGGGTTAGGAAATTGGGGACGTATTTTGGGTTATAATTGAAACTCAATCTGGGCTATAATTGCATTAGCCAATTTTCCCTTTTAATTTTTATAAAATAGAAAATTATTTCCTGGAAATAAATTGAAGGAACTAAAATGATTTGTAAACATAATTATCAATTAAAAAATACAAGACTTAATTTTCATAAATATAAACTGAATTAAATCTAAAAGTGGATAATACTGTGATTATATGCAACTTAGATTTAATAATATTAAATAACTTTGTCAAAATATGTAAAAATTATCTTGACTATATTTTAGTACAAATATGATAATACACTAAATAAATCACCAAGACTGATAACTTTGGGAATTATTATTGTGTTTTTATGAGTAAAATAAATGAATAACTTTGATTAAATTTTTTTATAAAAATAAGAAAAAAGAATAAAACATTGGGAAATACTTATATATGAATATATATACGCTATTTTGAAAGTTTTTTGCATATAGAAATATACAGGGAAAATTGGGTATCAATAGTTGTCAATCTTTACTCGAGAAGGGTGAAAGAGTTGTCGATAAAGATATGGTGGACAATTTGATCGAACAAAATGGTTCGAAGAGGTGTAGGGCGCAGAGATTTTTGAGAACGGTTGCAATATTCAGGACAAGGGGGTAGTTAAGGTTTGACAAGGCTGCGGGAGCTGGAGCGGGATCGATCCTGCCGAGATGGCTGTTGCTCGCCTGTTTACCTGCAAATAAGCAATACAAGCATTTATTGTGCATATATATAAACATGATGCAATTTCTCGTTGGACCATGAGGATTGTCTTCGAATGGTTAGAATGATCTCCTTATACCATGATGTCCTAGGCCATGAAGCGCATAATAAAGGATTTCAGGCCATGAAATTATGCTCTGGGGCTTTAAGAATGATACCTCCGAACCATGATGCCTTTGAATATTGATATGCAAAATTTTAAAAGGGGTCCTCAGGCCATGGTATGGGATTCATGAGCTATGAAAATGGTGCCTCCGAACAATGATGCCTTTGGATTATTTAGCGATCTTTCAGCCCATGAGATGCAGTATTTGGCGAGCTTTCAGCCCATTAAATGCAGTAGGTGGCGATCTTTCAGCCATTCAAATGGAGATTAAGTGGAGATCTTTCAGTCATTGAATTGTAGATAAGGTGGCAATCTTTTAGCCATGCAAATATAGATAAAACGGCGATCTGTCAGCCATGCAATGCAGTAGGTGACGATCTTTCAGCAATGCAAATGTGGATTAGGTGGCGATCTTTTAGACCTGTAAATATAGATAAGGTGATGATCTTTCATCCATGCAAGTGTAGATAAGTTGGCGATCTTTCAGCCATGCAAATGCGGATAAGGTGGCTATCTTTCAACCATGCAAATGTAGATAAGGCGGCCATGCAAATGTAGATAAGGTGGAGATCTTTCATCCACGCAATGTAGTAGTTGGCGATCTTTCAGCCATGCAAATGTGGATAAGGTGGCGATCTTTCAGCTGTGCAAATGTAGACAAGGTTGCAATCTTTCAGCCATGCAATACAGTGGCGGGTAGAGCTTAACCTAGGAAGGCAGAATGATATCCTTGTGAAATGCGGAAATGCAAATGGAGACGTAGTTTAGTCTCAGAAGGTAGAATTGTAGCCCTATATAATGCAGAAATGCAGATGGAGACAATGGTTAGTTTCGGATTGTAGAATGGCAGCCTTATGCAACGAAGATGAAGTTAGTGTCTAGTCTCGAAAGGTAAAATGGTAGCCTTATGCAAGAAATATAATGGCAATCTATAATTGAGCTTCCTTAGCTGATAGTGGATTGTGATATGGTGATTGCTGGGAACATTGTGACACATGGAACGTCACCGGTGTGGATGGCAAATATGAGTAAGTGTGACATGCCTGAGAGTTGTATTCCCAAACGATGTTTGTCTTTTGAGTATATAGTATGTCTGATGCTTTAATAATCCGAGTACCTGTGTCCAAATAGAAGTCGTAAGTTTTGGGGGGCGGGAGGTTAATTTGTATCCCCGCTGGCTCTACTTGACCAATTCGCCTTTGATCTCGTGATACTGTATGTATCCTTGGGGTAGCATTACTAAACAAGTCAACAAGTAATAAACGAGCATGATTTTGTAAAATATGACATTTGTATATAATTAAGAAACAATGTTTAAATGAATCGATGACTGTTGCGTGGTTCAAGACAGTGCAACCCTTCTCGCTAAGAAATTTTGATGGTCCTCCAAAAGATTCTTCCCAAGTTAATGGATACTTCTGGCTGTTGCTTGCGACGGTCGATTGAAATTACTTTGGAATTTTGAGGGTCCTCATCAAAATTCTGCCCCAGTTTCCATTTTCCGGGGGAAATGAAAATTTTATTAAATTGTGACCGAACCTATAAGGCTTCCTCCGTATCCCCTCTTAAATGGGAATCAGGTCAGGCGTAGTTCAATTTACATCATATAGGAAAGCATAAATATTACACATTGTAATGTTTGACTACATCTGAGTTGATAGGTTTCAGCCAGACTTCTTTTTCCATTTCTGCAACTATGAGGTCTCCTCCTGTCAGAACTCAGTGAACTATATATGGACCCTGCCAGTTGGGAGAGAACTTCCCTTTGGCTTCATCTTGATGCGGAAAAATTTTCTTTAACACCAGCTGCCCCGATGTGAACAGTCCTAGCTTGACTGCATTCATTCTCTTTCTATCAATAAGGGATAATTGCTCATAATGACTTCTCTCCCATTCTGCATCATCGAGCTCAGCTTTATATATGACACTTAGGGAAAGAATTTCTACCAAGGAAAGAATGCCTACCTCTGTACAATAAACTAGCATATAAGGGGTTGCACCAATTGATGTGTACACTGTGGTGCGATACCCCAATAAAGCAAATGATAAGTTCTCGTGCCACTATGTATACCTCTCTACTATTTTCCACAATATTTTCTTGATATTTTTGTTGGTAGCTTCTACGGCTCCATTCATCTGATGCTTATAGGTTGTTGGAATTCTTGAGTTTGATCTTGAAAGTTTCGCGCATAGCTTTCACCAAGTCATTGTTAAGGTTGGACCCATTATCAATAATGATTGAAAATGGAATCCTGAAATGAAAAACAATGCAGTCGCGGATAAAGTCTTCCACAACTTTCTTGGTTACTGCTCTGTAAGATGTTGTTTCGACCCATTTGATGAAATAGTCAATTGCTACTAGAATAAACTTGTGCCCGTTTGAAGAGGTAGGCTCGATTGGTCCAATGCATCCATTCCCCAAGCGGCGAACTTCCATGGCGAGCTTGTTGCATTAAGCTCATTTGGAGGCACTTTTATCATGCTTGCATGTTTCCGGTGGTGGTGGCATTTGCAGACATACTCGATGCAGTCCGTTTCCATAGTCATCCAAAAGTAACCATCTTGGAGTATCTTCTTTGCTAAGACGAAACCGTTGATATGTGGACAATAGGTCACAACGTGAATTTCCTCTAGTATTCAAGATGTTTATTTTGCGTCGACACACATTAGTAATCCCAAATTAGGAGTACTCCTATACAGGATTCCTCCGATGTGAATGAAATTATTGGATAACCTCTAAAGCGTGCATTTCTGAGTAGGATTTGCAAACTCTGGGTATTCTCTTTTTGCCAAATATTCCTTGGTATCATGAAACCAAGGCTTTCCGTCTGCTTCTTCTTCGACATAGGCACAATAAGCTGGCTGATCATGGATCTTTACTAGAATGGGATTGATGAAATTCTTTTCTGGATGTTGTAGCATGGATGATAGGGTAGCCAACGTATCGACAAACTCATTCTAGACTCTAGGAACATGCTAGATTTCAATCTTTGTAATAGATGGCCTGCTTTTTCCTCCCTGTTTTGTCATGCTGCCCCAGAACGCAACCGAAAGAACCATCCTATGCTGGAAGGTAGAGTAATGAGGGTCTACCTGGCTCAGGCAGGACTAAGACTGGTGGAGTTTATAGGTATTCTTTGATTCCATCGAAAATTTTTTGGGAGTTATTAGTCCATTTGGTACAGCATCCTTCTTCAACATCTTAAGGATTGCTCATAGATAACTGTAGATTGTACTATGAACCGGTTGATGTAGTTAAGCTTTCCCAAGAATCTTATCACATCCCTCTTTTTCTTTGGCGGTGGTAATATTTGAATAGCTTGAACTTTTGATGGATCCAGTTCTATTCTTCCGTGACTCGCAATTAACCTAAGTAAATTTCTAACCGGAACCCCAAATGCAAACTTTACAGGATTAAGTTTTAGGTTGTATCTTTGCAGTCTATTAAATACCTTCCTCAAATCTTCCTTGTGATCGGTGGCTTTATTGGACTTGATGATGACATTATCTACACATACCTCTATTTCCTTGTGTATCATATCATGGAAAATGGTAATCATGACCCTCATGTAGGTAGCCCCAAAATTCTTCAAGCCGAACGACATCATATTGTTACAGTACATTCCCCACAGCACAATGAAAGTCGTTTACTCAGCATCTCCTTCATCTATCCATATCTGATGATAACCTCCAAAACAATCTACAAATTATTGAAACGCATGCTTGGCGCAATTGTCTATCAGGATGTGTTTATTTGGCAAAGGGAAGTCGTTTTTCGGATTGGCCCGATTGAGATCCCGATAGTCAACACAAACTCGAACCTTCATGTCCTTCTTTGGTACAAGCATGATGTTGGCTAACCACGTGGAGTATTCTACAACCCTGAGAACCTTAACTTTGACCTGCATAGTGACTTCTTCCTTGATTTTCAGCCTCATGTCAGGCTTGAACATTCTGATCTTTTTCTTTACCGGTGAACATGTTAGATTGGTTGGCAGTTTGTGACCCACAATTGATGTACTCAGGCCAGTCATGTCATCATACGACTAGGCGAATATGTCCTTATTTCTCTTAGAAGTTATGTGTATTCCTTATTTTCTGTCGGTTATAAGTGAATGATGATTCGTGTTTCTTTGATGCTTTCCGCATCTCCAAGGTTAACAACCTTAGTCTCGTCCAGGCTAGACGTAGGTCTGTTTTCAAAATTCTCAACTTCTTTAACAATCTCCTATGCTATGTCGTCTTCCTCTGAATCTATGCTCGTTTGTTGCGTTGTCTCATTGCATGCCACAATCATTAATTCATAAGATAATTAATAGTAATGCTGTATAAGTAATGTAATGAGAGAAAAATAATAACTGGCGTCGAATCATAAGAAAATTTTAGATGCTTTGATAAATTACATAACTGTTTTATAACATTGGAGATCTTATTGCTTGAAATAAAATTCAAAAAAATCATTTAGTAAATAAAAACAGTGCATGATGCTTATTTTAGCCTTGCTACCCCGAGGCTAATCGGGCTCTAGTGGTCCTGATGGTCCAGTTATTCTTCCCCCCTCCTCATCAAGAACAATGAAACATTCCATGTCATTATCTTCTAAGAACAAGTTTTTCACCGCTGCAAGTGCTTATTCTTCATCTGACCCATAAATAATATCGGCCGGTTGGAAAGTCTGCTCTAGATGTGGTATTGGCTGCCCCAATAGATAGTAAGGACCGCGCCATAGTGGCGACCAGTTGTTGCATTCTTCCCAATTGTACTCATATTCCACACCGAAAGTGGTGCCATGTTTCTTGACCTTTATGGGCTTAGTAATTCCTTGGACTATCCTGACAAGCCCTTTTCCAGATTCGTACCCACTCAAATTAAGTATACTCTAGATATTGCTATCCTACCATTTGTCTTTTTCAATAGTATTTACCCGTTCGATGTGATGGTAAGTCTCTCCACCCAGCTTCTTTCTTCATTTGATTGACAGAATGGTTTAGCGACTGTATATAGGGTTGCTGCTGTCACAGTGAATGATCACCTCCTAGTGATTCCATACAAATTTTACCGCCTAATGTAGTGCCGATGCTACGACCCCTATGGCATAAATCCATAGTCATCCCAATAGAAGATTATAAGATGCTATCACATCTATCACCTCGAAATCAACATCGAACCAAGTTGGCCCCATTTGCAAACACAGACTGATCTCCACGATGGTGAACATTTGGGAGTCGTCGAAAGCTTTCACATTGATAGCTCCATCCTTTATATCATGTAGTCCCTTACCCAGCTTCATGAGTGTGACAAGTGGATAAATGGTGAGACTGGACCCTCCATCGATCAGGATTCTAGTCATAAAATAGTATTTGTATTGCACGGTGATGATCAGTGTCTTGTTGTGTCCCAAACCTTTAAGTAGTAGCTCGTCCTCATGAAAAGTGATCTTCTGACTTTCCAATACTTGTCCTACCATGTTAGCCATTTTCCCCGCCAGTGATGTTGCTTGGCACATATGCTTCACTCAACACCCTCAACAAAGCATTGTTGTGTGCCTCAGAATTTCGTAGCAAAGTAAGTATGGAGATTTGCGTCGGTGTTTTGTTCAACTGGTAGATGACCGAGGCCTGTATCTTTCTCCAATGATAATCCGTCCCTGCCTCGATGATGGGTGGCAAGTTGGAGGCTTGCTTGCTTGACTCAGCTAGGCGTTATGGGGTATAAACCCTACCATTTCTCGTCATACCCTATTTCGCAATAGTCTTTGCAAACTTAAACTTTCCTTTTTTTCTTGCCTCGGCTGTATATTCCCATGGCATATCCTTCCTATGGAAGTTGACATAACCACTGGGAGTGGATATCTTTACTCCGAACGGAGCATGGGCCTTGGGTGGAAAAATTGCAACTTCAAACGGTGTGTGTGCATTTGTTGGAGACACAAATTTAACCTCAATTAGTACTGGTGGCTTTACAGATAACGTTGTTTTAAACTGAAGTGGCACGGACATATTTACCTCGCCGTTCCCAGAGGGCTGAATCTTGACCACGATCAGATTAAGAGTAACTATTGGCTTCTTTGGGTCATCACTTTCTGCAATCAAACCAATCGATCCCTCAGAATCCCAATCATCATCTATTTCAATCATGTGAATACCTCCACCTTGTGGTCAAGCACCATATAATTGTGGACATTTGGAGTAGGTTGCTTTTCCACAATAATCTTGTTATCAATTAAAGTCTGGATCTTGTCTTTCAGAGACCGACATTCGTCAATGGTGTGTCCTTTCATGTCGGAATGGGATGCATAGGATTTGTTCGGGTTAACCTACTAAGAGAATCTTAGGAGTTGTAGCAAGGATGCGGGTAACATAACTAGCACCTTTGAGTCTTTCGTACAACTGGTCAATACGTTTAGAAATGGCTGTATATTGTTTTGGAGGCTTTCGGTCAAAGTCTAGGGAAGTTTTGGTATGCAGAAGGGGATTGATAGTGGGATAGTTGCGTGGTAGGCTTGGTAAACATGTGCGTGTGGGGAATATCTGAGTAAAGTAGGATGATATGTGGGAGGTAGAGGTGATTGATAAGTTGGTGGTGGAGTTTGGTGAAAGGGTGAGGGTTCTTGGTAGTTTGGAGTAGGTTGATATGTGAGTGGAGGGAATGAGTAGGTTTGGTATTTGATGGGAGACATGGTTCTCTGTGCCACCATTACGGCTCCTACATCTCTTTTCCTGTACACACCACCTGACTGTAAGGCCTTATTTGTAGCTTGCAAGGCCTCGAAGTTTGTAACCACACCGCTTTTGATGCCCTGTTTGATCCTTTCTCCCAGCTTGATAGTGTTAGAAAATTTGTGGCTCCCAATCATTATTAGCCTTTCATAATACTGTGGGCCCTGAGACAGAAGAATACTTTTTTTTATTTGTTCCTCTTCTAAGGCAGGTCTGACCTTAGTAGCTTCGGACCTCCAATGAGTAGCATACTCGCATCACATTTTTGTAGGTTTCTTCTTTAGATTCTAAATATAAAATACATCTGGCGCATTCTTTGTGGTGAACCTAAACCTATCCATAATGTTGGATGCATTCAAACCCAGTTCAACCACTTCTTCGGATCTTGGCTAATGTACCAAGACAAAGCATCTCCTTTCAATCTCCGTATGTGGATTCTCTCATCTTTTCCTACCCAAACTAGCCTACTGCAGTATGTTCTCAAATGTACTCTTTGATCCCCCTACCATCTGACATTTCAAACTTCGAGGTTTGTTACCCTCGGGCAGTTTGACATTGGGATGTACGCAAAAATCTTGATAGCTTAGTCCTTTAATTCCTTTACTTCCCACGATGCCTAGAATCTATCTAGTCAATTTGAAAAGTTCTTTAGGTAGGTTCCTGATGAGTAAGTATTTATCATCAGACCCGGGTGTGCTTGAGATCAGTTGGGTGGAGTGTGGCATGGTCTCCACGTAGATGGGGGTGTTATGGTGGGTGTGAAAGTGGTCATTTGTGGAGTTTTGGGGTTTTAGGATGAGCAACAGGGTGTTTTTGAGGTATGTTAGGTGTTGTAGTGGTGGTGAGGAGAAGGATTGTTTTGTTTCTTTGGGATATTCTATGGACATATAAGGTTCTGAGCATTTGGGAAATTAATATCTAGAGTAGCGAGGGAGAATAACAGATTTGCCAGATTCTAAACCTGATCAAGTTCTTCTTGGAATTTCAGCAGCTTTTGTTCGAGTAGAGATGCATTTTCCTTGGAAACCCGAGTGTCATGCCCATGAGTGGCCTCTACCCATTCAGTCGAGTTCTCCTTTCTGGCGTTGTTCAAATCTTCCATGTTGCCCTTGTTCTTGTTTTTGACTGGACTAAGAGGAGGAGTGTGTGGAGGGCCCCTGGATCTCGTGAAATAGGATTATGTTGCCATAGTGCACGAACTAACCTTTAGGGATGGAGAATAATAAACAAAAAGTTAACCAAGTTAGTGAGGATTATAAAAAGCGTTGCAAAATATTTAAACACATAGTTTAGAATGTAAAACATGTTCTGATTTGGGAACCATTTGTGCCCGAGGTAGGCCTAGGGACAAATTAATTTGGAGAATTTAAAAGGCTACATGTCTTATTTTATTGATATAAAATAAGACGAATACCAAATCGACACTAGACAAACAGGCAATAAATGTCACTAATGGCTATCGGCATTATTATAATTTATAAAGCAACAAAAAAAACTCTTATCTATTTGGTCCAGAAGGACCTTACCCAGATTTGGCATCCTTGGCTCCGTCGAATAGCCCTCCCAACTCGCGAAATCCCAGCAATAGGTAGGCTATTGCTAGATGTCTGCCTTCATTTCCTTCAACATTTTGGTAGTTTTCGACCCTCTTGAGAAACTTCCTTTCCTATTCCACTATACTCCGCTCCAAGTATCCCAGTCGCTTGTTGGCTCTGATAGCTATGTCTTTCTATTCCTCAATCAGTTACTGGTTGGCTTATTGTTCTTGCGGCGTTCACTCTCGCATTCATGGATCCTTTTTCATAACCGGTTGTATTTGACTTGTGACTCGGCCATCTCATTTATGATTTTGTGGCCTCGAACAAACCAAGGCTGGCCTAGACCATTATGATTATCCTCGAACCAGCCTGAATATTAGGGAGCGCAACCAGCGTGATATCTATGTGGCTCGTTGGTATCTCTCCCCATGATGATCTTCCAGTGCCAATTTGAGCTTGGAAATTGTACGGACTATCATCATTTAATAAGTCGTCTCGAAAATGACTCATCTTGTCGAGCCTGGGTACAACCTGTTTCCTACCAGCTTGCTTCATAACCCGAAGAGGGACGTAAGGGCATGTTTCTTTCAGTCTGATCAATATCAGAAAACGTGCATCTCTGAATCGGCCGATGAATTCCTCGATAGCGAACAACACGAACATCCATTGTATCTAGCCCATAGTTAGATTATCAAATAACTCTAACCATCCTTTGGCCTCTTCCGGTTGAGCGAACATATTGGGCTTGTAATTCATTCTCTTCGGATGATGGAAAGCGATATGATCATCCTAGTTCATCCGCTGAATCTATTGTTGATTTTCACCCCTTTGGAGATGCTCCATGAGCTATAGCTGAAGTAGCAAACTGTATCCTTCAAAGTGTTACGCTCCTTGTTGACACTTCTCCAAGGCTCGGTATACTTCTGCAATCATCATGGGCACAATATTGAATAGTTGTCCACCGATTCCCTACATTAAGGTCTAGTTACCATAGCCTTCCTGGTGTGGATTCTTGCTTTCTTCATTGGACACATGATCAATACAAGGAAACAAAACATGAACACAAAGACCCTTAGGCGAATATGCCCTAATGATATGATGGTAAACTCGTCAGGATAAACATGGTAGGATTTTCTATGACTGTACCTATTGTACAAATAATCAAAAGGGATGTAGGGTTCTTTCAAACATGTCGGTTCTTGATTCTTCATCAATCCCATAATTTTGAGGAAACCCCTACCCTTGTGGTTCTCAGCCATTAACAAACCCAGAGTTTCCCATGCTATACCGGCCAATCCTGCTATTCTTCTAGCAACGAGTTCATTTCAATGTCCACGAAGCGGAATATGGACCATCACAATCCCAAAACAAAGTAGAATCTTAACATGATCTTTTTGTTGGGTTGGATTTCTAGTAGAGAAGGTAGGTTTCCTTGATATTTTCGGACAAGATTTTGATCACTAGAGTGAAGATCCTCCCACTAGCTCAGCAGTTTCGGGTGGATGTCGGTCACCATACAGAATCTTGAAATTTCGTGCCACAAATTTCTGCAAGACAAATAATGTTAGGTCTTTACCCCCACCAGACTCAACTATTTAATATCAGTAATTGGTAGAAAGCATGTAGTTCTCCAAATAAATGCACAGAACGTGGTGATGTCCGTTTGGGTTTAGGGAAACCCAGTGGAATTTGGACAAGGCTTTCTTAAAGGATCTTTATGTGGACAACATAACTGACCCAACTAGGTTTGACTATGATGCATTCAAAGTTTAAGTAGAGTAAGGGTTCTATGATGTTTCAGACTGGTATCCTTGAGCGGACAAATCAAGGGGGAAAGGCACGGAACCATCGCCTACACCGTTGATCGACTGGTTTTACTGTAAATATGCCTTTCTCCGAATTTAGCGGGTGATAATATAAGAAAAGCGCAACCACTCATTATAAACGTTATTATGGTGTTTGTTGGCACGAGTGGAATATGATGTTGAGAATGATTATGCAATAATTAAAAGCATGTTGTCACGTATTTGTTGCACATTAAGAAAGTACTAAATACAACAATTTCATAATTTAAAGCAGTAATAAAAGGAAGAAAAAAGGACAAGTCAGTTTTTGCAATTGAAAAGGGAATTGAATGCATAAAAATATAAACAAGTAATTGCACATAAAGAGGTATAAATTCACAATAATATTCTGAAGTGGTAAAAGACTAAAAATCCCTAATAGAGTTGCCATGCAGTCAGCCCTTCCTCTCGCGAAATCAGTTTTATGATATTTGGTATGGGACAATTCGTTACTTTTGGGAACTGAGTTTTTCATTTGAAGAGTCGCCACCTAATGACTTAAGGTGCATTATGACACCAATATGATTTGATTCTAAGTTTCGCTTGAATAACCAGAGATAGGTAAGGCTTGAAATATCCTAAGGAGAAGGTGTTAGGCAACCCTCAGGATCCACAAGTGTGGTTCCCGGCCTGATAATTTATAGCAAATTGATAAGTATGGGCTCAAATAATAGGGGGTTTAAACTAATGAACATAAGAGTTCGAAAGAATAAAAGAAGAGTTTAAAAAAAATAGTTTGCAAATAAAAGGAAAAGGGGTCCTAGGTTTATATCTAATATGGATCACATCAATGAGGGGTTACACATGGCATTAGAGCACCTGCCTTCATATGCGTATCTACCCTTCCACCCTGTTAAGCTATTAAAGTGCGGATTGGTCTCGATTAGTATTGCATGCTATTAACCTGTCCTATTCCAATCAGTCTCAGAGGAGTTTAGGATTATTATTCCTAAAGGAAAGGGTTATTAGGCTAGTTTGTTTCAAAGGATAAAAATATAAAGCGACATAAAATAATACATACTGCATGTTGGGGAAGCATATAAATAGAAAAAGACTCATATACACCTCCTTGAACAAAAGCACGGAACTAGCATGACTTGCACATACTCTTTAGGTCTGATTAAAAATACTAAAATAAATGGAGTTTATTTAAGGAGATTATTTATTTCATAACTTATATAAGAAGTTCGAATCAGGCCTGCCTGCTGGTTGTAGAAATTAACAAAAGCGGATTCAATTTTAAAATTATTATACTAAGGCTTGCCTAAGTGTTTAGAGGGGGTCCTATAGGCATCATATCTACTTAATTGTGAAGGTGGTTAAACAGTTATAACTCAAAATGAATTAGCTTAAATCCTATTGGCATGCTGGCTAAACTTTATTAAAATAAGGGAATTATATTATTCAGAAAGGGATCTGAATGGATGACTTTTAAGCTAAACTAGTTTCAGTTTCTGCATATGACAGTATCCTCTACCGCTAATTTTAACTCTTATGAACATGATATCTGAGATTACTAATTTTAGACCTTTATAGACATAATTGTTGATTTTAATCCTTTGTAGACATAATATATATATGAATGATGTCAAACCCTATAGGCATAATATCTAGTAGACGATGGAAATAAACAGATTTTCACTTGGGAATTCATATAAGCATGATTTCTATCATTATACTGATTTTAACATGTTGCTGGGTTATGACCAATTGGGCCCTAAAAACATGATATCTAAATGGTGAAAAACCTATTGAATTTTAGATAATTCCTATAGGAAGGTTATCTAGATGTGAAGTTAAACATGCAAGATTTAAAGTAAGTCTTATAGATATGGTTTCTAAATATGATGTGAATATGCAGAATTAAAATCAGTCCTATAGGCTTGTGTTCTACCCTTGAGCATGAATAGTTACCCAACCCACTTTCAATAGCGAGCCCCAAATGTTAATTACAATATTATTATAAACCAGGAATACTGAATTACATCAGAAAAGTACAAAGAAAAGTTACAACCTAGAGGAAGCCTGATTCTTGATTTCCTCTTTGGATTATGGAATAAACCACCACAAAATTCCATTGATCCAAAGCCTTTCTTAGCTTGAGTGTGTCAGAGTTCCCTATGGGACTCAATAGGACCTCGTACAGTGCTCACACCACAGTTACATATAAATAATTGAGATGAGTGAAGTGTGGAAATGACAACCCTCATATGTCCAAGTTCATAGAGACCTCATGGATCCCAAGGAAAGGCTCACATAAGAGGTGCAGAACATAAGTCTAAAAAGACAGTGAAATCCCAGACCATCCTCAGCTACAGACATCCGCATTTTTGTTGGCTTGCGGGTTATTATCGTCGATTCATTGAGGGGTTTTCATCTATTGCAGCACCTCTGACCAAGCTGACCCGGAAGAGAGCTCTATTCAAGTGGACAGAAGAGTGTGAGAGGAGCTTTCAGAAGCTCAAGACAACTTTGACTACAACCCCAGTTTCGATATTGCCAACATGTTCAGGGTCTTATACTGTCTATTGTGATGCCTCGAGGTTTGGCTTTGTAGCGGTATTGATGCGGAAAGATAGGGTGATTTCCTATCCATCTAGACAGTTGAAGATAGATGAGAAGAATTGTCATGTCAATGATGTCGAGTTAGATGCTATTGTTCACACCCTGCGATTTGGCGTCATTATTTGTACTGTGTTCCTTGTGATATTTACTCTGATCATCACAGTTTACAACACCTGTTCAGGTAAAAGGACCTTAATTTGCACCAGAGAAGTTGGTTTGAGTTGCTGAAGTATTATGATATCACTATTTTGTATTACCCGAGCAAGTCCAATATGTCAAACGGTGCTTGGAGTCGTCGAGCAGAGAGTTTGGGGAGTTTTGCTTATTCAACGGTAGTGAACATGCCCATAGCGATGGATGCTCAACACTTAGCCAGCCAGTTTATGAGACCGGACCTTTCGTAACCAAGTCGGATTCTAGCTTGTGTGGTTTCTCCGTCTTCCTTATTTTATCCTATTAGGGAGCAGCAATATGATGATCCTTGTTTTCTTTTCTTCATGGACAAGGTTCTGCACAACGATTCCAGAGATGTGACTATTGGTGATTACGGGGCATTGAGTATGCGTGTTCGGGTCTATGTACCCAATGTTGATGCACTTTTGGGGTTTGTTTTAGAGGAGGACCATAGTTCATGGTATTCTATTCATCTGGGTGATGTGAAGATGCATCCGAATTTGATACAACACTATTGGTGGAGGCGGATGATTAAATATATAGTTGGATTTGTAGCTCGGTGCCTCAGTTGTCTGTAGGTAAAGTATGCACATCAGAGACCGGATAGGTTGCTTCAGCATATAGAGATTCTGGAGTGGAAGTGGGAGCGGATCACCATGGACATCGTAGTTGGATTCCCATAGACTTTGAGGAAGTTCGATACCATTTTGGTGATTATGGATTGGCTGACCAAGTTTGTACACTTCAATCCTGTGTGTACTACCTATTCTTCAGAGCGGTTGACGGAGATTTATATCTGGGAGATTGTTTATCTGCATGGTATTCCAATTTGTATCATTTTAGCTAGAGGTACTCAGTTTACATCACGGTTCTGGAGGGTCATACAACATTAGTTAGGTACTCGGATGGAGTTTAGTGTGAACATGTGATTTTTACCCTATATGAATTACTCCCACAAATTCAAAACAAAATAATTTCTCTCAGTGTTTGCAATTTTGTGGATTTTTGTGGCACATTTTTGATTCATTGTTTGCATTTTCTCTATGTATTTTATTAATGGAAAAATACAAAAAATATATACCGCATTTACATTTAGGGTTTAATTTTACATATTTTTGATTAATTAGTGATTAAGTTATTTAAATAAATAGAAAATTTGCAAAAATCGATCTATTTTGCTTTGTATGAATTTTCATTTGAATATTGTTAGTTTTTCTTTTAACTTGGTAGTTAATTAATAACATTGATTATTAATTAGGGTTTAATATAATTGGGTTGGTTAATTTAGTTTTTAGGTCTAATTTTAGTTTTTATACTAATTAATTGAAAAAAAAAGAGAATACGAAATTGAGCCTCATTAGTAAACACCCAAAATTGGGCCAGTTCTTGTCCTATAAATCCTAGCCCAAACAATTCTGGACCCATCCCAAGTCCTCTCTCTTTAGAAGACTAAACGACATCGTTTCCGCCCCCCCATTTGATTTGAGCCATTGATTCTTTCTAATCCGACAGACCACTTCTATCGTCTTGCATTTTCTCTGGCGGACCCCCCCCCCGGTCCATCGTACTGGAGCGATTCGAGAAGAACGATTAGGCTCATATTCTATCCTTTCTACAATGCCATGGCTCGTAGTAAACCTCTGTAAGATAAGGAGGATCATAGGGTAGGTAACCTTTTCACCATTCTAAAAGAATGGTACCTTCCAGTAAGAAACTCAAGACCCTTAACTATATTAATGTCAGAACGAGACCCTACCCCCCAAGCCTGTCACTCTTCCTCCACCCCCACAAGGAATCCCTCGCCAGCTCCGCCGAGCGGCGCCTGTGGGAAATCGCCTCCGCTGGAGGCATTGCTCCAATCAACCCCATTTTTACACCTTTAATTCTTCTCGTTCTCCTCTTTCCAAATCTCCAAACCTCCAACCTTGAATCCTAGCCTAGTTTCTCGAATATAGAATCAAAGGAAAACAACCAAAACCCTAATTAGTCCAATCTGTTCCAAAATCACACCCTAGGATCCCCTTCATCTCCTCATCTCAAATCCTCACCCAGATTCCCTCAAATTTTTTATCTGAAATATGTGGCCCTAGTCCATTTTTTCCCTTTTGCATTATTGGGTCCTGATGTGTTTGGGTGAATTCAAAACATCCGTTAGTCAGATATTCTTGTTAAGAACAGACAATTAACGGTAGTTCGAATTCATTCTTTGGCTCGACGGTTTGAGTGAATGATTCCAGTGTTGAAAAATTTATTTCAGGTAATCCTCTTTTCTCTTTTGTTGTTTGATTTTGGTTTTCTGCATCATGTGTTATTTGTGTTGTATGCTTAGTCATAAGTTTGTGTGTTTTATTTCTAATAGGGTTTGGGTTGTTCATGCTTAATTGTTTGTTTATAAAGAGAATAAAAATGGTTGCATGTTAGTGTTTAGAGCTATTATCTATGACCAGTTAATCCAATTCATATATGTTAGTTTATGGTTAGAATCCTGAATAGATTCAAGTATTCATGGGTGTGTCGTTTTGATTCCAAGGTCATTGAGCAATAGAAGCGGGTTTAGTTATAAGTTTACAGTAATTCAGTATTGGTTTGCTTGATCTTCCTTGCTCCTTCAATTCTGAATTTTGTTATTTGTCCTAGTTATTAATTAGTGGGAACTATTAGGGACTTAATTGCACAAAGGAAACTTTAGGGGTTTTCTCGACTCTGCTCCTATCTCATCCGTTGCTCTAGCTAATTATCCCTCCTTCAGGTCCAGTAAAGGTTGTAATAATTGAAGGGGATAAGGGTAATTTAGGAATTTTAAGTATTGAGGGAATCATTTCGTTGGTTAGAAGTCTCTAGGGGATAGGATAAACGTGAGTCAGTTAGAAGGGAGATTTTCAGATTCTTTCGAGGAGTAAGAGGGTAAAAATAATTTTTTTTAGAGGGTTAAAATGGAAAATTATTAGTTAGGATATGGCTGTCTTAGATATTCCTATATAAGGACTTCTTTATCTTCATTTTGGGTGGTTGGACACATTCTAAAAATCTCAATGAGATTAGAGAGTCACAAATCGAGAGAATACACAAGTTGCATATAGTTTTATTGTTCCATATCTTAAGAGATAGAAAAAGATAAAAAAAAAATCAAAAACAACTCAAAATAAAGAGAGAATAGTGTTCCTGTTATCTTGTTTTCGAATTCTGAAGTTTTCTTTCAGTACTAGAGTGATTTCTTATTGCTTTAGGCGTGGAAAAATGGTTTGAACTTGGGTATTAAAATACATGGGTAAATTATGTTGAGGGTCATTATTTTGTTGGGTTTTTAGTTTTGGCTGTTGAATCTGGGTGGTAGTCATTACTGGGACAATTTCACATAATTGGCTGTTAAATCTAAGGCTTAGTTCTGCTACTGTTTGGCTGAATCTACTGACCACCATTTTCTTCTTTGGTTTTTTCATTCGTCTGCCAAGTACAAGTTCTAACCCTTCATGATGTAAATCCTGATTTAATGATGAAATGGAAGAACTATTATGCTTTAACTCTTTTTCTCTTTGCCCGATGTTCATTCCCTTTATTTACTCATAATACAGTTTTAGTTAGATTCCATTTACACAATCAAATTCTCATGCTGTAATTATGGACTATGGATTCTATGATATATTTGGATCTTGTTAGTTGTTTAGCTTTAGTGTTATAGGTCAGTTTTGCAAGCCATGTTATCTGAATGTTAAAGTGATTTGGGAATTGTTAGGTTCTATTACTGTCTAGTATGTGTAAGCTTGATATTTATGTAGAAGTTTGATTAGGCCACAATAATTGAGCTATGTTGTTCTTGAAGCATAGAAATCATCAGTAATTTGATCTACAATGATACTGATTCCTTTCAAGGTTTTCAAAGTTTGCTATCATGTTTCAAATGTTAGTTTGAATTTTAGGTTTGGAATATTGTGTGAGCTTAAAATGATTGTAGGATTAATGTGTGTGTTTGCGCTAGTGTTAATTCCGCAGGTGCGTAAAAAGGCTATTACTTAAATCGTAGTCTATGTTTCAATATTTAGCTTCCATAGTTTTAGCTCTGAGAATATCTGACTAGAACTTCGGAATCGGCGAATTTATAATCATCTATACTTTCTCTATTATTAACGTGCTAATTTGCGCAAAGGGGATTTAAATCAAAAACTCATTCGTTGGTTGCATGTTGATATATGGGTGCCACTTCTGTTTGTATTACTATGTCTCAACTTGGGCCATTTGGACAGACTCAACGTTGGCCCAATGGCATAACAAGCGAGCCCAATACTATTGATACCTGTGGTGCCTCACAAAGCTGACTAATTTCACTAGTCCTGGGCTAGTAGGGATTCGACATTGAGTCCCATGTTTAAGCCTACTGAAGCTTCGAATCTAGGCTCAATCTCAGACCCAAGTTCACAATTTTCCTTTATAATATGATGCGGGCTGATTCTTTTAATTTGACTTTTCACGTTGTTACCCCTAAAGAATCGGTTTTTAATTTACCTGGGTTTAGTTAATTAAATAGACTCCTGTAAATAAATTGAGGTGCGTCATATTAGCCAAGCATATGATTTATGGCCGCTATGGCTAATTTAGAAACCCTTTAATTAGAATAATTCAAGGTGCGATGTGCCAAGAAAAATGGCAACTGTATAGTCCTCACTTTAATTAATCCTATATTGATTCTTAGAATTCGAGGCGTGCTGTTTAGCTAAATTCCATGACCCTCGAAAAGTTGCAAATGCGAAAATTTTTATGCGCATTTGTTTAATAATTTTACTTTCCTAAACTTAGGTGCGCTTTTATGTGACCAAATCCAAATCTCAACGATGTTAAAATATGTCAAAAATTACAAGTGCATTTATGTAACGTGGTTCGAGATGTTTTTAATCATGTTGCAATTTTCTTTAAAAATAAATAAAAGCGGTTAATGTTTAAAATTTGCACATAGGTTCATAATTATTTAAAATCATATTAGTAAGCCGAATATAATAGTTGAGCGACCGTGCTAAAACCACGAAACCTGGGAACTCCTAACGCCTTCTCCCTAGCTAACAGAATTCCTTACCTGGATTTATGGTTCGCGGACTGTTAAACAGAGTCAACCCTTTCCTCGATTCGGGATTTGAACCGGTCACTTGGGACACCATATATCTCCCAAGTGGCGATTATGAAGCTTTTAATAAATCAATCCTGTTTCGATTGTCCATTAACTAGAAAAACGTCTTTCTACCCTTACGGGGTGTGGGTAAAAGGAGATGTGATAGCTCTGGCGACTCTGCTGGGGACAAGAACCCAGAACTTCCGGTTTAGGGTTAAAGAATTCGAACTTAGAATAGTTATTATAATTGGCTTTGGTTTATCTTATTTTTTCATGTTGGTCCTAAATGTGCTGAATGATGCTTTTACCGCTTTATTATTATTGAATTGTATATATAAACTACTACGAAACCCTTCTCTTCTCATTTTCGGGGATGTGCTCGCTGGTCCTGACTCCCTATTCTGTTAGTGTCATACCTTAAAATAAGAAAGAGGCTCACACAAGTTACTAAGTCGATGGGCTTTTCAATTCCCGGTACATAGCCCCTTCCTCGACTAGAGCTGTCCGCTCGGGTATGCAGTGTAGAAAAAATACCCAGGTTTTGAATCTAGAATAACTCAGCTTCATGCCGGATCCCTAGTAGGAACGTTTGTTTACATCATCTACATTTGACTTTCGAGGCTCAACACAGGGGTTGGGTATGTCTAGGATAGGTGTACCAAAATAGAAAAGACCATCCAGATGCATCTTACTTGCTACTTGTGCGTTTATTTGCGTTGGACTTGCATGCTGACCAACTTATGAATTTTGGGAAAATTTGAGAACATAGAAATAGCACTATGAGGGTTAAAAGAGTTACTCGCCTGTTTCGAAAATAAAACCAATGTCCAAATAGTGTCGAAACGCTGACTAATTTTTGAGAAAATAAAAAAAAAGCGAAAAAAAAGTTTTTGTTTTCAAAAATAATTTGTTTTATTTTCCAATGAAATGGAAAAGGAAAAAGAAAAAAAGATCTTTCTTTTTAAAAATAGTTTGTTTTATTTGCCCGAACTACGCCAGTTTGATTCTCACATGGTGTGGGATAAGTAGGCAACCCCCATCGGGTCCAACTTTTCTTTTCGCAAACAATAGACCAAAATGAAGTTTTACTTTTATTATATGTAGGCAAGGTGATGCCGTTTTTGTCAAAATAGCCGAATGTTCCCGAAAGGGACGCCGGAAGACTATTTTTGCATAAACAACCACCTTTGGTCGTATTTCTAATTTTTGGCTAATTAGAAGGCACAACCTTGAAATCTTCCTCTAGAAGTGCTGAAAGGTTGTATTTGCAAAGCTGGGCCTTTTTTGATTTAGAAATAAAAAAATCTGAAAAAAGGGGGTTAGTTTTGATTTTGAGTCAAATAGAGTGAATCATGATTGTTTTGCTTAACCACCTTAATAAATGTGCAGAATGAGCA
Organism: Nicotiana benthamiana; assembly: GCA_034376525.1. Taxonomy (NCBI): domain Eukaryota; kingdom Viridiplantae; phylum Streptophyta; class Magnoliopsida; order Solanales; family Solanaceae; genus Nicotiana; species Nicotiana benthamiana. The sequence continues at coordinate 122,493,761 of CM067338.1, read as the reverse complement.
CAAGTCAAAATTTACCAGCAACAATTGTGAACAAGATACCTTTGGAGTTGCATATATGGTGGGATGACTTGGATGAATCAGGGCGAGACACGGTCAATCTGTACTTGTGAGGCCTTACTAGGTTGCTGAAGATTACTCTAGGGGGGATATCATAAAGGCATTAGTCACATTCTGGGACCCGACTCACAATGTATTTCACTTCTCATATTTTGAACTTACCCCAACTTTAGAAGAAATAGCCAGATACTTAAGGGGTCCCAAAGCTCCTCTGAGACACCAGTACCTGATCGCTCCGAGGGCTGTAGCAGTACTCAAGTTCCTAGACTCTTTGAAAATAAGCAGGGGGGTCCACAACATAGACTTGGCACCTGGATTTTGTACTTTGAAGTTTATATACGATATATAAAGTAAGGGGGTTCAACAAGCCGGAGAACAAAATATGTAGCAAAAGAAACCGCCTTAAGTGGGAAGAACATACGTGTTTTGTATTCATGGTAGCCTTATTGGGACTTCTGGTGTATCATAGAAAAGACGGGAAATATTGACAAACGAGTAGCTGGGGTTGTCAGCACTTTGCTCACTCAGGGCAACAACACCCTCGCACCTATGATGGTAGCTGAAATCTTCCACGCTATCACGGCTTGCAAAGCCGGGGGAGGCTTTTTTGAGGGGTGCAACTTGTTGCTACATATTTAGATGATCGAACACTTATGTCTTCATCCTAAATGTATGAGTTTTGGGTCGACTGAGAAAAAATGCGTAGAGGAATTTTCTATGAGGGTTGGTGGGATTAGTTTGCCAGAAGGGGTCACGGAGTGGGTAACACGCCTCCACTCCTTCACTGCAAGCCAAATAGAGTTGACATCTGGATGGCTGCCTATGGATGAGATCATATACATGCCTGCCACCGGACCTCATTTACTATTAATGTGACTAAGGAGTATCCTGCCTTATTTACCATATCGGGTTTTGAGGTAGCTGGCCAGATGCCAAATAGTTCTGAAAAGATGAAGATCTTAGTGCCCCAAGTAGTCGAGATCGGACCTAATGGCCAGCTTCATGAAGCAACAAGCCGCCAAATATGAAGCAAGTGTCTGTAGTTTACAGCAAATACATCTGTATGTGATCGGTCCAAAGGTGAGGTTTCACCGGGATACCTTGCTTGGTATAGAAGAGAAACTATGTTTGGGAGGCCGGCAAAATAACCCCACCTTCAGGAATTTATCGAGGCGTCGCAGGAACAATGGGCTTAGTTGGCCAAAGAAATTGAGTATAGGGCCAAAATAAGCCAATGGAAAAGCGAGTCATGGTGCTTTAGTTTTAAATGGGGCTCAAGTCGCTGTAGACGAGGGAGAAAAGAAACCATTAGCCAAAAAAATGAGGCCCTTCGATCCAAAATTCCGAAAATGAAAGTAGCGGCAAAAACCATGTCAGAAATGCCCAAGATGCAAAACTTATAGATTATCCGAGGCAGAAAGTGAACGACTATGGTTTTGTTCTAAACAAAATAGAAAGAGAACTAGCCGGAGCTTAAAAGCACTTGCCTAAAAATGCAGATGAACGAGCACGCCTGGTTAAGCAGTTGAAAGAAGAGTACGGTAATGAGGTTGCAGGATTAAAGAAAAGGGTCATCACCATAGAGAACAAAATGATCAAACAAGTGAAAGAATTCAAGGCTGAAAGAGAACATTGTTACACAGCACTGGCACAACTAGAAATGGATTTGCAACAACTTTAGTAGAAAAATCAAGTAGCCGAGAAGACTTTGGAGGACAGGGCCCAACAGATTAGGCGATTGTTGCAATAAAAATGTGTCATCAGAGAGAAAATTAGAATTATCGCTGTCTACATCGTTGTGAAGTGCCGAGCCTGTTAGGACATGACCCGCACCACCTTATTCACAGTAGTAATGACTTTTGATAAACAGATAATGAGTGACTTGGATAGACTTCTAAGTGATCTTGCATATAGGCCTGCGGCGAGACCGAGTGAGGTCCTGCGGGCACTAGGAGCTTTAATGTATTTATGATTGTCATTTGAGCCTGTATTTCCTTTTCTACTCGAGTCTGTCAGTTGTTTGAGTCAGTACTTTCTTTCCGCTGGATTCTGTCAGTTGCTTTCGAGTTTGTGTTTCCTTTTGTTGAAATAGGATTGTTTATTATAGAGTCTGTATTTTGTTTTGTCGTTACATTCTGTTAGTTTTTAAGTTTTAAGTCTTTGTAATCAAAGTATTCACTTTTTATAAAATTTGTAAATCCCAATGCATTTCGTTATCTATTTTGTATTGGTTTTCAAAGAACTACGCTTGGTATGATTCATGCGGGGTCATGATACGTAGGCAATTTTCATAGGATTCGAGCGTAACTAAATGAAAAAGAGAGAAAGAAAAGAGAGAGAAAATAAGAAACAAAAATAAAGAAAAAATGGCAAAACAAGAGGGGTGAGAGAATAAAAAAGGGAAAACAAAGGCAGGAATGGAAAAAAAAAAAGAAAGAAAAAAAAGAAGTTTGCAATTGGAAATATGGAAAGCCGGGATGATGCAAGCAGCCAAGAAAATGCATAATAGAAATGGTTAACTACTTAAGGTGCATTCAGCCCCCAAACGTGGGGTTATAAAATATGTTAAAGCCCTAATCATTAACAAAGTTGTTATTGATGTGTTGAGTTTAGGCAGGTGGTTAGTTTAATGGTATTCTTTCAACCCATTCCTACAACATGTGGTCAAAACACAAGCTGAAAATGACCAACCAAGAACTAGAGGCCAGTATTATTGACCCCTCAAAAGAGGTGGAACAAGTGGATGTTGCTACAACGAGGGAAGAGAAGAACAAGTGAAAGCAGCAAATGGCTGAGATGTTCCAGTCTTTGTCAATGGGGCATCCACCACCTCTTTATCCCACCAATCCTGCTTATATCCCACCATTGGCCCAACATCTATAGCCTCTCACTCTGAACTCGTCTCCAGCCTTTCCCCTCTACCAACAGTGTTATGGTACCACTTCCTATACTTTCCACCAGATTAGAGAGGGTTTTCCAACAGCATTTCCCCTCTACTAACATTTGCTAACTAGGTGGGATACAACAAGTTTTGGTAGTGGGCTTTGATTTTCTTTTTTGTCTGGAATATTTCAAGGGTTGTAATTCAGATATAATGTTCCGTCCATTTCTATGTGTTAAACCTTGTTATCTTTCAATTTCAATGATATGCAATTTCCATTTTATTCTTCATTCCAAATAATTTTATTTTTGTTTTTCTTATCTTTCTTGTACATTTCTTTTTATTCTTGTATTAATGACACGACATGCATGAGAAATCCTCAGCCCAGTCTTAAAAGCCAATCTAATTCTGAAATAATAATACAAGAACTTGAGTGTGATGATGAATTGAAATTTGACGATGATGTGGCCTTTGAGGAGATTAGTAAAGAATTAAGTCATTTCGAAGAAAAAACTAAGCCAAGACTAAATGACACAAAAGCAATCAATTTGGCGCACCAAGGTAATGTCCGGAAATAAAAATAAGTGTCCATCTTGAAGCACAACTCAGAGAGGAGATAATTAATGCATTGTTCAGTATAAAGATGTTTTAGCATGGTCCTATGACGACATGCCGAGTCTAAGCACTGACTTGGTGGTTCACAAATTACCCACTGACCCAGCATTCCCCGTGTCAAGCAGAAGCTGAGGAAATTTAAAACTAATAGAGTGTAAAGATCTACAAAGAGGTCACCAAGATATTTGAGGCAAAAGTCATCCGAGTCACGCAGTATCCCACCTAGTTAGAAAATGTTGTGCCTGTGCCGAAAAAGGATGGAAAGACCAAGGTGTGTGTTGATTATCGATATCTTAACAAGGCAAGTCCCAAGGATAATTTCCCAATGCTAAACATCTATATATTGATTGATAATTGTGCCAAACATGAAATTGGTTCTTTTGTGGATTGTTATGTTGGCTATCACCAGATCTTAGTAGATGAGGAAGATTCAGAAAAGACGGCATTCATCACACCATGGGGGACGTACTGCTATCAGGTTATGCTATTTGGTTTGAAAAAACGCTGAGGGAACCTACATGAGGGCGATGACAACAATATTCCATGATATGATACACAGGGAAATCGAGGTGTATGTGGACAATGTGATGTAAAGTCTAGAAAGCAGTCAGACCATGTGAGGGATTTCAGCATGTTCTTCTGAAGGCTTCATAGGTAAAATCATAAGCTCAATCCTGCAAAGTGTGCTTTGGGGGTGCTGTCTAGAAAATTGTTGGGATTCATAGTCAGTCGCCGAGGTATGAGTTGGACCCGTCAAAAATCAAGGCTATCGAGAAATTTCCACCTCCGAGGAGCAAGACTGAGGTAATGAGTTTGTCAAGGAGGTTGAATTATATCAATAGGTTTATTGCTCAGCTCATGATACCTTGCGAGACTATCTTCAAAATTTTAAAGAAGGATGATGCAGTCAAGTGGACAGATGAATTTTAGGAGGCATTTGATAAGATAAATGGGTATTTGTCAAACCCACCCATGTTGGTCCAGCCAGAACCAGGGAGACCTTTGATTCTATATTTGTGGTTTTGGATAATTCATTTTGTTGTGCATTGGGTCAACATGACATCACTTGTAGGAAGGAGCAGGCCATATATTATCTAAACAAGAAATTCACATCTTACGAGGTTAACTATACTCATCTTGAGAGGACATGTTGCGCCCTAACTTGGGTAGCACAGAAGATGAAGCATTATTTGTCATCTTATACTACTTACCTCATATCACACTCTGATCCATTGAAGTATATCTTTCAGAAGCCCATGCCCCCAGGGAGGCTCGCAAAATGGCAGATCCCGCTTACAGAATTTGACATTGTTTATGTGACTCGGACTGCAATGAAAGCACAACTATTGGCCGACCATTTGGCAAAGAACCTAGTGGATGAACAATATGAACCTTTGAAGACTTATTTCCCTGATGAAGAGATGATGCACATTGATGAGTTGCAACAGGTTGAGAAGCCAGTATTGGAAAGTTTTCTTTGATGAGCTGCTAACATGAAGGGTGTTTGGGATAGGAGCAGTACTTATTTCTGAAATAGGGCATCACTACCCTGTTACGGCTCAACTACAATTCTATTGTACTAACAACATGGCGGAGTACGAAGCATGCGTTCTGGGTTGAGGATGGCAATAGATATTGGTATCCAGAAAGTCTTGGTCTTGGGTGACTCTGACCTTTTGGTACACTGGATTCAAGGGGAATGGGAAACACGAGATTTGAAGCTCATACCATACCGACAATGTTTGCATGATCTTTGTCAACGGTTTCAATCGGTAGAGTTTAGGCACATTCCAAGGATCATAATGAAGTTGTCTATTCATTAGCTATGTTGGCATCAATGCTACATCATCCAGATAAGGATTATGTGGACCCTTTGCAAATTCAGGTCCGCGATACTTATTGCAATGTGGTGGAAGAGAAGCTTGACGGGGAACATTGGTTTCACGATATCAGGGAATATATTAGAATAGGGGTATATCTAGTTCAAGATACAGGTGATCAAAAGAGAGAAATTAGGCGGTTGGCAAATGGATTTTTCTTCAGCGGAGGGGTTTTGTACAAAAGAACTCCAAATCTTGGATTGCAGAGATGTAGAGATACTAGATAGGATATAGCTATTATGACTAAAGTACATTTTCGAGTCTCTGGGCCGCACATAAGTGGGTACGTGCTAGCCAAAACGATTCTTCGAGCATGTTATTATTGCCTCACTATGGAGTGGGATTGTATCAGTTTCGTACGCAAATGTCATCCGTGCCAAATGCATGGATACTTGATTCATTCTCCACCATCATTATTACACAGAGCCAATTAAGTCATCAGCGTCAAATGGGCACAGGATCATTTTGGTGGCCATAGATTATTTCACCAAGTGGATAGAGGCTAAAGCCTTTAAGTCCATATCAAAGAAAGTTGTGGTTGATTTTGAACATTCAAACATCATCTGTCGGGTTGAGATACTAAAGGTGATCATTATAGACAATGGGGCTAATCTCAATAGTCATATGATGAAAGAGGTATGTGAGCAGTTCAAGATTACCCATCACAATTCTACCCTATACCGTCCTAAGAAAAATGGGGTAGTTGAGACGACCAACAAGAACATAAAGAAGATACTTCAAAATATGGTGGAGGGCTCTAGACAGTGGCATGAAAAGTTGTCTTTTATATTGTTGGGGTACCGCACCAGTGTTTGAAATTCAATAGGGCCGACTCCTTATTTATTGTTGTACGGCACCGAAGCAGTGATACCCGCAGAAGTGGAAATTCCATCCCTTAAATTTTTGCATAGGCCAGATCGATGATGGTAAATGGGTCAAAACCCACCTGGAGCAGTTGAGTTTGATCAATGAGAAAAGATTGGTGGTGGTGTGTTATGGACATTTGTATCAACAAATGGAGAGAGCATATAATAAGAAGGTGTGTCCACGGAAGTTTGAAGTGGGTCGGAAAGTGTTGATACGTATCCTTCCTCATCAAGCAGAGGCAAAAGGCAATTTTGCTCAAAACTAGCAAGGTCCATTCATCGTAACTATAGTGTTGTCGAATGACGCTTATTATTTAACACATATAGAAGACAAGTGTGCGGAAATGGCCATCAATTCAAATGTAGTCAAGAGATATCATGTGTGATTTTCTTTGGTTAATTTGTATTTGTTTATACTTGGAAAATTTTAAAGTTTGGAATGACAGAGACATTTTGTTCTGCTATCTAAACACGTTATCATTTGTCACCCCCTTTGAGCCTCATTTATTTTCTTTCATACCCCTCTTTTGGAATTAGTAACAAAGAATATAAACAAAAGTGCAAGAGTTAAGTAAAAGAAAAACATAAGGAAAAGAATGAAAAAAAAGGAAAAAAAAAGAGAAGGAAAAAAAAGAAGAAGAATGAAAAAAAAACAACAAAAAAGGAAAAAGAAAGAAAAGAAAAGAGTAAGAAAAAGAAAATTCACAACAACAGAGTAATTTTATAATATGAACTACGTTCGGCCTGATTCCTTTTATGGATACGTAGGCAGCGTCACGGTTCGGTGCCAACAAACAAAAAAATCGAAAGTCCCCAAACAAGAAACTAGGGGAGAAGTTGTGGTGGTTGTAAGAAATCTGATTCTGAAAGTTGTAATTTTAAATCCATTTGAATTGTTTTGAGCTTTTTATACCCTTTCTTTCTAACCATGTCCAAAAGCCCACGTTATGGTCGAAAGAAAGACCTTCTGATCAATCTTCAAGAAATTTCAAGTCAAGCAGGTATAGGTGGCTCGTATCAAGGACAACACTCTGGTCCAAGCAGGAAAAATTATAAATGAGAGAGTCTTATTGGTGAATATCTTCATAGGCACTGTAAGGCGATGGGAGCTGAGAAAAATAAAAATGTGAGATCTTATTGGTGAAAACCTTCACGGGAACCGTAAGACGACAAGAGCTGCGAGAAATCAAAATGAGAGAGCCTTATTGGTGAAAACCCTCACAGGCACCTTGAGGCTAAACTAAGCTGAGAGATGAACAAATGAAAGAGGTCTGTTGGTGAGAACCATTTGGGGCACCACAGGATGAACAAGGCTAGGGTTTGTGTGAAGAAATCAAGTAACGGAATTCCGGGTCAACAAAGTATGGCCAACGAAAGTTGATTGGTTTGAAGATTGGGCTGATTAGTTTGAAATTCATGTCATGATCAATGGTGCCAGTTGTTCCACTCTGATAAGTCTCTTTTTCTTTTCCTTTTTCTTAGCAAGTCATCCGGTTTTGGATTTTATTTATCCTTCACTCTCAAGGTCATTGCATTTTTTGGGGGGATTTTATATCTCTAAGATGTTTTGAGTTACAGTTTTGTTCAAAGCAAATAAGAAAGGATTTCAAATCTCACTTCCAGATTTTAAAATTGCGAAGCACGGTTTGTCCAGAACATACCAAAGATAGCATGATGTAAAGTGGGATACAAGGAGTCACCGGAAGTTTCATCGGTGGAATGACTAGGTAATATCATGGGAGATGCAAAGTTTCAGATAAAGGGGTCGAAGATGTAAAACAATGGTTTGTTATCGAACACTCTGTTCATCGAAGGTCATGAGGTATGAAAGTAAGTCAAAAAATCAAGCGGTTCTGGGCCACTTCAGGGAAACATGTCACAGAAAATCACGGCACTGGAGACATCCTCTGCAATAATGCCGTCAACTAACCACAAATTTAAACTAATATAATTTTTCTTTCATTGAAACAGGGGCATGCAATTTCATTTGTTTCAGAGAAACTCTCCGTAGGCGAAAGAACAAGCACCAAAACAGGTTTGACCATAAACTCTCAGGACTTTCCTGGAAAATGTGACTTTAGTTTAAATTTAAAAACGATCATAAGTAGCATAATTTATCATAAATACACCTCAATGGAATATAAGTTGGTTTCAAATTTGCATGTTTAAGATAGGATTCAATTAGGAGTTTTCAGGACCTTCCTAGATAATAGGATGTAGTTTCAAACCTTCTTAGGTAACATGACTTAGTGGAAATTATACCTTTAGAAGATACATCTGAGATTTATAATTAATGGTTAATTAAGAGTTGTCAGGACCTCCCTGGATAATATAACTTAGCTTTCAATTATTAATAATAGTTGGTAGAATGATTCAGTTTAACACTCACCCATGTACAAAGCCACCAAACTGGGGCAGAACATTTTCTTTATTTGTCTATTTTGTTGAAATAAGGAGCCTACCTAGAGAACAAGGAAATATATTTCAAATGCAACAGTCAGGAGCCCATTTGGAGAATAAGGGAATACATTTCAAGCGCAGCAGTCAAGAGCCCGCCTGGAGAACAAAGGAGTAATATTTAAGTTTTAGCTTTATAATTCTTTAGTTGTCTATTTTGAAATAAGGAGCCCACCTGGAGAACAAGGGAATACATTTCAAGTTCAGCAATCAGGAGCCCACCCGAAAAAAAAGGAAGTACAATTCATGCTTTTGTTTTCAAATTTTAGTACTATGTGGTACACATGATGCGCCCAGCCATCAAACTGGGACAGAAAATTTTCTTTACTGGTCTATTTTGTTGAAGTGAGGAGCCCAACTGGAGAACAAGGGAATATATTTCAAGTGCAGCAGTCAGGAGCTCACCTAGAGAACAAGGGAATACATTTCAAGTGCAGCTGTCAGGAGCCCATAGGAAAACAAGGGAATACATTTCAAGTTCAGTAGTCAGGAGCCCACACGGAGAACAAGGGAATACATTTCAAGTTCGGAAATTAGGAGCCCACTTGGAAAACAAGGGAAGTACAATTGAAGTTTTATTTTTTAAAATTTTAGTAATATCTAGTAACGTGACGCACCAAGCAACCAAAGTGGCGCAGAAAATTTTCTTTGTTTAGCTTCTTTCTTTAAATTAGAAGCCCACCTGGAGAACAAGGGAATACATATCAAGCTCACCAATTAGGAGCCCACCAGGAGAAAAAGGCAAGTACAATTCATGTTTTAGCTTTCAAATTTTTAGTAATATTTAGTAACGTGACGAGCCCAGCCACCAAACTAGGGTAGAAAATTTTCTTTGTTTGGAAATTTTGTTGAAGTCAGGAGCGCACCTTGAGAACAAGGGAGTACATATCAAGTACAGCAGTCAGGAGCCCACCTGTAGAACAAAGTAATACATTTCATGTTCCGCAATTATAAGCCCACCTAGAGAACAAGGGAAGTACAATTCAAGTTTTAGCTTTCAAATTTTTAGTAATATTTAGTAACACTATGTGCCCAGCCACCAATCTAGGGCAAATAATTTTCTTTGTTTGTTTATTTTGTTGAAGTCAAGAGCCCACCCTGAGAACAAGGGAATATATTTCAAGTTCAGCACTCAGGATCCCACCTGGAGAACAAGGGAATATATTTCAAGTTTAGCAATCAGGAGCACACCTGCAAAAAAGGGAATACATTTCAGTTTTAGCAATCAGGAGCCCACCTAGAGTACAAGGGAAGTACAATTCATGTTTTAGCTTTCAAATTTTTAGTAATATTTGGTAACATGATGTGCCCAACCACCAAACTGGGGCGAAATGTTTTTATTGTTTGTCCATTTTGTTGAACTCAGGAGCCCGGCTAGAGAACACGGGTATACATTTCAAGTTCAGCAATCAAGAGCCCACATGGAGAACAAGGAAATACATTTCAAACACAGCAATTAGGAGCCCACCTCGAGAACAATAGAATACAATTCAAAGTTCAGCAGTCACGCATCAACTTGAAGAAAGGGAAAACCTCTCAGATTACAATTCAAAGCGGCAACAAATGGATTTCACCGGGAGAATACAAGACAACAAGGCAACATGAAGTATAAGATAAAGTATGAAGATATACATAGGACTTTTGTAATTCGTAGATCATAGCTTAGTCTAGCTTCTTTTTTATTTGACTTGGTGTAATAAGGGGGTTCAGTAAGCAGTGGCAGCAGCAACAACAACAACAACAGTGAAATAAACAGCTTCATAATAGTCCCAACTACTAGACATTCCTGAACTACACTAACCTAATTTCTTTTTAGCCAAGGATATGCACGCAACCTCAAAAGCAGGATGCGGTCAACTCTTTCAAAAAATGCTTCACATGGAGTATTCAAACGGGCAAAAATCACTCGTATTCGCTCACTTTATCTTTTCTCGATAACTCTTCGTATTTCTGAGCAAATAGGGGCAGTTGTGAGCACGTGATTTTGCCCTATATGAACTACTTCCAGAAATTCAAAATAAAATAATTTCTCTCAGTGTTTGTATTTTGTGGATTTTTTTGGCATTTGTTTGACTGATTATTTATATTTTGTCTGTTCATTTTATTAATGAAAAAATAAAAAAAATCTATATTACATTTGAATTTGGTTTCTAATTTTACGCATTATTGATTAATTAGTGATTAAGGTTTTCGCATAAATAGAAAATTAACAAAACTCGATTTATATTGCTTTGTTTAAATTTTAGTTTGAATTTTTGTTAGCTTTCGTTTAATTTGGTAGTTAATTAATAGCATTGATTATTATCTAGGGCTTAATATAATTGGGTAGTTTAATTGAGTTTTTAAGTAAATTTTAGTTTATATTCTAATTAATTGATAAAAAAAATAGAGAGAAAAGGAAATTGAGTCTCATTTGTAAAGACCCGAAGTTAGGTCAGTTCTTGTCTTAAGAATCCCAGCCCAAACAATTTCAGACCCAGCCCAAGTCCCCTCTCTTCAGACGACTAAACGATGTTGTTTCCCCCATTTGATATGTACCATTGGTTCTTTCTAATATGACGGAAGAACTGGAGACCCTTATGTATATTAGTGTCCAGACGAGACCCTACCCCCATCTCCCCATCTCACCTTACCCCTCAGAGAATCCCTCGCAAGTTCCGCCGTATGCCGCCTACCGGAAATCGCCTCCGCCGACGGCGTTGCTCCAATCATCCCCATTTTTACACCTTTAATTCTTCTCTTTATCCTCTTTCCAAATCTCAAAACCTGCTCCCTCGAATCCCAGCCTAGCTTCTTGAATCTAGAATTGAAGGTTAACAACCAAAACCCTAATTTGTCCAATTTGTCCCAAAATTACACCCTAGGATCCCCTTCATCTCCTCATCTCAAATCCCTACCCAGTTTCCCTCAATTCTCACCTAGATTCCTCAAATTTTGGATCTGAAATATAGAGCTCTAGTCCCTATTTTCCCTTTTGCATTTTTAGGTCCTAAGATGCTTGGGTGAACTCAAAACATCTGTTAGTCGATTTTTTTTGTTAAGAACAGACGACTAACGGTAGTTCGATTTTACTCCTTGGCTCGACGGTTTGAGTGAGTGATTCTGGTGTTGAAAAGTTTGTTTCAGGTAATCCTCTTTTCTCTTTCATTTTTGATTTGGGTTTTCTGCATCATGTGCGATTTGGCTATATGCTTAGTCAAAAGTTTTTGTGTTTTATTTATTATAGGGTTTAGGTTGTCTATGTTTACTTGTTTGTTCATTAAGTGAAAGGAAATTGTGGCATGTTAGTGTTTACGGCTATTATCTATGATTTCTAGTTAATCCAGTGCAAACATTTTAGTTTCTGGTTAGAATCTTGAATAGATACAAGTAATCCTAGGTGTGAGGTTTTTGATTCCAATGTCATTGAGCAATAGATGCAGGTCTACTTATAAGATTAAAGTAATTGAGTATTGATTTGTTTGGTCTTTCTTGCTCCTTGAATTCTGAATATTGTTGTTTGTCCTAGTTGTTAATTAGTGGGAACTCTTAGGGTCTTAATTGCACAAAGGCAAATTTAGGGGTCTTGAGGGTTAGGTAAAAGTTGTAATTATAGATGGGGATAAGCGTGATTCATGGATTTTAATTATTCAGAGAATCATTTCTGTTGGTTAGAAGTTTCTAGGGGATATGATAAATATGAGTCTGTCAGAAGGGGAATCTTCAGACTCATTAGAGGGGTAAGAGGGTAAAAATAATTTGGTTTGAAAGGTGTAAAATGGGAAATTATTAGTTAGGATAGGGCTGCCTTTGATATGCCTATATAAGGACCCCTTTCTCTTTATTTAGGGTGATTGGACATATTTTTAAATATCTGAGAGAGATTAGAGAGTGGATAATCAAGAGAATACACATGCTGCATATAGTTTATTATTGTTCAGTAGTATAAGAGATAGAAAAAGACAAAAAAAATCAAAAACAGCTGAAAAATAAAGAGAGAATACTGTTCCATTGATCTTGTTTTGAATTCTGAACTTTTATGTCAAGACCCCAGCCCGGTCGTGATGGCGCCCAACACATTTCTAGGAAAGCCCGACCAATCTCACTAACGTCTCGAGCTACAAGCTCAAATTCTTAATTCAAATTCATTAATAACGAGAGAAAATAAAAAATTTTGCACATATAAATAAAACATCCCAACAACCAATAATAGCAGCCTCCCACAGATCTAGGGGTCATGAGTCTAGAGCCTCTACCAGAATAGCGAAATAACAAAAAATAGTATCATGATCTGAGTACGCGGAAATGTCAAAATACAAAAGTAGTGGATGAGTCGGGTCCGGCGGATGCCAGGCGGCTACCTCGACAAACTCCAGAAAGATACTCTGAAACTCCGCTGCGAGATCAAATCAGTCCTAGGGTACCTGGATCTGCACACAAGGTGTAGGGAGTAGAGTGAGTACTTCAAACTCAATAAGTACTCGCAATAAATAACAACTAAAAGAAAAAAAATTCTGTAGAATCACTATACAATTCTATTACTAGTATTAAAGACCAGTGGATAAGTATCTTTTCCAGTGAATAGGATCTTATGCATACTTCCTTTTCCGTCCGACCAGTTACTAACACTGCTGCGGCGCGTAGCCCGATCCAACACCATATCTATATATTTATATACTGCTGCGGTGCGCAGCCCGATCCAATATAAAAAATAAGATGTTGCGGCGCGCAGCCCGATCCAATAAATATATAGTATGCTGCGGCACGCAACCCGATCAAATAATTATATAAGTTGTTGCGGCGCAGCCTGATCCAATAAATATATAAGATGATGCGGCGCGCAGCACGATCCAATAAATATAGTTGACTGCGCTCACGGGGCAGTGTGTACAGACTCCGAAAGGGCTCCTTCAGCCCAAGCGCTATAATACTGCGGCGTGCAGTCCGATCCATATAATATATCACTGCGGCGTGCAGTCCGATCCATAAAATATACTACTGCAGCATGCAGTCCGATCGGTATAATGTACTACTGCGGCTTGCAGTCCGATCTATATAATATACTGTTGCGGCGTGCAGTCCGATCCATATACATGTATATGTAAATACTACTGCGACGTGCAGCCCGACCCAATGTATATACATATCAATTAGCCTTACTATGAGGTCCTGGACCCAACTCAGTCATTATAGACGGCCTCTCGGGCCCACTCAGCTAAGACAAGGTATTCAACCCTAGGTATTGCTCATTTAGGGTGTAGGCTACAAAGCCCAGTTCATTCATGATTTACAGTCAAAGTCAGGACCAATGGTATGTGTCCAATGGGAAATGTGACGTCAATAAGCTCAACATACTCCCTAGGAGTTGTACAGATCCGCACAAGGCCCCAAACATGACAACTAGCCCAAATTATGCGAGTACAAGCTCAGTCTCAGTCGAGAAATACAGTAAGTGATCAATCGGGATGGACCAAGTCCGAGTCCCCAGCAAATGCATCACCACGCTCAACACAAGACGCGTGTCTCATCTCAACATAGCACCGTATAGTGCAAATACGGGGTTTCAAACCCTCAGTATATCATTCATAACCATTACTCACCTTGAACCGGCCAAAGTCCTAGCTCGCCTTGCATTTTCCTCGCAAATCAACTTCCACGAGTGTGGAATCTGATCATAACCACAAGGAATATGTTATAATAAGCTAATGAGACATAACCCAATAGAAAGAACTCGAAAACACCGTAAAAACACGAAGTTGGTAAAACCCGAGCTACATGCCCACTCCTCGAAAAATTACAATATTTATATCACCAGAATTCTCGTCTCGCCACGAGTCCATACATATCAAATTTACAAGAATCAGAGTCCATTTGACCCCTCAAATCCACACTTTAAGCACATTTGGGTTTCAAGCACTAACCACCATTTTGAACTTCAAAGACCTTGAATTCTTTGTGTACAAACCATGTTTTTACACTATAATGACGTATTCTAGGTCCAAGAATCTATACTTGATGTTTCCCCCAAAATCTTCTTCAAAATCGCTCCCAAATTTGCCTTAGCCCGAGGTCCAAATGTTCTTCTCTATTTCAAACTTGCGAAATCACTGTTCATTAAACCCTGCCCTATTTCCGCTTACACGGTCAACCGACCGCTCCTGCGGTCTTCGCTTCAGCGGTCACACGGCCGCCTACGCAGTCCAACATAAACTCCAGGGTCCGCTTCTGTGGTCAAACGACCGCCTCAGCATTAACTGCCTATGCGGTCAACATTCTGCTTTCACAATACACGCCTTTCCTCAAGATCCGCTTTTCCGGCTCATCCGCCGCTTCTGCGGTCACTGTTTAAGTGGCTTCCTTCCGCAGAAGCGACAGTACCCGAAGTTCTCCACTGTTTTCATGCAACAACTCCCAAAACCTCCGATCAACCATCCGAAAATACCCCGAGGGCCCCGGGATCCCAACCTATTCCAAAACATCATACGAACATGTTCCAATCATAAAAACACAACCAATAAGCCAAAAATCATCAATTTACGACGGATTCAAGCCTATGTTAAACTAAAACTTCCGAAACTCACATTCGATAAAAAACCTGACCAAACGACGTTCGATTGACCTGAAAATTTGCAGACATATCCAAAATCACCTAACAAAGCTATAGCCAGTCACGGAATTCCATTCCAACCCCCAGATCAAAATCTCGCCTATCAACCGGAATTCGTCAAAATTCAAACTTAGCCAATTCAAGCCTAATTCTACACCGAACCTCGAAATTCAGTTTCGATTTCACTCCCAAATCATAAATCACCACAAAAAACTAGCCGAATCGTGGGAAATCCATTCCGAGCCAGATAACTCATAAGTCAACATCCGGTTGACTTTTCAAAATTAGCCTTCTCCTAAAGAGACTAATTGTCTCAATTCAAACTCTGACTGAATCACTTCAAACTCTACATACACATATGATGAAACATAAAGAAGCATAAAACGGGGAAAATTGGGCGGTAACACACGTGAAAACGGGCCGGGTCGTCATATCCTCCCCAACTAAAACCGACGCTCGTCCTCGAGCGGGTCAAGAAGCATACCTGGAGCCTTAAACAAATAGGGATATCTGCTCCACATCTCCTGCTCAGTCTCCCAAGTGGCCTCCTCCACGGGTCGACCTTTCCTCTGCACCTTTACCGATGCTATGCCCTTTGATCTCAATTTTCGAACCTGACGACCCAAAATAGCCACCGGCTTCACATCATAGGTCAAGTCCTCATCCAACTGGATCATGCTGAAGTCCAATACATGAGACGGGTCCCCAACATACTTCCTGAGCATAGAAACATGGAACACCGGGTGAACCCCCGAGATGTTTGGTGGTAAAGCAAGCATATAGGCCACCTTCCCAATCCTCCTGAGTTTCTCAAAAGGTCCAATGAACCGCGGATTCAACTTCCCTTGCTTTGCAAACCTCATCACGCCTTTCTTAAGCGAAACCTTCAACAAAACCTTCTCGCCCACCATATTAGATACATCCCAAACCTTCGAGTCCGCATAACTTTTCTGACACGACTGAGCGAAGTCTCTCCCAGATAACTTTAGCTTTCTCTAAGGCATCCTGAACTAGCTCTATCCCCAGTAATCTAACCTCCCCGGGCTCAAACCAGTAAACTGGATATCTGCACCGTCTCCCATATAAAGCCTCATATGGTGCCATCTGAATGCTAGACAAATAACCATTGTTATATGCAAACTCTGCAAGAGACAAGAACTTAGCCCAAGATTCCCCGAAAACAATAACACAGGCATGCAACATGTCCTCTAATATTTGAATAGTATGGCTGGATTGCACGTTCGTCTGAGGATGAAAAGCTGTGCAGATCTGAATCTGAGTGCCCAACTCCCGATGAAAGGCTCTCCAGAACTAGGAAAAAAACTGAGTACCCCTATCTGAGACAATAGAGACTGAAACCCCATGCAACCTCACAATCTCACAGATGAAAATCTCTGCTAACCGCTCCGAAGAATAGGTGGTATAGACCAGAATGAAGTGCGCAGACTTGGTCAGCCTATCAACAATCACCCAAATAGAATCAAAGTTCCTCGAGGTACGAGGAAGACCACTCACAAAGTCCATAGTAATCCTCTCTGATTTCCACTCGGGAATATCTATCTGCTGAAGTACACTACCAGGTCTCTGATGTTCATACTTGACCTGCTGACAATTGAGACACCTAGCCACATAACTCACAATGTCCTTTTTCATTCTCCTCCACCAATAATGTTGTCTCAAGTCCTTGTACATCTTCGCGGCACCCAGGTGAATAGAATACCGTGAGCTGTGGGCCTACTCTATTATCAACTCTCAGAGCCCATCCAGATTGGGCACGCAAATTCGGCCCTGCATCCGCAATACACCATTACTATCAATAGTCACATCTCTGGCATCATCATGCTGGACCCTATCCTTCACGACAAATAAATGCGCGGCATCATACTGGCGCTCCCTGATGCGATCATACAAAGAAGACAGGGAAGCCACACAAGCCAACATCCGACTAGGCTCAGATATATCTAACCTCTCCATCTGATTGGCCAAAGCCTGAACACCGACTGCAAGGGGCCTCTCCCCAACTAGAATGTACGCCAAGCTACCCATACTCACCGCCTTCCGACTCAAAGCATTCCACTACATTGGCCTTTCCCGGATGATGCAATATGGTAATATCATAATCCATAAGTAACTCAAGCCACCTTCGTTGTTTCAAATTGAGGTCCTTCTGTTTAAACAAGTGTTGGGGACTGCGATGATCCGTGAACACCTTACAGGACATGCCATATAGATAGTGCTGCCAAATTTTAAAAGCATGAACTATAGAAGCCAACTCTTAGTCATGAACAAGGTAATTTTCTCATGCGGCTTAAGCTAATGCTAAGCATACACAATAACTCTACCCTTCTGCATCGAAACAGATCCGATCCAAACTCTCGAAGCATCACAATATAGCGAATATGAACCTGAAATTGATGGCAATACTAGGACCGGAGCTGTATTCAACACTTACTTGAGATTTTGGAAGCTCTCCTCGCACTCATTTGACCACACAAATGGTGCCTTCTTCTGCGTCAACTTCGTCAAAGGAGAAGTAATAGTTGAAAATCCCTAAATGAACCTGCAGTAATAACCTACCTGACCGAGAAAACTCCAAATCTCAGTACCTGAGGATGGTCTGGGCCAACTCTGCACCGCCTCAATATTCTTTGGGTCAACCTGAATACCATCACTGGACACCACGTGTCCCAAAAAAGCCACGGAACTGAGCCAGAACTAACACTTGGAGAACTTTACAAAAAGCTTCTCCTCTCTCAACCTCTGAAATACCACCCTAAAGTGTTGCGTGTGCTCCTTCTGGCTACGCGATTACACCATAATATCATCAATAAACACGATAACAAAATAATCCATATACGACCGAAATACAACTTTCATCAAGTGCATGAATGCGGTTAGGGCATTAGTCAGCCCAAATGACATAACCAGAAACTCATAATGCCCGTATCTCATCCGGAAAGTTGTCTTCATGATATCAAATTCTCTAATCTTCAACTGGTGGTAGCCTGAATGAGATCAATCTTAGAGAATACCTTTGCCCCCTGAAGCTGGTCAAACAAATTCCAATATGAGGTAGTGGGTACTTGTTCTTTACTGTCAATTTGTTCAACTGTCTGTAATCAATGCACATTCTCATTGTGCCATCTTTCTTCTTTACAAGTAACACTAGTGCGCCCCAGGGTGACACACTCGTGCGAATGAACCCCTCATCTAGGAGTTCCTGCAACAGCTCCTTCAGCTCTTTTAACTCTGCTAGTGCCATACGATAGGGAGGAATAGAAATGGGATGAGTGCCCGGCACCAAATCAATACCGAAGTCAATATCCTTGTCCGGCAGCATGCCCGGCAGGTCTGTTGGAAAAATATAAGGATATGCCCTCACCACGGGGATTGAATCAAGACTAGGAGCATCGGCTCCAACATCCCTCACAAATTCTAGATATGATAAACATCACTTCCCAACCATCCACTGGGCCTTTAAGAAAGAGATTACCCTGCTGGGTACATAATCAATTTGTACCACGCCACACAATCCTCGGGATACCCGGCATAGCCAATGTGACTGTCTTGGCATGACTCTCCAGAATAGCACGGCACGGTGATAGCCAGTCCATGACCAGAATAACATCAAAATCTACCATGCTCAATAGCGGCAAATCAACTCGGGTCTCCAGACCCCAAATAGTAACAAGACAGGATCGATACACGTGGTCCACAATAACAATACACTCATAACAACTCCCTGGAGATGGGGGCTGGGACTGAAGAGAACCACTCGCACCACTATGGATGGCTGCAGAAATTGGCCTAGATGAACCCTGAACATATGGGTCATAAGATGAACTCTACGCTGGAAGTGCGCTCAGAGATAGCTGACCCTGCTGGGAGACCTGATAACCCCAACCAGAAGATGAACCACGGTACTCTGATCGAGCTGGTTGTGGAGCCATGAAAGAACGACCCCTGCTCTGCCAAGACTGGCTCCTAGACGGAGTACCACTGGAGCCAACTGATCCTCGAGGCCTCTTGGCCTCTCTCTTCTCTCTCATGACATCGAGTCGTCTCAATATGGCGGGCTATATCCACTGCCTCCTCAAAGGTGTGAATCAAGGCCCTTTCACGAGTCATAAGAATACAGATGGGATAAATGAGCCAGTCCACAAATCGTCTGATCCTCTCATGATCCGTCTGAACCATCCACGGAGCATATCATGCTAACTTTGCAAATCTCATCTCATACTGTGTCACAAACATATCCCCCTGAGGAAGACACTCAAACTGCCTGCGTAACTCCTCCCTCTGAGATCGAGGCGCCAACTTCTCCAAAAAGATAGTGGAGAACACCTTCCAGGACAATGGAGCTGCACCTGCTGGCCTATGCCGCTCATAAGCCTCCCACCAGGTAAAGGCTGCTCTTGAGAACTGAAAAGTGGTAATAGATACCCCCACTAGTCTCCAAGATCCTTAGTGTCCTAAACATTTGTCGACACTTGTCTAGAAACCCATGGGCATCCTCCCTCGAAACAAAGTGGGAGGTGAAAGCATGCTGATCCTCTCAAGATGATGTTGGTCGTCATCTGGCATCACTGGCACCCCATCACCCTGAACTGAAACAACCGACTGAAAAAAGGGCAACTTGCTGAACTGGTGGCGCCTCTGGGGTCTGCAAACCATGTGTACCCTGCTCTGGAGTGCAAGCTGCAGGGGTCTGATGACCACCCCTGTTCTGAGATGTAGCTGCGGTAGTAGCTGAGACTGCCTGGGCCAGGCCAGTGCAAACTGATAGGATCTGATCTAGGGCCTCCTGAAGACCGGGAATCACAATAGGCACTGCTGGTGCCTGGGCCTCCTACTGCTCTACCTCGACCACGACTATGGCCGCGTCCTCGGCCTCTAGTGGGTGGCAATGGTGGTCGTCCGCCACGTCTGGTTGCACACGTGCTCGCCATCTACGAGAGAATAGAATACAGAAGTTTAGTTTTAGAATCAACAAAGTCGCACGACAAGAATTTCAAGAATATGAAGTTTTTCCTAAAGGTTCTGCAGCCTCTCGAGGATAAGTACAGACGTCGCCGTACCGATCCATGAGAATCTACTAATCAGGCTCAAGACTCCTAGTTACCTAGGCTCTGATAACAACTTGTCACGACCCCAACCCGGTCGTGGTGGCCCCCAGCAGATTGGTAGGCAAGCCCGACCAATCTCACTAACGTCCCGAGCTACAAGCTCAAATCCTTAATTCAAATTCATTATAAAGAGATAAAATCAAAAATTTAGCAGATATAAATAAAACATCCCAACAACACGTAATAGACACCTCCCACAGATCTAGGGGTCATGGGTCTAGAGCCTCTACTAGAATAGCGAAATAACACAAAATAGTATCATGATCTGAGTACACAGAAATGTAAAAATACAAAAGTAGCGGAGGAGTCGGGTCCTGCGTACGCCAGGAAGCTACCTCAACAAACTCCAAGAAGATACTCTGAAACTCCACTGTAAGATCAACTCAGCAGTGAGGTACCTGGATCTGCACATAAGGTGCAGGGAGTAGAGTGAGTACTTCCAACTCAGTGAGCAATAGCAATAAATAACAAGTGAAAGAAAGAAAATCCGGTAAAATAACAATACAGTTCTATTACTAGTAATAAATACCAGTGAACAAAGTACCAAACAGGGAAAAGGATCTGATACATACTTCCCTTTCCGTCCGACCAGTTATTAACACTGTTGCGGCATGCAGACCAATCTAACACCATATCTATATATCCTTATACTTCTGTGGCACGCAGCTCGATCCAATATAATAAATAAGATGCTTTGGCGCGCAGCACGATCCAATAATTATATAAGATGTTGCGGCGCGCAGCCCAATCCAATAAATATATAAGATGCTGTGACGTGCATCCTGATCCAATAAATATAGTCGACTATGCTCACTGGGGGTGTGTACAGACTCCGGAGGGGCTCCTTCAGCCCAAGCGCATAATACTGCGACGTGCATTCCGATCTATATAATATATCATTGCGGCGTGCAGTCGGAACCATATATTATACAACTGCGGCGTAATGTCTGATCCATATAATATACTACTACGGCGTGCAGTCTGATCCATATAATATACTACTGCGGTGTGCAGTCCAATCCATATACATGTGTATGTATATACTTCTGCGGCGTGCAACCCGACCCGATGTATATATATATCAATTAGCCTCACTATGGGGTCCTTGACCCTGCTCAGTCATTATAGACTCGGCCTCTCGGTCCCACTCAGCTAGGACAGGGTATTCAACCCTAGGTATTGCTCATTTAGGGTGCAGGCTACAAAACCTAGTTCATTTCATGATTTACAGTCAAAGTCAGGACCAATGGTATGTGTCCAATGGGTAAAGTGAGGTCAATAAGCACAACATACTCCCTAGGAGTTCTATAGATCGGCACGAGGCCCAGACATGGCAACTAGCCCAAGTTATACGAGTACAAGCTCAGTCTCAGTTAGAAATACTGTAAGTCATCATTCATGATGGACGAAGTCCGAGTCCCAAGCAAATGCATCACCACGCACAACACAAGACGCCTGTCTCATCTCAACATAGCATCGTATAGTGCAAATACGGGGTTTCAAACCCTCAGTATATCATTCAAAACCATTACTCACCGTGAACCGGCCAAAGTCCTAGCTCGCCTTGCGTTTTCCTCGAAAATCGATCTCCACGAGTGTGGAATCTGATCAAAACCACAATAAATATGTTATAATAAGCTAATGGGACATAACCAAGTAGAAAGAACTCGAAAAATACCCAAAAACACGAAGTTGGCAAAACCCGAGCCCCAGACCCACTCTTCAAAAAATTACAAAATTCACATCACGGGAATCCTCGTCTCTCCACGAGTCCATACATATCAACTGAATAAGAATCGGAGTCCGTTTGATCCCTCAAATCCACACTTTAAGCACACTTGGATTTCAAGCCCTAACCACCATTTTTAACTTCTAAGACCTTTAATTCTTTGTGTAAAATCCATGTTTTTACACTATAATGACGTATTCTAGGTCTAATAATTCATACCTGATGTTTTCCTCCAAAATACGCTTCAATATCACTTCCAAATTTGACTTAGCCTGAGGTCCAAATGTTCTTCTCTTTTTCAAACTTGCGAAATCACTGTTCATTAAACAATGCCCGATTTCCGCTTACGCGGTCAACTGAACGCTCCTATAGCCTTCGCTTTAGCGGCCACACGGCCGCCTACGCGGTCCAACTTAAACTCTAGGGCCCACTTCTGTAGTCAAACGACCGCCTCAACGGTTGCCGCCTATGCGGTCAACAGTCCGCTTCCGCGATCCCAAACTTTCCTAAAGATCCACTTTTGCGGCTCATCCGCCGCTTCTGCGGTCACCGCTTAAGAGGCTTCCCTTCTGCAGAAGTGGAAATACCAGAAGCCTTCCTCTCTATCCATGCAACAACTCCCAAAACGTCCGATCAACCATCTGAAAATACTCCGAGGCCCCCGGGACCCCAACCAAAACCACCAACCTATTTCAAAACATCATACGAAATTGTTCCAATTATAAAAACACAACCAATAACCCAAAAATCATCAATTTATGATGGATTAAAGCCTAAGTTAAATTAAAACTTCCGAAACTCACATTCGATCAAAAACCCGACCAAATAACGTCTGATTGACCTGAAAATTTCCAGATATATCTAATATCACCTATCGAAGCTATAGCTACTCTTGGAATTTCATTCCAACCCAAGGATCATAAATCACCACTCGAAACTAGCCAAATTATCGGAATCCATTCCGAACCCTATAACACATAAGCCAACATCCTGTTGACTTTTCCAAAATAGCCTTCTCTTAAAGAGACTAATTGTCTCAATTCCAACCAAACTCAGACTGAATCACTTCAAACTCTACAAAAACATATGATGAAACATAAAGAAGCATAAAATGGGGAAAATGGGGTGGTAACACACGTACGACGGGCCGGGTCGTCATATTTTATTTCAGTACTAGGGTGATTTCTTATTGCTTCTGAGGTGGAAAAATAGTTTGAACTTGGGTATTAAAATATCTTGGCAAATTCTATTGAGGGTCATTATTTTGTTGGGTTTTCAAGATGATTCTTTAGTTCTTGTTGTTGAATTTAGCAGCTAGTCATTTTTTTTGGTCGATTTCACATAATTAGTTGTTTCTGAGGCTTAGTTCTGCTGCTATTTTACTGAATTTACTGACCTCCAATTTCTTCTTTGGTTTTTTCATTCCTCTACCAGGTACAAGTTCTAACCCTTCATGATATAAAGCATGATTTAAGGATGAAATGGAAGCACTATTATACTTTAGCTCTTTGTTCCTTTGCCTGATGTTCATTCCCTTTATTTACTCATAGTAAGGTTTTAGTTAGTTCCCAGTTACACAATCAAATTCTCATGCTGCAATTAATCGTGGATTGTGGAGACTATTGTATATTTGGATCTTGTTGGTTGTTTAGCGTTAATATTATAGGTCAGTTTTACAAGCCATGTTATTTGAATGTAAAAGTGATTTGGGAATTGTTAGGTTCTATTAGTGTCTAGTATGTATAAGTTTGATATTTATGTAATAGTTTGGTTAGGTCATAATAATTGATCTATGTTGTTCTTGAAGCATGTAAATCATCAATAGTTTGATCTATAATGATACTGATTCCTTTCAAGGTTTTTAGAGTTTGCTATCATGTTTCAAATGTTAGTTGAATTTTATATTTGGAATATTGTGTAAGCTTGAAATTATTGTAATATTAATATGTGTGTTTGTACTAGTGTTAATTCTGGAGGTGCTTAAAAGGCTATTAGTTAAATCCTGGTCTATGTTTCAACATTTAGCTTCCATAGTTTTAGCTTTGAGAAGATCTGACCAGAATTTGGGAATCAGCAAATTTCTAACCGTTCATACTTTCTCTAAGTTTAATGTGCTAATTTATGTAAGGGGGATTTAAATCAGAAACTCATTCGTTGGTTACATGTTAATATGTGGGTGCCAATTCTGTTTGTATTACTATGTCTCAACTTGGGTCATTTGGACGGACTCAACGTTGCCCCAATGGCGTAACAAGAGAGCCCAATATTATTGATACATTTGGCGCCTCGCAGAACTGACTAGTTTCGCTACTCCTGGGCTTTAAGGGATTTGACATTGAGTCCATGTTTAAGCTAGCCGAAGCTTCGAATTTGGGCTCAATCCCAGGCCCAAGTTCACTGTTTTCCTTTATAATATGATGCGGTCTGATTCTTAGTATTGGACTCTTCTCGTTGTTGCCTCTAAAGAATCAATTTTTAATTTACCTAAATTTGGTTAATTAAATAGACTCCTGTAAATAAATAGTGGTGCACCATATTAGCCAAGCATATGATTTACGGCCCTCATGAGCTAATTTAGAAACTCCTTAATTAAATAAATCGAGGTGCGACGTGCCAAACAAAAATGGCAATTGAATGGCCCTCACATTAACTAATCATGTATTGATCCTTAGAATTCGAGGCGTGCCGTTTAGCTAAATTTTACGGCCCTCGCAAAGTTGAATATGTGAAATGCATTAGGCATGTTAGTTTAATAATGCTACTTTCGTATACCTAAATCCAAATCTCAGCAATGTTAAAATATATCAAAAACCATGGGTGCATTTATGTGACGTGGTTCGAGACGTGTTTTAATCACGTTGCAATTTTCTTTAAAAAATAAATAAAAGCGGTTAAAGTTTAAAATTTTCACATAGGTTTATAATTGTTTAAAATCAGATAATTAAGCCAGATATAAAAGTTGATCGAGCGTGCTAGAACCACAGAACCCAGGAATGTCTAACACCTTCTCCCGGGTTAACAAAATTCCTTATCCGGATTTCTAATTTGCGGACTGTTAAGCAGAGTCAACCTTTTCCTCAATTTGGTATTTGAACTTGTGGCATAGGACATCATAAATATCTCAAGTGGCGACTCTAAATATTCTAATAAATAAATCCTGTTTTGAATGTCCTTTAATTGGAAAACACTTTTATACACTTACGGGGTGTAGGTAAAATGATGTGTGACATTGAGTGCATCATTTCACCCTCAGACGGATTAATATTCGAAGCTCACCATTCAAATTCTTGAGGATATGCTCCGTGCGCGTGTGATTGAGTTCGGAGGGTCTTGCGATCAATTCTTGCCATTGGCGAAAATTTTCCTACAACAACTACTATCAGTACAACATTCAGATAGCATTATATGAGGCTTTATATGGTAGGCGGTATAGATCTCCGGTGAGTTGGTTTGAGCCATCTGAGGCTATATTCTTCGGCACAACCGTGGATTAGGATATTTGGAGAAGGTCGAAGTAATTTAGGATAGACTCCGTACAGCCTAATCAAGACAAAAATGTTACACGGACCGAAAGATTTGTGATGTTTCCTATATGGTTAGAGAGAGGGTTCTGCTTTTACTTTTGCCTATGAAGGGCGTTATGACATTTGGGAAGAAAGGAAAGTTGAGCCGGAGGTTTATTGGCCATTTTAGATATTGAGATGTGTTGGAAAGGTTGCTTATGAGCTTGCCTTACCTCCCAGCGTGGTAGGAGTTCATCCGGTA
Organism: Nicotiana benthamiana; assembly: GCA_034376525.1. Classification (NCBI taxonomy): domain Eukaryota; kingdom Viridiplantae; phylum Streptophyta; class Magnoliopsida; order Solanales; family Solanaceae; genus Nicotiana; species Nicotiana benthamiana. The sequence continues at coordinate 122,467,799 of CM067338.1, read as the reverse complement.
TTTCATGTTTCGATGCTCTGGAGGTATCATGGTGATCTATTGCACGTGTTAGATTTGAGTTCAGCCCAGCTGGACAAAGATCTATCTCATGTTGAGTAGCTAGAGGCAATAATGGACAGGAAGGTTCGAAAGCTGAGGTCAAAGAACACTGCATCAGTGAAGGTTCAGTGGTAGGGTCAGCCGGTCGAGGAGGCGACCTGGGAGACCGAGAATGATATGTGCAGTTTTTACCCTCATATTTTCACTACTTCAGGTATGTCTCTATGATCGTTTGAGGACGCACAAATATTTAAGTATAGGAGGATTGCGACTCAGCCGATCGTTTTAAGAATTAACTCCTTGATCCCCTACTAACTGCTTTGCCAATGTTTCTTTATGCTGCTATGATTTGCCGGGATGATTGGTTTTGAGTTTTGAAGAGTTTTGGGACACTTAGACCCAAAATGAGAGCTTAAGTTGTAGAATTTGGACATTAGTCTGACCAGTGTGAAGACAACCTGGAATGGACTTCCGTTGGTTCTGTTAGCTCCGTTGGGCGATTTCGGACTTAAGGGTGTAATCGGATTGTGTTTCGGAGGTGTGTAGCTAATTTAGGATTGGAATGCTGAAAGTTGAATTTTGGGAAGTTTCCGGTTCAATAGTGAGATTTTGATCTAAGGGTCGGAATTTGATTCCAGAAGTTGGAGTTGCTATGTAGTGTTGAATGTGACATGTGTGAAAATTTTCAAGTCATTCCGACGAGGTTTGATTGAATTTTTGATAGAAAGAGGGATTTGGATGTTCTGGAAATCCTTAGGCTTGAATTGGAGAGTGATTTAAGATTTAGCATTGTTTGATGCAACTCGAGGTTTGGAACAAGTTCTTATGATGTTTTAGGATTGGTTGGAATGATTGGTTGAGGTCCGAGGATCCTCGGGTGAGTTTCGGGTGCTTAACGGAAGTAAATTGGACTTAGGAGAAATTTTATGGTGTGCAGAAGTTCTATCATAATGGCACCTGCGGTTAGGCGTGATCGCAGAAGCGGTAGAGGAACCACAGATGGGGCGAAGTGCTTGGAAGCCATATCCTGCAGGTGCAATAAAAGAAGCGCAGATATGGCCCCGTGCCTAAGTGAAAATAAGCAGATGTGCACCTTGGACCGCTAGTGTGAGTCCACGTGTGCGGGGAAAAGGCTACATGTTACAAAACCCTGGGCCATAACCTGTATAAGGTTTCAGTCGTGATTGTTTGTCCATTGCTTCAGAACTTTCATCCGGCTATTGAGCTTTTGGGAGGGTTTTGAGAGGGAATTCAAGGGGGATTTGAGGAGGTAAGATTCTTGCAACGTAAAATTGTTATTATGGTGATTATTATCATTTTAAGCATGCAATTTGAGGGAAAATCAATAGTAAATTAGGGGTTAGGATTTGGTTAATTAGATGGTTTGGAGTGATGATTTGAGGGATCATTTAAGTTACTATTTTGGTACTTTTGGTATGACTGAACTCGTGAGAGTGTTAGGGTTCTGAAAATTTAAATTTTACCCAATTTCAAGACGAGATCTCGAGGGGCATTTTGGTTATTTTACCTAATTTTGATTATTAGCTTAGAATTTCTTTGTAGAATCAGTTACTTGAAGTGTTATTTATATTATGCAATTGAATTGAATAGATTTGGGCCATTTGGAGTCGAGTAGTGGTGGCAAGAATGTGGTTTCGGGATGATTTTGAGTCGGTTCGAGGTAAGTGACTTTCCTAAGCTTGTGTGGGGAAAATCCCCTTAGGATTTGGTATAATTGATAATTTAAATGCCTTGTATGTGCGGGGACGAGTGTGTACTTATGCTAATTGTTGAAAATCTGATTTTCCTTAAGTAATTACAATTATGTTTCTCTTTTCCTGTTCTTACTACTTGCAATTTAAGCATGTTGTTAGCTCAGGGAAGCGTGTCTAATTGACTTAATTTCTTTACTTTCTCAAACTGCCTTATTTGGATTACGTGCAACATGCTAGGCTAGAAATCCATGTTTTATCCTGGTATGGAATTTGAATCGAACTGTGTATTCTTGTTGTTGTTATGTTTTTACTTTTGGACTACGTGACGGTATCCGAAGAGATTCCCCTGTATGTTTAATTTGGGACTACGGAATGGTATTTCGGGATATCCCCTACACATTTACATTGGAACTACGGGACTTCACCCGGTAGATTCCCCCCAGTACTGCGTATTTACATTTGGGACTATGGATCGGTATTCTGGGAGATCCCCTCACAATATGAGTTGGACTACAGGACAGTATCACGGGAGATCCATTGGATATTTATATTTGGGAGTACAGGATGGTATCCTTGGAGATCCCCTGTTGTTTTCTTTGTGCTGAGCTGTATTTCTTTCTGTGTTTACTTTGCCTCATTAGTATTTGTTGTTGTTCTTTCTATCCTGTGTTACTTTTATTGTTGTACATATTTATACTGTTCGGTTCTACATTGTCAAACCTTATATTTTATTTAACCTCACTAGGGCCCTGATGTTACTTGTCACTACCCTACCGAGGTTAGGCTTTGCACTTACTAAGGACCGTTGTGGTGTAGTCATGCCCTTTCTGCGCATGTTTTTCATATGCAAATCCTAGTACTTCCACTTTGTCTTATAATTCTTGAGGCAAGGCACTTTTGTAGAGACTTCGAGGTATATCTGCCATATATGTAGACTAAGGAGTCCCTTTCTATCTTTCTGTAATAGTATAGCCCTTCTATATTTTCTTTATGTTAGACATTTCTGGAGTTAGAGCTTCTTCTGTATGTCTTAGCTTGTGATTCATGAGGTTCCGTAATTTAGAAAGTGTTAGGTTGAGATTCATGTACTATTATATTCCAGACGGCAACTTATACACAATTCCATTTTGTTAATTCGGTTTTTAGTTATTTTCTTTCCGCAATTGTTCTTTTTCCGCATTTGTAGTCTTACCTAGACGTAGAGACTGAGTGCCATCACGATAGTTCACAGTGGGATAACGAGATTCCTGAAAGATGGTATCGGGCATGTATTTTAGTTTTTGAGCCCAGTAGAGGTTTAATAGGGTATTTGAGTTTCATCCATAAAATTTGGTAAGAAATGAAATTCATATGACGTGATTCGGATCCTCGGTTGTGAAAATAGAAACTTTAAGAGTTCTTGAGATTTTCATTGATTTTGATGCAAATTTTGTAGTTCTAGGTGTTATTGTGGTGATTTGATTGCACGAGCAAGTCCGAATGATATTTTTAGACTTATATGCATATTTGGTTTGGATCCCCGAGGGCTCGGGAGACTTTTTGATAGGCTAGGTATGTCTTAGACTTAGAAAAACAGGTATTTTTGTTGCAGCAGCTGTTTTGGTGTGTCCTTTTCGGGTTCGCAAAGCTACCCTCGTGAATGCAAAGGGTGGGCTGGTCGTGCCTGATCACGAACATGGAGTGATGGGGGCTTTACGCTCCGCGAATTCAAATCAAAAGGGACTTGGGAGAGGGGTCGGTCTTCCTTATACGCAAGTGCTAGCATGGGATCGCGAATGCGAAGGCTAGGGGTGCAAATCCTTCACAACATAAAGGAGGTTTCATGATCATGTAATCCTAGAAAGGAAGCTCTTCGAGAACCCAATACTGTGACTGTTGTGACTCTTATCATGTACTGTTCATGCTTAAACTGATGATTATCCATGTTGAACAAGAGTTATGATAGTTTCTTGGTAATTGACCATTGTTGAGTGTTGAATCAAGTTAGGACTTATTTTGTAAAGTTAACTATTTCAACATTATTGGTTATAGTTGCTTCCCTTTCCGGGATTTATTGTTTCTATTGTTGATTCCCTTTGTCGGGATGTTATTGTTTCTATTGTCTGGGTGAGGAAAGAGTGATAAAGCACAAAAGGTGATGACGTGCACATTCATACTTATGCATATAGTGAGGACGAGTAATAAAGCATGAAGGGTGATGTCGTGCACATTTACATTTATATTGACGCATAGATTGAGGAAAAGAAAGAAAGCACGAAGGTTGATGTCGTGCATATTTCTATTATTCATATGGTGAGGAAGAGTGATAAAGCACGAAGGGTGGTGCCATGCACATTTCTATTATTGACTGCATGGTGAGGATTGAGAGTAAAAGCATGAAGGGTGATGCCGTGCATTTTCAGTTTGCTATGATTATTTGGTGTTATCTGTTCAAGTGCATTAATTGTTTAAATTACGCTATTTCCGTGATTCCTTATTCTGGTACCCTATATAGCATATTACCCTTTCTTGTCAATTTCTGTTTGGCTTCTATTGTTGTTTCTCTGTTAGTATATTATATAACTCACATGTTTATATTGGTTTTCGTGTCCTAACCTCATCACTACATCTCTAAGGTTAGGCTCTTTAATTACCAGTACATGGGTCGGTTATACTGATACATCACTCTGCACTTTCTCTACAGATCTTGGTACTAGACAATATAGAACATAGTTCGAGGTTGTTGTCTTCTGTCAATTAGAGACCCAAGGTAGTCATGCAGACATCCACATACCCTGTCGTCCCCTTCTATCCTATTTCATTTCTGTTTTATCTAATTTTGAGATAGATGTATATTTCCTTATTCAGACCACTGTTTTTAGTATTCATAAACTGTTCCTATGTTGTGGCACCAGTTCTAGGAGGAGTTTTATTACAATTTCGTTATTAATATTAAGATAATCGGTTAAATTCTTATTCTTCCGCACTTATTTCGCTGATATATATTTGTTAACATGTAAATTGTTAAAAGATAAAAGAAAAAGGTAAAGTAATTTGAAATGTTGGCTTTCCTAGAGAGTACAATGTTAGGCGCCATCACGGTCCTGACAGTGAGAAGTATGGGCCTTGACAAGTTGGTATCAGAGCTCTAGGTTGTTTAGGTCAAGCAATTCATGGAAAATCCTAGTAGAGTCGGAGGGATCGGTACATAGATGTTTATACTTATCCTCAGGGGCTACACTGCTAGGAACAGTTTCACTTCTATTCTTCTCTGTCATGCGATTTGCTTTCTTAATGCTACTTGAACTTTTACTTTGTTCTTTAGTAGATGGTGAGAACATGTATCACTTTATCAGCTGATCAGCAGCCCGAGCCCCCAGCGGCAGATTCTACGAGGGGCAGAGGACAAGTTTGAGATTGTGCTAGAGCGCGAGGCAGAGATAGGGCTCAGCCCAAATCAGGAGCACTAGCGGCTGATCCTCAGGTACAGATTGATGATGAGGTTCTGGCCTAGAAAGTTCCATCGGGCCAAGCTTAGGTTCCAGAGGGATTCATCGCTACCGGGTACTATAAGACGCTCTGGTCCGTCTAGTGTGTCTTATGGAGAGTGTTACTCAGGCAGGCATACCTCTTATAGGGAGGAGTACAGACGCCCACTACTCGCATTTTGGAGCAGATGGCTCCCCAGTTTTAGACTCTGGTAGCTCACCTAGTTGGGATAGTCTCGCTGGGTATTGTAGCTCAGGCCGGTGATGGGGAAGTTATGTCTTCTGATGATTTGTGGAGATTGGACAGGTTCACCAAGCTTTTCACTGCTATCTATGGCGGTACATCTTCAAAGTATCCCTAGGAATATTTCGAAAGTTGTCATGACGTTTTACTGAACATGGGAATAGTGGAGACCAATGAGGTCGACGTTGCTGTTTTTTGCCAGTTAGGTTCGGCTAAGGAATGGTGGAGATATTATTGTTTGGCTAGACCAGCTAAGTCACCATCTCTCACTTAGGAATATTTCTCGCATCTACTTCTCGATAAGTTCCTTCCCGTCACTCAAAGAAGGAGCACCATGTTGGAAACACGTTCTCAAGGCATTATACTAAACGTGTGTTCATATTTGTAGGTTTTGATGAATGACAAACATGCGCAAATTGACATATGACGAGGTCCAAGCACAAGCGCGAAATTGATATATAACAAGATTCAAGCACAAGACAAAGATCGAGATTAAGTTTTATATGAGTCGGTATTTAATTGTGATCTTGATCCGACAACTTAAACTCAAGACTTGGCTTCTCTCGTAAAAATACTTTTAACAAATCATGCATATTTAATTTAGAGCAAAATGATTTTAAATAATGCATATTTACTTTTGTCAAAATGGTTTTTAAACACGCCTCTAAAATCTGGTCTAAGATAATTGATTATGTACTTATGATAATCGATTATGTTTCAGTCAGCTGCTTGACAATCGATTGTGAACTAATGACAATCGATTGTGTTAAGGCAGTGAGCATCAGATTTTTCAAATCTGCATGACAATCGATTGTGAACCTTATGACAGTCGATTGTGATGAGGCAGTGTCCATCAAAGTTTTTCAAAGCTCAAAATAATCGATTGTGAAGCTAATGACAATCGATTGTGAAGAGACAGTGTCCATCAGATTTTTCGAAGTCACAAAATAATCGATTGTGAACTTATGACAATCGATTGTGTTGAGGCAGTGACTTCCAGACTTTTTCAAAGTTATCAAATAATCGATTGTGAACTTATGACAATCGATTGTCAAGAGGCAGTGTCTAAATTGATTTTTCAAGACTGATATATAATCGATTGTATAACTGACCGTTGCCAAAATATTATCAAATACCGTCAGGTAATCGATTATTGATTTCCTATAATCGATTGTTTTAATTAAAATCTGGAAAGGATTTTTTGAACGTTGCTGAGTAATCGATTGTAGATTGTTGACAATCGATTGTTTAACGTAAAATCTGGAAAGGATTTTTTGAACGTTGCCAGTAATCGATTATTGATCTTATATAATCGGTTGATATGCGTAAAATTTGGGATTGATTTTTGGAAGAACTGGCAAACAATCGATTGTGGTAACTTGACAATCGATTGTCAGTGAGTAATTTCAGCAACTCTTAATTGGCAATTAGGCAACGGTACTACAAGGTTTTTCAACTATAAATACAGCTTCAATTCAGTCTTTTATGTACAACAACATACAAGAACTGATTATACAATTGCTAAAGCTTGCATACTTTATTTCTTATCATTTTATATTCATTTCATAAGTTTTTGAGAGCCAAATTCTTGTCGAAAGTTGTTGTGATCTTGAGCGTATTCTTTTACTCATATCTACTCATTAAGGAGTGTCTTGTTTGAGTACTTAGTGTTTTGTACACTTGAAGAGAATTGTTATTCTCTTGTTGTAAGAAGGAACTTGTGTTTCCTTGGTTGAAGTCTTGGAGTGTTGTATCTCCGAGCAAAGGTGTTGAGGCTTGTGTCCTCAAGTTGTAAAGGTTTTTTAAGCACCCGTAAGCTTGACAAGTTAGTGGAAATCTCGAGAGAGTCTCTCAGGGACTGGACTAGCCACGGGTTGTGGTGAACCAGGATACATCGGTGCGTTCTTTCTTATTTATCGCACTTATTTATTTCCTGCAATTTTTAAATTCCACAAGTTTACGCTTATTTTTATTATAACGCTATTCACCCCCCTCTAGAGTTAAGCGTATTATCTAACAATTGGTATCAGAGCCCAACTCTCTGAAGACTTAACAGTTTGAGAGAAACATCCATGGCTTCTACTCGTGACTCTTCTGCAGGAATAGATGAAGGACAATGCTCCACCCGACCACCACTATTCAACGGTACAAACTATACGTAGTGGAAGGAGAGGATGAAAATCTTCGTTCAATCAAATAGTTTTCATCTTTGGAAGGTGATAATGAAGGGAAATCAAATTCCAACCAAAATGGTTGATAACGAATAGGTTCCCAAGTCCGAAGAAGAATATGACGCAGATGATATCCGAAAGGTGCAAAATAATGCTAAAGCAATTAATTTATTATGTTGTGCTGTAAATGCTGATGATTACAGGAAAATATCTTGTTGCACAACGGCGAAAGAAATGTGGGACAAGCTGGAAATTACGTATGAAGGTACGGACCAGGTAAGGGAAGCTAAAATTGATTTCCTAACCCATGCATATGAATTGTTTCACATGAAGGAAGGTGAAAAGGTCGATGAGATGTTCGAACGATTTTCAATAGTCGTAAATGACTTACATGCTCTCAAGAAGACATTCACGGATAGGGAACTTGTCCGAAAAATTCTTCGAAGTCTCACTCCGGCATGGCGATCCAAGGCCGACGCGATTCAAGAGTCCATCGGCGTTTCAAATGTCACCATCGACGCATTAAGAGGTAATCTTAAGACTTATGAATCTACTATACTTAACCCTCTTGTTGATGATCAAAGGAGGCAAAAAATCGCTCTAAAGGCAAGCACAAGCCAACCTCAAAACGATGAGGACGGAGACAACGAGTTTGGACTCGTTATCAAAAGATTTCAAAAGTTCATGCGAAAAGAGTATGAACGAAAGGGCAAAAAGCAAGGAGAACAAATAAAGTGCTATGAATGCGGAGAAACCGGGCACATCAAATCAAATTGCCCAAATATCAAAAAGGAGAAGAAACCTTTCAAGAAGCAACGTGCATATATATCTTGGGGAGGCGACTCCGGAGATGAGTCAAGCGAAGGAGAAGAAGACGAAGCCGCAAACCTTTGTCTTACGCAAGAAGACAAACAAGATGAGGTATGTCAAATCTCTTCTAAAAATTTCTTTTCCCTTGAAGAAATGCAAAATGCTTTTGGTGAGTTATATAGTGAATTTATTAAAGCTTCAAAAACTGTTAAAAGCATAAAAGAAAATGCTTCTTTAAAAGAAAAAGATTTTCAAAAACAACTTTCTTTGATAGAAAAGGATTTGGAAAAACTAATCTTAGAAAATGAGAAGTTGAAAGAGGAAAACAAATTTTTCGGAAAAAGAAGCGCCGACAAGCCCGAATGTTCTATTAAACATTGTACTTCTTGCATGCATCTCAAAAATGAAGTAGAAAGGCTTAAAGGCACCTTAGATAAGTTTAATTCTTCTCACAAAAATTTGAATGAGGTTCTTGTTAATTTGAAGTCAACCAAGCATGGCATAGGTTTTAAGAATGAGCCTAAAGAAAAGATTGAAGCCAAACCCCAACAACCTAAGGCTCAACCTAGGATTAATAAAACAAATGCTCATCCTAGAAATAACAACTCTAGAACCAATATGCATGCTAGACCAAATGTTGAACACTTTAGGAGACCTAGAAATGACCTACCACCTAGAAATAACTACTCTAGAAATGATGCATATTCTAGGCCAAACACTAGAAGGAATTTTGAACCTTTTAGAACACCTAGAAATGACTTCCAACCTAGAAATAATTATTCTGGAAATGCTGTACATCCTAGAACAAATAGTAGGAGAAATGATGTTCATGAAATGCGCAATAGTTATAGTGTCGAAAATAGAGTAAACAATTTTCGTCCGTCCAATTACTATGAACCTAGAAGGATGCATAATCCTAACGTGACTTGTCATTATTGTAGACGAATTGGTCATATTGCTCCTGCTTGTTTTACACGACATAGACATAACACTCAAACGCATCATTATGATATGCCTAAACCCAAGGACCCAAAATGGCATGGGTACCTAAAACTCATTAATTTGTTTTGTAGGTATGTTTGAAGGGATCAAGTGTACTATGGTACCTTGATAGTGGATGCTCCAAGCACATGACGGGAGACGAATCCAAATTCCTTCAACTAGAACACAAGGAAGGGGGAAGTGTTATTTTTGGTGATAACAACAAAGGAAAGATTATCGGCATCGGATCGGTCGGTAAGGATGAAATTTCTTCCATTAAGCATATATTACTTGTTAAAGGTTTAAAGCATAATCTCTTGAGCATAAGTCAATTATGTGACAAGGGAAATCTTGCCTTATTTGATTCGGATGAATGCTTAGTGTTTAGACGTAGTGATTTTAAAATTATCCTTCGTGGTTTTAGAATGGATAATATTTATATGGTTGATCTTGCTAATTCCTCACCCGAATATGTGGATTGTCTTATGAGCAAAGAGGATGATACTTGGTTATGGCATCGTAGAGTAGCACATATCAACATGCATCTTTTGAACAAATTGATTTCACAAAACTTAGTTATTGGTCTTCCCAACTTGAAATTTGAAAATGACTCTATTTGTGATTCTTGTCAAAAAGGGAAACAAACAAAAGCATCTTTCAAATCTAAAAACATTGTTTCAACTACTAGACCATTGCAATTGCTTCACATGGATTTATTTGGACCATCTCGCATTGAAAGTCTTGGTAGAAATCGTTATGCCTTTGTTATTGTTGATGATTATTCCAGATTTACTTGGACTTTATTTCTTGCCCAAAAAAGTGATGCGTTTCCGAATTTTAAATATTTCCTTAAACGTATTCAAAACGAAAAGGAAACAACCGTCACTTCAATTAGAAGTGATCATGGGGGAGCGTTTGATCACAATCTCTTTGCGGACTTTTGTGACGAACTCGGTATCGAGCATACCTTTTCCGCTCCACGAACACCACAACAAAATGGGGTGGTGGAAAGGAAAAATAGGTGTCTCGAAGAGATGGCTAGAACCATGCTCGAAGAGGCTAAGATTCCCAAACATTTTTGGGCGGATGCCGTGAGTACCGCATGCTACATTTTAAATAGAGTAGTCATAAGGCCAATACTCATAAAAACCCCTTATGAACTCTACAAGGGAAGGAAACCAAATATCTCCCATTTTAGAGTATTCGGTTGCAAATGTTTTATTCATAACAATGGAAAAGATCAATTGGGAAAATTTGATGCCAAGTCCGATGAGGGAATTTTTATTGGATATTCTTCACATAGCAAAGCATATAGGGTCTTTAATAAAAGAACCGAAACTGTGGAGGAATCCCCTCATGTTGTGTTTTCCGAAAATAATGCTCGCTTGGCGAGAAAGGATTCCGGTTTTGATCTTGCAGGTATTTTAAATAGCTTGAAAGACAAAATACAAGAGGAAACGCCTAAGGAAAATAAAGATGAAATCTTGGAACAACCAACGGAGGAAGCACCACAATTGGAGAAAGAAACGAAAATGCCTAACGAATGGAGGACAATCAAAGATCACCCTCTCGAACAGGTAATTGGCGACGTAGGAGAAAAGGTAAGTACCCGAAACACCCTTAAGAACACCTTAGGACACACTTCTTAAGAGATCACGTTCTCATTGCATTTTTTCGTTACAAATTACTAACTTGAGCGTCGGAGACGTCTAATTCTCTTTTGCAGGTATCGCCCTAAAGGCAGGGGGAATTATAAAGAAATGGCATAGAACAATCGATTGTTACAGCAAATAATAGATAATTTTACTGTGCGGACAATCGATTAGCAAGTATCACTAATCGATCATTTATATTTGATGCCTATTATGCATTTGTGTTTAATAATTGATTTTTTAACTGTATAATCGATTACCGTCTCAGCCATTCAGTACTGCTTTTCTAAAACAATCGATTGTTTCATAAATATAATCGATTATTTTCCGAGTCTGAAAATCACCATGCTCACTGTATCACAACAATCGATTATCATAATTCAACAATCGATTATTTTTTGTCAGAAATTCAAATATTTGTTACCGTTTGGGCCCTGCAATCGATTTTGTGTCAGTTTCGAGTTCAAGTCAAAATCTGCTCAAACAATCGATTATTTCGTGTCAACAATCGATTGTCTAACGGTCAGTGCAATTTATTTTTACCGTTTCTGACTGTTTTGGCTCATAAATTTCTGCAGATTTTCATCATAAATGAAATGCCATTCTTCCCATTATAAATAGGCATCATAAGTCTTCAAATTTTATTCACTCTAGCATCAATCTTTGCTCCCAAACCTTCAAAAATCTCCCAAGCTTCTCACAAGTTCATTACTACTTTTTGAAAATGTCGGGCAGACACTCTAAACGTTCCCGTTCAGGTAGACAAGGTGCATCTTCTTCTGCTCCTCCACCTCCAACTTTCCCTTATTAAGATGGGTCTATTTTACAATTCAATACTGAAACCGAGCTTACTAGATTTTTGACAAAATTCGAAAAGCGTGACATTCTTCCTCCTCGCTTTTCAACAAGCAAGTATCTTGAATCATATGCCCCTGCTGCAAACATGCTTAAGGAATGTCAACTTCTTGACTTCTTATATCTTTCCTATCCTTATATTAATCCTCCATTAATTCAAGCATTTTACTCAAACCTTCATGAGGATGACGATGGTGAGCTTGTGTCAAATATTAATGGTGTTCAAATTCTTTTATCCAATGAAAACTTGCATTCCATTGCCCATCTTCCTCGACGTGGCGAAAACATTTCTCGCTACATTAGAGAGGCTGGCGCCTTATTTGATGAGAAAACTCTCCTAAACCAAATAGGTCTTACATCTTATGATCCTAATCTATTTACTCGGCGCCCTACTATCACGGGAATGCTCCCCGAGTATCGTTTGATTTTCTATTTCATCACCCGAGTCCTCAAGCCTCGGAAGCATAATCATACCACTCTTTCCCAAGAGGACGCTAAGCTCATGCATGCCATTATAACCGGAGCTCACATCAATTGGTGTAAGTTCGTCAAAATTCACATGCGTGATGCCATCGGAGATGATAGACCTCTTCCCTATGCCCTCCTTATTATGAATTTTCTTGAAGCTTCCGGATTCAACACTTCCATCGGTCCTCTCAAAAAGAGCACCAAGAAGTGGGAAATTTCAGAATCCTCCTTTCCCCATGACGGCGATCATGTAGCTCCTGCTCCTCCTCCAACTCATCGATCGCGTCAGCCTCAAGAACCTTCTCTTCAATTCATTTCCGACCAAATTGCTTCATTGACCACCTCTGTCGGTCAATTGACACATGAGATCCATGGATATTTTGACCATGTTCATTATCCATATGCCGGTCTTGTTCCCTATGAAGCAGTGCCGGATGATGAGGCGGGAAATGATGATGAATAATTTCTTTATTTGTTTTTCTATTTTATTGTTCTGTGTTTTATTGTTCCCGTTATGTAACCGTTTTTTTTAATAAATAAACAAGTTTTTTTATTAATCTATATTATTATTTTTGCTAATGGAAAAAGGGGGAAGATAACGGGTATGCACTCTCAGTATTTATTAGCTTAAATTGAGGGGGAATTTATATATTGAGGGGGAACTAATTGCATACTTGTTGCATATCTTTACTTGTCTTGAATTGTCATTATGAATTGCCTAATATGCATATCCCGCTTAAAGTTTGCCATTATCAAAAAGGGGGAAATTGTTGGAAACATTTTCTCAAGGCATTATACTAAACGTGTGTTCATATTTGTAGGTTTTGATGAATGACAAACTATACGCAAATTGACATATGACGAGGTCCAAGCACAAGCGCGAAATTGATATATAACAAGATTCAAGCACAAGACAAAGATCGAGATTAAGTTTTATATGAGTCGGTATTTAATTGTGATCTTGATCCGACAACTTAAACTCAAGACTTGGCTTCTCTCATAAAAATACTTTTAACAAATCATGCATATTTAACTTAGAGCAAAATGATTTTAAATAATGCATATTTACTTTTGTCAAAATGATTTTTAAACACGCCTCTAAAATCTGGTCTAAGATAATCGATTATGTACTTATGATAATCGATTATGTTTAAGTCAGCTGCTTGACAATCGATTGTGAACTAATGACAATCGATTGTGTTAAGGCAGTGAGCATCAGATTTTTCAAATCTGCATGACAATCGATTGTGAACCTTATGACAATCGATTGTGATGAGGCAGTGTCCATCAAAGTTTTTCAAAGCTCAAAATAATCGATTGTGAAGCTAATGACAATCGATTGTGAAGAGACAGTGTCCATCAGATTTTTCAAAGTCACAAAATAATCGATTGTGAACTTATGACAATCGATTGTGTTGAGGCAGTGACTTCCAGACTTTTTCAATGTTATCAAATAATCGATTGTGAACTTATGACAATCGATTGTCAAGAGGCAGTGTCTAAATTGATTTTTCAAGACTGATATATAATCGATTGTTAACTTAGTATAATCGATTGTATAACTGACCGTTGCCAAAATATTTTCAAATACCGTCAGGTAATCGATTATTGATTTCCTATAATCGATTGTTTTAATTAAAATCTGGAAAGGATTTTTAGAACGTTGCTGAGTAATCGATTGTAGATTGTTGACAATCGATTGTCTTACGTAAAATCTGGAAAGGATTTTTTGAACGTTGCCAGTAGTCGATATTGATCTTATATAATCGATTGTTATGCGTAAAATCTAGGATTGATTTTTGGAAGAACTGGCAAACAATCGATTGTGGTAACTTGACAATCGATTGTCACTGAGTAATTTCAGCAACTCTTAATTGGCATTAGGCAACGGTAATACAAGGTTTTTCAACTATAAATACAGCTTCAATTCAGTCTTTTAAGTACAACAACATACAAGAACTTATTATACAATTGCTAAAGCTTGCATACTTTATTGCTTATCATTTTATATTCATTACATAAGTTTTTGAGAGCCAAATTCTTGTCGAAAGTTGTTGTGATCTTCAGCGTATTCTTTTACTCATATCTACTCATTAAGGAGTGTCTTGTTTGAGTACTTAGTGTTTTTTACACTTGAAGAGAATTGTTATTCTCTTGTTGTAAAAAGGAACTTGTGTTTCCTTGGTTGAAGTCTTGGAGTGTTGTATCTCCGAGCAAAGGTGTTGAGGCTTGTGTCCTCAAGCTGTAAAGGTTTGTTAAGCACCCGTAAGCTTGACAAGTTAGTGAAAATATCGAGAGAGTCTCTCGGGGACTGGACTAGCCACGGGTTGTGGTGAAATAGGATACATCGGTGCGTTCTTTCTTATTTATCGCACTTATTTATTTCCTGCAATTTTTAAATTCCGCAAGTTTACGCTAATTTTTATTATAACACTATTCACCCCCCCTCTAGCGTTAGGCATATTATCTAACACACCATAGGCGGTTTGAGTGTCTTTAACAGGGTTCTATGACTATCACCCAGTACAAGACAAGGTTTATTGATTTGGCTCGTCATGCTCTCTAATACTCCCCACGGAGAGAGAAAGAGGGGGGGTTTATTGAGAGACTCGCTCAGCCTATTAAATTGTAGAGGGTTAAGGAGATAGGGAGTGAGATCTCTTTTTAGGATGCAGCCAATGTAATTATACAGGTTGAGATGGGTCTAGCTCACGGGGGTAGTTAGAGTTATGAAAAGAGGCCTCGTCATTCTGGCAGAATCGGTGATGCCTCATCTGGAGGTAGGGATTCCTTTGATAGAGGCCATTCTCCTATGCCATTTCGTTCAGCACTTCAGGCTTCTCATGGTGCTCCAGGTGGCCATAGTATTTATATGCAGTATTCTGATCAGCTATTCCACAATGCACCACCAACTCCTATCAGTGCACCTGCACTCTAGATTGTTCAGGGTGGTTACTCTCGGCGTCAGAGTCAGTTTTAGGATCAGTAGTCTAAACTGCCAAAATCGTGTTATATCTGTCCTGATATGAGGCACATTGCTAGATTTTGCCCTCGAGCCTTGAGCAATTCTCAGAATCAGGGTTCTCATATCATTATTCTGGAACTGGGTGCTCCACCGCCTGCACAGCCAGCTAGAGGTAGGGGTGGAGGTGTTTGAGGTAGAGGTCATTTCGTTAGAGGTAGAGGTCAAGCTTCTAATGGTGGAGGCTAGCCATCAGAAGGCCATCCCAGGGATGTAGTTCAAAATAGTGCGGCCCAGTCCAGATGTTATGCTTTCCCAGCCAGGCCTGAGGCTGAGTCTTCCGATGCAGTTATCACAGTTACCGTTCTGGTTTGTAGTAGAGATGCTTCAGTTCTATTTGACCTCGGGTCTACATACTCCTATGTGTATTTTTATTTTGCTTAATATTTGGTTATGCCTCATGATTCTTTGAGTGCTCTTGTGTACGTGTCCACACTGATGGGTGATTCTATTATTGTAGATCGTGTCTATCATTCATATGTTGTTGTTATTGGGAGTCTTGAGACTAGTGTAGATATCCTACTTCTCTATATGATAGAATTTGATCTTATTTTGGGGATGGATGAACTATAACCTTATCATGCCATATTGGATTGTCATGCCAAGACTGTGACCATAGCATTGTCTAGGTTGCCTCGGTTGAAGTAAGATGGACTCCATGACATTCTACTAGAGGGTTATCTCTTATATGAAGGCTCGACGTATGGTCAAGAAGGTTTGTTTGACTTATTTGGATTATGTCTGCAATTCTAGTGCTTATGTCCTTCTATGGATTCTGTGCCGGTTGTTTGAGAGTTTCCCGGGGTAATTCTTTCAGATGGGGATGCCACTCGACACGCATATTGACTTTTGCATTAATTTGGCTCCGAGTACTCAGCCTATTTCTATTCCACCATATCGTATGGCCCCGCTAGAGTTGACAGAATTTAAAGAACAGTTGCAAGACCTGCTTGATAAGGGCTTTATCAGACCTAGTGTCTTGCCTTGGGGTGCGCCAGTTTTTTTTGTTAAGAATAAGGATGGATCAATGAGGATGTTCATAGAATATCGGTAGTTGAACAAGGTCACCATCAAGAACAAGTATGCAATACCAAGTATTGATAATTTATTTGATTAGCTTCAGGGTTCCAGGGTTTTTTCGAAGATTGATTTGAGCTCTAGCTAACATCAGTTGAGGATTAGGGAATCTGATGTCCCTAAGATTGCTTTTTGCACCTGTTATGGACATTATAAGTTCTTAGTGATGTCATTTGGGTTGACAAATGCCCTAGCAGCTTTTATGGATTTGATAAAACGAGTGTTCTAGCCTTATCTGGAATCTTTTTTGATTATTTTTATTGATGATATCTTGATCTACTCCCGTAGTTGAGAGGATTAGGAGCAAAATCTTCGAGTCGTTCTCCAAACTCTGAGAGATATCCAATTGTATCCTAAGTGTTCGAAATGTGAGTTTAGGTTGATTTTAGAAGAATTCCTAGGTCACGTCGTATCAGCAGAGTATATTCAAGAGGATCATAAGATGATTGAGGAAGTCAAGGACAGGCCTAGACCCATATCAGCTATAGATATTTGGAGTTTCTTGGGTTTGGCAGGTTATTACCGTCGGTTTGTGGGGGATGTTCATCTATAGCATTCTCGTTCACCAGGTTGACCTAGAAGGGTGCCACTTCGGGTGGACGGACAACTGTGAGGCGAGATTTCAGAAGCTCAAGTTAGCTTTGACTACAGCACCGCTATTAGTATTGGCCACAGGTTTAGGGCCATATACAACATATTGTGATGCATCTCGCATTGGACTTGGTGCAATGTTGATGAAGAATGGCAAGGTTATTGCATATGTTTCGCAACAATTGAAGATTCACGAGAAAAATTATCCAGTTCATGATTTGGAGCTAGCAGCAATTATTCAAGCACTGAAGATTTGGAGGCACTCTTTATATGGTATGCCATGTGAGATGTTCACGAACCACAAGAGTTTGCGCTACTTGTTCTAGCAGAAGGAGCTAAATTTGAGGTAGATGAGATGGTTGGAGCTATGTAAAAACTATGATATCACTATTTTGTATCATCCTAGGAAGGCCAATATGGTGGCTAATGCCTTCAGGTGGAAGTCAGCTAGTATGGTAGCCTTGCGTATATTCCGAACGGTGAGAGACAGCTTTCTCTGGATGTTCAGGCTATAATCAATTAGTTTGTGAGCTTGGAGGTTTCTAATCACAGCGTGTTTTATCTTCCACAGTCACTCGTTCTTCATTAGTTTAGCGTATCATAAATTTACAATATGATGATCCTCGTGTGCCTATCTATCATTTCTGACGGAGGTACGTAGTTTACCTCACATTTCTAGAGGGCAGCATAGTGCGATTTGGGTATGCGGGTCCAGTTGAGCACAACGTTTCATCCTCATACGGACAGGCAGTTCGAGAGTACTATTCAGATTTTGGAGTATATGCTCCGAGCATGTGTTATTGACTTTGCAGGTTCTTGGGATCAGTTATTGTCGTTAGAAGAGTTTGCCTACTGCAATAGTTATCGGTCGAGCATCTAGATGGCTCCCTATGAGGTATTATATATTACGCAGTGTCAGTTGCCGGTTGGGTGGTTTGAGCCAGAAAAGGCTTGGTTGTTGGGTACAGATTTAGTTCAGGATGCCTTGAAAAAGGTTTAAGATCATTTACGATACGCTTCATGTAGCTCAGTCCAGGAAAAAGAGTTATGATGATCGTAAGGTTCGTGATGTGGCATTTATGGTCAGAGAGCGAGGGTTGCTTCGAGTATCACCCATAAAGTGCATGATGCGATTAAGGAATAAGCGCAAGCTAAGCCCTAGGTCCATCGAGCCTTTTGAGATCCTGGATAGAGCGAGAGAGATGGCTTGTAGACTTGTGCTGCTACCAGATTTATCAGTTGTGCATCCAGTGTTTCATGTGTTCATGATTCGGAAGTATCATGGCGATCCATCCCACGTGTTAGACTTCAGGACAATCTAGTTGGACAAATACTTGACCTATGAGGAGGAGCCGATAGCTATTCTAGACAGACAAGTTCGTTAGTTGAGATCGAAGAGTTACAATTTGGTTAATGTTTATGGAGAGGTCATCCTGTCAAGGCAGCTACCTGGGAGTCTTTCCTATATGCGGAGAAGATATCCCCATCTTTTCACCGACTCAGGTACTTTTCTATGTCCGTTCGAGGATGAACGGTTGTTTTAGATGTGGAGAATATTATGAACCAAAAGCTCATCTCTTGTTTTAGAACCTAATCCACGGATTCGAGGCCTTCAAGACCACACTTTCTTTCTCCTCAATTTGCATGCGCAGTCCAGGCGCGCCTCCAGAAAGCCTTTATGTGATAATTTGAGAAAAAGTAGATTTTTGCCTTTTCAAATTAAATTAAGTTGACTTCGGTCAATATTTTTCATAAATGTACCCAAACCCATGATTTGACAGTCCAGGAGGGTCTGTAGAAAAATATGGGAGTTGGGCGTATGGCCGAAATTGAATTCCGAGGTCTCTAGCCCGAGAAATTAACTTCAGAAGAAAATTGTTTAGCTGGAAATATAATGATGTTAGAAATATAACAATACTAGATTTTGATGGTTTCGGGCATGTATTTTTGTCCATGTGCCCGGTGCAGCTTTGATATGGTATTTAAGTAACATTTATGAAATTTGGTAAGAAACGGAATTCATATGACGTGATTCAGACCATCGGTTGTGAAAATAGAAACTTTATAAACTATAAGAGTTCTTATGATTTTTACTGATTTTGATGCTAAATTCATAGTTCTAGGTGTTATTGGTGCGATTTGATCATGCGAGCAAGACTGTATGATGTTTTTAGACTTGTATGCATTTTTTGTTTGGAGCCCCGAGGGCTAGGGTGTGTTTGGGATAGGCTACAGATATTTAGAATTAGAAAATCTGGTATTTTTGCTGCAACAGCTGTTCTGGTGTGTCCTTCTTCGCGTCGCGAAGATACCCACACAAACGCGAAGGGAGGGGTGGTCATGTGAGTTTTTATTCTTTGTGAACACGAAGGCCTTGTCGCAAACGCGGAGTGATGGGGGCTTTACCCTTTGCGAACGCGACGGCCACATTACGAACGTAAAGCATTAGGGACTTGGGGAAGGGGCCAGACTTCCTTCTATGCTAATGCAAGCATGGGCTCGCGAACGCAAAGGCCGGGGGCAAAGCATTTGCGAACCCGGTGGAGGTTTCACAAGCGTGTAAGCCTAGCAAGGCAGCTCTTCACGAACGCGACAATGTCCTCGCGAACGCGATGAACACTGTCGCCCAGTTCATAAATAGTCCCAAATTGGGACTTAGGTCATTGTTCCAAATTTTCAAAAGTAATGGTCTAGGGGAGATTTTCAAATGACAATTTCTTCCCCAAAGTGTTGGTAAGTGATTCTAAACCATTTTCTATCAATTACCCATTGTATTTCATCAACTTTCAACCTAAAATCTTATTCTTTGAGGATAGAAATTGCGGATTTTGGGGGAATTGGAATTTTACAAATTTGAAAATTTAGACCTTGATTTGGGTTCGATTCCTGTCACGACCCTAAACCCGGACCGGGTCGTGATGGCACCTCTCGTGAAGATAATGCTAGACGACACATTCCCATTCAGTTTTAATAAATTAAACAATACGAATTAAGTCAAAAACAAACTAAATAATCCCAAATTATAAGCAGTGAACATTACAATTTGCGAAAATAAAACCCAATATAGCCTGATGCTGGGGTGTCACCGGTCATGACTACCTACCAATCCGGATAATACAAGAAAGTTCTACAAAGCTACTGCAGAGTCACTAATCAGAGAAAGGAAATGAGATAAAGGGGGAGAAACACGGGGATGTGGACGGCAAATAGCTATCTTGTGAACTCTAAAATCTACCGAGAGCTCTCAACCCTCGCAAGTAGGATCAGCAGCACCTGAATCTACACACGGGGTGCAGGCAGTAAAGTGAATACTCCAACTCAGTGAACAATAATCATAAATAAAGGCTGAGAATAAGAAATCAGGTAAGCCACAACACAGGCCATAAGGAAGCAGTAAAGCCAGTAAAATAGTGAAGCAGTAAAGATGTGTAAAGTCATTAAGTTCAGGTTTAAACTTCATAACATGCCTTTTAACAATTAAGCAAGTAAATGACAAGCAAATAGAAAAGATAAACACATAAAGGATCGCCCCTCGGGCACAATGTCAACAAATCTGCCCCTCGAGCATTATCTCAGAAACAATACCCCATCGGGCTATATCTCACCTTACAATGGGTACCGCACTCACTGGGGGTGTGCAGACTCCTGGAGGGGCCCTTGCGGCTCAGGCCCAATATCAAACCATCTTGTGACATCATCACTTGGCTCTCGACCTAATATCAACAAGCCACCTCGTGGCGTTCACATCTCAGGCCCTCATCCTCGTATCATAATCAGTGTTTCCTCACAACATTCGCCCTCGGCCTTACTTGGTCAGAATCTCACATCGGGCAACAGTAAAATATATTGCTCAGCCCAAAATATCATTTAAGTGTTAAAGCAGCGTAGACATGGCTGAGTTATGAAAACAGTAGAATATAGCATGACTAATTTAAAGTATAAAGTCAAAACAATGAGGAAATATAAATAAAAATCTATTAAGGGTTCAAATAGTTGGTACGAGGCCCAAATATGGCATTCAGCCCACAACATGATGATAGCAAATAGTTTTCAATCAAATACACAGTAAAATAGTCATTTGGGACGGACTAAGTCACAATCCCCAATAGTGCATGATCCCACGCTCGTCATCTAGCATGTGTGTCACCTCAATATAGCACACCGATGTGCAATCCGAGGTTTCATACCCTCAGGACATCATTTACAATCATTTTTTCCTCGATCCGGTCCAAACTCTAGCCCGGGATCATGTCTCGAAATTTGATAAAATTAACATTAATGGATTCCTTATCTCCCCGCGAGTTCATACATATCAAAAGTCCCAAAATCCAACCACAAATGGTCTCTTAGATCCTCATGTCTAGGTCTCCAATACCAAGCCCTACCTTCCCCAATTTTAACACTTAAATTTCATTAATTATAACTCTAATATGTGTAATAATACAAAAGGAACAAATTTTGGGTCCAAAATCCTTACCTTAATGAAGTCTCCTTGAGTTCTCCCTTAAAAATCGTCGAGAACTCCAAAATTTGCATTTAAAATGGTGAAACCCTGAAAATCTTAAAGGAAGAAATATACACATTCTGACCTAGGAATTTTGCACCTGCGGTCAATCCACCATATCTGCAGTACCGTTGTTGCGGTACAACAGCCGCTTCTAAGGTTTTTCACTTATTCTCCAGCTTCAAAATATGCGATGAACATTCTGTACCTGCACCATTGTAGGTGCGGTTTCACAGTCGCTTCTGCAGTTCCTGCCAACTTCACTATCTTCTGCTTCTGCGCACCAATCCTTCGCATTTGCGATGTCGCACCTGCGATCCCCAATACGCAGGAGTGGATACAATAGAAACAGGAAAATCTGCACCTTTACCAAAGTCCCAAACTCTCTGACAACCATGTGAAACCACCCTAAGGCCCCCAGGGCCTCAACCAAATATACAAACATATCCCATAACCTTATTCGAACTTATACCAATCTTTAAAACACCTTACAACATCGAAACACCAAAATCACATCTAATTCAAGCCTAAGATTTCAAAATCATTCAAATTTTGCTTTTGATAAAAAAGCCAAACAAACCACGTCTGAATGACCTAAACTTTTGCACACGCATCCCAAATGACACAAAGAAACTATTGCAACTCTCGGAATTCCATTTCGACCCTTATATCAAAATCTTGCCTATCAACTGGAAAATACCAAAAATCCACTTTCGTCAATTGAAGACTAAATATACTCTGAACCTCCCAAACATATTCCAATCATGCTCCTGAGTCCTAAATAACCTCCCGGATCGGAATCATCGGAACTCATATTCGGGCCCTCTAACACATAGGTCAACATCCGGTTGACTTTTCCAACTTAAGCTTCCCCAAAAGAGACTAATTGTCTCAAACCTTACCAAATCCTTTCCAAACCCGAGCCAACCAACCCGATCACATATAAAACTAATAGACAAAGCAATAAGAAGCAGAAATGGGAGAAACGGAGTAGTAACTCATGAGACAACTGGCCGGATTGTCACATTATCCCCCTCTTATACAAACATCTGTCCTCGAACGAGTCAAGGAACATACTTGAATCCTCAAACAGTTGAGGATATCTGCTCCACATCTCCCGTTCGTCTCCCAGGTAGCCTCCTCAATGGGCTGACCCTCCACTGCACTTTCACTGAAACTATATACTTTGATCTCATCTTTTGTAGCTGACAACCCTAAATAGCTACTGGCTCTACATCATAAGTCAAATCACCATCTAAATGAACCGTGCTGAAATCCAGAACATAGGACGGATCCCCTAATATACTTCCGGAGCATGGAAATATGAAATACCAAGTGCACACTCCACAAGATGGGTGGTAAAGCAATCTCATAAGCCACCTCCCCTATCCTCCGAAGCACCTCAAAAGGCCCAATGAATTGAGGGATCAACTTATATTTCTTCCCTAATCTCATAACACCCTTCATGGGCGAAACCTTCAACAGAACTTCTCACCAACCATGTAGGAAATATCCCGAACCTTCATGTCAGCATACCTCTTTTTCCTCGACTGCGCTGTATGAAACCTCTCCTGAATTACTTTCACCATTTCTAAAGCATCATGCACCCGGTCTCTCCCTAATATCCTAGCCTCACCTGGCTCGAACCAACCAACTGGAGATCTAGACCGCCTCCCATACAAAGCCTCATATGGAGCCATCTAAATACTCGACTGGTAGTTGTTTATATAAGCAAACTCTGCAAACGGTAGAGACAGATCCCATGACCATTCGAAATTAATGACACAAGATGCAACATGCCCTCCAATATTTAAATAGTGCGCTCGGACTGCCCGTCCATCTGAGGGTGAAATGTTGTGCTACACTCAATCTGAGTACCCCGCTCTCGCTGCATAGACCTCTGAAACTGCAAAGTAAACTGTGTTCCCCTATCTGGGATGATGGAAACTAGGACACCATGCAACCGAACAATCTCCCAGATATAGATCTTTGTCAACCGCTCTGAATAATAAGTAGTACACACAGGAATGAAGTGTGTGGACTTGGCCACCTGATCCACAATCACCCAAATAGCATCGAGCTTCTTCATAGTCCATGGAAGCCCAACTACAATGTCCATAATGATCCTCTCCCACTTTTACTCTAGAATATCCATCTGCTAGAGCAAGCCACCTGGTCTCTGATGCTTATATTTCACCTGCTGACAATTGAGACACCAAGCTAAAAACCCCACAATGTCTTTCTTCATTCTCCTCCACCAATAATGTTGCATAAAATCCTGATACATCCTCGCATCACTCGGATGAATGGAATACCGCGAGCTATGGGCCTCATCCAGAATGAACTCCTGAAGTCCATCTACATTGGGCACACATATCAGGCCCTGCATCATCAACACCCCATTATCATCAATGGTCACAACTCTGGCATCCTCGTGTTGAACTCTGTCCTTAAGTATAATCAAATGTGGATCATCATACTGGCGCTCTCTGATGCAATCATATAAGGAAGACCGAGAAATCACTCAAGCCAATACCTGATTGGGCTCTGAAATATCTAACCTCACGAACCGATTGGCTAAGGCCTGAATATCAACTGCAAGAGGTGCCAATTGGAATATATGTCAAACTTTCCATACTCACCGCCTTTCTGCTCAAAGTATCGGCCACCACATTGGCCTTTCCCGAATGGTACAATACAGTATTATCATAATCCTTTAGCAACTCCAACCACCTCAACTGCCTCAAATTAAGATCCTTCTGTTTGAACAAGTGCTGGAGGCTACGATGATCAGTAAACACCTCACAATACATACCATACAAGTAATGCCTCCAAATCTTCAACGCGTGAACTATGGTAGTCAACTTCAAATCATGAACGGGGTAGTTCTTCTCATGGGGCTTCAGCTAACGAGAAGCATAAACAATAACCCTACCCTCCCACATCAAAACACAACTAATACCCACTCTCAAAGCCTCATAATACACGGTATATGAACCTGAAGCTGATGGCAAAACTAACACTACAGTGTGGTAAAGGCTTCCTGAGCTTCTAAAAGCCCTCCTTATACTCGTCCGACCATATAAATGAAGCACCATTCTTTCAAGGGTGATGTGATAGATAAGAATCCCTAAGCAAACGGTGATAAAAACCTGCCAAACCAAGAAAGCTGCGAATCTTTGTGGATAAGGACGGTCTGGGTCAACTCTGAACAACCTCTATATTCTTCAAATCAACCTGAATACCCTCGCTGGACACCACGTGCCCCAAGAAAACCTCTAAATTGAGCCAAAACTCACACTTGGAGAATTTTTCATAAAGTTTCTCCTCCCTCAATCTCTACAACAAAAATCTCAATGACTATGATAAACGAGCCGAGATAAGACTGAAACACGTTGTTCGTCAAATGCATGAACGTTGTTAGGGCATTGGTCACCCCAAAAGACATCACCAAGAACTCATAATGACCATATTGGGTCCTGAAAGTTGTCTTAAGAATAATCGAGTCCCTGATCTTCAACAGCTGATAACCTGAATGGAGACCAATCTTGGAGAACACTCTTGCACCCTGAAGCTGGTCTAATAAATCATCAATGCGAGGTAAAGGATACTTGTTCTTAATTAATACCTTGTTTAATTTCCTATAATCAATGCATATCCTTATAGTTCCATCCTTCTTATTCACAACTGGCGCACCCCAAGGCGACACTCTAGGCCGAATGAACCTCTTATCAAGGAGTACCTGAAGCTACTACTTTAACTCCTTCAACTCCACTGGTTCCATACGACGCGGAAAAATATAAATGGGTTGAGTGCCCGGCACCAGGTCAATACCAAAATCAATATCCCTGTCTAGTGGTATGCCTGGCAGGTCAGCAGGAAATATATCATGAAAATCCCTCCCAACTGGAATAGAATCAATACTGGGAGTCTCTACACTGACATCCCTCACAAAGGCTAGGTACGAAAGACAATGCTTCCCAAAAATACGCTGGGCCTTCAACAATGAGATCACTCTATTGGGAACATAATCGGTCACACCCTGCCACTCTATTCGTGGCACACCCGGTATAGCCAATGTGATTGTCTTAGCACGACAGTCCAGCATAGCATGACACGGAGTGTCACAACCAGGATTTCCCACCCTTATGGTCTTGATGGGGCCTACTAATAGGCGGTAGGCAAGCCAAACGCTAAATACTTTTCATTAACCACATAGTCATTATTAATAATTATCAGTATTAAATAAAAGAAACTGATTCAACTAAATAAGTAGAAGTCTTAAATTTAAGAAAAACTAAATAGAAATGCGTATGAATTCAACATAAGCTTCTACCCAAGACTGGTGTCATAATACTCACTAACATCTAAGAACACTAATTACAATGTCTCAAAGAAATACATCTATTTGTCTCGAATAAAATGAGATAAAAGTCTAAGTAAAGGATAGATGAGACACCGGGCCTGCGGACTTCTGCAAGGCTACCTCGGTGTCTCGCTGGACAGAAGGCCTGCTCCCATGCTACTGTTGTTGCTATCCAAAGCCTAGATATGTACAAAATAGAACAAAGTGTTGTATCAGCACAACCGACCTCATGCGTTGGTAAGTGCTTAGCCTAACCTTGACAAAGTAGTGACGAGGCTAAAACTAGACTACTAATTAAACATTTGCAGTTATATAATATACAGCAAAAAATAAAGCAGGAATAAACAAGTAAAGATGGGAGGGGGAAACATACTGCGGGGTTATACCAGTATTAGCAGTAAGTACAGAGTAACAGTCTATGGGCAGCTGAGAATTCACAGTGAGCAAAGAAGCTAATATTCAAAATAAACACACTTGTATCAATAATTGTTTTGGCATGCAACCTGATCCCAATATATAACAACATTGTGCGGCGTGCAACCCAATCCATATCATTTAGCATTGTTGCGGTGTGCAACTCAATCCAAAAATATCATTGCTGCAGCATACAACCCGATCCATATCATTTATCATTGTTGGGTGTGCAACATGATCCACAAATATCATTGTTGCAGCGTGCATCCCGATCCATATCATTTAGTATCGTTGCGGCGTGCAACCCAATCCATAAATATTAATGTTGCAGCGTGCAACCTGATCCATATTATTTAGCATTATTGTGGCGTGCAACCCGACCCACAAATATTATTGTTGAGGCTTGAAAGCAGACCCCCATATGATATTAACAGCAACCATAACAAGAGTCCCGACAAAGATTATTAAGGTCTACACTATCCCGGCAATGAATTCGTCAACATAAGTAATTACGTTCCGGCAAGGGAGACACAGCTATAACAAAACTTGTACAACACCAACTACCTCAGCTATAACCATTATACTTCCCAACAGAAAGAATCATAAACCTAAACGTCTGTATCAAATAAGAACAAAATCCAAGGGAACCACAATTCAACAATCGCCCGGCAAAGGGGCAACATATTGATCTCTTCTTTTTCTCACTTTTACTTCACAATTCACTTCACAACTTGAGCCAATGCTCCTCGAAGTTCATAGATCACAATTTCTTTCACATACTCTTTATATCATATAGAAGTCATCAATTAAGCATGGGAGATACAACAAAATCAAATATTCGCAATATAAGGACTCACGGTCATGCTAAACACCAATACATATGGATATTCGTCACCATGCCTATACATCATACTCGACAATTAGCAAGTAGCAAATAAGACTCAACTCTTATTCCCTAAAGCTAAGGTAAGACCAATCACTTACCTCAACTTCCGCGGTCAAATCAATCCACAACAACTCCTTTCCCTCTCGAATTCGGCTCCAACTCAATCAAATCTATACAATAATGACTGCATAATATCAATATGTGCTAAACAAATCAAACCCAATGCCTAACTATAGATTTCCAAGTTTTGCTCCCAAAATACCAAATATCGACCCAGCTCCCGCTAGATCAAAATATGAGGTTCGGACCTAATTCATATCCCCCATTTACCCACGAGTCTGAATATGTAATTTGTTTTCAAACACGACCCAATTCCCCCATTTCCACCCTAAATTACATGTTTTACGCTTAGGAATTCAATAGAAATTGATGGAAAATGAAGAAAAAGAGTTAAGATTTACTAACCCAAGACGTTTTGGTGAAAGGAAGCTTCAATGGACGCCTAAGGACCTTGGAGAAGAAGGAGCTCGTGTATTTTTATGAAAATCCCGTAATACATTATTCTGGAAATGAAATTATAACTGAGCAAAATTTTCTCTATGCAATCGCGGGAACGGGATTGCGATCGCATAGAGGAAAGGGAAGCTGACCATTGTGATTGTAGAAGGAGTGTTGCGAACGCATAGATGAAAATGAGGCTCCAATCCAATATTAGGCTTACTGAACTACGATCGCGTAATGTAGATGCGTTCAAATTGAAGTATTGGGGCTAAGTTACGCGATCGCGGATGAATTCTTGTGATCGCATAGAACAAAAACGAGGCACCTAAGACTTATACTAAGCGATCGCGGATGCTCCTACGCGATCGCATAGAACAACTTACCAGAACACCAAAATTGAACTTTCTGCAATATTTCTAAGTTCGAAATCACTCCGAAACACTTTCGAGCCCTCGGGGCTCCAAACCAATCACATGAACTAACTCAACAACACCCTACGAACTTAACTATGCGAGTAAATCGCCAAAATAACATAAAAATAATGAAGCAAACCTCGAAATCACTAGTTCTTCTTCAAACTTCACAAACTTTCAAATTAAAAGTTTTATGTCCGAAACACATCAAACGACATCCGATTTCAACAAAATTTCACAGAAATATCTTAAACCACATATAAGACCCGTACCAGGCACCGAAACAAAATACGGACCCGATATCAACACGATCTAATCAATTTTCATTTTAATTTTCCTTAATGATATTAGTCAAAAATTCATTTCTCGGGTTTGGGACTTCGAAATTCGATTTTGGGCATATACCCAAGTACCATATTTTCCTACGGACCCTTCTGGACCGTCAAATCATGGGTCCGGGTCCATTTACTCAAAATGTTGACCGAAGTCAAATTTATTCATTTTAGCACAAAAATTTAGCATTTTTCATAGAACTTCATATATAAACTTTCCGGCTATGCGCCCAGACTACATACGCATATCGAGGCACTTATAAATGAGGTGTTTAAGGCCTCGGAAGCACAGAATGGGTAAGAAAACAGGTGGCCCTTTGGGTCATCACATTCTCCACCTCTAAAATAATCATTCGTCCTCAAACGTATAGAAGAAAGAAGTACCTAAGTCGGAGAATAGATGGGGATAACGGCTTAGCATATCCGACTCAGACTCCCAGGTCGATGCCTCAAGGGGCTGACTTCTCCACTGAACACGAACAGAAGGTAAACTCTTGGACCTCAACTAACGAACATACCTGTCTAGAATAGCTACCGACTCCTCCTCAAAAGATAAGTCCTTGTCCAACTGGACAGTGCTGAAATCCAACACATGGGCCAGATCGCCGTGATAACTCCGAAGCATAGACACATGAAAATTGGATGTACGGCTGATAAGCCAGGAGACAATGCAAGTGTATAAGCCATCTCTCCCACTCTCTCAAGAATTTCAAATTGACCAATGAATCTAGGGCTAAGCTTGCCCTTCTTCCCAAATCCCATCATGCCTTTCATAGGCTACACTTGGAGGAATACCTGCTCACCAACCATGAAAGCCATATCTCGAACTCTTCTGCCTAGACTAAGCTGTACGAAGCCTATCCTGAATGATCCTGACCTTGTCCAAGGCCTCCTGAACCAAATCTGTACCGAACAATTAAGCCTCTCCCGGCTCAAACCATCCAACCAAAGATCGACATTGTCTACCATATAAAGCCTCATAAGGAGCCACCTGGATACTCGACTAGTAGCAGTTGTTTTAGCCAAACACTTCTAAAGGCAAGAATTGATCCCATGAAACTCCAATGTCAATAATACAAGCCTGGAGCATATCCTTCAATATCTGTGTTCGAACTGCCCGTCTGTCAGAGGATGAAATATAGTACTCAACTCCACTTGGGTGCCTAACTCTCGCTTAACTGCTCTCCAGAAACCCGAGGTAAACTGTGTACCTCGGTCCGAAATGATAGATACCGCCACACCATGAAGGAAAATAATATCCCGAATATAGATCTCAGCAAACCTCTCGTATGAACAGGAAACTGCCACAGGAATGAAATGCGCTGACTTGGTGAGCCTAGCAAAATAACCCAAACTACATCGAACATCTTCCGGGTCAATGGAAGTTTTGGTAACGAAGTTCATAGTAATCCTCTCCCACTTCCACTCGGGAAGCTCAATCCTCTGAAACAATCCCCCACGCCTCTAATTCTCACACTTAACATGGTGACAATTCAAACATTGTGCCACATATGCCACAATATCCTTCTTCATTCTACACCACCAATAATGTCGCTAAAAATCATTATACATCTTTACGGCACTCATATGTATAATATACCGGAAACTATGGGCCTCCGCTAATATCAATGCTCGAATCCTATCAACATTGGTCACATAAACTCGCCCCTGAAATCTCAAAACTCCATCATCATCTAAAGTCACCTGCTTGGCACCTCCATTCTGCACCGTGTCTTTGAGGACACACAAATAAGGATCATGAAACTGCCGATCATGGATACGCTCCAATAATGAAAAACAAGCGACCGTGCGAGCAAACACTCATCTAGGCTCAGAAATATCCAACCTCAAAAATCGATTGGCAAAAGCCTGAACATCCAAAGCAAGTGGCCTCTGGCTGACCGGAATATAAACAAGATTGCCCATGCAGGTTGACTTCCTACTCAAAGCATCGGCCACCACATTGGCCTTCCCCGGGTGATATAAGATACTGACATCCTTCAAAATTCACCTCCTTTTGCATGAACAAATACTGAAGACTCTTGTAATCAGGGTACACGCCACACCATATAGATAATGCCTCCAAATCTTCAATGCATGAACAATGGTTGCCAACCCTAGATCATGAACTGAATAATTCTTCTCGTGGATCTTCAACTGTCTCAAAGTATATTCAATGACCTTTCCATCCTGCCCCCAACACTACACCAAGACCAATACGAGAAGCATCGCAATATACTGAATAAGGCCCTAAATCGGTAGGTGAAATCAATACCGGTTCGTAGTTAGAGCTGTCTTGAGCATCTGGAAGCTCGTCTCACACTCATCCGACCATCTGAACTGGGCACCCTTTTGGGTCAACCTGGTCATCGGGGCTGCAATAGATGAGAAACCCTCCACAAACTGATGATAGTAGCCTGCCAACCCCAAGAAACTCTGAATCTCTGTAGCTGATGCTGGTGGAGGCTAGTTCTTAACTGTCTTAATCTGTTTCGAGTCAACCTAAATACCCTTTGTTGAGACAACATGACCCAGGAATGCAACTGAACTCAACCAAAACTTACACTTCAAAATTTTTTCATATACCTGACTATCCTTCAACGTCTGAAGAACCACTCTGAGATGTTGTTCGTGCTCCTTCTGGGTGCGGGAGTATATCAATATATAATCAATGAAGAATATCACGAATTATTCCAAATAAGGCCTGAACACTCGGTTCATCAAGTCCATAATTGGGGCGTTTATCAACCCAAATGACATGACCAAGAACTCGTAATGCACATACCGAGTGCGAATAATGGTCTTAGGGACATCGGATGCCCTAATCCTCAACTGATGGTAGCTAGATCTCAAGTCTATCTTTGAAAACACCTTGGTACCCTGAAGCTTATCGAACAAATTGTTAATCCTTGGCAGTGGATAC
The DNA here is from genome assembly GCA_034376525.1 of Nicotiana benthamiana. Taxonomy (NCBI): domain Eukaryota; kingdom Viridiplantae; phylum Streptophyta; class Magnoliopsida; order Solanales; family Solanaceae; genus Nicotiana; species Nicotiana benthamiana. The sequence continues at coordinate 122,436,368 of CM067338.1, read as the reverse complement.
TTATTCTTGATTGTCACTTTGTTCAATTGACGGTAATCAATGCACATTCTCATCGAACCATCCTTTTTCTTCACAGATAACACTGGCGCACTCCAAGGCAAAACATTAGGTCTAATAAAACCCTTCTTAAGCAAATCCTGCAACTGATCTTTCAACTCTAGTTGGGCCATGCGATACGGGAGGGGTGGAAATGAGCTGAGTGCATGGAGCCAGATCAATGCAAAAGTACATATCCCTATCAGGTGGCATCCCCGGTAGGTCTAAATGAAAGACCTCGGGAAACTCAAAAACCACGGGTGCCAAATCAATAGAGGGAACCTCAACACTGAAATTGCACACATAAGACAAACACCCCTTCTTATCCACACATCGAGCCTTCACGTATGAAATAACATTGCGGGTAGAGTGATCTGGAGTCCCTGTCCACTCTAAATGGGGCAAATCTGATAAGGTTAAAGTCATGACCTTGGCATGGCAGTACAAGATAACATGATACGTGGATAACCAGTCCATCACCAATATAACATTAAAATCAACCATGTCTAAAAGCATCAAGTCAACACAGGTCTCAAGACCCCCAATCACCAAAACACAAGCACGCTGGACTCAATCGGCCATGATAGAATCACCCACCGGTGTAGACACATAGATAGGAATACTCAAAGCATTACTAGGCATGAATAGGTACGATACAAAATAAGATGACACATATGAATACGTAGACCCTGGATCAAACAGAACTGAAGCACCTCAATCACAGACCAAAATAGTACCTGTAATGACTGCATCTGAAGACTCATCCTCTAGCCAGGCTGGCAAAGCATAACATCGGGGCTGGGCCCTACCACCCTGAACTACCTCTCTCAGACAGTCGTTGTTGGCTGGCCCCTACCTCTGGCGGCCTGAGCTTTACCTCTATGACCTCTACCTGCACCTCTACCCCCACCTTTAGCTGGCTATGCAGCATGTAGAACATCTGGTGCCTGAATCATAGGACGGAGACCCTGCAGCTGCAATTGAGCACCCCTCCCCTTGGGCAAGCCCTCCTGATGTTACCATACTCACCATACTCATAACATCCACACAAATATTGTAGCTAAGGAAAATAAGGCTGGCCCTGGCGGCCTAAATGACAACCTAAGAAACTCTAAAGTGGCAGTGCATTGATGGGAGCTGGTACTGCACTCTAAGGCTGCTGATCAGAATATGGTTGAGAACCACGACCACCTGAAGTACTATGAGAGACCTAGAGAGCTGACTGAAAGGGCCTAGGAAGATGGCCTCTACCATAAGAATCTCCACCTCTAGATAAGGTACCACTGAATCTACCTGGGTGACGGGGCCTCTTATCTAACCCATGACCACCTCCATGTGATATAACCATCTCAACTCTGTGGGCCACATTGGCCGCCTCCTGAAAGCTAATCTCACTCCCAGTCTCCCTATCCATCTAGAGACGAATCGGCTGGATCAAACCATCAATAAACCTCCGCACCCTCTCCCTCTCTAGGTGGTAAGTATAAAAATAACATGGTGATATAGATCAATAAACCTGGTCTCATACTGAGTGAACATCATGGAACCCCGCTCGAGCTCAAACGGCCTCCAAAGAGCCTCTCTCTAGGTAACGGGGAGAAACTTCTCCAGAAAAAACTCTGAAAATTGCTCCTATGTCAAAGACGGTGACCCTGCTAGTCTGGCTAAGCAATAATATCTCCACCAAGTCTTGGCAGATCTAGATAGGCGATATGCGGCAAAATCGACCCCATTGGTCTCAACGATATCCATATTTTGAAGAACCTCGTGGCAGCTATATAAGAAATCCTAGGATCCTCAGAAAAAGCGCTACTAAATATACTAGTGAAAAGCATAGTGAACCTGTCCAACCACCATAAAGAATCGGCGAACTTCGTTGCTCCATCTTCGACTTGAGCCACTTTACCCGGCTGAACTGCCACAGCTGGTTGAACTATTGGAACCTGAACCTGGGGAGCTATCTGCTCTGGAGTGCATGTAGTAGGAGTTGAGCCCCTCCTCCTGCCTGAGAAGTGACTGGTGGTACTAGAAGAAAACCTTATCGGGTGACACTCTCCATGAGTCCTACCAATTGTACTAGAGCGTCTTGAAGAACATGAGTAGCAATAAATCCCTCTGGGACCTGAGCTGGGCTTACCGGAACTGTTGGGGCTGGAACTTCCTCCTCGAAATTGACCTGAGGCTCTGCCACTAGTGTTGCTTCTTGGTGCTAAGCTCTGCCCCTACATCTGCCTCTGGCATGGCCTCGGCCTCGCCCTCTACCCCTGGCAGGAGCTACTACTGGGGGCTCAGGCTGCTGAGCGGTAGATGAGGAAGCACGTGTTCTCTCAATCTACGAACGAACAAAGTAGAAATTCAATCAATATTTAAGAAACAAAGCTGCACGACAAGGAAGAACAAATGTGAAGTTTCCTAACTCTGTGCCTCTAGGGGATAAATACAAATATCTCCGATTCGATCCCTCAGACTCCACTAAGTTTGTCTGTGAGTTGTGAGACCTATGTAACCTAGAGCTTTGATACCAACTTGTCACAATCCGGATTTCCCACCCTCAAGGTCGTAATGGCGCCTACTAATAGGAGCTAGGCAACTCAAACATTATTTACTTTTCAATAACTACATAGTCCTTTTTATAAATTATCGGCATTAAAATAAAAGTAACTAATTTAACTAAATAGGCGGAAGTCTTAAATAAAAAAATGAAATAGAAATGCGTAAGAATTCAACATAAGCCTCTACGCAAGACTGGTATCACAATAGTCATGAACATCTAAGAATACTAAATACAATGTCTGAAAGAAAGTCTCGAATACAATAAGATAACCGTCTAAAGTAAAGGATAGAGGAGATGATGGGCCTGCGGACGTCTGCAAGGCTACCTCGGTGTCTCGCTGGACTGAAGGCTTGCTCCCACGCTACTGCTGTTGCTGTCCAAAGCCTGGATTTGTGCAAAATAGAACAGAGTGTAGTATCAGCACAACTGATCCCATGTACTGGTTAGTGCATAGCCTAACCTCGACGAAGTAGTGACGAGGCTAAACCCGAACTACCAATTAAACCTGTGCAGTTATATAATATACAGCAGGAATAAACTGTAAAGATGGGAGGGGTAAAAATACTTTGGGGTATACCAGTATTAACAGTAAGTCTAGAGTAACAGTCTAAGGGCATCTTTGAATTTATATCGAACAAAGAAACTAATATCCAAAATAAACACACTTGTATCAATAATTGTTGTGGCGCGCAACCCGATCCCAATATACCACAACATTGTTGCGGTGTGCAACCCGGCCATATCATTAGCATTGTTACGGCGTGCAACCCGATCAACAAATATCATTGTTGTGGCATGCAACCCAATCCATATCATTTAGCATTGTTCTGGCGTGCAAACCGATACACAAATATCATTTTTGCAGTGTGCAACCCAACCCATATCAAATATCAGTGTTTTGGAGTGCAACCCGACCCACATATGATATTAACAACAACCATAACAAGAGTCTCGACAAGGGATCATTAATGTCTACACTATCCCGGTAACAAATTCGACAACATAAGTAATTACGTCATGGCAAGGGAGACACAGCTATAACCAAACTTGTACAACACCTAACTACCTCAGCTATAACCATAATACTTTCCCAATACAAAGAATCATCAACCTAAACATATGTATCATTAAGAACACAATGCAAGGGAACCACAATTCAACAACAGTCCAGCAAATGGGAAACATATTTATCTCTTCTCTTTCTCACTTTTACTTCACAATTCACTTCACAACTCGAGCCAATGCTCCTCGAAGTTCATAGATCACAATTTCTTTCACATGCTCCTTATATCATTATAGAAGTCATCACTTAAGCATGGGAGATACAACAAAATCAAATATTCACAATACAAGGACTCACTGTCACGCTAGACACTAATGTGTAGATACTCATCTCCATACCTATACATAGTACTCGGCAATAGCAAGTAGAAAATAAGACTCAACTCCTATTCCCTCAAGCTAAGGTTAGACCAAACACTTACCTCAACTTCCACGGCAAAATCAATCCACAACAACCTCTTTCCATCTCGAATTCGGCTCCAACTCAATCAAATCAATACAATAATGACATCATAATATCAATATATGCTAAACGAATCAAACCCAATTCCTAATTATAGATTTCCAAGCTTTCCTCCCAAAAATTCCAAATATCGACCCCGCGCCCGCTTGGTCAAAACACGAGGTTCAGACCAAATTCATATACCTCATTCACCCATGAGCCCGAATATATAACTGTTTTTCAAATTAGACCCTAAAACGAGGTATAAATCAAGAAAAGGTAAAAACCCTAACTCTATCCAATTCCTTCAATTCTTACTCTAAATTGCATGTTTTACGCTTAGGAATTCAGTAGATATTGATGGAAAATGAAGAAAATGAGTTAAGATTTACAAACCCAAGAAGTTTTGGTGAAAGGAAGTTTCAATGAACGATGCCTAAGGACCTAGGAGAAGAAGGAGCTCGTGTGTTTTTATCGAAATCCCGTAATACATTGTTCTTGAAATTTAATTATAACTGGGAAAAATTTGCTCTATGCAATCACAGGAAAGGGATTGCGATCGCATAGGGGAAAAGGAAGTTGACCATTTATCGCAGAAGGAATGTTGCGAATGCATAGAAGAAAATGAGGCTGCAATCCCAGATTAGGCTTAATGAACTACGATCGCGGAAAGAGGATGCGGTCGCATTGAATGCCGCTTGGTAAAAACACAAAGGTTCGGACAAAATTCATATACCTCATTCACCCACGAGCCCGAATATATAATTTTTTTTCAAATTAGACCCTAAAACGAGGTCTAAATCAAGAAAAAGTAAAAACTCTAACTCTATCCGATTCCTTCAATTTTTACTCTAAAGTGCATGTTTTACGCTTAGGAATTCAATAGATATTGATGGAAAATGAAGAAAACGAGTTAAGATTTACTAACCCAAGAAGTTTTGGTGAAAGGAAGTTTCAATAGACGACGCTTAAGGACCTAGGAGAAGAAGGAGCTCTAAGGACCTAGGAGAAGAAGGAGCTCGTGTGTTTTTATGAAAATCCCGTAATACATTGTTTTTGAAATTTAATTATAACTGGGAAAAATTTGCTCTATGCAATCACAGGAAAGGGATTGCGATCGCATAGGGGAAAAGGAAGTTGACCATTTATCGCTGAAGGAGTGTTGCGAATGCATAGAAGAAAATGAGGCTGAAATCCCAGATTAGGCTTAATGAACTACGATCACGGAAAGAGGATGCAGTCTCATTAAAGGACTGGGGCTAAGTTATGCGATCGCGGATGAATTCTTACGATCGCATAAAACAAAAACAGGGCACCTAAGACTTACACTATGCGATCACGGATGCTCCTATGCGATCGCATAGAACAACATACAAGAATACCAAAACTGAACTTTCTGCAATATTTCTAAGTTCAAAATCACTCTGAAACACTCTCGAGCCCTCGAGGCTCCTAACCAATCACATTAACTAACTCAACAACATCCTACAAACTTAACCGTGCGATCAAATCGCCAAAATAAGATAAAAAATAACGAATCAAACCTCAAAATCACTAGTTCTTCTTTAAATTCCATAAATATTCAAATTTCGAGTTTTATGTCTGAAACATGTCAAACAGCATCCGATTTCAACCAAACTTCATAAAAATATCTTAATGCACATATAAGACCTGTACCGAGCACCCAAACAAAAATAAGGGTCCAATACTAGCACATTCTAATCAATTTTCACTTCAATTTTTTTTTAATACTTTCAGAAAAAAATAATTTTAGTCAAAAATTGATTTCTCGTGCTTGGAACCTCAGAATTCAATTCCGGGCATACGCCCAAGTCCCATATTTTCCTGCGGACCCTCTGGGAATGTGAAATCATGGGTCTGGGTCCGTTTACTCAAATTTTTGACGAAGTCAAATTTATTCATTTTAACATCAAAATTTAGTCACAGAAATTCATATCTAAGCTTTCCGCCTACGCGTCTGGACTGCACATGCAAATTGAGGCAACTATAAATTGAGGTTTCCAAGGCCTCAAAAGCACTGAATGAGTAAGAAAATGGGTGATGGCCCTTTGGTTCGTTACACAGAGATAGCCAATCTATGCCCAAAATGACATCGAAATCCACAATACACAATAATAAAAGATCCACTCGGGTCTGCAGACCCCTAATAGTTACCACACATGACCGGTATACACGGTCTATGATAACATTATCTCCCATCGGGGTAGATACAGGAACAAGTGTAGCAAGAGACATACGCAGCATACCCAAATAACGAGCAAAGTATGATGACACATAAGAAAAGGTGGAACTAGGATAAAATAATGTAGAGTTATCTCTATGGTAGACTGAAATGATACCTATAATGACAGCATCAAAAGAAATAGCATCAGGCCTAGCTGGAAGTGCATAGAAATGGGCCTGGCCACCACCTGATCAACTTCCCCTCTAGGGCAACCCCTAGCTGTCTGACCTCCACCCGGGTGGGGGGTGGTGAAGTATACCGCGCTGAAGCCGATGTTTGACCCCTCTACTGAGATGAACCCACAAGATGACGATGACATTGCCTCCATATATGACCCATATCTCTATCATAACAACTCCCGAGTGCTGGATAAGGGGACTGAAAGGAACACCTAGCATCGGAATGACTAGCAGATGCACCTGGCATAGAAGAGCCCTAAACTGATAGAGCACGGAACGAACTCTAAGCTAGAAGGGGACTAAGTGATGACTGGCCATGATGAGAATTGTGAGGACCATTACCCGATAATTCCCCACGATAACCTGGGCAAGCTAGATGAGCATTCCTAAATAGGCGGCCTTTGTCGTGCTGAAACTGACCGAAGGAGAACCGCTATAACTACCAGATCCTCGAGGCCTCTTGGCCTCCCTCTCCTCTTGCTCTTGGCAACGAACAAACTCAATCTTCCTAGCAATGTATACAACCTCCTCAAAGGTAGCACCAGTCACCCTCTCCATGGTCATGAGAATACGAAGCTAATAAGTGAGGCCTTCAACAAACCTCCTAGTCCTATCTATCCATCAGAACCAACCAAATCGCATGCGAGCTAACTCGGAGAACCTTATCCCATAGTGCGTCACAGCTATCTCTCCGTGGTGCAACCCCTAAAACTATCTCCGGAGCTCCTCTCTACAAGACTATGGCACATACTTCTCCAAGAAGAGAACAGAGAACTGCTGCCAAGTAAGGGTGCTGCACCAACAAGCCTACACCTCTCAAAAGCCTCCCACCAAGTGAAGGCAGCTCCAGAAAACAAATAAGTAGTGAATGCGACCCCGCTGGTCTCAAAAATACCCACTGTACGAAGCATCCTCTGATACTTATCTAATAAACCCTAGGCATCCTCACCCTTTGCACCATTGAAGGTCGGATGCTGAAATCTACCAAACCTCTCCAACCTATGTTGCTCATCCTCTGGCATGGCAGGAACTACATAGTCCTGAGCAGTTGCAACCGAATGGGCTGGATGTGCCCCCGGTATCTGAAGTCCCTGCACAACCTGCTCAGGTGTGCAAGCAGCGGGAGTCCGATTGCCTCCCCCGACCGGAGAAGTAGTAGCTAAGACCACCTAAGCTAGGCCAGTGCAAACTAATAGGATCTAAGCCAAGGCCTATTAAAGACCCGGAATCATAATGAGCACAACTAGCGCCTGAGCTGGTGTTGCTGGAGCATCCACAAGTGGGACCTGATCCTGAACTAGGGTGGCTGGTGGATATGCATGTGCTGCCCTAGCTGTTGTGCAGGCCACACCTCTTCTCCTACTACGACCGCAAACACGACAGCATCCTCGGCCTCTAGTGGCCATAGGTGATAGTACTGGTGGTTTTCCAACCTGACCAGTAACACATGTCCTCACCATCTATGAGAAAATAGAATAATAAAAGTTTAGTACTCGGATCAACAAATTCGCACGACAATAATTTCAAAAATATGAAGTTTTTCCTAAAGGTTTTGAAACCTCTTGAGGATAATACAGACGTCTCCGTACCGACCTACGAGACTCTACTTAACCTGATCATGACTCGTGAGACCTATGTAACCTAGGGTCTGATAACAACTTGTTCATGACCCTAAACCCTGACCCAATTGTGATGGCACCTTTTGTGAATACAATGCCAGCCGATACATTCCCATTCACTTTTAAGCAATTAAACAATATGAATTAAGCCTAAGACATACTAAATAATCCGAATGTATAAGCAGTGAACATTACAGTTTGCAAAAATAATACCCAACACAGCCCGATACTGGGGTGTCACCGGTCTTGAGCAACAGTATATCCAGACAATACAAAAAAGATTTACAAAGGTACTACAGAGTCACTAATTAGGGAAAGGAAATGAGATGAAGGGGGAGAAACACAGGGTTGTGAACGTCGAACAGCTAGCTCGTGAACTTGAAATCTACTAGGAGATTTCAACCCTCCCAAGAAGGATCAACAGCGATGCCTTTTCCCCTCGAATCGGCCTCCATTCGCGTCGAATATATCCAAAATCATAATCACGACGTCAAAATATGCTATGGGAATGAATCCCAAGAAAAAATAATCAATTTACAACATAAACCCCAAAATTACCAAAACCCGAGCCCCGAGCCCATGTATCGAAATTTGATTAAATTCACATCAATGGATTTCATATCTCTCCACGAGTTCATACATATCAGAAGTCTCAAAATCCGACCACAAATGGCCCCTCAAATTCTCAAGTCTAGGTCTCCAATATCATGCCCTAATTTCCCCAATCTTAACCCTTAAATTCCATAAATTATAGTTTTAATCTGTGAAATAATACCATGGGCACTAGTTTTAAGTCCAAAATCCTTACCTCAATGAAGTGTCCTTAAATTCTCTCTTCAAAATCACCCAACACTCCAGAATTCGCGTTTAAAAATGGTGAAACCTTCTGAAAATCACGAAGGAAAAAATATATAAATTCTAATCCAGGCATTACCTGCAGTCAATCCACTGCATCTGTTATACCTCTTTTGCGGTGCAAGAGTCGCTTCTTCAGTTTTTCACTTATTCCGCAGCTTCCGCATATGGGATGGAGCAGGTGCAGTCCCACAACCACTTCTAAAGTTCCTGCCAAGTTCACTATCTTTCGCTTCTGCGTCCAATCCTCTGCATTTGCGGTGTCGCACCTGCGGTCCCCAATTTGCAGGTGCAGAAATAATTAAAACAGCAAAATTTGTAGCTTTACAAAACTCCCAAACTCTCCGACAACCATCCCAAACCACTCTGAGGCCCCCGGGACCTCAAGAAAAAACATAAACATAACCCATAACCTTATCTGAACTTATACCAATCATCAAAACACCTCAAACAATATCGAAACACCAAAATCTCATCAAATTCAAGCCTAAGTTTCAAAATCTTCCAAATTCCGCTTTTGATCAAAAACCAAACCACATCTGAATGACCTGAAATTTTGCACACATATCCGAAATGACACAACAGAACTACTGCAACTCTCAGATTCCATTTCGTCCCATATATCAAAATCTAGCCTATCAATCGTAAAACACCAAAAATCTACTTCCACCAGTTCAAGCCTAAATCTACGTTGGACCTCTAAAACACATACCAATCACGCTCCTAAGTCTTAGATCACCTCTTGAAGCTATCCAAACCATTGGAACTCAAATCTGAGCCCTCTAACACATAAATCAATATCCGATTGACTTTTTCAACTTAAGCTTCCTCAAAAGAGACTAAGTATCTCAAACCTTACCAAATCCTTTCCGAACCCTATTAAATATAGAATCGATAGATAAAGCAATAAGAAGAAGAAATGGGAAAAGTGGAGCAGTAACTCATGCGAAGACTAATCGGGTTGTCACAATTCTGAAACTAATTGCATATCCGAGCTCGGGGGTGAATAGGTAATCAAATTTTTGTCTGAACTTTGAGTTTTAACCAATCAGGCCTGAGTTTGGGTTTTTGACCTTTTGGGAAGAATGTTTGAAAATCTATAATTTATCGTTTGAATTGGTTTCTTTGCTTCAATTGATGCTAATAAGTTAATTAGCAAAATATTCCGACGGATTGAAAGTGGAAATTAAGGGAAAGGCTTTATTCGAGGCTTGAGTTTGGTCGTTGAATCAAAGTGAGTGTTTGGTTTAACCTTAGATTGAGGGAATAGGTGTCCTTATCTTATTTTCTACGTGTTAGTGTTGAGTACAACATATTGGTGTGGTGACAAGTATTTATACGTTGGTATCAATCATGTAGGTGAGTCATATATTGTGATTATTCTGACTCTTATTATGTATTGTTCATGCTTAAATTGATGATTATCCATGTTGAACAAGAGTTATGATAGTTTCTTGGTAATTCACCATTGTTGAATGTTGACTCAAATTGGGACTTATTTTGTGAAGTTAACTGGTGAAATGAGATTGGTTATAGTCAATTCCCTTGCCGAAATGTTATTGTTTCTATTGTTGGTTCAATTGTCGGGATGTTGTTTCTATTGTCTGGGTGGGGAAAGAGTGATAACGCACGAAGGGTGATGTCGTGCATATTCATACTTATGCATGTGACGATGAAGAGTGATAAAGCAAGAAGGGTGATGCCATGCATATTTACATTTATATTGATGCACATTTTGAGGAAAAGAGATAAAGCACGAAGGGTAATGCTGTGCACATTTCTATTATTCATATGGTGATGAAGAGTGATAAAGAACAAAGGGTGATGTCGTGCACATTTCTATTATTGACTGCATGGTGAGGATTGAGAGTGAAAGCACGAAGGATGATGCCGTGCATTTTCTGTTTGTTGTGATTATTTGGTGTTATTGATTCAAGTGCATTAATTGTTTAAATTATGTTATTTTCGTGATTCCTTATTCTTGTACCTCTATAGCATGTTATCCTTTTCTGTTAATTTCTATTTAGCTTCTATTATTTTTACCCTATTAGTATATTATTTAACTACACGGGTTTATGTCGGTTGTCGTGTCCTAGCCTCGTCACTACATCGATGAGGTTAGGCTCTTTACATACCAGTACATGAGGCTGGTTGTACTAATACTGCACTCTGTACTTTCTGCGCAGATCCAGGTACTAGACCATACAGACCGTAGTTCGAGGTTGTTGCCTTCAGTTCATCGGAGACACAAAGTAGTCCTGCAGGCGTCCGCAGGCCCTGTCGTCTCCTTCTATTTTATTTCATTTTTATTTTATCTATTTTCAAAGCAGATGTAGATTTCCTTGTTTAGACCATTGTTTGTAATATTCATATATTGTTCGTAAGTTGTGACACAAGTTCTGGGTGGAGTTTTATTATGGTTTCTTTATTAGTATTAAGACAATCTCTTAGATTCTATTCTTACACACTTATTATGCTTATTTACTTTTGTTACCACGTAAATTGTTAAAATATCAAAGAAAAAGGTAACATAATTTGTGAAGTTGGCTATGTGATATATAATTATATACGTAATATACATTATCGAAAATATGCCGAAAGAAAAGTTGGGCTTGATAATGTACAATGTGATATACATCTAAAACAAATATGTCATATTATACTTTTTGGGGACCTGCTATTTTTTGTAGTGAGTAGGTGGCTGGGGACTACCTATAAAATTTTGTTGAAGTTTTTTGGGTTATTAAGGTGTAGTTGGAGAAGAGAACTGGTTAGGGGGACTTTTCTCTCTCTAATCTCTCTGCCTTCTCTCTAGGAAGAAAGATAAATAGTGATCCCGTCACTATTCATTGGACATATCATCGAAAGCCGGCAAGGTAAGGTCACAAATTACCTACCAAAATAACACCTTACATATTGTGAACAACCCACATCTGATTTCTTCCTAAACTCTTTAGCCAATCCCATCAGATCTTTGATTTTGTTATTCGAGTTACTGTAGCAATGTGTTATTTGGGCAGATTTCATCGCTGCTCTTTGTTTTCATTCTGTTTTTCTTTCTTCTTGATGGAGTATTGAAGAACTATGGATGCATTATCCTCTCCCCAGACTGGCTGTGGCAGAGAAGATCTCAAATGACAACACAAAACAAATGTATGCTGATCAATTGTCCAACAGAATTATGCAACTACTTTGAATCAAAAGTTGTTGAAACCAATTGAAATAATTCACGGAGTCCCAACAATCAAGTTTTCAATGGAGGAAAGGATGGATTTTGCAAAAGAGGAAGGTTTACATCAAGCCATTGTACTGAAGCTCCATTCAAATGCACCTGAATTAATAGCCTTAAGAAATGTACTGCCGAAATTTTTCGGCATCAAAGGACAATGTCTATCGGTCAACTAGCTCCTCGACAATTGCTTATCAGGGTGGATCAACACGAAGATTTCGTTAATTCACTTACGAGGTCAGTTAACTACTTCAAATTCAATGGTAAGGAGAATCAAATACGAATTTTCCCATGGTCCATTGATTTTAAGGTCAATGAAGAAACCACGAAGGCAATGGTCTGGATTTCCTTACCAAATTTGCCAACGGAGCTGTTTGTGATGAAGGCTTTGTTGTCTATAGCTTCAGTTTTTGGTAAGACTATAGCTATTTACAAAGCTACCCAGACTAAGTCGCGTCCTAGTACTGCAAGAGTCAAAGTGATTCTTGATTTAATGGACAAATTACCTGAGAAGGTGCGTTTGCATTTTATGGATAAGTAGACGGGCAAGAGTGTTAAGTTCTTTCAAGAGTTTGTTTATGACAACTTACCTTTGTATTGTCACTGTTGTAAACATCAAGGACATGATGAAACATCACGTCGCAGATTAAACAAAATACAACAAGGAATGTGCAAGGTACTGAAGAAGCTGTTGATAATGATCGTCTACTGCCTGCTGAAGTTTTGGCTTTGTCTGGGGAGATGACCAAGGTGGAAAAATTGCAAGGGGATTCTAGGGAGCTCCTAAATGCAAAGAGGGCTGCCCAGAATTTGGTAGTTGCTTCAGTGCAAGTTCAAAGTATTGAGCAGCAAAATGTGGAGGCTACTGTTGCATTGAAGGGAGCTGGGGATCGAGAAGCTGCTGGGATTGATGAACCTAATGCTAATCGACCAACCAACTCCAATCTTACTGCATTGAATACCAATCGTAACTCTACAGTTCCAGGTAAGTATTTACAAGAAAATGATATAAAGTAGCAGCATATACTGAATGTGCAGGCTGAAGGAGGGCAAAAGGCTGCTACTGTCAATGAAGGTGTTGGTGTTGGTGTTCCTAAGGCTAGTTCAAGCAAGCTTGTGCAGCCTATGGATGGTGCTTCACAAATTTGGAATCCAATTTCGGATGCTCCTAATGATGGAAGTGCAACTGGTATAAAGGTTTCAAATGATTGAAATGTTGCTGGGATGGCTAATACTAATACTGATCGAGAAGCCAAGGTCAAAAATAATGCAACACATGTAGTAGTAGGACATGATGTTGCTGTATGTTCCAACTTGGAGTTTACAACTATATCTGGTAATCAACATATGCGTGTGGCTCCTATAACTACTGATGCATTTGTGAATTTTTTTGAAAACCCAATTTATAGGGCTGGCCAACAGGAAAACACTAGAACTGCTCAAATGCAGGAGGAGGTATTGAATCAAGGAAACATTAGTCATAACCATTTAAAAGTAGCAGGGACAGGACATATTGATGCAGGTACAAAGCTGGAGAAAACAGGTGTTGAACGTGTTTCTACACTATTTGATCCAGTGGAAAGATTAGCAGGAGCAACTGGACAAATTACAAAGGAAGTTGGGAAAAAACAAAACGTGGCTAAGGTTTGGTCAATTGTATCACCTAGTAAAAGGGCTGCTAATGATTCCAAACACAGGAATTTACATCAGAAAATATTAGGTGTACAAATGCTTTTGAAGCCTTGACCATTGAACATGAAGATGGAAAGAATGATGCTGCTAAAAATGCGAACATGTGTTTGGAGATTCAGATTCAAAATCTGGAAAATACAGCTATCCAAAAAATATAAAACAAAAGCAAAGTTCTTCAAAAACTACAGCTCCAGTAAAGTAACATGCTAATGGCCAACCTCATGCTTCAGGCAGTAGCAATCAACAGCAACATTCCAAGAACACAGATGGTCAACAAATTGTTTTGAATGCCATTATTCATATTGTTGCCCAAATGACAGAGGCGATCAGCTCCAATACACCTAAAATGTATATTTCCAATCCTCAAATCCAACAAATCATCAATGACATACAAAAGACAAGGATGGTGAATTCTTCTGTGGTAAAACAACCTTTGGTCACTTTGAACACTTTGGTGTTTGAAATCCCTTCACAATCAATTGAATCTTATGACGAGTTTGAAGGTGCAGCTGGGCAGCTTACTCTCTCAACTGGAAACAATAATGAACTTAACCAACAAAATGTGATCAAATCCAAATTTTGGTTACAACAAACATGAAGAGGATGACGAAGATGATAATGATATTATCAAAGAAAATGTGAGGGAGCCAGCAATAAATTCCAAGATATGGATTCAACTACGTGAATATGATGATGAAGAAGATTTTGGGATTGATTTTGTGGATGACTCTTCACACGATGGTGAGAAATGTAATGGTGATGAAGAGATAACAACAGTAGTGTCTCCAATTCCAAAAGGAGGTAGCTATGCTAAGATAGGATCTGGAAGCAGGCTCAATGCAACAGCTCCAGATTTTATCCTTAGCTTAAGGCAGCAACATGGAGAAATAACCACAACTAAAACGAGACTGATAGGAGAGATAGTAGCAACAAATTATGGGCAGCAGTAGTAGTTCACTTCATTTGTTTCTACTGCTGAACATGGGCAGCAGCAGGTGAATGAAAATGCACTCACAACTGAATAAGTGTACCAACAATCTCTTTGGATGAAAGAATGTTACTTGATGCATTGGTAAGTCCCACACCTTTCAAAAATTTAAGTGCACCTAATGTTGCTAGCACTGGAAGAATGACCAACACCAATAACAAAAATCAAAGAAACACAGTCTTGGTCACTAAAGAGGATAACACTTTGGTATCACAAGATTTTCCTCAAGAAATTCCAAAACCTATAAATTTAGGCAGAGATGTTTATGAAGAAGGTGAGGAGGATATTACTCTAAATCAACTCCGGGCAGCGACAGCGAGGAAAGACGATTTGTCACCATTGCATAGCAGAAAAAATAGAAAATCTAGAACAAGGGATAGAAGCTGGGATGGCAGGCAACACAGTTACGAAGGAAAAGCAACACAAGATGTTTCCCTTAAGAACCACCAATGAGAAATGCAAAGCAAAAGGCGAGTGTACCTACCACTTCCGCAAGGTCAAATAAATCCAAAAAGAAATGATAAAGTTTGAAGATTATTTGAAGAAAGCGGAAGAAGAAGAAGAAAAAGAGCTATAAATTGGAGAACGCACAAGTTTCAACAAAGAAGACAAAGACTCAATTTGTTATATTGTATTATTTTACCATTTTTAAGTATTATCATCTGTAATATCATCACAAAGTATGCTATAAACTCTGTGATGATCACTGAACATTTAGTCTTAGCAAGTTCTTTCTTTTTGCATGCTTGCTAGTGAGGTTATATTATGCCTCGGTAGGATTAGTACAATAAGAGTAGCCCCGTTGCGTTATATGGGTAACAATACCGGTGCTATTGTACCCCTTATTTGTACTTTTTCTATTTGTTATATTTTCTTTTTCTTTTCTGTTATTAATATAAAAACAAACCCTAGGCACTTGCCTAGTGGATTAAAAAAAAAACTAGTTGGGGTTGAGAAAAAATGTGAAGAAAGATAAAGACAAAATAGTAGTTATTGTTGCCAATCTTTTTGGCCTACATGTATCAATGGTAAGATGTTAATATCCCAACATTTTTTTTGGGTTAAACAATATCCCAACATTTAATTGCTTACTTCCTAAAGTTTACTTTCATATTGGCTTTAGGAAGATGAGTAACTACTGTCATATAACATGTGTGGGACTTTATAATCTAAGAAACTTCATTAACAAGCTCTCACACATACTTTAATAAAAAAGGGAAAATGGTTCAAAATATCCAAAATTATAGGAAAAGGTTTAAAAATACCCTTTATTCATTTATTGGGCAAAAAATATCCCTCCATCTAGCTTTTTAGTCACTTATGCCCTTTAACCGTTAGGTCAATAATGAATTAAAAATAATTATTTAAAAAAATATTTTGCAATATATTTTCGTTTTCTAAAACTAATGCACCAGTAGTCCACTAATTTAGAAAAGTCTTCCTCTTCTTTTTTTAATTTATACAAAATATATATTAAAAAAATCCATTTTCAATTTTTTAAAGTATGTTTTTGTAAAATATGGAAAAAATATAAAACAGGAAAAAATTTGTTTTTAATAAAATATTTTTTTTAAAATAAAACTGAAAGAAATATTTTCAACAAAATATTTCTGTTTTTGGTAAATATTTTTTTTTTCTTTTTTTCAGTTTCTTTAAATCGTGTTTTTTTTTTTGTAAAAACTGGAAAAACAAATTTGTAAAAACTGGAAAAAAAATAGTTTCGTTGTTTAACAAAATATTTTCTGTTTTTAAAAAATGAAAGAACCTAAAAAATATATTTTTCAAAAATAAAAATATTTTGTTGAAATATGTTTTCAGTTTTTAAAAACCGAAAATATTTTTTAAAATTTTGTCTTTCATTTTTTACAAAAACAAATGCTTTAAAAAAACTAAAAAAATTGAAAAAACTTTGTAAGAAATTAATTATTTTTTGTAGAAACTAAAAAGAAAAAAGAAGAAGAAGACTTTACCAAATTAGTGGACTATTGGTGCATTAGTTTATTAAAAAAATATTATTTCGCAAAATATTTATTTTTAAGTAATTATTTTTTAATTCAGCATTGATCTAATGGTCAAAGGGCATAAGTGAACCAAAAAGGTGAATGGAGGGATAGTTTTAGCCCAATGTGTGGATAAAGGGTATTTTTAAACCTTTTCCAATAGTTTAGAGGCATTTCGAACTGTTTTCCAATAAAAAAATCAGTTACAAATCTTAATGAAAAATATAAAAGAAACCTCACCAAATGCTATGAATTACAAGAATCAGATTGTATATATATTACACAGATAAGAGTGTATAAATTGCACAAATCAGTTACAAATTAATATGGTCATGAATTACATGAATTAAATTATATATGTTAGTCTACCGATTCCTTATTGATGTATTTACTCCAAATTGTAGTAATTCTTAAGAATTATCATGGATCATTAATGTAGTAAATACATATAAATGTAGTATTTTTCTTTGATACCAATGATATTTTGGCTAATTTGTGCAATTCTATTGAATATATATTATTTTTTACTGGTACAGTTGAGATAACTTTATTTATCGAGGCTTAGAAAGAGGAAAAGAAATAATTTAACTTTATTATTTGTTGCAATAACAACAACAAATTCAATACAATCTTATAAGCGGAACTGAAGAAAGTAATGTGTACGCTAATTTTATCCGACCATTTTTATCTATTGCGCTTGCTAGAATTTGAATCCAACCTCTTTTTGATATATATCCCACTTCTTTTGCATAAAGAAGTAGTTTATTGTAATGTATATAATTTAAATCCTAAGTCAAAATAAATGTTATTACAATATTTTTTTTTTGTTGTGTTATTATTATATGGATTACAATCTTCTATTCCTTTTTATTTATACTTAGTCTTAAGATATGCGTTTTGCGCGTATATCCTATAACAATAAAATATACTAATTCAAAAAATTACAAAAAATAATAAAAAATATGTTTGACCTTTAAAATAAAAATTAATTATATATATATAAGTTTTTAAAAATGGTGACTACTAAATATTTTATTTATGTTTCCTCCTTTTTCTTTTTGATAATTAAGGATTTCCATTAATCATCAATGAAATAGCTTTACAAAACCACAGTCGAGCTTCAACTCAGCTGACTGTCTAGGGGTTAACATACATACTATTTCTACTTTCCTAACTTTCTAGGACTACTATATATGAAGGTGTTGTAATATTTGTCTAATTTTTTTGGTATCTCTAACGTTACAATTAGACACTATGTCTCTTAGTAAGGCAGTGTTACATCGGAATATTTTGTTGAAGACTCTTGCATTCCTTTCCAGCCAGATAGCATATGCAAACTTAGCTGTGACCAATTTAAATATGGCAGCTCGAGGTGTTCGACCTTTGGCTTTGCTAATTAACCATTGCGTTTTCTGGTTCCAATCAGATCGTGGTGTGTAGATTTCCTGGAGTCAGTTCATTGTTCTTTCCCATAAAACCACAGTGACAGGGCAGTTCATTAACAAGTGATCTCTTGTTTCCGGGTGGTTTTGGCACAATGGGCATTGTTGATCAATAGCCATTCCCCAGCTGTGTAGTCTGTCCTTTGTTGGGAGTCTATACTGGAGGAATAGTGTTGGAAACACGTTTCAAATGCAATATACTAAACGTGTGTTCTTTTGTAGGTTTTGATGAATGTCAAACAAAGCAAAAAGCGATATATAGCAGTACTCAAGGACAAGCACAAAATGGATGCATTACAAGAAGCTCAAGACAAAGTTTAGAAATGTTATAATTGAGTCAATATTAATTGTGATCTTGATTCCTCAACTTGGCTCATAACATGGCTTCTCTACTAAAATTATTTTTCCAAAATCATGCATATTTAAATTAAGTGTCAAATGATTTTAAACTATGCATATTTACATTTGTTAAAATGTTTTCCAAGCATGCCTCAAAAATCTGGGCTAAGATAATCGATTATGTACTTATGATAATCGAGTACCTCTAAGCCAAGACTGCATGACAATCGATTGTGAATTAATGATAATCGATTGTGAGTAAGTCAGTTAACATCAGGTTTTTGCAAACTGCATAACAATCGATTGTGTACTTATGATAATCGATTGTTAACTGAGACAAAGTTTTCAAAACTCATAAAAATCGATTATGAACTAATGGTAATCGATTAGAATGAGAAAAATGTCTCCCAGTGATTTTAAATAAGATGATAATCGATTGTGGCTTTTGATAATCGATTATATATGAGACAGAGAGTTTTGAAATTAATTAATAATCGATTATTCCATTTGATAATCGATTGTTGAAGCTGACCGTTGTCATATATTTTCAATTACCTTCAGGTAATCGATTGTTGATATTTAACAATTGATGTTTTGCTTAAAATCTGGAAAAGATTTTCTGAACGTTGTTAAAATAATCGATTGTTGATTTCCGGACAATCGATGTTTTATGCCAAAAATTGGAAAGGATTTCTTAACGTTATAAATAATCGATTATTGATTTGAAGTAATCGATTGTTGACGTAAAATCTGGGATTGAATTTTTAATCTGATAGGCAAACAATCGATTGTTTAGTCTTGACAATCGATTGTCACTGAGTAATTTCAGCAATCCTTAATTGGCAATTAGACAACGGTAAGACTGAGTTTTTCACCTATAAATACAGCTTCAACTCAGTGTTTTCACAACAACAACATATACACTTTGAGTATTTTCATTGCTAAAAGCTTTCTTACATTGATCATCATTTTCCATTCATCCATAAAGCTTTTTGAAGAGCCATTCTATTGAGCTAAGTTGTTGTGATCTTGAGCGTACTATTTCTACTCATATATACTCATTAAGGAGTGCTTTGTAAAGTGAGTGTGTTTTGTGTTTGTAAGAGAATTGCGATTCTCGTTTGTTGAGGAACTTGTGATTCCTCGATTGAAGTCTTTGGGATTGTTATCCCCGAGCAGTTGAAGTCTTTGGGATTGTTATCCCCGAGCAGTTGAAGTCTTTGGGATTGTTATCCCCGAGCAGTTGAAGTCTTTGGGATTGTTATCCCCGAGCAGTTGAAGTCTTTGGGATTGTTATCCCCGAGCAGTTGAAGTCTTTGGGATTGTTATCCCCGAGCAATTGAAGTCTTTAGGATTGGTATCCCCGAGCAATTGAAGTCTTTGGGATTGTGATCCCCGAGCAACTAGGTGAGGCTTGTGTCCTCAGCTGTAACGGTTTGTTAAGCACCCGCAAGCTTGACAAGTTTAGTGGAAATCTCGAGAGAGTCTCTCGGGGACTGGACTAACCACGTTTGTGGCCAACCAGGATACATCATTGTGTAAGTTTATTCTACTGCACTTGTTTTAATTTCTGCAAAGTTTTTAAATTCCGCACTAAAACGCTTAATAATTTTAAAACGCTATTCACCCCCCCTCTAGCGTAAAGCGTATTGTCCAACAATTGGTATCAGAGCCATACTCTCTGAAAAACTTAACCGTTTGAGAGAATCTTTCCATGGCTTCTACTCTAGACTCTTTTGCAGGTATTGATGAAGGACAGTGCCCCACAAGACCTCCTTTGTTTAACGGGACTAATTATTCATATTGGAAAGAAAGGATGCAGATATTCGTCAGATCAAACAGCCCTTACTTGTGGAAGGTGTACACCAAAGGAAATGAGGTTCCTGTCAAAAAGGTGGAAGGAGAATGGGTGCCAAAATCAGAAGAGGAATTCAACGCCGAGGATAATCGAATGGTCCAAAATAATTTTAAAGCTATTAATTTATTACTTTGTGCTGTTAATGCTAATGATTACAGGAAAATCTCCTGCTGCAAAACAGCGAAAGAAATGTGGGACAAGCTTGAGGTCACTTACGAAGGGACTGACCAGGTAAGAGAAGCTAAAATTGACTTTTTAACTCATGCTTACGAATTGTTCCATATGAAGGAAGGCGAAAAGGTAGACGAGATGTTTGAGCGGTTCTCATCAATAGTGAATGATCTCCACGCGCTCAAGAAGACGTTCACAGACAAAGAACTAGTTCGAAAAATCCTTAAGAGTCTAACACCGGCATGGCGATCAAAGGCCGATGCGATTCAAGAGTCAATTGGAATCACGAACGTCACCATAGACGCTCTTAGAGGTAATCTTAAGACTTATGAATCCACTATTCTTAACCCTGTTATTGATGAACAAAGAAGGCAAAAGATTGCTCTAAAGGCGAGCACAAGTCAATCACCAATTGAAGAGGATGGAGATAGCGAATTCGGACTCATCATCAAAAAGTTCCAAAAATTCATGCGAAAAGAATATGACCGCAAAGGGAGAAAGCAAGGTGAGCAAGTTAAATGTTATGAATGTGGTGAAACAGGGCATATCAAAACAAACTGCCCAAATCTTAAAAAGGAGAAGAAACCATTCAAGAAGCAACGAGCATACATATCTTGGGGAGGAGATTCCGGAGACGAATCCAGTGAAGAAGAAAATGAAGAAGCGGCAAATCTCTGCCTCATGGCACAGGAAGAAAATCAAAGTGAGGTAAGTCAAATCTCTTCTCAAAATTTTTATACTCTTGATGACATGAGAAATGCCTTTGATGAATTGTATGCTGAATTTCTCAAAGTTACAAAAACCGTCACTAGTTTAAGAGAAAGTGCTTCTCTAAAAGAACAAGATTTTCAAAAACAGTTTTCATTAAAAGAAAAAGAATTAGAAAAATTGGTTTTGGAAAATGAGAAGCTACTAGAACAAAACAAGTTTTATGGGAAAAGAAGTTCTGACAAGCCCGAGAGTTCTACAAAAAATTGTGCTTCTTGTGTAGACCTTAAGAATGAACTAGGTAGATTAAAAGGCACACTAGATAAATTCAACTCCTCTCATAAAAACTTGAATGTGGTGCTTGATAACTTGAAATCAACCAAGCATGGAATAGGCTTCATAAATGAAGAAGAGGTTGATGCAAAAACCCAACCACCTAGAGCTCAATCTAGGATTAATAACAAAAATGCCTTTCCTAAAACAAACATGCATGCTAGACAAAATATTAGGAGACCTAGACATGACCTTCCGCCTAGCAATCGTCACCATAGACATGATGCATATTTTAGGCACAACAGTGATCATGCTAGAAGATCCCGAAATGTTCAACCTAGAAATGATTATGGTGCTCAAATTAGGAGAAATGAAAATAGAGTAACCAATGTGCATTATTCTAGCTACTATGAGCCTAGACGCATGCATAATCCAAATGTGACATGTCATTATTGTAGACGAATTGGTCATATTGCTCCCGCATGCTTTACTAGACATAGACATGCTACTCAAACATATCATTATAGTATGCATAACCCTCAAGGACCCAAAATGGCATGGGTACCAAAAGAGCATTGATTTGTTTTGCAGGTGTGCTTGAAGGAATCAAGTGTAGTGGATACTCCAAACACTTGACGGGAGACGAATTCAAAATTCCTTAAATTAAAGCACAAAGAAGGAGGAAGAGATGGAAAAGTCGATTTAGGCATTTTTTTTCAAAATCGGAAGTATTCTCGAAAAATTTAAAAGACAAAATACAAGGAAGACAAAGGCAAAATTGTGGAAGAAGCTTCTTAAATTGAAGAATGAGCCAAAAGACCAAAATGAACGGAGGATGTTCAAAATCAGGTAATTGGCAAAGTCGAAGGGAAGGTAAGTACCCTAAACCCTCTTAAGAACATCCTAGGACAAAATTCTTAAGAGTTCACGTTTTTCACCCGACTACACTAGTTTCAAAGTTATTATTTCATTTATAGATTACTGACTTGAGCGTCGGAGATGTTTAATTCTATTTTGCAGGTATCCCCCAAAAGGTAAGAGGAAAGTATAAATTGTCTTGATACAAGAAAAATCGATCATAATCGATTATTTATGCTTACAATCGATTATCAGTATCAATAATCGATTATTTGTTGATTCAATTTTTTTTGTCATGAAATCTTGTTGAATGTTTACATTGCTTGATAGAATTAAGTCTCATCATTTTAGCATCCCCCTTCCAAACAATCGATTATTTGTTCTGCCAATCGATTATTTGCCAAAATCCAAACTCTCTGTGAGTGAAATAATCGATTACTATATATTGATAATCGATTATCTGTTTTAAACTTATGTTACCGTTTTGGCTCTACAATCGATTCCTGTCAGGTCATAAATATGAAAAACAATCGATTACCAAGTTTGACAATCGACTATCTTTTTCAAATTTTTTTACCGTTCTGGCGTGTAATCGATGTGTCAGATCATTTTCATTAATGACAATCGATTATTCTATTCAAACAATCGATTATTGAACGGTCAGTGAATTTATTTTTACCGTTTCAGACTTCAAAGCTCTTCAAATCTCTTCAAATCTTTTCAAATAAGTGTAAGATTCATTCCTTCTCTATATATAGGCTGCACATATGCTCTTGTATACTCACTCAAGCCTCCCAAGCATCAAATTATCGTTTCATTCTCTATTTCATCACTCGTGTTCTCAAACCCCGTAAACTCAATCACACCACCATTTCCCAAGAGGATGCCAAATTTCTTCATGCCATTATCACCGGTGTTAAAATCAATTGGTGCAAGCTTATTCAATCTCATATGTTCAATGCCACCAGAGATGACATACCTCTCCCCTATGCCCTCTTAATAATGAAATTTCTTGAAGCTTCCGGGGTCAATATTGCTAATGGTCCTCTCAAAAAGAGCACCAAAATCTGGGAAATTTCGGAGTCTTCCTTTCATCATGATGGTGATCATGCTCCCGCTCCTCCTCAAAATCGACAAGCCCGTCGTGCTCATCCTCCTCAGGAGCCTACCCTCCGGACTATCTCTGACCAAATTACTCAATTAACCCGTGAGGTCCATGGTTACTTTGATCACGTGCATTATGCCTATGCTCAGGTGGTGCCATATCAAGCGCCTCCCAATGATGATGAAGGGGATGGGGGTGATGAATGATGAAATTGTTGTTTTTGATGATGTGAAATTGTTGTTTTTGATTTGTTTTTCCTTGGTTGGTTAGTTGTTGTTCGTTTTATTGTGTTTGGCTCCACCCATGTAATGTTATTTTCCAATAAATAAACTTTTGTTTATTTCATATTTTTTTGCATATTCTTCTCTTGTATATATTTTTGCTAATGGCAAAAGGGGGAAGAAACGGGATATCAAGAAGTATGCTATATCACTCTCAACTTCATTCATGCTTAAAGTGAGGGGGAACATGAATTGAGGGGGAACATCAAATTGCATACTTTACACTTGTCTTGGATTATCAAAATAATTATTGCATATATCCCGCTTATGTTTGCCATTATCAAAAAGGGGGAAATTGTTGGAAACACGTTTCAAATGCAATATACTAAACGTGTGTTCTTTTGTAGGTTTTGATGAATGTCAAACAAAGCAAAAAGCGATATATAGCAGTACTCAAGGACAAGCACAAAATGGATGCATTACAAGAAGCTCAAGACAAAGTTTAGAAATGTTATAATTGAGTCAATATTAATTGTGATCTTGATTCCTCAACTTGGCTCATAACATGGCTTCTCTACTAAAATTATTTTTCCAAAATCATGCATATTTAAATTAAGTGTCAAATGATTTTAAACTATGCATATTTACATTTGTTAAAATGTTTACCAAGCATGCCTCAAAAATCTGGGCTAAGATAATCGATTATGTACTTATGATAATCGAGTATCTCTAAGCCAAGACTGCATGACAATCGATTGTGAATTAATGATAATCGATTGTGAGTAAGTCAGTTAACATCAGGTTTTTGCAAACTGCATAACAATCGATTGTGTACTTATGATAATCGATTGTTAACTGAGGCAAAGTTTTCAAAACTCATAAAAATCGATTATGAACTAATGGTAATCGATTAGAATGAGAAAAATGTCTCCCAGTGATTTTAAATAAGATGATAATCGATTGTGGCTTTTGATAATCGATTATATATGAGACAGAGAGTTTTGAAATTAATTAATAATCGATTATTCCATTTGATAATCGATTGTTGAAGCTGACCGTTGTCATATATTTTCAATTACCTTCAGGTAATCGATTGTTGATATTTAACAATCGATGTTTTGCTTAAAATCTGGAAAAGATTTTCTGAACGTTGTTAAAATAATCGATTGTTGATTTACGGACAATCGATGTTTTATGCCAAAAATTGGAAAGGATTTCTTAACGTTATAAATAATCGATTATTGATTTGAAGTAATCGATTGTTGACGTAAAATCTGGGATTGAATTTTTAATCTGATAGGCAAACAATCGATTGTTTAGTCTTGACAATCGATTGTCACTGAGTAATTTCAGCAATCCTTAATTGGCAATTAGACAACGGTAAGACTGAGTTTTTCACCTATAAATACAGCTTCAACTCAGTGTTTTCACAACAACAACATATACACTTTGAGTATTTTCATTGCTAAAAGCTTTCTTACATTGATCATCATTTTCCATTCATCCATAAAGCTTTTTGAAGAGCCATTCTATTGAGCTAAGTTGTTGTGATCTTGAGCGTACTATTTCTACTCATATCTACTCATTAAGGAGTGCTTTGTAAAGTGAGTGTGTTTTGTGTTTGTAAGAGAATTGCGATTCTCGTTTGTTGAGGAACTTGTGATTCCTCGATTGAAGTCTTTGGGATTGTTATCCCCGAGCAGTTGAAGTCTTTGGGATTGTTATCCCCGAGCAGTTGAAGTCTTTGGGATTGTTATCCCCGAGCAGTTGAAGTCTTTGGGATTGTTATCCCCGAGCAGTTGAAGTCTTTGGGATTGTTATCCCCGAGCAATTGAAGTCTTTGGGATTGGTATCCCCGAGCAATTGAAGTCTTTGGGATTGTGATCCCCGAGCAACTAGGTGAGGCTTGTGTCCTCAGCTGTAACGGTTTGTTAAGCACCCGCAAGCTTGACAAGTTTAGTGGAAATCTCGAGAGAGTCTCTCGGGGACTGGACTAACCACGTTTGTGGCCAACCAGGATACATCATTGTGTAAGTTTATTCTACTGCACTTGTTTTAATTTCTGCAAAGTTTTTAAATTCCGCACTAAAACGCTTAATAATTTTAAAACGCTATTCACCCCCCCTCTAGCGTAAAGCGTATTGTCCAACAAATAGCCATAGGTTGAATGTTGCTTTTGGCCTAGCTTGATTCTGTATCATTAAATTCTTCCATGGAACTCTCGGCACTGTTTGCATTTGTGAATGTTACAACTGTCTTGTCGAGCACTTCTGTTCCTTCCAATTCTGAATCCTTTGTAGAACATCTCTGGCTTGGATAATTTTCCTCACCATCCAACTAGCTTGGGCAGGAATTGGAATGGATTCTATTGGTCTGTCTTTGATGTAGTATACAGTGGTCCACCTAATCCACAGCTTGTCCTTTTTATGTGCTAGGTCCCAGCAGGTTTTTGCAATGGAAGCTTTGTTCCAGAGTTTTAGGTTAGTGAGGTTCATCCCCCCCACTGATTTTGGGGTACACATTTTGTCCCAAGAGATGTAAGCTTTCTTAGTTACAGTGTTCATCCCGGACCAAATGAAGCTCCTACAGATGCCTTCAATCATTTTGAGTACTTTCACAGGCAGTATAAACAGCTGTGTCCAGTAAGCTTGGATACCAAAGATAACAGATTGTACAAGTTGTAGCCTCCCAGAATAAGACAATGTCCTGGCAGTCCATGATGTGATTTTTGCTGTGATTCTGTCCACTAATGGTTTCCATTGCAGCAGTGTGATTTTCTTGGTGGACAGTGGAACTCCAAGGTATTTGAAAGGCAGTTTTCCTTGTTCATAGCCCAGGTGCTCAACAATCTGTTGCTGTATAGGCAGTGGTACTCCTCCAAAATAGACTGAGCTTTTGTTCAGATTGGCTTGAAGTCCTGAGGCTGCTTAGAATTGTGTGAAGCAATTGGACAATTCCTTGACAGAGTTGAGTTCACCTTTAGCAAATAGAAGTAGGTCGTCAGCAAAGCACATATGTGTGATGTCCAGTTTCTTGCATCTGGGATGGAATTTGTAGGCTGGATCATCCTTTAGTGAGGAGCAGGATCTGCTTATGTACTCCATGACCAAGGCAAAAGGAAGGGGGAGATGGGGTCCCCTTGCCTCAGTCCTCTGGCAGCAGCAAAAGGTATGGTAGGTTCACCATTAACTAACACAGAGAAGGTGACTGTTGAGATGCATTCCATGGTCCATTTTGTGAAGATGCTGGGAAAGCCAATCTGCTCCATAACTTGCTGCAGGAAAGCCCATTCGACTGAATCATAAGCTTTCTGTATGTCTATTTTAATCATGCATCTAGGGGATACATGCTGCCTAGTATAGCTTTTTACAAGCTCATGTGCTAGGATAATGTTGTCGTTAATCTTCCTTCCAGGGATGAAACCTGCTTGAGCTTCACTGATAATACTTGACATTACCTTATGCGGCCTATTTGCAAGGATTTTTGAGATGATCTTGTATAGGACATAACAGCAGGCTATATGTCTGAACTCTTTGACTGTAGTTGGTTTGGACAGTTTAGGAATGAGGGTGATAGTTGCACAGTTGATTGGTTTGCTTATCCTCGATGATGTGAAAAACTGTTTGATGGCAGTGTTGACTTGATTACCAATGATACCCCAGCTCTTTCTGAAGAAGACAGCATTGTAACCATCAATCTTAGGGGCTTTGTCATCTCCAATAGCCTTAAGACTCTCTGCTATTTCTTTATGAGTAACTGTTGCACATAGTTCCTGTCTCTGTTGTTGTGTCAGCTTTGGCCCATTCGACATATACATTTGGTTTACAGCAGGCAGAGTTCCTGCATATGTGCCCATCAGTGCCTTGTAGAAACCTATGATTTCCTCTTTGATTTCCTCAGCTGTAGTGAGTTTGGTGCCCACTACATTAGTAAGCTTAGTAATCTGGTTGTGCTGGTTTCTTTCTTTCATTACTGCAGCAAAATATTTGGTATTGGAGTCCCCAAGTTGTATCCACTTAGCTCTTGCCTTCTGTTGCAGAACACTCTCCTCAATAAGTGACCATTTTTCTAAGTTCAGGACCAGTTCCTTCTCCCTCTGTTGTAGGTGATCAGTGTATGATTGGTGCATTTGGGCTTGCACTGTTTCCAGGTCCTTTCGACACTGCTGAATTTTCTGTGAGATTGTCTTAAATTCCTTACTATTCAGGTTCTTCAAAGGGTGCTTCAGTGCTGTGAGTTTACCCCAAATTTCTTTCATTGTATCTGCCTTTCCCTCTTGCCAGACTCTGGATACAATCTGTTGGAAGTGCTCATGGTCAACCCAGACATTAAAGAATTTGAAATTCTTCTTTCCATGCCATGAAGTTGAGGACAGTGTCAGCACCATGGGGTTATGGTCTGAGATTAGGGGTAAGTCATAGTCAGTAACCACCTGGCTCCATTTGATCATCCAGTCATAGTTACCAAAGGCTCTATCTAACCTGCTACATACTCTGTCCACACCAGTTTGTTTGTTTGTCCATGTGTCGTATTCTCCCCTCCAAGGCAATTCAGTCAGTCCAGCTTGTTGCAAACAGCTGTTGAAGTCTAGAGTTTCTGGGAGTCTGATTGGCTTGGTAAATTGTCTGTCTTTATCACATAGAACTGCATTGAAGTCCCCAGTAACAACCCAAGGACCCTGTATTCCTGCTGCCAGTGCTTGTAAGCTGGTCCATAGTGATCTTCTTTTTTCCAGGCCATTGAACCCATACACCACAGTGAGGAACCCTATGAATTCCCCTGTTCTGTTGGAAACCCTGCTGTGGATCAACTGGCTTTCCTCCAGAACACTAATGACTATGAAAATTTTTGGATTCCATAGGATCCATACTCTACCCTTTTCACTAGAGACATAGTTTCTGAGTACCCCCCAGCCTGGAGCTAGCAGATTAGCAATTCTGCTAGCATGGACTTGTTTGACCTTAGTTTCTACTAATCCAACTAGGTTAATATTGTTTTTCCTAATATATTCTCTAACCTCTTTCTGCTTATACCTTTTATTTACACCCCTGATATTCCATATTAACCAATTCATTGATAAGATGTTGATGTTTCTCCCTCAACCTCCACTGGAGGATCTTCTTTACTACCAGAAACTGCTGCAAATCTGTTACTCACAGTGATAGGGGATAAGGGTGGGAAGTTGGATATGTTGAGTGCTGGGCTCTGGGCTTGTTTCCCTTTATCACTTCCCTTATCGACTCTGTAATTCTGCACTGTTCTGGCTTCATATATAGTAGGTTTAGTATGTTGGGTTACAGGCTGCTGTTGTGCTGGCCTAGCAGGGCCTTTGGTTCTCCATTCCTGCACCACCTTTGGCTTCCACACTTGTGTTGTCTGTTTTGGGTTCTGCTTTTGTTGGACTGCACAATTGTGTCCTATTGTTTGGCATTTCTCGCAATAGGAGGGCTTCCATTCCTACTCCACATCCTGCAGGAACTTCTTACCAGTTGGGTCCATAACCCATATCTCCGTAGGCGGTGGCAGTCACCTCTATGCGCATTCTGGCATAAGATATCTATGTCTGTTTTGTGGTACACTCATCTGCAAAAATTGGTTTTCCCAGCCCACTAGCAATTCTGCTAAGGGACCTCATCCCCCAGCACGACATTGGTAATCTTGGAATCTTTACCCACAGGGGAACTTCTGTTGGAAATTCTGCAGAGAAATCGAAGTCAGGTGTCCATTGTTTGAGTATCATGGGCCTATTGGCAATGGAGTATGGACCAGCACACATTATCTCTTTGGCATCAGCCACAGTCTTGAATTTCACAATGTAGTACCCTTCGTCATGATAGAACAAATCTGGTTCGGGGACTTGGGACCAGTGATGACTAATGAATCTTCTCATTGCATTGAAGCCAAGACCATCACCAAGAATGTACACCACTAGGGCACACTTCCAATTAGCTTCCTCCTCCTCCACTTCAGCTTTTTCCAGTTGTACCATAGGTTTCCCGTCGACTATCATTGGGGGAATGTAATCGAGAGTCATACCGTGTGTCGCAAAGCGATTCTTCTGAAAGAGTGTTGACCAGCTCTTCTTAGGTTCTTCTGCTATAGCTTTGACAGGTCCTGTTTGCTCCTCCGGTGGTATTGTTGGTTGCATGGTGGTCTCTGTGGCATGAGTTGCTTCTACTATACTTGGAGTGGTTGATAACCCTTAAACCTCTGGTGTCTCCTGCGCTTCCATAATCGTTTCTACTAGAGGAACTGGTTGTGTTATAACTGCTTCAGGAGCTTGCTCGCCGGAATCAATGGTGTCTACGGTTTGCGATTGGGACAAAATCTGAACCTCCTTTGCATTGTTCTTCTCCATAACAATAGATTCAGTTTGTCGAAAGTGTCGATTGGGATTTTCCTTGGGCGTCCCCTTCCCCGTGCTCCTCCTTTTGCCATATCCACGAAGCTCGGCGTACGTTATGCTAACGTGCGCCGAGAGGTTTTAGAGAGAGAAGGTTTTTGAAGTTAATTAAATTCAGATTTTTTTTATGTCTCCTCCTTATATCTTCAAGTTTTTATTTTTACGAATTTGACTCTTAATACAATTATAAACAAAAATTATATAAATTATAAATATTTTAAATAATTTTATAATTATATTATCAAAGAGTTTTTTTTTTTTGATATTTCACTTTATGAATTTTTGTGTTTGTAAAATCATTAATGTACTTGACTCTTGTCAACCATCTATATATTTTATTAGTGATTTGTTAAATATTGATAGTTGTTTTCGTTATGTAACTATTATTATTGTTATTATTTCTATTTTGTTTTGGTCAAAATGAAAAATTATATTTCAACCAATGTAACTGTACATCGCGTGTTCTTTGGGACTATAGAACACCTCTCAAAAACATATTAACTATCCACTATACAACCCGAAGGCTGATAAACTAACTTCTATTCTACAAAACTGTGACTATATTCAAGGATTACAAATTGGGTAACAATTTAGGTATTGTAGAGTAGGCTGCCATTTGTTCATCTTCCTTCCAGTAATGTGCACTTGCTGTGCAATCAGTCTTGCTCTAATCTTAGCCTCCATGCTCGTTTTTCTGAATCTTCTTTCATTCCGTTCCATCCAGATATTATATACAGTTGCGGCAAATACCACTCCTAGGATGGATTTCCTTGGGTTCCTACTATTTACTCAAGCAGATAGCCATTGTATTTCATACTCCCAATTGTATAACATTCTAGTGAAGTTAAGCCAGCTTAGTTGTCCTTGCCACAGTGCTTGTGAGTAAGGACATTCAAAGAAAAGGTGATCATGTGTCTTTGTGTTGCCACTGTCACATAAAGAGCAGGCCTGATCTGTTTGTATACCCCATTTTTCTAGCCTGTCTACTGTTGCAAAGCGTCGATGCAATGTCATCCATAAAATAACTTTTTGTTTTGGCAGAATGCCTGGCACCATCATCAACATTTTCCAGGGAACTTTGGTGAACTGTGGGATGGAGTACCTATAGGCAGTTTTGATACTGTATTTCCCCTTCTGGCAGCAAGATTGCATTGCTGCCCAGTTATGTGCCCACCATTCCCTAGCTCCAAATATTTTCCTTACCAACCAGCTTGCCTGTTTTGGTGCTTCCATGTTGATCACCTCCTTCCTTTTTATGTAATGGCAGTGGATCCATTTGATCCATAGTTTGTCATTTTTCTGCATTAGTGCCCATAATAGCTTTGACAGTGTTGCTCTGTTCCATTTTTCAAAACATATCACATTGAGGTCACCTGCTGCCACTGGCCTGCAAACTGTATCCCAAGCGATGGGTGCCCTGTGACTTGCTTCATCCTTCCCTGTGCTTAGAAAGTTTCTGCATATACCTTCCACCAGTTTGCTGACTTTCTTTGGGATTAGGAATACCTGTGCCTAGTATGTTTGCATCTCAAAGAGGACACTCTTGATCAGTTGAAGTCTGCCAGCATAGGACAGTTTCTTGGAAGACCAACATCTAACCTTATCTACTATCTTGTCCACCAAGGGTAAGCATTGTGCAATTGTGATTTTCCTAGTTGACAAGGGGACTCCCAAGTATTTGAATGTGAATTGTCCTTCTGTAAGCTGATACTCTGCCAGTAGGCTGTGTTTAGTCTCTTGTGATACCCCAGCTATACACAGTGAACTTTTCTCCAGATTGGCTTGCAACCCAGACATCTGTGAGAAGTTGTCAAATTCTATCAGTAAAAGTCTCAGGGAGGTTTCATCTCCTCTGCAACACATCAGGAGATCATCTGCAAAACAAATATGAGTTAGTTGCAATTTGGAGAATTTGGGGTGGAAGTTGAAGTCTGGGTTTTTGTTCAGCTGCTTCAATTGTCTGTTGAGATATTCCATGATTAAGACAAATAGATAGAGGGACATTGGGAACCCCTGTCTTAGCCCCTTCCTTGCTGAGAACTTGCTGGTAAGGCCCCCATTAACCAACACTGAGAAGCTTGCTGTAGAAACACATTCCATGATCAGATTGACCAGTCTGTAAGGTACACCAAACTCCAGTAGCACAGCTCTCAGAAAAACCCCATTCAACAGAATCATAGGCTTTCCTGATGTCCACTTTGATTATGCATCTGGGAGAGACAGCCTTCTGGGAATAGGCTCTAATCAATTCATGGGCCATGATGACATTGTCCAGAATATTCCTCCCCTCAATGAAGGCTGACTGTGCCTGCCCAACCACGTAGTCCACCACTATTTTCAGCCTATTTGTAAGAATTTTTGTAATGACTTTATATAATGTTGAGCAGCAAGAAATTGGCCTGAATTCCTTAACATAATTTGGATTCTTCACTTTCGGGATCAATGTAATAGTGGTACAGTTGACTTCTTTCAGCAACTTCCCATTCTGAAAAAACTGTTGCACTGCATCTATAACCTCTGCCCCCACAATATGCCAGAACTGTTTGAAGAACTCTGTAGGGTATCCATCTATCCCAAGGGCCTTATCATTAGGGAGATTGTGGACTGTCTGACTGATTTCTTCCTTTGTTACTGGAGCTAGGAGTTGCTATTGTTGGTTCAGTGATAGACATGGTCCATCCCTAGCCACATTGTTATCAATTCCAGGTAGGTGGTCTGTTGTTGTGCCTAGTAGTTGTTGGAAATATTGAGTGAATTCTTCTTGGATCTGATGTGGATCTGTGATCCTCATCTGGTTATCATTGAGTTGCTCACCCTGTTTCTGGCTTGTCTGGATTTCATATACGCATGGAAGTATTTAGAGTTGTTGTCACCCAACTGAATCCAGTGTGCCCTTGACTTCTGCCTCAATATTTGTTCTTAGATACCTTCCCATTTTTCAATATTCAGTAATAAGTTCTTCTCTTCTATGATCACTGTTTCATCGAAAAAGTCTTCATTCAGTTTGCTTTGGGCTATTCTCAGATCTTCCCTCAATTGTTGCAGCTTTGTGTCCACAGATGAATGTTCCTGTTGAATAGCTCTGGCCTCTTATTCAATTCTCCTCAGTTTGTTCCAAATAGAATACATGGTGTGTCCCTGAATTTGTTCATCCCAAAGTCTCTGAACTATTTCCTTGTAATCAGTTTGTTGCATAACTGTTAGCAGCAGCCTATATGGTCTCTTCACTTTAGCTTTGACAATGTCAGTCTCTATCAATATTGGGGGTATGATCTGCGATTCCGGGCAACATATAAACGGCTTCCACTCCTGTGTACAGGTTGAACCACTTGGCATTTCCAAAAGCCCTGTCACTATGGCTATAGATTCTGTCAGTAGCATCCCTTTTATTACTCCATGAGAAAGAACTGCCCCTTTTGGTAAGCTGCCCTACTCCTATGTCATCAATACACCCTTGGAAGTCTGCAATCTCAGAAGGGTGCACTAGCTGTCCATTGATTCTGTCTTCAACTCCCAAAGGACTGTTGAAGTCCCCTACTATGAGCCAAGGCCCATTTTGCTGTATAGCTATCAAACTCCTCCAGAGTGTTGCTCTTTGTTGAGTGGTATGAAGACCATATACAAATGTGACATAGCTACTAAATGTTGAGTGTCTGTCCTTTACTTGACAGTGGATTATCTGATCAGTGCTCTCCAGTATTGTCACTTGGACATTTACCTCTTTCCACAATACCCATATTCTGCCATTAGGGACATGTAAATAGTTATTCCCTACAGTCCAGTCATCTCCCAGTTTCTTGTAAATTGCTATTGCATTCTGCTGTTTCACCTTAGTCTCTAGGCAGGCTATCATATCAACTCTATTAGTCTTCAAATATTTGACTAACTCTCTCTACTTAAAGGGCTTATTTAGCCCTCTAATGTTCCAGGATATAAGTCTCATAGAGAAACAGTGGATCCCCCTGGGTCACCTGGCTCTAAGCTGCATTCTCCCTGCACCTGGTTTTCATCAGGGGGTTCAACTATGGTGAGTACTGCAAAGGTATTCCTCCTGGCTACCTCAACATAGTTGGTCATTTTGGTTTGACTTTTGTCCTTTAGGCCTCGAACAGCTGCAACTTGCTTGCCTTTGTGATTCCTTTCTATATTAGATGTCTCAGCAGGCTTCTCGACTTGTCTGTCACATTGTTGCCCTTCCACTGTCACCTCAGAGTAGCTTTTGGTTGCCATTGTACTCGTGTTACCTTCTTTTTCCTCCTTCTCTGTCTCTGGATGTCTACAGTCTGTTGCTCCTGTTGATAATCACCATTCTTGTGTCCAAATGAGTTGCATTCAAGGCAGAATGTTGGTTTCCATTCATACTCAACACTTTGTGTCCATGCTTTCCCATCTGGAATCTCTATATGGATATCCTCAGGCAGAGGTTGAGTGATATCCACTTCTACAAGAACCCTCGCGTAGGATATTCTTTCACACTCAGCAGTTAGCATATCAGTGCATAGGGGCGTACCTAGTAAGCTTGCTATTCTGCCAAGGTTCTCCTCAGCCCAACATTGTATCGGAAGTCCAGGGAAGTTGACCCAAATTGGGATAATTCGCATTGACTCATTTTTAATCTGAAATTCAGGATCCCATTCCTTCAAAATCATAGGTCTGCCATTGAAGGTGTATGGTCCTTTCTGTATGACAAAATTCTTCTCCTCCATAGACTCAAATTTGAAGATGAAATACCCATCGTCGTGTAGCAACAGAGTAGGCATCGTAACCTCATTCCAACGCCATAGACATACTTCAACATTTCTTTGAAGGAAGGGTTACCTCCCAATACATAACCAATTAGGGCATACCTCCATTTCTGATTGTGGTTCTCTATCTCCTTCGGGTTCAGCTTAGCAATTTTGACACCATCCTTCATCAACGGAGGGTAGAATTTCAATTGCATGCCCTGCTTTTGGGTCCGATTGCCTTTGACAACTTCCGTCATTGTCGGTTTCTCCGCCATTTTAGGTTTATGAGTTTCAGTGGAGTAGGTGTGTTTCCTGGCCATCGTCGCTCCATCCGCACCCTCCTTCTCCTTCTTCAGCGGTGCCTGCATGACCGTCGGGGCACTCCCCATTCCAGGGAACCAATGCATAAGGGGTCTTGGGGTTAACTCTTGTGGGATTCCACTTTCTGGTGTAATTACTCTTACCATATATACAGTGAAGAAGTGGTTAGTATGGGTGATTGGTAACGGTGGTTGTTTGCCGACGGCGGGCGGCGTCTTGCTTGCCTGTCGCCAGAGCTTCTCTCCCTAACGTCGCTCTCGTCCCCCCCCCCCCCCTATTAAAGAAGTAAGTGAATTTCATTATTGCTATTTTTTAAGTATTAAAAGAAATTAGAAAGAATGAATGATGATTCATGCGCCTTGTCTTGAATAGTCTAATTAGGATTTTAAAAAAACGTTAACAATATAGCTTCCTTAGGTGAACTAAGTTCCTACATATTACAGACTTTGCGTTATTGCAAATAAGGAACATTTTAGTTGATTTGAAATTTTTAAATATTGGAAAAATAATTAATCTATAATTAAAATTTTATCCAATGTGAAGCCTATTCTAAGGGGTAAAAAAAGGGAATGATATTTTGATAGGGGCTTCACACTTTTAATATAGAATTATGTTCTATTTTTCTTGTAGCCATGTAAATCGAAGTGTATTTGACAATTCATATTAGACAAAATTGTAATTAAACTCAATATATTTCTCTTTTATTTAAATTAAAAATAGTTGAATACATTAAAGACAAAATTTTGTTCCTTATTAAAAAGATAATTTTCTTTCTTTAACTACATATAGGATACTTTTCTCTAAAAAATTATTTCAAAGGAATCATATTAATAATAAAAAAAATTTAGAGACCCTTTGCTACCCCTTGATTGTGAGGCGAACATAATTCAAAGGCAAAAGTAGACAAACTTTCCTTCATACTTATTTTGAAGGAATTAGTGTTTAATTCAAATTATTTTTTTTCCTCTAAATTTTGGAGGTAAAAAGATATAGAAAAGCCAAAATTTATTTATAGTAAATTTTAATAGTTCAAATATTATGAGTTTTCATAAGATTCAAATAAGGAAATATTTTATAAGCAAAATTTTACTTGATTTAAAAATCCTATATATTAGAAAAATAATTAAATTACAACTTTTTCTTATGTGAAAGTTTTTTTTAAAGGGCAAAAAAAGCGAGCAGCATTTTGCTAAGGACATTTATGCTTTTAATATAGTATCGATATAGATATATTGGAAATCAATTCAAAAAATGAAGATTAAGGTAATCTACATTTGTTCATTCTATACTTTTCCTTGATTTGGTGGTACACTTCTGATTATACATAATTATACTCACCTCCCTCTCTAACTTTAAATTATACTGACCTCACCTTTCTTTTAAGTTTATAACAAGGATCCACTCACTAGAAAATATTTTACTGCAAAATGACACATATACATTTGAATTAATCACAACTTTTATTATGTATTACCTTTGTTAAAGAGATTCAAGGTAGTTGATCGTCATTTATATTGATTATATAACGATATAATTAGTGTAAGTAATTTCATAAAAGAGAAGAGATAAACTCATCTTTATGGAATTATGGGAGATGCTTTTGTAAATAGTAAAACTTGAATGGGTTATGATGGAAAAGTGCACAGGAAACCATTTCCTCCTATAAATTTTCTATTGTATGGCTCGATGGCAGTTTGTGATTGACGCAGAAGATCCAAACTTAGCACTTGAAATGAATGTGACTACTTCTTCCACTTTACCATCTAATTGGTTAAGTCTCTAAATGGAAAATTCAATGTAGCATATCTAAGTGAAGTCTATCTAGTATGTTGTTTCCCAATAATGATCTATATATAGTATGGAATGAATTTTTCAAAGACTAAATGGTTATTGTTTACATTTTTTTCCTCCCATTACATATCATCCTCTAAGAAGCACTAATTTTTGACTTTCTTTTTGTGTTTTTAGGATTGTTTGCGTTTTCGGTCTTTCAAAGAAATGCACGTGTGATACATATCCTTTTTGTATTGATTTAATAAGGCTAAAAGTTCCTCAAACTTGACTTGAACTATCAGATAGACACTTCCACTTTCGTAGTGATTATTTAGTATCGCATTGAACACATTGGTTTTGCACTTGTTCTCTGATAGATTTACGTGTGAATCCTCATTAGCTCGATCATACAATTATGACCAATCAAGTAGAGATTCATTAGCCTACTAGAAAATTGACATTAGAAGATTGACAAAAATAATTGATATTGATGTGTTCAGTGAATAAATAAAATCCTAAAGCCTGTAAATTTATTAGGGGTAGGCATACTTTGGCCAAACCCGAAATTCAAATCGAAATCCGAATTTCTTAAATTTTTTGTTTGGATTTTCGGATTATGGATTGGATTTTGGATTTAATTTTTAAAATTTTTGAATTTCGGATTGGATATTGGATTTGGTACTTTGAATTATTGGATATTCAAAAATTCAAAATTCTTATACTTTATATTTAGTCCATTATTCATATGTCAATAGTAATAAGTTCAATATCCTACGCATTAGATATTATCATATATATTCAATATTAATTACTAAGTTATTGTGAGAATACTTTCTATTTGGACATGGTTATACTATTTCTAATTCTTATCTGTCGTATTAACGCCTCTATTGTATTTTTTATTTATTTTTTATATGATAATTTCATTACTTTAATATTTTATTTGGATGATTTAGTGAAAATGAAGTACTTTTCAGGCAGTTTAACATGAGTACTTCATTTGGATATTTAATTTTGTAAAAAGAAGAAACATTTCAAGTGATAAGCTCAAAATCGAAAATTCAAAATATCCAAACCGATTAATCCGAAACCGAAACTAAAAAATCTGATCCAATCCAAACTTATTTGGATTGGATTTGGATTGTCATTTTGTCAATCCAAAAACTAAAGATCCAAAGCGAAATTTCATATACAATCCCAACTGCCCGAACGCCCATCCCTATAGGTTATTCATCTATTCATGATTTCAACTTAATTCCATCTTATTCCTTCTAATTTACTAGGTTCAAAATCATTACCTTTACTTACGCTTTGTTAGGTTTATGTATTTAATTAATAAATTAATTACTTAAAAGAGGGTAAATCGAAAATGAAGGGAAATAAAAAATTTTGAGTGAAATTTCAACTTTTCTCCCTTGGCATATGGACATTGTCCCTCATTGGAAGAGGAAGAGATTTTTTATGTGTATATAAGCAATTGCTCTCCTTCTAGCTCTTAAAGAGTTGAGAAGAAAGCAAGCATCGCACCATCGTCGTCGCTCGGCTTCGGCTTTGGTCAAATAATTGATTGATCAACTTTTTGGACCAAATTTATCAGTTAATAGCAAAATATTAACAGAAATATATTATTACATATTTGTTTTAATAACAGAATATTAATATTGACATAAATATTAATATTAAATTCAATTCAGTTTCCAGATTTCAATTTTCTATTTTTGTAACAGAAAGTTAACTACCCATCAATTTTTCCTCTTTATTTTCCCTCTTTATTGTTGAGTAAATAGTCATTTATGTAATGGCATTTATGCTCTGGAAATTTTACAGAAACAGCCATTCTGAAGAGTTTCACCTCTTCAAATCTCAGCCCAAATTTTAGCTATAAATACAACACTATTCTGCTCAGAATTTCACTACAAATTTCTGAGTTTTCTCTCCTTTTTCTACATACTTTTAGCATACAAACAAAGAAAAAAGTAAGTATGATTTGCTACTGATCTTTGTGTTCGCTGAAACACTGGCATTTGAAGTACCACTACACTAGTATGTAATTAGTTCTATCCTGGGAGGAAATAATCCATAACCTTGGGTGCTAGAAAGGGATTAAATTCCTTAAGGAAATACTGTAAATTCATTGGGCTCGAATTGTTTCTGATTATGTCATTTCTATTTATGATAATTTCTGTTCATATTCATTAATATTTCCAAAATTATTTTACGAAGACAGTTTACTAACAAGCTTAAGGATTTTAATATATTTCTATATTTGTATTATTATTTCTGGAGAGTAAAGCCTTTGTGGTTTTGTACTCTATTAAAATCTACGTGATTTTAACGTTGGTGTCATTCTTTTACAAAAATGACTAATGAGAATGAGAACCATGTTGTTCCAATGGTGACAGCTAATGCATCAACAAGCTGAACGACACCGGATGCTTTGGCACCGGCGGAGAAACCCAAAAAAATTTTCGAGATTGATTTCAAGCATTGGCAGCAAAAGATGTTCTTCTATTTGACTACTTTAAGCCTTCAGAAGTTCATCAAGGAAGATGTTCTTGTGTTGTCTGATAAAATTCGCGATAATGAACGCTTTCTCATGACTTAGGCGTGGAAGCATTTAGATTTCTTGTGCTAGAATTATATTTTTAGCGGGTTGGAGGATGCTTTGTATAATGTCTACAGTGGCGTGGAAACGTCAAAAGAACTATGGACTGTGCTTGAAAGGAAATCTAAAATTGAAAATGCCAGGTTGAATTGGTTCATGGCTGCAATTTTTTTGGATTACAAAATGGTAGATAGCAACTCTGTTATTACCCAAGTCCAAGAACTGCAAGTGATTATTCACGATCTCCTTGCTGAAGGTATAAATCAAATTAATATTGATGTTGAAAGTAGTAATCTTAGTATTCTTACTAACAGATATTTCATTGAAGGTCTTTTCATCAAAGAAGTATTCGAAGTAGTAGCAATGATTGAGAAGTTGTCTCCTTTGCGGAAGGACTTTAAAAACTACTTGAAACACAAACGTAAGAAGATTCTCTTGAAGATCTCATTGTTTGATTGAGAATTGAAGAGGACAATAAAGTTGCTGAAAAGAGAGGCCGTGGAAGTTCAACAATAGTTGGACCAAATATTGTTGAAGAGAACAAGAAGAGGAAGAAGGTTTCTGGTCTGAAATACAACCCAAGTAAGAAGCGGTTCAGTGGAAACTGCTATAACTACGGAAAAAACTGACACAAATCTACGAAGTGTCGTGCTCCGAAGAAAGACAAGAAGAAGTGTCAAGCAAACATGGTTGAAAAGCATGATGATGTTGATGAATTATGCGCCATGCTTTCTGAATGCAACATGGTGGGAAATCCTAAAGAGTGCTGGATTGATTCTGGAGCCACTCGCCATGTTTGTGCTATCTAGGAAGGTTTTGCTACTTATGCTCCTGTTGGACCTGATGAGACAACTTCTATGGGAAATGATGCAAAGGCCAAGATCGAAGGATGTGGAAAGATAATTCTCGACTTTCGGCAAAGTGGTGACTTTGAACGTCTTTCATATTTCCGAGATTAGGAAGAATTTAGTCTCAACTGGACCTTTTATTATGAATAGTTTTAAATGTGTTTTTATTTTCGATAAGGTTGTAATAAGTAAGAATGAAATATTTGAGGCAAAAGGTTACCTCACTGAGGGCCTTTTCAAGCTAAATGTAATGGTTGTGGAGAATAATAATAAAATTTCAGCTTCGCCTTACTTGCTTGAGTCAAATGAATTATGGCACGCACGTTTGGGTTATGTTAATTATTAAATCTTAGGGAAAATGATTAATTTGGAAGTATTGCCTAAATTTAAATTTGACAAATCAAAATATCAAGTATGTATGGAATCCAAAAATGTTAAACATCCTTATAAGTCAGTTGAAAGGAATTCAAATCCTTTAGACTTAATTCACACAGATATTTGTGACATGAAGTCAATACCATCTTGCGGTGGAAAGAAGTATTTCATAACTTTTATTGACGATAGTACTAGATATTGCAATGTTTACTTACTTAATAGTAAAGATGAAGCAATAGATGTATTCAAGAAATACAAAAATGAAGTTGAAACACAACTTAACAAGAAAATCAAAAATGATAAGAAGTGATAGGGGTGCTGAATATGAATCTCCTTTTGAACAAATATGTTTAGAATATGGAATTACTCATCAAACAATGGCCCCTTACACACTCCAATCCAATGGGATTGCAGAAAGAAAGAATCGTTCATTAAAGGAGATGATGAATGCATTATTGATAAGTTCTGGTTTGCCACAGAACTTGTGGGGGAAATCCGTTCTTACGGCTAGCCGAATACTAAATCGAGTACCCCATAGAAAAACACAATCAATTCCTTATGAAAAATGGAAAGAAAGGAAGCACAAGTAGATTTACTTTAAAGTGTGGAGGTGTTTGGAAAAAGTGCAAGTTCCTAAACCCAAAAGGGTAAAAATAGGATCAAAAACTGTTGATTGTATTTTCATAGGATATGCGACTAATAGTAAAGCATATCGATTTCTGGTTCATATATCAGAAAATCCCGATATTCATAATAATAAGGTTATAGAATCAGATAGTACTAAGTTCTTTGAAAATATATATTCGTATAAAAAGGAATGCGCATCGGTTGGTGAAGGATCTAAATGACCTCAGGAAGAAACAAAAGAAAGTTCACATAACTAGGAGGATCCAAGACATAAAAATGTCTACTTTATTTGGACCAGATTTTTTGACTTTCTTATTGGAAAATGAGCTGCAAACATATAAAGAAGCTATGTCTTCTTCGGAACCATTGTTATGGAAAGAGACAGTCAATAGTGAAATTGAATCCATACTAAACAACCACACATGGGAATTGGTTGATCTTCCTCCTGAAAATAAACCATTGGGTTCTAAATGGATCTTTAAGAGGAAAATGAAAGATGATGGCAATATTGACAAATACAAGGCAAGACTTTTGGTCAAAGGGTATAGACAAAGAGAAGGTCTTGATTATTTTGATACATACTCTCTAGTTACAAGAATTATGTCCATACGAACGTTAGTAGCGTTAGCTGCAGTTTATGATAAATCCATCAAATGGATGTTAAGACGGCCTTCTTAAATGGAGAGTTGGAGGAAGAAATTTATATGGAATAACCTGAAGGGTTTGTGGTTCCAGGTAAAAAAACAAGGTCTGTTGACTTGTTAAGGCCCTTTACGGACTAAAACAAGCACCCAAACAATGGCATGCAAAATTTGACCAAACAATGTTGTCAAATGGGTTTAAGATAAATGAAGGTTATAAATGTGTGTACATTAAAAATATTCCAAATCACATAGTCATTGTTTTCTTATATGTGGATGATATGCTCATAATGAGTAATGACATTCCCAACATAAATGCTACTAAGCGTATGCCAACTAGTAAGTTTGATATGAAAGACATAGGAGTTGCTGATTTAATTCTGGGAATTGAGATCTATAAGACTTCTTAAGGTCTAGCATTGTCACAATCTCATTATATTAAGACGGTACTGGAAACATTCAAGCACTTGGGCTTTAAAGTTGCAAAGACTCCAAATTGATGTGAATCTTGCATTAGCAAAGAACAAAGGTCAAAGCATATCACTGTTGGACTATGCTCGTGTGTTGGGATGCTTAATGTACATCATGAATTGTAAACGATCAGATATAGCTTGTGCTATAAGTAAATTGAGACGATATACGAGCAATCCAGGTCAATCTCATTGGATGACCATGAAACAAGTTTTGGGGTATTTAGTACATACCCAGGACTTTGCTTTGCACTACAGTAAATATCCTGAAGTCATTGAAGGATACTGTGATGCAAATTGGATCACCGGATCAACTGATTCCAAGTCCACAAGTGGATATGTATTCACTATTGGTGGAGAGCGGTATCATGGAAGTCGTCCAAATAAACTTGTATTGTCCGCTCTACAATGGAGGCTGAGTTTATAGCCTTGGATAAAGCCGATGAAGAAGCTGAATGGATCCTGAATTTCTTGGAAGATATTCTATTTTGGCCCAAACTGTTGGCACCAATATGCATACATTGTGATAATCAAGCGGCAAGCGGAAGGGCTGGGAGTGTTATGTATAACGGTAAATCTCGTCATATACGACGAAGGCATAAAATCGTTAGACAATTACTCTCTAGAGGAATTATCACGATTGACTATGTAAAGTCAAGTGATAATACATCGGATCCACTTACAAAAGTCCTAATTAGAGATGTAGTTGAGATGTCATTAAGGGGAATGGGACTGTGGCCAATCACAAGTCATACTGGCGGTAACTCTACCTAGAAGACTGGAGATCCTAAGATCTAGGTTCAAAGAGATCAAACAAAGTTATTTATGACGGTTCAACATTGTCAATTAAACTTTCGGTCAATTCTCGTGATGAGACAATGTTCAGTATAAAAGATAAAGCATTAAGGCTTTTTAATAATTATAAGTTTGATACGGGGTATATCCAATATTGTATCTACGGGATGACACATTTAGGAATCACCCATGTAAGTGTGAAGTGCTAGCCGCTTCAAGGAGAATTTTGTAAGGCTAGTTCTCTATGCACTTATGAAACCAGGCGGTGTTCACGGCTGAAACGAACACAATAATGAGAACCAAAGACGATTAAGGGTTGGTTGTGTGACTTGTGGTTATCTAGGTATGCACCAAAGTTTGACAGTTCAAATATATCAAATCTATTGTTGATCGAGTATATCCGATATAAGTTCACTGCGGTAAGTTCAAAGAGAAACCTATTTATCCAGATGCAATTAATCATTGCTTGTGAATCACAGTTTTTCATGCATACTTCCGCGATATAGCCATTCCTCATTCATGTGGGGGAGTGTTGGGTTTAAGTATTAAATTAATAAATTAAATACATAAAAGAGGATATTTTTGAGTGAAATTTCAAGTTTTCCCCCTTGGCATATGACATTGTCCCTCATTGGAAGAGGAAGAGATTTTTTATGGGTATATAAGTAATTTCTCTCCTTCTAACTCACAAAGATTTGAGAAAAAAGCAAGTCTCGCATCATCGTTGTCGCCACTCGAATTTATCTGTTAATGGTAAAATATTAACAGAAATATGTTATTAAATATTTATTTTAATAACAGAATATTAATATTAAAATGAATATCAAATTCAAATTAGTTATCGTTATTTTAGTTTTCTATTTTTGTAACAGAAAATTAACTACCCATCAATTTTTCCTCTTTATTTTCCCTCTGTATTGTTGAGTAAATAGCCATTTATGCAATGGCATTTACGTTGTGACAGTTTTGCAGAAATAGCCATTCTGAAGAGTTGCACCTCTTCAGATTTCAGCCTAAATTTTGGCTATAAATACAACATTATTCTGCTCAAAATTTCACTACGAATTTATGATTTTTTTCTTCTTCTTCTTCTGCACACTTTTAGCATACAAACAAAGCAAAAAGTAAGTGTGATTTGCTATTGATCTTTGTGTTCGCTGAAACACTAGTGTTTGAAGTACCACTACACCAGTGTGTAATTCGTTCTATCCTGGGAGGAAATAATCCATAACCTTGGGTGCTAGAATGTGATTAAATTCCTTAAGAAAACACTGTGAATTCAGTGGGCTCGAATTAT
Source organism: Nicotiana benthamiana (assembly GCA_034376525.1). NCBI lineage: Eukaryota > Viridiplantae > Streptophyta > Magnoliopsida > Solanales > Solanaceae > Nicotiana > Nicotiana benthamiana. The sequence continues at coordinate 122,391,610 of CM067338.1, read as the reverse complement.
TTCTGTTAATCATGTCATTTCTGTTTATGATAATTTTCGTTCATATTCATTAATATTTCTAGAATTGTTTTACGAATACAGTTTACTAACACGCTTATCTAACGATTTTGTATACAAGAATAATAACATACCCATTATAATTTCACAAGTGGGGTCTAGAGAGAGTAATGTGTACGAATACCTTATCCCTACCCGGCGAGGCGATTTTTCATACATATATAACATTTAAGTCAATAGTGAATTTGGATGAACCTATAGTTTTTTCGCTAGATCTTCCCCACATTCTCATTTCTCATTCTAATAGCAAATATACATCCCTCATTCTTCTCCCTCTCATCAACAACAACAACAATAATAGTCTAGAAAGGATAGTGTCTATGCAAATCTTGTCCTTTCTTTACTAACAATTTACCAAGAACTTTATTCGACACCTTTCCCCTACCTTAAAGGTAAAAAGATTGTTTATGATATTCTTCCTCCCTCCCCCACCTGAAAAATTGAGATATATCAAAACAACTCCCCCATCCCTACCCCAAGAGATTATTGGTAATAACTTTCTGTTCCATTACTTGTTCAAATCTACTTCATATAATCTAAGCATGACAATTGGATGCAACGATTATTTATAAAGAGCATAAAGTGTGGACGCAGAATTTTTTTCAAGGCATTTAGCATTGTAAAAATTGTACGGGCTAGTTAGTTTTTGGATTGATCATTCAAAACTAGCCAATATTTATGAAGTCATTGAAAAAAGTCACTATTTTGTTGCGACACAGAAAGTTCCATAATATACTGGAGATCGGAGTACATGTGTATGAATCCAATATGCGAAAAGTTCCAGTATAATATGTTGGATCGATATATTATACTAATGTATTTTTTTGAATTTTGTTATTTTTTTATGAGCTGAGGGTCGATTGGAAACAACCTCTATGTCCTTTCGGGTAGGGGTAAGGGCTGCGTACGTATTACCCTCCCCAAACCCCTCTTTGTTGGCTATACTGGGTAGTAGTAGTAGTTGTTGTTGTTGTATTTTTCGGATTTTGAACACTGTTTTCATTCAAATTTATCTTTACATGAAAAGTAAAAAAAATTCGATTACTTTTGAAAAAGTGGCTATTTTGTATGACCACTTGCAGATCTGACTATTTTTGAATTTCTCCCTTTAGCATTGACTGCTATTAGCTTGAAACTATTTAGCGCTCCAGAAACTATATCTCTCTTTATATATATCTATACTATATTAAAAGCACGAAACCCCTAAGTGAAATATCTTTTGTCTTTTTTACCCTTTAAAATATAGAGTTGACAGTAGACAAAATAGTAATTTGAGTATTTTATTAATATTTAGATATAATTTAATTAATTCTCCTATAATTTAGGAATAGCTATTTAATTATTTTCCTATTATTAACAGTCTAGGAAAATTAATAAATTTTTGCCTAAATTTTTGGCTATTCGTTCTACTCCATACGCACGTAGTAGTAGTTAATAAATAGCTTTAAGCTTTTGGAGACCTTTTTTATAGTTAAAAAAAATTTGCCTAGCCAAAATTTTCGGTCCTATGTTGGAGTATTAATTGTATTTATTTTGTAGTTGATATCTTTTAGGTTTAGGACTTTTTGCTTAAATTTTTTTTGTCTTAAATCGCACACACACAAATTTGTTTTGGCTAGGAGTCTTTATTATTGGGCAAAACTCACCATACGCGTGTACCTAATTTTAATATGTAAGTATACTTTCTAAAAGTTATATTCGAGTATTAACTTTAAGTTTTTGAAATTGATGTATATTCAAATTCTATATATTTAACTTTTCAGTTTTAGCAAGAATAACTAACTTTTGAAGATCTAAGAGCTTTTCAAAAGAAATTGAAAAGCTATTTTCAAGTTTATTTTAATAGGCCAAATGCAATATTGTTTCTTTCTTGCGAGCAAAATATATGTTGTTTTTAATTCTTTAATTAATTTATATATATATATATGTGTGTGTGTGTGTGTGTGTGTAAATATATGTATATCAACTATTATAAAAGCACATAGCCTCAGAGCGAAATATTAATAAATCTTTTTACCTTAAAAATAAACTTCAAATTGGATAACATTGACATTTAATTCTTTTTCCTAATAATTATAATTTTGAAATCAATTAGAGTATAATATTATGATAAAATTATTAACTTAATTACTACATAACGAATCATAATATACATGGTTATTAAGATAAAAGCAATATTCATAAGATGTTCTAATTTTAAATTACTAATAATTTTTTTTATACGTTAATTTAATTTGTTACTTAAATAAATATTATTAGATCAGGAATAAAATTCTTTATATGTGTATCAATTTCATGATCAATATTTATCATTTTTAACAACTCAAACATTCACTTAATATTATTTTTGTGACTAAAATCATGTTTTGAACATATTTTAAAAAGAATAATACTCATCAATATAGGGTGCGCGTTGCGCGTACCCATAGATTAGTATATATATATATATATATATATATATATATACACAAACTTTATATATTTTTCGGCTATTATTTTTATAGCAATTATACAATATCATTTTTCCAACTATAAAGAAGTCAAAATTACTGGACTTAGCACAGCTTTGATATATAATATTTTCACTCATCTCCCAAATATTTATGTGACACGCAGCAACGACACCAGAAATTTTAAGAAGGGAAATTTTGAAGAAGGCAAAAAATACTAGTACATCAGAATTTGAACTTGCGACCTATAGAAACTGTACCTTTGTTGCTAAAGCCATGACAACTTAGTATCAGAAGATAAAGAGAGGAAATGATATTTTCAATGGGAGGAAATTTTCGAAGCATGTACGCAAATATAGTCCCTAAGAAAGATACAAAAAAATTGTTGAGTTTCCTTCTAAGGTAGATCACTATATACAAGACAATGGTATGGACAGTTTGCCCCTTCACAATCTTTGACAAACTCCCAAACTTCCTTTAATTGCATTGTACTTATCTCTCCCTCAAATCTATTAGTAGCTATCTTCATATTCCAATGTTTATGTAACTATCACACCAGACAAAATATATCTCGTCTTCTTTTGATTGATATTTTTCTCACCATATACATTCTGTTCATTCTTCTATAATTGATAGGCTGCCCTGTGAGTTTGAGAGAGAAAGAGTGCGTATTTCATCCTGCTAATTCTCTATAATCCTTGCGGATGCTCCATAGAATCTCAGCACACTTCCTCATAGTAGGCCGATTGTGTCGATGAGGAGCCAAACATTGCAAAGCTAGTTCATAAATTTTTTCCATGGCCAAACTATTTGCAGCAGATCTTTCTAGCCTTGGATCCAAAGTTAAGATTGCATCTCCATTTGTGAACTTCTTCATTGCCTGTTTATTGACCAACTTTTGTCAAAACTTCATTGGTGAACAAATGGTGTAAAAACCTACTTTATCAACCCATCTAGCTAAAAGATAATACAGTTAAAAAGGGTCAGAAGAGATTTTTTACTATAAGATATAACTTGTGATTTTCACCTATCAATCCAAACTGGCACGAGATAGGAATTGGGATGACTTAACCAAAGATACAATGCTAGCATCTTACCCAAGGAGTTGTGGGTTGTTTTATGCCAATTTGGGTCTACCTTCACCTCTAAAAACAGATGATCAATCACCTGTGACAAGTCCTCCCCTTAATTTCACCCAAAAAAGAGAAGTGGATTAACCTCCGCTCAAAACTATTCTAAGCCAATTCTATTCAGTGAGTCAATCAATCTTGTCCAAGAAAGCTAGTGCCCGCTCTCGCTCTAACATATGTGTAGGGGGGAGCAAATGAAAGTGGACATTTATTGTTTTGTTTCCTTTTTTCTTCGAAGTGATTAGAAGGAAGGCAGTAGATTGATCATCTGCTTCTCACATTCCATATATAGCAGGGACACTGAGAAATATCCAGAAAGACATTTCGGGAATCGGCCAGATTCTATCCCTTTTTCATTCATTTGAAGAAAGGAAGGCCCCAAAGGAATCAGAAGTAAATAGGTGTAAACTACTATTTCGACGAAAAAAGAAATGATAGTGGATCAACATAAGCATCTATGGCAATTCATATCCATTACAATTGTATTCAACTAACAATTAAGAATTATCATAAAAGCTAAAAAAACTTCTTTTTTTGCAGTGAAATTAGGAAAAAGCATACCCATCTTGCAGTAATTCGCTCTTTGATTTCCCTTTTTGGCTCGATAGGCCGCCTTCCAGTAACAAGTTCCACAAGTAAAACACCAAAGGAATATACATCACTCTTCTCAGTAAGTTGATAGGTACTGAGGTATTCAGGATCTAGATAACCGGCAGTCCCTTTAACTTGGGTAGAGACATGCGTGGCTCCGGATTCAGTGTCAGCTGCTAGCCTTGCAAAGCCAAAGTCAGCCACCTTAGCTCGAAGGTTTTCAGTGAGCAGAATATTAGAAGACTTGATATCTCGATGGATAATAGGGTGATCTGCATCCAAAACGACCTTTCTTTTATTATATACTGGAAGAATAAGAAATCCTAGACAAATAAGCCAAGAATTCAAGAAAACCTGAAAGCTCATAAGAGAAATTTACCAGTATACATATGCAAATATGTAATTGCATGTCCAACATCTATTCCAATGTCTAGTCTTGATGCAAAATCAAGAACATTTCCAGGACCACCTGCAGTATTAAATGTCATCAGTATATGGGATAAGTATCAAAATTCCGGAGCCAAACATTGATGAAATTGCGAATTGCAGAAGACGAAGAACTCACAGTCCAAGTGTTCTCTAAGAGTTCCATTAGGAACATACTCAACCACGATAATCCTTTCTTCTCCGCACTCCAAGTACCCATAAAACTTTACTAAATTCAGATGTTCTATTTTTTCCAAAGTTCGAACCTCACTTTGAAATTCAACTCCCAGATGTTTATCATGTATAGTCTGCAAATACAAGGAAATTAAGTACTCTTGACAGTATTCAAGATCTTGAACATATACAGAAGAAACAAGCTTGCAATTAATAGTAACCTCACATTTTTGGCACGTTTGATTGCAACTACTGTTCCATCCTCAAGGCAACCCTTGTAAACTATCCCAAAACCACCTTGACCAATTTTAAGGCTTGGGGAAAAGTTCCTTGTGACCTTGTAGATTTCTCCCATGGTGAATTTAACACTCCCTGCCTCTTTTGCGTGGATTGAACTATTTTCACTAGCATAGATGCTTCGACCTCTACTGCGTCTCTTCTCACTTCCGCCATCAGATGCAACTGATCAATTCGCAGCCAACTAAATTTGTTAAGCATCTGTTTAAGTATTTACTGAACTTTCTTTTCTATCGAAAAAACAAAGAATTTAAGTGGCGTTTCATCTGTATGGAATAGCAAAAATCACAAGGCAAGAATTATTGTCAATGGCATAAGAAGGATTCCAGCAGCAGAGAATATTTGGCCTTAATCTCTGTAACATTTAGCATGAGGCTAAAAGAACTTCAGGAGCAATAATCTAGCTGAAATGCAAATATAAAAGGGAAGGGCAAAAGGTTGTAATCGCATAGTCCCTCCACATGAAGTTTTGAAATTGATTGTTTCTACTCTTCTTGTTTCAAATGGTCATCGAAGAATGAAAATAGCCGGCAAATAAGTAGAGGAAAGTCAAATGATTTCTTGTGGAAAATTATACCCGCTAATAAATTACACCAATTATGCCTAAGAACCTTAATAAATTGTTGGCTAAATATTTCCAAGTCATCTACATTAGTTCGGCTTCATATTGCCTGCTTTAACTCAAAGGGTCATACAGGTCCCCTACTATGTTTAGTGCAGCTCAAACTCCTCTCCAATAGCAGAAATCATGCTTGAGAATCTCTATTAATTGTTTATTTTTTAGTCCCACGACTCATCTGCAGTGGTTCACTAATCCTTACAGTTGCAAGTATATATTGTCTACTTTGATCCAATAAACCTCATAGTTGTTGGCTAGTTTTTACACTGTCAATTATCAAGACAATCTTTTCTCGGACCCTAACATAAACAACTCATCTATGACAGTTAAAAGCACAATGCATTTCGGCCCAATGGCCCTTAGCAGAAGCTAGTTCAAGATTTAAGCCAGCAGGGGGTCAGGTATTATCGCACCAATTAATGATGTAAAATTTTTGAACTACATCTGAGGATGTGTGTGCACTTTGTCAAATCCTTGGCGTTAAGTTCTATTAAAAGGCATAGCATGATTTTTATTTTCTTATAACCTCATTAAGCCCTCAAGCCTCCTCCTCAAACCTCAAGGAATTGGCTAAATTTTATCCATTATAAACTACACATCCAATTTCTTGAGTGAGAAAGTATCACTCAAGGGTTGGTTGTTCACTTCCTTTAGGAAGCAAGATTTAACATGTGTCATGCAAAAGGTTACATGAATCTCACATCTTGAGTTCTCGTAATAGTACAATACCATTTATCCGCTTCTGATCTAGTTTTACACTTCTCATGAGGAGTTAAAATTTAAGCAATAAATTTGATTTGATCTCATGTTACCTATAGGTAGTCAAACAGCCTTTAGATTGAGCATTAGGAAGTTAAATTTTGTACTCAAGGGTTGGTTGTTCACTTCCTTTAGGAAGCAAGATTTAACATGTGTCATGCAAAAGGTTACACGAATCTCACATCTTGAGTTCTCGCAATAGTACAATACCATTTATCCGCTTCTGATCTAGTTTTACCTTCTCATGAGGAGTGAAAATTTAAGCAATAAATTTGATTTGATCTCATGTTACCTATACCTGTCAAACAGCCTTTAGATTGAGCATTAGGAAGTTAAATTTTGTACTCTATGGCCTGTTCTGATCTCACTTCTGTACTTCTCATACAGAGTTAATATCAACCTTTAAATTGAATATTAGGAAGTTAATTTTGTATTCTTGTTATGAGAAACATCTAAACTCTGCATAACCAACCAATGTGGAATTGAGCTTGGTAATCAAACACATTCATGTAAAATCCATCTCAAACTGCTGCAATAGTGTTAATATTAATCAATGGGAATGAATCAAATATATTAAATGCATCATTCTCCTTTCCACTCAAAGCACATCCTCGGGATCCAAATGCAAAAAACCAGGAAAATGAGACAGCCCGCACATATTGCTTTTATACTTGATCTATCCTTGTTCATGGGCAAATCCAAATGCCAAGATGATGAAACACATAGATGTAGAGACTTACTGATCAATTATATACGTTGATCAGTAAGAACAGTTACCTCCAATTATCTAGCCTAATTGCGTAAAAACTCTTTTACTCTACCGATGCATTTTAACCTGTTGTTGCTGGTTTTTTTTACAACCGTGGTTTTCGGGCATCGCTTTGCAAACCCGACCCGCTATTTCAATGCGTGCACCACGGTTAATTACATGGGGCCCTGGAGACGCGGCCAAATTGTAATGCCCCTGCGGGGCTCAAACTGGTGACCCGAAGGACTTTGTCCTCGGGCCTTTACCAGCTGAGCTACCCTTAGGTTTCTTATTGTTGCTGGTTAACTGACTCATTTTCCGGGTTATTATGGACATGAACATCGGACGGTAACGTAATTATCTCTTAGGTGAGCCGATTATGTAAAAAATAATTTTTTATATTGTTGGTGCCTAAAAATAATAAATACATAAATTAACAATGTAAAAAATACGCACGATTACTTAAAAGATAACTGCAAGTAACTCTACTTAACCGCACATAATAATAACATAGAATAAATGATAAGTAACATCGAGTGTATACAAAATTCATAACCCAAGTGCTTTTTCAACATACCAGAAGGAGCTTTTAATGAATCAGAAGAATCACCAAAGTTGTTACTCGAAGGTTTAGGCTCAGGCGGAGTGAAACATGAAACGAAAGCTTCCGCGACGGTTTTGGCGGCGATTTTTACCGGATTTTTACCGGAAGTTGACTTGTTTGAAGATGTAGTAGTGGAGGAGTATGTGGATGTACTAGGTGAATGGGTCATGTAGCTGGAGGAGATAGATCCGGTGCCGTAACTAGATCTCCGGCGATCGGAAAATAGAGAATTTGGACTTTTCATGGGAAATGAAGGGGTGGAAATGGCGGGTAAGCAGTAGTAGCTCTGATATTTCAACTGTCAATGAAAATAATGGGGTTTGATTTTTCTCGTATGGTAGTTGTGGGGCTAACGTGGGGTTGACGCCTAGTTGCTACTAAGTCAATAAATACATGAAAAGTGTTATAAAATAAAAATCGATTTAGTAAAACATGAACAAGATATAGTGGTATAGAGAGAAAGAGAGAAGGAAGAGATTTTCTTCTTCAAATTATGTATTTTTCTATCTATTACAAGATTTTTATATAGGCATAAAAAGTGAAGAAAATATGTCATGAAATATGTCATTCAACATACAAAATATGTCATTGAATATGTCATAAACCATTTGAGATGAAGATCGTGGAAGAAGATTAGATATCCACCATAAATTGCTATTTATCATAACACTTCCCCTTGGATGTCCATAGATAATATGCCTCGTTAAAACCTTACTAGGAAAAAACCCTATGGGAAAAAAATTCTAGTGAAGGAAAAAGAGTACACATGTATAGAAATATATCTTTTTGTTGCCTCGTTAAAAATCTTCCAAGGAAAACCCAGTGGGACAAAACCTTGTAACGGAAAAAAGAGTGCAACACGCATTAACTCCCCCTCATAAGAGCATCAATTCACATCTTTGGGCCTTCACATCCCGATCTTGTACACTAGCTACTTGAAGGTTGACGTTGTTAGAGATTTTGTGAGCAAATCAGCTATATTATCACTTGAACGAATCTGTTGCACATTGATATCATCATCTTTTGAAGATCATGTGTGAAAAATAACTTTGATGAAATGTGCTTTGTCCTATTTCCTTTTATGAATCCTCCCTCCAATTGAGCTATGCATGCTGCATTATCTTCATAAAAAGATTGTGAGTAGTTTGTCACATTTCAAATCACATTTTTCTCGAATAAGATGCATTATAGATCTCAACCACACCACTCTCGACTTGCTTCATGAATAGCAATTATTTCAGCATGATTAGATGAAGTATCCATGATTGATTGCTTAGTCGATTGTCAAGATATGACAATGCCCCCATATGTAACACATAGCATGTTTGAGATCAAGCCTTGTATGTGTTAGATAAATACCCCGCATCAGCATAACCAACAAAATCGGGATTGTACCATAAAATAATCTCATATCGGTAGTCCCTTTTAGATACCGCAATAAGAGTATGATCTCATTCCAATGCCTCCTTGTAGGGGCAGATCTATATCTTGCTAAGACATTAACTGAAAAAGTTATGTAACGCCTTGTAGTGTTAGCAAGATACATTAGTGCATCAATTGCACTAAGATATGGTACTTCAGGATCAAGAAGTTCTTCATTATTTTAATGAGATCGGAATGAATCTTTATTTATATCAAGTGCTCACACAACTATTAGGGTACTCAATGGATGCACTTTATCCATATAGAATCGCTTTAAAATATTTTCAGTGTATGTTGATTGATGGACAAAAATTTCATCTTTCATATTTGTAGACCAAGATAAAATTTTATCTTTCTAAGATCTTTCATTTCAAATTCTTTCATATAACACTCTACTGCTTTATGATGCTCCCCGGGAGTTCTAATGATATTTGAATCATCAACATATACGGCGATTATAACAAATTCAAATTCAGGTCCTTTTATAAAGGTACAAGGACAAATTGAATTATTCTTGTACCCTTCTTTCAACAAGTATTTTCTCAAGCAATTATACCATATGCGCCCATATTGCGTCAATCCGCATAAGGATTATTGAAGCCTTATTTAATAAATTTCTTGAAAATCATAACTTCAAAACTATTTAAATCCTTCAATGATTTCCATTACACGCATATCAAGTTTTTTATATATTGCTAGATTAAAACCTGAAATGACTACATCCACCATAAGAGAATATGTCTCCATATAATCAATGCCATGATATTTTCAATCTTCCTGTAACACAAGTCGTCTATATGTTTATCGACTTGACCTTTTTAACACAAGAATATATTTATACCTCCACTGGCTTTATACTTTTATGTGTTGGGACTATCCGTCCAACTTCACATTTTTCAGGTGAAATCAATCTTGATTCCGTATTTTATTTTATTTTGGCCAATCATTTATCTGTCCAAATTTCATGACTGATCTGTGCTCAAGATCCTCGTCAATATTAATAATTTTGAGCGCTACATTATATTAACAATATCGTCGACGATCACTTTATGTCGGTTCCATTATTACCTAATAAAGACATAACTTATTGAGATCTCTTTATCTCATTATTTCAGGTACCTGAGCCTCGCCCATGAGGTCTTATGAAGTTTTATGTCGTGGTGCTCTTCTAGAGCATTTGCCTCCTTATTATGACCATTTTGAATATTTTCCCCTCTCCTTCTTCAAGGAGTTTATCTTTGGAACCAATTGGTCTGTTATGCTTTATGCATGACATAGACTTTTTCCCCCATGGACTTTATTCTATTTGGAGCATTAGCAACTGAAATATGACATTTAGCTTTGGGTCAGCAAATGAGTTTGGCAATAATTTGTAAATGATTTACCACTTGAACTTCAAGTTCGTATTTTTTTTTGTTCGAGGATCTATATGTATTCATAATAATTCATTCACATATTACTTTCTCAACTGTCATTTTCTACCCTAATGTTGGGATCACCAACACATTTTACAACCTTCCGTGGGAATCCAACTTTGTGCATTGTGGTGGCATAATTAAATCATATAGCACATACATTTTTTTATATAAAAATTATTTGGTTCCTGACCCTGAACCGATTGTGATAGGGGAAATTTTCATAACTTGGCTAGATGCGACCAAGTGCTGTTGTATATTAAATAATTCATCTCATACAAAATTTTGTTTTTGAGAGTTTTGTTCTCATAACCAATGATTTAGCTATAATTAGAGGCATACAATATTTGCTAAACCAACTTGGATTTAAACAACTATTATTAAGGTAAATCATCATAATTTATATTCTGGAACTGTGCTCTAATAATTTGAGCAAGCAATCTTGCAAAAACCAAACTGCAAGTTGATACAAATGCACATGTGACCATAAAATTGATGCATCTATTAAAATCATATAATAGTAAACGGTCCACGTGACAGGTGATTGGGCTCATATATTTATCACCTTTTATTCGTTTCAGAAATCAAGGGATTCAATCCCAACCTTAACTGGTATATCATGAGAATTAGCAGCACAAGAGAATTCTTGAAGAATCTTCTATTCTTCAATATACGCCAATGGAATTTTCAATTAATTTTTCGCATCATAATTGAACAGGGATGGTCAATCGGTTATGCCAACTAATATTTATTTCTGTAAACGTCTAGTTTACTTGTGGCATGTAATTCAATCGTCATGCTTATACTCGTGTAGTACGAATAGAAAGAAAAGTCGGGTAACCTTTCATATTTACCCGGTATGTTATAGTAGTATGAAGATAATCAATCTTCCTTTCATTTATAGTCTCAATATGCCAACCATTTTGGCTAATATATTTGAAACTCTAAAAGTTTCTTTTGAGACTTACTATAATATCAATATCATGAACAATTTCATTTATTCGGATAGTATAAATTAGCTCTTAATTGATTTTGTACTACAAGATCTTTTGTAACACCATCCATATGGTGAATGTCTCTTGCATAGAGAAAATCATATCATAATAATTGTCATGGTCAAAATCATCATAAGCAAAATCATTTCTTGCTTTTACTTTTGCCTTTAATAACATTTTATAAGGCCTCTCAAAATATTTTGGCGTATGACATGTACGAGACCGATGACATATTTATGTAACCATATAGTATTATTTATGAACTTTCTTTTTCTCAAATCTCCTGTAGAGGTAAATTGTAGTATTTATTTAACCATGGGTAAATACATTCTTGTGCATAATTTGCATCACATATATATATTTTCACACTAACTTCAGGAATGAATCTATATTTACAATGCTTATCACAAGTCGCATTCTTTAAAAAAATGGACTGTAATCATATGGGCATGCTTATTATTTTCATACCACATTGATGACAAACATCATCTTCACATTTTAAAGGAATATTTGAGAATTCTTATTGTTTTCATTTCTACAATTACCAGAATGATGAGTATTATTATTGTCTTTGGCATGCCCATGTTCATTGGTCAACCGCTTGTCTTCATTTAGACTTATTATACACTGTTACCACATTCACTTCAAGAATGGTGCAAATCAAATGAGACAAACTTCATGCTTTTCTATGAAAAATATGTTATTTTTCTTTTGTCATCACTATATTTTCAATATGGTGCATTGGGACTCAAATCAATGTCTTACCCATATAAAAGCATGTTAGGTCATATTTAGTTGGGACACGAACCCAACTCTTATTATCATGGAGCATCAGGACTTGAACCCGATATCTTACCCTCATGGTGCGGTGGGACTTGAACCCAACGTCTTACCCTCAATTAATAATATAATATGCCAAAATATACTAGATTCATCTTGGAGCTTTTAAACATCTTTGACAATTATTAGCAACATGACTTGCTTGTATTTAATCTATAACACTGTCAATTTTTATTTTTATTTATTTATTTATTTATTTTTATGAAAATCATATTTCTAATTCTAATGCCACGCTTGACTAGATAGTTTTCACAAATTATCAAAAAGTGTCTGCCCAGACAGACATAGGCAAATCCAAAAATTGGCTGCAGTATAACACAAACATAAATCAATATTTTATATTGCAATCTAATATAAAATAAATAGTGTAAGTTACCTTATTACATTTATTTTTTTAAGAAAGAGTTAGCGAACCAAAAAGAAAAAAATTGGAACATATCATGAAACTCTGTTATAGTTCAAGTTAAGCAAGTTTTCTGTCGAAAGCTTATATATGAGAATCTTAGCTATTATTAAAGATCAATTATACTAAGAAATATAATTAAGAATATTAGAAATGAATGTGATAGGTGATAACAGTTCCAAAGCGTACCAATTGGCATATACTTGTAAGGCTACGAGATTAAGTAAAGGAAAATAGAGAAAAAAAATATTTAAATAAGAGAATCTTTGTTTTTCGGATCACTTTGCAAGTGATGTAGCACCCTTGAAACCTTTGGAAAATTTTCAAGTTCAATAAATGAAAACCAGTAAAGTATAAGCTTACATATGGTTCTTCTTGATTCAACCAACTCACTTTTCTGCACAAATAATATTGTAATTTTGTGTAACATAAATAATACCAAATGTTAAATCCCAAGTATTAAAGTGAGAATTTATAGGAAAAATTAAAGGGACACTCCCTGGACAATTGAAGCAAATTGATTCACATATAAAATACTCGAGTTTCCACCGGCAACGTAACTGATTCTATGTTTGCTTATCTCAATTATTTAGAGACTCGTGATGATAACGTGCGATTTAGTAAAACATGAACAAGATATAGAGATATAGAGAGAAAGAGAGAAGGAAGAGATTTTCTTTTTCAAATTGTGTATTTTCCTATCTATTACAAGGTCTTTATATAGGCATAAAAAGTGAAGAAAATATGTCATGGAATATGTCATTTAACATACAGAATATGTCATTGAATATGTCATAAACCATTTGAGATGAACATCATGGAAGAAGATTACACATCCACAAAAAGTATATTTTCTTAATTATTACTCTAAACCTTATATATTAGATTTTTTTCCTTTTCTTTTTGCATTTAGCTGCAGAATTTCCAAGAAGTAAATTGTTTCAAATCAAATAAGGAAACAACACCTGTTCTAAGGTATCCCAAGTTTACTCTTATATTTTTTTTTTGTAAAATTTTTGTAAAACGAAGAATTAAAAAATCAGATAGATAAAATATCAAATTAAGACTAACGTTATCTTGCTAAGCTGCTGATGAACTATAATATTGTACTAAATTGTTAAACACGCATATTGCCTTAAATAATTTAACATTCTTATGCATACTTCAATTAAAGTTATAAGATTGTATAGTCATTGACTATCAAAAAGTCCTACACTGAAAGTTAACAATTTAATTGAGTACAACAACGGGGCCGAAGATTATCGCTAACTAATTAACATAACCAAAACAATCAGTACATTTAAATCTAATTTACGTAATTAAATATGTACCTCAACAATCATAAGTTAGATAAAATTAGCAAATGCATGCCATCATACAAGAACAGAAGTGATAGGATATGGTCCATTCTCTTTATTGTGTTGAATAGCAGCCTAGCAGTCATCAAATTCCAGCTTATGATCAATGAAAATTTGGATGATATATATTCCTGCAGTCCAAATTTGACTTTTCAGAGCTGATTCAATATAACCGTATTATTCTTCTATTTTTGTCAAACGGCAACTAATATAAAATGTTGCAGGCGCAGAGGCGCTATTAACGTTTTAGCATACTAGTGTCTGGACACGTCCGCGTATCCCACACAAGAGTGTTTTGATTACTTGAGTAGAAATGCAAAATTTATAATGTCAATTTTCTATTTTCCAGATTCCTTCGTAGTTTTAAACATTAGTTTTTTCTTCAAACCTTTTCACATTTTTTCTTCTGCTTCAATTTTATTAGAGTTTCATCGAAAAAGTTTTCTTAACAATGATCCGCATAGTTGGATAGCTAATTCGTAGAGGGAATGTAAAATATTAAAACTAATTAGTATTATACGATAAGTAGGAAGCAAGAAACAAAAAAAAAACTTAAAAAAAATTATGCACGGGAATGAACAAGAGTTTTATGCTCTCTAAACAACGATAACAATAATACAATAATTTAACTTGAATATATCCTGAAAAAATAATTTAGAAAAGATGAAGCCAGAACAACATCAAAGAAAATTATACTTGGCTGTTTATTTCACATGTTGAGCAAGTATACCAAATTAAAAGAACAATGATATGAGAAAAAAGAATTTTAATAGTAATATTTAACATAAAAACTCTTTATTATTTTATAGTCTTATAAAGTGACACAGACTTTCAAAAGAGACCATGAAATACTATTCTAAGATAGTAGTAGTATTGAGTCAAAATATCATGGTATAGCCAGTTTTTACACTGGTCAATTAAAAATAGCCAGTATTTACCAAGTTAATAAAATAACCACTATTTTACTGCAACAGGGACCAGTCCATACATTATACGGAAGTTCTGGTATATTTGTGTACGAACTCCAGCATATGATGTTGGACTGATATACTATGTTAACTCTTGTAAAATTTACGGGAGACTGGAGCACCAGTGCTCCAAACTCCAGTATATTATACTTTGGACATTTATACTTGCTGGAACTTTCGTAAAATATGCGTGAGTTCCAGCATAATTATGCTTGAACTCCCGTAAAATTTGCGGGAGTTCCAGCATAGTTATCTTGAAACTCCCGTAAAATATGCGGGAGTTCAAGCATACTTACACTTATGCTGGAACTCCCGTAAAATTTGCGTGCATATTTTCCGAATTTTGAAAAGTATTTTCGCATCAGATTTATCTTCACATAAAAAGTGGCTAAATTGCGATGACTTTTAAAATTTGGTTATTTTTCAAAGATCAATGAAAAATCTGGCTACTTTTAAATTTCTCGCTAGTATTGATGATGCCTTAAAATTACAAAATGGTATTGGATTGTTAGTCTTGATTTCTGACATAATCCAATCCTTGCGTTAACTTCAATTCATTGGCACTGTATAATGTTTGAATTTGATCACACAAAAAATAAAATAGTGAATGCATATGATGTGCCTGTTCTTATAATGGTGTTCAAATTTTAATGGTAAAGAATTTTTTCAAATTCCATAATTAAGTGATGCATACATGAAGTTGCAATTTAAAAGAATATAAAAAAAAATATAGCTGATACTTCATGTTATAAAGGATTTAAAGGGAGAAGGGAAATTAACGGGTGGAAAGAATAGAAAGAAATTGTAAAAATATCATAAAACTTGTAGCTAATGAGTCCTCCATAATATTCAGTGGCGGATTCAGGAATCCAAGTTAATGGGTGCTCTTGTATATTACCGTTAGGTAGGAGTGGCAAAGGGGTGGGTCGGGTTGGATATTATTCGGGTCAAAAACGGATGATGAAAAACAGATTAATTATCTCTAAAAAGAAATCAAACAAAATATAAGTGCATACCTATTCTAATGCGACAGTGTAAAAAGTTAATGAGAAAATACCGGTTAATATTATTACTACCAAAACAATCTTCTAATCATAAGTAACAATGAATTTTGTAAAAAGCATAAACGACAAGAACAGTAAAAAAATCCAAAATTCCTCTACTAGATATTTTCGATCTCTAGATTTAACAAAAATAATCTTATTACTAACTGTTATGTCTTCTTTCTATTTTCTTTTCGTTGGAAGTCACATTTTCTTTCTTTTGTGTGAGAGCGGAAAATTCAAGAAATGGAGAAGAGTTTGGTGTCTAATAGAAGCTAAATTTATCCTTAAACTAATGAATGAGATATAGCCTAAAGGATGTTGGAAAAATAACAAAAGAAAAGGTCAAAGTATAATAAAGAATGAAAGAAATAGTCAGCCTCAAGAAGTTAGCAGACTTTGCGATCTTTCGATTGGGAATCGAACTCGTGTGGCGTGTAAAAATATGCTCCTTAACTTCAGCTTCGAAACAAAGCACCCATGGGACATTTTGTTTAGTGGGTGCTACTAATTTAATTTATTACTTTTCTCAGTTTTCTTATGCAATAGTACATACCTCACGTCAGGGTTAATGGGTGCTTCAGCACCCGGCACGATCTACGTAGATCCGCCCCTGATAATATTAATAACGGCAAGAATGTACAACAACACTCATTATTGGAATTATTTTTTTATTAATGCTGTAAACGTTTATACCAGGTAATTAAGATAATTTAAATTTTAAGTATAGGGTAATTTAGTTATTCAATTTTTAGAGGATATAATAGTAAAATAACATACTTAAAAGTCTTCATGCTTATAATATAATATGATATAGTAAAAAGAATATCAACATAAAAACTAGGAATGAACATGTATTTTGATAGGATTCCAGGGCTGAATGAGGCTATGAGCATACGGTGAAAGTTATTTTTCATGAACAAAATATACCTCCAAAAATACCTTCGGTGTTTAGTTGGTAGATGAAAACTATTTTTCACTGAATATATATATATTATTTTGTAGTGGATGTCTATAACTCCTAAAGAAGTTACTCCCACTACTCTTCTCCATTAAGTAGATAACTCTCACTACTTCACCATTATAGTTGTAACTCCCACACCTCCATAACATTCTCATGATCTCAATAGTTAATACAATATTTATGATATCCCCTTGTATACCTCAATGTCACCATATAAATAGAGGGTTTGAACATTACATTGTACACACTTGAATACTTGGAAGAAATAGAATCTCTCCTCTCTTTTCTCTACATTGTTGTCTATTTTATTATCTTATGTTATTACTTTGAGCTAAATTTTATAATACATTATCAGCACAAAATTGTTATTCCTTCTTATATTTTTTATAAGAGATGAAGCCTTCAATGGGAGCTACAACCTTGAATCAATTTGTTTGAGCATCTGAAAATCTGGGTATTTCGTTGCCATATCAATATTGTGTTTACTTCTATTTTGCAGGGAATATCATTTTTCACATGAATTTTATAATTAATTTACGTTAATATTTATGACTTGGTTTAATTTGAGTTATTTAGCAATTTAGTCTTATTTGTGAAGATGTATACATATGGAGAGCCTGTTTTACACTGACAAAAGAGAGCAGATTACGATGCCTTGACATCATCTTCCATATGTACTTCTCCGACAGTTTGCAAGCCAAGATTATAAAAGTATTAACTATTGAGAAAGTTTCTAATTAATTTATAACAATACTAAGAATTTAAATTTATGTTGTAGTCAAAATAAATTTTGTATAACTAAGATAGTTTTTTTCCCCTTTATATTTGATCATGTGTTATTCCTGATGCACTATTATAATAAGAGTTGGATTTATGTCCAAACTTATTATGGTCTAGCATGCTTTGATAAGGGTAATGCACTGGGTTTTAGTTATGCACCAAATTAATGATCTAATGATGACTAATGAAAAATAATGTATTTTTCATGAAAAAGCATGAAGCTTGTCCCGCTTGATTTGCTCTATTCTTGAACTGAATGTGATAACGATGCATAACAAAATCTGAATGAAGACAATTGGTTGATTAATGAATGCGGGCATGCCAAAGAGCAAAATAATAATAGTTATCATTATGATAATTATAAAAATAAGATAAGAAGGGTTCTCAATATTCCTTCAAAATATGAAGGTGATGTTTTTCATCAATGTGGTATGAAAATAATAAGCATGCCCATATGATTATAGTTCACTTGAAGAGAATATAACTTGTGATATTGCATTGTAAATGCAAACTTATTCTTGAAAGTGAATGTGAAAATATATATGTTATTCAAATTATGTATGAGAATATGCTTATCCAAGATTGGGTAACTATCACAACTCACTTTTAAGGGAGGTTTGAGAGAGATAAATATATTGAATATTACAATGTGGTTATATAAATATGTCACTGATCGCGTACATGTGGTACGCCAAAAATATTTTGTCATGCCGTATAAAATATTATTAAAGGAAAAAATTAAAGGAAAAAATAATTTTACTTAGGATTATTATGACCATGACAATTATTATGATATGATTTTCTCAGTTGAAGGAGAAATTCACCATATGGATGGTGTGACAAAAGATCTTGTAGTACAAAATTATTGAGAGCTCCAGAAGAACGAATTTGTTACTACCCGAATAAATAAATTTATTCATGGCATTAGTTGTAGTAAGTCTCAAAAGAAAGTTTTTGAGTTTCAAATATATTAGCCAAAGTGGTTGTCATATTGAGACTATAAATGAAAGGAAGATTGAAATCTTCATATTACTATAATCATACGGGGTAAATATGAAGTTTATCCAATTTTTCTTCTATTTGTACTGCAAATATATAAGCATGGTGATGGAATCACATGCCATAGCAAATTAAATATGTACTGAAACAAATATTAGTTGGCACGATTGGTTGGCCATCCCGGTTCAATTATGATGCGATAATTAATTGAGAATTCACATTGGCATATATTGAAGAAATAAAAAGTTCTTCAAGAATTCTCTTGTGCTGTTTATTCTCTTGATATACCAGCTACGTTTGGGATTGAATCTGTTGATATCTGAAATGAATAAAATGTGATATATATGTATGTGCCCAATCACCTGTCATATTATATAATTTTAATAGATGCATCTATTCTATGGTCACATGTATGTTCGTTATCAACTTGCCGTTTGGTTTTTGCAAGGTTGTTTACTCAAATTATTCGAGCACAATTCCGGAATATAAATTATGATAATTTGTCTTGATAAGCTGGTTTAAGTCTAAGTTGGTTTAACAGAAATTGTATACCTCCAATTTAGTTAAACCATTGGTTATGAGAATAAAACTCTCAAATCGAAATTTGGTATGAGGTATATTATTTAATATACAATAGCTATTGTACGCATCTAGCCAACAAGTTATGATAAATTCTACATGTCACAATTGGTTTAAGGTCTGGAACCAAATATTCTCATCTTGAAATATGATATGTACAATGCACAAAGATGGGTTCCCAAAGAAGGTTAGAAAATGTGTTGGTGATCCCAACATTAGGGGGAGAAAATGGGCAGCTGAAAAAGTGATACGTGAAATGAATTATTATGAATACATCTAGATCCTCGCACAAGAAAATGTGAACTTGAAGTTCAAGTGATAATTCATTTGCAAATAATGCCTAACGTATTTGTTAACCCAAAGCTAAATTTCATATTTCAGTTGTTAATGCTCCAAATAGAATATCGTCCATGATGGATAGAGTTTATGGCACGTATGTAGCGTAATAGACTAATCGGTTCCAGATGATCATAATAAGAAGGCAAGTGCTTTATAAGGACACCATGAAATAACACTTTATAAGACCTCATGGAAGAGGCTTATGTAACTGAAAATAATGAGATCTCGATAAGTTATGCTTTATTGATTGATGATGGAACCGACGTAAAATGATCGTCAACGATATTGTTGATATAATATTGCACTCAATATTTTTAATATTGACGAGGATCTTGAGCTCAAATCTGTCATGAAATTTGGACGGATAAATGATTGGCCAAATAAAAGATATGCAATAAAAATTGACTTCGTCTAGAAAATATGAAGTTGGACGGATAGTCCCAACAACTGAAAGTATAAAGGCTATATGGAGATATTGAAATATGATTAGTATTATATTGCAAAAGGAATCATTGATATACACTTTTTTATTCTAACAAATACTGCCAAAAGTTTTTTAGTTATGCAAATGTAGGCATTTCCTGAAGTTCGTTCTTCAAACATTCTATTTGCATGTGAGAGTACTGCCATATTATTATTTTACAAGGCAATTAATTGTTGATACTTATTCAAGTCATGCCAAGATAAGTAACTGATAAAGCAAGGGGCTCAACACACAACAGACATCTAACTTAACTTTGAAGAGAAGATTCCAATAGTACTGAAGATAATGTTGTTTGCTTATATCAATTGAAAGAAATACTATCGAAGAAGACAAAATAAAGAACATTCACCAAAGTTCTTCAACAAATTTGTTCAAGTGATAATTTGATAAACTTCTTCACAAGACATTGCAGATCTCAAGATTAGAGAAGTTGTTATACAAGATTGGAATTTGTCATCTCCGAGGGATAGAGTGATAATTTCATCAGGGGGAGGCATATACGCGTTGTACTCTTTTTTCCTTAGCTAAGGTTTTATCCCATTGGGTTTTCCTGGCAAGGTTTTTAATGAGGCAGCAAGTAATGCATATTATAAGATATGTCTACTCTTTTTCCTTCACTAAGATTTTTTCCCACAGGGGTTTTTTCTTAGTAAGGTTTTAATGAGGCACATTATCTATAGACATCCAAGGGGGAGTATTATGAAATATTATTTTGTAATTGATGTGTTTAATTAGTAAAGACGTTACTCCCACTACTCTTCTCCATTAAGTAGATAACTCCCATATATTCGCCTAATCGTCTCTATCAATCATGAGCATTCTTACTACCGTAAATCTCTCTTGAGTAATCCAACAATTTATGCTAGTTGGCTTTGTTTTTCACATCTCACTTTAGATTGTACCCAAGACTTCGTTATCCCAAATCCCGCCTTTAAACCCTCGGTTATTGATCCCTCATATACTTTGGGAGTGGTGTTGTTCAACAACTACCTAAATATGCACTCTCTCTCGAGTTATGCACACTAAATAGGCACAACTAATTGAGGTTCCTATCAATTAACTAGAATGTAGTTGAACAAAGGGAAAACTATATTAACATAACATGAAGTTCATTTGTCAATATGTTCCATCAAAACTCTTGACTAAGGAATTAGCTACTTATAACAAAATAAGATAAAACTACTAAATTATTCATAATATGTAATGGCAATAACAAAGAGAAGATATAAAAACTCTAATGTTTGGCTGCTCTTCTCACACTTGTTCTTTCCTCCAAAGTAGTCTAAAAACAAGCTTAAAACTTTTTGGGCGAGCTTCTTGAGTTTATAAGGGTTTGAAATAAGTGTTCCCCAATTTACACTTTGGTCCAAAAAGTACCAGTCAGCTGCACACTTCACCGGCCGCGGCAAAATGCGATGCGACCGCGGTGAGAAACAATCATTCTGTCTCGCTACATTAGCCTACCATGATCTAGCCGCGATCGATCGCGGTCGCGGTGGCTCAAACACAGTCCTCTTTTTTTACTTCTTTTCGCTCGGGTGCTTCTTGATTGGCCTTTTTTCCACATTATTGACTCTAAAATACTCCATAGTTCTTCCTAGATTAATCCTTGCGAAGCAAATGAATACCAATTAGAGCATTTTGTTATCATTTAACCTTTCAAACAACAATAAAGCATGGTACATATAGGGTGCAAATATCGTCTTTATTACCTATTATCAACACCCCACACTTGAATCATTGCTAGTCCTCGGCAATCCACCGCACTATATCAAAGTTCCTTCCCCAAGCTTTTCCCTTGACGTATCACACCAAGAAAATTCACCAAACTTGCACCTAGTAGTGAATAACTTTTGCCTCAAAAGTTGAATCTCACTTGTCGTGCAATATTTGTACTTACTCAAACTACTCTATACAGAGGTAAAGACTTACCTTTCCTTCGTGAATCACATGCCCTCACGTCACACTAGAGAGTAATTCAACAAATAATGTTATTAATAACAATTAGGAACTCAGGTAGACAAAATTTGCTCACTCTCAAAAAGAACATTCACATGCCATTAAGATGCACCATAGGCTTTCCCGTAGTGTACTACTCTACTAATCGAGCCTATTCAGTCTAAGATCAATTAGGACTTCACTTGGTTGTAATGTAGGCTAAGGGATCGATAGGATATCTTTGGATAAAGTGACTAACCTCCCTAAGAACTTTTAATACACTTATATTAACCTCCAAAATCATGCTTATATCAACCAGATGGTCCACCATATTTTTATTTATAACATCACATTCGTTTAAGTGCATTTGTATCAAGCCACCACTTATCAAACTACATTTATTCATTCTCTTTTTTTTTGAGATTTCTTTTAAGTGGTGCTTCTTCTTTTACTTTTCCAAAATCTGCACATTTCCTCTATTTTATTAGTTCCACTCAAAAACCAAACACCATCCCACACTTTAACTTTTGCATATTTCAAGTCAATTCAAGTGCTCATGGGAGGTAAAAGGTGTTCAAACAGATGCCTATTCAATCAATTCGGTAAGGCTCGCTATGTGGTAGCTAAAGAAGCAAGCTTATTAGCTCAACGGGGTTAACTACAATGTATTACCTTTTAGTGGGTTTACTTTATATATCTGGCTTAACAAAAAAATGCCTATATCACTTATAAGACTTAATGAAGCTACTATTTCTCTATAGAGACATACAGCGCAAGTTCTAGACATCAAATGTAAAGCATAGAATACAGTACAACTCACACACACATGGCACATGAGTTACTCCAGATTGGTTTATCAAGACACTCTCTTTTTGAGTGTTCAAGCCAGTTACAAACATACAAATTTAAGCCACTTTAGCAAGAGTCAACCACTGAGACTAAGCGTTACACTCTAGTGTCGACTGTGTTCGGGTGTATTAACGCCAATGGTTTCTTTCTATTTCAACTCGTAGCCCATCAATACTAACTAAAAACTAAATACAAAATAAATAAAAACTACCTACACCCGGTTCAAGTTAAACCCTTGAAAAGAACTGTGGCCCAAAGAAAAACCAAGGGGGAGTTACTACACTACCTAAAACAAAAAAATATTTTTGGTCTTTTATCTAGACTTACTTTCCTCAAGAAATAGTCTAAAGGATCCGTCATCATGAAGAGTCCTTATATTCCTTTTTTTTGTTCGAAAAATGTTCCTCAAGAGACATGTTGAAAGGTGTCCGTCTTCGGGCCAAGTCAAAGTTAACTAACATGACCCGACAATCCCAAACAATCAAAAAGAAAGCAAAAATACAAAGTTATTCAATCTTTTTACAGCAACAGCCATCCCCACCCTACACATAAAATTTTGGCATTCCCCATGTAAACAAATATAAAGCAGGGTAAGGTAAGGGGACTTCCCTGAAGCTCAATCCTTATCAGAGACGGTACCAGGGTCGAGGTAACATGCTCGTCCTAGCGCTCGAAGCCATCCCATAATCTTATTCTCCGGCTTGGCCTGTTGAGTGGTCACAGTGTCAACTCTGGTTCCCAGTTCAGTGACAGAAATGTGGTGACCAGCCATTTCTTGTTCCAGGGCTTTCAGGCAGGTACTTCGGTGAGCCTGTGATGGGTCCGCCTCATTATCTCTCGGCGGTGGTGGACATCAGCATCCTTAGCATCCTTATCAGCTTCATCATCATCCTCAACTATCACTGCCAGCTCTCTCCCAATTGTGATTTTGCTATCCCGGAATAGGGCTTTCAATGGTAATTTCCCATCAATTTTGGGATTTTCAGAGACTTTTGCAGCACGACACAACCTGGTAACCAGAGAGGGGAAGTAAAATCCTTTGAGTACCTCTAGGGAGCAAACGTAAATCTCATCATGTTGGAGCTTGGCGATAACAAATCCTGGTGGGTCATAAAAGAGTAGATAGTTGTTGCCTGTTGCCCATTATTGTTGGTCGTGTTGCTGGAGGGTAGCAAGCGGCTGTTGATAATGGTGAGCCAACACCTAGCTTCCTAATTGAGAGGTTGTGAGTTTAATGTTATATGATGCTTTATCCATATATGCCACATGTCAAGCACACAAATTGCTTCAAGTATTGGTGCCTAATAAACACTTGGGCGATGATAAGTAATGTAAGTATTTTTCTCCGCCGTGAATACTTGTAGCCAGTACACCCGACGGACAGCCTTGAGAGACGCATTTACCCGGGTATTGCGTACTATGACAACCCCATTCTCGTGTTCAGGGAAGTTAGCGTAAAATTCCCTCACCATCTGTACATTCGCCTCCTCTGGTTCCTCAAAAAAGATGTTCAGTTGACACCTCCTCAACTCAGCAAAGATATTCGTGAATTCCACTTGCAAAGCTTCCCGGTCAATATGCACCTCTGGTAACAATTTCTTTAATACCTTGGCATTATACCTGTCCTCAGCCAGTTTGAAGACAAACCTAGTGCGGTCAAACTGTTTCGCATAACTTGACTCCGAGCTCTCGAAGAACTGCCCGGCCCACTAGCAGAGGACCCTGTGTTGCATAGCTTCCTAGATGGATACATTGTACCCATCAAACACAGAATCTCCTACTAGTGAGGGTGTGAGTTGTGTCATCTAGGGGTGGTTACCCAGACTTTACCACTACCATGGTCACATTAGCCCTTAGCACTCCATTGGGGCAATTCCACAAACACCTTGTGAGCAAGGTACTATCCTAATACATTAGCCCTCATTGATACATAAATTCATCCCCCAAATCAACAATTTGTACTTCACCAATTCACCCTATAATAATTAGTCTAACACCCACAAGCATACGCTTCTCTACAACATTATGCACATAACCACTAACAAGCAACAAGAATAAATGAAAATCAAAAGAAAAGAAAAAACAAAAATCTATTAGACATACGACACCATTAGAAACATGGAACTAACATAGAAAAACTACAACAAAAGTACAAGAGAAGAAAGAAAAAAGGTTGCCATACGTGGATGTAGAGAGTGAGAGAAATGGGGGTGGGGGAGATGGGTGGGGTGGTGAGAGAAATGAAGAAGAAAGAAGGAATTTGGGAGTTAGGGTTCTTAGAGAGAGAGAGAGAGAGGAGATGGGGAAAATAGTAGTGGAAACGGGTGTTACTATTATTGGGGGTGGGGTGGGGGGGATTTTGTAAAGAAAATAAAATAGAAAATAAAAAAATAAAAAACTTGCCTGGGCAATGGAAGGTAACGAATCACCGCAGTCCTACCGTGGCCGTAGTGATTTAAAGAATTCGAGACAGAATGTTCTCGATTCACTGTGGTCCTACCGCGGTCCTACCACGGTCCCACCGCGGTCCTACCACGGTCCCACCGCGGTCGCGGTGGGTCGAGAAAATTTGGGGCAGACTACTTGTCGTTTACAACATTCGAGCCGCGGTTGCGGTGCGAGGAGTTTTTTTATTTTATAAGGTTACATAAGCAAAAAAAACATTCATGGGTTTCCTCCCACGCAGTGCCTGATTTAACGTCACGACATGCCGCAGACAAAGCGCATTTATGATTCGCTCGACCTCTAAGGTTCCGTCAGGTGGATCTCCATCACTTCTTTTGGTTCATTCATTTCTACATACAGCTTCAATCTCTGCTCATTGACCCTAAACGTGTAAGAGACTTTTTCTGATGCAATCTCTACAGCCCTTGAAGGGAATACTTCGACCATTAGAAATGGACCAGACCATCGTTTCTTGATCTTATTCGAAAATTGCCTTATTCTTGAGTTATAGATCAATACCTTGTCCGTGGGGTTGAAATATCGCTCCACAATGTTCTGGGTGTGCAACCTCTTCATTCTTTCCTTGTACAACCTTGTGCTCTCAAAACCCAAATATCGGAACTCATCAAGCTCATGCAATTCAGTGATTCTCGGTGTGCCAGCAACCTCAATGTCTAGGTTCAACTGTTTCAGTGCCCACTAAGCTTTATATTCAAGTTCCACTAGTAACTGGCAGGCCTTCTCGAACAAAAACTTATATGATGACATACCAATTGGTAATTTAAACGTAGTTCTATAATCCCAGAGTGTATCATCTAGCTTTTTCACCCAATCAGTTCTTGTGGAGTTTACCGTATTGGTCAATGCACTCTTTATCTCTCTATTAGACACTTCCATATGTTCACTGGTCTGCGGGTGATATGGTGTTTCCACCTTGTGGCGTACATCATACTTTTCTAGCAACTTCTCGAATGCTCAATTACAAAGTGGATGCCTCCATCAGTGATAATAGCTCTCGAGGTCCCAAAATGGGTGAATATGTTCTTCTTCAAAAATCCCACCACTACTCTTGCATCATTAGTGGGAAATTCTACAACTTCTACCCATTTAGACACGTAATCAATAGCAACAAGTATGTACTTATTGCCAGTGGAGCTGATGAAGGGTCCAATGAAGTCGATCCCTCGGACATCGAACACTTCAACCTCTTGAATTGGGTTCATGGGAATCTTATGGCGATGGGAGATTTTTCCTGTTTGCTGGCATTCGTTACAACCCTTTACCCATTGATGTGCCTCCTTAAACACTGTTGTCCAGAAGAAACCGGCCTCTAGCACTTTCGCGGCTGTCCTGACTCCTTCAAAATGTCCTCCATACGCTGATGCATGACATGCCTGCAAAAATAGAAGATTGTTCTATCTCCGGGACACACCTCCAGATTATATTGTCAACACATATTAAAAATATATAAGGTTCATCCCAATAATATATGTGCCAATCACGATAAAGTTTTTTCTTTTGTACCGAGGAAAGGTCATAGGGAAGTATACTGCTCGCCAAGTAATTTGTAAAGTCTGCATACCATGGCACTTCCTCAAGACTTGTAGTGAGCATTTGCTCATCTGGAAAGGTTTCTAGAATGTCCTCAACCTCTACCGAGTTTTCAGGTCCCTCAAATCGTGATAGATGGTCAGCGACTTGGTTCTCTCTACCCTTATGGTCACGAATTTCAAGGTTGAACTCATACAATAATAGCACCCAATGAATCAGGTGCAATTTAGACTTCTTCTTCTTAATTAAGTACCTGAGAGTTGCATGATCAGTGTATACAATTACCTTAGAGCCAATCAAGTATGATCTAAACTTGTCGAAAGCAAACACCACAGCCAACATCTCCTTTTCAGTCACAGTGTAGTTTGACAGGGCTCCACTCAACATTCTGCTTGCATAGTAGATTGGACGCATTAGCTTTTCTTTCTGTTGTCCCAGCACTGCCTCCACTCCGTAGTCACTGGCATCACACATGAGTCCGAATGGTTTCTCCCAGTCGGGGGCTACAATGACAGGTGTTGTGACTAGCCTCTTGTTAAACTCCTCAAATGCTACCCTGCAATCATCAGAAAACTAGAAGGGCTAATCTTTTTCTAATAACTTACAGAGAGGGAGGGAAATTTTTGAAAAGTTTATTATGAATCTCCGGTAGAAACCAGCATGCCCGAGGAAGCTCCTGATTGTCTTAACTTAAGTTGGAGGTAGCAACTTTGCTATCAAGATAACTTTAGCGCGATCGACCTCGATTCCTTTTCTTGGGTGTCCCAAGACTATGCCCTCTTGTACCATCAAATGGCACTTCTTCCAATTAAGAATTAGGTTAGTCGCAATACAGCGTTTCAGCACATGGGTTAGATTTATAAGGCACTCATCGAATGAGGTCCCCACCATTGAGAAATCATCCATGAATACCTCTATTATATCCTCTGCCATGTCATTGAATATGGCCATCATGCACCTTTGGAATGTGGCAGGTGCATTGCATAGGACAAATGGCATCCTCTAAAAAGCATAAATGTCATATAGGCAAGTGAAGGAGGTCTTCTCTCTGTCTTCTGGTGCAATGGAGATTTTATTGTATTTGTACCCTGAGTACCCATCAAGTAAACAGAAGTGAGACCTCCCTGCCAACCTGTCTAGCATCTGATCGAGGAAGGGATGTGGGAAGTGGTCTTTCCGAGTGGCCAGATTTAACTTTCTGTAGTCCATGCAAAGTTTCCAGTCCGTGACGGTTCTCGTAGAGATCAGTTCATTGTTACCATTTTTTACCACCATCATGCCACCCTTCTTAGGCACACATTGCACCGAGCTAGCCAAACTGCTGTTAGAGATTGGGAAAATAATTCCCGCATCCAACCACTTTATCACTGCTTTCTTCACCACTTCCTTCATGTTGGGGTTCAAACTTCTTTGGTGATCCCTGGAAGGTTTGTGTCCCTCTTACAACAGAGTTTTATACATGCAATAGGCTGGGCTGATCCCCTTAATGTCTGCCATGGTCCACCCAATGGCAGTCTTACACTCCTCGAGTACCTGCAAAAGTTGGTGTGCCTGCACATCTAATAAACTAGATGAGATAATAATAGGTAATGTGGAGTTAGATCCTAGAAACTCATACCTGATATGGGCGGGAAATGACTTCAATTCCAGCGTTGGTGGTTTTTCAATAGATGGCTTGGCTGGAGGAGTTCCTCTGTTTTCTAAGTACAGGGGCTCAAATTCAAGAGTTCTATCCAAGAAACCTCTACCCTCTAAAGCCAATACCCATTTCGCCAGTTCTTCCCTATTCACCACATCTATATTTACCAAACATGAAACAGCAAGAGGGTCCTCAATAGCCAGCATATCATCATCAGCTGCTACGATTACAACCACAACATCAATAAGAGAACAATTGGAGAATTCACTTGTCGCCTCATAGATTTTTGCACATTGAATGTTATCTCTTCATCGTTCAATCTCATCTTAAACTCCCCAGTCTCACAATCAATAAGAGTTCTCCCAGTGGCCAATAACAGCCTTCCTAAAATTATGGGAATATCTTCATCCACCTTGCAATCTAGAATCACAAAATCTGCAGGGAACAAAAATTTCTCTACCTGAATCAACACATCATCCAAGATACCAGAAGATTTTTTCACGGTCCTGTCAGCCAGCTGCAACCACATATAAGTGGGTCTAGCTCTTCCAATCCAAAACCTCTTATACATCGCCAAGGGCATAAGATTTATTCTAGCCCCCAAATCACACAGTGCTTTGGAAAAAGCAAAATTGCCAATGGTACAGGGAATTGTGAAACTTCCTGTGTCAAACCGCTTCTCAGCAATTGGTCTCATCACCACCGCGTTGTAGGTATGAGTTAAAGTCCTTGGCCAAGTCTTAGAAATCGAATTTTTAGGACATCAAGTCCTTCATCAATTTTGCATAACCAAGCATCTCCTTCAAAGCATCTATCAATGGACTATTTACCTGGATTTGTTTCAGCATCTCGAAGAATTTCTTACGTTGTTCCTCTTTTTGTACTTGGCCAGCCTCTATGGTAATGGTGCGGCGGGTCTCTTCTTCCCAATGATTTGGGTATTCACTATATCAGCTGCCACCTCAACTACTGGTTCCTGGGATGTCTCAGCTTCTCTATCAGCCTCGATTTGTGTGTTATCTTCTTCCTGGGTAGACTGTATTGTCACCTTGGTCAGTTTTGTTGACTCATCTAGCTCAATGGGCACTGGTACAAGTGTCTCAACTTGTTTTCTTTCTCGAGTCCTCTCTTGCTCCAAGTGTAGGTATCTGCCATTACATAGACTCACTACCATCAGCTACTTCGGACCTTGATCTTTTGGATTTATTTGAGTGTCTGTAGGTAATGTCCCATGAGGATCTGTACTTTAATATTCTTGATAGCTGAATCATGTGCATATACTCATTCACTGATTTTTGCATTTGACCCAATAACTTGCTGCATCATTGCCTCGAGTCTAGCAAACCCATCTTCCTGCCATCCACTATGTTGCTGCTGAGAAGGATGATACCCCTGCTGCTGAGTTTGATTATTATATCCATGTGGCCTTTGATAAGGTGCCATACTATTGGAAGCTTTCATACCTCTCATGTTTCCATGTGTTGAACTGTGGCTGGACTGGACTGTACGGCTGATTTTGTTGACCCTAATTTTGACCATACTGTCTCAAGCCACTATAATTAGACACAAATGTTACGTCCTTAGGGTAGTGATGATGGTCACTTTCTGCACTCCACTAGTTATCAATTGGCTGACTAATGCATTATATGCATAAGCCCCCACTGGTAGTATCTACAGTGTGTACCTGCTGCTTCTTCCCTAACTCTTCCATCTTTTTGGTGAGTATATTCATCTGTGTCATTAATATGGCTATGTTTTCAGCAAAAGTGTTGGATGGATCTAAGGGCATTGAGTGAGCCACTGGAGTGATACTGTGGTGTGGATATATAACCAACATCCCTTTGAATTGTTCCCATATTTCCTGCAGTGTCTCCATTGGTCTCTGTTTGAAACTCAAAATTTCATTGATTTGTTGAGCGGTCTTTTTGGGTGGATGAAACTTGTTCACAAATTGCTTGACTAACTCCACCCAATTTGCTATGGAATTTATGAAGAGTGAGTTTAGCCAAATTTGGGAAGCTCCTGTCACTGATAATGGAAACAACAACAGCTTGATTGCATCTGAGTTACGTTGGGCTGCACTTGAGTTTTGCAGATTGACAGGAAATTCCTTAAGTGCTTTTGAGAATCTTCGATTTGTGACCCCGAAAATAGTCTCTTATTTTGCAACAAGTGAAGCATGTTGTTCCTGATTTGAAATGATTCAGTCTATATCTACGGGAATAAAATCACTGTGGAAAAGTTCTCTGCTGTGGGTTGTGCCCAGTCATATAGCACAACTCTGGCACAAGAGGTGCTACTGGCGCTACCAGTGTAGCTGGGTCTACTATAGGATCCCCCATGCCTGGTTTGAATTATTAAGTTTTTGTTGTTGTTTGTTTATCCGGTTGGCCCGATTCAAGGCCTTGAAAACTTCTTGGGATCCGATAATGCTTCAAATATTTCACTAGTTCTCGATGAGTTTCTAGGCATGCACCTGCACAACCAAGTCAACAAACTTTAAAATTTCAATGTGTAGATTGGGTATAGAGAAAACAGACTACACTAAGAATCTTTTTATTTCTTTCAATTATAATTGATAACAAAATTAATTCCCCGGCAACGATGCCAAAATTAAATCACGCCCAACTATGCCTTATAAAAAGAACACGCGGACGTTGCAAATATAATCTAAGTATTTTGCCAAGAGTCGAACCCACAAGGAATTAACATATCAATTACTCTCATCAGAATTACGAAATTCTACAGAATCAACTTTCCAAACATTTTGAATAACAATTGAGGATGTTTCTACTAACTAAGGCGGACTATAATTAAGTAAATAAAGACTAACTATGATTAAGTTGTAAATAATTAAGAGAAGGATCTAAGGTAATAATTTTGCCTATTGATGGAATCCCTTTCAATTATGTTTTACATAGAATCGCCTAATCGTCTCTATCAATCATGAGCACTCTTATTACCGTAAATCTCTCCCGAGTAATCACGATAATTTACTAGACACCCTCTCCCGAGTTACGTTAGTTGGCTTTGCTTATTACAGCTCACTTTAGATTGCACCCAAGACTTTGTCCCTAATCTCGCGTTTAAACCATTAGTTATTGATCCCTTATATACTATGAGAGTGGTGTTATTAAACAACTACCTAAATATGCACTCTCTCCCAAGTTATGTACACTAAATAGGCACAACTAATTGAGGATCCTATTAATTAACTAGAACGTAGTTGAACAAATAAATATTAAATTGGGCAAACTATATTAGCATAACATGAAGTTCATCCTTCAATAGGTTCCATCAAAGCCCTAGACTAAGGAATTAGCTACTCATAAAAAAATAAGATAAAAATACTAAATTATTCAAAATGTATAATTGCAATAATAAAGAAAAGATAGAAAAAGTCTAATGTTTAGTTTCTCTTCTCACACTTGTTCTTGCCTCCAAAGTAGTCTAGAAACAAGCTCAAATTTTTCTTGGGTGAGCTTCTTGAGTTTATAAGAGTTTGGAATAAATTTTTCCCGATTTACACTTTGGTCCCAAAACTTCTGGGCAGCTGCACAGTTCACCGCGGCCGCAACAAAATGTGGCGCGACCGCGATGAAAAACAATCATTTTGCCTCGCTTCATTAGCCTACTGCGGTCCGTCCACGGTCGCAGTAGCTCAAGCCTAGTCCTCTTTTTTTACTTCTTTCCGCTCTGGTGCTTCTTGATTGGCCTTTTTTTCATATTATTGGCTTCAAAATACTCCATAGTTCTTTTTAACTTGGATTAATCCCTGCGAAGCAAAAGAACACCAATTAGAGTACTTTGTTATCGTTTAAACTTTCAAACAACAATAAAGCATGGTATTATCTATATAGCTTATTGTCAATAGTTGATTCTCTTGGCGGGATGTATTTATTCTTATTGTTGATATCCTTACCAGGATGTATTTATTCTTATTATTGATTCCCTTGTCGGGATGTTGTTGTAGCTATTATTTGGGTGAGGAGAGAGAGAGAGATAAAGCAGAAAGAGTGATGTCGTGGACATTCATACTTATGCATATGGTAAGGAAAGATGATAAAGCACGAATGGTGATATCGTGCACGTTTCTAATATTTATATGGTGAGGAAGAGAGATAAAGCACGAAGGGTGATGCTGTACACATTTTCATTATTTGATTGCATTGGTAAGGACTGAGAGTAAAATCACGAAGGGTAATGTCGTGCACTTATTGCTAGTTTATTATGATTTCTTGTTGTTATCGATTCAAGTGCCTTAATTATTTCATTCCATTATTACTGTGGTTCTTTATGTTGATATTCCCCCCCATAGCATATTACCCCCCCCCCCCCCCAATTACTTCGAATTGCTTCTATTACTGTTATTCTGCTATATACTGTTTAACTGCAGGTTATGTGTTGTTGTGTCCTAGCCTCGTCACTACTACGCCAAGGTTAGGCTCGATACTTACTCAGTGTATGGGGTTGTACTGATACTACATTCTGTACTCTTTTATGCAGATTCCGGTACTGGAGCATATGGACCTTAGCTAGGGGTTGCTGCCTTCAATCCATCGGAGACCTGAGATAGTCCTGCAGGCGTTCGCAGACCTTGGCGTCCCCTTCCTATCTTGTTTCTTTCTGTTCTTTTCTATTTTCGAGGCAGACATATATTTTCTTTGTTCAGCTCTTATTTGTTGTATTCTTAGATAGTCCGTGAGATTGTGACACCTCTTCTGGGTGTTTATGTTTATAGATTCGTATTAGTATTAGCTTAATTGTTAAATTTTGTTCTTGCGCATTATTATTTCCATTGTTTATAATATGTTAACTTGCAATTGTTAAGAGATTAAAAATGAAAAGGGTAAATTAAGGAATAGTTGGCTTGCCTAGCTTTCACTAGTAGGCGCCATCACGATCCCGAGGGTGGAAAATCCAGATCGCGACATAAACTTACATATAGAATAAACAAAATTTTTATTTATAATGTAAAAAGTAGTATTTAAGCATATATAATATTGGAATAATAAACTTTTGAACATTGTAAAAAAATAAATTAGAAATACTTGTTCCTAATAATAATTTTGATATTAACAACAAAAATTTTTTTACACAAATGAAAATAAAAGAAAATAAAAGTTTTTAAAATACATATTTCGTGCATGTAATATAAAGGATAATTATTTACATAAAGGTATTGTGATAATATGCATTTTATATTCAAATTATGCTCAATTATTTTAGTTTTTTGACATTATATATACTAGAAAAATAATTTTTCATTTTTGGTATTATAAATAAAATCCAGTTATTCTATCGGTAAGTCCATAGTGTAGATTAAAAAGAGAAAACAAATCATAATATTAAAAAGGAAAAAAAAGGGACAAATATTGATAATTTGGAAGATAAAATAGGTATTTGACAATCACAAGTTTGAAAAATCTGGTTGAGTGACCTTTTGAGTGTTATAGGCATAGTTAGGTGACTTTTCTCTTACAAATGAAAGAAAGATGAATTTATAAGATAACTTTGAATAGTTGGGTGACCATTTAAATAATGAACTATGCATAATTAGAATAGTTGATAGATTGTTCCAAAAGAACTTGAACAAAATCATATTCTTTTTATTTTTGCAAGGCAAAGACAAATTCAGGACTTAAATTACATTAGTTCAACTATTAAGGTTCTTAGCTTGTTATACGTTTAAACTTATAGATTCATGTCTACTATTGTAATTGTAATGAATTTTTTACTTTATGCTCCGTATCAAAAGTACTGTATTCAAATAACCTTGTATTGTAACACTGGATCCGCCCCGCTGCAAGGCCTTGAATTTTGATAATTGGAGTAAAATCTGATAATTCAAGTTGAAATAGAGAGAGTTGAAAATATAACGAAAATTTTGCAGTTGCTGGTTGTCAAAGTCAACCACTTAAGATAGCAAAAACAGAAATTGCAAAAGCATTAACTTCTAAGCAAATAAAATAGATTGATATTTATTATATTATAATCATAAACTGACAAAGACATAAAGACTTTGCTGGGTAATGAAGGTTCAACGAATAAACTGAATTGCCTCAAGAAAACGATTGCTTGACATCCGTTTCATCATAGTGTTTGCAAAAATTACTGAACTTTTCTCTATTTACCAAGTCAAAATCAATTCTTGTTTTGAGGGTTAGCTTGCAGACCACTTCAACAAATGTGCCTGAGGTGGAAGGTAAGGGACCCTCTCATTTTTATTTTTATTTTTATTTTTATTTTTATTTTTTATCTTTTTAGATAAACAAAACAGGCAAGAGACCCTTTTTGATATGATTATAAACTGCTACTTGTTCTATTCACTATGATATTTTTGACTTATTAGTTTGTTCAACAACAAATAAATGACATCGTTTTTTATATTCAAAAATATTATAATTTTTAATGTTTTTATTTTATTTTATTGTTAATGATATATTTTTATATACTATAAAAATATTATACTCCTTCCATATTAATTTTTGTGATCTTATTTAAAATGGTACAGAGTTCAAGAAAAAAAGAAAATTTTTGAATTTGTTGTGTAAAACGAGTGACATATATTTTTTGATGTGGCTATAAATTATTGTATAAAGGTAAATTGTTTCCAAATAAGGAAAGGGATTATTTTTTTTGACACAAACTAAAAAGAAAATAAGTGCAGTTGCTTAAGCTTATAATTGTTTGGACATTTATAAGCACCAATGAATATAAATTTCTGGGCATTGATTGAAATTTAAGTTGTATCAAGCTTAAAATATCCAAAAAGATCAAATTAACAAGTATAATGCGTTGAGCTTGACATCATTTTCCAGAATTAGTCATCAAAGCTAATAGTAACTCCAGAATGGAATTTCATCTAGCTTTCCAGAAATTTGCACAACTTTCCTTAAGGAGCCATGGGATGCAGAAGCTCCAATCAATAGCTTGAGTATATCTGCTCCACTACATTAAGCATGAACTTATGTGACTTCAATAGCCAAAAATAAATTACAACATGAATTGAGGACACTAGCCTAACTAAAACTATCAAAAATATTTTTCGAAAAAAAATTAATTTTACTAGTGTTTTTATTACAAAATATCTTTTAAGGAAAATATTTCTTACCAAAATAGAGACAATGACCTTCTTTTTTTTTTTTAAACAAGGATACATACATACATACATACATATATACATACATACATACATATACATACATACATATATACATACATACATACATACATACATATATATATATATTAATACTACGTAATAGAGTTTGTTACATTGTTCACGTAGGCAACTCACCTACTAACACACATACTGCCTAACTTGGCAAGATTAATACAACAGCTAGTACTAAGATACTTGATAAGGTAAATATAGCCATCCTTGTCTGCATTAAGCTTATTTATAGCAAAAGGAATAGGTCTGTCAATGATAACTAATGTTTTTTGATTTAGCAGAGCATCTTTAGCCAACTTGTGCGCCACTTGGTTTCCTTCTCTAAAGTTGTGGTGCATTGGCGGGTCCTTCAATTGGTGCATCAACCATTTGCAAGAAGAAATGATCATATACTTAATGTTATAGTCATTGTTTAGGGCCTTTATGGCTTCTGTAGAGTCCGTTTCAACTGTTAGTGGAAGAAGATTCTTGTTCGGAGCCAGTGTGAGCCCTTCTTTGAGGGCTTCTAGCTCCGCTTGAAGAGCTGTAGATGCTGGTTTATGATGTTAGAAACCCAAGATCCAGATGTCGTTACTATCTCGTATAGAACCTCTTATGCCTGCCATTTACTCTTTCTCATTGAAGGCTCCGTCAATATTTAACTTGTAAAAACCTCGAGAGGGTTTATGCTAGCTAACGTTGATTGCAAGAGTGTGGGCATGCAGTTTATCAGTTTTGGTGAGGAACAAATATTCTGTGGCGTACTTAATACTTGTACATATAGATGCATGGTCTGTGGTATTCTCAATATTATTTTTATTTCTATTAATCCATATGTGCCATACGATAAAAGGAAATAAATTTGCCCATTTGAGGTAGGGGGATGGAGTCATAGCGTTAATGTCTCGAATTATATTGAGCCAGTTATTCTTATTCATTAAGGGGATATATGAATGTTTGTAAGGGCCCAGATGTCTTTCACCATTTTGCATCTGATGAAGATGTGATCAACGGTTTCCTCTTCGGGCTTGCAGGCTGGGCATAGAGGTCTATGTTAATGCCAATGTAATTTAGGTAAGCCCGAGTGGGGAGTTTGTTATGGAGACATTTCCACATTAAGTATCTGATTTTGTTGAGGCATATGAGTTACCATATCCAACTGAAATCTAAGCTATCTTCGCTTTCACTAGCGATTATTTTATAGCAAGACCTAGGTGGTAAATTTACCACTACCGGATAGGTTCCATAAGGGGACGTCACTTGGTTTGTCGGCTGGAGTGATAGAGAGGATACTATTAACCAAGGTTATAGGAAGATCAAAAAGAATATGTGATAGATTCCAGGTGTTATTAACCCAAATATCTATTATTAAAAGGT
Source organism: Nicotiana benthamiana (assembly GCA_034376525.1). NCBI lineage: Eukaryota > Viridiplantae > Streptophyta > Magnoliopsida > Solanales > Solanaceae > Nicotiana > Nicotiana benthamiana. The sequence continues at coordinate 122,354,211 of CM067338.1, read as the reverse complement.
TTCCTTTATCAAGGGGGATGGGACCTTGAGTGGTTTGTCTAATGTTATTATAGTTAGGAATCCAAGTTGCATCCCAAATATTTAGAGTATAATTGTTATTAGAGATCCATCTTATGCCTTTTTTGCAAGTACCCCATCACGTTAGCAGACTTTTCCAGATGAAGGAAGCGTTTTTGGGGTTGCTACTAGAGCCATTCATTGAGGAGAGGGTTTTAGCCTAGGGGTTTTGGGAGTTGTGGATTAATCTCCAAGAAAGGCCGGCCAAGTTTACTAGGTTTTTGTCACTGGCAGCATGAATTCCTTGACCTCCCTTGTCCTTTTCCTTAGTGATGGTTTTACAGTTTACTAGATGAAGCTTCTTCTTAGTATTAGTAGTACCCATAAAAAATTCTGTTGGATTCTGTCTATATGCTTAAGGGTTTTGTAGGGAGAAGATTGTACTGCATAATAGGTTAGGGATACTATTGAGAACAGAGTTTGCTAGAGTCACTCTGCCAGCCATGTTTAGGAAGTTGGTTTCCATGAAGAGAGACGTTTAGACATATTATCCAATATGAATTGGTAGTCTGAATACTTAGGTTTTGTATTGGTGATAGGGAAGCCTAAGTATTTTTCAAAAGTTCTACCAATTTTAATACCAAATAACTCTCCTATGAATTTAGAGGTGGTCGTGGGACAATTTTTGGATACTGTGATCTTATATTTGGCTTTATTAATTTTTTGACCTGATTGTATGCAAAAATAGTTGAGACATGAGAGGATGTCCATTGGGGAATTTTTATCTATGTTGCACATAAGTATAAGATCGTCAGCGTAGAATACGTGAGAAAAGGGATATTTATGCCTACCCATGTTAATTGGAGACCATTGTTTAATATCGACTCTGTAAGAGATGGGGGTGGATAGCATGTCCATTCATAAAATGAATATGTAGGGGGAAAGGGGATCCCCTTGCCTGATTTCCCTACCAGGATTGAAGAAGTTACTCCTATAGCCATTAACAAGAACTGATATCCTACTCGTGGTAATACAATTCATAATCAAATTTGTTATATTAGGGGGAAATTAGAAATAACGGAGGGTCCTATAAATGAAGGACCATTCGAGACGATCAAAGGCTTTTTCCAGGTCTAGCTTAATTACCATGTTGCTAGTTTTCCCCATTTTTTTGTGCATTTTAAGCATTAGCTCTTGGATAATAATGGCATTATCTGAACATCTTCTGCCTTTTAAAAAACTGGCTTGATAAGGGCTAATGATACCGGAAAGGTGGGGTTTGAACCTATTTGCGATAAATTTGGTGATTACTTTATAAATAATGTTACGAAGTCCTAAAGGATGGAATTTTTTTAAATTGTTTGCATTGGAAACTTTTTGTATTAGGCAAAGATAGGTATCATTAACATTGTTAGGAAGGGTACCTGTTTCAAAAGCTTTTGTACAAAGATTTATAATAGAACTTTTAATCGTGTCCGTGTATTGTTGGAAGAAAAAGGGGTGCAAGCCATCAAGTCCCAGGGACTTAAACGGTTTTAGTGAGAAAATGGCTTGTTTTATTTCTTCAGTAGTTATGGGCTTATCAAGAATATGAAGATCAATCCCTTTAAGGTTGGGGGGGGGGGGGGGGTCAGGATTTATGGAGGTCCAGTTAGACATGGTGTGGCTCGTTTAAAAAATCTGTTCAAAGTAGTTAACAGTGTGGTCCATGATTTTAGAGGGATCATCTATCCAATTGCCCTCGTGGTCCTTAAAGAAAATTATCTTATTGGTTCTTATTTTATTGGAAGCCACTAGCTGAAAGAATTTAGTATTAGAGTCACCATCATTCAACCATTGAATTCTAGCTCTTATTTTCCAAAAATCCTCTTCCATTTTAGACAGTTGTTAAATTTAGTTATTAAGGTATCTTCTAGGTTATGAAGGAAGGGACTATTGCCATAGGCAACAGAGTTTTGAATACCAGTAAGTCTAGCTAGAATTATTTTCTTCTTCATAAAGATGTTACCAAAAGTTGCATTTTTCCAACTAATAACCGAGTCTTTAAAGGAACTAATTGCAGCCATATAGTCCTTGTTGACCCAGCATGAATGAACTAAATTACCAAAACTAGGGTGCCTACACCAAAAAGATTCTAATCGAAATGGTTTAGGGTTTTGGGAGTTTTGCTTAGGAATTAATTGTAGTAGTAAGAGGTTGTGGTTTGAATAGGTCTTTGGGAGATGAATGACTGAGGCTTTGGGAAAACTGTTGAGCCATATATCATTAGAGTATAGTTTGTTTAGTCTTTCCTTTATAAATCTGATCTATATTTTCTATTAGTAGACCAAGTGTAACGACAGCCCTAAAATCCAAGGTCTATTAAGCTACAATAATTTATTTTTGACCATAGCTTTGCCACCCTCCTTTTGTTTATAGGGTTACCTCCATTCTTATCATTAGCACACCAAATATCATTAAAATCTCCACTTAATAATCAGGCACCTTTATAGCTATCAAATATAGTAGTGATATTATCCCACATTTCATTTCTAGTAGAAACATTAGTGCTAGCATATAAAGAAAAGTGAGCCAATTTTGACGAAAGGGATGTACCTCAATTATAGCATGTATTTAATTATTTTTTCTCATGAAGTTGTTCAAATTTACCAGGTTCGTATCCCAAAGGACAGCCATGCCACCAGATTGTCCCTCTACAGGGACCTCGATCAGATCAGTAAAGCCAAGTCATGCATGAGGCTGCCATGGCTGATCATTCTTGTTTCTAAGAGGGTGACCGTGCAAGGGTGATGGGTAGAGATCATGTCATGAAAATTCCTCCTAAAGTCATCATTGTTACCTCCCCTAATGTTCCAGATTATAAAACTTTTAGTTTGATTCATTGGAAAGTTCTGGGGTTAGTGAGAAGGGACTGAAAAGATTGGACTCCTTCTTAGATTGGGAACTAGAATCATGGCTAGTTTCCCTACCGTTGGATCCTGGGGTTGGCGGATATCCATTGTGCACTTGTAGAGTGAAAGAGGACATGCAAGAATATGCCTCTTCTCCTGCATTTCCGGGAAATAGAAATACCTTGATCTCGTCTAAGTTTGAGGATTCCACCATTGATTCCCCTATTAAGTCGACTGGCTCTGGGCATGCCTCCTCCATTGGATTGCCCATTCCCTGAGGGATTGGTGCATGGGGTTCCTCCTGTCCCATGTTTCCTGGATTTACCGGCTCTTGTTCTTGCATGCCTCTTTGTTCCCACATCATAAGGATGAGGATGAAAACTGTGAGTTCCTGGGAGGGAGAAAGGAAGATCCAATCCCATATTTTGGGGGAGATAAGGATTTTGTTGGAAATGGGGTAGGAGATTCCATTGAGCTCTCATTGCTTGGGCCAAGTTGTTGTTCATCCATTGGGATATCGGTTGTAGTTCTGAACAACAATAATGGTTTTCTGCCCATTGATCGTTAGTTGTAGAGAAAACCCTCCCCATTAGGCCCAGTTCGATCCAAAACGTGGGCTGATGATTCTGGGGTAACGCGGGTTGGGCAAAAATCACTGGAGTGTCTTGGATTTGAGGGGGGAATGGGGGTAGATTGGCCATCGTTTGAGCGCGTTGATTTCTGAGTATTTGGATAAATCAGAATCATCTCCGATGAGTTATAGAGATTCTTGGCATCATGAAGAGTTTGGGAATTTGGAGTTAAGGTAGATAGGGGCTGGGGAGGGGAAATGATGGTGGTTAGTTGCGTGTTTTTGAAGGGTTTGGCTTGCATGCCTTAATAGTAGATTTTGCATGGATTTCGGATGCCACTTGGCAACTCGAAGGGGATAGTTGTGAGGAGCTAGAGTTTATTGGTGCCAAATAGTTTTTGGAATGCAGTGATGTGGTATTAGTAGATTGGTGTAATATCTTAATAGGGGTAATTAGGGTGTTATTACTGGTTAGGGGGTGATTATTGGTATTGTTAGGGAAGTAGGGTTCTTGTACATTAGTAATTAGGATTTTATTTTCTAGTGGTTCTTAGATTTGTGCATAGGGTTCATGCATGAGTGAATAGTAGGATTATGGTAATCCTTAGGCGTTGCATTGTCCAAAACCATAGGCTGGTTTTCAAGGTGTAATTGGGAGTAGTGGTTTTGGGTTTGAATATGCATGCCTTTCTTGTAATTCCTAGTATTATCAGCAGGGGTGAGGGGTTGGATTGAGTCTACCTATATTAGCTTCTTTAACAATGTAGTTGAGCTTTTGGGTGTCATTATACTTATCTGTGACTGTATTGAACATTTCAACTTCCATACCTGGACTTGGATTGTTACTACCTGTGTGTTGGTCACTTAGAGATTATTTCCTGAGTGGCCTTCTTTTTCATTTAAAGGAAACTGTGCACCATCCCTCCTCTTGAACTGGGGTGTTGCCATTAGTTTTAGTTGAGTCAGTCTCCGGATGTGTAGGGTTGCTTAAGGGAATAGTAACCAACTTATGTGAACATTTTGTTGCATTATGACCCAATCTGCCACAATGTTACAAAGAAGTTGATCTGCTTCATAGTGGATTTGTTGCTTATGAGAACCTATGTAGATTGATTTGGTGACTGGTTTTTCCATTGGTAGCTCTATACATAGCCTGACATATCTGCCTCATAAGGAGGATGAGGTGCATGCATCTATTTTAAGGAGTCTTCTAAATGCTCCCCCAATTGTTTGAAGGATCATACTATCCAAAACTCAGTTGAAAGTTGTGGTAATCAAATTCAAACCACAGTGTAGTTTTGAGATGATTCTTTAGCGACAAAGTTTGGTTGTCATCTTTGAATTGAGAGAAAGTGACCAAAGATGAAATAGGTGCCTTTTTCCAGAATCTGGATCATGTTTTCTTCTTTCGTTAGCTTAGCAGTATAGTAGTCGTTTCCAAGATCTATTAGGGGAAAGTTTTTTACTTCACTGCTCCAACCAATATCTCGAAATTATTATCATTTTTACTACTAAAATTGTTTATCAAAACACTAGCCGATTACTAATATTATTGTCACTCGAGCACCAAAAATAGTTGTCAAAGAATAACTTATATTATCCCACTACTAGAAACACAAACTTTTCCCACGGACATATGGGTGGGAAATCCGTGCGAAATTTGATTATTCCCACGACATTCCCAGGGGGAAGTGGAAAAGGGGCTGGTGGGAAAATAGTTTCCCAGGGATGTCGTGGGTAATTCCCAGAGAATTTCCCAAGAAGTATTTCACGTGCACAGTGGGGTCACATAGTGGAATTTTCCACAACTACATTGGGAAAAGTAAGAAAAAATAACAATTTAATTTTCTTAAATTTTCCACCAACTATGTGGGAAGTATTAAAATTGATTTAGCAATTTTTTAATTTACTCATGATAGTAGTAGGAAATATGGAAATAAATATAACACTCCCACGAGATTCAGTGGAAAATACTGAAATTCTGGAAAAATGAACAAATATTTCCACAATATCGGTGGAAAATCCGTGGGAAATCTGAAAAATATTTTCATGGACAATTTTGGTTTTAGAACTACCTGCCAAACTGAATGTACACCAAATGACAAACTAAATATACAACCAACAATACAAGACTAAATACAACTCAACATTTTGTCACAACCCCAATCCCGACCGTGATGGCGCCCAACACAATTCATAGGCAAGCCCGAACATTTAAGCGCTCACAACCTAAGTATGAAAACTCGTTGACAGTTAATGGAGTTATTATAACAGTTAACAAGATTGACAATTCCAATAGTAGATAAAACAATGCGGAAAAAAATCATAGTAAAACCAATTTGACTCCCAAAAGATCTGGGGTCACGAGTTTAGAGCCTCTAAATACAACAGAATAATAAGTTCTCAAAATACATAAGTCTAGGATGCGGAAAATAAATGGATAAGGGGGAGAAGTCGGGTCCTGCGGATGCCAGGCAGCTACCTCGACAACTCGAAGTAACCCTGAAAGACAGCAAACCGCTCAACTAAGCTCCCGACGTACCTGAATCTGCTCACATGGTGCTGGGAGTAAAGTGAGTACTTCCAACTCAGTGAGTAATAAGCATATCTAAAGACTCAAGATGAGAATCCACGAAAGTACCATAATGTAAAGCTATGACTAACAATTTAGCATGATTAACAGTGAAATGGCAACAACACAGAATCAGATAAAGCAGATAAACATCAAAAGCATGAATGCAATGCAATGCACATGACCGCTGCGGCGTGCGACCCGATCTATTTGGGTACCCCGCGCTCACTATGAGGGTTCAGACTCCGGAGGGGCTCCTACAACCCAAGCGCAATATCATTGTATCATCGCTGTGGCATGCAGCCCGATCCCCGTTATGTCCAAGAAAATGCATATGAGTCACACAACAAAGTCAAATTATAGTTCTCAGTTTCAATTATTAGAAAAAATATAGTTAAGTTTTTAAAACCTTAGAAATGTGACTAAGCATTTTGAAACAGTGTTTAAAACTCAGGACTGAAATCATATAGCATGCTAAGCATCATGGAAACAGTGATAATAATCCCCAAAGGATTCAAATAGTCGCCACGTAGCCCAAATATATCATAACAATCAAAGTCAGATGTTTGCGAATCAGCCTATAGTCCAAAACACATCTCGAACACCACTCGGGGCAGACTAAGCAATAATCCCCAAAAACGAACAACCCTGCACTCTTCATGGAGCACGTGTCTCACCACAAAATAGCGTCACATTGTGATATACCGGGATTTCAAGCCCTCAGGTCATCATCTATCCTAGTACTCAATTCTAGCCAACCAAGGACTAGCTTGCAATGCCATTTCCTCTTGAATCGACCATCGCGCATCAAATCTGGCCAAAAACACAACGAATACGTTACAATAGGCTAATAGAACACAACCCAATCGAAACGACTCGAAAAATACTAAAAAATCACGGAGTTGGCAAAACCCGAGCCCTGGGCCCACTTCTCAAAAAACTACAGAATTTACATCATCGGATTCCTCGTCTCACCATGAGTTCATACATATAAAATTTACCAAAATCGGAGTTCAAATGCTCCCTCAAATCCCAAATTTTCATTTCAAAATCCAAGCCCTAGTTCTTCAATTTTTAACCCAATAATCCAAGAATTAAAGGTTAATTCTTCAATAAAATAGCGTTTCTGGGTTACGAGACTTACCTCCAATTAATTCCCGTCAAAACCCTCTTCAATTTCTACCAAAAAGCTCTCAAGGTGGTTCAAAAATGTAGGAAACTATAAATGGGTCGCGGATGAAATATTACAATTAAACCCTTCTGATGCCCAGATTTCCTTCTATGCGAATGAGAGACCCCCCTCGTGTTCGCGATGCATAAGAAATACTCTGTCCATTTTAACTATACGCGAATGCGTAGCCCGGAATGCTAACTAGATGCTTTGAGTCCTCCCACTACGCGAACGCGACACCCTCACCGCGAACGCGATGAACAAACAAGGCAGGGCCCCAGGCACTTCTACGCGAACGGGAGGCCACTCAAGCAAATGCGATGGCCCTAAAAACACAACTACATGAACGCGAAGGACACCTCCGCGAACGCGAAGGCCAAAAGTGGCATGCAACAGCTGTGCACTTTTCTGCAATGTTCTAAGTCCAATATCCTCCGTTTAGCCATCCGAAATCACCCCGAGTCCCCCAGGATATCAACCAAAGCACCAATATATCCCAAAACATCATAAGAACTTATTCCAATCATCAAAGCACGTCAAACAACACTAAAACATCAATTCACATCGGATTCAAGCCTAGATTTCTTTAAAACTTTCGAAGTTCACTTCCGATAAAAAACCCCACCTAAATACCTTCGAATAACCTGAAACTTTGCACACATATCCAAAATCACCTAACGAAGCTACTAGAACTCTCGGAATTCCATTCCCACACCGGATCAAAATCTCACTTACCATCCGGAATTCGCCAATATTTAACTTCCCCATTTCAAGCCTAATTCTACACCGTACCTCCAAATTAAATTCCGATCGCACTCCTAAGTCATAAATCATCCCCTGAAGCTAACCAAATCACCGGAATTTACATTCGAGCCCTTTAACTAAATAGTCAACTCCCAGTTGACTTTTCCAAAACAAGCTTCTCTTTGAGAGGCTAAGTGTCTCATTTCCATCTAAAACCAATCCAATTCTACCCGATCACCTCAAATCCTGATATTGAAACATAGAGAAACATATTGTGGGAGAGACGGGGCGGTAACCCACGTGACGACGGACCGGGTCATCACATCCTTCCTAACTAAAACAAACGCTTACCCTCGAGCGGGTCAAGAAACATACCTGAAGCCTCAAATAGGTGAGGATATCTGCTCTGTATCTCCTGCTCGGTCTTTCAGGTAGCCTCCTCCACGGGCCGACCTCTCCACTATACATTCACCGAAGCTATATCCTTAGATCTCAACTTCCAAATCAGACGGCTCCACATCATAGGTCAAGTCCTCATCTAACTGAACCGTGCTGAAGTCTAACACATGAGACGGTCCCCAATATACTTCCGGAGCATAGAAACATGGAATACCGGATGAACCCCCGACAAGCTGGGTGGCAAGGCAAGCATATAGACCACCTCCCCAATCCTTCTAAGTATCTCAAAAGGTCCAATGAACCGTGGACTCAGCTTCCTTTCTTCCCAAACCTCATAACGCCCTTCATAGGCAAAAACTTCAATAAGACCTTCTCGCCCACCATATAAGATATATCTCGAACCTTCCGGTCCACATAACTTTTCTGATGCGATTAAGCTGTACGAAGCCTCTCCTGTATCACTTTCGCCTTCTCTACGGCATCCTGGACCAACTCTGTCCCCAATAGTCTAGCCTCACTGGGCTCAAACCAACCAACCGGAGATCTACAGCGTCTCCCATATAAGGCCTCATACGGCCGCAATCTGAATATTGGATTGGTAGCTGTTGTTGTAGGCAAACTCTGCAAGTGTCAAGAACTTATCTCAAGAACCCCCAAAGTCAATAGCACAGGCACACAACATGTCCTCCAATATCCGAATAGTACGCTCGGACTGCCCGTCTGTCTGAGGATGAAACGATGTGCTCAACTCTACATGTGTACCCAACTCTCAATGAAAAGCTCTCCAGAAATGGGAAGTAAACTGAGTACCCATATTTGAGATAATGGAAACTGGGACCCCATTCAACCGTACGATCTCCCAGATGAAAATCTCCACTAACCACTCCGAAGAATAGGTAGCACACACCGGAATGAAGTGGGCTGACTTGGTTAGCCTATCCACAATCACCCAAATCGAATCGAACTTCTACGAGGTATGAGGGAGACCACTCACAAAATATATAGTAATCCTCTCCCACTTCCACTCTGGAATATCCATCCGCTGAAATACGCCACCGGGCCTCTGATGCTCATATTTGACCTGCTGACAGTTGAGACACCGAGCTACATAACCCACAATATCCTTTTTCATTCTCCTCCACCAGTAGTGCTGCCTCAAATCATGATACAACTTCGCGGCACCCAGATGAATAGAATACCGCGAGTTGTGGGCCTCCTTTAATATCAAATCCTGAAGCCCATCTACACTGGGCACGCAAATACAGCCATGCATCATCAACACACCATCGTCATAAATAGTCACATCCCTGGCATCATCGTGCTGGACCCTGTACTTAAGGACAAGCAAATGCGGATCATCATACTGGCGCTCTCTAATGCGGTCATACAAGGAAGATCAAGAAATCACAAAGGCCAACACCCGACTAGGCTCAGCAATATCTAGTTTCACGATTCGATTGGCCAAAGCCTGAACATTAACTGCCAAGGGCCTCTCCCCAACTGGAATGTACACCAAACTACTTATACTAATCGCTTTTGATTCAAAGCATCGGCCACTACATTGGCCTTCCCCGGGTGATACAAAATGGTAATATCATAGTCCTTGAGTAACTCAAGCCACCTCCGCCACCTCAAATTAAGATCCTTCTGCTTGAATAGATGCTGAAGACTGATGATCAGTGAATACCTCACAAGATACGCCATATAAATAGTGCCTCCAAATCTTCAAAGCATTAACTATAGAGCTAACTCTAAGTCATGAACAAGGTAGTTCTTCTCAGGGCTTCAACTAACGAGAAGCATAAGCAATAACTCTATCCTCCTGAATCAATATACATCCGATCCCACCTCCCGAAGCATCACAATATACCTGCAAGAACCTGAAGCTGATGGCAGTACTAATACCGGAGCTGTGGTCAAAGTTGGCTTGAGCTTCTAAAAGCTCTCCTCGCACTCATCAAACCACACCAATGGAGCATTCTTCTGTGTCAACCTCGTCAAGGGCGAAGCAATAGATGAAAAACCCTGAACGAACCTACGATAATAACCCGCCAAATAGAGGAAACTCCGAATCTCATTGGCTGAGGACGGTCTACGCCAACTCTGCATGCCTCTATCTTCTTTGGATCCACCTGAATAACATCACTGGACACCACGTGTCCTAGAAAACCCACAAATCCAAGCAAGAACTCACACTTGGAGAACTTTGCATAGAGTTTCTCCTCTCTCAGTCTCTGCAATACTACCCTCAAATGTTGTGCGTGCTCCTCCTGGCTACGAGAGTACACTAGGATGTCATCAATAAACACAATCACAAATGAAACCAGATACGGACTAAATACACTATTCATCAAGTGCATGAATGCGGCTACGGCATTAGTCAGCCCGAATGACATAACCAAAAACTCATAGTGCCCATATCTCGTCCTGAAAGTCATCTTTCCAATGTCTGAATCCCTAATCTTCAACTGGTGATAGCCTGATCGAAGATCAATCTTGGAGAACACCTTTGCCCCATGTAGCTGGTCAAAAAAATCCTTAATACGAGGCAGTGGCTACTTGTTCTTCACTGTCACCTTGTTCAACTGTCTGTAGTCAAGGCACATTCTCATCGTGCCATCCTTTTTCTTCACAAATAAGACCGGTCGCACCCTACGGTGAGACGCTGGGCGAATGAACCCCTTATCTAGGAGTTCCTGAAGATGCTCCTTCAACTCGTTTAACTCAGCCTGCGCCATATGATAGGGAGGAATAGAGATGGGCTGAGTGCCCGGCACCAGATCAATACCAAAATCAGTGTCCTTGTCCAGCGGCATGCCTGGCAGGTCTACTGGAAAAACATCAGGGAAATCCCTCACAATGGGAACCGAATCAAGACTAGGAGTCTCAGCTCCGACATCCCTCACGAATGCCAAATACGATAAACAAACTTTCCCAACCATCCGCTGGGCCTTTAGGAAAGAAATCACCCTGCTGCGGACATAATCAGTCATACCTCGCCACTCGATCCTCGGAATACCCGGAATAGCCAACGTATCTGTCTTGGCATGACAGTCCAGAATAGCATGGTATGGGGATAGCCAATCCATACCCAGAATCACATCAAAATCTACCATGAGAAACATTAACAAGTCAACTCGGGTCTCCACACCCCCAATAGTCACCAGACATGACCGATATACATGACCCATAATAATAGTATCACCCACCGGGGTAGATACATGCACAGGCAAGGCAAGACAACCACAGGTTGTACCCGGATGATGGGCAAATATGAAGACACATAAGAATATGTAGATCCGGTGATCAAATAAGATAGAAGCATCCCTGTGGAAAACCGAGATAATACTTGTGATAACAGTATCTGATGAAATGGCGTCCCTCATATTTGGAAGAGCATAAAATCGAGCCTGACCACCGCTAGTCCAGCCTCCACCCCTAGCTGACTAAGTGGGTGTTGATGAAACGGGAGTAGAAGATAAGGGCTGATCCCTCTATTGAGACTGACTGCCACGCAGCTGAGGACACTGCCTCCTCTTGTGACCAAACTCACCGCACTCGTAGGAACTACCCGAAGCTGGAGAAGGGGACTGAATAGAACCCCTCGCTGTAGATGAACCCTGGACTGAAGATGCAGGAGTAGAGCTCTGAGATGGACGAACTTTAAGTGAAGACTGTCCCTGCTGATATCCCTGATTACTACGGCCTGAAGAAGCCCTACTTTACTCTATACAACCTGACTGAGGAAGCCTGAAGGATAGACCTCTGCCACGCTGGAACTGGCCCCTAAACGGAGAACCATTGAAGCTACCTGAACCTCGAGGCCTTTTGGCTTCCCTCTCCTCACGCTCCCGACGGTCATCTGTCTCAATATGTCATGCCATCTACCTCCTCAAACAAGGCGTCCACAACCCACTCTTTAGTAATCAAAATGTGAATTTGGTAGTTAAGACCATCCACGAACCTCCTAATCCTCTCCCAATCTGTCGGGATCATCCAAGTAGCACGCCAATGTAGCTGCGTAAACCTTAACCCGTACTGGGTCACATCATATCCCCTTGAATCAACCACTCAAACTGACGACATAGCTCCTCTTTGTGCGACTGCGATACATACTTCTCCAGATAGAGAGTGGAGAACTGCTGCCAAGTAAGGGGCGTTGCCCCTACAGGCTTACGCCTATCAAACTCCTCCCATCATGTAAATGCATGCCCTGAGAACTATAAGGTAGTAAAAGCCACTCCACTCGACTCCAAAATCCCTGCAGTGCAAAGCATACGCTGACACTTTTCTAGAAATCCCTAGGCAACCTCGCCCTCTATACTACTGAATGTCGGAGGCTGGAGCCTACCGAACCTCTCCAGCCGACGTTGCTCATTGGATGGCATAGTTAGAACCACAAAGTCTGGAGCTGGTACGATTGGCGCAACTAGGGAAACTGGTGCAACGGGTGCAACTGGCTGAGCTGGGGCTGCTCCCTGTGTCTGCAATCCCTGACCACCCTGCTCAGGCGTCGAGCAGCGGGGGTCTGATGACCACTCCCAGTCTGAAAAGTAGCTGATGCAGTAGTGGCTGAGATTGCTTGAGCCAAAACAGTGCAGACGGATAAGATCTGAGCTAAAGCTTCCTAGAGACCAGGAATCACAATAAGCACTGACGGTGCCTGAACAAGTGTTGTTGGAGCATCTACAGGTGGAGGTTGGTCCTGAACCGGGACAGTTGGTGGATCTGTCGGCGCTTCCCGCACAATGGGAACCGAATCAAGACTAGGAGTCTCAGCTCCGACATCCCTCACGAATGCCAAATACGATAAACAAACTTTCCCAACCATCCGCTGGGCCTTTAGGAAAGAAATCACCCTGCTGCGTACATAATCAGTCATACCTCGCCACTCGATCCTCGGAATACCCGGAATAGCCAACGTATCTGTCTTGGCATGACAGTCCAGAATAGCATGGTAGGGGGATAGCCAATCCATACCCAGAATCACATCAATATCTACCATGAGAAACATTAACAAGTCAACTCGGGTCTCCACACCCCCAATAGTCACCAGACATGACCGATATACATGATCCATAATAATAGTATCACCCACCGGGGTAGATACATGCACAGGCAAGGCAAGACAACCACAGGTTGTACCCGGATGATGGGTAAATATGAAGACACAAAAGAATATGTAGACCCGGTGATCAAATAAGATAGAAGCATCCCTGTGGAAAACCGAGATAATACTTGTGATAACAGTATCTGATGAAATGGCGTCCCTCATATTTGGAAGAGCATAGAATCGAGCCTGACCACCGCTAGTCCAGCCTCCACCCCTAGCTGACTAAGTGGGTGTTGATGAAACAGGAGTAGAAGATAAGGGCTGATCCCTCTATTGAGACTGACTGCCACGCAGCTGAAGACACTGCCTCCTCTGTGTGACCAAACTCACCGCACTCGTAGGAACTACCCGGAGCTGGAGAAGGGGACTGAATAGAACCCCTCGCTATAGATGAACCCTGGACTGAAGACGCAGGAGTAGAGCTCTGAGATGGACGAACTTTAAGTGAAGACTGTCCCTGCTGATATCCCAGATTACTACGGCCTGAAGAAGCCCTACTTTACTCTATACAACCTGACTGAGGAAGCCTGAAGGATAGACCTCTGCCACGCTGGAACTGGCCCCTAAACGGAGAACCATTGAAGCTACCTGAACCTCGAGCCCTTTTGGCTTCCCTCTCCTCACGCTCCCGACGGTCATCTGTCTCAATATGTCATGCCATCTACCTCCTCAAACAAGGCGTCCACAACCCACTTTTTAGTAATCAAAATGTGAATTTGGTAGTTAAGACCATCCACGAACCTCCTAATCCTCTCCTAATCTGTCGGGATCATCAAGTAGCAGGCCAATCTAGCTGCGTAAACCTTAACCCGTACTGGGTCACATCATATCCCCTTGAATCAACCACTCAAACTGACGACATAGCTCCTCTTTGTGCGACTGCGATACATACTTCTCCAGATAGAGAGTGGAGAACTGCTGCCAAGTAAGGGGCGTTGCCCCTACAGGCTTACGCCTATCAAACTCCTCCCATCATGTAAATGCATGCCCTGAGAACTATAAGGTAGTAAAAGCCACTCCACTCGACTCCAAAATCCCTGCAGTGCAAAGCATACGCTGACACTTTTCTAGAAATCCCTAGGCAACCTCGCCCTCTATACTACTGAATGTCGGAGGCTGGAGCCTACCGAACCTCTCCAACCGACGTTGCTCATTGGCTGGCATAGTTAGAACCACAAAGTCTGGAGCTGGTACGACTGGCGCAACTAGGGAAACTGGTGCAACGGGTGCAACTGGCTGAGTGGGGCTGCTCCTTGTGTCTACAATCCCTGACCACCCTGCTCAGGTGTCGAGCAGCGGGGGTCTGATGACCACTCCCAGTCTGAGAAGTAGCTGATGCAATAGTGGCTGAGATTGCTTGAGCCAAGCCAGTGCAGACGGATAAGATCTGAGCTAAAGCTTCCTAGAGACCAGGAATCACAATAGGCACTGACGGTGCCTGAACAAGTGTTGTTGGAGCATCTACAGGTGGAGGTTGGTCCTGAACCAGGACAGTTGGTGGATCTGTCGGCACTTCCCTCACTTGTCCACCTCGACACCGTTTATAGATCTTAATTTTCCACCAACTATGTGGGAAGTATTAAAATTAATTTAGCAATTTTTTAATTTACTCATGATAGTAGTGGGAAATATGGAAATAAATATAACACTCCCACGAGATTCAGTGGGAAATACAGAAATTCTGGAAAAATTAATAAATATTCCCATAATATCGGTGGAAAATCCGTGGGAAATATGAAAATATTTTCATAGCAAATTTTGGTTTTAGAACTACCTGCCAAACTGAATGTACACCAAATGACAAACTGAATATACAACCAACAATACAAGACTAAATACAATTCAACATTCTGTCTTGGGGTGTTCATTGGGCGGATTGAGCAGCTTTTTACTCTAACGGTTTGGCTTAACGGTTATCGGCTTATAAATGTATTGATCCGTTAGCCACCCGATAAGATATCGGGCGGATTGGTATCGGGTTAGCTCTTATCGGGCGGTTACTGGGCGGTTATCGGTTTAATACCTAAGGGCTCAAATGTATTCTGTCCGCACAATGCATTCAATTTATAATGCAAGGCTGCAAGCTCAGTAGCTCACGCCTCACTGTCCAGTTTAGTACATCAGCTATGCCTTGTTCAATTTTAAGGCACAACTATTTTTTTGGTTTTTCCAGATGCGATCACTTGCAAAGAATAAAGAGAGCCCTCCAGATGGTTTTATGTGCCCTGGTGGTTGGAAGGTTTTGGTGGAATACTATGATAGTTTGACTCCAGCGGGGAACGACAGAGTTCCCGAACCTGTCCCAGTTTGAAAGTATCATCACTATCAAGGTGTACCCCAATGTGTTTGGGGGAAACCTTAAAATGTAATATGGCTCCTGATTTTGTGCACATTCCTCTCAAAGGACAAAACAATAATAATAGTGAGGCACTGGTATTGTGTGAGAAAAGTTGTCTCCATCTTGTAAATTATTAGTGCCAAACATGGCACCTTAACTTTGTCGACACATCTGTTTGCAGTTGTATCATAGGTTGTGCTGTCATGAATATGGATTTAAGGTTTTCTGTTATATATATTTTTATATTTAATATATATAATTATATAAATAAAAATAAATTTTATATATATATATATATATATATATATTCTTAACGGGTTAACGGATTACCCGTTAACAAAATTGAATAATCCGCCCCCAATCCGATAAGCCGTTAATAAAAAAATTTTAATTTGTTCCCCGTCCGTTAAGCCGTTACCGTTAAGCCATTAAGCTTCGGTTCGATTCGGTTTCCGGTTTCGGATCGGTTTTGAACACCCCTAATTCTGTCACAACCCCAATCCCGACCGTGATGGCGCCCAACACAATTGCTAGGCAAGCCCGACCGTTTACGCACTCACAACCCAAGTATGAAAACTCATTTACAGTTAATGGAGTTACTATAACAGTTAACAAGATTGATAATTCCGATAGTAAATAAAACAATGCGGAAGAAAACATAGAAAACAAATTTAACTCCCAAAAGATCTGGGGTCACGTGTTTAATGCCTTTTAATACAACCGAATGATAAGTACTCTAAATACATAAGTCTAGGATGAGAAAATATAAATAGATAAGGGGAGAAGTCGGGTCCTGCGAACGCCAGGAAGCTACCTCGACAACTCCAAAGTAACTCTGAAAGACAGCAAACCGCTAAACTAAGCTCCTGACGCATCTGAATCTGCACATATGGTGTAGGGAGTAAAGTGAGTACGTCCAACTCAATGAGTAATAAGCATATACAATGACTGAAGATGGGAATCCATGAAAGTACCACAATGTAAAACTATGACTAACAATTTTGCATTATTAACGGTGAAATGGAAACAACACAGAATCAGATAAAGCAGATAAACATCAAAAGCATGAATGTAATGCAATGCACATGATCGCTGCAGTGTGCAGCCCGATCTATTTGGGTACCCGCGCTCATTGTAGGGGTTCAGACTCCGGAGGGGCTTCTACAGCCGAAGCGCAATATATAGTATCATTGCTGCGGCGTGCATCCCGATCCGCACTCAGTCCAAGAAAATGCATATGAGTCACACAGCAAAGTCAAATTATAGTTCATTGTTCCAATTATTATGAAAAATATAGTTAAGTTTTTAAAACCTTAGGAATATGACAAAGCATTTCGAAACAATGTTTAAAACTCAGGACTGAAATCGTATAGCATGCTAAGCATCATGGAAACAGTGATAATGATCCCCAAGGGATTCAAATAGTCAGCACACATCCCAAATATATGATAACAATCCAAGCAGGATGTTTACGAATCAGCCTATAGTCCAAAACACAGATCGGATGCCACTCGAGGCAGACTAAGCCATAATCCCCAATCATAAACGACCCCACACTCATCATGGAGTACGTGTCTCACCTCAAAATAGCGTCACAGTGTGATATAGCGGGGTTTTACACCCTTAGGTCATCATCAACATCTATTACTCACCTCTAGCCGGCTAAGGACTAGCTTGCAATGCCCTTTCCTCTCAAATCGACCTACTTGTGCGTCGAATCTAGCTAAAACCACAACGAATACATTACAATAGGCTAATAGAACACAACCCAATCGAAAAGACTTGAAAACACCCAAAAAGCACGAAGTTGGTAAAACTTGAGCCCCGAACCCAATTCTCGAAAAATAACAAAATTTACATCACCGGATTCCTCGTCTTTCCACAAGTCCATATATAAAATTTACAAAAATCGAAGTTCAAATGTTTCCTCAAATTCCAAATTCTCATTTCAAAACCCAAGCCCTAGTTCTTCAATTTTTCACCCAAGAATTACCTCCATCAATTCCTGTCAAATCCCTCTTTAATTTCTACCAAAAACCTCTCAAGGTGGTGTCATACCCCTTTATTTGTTACACAAACTTCACTAAACCCTCTTAAATAAATAAAAGGATTTTAATAAAAGCTTGGAAAGGGTTTTTCGATTGCAAAGTGACAAAAATTTGTTTCAAAAGGATTAACTCAGAGTCGCCACCTGACATTTGATTTCGGTTTGCCAGGACACCGGTTTTTAGACAATATTTTTCCTTTTAAAACACTTGAACTCAAAACTAAGTCCGCACCAGAGATTCAGGTAAGGGGATTTACTTGACCCGGGGAGAAGGTGTGAGGCACTCCCCAAGTCTCGTAACTAGTACGGTTGCGTACTCGATTTAGTTGGCTTTTAAAATATTCAAGTTGAGGCAAGAAAAACACACAAAAGAAAGTAAAGAATCAAAAATGTTCGAGGTCATCCCCACCTAGTAAAGAAATTGAAAAGAAAAAGAAAAAAAATCCTAAGCTAACATATACTACAACTTCTCCGCCATGCTCATCAAGGCCTCCAAAATGTTTACATGGTTCTTTGGGTCATACCCCGGATAATAATATTTACATACTTCACGGGACATTCCCCGGATGAATTCATCTAAGGGACAACCTCTCACCTTACGCTCAAACATTATAAATTAAACTAAATCCTACGGGTTTGCCTACCCAAATGTGATCGGCCTAAGCATGCTCCTAGTGAACAAAATAATAAGAGCAAAATAAATAAAACTAAAGAAGTAAAAATTAATTTCATGCTCACTCTCTTTTTAACATTTCATTTTTTATTAGACCGAGCCCGACACTTAAAGCATGTGAATAAATTAAACACTAACGGGCTAAGTCTTTTCCCTTTTCCCACTGTGTAGTTCTATCCCAAAAAATAGAATACTTCATATGCCGAACATGACAAGATGAGACACCTCAACATACAAGCATCCAAGCATAAGAAATGGGAACAACAGTAACAGAATTAAAAAGGTGAATTAAAATATGTTACTGGACATCTTATTTTATATTCAATTCAAATATTTAGTGGATTATGAAGAATGAAAATGAAATCAATTCCTCATGGTAAAAATACAACCATTAGATTAACAAACAGGTTAAAATCTGAACACATAAAGCCTTGCACCAAATTTGAATAATTTTATCACGAATACATTCAAATCAGCAAGTAACTAAAGGAAGGGAACAAGAGAGTGACCTTTTACTGAATTTGAAATTCAAATGCCTAGATCGCTTTGAAGCTCATAAGCGACAAGAAAGCGAACAAGACCTCGGCAGGAGACAGACTGACCGAACTCGAACACTCTTATCGATCAAGGAAAGAAACGGAAACTACTTTCATATATATATTAGTTTTTTTTAATATTTTGGTTTAGTTCCAAAACAAGATGAAGCAGATCCTTTGTTTTTCAGTCACTGAATGTTCCATACAGGTCTGCGAGCTACAGAGAAATGAAGCAGTAGCTCGTTTGGTGAACGTAAGGTCTGGTAGTCGTTGTAGGAGTGGAGTCGCGATGGGGATGGGTGGTCGACGGTAGTGGTTGGTTTGGTTTCTATTGAGTGATGGCTGATGGTGTTCTCTCGTGTATTATGGTGCAAGAAGAAGAAGTTAAATGGTGGGGTTGTTTTTCATCGTTCATATGCGTGTCCCCTGAACTGATGGCTGCTCTTGTAGTTAAAGAAGAAGGTCCTCTTTAGGGTTAGGGTGTGAGGGTTTAAATAACAAAGGGGTAATGGGTTAGGAGATGGGTTGTGCAATTTGGGCCTCTTGCAAGAATACCATTTGGGCTAAAAAATCCTACAAAATTGGGCTAAGAAAAAAATGCTAAAATTTTAATTTACTTCAAAAAATACTTATAAGAAGATATAAACTAATTCTTAATAAACCATTAATATTAAAATAAAACATAAAAGCTAAAAATAAAATTTGAATCTATTTTTGGTATTTTCAAGGATTATATTAAAATAAAAATAGGTTTAAAGTAATATATCCTCCTAAAAATATCTAATACTGGTTAAATTGAAAAGTTAAAATATTCTTTTTGTATTTTTTTATTTTATGATAAAAATAAGGCAAAAGAGTCAAAATTAGTTAAAAAATCATATTAAGCCTTAATAAAATATTTTACGCTAAAATAGATAAAATTTCAGGAAGGGTCAAAAATCACGTGTCTAATGCTGCCCCTCTTTGACTGGAAATACGAAGTATTTTTAGACAAAGAATGACTAGACATGTTTTTTGATCCCAACCTTATTTGGAGAGACTAAGCTTAAGAGAAAAGGGAATAGAATGTGACGGAGCCCTTGTATCTGATCTGCCTACATATACTTGGCTATAAAGGAATCAGGCCACGTGTAGTTCAGAAGTGAGAATAGTGGAGTGTACCGAGGTGGAGAGGTGGTCGAGGTACCGTTCCGTCGAGGTTCCGGTCCACGATCCTGTTGTTACATCAAAATCAAAAAGGAAAAATACTAACTTAGCCTGTCAACTATGAGTTACAAAATTCCTATCTATAAATCTTCTGAAGTTAGATCTTGAATCTTGAATAGTTCTTCATGCAGACTTCAGATCTGAACCTTGACGTTCACTAGCTGCAGGTGCTAGTTCATTTTTCTTCAGCTTTTTGGATCAGAACCGGACACGCCATGCTTGTGACTTTAGTCATTTCTTTATCAATCCATTTCTTTTCTTGGCTTCTGCATTTTGGATTCACTCTTTTCTGTATTTTTCTTCTTTTTCTGCTACTTCTAACTTGTATTGAATTCTGAAATAACTTCCCTTGTTCTCCAGGTGGGTGCCTGCTACTGACTTGAAACTTGAAAACTCTGAAATAAACTCTGAAATATCTTCCCTCATTTTTCAGGTGGGCGCCTGCAATCAAAACAACAAAGCAAACAAAGTTTTCTTCCCCAGTTTACACTAGGAAGATTTTTGAGTTGTTAGAAAAATAGTAAACCACATATATTATTGATGCAATGATGAGAGTAAGCTAAAGACTCGACTAGGATGTGCGTCTCATGTGAGTTAAACCAAGAAATTTTGACTAGCAAGTGTGTCTGCAAAGAATAGAACCTGAATGACCCAAATTAGGAAGTGCGTCTCCTGAGGATGAAACTTGAATGAACCAAAAATTAGGAAGAGCGTCTCTTAGGGTTAATACTTGAATAACTCAAACTAGGAAGTGCGTCTCCTAGAGGTGAAACTTCAATAAAAAACTAGGAAGTGCGTCTCCTAGGAATGAACTTAAATGACCCAACTAAGAAATGCGTCTCCTAGGGGTATTTAGGAAGTGCTTCTGCTAAAACAAATATAACTTGAAGGCCCAGACTAGGAAGTGCGTCTCCTAGGGGGTAAAATTTCGATGACTCAAACTAGGAAGTGCGTCTCCTAGGAATGAACTTAAACAAATCAAACTATGAAGTACGTCTCCTAGTGGTAAAATCTCAACGACTTAAACCAGGAAGTGCGTCTCCTAAAAATGAAAATATAACTTGAATGACCCAGGCTAGGAAGTGCGTCTCCTAGGGGTGAAATTTCAATGGCTAAAACTAGGAAGTGCGTCTCCTAAAAATGAATTTGAATGACCAGAGCTAGGATGTGTGTCTCCTAACAAGTATAATCCAAAAGACCCCTACTAGAAGTGCGTCTCCTAACGGGTAAAACTTCGATGACTCCAACTAGGATGTGCATCTCCTAGGGATGAATTTGATTGACTATCATTAGGAAGTGTGTCTCCTAAAAATAAAAATATAACTTTAAATAACAAGCCTAGAAAGTGCATCTCCTAGGAGTAAAATCTCAATTTAGGAAGTCCGTCTCCTAAAACAAAATATAACCTGATGGACCCAGACTAGGAAGTGCGTCTCCTAGGGATGAAGCTTCAATTATTCAAACTAGGAAGTACGTCTCCTATGAATGAACTTACATGACCCAAAGTAGGAAGTGTGTCTCCTAGGGGTAAAATTTGAATTTAGGAAGTGCGTCTCCTAGAAAAAAAATATAACATGACAGACCCAAACTAGGAAGTGCATCTCCTATGGGTGAAACTTCAATAACTCAAACTAGGAAGTGCGTCTCCTAGGAATGAACTTACATGATCCAAACTAGGAAGTGCGTCTCCTAAGGGTAAAATTTTAATTTAGGATGTGCGTCTCCTAAAACACAATATATCCTGCAAGACTTAAACTAGGAAGTGTGTCTCCTGAAGGGGGGTAAATTTTAATGATTCAAATTAGGAAGTGTGTCTCCTTAGAATAAACTTAAATGAACCAAATAGGAAGTGCGTCTCCTAGTTGTAAAATCTCAATTTAGGAAGTGCGTCTCCTAATACAAAATATAACCAGAAGGACCCAAACTAGGAAGCGCATCTTCTATGGGTAACATTTCAATTTAGGAAGTGCGTCTCCTAAACAAAATATAACTTGAAAGGCCCAGACTAGGAAGTGCTTCTCCTAGGGTAATATGTGATCTTCTCAATAGCCTTTGTGCAAGCAGAATTGGCACATTACACCCAAAAAATTCAAGCTTTGATATGAACATAGCCTTCACTCCTGTTTCAGACAAAGAAAATTTGTGAGTTTAAAACATGGTGGTTAGTTTGTGGCCTTGACCTTGAAAGAGGCAGCTTCAGCACTTGCCAAGATAATTTTGCATTGTGCTCATGAATTGACATTTACTGAATCTTTGCATTTTACATTAATCCCAAAGCATGTTGAGTGTTACCAACTCAGTGCACATACTGTTCTTTTCTTACATATGCCTCTTTGATGTGCTAGACAGACTCTGCTTTGTGCAATTGGAAAGCTGGTAGTAGATTTTGAAATCATTTCTTTACTTGTTCTAAAAAAAAGACTTAAGAAGGGACTCAAGCAAACATGAGGAACAAAATAAAGGACAATGGAAAGAGATGATACCTAATAAGAAAATTACAAAGTAGAAACTTATCAAGTGTGGATACCAACTCTAATGACCATGACATGCACCTTTGGATTAGGTGGCTTAATCTCTTAAGAAAGTCTAATATTTAGCTCTTGTTTTGCTTCTAAGCTGTGAAACTGGGCTTCATCACTCCAATTGTCCTATTTGACCCACAATCCTCAGTTGACTTGTAGTGCCCTGAAGGGTTTTCACCATCAAGCCTCTCTCATTTTTCTTTTTTTTTAACTCATAGTCGCCTTACGGTGCCCATAAGGGTTTTCACCGCTAAGACTCTATCATTTTATTATTTTCTCTCTATGCTAAGACCAAAGGTATTACCCATGATGCTGGAAGATCATACTCTCACCACACACTTGATTTGGCATCCTCAAAGATTGGTCAGAAGGTCTTTCTTTGGACACGTAATGTAGGCTTTTGGACAGGGTTAGAAAAAAAGGATGGTATGAAGGCTCAAAATAATTTAAGATGAAAATGGTTCAAAATTACAACTTTTGGAATCAGGCCTTTTTGGAAAAATTAAAACTTCTGCCCCAATTTCTTGGAGTTTGGGGGATTTTTTGAATTTTTGCTTTGATGGGATTTCTAAGGAAACCTGCCCAGTATTGATTTCGGGGATACTGAAATATTTTATTTCGTGTGACCGAACCGTGAGGCTGCCTACGTATCTTGTGGTAACAAGAATCAGTTCAAACGTAGTTCAAACAACAAAGTTGTTTTTTCCTTTTTATCTTTCTTTTTCTCTTTTTATTTTCTTTCTTTTCTTTTTTATTCCTTTTTCTTTTCTCCTTCTTTTTATCCTTTTTTTCTTTTTCTTTTCTGCTTCTTTTTTTCCTTTTTTTCTTTTTCTTTTCTAGTTCCTAACTTTATTTTTGATTCTAAAAGAGGGGTATGAAATAAAAATTAAGGCTCAAAATGGGTAACAAATGGTAAAAGTGTTTGGGTAGCAGAATAAAATATCTTCGTCATACCAAACTTAAAAATGCCTAGTACAAGCATGCAATTGAAGATAAGCAAACAAATCATACATAGTATCTATTCATGGCATCCACACAAACACAAAGTGCCAACGGGCAATACCTTTATCCCAATGAATGATCGTTTCCAGTTCGAAGCAGACTTGACTCAACCTTATCTTGATGTAGAAGAATGCCTTTTAGCACTAACCGATTTACCTCAAACTGCTTGAGAGACATTTCCTTGTTGTATGCTCTTATAAACATCTTCTTTTTCCAAAATAATTGCCTCAGTTTCACTCAATTCAAGCTCCAGCATTGTCAAAATGCATGAATCTTTACATTTTCCTCAAAATCCTCTTTTTATCATATTCAAAAATGTGCCATTGTTTCATGATAAGACTAACTTTCAAGATTAAGCTGAGAATTATCCGTGCATGTCATGTCACTAGAATTAGCATGAAAAGAACTATAAAATGAAGAATGGCCTAAACAAAACCGACTAGAATTAACAGAAAAAAGGAGATTGCAATAGACAGATGATGAAAAAGGGTTTGCACAAGACAAACAAAATAGACATGTGTTACAACTGGAACAACCCTAAATAACACTAGACGAGTTACTACAAACTAAACGAACTAGACAAAACGAGAAGAATAAGAGTTTGAGCCACGAGACAATATCCAAATTAAAATCCTGAAATAAACCGAACAAACAAGAAATGACAACAAAATAAACTACCAAAACTCCTCGCTGCCTAGCCGAGAAAGGAGTGTCTTTTCAATCGCCAAGCTCGACGTCTTAGCCACTTGATTGCACATCAAAATTTCTAGTACTTTCACCAATTTCCATATCATTACCTTCAGCCAGCAAGTTTCCAAGAGCATTCTCATGCTCCATGTCAACATGCATCTTCCCCAAAAAGCGTGCATCATCATGTGTGGGTAAAGGATTATGTGCAATGTTCTGGGTGTCACTGTCCTAGACCATAATTATCACTTCTTGAATCATTCTTTCTATCTCCCTTTTCAAAGAACAACAATCTTCAATGATATGCCCTTGGACATTAGAGTGCTACATGCACCGCACAGTAGGATCAAAACCTTTTGCATACGGGTCTGGGGTATAGCCGAGGAGCGGTTCAATAAGTCCAGATGTTTCAAATTTTCAAACAAACTTGTGTAGGATTCTCTGATTGGAGTGAAATAATTTCTTTGCCTTTGTTCCCCTCGATGCCCCTGTTTCCTAGGGTTTTTGGGTGCTCGAAAATGTTGTGAAGGAGAAGGAGTATTATGCGGTGCTGGTGCTCGCCACAAGGAGTGACCCATTGGTTGAACAAATGATTGGGGGTTGTTCGAGGGATAATGCTGAGATGGATTATGTGGAGCCCGATGATAGGTTTGGACTTAGGGTCGGCGTCGAGTGTGAGTATATTGGTGAGGTGGACCCTTTGGGCCATGTCGTGATCCCGAGACAACCATGGCAACATCATCATGTTTCTTCTGACTCAGCAAGCTTCCTATGTCGTTCTCAATTGCCTGTGTTGTGGCTTTCAAGGCAGAATAGCTCATGATCTTGCTCGACTTGAGCCCTTCTTCCACCATTTCTCCCATCTTCAACACATTATTGAAAGACTTAACAATGGCTAAGATCAAGTGGCTATAGTAAGTGGGCTCTAGGGATCGAAGAATGTATTTAACCATCTCGTCTTCCTCCATCGGAGGATTGACTCGTGCAGGTAGCTCCCTCAATCAGAACCCATATTCTCTAATGCTATCACTAGGTTTCTTTTCCACGTTGGTCAAAGATAGGCAATCCAGGACGATGTCTATGTTGTATTGAAAATTTTGAGCAAAAGCATGAGCCAAATCATCCCACGTGTACCATCCGCTGGTGTCCTGGCGGGTATACCATTCTAGAGCTGCCCCACTCAGACTATGGCTCAAGTACGCCATCAGTAATTCATCTTTTCTCCCAGCACCTATCATCTTACTGCAATAACCCCTCAGATGGTCAATAGGATCCCCATGTCCATCAGACAAATCAAACTTGGGCATCTTGAACCCGACAGGAGATTGGACATCAAGGAACAAACATAAATCTTTATAAGCAACAATCACCTGGCTTCCTAGCCCTTGCATGTTTCTCAATGATTGCTCCAGACTCTTTACCTTCCTAAATATCTCCTCCTGCTTCGCGTTCTTGGGCGGTTTCTCAGTTTCAACATGAGTATCAAGGTGGGAAGTATAGGAATAAGGATCCGGGACATTGAAAGTGGGTTCCGGGGCATAATATTAGGTATCTGGGGGCCGGGAATGCGGTAGTTTTGACTGGTGGAACATGAAAAGTTTCGGAGGAAGTGCCAAGGTAATTTTGATAAGGGGTAAAGCATGGTGTGTGTTGTGGCAAGTAATCAACGGTATTTGGCATCTGGGATTGTGAGAGTAGAGGGATAGTTGCAGGGTTTTCAGTATAGTTATTGGGGAATAAAGGTGGAGGATGCCCCCTGATCCAAGACTGATACATTTCTGCCATCTGTTGTTTCAACCTTTAGACCTCCTCCTTTAATTCAGATTCCGACCCCACAATCTCCTTCGAGGGGTCGGCAACTGTTGTATCCATGTCTTTGATAGCCATGGTTTTCTTGCTTTTTGACCTTGTGTTGTATGGACGAATCACCAAAGTGCCACAAACTAACCACCACCCTCTGTTATAATAATGATGGAAGTAACAAAGGAGAGCAAAAAATAGCTAACGGGTTAGCGTTAGAGCATTTAGCAGATAGAAATACCACATTGTGTGCCATGCCTTGGCAACAATTAACGGTTCTAGAATGGCTTCGAGGGTACAAAAGTCATATGACATCATCCCAATTTCACTCTTTTTGCCTCATTTCCTTCCTCTTCATCCTCTTGCTTTCTAACATCGATTGATTTGTCATTCATATCACCCTCTTTTCTTTCTGATTATCGCTTCATTTTTTCACATTTCTCATGCCCACAATTTCATCTTTTTTTTTCTTTTTTTCTTTTTTTTTTAAAAAAAATGATTCGATCGAACCCTATGTAGGTTGCCTACGTATCATGTCCCTCATAAATCAGATCAAGCAAAGTTCTTGAATAATTGATGGATAAATTAAACTAAAATAAAAATCTTTTTGGATTTTTCATTTATAATAATAATTTTCTTTTATTTTTCGAATACAAAATTGGAAGTAATATAACAAAAGACTCGATATTACTGTACAAGACTAGAAAGTTAAGACAATATGACAGACTAAAAACATAAAAATATCTATTATCAGCTCCTAAATGCAGTGGTACTGGGGTATTTATCATGCTCGAACTCTGGTAAATGAATCCTTACCTGAATGAGAAAAATAAGACCAAATAGATCAGATGACTAGAGACACTATGTGAGACCGCACCCCATATAGGACACATGCACGACAAGATTAGGCTATTATTGAAAATTAACCTATACGACCAAGAGTGGCCATTACTGCAAACTCAACAAAAATGACCTCATGGACATGGCAAATGACTAGCTAAGACTTTCATGGATTCAAACTCCTAATATCATGGCCCAAAAATTAATTTGCAGAAATAATCCATTTTGTAAAAATGGCCGATATGGCAAGAAGTGGCTAAAGATGCAAACTCAAAAAGGCAAGACCTTAAAATAATATGACATCTAGCTGTAGACTCAAAATCGTAAGACATGGGTTAGTGAACCACTTTTGCGAAAATTGCCCTATTTTGCAAGAATGATCGATGTTGCAAAAAATGGCTAGACATGCAAGATTTGGCTGAGATTCCACAAAGCCAAGAACCTAAGACACTAGGAAGACCAGACTCTATGTGGGTTGCCTACGTATCTCACCCTGGGAGACGATAATCGGGTTCGCGCAGTTCGGGAAGATTAAATATAGGATAGAATTAAAAATAATGCATCTAATTTGAAAAAAAAAATCTTTTTGAAAAAAATGATGAAAAATATAAAATCTTTTTGGAATTTTTTTCTTTTTTTTAAAATATTTTGTAAAGTGATGAAAAATGTAAAATCTTTTTTGGGATTTTCATTTTATACTTTTTTGAGTTTTTGGAAAATAATGGGAAAATATAAAATCTTTTTTGGATTTTTCATTCTAATTTTTTTTTGAAATTTTGAAAAATAATGGAAGAGTGTAAAATCTTTTGGATTTTCTTATTTTCATTTTTTTTATTTTTGGAAAATCATGAAAAAAAAATACTGGTGGGCCCTACTTTCTTTATTTTTCACCTTTCTTTCATAACATTGGTTTGTCAAATAACCTTTTTACCCTCAAAGATGCAACATTTAGCACATAGGATGATTAAATATCATTTTGGGCCATAAGATCATTTTTTACATAATTTAGATAGGCCTCCTATAACAGGACACGGTGCCTAGAACCGAACCCTGCTAGGTTTCAATAATATGATGCACTTAAGTACGACTTAAAGGATGACCTACGGTTGAGGTTCACTAGACAAGGCAATTCGGGGCGGCACGGGGTCGATGGCGGCTGCTCTAGCTGTCCGCCCACTGTACGCTCCCACGCCACCCCCTAAAGACACGGGTGACTCACAAAAGACCGTGTACGCTCAAACGTACTCCGAAAGACTTGTTGTAGAAAGAAGACCCATGGTTATGCAAAATGATGATAATTTATAAAGCAGTAACACATGAAGGAAAAACTATAAACAAATAAGTAGCTAGCAAATAATAAAAAGACATAAACAAAATAAAAACCAAATAAAACAAACAAAATACATAAAGACCTCAACCGAAAATCCTGTAAGCTAACAAGATCAAATATTAGCTCGAACCCGCAACTCCGCAGCAGAGTCACCAGAGATGTCACACCCCTTTATTTTTTACACAAACTTCACTAAACCTTCTTAAATAAATAAAAGGATTTTAATAAAAGCTTGGAAAGGGTTTTTCAATTGAAAAGTGATAAAAATTTGTTTCAAAAGGATCAACTCAGAGTCGCCACCTGACATTTGATTTTGGTGTGCCAGGTCACCGGTTTTTAGAAAATATTTTTCCTTGTAAAACACTTGAACTCAAAACTAAGTCTGCACCAGAGATTCAGGTAAGGGGGTTCATTTGACTCGGGGAGAAGGTGTGAGGCACTGCCCAAGTCTCGTAACTAGTACGGTTGCGTACTCGATCTAGTTGGCTTTTAAAATATTCAAGTTGAGGCAATAAAAACACACAAAAGAAAGTAAACAATCAAAAAGGTTCGAGGTCGTCCCCACCTAGTAAAAAACTTTAACAGAAAAAGAAAAAAAATCCTAAACTAACATATACTACGACTTCTCCTGCATGCTCATCAAGGCCTCCAAAATGTTTTGATGGTTCTTTGGGTCATACCCCGGATAATAATATTTACAAACTTCACGGGGCATTCTCCGGATGAATTCATCTACAGGACAACCTCTCACCTTACGTTCAAACATTATAAATTAAACTAAATCCTACGGGTTTGCCTACCCAAATGTGGTCGGCTTAAGCATGCTCCTAACAAACAAAATAATAAGAGCAAAATAAATAAAACTAAAGAAGTAAAAATTAATTTCATGCTCACTCCCTTTTTAACATTTCATTTTTTATTAGACCGAGCCAACACTTAAAGCATGTGAATAAATTAAACACAAACGGGCTAAGTCTTTTCCCTTTTCCCACGGTCTAGTTCCATTCCATCCCAAAAAATAAAATACTTTATATACCGAACATGACAAAATGAGACACCTCAACATACAGGGATCCAAGCATAAGAAATGGGAACAGCAGTAACAGAATTAAAAAGGTGAATTAAAATATGGTACTGGCCATCTTATTTTTATATTCAATTCAAAACTGACTTCTACGTGAGTGAGAATTTATTTTTTCTAAAATCTTTAATGGATGTTGAAGAAGGAAAATGAAATCAATTCCTCATGGTAAAAATACAACCATTAGCTTAACAAACAGATTAAAATTTTAACACATAAAGCCTTGCACCAAATTTGAATAATTTTATCACAAATACATTATTCAAAACAGCAAATAACTATAGGAAAGGAACAAGAGAAGTGACCTTTAACTAAATTTGAAATTCAAATGCCTAGATCGCTTTGAAGCTCATAAGCAACAAGAAAGCGAACAAGACCTCGGCAGGAGACAGACTGACGAACTCGAACACTCTTATCGATCAAGGAAAGAAACGGAAACTACTTTCATATATATATTAGTTTTTTTTAATATTTTGGTTTAGTTCCAAAACAAGATGAAGCAGATCCTTTGTTTTTCAGTCACTGAATGTTCCATACAGGTCTGCGAGCAACAGAGAAATGAAGCAGTAGCTCGTTTGGTGAACGTAAGGTCTGGTAGTCGTTGTAGGAGTGGAGTCGCGATGGGGATGGGTGGTCGACGGTAGTGGTTGGTTTGGTTTCTATTGAGTGATGGCTGATGGTGTTCTCTCGTGTATTAGGGTTCAAGAAGAAGAAGGTAAATGGTGGGGTTGTTTTCCATCGTTCATATGCGTGTCCCCTGAACTGATGACTGGTCCTTTAGTTCAAGAAGAAGGTCCTATTTAGGGTTAGGGTGTGAGGGTTTAAAGAACAAAGGGGTAATGGGTTAAGATGTGGATTGTGCAATTTGGGCCTCTTACAAGAATACCATTTGGCTAAGAAAAAAATACTAAAAGTCTAATTTACTTCAAAAAATACTTATAAAAAGATATAAATTAATTCTTAATAAACCATTAATATTTAAATAAAAGCTAAAAATGAAATTTGAAACTATTTTTCGCATTTTCAAGGATTATATTAAAATAAAAATAGGTTCAAAGTAATATATCCTCCTAAAAATATTTAATACTGATTAAATAGAAAAGTCAAAATATTCTTTTTGTATTTTTTGATTTTATGATAAAAATAAGGTAAAAGAGTCAAAATTAGTTAAAATAACTATATTAAGCCTAAATTAAATATTTTATGCTAAAATAAATAAAATTTCAGGAAGGGTCAAAAATCACGTGTCTACATGTGGTTCAAAAATGGAGGAAATAGTCGCGGATGAAATATCATAATTAAACCCTTCTGACGCCCAGCTTTCCTTCTATGCGAGCGTGAGAAACCCCCTCGCATTCATGATGCACAGGAAATACTCTAACCATTTTAACCCTACGCGAACGCGATGCTTTGAGTCCTCCCACTGCGCAAACGCGACACCTTCACAGCGAACGCGATGAACAGACCAAGCAGGGCCCCAGGATCTTCTACGCGAACACGAGGTCACTCACGCGAACGCGATGGCCCTGAAAACACAACTCTGCGAACGCGAAGGACACCTCCGCAAATGCGAATCTGCAATGTTCTAAGTCCAAAATCCTCCGTTTAGCAATCTGAAATCACCCTGAGGCCCCCGGGACCTCAACCAAAAGCACCAACATATCCCAAATCATCATACAAATGTATTCCAATAATCAAAACACCTCAAACAACACTAAAATCATCAATTCACATCGGATTCAAGCCTAGGTTTCTTCAAAACTTCTGAAATGCACTTCCGATAAAGAACCTGACCTAAACACCTCCGAATGACCTGAAACTTTGCATACATATACAAAATTACCTAACAGAGCTACTGGAACTCTTTCCATTCCGCCCCCCGGATCAAAATCTCACCTACCATCCGGAATTCGCCAAAATTCTAACTTCGCCATTTCAAGCCTAATTCACACCGGACCTCCAAATTCAATTCCGATCACACTCCTAAGTCACAAATCATCTTCCGAAGCTAACCAAATCACCGAAATTCACATCAGAGCCCTCACACTAAATATACAACTCCCGATTGACTTTTCCAAAACAAGCTTCTCTTTAAGAGGCTAAATGCCTCATTTCCATCTAAAATAAATCCAATTCTACCCGTTACCTCAAATACTGATACTGACACATAGAGAAACATATTGTGGGAGAAACGGGAGGTAACCCATGTAAAGATGGGCCGGGTTGTCACACATTCAAATACCAAACTCAACATTCAATCCAATTCATTTCATAAACACCATCCAATTCAATCGATTTCATAAACAATATCCAACTAAACAAAGTAGAACAAAAACTCAAAAAATCCAACATTCAATATTCAATATTCAATATCCAAAATACCATCCAAGATAAATTAATACAAGAAACTACTCCTTAATGATCATCAGATGGTGCCGGAGAACGGAGCAGAGGAAATGCACCAAATGCTAAGAGAGAGTTCATCCGAGAGTTGAGGCTTTCAACATCATTAGTGACAAGTCTTAATGTCTCGCCCTTTCGCCTCATTTCTTCCTCTCTTTGCCTTTCCTCTTCTTCTCTTCGCCTATCTTCTTCCTTCCTCCCTCCTTCCGCAACTTTTGAACTTTCGACAACTTTTGATCCCCTGCAACAAAATATTTTCAGTTCTAAACCTTATGTTTCATCATTTTTCTCCAAGAAAATTACCCTGCAAAAATGTGTCAAGGCCAATATTCTGACCAAAAAACCTCTGTATATTTTAGCAGTGAGTGGATTTGGACACGTTGATGAATCAAAAGAGTCACAATATGGGAACAATTTGGTCTACTGCAATGCCTATGAAGTAAGCAGGCCACAGTCAATACCAATTAGCATTGATTTTGATGAAGAAACGCAAGTTGCTGCAGCTCAAGATTGGGCTTTATTTGCAACATGGTGAGCTCTGAATGTGTCGTTCAAATATTTATAATAAGAAGGTTTTAAAATATATCTTAGTTATATTATGAAGGTACAATCTGAAAATTACTATATTTGATGTTATGTCACATTTGTTTTTATACCTATTTGAAAGTACAATCTGAAAATTTTGATTGCTGACTTTTGCAAGAGTAAGAAAAAGGAGATTAAAATATATCTCTAATAGCTACACAAAGTGGCAAGCACACTTACGCTAAACATAGAAAAATCTCAATAGCACAGCTAATTCACATATAGAGATACAGGGATTCATAAGCTCTAATTTATGATCAACTTTGGTTACGGACAGATCTTGTTATCCCCGAGTTATATAGCACAAAATAATAAGCTATCTTTCCATGATAGGTTTTGCTTAAAGATTCAAAAGTAAAAACAAATCTATGTGAATAATATTGTTAATCTTATATGGGTTATCTCAGCGCGTGTCTGACCCAAGTTATTTTTCTTCCATCCTTCAACTTTTTTATGTGGATCTCCTCAAACATCTAATCATGAGTAGCTGGCCTTCCTTTAGAGCGACAATTCTTTTTTATTCAATTCTAAATTTCTAAATGCTGCAATGCAAATAATTTTCCTATGTTAAGTATCAAAATATAAATAAACAATCTTATTAACTGGATTACAATGTTGAATATTAAAATATAATAAACGACCTTATAAACTTGGTCCTATCTAACAAAGGATGCCATAGCTGTCATGGGGAGTCAAAGTGATAAAGCAATATCGCTTTACCTCCTTGACAAATCAGGTTTTTTACTAACTTCAATAATACTGGTAATGAGAAGGTTTTAAAGTATTTTGGCAAATGAGGAAAGTATACATAATAAGAAGAAGCTCATGTGAAAAGCTTAATCCAAAGAATTAATAA
This sequence comes from Nicotiana benthamiana, assembly GCA_034376525.1. Taxonomy (NCBI): domain Eukaryota; kingdom Viridiplantae; phylum Streptophyta; class Magnoliopsida; order Solanales; family Solanaceae; genus Nicotiana; species Nicotiana benthamiana. The sequence goes on along the minus strand of CM067338.1, from coordinate 122,320,847 downwards.
TTTAACAGAATGTAAGTTTGCAAACACATTGACACTGCCACGATATGTAAAGAAAAATGACAACTGATCTAACAAATACATATCACTTATATCTCAAACTAATAATTCTAATTAGGTGAAAGCCAAAAAGACTATAAAAAGAATATTTATCTGAGAACAAAGCAGGATAACATGAATAATACTTAAAATATTTCTCAAGTTCCTCAAAGCAACAACTAGTAGTGATAAGTAATAATTACTTCTATAGCAACATAAGATAAGTGAGTGAGGCATAAGCACCTAAGATATTTGAAATGGATGTGAATAAGGGACTGGTCTTGAGTAAAGTTATGGATGGTCATGCTTAGCTAAGTTGCTCAGAGTTCTCTTCGGTAAACTATTAAACTAATAAGAGCTGTATCGTCTAATTTCATTTAAAAATGAGTACGAATATCCGATACGGGGACGGTTTTGAATATCAAATTCGACAAAATCTAAATTTTAAGATTCGAAGGTGCGAATCTGGATATCGATATGGGTACGGGATACGGTTAAGAAAATTCAAAATAATAAAAAATAGAGCTATAAAAATATTATAAATATTGAGACTATATGCTAGGTCAACATGAAGTACTTTGAATTTTTGGTTTCATGAAGTATCAAATATGAGATAAAAATGCTATAACATTGGAGGTATGTCATTCTCCATAACTTAAATTTGTTTAATTTTTAATTTTGAGAAATCAAAATCTCAATTTTTCTTTCAAATTTGTCGATGGACTCCGGTCAAAATGTCCGAAGTTGGTTGACTGTATCCGCAACGTTCCCGCTCCAGCAACCATCCAAGTCTCGTATCGGAAGGGGGACGGCACCAAAATTGAAGAGTCCGTGCAACTGAGATACTTAGGCAATAATTGTTGTGATAACTTTATGTCCATTTAAAGAGTGCCAAAGCATTGCCATAATTCTGCATATAACAGGAAACAACATTATTCAGTTTCAACCAATTAATTTCTCTTCATAGGAAATAAGTAAAAGAAATGTGACCTAGAAAATAAAACACGCCTTCATTCAGAAAAGAGACTAAAAGTAGTGCTTATAAAAACTTAAGAAGTTACAGAAAAACTATACATAGTTATCGTACATAAACAAGAATCTCATCTAAGCATATTACAAAGTAATCTTCACTCTATAAGTAGGAAGGCCCTACCATAGTCAATATTAGAGGACTAATTAAAAGCCCTTTCAGCTAACCATTTACCAAACTTTCAAGGTCATCAATGGAATGAGTACTCCCTTAAAGACAAACAGGAATAATTATTACTCCACCGAATTCTCACCCATCACTTAATTCTCACACACACAAGACACAAATATCAAAATCCCATATACTCTAACAACAAAGATCTATTTCATAAATAAAAAATTAAAGACTTACAGTATAGCATACTTTTTTGATAATATTAGATGTCAAGCTAAATATAAAAACAACTACTCAGATTATAATATGTTAATCGAGAACTTACTAACCTATTTGAAGATAGGAGATATGTGTATATCACTCTGAATAATGTTGAAAACTTTGCCCCGACTGGCATTTACATCAATGCTGGATCCTGAAAACTGTAAGCCCCTTCTAGGTGGGTTGAAACACTATAAAATCAAGAGAACACCATTAATTTTTTAAATCTAAGGTTTGAATCCCTAAAATTCGAAGGTTTTTGGGGAAATAAAAAACAAAAAAAGGAGATCGATCGGGTGAGTATGTGCGTGAGAGAGAGAGAGAGAGAGAGAGAGAGAGAGGGGTCGACATACCTGAGAATGGAGTGAAAAGTGAAAACTCTATGTGCGTGGAGTGAGAGCCACAGAGAGAGACACCAGAGGGGAAAAACAGTACTAAAGTCTAAAACCTTGTGTGAATGAATAGACTAAGAGAAAAGTGATAAATATTAATAATAATAAGTTTCCACTACTTCACTGGAAATTTTTTTCCTAATTATAAAATAAATTAAAAATGCAAAAAAATTAGTACACACTGAGTCACGGTCTTCTTTGGGAACTTTTTTTAGTTTTATATAATTAATTTTCTTTTATGAATTTTCACACTAAATTAGAGGGAACTAAAAGGCGCGTATTTTCCGCCAAAAGTTTCCCACCAATAGTCGATGGGAAATGTTTTTGAAACCGAATTTTTCATTTTCCGATTGCACTTTGGTGGGAATTTACCACTGATAATTTTTTCGTGGGAAAATATTATGTTTCTAGTAGTGTCAGAAAAAATGATTTTCCTCTACCACACACAAAACGATCAGATGCATTTTTATTTTCTTTTCTTTTTGAAGTTTGATAGCGTCTTTGAGATGGGTGATTTACACAAAGGCGATAGTTTGGGGCTAGTATTTTCATTTTTTACAATTGTGCAGTCTGACATTTAAATTTTGATGAAACAAATTTGGACTTCTCACAAATAGTCCTTAGAGCGAATAGTCTTAAAAAATTTATCTTTGCTTGCCTTATGGATGAACTTTAAAGTAACAAGTGTTACCTCTCATTATCCTGTGGGCAATACTTTCAACTTTTTTGAAATTATGTCCATATGACATGTGAGGGTCAAAAATTAAAAGTTACCACAAAAAGTTCATATTTCTGTAATTTTTTGTTCAGCCACCACTTCTGCGCACGCTCCATTATATTTTCTGTTACGCCCATCTACTCTAGAAAAGTTTGCTTAAATTTAATTTCCTTTGATTCTATTTTCTAGTAGGGACAAACAACAAGCTGAACAAAATAAATTTAAACAAACAACAACAATGCAGAGTATAATACAAGTTTTATTTTATTTTCCTTATAGCATGTAATATATTCTATGCAATCACATTAGCATGATGAAATATAGATATTCATAAATATAGCATGATGTGGGTCCTACACTATCCGGACAATCAATATAGTGATAGCTACACACGGACTCTCGTCACCTCGTGCGTTCGTAGCTCCCGCATTTAGCAACAATTATACATTTTATTAATCCTATGAGGATATTTCCCTCCACAAAATTAGAAAGGAGACTCACCTTACTCCAAAGCGTTCCTTCAATAACAAGAATAGGCTCCAACCTTAATTTGAAGCCGAACGAGCACCAACTAGTTAAATAAAGTAAGAACTAGTCAATACGTGCTCACAAAGTTGAATTCCAACTAATTAAATGATTTCACAATCTTTCCCGCAAGTTTTTAAACTTCCGACCCCGGCCCACGTGCCCGAATCTTGAGATTTTTTTGAAGGAAAATATTCTCTATGACCTAAGGATTCCTAATATGTAAATTTTAGTTTATTACATAGCTAATAAGGTAGTTAAATTATAATTTTATCAAAATCCTAGTTCTAGTTCTAACCCTTGATTTTTTTTATTATTAGTGTTAAATCTATGTAATGTTCATGTATTTAAGCTAAGAGTGAGTGAGAATTACTTACCTTATGATGTTATGTTGAAACCCTCTCTTTGGAACCTCCATAATCGCGCAAGTAGAGTGAAAATGAGAGAGAATGAGCTTGGGTTCGTATTTAATGAATCCTTACTGCCCCAGCAATTTTCACATCCGCAGACAAATTTTCGCATATGCGTTGTCCGCTTCTGCGGTAGAATAATCGCTTTTACAGTTTGGGGACAAGTCGACATGACCTCTTATGTGGTCTCTTAGTTCGAACATGCGGGACCGCTTCTGCGGTCCCTTCCCTTCCTGGCCCTTCCGCTTCTGCGACCAATGGCCGCTTATGCGGTCACCGCTTCTGCGGTCAAAGAACCGCATAAGCGGTTTTGACAGAAGCAGCAAACGTGCTTCCTTTCAAAGTCCGACTTCGCTCGAACCTGGACCATTTGACGCTCAGGGCTCCCGAGCCAGGTCCGAACCTACCGACAAGTCTGAAATCACGAGGCGGACCTAGTCAAACCCTCGAAACACCCAAAACAATGCTAAATCAAATAATCAAACCCCAAAATTAATTGGTTCAACTTAATGAACTTCAAGTTCTTTATTTCCTATCAACAGGTCAAAACGCCATTAAACTATTCAGATTGACACCAAATTTTACGGGTAGGTCTTGCATGATATTTTGAACTTGTGCCAAGTTTCGGAACCGGAATCCGAACCCGATACCTAGGTTTTTAATGAATATTTAGATTTTTTAATTCTTTAATATTTCGAGTTAGCAATTTTACATAAAAATTCCGTACTCGGGTTAGGGACCTCGGAATTTGATTCGGAGCATACACGCAGGTCCCATATTTTTCCACGGACCTCCCGGGATCATCAAATCATGAATCTAGGTCCGTTTCCAAAGAAAGTTAACTGAAGTAAAACTTGGCCTTTTAAGAAACCCTTAAGGGAATAGCTGGTTTTATTTTACTCAAAACGGGGTTCCAAATGGTAAAACTACTAGTCGGGTTGTTATATTCTCCGCCTCTTAAACAAATATTCGTCCTCGAATGAACATAGAAAAGTACCTGGAATGCTGAATAGGTGGGGATATCGGCTCCGCATGTCCTCCTCGGACTCCTAAGTCGTCTCCTCAACTGGTTGGCCCCTCCACTGGACCCTTACCGCAGAAACCCTCTTGGACCTCAACTGACAGTCCTGTCTATCAACAATGGCAACTGGATCCTCCTCGTAGCCCAAGCTCTTATCTAACTGAATGGTACTGAAATCCAACACATGAGAGTAGTCGGCAAGATACTTCCGAAACATCGATACATGGAAAACTAGATGAACTCCTGATAACCTGGGAGGTAAAGCAAGCTCGTAGGCAACCTCTCCAACTCGCCTCAATACCTCAAAGGGACCAATAAATTTTGGGCTAACTTGCCCTTCTTCCCGAACCTCATAATACCCTTCATTGGCGAGACTTTCAAGAGAACCTTCTCGCCAATCATAAATGAAACATCACACGCCTTCTGATCCGCGTAACTCTTCTGTCTGGAGTGAGCTGTGCGGAGCCTCTCCTCAATCAACTTTACCTTATCCAAGGCATCATGTACAAAATCTGTACCTAGTAACTTAGCCTCACCAGGCTCAAACCACCCTATTGGAGAACGACATCGCCAGCCAGACAATGCCTCATACGGGGCCATCTCTATGCTAGACTGATAGCTATTATTATATGCAAACTCCACCAAGGGCAAAAACTAATCCCAGTGCCCTCCAAAGTAAATCACACATGATCTAAGCATATCCTCTAAAATCTAAACTGTCTGCTCCGACTGCCCGTCGGTGTGAGGGTGAAATGTTGTGCTGAGATCCACGCTGGTGCCCAAACCTCTATGAACACCTCTCGAAAACTGAGATGTGAACTGAGGGCCCCTATCTGATATGATGGAGACTAGTACACCATGCAACCGGACTATCTCCCGAATATAAATCTTAGTGTATCTCTCCGCTGTGCAAGTAGTCACCACTGTAATGAAATGGGCCGACTTGGTCAACCTATCCACAATAACCCACACTGAATCAAACTTAAGCAACGTCTGCGGCAACCCAACCACGAAGTCCATAGTGATGCGTTCTTACTTCCATTCCAGAATAGGCATCTGCTGAAGTAGGCCACCTGGCCTCTGATGCTCATACTTGACCTGCTGGAAATTCAAACATTTAGCCACATGCTCAACAATTTCCTTCTTCATCCTTCGCCACCAGTAATGCTATTTCAAGTCACGATACATCTTCGTGGCACCCAGATGAATAGAGTACCTCGAATTGTGGGCCTCCTCTAGAATCCTCCTACGTAAGCCATCCACATCAGGAACACAAACACGGCCATGAAGCCGTAACACTCCATCCTCCCTGATAGTAACCTCCTTTGCACCTCCTTGAAGTACCATCTCTCTAAGGGCTGTCAAATGCGGGTCGTCAAATTGTCGGGCCCTATTCTTTCCTTACAACAAAGACTGAGCAACCACGCATTCTAGAACTCGGCTGGGCTCCAAAATATCCAACCTCACAAGTCTGTTAGCCAAGGACTGAATGTCCAAAGCCAACGGTCTCTCCTCAGCAGGAATGAATACCAAACTACCCATACTCTACGCCTTTCTGCTCAAAGCATCGGCGACTACATTCGCCTTACCCGGATGATAAAGAATGGTAACATCATAATCCTTTAGTAACTTAAGCCACCTGCGCTGACTTAAATTAAGGTCCCTATGCTTGAACAAGTGCTGTAGACTGCGATGATCTGTGTAAACCTCACATGACACCCCATATAAATAATGACTCCATATCTCCAGAGCATGAACAATCGTTGCCAACTCTAGATCGTGCACTGGGTAGCTCTTCTCATGAATTTTCTGCTGGCATAAAGCATATGCAATAAATCGTCCCTCCTACATCAATACACATCCAAAGCCAACGCGAGAGGAATCACAATATACAGTATACATTCATGAACCGAAAGGCAATGAAAGAATCAGTGCTGTGGTCAAAGCCGTCTTGAGCTTCAGAAAGTTATCCTTACACTCATCGGACCAACGAAATGGCACATCCTTCTGGGTCAATCTGGTCAAAGGTGAAGCAATAGATGAAAAGCCTGCACAAACCGCCGGTAGTATCCTGCTAACCCCAGGAAACTTCTGATATCCATCACTGAAGTAGGTCGTGGACAACTGTGAACTGCCTCAATCTTCTTGGGATCCACCTTAATACCCTCTCCTGACACAATATGTCCCAAGAATGCCACTGACTCTAGCCAGAACTCACACTTGGGGGACTTGGCATACAGCCTCTGCTCTCGCAAGGTCTAAAGCACTACTCTCAAATGCTGCTCGTGCTCCCCTAGACTCCGTGAGTATATCAAGATGTCGTCAATGAAGACGATAACAAAAGAATCAATAAAAGGCCGAAACACCCAATTCATCAAGTGCATGAACGCCGTTGGAGCATTCATCAACCCAAAGGACATCACCAAAAACTCGTAGTGGCCATATCTAGTCGTGAATGCAGTCTTCGGAACGCCTGAATCTCAAATCTTGAGCTGATGATACCCTGATCTCAAGTCAATCTTTGAGAACACCATCTGAAACTGGTAAAATAAATCATCAATACACGGTAGTGGGTACTTATTCTTGGTGGTGACTTTGTTCAACTGGCGGTAATCAATGCACATTCGCGTAGTCCCATTTTTCTTCTTCATAGATAGCACTGGTGCACCCCAAGGCGACATATTGTGCCTGAAAAACTCCTTAGCTAATAACTCCTCCAACTGATCCTTTAACTCTTTCAGCTCCTTAGGATACATACGGTACGGTGGGATAGATATAGGCTAAGTGCCTGGAGCCAAATCAATGCAGAAATCAATATCATGATCCGGAGGCATGCTTGGAAGATCACAAGGAAAAACATCGGTGAAATCTCGGACTACTGGCACTGAATCAATCATCGGAGACTCTGTTGTGGTATCTCGAACAGAAGCCAGATAAGCCAAACACCCTTTCTCAACCATGAGCTGAGCCTTCAGAAAGGAAAAATCCCGCTAGGCGTATCAACTGTGGAACCCTTCCTTTCCAATCTCGGTAATCCTGGCATCTCTAGCGAAATAGTCTTGGCGTGACCATCAAGGACAGAAAATAAATCATATTAAGCAACAGAAAATCTACCCTAGTATCGCAACCACAAAAGGTAACCATACAGGACCGGTAGATTCGATCCACAACCGTAGAATCACCCACAGGAGTGGACACATGAACAGGAACACCAAAAGGTCTTGAGAGATAACCAGAAAACGAGAAAATAGAGATGATACATATAAGTAAGTAGACCCTGGATAAAATAATACTAAGGCATCCCTAGCGCTAACTGAAATAATACACGTGATGACGGCATGTAAGGCCAATGCATCTGGCTTAGCTGGAATGGCATAAAATCTGGCTGGAGCGCAGGCTGACTAGCCTCCACCAAACTAAGTAGTAATGGCTGTCCTTTACCCGTCTGGCCTCCATCCCTAGAACGGCCTCTACCAGTATGCCTCCATCTCTAGTTGGCTGGGCCACTGGTGCTAGAGTCACTAGCTGCTGTCCCTGCTGCACTACCCTGCCCCTAAGCCTGGGACAAGTCCTTCTCAAGTGACTAGGATGTCCACACTCATAGCAGCATGGTACGATGGCTCGCTGCCCCGAAGATTGACCTTGAAAACCGGCAGAACTACTAGAAGGAGTTGGAAGAGCCGGTGGATGATATGAACTCTCCAGCATGGCGCTGAAGTAAGAGCTAGAAGGACCCTGAGAACCTAAATACCCACTGGATGAACCCTGAGTAGCTGGCGGGTAATAAGAACCCTCTGGCATAGCACGAAAATACGATGTGCTGGAGCTTCCCGAGCAAGAGGTGGTGGTGCCAGAGCTGGGGGTCTGCTCGGCTAACCCCTACCATACTGACCTCTTACTCTAGCTGGGGCACCTCTGAACTCTCCAAAGAACCTCACTTTTTTGTCCTGCTGAACCTGCTCCCTGACCCTACGGCGATACCCCTCAATCCGGCGAGCAATCTCGATCACTAGCTAATATCGTGTACCCATCACCACCTCTCAGGACATGCTGTTTTGGATAACCGGCTGGAACCCTAAGACAAACCTCCACACTCTCTCTGCGTCTGTAGGAAGTATCATAAGTGCATGGCGAGATAACTCAGAGAACTTCGCCTCATAATCGGTCATTAACATCTGACCCTCTTGAGATACTCAAACTGATACCGCAACTCTTCCCTCTCGGAGGGAAGAATATTCTTTTCCAAGAACATATAAGTGAACTGATCCCAATTGTGGGAAGGAGAACCTGCTGGCCTACTAAGGACATAATACTTCCACCATCTGCAAGCCCTACCCTCCAACTGGAAAGTGGTGAAGTCAACCCTATGTGACTCCAATATCCTTATGTTGTGCAGTCTGTCCCTACACCTCTCAATAAAATCCTGAGCGTCCTCATGACGTTCACCCCCGAAGACTGGATGTGACGTCTAGTCCATCTGTCCAGTAACTTCTTCGGATCACCATCCCCAACTGGCATGGCCTGGGGTGCCACTGCAGCAACTGGCTAAACCCCATCTGCGTAGTGCACCTGGAGTCTGATAAGCGGAAGCTGTACCACCTAGAGCCTGAGTAATAGGGGTTTGTGATTCCCCTCCTGCCTGTGAGGTGGTTGGATCTGCTGGAAATAAACCAGCCTGGGACATAGTGTCCATGAACTGAAGCATACGGCCTATGACCTCTTGAAATCCCGATGATGTCATGAAATCCATCAGAATATGCTCAGTTGCAGGCACCTCGCCCTTCTTATAAATGATTGGATCCCTCGCAAGATCTGCGGGTGGTGCACCTGGAATAGCTCTAGGGAGTCCTTATCCCTTCCCACGAGCAGGTGCCCTACCCCGGCCTCTACCTCGGCCTCTAGCAATGGGGGGGAGCAGCTCCTCCTGGTTCAGGAACATCGGCGATACGACTCCTCACAATCTGCGAGAGAATAGAAATGAAAATTTAGTGCATTAACAACTACGCGATAGGAAGTGAATAAAGAGTAGTCCTTCATAACACCCTATTGCCCCTCAAAGATAAATACAGACATCTACGTACTGATCTACAAGACTCTATTAGGTTTTGCCTGTAAAACTATGTGACCTACGTGAACCTAGGGCTCTGATACCACGTTTCCACGACCCCTTTCCCCAACAAGTCATAATGGCGCCCAACTACCTTGTGGGGCAAGCCAACTGCAGGAAAATATTTCTAAGTTTAACAATATTAAACATTTTTAAGAATGGAATAAGCATCTTAAAAGGGGTTTCCAAAACCGATACAGTAATCAAAGTAAAGACATACTATTACAACCCAAAATTAGTCTACTAAAGTGTGTGGTAGAACCTGGTGTCACAGCTATGGGCAACTAGTAGAGAATATACAAAATGAATAATATACTATCCTACTGTCCGAATCATGATAGACAGAAAAGCAAAAGTATAGAGATGACTTCTTCGGCTGCAGGTCGTCAATGAAAGGAGGCAGCTCACCGTAGAAGACCAAGGTATCTCACTGATGCGTGCCCGAATAGTAACCAGATCCACCTGCCTCAGATCTTGTACATTTAAGTACATAAGAATAGCATGAGTACATAAACATCATGTACCCAGAATGTATCCCGCCTAACCTCGAAGAAGTAGAGATGAGAGGTTGACTTGATACTTACAAAGGTCAAATAGTATGTAAGATTATTTATAAGCATGGAAGCTACTAGTATTAATATGTTCAAGGCAAGAAAGACAAGGCATATCTTTAAAGTATCATGATTTTACAATTTCATGTTCAATGTATATTAACAAGTAGTGTGAGTACAAGTTTACACATAATAATCATGCGCACATTATACCGAGGCAACGGCCCGAACCAACATAATGAAATATGTATTTATCGAGAGTCCATGGCGCGCCTATAGATGCATCTATTCATACTGAGGCAATCAGCCTGATCCACAAATAACAAGAAAGCATCCATAATGCACACGAAGGAAATATATATTAAATTATGCCATACAAGCGTTCAACAAGTGTACAAGTTTACTTTTATTTTCCCTATAGCCTCTAATACATTCTAGGCAATCACATTAGCATGATGAAATATAGATATTCATAAATATAGCATGATGTGGGTCATAAACTACCCGGACGATCAATATAGTGATAGTTACGCACGGGCTCTCGTCACCTTGTACGTACGTAGCTCCCGTATTTAGCAACAATTATATATTTTATTAATCCTCTGGGTACATTTCCCTCTCACAAAGTTAGAAAGGAGATTCACCTTGCTCCGAAGCATTCCTTCTCTAACAAGAATAGGCTCCAACCTTAATTCGAAGCCGAACGAGGACCAACTAGTTAAATAAAGTAAGAACTAGTCAATACGTGCTCAAAAAGTTGAATTCCAACTAATTAAATGATTTCCCAAACTTTCCACAAGTTTTCTAAATTCCGACCCCGGGCCTACATGCCCGGATCCCGATATTTTTCAAAGGAAAATATTCTCTAAGACCTAACGATTACTAATATGTAAAGTTTAGTTCATTACATAGCTAATTAGGTAGTAAAATTATAATTTTATCAATACACTAAGTCTAGCTCTAACCATTAATTTTATTTGATTATTAGTGTTAAATCTATGTAATGTTCGTTTAGTTAAGCTAAAAGTGAGTGGGAATTACTTACCTTAAGATGTTATGTTGCAACTCTCTCTTTGGAACCTCGAAAATCACCCAAGTAGAGTGAAAATGAGAGAGAATGAGCTTGGGTTCATATTTAATGAACTCTTAATGCCCCAGTGATTTTCATATCTGCGGACGAATTTCCGCATATGCGGCGTCCGCTTCTACAGAAGAATAACCACTTTTGCGGTTTGGGGACAAGTCGACAGGACGGCTTATGCGGTCGCTTAGTTCACACATACGGGACCGCTTCTGCGGTCCCTTCCCTTCTCGGACCTTCCGCTTCTGTGACCAGGGGGCCGCTTATGTGGTCACCGCTTTTGCGGTCAAAGAGCCCCATTAGCGGTTTTGACGGAAGCAGCAACTTTCTTTCTTTCAAAGTCCGACTTCGCTCGAACCTCGACAATTTGATGAACGGGGATCCAAAGCCCCGCCTGAACATAACGACAAGTCAAAAATCATGAAGCAGACCTAGTCAAACTCTCGAAACACCAAAACAACGCTAAATCAAAGAATCGAACCTCAAAACCAATTGGTTCAACTTAATGAACTTCAAGTTCTTTATTTCCTATCAATGGGTCTAAATGCCCTTTATCTTTTCGGATTGACACCAAATATTATGGGAAGGTCTTATATGATATTTCGGACTTGTACCAAGTTTCGGAACCGGAATCCAAACCCGATACCTAGGTTTTTAATGAATATTTAGATTCTTTAATTCTTTAAAACTTAGATTTAACAATATTACATAAAAATTCCGTACTCGGGCTAGGGACCTCGGAATTTGATTCCGAGCATACGTCCAGGTCCCATATTTTCACACAGACCTCTTGGGACCATCAAATCATGAATCCGAGTCTGTTTTTTAAGAAACTTGCTGAAGTTAAACTTGGCCTTTTAATAAAACCTTAAGGGAATAATCGATTTTATTTTCACTCTATAGTCTTCTAACTTCCGAACTGATCACCTCCGTAAGTCATAATTTAGCTAAGGAAAGCGTGGGAAGTTTTATTTAAGGGAAAGGGGTTCCAAATAGTAAAACGACAAGTCGGATCATTACATATGTGGATGTTCAGATTGGAGCCCCGGGGGGTTCGAAGTGTTTCAGGTGGTGTATCTCAGTGCTTCGCGATCGCAAAGGGAAAATTTGGGACAGGGGCAGGTTTACACTACGTAAATGCAAAGAGCAGCTCACCAATGTGAAGGCTTGGGGAGACTATCTTTTATAAATGTGGCAGCCCTCACGCAAACGCGTAGGCTTGGGATCTCTGGGGAAGGTAGATGAGGTTTTCATTGGGGATGTGTTCTATTGATCGCGAACGAAAAGGCTTGGGGAATGAGATGCCTTTGTGAATGTGATGTTGACCTCACAAATGCAAAGCCAGTTGGCATGTGTTCTTCGTGAACCAGGTATGTAAAGAGATGGAAATCGAGATTTGACTATTTTTCACCATTTTAAGACCTAGATCACAGATTGAAGAGAATTTTCAAGAGATTTTCGTTCCAACTTTATCGATAAATGATCTTCATCTAGTTTTGATTTATTTTCATAAACAATCCTTAAATATAGCAGTTTAAAAGTAGAAATTGGAGTTTTGAAAAAAAAACTTGTAAGAGCTAATTTGGGGGATTTGGACCTCGATTTAAGGTTCAATCTTGATACAAATCACATATTCACTCGGGAAAAAATAGGTAAATGGGAATTTGTCTCAATTTTAGATTCGACTATGTAGGTCGGCGTTGACTTTTATTGATTTTTCTGAATATTATATATATTACACTGTTTTGTGGCAAGGTAGTTTCTGAAGCTTTTTTTGACTTATTTGAATACTAATTGACTACATATTGGTAGTTTGGAGGCTTGTTCTAAAGGGAAAGTTGTGGTGGATATTTGATCTTGTTCAAAAGATGTAAGTGTCTTGGTTAACCTTGATTTGGGAGAAATAAGTATAATCGAGTCTATGTGATCTATATGTGGGGGCGGCGTAAACGCAAGGTGACGAGTGCATATGCGTTGTCCATGGAATAAGCATGCAGGTGGAATTAGCCTTATTTATGCCATGTTACTTGTGTAGTTTGTCTTCCATGCTATAGATAGATTGTATAATTCTTTTAGTTCTTATATTCTTATTATTTCCTATGTTGAGATTATTAATATATTAGGCGTTGAGATCATTGAATTGTAATTGATAGTTTGTTTGAATTGTGGGTAAATTCTCATATGACGAGTTGTGTTCAAATACTATTATTGATTTTGAATTTGCTTTCCCCTTGCTTTGTATTGTATGTGGTGCTTGGTGAGGAAAAGCGAAATGCACGAAGGTTGTTCCCGTTCTTGCGAGGAAGAGTGATTTTACACAAAGGAAATTTCCTAAGGGCAGACCGGTTTAAACCGGACCAGCCCAGACCGATTTAAATCGGAACCGGACCGGCCCAATTCATAGGGGGCGCATGGGCTGGGTTCGTAGGGGGAAGGGGTAGGTCCGTTTGTTTAAAATTAGCTGTTAATTGAACCGGTTAAGCCTAGTCCGGATGAACAGTGTCATTACCGGTTAAATTGGTCTGGTAGTAACGACTAATTTGTTTTTTGAAAAACCTGGCACGTGTGCGGCCCACTGACCGTTGGCAACAGTCAGAAATTTGACTGATCCATTAGCCAACAGATTTTTTTTTAAATAAAAGCCCCTTTTAAAATATTTTTAACCCTTTTTGATTTTACAAAAATAATATTTTCTAAAACTATAAATACCCACTTCTCGTCTTCATTTCTCACTCAAATCTTATTTCTCTATCTCAATTTCTCTTATCTCTTATTCTCCAATATTCAAGACTTGAAGTCTTCAATTCATCCTTTCATCTTCTAATTTTATCTGGCTCTCTTTTCTTGAATTTAATTTATCGGAATTTGTCATTCGAAATTTGAAGTTTGAAGTTCAAAATTAAAATACTTACTTGACGTTTGTTCGTGGTAACACCGGAATTGAGTAATCAAGTGTCAATTTATTGTCGAATTCAGTGCACTCCCTCCAACTCTTTCTCTTATTTAATATTTTAATTGCATTTTAAATTTTAGCTTATACTTTAATTTTTACAATATGTTTAGTGCTTGCAAAAGAGCGTGTAGAAAAGTATCCCGAGGATCACCTAGTATCCTCCATTTAATCACGAGGGATCTTCAAGTATCCCGAGGATCTCCTAGTATCCTCCAATTAATCACGAGGGATCTCCAAGTATCCCGAGGATCTCCTAGTATCCTCCAATTAGTCAATCCTATGCCGTGGATCTCTTAGTATCCCACACTTCCAATCATGGAACATAATACGTACAGGGAACTCCCGAGATGCCGTCCCGTAGACCCATTCGCAACACATCACAATAATTCAATATGTTAAAAGAAAGAACCTAAGTACAAACAACATGTAAAATCTAGAGTCTAGCATGCTCACAAAAGGACAGATATTTCAATCTAGTCAATTAGAGCAAATAAGTTACTAACATGCTTTCCCTAAGCTAAACAAGTGAAATTGCATTTTTAAAAGTTAAATACGTGAAGAAAAACATTATAATTAAGTCCAGTAAATGAATTTTCAACAACTAGCATAAGTATACGCTCGTCACCTCGCTCACAAGGCATTTAAACAATAGTCAAGAAATCCTAAGCGGAGAGGTCCCCCACACAAGGTTAGACAAGCCACTAACCTCGAACTGGTACAAAATCGCTAAGAAACAATGCCCTTGCCACGAGTATCCGACTCTGAGTGGCCCAAATCTATTCGAATCAATTAAATATTATAAATAACATCGCAAGTAACTAATTCCACTATTAAAATTAAAGCTAAGGCGCGAAAATAGGTAAAATGACCAAGATGCCCCTCAGACCAACGTTTCGGAATCGAATAATTTTCATATTTTCAAAAACTCTTGTACTCTCACGAGTCTAACCATATGAAAATATCCCAAATAGGAGGACAAATGCCCTTTCAAAACTCAAAAGTTTAGCCAAAGAAGTTTTACCCAAATTACCCAATTTTAATCCTAAATTTGAATTTAAGTGATGGATTTAACCACAAAATGATGGAATATAACCTAAAAGGATCATAGAAACGTTACCCAATAATTTCCTCTTCGAAACCCTCTCAAAATCGCCTATGCCCGAGCTCAAACTTGATTTTTCAAACTTTGAAATTAAGCCTCGGATAAAACCCTTAACATTATAGTGATTTTCGCTTTTGCGGATCCAGGGACCGCTTTTGCGGAGAAGCCAACTGCATTTGTGGTTTTCCTTAAGTGCCGACCTACCGCTTCTGCGGTCCATAACTCGCAGAAGCGAGTACGCTTATGCGGAAACTATACCACTTCTATAGTTCCTAGCTTTGAGCCCAAACTCACATCTGCAGCGCCCTAAGCCACTTCGGTGGTCCCCAAGCCGCATAAGCGAAAATAACAGAATCCCGAAATCACCTAACGGAGCAAACGGAACCATCACATTTCCATTTCGTGGCCGTCTTCACACTGTTCCAATTACGGACCATTTTTCAACACCTAAGCTCTTATTTAGGGACTAAGTGTCCCAAAACACTCCGAATTCTATTACCGAACATACCGACAAACAAAAATAGCAGAAGTGAGCTTAGGGAAAGCGGTTAATGGGGGAATGGGGAAGAAATTCCAAAGACGACCGGTCGGGTCGTCACATCCTCCAACACCTAAACATTCGTTCGTCCTCGAACGAGCATAGAGAACGTACCTGAAGTAGCAAAAAGAAGAGGGTATCGGCTGCACATATCCCATTTGGTCTCCCAAGTCGCCTCCTTGGCCGGATGACCCTGCCACTGAACCTTTACTGAAGCTATATCCTTTGACCTGAGCTTTCGGACCTGCCTGTCCAATATCGCCACTGGCTCCTCAACATAGGACAAGTCATTATCCAACTAGACCGAAGTGAACTCCAACACGTGAGACGGGTCACCGTGATACCTCCGAAGCATCGAAACATGAAATACCAAATGAACCCCAGCCAAACTGGGAGGTAAAACAACTCATAAGCAACCTTCCCAACCTGCTTCAAAATCTCAAATGTGCCAATGAACCTCGGGCTCAACTTCTCTTTCTTTTCCAAACCTCATGATGCCTTTCATAGGAGAGACCTGAAGCAAAACTCGCTCAGCAACCATAAAGGAAACATCACGAACCTTTCGGTCTGCGTAACGCTTCTGTCTGGGCTGGGCCATACGGAGTCTATCCTGAATCACCTAAACCTTCTCGACCGCATCCTGAACCAAATCAGTGCCCAATAGCCCAGCCTCACCCGGCTCAAACCAACCCACCGAGGATATGCATCTCCTACCATATTAGGCCTCATACGGTGCCATTTGAATACTGGACTGATAATTGTTGTTGTACACAAACTCAGCCAATGGCAAGAACGGATCCCAATACCCTCTAAACTCAATCACATACGCACAGAGCATATCCTCAAGAATCTGAATGGTGCTTTTGGACTGACCGTCCGTCTGAGGGTGAAAAGCTGTACTCATGGTCACCCGGGTACCCAACTCGTGCTAGACGGCTCTCTAGAACAGTGATGTAAACACTGAACCCTTGTCTGAGATGATAGAAACTGGAATGTTGTGCAGATGGACAATCTCCCTGATATAAATCATTGCTAACCGTTCCACTGAGTAAGAAGTACACACTGGAATGAAATGAGAGGACTTGGTCAGTCGATCCACAACAACCCAAATAGAATCAAATCTCCTCGCCGTCAGAGGGAGACCAGTCACAAAATCCATAGTGATCTTTTCCCATTTCCACTTTGGAATCTCCATCTACTGGAGTAACCCTCCCGGTATCTGGTGCTCAGCCTTTACCTCCTGACAGTTGAGGCATCTAGCTACAAACTCTAATATGTCCTTCTTCATCCGTCTCCACCAGTAACGTTGCCCCAGATCCTGATATATATTCACGGCACCTGGGTGAATGGAGTACCGCAAGCAATGGGCCTCGGTCAATATCAACTCCGAATATCATTAACATCGGATACACAGATCCAACCCTGCATCCTCAATACCCCATCATCTCCAATAGTCACATCCCTAGCATTGCCATGCTGAACTGTGTCCCTAAGGACAAACAAATGATGGTAATCATACTGCCGCTCCCTGATATGATCAAATAATGAAGACCGAGAAACCACACGGGCTAGAACCCGACTAGGCTCTGAAAGGTCCAATCTCATGAACTGACTGGCTAAAGCCTGAACATCCATTGCCATAGGTCTCTCTGAAGCTGGTAGACATGCCAAACTCCCCAATCTCTGCCCGGCGACTCAAGGCATCGGCTACCACATTGGCCTTGACCGAGTGATAAAGAATACTGATCATAATCCTTCAATAACTCCAACCATCTCCTCTGGCATAAGTTCAGATCCTTCTGCTTGAATAAGTGCAGTAAACTCTGATGATCCGTGTAAATCTTACAAGGCATGCCATACAAATAATGACGCCATGTCTTCAAGGCATGAACAATAGCAGCAAACTCAAGGTCATGGACAGAATAGTTCTTTTCATGTACCTTCAACTGTCTGGATGCGTAGGCAATCACCCTACCTTCATGCATCAATAGCGCTCCCAGTCCAACTTGTGAGGAATCACAATAAACCGTATAGGACCCCAAACCAGTAGGCAAAATTAGAATAGGGGTGAAGTCAAAGCCGTCTTGAGCTTTTGAAAGCTCGCCTCACACTCGTCTGACCACTGAAAAGGAGCACCCTTCTGGGTCAATATAGTCATAGGGGCTGCAATCGATGAGAACGCCTCCATAGATGGTAATACCCCACCAGGCCAAGGAGCAAAGATCGATGTAGCTGAGGAGGGCCTGGGCCAACTCTGCACGGCCTCCACCTTCTTCGGATCTACCCGAATGCCCTCATTCGATACCACGTGGCCTCGGAATGCCACAGAACTAAACCAAAACTCACATTTTGAGAACTTTGCATATAATTTCTTTTCCCTCAGGGTCTGAAGCACTGTCCTTAGGTGATGCTCATGATCTTCCCGACCCCGGGAGTATACAAGAATATCATCTATGAAAATAATGACAAACGAGTCGAGATAGGGCCTGAATACACTGTGCATCAAATGCATAAAAGCTGTTGGGGCATTGGTCAACCCAAATAACATGACAAGGAACTCGTAATGACCACACAGAGTCTTGAAAGCAGTCTTCGGGGTATCCGACTCCCGAATATTTAGTTAGTGATAACCTGAGCGCAAATCAATCTTAGAAAATGCATGTGCGCCCTGAAGCAGGTCGAATATATCATCAATACGAGGCAAAGGATATCGGTTCTTCACTGTAACTTTTTTCAACTCACGATAATCGATACACATGCGCATAGAACCATCCTTTTTCTTTACGAACAAGACAGGAGCACCCCATGGTGAAACATTGGGTCGAATAAAACCCTTATCAAGCAATTCCTATAACTGATCCTTCAACTCTTTCAACTCAGGAGGAGCCATACAATAAGGAGGAATAGATATGGGCTGAGTGCCCAGCAACAAATCAATACTGAAATCAACGTCCCGATCGGGTGGCATGCCCGGAAGATTAGCTAGAAACACATCGGGGAAATCCCTTATTACTAGAACAGAGTCAACAAAAGGGGTATTAGCGTTGACATCTCTCACATAAGCTGAATACGCGACGCAACCTTTCTCAACCATACGTTGAGCCTTATGAAAAGATATAACTCTACTGGGAGTGTGATCAAAATTACCACTCCACTCAATACGTAGAATACCTGGCATAGCGAGTGTCACAGTCTTAGCGTGACAATGAAGAAAGTATACTGTGGCGACAACCAGTCCATGCCCAAGATAATATCGAAATCAACTATAGCATGTAATAAAAGATCTGTCTTGATCTCAAAACCACGAATAGTAACCAAACATGACCGATATATGCAATCCACAACAAAGGAATCTCCCACGGGAGTAGAAACATAAATAGGAGAGCTCAAGGTCTCTTGGTGTGTACCCAAATGTGGAGAAAAATAAGATGACACGTAAGAATAAGTAGATCATGGATCGAACAGAACCGATGCCTCTCTGTGAATAACCAAGGTAATATTGGTGATAACATAATCAGAGGCAAAAACCTCAGCGCGATCAGGAATGGCATTAAACCTGGCACGGCCCCTTCCTCGAAGGCGACCTCTATCTCCCTGATCCCCGCCTCTGGCTGGGCAGGTGGGGTGGAATCTGGGGCTGGAACAATGGCCTGAGAATCCCGCTGGGTACGCTGCTGCTGAGAATGCTGTGAAGGTGCACTCCTCCCGAGCCTAGGGCGGTCCCTCACAACATGGCGGGTATCCTCGCACTCACAACAAGCTCTGGGAGGGCGCGGTAGTTGTGACGTACTGGACCCACCCTGCTAGATTGACCTCTAGAAGTACCCTGCAGGAGGTGCACTGGAAACCAGAGGTGCATAATAAGGCTTTTGAGATTTGGGAGGAGCTGGAGTACTACTGGGTGAAGGAAGAGCTGAGTGAACCGAGCAACCCGTATATCCCCTACCATGACATCCTACTCCTGAAGTACGGGTACAAGAGTAATGGCATAATTCTCGAGACCTCTTGGCCTCTTTCTCCTCTCGCTCTGTGGCATGCATACCCTCTATCCTCCTGCCTATGCTCACTACCTTTTCATAGGGTATATCCATCTCCAACTCTCACGCCATGCCAGACTTTATGGAAGGAATAAGACCCTTGATAAACCGGCAAACCCTCTCACTAACTGTAGCCACCAAAGCAGGCGCATGCCGGCCAACCTAGTATAACGGATGACATACTCAGAGACAGTCATAGGGCCCTGGCTCAAGTGCTCAAACTCTATGCGCCATGCAACTCGGAGGCTCTGAGGAACAAACTCCCTATGAAATATATCTAAATATTGAGTCCAAGTCAGAGAGACAGCCTCGTCCAAACTATCTAACTCAAAGGTGTGCCACCAGTCATAGGTGGCTCCCCGAAGTTGGAAAGCTGTGAAAGAAACCCCGCTCGAGAAAGTAATACCCATGGTGCAAAAAATGTGGTAACAATCCTCCAGAAACCCCAAAGCATCATTTGTAGCTAGTCCGCTGAAAATAGGAGGGTCATATTTCTTGAACCTCTCCAATCTACGCTGCTCATCCTCCGAAGCAGGTGCCCCTTCCTCGGGCTGAACCGTACTGCAGGTTGGACAGGGATAATATGTGGAATCTATCCCATATTCACCATATGCTCTGGAGTGCGGGCTGCGGGAGCCTGGGCTTCTCCCCTGGCCTGCGACGTGGTTGCAGTAAGGGAAAGCAATCCCGCCTGCGACAGCGTAGTATACATGCTTATAAACTGTGCTAATGCCTCCTGAACAGCTGGAGTAGTGGTGGCTGTGGGCGTGTCAGGTGCCTAAGTCCAGGCTGGATCCGCTGGTGGTACCTCGGCAACCGCTTGCGTAGGTGCTCTGGCTGCACCCCGTGCGCATCCACAACCCCTGCCCCTGCCTCTAGCGGCTGCAGGAGTGGGTACAGGTGCCTGATCGTCCCAGGTTGTGCGTGTCCTCACCATCTGTGAGAGAATAGAAAACAGAAGTTTAGTGTTAATGTCAAAAATGTAGCACGACAAGGAATTCAATGAAGTGAAGATCGTTCCTAACAGTTACATAGCCTCCCGTAGATAAGTAGTGACGTCTCCGTACCGATCAGCGTGACTCTAATAAACTTGCATGTGTCCCATAACTCGTATGAACCTAGAGCTCTGATTCTTTGCGACCAGGTAAGCTTAACATATTGTGGAATTTAACAGTTCGAAATAAAAATAGTAACTAAACACTAAGTAGGATAAGAAATGTATAACAGTGCTGCTTGGCACATACACTGAATACACAACTTTTGAAAATAATATCCCAAAACCTAGAATCCCACGGGCAACACAGGCTGTGAGAACATAAGTACAGCCCTTATATATGGAGTGTCTAATACAACAAAGAAAAACAGGAAACAGTACGGCTAATTACAGGATAGAATGGACAGAGACTCTCCGATCTATGGATGCAGCAGATATACCTCAAGTTCCTGATAGCAATCTCCGGACTCACTGATGATATGCCTGGCCAGATGCACCTGGATATACGCAACAAAGGTGTGTAGAAAAGTAGCATGAGACACCACAGCGCTACTCAGAAAGTGCCAAGCCTAACCTCGGTTGGGTAGTGATGAGAAAGGTCGAGGCCCTACTGATATAAACATAAGAATAAATAGGAAATTAATAGACAGTAGGAATACACTAAATCTCGAGTATCTAGTAAAAACAATAAGTTGAATGGAACAAGCTACAAATACAATCTGCGAATAGAAGAACAATCACTACAGGCTATTTATTATCGTGCATCTCCTGGTATCCCGATGATCTCCTGGTATCCTCATCATATACACAAGGGATCAACAAGTATCACGAGGAACTCCTAGTATCCTCCATTTAATCACGAGGGATCTCCAAGTATCCCAAAGATCTCCTAGTATCCTCCAATTAAATAGGAAGGATCTCCAAGTATCCCGAGGATCTCCTGGTATCCTCCAATTAGTCAATCCTATGCCGGGGATCTCTTAGTATCCCGCACTTCCAATCATTAAACGTAATACGTACAGGGAACTCCCGGGATGCCGTCCGTAGACCCATTCGTAACAAATCACAACAATTCAATATTTTGACAGAAAGAAGCTAAGTACAAACAACAGGTAAAATCTAGAGTCTAGCATGCTCACAAAAGGAAAGATATTGCAATCTAGTCAATTAGAGAAAATAAGTTACTAACATGCTTTCCCTTAGCTAAACAAGTGAAATTGAATTTTTAATAGTAAAACGTGAAGAAACACAGTCTAAATAAGTCCAGTAAAGTGATTTCAACAACTAGCACAAGCACACACTTGTCACCTCGCGCAACAGTCAAGAAATCCTAAGGGGAGAGGTCCCCCACACAAGTTTAGAATATCCACTTACCTCGAACTGGTACAAAATCGCTAAGAAACAATGCCCTCTCCATGAGTATCCGAATCCGAGTGGCCCAAATATATTCAAATCAATTACATAATATAAATAACATCCTACGTAACTAATTCCACTATTAAAATTAAAGTTATGGCGCAAAAATAGGTAAAATAACCAAAATGCCCCTCAGGCCAACGTCTCAGAATTGAATAATTTTCACATTTTCAGAAACCTCGTACTCTCACAAGTCTAGCCATATAAAAATCTTCCAAATCGGAGGTCAAATGCCCCTTCAAAATTCAATTGTTTGACCAAAGAAGTTTTACCAAATTACCCAATTTTGATCCTAAATTTGAATTTAAGTGATGGATTTAACCACAAAATGATGGAATATAACCTAAAAGGATCATAGAAACGTTATCCAACAATTTCCTCTTCGAAACCCTCTCAAAATCACCTTTGCCCGAGCTCAAACTTGATTTTTCAAACTTTGAAATTAAGCCTCGGATAAAGCCCTTTACATTATAGTGATTTCCTCTTTTGTGGATCCAGGGACCGCTTCTGCGATCCCTCTTTTGCAGAGAAGACAACCGCTTTTGCGATTTTCCCTAAGTGCCGACCTACCGCTTCTACGGTCCATAACTCGCAGAAGCTAGTACTCTTATGCGGAAACTCTATCACTTCTGGAGTTCCTAGCCTTGAGCCCAAACTCGCATCTGCAACGCCCTAAGCCGCTTCTGCCGTCCCCAAGCCGCAGAAGCAAAAATACCAGAAGCATGGACCTTCAGCTATTACACACTTAGAATTTCTTTCGTTAACCACACAAAATCATCCTGAGTCCCTAAGGACCCCAACCAAAAGCACCAATACCACCTAATACCTCATTCAAACTTGCACTAATCCTTAAGGCACCTAATACAACACCGAAACCTCGATCAAATCAAAGGTTTAAGCCTAAGAACTTCAAGTTCATCTAGAACACGCTTTCGATTCAAAACCTAATCAACACTCATCCGATTGACTTGAAACTTTGCACGCACATCCCAACTGACATGACGCTGCTGTAGAAACTTCCAGAATCCCTTTCTGACCCTCGGATCAAAAACTCACTATCGGACCAGAAACTTCAAAAGACTAATTTTTGGCATTTCTAGCCTAAATGAGCTACGGACAGTCAAAATACATTCCGAACATGCTCTCAACCCCAAAATCACATACGGAGCTAACGGAACCATCGAATTTCCATTCTGAGGTCGTCTTCATATTTTTCTTATTACAAACCATTTTCCAACACTTAAGCTCTCATTTAGGGGCTAAGTATCTCAAAAAACTCTGAATTCCATTACCGAACGTCCCGAAAAACTAAAATAGCATAAGTGAACTTAGGGGAAGAAGTTAATGGGGGAACATGGCAGAAATTCCAAAGATGACTGGTCGGGTCGTCACGTTCTTACTCTTCGCATTCGCGTCCCTTCACTCACATTCGCGAAGGGACTTCTTGGCATCCTCATTCTTTTCTTCTTCACGAACCACGTTCGCGATGCTTTAACATCTGGGCAGAATATAAGTTTTCCAAATCGAGGGTTAGGCCATATATGAGTTCTTATTTACTAGTTTCATCTCTACATGCTTAATTGGAATTAGTTGCATTGTGATTCACTCTTATTGCCCATTTGACTCTTATTTGACTTAACTAAAGATTTTTACCTCTCCTATTGTCATGCTAACTTTTTATAACTTCCTATCTTTATCTGAAATTATTATTGTCTTATCCTATAATATTTTGGTCTTAATTGAGGTTGCAATTATCTTTCCGATGTTTATCCTTAATTGAATTGTTGAATAGCCTTCGTAATTGCTCAACATTAAAAGAAGTTAGGTATCCTATATCTCAGCTTACATAGAATTATTTGGAACTATTTGACTCATGTTAGTTTCCTTGTTGTTGAATTGTATAGTGTGGGATCGTTGCTGCATTTTAGTTTTCGTTGTTAAGATGTTCTCTTTAGGCCTAGAATTCTTTACTATGGTTGTTCCTTGTGAACGGGTTTTACCGTTTCTTTGTGAGTTAAAATTCTTGAGTTGATTTACTCGTCATACTTTGTATTATTGTCATCGTTGTTGTTGTACTTTTTATGGTGATGTACGAGGTTTCTGTCATGCTGTAACTATTATATCTGTTTGTTGCGCTGCATACTATCTTTGGGACTACTAATGGTATTTCGGGAGATTCCCCTGCATATTTAACTTGGGACTATGGAACGGTATTCCAGGAGATTTCCTTATTCTGCATATTTACTTTGGGACTACGGAAACCTATTTGGGGAGATCCCCTTGTTCTGCATATTTACTTTGGGACTACGGAATGGTACTCTGAGAGATCCCTCGGTCCTGCATATTTATTTTGGGACTACGGAACGGTATTCCGAAAGATCCC
Source organism: Nicotiana benthamiana (assembly GCA_034376525.1). Taxonomy (NCBI): domain Eukaryota; kingdom Viridiplantae; phylum Streptophyta; class Magnoliopsida; order Solanales; family Solanaceae; genus Nicotiana; species Nicotiana benthamiana. The sequence continues at coordinate 122,296,178 of CM067338.1, read as the reverse complement.
ACTATTATGCATTTTTACTTAGGGACCACAGAACGGTATTATTGGAGATCCCCCTATTTTGCATATTTATTTTGGGACTGCGGAATAGTAGTTTGGGAGATCCTCTGTTCTGCATATTTATTTTGGGACTACAGAATGGTATTCCAGTAGATCCCCCTATTTTGAAAGAATTCTACGTGTTTTCCATTCTTTTCCTTATGCTTACTAGCAGATATGAATCATGTTCGGACACTTGCATAAGCATACACGTACTTAAACACTCTTACCAGATAAGAAGCTTTCTTGATATTGTTGAGTATAGATGTACATCCTTGTTTACTTGCCTTCAATGTAAGAGTGGCCCTATTTGGAACGGGAGATGTCAGTATGAATATGAGGTGTGTGATGAGGGCACATGATGCCAACTGTGATGGTATATATATTAAGACCCGTGAGTTATAGTTTGTCTGATGTTCGGTACTTTTTGGAGTCTTGTTGACTAAGACCTTATGTGAAAACGGTCATAGTTGCTGAGTTATTACTTATCTTTGCTGAATTTTTATTTCGAATTTGGGGTTGTGTTTCTGTTCACTCTGCCGTGTTATTGTTATGGTGTTCCGCTGATACTTGCTATTTTCCTTCCTTATTGGAATTACTGTATTGTTAGCCATATCGCGTACGTAGTCTCTATATAGATATCATGTTCTCTTGTTCCTATAGTTACACTTGTTCAATTTATTAGACCAGTAGGAGTCTTGACTATTCCTCGTCACTACTCCACCGAGGTTAGTCTTGATACTTACTGGGCACCAATGTGGTATGCTCATACAATAATTCTGTACATTTTTGTACAGATCCAGGTATTTGGTCGTTAGTAGCTGTGTGGATCGTTGCTGTGGAGACTCAAGGTAAACCTATTGCTGCGTTTGCAGGTTTCAGAGTCATCTTCATATTTTTGTATTCACACTGTTTAACTAAATTCCAAACAAATGTATTTAGAAGTTGTAGAAAACTCTGTAGAGCTTATGACTTGTGCTACCGATTCTAAAAAATTGTAAATTCGGTAAAGATTTATATATCAAGACTGTTAGACTTTCTTTATTATTGTTGATATTCGGTAAATATTAGGTTTACCTAGTGCCTAAGACAATATGCCATCACGATACCCAACGGAAAGGAAATTGAATCGTGGAAGCTGGGATGGAAAGTATAAATAGCAAGGCAGAATGTGATGACCCAAAGGATCATCACCTATTTTATTATCCATTCCGTACTTATAAGGCCTTGAAAATTTCATTTTGTGTCATCTCGATTTGTGTGCATAGTCCAGTTATATAGCCGGAAAGCTTAAATATAAAATTCTGTGAAAAATACTAAAATTAGATGTTAAAATGGATAAATTTAACTTCGAACAATATTTTACGTAAAAGGACCCAGACTCGTGATTTGACAGTCCCGGATGGTCCGTAGGAAAATACAGGACTCGGGCATATGCCCGGAATTAAATTCTGAGGTCCTGAGCCCGAGAAATGAATTATTAAAGGAAATTATTTTTCTGAAATTGTTAAGGAAAATCTAAATGAAAATTTATTTGAACGTGTTGGTATCGGGACCATATCTTAGTTCTGGTACCGGTACAAGTCTTATATGTAATTTAAGATGTTTCCATAAAGTTTGGTTGAAATCGGATGTCGTTTGACGTGTTTCGTTCTTAAAGTTCAATATTTGAAACTTAATGAAATTTGAAGAAAAACTCTTGATTTTGAGGTTTGATTCGTTGTTTTGATGTTATTTTAGTGATTCGATCGCACGATTAATTTGGTAGGATGTTGTTGAGTTAGTGCATATGTTTGGTTAGGAGACCCGAGGGCTCGGGAGTGTTTCGGAGGTGTATCGCAGTGGTTTTAGACTTATGAAGATTATAGATTTTGCTTGAGTTATTGCAGACCCCATTTCTTCTCCGCGTTTGTGTTCTTCCTCCCGCGTTCGCGATGCTTTAATCTCTCCTTCTTCGCATTCGCGTCCCAGCCCTCCCGTTTGTGTACGATTATTTTAGTCTAAGGGCTAAGTCTTCTTTTAATCATCGCGTTCCCATGAATACACTCGCGTCTGCGTATCTTGCCGGATTCTTTCTTCGTGTGCGCGTGATGGCCCATCCGTTCGCATAGGACAATTTCTGGGCCACAACATTTTTACTCTCCGTGTTCACGTTCCTCTTCTCGCGATCGCGATGATATACCAAGTGTTACGCATTGCCAACGCGGCCATCCTGTCGCAAACATGATCAACAATTTCGCCAAGTTAAATTTTAAAATTTCTAGAACAGTGTCATTATGGGATTCACCAAAAATTTCACAAAACCTTTCTTCTTCAAGCTCTTGGGCGACCATTGAAGCCATTCTTCATCGAAACCTCTTGAGTTTGTAATTCTTAGCTTATTTTTTTCCATTTCCTTCAATATCCATTGAAATCCTAGGCCTAAAACATGTGATTTAAGGTAGAGAATTGGGTATTTGGGTAGAGTTAGGGCTTTTTGGTTTTTCTTGATTTAGACCTCATTTTGGGATCGAATTTGAAAACAAATTATATATTCGGGCTCGTAGATGAATGGATGATTTGATTTTGGTCCGAACCTCGTGTTTTGACCAAGCGGGTCTGGGGTCGATTTTTGAGATTTTGGAAAGAATGCTTGGAAGGTATTGGGTTCGATTGTTTTAGCATGTATTAATGCTATGAAGTCATTTATGAATTAGATTTTATTGATTTGGAGCCGAATTCGAGAGGGAAAGCGGCAATTGTGGATTGATTTGGCCGTGGAAGTTTGAGGTAAGTGTTTGATCTAACCTTAGCTTGAGGGGATATGAGTTGAGTCTTATTTGCTAATTGCTAATTGTCGAGTACAACGTATAGGTATGGTGACGAGTATCTACACATTGGTATCTAGCATGACCGTGAGTCATTATATGGTGAATATTCTGATTTTGTTGTATTTTTCATGCTTAAATGATGATTTTTATATGTTGAAAGAGCATGTGAAAGAAATTGTGATCTTTGAACTACGTTCGCTCATGTTGTAACACGAATTGAGAAAGTATGTGAGATGATTGAATCCTTTGGAGCATTGGCTCAAGTGGTACTGTGAGTTATGAAATGAATGTGAAAGAAAAATAAAGAGTTACTAGAATGTACTCTTGCCGAGTTATTGTTGCTTTATTGATTATCTCCCTTACCGGGATGTTGAGATTATTGATGTTAATCCCTTGCCGGGATTTAATTGTTTAATTGTTGTTCCCTTGCTGAGATTTCTATTATTATTCTGTTTACTCCCTTGCCCCTTGTTTTTGATTTTGGGTGAGGAAGAGTGTTAAAGCATGAAGGGTGATGTTGTGCATTGTTTGCTATTGTGAGGAAAGAGTGTAAAATACAAAGGGTGATGTCGTGCCGTACGATGTACCATTCCGTACCGATATTCATTGACTATATTGAGGAAAGAGAGTAAAAGCACAAAGGATGAGGCCATGCACATTATTATGATATGATTGATTTGGTGAGAACGAGAGTAAAAGCACGAAGGGTGATGTCGTGCACATTTTTATTATAAATATTTATTGGGTAAGAATGAGAGTAAAGACAACGGGTTATGCCGTGCAACTTGCTACTTTCTGGTTCTTGTTGATATCCTGGATTTGTTGTTTCTTTCCTTATTTGATGTTTCTATTCGTAACTGTTATCTTCCCCCACTGCATGTTTTCCCTCCCATATTGATCGGTTATTTCCAGTACTTCTTTTCTGTTGTATGTGTGTATATATTTGAACTGCACAGGTTTATTTGGTAGTTTGGTCCTAGACTCGTCACTACTTCGCCGAGGTTAGGCTAGGCACTTACCATCGCATGTGGTCGATTGTGCTGATACTACACTATGTGCTCTTTTGCACATATCCAGGCATTAGACAACAATAGTAGCATGAGAGTCAGCCTTCAGTCCAGCGAGACACCGAGGTAGCCTTGTAGGCGTCCGCAGGCCCGATGTCTCCTCTATATTTTATTTTAGTCTATTATCTCATGTATTAGAGACAAACAGTTTATATTTCTTTCAATCGGTTGTATTTAGTACTCTGAGTAGTTTGTGAGTAATGTGACACTAGTTGTTGGGTTGAGGCTTATGCTGAATTTCAGCATTATTTTTCAGTTTCTTTAATTTAAGTCTTCCGCTTATTTATTTAATTCTGTTGTTTTCATGCTATTACGCATAATGGTTAAAAGAAGTAAATTGGTTAATGAAAAGGGTAGTTAAAGGTTGGCTTGCCAAGCTCTCATAAGTAGGCGCCATCACGACTCCCGAGAGTGAAAAATCCAGGTCGTGAAAAGTTCGTATCAGAGCTCTAGGTTACATAGGTCTCACAACTCATGGGCAAGCTTAGTAGAGTTTGAGGGATCTATACAAAGACTTCTGTATTTATCCCCAGAGGCTGCAGAGTTAGGAATGTTTCACATTTGTTCTTTCTTGTCATGTGGATTAGTTCCTCAAATGCTAATCGAACTTCTGCACTATTCTTTCGCAGACGGCAAGAAAACACTTCCTTCTCTACCGCTCAGTAGCCCGAACCCCCAGCAACAACTTCTTCTAAGGGCATAGGGTGAGGACGAGTCCGTGCTAGAGGAGGAGGTAGGGACATAGCTTAGCCCCGAGCAGCAGCACCAGTGGTGGAGCCTCGGGATTATTTTGAGGAGGTTCCGGCCCCAATAGTTTTGGTGGGCCCAGCTCAGGTCCCAAAGGGGTTCATTGCCACCCTATTTTTTCAGGATGCTCTAGTCCGATTGGTGGGCTTCATGGAGAGTGTAACCTGAGCAGGTTTGCTTCCTGTAGCACCACCCACTTCTTGGGCTTGAGGAGGGGCTCAGACTCCTGTTACTCGTACTGCGGAGCAGGTAGCTCCCCAGGTTCAGGTTCCAGTGGTCCAGCCAGCTGTGTAATTTTAGCCATATGTAGTGACTCAGACCAGCGATGCAGCAGCTATGTCCGCTGATGCTCTATGGAGGCTCTATAGGTTCACCAAGCTCTTCACTTCTACATTTAGCGGTGCATCTACTGAGGATCCTAAGGATTATCTGGATAGTTGCCACAAGGTTCTTCGGAACATGCGAATCGTTGAGACCAATGGAGTTGATTTTGCCACCTTTCGTCTATCTGGATCCGCCAATACTTGGTGGAGGGATTATTGCTTAGCCAAGCTAGCCGGCTCGCCATCTTTGACATAGGAGCAGTTTATAGTGTTGTTTCTGAAGAATTTTCTCCCCGTTACTCAATGAGAGGTCTTTCTGACGCATTTTGAGTGCCTTCAGCAGGGTTCCATGACGGTCACTCGATATTAGACCAGGTTCATTAATCTAGTTCGACATGCTCTTGTCATACAAACCCACTGAGAGAGAGAAGGTGAGGAGGTTCATTAATAGTCTTATTCAACCGATTTGTCTTCAGATGGCTAAGGAGGCCGGGAGCGAGATCATATTATAGGAGGCGACTAATGTGGCCCAAAAAGTTGAGATGGTTCTGTCATTGGGAGGAGCTCATGGGTCGAATAAGAGGCCCCAACATTCAGGAAGATTTAGTGGCACCTCGTCTAGAGATAGGGATTCATATGGCAGAGATCATCCTCCCAAGCCCTTTCATCCAGCTCTCCAGGTATCACATGGCACTGTAGGTGGTAGTGATTCTCAGACATACTATTCTAATCGGTAGTCTTACAGCGCACCACTAGCTCCCATCAGTACACCTCCGTTTTAGAGTTTCGGAGGTGGATATTCATTTGCCAGTAGCCTCAGTAGTAGAGAGCTTGTTACATTTGTGGTGATCCGAATCACATTGCTAGATTTTGCCCTCGAGCACCAGGTAGTTCTCAACATCAGGGTTCCCGTGACATGGTACGGGCACCAGGTGTTCCAGATCCTGCCCAGCTAGCTAGAGGTAGGAGTAGAGGTGCCAGAAGTGGAGGTAGAGGTGTTATAGGTGGAGCTCAGGCCACCCAAGGTGGAGACCATCCAGCAACTGGCCATCCTAGAGATGTGGTTCAGGGTGGTGGGGCCTAGCCCCAATGTTATGCTCTTCCAGCCAGACCCGACCTTGAGTCTTAAGATGCAGTCATTACATGTACCATTCTTGTTTGTGATAAAGATGCTTCAGTGCTATTTGATCCAGGGTTTACTTATTCATATGTGTCATCTTATCCACGTACCATGCTATCTTGGATTGCCATACCAAGACTGTGACCTTAGTCTTACCAAATTTGCCCCATTTAGAGTGGAAAAGGACTCCTGGTCATTCTACCCGTAGTATCATTTCGTATGTGAAGACTCGACATATGGTCGAGAAGGGGTGTTTGGTTTATCTGGCGTATGTTCATGATTCTAGTGCTGAGTTCCCTCTATTGATTCAGTGCCCGTGGTTCGTGAGTTTCTTGAGGTTTTCCCTTCAGACCTTTCGGGGATGCCACCCGATAAGGATATTGATTGTTGCATTAATATGGCTCCGGGCACTCAGCCCATTTTGTATACCACCATATCGCATGGCCCCGCCGGAGTTGAAAAAGTTGAAGGAGCAATTGCAGGATTTGCTTGAGAAGGGTTTCATTAGACTAAGCGTTTCACCTTGTGGTGGGCCGATGTTGTTTGTGAAGAAAAATGATGGTTTGATGAGAATGTGCATTGATTATCGGAAATTGAACAAGGTTACAATCAAGAATAAGTACCCACTGCCGATAATTGATGATTTATTCGATCATCTTCAGGGTGCCAAGGTGTTTTCAAAGATAGACTTGAGATCTGGCAACCATCAGTTGATGATTAGGCCATCTGATGTCCCTTGGACAGCTTTTTGCACTCGGTACGGGCTTTACGAGTCCTTGGTCATGTCATTTGGGTTGACAAATGCCCCCAAAAACTTTTATGGATTTGATGAAACCGAGTGTTCAGGTCTTATTTGGACTCATTCGTGATAGTCTTCATTGGTGATATTCTGATATATTCCCGCAACCAGGATGAGCACAAGCAGCATCTCAGAGTGGTTCTTTAGACTCTGAAGGATAGTCAGTTATATGCAAAAATTTTGAAGTTCGAGTTTTGGTTGAGTTCAGTTGCATTCCTGCATCATATCGTATCAGCAGAGGGTATTCAGGTTGACCTGAAGAAGATTGAAGCAGTCATGAATTGGCCTAGACCAGCATCAGCTACATAGATTCGGAGTTTCTTAGGATTGGCAGGCTACTATTGTCGGTTCGTGGGGGAGTTCTCATCTATCGTAGCCCCGATGACCAGATTGACCAATAAGGGTGCCCAGTTTAGATGGTCGGACGAGTGTGAGGCGAGCTATTAGAAGCTCAAAATAGCTCTGACTATGGCACCGATATTCATTTTGCCCACATGTTTAGGGCCTTATACAGTCTATTATGATTCTTCCCCTATTGGGCTTGGTGCAGTGTTGATGTAAAATGGCAAGGTTATTGCCTATGCTTTGAGGCAGTTAAAGATTCATGAGAAGGACTACCCAGTGCATGATTTGGAGTTGGCAGCCATTGTTCACGCATTGAAGATTTGGAGGCACTATTTGTATGGCACTTTATGTGATGTGTTCATTGATCACAAGAGTCTTCAGTACTTCTTCAAGCAAGAGGAGTTGAATTTGAGTTAGAGAAGATGGTTGAAGTTGTTGAAGGATTATGACATCACTATCTTATATCACCCGAGGAAGGCCAATGTGGTTGCTGATGCTTTGAGTAGGAAGTCAACCAGTATGGGCAGTCTTGATTATATTCTGGTCAGCCAAAGGCCACTTGCTTTGGATGTTCAGGCCTTGGCCAATCGATTCGTTAGGTTGGATATTTCTGAGCCTAGTAGGGTATTAGCTTGCACGGTCGCTCGTTCTTCATCATTGGAGCATATCCGTGATCGGCAGTTTGATGATCCCCAATTATGCGTCCTTAGAGACATGGTGTAGCAAGTAGGTGCCAAGAAGGTTACATTAGATGCTGATGGAGTCTTGAGATTGCAGGGGCGAGTTTGTGTGCCCAATTCTGATGGGATTCGAGAGTTAATTTTAGAAGAGGCCCATAGTTCCCGGTATTCTATTCATCTGGACGCCGCAAGGATGTATGAGGATTTGCGGCAGCATTTTTTGTGGCGTAGAATGAAGAAGGAAATTGTGGAAGCATTATTCGTGGCATAGAATGAAGAAGGATATTGTGGCATATGTGGCGCGGTGTTTGAATTGTCAGCAGGTTAAGTATGAGCATCAGAGGTCTGGTGGTTTATTCATAGGGTGAGCTTCCAAGTGAAAGTGGGAACGGATCAATATGGACTTTGTTACTGCACTCCCGCTGACTCAGAAGAAGTTTGACGCAGTCTGGGTCATTATTGATAGGCTGACCAAGTCAGTGCATTTCATTCCTGTGGCAGTCTCCTATTCATTAGAGAGGTTAGTTGAGATCTATATCCGGAAATTGTTTGCCTTCATGGTGTGCCGATATATATCAATTTGGACCGACGTACGCAGTTTACCTCGCATTTTTGGAGAGCGGTTCAGTGAAAGTTAGGCACCTAGGTGGAGTTTAGCACAACATTTCATCCTCAAATGGACGGGCAGTCTGAGCGGACTATTTAGATATTGGAGGATATGCTCCGAGCTTGTGTTATTGATTTTGGATGTTCATGGGATCAGTTCTTGCCTCTAGCATAGTTTTCCTACAACAATAGCTACCAGCCGAGTATCCAGATGGCTTTTTTTTTAGGCTTTATATGGTAGGCGGTGACGATATCTGGTTGGATGGTTTGAGCTGGGAGAGGCTCGGTTGTTGGGTAAGGATCTGGTTCAGGAGGCGTTGGACAAGGTCAGGATCATTCAGGATAGGCTTCGTACAGCTCAGTCCAGGCAAAAAAAAAAGCTATGCAGATCGTAAGGATAGAGATGTAGCTTGCATGGTAGGTGAGCGGGTATTGCTTCAAGTGTCTCCTATGAATGGGGTGATGAGATTTGGGAAGAAGGGCAAGCTTAGCCCGAGGTTCATTGGTCAGTTTGAGATTCTTGATCGAGTGGGAGAGGTGGCCTATAGAATTGCATTGCTATCGAGCTTATCAGCCATGCATCCATTTTCTATTTGTCCATGCTCCGGAAATATCACGGCAATCCATCATAGTGTTAGATTTCAGCATAGTCCAATTAGACAAGGACTTGTCTTATGAGGAGGAGCCGGTAGCTATTCTAGATCAGCAGGTTCGTCAGCTCAAAATCCAAGAGTTTCCTTTATGTTCGTGTTCAGTGGAGAGGTCAGCCTCTTGAGGCATCGACCTAGGAGTCCGAGTCCGATATGCGGAGCCGTTATCCTCATCTATTCCCCAACTCAAGCACTTCCTTCTTCTGTCTGTTCGAGGACGAATAATTATTTAGAGGTGGAGAATGTGACGATCCAAAGGGCCATCGCCTGTTTTGTTATTTATTCAGTGCTTCAAAGGCCTTGAAAACCTCATTTAGAGTCACCTCGATTTGTGTGCATAGTTCGGACGCGTAGCCGAAAAGCTTAAATAAAAAATTATGTGAAAATGCTAAATTTTGATGTTAAAATGAATAAATTTGACTCCGGTCAACATTTTGGATAAACGAACCCGGACTGGTAATTTGACGGTCTCGGAGGGTTCGTAGGAAAATATGGGACTCGGGCATATACCCAAAATTGAATTCCAAGGTCCCGAGCCTGAGAAATGAATTTTAAAGAAAATTGTTTTATGCAATTGTTAAGGAAAATTGAAATGAAAATTTATTTGAACGTGTTGGTATCGGCCCTGTATTTTAGTTTCGGCGCCCGATACAGATCTTATATGTGATTTAGATGTTTATGTAAATTTTGATTGAAGTCGAATGTCGTTTGACGTGTTTGAGGCTGAAAGTTCTAAATTTGAATCTTACTGAAGTTTGAAGAAAAACTCTTGATTTTGAGGTTTGATTCGTTGTTTTGATGTTATATTGGAAATTTGAGTACGGTTAAGTTTGTAGGATGTATTTGAGTAGTGCATGTGTTTGGTTAGGAGTCTAGAGGGCTCAGGAGGGTTTCAAAGGTGTTTTGGAGTGGTTTTGGACTTATGAAAATTGCAGATTTTGCTTCAGCTATTGCAGATCCCATTTCTTCTTCGCGTTCGCATTCTTCCTCTCGCGTTTGTGATACTTTAATTTCTCTTTCTTCTCATTCGCGTCCCAGTCCTCGTATTCACGTAGGGTTATTTGATCCTGAGGGCAGAGTGTTCTTTTCCTTATCGCGTTCGCGTAGCTTGCATTATTCTCTCTTCGCGTCCGCGTGATGGACCACACATTCACATAGGTTAATTTCAGGGCCACATCATTTTTTCTCTGCGCGTTCGTGTTCCTCTTCTCGTGATAGCGATGGTCTGCCAAGTGTTACTCGTCACAAACGCGACCATCTTGTCGCAAATGCGATGAGCAATTTCACCCAGTTAAATTTTCAAATTTCGAGAATAGTGTCATTACGGGATTCACCAAAAATTTCACAAAACCTTTCTTTTCCAAGCTCTTGGGCGACTATTGAAGCCATTTTCATCAAAAACCTATTGGGTTAGTAATTCTTAGCTTATTTTCTTCCATTTCCTTCAATATCCATTGAAATCCTAGGCCTAAAATATGTGATTTAATGTAGAAAATTGGGTATTTAGGTAAAGTTAGTCTTTTTGATTTTTCTTGACTTAGACCTTATTTTGGGGATGAATTAAAAAATAAATTATATATTCAGGCTCGTGGTGAATGGGTGATTTGATTTTGGTCCGAATTCGCATTTTGACCAAGCAGGACCGGGGTCGATTTTTGAAATTTTGGGAAGAATGCTTGGAAAGCTATAATTAGGCGTTGGGTTCGATTTGTTTAGCATATATTGATGTTATGAAGTCATTTATGTATAGATTTGATTGATTTGGAGCCAATTTCGAGTGGGAAAGCGGCAATTATGGATTGATTTGGCCGTGGAAGTGTGAGATAAGTGTTTGGTATATCCTTAGATTGAGGGAATAGGAGTTGAGTCTTATTTGCTACTTGCTAATTGTCGAGTACGATATATAGGCATGGTGACGAGTATCTATAACTTGGTTTCTAGAATGACTGTGAGTCGTTATATTGCAAATATTCTGATTTTGTTGTATTTTTTATGCTTAAATGATGATTGCTATGTTGTAAAGAGCATATGAAAGAAATTGTGATCTTTGAAATACGAGGAGCAGTGGCTCGAGTTATAACATGAATTGAGAAAGTATATGAGATGATTGAACCCTTTGGATCATTGGCTCAAGTGATAGAGTGAGTTATGAAATAAAAGTGAAAGAAAGAGAAAGGGTTACCAAAATGTACCTTTGCTGGGTTATTGTTGCTTTATTGATTATCTCCCTTACCGGTATTGTTCCCTTGCCGGAATTTAATTGTTTAATTGTTGTTCCCTTTCCGGGATTTCTATTATTATTCCGTTTACTTCCTTGCTCCTTGTTTGTGATTGTTATTTTGGTGAGGAAGAATGATGCCATGTATTATTTTCTATTATGAGGAAAGAGTGTAAAGCACGAAGGGTGATGTCGTGTCGTATGATGTACTATTTCGTACCGATATTTATTGACTATATTGTGAGGAAAGAGAATAAAAATACGAATGGTGATGCCGTGCACATTATTATGATATGATTAATTTGGTGAGAACGAGAGTAAAAGTACAAAGGGTAATGTTGTGCACATTTTTATTATGAATATTGTTTGGGTGAGAACGAGAGTAAAGCACGAAGGGTGATGCAGTGCAACTTGCTCCTCTCTGGTTCTTGTTGATATTCTGTCTTTGTTGTTTCTTTTCTTATTTGATGTTTTTATTCGTAACTGTTATCTCCCCATAGCATGTTTCCCCTCCCATATTGCCTGGTTATTTACTGTACTTCATTTATATTGTATATATATTTGAACTGCACAAGTTTATTTTGTAGTCTGGTCCTAGCCTCGTCACTACTTCATCGAGATTAGGCTAGGCACTTACCAGCATATGGGGTCGGTTGTGATGATACTACACTTTTTGCTCTTTTGCACAGATCCAGGCATTGGACAATAACAGTAGCGTGGGAGTCAGCCTTAAGTCCAGCGAGACAGCGAGGTAGCCTTGCAGGCGTTTGCAGACCCGGTGTCTCCTCTATCTTTTATTCCAGCCTGTTTTCTCATGGATTCGAGACAAACAATTTATATTTCTTTCAAGCGGTTGTATTTAGTACTCTTAGTAGTTCGTGAGTAATGTGACACCAATTCTTGGGTAGAGGCTTATGTTGAATTTCCGCATTATTATTCAATTTCTTTAATTTAAATCTTCTGCTTATTTATTTAATTCCATTATTTTCATGCTATTACCTATAATGGTAAAAAGAAGTAAATTGGTATATGAAAAAGATAGTTAAGGGTTGACTTGCCTAACTTTTATTAGTAGGCATCATCACCACTTACGAAGGTGGAAAATCCGGAACGTGACACAGGAAAAGACTCGTCGAGTCTGAAATGGTGAAAGATTGAATCATTCCTTCGTTCTATTCCTGCATTACTCCAATTTATTCGAAACAAAATTGAAGTAAGAAAAAACAAGAAGATTCAGTTGGAAGGACAATAACTTGATCTTATAATTCTTGATTTTATGGTCAAATATTGGAACTCGCTATGTTTGTTTCACTTGTTAGATGTTTGAATGCATTATTTAGAGTTTGACCCATTAAATGCATTTATTTTCTTTTGCAATTATTTGTTCGCTCTAAGTTAATTAGATGTTGTGTAAATTCTCAAAATAATTAAGAAGATTTTACTTAAAAATTCATGTGAATGTAACCTTTTATCATTACTCTGTCCACTATCATCAGACAACCATTACCACTAGTCCCCATCATACATATTGATGTTGGGATATATATTATTAATTATGAGTTTAGTTTGGATAAAGTTTTAAATAGATCATATATTAGTTTGTGTTCTTAGCTTATAGAGTAGATGATTTAGTATATATAATTTAGTTTATACATGAAAGATTAAATTATTAGTTTAAAGTTTGAATTCACAATCTAATGATGGAATTGAATAAACCATTAGAAATGATTGTAGCACAAGATTAAATATAATTTATCTTGATTATGGAAATGGTTTAATTATTACTTCTTGTGTTAGTACATTTTGTATGTATTGAACGGAGCAAGTAAAGATAAATATTTTATACTGACTTAATAAAATAAATTCTCTAACCATTAAAAATACTTATACTCTTAGTCTTGATATAATTATTATTAGATGTATATATTATTATTATTTTAATTTATTAAAAGACAAGATCCTTTCATGAGTCAATATGCCTGGTAAATTAGATAACAACAACAACAACAACAACAACAACAACAACAACAACAACAACAACAACAACAACAACAACAACAACAACAACAACAACAACAACAACAACAACAACAACAACAACAACAACAACAACAACAACAACAACAACAACAACAACAACAACAACAACAACAACAACAACAACAACAACAACAACAACAACAACAACAACAACAACAACAACAACAACAACAACAACAACAACAACAACAACAACAACAACAACAACAACAACAACAACAACAACAACAACAACAACAACAACAAAAACAACAACAACAAAAAAAACAAAAACAACAACAACAACAACAACAACAACAACAACAACAACAACAACAACAACAACAACAACAACAACAACAACAACAACAACAACAACAACAACAACAACAACAACAACAACAACAACAACAACAACAACAACAACAACAACAACAACAACAACAACAACAACAACAACAACAACAACAACAACAACAACAACAACAACAACAACAACAACAACAACAACAACAACAACAACAACAACAACAACAACAACAACAACAACAACAACAACAACAACAACAACAACAACAACAACAACAACAACAACAACAACAACAACAACAACAACAACAACAACAACAACAACAACAACAACAACAACAACAACAACAACAACAACAACAACAACAACAACAATAATAATAATAATGTACATAGGCGAAGTAATAATTAGTGGATGAAATTTGATTTAGTGATTGATGATACACTTTTATGAAAGCTTATAATTTTTCATGTGTAAATTCAGCCAGTGAGTTTTATATCTGACACATGAAACAAGTTAACCGAAAGTCTAAAGGAAATAATAAATTAATTAATTTGTTAGTAATTTAATTGATTAGTATATGAATCTTAATATATGGAGATAAATAAAATTTAATAGATGAAATTTGAAATTGAATAAGTAGTTCAATTATAAATTTTTAGTGGAATAATTCGTAACTAATTATGTTGGATGTTAATTTTGAAAAATAAAAATTAATTCCATAGTTGGAAGCATTATTAATTAAAGTTTATAGTGTCTGTTATGCCTAAATAATAGGAAATAAAGGAATCTTTATTCCTGGTGAAAAGAAAACCCAATAGATTTTGGAAAAATATTTTAACCCTTAAAACTTGTGCTGTAAATAGACAAGGTTTTCCATCTAGAGAAAAAAGAGATAATGGCCGAAATTTTCAGACATATTTTTCTAGAAATTTCGCCCATACGAAATTACTATTTTCGAATATTATTTGGATAAGACAGTAGAAGATCGTAAAATATTCAAGGATCATGATTATATTGGTGGTGGAGATTCTATTAAAACATTGTGGAACTGAAGGCTCACGTGATAGTAAAAAAATTTTCATGCTTCAAAAGCTAGCCCATAAAGCCCCGTATAAACTAATTGTTTGATTTATATGAGAGTAGATAATGGGATAGCTTCCACTTCTTATGATAATCAAACAACCGCCGCTAACAAGCAATCTCCATTATACAACCGCCCCTAACCTATCTCCACAACACCAACCTTCATAATAAGCGATTATTATTAATCACCATCATTATCACCTTCAGAGGGTGTTTGGATGCATTTTTTTTATTTTTTAGAGTGTTCGGCGAAAAAACAAATTGCTTACAAAAAGGTTAAAAAGTGCTTAAAAGTCAAAAGTAATAAGTTGGCTGATCTCAACTTTTCGATTTTGGTTTAAAAACCATTTTAGTTTGACCAATAATAATATTCTCTTGTCCGTTCTAATTTTTATATTACCAAAATTACCCTCAATAAAAACACTAAAATATTGTACTCCTCCTATTTCCTTCACTCTATCATTCTTCTTCATCGAAGAGAAATACAATGGATGTAACTGCATCTTTAATTTGTCAAGTGTAAATGGACAAAAAGGGAAGAGGAATTCAAAGGCTCATCCCTTTTTTCCTTAACGCCATCACCAAAAATGGGCATATAAACTTGAATGAAAAGAGTAGTGTTTATACATATTTTTGTTCCTTTAAATTTCTATTTTTTCTTATACAAAATAATTTGATATTTTAAATAGGTTGACACTTTTATGAAAGTCTACTTGATTGAAAGTGGTGAAAAATGAACATTCAAGAGTTATATTTATAAAAATTATCTAAAGTAATCAATTACATTAAACTAAAAATTATTTTTTATTTGTATTAATTCATAATTAAAAATATTGTAGTAACCAGCTCCTTTATAATATTAACATGTTTAAGGATATTTTTGTCTTTTTAATAAAAAAAGTGTTTACCAACACTTGTTTGCCAAACACTTCAATTTTTTTTTAAGTTTCAGCACTTTTATCAAATATATAATTGCTTATTTATAAAATAAGCTCGAATACTTAAAAGCTGCTTTTAAGCACTTATGCTTAAAAGTCACTTTTTTTAATTCAATCCAAACGGACTCTCGCTCATGCAATTACCACTGCTAGACATATGGAATAATTTGTGAAGCCATTGCTACATTACTACTACTAGGGTTGTGCGCAGATAAGATCGGATCGGATTTAATATATTTTAGATTCGAATTTCGAATTTCGGATTCGAGAAAATGCAATCCGAATTCGATCCGAATTATATCGGATTGGATCAAATTTTAAAGTTTCGATCGGATCGGATTTCATATCGTATTGTTATGCCTCAAAGTTAAACAAATATGTATATTTTCTTTGTAAAAGAGGCAATACATTAAGAAAAAATCATGTTTATGCAATTATGAGAATTAAAGTGCCAGTATAGCTAAATCTAGCAATTCTATAGGTAATAACTTGGATG
Source organism: Nicotiana benthamiana (assembly GCA_034376525.1). NCBI lineage: Eukaryota > Viridiplantae > Streptophyta > Magnoliopsida > Solanales > Solanaceae > Nicotiana > Nicotiana benthamiana. The sequence goes on along the minus strand of CM067338.1, from coordinate 122,279,928 downwards.
TTGATGTAAAGGAAATACTGACTATCCAAAATTAAAGTATAGTATATATACATGGCCTAATAATTTTGGATTTTGGATCGGATCAGATTAAAATATACTAACTGAATCCGATCCAAAATTCGAAATTTTAATAAACACAATCCAAAATCCAATCCAATCCGAAATTTGAAACCCAAAACTAAATGAATCGATTTGAATTTCTGATATCCGATCCAAATGAACAGCCCTAACTACTACTACTTCCAACCACCTTGAATACCATCGCAGCTGGCCCACCAACAACCACGGAAATTACAATCGAGCAGTATCGTCATCTCTAGCTTTTAGAGTGTGTTTCATCAAACAAATTAATTTAAAAATACCATGTAAATTACGATTTTTCCTAATATTTCATCGATAAATATTTAGTTAATATTGTATTTAAATTTGGATCTTTTAGTTTTGAATAATATAAACTGCACGCATTCAAATATTGTTAAAACAAATAATCGATCGTCCAGTAGTACAATATCATAATAATCAAATATACATTCGAACTTAGATAGCTTCTTCTTGTAAAATTTTACGGGTGCCTTATTTAGTTACCTCATTTAACCGATACCTACTTTTTAGAAAAAGTTTAGTCATTTTTAAATTTTTGGATAGCTTCAAATACACTTTTCTCTTCTTCTTCCCCGCTGCTTTCTTCTTTCTATATTCACGTTCCATGTGTCCAGATTTCTTCTTCTTCTAGTTGCAAAATACCATTTTAGATTTAGGACTTCTTCTTCTCCTTCGTAGCTACAAAATGAGTTTGTTAGATTTATTGTCATTTTGATAATTTGATGATTGAAGTTAATTCTTTGTGATATTTGAAAGTTATATTTCAAATTTGTACTCATTTCACTATAACAAGCCACCCCAGAAAAGTGTGACCTAAAAATCAAAAAGTATGGTATTTGATCAAAGGCCACACTTTTCGACTTCAGGCAACGCTTTTTAGGGGTGACCTAAACTAGCGTAACATTTTCCCTAAGACCACACTTTTTAAGTATTGCTTTAGAAGCGACAGTCCAAAAGTGTGGCCTATAAAGTACAAAGGTCACGCTTTATACATACCCTTCTAGCAACACTTTGCAAGTCCTACCACAACACTTCTAAATCATGCCTTTGATACCTTATATGCCACTCTTTTTATGCGTAGCCTTCTGCAACAATCAAAGTGTTGCCTTTGTATAAAATTACAATTTTAGATATATGTAATAATCACATTTATTACAACACATATACTATTATCATATATTTTAAGGTCATTTGTCACGATCCGTATTTTTCACCATCAGGGTTTGTGATGACGCCTACTGTCGGAGCTAGGCAAGCCAACTTAAACATACCTTTTTAACTAATTTCCACAGCTAATAATGATAAAACAATAATTTCAAGTGGAAGTCTAAATTTAATATTTAATGTAAGAAAAATGTGGAAAATTTAACATAATCCTCTACCCAAGATTTAGTGTCACAATACTCAGGGACTACTATGAATTACTACAAAAAAGAGCTTGAAAGAAAATACATAAGGAGTCTGTTTTCGATACAATGAAAAACAAACTAAATTGAAATAGAAGAGACTTAGGGCTCGCGAACGCTAGCGAACTACCTAGAAGTCTCTAGACTGAAGGCACGCTCCCAAGCTACTGTTGTTGTCCGTAAGCTGTCTCCTGACCTGTGCACAAAAGGGCACAGAAGTGTAGCATCAGCACAACCGACCCCATGTGCTGGTAAGTGCCTGGCCTAACCCCGGCGAGGTAGTGACGAGGCTAGACAGGACCTACTACAATTAACCTGTACAAATATGATATACAAGTACGGAAAAGAAACAATAACAACATAATACAAATAAAGCTGGGAGGGCACATGCTATCAGGGAGTACAAGATTTAAATGGTGCATCAGAAACAACAGCAAATCTATTTCGGCTTTTGTAATACACACATCTACAGTGGACGGCGCGCCATATGATCCCATAATGTATAATCTGATTGGACGGTAAGCTACACAATCCCATAGTGTAGTATTTAAGTAGACGGCGCGCCACACGATCCCGTAATGCAGTATATAAGTGGACGGCGCGCCAGATGGTCCCATAATATAATATATAGGTGGACGGCGTGCCACACGCTCCCGTAATGTAATGTATAAGTGGATGGCGCGCCAAACGCTCCCGTAATGTAATGTATAAGTGACGGTGCGCCACACGCTCCCGTATGCTCCGTGCATAATGTAACCGGCGTCTCAGACCAATAACGATAAGTGAACGGCATGCCATACGATCCCGTAATGTAATATATGAGTGGACGGCGTGCCACATGATCCCGTAATATAATTGAATAACTCTAACAATCTCTTCAAAGGAGGTCTCGTTAGGAAGCTCATCAATATAACAGTTAAACCCGACAAGGGTACAACTAACAGCCCAAAATATCCCGGAAATGGAGAAATTACTAGCAACAGCCAACTCGTCCCACCAAGGGAAGAACAACCCAACAATGAGTCCCGATAAGGGAAAACAACTCAACAATAAGCCCCGGAAAGGGAAAAGTACCACACTTCTTTAACTCATTTGTTTCTCAACCATCACTGCATACTTCACTTAACAAGTAATTAACTCAATTGTTTCACTTTTTTCGGATTTAAAAGCAATTACAACTTACGGCCAAGCTAGACATCGGTGTATAGATACTCGTCACTATGCCTATACACCGTACTAGATCATTTAGCAAATAGCAATCAAAAATCCTAATTACATTTCCTCAAACCAAAGTTAGATCAAACACTAACCTCGAATCCGAAAATAGCAACTCAAAGCTCAACAATCGCCTTTCCTCTAGAATTCGATCCCGAACCAATGATATCTAACATAATTTGATTCAATATTATCAATAATAGCTCAAAAACACCATTCCATCTCTTAAAAATGAATTTCCTATCATTCTTCCAAAAATATCAAAATCCGACACCTAGTCCACTTGGTCCAAACTCGAGGCTCGGACCAAAACCCAATCACCCATAACCCCACGAGTTCAAATATATAATTTGTTTTAAGATTCGACCCCAGATTGAGGTTGAATTGCCCAAAATTCTCAAATAACCTAACTCTACCCAAAAGTCCTAATTTCTACCTTGATTTCATGTTTTTAAGCTAGGATTTTAGTGATTAGATGATGAAATAGTGAGGAAATGCAGTTAAGAATACTTACACAAAGAGTTATGAAGGAAGGGAGACTTCAGACTCTTCAATAGAGGGTGGAGAAGGAAGGTCCATGTGAGAAAAGTGTGAAATTCACGAAGTGAACTGTTCTGTTTTTAATTTAATTAACTGAAGCAAATTGGCCTACGCGATCGCGACATAGGGGATGCGTTCACGTTGAAGGGAAGACTGGGGCCATCGCAATCGCTATTGGGGTCACGTGATCGCGAAGAAGGAAATTCAGGGGTCTTGGAACTTGGCTTACGCGAATGCGTGAGTAGGGATGCGTTCGCGATTGTGGAGGGACTGCAAGTACGCGAACGCGGTAGATGTTACGCAATCGCGAAGGAGGAGAAGCTCAAAGCTATGCGAACGCGGAAGGGAGTTCGCGATCGCGAAGAAGGACATAGCTGGGCACCAACATCATCGATTTCTGCAATTTTCTAAGTGCTAAAATATCCCGAACACCCCCAGAATCACTCCCGAGCCCTCGGGGCTCCCTACCAACCACACACTAACTCAATATCATCCTACGAACTTGCTCGGGCGATCAAATTGCTAAAATAACATTAAAATCAAACAATCAACCTTCAAAACTCATAATTTCATTTCAAAGTTTATAACTTCTAAATTTTCCATTTTTAGTCTGAAACACAAATGACGTACGCTTTCAACTCAAATAAGACCTGTACGGGCGTCGGAACCAGAATACGAGCCCTATACCATTACTTTTGATCAAATCTCATTTGTATTTTTCCTTAAAACATTTTCGGAAAACAATTTCACGGAAAAATTCCGTACTCGGGCATGGGTTTTCGGATTTCGATTCCGGGAATACGCGAGTCCCATATTTTTCTACGGACCCTTCGGGACTATCACATCACGGGTCCGAGTCCGTTTATCCAAAATGTTGACCAAAGTAAACTATATCAATATTACTAACAAAATTCATAGTTTTTAACACAGATTTCATATATTTTCACATAAAAAATTTCTGACTTTGCGTACGGACTGCACACGCAAATCGAGACAACTAAATAAGAGATTTTTAAGGCCTCGAAAGTACAAGGAAAGGGAGAATTACGGTGATGACCCTTTGGGTGGTCACATCATTGCTAGAGTATGAATATCTCAAACACTACATCAACTAACAAATACCAAACAAAAAAACAATCCGACGAATACACTTGCTATGAAATTCCAAAGTATATAGATATATAATGTACTACATTAACTATAAAGAAAATTGCTCAAACGTGCGTCCTAGTAATGAACTTAACAAATTTGAACGTGTGTATCATGAAAATATTTTAAACACATTAAACTGTAGAAATTAGCATCTACTAAAAACCCCCATTTGCTCCCCTTAGCTACAGGTTTCTTTCTGATACATGACTGGTTTAACACCCTTCACATCATCTTATGATTTTGTAATTCATTTTGTAAGCTTGACCTCCCCATTAATCTAAGCAGCATGTGAGTTTTTCTTGTTCAGACCAGCAGAAACTTCTAAAGGTTTCTGCGCCTTAAGTTCCCCATTTGTATTTTCTTTGTTCTCTTCAATACCTTTGCCTTCCAACTGCAATTTGAGACAAACAAAGACGCATTGTTTGTTATAGCTAGCTAATAATGTGAAAAAATTGTATCTCTATGCTAGATCCAAATAGATAATATCATATGAGTATTATAAAGTTGGAGGGGTTCAAACAAATGAAAGTATTAAATAAACTAAAGACAAGGTTACGCGATCCAAAAAGTCTCACAGTTGATGTGCATAAACAATAAATTTAGAAAAGCTGAGCTGAGAGTATCCATTAAATAATGACATTTAGTTGTACCAAACTGCCATGTGCTGTAAAAGCTGCAAAGCGTGAAGCTATAATGTTAATTCATAAGAAAATGATTGAAGGAACGATAGCAACAACTAGGTGAACTAGAAGCAAAGACACTAAACTATGCATCCATAGCATGCACAGATGCCGAGCTTAAAGATTATGTATTACCTGTCTCTTAACTCTATGCTTTTGTTGTTTTTTCTCAATAATTTTAATTCCATTTCAGTATTAATAAGCAAACCCCAACACCCATTTTTCCCCCCACAATAGCAACTTTTGCAGTCAACTTGACAACAATAACTTTGAAGGCTCTGCGATTCCAGCTTCTTACAACTCTTGAAGTTGTATGTTACTATTCATCTCTTATGTTTATTGGTTTATATCCCCCTTCTCGTTCTGCTGTTTATAGATGCTTGTTTGCAAAGCAAGAACATATAGTTCTAAATGATGTTTGTCATCACTTAAAGACTATTTATCCCAAATTTTGATCAGAAAATAATTTTCCAAGTGGAATATTCTGAAATAAATATTATCCCCGTTGATGCAACCTTTGACAGGCGGTAGCATCATATAAGAGGATTAATAAAACTTTTTCTTCCCATGATTATCAATTTATTTTCAATAAAGGTCTCTATCTCCCCTCCTCACATGAAACGAGAAAAATTACAGTAATGTTTTCATTCTTAAAGAGTGGCTTTTTACATAACATGGAGTAACAATTTAAAGAAAGTGATAAAGATTGTTGGAGGAACTCTATACTATCCTTTGAAGCTTACGATATAATAATACTATGATTTTACTAACATTTCCTTAATGAAAATTACGTAGTATAATTTTCAATAAAGATCTGATGATCTATTGCTTTGGGGGCAATAATACCACAGACAAAACTGGAAAAAAAAGTGCTAAAATAACTGCAAACTATAGTGTCCTATGAATAAAAATCATCACATTTACAAGTAAATATCAAACATCAGATAAAGAATAAACTAGCAATTTTAGATACTAGAATTTTCATGAAACTAAAAAGCTCCACAAGAGAATGTTTCTAATACCTTGTATATTGCCCAACTTTTACACTCTTCATGCGGATCCCATACAGTTGTATCCTTTCGCTCGAAGCTAATTTTTTTCACTCCCCAAAACATCCTTTAGAAAAGATTTGATCTATATTTCACATAAATATATTTCCTTGTCAAGCTTTGTTTTTTATTTGGAAATCTTATTTAAATCATTGCGAGTTCCAAAACAAAGTGTACTACTGCAAAAAAAATGATAATATTAAAGTTTTAACATGGTGAATTACTAGTTTAGATGAAAGTTCATTTAAAGTAACACTTGCATATAAAGAGTTCTTTCTTCAACTTGAAAAAAATACTAAAACTAATATCCCTTCAGTCAGTTCAGTCAAATGGTGATTTGAATATCCCTACTCATTGTTTCAGAGTAACTTGATCAAAAAGCAACTAGAATGGTTCTAAAATATTCAAAAGGATCTATGGCGCTTCATAGATCATTATGGTCTTGGCAACAGTGAAAAGAATTGACGAATGAACATCTCATCGAACATGACTGGTGATCCAAAAGCTATTTGTGATTGTAATATACATGATATATCATTAGACCCCAAGGTACACCAGATAATGGATTAAAATTTTCGAAGCTTTAGGTTGTGTTAAACTGAACTTTTGCTAAGGAGTGAGTTGGAGAAATAAGGCCATTATATCAACAATAATAACAACAAACCTAGTAGAATTTTATAAGTGAGGTCTGGGGAGGGTAATATGTATAGAAACCTTACCCTACCTAGAGAAGGTAGAGAGGTTATTTATAGCAGAACCATATAAGACGGTTATATCATCACATATGAATCTTAAACTTCAAACACCGAAAATTGCTCTAATAATGGATGATTATTATTCACATCAAGTTTTCAGTCCTCTTCCAATACAATTAGCCTTTTTTTCAAGTGCAATACCAACTCTTTTTCCTATTTCTTTCTTGATCAATCAACCAAAACTTTAGAGGAAAATAACTCAATTCAAGATTTCAATCCCCTACTTCACACTCATCTCTATTTTCACGCAACATTGATACAAAAGATACAGGTGAACATAAAGAAAAAGGGAGAAAAGATTCAAGTGGTATAAACAAAGCAACCACAATATATACATGGAAGTCTAATGCCAAACAACTCAATGACACAACTTCTCTCCTGGCAATCATCATGTAAGTGAAAGAATCTTGATGACCACACACATAAATTATTGATTCAACTCACACAGTCATGCAATAAAAGGTCAAAATCACAAATACAAATTTCACGTATGTCATCTACTCCATGTATATAAACCTACAAAAATGCAATAGATGTGCAGATTCAAAAATTTTGACAAGTTCCACAGCATTGCAGATATTTTAATAGAAAAAAATATCAAACCCCACTTTCTTGCTCTCTCGGCTTCATAATTTTCAGTAAATTCCATAATGTTGGAGTTTTAATGAGAAGGATTTGGATTTTATTGTCTTCCTGTCTCAAAAATTCAGAATACATATAAATAAAACATGAATACCCCATATCCACCATTAAAACCCGAATAATGTCAGCAACAAAGATAACAAACTAAACCCCAGAAGCCGAAAGAAAACTTACAGAGCGAAGGAAAATTACAGCGCAAAGCACTCTAAAGTCAATGCTAGTTTTCCGTTTCAAAATCCTCGAACCAATTATTTCTTAGAAACAATGTTGGAAGGAATTTTCTTTAGGTGCTCTCAACCCCTCTCTTTCGACCTTTCAGATCTGGTGGGAACCGACGAAACAAAAAGAAGATATGACGGAGGGGGGATATTTTCTATTTTAGCAAAATAATTAATTAATTTTATTTAGAAATTTTAGAGCACGCCATAAAGTGTGTCTTTAAAGATTAAAAAGTAGGAAAGTTTACAAAGCGTTGCAGTATGGGTAAATAAGTGTGGCTAAACATGTGTCGACCCAAGGGGTCATCATCGTAATTCACCCTTTTTTTGTTCTTCTGAGGCCTTGAAAACTCCTTATTGGGTTGCCTCAATTTACGTGCACAGTCCGGACGTGAAGCTGGAACATTTGTTATGTGAAAATATTTGAACTCTGTGTTAAAAACTATGAATTTTGTTACTACTATAGCTATAGTTGACTTTGGTCAACGTTTTGGGTAAACGGACCCGGACCCGTGATGCAACGGTCCCTGAGGGTTCGTAAGGAAATTTGGGACCCGGGCGTATTCCCGGAATCGAAATCCGAGGTCCCAGGCCCGAGTTCGGAGCTTTTCTGTGAAATTATTTTATGAATATGCTTAAGGAAAAATGAAAACGGAAATTGATAAAAAATAATGGTATCAGGCTCGTATTTTGGTTCCGATGCCCGGTACAAGTCTTAAATGGGTGTTAAGAGCTATCTGTAAAGTTTGGTTGAAAACGGATGTCGTTTGACGTGTTTCGTACTAAAAGTTGCAAGTTTGAAAGTTTTGAACTTAGAAATGAAAATCGTGTGTTTTGGGGGTTGATTTTGTAATTTTGATGTTATTTTGGCGATTTGATCGCTCGAGCAAGTACTTGGATGATATTGAGTTAGTGTGTGAAATTGGTTGGGAGCCCCGAGGGCTCAGGGGTGATTTCGGGGTGTTTCAGAGTGTTTTGAAACATAGAAAAATACTAGATTTTTCAACAGTTGTTGCAGAGCCTTTTCTTCTTCGCGAATGCGGCACTTGGCTCTCGTTCGCGTAGCACAAATCTTCTTACCCTTCGCGATCGCGTCCAATTCCATGCGTTCGCGTAGCTTGGCCTCACCTTTCACCGCGTTCGCGTGTCTGTTTCCGCGTTCGCGTAGAGCTACCTCGGGACCCCCCTGCTTTCCTTCCTCGCGTTCGCGTAGATCCCATCGCAAACGCGGTGCCTTATCAGATTCCTTCATCGCGGATGCGGCCTAGGTGTCGCGATCGCGAAGCACAAAATGCTTCAGTGATTTTTATTAATTCCAGCACTGTTCATTACGGGATTTCATTCAAACTCTCACACGAACTCACCTCTTACACCCTTCATTGACGAACTTCAAGCTCCTAAATAATCACAACTCTTTGGGTAAGTAATCCTATCATTATTTCCTCATTATTCCTTCATCAAATCATTAAATTCCTAGCTCTAAAACATGAAATCAAAGTAGAATTTAGAGGTTTTGGGCTTAGTTAGGGTTTATGGGATTTTGGGTATTTCAACCTCAATTTGAGGTCGAATTTAAAGTCTACTTATATATTTGAACTCGTGGGGTTATGGGAGATTGGGTTTTGGTCTGAGGCTCGAGTTTGGACTATGTAGGTCTGGTGTCGGATTTTAGTATTTTTGAAAGTAAGCTAGGAAATGCATTTCTAGGCTATGGGATAGTGTTTTTGGATTCTTATTGATAATATTGAATCTGATTATGTTAGATATCGTTGGTTCGGGGTTGAATTCTAGAGGAAAGGCGATTGATGAGCTTTGAGTCACCATTTTCGGATTCGAGGTAAGTGTTTGATCTAACTTTGGCTTGAGGGAATAGGATTAGGTTGTTAATTGCTATGTGCTATGTGGGGTCGGTGTATAGGTATGGTGACGGTTACCTATTCACCCGAGTCAAGCATGACCGTGATGTCATATTTGCTATTAAATTGTGAATTAAGTGAACAATTGTGATAATTACTTGTTACAAGATGTATGAAGTGAAAGTTGTGAATTAAATGAACTAAAGAGGAATTTTTGGTACTTTTCCTTTGCCAGGACCATTTGTTGAGTTGTATTCCCTTGCCGGGACATATTGTTTAGTTGTATTTCCCTTGCCGGGACCATTTGTTGTATTGTTCTCCCTTGCCGGGATATTGTCTTGATATATATATATATATATATATATATATATATATATATATATATGTCCTTGTTCCCGTTTGGCTGTGACCATTGATTGGGAGAGGAAGAGAGAGTAAAAGCACGAGGGTGATGCCGTGCACTGTTTAATGAGAGTAAAAGCACAAAGGGTGATGCCGTGCACTGTTTATCGAGAGTAAAAGCACGAAGGGTGATTCCGTGCCTCGTATTTGATATTTCTGGTGAGAAGTGAGAGTAAAAGTACGAAGGGTGATGCCGTGCATTATATTTGACTACCTTGGTGAGGAATGAGAGGAAAAGCACGAAGGGTGATGCCGTGCAACTGTTGATTCATTGGCTTTCTTATTTAATTATTATTTATTCAGTTTTATCTCTTGATTGTAGAAATTATAATTGAACTGCTACTCTCCCAATATGTCCCCTTCCCCTTTTATTTGCTTAGATTCTTGCTCTCTTTCTGTTATTACATATATCTGTACAGGTTGGTTGTGATATGTCCGATTTAGCCTCGTCACTACCTCCCCGAGGTTAGGCCGGGCACTTACCAGCACATGGGGTCGGTTGTGCAGATACTACGCTTCTCTGCCTTTTTGTGCACAGGTCAGGACCCACTCTACGAACCGCAACTTTAGATCGGGACTGATCCTTCAGTCCAGAGGCTCTGAGGTAGTTCGCTGGCGTTCGCGGTCCCCAAGTCTCCTCTATTATTTTTAGACTGCATTTCTTTCAGATTATTATTTTTAGTATTCCTTAGTTGTCTGTGAGCAGTGACACCAGATACTGGGTAGAGATATGTTGTTAGCTTTCCGCATAGAAGACTTCTGCATGTTTTAATTAATCATTATAGTATTTGAATTTGTTTTAGATTTAAGTTTGTGAAAATGATTATAAAGGTTGGCTTTCCAAGCTTCGACAGTAGGCGCCATCACGACTCTCGATGGTGGGTAAATCCGGGTTGTGACAAGTTGGTATCAGAGCGCTAGGTTACTTGGGTCTCACAACTCATGGACAAGCTCGGTAGGGTCTGAGGGATCGGTATGGAAACGACTGTATTTATCCCCAGAGGCTACAAAGTTAGGAAAAATTTCACTTTGTTCATTCTTGTCGTGCGATTCTGTTTCTCAAATATTGATTTTCATTCTAATTTGTTCTTTTGCAGATAGCGAGAACACGTGCGTCTTCTTTTTCCGTGCAACAGCCCGAGCCCCTAGCAGCAGCTCCCGCAAGGGGCAGGGGCGGAGGCCGTGCTAGAGGTCGTGGCAGGGGAAGAGCTCAGCCCCAAGAATCAATTCAAGAGGTGGAGCCTCATATTGACTTTGAGGAGGAGGTTCCAGCTCCACCAGCTCCAGTGGGCCCAGCTCAGGTCACAGGAGGAGTGATGTTCTCTTCGAATCTTCAGGATGCCCTTGTCTGCATAGCAGGCTTTATGGACAGTGTGGACAGAGCAGTATTGCTGCCAGTAGCACCAGCCACTTCTCAGGCTGGAGGAGGGCTTCAGACTCCTATTACACGTACTCCGGAGCAGGTAGCTCCCCAGACTCAGGTTCCCTTAGTTCAGCCCGCAGTGGCAGCTCAGACCGGCATTACAGCTCAGACCGGAGATGGGACGGCCATTTCTTCGGATGCTTTGTGGAGACTTGATCAGTTCTCCAAGCTTTTCACTACCACTTTCGATGGTACTTCATCAGAGGATCCCCAGGACTTTCTATACAATTGTCATGAGATCCTCAGGACTATGGGGATAGTGGAGACCAATGGGGTCGATTTTTTCACCTTCAAACTTGTGGGGTCCGCCAAGACTTGGTGGAGAGATTATTGTCTATCTAGACCAGCAGGGTCTCCAGCTTTGACATGTGATCAGTTTGCAGAGTTATTTTGGAGAAGTTTTTCCCCGTCACTCAGCAGGAGGCATTTCGCAGACAGTTTGAGCATCTTCAGCAGGGCTCTATGACAGTTACACAGTATAAGACAAGATTTATTGACTTGGCACACCATGCAGTAGTGATACTCCCTACACATCGGGAGAGGGTTCGGAGGTTTATTAATGGATTGATTCAGCCCATTCGCCTACCGATGGCTGTGGGAGTTGGCAGTAATATTACTTTTCAGGAGGCGGCCAATGCGGCCAGCCGAGTAGAGATGGCATTGGCTCGAGGAGGTAGTTAGAGTTCAGATAAGAGGCCTCGACATTCTGGCAGATTTAGTGGTACCTCATCTGGAAGTAGGGATTTCCATGACAGAGGTCATCCCCCGAGACCTTTCCAATCGGTACTTTAGGTTTCTCATGGTACGCCAGGCCTTGGTGGCCACCAACAATATTGTTCAGATCAGCAGTCTTTCAGCGCACCACCAGCCCCAATTAGTGCACCGCCACTACAGAGCTTCAGGAAAGGACATACCAGTCGACAGGGCCAGCAGTCTCAGCCTCCGAGGGCATGTTATGGTTGTGGTAACACAAGTCCAGTCGTCATATTTTTCCCTCGAGCCTCGAGTAGTTCTCAACAGCAGGGTCCTCACCCTACGATTAAGGCAGCAGGTGATCCACAGGCGCCCAGCCAGCTAGAGGCGGGGTTAAGGATCATAGATGTGGAAGGAGAGACCGTAGAGGTGGAGCCCGAACAGCCAGAGGTAGGGGTCAGCCCACAGCAGATCGTCCCAGAGATGCAGTCTAGGGAGTGTTAGATAATACGCTTAACGCTAGAGGGGGGGTGAATAGCGTTATAATAAAATTTAGCGTAAACTTGCGCAAATTAAAATTTGCAGGAAGTAAATAAGTGCGATAAATAATAACTTACACACAGATATATCCTGGTTCACCACAACGTGTGGCTAGTCCAGTCCCCGAGAGACTCTCTCGAGATTTTCCACTAACGTGTCAAGCTTCCGGGTGCTTAACAAACCTTTACAACTTGAGGACGCAAGCCTCAACACCTTTGCTCGGAGTTACAACACTCCAAGACTTCAACCAAGGAAACACAAGTTCCTTACAACAAGAGAATTACAATTCTCTTACAAGTGTATACAACACTAAAACACTCAAACAAAATACTCCTTAATGAGTAGATATGAGTAAAAGAAGTAAGCTCTGGATCAAAACAACTTTGGACAAGAATATGGCTCTCAAAAGCTTTATGAAATTGAATATAAAATGATAAACAAAAGTATGCAAGCTTATAGCAATGTAATGATCAGTTGTAGTATGTTGTTGTGTTTAAAACACTGAAATGAAGCTGTATTTATAGTTGAAAAACTTGGCATTACCGTTGCCTAGTTGCCAATTAAGAGTTGCTGATTTTACTCACTGACAATCGATTGTCAAACCCCAACAATCGATTGTCTGCCAGTCAGATCAAAATTCAATCCCAGATTTTACGCATGATAATCGATTACTTACAATCCATAATCGATTACTGGCAACGTTCAAAAAAATCCTTTCCAGATTTTACCACAAACAATTGATTGTCCAGAATCAACAATCGATTACTCAGTAACGTTCAAAAATCTTTTCCGGATTTTAATCAAAACAATCGATTATACCAAATCAATAATCGATTACCCAATAACGTTCAAAAAATCTTTTCCGGATTTTAATCACAACAATCGATTATACAGAATCAATAATCGATTACCTGACGGTATTTGAAAACTTTACGACAACGGTCAGCTTCACAATCGATTGCACAAAGTTAACAATCGATTACGTATCAGTTTTTAAAAAACATTTTAGACACTGCCTCTTGATAATCGATTGTTATATACTCACAATCGATTATTTAATAAATTTGAAAATCACTGGAAGTCACTGCCTCAACACAATCGATTGTTATTAGTTCACAATCGATTATTTTGTGACTTTGAAAAATCTGAAGGACACTGTCTCTTCACAATCGATTGTCATTAGCTTCACAATCGATTATTCTGAGTTTTGAAAAACTTTGATGGACACTGCCTCATCACAATCGATTGTCATAAGGTTCACAATCGATTGTCATGCAGGTTTGAAGAAACCTGATGTTCACCGCCTTAACACAATCGATTGTCATTAGTTCACAATCGATTGTCATGCAGTCTTGGCTTAAAACAATCGATTATCATTAGCACATTATCGATTATCTTAGTCCAGTTTTCAGAGGCATTTAAAAATCATTTTGACTAATGAAAATATGCATGATTTAAAATCATTTAGCATTAAATTAAATATGCATGATTTTGGAAAATAGTTTTATGAGAGAAGCCATGTTACGAGTCAAGTTGTAGGATCAAGATCACAATTAAGAATGACTCAATTACTCTATAAAACTTTGTCTTGAGCTTGAATCTCGACGTATATCAATTGTGCGCTTGTTTCTTGAACTTCGTCATATATCAATTTTTGCTTCGTTTGTCATTCATCAAAACCTATACAAAAGAACACACGTTTTAGTATATTGCATTGAGAGCGTGTTTCCAACAATTCCCCCCTTTTTGATAATGGCAAACATTAAGCGGGATATGCAATGCAAGCAATTTATATTGACGATTCAAGACAAGTGTATACATGCAACAAGTATGAAATTTGTTCCCCCTCAATATATGAATTCCCCCTTAATTTAAGCATATAGATATTGAGAGTGCATACCGTTATCTTCCCCCTTTTGCCATTAGCAAAAATAACATAATAGTAAGATGCTAAAGATGTAAATAAAACTTGTTTATTTAAAAGAATATAGCAACATCAACCCGAATAATAGAAACATAATCGATTATTGATACTAAATAATCGATTTTTAGACGACGGAAACCGATTGTTGTACGTCAAGCTTTATAATTTCCCTTTCCTTTGGGGCGATACCTGCAAAAATCGTTAGACGTCTCCGACGCTCAAGTTAGAACTCATGTAAAAAATTGCAATGCATGACTTAGATCAACGTGGAGTCAAGGATCCCGAGTTCACTGCGAATTCGGAAGAAGGACTCTTTCTCTAAAGGCTTTGTAAAGATGTCTGCAAATTGGTTTTTGGTTTTAACAAATTCAATTTCGACATCGCCTTTGAGAACGTGATCTCTAATAAAATGATGTCTAATTTCAATGTGTTTCGTTCGCGAATGAAGAACGGGGTTCTTCGTCAAGCATATGGCACTAGTATTATCACATCTAAGAGGGATATGATCAAGACTTAGGCCATAGTCCAAGAGTTGTTGTTTCATCCATAGGATTTGAGCGCAACAACTCCCCGCGGCTACATATTCAGCCTCGGTTGTGGACAACGCAACACTTACTTGTTTCTTGCTAAACCAAGAAACGAGAGAGCTACCGAGCAAATGGCAAGTGCCACTAGTGCTCTTGCGGTCCAATTTGCATCCAGCAAAATCGGAATCGGAGTAGCCAACAAGTTGGCATGAAGAGCCTTTGGGGTACCATAGACCCACATTTGTAGTACCAACAAGATACCTTAAAATCCGTTTTACCGCAGTAAGGTGAGACTCCTTCGGACACGATTGATAACGAGCGCATAAGCACACGCTAAACATGATGTCCGGACGACTAGCAGTAAGATAAAGAAGAGAGCCAATCATACCTCGATACTTTTTGGTGTCGGCTTCCTTACCTTTCTCATCTTTGTCTAGATGATCGGATGTGCTCATGGGAGTTGCCATTTCTTTTGCATTGTTCATCTCAAATCGTTTCAGCAATTCTTTGCAATATTTGGCTTGACAAATGAATGTACCTTCTTTCATTTGCTTTACTTGTAATCCCAAAAAGAATGTTAACTCACCCATCATAGACATCTCAAATTCGCTTGTCATTAAATCGGAAAATTCCTTGCATAAAACATTGTTAGTAGCACCAAATATAATATCATCTACATATATTTGAACTAACAAAATATCATTGCTTATATGCTTAACAAAGAGAGTTGTGTCAACTTTCCCCCTAATGAAATCATTTTCCAAAAGAAACTTACTCGGGGAGCTTGTTTTAAACCATAAAGAGCCTTTTTGAGTTTGAAAACATGATCGGGAGATTTAAAGTTTTCAAAGCCGGGGGGTTGTTCAACAAAAACTTCTTCTTAAATAAAACCGTTTAGAAAAGCACTTTTCACATCCATTTGATATAAATTGAAATTCATAGAAGAGGCAAATGCAAGCAATAAGCGAATAGCTTCTAATCTAGCTACGGGAGCATATGTTTCCTCATAGTCAATACCTTCTTCTTGATTATAGCCTTTTGCTACAAGCCTAGCTTTGTTTCTAGTGATTATACCATACCATTTTCATCTAGTTTATTGCGAAAAACCCATTTCGTACCAATTATGGTATGACCTTCGGGTCTTGGCACCAAATCCCAAACGTCATTGCGTTCGAATTGGTTAAGCTCCTCTTGCATTGCCAAGGTCCAAAATTCATCCCCAATTGCTTCTGAGATGGTTTTGGGTTCAATTTGAGAAACAAAAGCAGTATGTTCTAAGGTATTTTTGAGAGAGTTTCGGGTACTTACCTTGTCTCCAACGTTGCCAATTACCTGTTCGAGAGGGTGATCTTTGATTGTCCTCCACTCGTTAGGCATATTCATTTCTTTTTCCAATTGTGGCGCTTCTTCCATTGGTTGTTCCTCAGTTTCATCTTTATTTTCCTTGGGTGGTTCCTCTTGTATTTTGTCTTTCAAGCTATCTAAGATACCTGCAAGATCAAAACCGGAATCCTTTCTCGCCAAGCGAGCATTATTTTCGGAAAATACAACATGAGGGGATTCCTCCACAATTTGGGTTCTTTTATTAAAGACCCTATATGCTTTACTACGTGAGGAATATCCAATGAAAATACCTTCATCCGACTTAGCATCGAATTTACCCAATTGGTCTTTGCCGTTATGAACAAAACATTTGCAACCAAAAACTCTAAAATGGGAAATATTTGGTTTTCTTCCCTTATAAATTTCATAGGGGGTTTTCATGAGTATCGGCCGAATTACTACTCTATTTAGAACGTAGCAAGCGGTACTCACGGCGTCCGCCCAAAAATGTTTGGGTATTTTAGCTTCGTCGAGCATGGTTCTAGCCATCTCTTCGAGACACCTATTTTTCCTTTCCACCACCCCATTTTGTTGTGGTGTACGTGGAGCGGAAAAGGTATGCTCTATTCCGAGTTCGTCATAAAAGTCCGCAAAGAGATTGTGATCAAACTCTCCCCCATGATCACTTCTAATTGAAGTGACGGTTGTTTCTTTCTCATTCTGAACACGCTTAAGAAAAAATTTAAAATTTTGAAAAGCATCACTTTTATTGGCAAGAAATAAAGTCCAAGTAAATCTCGAGTAATCATCAACAATCACAAAAGCATATTTATTTCTTCCTAGACTTTCAATGCGAGAGGGACCAAATAAATCCATATGAAGCAATTGCAATGGTCTAGAAGTTGAAACAATGTTTTTAGATTTGAAAGATGCTTTTGTTTGCTTCCCCTTTTGACACGAGTCACAAATAGAGTCATTTTCAAATTTTAAAAAAGGAAGACCAACAACTAAGTTTTGAGAAATCAATTTGTTCAAAAGATGCATATTGATATGTGCTACTCTACGATGCCATAGCCAAGTATCATCCTCTTTACTCATTAGACAATCAACATATTCGGGTGAGGAATTAGCAAGATCAAAAATATTATCAACTCTAAAACCACGAAGTATGATTTTGAAATCACTACGTCTAAATACTAGGCATTCATCCGAATCAAATAGAGCAAGATTTCCCTTGTCACATAATTGGCTTATGCTCAAGAGATTATGCTTCAAACCTTTCACAAGTAATATATGCTTAATAGAGGATTTTTCATCCTTACCGACCGAGCCGATGCCGATGATCTTTCCTTTATTGTTATCACCGAAGATAACACTTCCTCCTTCTTTGTGCTCTAATTGAAGGAATTTGGATTCATCTCCCGTCATATGCTTGGAGCATCCACTATCAAGGTACCATAGTACACTTGATCCTTTCAAGCACACCTACAAAACAAATTAATGTTCTTTAGGTACCCATGCCATCTTGGGTCCTTGGGGGTTAGGCATATTATAATGATGCGATTGAGTAACATGTCTATGACGTGTAAAGCATGCAGGAGCAATATGACCAATACGTCTACAATAATGACAAGTCACATTTGGGTTATGCATCCTTCTAGGTTCATAGTAACTAGACGGATGAAAATTGCTTACTCTATTTTGACCACTATGACTATTTCGCATTTCATGAGAATTATTTCTCCTACTATGAGCTCTAGGATGGGCGGCATTTCTAGAGTGATTGTTTCTCGGTTGAGGGCCATTGCTAGGTCTTCTAAGGGGTTCAAAATTTGGCCTAAAATATGCATCATTTCTAGGGTGACTATTTCTAGGTGGTAAGTCATTCCTAGGTCTTCTAAAATGTTCAGCATTTTGTCTAGCATGCATATTGGCTCTAGAGTTGTTGTTTCTAGGATAAGCATTTCTATTGTTAATCCTAGGTTGAGCTTTAGGTTGTTGGGGTTTAGCTGCAACCTTTTCTTCATTTTTAAAGCCTATTCCATGCTTGGTTGATTTCAAGTTAACAAGAACATCATTCAAGTTTTTGTGCGAAGAATTAAACTTATCTAATGTGCCTTTAAGCCTACTTACTTCATTCTTAAGAAGCAAACAAGAAGTGCAATTTCTAGTAGAGCTTTCGGGCTTATCGGAACTTCTTTTTCCAAAAAACTTGTTTTCCTCTTTCAGCTTCTCATTTTCTAAAACCAGTTTTTCTAAATCATTTTCTTTCAAAGAAAGCTGTTTTTGAAAATTCTTTTCTTTTAATGAAGCATTTTCTTTTATGCCCTTAACAGTTTTTGAAGCCTTAATAAACTCAGCATATAATTCATCAAAAGCAGTTCGCATTTCTTCAAGAGTAAAGAAGTTTTTAGACGAAATTTGACATACCTCATCTTTGTTGTCTTCTTGTGCCATAAGGCAAAGATTTGCTGCTTCGTCTTCTTCTCCTTCGCTTGATTCATCTCCGGAGTCGCCTCCCCAATAAATGTATGCACGTTGCTTTTTAAAAAGGTTTCTTCTCCTTTTTGATGTTTGGGCAATTTTATTTGATGTGCCCGGTTTCACCACATTCATAGCACTTGATTTGTTCGCCTTGATTTTTGCCCTTGCGTTCATACTCCTTGCGCATGAACTTTTGAAATCTTTTGATAACGAGTCCAAAGTCGTTGTCTCCTTCCTCATCAATTTGCGGTTGGCTTGTGCTCGCCTTTAGAGCTATTCTTTGCCTCCTTTGATCATCAACAAAAGGGTTAAGAATAGTAGATTCATAGGTTTTAAGGTTACCTCTTAGTGCGTCAATGGTGACGTTTGAAACGCCAATGGATCCTTGAATTGCATCGGCCTTTGATCTCCATGCCGGTGTGAGACTTCTAAGAATTTTTTGAACGAGCTCTCTATCCGTGAATGTTTTCTTGAGAGCATGTAAGTCATTTACGATTATTGAAAATCGCTCAAACATTTCGTCCACCTTTTCACCTTCCTTCATGTGAAATAATTCATAAGAATGGGTTAGGAAATCAATTTTTGCTTCCCTTACCTGGTCCGTACCTTCGTACGTGACTTCTAGCTTGTCCCACATCTCCTTTGCCGTTGTACAACACGATATTTTCCTGTAATCGTCAGCATTAACAGCACAATATAATAAATTTATTGCTTTAGCATTATTTTGAACCTTTCGGATATCATCCGCGTCATACTCATCCTCGGACTTGGGAACCAATTCGTTTTCCACCTTCTTTGTTGGAATTTGGTTTCCCTTCATTATCACCTTCCAAAAGTGAAAGCTGTAGGACTCAACGAAGATCTTCATCCTCTCCTTCCAGTACGTGTAATTTGTACCGTTGAATAGAGGTGGTCGTGTGGAGCACTATCCTTCTTCAATTCCTGCAAAAGAATCACGAGTAGAAGCCATGGATGGTTCTCTCAAACTGTTAAGTTTTCAGAGAGTTGGGCTCTGATACCAATTGTTAGATAATACGCTTAACGCTAGAGGGGGGGTGAATAGCGTTATAATAAAATTTAGCGTAAACTTGCGGAAATTAAAATTTGCAGGAAGTAAATAAGTGCGATGAATAATAACTTACACACGATATATCCTGGTTCACCACAACGTGTGGCTAGTCCAGTCCCCGAGAGACTCTCTCGAGATTTTCCACTAACGTGTCAAGCTTCCGGGTGCTTAACAAACCTTTACAACTTGAGGACGCAAGCCTCAACACCTTTGCTTGGAGTTACAACACTCCAAGACTTGAACCAAGGAAACACAAGTTCCTTACAACAAGAGAATTACAATTCTCTTACAAGTGTATACAACACTAAAACACTCAAACAAAATACTCCTTAATGAGTAGATATGAGTAAAAGAAGTAAGCTCTGGATCACAACAACTTTGGACAAGAATATGGCTCTCAAAAGCTTTATGAAATTGAATATAAAATGATAAACAAAAGTATGCAAGCTTATAGCAATGTAATGATCAGTTGTAGTATGTTGTTGTGTTTAAAACACTGAAATGAAGCTGTATTTATAGTTGAAAAACTTGGCATTACCGTTGCCTAGTTGCCAATTAAGAGTTGCTAATTTTACTCACTGACAATCGATTGTCAAACCCCAACAATCGATTGTCTGCCAGTCAGATCAAAATTCAATCCCAGATTTTACGCATGATAATCGATTACTTACAATCCATAATCGATTACTGGCAACGTTCAAAAAATCCGTTCCAGATTTTACCACAAACAATCGATTGTCCAGAATCAACAATCGATTACTCGGCAACGTTCAAAAAATCTTTTCCGGATTTTAATCAAAACAATCGATTATACCAAATCAATAATCGATTACCCAATAACGTTCAAAAAATCTTTTCCGGATTTTAATCACAACAATCGATTATACAGAATCAATAATCGATTACCTGACGGTATTTGAAAACTTTACGACAACGGTCAGCTTCACAATCGATTGCACAAAGTTAACAATTGATTACTTATCAGTTTTTGAAAAACATTTTAGACACTGCCTCTTGACAATCGATTGTTATATACTCACAATCGATTATTTAATAAATTTGAAAATCACTGGAAGTCACTGCCTCAACACAATCGATTGTTATTAGTTCACAATCGATTATTTTGTGACTTTGAAAAATCTGAAGGACACTGTCTCTTCACAATCGATTGTCATTAGCTTCACAATCGATTATTCTGAGTTTTGAAAAACTTTGATGGACACTGCCTCATCACAATCGATTGTCATAAGGTTCACAATCGATTGTCATACAGGTTTGAAGAAACCTGATGTTCACTGCCTTAACACAATCGATTGTCATTAGTTCACAATCGATTGTCATGCAGTCTTGGCTTAAAACAATCGATTATCATTAGTACATAATCGATTATCTTAGTCCAGTTTTCAGAGGCATTTAAAAATCATTTTGACTAATGAAAATATGCATGATTTAAAATCATTTAGCATTAAATTAAATATGCATGATTTTGGAAAATAGTTTTATGAGAGAAGCCATGTTACGAGTCAAGTTGTAGGATCAAGATCACAATTAAGAATGACTCAATTAAACTATAAAACTTTGTCTTGATCTTGAATCTCGATGTATATCAATTGTGCGCTTGTTTCTTGAACTTCGTCATATATCAATTTTCGCTTCGTTTGTCATTCATCAAAACCTATACAAAAGAACACACGTTTTAGTATATTGCATTGAGAGCGTGTTTCCAACAGGGAGGTGGGGGCCAGCCCCATTGTTATGCATTGCCAGCCAGGCCGGAGGCCGAGTCATATGATGTTGTGATTACAGGTACTATATTGGTCTGTGATAGGGGTGCTTCGGTATTATTTGATCCAGGATCTACTTATTCTTATGTGTCATCCTATTTTGCATCCTATTTGGTTATTCCTAGTGAGGCTCTGGGTATTCCTGTGTATGTGTCCACACCGGTTGGTAATTCTATTGCGGTCGACCGAGTGCATTGTTCTTGTGTAGTGTTATTTGAGGGTCTTGAGACCCATGTAGATTTATTGCTTCTAGACATGGTGGACTTTGATGTCATATTCGGGATGGACTGGTTGTCCCCATATCATGCTATCTTGGATTGTCACGCCAAGATCGTGACTTTGTCCTTGCAAGACTTGCCCCGACTTGAGTGGAGATGGACCCCAAATCATGCCACCCGTAGTATTATTTCTTATGTCAAGGCTCGATGTATGGCCGAGAAGGGGTGTTAAGCATATTTGGCGTATGTTCGCGACTCCAACGTAGAGCTTCCATCCATCGACTTTGTTCGTATTGTTCGGGAGTTCCCCGAGGTTTTTCCTTTAGACCTGCCGGGTATGCCGCCCGATAGGGATATTGATTTCTGTATTGATCTGGCTCATGGCACTCAGCCTAATTATATTCCTCCGTACCGCATGGCCTCGCCAGAGTTGAAAGAACAACTTCAGGATTTTCTTGATAAGGGTTTCATTAGACCCAGTGTATCACCTTGGGGTGTGCCAATGTTGTTTGTGAAGAAAGGGATGTGTCGATGAGGATGTGCATTGATTACCGGTAGTTGAACAAGGTGACGATAAAGAACAAGTATCCACTGTCGAGGATTGACGATTTTTTTGACCATCTCCAGGGTGCCAGGGTGTTATCGAAGATAGATTTGAGGTCCGATTATCACTCAGTTGAGGATTAGGGTGTTTGATGTCCCTAAGATAGCATTTCGTACTCAGTATGGGCATTTTGAGTTTTTGGTCATGTCGTTTGGGTTGACCAATGCCCCGACAGCATTCATGGAGTTGATGAACCGAGTGTTCAGGCCTTATTTGAATTTATTTGTGATTGTATTCATTGTTGATATCTTGGTATACTCCTGCAGTCATGAGGAGCATGAGCGGCACCTCAGAGTGGTTCTTCAGAATCTGAAGGATAGCCAGTTCTACGCCAAATTTTCAAAGTGCCAATTTTGGTTGAGTTCAGTAGCATTCCTGGGTCATGTCGTATCAGCAGAGGGTATTCAGGTGGACGTGAATAAGATAGAGGCAGTCAAGAACTAGCCTCGACCAACTTTAGCTACAGAGATCCCAAGCTTCTTGGGTTTAGCTGGTTACTACAGACGTTTTGTGGTTCATCCATCGCAGCCCCGATGACTAGATTGACTCATAAGGGTGCCCAGTGCAGGTGGTCAGACGAGTGCGAGGCGAGCTTCCAGAAGCTCGAGACAGCTCTGACCACGGCACCGATATTGATCTTGACCACGAGATATGGGCCTTATACTGTATATTGTGATGCTTCCCGCATCGGACTTGGCGTATTGTTGATGCAGAATGGAAAGGTCATAGCATATGCTTCGAGGTAGTTTAAGATCCACGAGAAGAATTATCCAGTTCATGACCTAGAGTTGGCAGCCATTGTTCATGCCTTGAAGATCTGGAGGCATTATTTGTATGGTGTGACGTGTGAGGTGTACACGGATCACAAGAGTCTTCAGTACTTGTTCAAGCAGAGAGAGTTGAATTTGAGATAGCGGAGATGGTTTGAGTTGTTAAAAGATTATGATGTTTCTATTTTATACCACCCAGGGAAGGACAATGTGGTGGCCTATGCCTAGTCCGCCAGCATGGGTAGTCTTGATATACTCTGGTCAGCCAGAGTCCGCTTACCTTGTAGGTTCAGGCCTTGGCCAATAGATTGGTGAGATTGGATATTTCTGAGCCCAGCAGGGTGTTAGCTTGCACAATTCCTCGCTTGCCATTGATGGAGCGTATTCGGGAGCGGCAGTTTGATGATCCCCTTTTGTGTGTCCTGAGAGACACGGTGCATAGGAGAGGTGCCAAGGATATGAATTTGGGAGATGATGGCATATTGAGGTTGCAGGGGCGAGTTTGCGTGCCCAATGTTGATGGTATTCAAGAGTCGATCTTAGCAGAGGCCCAAAGTTCTCGGTATTCTATTCATCCGGGCGCCGCAAAGATATATCAGGATTTGAGACAACATTATTGGTGGCATAGAATGAAGAAAGACATTGTTGCATATGTGGCTCGTTGTCTAAATTTTCAGCAGGTTAAGTACGAGCATTAGAGGCCCGGCGGATTATTTTAGAGGACTGAGCTTCCCGAATGGAAGTGGGAGAGAATCACCATGGACTTTGTTACCGGCATTTCGATGACTCGGAAGAAATTTGACGCTATATGGGTTATTATTGATAGGCTGACTAATTCAGTGCATTCCATCCCAATTTCCACCACCTATTCATCCGAGAGGTATGCAGAGATTTATATTAGGGAGATCGTTTGCCTTCATGAGGTGCCATATTTATTATTTCGGATCGGGGTCCGCAGTTTACCTGGCATTTCTGGAGAGCGATCCAGCATGAGTTGGATACCCATGTCCAGTTGAGTACAACATTTCACCCCCAGACGGACTGTCAGTCCGAGAGGACCATTCATTTTCTTGAGGATATGCTCCGAGCCTGCGTTATAGATTTTGGAGGCTCGTGGGACCAGTTCTTGCCGTTAGCGGAGTTTGCCTACAACAACAACTACTAGTCTAGTATTCAGATGGCCCCGTATGAGGCGTTGTATTGTAGGCATTGTCGGTCCCC
The DNA here is from genome assembly GCA_034376525.1 of Nicotiana benthamiana. NCBI lineage: Eukaryota > Viridiplantae > Streptophyta > Magnoliopsida > Solanales > Solanaceae > Nicotiana > Nicotiana benthamiana. The sequence goes on along the minus strand of CM067338.1, from coordinate 122,255,331 downwards.
AGTCGGATGGTTTGAGCAGGGAGAGGCTTGGTTATTGGGTACAGATTTGGTACAGGAGGCCTTGGATAAGGTCAAGATCATTCAGGACAGGCTTCGGTCAGCTCAATCCAGGCAGAAGAGTGTTGCAGATCGTAAGGTCAGGGATGCGCTTTCGTGGTTGGTAAGCGAGTATTGCTCCGTGTATCGCCTAAGAAGGGCGTGATGAGGTTTGGGAAGAAGGGAAAGCTTAGCCCTAGGTATATTGGCCCGTTTGAGATTCTAGACCGTGTGGGGAATGTGGCTTATAGACTTGCATTGCCGCCTAGCTTTTCAGCTGTGTATCCGGTTTTCTATGTATCCATGCTTGGGAAGTATCACGGTGATCCCACCCACGTGTTAGATTTTAGCACTGTCCAATTGGATGAGGATCTACCATATAAGGAGGAGCCGGTGGCTATTTTAGACTGGTAGGTTCGACAGTTGAGGTTGCGAAGTTTTCCTTCAGTGCGTGTTTAGTGGAGAGGTCAGCCTCCTGAGGCATCGACCTGGGAGTACGAGTCTGATATGCGGAGCCGTTATCCCCATCTATCCCCTGACTTAGTTACTCATTTATTTTATCCGTTCGAGGAAGAACGATTAATTTAGAGGTCGAGGATGTGACGACCCAAACGGTCATCACTGTAATTCTCACTTTCCTTGTGCTTCTGAGGCCTTGAATAGACATTATTGGGTTTCCTCAATTTGTGTGTGCAGTCTGGGCGCGAAGCCGGAACACTTTTATGTGAAAATATTTGAATTCTATGTTAAAAACTATGAATTTTGATACTAATATAGCTATAGTTGACTTTGGTCAATGTTTTGGGCAAACGGCCGGACCCGTGATGCGACGATCCTGGAGGTTCCGTAAGGAAATTTAGGACCTGGGCGTATTCCCGGAATCAAAATCCGAGGTAACAAGCCCGAGTTCGGAGCTTTTCTGTGAAATTATTGTATGAATATGCTAAAGGAAAAATGAAAACGGAAATTGATCAAAAATAATGGTATCGGGCTCATATTTTGGTATCGACGCCCGGTACAAGTCTTAAATGGGCGATAAGCTATCTGTAAAGTTTGGTTGAAAACGGACGTCGTTTGACCTGTTTCAGAGTAAAAGTGAAAATTTTGAAAGTTTTGAACTTACAAATGAAAATCATGAGTTTTGGGGGTTGATTTTGTGATTTTGATGTTATTTTGGCTATTTGAGCGCTTGAGCAAGTTCGTAGGATGATATTGAGTTAGTGTGTGTCTTTGGTTGGGAGCCCCAAGGACTCGGGGGTGATTTTGGTGTTTCGGAGTGTTTTGAAACTTAGGAAAAATACCAGATTTTTCAACACCTGTTGCAGAGCCTTTTCTTCTTCGCGAACGCGACACTTGGCTCGCGTTCGCGTAGCCCAAATCTTCTTACCCTTCGCGATCACGTCCAATTCCATGCGTTTTCGTAGCCTGGCCTCACCCTTCTCTGTGCTCGTGCGTCTGTTTCCGCATTCACATAGAGCTACCCCAGGACCCCCTTTCTTTCCTTCTTCGCGTTCGCGTAGATCCCATTGCGAACGCGATGGCTTATCTGATTCCTTCATCGCGGACGCGGCCCAGGTGTCGCGATCTCTAAGCACAAAATGCTTCAGTGATTTTTATTAATTCCAGCACTGTTCATTATGGGATTTCTTTCAAACTCTCACACGAACTCACCTCCTACACCCTTCATTGACGAACTTCAAGCTCCTAAATCATCACAACTCTTTGGGTAAGTAATCCTAACATTATTTCCTCACTATTCCTTCATCAAATCATTAAATTCCTAGCTCTAAAACATGAAATCAAAGTAGAATTTAGGGGTTTTGGGGATAGTTAGGATTTATGGGATTTTGGGTATTTCAACCTCAATTTCAGGTCGAATTTAAAATCCAATTATATATTTGAACTCATGGGGTTATGGGGGATTGGGTTTTGGTCTGAGCCTCGAGTTTGGACCACATGGGCCCGAATTTTTGAAAGTAAGCTAGGAAATGCATTTCTAGGCTATGGGATTGTTTTTTTGGATTCTTATTGATAATATTGAACCTGATTATGTTAGATATCGTTGGTTCGGGGTCGAATTCTAGACTAAATGCGATTGTTGAGCTTTGAGTTGCCATTTTCGGATTCGAGGTAAGTGTTCGATCTAACTTTGGTTTGAGGGAATATGATTATGTTGTTAATTGCTATGTGCTATGTGGGGTCGGTGTATAGGTATTCCCTTGCCGGGACATATTGTTGAGTTGTATTTCCCTTGCCGGGACCATTTGTTGTATTGTTCTCCCTTGCCGGGATATTTTTTCTTGATATATATATATATATATATATATATATATATATATATATATATATATCCTTGTTCCTGTTTGGTTGTGACCATTGATTGGGAGAGGAAGAGAGAGTAAAAGCACGAATGGTGATTCCGTGCCTTGTATTTGATATTTCTGGTGAGAAGTGAGAGTAAAAGCACGAAGGGTGTTGCCGTGCAATATATTTGACTACCTTGGTGAGGAATGAGAGGAAAAGCACGAAGGGTGATGTCGTGTAGCTGTTGATTCATTGGCTTTCTTTTTTAATTATTATTTATTCAGTTTCATCTCTTGATTGTAGAAGTTATAATTGAACTGCTACTCCCACCAGCATGTCCCCTTCCCCATTTATTTGCTTAGATTCTTGCTCTCTTTCTATTATTGCATATATCTGTACAGGTTGGTTGTGATAGGTCCGGTTTAGCCTCGTCACTACCTCGTTGAGGTTAGGCCGGGTACTTACCAGCACATGGGGTCGGTTGTGCTGATACTACGCTTCTGTGCCTTTTTGTGCACAGGTCAGGACCGAGTCTACGGAGCACAGCTTTAGATACGGGAGTGATCCTTCAGTCCAGAGGCTCTGAGGTATTTCGCTGGCGTTCGCGGGACCCGAGTCTCCTCAATCTATTTCTTTCAGTTTGTTAAATTGTATCAAACCGACATGCTATGTATTTCTTTCATACTATTATTTTTAGTACTCCTTAGCTGTCCGTATGCAGTGACACCAGATATTGGGTCGATATTTTGTTAGCTTTCCGCATATTTTTTTCATTATTGTTATTAGAAGACTTCCACATGTTTTAATTAATCATTCTAGTATTTAAATTTGTTTTAGATTTAAGTTTGTGAAAATGATTATAAAGGTTGACTTGCCTAGCTTCGACAGTAGGCGCCATCACGACTCCCGATGGTGAGTAAATTCGGGTCGTGACAAAACCAGTTGTGATTTGGCAATGCCAAAACGGCATGGGCTTTGGAATTAAAGACCACACTATACAGGCGTTGGGAAAATTTCTGTAGCCAAAACCTTTCATCAAAGGCTACGCCTGCAAACTGTGCCCACAAATTCTTTTGGCAACGCTTTTCAAGCGTTATCTATATTAATGTGGTCTTAAGCTTAATATGTTGTAGCGTTTGGAGTAGACTTAATATCCAAATTTTCTAAAGTTGTATTGGAAAGATAGAAGAACTTAAGTCTGATTCTGAAGTTCCATTAAAGAGATATAGCTAATTAAGATATGATTTTCTTAAGTTGCATTTGAAAGATAGAAAAACTTCAAATATGGTGTTGAATTTTCATTGAAAAGATAGAAGAACTTTAGATCTGGTTCTGAAGTTGCATTGAAAAAATAGAAAGACTTCAAATAAATTTTATCCGGATATAACTTCAATAAGAGTGGCAAAAGTAGATATGTATAAAACTTTTTCCTTAGTCTTAGAAAAAGGACCCAACTACCTTTCACCTAACCATAGTCAAAGCTCCTGAACCCAAAACTCCAAGAAATAAACTATAATAATACCAACTATAAATTATAAATAAATAGTTCTTTTGGGTCGCTATGCAACTCATTTTCCAACTTTCCTTTTAGTGAAAATCTTAGATCTCCCACGACCCTTTCTCTCATAAGCCAAACAACAAAAACTTTCTATTCTATAAAGAGGGCTTGGAAAACCAAAGGGGAAAGAAAATAAGGTCAAGTATTGGACAATAGAGAATAGGGGTGTGCATTCGATTTATTGATTAGATTTTGACCCTTATCGATAATTACTTATCGATTATCAATTTATACATATGCTTATCACTATCGTTTCAATAAGGTTCCAATTTTTTCGATTTCGATTTATCGATTTTGGGGCTTATTTAGTTTTTGATTACACCAATAAGAAAATTTACGGGATTCCACAGAAAGTATATCGCTATAACACGCCTCACTAATATGGACAAAAAGAAGCTAAAATAAGATGAATATTGTTTATGTAACAACCCGACCGGTCGTTTTGAGCCCTAACACATCGTTCAGCAGTCCGGGCCATGGGCAGCTTCATTTTAGGTATTAGGACCTGCTCGCAGGGTCGGAATTGAAATTTAGGAAGATCGAAGTTGAATTTAAATGAAAATTCCCATTTTAGAAGCATTAAGTTGAAAGAATGAACTAGCATTGGATTTTTGAGTAAACGATCTCGGAATCGGGATCTGAAGGTTCCAACAGGTTTGTATGATGATTTCAATCTTGGCATATGCCCGGGGCGGGTTCTGGATAACTCGGGAGCGTTTTGGCACCTATTGTGGAATTTAGCATTTTAGAAGGAACTCCTTACATTTAGCTTGAAGTGCATTTCAGCATTACCGATGTGCGTTTGGGATTTCGAGATTGGGAGTAGCTCTGTATGGTGATTCTGGAATTGGGAGCTCGATCGGGAGTAGATTCAGAGATCATTAGGTCATTTTGAAACCATTTGGCTAAAGATAGAAATTTGAAGGTTTTTGAGAAGTTTGACAAGGAGTGGACTTTTTGATATCGGGGTCGGAATCAAATTCCGGAAGTTGGAGTAGGTCCTTTATGGCAAATATGACTTGTGTGCAAAATTTAAAGTCGATCGGACATGATTTGATAGGTTTCGGCATCGGGAGTAGAAGTTTAAAAAATCAAAGTTCATAAAGCTCGAGTTGGGGTGTAATTCATGATTTTATCGTTGTTTGATGTTATTTGAGGCCTCGAGAAAATTCGTAATGTATTTTGGAGCTGATTGGTTTGATTGGTCGGGGTCTTGGGGGCCTCAGGTGGATTCCGGGTGGTTAAGGGATCAAAAATTAGATTTTTGGAAGGACTGTTATATCTAGTTGCTAGTATTTATGCTTCTGCAGAAATGGGACCGCAGAAGCAAAGTGGGAGCCGCAGAAGCGGATTTTGGTCAAGGGCTTGAGGACCGCAGAGGCAGTCAATGTTTCACAGAAGCGGAATGTGGCTGATCCCAAGACTGTAGAAGCGGTTGTTGACCGCAAAAACGGAGCCGCTTAAGCGGGAAGAGTTCCGCAAAAGCGGAAATGGCTAGGACAGAAGCATTATTTTATGTCGTGATTTGGCTCATTTCTCTCATATTTTCTTGGCATGGGGCAATTTTGAGGAGCTTCAAGAAGAGATTTGTGTCATCAAGGATTAAGGTATGTATCCCTACATATTATGAGTTAAATACATTGATTATGTAAGGATTTTTCTATGAAAATGGGTAGAAAATTGAGGGTTAGAGGAAGACCTAATAAATTAGTGTTCTTGGATTTTAGCCATGATTTTGGGTATAGAATTAAGAGAAAATCATATATTCAAGTTCCTAAGGTCATGGGCAAAGTTTATCTTTGAGAAATTTCGGATGTTGGGCACGTGGGCCCGAGCCAATTTTGGTCATTTTACAAAACGAAGTTGGGAAATTGTATAATTGGAATTGTTATCAAATATATTCTCATTAATTTGCCGTTATTTGGCTAGTTTGGAGCTCTGTGCGTTGGTTCGAGTTTCCGGAAAGATGTGGAGCGCCGGCTATAAGTTTTCGTAGCGAGGTGAGTCTCCTTTCTAATCTTGTGAGGGGGGAAATTTACCCCATAGGTGAGTTAAATTGGTTATGTACTCCTATTTATGGGGGCTACGTACGCACGAAGTGACGAGAGACCGTGTGTAGCTACTACTATGCTATTGTCTGGGTAGTCTAGGACCCAAAAGCATGCTACACTTGGATTATTTTTAAATCATTGATGGCTTGAAATGCTTTTATCATATTAAATTAATAATAAGATTTCTAAAAAGACTAAAGCCACGTTTTCCTCAAATTGTTAAAAAGGAATGGACCTTTCTTGGATATTTTCTCCACGCTGATTATTTGACTGATTGCCTGTCTGCATATGTTTATTTTTGGAACGGGACGATCGCCTCGGTGAAGTAGATGCACCTATGGTACCGGCCGCTCAACCCTCGGCAGTGCACACTTTACATTTCTGTTGGAGCGGACCGTCGACCTCGGCATGATTTGCTCATGTTTGTGCTGTTGTCTTGAACTTATTTGAGTCGTTTCATTACTCACTATGGCTCGAGATCATATTGTTAATAATAACACGAAATCTAAGGAAATTTTTCCATGAAAAAATTATATGTTTACTTGTTTCCTCTATCTTGATTAGAACCACATTTATAAAACAAATCTACTGCTTAATATATTTATTACGGATAAATAATCATTGGACTGCTAGTGAGTGTCAAAGTTTACCATCTCGTCTATACCCCTTCGTACTACACTTGTTCTGCATTTTGTTACACAAGTTTATTGTGTGGCTCATTGCTTAGCGGCATAGCGACATGACGAGCACAGAGATTAGGTGAGCTGTATTTTTTCGAGGTGATCCCGCAGGTAGTATAGTTTCTTTCAGAATTGTAATTACTTTCTATCTAATTGTATTACGGGCAGTTGTTGTACCTATTTGGTTTCCTTTAGAAAAGTTGTTCATGTACTTGTGACTCCGGGTTCTGGGGTTGCATCTAGATTTATTCAGAAATTTTGAAAGTTGATTTAATATTTCCTTACTTAATTGTAGCAACATACTGAGTATTTCTTTAATAATAATAAATAAGTATTTTCAAAATCATTAAAATAAGAATTTAATTAAGTATTTTAGTTGGCTGGCCTGACAGCTATGTCTGGCGTCACCATGACCCTTAGTGGATTTTGGGTCGTGACAACATGGTATCGATCACTAGGTTCCCGTCGGTCTCACGAGTCATGAGCAAGTCTAGTAGAGTCTCGCGGATCGGTACGGAGACGTCTGTACTTATCCTCGGGAGGCTACAAGGATGTTAGGAGTACTTCCCTTCTTGATTTCCTTATCGTGCGGTTCATTTTCTTTGAGGATTATGCCCTTTATTCCTTCCTATTCAACCTTACGTACGCGAGCGCTTACTAGAAATCGAGAATTTGATGAATTGAAGTGGCGCTACAAATGTGGTGCGGGATGATTCTCCCGGTACAGTTGATTTGACTATTATAGTTGTGTCACACCCCTTTTGTTTTACTACCAAACTCTACTTAACCCTCTTAAAAAAATAAAAAGATTTAGTAAAGCTCGAAAGGGTTTTTCAATTGAAAAGTGACAAAAATTTGTCTCAAAAAGAAATAACTCAGAATCGCCACCTTACTTTATTTCAGTGTGCCAGGTCACCGTTTTTTTTAAATATTTATTTTTCCTTTTAAAGCATTTCATACTCTAAAACCAAGTCCGCACCAGAGATTCAGGTAAGGGGGTTAAGGTGTTAGGCATTCGCCAAGTCCCGTTAAGTTCACAGTTTCGTACATGATCAAGTTGGCTATTAAAATATTCGATTGAGGTAACATAGAAAAGGAAAATAAACACACAAGAGGCTCGAGGTCGTCCCACCTAATGAAAGAAAAATAAAAAGTGAAAAATAATAATAAAAATACTAAGATTTCTACTTTCCATATCCAATTACAAATACTTCGGGGCATACCCAAGATAATAATATATACAACCTTCAAGGGGCTTCCCCGAATGAATTAAACTAAGGGACAACCTCTCACCTTCAAACTAACAAAATCCTAAGGCTTGCCTAGTGTTGCCGGCCTAAACATGTTACTAGCGAGTCAATGAGTATCTAGTAGTAATAAAATAACAATAAAAACATGCTTTTTTTTGCTAACTCTCTTAAACCCGATTTTTCCAATTCTGTTCGAACCGTCACTGCCTAATCCCATTTGATAAATTAGCTCCCTACCCACAGTCCCTTTTCCACTTACACGTCCATAATATTCACAAGACAAAATTCATAAATTGTCTTTAGTTTAAAGCTTACTCAACGATTAAATCCAAATGAGTCTAAAAAAAATCAAAAACTAATCACAAAGCAACAATTAAAACAGTGTGCAAACAAATGCAGGCTAGCACATGATAGCAATTTGGATTAAAGAAGAACGAAAGGAAGAATGAACCTTAGGTGGGACCGAACCTTGCAAGTTTAAATAGCAACAATGTTGTTCTTGAATGAAACAGGAATTAAAATTGGACAATAGCACTTCAAATCCACACCAAAAATGCAAATCTGCCCGAAAACCTCAAACCCGACACCAACATCGAACCCAGAAGATGAAATACGGACAGTAGCACATCCATCGAACTCAACCCGGCAGACGAAACATGGATAGTATCACCTCCATCGAACTCAACTGTTAGAAGAACCAAAGTTCCGAAATCCAAATGGTTGACGTGGGGGAGGTCCGTTTGGACTGGAGGTGAGTAGCTGACTGGCTGGGTGGTTATGGTTGTTATCGTCAATACTGGTCGGAGATGCGGCAGTGGGGTGCTTTTGTCTCGCTGGTGAGGATGGCATCAACTTGTTTATCAATGAATTCCCGAGCAATTCTCAACCAACATATGTGATTCATTCCCGTAAAGGACGACGAGTAGCTAGGTCTGCTAGTTTCAGAAGTGTGGTCGTGGACTGGAGGTCGACGGAAGGTTTTTTTGTGTTATGGAGGTGAAGACGATGTGAATGGTGAGGTTTTGGAGGCTCGTTGCCGGACTAGGGGTGACGGAGCTCACTGGTTGACGTTGGTTCAGCTGGTCAAAAATAGTGGAGTCGACCAGTTCGGAGTCGTGGGGTCGACGGAAATGGCAGCCGACGATGGTGGTTTTCTGGGCGGAGCTCGGTGGTGGTTTTTGTTGGAGGAGATAAAGGACTACAGGCTAGTTATGGAGTTTCAAGGGTGTGGCCGCTTGGGGTGTTCTCTAGGGTTCAGCCCTTCCCCCCTCCATTGTTGTCTTAGGTTCAAGAAGAAGAAGAAGGCTAGCTTAGGGTTTTTTTTAAAGTTTTTTGGGCTTCTTGGATTATGGAAAAAGTGGGCTCCAAATTTGGGCCTACAAATTTTCTTATTAGACCAAGACAAACTTAAAAAATCCTATCAAAATATTTATTAAACTTAGTTAAGTAAATAAATAAAATTTTAAGAAATAAAATTATTTTTGGTATTTTCCAATGATTATATTAAAATAAAAATAGGTTTAAAATAATATATCCTTCTAAAAATATGTAATACGTTAATTAAATAGAGAACTATGGAACTATTTTTATAATTTTCAAATTTTGTTCTTAAAGTAATGTAAAAGAGCCAAAATTAGTTGAAATAACTATATTAAGCCTAAATTAAATATTTAACGCTAAAATGGGAGAAATTTCGGGGAGGGTCAAAAATTATATGTCTACAGCTGCCCCACTTTGATTGGAAATATGAAGTATTTTCAGACAAAGAATGACAAGACAGGTTTTTTTACCCGACCCTTATTTTGAGAGACTAAACTTAAGAGAAAAACGAAGAGAGTGTGACCGAGCCCTGGTATCTGAGCTGCCTACATATCCTTGGCTATAATGGAATCAGGGCACGTGTAGTTCAGAAGTGAATGGGATGATGGAGTATACCGAGGTGGAGAGTCGATCGATGTGCCATTCCATCGAGGTTCCGGTTCGCGGTCCTATTATTACATCAAAAAACAAAAATGAAAAAGACTAACTAACCCTGTCAACTATGAGTTACAAGATTCATATCTATAAGTCTTCTGAAGCTTGATCTTGGGTCTTGAATAGTTCTTCATGCAGACTTCAGATTTGAACCTTGATGCTCACTAGCTGTAGGTGCTAGTTCATTCTTCTTCAGCTTTTCGGATCAGAACCGGACACACCATGCTTGTGACTTTAGTCATGTCTTGATCAATCCACCTCTTGTCTCGGCTTTTGCATTTTGGATTCACTTTTTCTTCTTTTTTTTCCTTTTTCTGCTACTTCTAACTTGAATTGAATTCTCAAATGACTTCCTTTGTTATCCAGGTGGGGTGCCTACTACTGACTTGAAATGACTCTGAAAAGAACTCTGAAATGTCTTCTCTCATTTTCCAGGTGGGTGTGTGCAATCAAAACAACAAAGCAAACAAAATTTTCTGCCCCAGTTTGCACTAGGAAGATTTGTGAGTTGTTAGAAAAACTGTAAACCACTTATGCTATTGATGCAATGATGAGAGTAAGCTAAAGACTTGACTAGGATGTGCGTCTCCTATGAGTAAAACCAAGAATATTTGATTAGCAAGTGTGTCTGCTAAGAATAGAACCTAAATGACCCAAATTAGGAAGTGCGTCTCCTGAGGATGAAACTTGAATGAACCAAAAACTAGGAAGTGCGTCTCCTAGGGGTAAAACTTGAATAACTCAAACTAGGAAGTGCATCTCCTAGGGATGTAACTTGAATGAACCAAAACTAGGAAGTGCGTCTCCTAGGGGTAAAACTTGAATAACTAAAACTAGGAAGTGCGTCTCCTAGGGGTGTAACTTGAATGAACCAAAACTAGGAAGTGCGTCTCCTAGGAATGAACTTACATGACCCGAACTAGGAAGTGCATATCCTAGGAGTAAAATTTTAATTTGGGAAGTGCATCTCCTAAAACACAATATATCCTGCAATACCCAAACTAGGAAGTGTGTCTCCTAAAATAAAATATAACCAGAAGGACCCAAACTAGGAAGTATGTCTCCTATGGGGTGAAATTTCAATAATTCAAGCTAGGAAGTGCGTCTCCTAGGAATAAACTTAAATGACCCAAAACTAGGAAGTGCGTCTCATAAGGGTGAAACTCAATGACTCAAACTAGGAAGTGCGTCTCCTAGGAGTACAACCTCAATTTAAGAAGCGCGTCTCTTAAAACACAATATATCCTGCAAGACCCAAACTAGGAAGTGCATCCCTTAGGGGTGAAATCTCAATTTAGAAAGTGCGTCTCCCAAAACAATATATAACCTGAAGGACCCAGACTACGAAGTGCGTCTCCTAGGGGTGAAACATAAATTACTCAAACTAAGAAGTATGTTTCCTAGGAATGAACTTACATGACCCAAACTAGGAAGTGCGTCTCCTAGGGGTAAAATTTTAATTTAGGAAGTGCATCTCCTAGAAACAAATATAACATGATAGACCCATACTAGGAAGTGCGTCTCCTAGGGGTAAAACTTCAATAACTGAAACTAGGAAGTGCATCTCCTAGGAATGAACTTAAATGACCCAAACTAGGAAGTGCGCCTTCTAGGGGTAAAATTTTAATTTAGGAAGTGCATCTCCCAAACAAAATATAACCTGAAGGACCCAGACTAGGAAATGCGTCTCCTAGGGGTGAAGCTTCAATTACTCAAACTAGGAAGTGCGTCTCCTAGGAATGAACTTACATGACCCAAACTAGGAAGTGCGTCTCCTAGGGGTAAATTTTTAATTTAGGAAGTGCGTCTCCTAAAACAAAATATAACCACAAGGACTCAAACTAGGAAGTGCGTCTCTTATGGGCAAAACTTCAATTTAGGAAGTGCGTCTCCTAAAACAAAAATATAACATGACAGACCCAGACTAGGAAGTGCTTCTCCTAGGGGTGAAATTTCAATAACTCAAACTAGGAAGTGCGTCTCCTAGGAATGAACTTAAGTGAACCAAACTAGGAAGTGCATCTCCTAGGGGTGAAACCTCAATTCAGGAAGTGCGTCTCCTAAAACAAAAATATAACATGAAAGACCCATACTAGGAAGTGTGACTCCTAGGAATAAACTTAAATGACCCAAATAGGAAGTGCGTTTCCTAGTGGCAAAAGCTTAATTTAGGAAGTGCTTCTCCTAAAACAAATATAACCTGAAGGACCCAGACTAGGAAATTCGTCTCCTAGGGGGTAAAATTTCAGTGACTCAAGCTAGTAAGTGTGTCTCCTAGGAATAAACTTAAACGAACCAAACTAGGAAGTGCGTCTCCTATTGGTAAAATCTCAACGACTCAAACCAGGAAGTGCGTCTTCTAAAAATGAAAATATAACCCGAATTACCCAGACTAGGAAGTGCATCTCCTAGAAATGAATTTGAATGACCAAAGCTAGGATGTGCTTCTCCTAACAAGTATAACCTAAAAGACCCCTACTAGGAAGTGCGTCTCCTAACGGATAAAACTTCGATGACTCCAACTAGGATGTGCGTCTCCTAGGGATGAATTTGATTGACTAACATTAGCAAGTTCGTCTCCTAAAAATAAAAATATAACTTAAAAATAAGCAGCCTAGAAAGTGCATCTCCTAGGAGTAAAATCTCAATTTAGGAAGTGCGTCTCCTAAAACAAAGTATAACTTGAAATGCCCAGGCTAGGAAGTGTGTCTCCTAGGAATGAAACTTCAATGAACCAAAACTAGGAAGTGCGTCTCCTAGGGGTGATGTTTGATCTTCTCAATAACCTTCGCACAAGAGGAATTGGGATATTACACCAGGAAAATACAAGATTTTTTATGAACATAGCCTTCATCCCTGTTTTAGACAAAGAAAACTTGTGAGTTTAAAATACGGTGGTTAGCCTGTGGCCTTGACCTTGAGGGCGATTGCTCCTGCACTTGCCAGGATAACTTTGATTTCAACTTGGAGGATCTTGCCTATTATCAACCAACTATTTTCTTTCAACCCTTATCACATAAAACACCTCTACTCCATTCGAACCCAATATCCTCTATTTGTTGCATTTTTCTCATGAATTGACATTTACCAAACCTTTGCATTTCACATGAATCCCAAAAGCATGTTGATTGTTATCAACTCAGTGTGCATACTGTTCTTTCCTGGCTTATGCCGCTTTGTGCTAGCCAGACTCTGCTTTGTGCAATTGGAAAGATGGTAGCAGATTTTGAAGTTATTTCTTTACTTATTCTAACAAAATAGGCTCAAGAAGGGGCTCAAACAAAACAAGAGGAACAAAATAAGGGAAAATGGGAAGAGATGATGCCTAACAAGAAAATTACAAAGTAGAAACTTATCAGAGAAGGATACCAACTCTAATGACTATGACATGCACCTTTGGATTAAGTGTCCCAATCTCTCAAACAAGTCTAATATTCAACTCTTGTTGTACATCTTGGGTGTGAAACTGGGATTCAACGCTTCAATTGTCCCATCTGATCCATAATCCTCAATTGACTTATAGTGACCTGAAGGGTTTTCACCAGCAAGCGTCTCTCATTTTACTCTTTTTCTCAACTCACCATCGCCTTACGGTGCCCATGAGTGTCTTCACCGATAAGACTCTTTCATTTTATCATTTTCTCTCTTTGTGTTGAGAACAAAGTATTACCCATGATGCAAGAAGATCATACTTTCACTACCCATTTGATTTGGCATCCTCAAAGAATGGTCGAAAGTTCTTCCTTTGGACCTCAATGTAGGCTTTTGGACAGGGTTGGAAAGAAAGGGTGTCATGAAGGCTTAAATAATTTAAGATGAAAGGGTTCAAAATTACAACTTTTGGAATCAGGCCTTTTGGAAAAACTAAAGCTTCTGCCCCAGTTTCTCGAAGTTTAGGGGGATTTGTTTTTAGGGGTTTCAAAAAAAAATCTAGCTCAGTATTGATTTCGGGGAAATATGAAATATTTTATTTCGTGTGACCGAACCGTGAGGCGGCCTACGTATCTTGTGGTAACAAGAATCAGGTCAAACGTAGTTCAAATGACAAAGTTGTTTTTTTCTTTTCTCTTTTTTTCTTTTTCCTTTTTTTTCCTCTTTTTTTTCTTTCTTTTTCTTCTTTTTCTCTTTTCTTTTTTCCTTTTTTCTTTTCTCCTTCCTTTTTCCTTTTGTTTCTTTTTATTTTCTAGTTCCTAACTCTATTTTTGATTCCAAAAGAGGGGTATGAAACAAAAAATTAAGGCTCAAAATGGGTAGCAAAGGATAAATGTGTTTGGGTAGTAGAATAAAATGCCTTCGTCATACCAACCTTTAAAAATGCCAAGTACAAACGTGCAATTGAAGATAATAAAACAAATCACACATAGTATTTATTGATGGCATCAACACAAACACAAAGTGCCAACGGGCAATACCTTTGTCCCAATGAATGATCCTTGCCAGTTCGAAGCAGACTTGACTCAACCTTATCTTGATGTGGAAGAATATATTTTACCACTGACGGATTTACCTCAAACTGCTTGAGAGACATTCCTTGTTGTATGCTCTTATCTACATCTTCATTTTCCAAAATAACTCCCTCAGTTTCACTCAATTCAAGCTTCAGGTTTCTCAGAGTCCATGAATCTTTACTTCTTCCTCAAATTTCTCTTTTATCATATTCAAAAATGTGTCATTGCTTCATGATAAGACTAACTTTCAAGATTAAGCTGAAAATCATCCGTGCATGTCGTGTCACTATAATTAGCATGAAAAGAACTATAAAAGGAAAAATGACCTAAACAAAACTAACTAGAATTAACATAAAATAGGAGATTGCAATAGACAGATGACGAAAAGGGTTTGAACAAGACAAACAAAATAGACACGTGTTACAACCTTGGAACAAACCTAAAGAACAGTAGACGCGTTACTACAAACTAAACGAACCAGACAAAATGAGAAGAAGAAAAGTTTGAGCCACGAGACAATATCCAAATTACAATCCTGAAATAAATCGAACAAGCAAGAAATGACAACAAAATAAACTACCAAAACTCCTCGCTGGGTAGCAGAGAAAGGAGTGTCTTTTCAATCGTCAAGCTCGATGTCTTAGCCTCTGGATTGCACTTCAAAATTACAAAGACTTTCACCAATTCAAATTTCATTAACTTCACTCAGCAAGTTCCGAAGAGGACTCTCATACTCCTTGTCACCATGCATCTCACCCAAAAAGTGTGCATCATCATGTGCAAGTAAAGGATTCTATGCGATATTCTGGGTGTCACTGTCCTGGACCACAATTATCCCTTCTTGAATCATTCTTTCTATCTACCTTTTCAAAGAATGACAATATTCAATGCTATGTCCTTGGATATTAGAGTGGTACATGCACCCGCATAGCAGGATCAAAACCTTTTGCATATGGGTCCGGAGTATAGCCAAGGAGCGGCTCAATTTGGCCAGATTGTTTTAACTTTTCAAACAAACTTGTGTAAGATTATTCGTTTGGCGTAAAACTATTTCTTTGACTTTTTTCCCCTCTATGCCCCTGTTTCCTTGGGTCTTTGGGTGCTCGAAAATGTTGTGAAGGAGAAGGAGCATTACGCGGTGCTGGTGCTCTCCATAAGGAGTGACCCATTGGTTGAACAAATGACCGGGCGTTGTTTGAAGGATAATGATGACGTGGATTATGTGGAGCCCAAGAATAGGTTTGGAGTTAGGGTCGAGGTCAAGTCTGAGTATATTGGTGAGGTGGACCTGTTGGGCCATGTCGTGATCCTGAGACAACATGGCAACATCATCATGTTTCTTCTAACCCGGCAAGCTTCCTTTGTCGTTCTGAATCGCCTGTGTTGTGGCTTTCAAGGCATAATGGCTCATGATCTTACTCGACTTGATCCCCTCTTCCACCATTTCTCCCATCTTCAACACATCATTGAAAGACATGCCAATGGCTGAGATCAAGTGGCTATAGTAAGTGGGCTCCAGGGGTCGAAGAAAGTATTTAACCATCTTGTCTTCCTCCATCAGAGGATTGACTCGTGCAGCTTTCTCCCTCCATCGGAACCTATATTCTCTAAATCTTTCACTGACGATGGATATGTTGTATTGAAAATGGAGAGAAAAGGCCTGAGAGAAATCATCCCACGTGTACCATCCACTAAGGCGGGTATACCATTCTAGAGCTGCCCCACTCAGACTCTGGCTAAAGTACGCCATCAATAATTCATCCTTTCTCCCAGCGCCTCTCATCTTACTGCAATAACCGCTCTGATGGGCTATAGGATCCCCATGTCCATCATAAAAATCAAACTTGGGCATCTTGAACCCGACAGGCAATTGGACATCAGGGAACAAACATAAATCCTTATAAGCAACACTCACTTGGCTTCCTAACCCTTGCATGTTTCTCAATGATTTCTCCAGACTCTTTACCTTCCTAAATATCTCCTCCTGCTGCGCGTTCTTGGGCGGTTTCTCAGTTTCAACATAAGGCTCAAGGTGGAAGGTGTAGGAATAAGGATCTGGGACATTGAAAGTGGGTTTCATTGTACAATATTGGCTATATAGAGTTGGGAATGCGGTTGTTTTGGCTGGTAGAACATGAAAAGTCTCGGAGGAAGTGCCAAGGTAATTTTAGTAAGGGGTAAAGCATGGTGTGTGTTGTGGCGAGAGATCAACGGTATTGGGCATCTGGCATTGTGAGAGTGGCGGGGTAGTTGCAGGGTTTTAAGTGTAGCTAGCGGGGAATGAAGGAGGAGGATACCCCATGATCAAGACTGATACATTTCTTCCATCTGTTATTTCAACCTTTGGACCTCCTCTTTCAATTCACATTCCGACTTCTCAGTCTCCCTCGACGGGTCAACAACTCTTGCGTCCAAGTCTTCGCTAGCCATGTGTACCTTACTCTTTGACCTCGTGTTGTATGGATGACTCGCCAAAATCCACAAACTAACCACCCTCTGTTATGATAACAATGAAAGTAACAAAGAGGAGCAAAACAAAGCCAGCATATTAGCGTTAGGACATTGATCAGATAGAAATATCACATTATGTGCAATGCCCCTAGCAACAATTAATGGTTCTAGAATGGCTTCGAGGGTACGAATTGGCATCATCCCAATTTTGTTCACTTGTCCCATTTCTTTTCTTCATCTTCCTTTCTAACACCGCTTGGTTTTTCACTTCTTTCCCCCTCTTTTCTTTCTGATTATCGTTCCTTTCTTTCCTCCCATTTCTCATGTCCCACGCTTCATTCATTTTTTTTATCTTTTTCTTTTAAAAAAAAATAATGATTCGATCAAACCCAATGTAGTTTGCCTATGTATCATGTCCCTAATGAATCAGATCAAGCGTAGTTCTTGAAAAGTGATAGAAAATAAATTAAGAGACAAAATTCTTCTTGGATTTTGCATTTATAACTTTTTTTTTATTTTTCAAATACAAAAGAAGAAGTACTATTACAAAAGACTCGAAAATCTTAACTAGAATGACAGACTCGATACTACTATACAAGACTAATAATTAAAAGACAACCTAAAATAGACTAAAAGAAAATAAAAAGTATTTATAAGCAACTCCTAAGTGCAGTGGTCCTGGGGTCGCCATGCTCAAATTTCTCAATACCTGAATGGGAAAAATATGATCAAACAGAGTTAGTGACTGCAGACACTTGTGACGCACGACACCTCCTACAGGACACATGCAAGACACGATTGGGCTATTTTTGAAAATTAACCTAGGTGGCCAAGGATGGCTATGAGTACAAACTCAACATAGATGACCACAAAGATATGGAAATATATCACTAAGGCTTATATGTATTCAACTCCCAATTCTTATGGTCCAAAAATTAATTTGCAGAAATGACCCGTTTAGCAAAAACGGCCAATATGGCCAGAAGTGGCTGAACATGCAAACTCAAAAAGGTTAGACCTTACAATAATATGACACCTAGTTATGGACATAAGATCCTAAGATATGGGTAATTAAACCACTTTTTCGAAAATAACTCCATTTTGTAAGAATAACCGATGTGGCCAAAAGTGGCTAGACATGCAAGATTTGGCTAAGGCCCCGCAAAGCCGAGAACCTAAGACACTAGGAAGACCGGACCCTATGCGGGTTGCCTACGCATCTTGCCCCGGACAATGAGAATCAGGTTCACGTAGTTCAGGAAGATGCAATTAATTTGAAAAAAATATATATTTTTTGTCTTTTTTGGAAAATGATGAAAAATGTAAACTCTTTTTGACTTTTTTCTCCTTTTTCATATAAATTTTGGAAAATGATAGAAAATTTAAAACCTTTTTGGATTTTCTATTTTGGAAAATAATGGAAAAGTGTAAAATCTTTTTGGGATTTTCTTTTTTCCTTTTTTATGATTTGTTTGAAAAATAATGGGAAAGTGCAAATCATTTTGAATTTTTCTGCATTTTCTTTTTTTGAATTTTTTGGAAAACAATGGAAAAGGGTAAAATCTTTTTTGATTTTTTATTTTCATTTTTTGTGAATTTATGGAAAAAGATGGCAAAGTGTAAATTTTTTGTATTTTCTATTTTCATTTATTGGATTTTTGGAAAATGATGAAAAAGTGTAAAATATTTTTTTATTTCTATTTTTATTTTTATTTTGATTTTTTAAAAACTATGAAAGAAAAATGCGAGTGGGCCCTGCTTGCTTCATTTTTATCCTTCTTTCCAAATATCGGTCCGTCAAATGACCTTTTTACCCTCAAAGGTCATTTGGGCCATGGGCACTTTTTGACAAAATTTGGACAGGCTCCCTACAAAGGGTCACGGTACCTGTGACCGAGCCCTGCTAGGTGTAAATGACATGATGCAAATAAAAATGACCTAAAGGCTGACCTAAGTTTGGGGTTCACTAACAAGGCAATTCGAGGGAGTGTATGGTCGATGGTGGCTGCTCAAGCTTTCCACCCACTCCATACGTCCTACGGCCCCCCTACTAAATTAAGGGTGACTCAACAAAAAGTTCGTGCATGCGACACGTGCTCCTAGACTTGTTGCAGAAAGAAGACCCATGGTTATGCAAATGATGGCAATTTATAATGCAGTAACACATAAAGGAAAACTATAAACAAATAAGCAACTAACAAATAATAAAATAACATTAAAAATATCAAATAAAGCAAACAAAACACATAAAACCTCAACCGAATATCCTAGAAAGCCAACAAGATCAAGTACTAGCTCGAACCCGCAACTCCCCAGAAGAGTCTCCAGAGATGTCACACCCTATTTTTTTACAACCAAACTCTACTTAACCCTCATAAATAATAAAAAGATTTAGTAAAGCTCAAAAAAGGATTTTCAATTGAAAAGTGACAAAAATTTGTTTCAAAAGGAAATAACTCAGTGTCGCAACCTAACTTTGATTTCGGTGTCCCAGGTCACCATTTTTTAAAAAAATATTTATTTTTCCTTTTAAAATATTTCAGACTCTAAAACCAAGTCTGCACCAGAGATTCAGGTAAGGGGGTTCATTTGACTCGGGGAGAAGGTGTTAGGCATTCCCCAAGTCCCGTGAAGTTCACGGTTGCGTACATGATCAAGTTGGCTATTAAAATATTCGATTGAGGTAGAAAACATAGAAAAGGAAAATAAACACACAAGAGGCTCGAGTTCATTCCCACCTAATGAAAGAAAAATAAAAAGTGAAAAATGAAAATACTAAGAGTTCTACTTTCCGTCTCCAATTACAAATACTTCGGGGCATACCCTGGATAATAATATATACAAATTTCAGGGGGCATTCCCGGGATAAATTTAACTAAGGGCCAACCTCTCACCTTCAAGCTAAAGAAATCATAAGGCTTGCCTACCCGAGTGTTGCCGGTCTAAACATGTTACTAGAGATTCAATGACTATCTAGTAATAACAAAATAACAATAAAAACATGCCAACTTTTGTCTAACTCTCTTAAACCCGATTTTTCCAATTATGTTCGAACCGTCACTGCCTAATCCCATTTGATCAATTAGCTCCCTACCCACAATCCATTTTCAACTTGAACGTCCATAATATTCACAAGACAAAATTCATAAATTATCTTTAGTTTAAAGCTTAGTCAACGATTAAAGACAAATGAGTCTAAAAAAGAAATAAAAAACTAATCACAAAGCAATAATTAAAACACAGTGTGCAAACAAATGCAGGCTAGCATATGATTGCAATTTGGATTAAGGAAGAATAGAGAGAAGAATGAACCTTAGGTGGGACCGAACCTTGCAATTTTAAACAGCAACAATGTTGTTCTTTGATGAAACATGAATTAAAATTGGACAATAGTACTTTAAATCCACACCGGAAACGCGAATCTACCTGGATACCTCGAACCCGACACCAACATCAGACACGAAAGATAAAACACGGACAATAGCACATACATCAAACTCAACCCGACAGACGAAAACACGGACAATAGCACCTCCATCGAACTCAACTGTTAGAAGAACCAAAGTTCCGAAATTCAAATGGTCGACGTGAGGGAGGTCCGTTTGGACCGGACGTGAGTAGCTGACTGGCTGGGTGGTAATGGTTGTTATCGTCGATACTGGTCGGAGACGGGGAAGTGAGGTGGAGGATGGTCAGCAGCTTGGATCGTTCATGGCTGTTGGACTACCGCGAGCAGCTAGGTCTGCTGGTTTCAGGTAGTGTGTTCGTGGAGTGGAGGTCGATGGAAGGTTTTGTGGTGTTATGGAGGTGAAGACGACTTGAATGGTGAGGTTTTAAAGGCTCGCTGCTGGACTGGGGGTGACGGAGCTCGCTGGTTGATGTTGGTTCAGCTGGTCGGAAATGGTGGAGTCGGCCAGTCCGTGGTCGTGAGGTCGACGAAGATGGTAGCCGGCGATGGTGGTTTTCTGGGCGGAGCTCGGTGGTGGTTTTTTAAGGAGGAGATGAAGGACAGTGAGCTAGTTATGGAGTCTCAAGTGTGTAGCGGCTTGGGGTGTTCTCTAGGGTTCAGGCCTTTCCCCTCCATTGTTGTCTTAGGTTTAAGAAGAAGAAGAAGGCTAGCTTAGGGTTTTTTTTTTAAAGTTTTTTGGGCTTCTTGGATTATGGAAGAAGTGGGCTCCAAATTTGGGCCTACAACTTTTCTTATTGGACCAAGACAAACTTAAAAAATCCTATCAAAATATTAATTAAACTTAGTTAAGTAAATAGATAAAATTTTAAGAAATAAAATTATTTTTGGTATTTTCTAATGATTATATTAAAATAAAAATAGGTTTAATATAATATATCCTTCAAAAATATCTAATACGTTAATTAAATAGAGAAATATGGAACTATTTTTCTAATTTTTAATTTTTGTTCTTGAAGTAATGTAAACGAGCCAAAATTAGTTGAAATATCTATATCAAGCCTAAATTAAATATTTTACGCTAAAATGGGAGAAATTTCGGGGAGAGTAAAAAATTATATGTCTACAATAGTCGCCCTATTGAAGGATATTCTATTGTTCCATCTCATTAACAGAACTTCTAAAGAGCCTTGAGGCTAGGCACATGTTGCCGTGATGCTTATGAGCGATTATTTCGCAGTGTTGTGATGGTAGGATGCTTGCCCACGTGTCAGGGCGGTGGATGAATCGAAAGGAAGTTTACTCAGTGTATAATCAATGGATTTGGTATTTTATTTCAGGCAGAGGAAAAAGGCAGTCGAATTAAGAATGGCCAGATGTGGGCTAGTGAAAGTAATGAGACTTGCAATTGCAAGCGTGTTGGAGCTTTCTTCTATGGTGGGGTGTCGTGGTCCTATTGGAACGTACCAAGTTCGTTGAAGTTATAATCTGCTACAATTTGCCTTTATGGCATGATATTGTGAAATAGTATTGGAGATTCGACTATTAGTTGACGCATGGTGCGGTGATTCCAGATAGAATCAGAATTTCTAACGTTGACGGATCGATCAAGCTGACCTTCGGAAATGCTTAAAGATTAGTAGCTATTGTGGTTTCAAGTGCCACGAAGATAGATTTTATTTATGGAAACAATTGAGCAGCAGAGCATGAGGAAAGACATGTGGGAAGTTTCAGGCAGTGTTTAAAACTTCCAGGAGGCAAGTATGAGGAGCAATGTCGAGGGGTTAATTAAAAAGATGAGTTCCGCCAAAGTGGGAGAGTGGTGGATGTTGTATATGGGCTTGGTAGTAGGATGATTACACTCATTAAGGAGAGTTTGGATCGAATCGGGGATTTTAATGATTAATAATGGAAGCCTACGAGTATGATGTGAAGTATGGGCTATTGGTATCATAGTGCATATACACCATGCAGCGGCATGGGAAGATGTCGGGAGGTGATTTCCCTAGGTGGGTTATTCCCCATGAGGAGGTTAGAGGTCGTGTGGTTGGCGAAGCGTCTGCAAAGAATTATGTTGATTATTCATCAAAGAGATCGGTCATGCAAATGTGGATGATGATTCAGAGTATGAAAGGTGGGTATTTATAGGAAGATTCCGAGAAGTTTTGATAATTTATTGCGCGAGGTTGTGTCAATAAGAGGTAAAGAGGTCAGACGAACTCTAGGATTATTAAATGATCGCTGCAAGCTAAGTGGGAGAGTCCCACCACTTATGATTGGGATGTATAATTAGCTACTTGCATGATTTTTGGCTATTAGAATATTGAAGGATTGTTTCAACTATGAGAAAAAGACTATAAGTGGTAATTCGAGCAAGGAGTTATTAGAGGCATGCTATGGTTGGCCTTATTGGCTCATGTTCGGACTTCGAAAAAGGTTCGAGATTTATGCCTCATATAGATGCAGGTTTCAGAGGAAATGATTCTGCTAGATGCTTTGCGGAGAGGGTGTTCATGTGTTATAAGATATATGGGGTAAGTAATATTCGGGACCAAGACAGAGCGGGTGCCTCTCAATAATTGTCCTAATCAATCCAGGAGTTTAAGTGTGGTGCTCAATAATTTCGAGCCTATGGGTACAATTAAGAATCAAGCTTTATAGCAGCTTATGAGAAGGTGCCCAGGATGTTCTACGATATTTTGACTTGTGGTGTAGCATTTGGGTGATATGAAATAGTTTGGGAATCGAGATAGCCTCGTCTTGTGGTTCAAGGTCACTCGGGATGAGTGCAGATGGAGTATATTATGTGTTGAATGAAGAAGTATTATTCCTAAGACAATCAAGGATTTAGTGGAAGGAAGTAGATTGATTAGCCATGGTTAGCTTGTCATATTGGTAGTGGTGATCAGTTCATCCACTGTGATCAAGTCATGCATGTGATTTGTGGCGGTGCATGTGATGCTTGTCGGCCGCAGTAATTGATGTTATTCAGAAGAATTCTTCTGTTATGGCCTGTTATAAGTAGGCAGATCCCAGAAGGGTTATGGTGGCTTGGACCACTACTTAGAGGTTGGCATATTCGATGGTTATGAGAATTCACCTGTATCATGTATGTAGTTATAGCTCTTCTGAAGCGAGTTAAATGAAAAGTTTTATATGATGAAGCGTTAGTCTATCAGTGGTTCCATAGTTCTGATGGAAATTATGTGTCTATCGTATATCGGCACATTGGATGCAGTGAGTGGTATGGAATCTGAAGTGAGGATCATGGTTACAGTTTGGTAATGACTATGATGTCACGAGCTCGGATGAGCAGGAAGGGAGTGTCCGTGTTTTGAGTAAATTGGTATTGTCTTCAGTGTCACCTGAGATCGAAGTGTTGTGAAAGAGGATTTGCATCCTGGCTAAGGATTCTTGATCACTTCTCAGAGTCAATGCGCCGGTGGTTTATATGTGTAGACCTATTATTTATTTCGGAAAACTTTGGGAGCGTGTCCCACAGAAAGATTGTATAAGTGTGGCATGTAGTCACTTGATTGGCTAAGATTTAAACCAAGTATGAGGATTGTGATAATATTATTAACATGGGAATTTAAGCTTGGAGGGCTTTGTTTATTGGGATATGAACGGAGGAGGTTGCTCCGGTTATAATGGTTGTTCTTATATATTATGAGGAAGAAGGAGTTACTATGAAATTTTGAAAGGTTATTAACCGAGTTGGTGCAATCAGAAATCGGCTTGAGATCAATGGATTGATTTATTCCTGGACAAGGCTTTATATCCGGCCAGTTGTATTCGTTTCATCGAGCGTTCCCTATGGACGAACAGTCGGGGTTTTATTTCGTCCGTATGAGTTGTGAAACGGCTTGGTAAATTTCTTATGTGTTGAGGTTCCGCGTAGCGGTGGTGTTATATGAGCAGGATGGATGTCCGATTGTGATGGTGCCCAACCATAATGCTAGGCAAGCCTAACCAACAATCGCTCTCATTTCGATAATAAATCTCAAAGACCGACAAATTAAGGAGAATATAGTAATTTTGGAATAATAATCCAATAATATCAATAGAATGATATGGAAAGATACGAAAATCGATAAACACTCACATAAGATGTGGGGTCACGAGTCTAGAGCCTCTAAAACAATCTGGATAATAATATCTGAGTAAAAGTATATAAGTCTGGAAATGTATATATAATAAAAATAAACTGAAATAGGAAGAGTAGCCAGGTCCCGCGAATGTCAAGCAGCTACCTTAACAACTCTGAACAATCTACGGAGACAATGACTGAATCAGCTAAGCCTATGGTGTACCTGAATCTGCACACAATGTGCACGGAGTAGGGGTGAGTACTACCAACTCTGTGAGTAATAAGCATATAAAATGTCTGAAGAAAAGAAATCCATGAAATGCCACAAAGCAAAGATAAAACTAACAGTTCGACAGCTTAACTACGAACTAACAGCAAAGCAATATCAAATATATCGGTCAAGTACAAAGATGCAATGCAATGCACATGAATCTGTTGCAGCGTACAACCCAATCCATTTAACGTCGACGGTGCACACTAGGGGTGTATACTTGACTGATATACTTGACTGCAAATATGTCAGTCAAGTATCATGCAAAGATGCAATGCAATGCACATGAATCCGTTGCAGCGTACAGCCCGATCCATTTAACGTCGACGTGCTCACTAAGGGTGTGTACAGACTCCAGAGGGACTCCTTCAGCCCAAGCGCAATATTATCATATCATTGTTGCGGCATGCAAAGCGACCATACTCAGTCCACAGTATGCATATGAGTCACATAACAGATTCAATTTATTTTTCAGTTCCCAATTATTAAGAAGAATATAAATTAATTATTTAGTTTTAGGAAAAGTGACTTAGCATTTCAGAACAGTGATTAGACACATGACTGAGATCAATGATTATACAAACCATGCTATCACAATGATATTCATCCTAGACGGACGCTACAAATCGGCACAAGGCCCCAGATATGGCAATAAGCCCAATTTTCAACAATACAATGTGCGTATCAGCCGCCCATAAATTATATTTAGCACTCGGGATGGACAAAGTTATAATCCCCAATCATATACAATCCCGCACCTGCCATGCGGTGCGAGTCACGCCATAACATAGCGTCATGATGTGATAAACCGGGGTTTCAAACACTCAGGCCATCATGTATACAAACTACTCACCTTTAACCAGCCGTATAATGGTCCGAAATGCCCTTTCCTCTTGTATCGACCTCCTCGCATGTCGAATCTAGTCAGGAATAGATAAATATGGGTTAAAGAAACATAACCCAATAAAAAATACTCGAAAAATACTAAAATTCACGAAGTTGGTAAAACCCGATCCCTGGAATCACTTCTTGAAAAATTACGAAAATCACATTAATGGATTCCTTGTCTCACCACGAGTCCGTACATATAATTTTTATCAAAATCTGAGTACGTTTACCCCTCCAAAACTCGCATTTAAACTCTCTTGGGTTTCAAGTCTTAAACTCCATTTTTAGCCCTTAAATCCTTGAAATATCCTGATTAATCAATGTTTATACACCAAAATAACGTATTCCTAGGCTAATAGTTCATACCTGATGATGCTTTTCGATTTCTCCTGAAAATCGCCCAAGAAAAACCCTAGTCGAAGTCCCAAATATTTTCTCTTCACTTTCCAAGTTCGTGAACACTGTTTACTATAACACATGCCCGTTTTCTGCACCCGCGGTACCGCTTATGCGGCCCAATCGACCGCTTGTGCGATCTTATTTACAACTGCAGGGACCGCTTTTGTGGTTTCTCCTCGACTGCTTCTACGGTCTAAAATCCGCTTTTGCATATCCGCTTGTGCGTCCAAGCCTCCGCTTTTGCGGAACTCCCCTGGCCACTGACGACCGCTTTTGCGGTTCCCGCTCCGCATCTGCGGAATTATTCTGCGGCTCCTTCTTCCACAGATGCGGAATACCAGAAGATAGAAAAGTCTGGCTGCAACAAAGGCTCTGAACTCCCATTTAACCATTCGATAACACCCGAGGCCCTCGGGACCTCAACCAAATGCACAGATATGTTCTACTACTTCATTCCAACTTGCTCGAAACATAAAAACACTATCATAAACATCAAAATCATCGAATTACCATGGATTCAAGTCTATGTTAAACTAAAGCTTCCGAAACTTGCATTTGATCAAAATCATGGCCTAAACACCTCTGAATGACCTGAAACTTTGCACGCATATCCAAATATCACTTAATAGAGCTATGGAACTGTCGGAATTCCATTCCAACCCCCAAATCAAAATCTCACCTATCAATCGGAATTCGCCAAAATTCAAACTTAGCCATTTAAGCCTAATTCTACACTGGACCTCCAAATTGAATTCTGATTGCGCTCCTAAGTCATATATCACCACCCGAAACTAGTCGAATCATCGGTAATCCATTCCGAGCCCTTTAACTCATAAGTCAACATCCAGTTGACTTTTCCAAACTAACTTTTTCATAACGAGACTAATTGTCTCATGTCTAACCTAACTCTATCTGAATTATTTCAAATTCTCCAAACACATATAATTAAACTATAGAAGCATAAAATGAGGAAAATGAGGCGGTAACCCACGTGACGACGGGTCTGGTCATTACATCCTCCCCAACTTAAACAAATGCTCATCCTCGAGTGAGCCCTGAGTTGTATTAGGAGCCAACCAATACTTGAATGTCCTTACCAAACATATACCCTGGGTGATCCAACGTCACCCTAACTCATATAGGCCCGATAACACAACACAACAAAAATTTTCACAGTCCATCTAGACCATAACCATAGAACCACATTGCACTTCCGAAACCATACACATGATCAGAACTTCACCTTTATACTCAGAACAAGCTCGAACCAGCTGTAACAGTCCATACCAGCAACCCCAGGCGAACCCATGCAAAAAACCACACAATACAACACTCGAAATGATAGTCTGTATTCACAACATTTGCCCACAATACCCGAATACTGGTGGAAACCTCTTGTTAACCAAGGTTTTACTCCAACACTTTCATATACTACCAACAATAGATGAAACATGCAATACTGTAAAAATCTCTCAGATAAACCATTCATGAAGTCACTTCCCTTTAGACTACTATCACAACAGATTTCCAAGTCGAATCTCAGTATAAACCTTCCAACAAGCTGCAACCAAATTCATTCGTGTTCATTAATGACTCCAATGATCACCTCGAATCCTACACACCATTCTGGTGATATAACACCTTATCACCAGCCTAAGACACACTTGCATAACACGCGCACCAATGAGGAGAGAATTGAATATACTCAAATCATGATATTGACTCAACGAAAGAGATGTTTCTCAAGCTCATCAGTACTGTCACAACACAAGGCGGAGACCCCATCTCACATCATAGGAGTAGAATACATGAATCCTCCTTAAAAGGTCATAACTTCATGCGGCCTCACCACAACACGCAATCCTACTCAAACACTGTTACCATGAAGCACCTCAAGTCACCATGCCCAAAATAGCCAGCCACACACAGATTGATGCTTGAAACCAAGCAATCTATCACACTCACGGTGAAGCAAGTAATACATATCATTTAATCTTGAAAGGACACAACTGATGCGTTATCTGCAAAAAAACTCCCAATACGGACTTTCCTCAGAAACCAAGAAGCAAGGCATACAAGGTAACATATGGAAACTATCCTCAGTATCACACTGTTGCGGTGCGCAACCCGATCCAGATAACATACCCTCTGGCGGCGTGCCACCCAATCCACTTAAATATCTCACATAGGGAGATGCACAACGAGCCGACTTTTCTCATTGTTACAAAATCCAAGTATCGATCGTAAGCACACTGAGTGCATAATCATATCTACTTAGAGCGTTTTAAGCTACAAAACTCAACTTCCACTATACATCTCGATAGCACCGCAATATATGTGCCTCCGCCCAAAAATCATAACGCCTAGCACCACAGAAAAGCAACTCATAGATCTTCCCAGATCACTAGTAGGTCCAATAATGATCGAAGCAACCCATCCTTTATTAATACAATTCAGGACTAATCAAGCCAACTCCAGCTAAACACGTATTCAATCAGCTTACCAACAAACTCATTACCAAGAAGCCTGAAGCTGCTTCTTCCACTACTATAGCTTATGCCAAACCCGTGCGATTCGGTGCCCGACACCAAATAAATACTGAAATTCACAATCTCTCCCGGCAGCATGTCCGCCCACAAGGAACGCGTCCGTAAAGGTCCTTCAATATCAGAACTGAATCAATGGTAAAAACCTCTGCACTGACAATTGCCACGAAGGCCCGAACAAGACAAGCAATCCTTCTCAGACGTCTGCTAGTCATTGGGATGCAACCCACTCTTGCTATAATATCACTCGATGCACCTCGCCACACAACCTGTGGCATCTTCTAGCATAGCCCATAACACAATAGTCCAGATTAACCCAACACTGAAGCAACCAGTCTACACCCAATATCACATCCAAAATCTACGTATTAACAAATAAATATCCACTCTAGCCTCCAAATCCTAATTGCCACTAAACGGTGCCGAATACTCACGATCCACAACCGCGACATAGACTGTATCGGAGAACTCCCAGTCTCCAGCTTCATATAACACACATATCACTATACATGGTCCCGCATTCCGTCGTATGAATACATATTACACATCACCCATTCCACGAAAGATATTCTAAAATTTCCATGTGCCATCAGCAAACTCGAATATTAGCAGTCGATCCAACAAGAAAATGTCGCAACTATGCTAATGTATCATTAGTTTGATCACATTACCCTCCTTGCGAGACATATACTATCGTAAAATCACTTCCAATTACCAGTACCATTTCATTGATTACTTGAGGCTACTCGTTGCCTAAGAACTTTATGAACTTCCTTTCAGAACTGAACTGAAACCTCGCACACGCCCGTCTCGGCCCTCTACAACATACTGCACCTACCATACTTCTAGGATAACATGAGAACTTTCGTCTCCCTTCCGCGCCGCAGACTTCGATGCACTCTACCAGTCCAAAACTTTCATTGATCCCCTTTATAAGAAAAATCATTACGCACTCCATGCTCCGCATGTGCATAGAAGTATACATCTCCATACCATGATGAAACCCAACAAAAATTATCTCCCAATTCCATTTGTGCAAGCTAAACTGTCGGGACTAAATCCTTCTACCTGAACAAAGCCAAGCAGACTCTCAGTACTCACGAGCCTCGCTGCCCAACGCTTGTATAAACTTATTACCTCGAACATATACAAAGAATTGATCATATCTATACCATACTGATTCAGTCCATTAACAAGCTATTTCATTTGTCTAGATTTCCTTCTTATTCATTTTCAACTTGATGTCCTCTCTTGTTGTAGCACCACAATGCCTCAACCCAGGCTTACCACACGAGACTCGAATGTAAGACCACACTGTCTAAGACCAATAGTCCACTACCTACTCTCTCAAACGTTCCCAAAAATACCACCTTCTAAAATACCCCACTTTGAAGAACTTCATGCGAATCTAGGTCCGCTACCTTTACTTCCAGATACTGATACAAAGAATCCCATAATTAACGTAAAAATACAACAAGTGTCGATCTGTTCTAATGAAAATACTAACTTGGTCACCTACTCAACCTTAAAACACCTGAGTTCCACATATAGAATCTTGAACACATCAAAATCATTCTCAAGAGTCATCCACTCTTATACACACTGCAAATTACTCGACTTAACGAATCGAACCACCCGTGCCTTATTAGCACTCTAACACCGCAGGACATGATCTCATTCCAATACAACCAAACCACTTCCTTCTCTTTACACTAAACATCCTTTATCAACAAGTCAAGACATCTTATTATTTTTCTCACATCTACTAAGCACCATATAACCTTTGTCGAAATTTTGCTTCACTCGTGCCACCCTCGGCTCAATTTCTGCAACCAGAACTGATTCACCCGCGTGCATCAAATCGGATAAAACATAGTTCATAACCATACAATCTGCTAAACAACAACCTCCCCAACTTAGCTCAAAGCTATATATATCACAACACATATACCCTATTGTTGTTGTAATATCATGGTGAGATTAAACTCACTCTTTCATAATCTTGTAGAAACACGAATCATTAGAAATTTTAACTTTTCTATAGTTCTTGCATTCATTCACACAACAGATAAGTCCATTATGTAGGCGATAAAATTTTTACTAAGTCCCAAATTTTTCAAAAATTTCGTCAGAGTTTCCTTTGTAGTTGGGCCTATCCACCTGCCAAAGAATCACCAAAACCATCCTAACAACACGTCCACAACTTGACAAAGAATCACAATGCATATCAACAATCTTAATCTCGATATTACATGTATTATGCTATCAAAAATTGACACCTACACATGCATTGCACCTATTCCAATCGTAACACATTGAAAATATCTTTCAATTACACATGAGGTCTTGTAACATAAACATAAGGATCATACCACTTAAGGACACTCCGCGGGAGATATCCCATCTACTTTGCTTAAATTCAGTATTTCACCCTGCCTTCCACCGTCACATGTTACACGATCATTTAATCTTCCTGGGTCTGAACTCAACCCGCAACATGCTATTTACTTCGCTCCCAACTAGGAGACCTGAAAAGATTCCCCACGCACCCACAACTCGGGGCAGCACATCCAATCGCAATGGAAATCAAACACTTAATGGTTCATCTATAACTTAGCAGACCTTCTTCGACACTTCCAAGTCATATAGACATATCACACAACACCAACATACTTATCACGTAGATATCCAACTGCCATTCCCACTATTAGGGATAATACTGAATGTATTAGTTCATAACACTAGCTCGTACAATCAGCACCTCGGTGCTCAAGCCATTGGCAAAGATCCGGCCTCAAGTCCTCCAAACTGGCCTAACATCAACCTCATGGAGGTTACATCTCGGCCCTTGATCGGGGAATCGCAAGCCATCGAAGCACATATAATACCAAGCGCTCATGCACACATGTAAACAAGTGGAAGGAATTTCAAAAGTTACTCTATCAGCTGAATCAAGGACGCACGATAAGATTTCAAGAAAGCGAGTATTTCCTAGAGGTTCTGTAGCCTCCCGAGGATAGATACGGATGTCCACGTACCGATCCGCGAGACTCTACTAAACCAGCTCATGACTCGCGAGGCCTAGTAACCTAGCTCTAAAACCAACTTGTCACGACCCAAAATCGGTTGTGATGGCGCCCAACCATAACGCTAGGCAAGCCTGACCAACAATTGCTCTCATTTCGATAATAAATCTAGAAAACTGACAATTTAAGGAGAATATAGTAATTTTGGAATAATAATCCAATAGTATTAATAAAATGATATGGAAAGACACAAAAACTGATAAACACTCTCATAAGATCTGGGTCATGAGTCTAGAGCCTCTAAAACAATCTGGATAATAATATTTGAATAAAAGTATATAAGTCTGGAAATGTATATATAATCAAAATAAACTGAAATAGGAAGAGTAACCAGGTCCTACGAACGTCAAACAGCTACCTTAATAACTCTGAACAATCTGCGGAGACAATGACTGAATCAGCTAAGCCTCCGGTGTACCTGAATCTGCAGACAAGGTGCAAGGAGTAGGGGTGAGTACTACCGACTCAGTAAACAATAAGCATATAAAATGTCTGAAGATACGAAATCCACGAAATACCACAAAGCAAAGCTAAAACTAATAGTCCAACACCTTAACTACGAACTAACAGCAAAGCAATATCAAATATACCAGTCAAGTATCATGCAAAGATACAATGCAATGCACATGAGCCTGTTGTGGCGTACAGCCCGATCCGTTTAACGTCGACGGCACTCACTGGGGGTGTGTACAGACTCCGGAGGGGTTCCTTCATCCCAAGCGCAATATTATCATATCACTGCTGCGGCATGCAACCCGACCCATACTCAGTCCATAGTATACATATGAGTCACATAACAGATTTAATTTATTTTCCAGTTCCCAATTATTAAGAAGAATATAATTTAATTATTTAGTTTCAGGAAAAGTGACTTAGCATTTCATAAAAGTGATTAGACACAGGACTGAAATCAATGATTATACAAATCATGCTATCACAATGATGTTCATCCTAGACGGATGCTACAAATTGGCACAAGGCCCCATATACGGCAATAAGCCCAATTTTCAACAATACAATGTGCGTATCAGCCGCCCATAAATTATATTTAGCACTCGGGAAGGACCAAGTCACAGTCCCCAATCATATACAATCCCGCACCTACCATGGGGTGCTAGTCATGCCGTAACATAGCTTCACGATGTGATAAACCGGGGTTTCAAACCCTCAGGCCATCATCTATACAAACTACTCACCTCTAACCGGCCGTAGACTGGTCCGCAATGCCTTTTCCTCCTGTATCGACCTCCTCGCACGTAGAATCTAGTCAATGTATATACACCAAAATAACGTATTCATAGGCTAATAGTTCATACCTGGTGATGTTCTTTCGATTTCTCCAGAAAATTGCCCAAGAACAACCCTAGTCTAAGTCCCAAATATTTTCTCCTCTTTCCAAGTTCGTGAACAATGTTCACTATAACACATGCCCGTTTTCCGCACCTGTTGTACCGCTTTTGCGGCCCAATCGACCGCTTGTTCGGTCTCACTTACAACCGTTGGGACCGCTTTTGCGGTCCAGCCGCCGCTTTTGCGGTCTAAAATCCACTTCTGCGGATCAGTTGTGCATCCAAACTTTCGCTTTTGCGGAACTCCCTTGGTCTAACGAGCGCTTCTATGGTTCCCCCTCCGCATCTGCGGAACCGCTTCTGCAGCTCCTTCTTCCGCATATGCGGAAATACTAGAAGATAGAAAAGCGTGGCTACAATAAAGGCTCTGAACACCCGTTTAACCATTCGATAACACCCCGAGGTCCTCGGTACCTCAACTAAATGCACAAATATGTTCTATTACCTCATTCCAACTTGCTCGAAACATAAAAACATTATCATAAACATCAAAATCATCAAATTACCACGGATTCAAGCCTACGTTAAACTATAATTTCCGAAACTTGCATTTGATAAAAAACCCGACCTAAACACCTCCGACTGACCTGAAACTTTGCACACATATCCAAAATCACCTTATGGAGCTATTGCAATTGTCGGTATTCCATTCTAACCCCCGGATCAAAATCTCACCTATCAACCGGAATTCTCCAAAATTCAAACTTAGCCAATTCAAGTCTAATTCTACACCGGACCTCCAAATTGAATTCCGATTGCGCTCCTAAGTCATAAATCACCACCCAAAACTATGTGAATCATCGGTAATCCATTCCGAGCCCTATAACTCATATGTCAACATCTGGTTGACTATCTTTCTCATAAAGAGACTAATTGTCTCATTTCTAACCGAACTCTATCCGAATTACTTCAAATTCTCCAAACACATATAATGAAACATATAGAAGCATAAATTGAGGAAAAATGGGGTGATAACTCACGTGACGATGGGTCGGGTCTTTACAATGGCTCTTGAGATTCAGATCATGTATTGCACCTCAATTATGCTTGAGTTTTGTAGCCTATAGCACTATATGTTTTCTCAGGGATGGTATTATGCACCTCAGTGTGTTTATGACCGATATTCGACATTTTGATGTGGTGAGCAATTTAGCTTGATGTGTATCTCCTTATGTGAGTTCTACATGTGGATCGGGTGGCACGTCGCCATGGTTATATTGTGTAGATCGGAGGCACGCCGCCATGGTTATGCTGTTTGGGTCGGGTTGCACGTCGCAACAGTGTGATGTTCAGTAAAGTTCCCCTAGTTTCTTTTATATGTTCCGTTTCCCTTTTTCTGAGGAAAACTGGTATAAGTTGTTAGCCCACGTTGTATGTATGATTCGCGGGTGGGGTAATTAGATGCCAGTTTCAGAGTTTGTATTCCTCTTGTATCATATCCTAATCGGTAGCCTATTGGCACATTGTGGCATCATATGGGACTCTTGACCGTGTCCGAGGTGGCTTATTGCTCGAGCAGTTCGTACTGGGTGATATGAGATTATGGAATTTAGGATCAGTACAATCTGAGTACACGAAGTATATTAAAAAGCAGAGATCCTTATTTGGTTCAGAATGTGGTAATAGTTCTTGTCAGAGGTATTGCCCCAATAATTTTTTGATTCAGCAGTTGGTTATGAATTTCGGCACATCTTTTCCGTCGTGTCAGTGTTGTAAAAGTTAGAACAAGACCTATATAGGTCATAAGGTGCAATGAGAGCATCTGATTCATTGAAGTTTGGCTAAATTGATCAGAAAATGTTATTGTGGTCCTATGATTAAAGTCATGCAAAGTGTGAATTCAGCAAAGTTATGCAGTCATGTTGGGTATAACGTGTGGTGAATGATTTGGTGATCTCTTGATAAAAATAGGCCTGGCACAGAATTCCGGATGTCAGAATTGGGCTCGAAGGCTTATTTGCCTGAATAAAGGGGAGCATCTTTAGAATTTATCGAGCTAATGTGCTCAACTAAGTTGTGGTAGCGCGGGAAAGTGCATGAGGTGTTAAACAGTGATTTCAGACTACTTCGGTATAGTTCTCAGCACGTTTGAGGACGAACGTATGTTTAAGTGGGAGAGAATGTAACGACCCGACCAATCATTTTGAGCCCTAGCACGTCATTCAGCAGTCTGAGGCTATGTGCAGCTTCATTTCAGGTATTAAGACATGTTCGTAGGATCGGAAATGAAATTCAGGAAGATTGAAGTTGAATTTAAATGAAAATTCCCATTTTAGAAGCATTAAGTTGAAAGAATGAACTAGAATTGGATTTTTGAGTAAAAGACCTCGGAATTGGGATTTGAAGGTTCCAACAGGTTCGTATGACGATTTCAGACTTGGGAGTATGCCTGGTGCGGGTTCT
The DNA here is from genome assembly GCA_034376525.1 of Nicotiana benthamiana. NCBI lineage: Eukaryota > Viridiplantae > Streptophyta > Magnoliopsida > Solanales > Solanaceae > Nicotiana > Nicotiana benthamiana. The sequence continues at coordinate 122,220,141 of CM067338.1, read as the reverse complement.
GGATAACCCGGGAGCATATTGGCGACTATTGTGGAAGTTAGCATTTTGGAAGGAATTTCTTAAGTTTGGATTGAAGTGCATTTCAGCATTATCGATGTCCGTTTGGGATACCGAGACTGGAAGTAGCTACGTATGGTGATTCTGGAATTGGAAGCGCGATCGGAAGTGGATTCGGAGGTTCGTAGGTCGTTTTGAAGCCATTTGGCTAAAGACAGAAATTTGAAGGTTTTTGAGAAGTTTGACCGGAAGTGGAGTTTTTGATATCGGGGTTGGAATCTGATTCTGGAAGTTGGAGTAGGTCTGTAATGTCAAACATGACTTGTGTGTAAAAGTTGAAGTCAATCGGACGTGATTTGATAGTTTCGGCATCGAAAGTAGAAGTTGGAAAATTCCAAGTTCATAAAGCTCGAGTCGGGGTGTAATTCATGATTTTATCATTGTTTGATATGATTTGAGGCCTCGATCAAGTCCGTAATGTGATTCAGGGCTGGTTTGTATGATTAGTCGGGGTCCCGGGGGCTTCCGGTGAATTTCGGGTGGTTAACGGATCAAAAATTGGACTTTTGGAATGGCTGTTATATCTGGTTACTGGTATTTCCGTTTCTGCGGAAATGGGACCGCAGAAGCGGGACCATAGAAGCGAAGTGGGAGCTACAGAACCGGATTTTGCTCAAGGTCTTGAGGACCGCAGATATGGTCAAATTTCTGCAGAAGCGGAACCGCATCTGCGGAATGGGGCATCGCAGAAGCGGAACGGGGGGGCTGAGCCCAGGACCGCAGAAGCGGCTGCTGACCGCAAAAGCGAAGCCGCTTAAGCGGGAAGAGTTCCACAGAAGCGAAAATGGCTGGGGCAGAAGCATTATTTTAAGTCGTGATTTGGCTCATTTCTCTCATATTTTCTTGGTATGGGGCGATTTTGAGAAGCTTCAAGAAGAGATTTTTGTCATCAAGGATTACGGTATGTATCCCTACCTATTATGAGTTAAATACATTTATTATGTAAGGATTTTTGTATGAAAATGGGTAAAAAATTGAGGGTTAGAGGAAGACCTAAAAAATTAGTGTTCTTGCATTTTAGCCACGGATTTGGGTATGGAATTAAGAGAAAATTATATATTCGAGTTCCTAAGGTCATGGGAAAAGTTTATCTTCGAGAAATTTTGGATTCCGAGCACGTGGGCCCGAGGTCATTTTGGTCATTTCATAAAACAGAGTCGGGAAATTGTATAATTGGAAATGTTAGCAAGTGTTTGAGTATACTCTCATTAGTTTGCCATTATTTGGCTAGTTTTAGAGCTCTGTGTGTTAGTTCGAGCTTTCGGAAAGATGTTGAGTGCCACCTATGAGTCGTTGGAGTGAGGTGAGTCTCCTTTCTAATCTTATGAGGGGGAAATTTAGACCGTATGTGAGTTAAATTGGTTATGTGCTCCTATTGTGGGGGCTACGTACGCACAAGGTGACGAGAGTCCATGCGTAGCTACTACTATGCTATTGTCTGGGTAGTCTAGGACCCAAAAACATGTTATACTTGGATTATTTGTAAATCATTGATGGCTTGAAATGCTTTAATCATATTGAATTAATAAGCGGATTTCTAAAAAGACTACTGACATGTTTTCCTCAAATTGTTGAAAAGGAATGGACCTTTCTTGGATATTTGCTCCAAGCTGACTGTTTTTGACTGATTGTCTATCTACGTATGTTTATTTTTGGAACGGGTCTATCGCCTCGGTGAAGTAGATGCATCTATGGTACGGGCCGGTCGACCCTCGACAGTGCACACTTTACATTTCTGTTGGAGCGGGCCGTCGACCTCGGCATGATTTGCGCATGTTTGTGCTGTTATCTTGAACGTATTTGAGTCGTTTTATGCCTCACTACGGCTCGAGATCATATTATTAATAATAAGATATATATAAGGAAATTTTTCCATGAAAGAATATATGTTTACTTGTTTCCTCTATCTGGATTAGAACCACGTTTATAAAACAAATCCACTGTTTAATATATTTATTACGGATAAATAATTATTAGACTGCTAGTAAGCGTCAAAGTTGACCATCTCGTCTCTACCCCTTCGGGATTAGGTGGGACACTCATTGGGTACACGTTATTTTTGTACTCATACTATACTTGCTGTGCATTTTGTTGCACATGTTTATTGTGTGGCTCGTGGCTTAGCGGCATAGCGGCATGACGGACGCAGAGATTAGGTGAGCTGTATTTCTTTGAGGCAATCCCGCAGCTAGTATAGTCTCTTTCAGTATTTTATTTACTTTCTGTACAATTGTATTCTGGACATTTGTTGTACCTATTTGGTTTTCTTTAGAAAATTGCTCATGTACTTGTGATTTCGGGATCTGGGGTTGTATTTGAATTTATTCAAAAATTTTGAATTGATTTAATATTTCCTTAATTAATTGTATGAACATACTAAGTATTGCTTTAATCATAATAAAGAAGTGTTTTCGAAATTATTATAATAAGGATTTAATTAAGTATTTTAGTTGGCTGGCCTGACAGCGGTGTCCGGCGCCACCACGACCCTTAATGGATTTTGGGTCGTGACAGTTTATAACATAAAAATTATGTCACAAGCACATGCAACGAAACTAAAGTAAGGGATCAAATGTATGCCACAAAACTCCAAAGGTATAAAAAAATAAAAAAACATCATCACGGCTAATTCTATTTTCCATTAATTTGAACTTCATTCCCTTGAGCTTTAAATATGATAATTCTTAAATGTGGTAGATGAAATAATAGGATTAGAGACTTAGGGTAAAGGAAAGAATATTATAGAATAAGGGTAAAAAAAATTAGTATATCTTATCGGTTTATCGATAAACAGATAACCGAAGAGGATAAAATCGAAATCAAAATCGATAACTCGATAAAGAAAATTTTGAAATCGAAATTGATAAACCGATATCGATAAACCGATAACAAATAATCGAGTCAATTTATCGATAAACCGATTCGAACGCACACCCCTAATTAGAGAAAGAAGATATGTCACACCCTACCCTGTCCTTCCAATAAGGTATTTTACTCTTTTTTTTCCCTATATCCCCTATTTCTTTTCACAATTTCAAATTTTCAATATCTATCTTTGTCCCCCACTATCAAGAAGCAAAGATTGTCTTTAATTCATTGGGGTCCTTCAAGTACAAGTGCAGAAAATATTTTGTAGAATATTTCTTTAAAATATCTTATTATTAAATTAGCCGTTTTTGGTTGATCTGTTTATTTGACCTCGACCTTAGCTGCTCGGCTCACCAATATTACTTCTTAAGCATGACCTCGACCTAATTGAATCTTAATTGTCCTCACTTAGGCAAGGTTCCCTTGATCAATATTTGACACATACACTAGCCACCTCCAACAACCACGAAAAGCATCAGCCATCGGGTCACAATTTCACAGCCCTCACAATCGACCATTATCGTTTTCGCTAGTTTTTACTTTTTAGAGTGTGTTTCATCTAACAAATTAAATCAAACATACCATGTAAATTAAGATTTTTCCTAATATTTCATGGATAAATATTTAATTATTATTGTATTTGAATATGAATCTTTTAGTTTTAAATCAAGTAAACTGCACGAATTCAAAGGCTCATAAAATAAATAATCGTAATTGTCTAGTAGTCAAATTCGAAACGCAATACCTTAATAATCAAATGTACATTCGAACTCAGATAACTTCTTGTAAAAATTTTACGGGATATTTTATTTGGTCACCCTCATTTAATTTGTATCTACTTTTTAGAAAAAGTTTAACTGATATTTAATTTTTGGATAACTTCAAATACTTTTTCTCTTCTTCTTTTCTGTTGCTTTCTTCTTCTCTGTATTCATGTCTCATGTATCGAAGAGGCTTTACTGCTGCTTTCTTCTTTTCTGTATTTATATCCCATATATTCAGGAGCCGATTGATTTCTTCTTCTTCAAGTTGCAAAATGCCATTGTAGCTTCTTCTTCTTAGTTGGTAAGTTAGTTTGTTAGATTTATTATTGTTTTGATAATTTGATAATTGGAGTTTATTCTTTGTAATATTTAAAAGTTGTATTTCAAATTGAGCTCATTTGGAGTAGATTTAGGCATTAAATCATATGTTGGATAGTTAAAATTTAAAAATTAGTGTATGTTTCAGAACTTAAGATCCGAATTTTTTGAAGTTGTATTGGAAAAATAGAACAACTTAGATCTAATTCTGAAGTTGCATTGAAAAGATATAACTAATTAAGAGCCGATTTTCTTAAGTTGCACGGGAAAGAAAAAAGAACTCCAGATCTGATTTTGAAGTTGCACTGAAGAGATAGAAGAACTTTAGATCCCGATGGATAAATTTTATGCGGATATAATTTCAATGACGATCACAAAAGTGGGTACCTATAAACTTCTCTCGAAAAAGGACCCAACTACCCTTCACCCAACCATACTCAAAGCTCCTCAATCCAAAACTCCAAGAAATAAACTATAGTTATAATACCAACTATAGATAAATTATAAAGAAAAGTAGTTCTTTTGGGTCTCTATACAACTCATTTTCCAACTTTCTTTTTGGTGCAAATCTTAGATCTCCCGCAACCCTTTCTCTCATCAAAAACTCTGTATTCTATTGAATAAAAAGAGGGCTTAGAAAACCATAGGGGCAAGAAAAGAAAAGAAGGTCAAGAATTTGACAATAGAGAAAGAAGATATGTCACAGCTTACCCTGTCCTTCCAATAAGGTAGTTTACTCTCTCTTTTCCCTATATCCCCAAAAAGAAATTTTAACATACCCTTGACCTATGTCTTTGTCCCCCTCTATCAAGAAGCAAAGATTTCATTGGGGTCCCAAAATTAATCGACCCACTAAAGTCCTATTGCTTTAATGGCCTAAGGATTAACGAATATCTCAAAACCCTTCCATTTTTCTTTTCTTTAATACCAGACTTGTGGATTGTTACAACTTCTAACAAATGGTCTTAAATTAATTTTAATTTTTTTTTGTGTGTGTGTTTTTTCTTGGTTTGTGTAGGTACAAAATTCTCCGTAGGTTTTTGAATTGGCATGTCAATGGAAGAATTATCTAAGAAAGTTGATGGGTCATGTTTAAAAAGCTTAAGAACGCCCGAAAAATCTTTGAAGTTTGAACCATGAACCTTGCTTTATTCCTATAAAACATATTTTGAGGACAGAAAATGATAATAGTACTTTGAAACTGTTAATACAAGGTCTCACTCAATTGGAAAACAGTTGATTTTTCCAAAATAAGTAGCACTTACCTGGTTGCGAGGGAGAAAAGTGTCTGTCATAGGGTTTCCAAAAGTGGAATCCTGGATTTCAACTTTGTGGGTTTGAGTTGGGAACTCTACCGAAACCCATTTGATTTATTGAGTTGTGAATCTATTGTTTATACTAATTAAGTGAATATTTTTAATACATATTCAGGGGCTGAACCAAAACTAGAGGATCAGGCAAACTCATAACTAATGCACTATGTCCGCCCCCGAATGGGTCTTGGGGTGCTGGTGTTAACAGTGTTGTTTGGAGTCAGGTTCTGACTTGTTTAGAGGGATGCTTGGACTTTGCTAATTGAAAGAATACACGAGTGTATGAGGATTCAAGAGATAACCTTAACGAGTGGTGGCAATCATAAGCGATTTAGAATTTGAACTTTATGAGTTCTGCTTTCTAGGACAACGACCTCAAGTGCTAACTATTGAGTTCGGAATTTAATAGTTGTATATATTTGGTGGATTTATTACCATATATACAAGTTTTAAACCAAAATTACTAGGTTCGCCCGAACCCATACAATACACTTACACTGTCCGTGTACATCCTTGCTGGTGGCAACCCTCTTTGATTGATCAAAACAAGTGAATTGTGCTTAGACAATAACGCAAAGAGTGAAGTGAGAAAGTGTGGTTGGCTTTTGGGTAGGGTTCATATGGATCTTGAGCTGGATTTGAGGGAGATTTTAATGAAAATTTCAGATGAAAAGAACAAAAAGGAGGGGGGATATGCAAATGTTGATTTGGCTAAGAGTGAGTTTGATACTGTCAAACAGCTTTGCAATGATATCGAAGCTGATGATTTTGTTTTCATCAATAAACACTCTAAGAAAATTGATGGAAATATAAGTCTGGACCTTAATGAATGTATACTAGAGGATGTTTGTGAAAAGAGCAGTGTCAGTCATGATGATAAATGTTCGAAGTTTGTCAGTGGAAGACAAAGTGATGATTGTGGCACAGATGAAATTAGGCAAATGAATTCAAGTGTGGTGATGGAAGATGAGAACAATAGGAAGAGGAAACGAGAGTCTTACACGGACTTGCTGAGGTGGGTTACTAACATCGCGAAAGATCCTTGTGATCCTGCCATTGGGTCTTTGCCAGAAAGGTCTAAGTGGAAGTTTTACGGCAATGATGTAATTTGGAAGCAGGTTTTGCTACTGCGAGATGAAATGCTTTTGAGAAGAAATGCAGATACGAGTGCTCAGTGCTCGATATGGCAGGTATATTACTCTTTCCCTTTTTGGGCTTGAATGCTTAACTTGTGATGGATCATATAATGTGTCATCGTTTATACTTGTCCTCTATCTCATTGTGCTTAGTATATTCTTTCAAATATCAAAAGGCTGTGTTGATTCTATTGAACAGTTTTCTGAATGAGATGAGAATGCAGACTTTCTGTTTTAGTTACATTTTATCGCCACGTAGATTTTAACTTTCAGCTTGGATAACGTTTCTGACTTTCTGCTATTGTTCATGATACTTCGTCTCGCAAGATTGAGCAAGGAAGACGCTGTTATGAGTGGCATTTGCATGCATTACAACTCAAATTTGTGGTTGCATTACCTGAACAGGGAAAATTGTTTTATTTGTTTAAAGCACAATAAGAATGCACTAGCTGAGGACTGTGAGCAAAACATAGTTTCATATTAGAGTATTAGACAACACAGTTTTACTCAAAAGATGTTTAACCGTATGAGCCCAGTGCTCCACCAGATTAATATATAGTCAGACATGGAGCTTCGATGTCTTCCTAATTTTGGCAGGTTCTTAGAGTTTAATTTTCCATGAAGTAGCATACCGAACACTGTGGCGAAGTCAGGAATTTCACTAAGGAGTGTCGAAATATAAAATAGCTAATACACTAACTAGCTAAGGGGATTCAACAATTAATATGTATGCGTAAAAATAAAATTTTGACCAAGCTACATAGTGTAATTTTCTGGCGAAGAGTAAGGTGGCTCCACCAGGGACTGGATGTGCCAAATTCAAGAGAACGAAGAAGATCAGTGCTTGGATCTTGTGCTCTACATAAGAGAAAGATGATCAAAATGCTAATTATCCTTGAGGGTCAAATGATGAAAATAAGATAGGTCAATAATATAGCAGGTTGCCAACGTTTGGATCATCTAGGCTTTGAAGAAAATGTAAAACAGTTTGGCCCTTAATTAGAAAACAGTTTGGTTAATGTACACAAGTGAATAAATCAGTGTTTTAAAATACCGAGGTGCAGGGGCCCTTAAGGCTTTGGTCTAGTGGTCAGAGCACAACGCACGATGGGAGGGTTAGGTGCTGACAAAAACTTGTTATTTAAAGGGTAGAGGCGGTTATTTATGTGGTATAATTTGACTTAGCATAGAGTTTTAAAAAAGGAAGATTTTGGAAACTTGTAGTCTTAAACATGCCGTAATATTTGTGTGGCTAGAAAAGTTTGTCAGTAAGGGTAAAGTGGGGATTTTATAAAGTTGACATTCTTAAGTTGCACTGGAGGGGGGGGGGGGATTAATTTATAGTCAAATATTTAAACATACAGTAAATAAAACAAAAATTTTCTAGGGTGTAAAAGGAAAATAATTAAGGCATAAAGTATGCACATGGCTTTCTTGGGGTGTTTGTGATAAATAGTAGAAGGTATAAGGCATGCATGTAGGATGGCAATGGGGCAGTGCAGGTCTAGACATATGCGGGGCGGGGCAGGTTTAGACAAATGCAGGTGCGGGCGGGTCAAAATAAATTTTTTAATAACTTGTGCGGTGGGGTGCGGGTTCGTGACTTTGTACTAATTCTCTCCAGCCTTAGATGTTCCCCTCTCTGCTCCACCTCTCTGCTCCACCTCTAAAAACAGAAGCCCGAAGCTCTCTATCAGTGATAGAATGCAGAAGATTTAAATCCTTTATATAGAAATCAAATCATATTATGTCGTGAACTCGCTCTATCATCTAAACCTGTAGACTTAACTTCACAACAATTAACACATTAAGAATTTAATTTGGTTTAATCTGTTATTTGGATTTAGCTTCCGATTTCGGTGAAAACTTTCAATTTTTTCTGTTTATCTTTCTTGCAAATAGTAACAAAATCCAGCTTTAATACACAAATACTTAAGTGAATTATAAAGCAAAAAAGAAAACCCAAATATCAAAAGATATTGCTTCTGTATGCTTATCTAAATAATTGCTTACCATAGGGAAAAGATTTAGATTGACAATGGCATATGTATAAATATAATTGAAAGCAAAAATGAATAGATACAAATGAATTTTTTTTCTGGGGGGGGGGGGGGGGTGCAGGGCTGGTTGAAATTTTGCGTGTTAAGGCATAACCCGCCCCGCTCCACTTGCCATTCCTACATGCATGGGACAAACATCCCACCTATTGAGGTGTTAGTCCATGAAATTTCAACTCCCATGGTCGCTTCTTGGTGTTTATAGATTGCCTCACCTAGGGCGAGTCCTGAGGTGGTAACTTTACCTTTTAAAACACTGATTTAAATGTATACAAGGTTAAAGGGGGTTATAATCCAAGTATTAATCTACACTAGAAATGAATTCCTAGTGACAAGGTTAAAGGGGGTTATAATCCAAGTATTAATCTACACTGGAGATGATTCCTAGTGACTCAAGTAAGGAAATACATGCTAATCTGTGCCCTTTGCTATTTTAATTAAGGGCATGTAGCTAATTTAACGTTTATCTCTTTTCTAGTAGGTATTATTATATCCCTTTAAGATAAACCAATTGAAACATTTTCAAGCATTTTTGTTTTCGTTGCTGATTTATATTTTGTTACTTACTACCGGTTGTTTGTGGTGAATTCAGTAGACTGGTAAATGTATGCCACCAACCAAATAGCAATCTGGAACTTAACAGCTCAACCAATTCAACTCCCTTACATCATGAGTAATATCAATAGATGGACCCTCAAATCACATTAGCTGGTTTTCTGCACATTCCCAGAATCTTGTATGCTGTGCAAATTATGAGTAACATAAGCAAGTATCAAGTCTGAAACAAAAAAAAATGAATGTCTTATTTTACTTTGTCTCATGTGACATATCCGGAGTGTGATCAAGGAGCTATTGAATAGGTTGACATGTACTCGCTCCGAATTGTTTAGTAACTTTGAATTCACAAAATTTGTAAATTCAATCAATTCATTTTATGTGATACAGTTAGCTGTTAAGAGTCAATGTACTAATTTTGAGTTGAGAAAAGAAAATGATTCTGTTTAGTTCCACCCCCACCCCCACACTAAGTTGCCGGACTCGGGTGTGGGCATCCGATACGGGCACGGATCGGAGTATTGATTCAGCAAAATCTAAATTTTAAGATTCGGGGATGCAGATCCAGGTATGGATAGGGGTGCGGGGTTTCGACTAAAAAAATTCAAAATTATAAAAATAGAGCTATAAAGAGAAAAATAAAGTCATTCAAGGTCTTCCACCAACTCTCCATCAGAAGTCCGAACTCAGAACACGAGCCCCTTGAATTCTTGTTTTTTCTGAAACACAAAGCAGCAAATATGAAATAAAAACACTACAATATTGAAGGTGTGCCATTTCCCATGTCTTAGATACGGTTTGTTTTTAATTTTGAGAAATCAAAATCTCAATTTTCCCCAAATTTGTCGACGGACTCAGGTCAAAGTATCCAAAGATAGTTGGCCAAATCCGGGACGTATCCCGCTCCCGCACCTGTCCCGTGTCTAGACGGGTGCGGCACCAAAAATAAAAGTCTACGCTACTAACCCCCCCCCCCCCCCCCCCACACACACACACACACCCGGCCATTAAGATTCAGATTCATAATAGACATCAAGATCCTAAAATATTACAAACAAACAGAACGTTTTACTAAACTGTAATTAATCAATCATTAGTTTAAATCTTAAAAATGAAATATGTAGCCTATTTTGAGATGTAGAGTGGAGCTTGATGGTATTTCCTGGAAACATTATAAACTGCCCTTTAAGGCAAAATGAATGATCTAAAACAGTACTAGATGAGATAAATAGTGAAAGAATTTCATAATTAATCACATTTAGTTAGATAGTTGAGGCCAGAAAAGAATAAGATATGAATAAAAAGCGTTGCCTAAATTAGGTATGATGGAATTTTCTCTTCTCATAAAACCCATGAAAGTCCTCAAAATGAGATAAAATAAAGTGATCTTGGAGTGGTTGGGGGAGGGGATGGAGAAGGACCATATTCCCCCACCCAATTGTATTGATGTTGAGACATCATTAATTCATGTCTTATGGATCTTATCTCAATATTTGTTAAATGGATCTTGACAAATTTACTGGTTCTTGATTCTCTTTTTTAATGGGTAATGCTAATCATATTTTCTAGAACATTTTTTTTAACAGAAACGACGTTTATTCATTACTAGAACGTTTAAACATTACAAAGGGGGGATGATCATGAGGATCATTACCATGGGGTAACACATGCATGGCATATAACTTACCAATAGAAGCTAGAGTACTACAATATAAGTTACCAATAGAAGCTAGAGTACTACAATACTTAAGAGAAATAGTTTTTACAGACTTTGCCCCTCCTTTATCTTCCAGCATCCTGGCCAAGACAAAGGGTGGTGGAAATAACCAGAATATTGAGCTTAACGTGGTTTGTCTACTTATAGTTGTAAATAAATAACCTATCTCACTGGAAAGTATCAGCTGAACTTCAGTTATTGGACAAGTTTGGTTCCGCATTCTGACCATTTAATTTTTTGAGTGCTTATTGAGATCTGTGGCTGGTGCGATGAACTATGATGTAATCATAAGTGTAGAGTTTATTCTTTTCTTAGAAAAAAAAAATTAAGGTGATTACTGTGAAAGAATTGCAAATGACATAATTTTAAATGGTATGCACAAAAATGCAGAAATTTTGGTACTTAAGTAAGTTTCATATTTTTGCTAATGTTATGCTGATAAGCGCGTACAAAATGGTGTAGTAATTTGGATGGCTGAGTTTAATTTTCCCAATCGTTCACTGCATTACTATTTTGAATGACCACACAAAGACTGATTTGCTGGGGAATAGGCATTTGTCATTTGTGATTAGTTGGGGAATTGGCGTCCTTGATTACCAAAATACAGTAGGGGCAAGTCAGCACTTGCAGACCGTGTATTTCCTAGTTAAGTTGTTTATCTTGATCATGTGTTGCCAATTTTAGTGTTCTGGAGCTGGCATAGCCTCTCTGTCCTATCGGGGTAGGGTTAAGGTCTACGTGCACATTACTATCCCCAGACCCCACTTTGTGGGATTTTACTGGGTAGTTGTTGTTGTTGTTGTCTGGCATAGCCTCTTTTTTTCTTCTTGCTGAATCCCTTAAGTTTTGCTGGGTAAACCAACAAATTACTTCATGTTTAATTTGTTGAAGTTCTGTTCTGTCAAAAACTGCTGTTTTTTGTGTTTCCATTTTCAATTGTGTAGCATGTTCCAGATATCTTTATAATGCACTTCCACATTCCTAACTTGTAACAGTACACACATATCTGGAGTTCCATGTTTTCTTTTGTGACCCTTTTTATACGTTGAATGTATTTCCCTGAGGCAATCGCCTATGACAGTGACCAGGATGTGTTTGTTCATTTTTTTCTGTATTTGGATCATCTGTGTACAGAATTGAAGTCCGGAGCGTCCTCTCGTTTGAACTCTTGCCTTTCTTCATTGCACTTGCATTCAGATGTGCAGCCAATCATTTGCAACGATATTCAAGCCCATGTGAAGTATTTACTCTTGTCGAAGCTTTGGCTAAATAATAATTTTTCCTTGCTTTGTAGATTAAACAGAAAATGCATCCATCTATGTATGACGAGGATGCTGCTGCTGAGAGAGTAAGATGTAGCCAGCGGGTCCTAGTTGCTAAAAATCCATTGAAGAAGGCTCTCTTTTCAGCATCACCATCCTCAAGTTATCCAAGTGATGAGGATCCGATTGATGGACCTCCTGATTCTTCTGCAGAGTTGTGGAAACAGCGTCGAAAGAGAATACCAGTTGGACCACAGTTTCAAGCAGATATTCCTGAGTGGAGGCAGGAGAAGTGTGAAAGTGACTCCAAATGGTTGGGTACCCAAATCTGGCCGCTGGACAAACAAGAAAAAAACAGAATGTTGATTGAAAGAGATCCTATTGGAAGAGGAAGAGAAGATATATGCGGCTGCCAATACCCGGGTTCTTATGAATGCATCAAGTTTCATCTTACTGAGAAACGGAGAAAGGTTAAACTTGAGTTGGGATCAGCCTTTTATCTTTTGAAATTTGAGTTGATGGGCGAAGAAGTTGCACATTCTTGGACAAAAGAAGAAGAAAAGAAATTCCAGGATATAGTGAAATTGAACCCTTTGTCGACAAACAAGAGTTTCTGGAATGAAATATTCAAGATCCTTCCTAACAAAAGTAGGGAATCTTTGGTCAGCTACCACTTTAATGTCTTTCTTTTACGGCGCAGAGGTCACCAGAATCGGACAAATGCAAGTATTATCGACAGTGATGATGATGAACCAGAGTACGGACCTAGAACTAATTGTTTTGGGAGGGATTCAAAATTCTCCATCTTTTGTTCGCCGCGGAAAGAGCATTTTGATTCGAGATAGTAATTGAATGTCTATATATACCACGGCGTTGTTCAGAAATGTAAATTGCGGGTTTATGTTGTGCTTTTGCTCATCAGCAATTTATACCAGCAAATTCTTATCTTCTGTCAGTTGCAAAGTGCAGACACATGATACCATCTGAAAATTGTATATTTTTGAGTTGGTGGATACTTTGGTTCAAGGACATTCTTTTTGCATACACAGTCTCCTTACTTCGTTATTGTTCAAAACACTGATTAAGAATGTTAATTTTACACCTCCTGTCTATTGTTTGTAGCACTTGAAAGGAACAAAGAAAGTACTCAACACTCGACAATTAAGTCTGCAAGTTTATGTACAGTAACTAATGCTGTGATTTGCTGATATGGGTCTCTACATATCAGCTGTTTGCTTTGTGTTTTCTTTGCATCTCTTTCATTTGGGATAACTGATAAATCAATGAATATATTTTATACAAGCTGATTTGGTGTAAGAAAGGACAGCATAATACGCTGAGCTCCCTTATGCATGAAGTCCAGAGAAAGGTTGAATCATATTATGTACATCATATGCAGTCTTACCTTGCATTATTGCTAAAGATCATTATAATGCCTTGAATTGATGATCACTTTGTCACGGGACGGCAACTCTTACCGCCACATCAGATCCTTTCCAATTTTTTTTATTTTTTATTTTCAAACAATAGGGGAAATGATTGCTGGATGTGGGGGTTGGTTAGACATTCCAGCTAAGCTAAAGGTTTTTTAAGTTGTGAAGTCTCTATCTTCCATATTTGTCTATTTAATATATCAATAGTCTGGAGCTTTGTCTGGGCCAAGCAAATATATCAAATATATCACGACTTATCCAATTTTGAATTTTGCTGCTGAGAGTATTCCAGGATAGAGATTTTTCATCCTTATTTTGTTATCATCAAGGAAGCAATGCTGTGGAAATTTCAGATAATACAAAATTAAAATCCAGCATCATGCAGAAATGAAAGGTAAGATTGCACATAGCGGGAACTTAGTGTACGGAATTTTTTTTTCTCATAAAGATAGGGGTAAGATTTGTATACACACTACCTCCCCATACCTCAGGGTGTGGGGTAATACTATTGTTGTTGTTGTGGTACAAAATTGAAATCCACTTGCTAGCCATGTGCCAAAAGGTGTAGGTTGGTTCAAACACAATTATATATGACATAAAGGGTTATGGTGCAGCTCTATGACCAGTTGACAGTGTCTAGCTTATATGATTGAGAGTGCATATATATTCGACTAAACTTTAAAAGCACATCATTAATTGGATTCCCTCTCACTTTTCTTGTCCATGCTCTGGAGTCTGGATTCTGGAGATAGCTGTGCTCTCTGGTTGTCCCCAGAGCTGAAGCTAGGTTGCATGTAATATAAGATTTATGTGCTCGATAAGACGGAAGTCATTTTTTATGGAAAATATTTTCTGTGTTAGATTTGTGTTTAAAATATATTTTCTCACAAATAAAATTTAAATATGTATCTATACTCTCTTTTTGTTCACGTTTTAACTTGTATCCGTTTTGCAAAAAAATTTGCAAGCGTACACACTTTTTTTTTTACGTAAATTCAGCATATGAGGCTGAAGTAGCAAAGACAATCAAGCAAAACTTCAACATTCTAGTAGACGAGCATGAAGTAGCAAAGGCAATATGCTGAAGTTCTTTTGTCCTGGATAAGATGTTGAAGTTATTTGGTTCATTGGTAAAAACTTCAGCACTAAAATAGCTAAAGTTTTTTTGTCCTGGATTCATTAGTTTTATCATAAAGTTTTTTCAAAAACTTCAGCAGAAGATGCTGAAGTTATTTAGTTCATTTGTAAAGCCTTCAACATTATATAAGCTGAAGTTTTTTGAAAAAACTTTTTAACATTGTACTAGATAAATTATCACTTTATTCTTTTATAGTGTATTACTACAATAAAATAATCAGATTGTCAACAATATCTAAATCATAAATTTTGAAAACAATAAACGTGAAACGAACAAAATTACGTGAAAATATTCACAAATTATTGTCTACTAACTTACGTAATTATTTATAATTTATTTTAAATAATGTGATAAACATACTTGTGGAAATTATCCATGAACTGAAGTTTCATAGCAGCACCAACAGTAGCAGAAGAAAGAAGAAGAAGAAGAAGAAGAAGAAGAAGAGGAGAAGGAGAAGGAGGAGGAGAAGGAGAAGAAGGAGAAGAAGGAGGAGAAGAGAAGGAGAAGGAGGAGAAAGAGAAGGAGAAGAAGAAGGAGAAGGAGGAGAAGCATGAGAAGGAGGAGAAGAAAGAGAAGAAGCAGAAGAAGCAGAAGAAGAAGAAGTTGTTTAAAAAATTGGTACATATTAAATAGAGGCGACCAAATAAAACGTCCTGTACAATTTTTACGAAAAGTTTTTGATATGACATTATCTTGAAAAGCTCACTAAGGAATTCAAAATAAAAACAAATTTTTCTCCGATACTGAAAGAAAAAATAAAGTAAATCCATTAAATAGATAGAGTCAATGAGTCAATGATAGGATAAAACAGTGTTACATTAACTTTCAAATTTGAGCACTCTCAAATTCACAACATAATTTGCAATTGCAAATGAATGTTAGGCTAGGACAATAATTCTACCAAGAGTAGTCTTTTAAGTGCTAATTGAACATAAAGTAATTGCTTTTGTGCAACGAAGAAGGGTCCTAAAAATGTTGTGTCGGTTGTTACTTGTTACAATCTCTAACAAATAATTTGAAATTAATTTTAAGAAAACTTGTTTTATTAAGTAGTACGGTTAAGAATAGAATTCTAATTAGAGTGAATGTCTATCTTGTAGAGAGTTTTACTTTGAGGCTAAGTTATTTTTTCTCCTATAAATAGAGGGGTCTTATCCCATTGTAAACCACCCCAAGATTCAATAAGAATTCTCTCTCTCTTTCTCTGCAATATAGCTCTTGTTCTTTTATTGTTTTATAACACGTTATCAGCACGAGGCTCTACTATCTCAAGAATCTCTTTGAGAAAATTAAGGTATTTTTTCTCCTCCTAATTTTGTTTTAATTATGTCTGACATTATGAAAAGAAAGTTCGTTGCCCTTGAAATTTCGGGCAAGAACTACATGACATGGGTGTTGGATGCTGAAATCCATTTGGATGCAATGGGTCTTGGAGACGCCATTAAAGACAGAAATAATGCATCCACCCAAGACTGTGCTAAGGCCTTGATTTTCTTGCGCCATCACCTTGATGAAGGTTTGAAAATTGAATATCTCACAGTCAAAGATCCACTTATCTTGTGGAATGGCTTAAAGGAGAGATATGACAACTTAAAGTTGGTCACTCTGCCACAAGCACGATATGATTGGACTCATCTGAGGCTCCAAGACTTAAAGTCTGTTTCTGAATATAATTCTGCAATGTCTAGAATTACTTCTAAATTGAAACTCTGTGGAGATACTATAACTGATTATGATATGCTTGAAAAAACGTTTACAACGTTTCATGCCTCCAATATGGTTCTGCAACAACAGTACAGACAGAAAGGTTTCAAAAAATACTCTGAGCTGATTTCTCTTCTCCTTGTGGCTGAGCGAAACAATGACCTGCTCACGAGAAATCACGAAAATCGACCCACTGGGTCTACACCATTGCCTGAAGTAGATAAGGTGTATTCCCATTATGCTAAGCGTGGAAAAGGCTATGGCTTTAATCATGGTCGTGGTCGGGGTTATGGCCGTGGACGTGGACAAGGAAGAAATTTTCCTTGTGTTAGTCACCCCCCAAAGAAATATAACCACCAAAAGCGGAAATGGAATTATGAGAATCCAAAAGCAAATAGTTCAGAAACTATATGTTATCGTTGCGGTGGAAAGGGCACTGGGCAAAAATTTACCGTGTTCCAAGACATTTAGTTGAGCTTTATCAAGCATCTCTAAAGAGTAAAGGCCCTGAAACCAATTTTGTTTCTGACAATAATTTTGACATCACCCACTTGGATGTGGCAGACTTCTTTGAGCACCCTGAGGGGAAAATAGATCACTTGATCGGTGATGGATCCATGGTTAAAGAAGATTGAGCAGTTTGATATTTTTATTTTTACTTATTCGTAGTAGTTAATGAATAAACAATTATCATAGTTTACATAAGTTCTCTATTATGGTTCAAATTTTATATTTTCTGCTTTAAGCTAGTAAAGCTAAATATCGATATGTACCTTAAGAGTTTTATCAACTTGACAAATAATCTGTATTATGATTTTAAAATATATAACTTTAGATTACACATTCATCTTATGCTTTATTTGTAATGATTTTTCAGTAAGTTAATCGATTAACATAACAGATAATCGATTAACCAATATATTCTATTAAACTGGACCTTTTCCGCAAGGCATGTTAGTCGACTATCCGATTTAGTTAATCGACTAACCTAATGACCGTTGCCTAAGTTAATCGATTATCATTTAGTTAATCGATTAACCTTATGTCCGTTGCCTGTTCATCGACTAGTATTTTTTAAACGTTGAAACAGGTTAGTCGATTATCTATTTGGTTAATCGACTAACCTCAGCAGATTTTGAAAATATTGTTTAATTACTAAGCAACGATACAAGAGTATTAAAAGGAGAATAACTATGATAAAAGATATTTTTTTTTCATAATGACCGCACTGAAACTATTATGTTGAATCATAGACTTAAATTTGTTTATTCTCATATCTATAATATTTTTCGTATATTTCTTTTGTATGTCAAACCATGGGAAGCAAATATGAATATCTCACAAAGAAAACTTGGATCAACGTCCAATTGTAAAAATATTTGTTTAATTGATTCATGTACCACACATACGATATTCAAAGAGAAGAAATATTTCTCTCATTTAAGTATGTGTAAGGCAGATGTTACTACAATTTCTGGTAGTAGTAAATTGATTGAAGGCTCCGGAAGAGCAACTATAACTCTGCCTAAAGGAACAATATTTATCATAGAGAATGCAATGTTCTCTTCCAAGTCCAAGAGGAACTTGTTGAGTTTTAAGGATATCCGTCAAAATGGATATCATATTGAGACAATAGATGAGATAATCTTGAATACCTCATCATTACAAAGAATGTCTCTGGCCAAAAGAGGGTTATTGAGAAGTTTCCATCTTTATCTTGTGGCCTGTATTGGACAAAAATTAGTGCAATTGAGGCACATTCCACAGTAAATCAAAAAGTTACTGATTCCAATACTTTTGTACTTTGGCATGATCTATTGGGACATCCTGGATCAATTATAATGAGACGGATTATAGAAAACTCATATGGGCATCCATTAAAGAATTTAAAGATTCTTTTAAATAATGAATTTTCTTGCACTTCTTGTTATCAAGGCAAGTTAATTATTAGACCATCACAAACAAAGGTTGGAACTGTGTCACCTACGTTTTTGGAACGTATACAAGGGGATATTTGTGGACCTATTCACCCACCTAGTGGGTCCTTTAGATATTTTATGATCTTAATAGACGCATCCTCTAGATGGTCTCATGTGTGCCTATTGTCATCACGCAACCTTGCGTTTGCAAAATTAATGGCACAAATAATTCGATTACGAGCACAATTTCCTGATAATCCAATTAAGTCTATTAGACTAGATAATGCTGCTGAGTTTTCATCCCAAGCATTTAATGATTATTGCTTATCAATTGGAATAAAAGTGGAACATCCTGTAGCTCATGTTCACACTCAAAATGGTCTTGCAGAATCTTTGATTAAACGTCTGCAGTTGATTGCAAGACCATTACTCATGAAAACGAGGCTACCCACTACGGTTTGGAGTCACGCCATTTTGCATGCAGCAATGCTAGTTCGTCTCAGACCGACGAATTATCACAAATATTTCCCGTTGCAATTAGTTTTGGGTCATGAACCTAATATATCCCATTTAAGATTTTTGGATGCGCAGTATATGTGCCTGTAGCACCGCCATACCGCACCAAAATGGGTTCGCAAAGAAGGTTAGGAATATATGTTGGGTTTGAATCGCCCTCCATTATTCGCTACCTCGAAACATTGACAGGGGATTTGTTCACTGCACGATTTGCAGACTGTCGATTCGATGAGACACTTTTCCCAAAATTAGGGGAAGAAGTTGGTGAAACCAAACGGGAAATTTTGTGGAAAAATCCATCATTATCTCATCTTGATCCACATACCTCTATTTGTGAAAAAGAGGTGCAAAATATTATCCATTTGCAAAGAATAGCAAATCAAATGCCTGACGCATTCACGGACTTGAAAAGGATAACAAAATCTCACATCCCCGCAGAGAATGTTCCAATCCGTATTGATGTCCCTATTAGACAATCTTCTAGTGTCATATCTAATGAGTCGAAATCACGCCTAAAACGTGGCAGGCCATTAGGTTCCAAAGATCGAAATCCTAGAAAAAGGAAAACAAATGATCAAAATGACACTACAAAAGAATCTCATGAGGAAATTCACGATTTAATAAATTCTGAGATTCATGAAGAATCCATTGAGCCCGAGACTCAGGAAAATAAGGAACTATCAATAAATCCAATCGATATTGAGACAAATTTTAATCGAGTGGATATAGTGTGGATTATGTCTTTGCATATAATGTTGCATCTAGCATTATGCAAGAAAATGAGGATCTTGAACCTCAATCTGTTGGAGAATGTCGACAAAGACGTGATTGGCCAAAATGGCAAGAAGCAATCCAATTAGAATTGAATTCACTTGCAAAACGTGAAGTTTTTGGGCCTATAGTTGAAACACCTAATGGTGTTAAGCCTGTTGGCTATAGATGGGTCTTCGTACGCAAGAGAAATTAGAAAAACAAGGTACAAAGATATAAGGCACGCCTTGTTGCACAAGGATTTTCTCAAAGGCCTGGTGTCGATTATGAAGAGACATATTCACCCGTAATGGATGATATAACTTTCCGTTATCTCATTAGTTTTGCTGTCCTTGAAAAGCTTGACATGCATTTAATGGATGTGGTTACTGCCTATCTTTATGGCTCACTTGATAATGAGATATACATGAAAATTCCCGATGGATTCAAAATGCCAAACACTCATAATTCAAAGTCCCGGAAAATGTTTTCAATCAAATTGCAAAGATCTTTGTATGGTCTAAAGCAATCAGGACGAATGTGGTATAATCGTCTTAGTGAGTATTTATTAAAGGAAGGCTATATAAATGATGCCATTTGCCCATGTGTTTTTATAAAGAAAACAACATCGAAATTTGTTGTACTTGCCGTATATGTCGATGACATAAACCTTATTGGAACTCCCATAGAACTCCAAAAGGCAATTGATTATTTAAAGAAGGAATTCGAGATGAAAGATCTCGAAAAGACAAAATTATGTCTTGGTTTGCAAATTGAATATTTGGCAAACGGAATTTTTGTTCATCAATCTGCCTATATAGAAAAGGTATTGAAACGGTTTTACATGGATGGAGCATATCCTTTAAGTACTCCGATGGTTGTTCGATCACTTGATGTGAATAAGGATCCATTCCGACCGCAAGAAAAGAATGAAGAGCTAATTGGTCCTGAAGTACCATATCTTAGTGCAATTGGCGCACTAATGTATCTTGCAAATACTACAAGGCCTGACATAACTTTTTCAGTTAATGTCTTAGCAAGATATAGCTCTGCTCCCACAAGGAGACATTGGAATGGAATCAAACATATATTGCGGTATCTAAAAGGGACTACCGATATGAGCTTATTTTATAGCAATAATTGCAGTCCTGATCTTGTTGGTTATGCTGATGCTGGATATTTATCTGACCCACACAAGGCTCGATCTCAAACAGGTTATGTTTATCTGTGGAGGCACTGCCATATTTTGGCGATCGACTAAGCAATCAATTGTGGCTACTTCATCTAATCATGCTGAGATAATCGCTATTCATGAAGCAAGTCGAGAGTGTGTGTGGTTGAGGTCTATAATACATCATATTCAAGACAAATGTGGTTTGAAATGTGACAAACTACCCACGATTTTGTATGAAGACAATGCAGCATGCATAGCCCAATTGAAGGGAGGATTCATAAAAGGAGACAGAACAAAGCAGATTTCACCAAAGTTATTTTTCACACATGATCTTCAAAAGAATGGTGATACCAATGTGCAACTGATTCGTTCAAGTGATAATATGGCTGATTTGTTCACAAAATCTCTACCAACGTCAACCTTCAAGAAGCTGGTACACAAGATTGGAATGCGAAGGCTCAAGGATGTTAATTGATGCTCTTTTCAGGGGGGAGTTAATGCGCGTTGCACTCTTTTTCCCTTACAAGGTTTTGTCCCATTGGGTTTTCCTTGCAAGGTTTTTAACGAGGCAACCAATAGGCGCATTACTAAATATGTGTATTCTTTTTCCTTTTCTAGAATTTTTTTTCCCATTGAATTTTATTTTAGTTATGGTTTTTAATGAGGCACATTTCTTATTGAGTAGACATTCAAGGGGGAGTGTTAAGAATAGAATTCTAATTAGAGTGAATGTCTATCTTGTAGAGAGTTTTACTTTGAGGCTAAGTTATTTTTCCTCCTATAAATAGAGGGGTCTTACCCCATTGTAAACCACCCCAAGATTCAATAAGAATTCTCTCTCTCTTTCTCTGCAATATTGCTCTTGTTCTTTTATTGTTTTATAACACTAATTTCTCTCATTTTAGAATGGCTCCGGTAAAAAAAATTATTTTTATCTAAAAATTATATATTAAAGATTAAGAGTAATATTAGCAAATGAAAGAGCGTTTCTTAAAAAATTTAAATACAAAAGATTAATAATATTATGTAAGTGTCACTCGGAGCAAATAATATAAAGTTAAAAGTTAGTGTAGTTGCAAGAAGAATGAGAAGTCATTTTCCATCTTTTGATTGAAAATAATTCTAATGATCAATACCAGATAATAATTTTCTCATAAAACAAAAAAAAGTTCTAAAAAATAACTTTCTTTATTTCAAACACCCTAGTCCTTTTACGTCACAAACTCAGAAAAGTAGAGCATTTTATATATTTAATAGGCCAACGTACGTATTAGAACAGATTTAAGTGAACCGTATTAGTCAAATGAGGTGCTTTTAAGGTTGAATTGATTACTGAAATATTGATTTCGAATGAGCGTTTGTCGAGCGGTTTGATATGCTTTATCGAAGAGGCTGATGGAACTGAGAAGTGATGGGTTTAAGTCCATTATTTCAGTCGCAAATAAATTTAAAGTATATAAAAGATTAATTGAATTTTATAAATATTAAATTTTGAACTCATGATTTTAAAGTATAGAATGTGCAGTGATAAGAATATTAAAAAGTAAATCTCATCAAATTTAAATTTTGGATCCAATTTTGTTTTATTGTCATATATTACTAAAAATTAATGTGCAATCTGATAATAGTTAGATATTCAATGTGTTTGACCAAAAAGTTTTAAGCCTTTTTATTAAACCAATTAATCAAGAAGATATGGGGTAAATCCTAGCAAGAGATAATTCATTCTAGATCTAAGATGGAAGACAAGAATACATAAGCATAGTTGGACGTAAAATTTAATTACAGTCACGGTTGAGTTCCATAATGTAAGAAGAGGAAGATAGCTTCAATAATATCAAATGATAACGACAAATACATAAAAAAAATCACCATTCTTGAACTAGATAGACCTCCATACATTTGATAAAGTCAAAATATAGATAAAATGCCAAGATCTTGAGGTTTATCCCCCTTTTTGGCGAAGAGCTTAGGAGGCCGGAACATCTTCTCCTTCAGAGGGATGAATATTTCTCTCTTTGTGTTCCCATCATCCTCCTTTATATTACTCTCTCTCTCTCTCATGATATTTATACCAAACACTTTTCTTACCCAGTAGTCCTTGACTAGAATACCTAAGTTCTTGGAATATCCTGTAGAATATTCCTCTAAAAGATCTAAGTGTTGAGCTATATGTTTGGGCCGAACTGAGTGCTCGACCTCAACCGTAGCGGAATCATTCGCGGATGTATTGTTTCCTGTATGTGACTTCAACTCGGTTGACCCCTGGTCGTTCTTCCTTAAGTGGAATTATTTTGATCAGATTTCGGCCTTTACACCATTAATATGAAGCAAGCTGCTTTTAGCTACGAAAAGAATCTCTACTATCTATTTGACTCAAAAAGATGTTAAAACTTTTTAGGCAAATCAATCAAAGAAGAAGGGGTAAACCGTCGTCAAACTTAATTAATTCCACACCGAAAAATTTAATAGTGATGATTGCATGTGGGACGAAGGAAATATAACGATCTTATTATGATTCAATATTGTCTTCCTCATCCATTGATGAGGAAGGAGGATTATAGATGTTTCCCTTTGATTTTCGAGTACAAGAAATGAGTTCTTGTGTCTTTCTCTTTTCGAGAGAATGGGGAACTCTTCCCCCCTCGACTGAAAGCCTTCCTTGGCTATATATAGTCGAAGTCCCTTTACTTTTTGTATAACTCGACGCTTTCTAGTTAATGTTGTATCCTGATCATGAATTTTTGGCGTTACCCTTTTCGGTTCGTCGGATGTCTCAGGGGAGAAATGGAGCGGGCTTTATTGACTTTCGCCATAGTCGCTGGGGTGGGGTGTTAGAGCAACCTGATCGTGGTGGTAAGATTTTAACCAATACAGTTATTCCCTCCGTCTGTCGGGGTCGTCCTATGCCGGCATCGACAGACGGATCATGCTCGTTACTCAGTCGAGAGAAATCTGACCTATGACTTTTCCGTTCTTTGGATGTGTTCTGGGGTTTTTACCGAAATGGTGGGATTCTCTCAGTCCTCGCAGACCATTGCAGTGATTTTGGAACCGAAACATCGATTAGCATTGAAGCGCCGGTTCGTGATTAACACCATTATGACACACGTTTTTGGTATATTGAAAAGTTTTGTGCCTTATCAGATTCGAATGGTGACTCTTGGGTTTCGTGCTCGGAGAATTTATTGTCTTTTATATATAGGGTAGCTTTTCATTTGATTGATTCACTTCATCTTTTGTTTGAGAGAGTTCTTCTGATCTAGCTTTTTCTAATATCTCGAATTTCTGCTCACCTCTTTGCTCACTGAAATCTTTTATATTTTCTTCTTTACTTCTTTCGGTGCATTCTATGATAAAAAATGGCTGGAGATTCTTCTTGCGAGAATCTTCCGCTGCTAATCCAGTGCTAGAGACCTCCGCTCAGGTTGCCGGAGGGGCGGATGCGACGGAGGATGAAAAGGTTCCCTCAGTGGCTGAGATCGTGCCTCACCCCCGGAGGGAGGCGACTGACTTTAGTTTTGGCGGTGGAGCAGAACCAGAACACGTCGCTTCCATTCTGAAAGAAAGGGGAATCGCAGAGTTGAGGGAAAGGTGGGGAATCCCTGATTATGACGACATATGGCTAGTGGAGGGGACGACAGAGTTCACTTCGACCGTCTCGGGTACTGCGTGGATTCTACGCTTACCCCTTCATTGTAGGGTAGACACTTCCTCTTCCATGTTGGTAGTGGATTTTTGACGTTTCTACCAAGTGTGCCCCGCCCAGATTTTGCCTTATCTGTACAAGTTTTTCCTTATGCTGCTCAATTATGCAGAACTTGCCGGTATTGAGGTCACCTTGAACCATATGCTCAACATCTTTGCTCCTCAACTGATCCGCTGTTCGATGATCCACATACGTCTTCGGGGGTCGAGGAGTCTGGTGGTGAAGATGTATGACAGGACCAAATGTCGTTTCTATGAAAACTACTTTTATGTGCGGACTGAACACATGTGAAAGTCTCAACGGAATTCCCTGAGAGGCGAAACTTTGCACGTAAGTGTGCACCCTTATTTAGTGAAATACTTTACCGTTTCACTTGAGTACTAAACTGATTCGTCTTTGTAGCTGAGAGATTACCCCCGCTACCTGTCGAAAGGATCCGCGAATGGGTGGAGGCCATTCTCCCCCATACAAAGGGAATTCTCACATGGCCGTCCTTTCACGAGAGGTTCGAATGCATGGGCCTCACATGTGAGACGACGCATTTATATATCGTCCTCTTCCCCCTTTTATATATATTTTTTTAGTCTCTCAAACACTGTTCGTCATTACCAGGGAGGGTGCAGAGAGTAAGGGCGCCTCATCTAGCCGACCACGTATGCTCGCCCTATCGTGGTATCCATTGCTCGACCTATGTGGAGGTTCGCTTCCATCGAATCTGCGGATTTGGTTACTCTAGCAAGGGCTGCTTGTTAAGATGTGGCTCTGACTTCTGTCACTCATCCTATGAATGAATCACCGTCTACTTGAGAGGAGGATGGGCCGTCGAAAAGGCGAAGAGTAGAGTTTGAGATGGCTCCCCCAATACTGATTCGCCTGGACAATTCTCCCCCGACGGGCTCCAGAGAAGGTGTTACTGCAGCCCCCCATAGGGACAGAGTAGACTTGAAGTTGTCGGTGCTCAAGGTCAGCAATCAGAAACTCCAACCGCCATCTTGGCTCAATCAGCAGTCCCGATTGTTACTGATGATCATCATCTTGTTGTGGTAGAGAACCATGCCTCTGGCACCACTGTTGTGACTTCAGATGTTCCCTCATCTTCTGCAGCGGGTCATGCTCCTCCCTCCACATCGGAAAGGGGAAAAGGCATGGTGGTTTATGAGTATAAATCTGAGTCATACCTGGACCCCGATGATGTCCGGATGTTCGAGGAGGGCCTTACTCATTCAGTGGTTAATGCGAGGGGCTCAGCTTGTGTTCTTCAGATCCTTTTAGGCGTTAACCTCTTGGCGTAAGGGGAGGATCTAGTACCGCAATTCAGCCTGTTATACTTAGAAGTTGATAATGAGTTCTTCCGGGAAGTCCCTGATGCTGAGCTGAGGGACGAGGTGGCCGTCATGGTCCTAAGGTATGTTGCGTTTTGTTTTCACTTTATGTTTCCCCTTTTTTTGAAAGCACTAGTTTAACCCCGTCTTCATGATTTCCAAGACATACATGGTGGAAGTGGAAAGCATTCGCAGGGCTAACATCCAGGCGAGGGTTTTCTTGAAGGTACTGGAGAAATATCGTTGATAGCGTGACAGGTGTCTCGAGATGCATGAGCGACTGAGGATGGATCCCCGTAATCGGGCACTTGGTGAGGAGTTGCAGAAAAGGGACCAGGAGTTGATGCAAACGATCCGTAGCAAGAGCGAACTCGAGGAGAAACTCCGCATTAAGGACGAAGAGCTCGAGTTGGGTAAGGGGATCATGGCGAAGTGTGAGCATTTCCAGGGTAAGTTGAGGTCAATGCAATCGAAGATAGACCAGAATTTGGTCAAGGCCGAGGCGGTGAGCACGGAGTGGATTAGGAAATTGATCGCGATGGAGAGCAAAGTTGCTGGTTTGGAGAACATTTAGAGAGCCTGGTCTGAGGCTTTGGCGAGGGCGGCTGTCCTGAAGGACACCATCCGCGTACTTCATTCTAAACAGGAGTCGGAGAGAGCGAAAACTACCCTTATGGAGGTGAGGCTCGAGGAGCGGATTTGTAGAAAATCATTCTATCTATGATATGTGTGCTTTGGTTGTATTAGAATGATTTTCAGGTATAGGTTTTGATGAATGACAAACAACAAAGTCGATGAATGACAGACAATCAAGATTGAATGCCGAGAAGCATATTGATGACGGAATTGCATAGTCAAGCCAAAGACGAGCTCAAAGGTTCAAGAACGAAGACCCAAGGCGTAGGTCATTAGGTAGAACAAATGTAAGAGCAACGTTTAAAGTTATCTCGTCTTTTGGCTCAACATAGGTCATCATAAATATGCATAAAATCATTTTATCAAATCATATTTCAAATACTTCAAACAAAATGATTTCAAACATTTTCATTTTAGCCAAAATGAATTTTAAACATGTCTTCCAAAGCTGGACAGAAATAATCGATTATGCTTATTGTGATAATCGATTATGTTAAGACAGTGTAAACCGGAATTTCCAAAACAGCAAAATAATCGATTACCAGAAGTGCATAATCGATTATCTTGTATCCGTTGCCAAGTGTTTGAACACTGTAACAGAATGTTCGATTATGCATATATGATAATCGATTATTCTACATAAAATCAGCTTCCAGATTTTGTAACGGTAAGCTGATAATCTATTATCCAAATACGATAATCGATTATCTTGGCATAAAATCAGCATAATTGATTGCCAATTAAGCAACGGACATACTACTTCTTCCACCTATAAATAGAGGTCTTTTGAGCTGAATTGATATACACAACACCTCTCATTATTCATATACATATTGATATTATTTGTGCATCATTATAGAGCTTTTGTTGAGCCATTTGAGAGACAACTTTGAGTTGTTCATAGAGCTTATTTTGTATCTCTTTATCTACTCTTTTGAGAGAGTTATTGTTGTAAAAGAGAAAGGTGTTTGAGAAGACCAAATCTTCTCATTGATTGTCGGGTTTGCTAAGTACCCTCAATCTTAGTGGTTGAAGTCTTGTGGTGCGGTATCCACGAGCAAGGTGAAGTCTTGAGGTGCGGTATCCTCGAGGAAGTTGAAGTCTTGTAGAGTGTACATATACGAGCAAGTGTAACGGTTTGTTAGGCACCCGTAAGCTTAACGGAGTTAGTGGAATCTCGAGAGAGTCTCTCGGGGACTGGACTAACCACAAGTTGTGGTGAACCAGGATAAATTCTGTGTGTTCTTTCCTTACTATTTTAATTACCGAATTTATTTTATTCCTGCAATTTTAGTTCCGCAATATTTATCAATATTCTCGTGCCGCACTATTCACCCCCCCTCTAGTGACGGGCATAAATCCTAACAATTGGTATCAGAGCCTAACTCTCTGAAAGCCTTAACCTGTTGAGAGAACGATATATATATTTTTTGAGAATATTGAACGCAGGAATGATGAGCGAAGGACGCTCCCCCTATAGGCCTCCACTATCGGAACAAATTACACATATTGGAAAGAGCGGATGAGAATCTTCATCCAATCAAATAACTTTCGATTATGGCAAATCATCAAGAACGGTGAACAAATGCCAACAAAGAAAGTTGGGGAAATCATGGTTCCAAAGGAGGAAAATGAATATGATGCCGAGGACATCAAGAAGGTTGAAAGAAATGCAAAAGCCATCAACGTGCTATATTGTGCGGTAAACCCGGATGACTATCGGAAGATTTCTTGCTGCACAACCGCCAAGGAGATGTGGGATAAACTCGAGAGCATTTATGAAGGTACGTCTCAAGTCCGATAATCTAAAATTGATTTTCTAACACATGAATATAAACTCTTTAGAATGAGGGAGAATGAAAGCATCGATAGTATGTTCGAACGGTTCTCAATGATCATCAACGATCTCCATGCTCTCGGAAAAGTATATTCGAACAAAGATCTAGTTCGAAAAATCTTGCGGAGTCTCACTCCCGAATGGCGATCCAAAGCCAATGCCATCCAAGAGTCTATAGGAATCACGGATGCCACAGTTGATGGACTACGAGGTAACCTCAAAACTTATGAAAGTACGATTCTTAATCCTTCTTTTGGAAACAAGAAAAAGTCGAATATTGCTTTCAAAGCCTCATCCTCTAAAAGAGAAGAGGTAAGTGATTCGGATAGCGATGATGATAATATTTCCAATGCCTTGATCGAAAAGTTTTATAAGTGTATGAAAAAGGAAATAAAGAAGGAAGAACCAAGTCCTTCATGCCATAAGTGTGGAAAACTTGGCCACACCGAGTCACATTGTCCAAAACCCAAGGACAAGAAAAAGAAGAAACACCAAAGGCGCGTGACATGGGATTCGGACAGCTCGGGCGATGAAACTGCCGCATTATACCTCATGGCCAACGAGGAAGAAGAGGTAAGTAATTCTAACTCTTATTCTTTTGAAGAATTACAAGAAGCTTTTCATGACTTATATGGTGAATTGAAAAAGACTTCAAAAATCTTCAAAGAGGCCAAGGCTAAAATTAAAGTTTTAGAAGAGAAAAATATTTTTTTGGAAAATGACAATATTGATCTTAGAAATAAAATTAAGGAGATGAATGAAGCCTCTTCAATTGATCAAAGTTTAAATTGTTCTTCTTGTAAGTCTTTGAAAATAGAGAACATAGAACTTAGGAACACACTAGAAAAACGTAGTGTTGATGATCCTAAAACAATTGAAGAAATTAGAAAGGATGATAGAAATGAAGTTAGACTACCTAGAAATAATTCTAGGAACTTCACTAATAAGTCTAAAATGAATCATTTTAGACCACCTAGAAATAACTCTAGGAATCGCAATACGTCTAGGAATAACGACTTTAGATCACCTAGAACGTTTTTGGCTCAACCAAGACATATGCACAACCCGAATGTTATATGTCATTATTGCAACCGGGTAGGACACATAGCACCGGTATGTTTTGCAAAACATAGAGATTTATCTTTTGGCTATGATTATTATTTGCCTAACCCCCAAGGAGCCAAAAGCAGTTGGGTATCGAAAACCTATTTTTAGGTGCGTTTGCAGGTGTGCTTGAAGACTACAATATTGTAGTAGATGCACCAAGCACGAAACCTTATTGCATCGAGGGGGAATGTCGGTTAGTTATCATTTTTTTGATAAAAACGTAATAGTTGATATGTGTTAACAATTAATATATCCTTGTTAACAATTGATATTAATTATTTTTGTTGATTCATGTTTTGATAACTTTTATCTTGAATAACAATTGGTATCAATTATTTTTGTTAAAAATAATGATTGATGTTTTGATGAATATCTCTCTAGTTTGAATAACAGTTGGTATATTCGCTAAAAATAACCTTTGATATGGTTGTTATATTTTTACTAACATTTGGTATTATTTCATGTTGGTATGATTTTTTAAATATCGTCAATGTATATTCCTCATTGTATTTCCTATCTTATATTTGACACTAACAATTGATATACCCAAAAGGGGGAAGTGTCGAAAGAGGATAATAGCCTTTGTATACTCTCTTTTTGCTAATGCCAAAAAGGGGAAGAGTTTAGGCGATATGCATCAAATAAGGGGGAATGTATCTATGTTATAGTATGCCTTACTAGAGGGGGAATTATCATTAAGGGGAATTGTTTGCTTGAATTGTATGTTGAGATATAACATGAATTTAGGGGGAATCCGATATGCATATCTCCTATTGTTTGTCATTATCAAAAAGGGGGAAATTGTAGAAAATCATTCTATCTATGATATGTGTGCTTTGGTTGTATTAGAATGATTTTCAGGTATAGGTTTTGATGAATGAAAAACAACGAAGTCGATGAATGACAAACAATCAAGATTGAATGCCGAGAAGCATATTGATGATGGAATTGCATAGTCAAGCCAAAGACGAGCTCAAAGGTTCAAGACCGAAGACCCAAGGCGTAGGTCGTTAGGTAGAACAAATGTAAGAGCAACGTTTAAAGTTATCTCGTGTTTTGGCTCAACATAGGTCATCACAAATATGCATAAAATCATTTTATCAAATCATATTTCAAATACTTCAAACAAAATGATTTCAAACATTTTCATTTTAGCCAAAATTAATTTTAAACATGTCTTTCAAAGCTGGACAGAAATAATCGATTATGCTTATTGTGATAATCGATTATGTTAAGACAGTGTAAACCGGAATTTCCAAAACAGCAAAATAATCGATTATCAGAAGTGCATAATCGATTATCTTGTATCCGTTGCCAAGTGTTTGAACACTGTAACAGAATAATCAATTATGCATATCTGATAATCAATTATTCTGCATAAAATCAGCTTCCAGATTTTGTAACGGTAAGCTGATAATCGATTATCCAAATCTGATAATCGATTATCTTGGCATAAAATCAGCATAATTGATTGCCAACTAAGCAACGGACATACTACTTCTTCCACCTATAAATAGAGGTCTTTTGAGTTGAATTGATATACATAACACCTCTCATTATTCATATACATATTGATATTATTTGTGCATCATTATAGAGCTTTTGTTGAGCCATTTGAGAGACAACTTTGAGTTGTTCATAGAGCTTATTTTGTATCTCTTTATCTACTCTTTTGAGAGAGTTATTGTTGTAAAAGAGAAAGGTGTTTGAGAAGACCAAATCTTCTCATTGATTGTCGGGTTTGCTAAGTACCCTCAATCTTAGTGGTTAAAGTCTTGTGGTGCGGTATCCATGAGCAAGGTGAAGTCTTGAGGTGCGGTATCCTCGAGGAAGTTGAAGTCTTGTAGAGTGTACATCTACGAGCAAGTGTAACGGTTTGTTAGGCACCCGTAAGCTTAACGGAGTTAGTGGAATCTCGAGAGAGTCTCTCGGGGACTGGACTAACCACAAGTTGTGGTGAACCAGGATAAATTCGGTGTGTTCTTTCCTTACTATTTTAATTACCGAATTGATTTTATTCCTGCAATTTTAATTCCGCAATATTTATCAATATTCTCGTGCCGCACTATTCACCCCCCCTCTAGTGACGGGCATAAATCCTAACAGGATTCACATGATTCATCACGAGGCATCGATTCTGGGATATCGGGTCGCGGCCTTGGAGGCAGAAAATTAGCGATTACAGGCCCAGGTTGAGTCGTCTTCCGCTACTATTCCTCGCCAAATGCGTGAGCTCTGGGTTTATGAGGGAAAGCTCGTGAGGCTCGCATCAATTGTGGATACGACGTAGCGACGCCCGAAGCCAACGGGGGTGCGGATGATGATGATGGTGAGCCTCGTGGAGACAGTCATGATAATGGCAGTGATGACGCCGAATGAAGAATGTTGTCTTTCATTTTTATTTTTATTTTGTTTGTTGACCGTCGTTTGTTCGTTTCTTCTTCCTTTTTTCTTTCTTTTTCTTTTATTGGTTGGCATGGGCCATATGTAGGCGGCAGTATCCCGTACTGTGACTTTGCATAAATAAAAGTTCCTTTATTCTCTATTTTCCTTGTACTTCACTTTTTAAATTCCTTTATTCTCTATTTGCCTTGTACTTGACTTTTTACCCCAACTGTTCATGGTTTTGGTACAAGATTGGGGCTCATCTGACTAGTCCCGATGTTGAATGGTGTTATTTTGTAACAGCCCGTCGTCGGTCAATCGAGGTCGAACCTTTTTTTTCTTTTTTGATGACAAAGGCCCTTGGCCTTAAAAGGTGCAATTTTGAACTTATCAAAATAACAGTGCGTCTTTGTTCGATAGAGGTCGAGCCTAATATTCTTTTATGGTGAAGGCCCTTGGCCTTAAAGGATGTTATTTCAAACTTATCAAAATAACAGCCCGTCGTGTTCGATCGAGGTCAAACCTTTTCTTTCTTTTGATGGGGAAGGCCCTTGGCCTTAAATGGTGTTATTTCGAACTTATTAATATAACAGTCCGTCGTCGTTCTATCGAGTTCGAAGCTTTTCTTCTTTTGATGGTGGCCCTTGGCCTTAAAGGGTGTTATTTCAAACTTATCGAAATAACAACCCATCGTCGTTCAATCGAGGTTGAACCTTTTCTTTCTTTTGATGGCGAAGGCCTTTGGCCTTAAAGGGTGTTATTTCTAATTTATCGAAATAACAGCCCATCGTCATTCGATCGAAACCTTTTCTTTCTTTTGATGGCGAAGGCCATTGGTCTTAAAAGGTTTTATTTCAAACATATTGAAATAACAGTCTGTCGTCGTTCGATCGAGGTAGAACCTTTTCTTTCTTTTGATGGCGAAGGCTTTTGGCCTTAAAGGGTGTTATTTCGAACTTTATCAGAATAACAGCTCATCGTCGTTCGATCGAGGTTGAACTTTTTCTTTTTTTATGGTGAAGGCCCTTGGCCTTAAAAGGGTGTAATTTCGAACTTATCAAAATAAAAGCATGTCGTCGTTTGATCGAGGTCGACCCTTTTTTTCTTTTGATAGTGAAGGTCCTTGGCCTTAAAGGGTTTTATTTCAAACTTATCAAAATGACAGCCCGTCGTCGTTCGATCGAGGTCGAACCATTTCTTTCTTTTGATAGTGATGGCCCTTGGCCTTAAATGGTGTTATTTCAAACTTGATGAAATAACAACCCATCGTCATTCGATCGAGGTCGAACCTTTTCTTTTTTTGGTGGCAAAGGCCTGTGGCCTTAATGGGTGTTATTTCGAACTTATCAAATTAACAACCCGCTATCATTCTATCGAGGCCGAACCATTTCTTTCTTTTGGTGTCGAAGGCCATTGGCCTTAAAAGGTGTTATTTTGACTTTATCGAAATAACTATCCGTCGTCGTTCGATTGAGGTAGAACCTTTTTCTTTCTTTTGATGGTGAAGGCCATTGGCCTTAAAGGGTTTTATTTCGAACTTTATCAGAATAACAACCCATCGTCGTTCGATCGAGGTTGAACTTTTTCTTTTTCGATGGTGAAAGCCATTGGCCTTAAAGGGTGTCATTTCAAACTTATCGAAATAACATCCCGTCGTCGTTCGATCGAGGTTGAAACTTTTCTTTTTTTATGGCGAAGGCCCTTGGCCTTAAAGGGTATTAAACTTATCGAAATAATAGCCCGCCATCGTTCGATCGAGGTCAAACCTTTTCTTTTTTTATGGTCAAGGCCCTTGGCCTTGAAGGGTATTAATTTCAAACTTATAGAAATAATAACCCATCGTCGTTCGATCAAGATCGAACCTTTTCTTTTTTCTTGATGGCAAAGGCTTTTGGCCTTAAAAGGTGTTTTTTGGAACTTATTAAAATAAGAGCATGCCATCGTTAACCTTTTCTTTCTTTTGATGGTGAAGGCACTTGGCCTTAAAGGGTTTTATTTCAAACTTATCGAAATAACAGCCCGTCGTAGTTTGATCGAGGTCGAACATTTTCTTTCTTTTGATGGAGAAGGTCGTTGGCCTTAAATGGTGTTATTTTGAACTTGTCGAAATAACAGCCTGTCTCCGTTCGATCGAGGTCGATCCTTTTCTTTTTTTTGCTGGCGAAGGCTCGTGGCCTTAAAGGGTGTTATTTCAAACTTATTGAAATAACATCCTCCTGTTGTTCGATCGAGGTCGAAACTTTTCTTTCTTTTGGTGAAAAAGGCCCTTAGCCTTAAAGGGTGTTATGTCGAACTTATTGAAATATCAGCCCGTCGTCGTTTGATCAAGGTCGAACCTTTTCTTTCTTTTCATAGCAAAGGCCCTTGGCCTTAAAGGGTGTTATGTCGAACTTATCGAAATAACAGCTCGTTGTCGTTCAATCGAGGTCGAATTTTTTCTTTTGTTGATGGCAAATGTCCTTGGCCTTAAATGGTGTTATTTCAATCTTATCGAAATAACAGCTTGTCTTCGTTCAATCGAGGTCGATCCTTTTATTTCTTTTGATGGCGAAGGCCCTTGGCCTTTAAGGTTGTTATTTCGAACTTATCGAAATAACATCCCAATCTTTGTTCGATCGAGGTCAAACCTTTTCTTTTTTGATGGCAAAGGCCCTTGTCCTTAAAGGGCATCATTTCGAACTTATCGAAATAACAACCCGGCTCCAGTCCCAGTTTCTGGAGGGTTCGGCACCTTTCGTAGGAGTCCTAGTTTGTTTGGTAATTCTTACAAAAAATGGTGCAATGTTGGTGGATAAGAGATGTCAACGTTTTGTATAGGCTTGTGATGTGCTTACAATATAGTTCTCTTGTCTGACTCCAGCCGTTAAGCTTGGAGATGCTTCTGGCAGGGAGGTTTTCGGCTGTATTGAAGTGCTTTTTGTTCTTCAACCAAGATTTCCTTGTGTCCATTCGTTCGCGCAGATCTTATGTGCTTGCTGTGACGAAGTGTGGGAGGTGAGGGTGAGATTTAGTTCTCTCCCGCCTGGTGGTTCGATGGGGGAGAGCTGGTTTGAAGCACCGTTTGCCAAATTTAGAAGATTTGCAGCTGACGGGGAGAGGAACTCCTGGTTAAGTAAACCCACTTGGATCTCCTCCTTAACGTAATGTTCCCATATCTCACTTGTGTTAGATTCTTTCTTCGTGCTTCTTTCAGTGAATAATTGTGTTTCTCAGCCTTGATATGGGAAAACCTAGGAGTTTTCACTAAGAAATCCCTACAGACGGCGCCAAACTATTTGACTCAAAAAGATGTTACAACTTTTTATACAAATCAATCAAAGAAGAAGGGGTAAATCGTAGCCAAACTTAATTAATTCTGGACCGAAATATTTAATAGTAATGATTGCATGCGATACGAAGGAAATATAACGATCTTATTATGATTCAACATTGTGTTCCTCATCAGTGGATGAGGAAGGAGGTTTACTTTTAAATGTTTCCTTTTAATTTTCGAGTACAATAAATGAGTTCTTGTGTCTTTCTCTTTTCGAGAGAATGGAGAATTCCCGCCTGACTGAAAGCCTTCCTTGGCTATATATAGTCGAAGTCCCTTTACTCTTGGTGTATGCTTTCAAATCAATGGTGCATCCTGGTAATAAATTTTTGCATTACTCTTTTCGGTTCGTCGGATGTCTCAATGGAGAAATGGAGTGGGCTCTATTGACATTCGCCATAGCCGTTGGGGCGGGGTGTTATGGAAACCTGGCATGATGGTCAGATTTTGACCAATATAGTTAGTCCCTCCATCTTTCGGGGTCGTCCTATGCCGGCCTCGACAGATGGGTCATGCTCGTTACTCAGTCGAGAGAAATCTGACCTATGACTTTTCCGTTCCTTGGTCGTATTCTGGGGGTTTTTAATGAAATGGTGGGGTTCTCTGAGTCCTTTCAGACAATTGTAGCAATCTCGGAACCAAAACGTCAATTGGCACTGAAGCGCGGGTTCGTGATTAACACCATTATGACGCACGTTTCTGGCAAATTGAAATGTTTCGTGCCTTATCAGATTCGAATGGAGACTCTTAGGTTTCATGCTCAGAGAATTTATATCTCATATAAATAGGGGAACTTGTCATTTTATTAATTCACTTCATCTTTTGTTTGAGAGAGTTCTTCTGATATAGCTTTTTCTGATATCTCTAATTTCTGCTCACTTCTTTGCTCTCTGAAATCTTTAATCTTTTCCTCTTATTACTTTTTTCGGTGCATTTTCTGCTAAAAAATGGCTGGCGACTCTTCTAGCGACAATCTTTCCACTGCTAATCTTGTACCAGAGATCTCTATTCAGGTTACCAGAGGGGCGGATGTGGCGGAGGATGAAGAGGTTCCCTTGGTGGCTGAGATCTTGCCTCGCCCTGGGAGGGAGGCCACTGACTTTAATTTTGGCGGTGGAGCGGATCCAGAACCCGTCGCTTCCATTATGAGAGAAAAGAGGGATCATAGAGTTGAGGAATAGGTGGGGAGTCCCTAATTATGTCAAAATACGCTAGTGGAGGGGAACGACAAAGTTTATTTTGACTGTCCCGAGTAATACGTGTTCTACGCTTACCCCTTTTTCTTTGATTGATTTGTCTAAAAAGTTTTAACATCTTTTTGCCATAACAAAAAAAACTGGCTATTTAAAATCTTGCCCATTTTATTTCAATTATTGCTAAATTTGATTACCCTAATTGACCCAATTTCAAGCTCGATTTCGGACCAACCCAATTCCATTTAACCCAACCGTTAACCCGTTTTAAATTACCCGATCCAAGCCCTTTTAATCTTAGCCGTTGATTTTGAGATCAACGGCCCATATCTGTCCTTACCTTTTTTGACCCCCAATGACTACCCTAATCCCCTCATTCTCTTCCATCAGCCGCCTCTGAAAACCCCCTCTCTCAAACTCTTTCGAAAGTTCTTGAAACCCTAATCATCCTCTCACCATTTCAACCACAACCTCACTGGAATCCATGGACTCTCCCACCATGGATGGTTTAAACCCATCTCCCTCTGCTCTTAAACACTTGGTGTTCGAAGTCTCAAGGTCTGAACTCGATGGTGTCCGTTCATATCTTCACTGATTTAAGGTTCTATGGCCTCTCCAGCCTTGCTCCGGCGTGTCCAAGCATATCGAGCCTGGTTCTGACTTATTCGACTCAGATCAGACTTTTTTTAGGCCTTTATCTTTTTATAATTCCTCTGAAACCCTAGCTATTTGAGTTTTTCTCTAATTGTTTTCTTAGATTGATTCTATATCTGTGCTCTACTTGACTTTTTAAATATTTTTTCTAATTTTTCTTTCAAAAATTACTTCTTTCCGATTAGGGTTTCTGAAAAGTTTAAAATGTTTCTCCGACTTTTCTTTTTCCTCCTCTGTGTGTATTTGTTTCCACTATGTTCATATGTTTATGTCCTTTTACCACGCATGTGCCTTCTACTGCTTTCTTATGCTTTCTTACTACTATACATGTTCTCCTGTACTTTTTATATTTCATCTCCCTACTGTGTTTCTATGTCATGCTCTCATATATCTACCTTGCTATGTTTCCCAATGTGTTCTTTTGCTATTCTTTTCCGATATCCTTGCATTCCTCTACTGTATTTTCTACTAAGTTTTTTTAGTTCATTGTTTGCCTTCTACTGGACCTTGTTTGAGCTCACTTTAAACATGTTTCTTCTACTATTTTCTTAAGTGCTATACTATCTCTCTTCTCTTCTGAACCCTGCTTAAGTCCCTTCTAAAAGGTTTTTCTTAAACATGTTCCTTCTACTCTCACTATACTTTAAATCAATTTCTTCATTGTGTTTGCTTCGAATTTGATATTGTATCTGTTTGTTTTCTCATGAGTCTCTGAAAGAGATCTCTGAGCCTATTTCAATTACTTGCATCCTTGTTTCTACATTTGATCGAAGTGGAATCCCTAGAATTTGAGGGGGGGGGGGGGGTGACAAGGTTTGGTCCGGTGTTTCAACTGAGGTTCTATTTTGGAACCCTCGACTCTTTTAGACTCATTCTAAGTCTATGAGCTAAGTTTGAACTTCTTTGTTTACAACTCTGAACTCTTTCTATGCTAGACTCTTCTACTTATTAGCATGATAATTCTTCGTGCTTAAGCATGGCTGTATGTTTTTTTATATGTGATGAATTGTTTCTTTCGAAGAGGTTTTCTAGCTTATGATTGATTCAGAATCCGCTTTTAGGTTTGATTGATTTTACTGATTGTCCTTATGTAAAACCTTTCTTCACCTTTTCTGGCTGGATTCATTCATACCAAAATTCAGACATTGTGATTTACTGGTTGTTAATTGATTTCCTTTTCCTTATTTGCACAAACCGTGTTCTATTCGACTTTTTTCTTAAATAAATCTCAGTGTATTTACCCTTTTTGTGCTACTTTAGAAAAGTGTTTGATCAATCTCTTCCTTTAATTATATTTTTACCCGTTTGAAATCAGAACCCTTTAATTAAAGGAAAACTTTTGTAATTGATTTTCAAATTATTCTCCTACCTTATTGTGCTTGACTTCTACACTATAAAAGGGCACGACTCCTTTTTCACCAACACACTTTCAATTCCAACACTTTTACACTACTCAAGTATCACAGTTCTCTAATCATAGCATTCTGACTCTTTGCTTACACTTTGGCTTTGCAAGACTACTACTTTCATTTCTTGTTTCCCTGAAACTAGTATGTTCTAGTTTGGTTTTCAGCCTCATCCCAATGTGTTTATTTTACAGCTTCTACACCCATGTCTTCTTTACTGCCTATGTTTAATATTAATTAACATGTCAATTTCTTTGCATATGTTTCTAGAGTGAATCCCTGCACCCCTGTCCCATTCTATGTGTTTGAGTTGAAGTTCAGAACATGGCAATATCCAAGTTGTTGCTCATGTTTGGACTTGATCCCTTAGGGGATCTTAACTCCCAAATAATGTGACTAACATGATCGTTGGGGTGTGCCAGCACTTCTAATGGTTAGGTATTACCACTAGCCTGTCATTGCTTTTCCCCAGAATCCCCTCTCTGCACTTACACTCTCTCTTAACTTCTAAGTTCTGCCCCCTTCCTATGTGAGTTGTCTTGGGACCTTGAGTTCTATCTGAACTTGGACATTTGGGGGCTGGCCCTCCCACACTGTACTGTGGCTCAATTCTGCAATCTATTGGGTTGTAAGCACTGTCCGGAGTCTATTTGAGGCTCTTAGGGAACTCTGACACATCCCAAATAAGAGAAATACTTTAAAATTTTGATTTTTGGAATTGGTTTACTTCATGCTTCAGGCATAAGTATGAATCAGGCTCTCCTTGGTTGTAATTTTAAATTTCTGATGTAATTTTTTTAATTCATTTTTGGCTGTAATAAATTTTAATAACTTATGGAATTTTAGTGAAAGCGGAGGGTCACTCATATGTGCAAAGGGTAGACATCATGCTCATAGGTGTTATTAATTCATGAATCATGCCTACAGGTTCTGCACGTTTGCATTTTTTTAGAAATCATGTCTATATGTTTCTGCATTTCATATAGATGCCATGTCTACAGGTTCTGCATTTCATATGTAGAGACCACATCTATAAGTTTCCGCACTTCTACATTTTATAGAAATCATGTCTATTAGTTTCTGCACTTCCGCATTTTATAGAAACTATGTCTATAGCTTCTGCATTTCATATAGAAACCATGTCTATAGGTTTCTGCATCTCTGCATCTCTGCATATCACATAAATAACATGTCTATAGGATTTACTGAATTCTGCATATGCATCTATCACTAGGCAAATGTGTTCATAGGTTTTAATAACAAATAATTTAGATACCATACCTATAGGACTCCTGCATTTTTATTTTGGCTATAAATATGTTAAAATCAATAACGCCTAGAAAACATGCCTATAGGAGCAATCAACCAAATCTGAATCGTCTATTCGCTTATGACTCTAAAAATCAGTAGTAGCATTGCATAATATTTGCAGAACTTATGTTTTCTGTAATTAATGAGTCCTCATCTTCAAAATCAGTATACTTCTTTTCTGCATTACTAATAGATATCATGCCTATAGGTTTCGCTTAACACTTAGGCAAGCCATAAGGTAAACTAGTTAATTGAATCAGACTTCGTTAAACTGCAACTGACAGGCAGGTCTGATTCGGATTTCTTATATGAAATATGTAATAAATCAGTTTGCCTCACTCTTTTTAAGTTTAATCAGACCATAACCAGTACATGCAAGACATGCTAAACAATTCGTCTTTAAGTTGAGGAGGTCTGCTTGAGCCTTTGAGTGTTATGTGTTTTCCCATATCTGTTTTATTTGTCGTCTTAGAATCTTATCCTTTTAAAATCACAAAAAGCCCAACATCCCTTCCCTTTAGGACTAGTAGTTCCAAATGCCTCTGGGGCTGATAGGATTGGGGCGGATAATAGCATGCAATAAGTAACGAAACCATTTCGCGCTTTAATATCTTAATGGGGTGAGAAAGGGTAGATATTGGATATAATGACCGGTGCGCTAATACCACGTGTAACCCCTCTTCTGAGAAGTAATTACTGGGTATTGCATTGATGTGATCCATATTATTTGTAAACCTAGTACCCCCTTCATTTTTACTTGTTTGTTTTATTTTCAGAACTTTTAAAACTACTTCAACTTCAGCTTCTCTTTATTCTCTTTCAACTTCAACTACTTGTAAGTAACTATTATGTGAAAACCCTCTTTCTATTTGTTGTTTGCACTTAAAGTTACAATTGTAGCATGGCCGGGAACCATAATAGTGGATCTCAAGGGGTACCTAACACCTTCCCCTCGAGATAATTTCTAGCCCTTACCCAATCTCTGGTTTCCAAATCAAAACATCTCTTAATGTCCTAATGCACTTTAATCGTTAGGTGGCGACTCTTCAATCCAAAATCTAATTACCACAAGGGAACGAGTTGCCTTCCAAATGTCATAAACCCGGACTCCGCAAATAAAAAAAAAGGGGGTGCGACAAGCCTACCACAATCAGCTTTCACTCTCCCTTTTCTTATGCTCCTTGATTCAAGTCTTCTAAACCATATTTATTTGAATAAAAAGATGAAAAATTTAATTTATATATATATCAGCAATATAATTAATCTTTATATTAATATGCATTTTAATTTGTAATACATGATTATTTTCAATATACAAAAAACAAATTTATTTGAAAATATTATACTTGTTATTGAAAATCGTTATTTTTACCAAATCACAGAGAACATTTATATGTGTGACGTGACGTAATAGACGGACTCCGGATTTTAACACGACGAGGTCAACTAGTACCCTTTAAAGTCTTTTAGCAAGAAATCGCGTAATTTAAATTAATTATTTTCAAGATATTATTAATATTATGTATTCAAAACCAGAAAATCTGAAGACATTAGTTTAAGATAACAAAAAATTAAATATTCCAATTCCACAAGTTTCTTGTGTGTCCTTAAGGAATTTAATCCCCTAACAGTTGCCCAAGGTTTTGGGTTAATTCCTCCCAAGATAGAACGAGATTAATATTATGTGATAGCGGTATTTCAAATCACAGAACTTCGGCGAACTCAAATGACGGACCAAATCACACAAAAATACTTATGCTTTTTCTTTAAAAATAATGCAGGATGAAGAAGATAGAGGGGATAGATTTTAAGATTTTGGTGGTGGAAATTGAGGCTAAGCCTCTCTATTTATAGCTAGCGAAGTTAAGTCTCAATAGATGCAAAGGTGCCTGCTTGTTAATAAGGTGTCTATTCCGCAGAAATTATATAAATTTCTGTTGAGTGGAATGTTTGGTCGCGAACTTGACCGCTGGAAAATAATTCTGTGAATTTTATTCATATTTTTTCGTGAAAAAATATTAGAAAATAAAATATTACATGATAGAAAAGGAAAATAAATTTGGTTCAAAAAATTATAAATCATATCCATAGCCGAATGATGACGATGGCACAAGGCTCGCTCTCTTCTCAACTCTTTAAAGAGCTAGAAGAAGTGCTTCCATATTTAAGCACATGAATTTTTCTCTTCTTATCCAATGAAGGATAAAGTTCTTAAAATGAAATAATTCAAAATTCAATTTCCCTCCATTTCTTTTCCCACCATTGTTCATTCGTACCTCTTTTGTTTTTATTAACAAAACCCAACAGATATAAATATATATAATTCAATTTTGCCGATATATATATATATATATATATATATATACTCACAAACAAAAATCCCCTTATGATTACACATAGGTTCGCCTCTACGTGTAATGGCGGATCTAGAATTTTAAAGTTATGGGTATTTGCCGATACAAACTTCAAAAGAAAAGGAAAAATAAATTTAAGTATGGGTGCTCGCTTAATATTTATATAACTATTTGTACAATTGCCTATATAAATTTATTAATATGATCAAAGTTAATGGGTGCTTAAGCACGCACAACTCCATATGTGCATCCGCTACTGTCTACGTGGCGTGCTACTGATGCTTCTCCAAGAACGAGAAACCTCTTGACAACGTATATACTACTAATTGAAATTGAGACTTGGATACTAATATCGTGTATTTGATCTTTCTTTATTGAGTCCTCCATCTTGTATTCTTGGCTTAAGATAGACGTTACAAAACTCTGTACAAACCACCAAATGGTATTGTAATTGCGTCACATGTCACTCAAAAATTCCTTAGAATTCAAATTGTCACTGAAATTCATTATATGAAGATCAACATCCAGAATGAAAACAAGAATTGTTGAATTAGTGGATCTTAGTACTAAGATTCAATATGGATTTTGAAGGAGTATGTATGTATCATAATTGTGGCACTAAATACCTCTGGTTTGTTGCTTCAAAACTATAGGTGTCACATGAAAGGTACCCAGCTCACCTTTAAGATTGTGGTGAGTTGGATGAGAGTCCTCCACTTTTAATTAGATGTTTGGGCTAGAATTTTGAAAATAATAATAATTTTAATAAGAAACACTCCTTTTTCAATAAATTTTAATGATACATGTTCAAATTAATACCAAATACCAAGTCCAAAAAAATATCCAACTTCATCACAAACACGCAAAGATTTCAATGGACCTTGGCCTAACTCAATACTAAAGCTAGCTTATGAGGTGAGGATTGCCCAAATCATATAAGGAAATCAAGGACTTCAAATCCCTCCGATGTGGGACAACTCAACACCCCCCTCACGCCCAGACCTTTGGAGCGTGGACAAAATAAATGGGGCCTAACATCGGTAAAAATAATTGGGATAGGTCTGGCTCTGATACCCCAGCTGAAGACCGAATAAAGCAGTTCAAGACATGATAAGAATGGACCTTGGGCCTAACTTAACCCCAAAAGCTAGCTTATGAGGTGTGGATTGCCCAAGTCATATAAGGAGACCAAGGACCTCAAATCCCTCCGATGTGGGACAGCTCAACAGTGGTTGCCTACCCAACTTAATGGCTGCCACATACATGTATATCAGTTTCCTATTTTGTGAAGGAATCTCAGCTTTTGAAAAACAATAACAACCAAGCAATGTCATTCTTTAGAAATCTATTTACTAGTTTTAGGTCAAATAACTTGCGTACTCCTTCGTCCTTAATTGTATGTTTCGAATTTAAATTTTAGATATAGAATTGCCTTTGCTAGAAAGCGATTAATCCTCACAGTATGAATTTAGATTTAGTCAAGCCCCAATATGAGTACCCGATACCAACTGAAAAAACAAAAATAAAATAAAATTGCATGGCTCTTGGCAATAACTTTTCATCCGTTAATCAGTAGAAGAGTTAAATTTATCTTGATAATCACAAATAGTATAACTTTTAGACGAATAATTTCTATTTTAGTTCCTTCAATTTCCAAAACAAAATTTCCAAGTTGATGCAACAAGGTATTAATATCAAATGAAAACTATATAAAATTACCTTTAATCACTCTCTTGACTGCACTAAAATGTGAAGTTTCGTAAAATAGAATGAAAACCTTCCAAAAAGGGAAAAAAAGAAATTGACAAGTATAAGTTGCCAAACTTCTAATTTTATGATAACCAAGTTGTTCATAAGGCAATAATTTCCTGTGGCCACACTAATTGGTGATTATGATATATGGGTAAAATTTTAACAGAGATAGCATATGATTAGATAATTTTTTTAATCATGTTTAATTATTAGTGGTAGAGTTTCCAAGTATTTACTATTTATGTTAATGAATAATAAAAAATTCGCGGTGAAATAATAATAATTGAAATATGTATTAATCTAGACACCATTATTATATAAAATTAAAATATCATATGATTGCCTAACTTTATTTGGCAGGATTATCAATAATGTAAACTGTATGAGATAAAAATATGGTTCACCTTGCCGTTGTCTAAGTGAGTACGCTCCTCGCGATGAAGCCGCCCTCAGAGATTTGCCAGTCAGATGAGGACGGCCCGACCTAATTGTGGGGAAAAATATATATAGTGTAGGTGCACAAAAGCTTAAAGAAAATAGCAGCTTGCAAGTAGATAGGAGCAGCATTATGGCAGCTTGTGATTCTGAATGAAGCACTAGAAGATAATGGTATACATTATTTAACACCTGCCAATCTTCCAAATCATACAAGTGGAAATAAAACTATTACAAATTAAGAAGATTTTTTGATGACGAAACGAAAAGACAAAGAACTGAAAAAATGAAAAAGCGTCCGACCGGTGACCTAAGGATTTTCAGCATTGCCACTACAGTCCTCCGCTCTACCAACTGAGCTAAGGTCGGACTTTTGAGAGACCCTACCCGACATTTAATAGGTTGTCTTTCATATTAGTATTAATAATGATTTTGAAAATATTAAGCAAACTATCACTTAAGTCACGGTTTCTCACC
This sequence comes from Nicotiana benthamiana, assembly GCA_034376525.1. NCBI lineage: Eukaryota > Viridiplantae > Streptophyta > Magnoliopsida > Solanales > Solanaceae > Nicotiana > Nicotiana benthamiana. Next base: position 122,175,566 of record CM067338.1, on the reverse strand, counting down.
TTATTCTTTATTTATTTGACACACCACCAAAATTTGTCAAGGACTAAAATCTTACCACTTTTTCATGAACTTTTAACGGGTACTTACTTCATGTATTTTCAAATTCAAAAGAGAATGAGGGCAAAATGCTAGATGCTTGAGTCCAATCCGACTACTGCACCTTTTTTCATCATAAATATAAAATCATTGCATTTTTCAGTACTAGAAATGACACTCATGCATCCAAATTATAAAAACAATAAATTAAAAATTCAATTATCCCACAAGAAAACATTGATCTAGTTTGATGATGAAATGCTGCATTTAGTTAAGTCTCCAACATATTTTTAGATTGCTTATCGAAAAGGATTAGTGTCAGATAGATAAGATTCTTCTACCCTTAGTTAGATGTTTTAGATTCGAGCCTTGAAATTGAAAAAAAAAATTCTGATAGGAAGTACTTCCTCCTTTAATGGGTCTTATGTGGCGCAAATTCAAATTAATTAGGACTCCAAAACAGGTAACAAATATCTCAATGAAAAAAACAATTTCCTTGGAGTTGTCTCCCCACCCTCCCCCGAATGTTTTGGTTTGTAGGTCTGAGAGTTGGAGCTATCTTTTGACCCATTGTAGTACATATATTACAGTCTGCTAATGAAGCTTTAACTTATTTAAGAACAAATAACATGATAATAAATCAAAGCCAACTATTTCCGGACAAGAGAAAAGGGGGTTTGATCCTGAAATACCATCTGAATGCCAGCACACGTAGGCCAGTATAGCTTACATGCACCAATTTGATATATTAAATACTTAAAAGAGGGTTCTTTGTGAATGGAAAATGGAGGAAAATGAAAATTTTGAGTGAAATTTCAAGTTCCCCCTTGGTATATGGATATTATCCCGTATTGGAAGAGGAAGAAATTTTCTATAGGTTTATAAGCAATTGCTCTTCTTCTATGTCTTAAAGAGTTGTGAAGAAAGCAAGCCTCGCGTCGTCGTCGCCGCTCGCTCGGTTTCGGATTTGGATTTGGTCAAATGGTTAATTGATTAACTTTTTGGACCAAATTTATTTGTTAATTGTAAAATATTAACAAAAATGTGTTATTAAATATTTGTTAATAACATAATATTAATATTAAATCCAATTCGTTTTAATATTTTTGAAATAGAAAATTAACTACCCATCAATTTTTCCTCTTTATTTTCCCTTTTTATTGTTGAGTAAATAACCATTTATGTATTGACTTTTATGATGTGGCAGTTTTGCAGAAACATCCATTCTGAAGAGTTGCACCTCTTCAGATTCCAGCCAAATTTTGGCTATAAATGCAACACTTTCTGCTGAGAATTTTACTATGAATTTATGAGTTTCTTCTCCTTCTTATGCATACTTTTAGCATAAAATAACACAAAAAGTAAGTGTGATTTGCTACTGATCTTTGTGTTCGCTGAAACACTGGCGTTTGGAGTATCACTACACCAGTGTGTAATTCGTTCTATCCTGGGAGGAAATAATCCATAACCTTGGGTGCTAGAAGGGGATTAAATATCTCATTGTTAGATTGAGAATTGAGGAGGAAAATAAAGCTGCTGAAAAGAGAGGTTGAGTAAGCTCAACAATAATGGGAGCAAATATTGTTGAAGAGAACAAGAAAAGGACGAAAGCTTCTGGTCTGAAATACAATCCAAGTAAGAAGCGGTTCAGTGAAAACTGCTATAACTGTGAAAAAACAGGACTTAAATCTACAGAGTGCCGTGCTCCGAAGAAAGAAAAGAAGAAGGGTCAAGCAAATATGGTAGAAAAGCATGATGATGTTGATGACTTATGCGCCATGCTTTCCGACAGCAACTTGGTGGCAATCCTAAAGAGTGGTGGATTGATTCAGGAGCCACTCCATGTTTATGCTGTCAAGAAAGCTTTTGTTACTTATGCTCCTATTGGACCCGACGAGGCAATTTCCATGGGAAATGCTGCAAATGTCAAGATTGAAGGATGTGAGAAGAGTTTTCTCAAAATGACTCCAGGAAAGTGTGTTTTTGTTTCCGATAAGGTTATAATAAGCAATCTGGGCCGTTTTCATATAGGAGCAAACCGATGGCGTTGAGGCCATGGGAAACTGATTTCTCTTTTCAGAGTGATGTTCTGAGTACAATACCTGTTTGGGTGAAGTTCCCTGGGCTGCCAGTAGAGTATTGGTCAGCTGAGGTGTTAAGCAAGCTTGCTAGTGCAGTTGGAACACCACTGTATACTGATAAGATCACTGCCCATTATGAGAGAATTTCATTTGCTCGTGTACTAGTGGAAGTGGATGCTTCACAACCTTTGCCTGATCAGATAGACATTGAAACTCCTTATGGCCATAAAATTCAACTGATTGATTATGATTGGAAGCCCACATTTTGTAACCATTGTCTAAAGTTTGGTCATGACACTAGTGATTGCTGGTACAATGCCAAGGATGATGATGTTACAAATAAGGAAGTTCAGGAAGCACCTAGGAGGCCTAGTAAACCAGTCAAAGTTACTAGGCAGAGATGGACTGTGAAAAAGGCTCCTGCTGCTAGTGTATCTCAAGCTGCTGTGGTCAATCAGGAAGCTAATGGGCTGATTGTGAGTTCTATAATTGAGACACACCAGACAGATTCATTGGAGAGTATATATCAGAGTTCTCAGAATAGAACAAATGATCAAGTCACTGAAGTTGTCCCAAGTAGCACAGATGCAGTAGTGGATCAGGGTAATGGTGGTTTACCAGGCACAGAAAGAGCATTGGTGGATAATTGCAGCAGAGGGAAAGCTAAATTGGAGGTGATAGTTGCTGGTAGGAATAGCCAGCATGATCCTGGACCCTCATATCCATGATCATAGTTACATGAAACATTAGAGGGCTGAATTTAGCCCATAAACAGAAAGAATTAAAAGCCTTTCTGAATGTAAATAAAGTAGATGTAATGGGGTGTCTTGAAACTAGAGTTAAGGAACATAAAGCTCAGAAGATCCAAGGGAAGATTGCTAAAGGTTGGAAAGTATTTTTGCAATTATTCTGAGGCAGTAAATGGGAGGATATGGTTGATCTGGAAACCTCATATCCAGGTCACTATTTCCTGTGTTACTGATCAGCTGATACAATGCCATATAGGGGATTCATTTAGCCATGCTAAGACTCATCTTAGTATAGTATATGCTCACAATACTGGTGTTCTTAGAGGTAGATTGTGGAATGATCTAAAGGGTATCTCTATACCTGTACATGATACTTGGTTACTTTGTGGTGATTTCAACAATGTTCTATCTGCTGAGGATAGAATAGGGTCCATAGTTATTGAAGCTGAAGTCAGGGGGTTTAAACAACTCATTGATGATTTGCAGCTTACTCCTCTCAAAAGAATAGGGTGGAACTACACTTGGACAAATAAGCAAGTATATAGCAAAATAGATTGGGCTTTGGGGAACTTCCAATGGGTGCAGCAATATGGGCACATTGAAGCTGAATTTTTAAATCCTTCTGTATCAGATCACACACCTATCTGTATAAGGTTTGGGAGTCAGAAATTACTACATCCTAAGCCTTTTAGATTCTACACTGGAATCATGGAGTTTCCACAATTTCATGACAAAATAAAGGATGTATGGCAGCAAGAATGTACAGGGAGTCCTATGCAACAGGTATGGTTAAAACTCAAGTTGTTGAAGCAGCAATTAAAGGAGACTAACAGCTACATGGCATCCTATAAGCAAAGACTCATTCAGGCTAGAGAGAAACTTGATATTGTTCAGTCCCAAATGCAGTTTATTCCTCATTCACAGGATCTATTTACTGAGGAAAAGGAAGCATTGGCAGAAACTGAAAAATGGAGTAATATTGAGGAACAAGTCATGAGGCAGAAATCCAAGGCTACATGGATTGAATGTGGAGATGCTAATACTAAGTATTTTCATGCTCAATGGAAGATTAGGAATAGCCAGAATACCATCACTTCAGTTTACACAGATACTGGAATTCATCTAACTGATCCTGCTGCTGTAGAACATGAATTTCTCACTGTATTTCAAGAATTGCTGGGAGGAAGAGCTGAAGAACTGACTTGTGTGGACATAGCTACTGTAAAGGAGGGAAAGTGTTTGAATCTATCTCAACAGAGGATGTTAATCAGAGAAGTATCTATGGAAGAAATTACTGATGCACCGAAGGATATGCCAAAGGATAAAGCCCCTGGTGTAGATGGATATCCTGTGGAGTTCTTCACCAAAAACTGGGAGATCATCAAGCATGATATATTAGCAGCCACAAAGGAATTCTTTATGACCAGCACTATGCCACATTTCATAAACACTAAAGCTATTGCATTGGTTCCCAAAAATAGTTCCCCTACTACAGTCAAGGATTATAGGCCAATTGCATATTGCACTACTTTGTATAAGCTTATATCCAAGATCATTACTAGAAGATTAAAGGGGGTTGTCAGTGATATTGTTGGTTTAGCTCAATCTGCATTTATAGAGGGGAGGAGTATTGTGGATAATATACTACTCAGTCATGAGATATTCAAAGGGTACACAAGAAAGGGAGTATCTCCTAGGTGTGTATTGAAAGTGGACTTGAGGAAAGCTTATGATTCATTGGAATGGTCTTTTCTTCAATAGATTCTAGCAGCTTATGGATTTCCAGCTAAATTCATAAACTGGATTATGGCATGCACTACTACTGTTTCTTTCTCTTTAGTTATGAATGGTGGATTCACAAAACCATTTAAAGCCAAGAGAGGGATAAGGCAGGGTGATCCAATGTCACCCTACCTTTTTGTGATGGCCATGGAATATTTAAACAGAATTTTGGGACAGCTGCAAAGAAATGGGAATTTTAACTTTCATCCAAAGTGTAGGAAACTGAATTGCACACATGTGTGTTTTGCAGATGACTTGCTTATGTTCTGTCGGGCTGACACTATTTCTACACAGATTCTTCATCAGGCATTCATAAAGTTTTCTAAGGCTTCTGGCATGGAAGCTAATCCTAATAAGAGTGCAATTTACTTAGCAGGGGTGAACCAAGAATTCCGGACAGAAGTGCTGGATAGATTGGGGTTCAGTGAAGGTATTATTCCTTTCAGATATTTGGGTATCCCTTTAGACTCAAAAAAGCTCTCTTTCCATTAGTATCTACCCCTCATTGAGAGGATTACAGCCAGAATCAAATGCTGGTCTGCAAAGCTGTTATCATATGCTGGGAGATGCCAACTTATAAAATCTGTTATCTTTGGTATTCAATCCTATTGGTCGCAGGTTTTCATATTACCAAAGAGAGTTCTTAAGGCTATTGATACAATCTGTCGCACCTTTCTTTGGACAGGATCTGCCAATACTTCAAGAAGAGCCTTGGTTGCATGGGATAGAGTCTGTACACCTCTAAATGCTGGTGGCCTCAATATAATGAATTTGATAATATGGAATAGAGCAGCAGTAGCTAAACTTCTCTGGGATCTAGCAAGGAAGAAGGATTGTCTTTGGGTGAAATGGGTGCATTGTTACTACATAAAGAAATCTGATGTTGGAGTAGCTAATATACCCAAGCAAGCTGCCTGGGTTGTTAGAAAAATCATACAATGTAGAGATGGTATAATGGAAAATCAAAAAATGGTAGGCTCTTTAACTGACAGATTTAATGCAGTATGTTATATGGGGAAGTTCCAAATTCATAAGCTTTACATTGCCATGCTGCCTTGTTTTGAAAGAGTAAACTGGAGGAATTTGTTATTGGTTAATAATGTAATCCCTCGTCACAAGTTTATTGCTTGGCTGGCAGCACAACATCGACTACCTACTGTGGATAGATTGATAAAATTTGGTATTCAGATTCCCATTCTGTGTGTGTTTTGTAAACAGTAGGATGAGACATTCCATCATCTGTACTTTGAATGTTGTATTACGCAGAGGTTATGGTCTCGTATCTGCTGTTGGTTGGGAAATCAGAGACAGATTCTTGGCTGGGAAGAGGAACTGAAATGGATATGCAAAATAGCTCGAAGCAATACATGGAAGAAGGCTTTTACTGCTGCAGCATTCATTCATGTTATAGCTTTAATATGGAAGGCGAGGAATAATATCAGATTTCAAAGTGTGGCATATGACGAGGATACAACTGCTAGAGAAATTGCTATGCTCCTTCATATTCGTGGCAGACATTGTAGAAGATGGCGATATGGACTTCAACAAATAAATAGTTTTCCTTAACTGTTGCTTAGTTATGTAAATCCTATAAACAAGTTTTGTTGCTTTGCTAGATTCATAGGAATACTGATGTAATTAGAGTATATAACTGGCTGTCCAACCAGTTATGAATAGGAAATTGTATATTTTGCGATTATGAATACAATACTCAAAGTTGATTTAAAAAAAAAAAAGCAAGAATCAAATGTTTGTAGGAAAATGTTACCTTATTGAGGGTCTTTTCAAGCTGAATGTAATGGTTGTGAAAAATAATAATAAAGTTTTAGCTTCATCTTACTTACTTGAGTTAAATGAATTATGGCATATACATTTGGGTCATGTTAATTATAAAATCTTGCGAAAAATGATTAATTTGGAACTATAGCCTAAATTTGAATCTGAAAGATCCAAATGTAAAGTATATATGGAATCTAAGTATGTTAAACATACTTATAAGTCAGTTGAAAGGAATCCAAATCATTTACAGATATTTGTGACATGGAGTCAATACCATCTCGCAGCGGAACGAAGTATATCATAACTTTTATTGACGATAATACTAGATATTGCTATGTTTACTTACTTTATAATAAAGATGAAGCAATAGACGCATTCAAGCAATACAAAAATGAAGTTGAAACACAACTTAACAAGAAAACCAAAATGATAAGAAGTGATAATCGTGGTGAATATGAATCTCCTTTTGAACAAATATGTTTAGAATATGGAATTATTCATCAAACAACGGCCCGTTACACGCCCCAATCCAATGGGATTGCAGAAAGAAAGAATTGTTCATTAAAGGAGATGATGAATGCATTATTGATAAGTTCTGGTTTGCCACAGAACTTGTGGGGGGATACCGTTCTTACGGCTAGCCAAATATTAAATCGAGTACCCCCATAGCAAAACACAATCAATTCCATATGAAAAATGGAAAGGAAGGAAGCCCAACTTGAATTATTTTAAAGTGTGGGGGTGTTTGGCAAAAGTGCAAGTTCCTAAACCCAAAAGGGAAAAAAAGGACCGAAAAACATTGATTGTGTTTTCATAGGATATGCAACTAATAGTAAAGCATATTGATTTCTGGTTCATAAATAAAAAAATCCTGACATTCATAATAATACAGTTATAGAATCAGATAGTGCTGAGTTCTTTGAAAATATATATATCCGTGCAAAAAAGAATGTGGGTTGATTGGTGGAGGATCTAAATGACCCCGGGAAGAAACAAAAGAAAGTACACTTAACCAGGATAATCCAAGACGTAGTAAACGTCAAAGAATGTATACTTCATTTGGACTAGATTTTATGATTTTCTTATTGGAAAATGAGCCTCAAACATTTAAAGAAGCTATGTGTTCTTAGGAATCATTGTTATGAAAAGAGGCAGTCAATAGTGAAATTGAATCCATACTGAACAACCATACATGGGAGTTGGTTGATGTTCCTCCTGGAAATAAATCCTTGGTTTCTAAATGGATCTTTAAGAGAAAAACGAAAGATGATGGACTATTGACAAATATAAGGCAAGACGTGTAGTCAAAAGGTATAGACAATGAGAAGGTCTTGACTATTTTGATACATACTCTCCAGTTACAAGAATTGCGTCCAGACGAACGTTGGTAGCGTTAGCTGCATTTTATGGTCTTAAAAGTCATCAAATGGATGTTAAGACGACCTTCTTAAATGGAGAGTTGGAGGAAGAAATTTACGTGGAATAACTTAAAGGGTTTGTGATTCCAGGTAAAGAAAAGAAGGTGTGTAGACTTGTTAAGTCCCTTTACGGACTAAAACAAGTACCCAAACAATGGCATGTGAAATTTGACCAAACAATATTGTCGAATGGGTTTAAGATAAGTAAATGTGATAAATGTGTGTACATTAAAAATGTTACAAATCACATAGTCATTGTTTGCTTATATGTGGATGATATGCTCATATTGAGTAATGATATTGCCAACATAAATGCTACTAAGCGTATGCTAACTAGCAAGTTTGATATGAAAGACTTGGAGTTGTTGACTTAATTCTGGGAATTAAGATCCATAAGACTTCTCAAGGTCTGGCATTGTCAAAATCTCATTATATTAAGAGAATGCTTGAAAACGTCAAACACTTGGGCTTTAAAGTTGCAAAGACTCCAATTGACACGAATCTTGCATTAGCAAAGAACAAAGGCCAAAGCATATCACAATTGGATTATGCTCGTGTGTTGGATGCTTAATGTACATCATAAATTGTATAAGACTAGATATAGCTTGTGCTATAAGTAAATTGAGTCGATATACATGCAATCCAGGTCAATCTCATTGGATGGAGATGAAACGAGGTTTGGGGTACTTAGTACATACCCAGGACTTTGCTTTGCACTACAATAAATATTCTGCAGTCATTAAGGGATACTGTGATGCAAGTTGGATCACCGGATCAACCGATTCTAAGTCCACAAGTGGATATGTATTCACTATTGGTGAAAGAGCGGTATCTTGGAAGTCTTCCATGTTAGATAATACGCTTAACGCTAGAGGGGGGGGGGGGGTGAATAGCGTTATAATAAAATTTAGCGTAAACTTGCGGAAATTAAAATTTGCAGGAAGTAAATAAGTGCGATAAATAATAACTTACACACAGATATATCCTGGTTCACCACAACGTGTGGCTAGTCCAGTCCCCGAGAGACTCTCTCGAGATTTTCCACTAACGTGTCAAGCTTCCGGGTGCTTAACAAACCCTTACAACTTGAGGACGCAAGCCTCAACACCTTTGCTCGGAGTTACAACACTCCAAGACTTCAACCAAGGAAACACAAGTTCCTTACAACAAGAGAATTACAATTCTCTTACAAATGTATACAACACTAAAACACTCAAATAAAATACTCCTTAATGAGTAGATATGAGTAAAAGAAGTAAGCTCTGGATCACAACAACTTTGGACAAGAATATGGCTCTCAAAATCTTTATGAAATTGAATATAAAATGATAAACAAAAGTATGCAAGCTTATAGCAATTTAATGATCAGTTGTATTGTGTTTAAAACATTGAAATGGAGCTGTATTTATAGTTGAAAAACTTGGCATTACCGTTGCCTATTTGCCAATTAAGAGTCGCTGATTTTACTCACTGACAATCGATTGTCAAACCCCAACAATCGATTGTCTGCCAGTCAGATCAAAAATCAATCCCAGATTATACGCTTGACAATCGATACTTACAATCCATAATCGATTACTGGCGACGTTCAAAAAATCCTTTCCAGATTTTACCACAAACAATCGATTGTTCTGAATCAACAATCGATTACTCATCAACGTTCAAAAAATCTTTTCCGAATTTTAATCAAAACAATCGATTATACAAAATCAATAATCGATTATCAAATAACGTTCAAAAAATATTTTTCGGATTTTAATCACAACAATCGATTATACAGAAGCAATAATCGATTACCTGACGGTATTTGAAAACTTTACGACAACGGTCAGCTTCACAATCGATTGCACAAAGTCAACAATTGATTACTTATCAGTTTTTGAAAAACATTTTAGACACTGCCTCTTGACAATCGATTGTTATATACTCACAATCGATTATTTAATAAATTTGAAAATCACTGGAAGTCACTGCCTCAACACAATCGATTGTCATAAGTTCACAATCGATTATTTTGTGACTTTGAAAAATCTGAAGGACACTGTCTCTTCACAATCGATTGTCATTAGCTTCACAATCGATTATTCTGAGTTTTGAAAAACTTTGATGGACACTGCCTCATCACAATCGATTGTCATAAGGTTCACAATCGATTGTCATGCAGGTTTGAAGAAACCTGATGTGCACTGCCTTAACACAATCGACTGTCATTAGTTCACAATCGATTGTCATGCAGTCTTGGCTTAAAACAATCGATTATCATTAGTACATAATCGATTATCTTAGTCCAGTTTTCAGAGGCATTTAAAAATCATTTTGACTAATGAAAATATGCATGATTTAAAATCATTTAGCATTAAATTAAATATGCATGATTTTGGAAAATAGTTTTATGAGAGAAGCCATGTTACGAGTCAAGTTGTAGAGTCAAGATCACAATTAAGAATGACTCAATTAAACTATAAAACTTTTCTTGAGCTTGAATCTCGATGTATATCAATTGTGCGCCTGTTTCTTGAACTTCGTCATATATCAATTTTCGCTTCGTTTGTCATTCATCAAAACCTATACAAAAGAACACACGTTTTAGTATATTGCATTGAGAACGTGTTTCCAACAATTTCCCCTTTTTGATAATGGCAAACATTATGCGGGATATGCAATGCAAGCAATTTATATTGACGATTCAAGACAAGTGTATACATGCAACAAGTATGCAATTTGTTCCCCCTCAATATATGAATTCCCCCTTAATTTAAGCTTATAGATATTGAGAGTGTGCATACCCGTTATCTTTCCCCTTTTGCCATTAGCAAGAAAATAATAATAAGATGCCAAAGATGAAATAAACTTTGTTTATTTATTGAAAAAAAATACAGCAATAGGGAAAACAATGCGACATATAAAAACAAAAATAACAAACAAAGAAATTATTCATGTACATCATCTCCCGCCTCATCATCCGGCACTGCATTATATGGAACAAGACCCGCATAAGGATAATGAACATAGTCAAAATATCCATGGATCTCATGAGATAGTTGACCAAGAGAAGAGGTCAATGAAGCAATTTGGTCGGAAATCGATCGGAGGGTAGGCTCTTGAGGCGGGGGAGCACGACGGGATGGAGGAGGAGCAGGCGCTATCTGATCACCGTCATGATGAAAGGAGGATTCCGAAATTTCCCACTTTTTGGTACTCTTTTTGAGAGGACCATTTCCAGTGACGAATCCGGTGGCTTCAAGAAAGTTCATGATGAGGAGAGCATAAGGAAGAGGCCTATCATCTCCGATAGCGTCACGCATGTGAATTTTGATAAGCCGACACCAATTGATGTTAGCTCCGGTTATTATGGCATGCATGAGCTTAGTGTCCTCTTGAGAAATGGTAGTATGGTTATGCTTACGAGGCTTGAGGACTCGGGTGATGAAATAGAAAATCAACCGATAATTAGGATCCATTCCCGTAATTGTAGGACGACGGGAGGAGAGATTTGGATCATAAGAAGTAAGACCGATTTGGTGTAAGAGGGCTGTTTCATCAAAAAGGGCTCCGGCCTCTCCGGTGTACCGAAAAATGTCTTCACCATTATGAGGAAGACGGGCAATGGTATGAAGATTTTCATCGGAAAGGAGAATTTGAACACCATTAATGTTGGTGACAAGCTCACCATCATCATCCTCATGGAGGTTGGAATAAAAGGCTTGAACCAATGTAGTATTTATGTAAGGATGGGTAAGGAGTAAAAAGTCAAGAAGTTGAGAATTTTTGAGCATATTTGCAGCAGGCCCAAATGATTCAAGATACTTGAGGGTTGAAAAGCGGGGTGGAAGAATGTCGCGCTTTTCGAATTTGGTTAAGAATCGAGTAAGCTCGATGTCGGAATTGAAATATAGGACGGAACCATCTTGATAAGGATAGTTCGGACGAGGAGGGGCAGCAGAGGTGGATGCGCCGTGCCTAGCAGAGCGGGAACGTTTTGAGTGACGGCCCGGCATTTTTAATGAAAGCTGCTGGAATTTGCCAAGGATTAGAGAGAATTTGATATTTTGAGAGCTAAAAATGATGCTTGAGTGAATGAATATGAACATATATGAAGCCTATTTATAGAGGTGAGAGTGGCTTGTCATTTATGGAAGAAATCTGCTGAGAATTTAAAGCCAAATTAGTGAGAAACGGTAAAATAAATTCACTGGCTGTTAGACAATCGATTGTTGAGATCAATAATCGATTATTGAGGAGTTATGACCTGACTTGGAACTGACACAAATCGATTGCGGAGCCAAACGGTAACAAATTTTGAATTACTGACATGAAATAATCGATTGTCAAAGTATGGTAATCGATTAGTGAGCACAGAAATTTTCTGATTTTGAAGATAATCGATTATATTATGAAACAATCGATTGTTTTGGAAAAGCTTTGTTGAATGATTGAGACGGAAATCGATTTTGCAGTTTAATGAATCGATTATTAAACAAAACTGCATAATAAACATAAACTATAAACAATCGATTAGTGATACTGCTAATCGATTTTTAGCACAGTAAGATAATCGATTATTTGCTTGAACAATCGATTGTTCTGTGACAAAACTTTATAATTCCCCCTATCTTTTAGGGCGATACCTGCAAAATAGAATTAAACGTCTCCGACGCTCAAGTCAGTAATTTGTAAAGAAGTAATAACTTAAACTAGTGTTGCCAAGTGAGAACGTGAGCTCTTAAGAAGTGTGTCCTAAAGTGTTCTTAAGAGAGTTTCGGGTACTTACCTTTCCTCCGACGTCTCCAATTACCTGTTCAAGAGGGTGATCTTTGATCGTCCTCCACTCATTTGGCACTTGTGTTTCTTTTTCCAATTGTGGCGCTTCATCCGTTGGTTGTTCCTTAGTTTCATCTTTATTTTCCTTGGTGGTTCCTCTTGTATTTTGTCTTTCAAGCTATCTAAGACACCTGCAAGATCAAAACCGGAATCCTTTCTCGCCAAGCAAGCATTATTTTCGGAAAATACAACATGAGGGGAGTCCTCCACAATTTGGGTTCTTTTATTAAAGACCCTATATGCTTTACTACGTGAGGAATATCCAATGAAAATACCTTCATCCGACTTAGCATCAAATTTACCCAATTGGTCTTTGCCATTGTTATGAACAAAACATTTGCAACCAAAAACTCTAAAATGGGAAATATTTGGTTTTCTTCCCTTATAAAGTTCATAGGGGGTTTTCATGAGTATCGGCCGAATTACTACTCTATTTAGAACGTAGCAAGCGGTACTCACGGCGTCCGCCCAAAAATGTTTGGGTATCTTAGCTTCGTCGAGCATGGTTCTAGCCATCTCTTCGAGACACCTATTTTTCCTTTCCACCACCCCATTTTGTTGTGGTGTACGTGGAGCGGAAAAGGTATGCTCGATTCCGAGTTCGTCACAAAAGTCCGCAAAGAGATTGTGATCAAACTCTCCCCCATGATCACTTCTAATTGAAGTGACGGTTGTTTCTTTCTCATTTTGAACACGCTTAAGAAAAAATTTAAAATTTTGAAAAGCATCACTTTTATTGGCAAGAAATAAAGTCCAAGTAAATCTCGAGTAATCATCAACAATCACAAAAGTATATTTATTTCTTCCTAGACTTTCAATGCGAGAGGGACCAAATAAATCCATATGAAGCAATTGCAATGGTCTAGAAGTTGAAACAATATTTTTAGATTTGAAAGATGCTTTTGTTTGCTTCCCCTTTTGACACGAGTCACAAATAGAGTCATTTTCAAATTTTAAAAAGGGAAGACCAACAACTAAGTTTTGAGAAATCAATTTGTTCAAAAGATGCATATTGATATGTGCCACTCTACAATGCCATAGCCAAGTATCCTCCTCTTTACTCATTAGACAATCAACATATTCGGGTGAGGAATTAGCAAGATCAACCATATAAATATTATCAACTCTAAAACCACGAAGTATGATTTTGAAATCACTACGTCTAAATACTAAGCATTCATCCGAATCAAATAGAGCAAGATTTCCCTTGTCACATAATTGGCTTATGCTCAAGAGATTATGCTTCAAACCTTTCACAAGTAATATATGCTTAATAGAGGATTTTTCATCCTTACCGACCGAGCCGATGCCGATGATCTTTCCTTTATTGTTATCACCGAAGATAACACTTCCTCCTTCTTTGTGCTCTAATTGAAGGAATTTGGATTCATCTCCCGTCATATGCTTGGAGCATCCACTATCAAGGTACCATAGTACACTTGATCCCTTCAAGCACACCTACAAAACAAATTAATGTTCTTTAGGTACCCATGCCATCTTCGGTCTTTGGGGGTTAGGCATATTATAATGATGCGATTGAGTAACATGTCTATGACGTGTAAAGCATGCAGGAGCAATATGACCAATACGTCTACAATAATGGCAAGTCACATTTGGGTTATGCATCCTTCTAGGTTCATAGTAACTAGACGGATGAAAATTTCTTACTCTGTTTTGAACACTATGACTATTTCGCATTTCATGAGAATTATTTCTCCTACTGTGAGCTCTAGGATGGGCAGCATTTCTAGAGTGATTGTTTCTCGGTTGAGGGCCATTGCTAGGTCTTCTAAGGGGTTCAAAGTTTGGCCTAAAATATGCATCATTTCTAGGGTGACTATTTCTAGGTGGTAAGTCATTCCTAGGTCTTCTAAAAAGTTCAGCATTTTATCTAGCATGTATATTGGCTCTAGAGTTGTTGTTTCTAGGATAAGCATTTCTATTGTTAATCCTAGGTTGAGCTTTAGGTTGTTGGGGTTTAGCTGCAACCTTTTCTTCATTATTAAAGCCTATTCCATGCTTGGTTGATTTCAAGTTAACAAGAACATCATTCAAGTTTTTGTGCGAAGAATTAAACTTATCTAATGTGCCTTTAAGCCTACTTACTTCATTCTTAAGAAGCAAACAAGAAGTGCAATTTCTAGTAGAGTTTTCAGGTTTATCGGAACTTCTTTTTCCAAAAAACTTGTTTTCCTCTTTCAGCTTCTCATTTTCTAAAACCAGTTTTTCTAAATCCTTTTCTTTCAAAGAAAGCTGTTTTTGAAAATCCTTTTCTTTTAATGAAGCATTTTCTTTTATGCCCTTAACAGTTTTTGAAGCCTTAATAAACTCAGCATATAATTCATCAAAAGCAGTTCGCATTTCTTCAAGAGTAAAGAAGTTTTTAGACGAAATTTGACATACCTCATCTTTGTTGTCTTCTTGTGCCATAAGGCAAAGATTTGCTGCTTCGTCTTCTTCTCCTTCGCTTGACTCATCTCCGGAGTCGCCTCCCCAAGAAATGTATGCACGTTGCTTTTTAACAGGTTTCTTCTCCTTTTTGATGTTTGGGCAATTTGATTTGATGTGCCCGGTTTCACCACATTCATAGCACTTGATTTGTTCGCCTTGCTTTTTGCCCTTGCGTTCATACTCCTTGCGCATGAACTTTTGAAATCTTTTGATAACGAGTCCAAACTCGTTGTCTCCTTCCTCATCAATTTGTGGTTGGCTTGTGCTCGCCTTTAGAGCTATTCTTTGCCTCCTTTGATCATCAACAAAAGGGTTAAGAATAGTAGATTCATAGGTTTTAAGGTTACCTCTTAGTGCGTCGATGGTGACGTTTGAAACGCCAATGGATTCATCGGCCTTTGATCTCCATGCCGGTGTGAGACTTCTAAGAATTTTTCGAACGAGCTCTCTATCCGTGAATGTTTTCTTGAGACATGTAAGTCATTTACGATTATTGAAAATCGCTCAAATATTTCGTCCACCTTTTCACCTTCCTTCATGTGAAATAATTCATAAGAATGGGTTAGGAAATCAATTTTTGCTTCCCTTACCTGGTCCGTACCTTCGTACGTGACTTCTAGCTTGTCCTACATCTCCTTTGCCGTTGTACAACACGATATTTTCCTGTAATCGTCAGCATTAACAGCACAATATAATAAATTTATTGCTTTAGCATTATTTTGAACCTTTCGGATGTCATCCGCGTCATACTCATTCTCTGGCTTGGGAACCCATTCGTTTTCCACCTTCTTTGTTGGAATTTGGTTTCCCTTCATTATCACCTTCCAAAGGTGAAAGCCGTTGGACTGAATGAAGATCTTCATCCTTTCCTTCCAGTATGTGTAATTTGTACCGTTGAATAGAGGTGGTCGTGTGGAGCACTGTCCTTCTTCAATTCCTGCAAAAGAATCACGAGTAGAAGCCATGGATGGTTATCTCAAACTGTTAAGTTTTCAGAGAGTTGGGCTCTGATACCAATTGTTAGATAATACACTTAACGCTAGAGGGGGGGGGGTGAATAGCGTTATAATAAAATTTAGCGTAAACTTGCGAAAATTAAAATTTGCAGGAAGTAAATAAGTGCGATAAATAATAACTTACACACAGATATATCCTGGCTCACCACAACGTGTGGCTAGTCCAGTCCCCGAGAGACTCTCTTGAGATTTTCCACTAACGTGTCAAGCTTCCGGGTGCTTAACAAACCTTTACAACTTGAGGACGCAAGCCTCAACACCTTTGCTCGGAGTTACAACACTCCAAGACTTCAACCAAGGAAACACAAGTTCCTTACAACAAGAGAATTACAATTCTCTTACAAGTGTATACAACACTAACACACTCAAACAAAATACTCCTTAATGAGTAGATATGAGCAAAAGAAGTAAGCTCTGGATCACAACAACTTTGGACAAGAATATGGCTCTCAAAAGCTTTATGAAATTGAATATAAAATGATAAACAAAAGTATGCAAGCTTATAGCAATGCAATGATCAGTTGTAGTATGTTGTTGTGTTTAATACACTGAAATGAAGCTGTATTTATAGTTGAAAAACTTGGCATTACCGTTGTCGAATTGCCAATTAAGAGTTGCTGATTTTACTCACCGACAATCGATTGTCAAACCCCAACAATCGATTGTCTGCTAGTCAGATCAAAAATCAATCCCAGATTATACGCTTGACAATCGATTACTTACAATCCATAATCGATTACTGGCAACGTTCAAAAATCCTTTCCAGATTTTACCACAAACAATCGATTGTTCTGAATCAACAATCGATTACTCATCAACGTTCAAAAAATCTTTTCCGGATTTTAATCAAAACAATCGATTATACAAAATCAATAATCGATTATCAAATAACGTTCAAAAAATCTTTTCCGGATTTTAATCACAACAAACGATTATACAGAAGCAATAATCGATTACCTGACGGTATTGAAAAACTTTACGACAACGGTCAGCTTCACAATCGATTGCACAAAGTCAACAATCGATTACTTATCAGTTTTTGAAAAACATTTTAGACACTACCTCTTGACAATCGATTGTTATATACTCACAATCGATTATTTAATAAATTTGAAAATCACTGGAAGTCACTGCCTCAACACAATCGATTGTCATAAGTTCACAATCGATTATTTTGTGACTTTGAAAAATCTGAAGGACACTGTCTCTTCACAATCGATTGTCATTAGCTTCACCATCGATTATTCTGAGTTTTGAAAAACTTTGATGGAACCTGCCTCATCACAATCGATTGTCATAAGGTTCACAATCGATTGTCATGCAGGTTTGAAGAAACCTGATGTTCACTGCCTTAACACAATCGATTGTCATTAGTTCACAATCGATTGTCATGCAGTCTTGGCTTAAAACAATCGATTATCATTAGTACATAATCGATTATCTTAGTCCAGTTTTCAGAGGCATTTAAAAATCATTTTGACTAATGAAAATATGCATGATTTAAAATCATTTAGCATTAAATTAAATATGCATGATTTTGGAAAATAGTTTTATGAGAGAAACCATGTTACGAGTCAAGTTGTAGGGTCAAGATCACAATTAAGAATGACTCAATTAAACTATAAAACTTTTCTTGAGCTTGAATCTCGATGTATATCAATTGTGCGCCTGTTTCTTGAACTTCGTCATATATCAATTTTCGCTTCGTTTGTCATCATCAAAACCTATACAAAAGAACACACGTTTTAGTATATTGCATTGAGAACGTGTTTCCAACATTCCAAACAAACTTGTATTGCCTGCTCTACAATGGAGGCTGAGTTCATAGCTTTGGATAAAGCAGGTGAAGAACCTGAATGGCTCCGAAATTTCTTAAAAGATATTTCATTTTGGCCCAAATCGTTGGCACCAATATGCATACATTTTGATAGTCAAGCGGCAATTGAAAGGGCTGGGAGCGTTATGTATAACGTTAAATCTCGTCATATACGACAAAGACAAAAAACCGTTAGACAATTACTCTCTAGAGGAATTATCACAATTTACTATGTAAAGTCAAGTGATAATGTGTCGGGTCCACTTACAAAAGGCCTAACTAGAAAGGTAGTTGAGAAGTCATCAAGAGGAATATGACTGTGGCCGAGAACAAGTCGTAATGGCGGTAACTCTACCTAGAAGACTGGAGATCCCAAGATCTAGGTTCAAGGAGATCAAACAAAGTCATTTATGAAAATTCAACATTGTCAACTAAACTTTTGGTCCATTCTCGTGATGAGACAATGTTTAGTACAAAGGATAAAGCATTAAGGCTTTTTAATAATTTCTAATTTTGATAGGGGATATATCAAATAGTGTATCTACGGGATGACACGTTTAGGAATCACCTATGTAAGTGTGAAGTGTTAGCCGCTTCAAAGAGAACTTTGTAAGGCCAGTTCTTTACGCACTTATGAAATCAGGCGGTGTTCATGGCTGAAACGAACACAACAATGAGAACCAAAGACGGTTAAGGGTTGATTGTGTGACTTGTAGTTGTCTAGGTATACACAAAAGTTTGACGGTTCAAAGATATCAAATCTACTGATTGATCGAGTATATCCGACATAAATTTACTACGAAAAGTTCAAAGGGAAACCTACTTATCCAGATGCAATTAATCCTTACTTGGGAATCACACAGTTTTTCATGCATACTTCCGTGATATAGCCATTCCCCATTCATCTGAGGGATTGTTGAGTTTTTAAGGTATTTAATTAATATATTAAATATTTAAAAGAGGGTGTATGGAAAATGGAGGAAAATAAAATTTTTGAGTGAAATTTCAAGTTCCCCCTTGGCATATGGACATTGTCCCATATTGGAAGAGGAAGAGATTTTTTATGGGTTTATAAGCAATTGCTCTTCTTCTAGCTCTTAAAGAGTTGAGAAGAAATCAAGCCTCGCGCCATCGTCCCTCGCTGGGCTCAGCTTCTGCTTTGGATTTGGTCAAATGATCGATTGATTAATTAACTTTTTGGACCAAATGTATTTGTTAATAGTAAAATATTAACAAAAATATATTATTAAATATTTATTGATAACATCATATTAGTATTAAATATTAATGTTAAATTCAATCCGGTTTTTTATTTTTGTAACAAAAAATTAACTACCCATCAATTTTCCCTCTTTATTGTTGAATAAATAGCCATTTATATAATGTCATTTATGATGTGGCAGTTTTACAGAAACAACCATTTTGAATAGTCGCACCTCTTCGGATTCCAACCCAAATTTTAGCTATAAATACAACACTATTCTGCTCTCAATTTTACTATGAATTTATGAGTTTCTTCTTCTTTTGCATTCTTTTAGCGTAAAACAAAGCAAAAAGTAAGTGTGATTTGCTACTGATCTTTGTGTTCACTGAACAGTGACGTTTGGAGTACCACTACACCAGTGTGTAATTCGTTCTATCATGTGAGGAAATAATCTATAACCTTCGGTGCAAGAAGGGGATTAAATTCCTTAAGGAGACACTGTGAATTCAATGAGCTCGAATTGTTTATGATCATTTATGTTTATGTCATTTCATATCATAATTTCTCTTTATATTAATTTATAGGCAGAATACATAAAATAACATCTGAACTTGTACCCAAATCCTTGTTACACATATGTTGATCACGAGCAACCTTTTACACACTCAACCTTTTAAAAGTATGTCAAATACACACTATTTTTTCTTGACCGATTTTTCATAACATGTGTGATTTCACGCTCCAATCAGATAGTGACACGTGTCACTAAATTTTTTTTAATTTAAAAAATAAAACACTTAATCACGAGTTAGTAAGTTTAGATTCAAATTTGACACAAGAAATATAATGCAAAACTCAAAACTCCATTAAAGTTGGTTATGGCCTAATCCATGATCGCTCGATTCGTGGTATAGATTTAAACCCAGATTTATAACATTCTCTTGATATAGATTTCCTTTAACTTTCTTTACCAAATTTCTTCCAAAGCTATTTTAAATTATTGTTATTATTAAAATGGTGGACATGAAAGGGAAGAAGATGAAAATGGGAAAAGGGGGAAGGGCAGCAACAAACTAGTTGTTTGTTTTCTATGGGAGATGGAGGGAAGTTTTCTATGGTGAGATTTTGGAAAAAAAAAAGGGAATAATTTCTCCATTGTTGCAAGAGCTGGTTGTTTGTTTAAACTCTTGAAGAAAAAGATGATGTTTTTAATTAAAAAATAAAAAAATGGACATATGTCAGTTACACACTAGAGTTCATAGATTTCTTTTCCTATTCACTTGCCTAATTTGTGTGTAAAACACGCTCTTGCCATGTAATCAAAAATAGGATGTAACTGACACACTTTTAAAAGATTAGGTATGTAAAAGGTTGCCCGTGATCAACAAGTGTTTAACAGAAATTTGGGTACAAATTAAAATGCTATTTTATGTATTCTGCCTAATTTATATTTCCAGAATTGTTTTACAAATAGAGTTTAATAACAAGCACAACCAAGATTCAGGAAAAATTTAATTCTCATTATCAGTTTATGCAGAAACATTATTTCAGTAAATGCTCACAGACCAGAAAACTGACGATGATCGTGAGTTGAAATCCGTGCAAGAACTGGAGAGAGTTGAGAGCGGGTTATTATTATTTCAATAAATGTTTCCAGATTAGTACATATATTTCCTTGTACCAGTTTGACTACTAGAATATATTATTGTAAAAGGACATTAATCAAGTGGAACAGGTTGCATGTTCTCTGCCTCTTTCCTAAGCTCTTGATACAGGACAGATGACAAGTACCTCTCTCCAAAACTTGGATGTATAGTCTGAAATTCCAAACCAAGAAATTCAAGACAATCTGTTAACATATGGAAATTGGGAGAAAGAAAAAAAGAACATTGAGTAAAGTGGGTCAAATAGCTTATATAATCATACCACAATGAGTTTGCCTCTATTTTCTGGTTTGTTGGCGAGTCTAAGCGCTGCTACTGTATTAACTCCTGATGATATTCCGACCTTTACAATTTCATTCTATTACATAAAGCAATCATAACAGACTTGTACTACAACAGCTACTACTATTATTACACCTCGATCCCGAGTAACTAATTGATTTCGTATATATGAATCGTCACTGATCATGTCGCTCCATATAAACTTGTACTATTCATATAATGCCATTTAATACGGAAAAAAGATACATCACATTTCATAAAATATAAGAGTGTGATGTAGCAGAAACTAATTTACCATAGCCCTTCCTTTAATGCCAATTCCCTAGCCATATTTACTGCTTCTTCACTTGAAACCTGCAACACAGCAAATATACTCATGTAACAATCACCAAAATGACTAGTTGTAATCAGAGACGGACCCACAATTTAAACTTAATTCATTGTATTTCTAATTATGGGTTTAGAATTTAATATTTGTTGAAATATGTTGAAATATGTAATAACTCAGTCCACTAGTAATATTATATTCTTTGGACCTAGACCCGCACGATTTTAAATGCGTTGTTAGGGTCTAAGAATGTTTACTTATATACCCCAGTATATCTCCAGTATTTTATCGACGTGGGATTCAGTGTCCCAAATTAGGGATTTGGTGTCCTTGCTAAGGTTTGCCCCACTATCATTCAAGGCAGCATGCGGAGTGGGTCTGATACTTATAACAGCCAGCATTACTGGGATATTATCCGCTTTGAGTTAAGTTTGCATGTCTTTAAAATGCATTACTAGGGTCTAATACGTGTTTCTTATATACCCATTATCTCTCTTCTGTTTTGTCAATGTGGAGTTCGCCGGGGATATCACAAAATCCTAGTGATTTTTAACATATATTCCGTGTCGAAAGAATTGGATTCAGTTGAACCGCTATCTATCTGGCTATAGTTCCCTTTAAGCAAAACTATGAATCACATAATTCTTCTGCTATGCTTGGAATGAAATTAAGAACTCAACATACCATTATAACTTCTTCCATTACATCCATGTCTAGGATATCTGGCTTGAATCCAACCCCATTACCAGTTATGTGATGAGGACCTGTATAAAAGGTTATCTGAAAATTCAGAAATCTTTGTAAAATAAATACTACTCATATGCCAATACAAATGAAAAAGAAAATAAAAGGAGGGGCAAACTTTTGTTTCTGAAATATTATTAGTAAAAATATTTTAATTATATTCCCCTCTTAAGTTATGCTGAATAATAAATGATAGGAAGTCAAGTTACCTGGTTTTCCACCATTCAATACATTGCTTTCTATTGGCTCAATCCCATATATCTTGCAACACAGGAGAATGTATAAGCATGATGTTACACTACTGATTAAGCTCATAGGAATATTCACAAATAAAAAGATGATATATATTTACCTTGACGTTAGGATTTTTAGATTTCAGATACTGTCCGACACCAGAGACAGTGCCTCCACTTCCTATTCCCATGACAAAGATGTCTACATTACCCTGAGTATCTTCCCATATTTCAGGGCCAGTTGTCTCAAAATGAACCTGTTGTACAATGTCAATGTTCAAATGGCCTATATTAATACAGACCCTACAATGTCTCTAACGTTTCGTTAACGTCAAGACATATATCAGATGATTTGCTAACGACAAGCTATGATTGACACCAAAGTATAACAGAAGGTGGAGGCAACTTGGTGCACTAAGCTCCCGCAATAGGCGGGGTTCGAGGAAGGGTCGGGCCACAAAGGTCTATTGTATGCAGTCTTATCCTGCATTGTTGCAAGAGGTTGTTTCCATGGCTCGCACCCCCGACCCTTGATCACATGGCAACAACTTTACTAGCTATGCCAAGGCTTTCCTTAAAGTATAACAGAAGGTAAAAATAAGATATTTCATATCGTAAAGGTGGCATTATTGAACAGTTTCCTTTAACAGAAAATTTAGAAAGCAGATTTGAGAGCAAGTAAGATGGAGAGGTACTTGGGTATTAGCAGGATTGGAGAATTGTTGAAGCATAAAAGCATTAGGTGTAGATTCCAAAAGATCATAGGCCTTCTTAACCCTCCCATTCCTTTAGTTGGATCTGTGATTACTAAATCAGCTCCAAATGCTCTCATACAGACCCTTCTCTCCAAACTTGTGTAGGAGGGCATTGTTATAACCATTTTATAGCCTTTCATGGCTGCCATAAACGCCATACTTATTCCCATATTTCCTGACGTTTGCTCAATTAGTGTTGTCTGCATATAATACAGAAAATAGATAAGAAGAAAAATCTATGCAACAACAACGTCAAGTTAAGCTAACGATTGACAAGCTAATATATATGCTGAAGTTCTTGTTTTCTACTACTTTCAGCCCATATTATCTGCCTTTTAAGATTTCTGTATATCCCTTTAAAGAAAGCCGTTCATAAGTCTTAATCAAAGAGTTTGTCTAAAATACCGATGGTGTTTGAAAAAAAATAAAGTAATAACTGCTTCTTGTTTCAAATATTTTGGAAGACACATGTCATGTATCTATTAGTTTGGTTTAAACATCCAGTATGGGTAAGTTTTTTACCCACCTCGGATATTTACACCAGACTATATTAATTCACTATGGTTAACTAATTTAATTAGATAAGAATGCATATAATTTACCATGGTTAAATAATTAAAGTCCATATGCAAGATACATGTCATGTATCTATTGGTTTGGTGTAAACACCCTGTGCGGGTAAGTTTTTACCTATTTTGGAACCAATTCAGTTTGGAAAAAAACTTAGATTTAGGACTAGAGAATATGGGTGGTAGATGGGCGGGTTGGGCTGAATTTGGGCAGTTCAAGATGAGATAGGTCATTGCCTAATCCAGCTCAAGTGTATTTGATTTAAGATGGGCTGGGTCAAGATGGGCTAAACAATGGGTCATAACCCAACCCGCCTAATTTGACCCATGTTTTAAAACCATACTAATCTTGCATAAAAGAAATTTTTACCTTAAAATGTAAGTTGACGAATATTTTTTTTTGGGGGGGGGGGGGGGGGGGAATTGGGGGTGGGGCGATTGTAGGTGGGTGGTGCAGAAAAATAAAAAAAATTAAACTTTTTAGGGGTGTTGCGCCGATAGGAGGTGTGGGGTGGGTGGGAGGGGTAGGGTGTAGGGAGGGTGGTGCACAAAAATTTAAAAACAAAAAAAAAAAAATAGATAATTAAAAATACAAAAAAGTGAATCTTTTTACGCGGGGGGTGGGGGGTGGATCGGGTAGGGGAGGCGGGGTGGCTCAGAAAAAAAAAACAAAATTTTTTTTTTAAAAAAGTTAATATTTTTCTTGAGGTTTTACATGGGGGTAGGGGGCAGGGTAGATGGGTGGGTGGTGTAGAAAAACAAAAGAACAGAAAATTAAAATACAAAAAAAATAAATTTGGGGTAACCAAATAAGTTTCTAGATAAGTTGGGTTGAGATTCTTTATTTTGGGTGAATTTCATGGGTTGTATTTGTGCTGTTAAATGGGTGAGAGCGGGCTATCAAAAATAATGGGTTAACTTGGACTCAACCCAAATTGACTCATGAGCTAAAATGTTTGTAGCCCAACCCATTAATGTTTGGATTAGTTGGGCGGGTTAGATGAGTTTGAGCTAAAATTGGTTAAAATATCATGGTATAGCCAGTTTTTACACTGGTCAATGAAAAATAGCCACCGTTTACCAAGTCAATGAAAAAGAGTCACTATTTTGCTGCACAAGGACTGGTCCAGTATAATTTTGCGGGAGTTCTGGTGCATTTGTGCATTTATGTACACACACACGCACATTCAAAAGAGCACATATGCATATATACAAGCATGGACAAGCTTTTTTATAATTTTTTCTATAATTTTAAAGGCTTAAATTGATTTATTTCTTTCCCCCTTTTACTTACGAAATTTCCAATTATTATTTATTAAATTATTTTTGTGGTACTTTAGCCATCTAAATTCTATATTTATGCTAAAATATTGTTTAAGTATTTTTAGTGCATTTTTTATATTTGTATTTGCATTTTTAAGCTAATTTGCATATATTTGCAATACTAGCCCTATGAATGAATAATTACATTTTTATATATAAAATGATCTTTAATATTTTCAATATGTTAAAAAGCTATTTTAAATTATTTTACTATACGAAATTATTTTTTAGAAATTATTTATTATTTATTATAAAGTATATAGAGTTGAATTGGCTATTTAAAACTTAGCCAAATTGTATTTCAATTTCAGCCTCAATTCAACCCAATACCCCAGCCCAATTTCTGTTATTACCCGACCCAGGCGCTAAATATACCTACCTGACCCAAGACCCCATCAGATCATGGCCGTTGATCTAAAAGATCAACTACCCTCGTTAAAACTTACCTTTTTTAATTTCAAACGACCCCAACCCTAATCATTTCTATGCACCCGCTACCCTAAAATCCTCTCTGCTCTCAAAATACTCTCAACCTAACCCTAATCTTTAAGCATCGACCCCCCATGTCCGGTGACCTCTCATTGTCTCTTAAGTCTCCAATGGTTTCTCTCATGCCATTTTTGCCTTCTCTAAGGTCCTCAAGTGCCTAGGGCTAGCCGACTTGCATCTAAGGTTCATCTCTTTCCTGTTCCTTGCTATTCCATTATGATTTCAAGCGAAATCATTCTATATTTTCTACGATCCTTGGGTTTCTAGACAAGTTTCTTCATATCTATGTGGTTTCTTTTGAAACCCTTATTTTCTTTTTCAAGAATCATGTGATTTCAAGTATTTTTCATCTTCTTCTAAAACCAGGTTTTCGAAACTTCTTTTTATAACCCTTTAAAATGATTCTTTGTGTATAAACTTCTGTTTCTCACATATTTTGACTGATTCTATAAGACTACTACAACCTTAACTCTCCTATGCTGAAAGCCCTAATTTTTAGGGTTCTTCATTTGTTTTTTAGTATTAGCATGACTGACCCGTTCTCGTTTTGAGTTTCTGTGATTTCTCGTGACTGTATCGCCTTGATGTGCTTCTACTGAATTTCTTAGTCTAAACTTTCACTGATTCTATGTGTTTGCATTCATCTTGACTGTTCACATCAACTTGCATCTCTCTCACTAAATTAGTATTATTTAACTTTTATTTTTTGCTAGAGTTGTGTGTCGATTCCTGACTATCCATGTCTTACTTTATTTATATGTTAACTATGCTGACTCTTTTTATGACGTTCTCTTTGATTGAGCTATGTCATATTCTGATTTCTTATCTCTTGGTTCGATTTGGACACTTTCCCTTAAACCTTCAATTCTTACCTTTCTACTCAATTTGATTGATTTTCTTGCCTTAATTAATTTTCTCTTACCTTTTTGAATTTTTACTTGATTCTTACTGATTATTTCCTTAATTAAAGTTTTCTGAAACTAGCCCTAATTACCTGTTCTATACTTGAATTTTTGAAGTCTTTCCTTATTTGTTATACTCCAGCTATGTATGATTTCTTTCCTTACTTGTCACCTTCTCCTTACCGTTTGAACTAATTCCCTTAATAAAGGGAGGACTCGAACTGATTTTACTCTGTGTTCTATAATTACTAAAAATTTTTATTCTTACCTTATTTTACCTAGCTTTCAAACAACTATATATATATTACTCTCTTCTATAGCCTTAAGGACACACAAACATTAGTTCACTTCTCTCTTACACTCAAAGGCTCTTATGCTTTCTTTGTTACTTACAATTGTTAATGAATTAGCCTGCTTCAAGCCAAGACTAATTATTACACTCTCATATTCTTTACCTTTTATTTGCTCTCTTTACTGGTATGTTCAAATTTTAAATTCAACTTCTTAAATCAATGTGTTTCATACCGCTTCAGTTTATCATTCTTAATATGTTTCTATCTACTGCTTTGGTGTTCAACATGTAATTGACCTACTACTTCACCTAGCTATGTCTTATGACTTCTAGAATCAGCATGTCTTATGAACTAGTAGTCTGTTTAAATTTGACTCTATCTTGTGTTTGAATACTGGTTTACTTGCTAGTTAGTTTCTAGCACGAACCTTTCTTTGCAAAGTAATTTTGTTACTCTAAGTTGTTTTATTCTGTATTGGTTCTGAAATTCTTACTATGTTGTATCATTAGCTACCCCCTTAATTGCAAAGAATGTTGTTTACTTCTATTTTGTGTGTTCCCGACCCCAATGACCCATGTATGAAGGTTTATTATTTGAGTGTTGCTGAACCTGTTTCGGCTTTATGTTTGATCTGTTGTTACGCAACTCTTGTTAAAAAATATTTTACTGAACAATTCTCCTATTTATAAACTATTTCAACAGAGTCTTTTCAACTACTGCCTTCTATTAAAACCTTTTTCAAAACCTTGTCAAGCACTCCCATTATACTCTTAGGTCCTTAAGTTCTGCCCTCCATTGTGTGACTGCTTTGGGATCCATATGAGATCCCTCTAATATCTGATGCACTAGAGTTGGCTCTTCCACACTTCACTTACTCAGTTCTGGTTATAAAGTCTAGGTGTGAGCACTGCCCAGGATCCTTGAGATCCTTAGGGAATTTCGACAAACCTAGACAATGATATTGTCTTGGAATTTGATATTTGAGGCTATTAGAGGTTTGGGAAAGTCATTTGGGACTGCTTCAGGCTCCCTATAGTGTAACTTCTTCTTTTCCTTTATATATTTATGCAATTTATTCAGCTAGTTTGTAATAATTATTTGTAAACGAATATTGAGCATGACTAGTGAAATAAAAAGGGTAGTTATATATTTCGATCAATATCATTGGGGTAGAGAGCATGTTATAGGCTTCACCTTATTTATACTTGCACTAGAATCCCTGATTTAGGACCAATACATTCAAATCATGCCATGCACTAGATATCCTGCTCTTAGGTTTCACGTATACTGCTTCAGCATCTCTTTTGGCAGTAATACATGTTCATGACTTAGAAATCCTGCTCCTAGGTTAATAAAGAGCATTAACATAAAAGTTGTTACTCCTGCACATCCTAAAATCATGTTTTAACAATTCTTTAACTCTTTTGTGCATTTAGAGATCATGCTTTAGAAATTCTATTAAATTAAAGATCATTGTCACCGAAACTGTCTTTTCTGTGCATTTAGAAATCATGTATTAGGCACTTTGTTTGCATTTTCTTAGCCATGCCTAGTAAAACTATTGATCATGAATGGATGTAAAAGCAGTCTCACATATGACCTTCTTATTTTAAATAAAACTAGTAAATGGCCCTGTATTCTCAACATGCTTTAGTTAAGAAACAAATCTTGAAATATTAATGGTTCTGTAACTATTATGCATAGTCCCCTGCCTAGGCGAGTCTTAGGTAATCAATCCGTGTAAAACTGGAGAACTGTTTACTACTTAAAGATTTAGCAGGTTTAAAATCAGTAGGCAAACTGATTAGGACCTTACTGTCAAGTTTATAAATAGCAAAGTTGCATATTTCTGTGCGTTGATATCCACTTAGATATCCTGTTTAAGTCTTTTCTCTAATAAAACCTGATCTTGTTTGTGTTTGAGACATGCTGCTTATGTGTATTACTTGTGGAGGTAAACTTGGTCCTCTTAAGTGCTTATTTCATCATTTATCTGTTAAGTCCTATGTGTTCTTGCATGTCACCTAGAATTTTCTCCTTTTAAAACACCTTAGGGGTTGTCTAGAATTGCGCAAACTTAGAGGTTCTAAAATACCTACAGGGCCACAACGAAGGGGCGGGAAGTGCATGCATAGGACATTGTTAAGGTTACTAGAACGCTTTAGGCTATGACCAAGGGGAGGGACTTGGGTAGAACGGGATATGACGACTATGCGCTAACATCACGTGTAGCCCCTCATTGAGGAGTGTTTACCAGGCATTGCGTGGAGTGATCCTGTAGGCTAACCAACCTAGGACCCCTCCTTTCCCAAGTTCCTTTTGCTCAAAACTTTACCTTTTATATGTGCACAACTTGTTCTAATCTTTTTTCTTATTATCTAAGTCATATAATGTCCAACATGCTTTATTTTCAATTATTTATTTCAACTACTTATTTGTTAAATGACTAATTCATAAATATAAGTTCGGCCAGGACACACCGCTGTAGACCGAGAGAGGTGCCTAACACCTTCCCCTCAAGGTTATTTCGAGCCCTTACCCTAAACCTCTGGTAACACAAACTAGTCTAAGAGTTAATCGTTCTAGGTGCCCTAACGCACCATAATCCGTTAGGTGGAGACTCTTCAACTACAAAAACTTCAAAAGAAAATGATTTATTACCCCCATGAATGTCAAAACCCGGACTTTCTCCGCGGAGAAAAAAATTGGATGCGACATTTTCAGTCACCTTTCTTAAAATCAAGTCTCCCACTTTGAAGTAGCGGAGATTGGCCTTTCGGTTATAACACCTTTCCGTTCTTTATTTTGGGACACCATCTTTACATACACTAAGTCCCTATGTTCGTCAAGTAATTCCAGTTTGACTAGCAATACTTTATTGTTTGTTTCTTCGTCCGCCTAGAAGTATCTTAAGGTAGGTTATCCTACTTCCACCGAGATTGGTGCTTCTGCTCCATATACGAGAGAGAAAGGTGTCTATCATGTACTTGAATTGGTCTTTGTCTGGTATGCCCACAACACACCCGGTAACTCTTCAGGGCACTTGCTTTGGATGTTTCCAATCTCTTTTTGAGGTTTTGAATAATCACCTTATTTGTCAATTTTGCTTGACCATTTGCATTTGGATGGTGTGGCGAAGATGTGATTCTTTTGATTTTCAAGTCTTCAAGAAATTTTGTGACCTTGCGCCTGTGAATTATACCCCATTGTTAGAGGCAATATCTATTGGTATTCCAAAATTGGCAAATTAGATTTTCCTATAGGAAATCGACAACTTTACACACGTCAATTTTCTGATAAGGACCTGTTTCAACCTACTTAGAGAAGTAATCAGTTAAAATCAAAAGAAACCTTACCTTACTGGGAGACGGTAGCAGCGGCCTGACTATGTCTATTTACCATTACATGAATGGCCATGGGATAATACGAAGTTGAGTAGCTCTACTATTTGGTGCACTAACAGCGCATGGCGTTGACACTTGTCATATTTATGAATGAATGCCTTAGCGTCTTGTTCCATCTGGGGCCAGTAGTATCATGTCCTAACTAATTTTAACACCAATGAATCTTCACCTGAATAATTTCGACAAATTCCTTCGTGAACCTCTCCCATGACATAATTGGCCTCAGAGGCTCCTATGCATCGAGCCAACGGGCCTTAGAACGATCTTCTGTATAACTGTCCTCCTTAGAAGCTGTAGTGAGATGCTATGGTATGGAGTTCCCTAGAGGCCTTCGAGTCTTCGGGCATTTTGTCGTTCTCAAGGTAGTTGATGATCCTATTCCTCCAGTCCCAGACAAAATTGTTCGCACTAACTTCATAATAACCGTCCATATCTAATACCGAGTGCATGAGCTGCACGACCGTATCAGAATATAATCCTTTCATTTTTGTGGACGAGCCCAGATTGGCCATACTTCTGAGTTTTTCTCTTGGGATGTGAGTGATTGACCATTCCCTGAACCATGCGAGCATAGTTTGAACTTTCACCAAATATTGTTCCATGCATTCCTCTTTGGTGTCGAATTTCCATATACATGATTTACCACTAGTTGGAATCATATTTGATTTCAATGACCCTAAAGTCTAGTTTGAGGGCCATGTCAAGTCCTGCAATCAAAGCCTCATACTCAACTTCATTGTTAGTCGAGAGAACAATTTTTATTGCCTGCCTCAGGGTTTCTCCCAATGGCGTAATAATTCTACCCCAAGCCCGGACCCTTTCACATTGGAAACTCCGTCGGATGAACAAGGTCCAAACTCCTGATGTCATTTCTCACACCATCACCACTTCTTTGGTGGCCAAAGGTAGTAGTCCGAGATTGAAATCAGCCAACAAGTTGGATAAAACTTGTGATTTTATCTCAATCTTGGATTTATACTTGATGTCAAATTTTCCCATCTCGACTGCCCACTTGGCCATTCGACCTAAAAATTTAGGTTTGTGAAGGACAGTATTCAGGGAAAACATTGTCACAATCGGGTGACACTAAAAGTAAGGCCTAAGCTTTTGAGCAGCGACTATGATAGCTAAGGCTAGTGTATGAAATCTGGATGACGATTTCCTGTTCCCATTAAAATTTTGCTAACATAATAGATAGGAGATTGTGTACCTTCATCCCAGACTAGAATGGCACTTACTGCTATCTCCAAGACCACTAAGTACACTTGAAATTATTCACCTTGCTCCGGTTTTGCCAGTAACGGAGGGCTTGATAAATATCATTTCAGGTCTTTTAGATACTATTGGCATTCGGAGTCCATTGAAAGTTTTTATTCTTCTTTAGAAGTGAGAAGAAGTGATGGCATTTTTCTGAGGACCGGGAAATGATCCTACTTAGAGAGACCAATCTTACAGTTAGTCTTTGGATTTCTTTTAAATTAGTTAGCTGGTCTATAATGTCCCTGATGACTTTAATCTTGTTAGGATTGAGTTAGATCCCCCTTTGTGACACCAGAAAACCTAAAGGTTTACCAGAGCAAACCCACGAATGCATACTTTCAGGGTTAAGCTTCATGTTGTGTTTTCTTAAGATGTCAATGGTTTCTTGGATATGTTTTAGATGGTCACCTGTGTTCAAAGACTTAGCCAGCATATTATCTATGTAAACTTCCATTATTTTCATTTGATTTTCAAACATTTTGTTCGAGAACCTCTAATAAGTAGCTCCAGCGTTCTTAGGCCCGATAGGCATCATATTATAGCAATATGTGCAGAAGTTCATGATGAACGAAGTTTTTTTCTAATCCTTCGGGTTCATTTTGATTTGGTTGTACCCGGAATATGCATAGAGGAATCTCATCAACTCATGCACGGTCGTAACATCAATCATTTGATCAATGTTGACAATTGGAATGAGTCTTTTGGGCATGCCTTATTAAGATCTTTATAATCTACGTACATGCAAAATTTATTACTTATTTTTGGAACTACTACTACGTTAGCTAGCCAGGCTAGATACTTTGCCTCCGTATTGAAGTGATATCGAGTAATTACCTCTTCTTTGACAAACATGTTTTGGACCTAGGCAATCCAGCACTTCTTTTGCCTTACTGGAGGGATGTTGGTGTCCATGCTTAACTTATGAATGGTCAACTCTAGCGGGATACCTTTAATATTCGCATGCGACCATGCGAAACAATCAATATTAATTTTAAGAAATTCTATAAATCCTGACTTGACCTCGGGGTTTAATCATGTCCTCATGTGGAACTTCCTGTCTAGGAACTTCTCGAACAATGCAACTTGTTCGAGTTCTTTTGTTGTAGATTTCGTTACGTCCATTTCTCTTGGCACCTGGAAATACCTTGGTACCTGATATGATTCTGCTAGATCCTCCCCTTTGTCAACTTCATTTGGTTCAAGAGCGGGCCTCGCTTCCTGTAATTGCTACGTTGCATGTTCCTTACCTTTATTGCTGGAAACTGAGACTGCGTTCATCTCCCTTTCCGTCGGTTGATATCCCATTATTTGTTTGATTCCCTTTGGAGTTGGGAAATTGAAAAGTTGGTAATATGTTGACGGCAAGGTCTTCATCTCGGGTAGCCATGGTCTGCCAAGAATTATATTTTATCCCATGCCGCCATCTACCACTTTAAACAGTGTAGTAGTCATGACCCCTTCGGCATTCGTGGGCATCAGGATCTCCCATCGAGTTGTCAAACTTGATATGTTGAACCCGAGAAGGAGATTTATGGCCGGAATGATACTTTCGGTTTGCTTGGCTTGCTCCAGCACCCGCTATTAAATGATATTGGCTGTACTTCCTAGGTCCACCAAAACACGTTTAATTTTAAAATCTAAAAAATAAGAGAAATTAAAAGGGCATCGTTGTGAGGTAATAGAAGTACATCGGCATTCTCCTCTATGAAGGTGATATCGTCCTTGGGGACTTCCCGAGTCTCTTGCTATGAGTCACCGATACATTTGTTTTTTTGTAGCTGAAAAAGTTACACCAATAATCTCGTTCCCTTTGAAAATCATGTTGATCGTTAGCGAACAAGGATCTTCTCCTATCTTCGAGGTCTCTGCGTTGTCCCGATTGCGGCTGTAGTTATGTTTAAGCCCAATCGCTCAAGAACTATCTGAGATGGCCATTTTTGAGCAAAAGCTTTACCTCCTCACTTAGATATTTGTAGTCCCCAGTTCGGTGCCCGTTAGTCCCATGATACTCACGCGAATAGATTAGGATCCCTATGGCTAGGATCAAATCTCACCGGCCTCGGGAATCGTGATTCCTTAATATTTCTCATTGCCCATACTAGCTTCATTGTGCTGACGCTAAAATTGTACTCGAACAGCCTAGGATAGGTGGAATCCTAGGAACCCGATATCTCTTTATCCTGTAATGATCTACTATTTCATCCGCAGTCAGTTCTCATATCGAGAGCAAACTTATATGCCGGTTGAAATCCTCTTCCGCATTCGGCCTTTCATAGGGAAAAAACTAGTCCCTAGAAGATCGCCGATCTACATCAAAATCATCTTTTGACTTATCCATGCTATTTTCTCGATCTGGACCGTTGGTTGATGCCGGGAACCAGAGCTGATCACCTTATATTCTTATCTTTGACTTGTAATGAGAAGGCTTTCTTTCAGTCTCTAGGTGGTGTCAGAGCTTCTCGAGTTCATCCCTTAGTAAATGTCTCAGCTGTTTATTCATCTAGAACCGGCAGTAGCATCGTATTTTCCTTCTGAAACCTGGACACAAACTCCCACAGTAATTCAGACTTTTCTTGCTCAATTTTGAATATGTCGGCCTTCCGGGCCTATGCCTTGATGAAAGAATCTATAAGTATCTCAAAGGAATCTATTGAGTGCTCGGGAAAAGTGAATGCCATGTTAGGTCCCCCTTCATAAGGGTTTATCTGAACTTCTTCAGCAGGACCGACTTAATCTCGTGCGGAGCTAAGTCATTTCCTTTGATCGTTATTGTATAGGTGGTGATGTGTTCCTAAGAATCTGAAGTCCCATCATATTTTGGTATGTTTGGACTTTTGAACGGCTTCAGAATTAACTCTGATGCTGCGCTTGGTTTTAACGGCAGTTGGGTGTATTTTTTCAAGTTTGGGCCCTTCTCCACTTGTGCTATGCCCGGAAGTTTCTCCATACGAGCGTTTAGTTCCCTCATAAGTTGCATGAGCTAGGTTTTGAAAGGGTCATTACAGTTATTACTTCCTGATACGGTGCCGATCCCCTGGGCCTTGATGAAGCCAACCTCACCTCATGGGGTGGTTTTGTCAACCCTTTGGGATGTTTACTTCGTGGAAGAACTAGAAAAAAATGGACATCTTCTAGTTGCATTGTTGGAAGCACACATCAATGCGTTTCTTAATTCCTTCTTGGCCTATTATATCTGTGAGAAATAGCCTATAATAGCCTTTTGTTGTTCTATCAGGATCCTTAAAGTGTCCCTAAAGTGCTCGTATTTAGTGTCATCAAGATTCGCCTCTCGTACGTGTCGTAGATATTGCCTGCCATGAACCAGCATGGGTACGTCCTCCTTGTTGCTGGTATCACCAATTGAATCCTCATGTTGAGACGAATTTCCTTGTGCCCCAACATTGTGTACAATGTTAACATCCTTATCTTCCATATTTTATCATATTTTTCTAATAAACAAATAATGAAATATATTTTTAATAGATGTAAGTATCAACTCAATTACGCAACTGTCTGAGCCCCACGATGGGTGCCAAATTGTGTACCTGTTACATCCTACGTGCCCAGAGGTAATGTATAATGAATATGAGATCAGTTGATAATGATTTAAATGAGTGTAAATTCATAATATGACTATATATGATGTTTGGATATAAATTATAAATTTTGGGAAAAATTGGATTTAAGTTGTGGAAAAACTAACTAAGGATTTACCTTGTAACGAAGATTTTTGAGAAATACATTTTGTGTGTTATATGAGGAATTTATAGACATATTATATAAAAAATTTAAGATCTTGGAATTTAGTTTCCAACACTCTTAACCATTCACTCATACGACGTCTTGATAAAACGATATAAGCGTCTGAAGAAGGGCCAATGCTAGGGTGCCATATATATATATATATATATGCCTTAAGTATTTTTTTTTTCTTCATTTTTCTAGAGACCATGAACAAAGATTATATATATATATATATATATATGCCTTAAGTATTTTTTTTCTTCATTTTTCTAGAGACCATGAACAAAGAAGACCTATAAACTTATCCTTAAGCTTTCTACAAGAGTTTCAAAAAGGATTAAAATCTCGCGTACGAAATAAATAAGTGATAACATTATAACAATCCCTACGACCATCATACCACCTCTCGTTTTCTTTGTAGTTTGAGTTTTGGAAGGTAATTTACGGCAAAAACACCTAATTGATGTATTTAAGCTTTTTACATCTCAATGAAGGTTGATAAATTCCTTTCCTAATAGTTAGAACTCACAGGACGGTGATCAGAAGCCATGAGTTTGATTTATTCCATTTATAGTGGACTGTTTTGTAGACCACTCATGTTAGACTATTGTACTACTAATTTATGGAGTTTGGAAGGATAACACCACATGCGTTAGGAAAGTGGGCTGCTCTCTCATCATTGCAATTTCAGGCTAATTGATAACTTGTTGATTGGGCGTGTTATGGTATATTTGGGCTTTTTGTTGTATTAAAAGCATCAAATTATAGTTAGGTTGTTTTTGAGTTACTGATTGTATTTTGTTGTTTTCTAGACGATAGTAGGCTTAATTAAGCATTAAAATCAAGGAAACTGCTGCCCATTTTGTTATAGATTAAGTTAATTTTGTTATATAAATGAGATGGTCATTCATAGGTTGACAATAGCTTCACTGTCATTGTTGTAGATTAAGGTGCAGTACGCTGAGTTTAGTATTATTATTGGACAGATTTCTATAAGGTATGTTAAGGCTATTCTTTCTTTCCTTTTGTCATGATCGATATGATACAACAAAGCGATCAAACATGCAACTTTCACAAATAACTCTATTCTTACAAGTACTAGGGTTGCCTATGTTCTTGATTCCCCATATATCCTATTATTATATCGTCGGTTCACGAGTCTCAGAAAATACATAAGTTGATACATTTTATTTTGTGATATTAACTGAAGGCATATTGATCTTACAACATCCTGAGAGATCTTATTGACTTACTTCATAGGAATTGCATCCATTTATATATGTACATTGACCCATGATCAGATAACATTATATACGCATATATTATAATTATATGGAGTATGGGGAAAGGTTATGTCATTATATATGCACCACCACATGATCAATTGGTATACATTGATGATTTCACCTAGTGAGACCGAGATAATATGATAGGATGTCCTCAGAGACTAGATGATGTTATGTACGCATATACCTATGCACGATATGACATTTATACGTATATGCATAACATTAGAAATTTTTTTATAATTCACAGAGCTATTTAGACTTACAGGTTGAGTCCTATGTTTCTTTCATGTCTTTTATATACTGATTTTTTGCCTTACATACTCAGTACATTATTCGTACTTATGACGTTATTGCCCGGGCGCCTGCGTTTCATGCCCGCAGGTGTAGGTAGATTGGCCGACGGTCCCCATTCTTAGGATCATTTCTCAGCGGGAGTTGGTGTTCTCTATTTGATCCTGAGTTGCTATTGGGTTTTTATATGATATTTTTGTATACATATATGGGTATGACGGGACCCAGTCCCGTCCTTTATACAGTTGTACATTCTATTAGAGATCTGTAGATAGTCATGTGTAGTTGGATAGATGTGGCCTTGTCGGCTTCTATTTTTATATATAATTTTTTCTTAGCAGCCTTTTCGGCTCGTCCTACCGTATTTCATATATATATATATATATATATATATATATATATATATATATATATATATATATATATATATATATATATATATATAATGTATGTTATACACATGATTTAGCAATTTATTGACATATGTTATGCATGACCTACCCCTATTTCATGTTTATATCATAGACGTATGCTTAGGGTATTCGACAGGTAGGACTCGGGCACTCATCATGATGTTGCTCCCCCTTTTTCCCTCTAATGCAATCGGGAGGTCAGGTTCATGACCTTTTAGGACAACACATTCCTTTTGGGAACTGGGTTTTGCATTTTTGAAGAGTCGCTACCTAATAATTTAAGGTACATTAGGATTCCTATAAGGGTTCATTTCTAAGTTCATTTGATAACTAGAGATAGGGTAAGGACTTGAAATTATCCTAAGGGGAAGGTGTTAGGCACCCCTCAAGATCCACTAGTGTGGTTCCCGGCCAGACAGTTTTGTGAATTTGTGCAATTTAGCAAATAGACAAGTATAGACTCAAATAGTAAGAGATTTAAATTTAAACACATATGAGTTTGAAAGAACAATTAAATAAGATGAGTTTTGGAAAAAACAATTTGCAAATAAAAGGGAAAGGGGTCCTAGGTTTATATTTAATATGGATCACATCAATGTGATACCCAGTATGACACTCCTCAGAAGAGAGGATACACGTGGTATTAGCGCACCAGTCATCATATCCATATCTACCCTTCCCACCCCGTCAAAGGGGGCAGGGGTTTTGGAATTCATGTAAGTATCATATGACCCTAGGAGGGGTCAAATCTGTACATGCATAGCAATAAGTGATGCTGGCATGCCCATAAACCGGCCAGAGGACATACTCATAAAGAGGAAATGAAGTATATGATCAGGGAGGGTCAGGTTTGGGTCATGCACTACAATGTCTAATGCAGTCATGCCCTCAAACCAACTAACAAATACAAACACATAGGGGATTTGAGGTTTATACGTGATTGAAAGAGTTCATACATAAAGGGAACATTAATTCAGAAAAGGAAAGGGCAGATTACAACATGTTTAATAATGCAATTTGATTAAACCACAAATGGAAATAGGCAAGAGTGAAAGAAATAGTAAAGAAGCATGTTGTTGTTGATGCTGGAAAATTAATTAGAACATACCAGTAAAGAAGCAAATGTAGAAAGAAAAAAGTATGCAAGTTTCCCACAGCCTAGCCTTGGCTTCCAGCTGGCTAGACAAGGTAGCAACACAAGTAGTAATAAAGAAAAGGGAGAGAGAGAGAGAGAGAGAGAGAGAGAGAGAGAGAGAGAGAGAGAGAGAGAGAGAGAGAGAGAGTTTGAGTAAAGTGTGTGCTCTGAAGTCAATTGGTTCGTTTCCTTGAAAGATGAGAAGTATAGGATATTTATAGTTTTTTGAAAACGAGTGAAAGAAAAGTAATAATATACAAACATGGAAACAATCATAAGTCCGAGTCAATTATAGAAGTTACCCTTTATTCAAGGAATCATTGTTTAACGGTAGTGACAGATTCAAAACAAGGAAAAAAAATTAGATTGTAAGCAGACTGATTGTTACCATAAAAGGAGTTGTAAAACTATTAAGTAAGCAATCAAGTCTAAGTACAGAGGTATGCTTATACTGGGAAAGAAACAACAAGGTAAATATTAAAGTAAAGGAAAAGAATCAATCACCTGAACAAGCGAGTGAAATCAGGATTCATAAAGGAAAAGCTTTAGAAATCAATCATAAGATGAAGATCAATTAAAGAAGAAACTTCAGCATATAAATAGAGTGAACAAGACATCAGACATGCGATGCCAAACCCAGTGGCAAAAGAAACAACATACAACAATACCATAAGGTTCGGTAGATAGCAAACACTCGAAATATAATAATCAAGCAGGGCAAGTCACATTTAATCAGCAGTGAAGAAAAATAGGGTATCAGAAGCATGCAAAGGTCCCACAGTAGCAGGTGAGGAAACCCTTTGAGAGGTTAGGGCTTCAACCATAGTAGAGTTGAAAGAGAGTAAAAATCAAATAAGTCACATATAGAAAAGAGAGTCTGAAACAAGAACTTTGAGTCGAGTGTTCAGACAACAATTTCAGACCCAAAGACCTAGTGTTTTATGTAACAAACGAGTTCAAAATATGGTAACAAATAAGTCAAGAAAGAATTTTAAAAACAAGCACACATATTAAACATGTTAAAAATCAGAGAAGACATTTTGAAACAACTTAATAGGAAAACCCTAATAAAAATAGATAAAAGAGTCGTTTTGAAAGAAAAATTGAAGTAAGTTCAAGAAGCTGCTTAAAGTTCAAGGCAAACATAGAACTAAAGTAGATCTGGAGGAAAGTTGAAGATCTTAGAGATTAAGGTTTCGAAAAACTCATAAAAGGTGAGAAAGGCCTTGAAAATTATCGATCCAACTAGGAGAGTGAAGGTTCTGGCTCGAACAGGCATGGCTGGACGAAGAAAGGTCAAAGATGACTTGAGAAGAGCCATGAACTAGAATCGAGTAAGGATTGGACGAGGCTACTTCAAGATCAGGTTGTGAAACCACAAGAACGAATACATAGAAGCCATGGAAGGTTGGTAAAAGTCTCAAATAACCATGGAAGGCCATGGATTAGGCAGATATCAGAGTGGGGTAAGAGGATGGTGGCTAGGGTTCATGAGTGTTTCAAAGAGAATTGATAGAGACGGGATTCAATAGAGGCGGTAGGTGAGAAATGATTTAGGTTTAGGGGTTAGTTTGGGTTCAAAAAAGGAGCCGGTGGCCATTGATCGAAATGAACAACGGTTAGGATTTAAAAGGTTAGATGGGGATCCGGGTTTGGGTCGGTTTAAATTGCAGTTGGGTCGGGGTAAATTAGTTTCGATTGGGTTTCAATACGCTAAAATTGAAATAAAATCTGGCAAGATTTTAAATAGCCATTTCCCCATTTATTTTATAAATAATAGCAAATTAAATTATGGAAATAAATTGAAAG
Organism: Nicotiana benthamiana; assembly: GCA_034376525.1. Lineage (NCBI taxonomy): Eukaryota > Viridiplantae > Streptophyta > Magnoliopsida > Solanales > Solanaceae > Nicotiana > Nicotiana benthamiana. The sequence continues at coordinate 122,135,486 of CM067338.1, read as the reverse complement.
TACTAAAATGATTTTAATATATAATTATCAATTTAAAAATACTAGACTTAATTTTTATAAATATAAATGCAATTAAATCTTAAAAGGGGCTAAACTGCAATTATGTACAATTTTGCTTTTAAATTACTAAATAAATTTGTAAAAATATGAAAAATTTATATTCACTATACTTTGGAATAAATATGAGAATCCAATAAATGAATCACCAAAATGATAATTTTGGAAATTATTATTGGGGTTTTAATGAATGCACTCATATGCTATTTCGAAAGTATTTGGCACATTAAAAATACATGGGAAAAATTGGATATCAACAGCTGTCTTTCTTTACTCGGGAAGGATGAAAGAGTTGCCGGGTATAGATATGATGGCCAATTTTGGTCAAGCGAAACGGTTCGAGGAGGTTTAGGTGGTGCCCTGACTTTTGATTTGCCTACATATACCTAGTTTATAGGAATCAGGCCATATGAAGTTCAGAATCCATCGGCAGAGTATGCCGATGGAGACTCTTCAGGAACAGATGCAATATCCCAGACGGGGTAAGTGGACAACTTGTGGGAATGGTAATGGTTTGGTATGGCTACGGGAACTAGAGCATGCTTGATCATGCCGGGATGGCCGTTGCTCGCCGGTGTACCTGCAATTAGAAATAATACAAGCATATGCTGTGCATATATTTAAACGTGATGCAAGTTCCTGTCGGACCATGAATGCTGTCTTTGGACGGTTAGGATGAAGTCCTTAGACCATGATGTCCTGGGCCATGAAGCGTGCAATAAAGGATTCACAGGACATGAAATGATGCTCTTAGGGTATGAGGATGATGCCTCCAAACCATGAAGTCATGGAATAATGATATGCACAAAATAAAAGGGATCCTCAGGCCATGACATGGTTTTCTCGGGCTATGAAAAGGTGCCTCCAAACGATGACACCTTTGGATAATTTGGCGATCTTTAAGCCTATGAAATGCAATATGTGGCGATCTTTCAGCCCATAAGATGCAGTATGTGGCGATCTTTCAGCCCATATGATGCAGTATGTGGCGATCGTTCAGCCTATGAAATGCAGTAGGTTGCGATCTTTCAACCATGCAAATGTAGACGAGGCGATCATTCAGACCGTGAGATGCACTAGGTGGAGATGTTTCAGCCATGCAATGCAGTAGGTGGCTATCTTTCAGCCTATGGATTGCAAATGGAGGTAGAGCTTAAACTCGGAAGGCGGAATAGCAGCCTTATGCAATGTAGAGATGCAGATGGAGACAACATTTAGTCTCAGAAGACATAATAGTAGCCATATGCAATGTAGAAATGCAGATGGAGACATCATTTAGTCTCGGAAGGCAGAATAGTAGCTTATACAATGCAGGAAAAATCTTGGAAGGCAAACTTGTAGCCTTATGCAATGCAGAACATGCAGATGGAGACAACGTTTTGTCTCAGAAGGCAGAATAGTAGCCTTGTGCAATGCAAAAATGCAGATGGAGACAACGCTTAGTCTCGGAAGGCAAAATAGTAGCCTTATGCAATGTAAAAATACAGGTGGAGATGACGTGGAAGGCAAAATAGTAGCCTTATGCAATGCAGAAAATACAGATAGAGACAACATTTAGTCTCATATACCAGAATGGTAGCTTTATGCAAGAAATAAAATGGAAAATGGTGCTAGAGCTCTCTTAGCTGATAGCAGATTGCGACATTGTGATTGCTAGGAACATTGTGACATATGAAATATCACTGGTGTTTGTGGATAGCAATATTTGGTAAGTGGCAACAAGTTTGAGAGTTGTATTCCCGAACAATGTTTATCACGTGAGTGTATAGTATGTTTGATGATTTCGCAATCCAAGTGCCTGTATTCAAATAAATATCATGAGTTTTGTAAAAAGGAAGGTTAGTTCGTACCCTTGGCTTTACTTGACCTACTCGGCTCTGATCTGGTGATACTGTTTGTGTCATTGGGGTAGAACTGCTAAACAAATAAATAATATGCATGATTTTGAAAAAAAAATATGACATAATAATAATTGTTTAGATAAACCGGCTATTGTGACATGGTTCGGGACATCGCAACCTCTCTTGCTATGGAAGTTTTAGGGTCTCCCTCAAAATTCTATCCCAGTTTAACAGGTTGATTCTTCTGCCTATTATTTTTGATGATCGTCTGAAATCAATTCGAAATTTTGAGGGTCCTCCTCAAAATTATGCTAAAGTTTCCAATTGCGAGGGGAAATGAAAACTTTATTAAATTGTGACCAAACCCATTAGGCTTCCTATGTATCCCTTCTTAAATGGAAATCAGGTCAGGCGTAGTTCAATACATCATATATGGAAAGTATGAAAATTACACATAGTAACACTTGACTGCATCTGAATTAATTTGCTTTGGCCAGACTTCTCCGTCCATTTCTGCAAGTATGAGGGCTCCTGCCGTTAGAATCTGATGAAGCATGTATGGACCCTGCCAGTTGGGAGATAACTTTCCTTTGGCTGCATCTTGATGCAGAAAGATTTTCTTTAGCACCAGCTGCCCCGATGTGAATTGTCTTGGTTTGACTTTCTAGACATTCTGTTATGATAGAGTTGACCATGGTAAGCTACATTTTTTCCCTTTCCCTCTATAAGGGCCAGTTGCATTTTACCCACTCTGTCTTGTCGAGATCAGCTTCTTGCATGATCCTTAGGGAAGGAATTTCTACTTTAGTGGGAATGACTGTCTATATCCATAAATCAGCATGTAGAGGGTTGCCCCGCTTGATGTGCGGACTATGGTACGATATCCTAGTAAAGCAAATGATAGCTTCTCGTGCCACTGTTTATGCTTCTCTATCATCTTCCTTAATATCCAATTGATATTCTTATTGGTGGCTTCTATGGATCCATTCATATGAGGTCTGTAGGCTGTGGAATTCTTGTGTTTGTTCTTGAAAGTTTCACACACTGCTTTCATCAGGTCACTGTTGAGGTTGGAGCCATTATCAGTAATGATTGACTGTGGAATCCCGAATTGACAAACAATGCGGTAGCGGACAAAGTCTTCCACGACTTTCTTAGTTACTGCTCTATAAGATGATGCTTCGACCCATTTGGTGAAATAATTGATTGCTACTAGGATAAACATGTGCCCGTTAGAAGCGGCTTGGTCTAATAACATCCATTCCCCAGGCGAAGAACGGCCATGGTGAGCTTGTTGCATTGAGCTCATTTGGAGGTATCTTTATCATGTATACATATATCTGACAGTGGTGGCATTTCCGATATACTGGATGCAGTACGTTTCTATAGTCATCCAGAAGCAACCAGCTCGGAGTATCTTCTTTGCTAAGACAAAGTCGTTCATATGTGGACCGCAAGTACCATCATGAATTTCCTCTAGTAGCTTGGATGCTTCATTTGCGTCAACACACCTTAGTAACCCCAAATCAGGAATCCTCCTATATAGGATATTGCGTTGTGAAATAAATTGTTGGACAATCTCCGAAGTGTGCATTTCTCAGTAGGATTTATCAAGCTCTGGGTACTCTCCTTTTGCCAAATATTCCTTGATATCATGAAACCAAGGCTTTCCATCTGCTTCCTCTTCAACATGGGCGTATGAAGCAGGTTGATCATGGATCTCTACTAGAATGGGATCAATGAAATTTTTGTCTAGATGCTGTATAATAGACGACAGGGTAGCAATGCGTCAACAAACTCATTCTAGACTCTGGGAACATATTGGAATTCCTTCATCGTGAACTTTTTCCTTAGTTCCTGTACATGATGCATATATGGGAGTATCCTGGAATTCTTGTTGCGCATTCTTCTCCTACCTAATGTATGAGTAAGTCTGAATCTCCGATCACTAGCAACTCTTGAATGTTCATGTCAATAGCTTGAGCTCTAAGATGCAGGCTTCGTATTCAGCCATATTGTTGGTGCATGTGAATCTGAGTTTGGCAGACTTCACTAGATAATGCAGACCAGTTTCTGATACAAGGACTGCCCCTATGCCGACTCCTTTGAATTTGCTGCTCCATCGAGAACATTCTTCAACCGTCATAGAGTTATGCAATGTCTTCTCCTATGAATGATACCTCTTCGTCAGGAATATACATTTTCAGGGGTTCATATTCTCCATCCACGGGATATTTGGCAAGGTGATCTGCTAGTTCCTATCCCTTGATTGCCTTCTGAGTCACGTAGACAATATCAAATCCACTCAATAGGAATTTCCACTTGGCTATCTTGCCAGTTGGAATGGGTTTCTGGAAGTTGTACTTCAAAGGATCCATCCTTGATATGAGATATGTAGTTTAGGCACAGAAGTAGTGCCTTAGCTTCTATGCTACGCAAGTTAAAGCACAACAGTTGCACTCTAACAAAGAATAGCGTGCTTCATACGGGGTGAACTTATTACTGAGGTAATAGATGACTTGTTCTTTCCTCCCTATTTCATCATGCTACCCCAGAACACAACCGAGTGCTCCATCCAATACTGGAAGATAGAGTAATTGGGGTCTACCTGCCTCGGCCGGGATCAAAATTGGTGGTGTTGACAGGTACTCCATTTATTCTGTCGAAGGCTTTTTGGCAGTCATAAGTAAAGGTGTCAACCGGGCCGGGTTGACCCGGGACCGGCACGGACCGGCCCGGTCAAAACCGGCCCGGACCGGACCGGTTTAGCGCGGGGGGGCCGGGCTGGGTTAGGGGGGGGAAGGGGGTTGGGACGTAAGGCCTTACCGGGCAATTAACCCGGACCGGACCGGCCCGGGAAGAGAAATACCGGGCGAACCGGCCAACCCGGATCGGCCCGGACCGGTTATAACGGTAAAATTTTTTTTTTTTAAAAAAAAAATTTTTTTTAACTGTTGGGGCCCACTTGCCCGTTGGCAACGGTCCAGAACCGTTGGCCAACGGGTCTTTTTGCATTTTTGGCCCTTTTTTGTTTTTTTTTTGTTTTTTTTTGTTTTTATTAAATTACATTAATAACCCTTCTAAAAATCTATAAATACCCTCCCCTCTTCTTCATTTCCTCACTCAAAATTATCTATCTCTCTCTCAATTCTCAAATTAGCAAATATCAATCACTCTCTTCTCTTCAATTTTCAAGAGATCATATTCTACTTTCATAATTTTATTGTCTTTATTTTCCCGAATTTAATTTATCGTAATTTCTTATTTGGAAATCGGCATTCGAAGCTTGATTCTTGAAGTTCAAGTGTTCAACATTCTTGAAGTTCAACTGTTCAAGTGCTCAATTTATTGTCGAATTCGGTGCACTCTCTCCAACTCTTTCTCTTATTTAATATTTTAATTGCATATTTGATTTTAGCTTATATATTAAATTTTCCAATATGTTGAATGCTGCTAAAAGAGCGTGTAGAAAAGTTACTGGTAGGAGTGGAAGTGGTAGTGGAAGTAGTAAAAAAAGTCCTATAGCTTCTGATAGTAATAGTAATAATGAACCAATAACACATGTTTCTGAATCATCGCCTAATTTGCAAGATGTAAATATTGATTATGAACAATTACACCAAGATTTCGGAATAGAAGATAACGAAATTGGAATAGAAGATGAGATACCACCTACACCTACTAGTGCAAATGTTGGTAGTATTGGAGTTGGAGTTGCTAGTGCAACAAGGGGTAGAAGACCACCAGTCGCTCCAACTTCTAAATCTAATCGTAGAAAAAGAAGTCCTGTTTGGAAATTTTTTGATGAGATAGAAGATAGTGATAGAGTTAAGTGCAGACTTTGTAACGAAACGTTTAAACATTTGACCGGAGGTAATTTAAGGGGGACTGGCACACTAATTAGACATGCAAAATTATCATCCTATAGAATGGGGGGTTAATGGGGATGGAAGTCAAACAACCGGTAACCCTACTACTGCAGGTCTCCTAAAATATGATAAAATGAGGGATCGAGAGGAATTAGCGAAAATGATCGCTTTGGGTTGTCTAAACCAAAAAGTTTTGTGTATGTCTTTTGATAATGCTTCAAACAACAATGCTGCAGTTTCAATTTTAAAATTGAATTTACATCCACCTCTTGACGATATTTTTCATGTTAGATGTGCATGTCATGTTTACAATTTAATTGTTAAAAGTGGGCTCGATTTATTTTCAACTGAGATTACTCTAGTTAGAAGAGCTGTTGGAGTAATTCAGGGAAATAATAGACAATCTAGAATAAGAGAATTTAAGAACAAGTGTATGCAATATAACCTTACACCTAGATTCATGCCCAACGAAGTAGTTACTAGATGGAATTATACGTATATATTTTTAAAATGTTGCTACAAATATATATTTCCAATAACAGAAGTTGCTAATGCACATTGTACTGATCCTAGGCGTATGTTAACCGGTGATACCTGGGAGGTCATTAGTGATGTGATTAAATTTTTACATAAATTTTATACTGCTACTGTTGTGTTTTCTGGGGCATATTACCCAACTATTACTTTGGTTTTAGTACATATAGCTGAAATTTCTTTGCTACTATTTGAATTTAAGAAGAAAGATAGATATACGGATGCTGTTGCAAGTATGCAAGCAAAATTTAAAAAATATTTCTTTCCAATTCCTCCTGTTTACTTAATTGGTGCAGTTTTAAATCCTTCAATTAAAATGTCTGATTGTCAACAACTAATGAATGCTTTATACAATTATATGGAGATTGGGCCCACTGAAAGCCCAAATTTGTATGAATCTATGAACCAACTAAATGAACATTTACAATATCTATATACTTATTATGCAACTCAATGTGATAATGCTCGTGCTTCAACTGCTGCAAATCCCACTATGCAATGTAGCACTTCTAATGTAGTCGGAGATGATGATGAAGGCTTTGATAGTTTTAATATTTTTTCAACTTTTTCTAACACTCAAAGTAGTAGTAGGAATATAGATGAACTGCAATTTTACTTGCAGAAGCAAAAGGAGCCTCGCACCAAGGAATTTTCACCGTTAGGCTGGTGGCAGGAAAATTCAAAGCAATTTCCCGTTCTTTACGCTATGGCGCGGGATGTCCTGAATGTCCCAATTTCCACTGTTGCATCCGAGAGTGCATTTAGCCAAGCAAGACAACAACTTGGAGACACGCGGCACTCATTGGGAAGCAATGCTTTGGAAGTCTTAGTGTGTCTAAGAGATTGGATAAGATCTGAACGAAGAAATCAAGGAAAGGAAGATATTGATAGCCCGGAAGACGAAGAACTTGGAGATATATTAACGCACGGAAACCCATCCGAATTTAACACTCCAGAAGAAGGTCCAGAGGTTCATATTAATATGGAAGAACTTGCTATTGCAATGCAAGCCATTTGATGTAAATTGTAAACTAATTATGATACATTTTAGTTTTTCAGTTTGAAATTTTGAATTTAAGAAATAAAGTAGCACTTGCAATAAGTGCAATTTTTTCCCCATCTTTTGTTGTGTTCATTCAATTATTACAAAGTATTAATATAACTTAATATTTATACTATACGTAATTCAAAAAAAAAAAAGAAAAGATAAACCCGGCCCGGCCCGGCCCGGACCGGATCAACCCAGCCCAATTGCAACCCGCCCCCAATTGAACCCGGACCGGACCGGCCCGGACCCGGACGGGTCATAAAATTTGGACCCGGACCCGGCCCGGCCCACCCGTTGGTCACCTATAGTCATAAGTCCATCTAGTAGTGGTGTCTTCTTCAACCTCTTAAAGATTGGCTCACAAATAATTGTAGATTGTGTTATGAACCAGCTGATGTAGTTATGTCTCCCCAAGAAACTCATCATGTCCTTCTTGTTCTTTGGCGGTGGCAATTCTTGAATAGCTTTGACTTTTGATGTATCCAGTTCTATTACTTACAATAAACCTAAGCAATTTTCCAGCAGGAACCACAGATGCGCACTTTGCGGGATTCAATTTCAACTTGTACCTCCGTAATCTATTGAAGAACTTCCTCAAATCTCCCACGTGATCGGTAGCTTTCTTGGACTTGATGATAACGTCATCCACATATACATCTATCTTCTTGTGTATCATATCATGGAAAATAGTAGTCATGGCCCTCATGTAGGTGGCCCAATATTCTTTAACCCAAATGACATCATCTTGTAATAGCATATTCCACACGGAGTAATAAAAGTCATTTTCTTAGCATCTTCTTCATCCATCCAGATCTAGTGGTAACCAGCGAAGCAATCTACGAATGACTGTAATTCATGCTTGGCGCAATTGTCGATCAGAATGTGTATATTTATCAAAGGGAAGTCATCTTTCAAACTGGCCCGGTTGAGAACCCGTTAGTCGACACAAACTTAGACCTTCCCGCCCTTCTTTGGTACTGGCACGTTATTGCCTAACCATGTTGGGAATTCTACTACCCTGAGAACCTTAGCTTTGACATGTTGGTGACTTCTTCCTTGATTTTCAATCTCATATCCGTCTAGAACTTTCTGAGCTTTTGCTTTACCAGCAGATATATTGGATTGGTTGGCAGTTTGTGAGCCACAATAGATGTACTTAGACCAGTCATGTTATCGTACGACCATGCGAATATGTCCTCATATTCCTTTAGAAAATCTGTATAGTCCTTCTTTTCTGATGGCGATAAGTGTATGCTGATGCGTGTTTCCTTAACGTTTTCTGCATCTCCTAGGTTAACAATCTCGGTGTATTCTAGTTTAGATTTAGGTCTGTTTTCAAAATTGTCAACTTCTTTAACAATCTCTTCTGGTACGTCATCTTCCTCTAAATCTATGTTCGTTTGATAAGTTGTCTCATTGCATGTCAAAGTCATTGGTTTACCAAGATAAGTAATAGTGATGCTGTATAAGTAAAGTAATGAGAGAAAAATAATAATTAGTGTTGATTTATAAGAAAAATTTCTTTGATAAATTGCATAATCGTTTTGAACATTGGAGATCGTATTGCGGGAATTAAAATGCAAAAACAAAATCATTTAGCACATACAGTGCAGGATGCTTGTTTTAGCCTTGCTACCTCGAGGCTCATTGGGCTCTGGGTTTCCTGATGGTCCAGTTATTGAGGCATGCGCCACTGCTCACAGCCTATATGGAAGGACTTTCCTCCCACTTCTTCTTGAGAACAACACAACAGCCCATGTCATTATTTTCTAAGAACAAGTTCTTCACCGCTACCAGTGCTTCATCTTGATCTAACCCATAAATAATATCAGCCAGATGGAAGGTCTGCTCCAGATGTGGTATTAGCTACTCCAGTAGATAGTAAGAATCGCGCCATGGTGGCAACCAGTTGTTGAATTATTCCCAGGTGTACTTATATCCCAGACTGAAAGTAGTGCCATGTTCCTTGAGTTTTATGGGCTTAGAGATTCCTTGAAGGTGCTTTCCGAGTCACGTGCCCGGTTCGTAGCCTCTCCATTTTAGTATACTCTGGATTTTGTATCCCAAAATTTGTCTTTGTTAACAACATTTACCTGTTCAATGTGATGGTATGTCTCTCCGCCTAGCTTCCTTCTCCCTTCGATTGCCGGAATGGTTTGGCGACTGTATATAGGATTGCTACTGTCACCGTGAATGATCACCTCTTGATGGTTACACTCAAATTATACTGCCTAATGCAGTGTTGATGCTACGACCCCAGTGACATGGATCCATGGCCGTCCCAACAACAGATTGTAAGATGCTGGCACATCTATTACCTAGAAATTAACATTGAACCAGGTTGGCCCCATTTGTAAGCATAGGCTAATCTCCCCAATGGTGGACCTTTGGGAGTCGTCGAATGCTTTCATATTGATGGCTCCATCCTTTATCTTGTGTAGTCCTTTGTGCAATTTCTTGAGTATTACCAATGGACAAATGTTGAGACTGGAGCCCTTGTCGATCAGGATCCTGGTGATAAAATAGTCCTCGCATTGCACGGTGATGTGAAGTTCCTTGTTGTGTCCCAGCCCCTCGGGCGGCACCTCATCCTCAAAAAAAGTGATCTTATGGCTCCCCAATACCTGTCCTACCATGCTAGCCATTTGTATTCCAGTGATGTTGCTAGGTACATATGCTTTACGTAGCACCTTCAACAGAGCATTGTTTGTGCCTAAGAATTTTGTAACAAAGCAAGAATGGAGATTTGCACTAGTGTTTTGTTCAACTGGTCGATGATCGAGTATTCCTTGGCCTGTATATTCCTCCAAAGATCATCTAGAGTTGTCTCAATGATAGGTGACCGATTAGAGGTCTGATTTCTTGACTCAAGTAGATGCTCAGGGGTATAAACTCTACTGATTCTCATCATACCATGTGCGGAAACAGTCTCTTTGAACGTAACCTTGCCTTTCCTCTTTGCATAGGCTGTATAGTATCATAGTATAACCTTTTCATGGAATGGTGTATGGACGACATTGCCACTGGGATTAGCGTGGCTATCCTTACTACGAATGGAGCATGTGCCTTGGGGGTGGTAAAACTGCAACTTCAAACAATGTGGGTGCAGTTGCTAGAGAGACGAATTCGACCTTAATTGGCACATGTGTCTTAGTGGAAGATGTTGCTTCAAACTCAATAGGCAAAGACATATTTACGTCAGCGTCCCCAGATGTCTAGATCTAGACTATGATTGGATTAAGAGTAACTATTGGCTTCTTTGTGTTATCACCTTCGGCGATCAACCTGATTGATCCCCCAGGATTCCAATCATCCTCTATTTTAATCATTGAATACCTCCACCCTTATGGTATGGCAGAGGGTTATTGCAGACGTTTGGAACGGGTTCCTTTGCCATAATAATCTTGTTATCAATTAAAGTTTGGATCTTATCTTTCAAGGAACGACATTCATCGATAATGTGCCCTTTCATACCGTAGTGCTAAGCACAAAATTTGTTTGGGTTAACCCACTGAGAAGGTTTTTAGGGTTTTCAGTAGGGATGTGGATGACATAACCAGCAGCTTTGAGTCTTTTGTACCGCTAGTCAATAGGTTCACTAATGGCTGTATATCGTTTCAGAGGTCTACGATCAAAATTTGGTTGTGGCCTAGGGAAGTTTTGGCGTGCAGGAGGTGATTGATGGTGAGGTGGTTGAGCATTGTAGGTTTGATAGACATGTGTAGATTGGGAATATCTGGGCAAAGTAGGTTGATATGTGGGAGGTGGAGGTGATTGATAAGGTGTCGGTGGAGCTTGGTAAGAGGGTGACGGTGCTTGGTAGTTCGGAGATGGCTGATATGTGAGTGGAGGTGTTGGGTAAGTTTGGTATTTGATGGAAGATTTAGTTCTATGTGCAACCATTACGGCCCCACGTCTTTTTCCTTGGACACACCACCGGACTGTAAGGCCTTATTTGTAGCCTGCAAGGCCTCGAAGTTTTTAACGATACTGCTTTTGATACCATCTTCAAATCTTTCACCCAGTTTGGTAATGTTGGAAAATTTTTGGCTTTCAATCATCATTATCATTTCCTAATAATGTGGGTCTAAGTCCAAACAAAGAATTTGTTTATCTATTCCTCCTCTAAGGCAGGTCTGACCTTAGCAGCTTCGGACCTCCAACGAGTAGTGTACTGGCGAAATGTTCATGTAGGCTTCTTCTTTAGATTCTAAATAGAAGACACATTTGGCGCATTCTTGGTGTTAAGCCTGAACCTAGCCATAATGTCGGACGCCATGCCTACCTAGCTTGAAAACCTCTTTGGATCTTGGCTGATGTACCAAGACAATGCATCTACTTTCAAGCTCCTCATGAAAAGATTCATGCGGATTTTCTCGTCTTTCCCTACTCCAACTAGCTTGTCACTATATGTCCTCAACGGGACCCTTGGGTCCTCGAACTTAGGAGCTTTGTATCCCTCGGTAGTTTTACATCTAGCTGTATGAAAATATCTTCATAGTTCAGCCCCATAATTCCATTGCGTCCTTTAACGCCTTGAATCCGGCTAGTCAATCTTAAGTTCCTCTGCCAGGTTCCTGATGAGCAAGTCTTTATCATCAGACTTGGTTGTGATTGAGATAGGTTCGGTGGAGTGCGTCATGGCCTCCACATAGATGGAGGTGTTATGGTGGGTGTGAAAGTGGTCATTTATGGAGTTTTGAAGCTCTGGGATGAGTAGCGGAGTGTTATTTGGGGTATGGCAAGTATTGCATTGGGTCTTTGGTGCAATAGTGTGAGGAGCGGGATGATTCTCTTGCTTTGGGATGTTCTAAGTGGCGTAGTGTTTTGAATATTAGGAAACGTGATATCCAGGGTGCTAAGGGTCATAGGCTTGCCAGATTCCGAACCTGATCGAGTTCTTCCTGGAATTTCAGCAGTTTCTGTTCAAGTTGGGAAACATTTTCCATAGGAACCTAAGTACCATGACCATTTGTGGTATCTACCCATTCAGTTGCATTCTTCTTTTTGTCGGTGTTCAAATCTTCCATCTTGCCTTTGTTCTTGTTTTTTACAGGACTAAGAGGAGGAGTGGGTGGAGGGCCCCTGGATCTCGTTAAATAGGATGTGTTGCCAGAGTACACGAAGGGGAATAATAAAAGAAAAAAAGTAACCAAGTTAGTAAGGATTATAAGAAGTGTTCCAATATTTAATCATATAGTGCAAGAATGTAAATCGTGTCCTAATTTGGGAACCTCTTTGTGCCCAAGGTAGGCCTAGCGATAAATTGATTTAGAGAACTTAGGATGCTAAATGCCTTATTTTATTGATAAAAATAGATGAATCCCAAATTGACACTGAATAAACAGAAAATGAAAATCACTAATGGCCATTGACTTTATTAAACTTGATAAAGCAGAAAGAAAAAAAACTCCTATCTACTTGGTCCTAAAAGGACCTTCCCCAGATTCGGTATCTTTGACTCCGTCGAACAGCTTCCCCAACTCGTGAAGTCCCAGCAATAGATAGGCTCTGGCTAGATGTCTGCCTTAATTTCCTTCAGCATTTTGGGAGTGTTTGACCCTCTTGAGAAACTTTCTTTCCAAATCCACTATGCATCGCTCCAAGTATTCCAGTCATTTGTTGGCACTGACAGCCATGTCCTTCCATTCCTCAATAAGATTCTAGTTGGACTCTTGTATCTTGCGGTGCTCGATTTCGTACTCCCAGATCCTTTTGCACAGTTGGTTGTATTTGACCTATGACTCGGCTCTTTCATCTATAATCCTGTGACCTCGAGCAAACCCTAGCTAGCCCAGACCATCATGATTATCTTCCAACCAGCCTGAATAGTAAGGAGTGAAACCTGCATCGTATTTCTCTGGCTCGATGGTATCCCTCCCCATGACGATCTTGCAGTGCCACATATGATGGGCTTGGCACTTGTAAGGACTATCATCATCCTGTAAGTCAGCCCAAACATGACTCATCTTGTCGACCCTGGGTACAACCTGCTTCTTTCCAGCTTGCCTCATATCTCGTAGAGAGACGTAAGAGTATGTTCCGCTCAGACCGATCAATATAAGGAAGGGTGCATCTATGGATTGGGCGATGAACTCTTCGGTCGGGAACCACTCGAACATCCATTAAATCTGGTCTTCAGTTAGATTTTAAAAAATCTCGACCCACTCTCCAGCATTATTTCGCTGGGCAAACAAATTAGGGATCTAGTTCATTCTCCTTAGATGATGAAAAGCGATGTGATCATCCCAGTCCCTTCATTGATTCTCTTGTCTGTATTTACCCTTTTAGAGGTGTTCCATGATCCAGAGTTGAAGTAGCAAATTGCAGCCTTCGAAGTGTTTGGCTCCTTGCTAACACTTCTCCAAGGCTCGATATATGTCGGCAATGATCATGGCACAATGCTAAATGGTTTCCCACCAATTCCTTCTATTAAGGTCTTAGTTACCACAGCTAGCCTGGTATGGATTCTTCCTTTCTTCATCGTAAGCACAATCAACCCCAGGAAATAAAACATGAATACGAAGACTATTCGATGGATGTGCCCCAATGATGTGATGGAAAATTCGTCATGGTATGTAGGTAGGATTTGCTGTGACTGTACCTTTCATACAAATATTCAGAAGGGATGTAGGATTCCTTTAGACATGTCAATTCTGGATTCTTCTTCAGACCCATCATTTTGAGAAAGCCTCTGCCATTGCGGTTCTCAGGCATTAACAAACCCGGAGTTTTCTATACTATACCGACCAATACTCCTATCTCCTCTAGCAAGGGTGTCATTTCAATATCCCCAAAGGGGAGTACAGCCCTCTCACAATCCCAGAAAGAAGTAGCAGCCTCTATGATCTTGTTGTTGGGTTGGATCTCCAGGAGAGAAGGTAGATTTCCCAAATACTTTTGGACAAGAGTTTGATCACTAGAGTGAATGTCTTTCCACCAGCTTAGCAGTCTTGGGTGGTTGTTGTTGACCATGACAAATCTAGGGACTTCGTGCCTCATTTTCTATAAAACAAACAAGTTTAGGCCCTTACCCCCCACCAAACTCGACTATTTAATACCAGCAATTAGCATGATGCATTTAATTCTCCAAATAAATGCACATAACGTGGTGATGTCCATTTGGGTTTAGGGAAACTCAGTGGACTTTGGACAAGGCTATCTTAAAGGATCATTATGTGTACAACATAACTGACCCAGCTAGGTTTGACCTTGATGCATGCATAGTTTGAATAGAGTAAGGTTTCTATGGCATTCTATACTGGTACCCTTGAGTGGATAACTCAAGGGGAAAAGTCAAGGAACCGTCGACTGCACCGCTGATCAAGTGGTTTTTCCGCAAATATGCCTTTCCGGATTTAGGGGTAATAAAATAGGAAGAGTGCAACCTCTCACTATAAGCGTTGCGATAGTATTTGTTTGGCATGAGTGGAATATGATGTTGAGCGTGATTATGCAATAATTAAAAGCATGTTGACATGTATTTGGACATTAAGAAAGCAGTAAAGACAGCAGTTTCATAATTTGAAGCATCAGTAAAGAAAAGAAACAAAGAAGACAAGTCACAGTAGAGTCGCCATGTTGTCGTGCCCCCTTTTTCTCTCTAATGCAATCGGGAGGGTGGGTTCATGACATTTTAGGACAACTCATTCCTCTTGGACACTTGCTTTTGCATTTTTGAAGTTTTGCCACCTAATGATTTAAGGTGCATTAGGACGCCTATAAAGGTTCACTTCTAAGTTCGTTTGATAACTAGAGATAGGGTAAGGGCTTGAAATTATCCTAAGGGAAATGTGTTAGGCACCCCTCAGAATCCACTAGTGTGGTTCACGGCCAAACAGTTTTGTGAATTTGTGCAATTTAAATAGAGGAATACAGGCTCAAATATTAGGGGGTTTAAATTTAAACACATATGAGTTTAAAGGAACAATTAAAAAGACGAGTTTTGAAAAAAAAAAGAAATTTGCAAATAAAAAGGAAAGGGGTCCTAGGTTTATATTTAATATGGATCACATCAATGCGATACCCGGTATGACACTCCTCAGAAGAGGGGATACACGTGATATTAGCAAACTATTCATCATATCCATAGCTACCATTAAAGCTCGTATTGGTCTCGATCTTTATTGCATGCTATTACCCATACCATTCCTATCAGTCCCGGAGAATTTTAAGACCACTATTCCTAAATGGGAGTTGTATTAGGCTGGATTTCGGTTTCAAACGGTAAAACAATCTAAGGTGACATACAAAAAAACATAATACTGCACGTTAGGGGAAGCATACGAACAAATAAAAGGCTCATGTATACCTCCTCAAACAAACACATAAATAGCATGGCTTAAATATATATTTAGGATCTGAATTTTTAAATACTAAGGCAAAGGGAGATCCAATTTTTTGAGGATGTCCAGTTTATTACATAACTTCAATAAGAAGTCTGAAATAGGCCTGCCTGCTGGTTGTAGCAATTATTACTTCACAAAGGCAAATTTCATTTTTTACTGTTGTTATCACCTAAGACTTGCCTAAGTGTTTGGGTGAGATCCTATGAACATGGTATCTACCACTGATTCAAAATGTGTCAAAGCAATAATAGTTTTTTGAACGAACGATTTGGATATCTTATAGGCATGCTTTCTAAATAGTGTTAAATAAAGGAGTAAGGTTGTCCTAAACTGGTTCAGAGTCAACCTGATTTTTAAATAGATTTCGGATCCTATAAGCATGATATCTAGTATTGCTCATCTTTATTCCTATAGGAATGATATCTAATAATGGTAATAAACATGCATAAATGTAAACAAGTCGTATAGGCATGTCTTGTACCCTTCTACAGCTAAACATGCATAATTACCCATCCCTTTTCACTAGCCAACCCAATGTTTATTACAACTTATTACAGACTAATAATGAATTACATCAGAAAGTGTGAAAGAAGAAGTTACAACCAAAGGAAGCCCGATTCTTGACTTCCTCTCTGAATTACAGAATAAAACCCTTAAATGCCATTGTTCCAAAGCCTCTCTCAGACTTGGGTGTGTCAAAGTTCCCTAGTGGTCTCAAGGGGGCGCTGGGCAGTGCTCACACCTAAGCTTGCATAACCAGATAGAGATAAGTGCTTTGTGGAAGGGTCAGACTTTATGTGTCCAAGTTCAGAGGGAGCTCATGGGTCCCAAGGCAAGGCTCACACAAGAGGGGTAGAACCTAAATCTAAGAGTATAGTTGAAGTGGAGTAATAGAGATTTGTTTAAAACTGGGTTGAGAATGATAAGGGGGCAAGGGTAGTTTGGAAAAACAGCAATAGTAAAGCAAAAATTATACAATATCAGTAATTGCTAAAAAGGGGCAGGGGTTTCAGAATTCATTGCAAGTAGCATATGACCCTATGAGGGGTCAAGCCAGGACATGCACAACAATAAATGATGCTGGCATGCCCATAAACCAGGCAGAGGACATACTCATATATAGGACATGAAGTATAGGATCAGGGAGGGTCAGATTTGGGTCATGCACAACAATGTCTAATACTGCCATGCCCTTAAACCGACCAAGGAATACAAACACACAGTGGATTTAAGGTTCATATGTGATTGACAGAGTTCATACATAAAGGGAACATGAATTCAGAAAAGGAAAAGGGCATATCTAAACATGCTTAATCATGAAATTTGATTAAAACACAAACAGAAATCGGCAAAAGTGAAGGAAATAGTAAAGGAACATGTTGTTATTGATGCTAGAAAATTAATTAGAAGATACCAGTAAAGAAGCAAATGCAAAAAGAAAAAAGTAGGCAAATTTCCTGCAACACAACAGACAACTCGATTCCGGGAGCAAGGCTTCTGAAGACATCACTAAGAATATCGACAGATAGAAAGTAAAGTATAATTTAGCTTGGAATAATGTGTAGGGTAAGTTTGTCAGAAATTTCATGTCTTGCACTGGCTACTGAAGCCACTATCTATAGTTATACCTAAGGAACAATGCCCTAGGATCAAGCCCCTCGTAAATGATAATAATGGGGGACATTGATGAATATATAATGGTATGCTATGAATGTCAAAACTCTCTATTACAGATTGTGTAATTAATATTGAGGAATATTCTTTATTGAATGTCATCTGGTGTGATGACCCAAAAGGGTCATCACTTGTTTTGAAAGTAGATTCTGTGTTTCGAGGCCTTCAAAACCTCTTTCTGTCTCACCTCGATTTGTGCACAGTCCGGACGCGAAGCCAGAAAGCGAATATGTGAAAATATGTGAAAGTGATGAATTTTGACTTTAAAATAAAAATAAGTTGACTTTGATAAATATTTTGGTTAAACGGATCGTACCCTTGATTTGACAGTCCCAGAGGATCCGTGAAAAATGTGGGACTTGGGCATATGACCGGAATCGGGTTTCGAGGTCCCAAGCCCGAGAAATAAATTTTTGAAAAAAAGTATTTTACTTAATCAATTATGGAGTAAAGAAGATAATTTATATTTGAAACTATTGGTATGGAGCCCGTATTTTTTGTTCCGGGGCCCGGTACAAATCTTATATATGATTTGAGTCAAGCTGGTGAAATTTGTTAAGAAACGGACTTGAAATGATGTTAATCTAACCTTATTTGCGAAAAATTAGAAAATTTGATGTTCTTAAGCAATTTCATGATTTTGATGCTAAATTCGTAGTCCTTGATGTTATTTTGGTGATTTGAATGCACAACCAAGTCCGTATGAAGTTTTTAGGTTGGTATACATGTTTGATTTTGAGCCTCGAGGGTTCGGGTGAGTTTTGGATAGGCCACGGGGTGGAATTTGGACTTGGAAAAATTACACATTTTCATTTGGTATGATCAGGTCTGGAGGCGCGAAGCCTGGCTTGCGAATGCAACAAATCCTTACAAATGCGAGAATGTACTTGGGCAGCCTTAGTCGCAAATGCGACTGTTTTCTCGCAGATACAATTTTGTGCGAATGGTCTCTCGCAAATGAAGATGAATGGAAAGTTGATTGGGCAGCAAATGCGTTATTGTCTTTGCAAATGCTTAAGTCCCTGTTTTCTGAGGGGTTCGCAATTGCGAGTTGTGAACCCTCATTGCAATTGCGACATCAGAGACCTGTAAATTCACACTTTGATGTTTTCAGCTATTTTTCACCTATTCTCAAAACATACTCTCTTGTTCGATTTTTCAAAGAAACTTTCTTCTCCAAATCAATTGTAAGTCGTTTCTAACTAGTTTTCTTCAATCCTTAATATCATTTCACATGATTTCAACTCAAAATTAATGGTTTTAATGGGGGAAACTGGCTTTTTTGGGTAAAACCTAAATTTTTCAAATTTTGGAGATTTGTACCTCAATTTGAGGTCCGATTTCAAAACAAATTATATATTTGTGTTTGTGGGGGAATGGGCAATCGAGTTTTGGTCCGAACCTCGGGTTTTGACCATGTGGTCCCGGGGGTGATTTTTGAATTTTGGGGAAACTTTAGAAAACTTATTTTCATGTAGTAGAATTGATTCAATTTTATTGATGTAATTAAGTAACTTGTGGCTAGATACGAGCGAATTGGTACTGGAATCAAGAGGTAAAGCGATAGTTGAGACTTAAATTGTATTCGTGGCATCGAGGTAAGTATTTTGTCTAACCTTATCTTCAGAGATTAGGAGTCGAGTCCTATTTTCTATCTGGTATTTGTTGCGTACGACATATAGACATGGTGACGAGTATCTATACGTTGGTGTCAAGCAAGCCCATGAGTCTTATATTATGATTATTATGACTTCGTTATATTGTTCATGCCTTTGATGATGATTTCTATTGTTAGGCAAAGTTTGTGGAAGTAATGGTGATATTTAAACACTAAGGAGAATTAGCTCAAGCTGTATAATGAAAGGTCAAAGTATAAGTGGTAATTGAACACTTTTAGAGAATTGGCTCAAGTTATGAAGTAAAAGAGAAAAAAAGAGAAGAGAATCATTATATTGCCTCTCTTACCGAGATATTGTTGCTATTAACGCTATCTCCCTTGCCGGGATGTTGATGTTTTGACGTTGTTCCCTTGCCGGGACTTGATTATTGAAATATTCCCTTGCCGAAATTCCTTTTGTAATTTAAATTATTTCCTTTCCCTATTGCTTGTGATTGTTGGTTGTGTGAGGAAGAGCATTAAAGCACAAAGGGTGATGCCGTATATTCTTTTGGTGAGAGAGTGTTAAAGCACGAAGGGCGATACCGTGTATGATTTGTGAGGAAGAGTGTAAAGCACGAAGGGTGGTGTCGTGCCGCACGATGTACAATTTCATATTGATTATCTTGATTATATAGTAAGGATGAGAGTAAAAGCACGAAGAGCGATGCCGTGCAGTTTATATTGATTCTTTGGTGAGGACGACAGTAAAAGTACGAAGGGTGATGCCATACACTTATTGATTCTTGATTCTTGTTGATAACTGAGATATGGTATTTCTCTTATTTACCAGTTGTCTTTCTATCCTTAATTGATGTTTTCTCCGCAGCATGTTTCCCCTTCCCATACTTGAATGTACATACTATTCTTTTTTTTTGTATATGGTTTAACTGCACAAGTTTATTTGGTAGTCCGGTCCTAGCCTCGTCACTATTTTGTCGAGGTTAGGCTAGGCATTTACCAGCACATAGGATTCGTTATGCTGATATTATACTCTGCACTATGTGCAGATCCAAGAGGAGCAACTTTTGGACCTTAGCTTGATTGGTTGCCTTCAGTCCATACGTAGATCCAAAGTAGTCCTGCAGGCGTCCACAGGCCCTGGCGTCTCCCTTTATCCCTGCGTCATGCTTTATTTACGTATTTCCAAAACAATGTATTATTTATCTTTCAAAATTTGTTTGTAGTACTCTTAAACCATCTGTGAAGCTGTGACACCAGTTCTGAGTAGTCTTGTTTAAATAGTTGTATTGGTTATACTCAGTAGTTTTATTATTTTTTTCCGCTTGATATAAATTCCGCAGTTTTTAAGTTATTGCTCATAATTATTAAAGGATTAAAATAAGAAGAAGGTAAATTGTTCAAACAGTCGGTTTGCCTACCTCACATTAGTAGGCGCCATCACAATTCCCGAGGGTGAAAAATCTGGGTCGTGATATCTGGTGGCAAATATTCGCTTTCCCTTGTTAACAATGTTCCCTTCGGGGTCTCCCGATGCCAGCCGAAGCAATTGTTTTCAATCTTGGTTTCTACTCGCTTCATCTTTCGTGTGTCTCCGGTTCCGCATGTCATTCTATAATTTAAGTATTTACTGTGAGATGATTTTATCCTATTCCAAAACATATGTAATATATTATAGAAAGATGTCGTGTTCACGTGAAACTTTTAAACAAGTAAAATTTCTTGCAGGAAAATTGAGAGTTGAGCAGCGAAGTACTTATCAATAGGAGAAATAGTGGTCATAATAGCATATGTGCAAGATCGTTATTAAGGATCTAACTCTGTTCAAATTAATTTTTAAAGTCCAATTGATTCTAACAAATTTAACAGTTAATAAAATTACTATTAAAACTAAGATTCTTTTCTCGAATGAACTTAATCTCTACTATGTGTGAAGTACACTAAACTATTCCATAAAAATGGAGAAAGTCGTCATAGATAAATTTAGAGAACTATAAAATACTATAACCACTTTACAATTCAAACTTCCGTCTTGAATTGATGGTAGATTGATGAATCCTTGTATCTTGAAGCCTCCAATGTTCTCACAATTCCTCGGTCAAAAGATCCTTCCAAAATTGTATTTTCTGTGTTACACAGTGTACCAACGACCCTGGACAAAAATAATCTTAATAAGCCGAAACAGTGAATTTGGCCGAAAAATAGACTATCGCCTCGCGTGGCGCTTCGCAGTAGACCAAAATTTTATGTTCTTGGCTTTTCTCAACTCTACATGAACTTGCCTTGCTACGTCGTGGCCAGGAACGGTCTGTGCGTTGCGGTAGGCTATTTACCAGCCTCAAGGTTTTTTTTTTCAATTTGTGTAAGTAAACTTGGTTCTTGAACCAGAACTAGATTTTCCGTTGAATTAAATGAACTTTTATTTAGATTTCGAAGCTCTAAAATATATGTTTAGCTCCTAAGAATGTTCCTTAGATCGGAAATACTATGACACAAAAATCATGTAATAAGTATAAAATACTCATATTCTAGATCAAACACGACTGAAGTATAGCAAACAATAGGTGAATTATGGTAAAAAATGTGTATTTTTAATCAACCATCAATCTACAATTATATTAAAATTTCTCTTACTAATTGCTAAAGTTAATGCAAGTCGTTAGGTCTTTCAATTATTGAGTACACTAATTACCTCCAGCTAATGCAACTCCGGTTCACACCTCCAAACAA
The DNA here is from genome assembly GCA_034376525.1 of Nicotiana benthamiana. Classification (NCBI taxonomy): domain Eukaryota; kingdom Viridiplantae; phylum Streptophyta; class Magnoliopsida; order Solanales; family Solanaceae; genus Nicotiana; species Nicotiana benthamiana. Next base: position 122,113,767 of record CM067338.1, on the reverse strand, counting down.
AACCAATTTGGCTATATAGATTCCCAAATAATATCCATTTGGCTAAAGGCAGGCATAAAACAGGGCACCATTCAGTGCATGCACCTCTTATACCGCCACTATGGTCATTGGTCAAAGGCCAATTCCAAATTTTATTTCTCCCCTTCGTACATAGATTAAAAATTACTATCTCATTTATGACAATGTTCACTATGATGGTGCATTTTCTCTTGATACAGAATAATGCATATCTTTTTATTTTCTCAGAAAAATTATCACTTAAGTGCACCCCAACAATTAGATCAAACATATTTCAACTTAACCTCTCCTTCTTTAGGTTTTCACAAACCCCCCCCCCCCCCTCCCCCCTCCCCCAAAAGGAAATAAAAAAGAAAAAGAAATGATGCTTTCAAAAGCTTGTGTGCATGTAATGATGTCACCAAATGGAAACTTCCAAAAACTCCTACGCAATCATTAATATAATAAGTTATCTTTCAATATGTAATACTAATAATGATAACCAAAATTTAGCTTTCTAAACTTGTGCATAAAATGTAAGTTATCTTCCGAATATATTACTATGTGTTTAATGATGTAATTACATCAAATCTTGACAGTGCAAGTTATCTTCCGGAAAAAAATAGTACTATGTTGTAGTTATACAATAATCTAAACAAATTAGATAGCATATAAACCGTAACCGGAGGGAACTTACTTGTTCTTTATAGTGGAAGCAGAATACTTGGAATGAGCGCGATTGAGATCATTGGCCAACGATTATTGTTACGATATGTCGGAGCAACGCTGAATATATCGTTTAAACCCTAGGATTGATTGAAATACGTAGAGAACAATGAAAAATTCTGCAGGCTATGTATTTTTAATTGTGTATTGTAAGTTTATATAAAAAAATGTTAATGTTAATTAACTTTAATAACTCTAATGAGCCTTAGAATACCCCTTATAGATGGACCCATATTTCCTACATATGAGTTTAATGATCTAATCAAAGTTTAACATTTCCAAATCTTTTTCTTATTTTCAATATACATATCTTAAATTCTTCTAATTGTTATGAAATATTAGATTATGGTGGATGTCCATAACACCTATAACACCCACTACTTTTATCCATTATCTCCATAACTCCCACTACTCCAATACTTATGGTTGTAACTCCCACACTTCCATGATCTCCCCCATGATCTTCCTCCATGATCTCAAAAGCTTAATGACATATTTATAGAATTCTTTTAGTATACCTCTATGTAGTACTATAAATAGAGGATGAGAAATCATTTTGTAATACACTTGGATACATTAGAAGAAATATATTCTCTTCTCTATTTCTCTCTACTTTGTTGTCTATCTTTTGTTTATTACTTTGAGCTAAGTTTTGTAACACGCTATCAGCACGAAGCTCTACTATCTCAAGAATCTCTTTGAGAAAATTAAGGTATTTTTCTCCTCCTAATTTTGTTTTAATTATGTCTGACATTATGAAAAGAAAGTTTGTTGCCCTTGAAATTTCGGGCAAGAACTACATGACATGGGTGTTGGATGCTGAAATCCATTTGGATGCAATGGGTCTTGGAGACGCCATTAAAGACAGAAATAATGCATCCACCCAAGACTGTGCTAAGGCCTTGATTTTCTTGCGCCATCACCTTGATGAAGGTTTGAAAATTGAATATCTCACAGTCAAAGATCCACTTATCTTGTGGAATGGCTTAAAGGAAAGATATGACAACTTAAAGTTGGTCACTCTGCCACAAGCACGATATAATTGGGCTCATCTGAGGCTCCAAGACTTTAAGTCTGTTTCTGAATATAATTCTGCAATGTTTAGAATTACTTCTAAATTGAAACTCTGTGGAGATACTATTACTGATTATGATATGCTGTAAAAAACATTTACAACGTTTCATGCCTCCAATATGGTTCTGCAACAACAGTACACAGAGAAATGTTTCAAAAAGTACTCTGAGCTGATTTCTCTTCTCCTTGTGGCTGAGCGAAACAATGACCTGCTCATGAGAAATCACGAGAATCGACCCACTGGGTCTACACCATTGCCTAAAGTAGATAAGGTGTATTCCCATTATGCTAAGCGTGGAAAAGGCTATGGCTTTAATCATGGTCGTGGTCGTGGTCGGGGTCATGGCCGTGGACGTGGACAAGGAAGAAATTTTCCTGGTGTTAGTCACTCCCAAAAGAGATATAACCACCAAAAGCGGAAATGGAATTATGAGAATCCAAAAGCAAATAGTTCAGAAACTATATGTTATCGTTGCGGTGGAAAAGGGCACTGGGCAAAAATTTGCCGTGTACCAAGACATTTGGTTGAGCTTTATCAAGCATCTCTAAAGAGTAAAGGCCCTGAAACCAATTTTGTCTCTGACAATAATTTTGACATCACCCACTTGGATGTGGCAGACTTCTTTGAGCACCCTGAGGGGAAAATAGATCACTTGATCGGTGATGGATCCATGGTTAAAGAAAGATTGAGCAGTTTGATATTTTTATTTTTACTTATTCGTAGTAGTTAATGAATAAACAATTATCATAGTTTACATAAGTTATCTATTATTGTGATATGGTTCAAATTTTATATTTTCTGCTTTAAGCTAGTAAAGCTAAGTATCAAGCAAGTATTCGTTAAAATTATAATATGCTTGAAATAAAATAATAAAAAAAATATATTAAACAGAATGATCAGTTTCATTTTTGTAATCCTTTCTAATCTGCTCGGTGTTAATGTGTTAGCACATTAAAGGTGCTATTATGCTAGTAGTATTATGAACCTGAAACAGATTCACTGCCAACAGCTATTAACTCAATTAGTTGAATCATTCTAGGTGAAACATTCAGTTCAAAACAATTCAATCAATGATCAAATATCGATATGTACCTTAAGAGTTTTATCAACTTGACAAATAATCTGTATTATGGTTTTAAAATATATAACTTTAGATTACACATTCATCTAATGCTTTATTTGTAGCACATTAAATATAGTAATAAAAGAAATATTGTGAAGACTCTTTATGCTACTACTAATTGTTAATACTTTGATATTAAAAGGAGAATAACTATGATAAAAGATATATTTTTTTTCATAATGAACGCACTGAAACTATTATGTTGAATCATAGACTTAAATTTGTTTATTCTCATATATAAAAAAAATACTAATATTTTTGTATATTTCTTTTGTATGTCAAACCATGGGAAGCAAATATGGATATCTCACAAAGCAAACTTGGATCAACGTCCAATTGTAAAAATATTTGTTTAATTGATTCATGTACCACACATACGATATTCAAAGAGAAGAAATATTTCTCTCATTTAAGTATGTGTAAGGCAGATGTTACTACAATTTCTGGTAGTAGTAAATTGATTGAAGGCTCCGGAAGAGCAACTATAACTCTGCCTATAGGAACAACATTTATCATAGAGAATGCAATGTTCTCTTCCAAGTCCAAGAGGAACTTGTTGAGTTTTAAAGATATCCGTCAAAATGGATATCATATTGAGACAATAGATGAGAATAATCTTGAATACCTCATCATTACAAAGAATGTCTCTGGCCAAAAGAGGGTTATTGAGAAGTTCCCATCTTTATCTTGTGGCCTGTATTGGACAAAAATTAGTGCAATTGAGGCACATTCCACAGTAAACCAAAAGGTTACTGATTCCAATACTTTTGTACTTTGGCATGATCGATTGGGACATCCTGGATCAATTATGATGAGACGGATTATAGAAAACTCATATGGGCATCCATTAAAGAATTTAAAGATTCTTTTAAATAATGAATATTCTTGCACTTCTTGTTATCAAGGCAAGTTAATTATTAGACCATCACCAACAAAGGTTGGAACTGAGTCACCTACGTTATTGGAACGTATACAAGGGGATATTTGTGGACCTATTCACCCACCTAGTGGGTCCTTTAGATATTTTATGGTCTTAATAGACGCATCCTCTAGATGGTCTCATGTGTGCCTATTGTCATCACGCAACCTTGCGTTTGAAAAATTAATGGCATAAATAATTCGATTACGAGCACAATTTCCTGATAATCCAATTAAGTCTATTAGACTAGATAATGCTGCTGAGTTTTCATCCCAAGCATTTAATGATTATTGCTTATCAATTGGGATAAAAGTGGAACATCCTGTAGCTCATATTCACACTCAAAATGGTCTTGCAGAATCTTTAATTAAACGTCTGCTTTGATTGCAAGACCATTACTCATGAAAACGAGGCTGCCCACTTCGGTTTGGGGTCACGCCATTTTGCATGCAGCAATGCTAGTTCGTCTCAGACCAACGAATTATCACAAATATTCCCCGTTGCAATTAGTTTTGGGTCATGAACCTAATATATCCCATTTAAGAATTTTTGAATGCGCAGTATATGTGCCTGTAGCACCGCCATATCGCACCAAAATGGGTCTGCAAAGAAGGTTAGGAATAAATGTTGGGTTTGAATCGCCCTCCATTATTCGCTACCTCGAAACATTGACAGGGGATTTGTTCACTGCACGATTTGCAGACTGTCGATTCGATGAGACACTTTTCCCAAAATTAGGGGGAGAAGTTGGTGAAACCAAACGGGAAATTTTGTGGAAAAATCCATCATTATCTCATCTTGATCCACATACCTCTATTTGTGAAAAAGAGGCGCAAAATATTATCCATTTGCAAAGAATAGCAAATCAAATGCCTGACGCATTCACGGACTTGAAAAGGATAACAAAATCTCACATCCCCGCAGAGAATGTTCCAATCCGTATTGATGTCCCTATTGGACAATCTTCTAGTGTCATATCTAATGAGTCGAAAGCACGCCTAAAACGTGGCAGGCCATTAGGTTCCAAAGATCGAAATCCTAGAAAAAGGAAAGAAAATGATCAAGATGACACAACGAAAGAATCTCATGAGGAAATTCACGATTTAATAAATTCTGAGATTCATGAAGAATCCATTGAGCCCGAGACTCAGGAAAATAAGGAACTATCAATAAATCCAATCGATATTGAGACAAATTTTAATCGAGTGGATATAGTGGTGGATTATGTCTTTGCATATAATGTTGCATCTAGCATTATGCAAGAAAGTGTGGATCTTGAACCTCAATCTGTTGGAGAATGTCGACAAAGACTTGATTGGCCAAAATGGCAAGAAGAAATCCAATCAGAATTGAATTCACTTGCAAAACGTGAAGTTTTTGGGCCTATAGTTGAAACACCTATTGGTGTTAAGCCTGTTGGCTATAGATGGGTCTTTGTATGCAAGAGAAATGAGAAAAACAAGGTACAAAGATATAAGGCACGCCTTGTTGCACAAGGATTTTCTCAAAGGCCTGGTGTCGATTATGAAGAGACATATTCACTCGTAATGGATGCTATAACTTTCCGTTATCTCATTAGTTTTGCTGTCCTTGAAAATCTTGACATGCATTTAATGGATGTGGTTACTGCCTATCTTTATGGCTCACTTGATAATGAGATATACATGAAAATTCCCGATGGATTCAAAATGCCGAACACTCATAATTCAAAGTCCCGGGAAATGTTTTCAATCAAATTGCAAAGATCTTTGTATGGTCTAAAGCAATCAGGACGAATGTGGTATAATCGTCTTAGTGAGTATTTATTAAAGGAAGGCTATATAAATGATGCCATTTGCCCATGTGTTTTTATAAAGAAAATAACATCGGAATTTGTTGTACTTGCCGTATATGTCGATGACATAAACCTTATTGGAACTCCGATAGAACTCCAAAAGGCAATTGATTATTTAAAGAAGGAATTCGAGATGAAAGATCTCGGAAAGACAAAATTATGTCTTGGTTTGCAAATTGAATATTTGGCAAACGGAATTTTTGTTCATCAATCTGCCTATATAGAAAAGGTATTGAAACGGTTTTACATGGATGGAGCATATCCTTTAAGTACTCCGATGGTTGTTCGATCACTTGATGTGAATAAGGATCCATTCCGACCGCAAGAAAAGAATGAAGAGCTACTTGGTCCTGAAGTACCATATCTTAGTGCAATTGGCGCACTAATGTATCTTGCAAATACTACAAGGCCTGACATAACTTTTTCAGTTAATGTCTTAGCAAGATATAGCTCTGCTCCCACAATGAGACATTGGAATGGAATCAAACATATATTGAGGTATCTAAAAGGGACTACCGATATGGGCTTATTTTATAGCAATAATAGCAGTCCTGATCTTGTTGGTTATGCTGATGCTGGATATTTATCTGACCCACACAAGGCTCGATCTCAAACAGGTTATGTGTTTATCTGTGGAGGCACTGCCATATCTTGGCGATCGACTAAGCAATCAATTGTGGCTACTTCATCTAATCACGCTGAGATAATTTCTATTCATGAAGCAAGTCGAGAGTGTGTGTGGTTGAGGTCTATAATACATCATATTCGAGACAAATGTGGTTTGAAATGTGACAAACTACCCACGATTTTGTATGAAGACAATGCAGCATGCATAGCCCAATTGAAGGGAGGATTCATAAAAGGAGATAGAACAAAGCATATTTCACCAAAATTATTTTTCACACATGATCTTCAAAAGAATGGTGATATCAATGTGCAACAGTTTCGTTCAAGTGATAATATGGCTGATTTGTTCACAAAATCTCTACCAACGTCAACCTTCAAGAAGCTGGTACACAAGATTGAAATGCGAAGGCTCAAGGATGTGAATTGATGCTCTTTTCAGGGGGAGTTAATGCGTGTTGCACTCTTTTTCCCTTACAAGGTTTTGTCCCACTGGGTTTTCCTTGCAAGGTTTTTAACGAGGCAACAAAAATGCATTTTGTTAGATATGTGTACTCTGTTTCCTTTTCTAGAATTTTTTTTTTCCATTGGGTTTTATTTTAGTTAAGGTTTTAACGAGGCACATTATCTTTGGACATCCAAGGGGGAGTGTTATGAAATATTAGATTATGGTGGATGTCCATAACTCTTATAACACCCACTACTTTTATCCATTATCTCCATAACTCCCACTACTCCAATACTTATTGTTGTAACTCCCACACCTCCATGATCTCCCCCATGATCTTCCTCCATGATCTCAAAAGCTTAATGACATATTTATGGAATTCTTTTAGTATACCTCTATGTAGTACTATAAATAGAGGATGAGAAATCATTTTGTAATACACTTGAATACATAGAAGAAATATATTCTCTTCTCTATTTCTCTCTACTTTGTTGTCTATCTTTTGTTTATTACTTTGAGCTAAGTTTTGTAACACTAATAAAGATTTTGTGTTTCGAAATAAGACTCTTCCACAGACCAGATTCATATGTATGACTTCATTTGTTTTGTCTATTGATAATCTTGTTTTGTGTTTTAAAAATCTAAAGCCGTATGTACTGATACTTCTAATCAGCTGCAGCGGCACGTCCAAATCAAGGGGGGCTGAACATGTCATTGTCGTTTCCCCTCGTCCGCTATTAGTCCCTCGGCACAACTGAATAGTGATCGGCTGCTGGCTCTATTTTAGGGGCAGATCCTTTGCACTTGTCCTGCTTCTCTTGGACTATATTTGGTTTTCTGCCAAATTTTCTAGTTGGGATTTAATATGAATTTCACTAGATAAGCGATGGTTATACAAACACAAAGGAAAATTCACTTGAAAATTTTCTTTGTGAAAGTTGAATATCTATGCGAGATTGAGGCGGCACCAGTAATTAAACTTTACGGATTCAAATTGCATGGCTCATATAATTTAGTGTGTTCGAACTCTATTATTTATACTTATTTAATACTTTTCTAGCACATATATAGGGTCTAATCTGAAGCCACTAGAAAGAATTTGAGACTTACGAATTTGCAAATTAGAAAATTGCTTGAGAATACTTGTATTGGAAAAAAAAACTGAAAATTTAAATTAAAGATGACGTGACATGATACATGGACTGGTTAAATGGTCAAAGCGTAACAATTGAGAAAAAGGCACTAGAGATGACAGATACGGGAAGAGAAAGTTAAACAAGCACGAGAAGCAGTTTAGACACGAGTCTCGTACAAATTCAAGGCATTTAAAGCCAACGGATCAAAATGCATTGAAGACATAGATCAGAAGACAAAAATGAGTCCAAATTCAGTATTAAATACCTAATACGTTGGAAAATCGGTATTTAATGGGAATGATTATGTAATGGCCTATTTAATATCATTTATTACTCATAACTATCTCATTAAAGCTGAGGTTTTATTCCTTTACCTAGAATTGACTATAAAGGAAGAAGTCTCATCATTTGTAAAGAAACGGAAAAGCTCATTGATATCATATTGAAATTCAAATTCTTTATCGCTTTATTCTTATTCTCATAAAGCCAATTATTCTTTTTTGGTCTCTTGATTATCAGTAACCCGATTTTTCATCCTAAATTCTAACTTTGACCAAAATATTATTTTTTTTGTCAAACAAATTGGTTCCATTACCGAGAATTTGATAATCTATTCTTTCTAAAGTTATAATTTACCCATTGTTAACATCATGTCAAACAACAACGACAACAACAATCAAGAAAATCATATCCATCAATGGGAGAGCAATGATGTTATTCCTCAAGCTTCATCACGTAGGTCTCGAGAGGGAACTCCTAATGATATGTCTGAACATGCTGATGGAGGAGTTGAAACAAGAGATGAACTTATATAAAAAATAATTGATGCACGAATTGACAAAGTTTAGGAAGCTTTAGTTAGCCGATTGCCTGCTGCGCCAACAACGCCTAATAATAACACGTTGGAAAACCCCCACTCCGGTCTAGTTAATTCTGTTAATGGAGCAACCCCCAATGATTCACAAGAAGGAGAACCAGGTAATTCAGATAATTCTCATCTTCAAAATTTAGTACTAACCTCGCAGAAACAACTCAAGGAGCAAAATGAGCGTATCGGACATATCCCTGGAGTTTCGCCTGTAATAAAACGAGTAGACGTGGATAAATACTCGCAACAACCTTGGAAGCCATGTGTTGCGACCCTTTAAATTCTGAAAAAAATTCAAAATGCCTGACATCCCAAAATATGATGGGACAACAGACCCGTGACCACGTAACTGCATTTACAACAGGAGTGAAGGCAGCGACTTGACCAAGCAAGAAATTGAATCAATGTTGGTCAAAAAATTTGGGGAGACGCTCACCAAGGGTGCATTAACCTAGTATTCTCTTTTACCTGAAAATTTTATAAATTCTTTTGCTGAGCTTGCAGATTCTTTTATTAAATCACACTCGGAAGCTCAAGAGGTCAAGAAAAGAATGGAGGATATCTTCAAAATCAAGCAAGGGAAATCTGAGTTGCTCAGAGATTTTGTTGATAGATTCCAACGTGAAAGAATGAATTTACCCCGTGTACCAGATAACTGTGCAGCGATAGCTTTTGCAAGCAATTTGAATGACAAAAGTTCAAATGCCACGAGAAGGCTTAAAGAAAGTCTTCGTGAATTTCCCGCAACCACTTGGAACGATGTTTGTAACAGGTACAGTACAAAGCTTAGAATTAAAGAGGATACCATACCTCAGTACCATCGTGAGGAAAGGAGGGGGTGCAGGAGGACAGAAGCTGAAAAAAGATCAGGTAATAATAGGTGCAATTCATATATGGGACCTACAGGAAAGGATTCACGATCGAAACAGATTAACCAACGATATGATCAAAGGACAAGAGATAGGGTGACCGGGTCTTCATCCAGGTTCATAGGCGATCGAAACAACCAAGAGCCACGAGATGACGATAGGAATTTAATGGCACGATTCGGTGGTTACAATTTCAATGTAACTAATTCTGAGCTTGTAGCTATTCTGAGGGGTATGGGAGATAAGGTACGGTGGCCAAAAGTGATGTGATCGAATCCAAATAGGCGCAATCCGGACCATTAGTGTGAATTCCACAATGACCACGGGCATAAAACATCAGGGTGCAGATTCTTACAAAGTGAAGTGGACCCTCTATTGGAGCAAGGATATCTCATTGAGTTGTTCAGTGAAAAGGGAAAACATGCTTACATAAAAAATAGGCAAGAGCCACCAAAAACACTATCACCAAAGAGAACTGTGAACATCATCAGTAGAGGAGAAGATATTTATGGAGTAACGTATACAACTTCAAATAATGTTTGCAAAATGACGATCACCTACGGGAAGCAAGTACCGCAAACCCTAGAGCACGAAAGCATAAACTTTGATGATGCAGATACAGAAGGAGTGATTACTCCTCACAATAATGCACTGGTAATATCATTACTTATACATGACACTAATGTAAAATGAGTTTTGATTGATCCAGGGGGTTCTGCAATTATCATTCTACTAAGGGTATTACGGGAAATTCAAGGTGAAGATAAAATGATACCCAATGCGAATACTTTGTCAGGCTTCGACAATTCGAGTGTAACAAAAGGTGAGGTAATTCTAACAACGTTTACTGCAGGTGCTATTAAAGAAACTAATTTTCAAGAAAAATGATATGGAAATGGCCTACAATATAATCATGGGGAGACCATGGATCCATGATATGGACGTTGTTCCGTCAACTTTGCATCAAGTTATTAAGTTTCCATCACCCTGGGGAATATGTCATATTCGAGCAGATCAACAAGCAGGCAGGAGTGTCAACGCCGTAACAGATACGAGCACCGTGAGTAAAGAGAAATAGCGATTATAGGAAACAGCTGGGGTGTCAACAATCAAACTTCAACTGAATGAGAAAAACTAGATTTAGACTCGAGACCTGATGTAATTCAAGAACTTGAAGAAAATGAGAACATTAAAAACATAATAGAGGAGCTCGAGGCTGTGGTGTTATTTGAGCAATGGCCTGAAAGAAAGGTTTATGTTGGAGCCAATCTAAATCACGACATGCGAGGTATGTTAATTGAATTTTTAAAAGCTAACATGGACTATTTTATTTGGTACCACGCTGATATGATAGGGATACCACCTGATGTGATGACTCACAAACTCAACGAAGACCCATCTTTCACACCAATAAAGCAAAAGAAAAGAAAGCAAGGTGCTTTCAAGAATCAGGTAATTCAGGATGAGGTCCAAAATTTATTAAAGATTGGGTCGATCCGTGAGGTAAATTATCCTAATTACTTAGCCAATACAGTGGACGTACCTAAGAAAAATGGTAAGTGGCACGTTTGTGTGGATTATACGGATTTAGACAAAGCTTTCCCAAAAGACTCTTTCCCTTTACTGCATATAGATCAGTTAATTGATGCAACTGCAGGTCATGAATTTTTAAGCTTTTTAGATGCATATTTAGGATATAATCAAATTAAAATGGATCCCAGTGATGAGGAAAAAACCTCATTCATCACATACAGGGGGACTTACTGTTATAAAGTAATGCGCTTTGGTCTCAAAAATGCTGGAGCAACCTATCAAAGGTTGGTCACGAAAATATTTCAAAAACATTTAGGAAAAACTATGGAGGTTTATATAGACGATATTCTCGTCAAAACCCAGCATTATCACGATCATATTTCTCATTAATCAATTACATTCGAAATTTTACGGAAATTTAACATGAAACTCAACCCAGAAAAGTGTGCATTCGGAGTTGCTTCAGGTAAATTTTTGGGTTTTCTTGTTTCTAACCGTGGTATTGAAGTAAATCCTTCTCATATTAAAGCAATAGAAGAAATAACCAAAGTCCTTACCAGTAAGAAGGAGGTTCAAAGATTAGCGGGAAAGATTGCCGCCCTGGGAAGATTTATTTCTAAATCTTCAGAAAAACATTTTAAGTTCTTTTCAGCTCTGAAAAAGCAAGACCATTTTGAATGGAACGATGATTGTCAACAAGCCCTTAGGGGATTGAAAGCTTACTTATCAAATCCTCCACTATTGGCAAAACCAAAGGAATGTGAAACATTGCTCATTTACTTAGCAGTATTAGAAGTCGTGGTAAGTACTATTTTTGTACGAGAAGACCAAGGTAAGCAATCCTCTATTTATTATGTATGCAAATATTTATTAGATGCTGAGATAAGATATCCACAACAAGAAAAGTTGGCACTAGATTTGATCATGGCATCTACGAAATTAAGACCTTATTTTCAATGTCAGCCAATTGTCGTAGTTACTTCTTTTTCATTACGAAACATTTTGCATAAACATGAATAGTTAGGAAAATTAGCAAAATGGGCTATAGAACTAAGTGAATATGAAATCATTTATCAACCTATGACTGCTATAAAATCCCAAGTTCTTGCTGATTTCGTAGCGCATTTTAGTTAAGGGGTGCATTTAGAAGCAGAAAAGAAATTACACGTCTTTAATGGAGCAAACCCGGGGACTTGGATTTTGTGTATTGATGATTCATCTAATATAAAGGGAGTGGGTTTAGGAATTGTTCTTAAACCACCTACGGGAGAGACCATTAGACATGCTATAAAATGTCACCATGTTATTAACAATGAAGCAGAGTATGAAGCTGTGATTACAGGTTTAGAGTAGGCACTGGAACTTGGCATCACGCAAATCATAATCAAAAGTGATTCACGGCTCATGGTAAATCAAATGCTGGGGACTTATGTGTATAGGTAAACATGAATGCAAGAGTATCTCGAAAAGGTACAAGAACTGATAAGACAGTTCCAAACTTGGAAGGTAATACAAATCCCAAGAGAAGAAAACGGAGAGGTAGATGCTTTAGAAAATCTTGCATCTGCGGCAGACATAGCAAATGATGCAAATGCTTCAATTATACATTTATTCCATTCCGTTCTCGAACCTGACAAAAATGAGGTAAATTTTAATCACATAACTTGGGATTGCAGAAACAAAATAGTTGCCTTTTGCAGCATGGAACCGTTCGTGATGATAAAATAAAGGCTCATGCACTTCGAAAGAAAGATTCAAGGACACCTTTACCGAAAAATGTTTGTTGGACCATTAGCAGGGTGGCTCAGACATTCCCAAACGGAGTATGTGATGAGAGAAATACATGAGGGACATTGTGGAAATCATGCATGAGGCAGGTTACTTGTAAAGACATTGACTCGAGCCGGATACTATTGGCCTAAGATGGAAGAAGAAACAAATGATTTCGTGTCTAAATGTGACAGATGTCAAAGATACAGTAACAATATGCCTAGACCAGCCAAATTATTACACCCTGTTGTATCTCTGTGGCCCTTCATGAAATAGGGAGTGGACATCGTAGGTCCATTACCTCAAGCAATCATGTAAAGTTTCTACTCGTACTTACTGATTATTTCACTAAATGGGTAGAAACAGAGGCATTCAAGCAAGTACGAGAGAAAGAATTCAAAGATTTGATTTGGAGAAACATAGTATGTCGTTTTGGGGCACCAAAGGAGATCGTATGTGATAATGGTCCGCAATTCATAGGAGCACAAATCACCGAGTTCTTTCAAAGTTGGCAGATTAAAAGGATAACATCAACACCATACCATCCGGTAGGCAATGGAAGAGAGGAATCCACAAACAAGTTCATAATCAATAGTTTGAAGAAAAGATTACAAGACTCAAAAGGTAATTGGCCTGAAGTGTTACCTGCGGTATTATGGGCGTAGCGAACAACGACGAAAACAAGTACATGAGAAATGTCATTTTCAATGATTTATGGAGTGGAGGCCTTAATACCAATTGAAATAGGGAAACCAAGCAGACGATATGTTCAAGCAACGGGAGACTCAAACAATGAAGAGTTACGAGTGAACCTTGATTTGCTCGAAGGAAAAAGCGAAGCGGCATTAATAAGTATGACAGCTCAAAAGCAAGTAATTGAACGATACTATAACAGGAAAGCATGTCTCAGGTTTTTCAAAATTGGGGATTTTGTTCTCAAAAAGGTGTTCCAATCTAAGAAAGCTGCTAACTCCGGAAAGCTAAGTCTAACGTGGGAAGGTCCCTACCGAATCTGTGACATTGCAGGAAAAGGAGCATACTAGTAAGAGATAATGGATGGCAAGGCCTTACCTTCACATTGGAATGCTATACATTTAAAAAGATATTACTTCTAAGGGATTGGTCGAAGTCGGGTATCCCCATGTTAAATTTTCCTTTGAGTTGTTAAAATTTTACTAACGATTTTAGATGCTAGGCAGAATCCCTAACTCGTGCCAAATGACGAGTCACGACTTGCACGGGAAAATGGAAAACTCTTAAATTTCGAGCCTAGGGTTACATTAATCTGATGGAAATACACATGGGTTAGGTAATCTTCATCTATAATCGTACCTCCGAGTCCTGTATATTTTTCTGTTTCAGGAAGAAGACCAAATTGAGAGAAACATACAAGTGCTCGAGGCTTTATTCTTCACCACTCAAACACTTGGGGGACTACATATTATACGCAGATGTGTGCAGAAAAACAAATATGACTGTCAGAAGATACGAATATCGAACAAAAGTTGGTCAAAGTTTTGGCAAGATTCAACTAGAAAAAGACAAGTGTTGAGAGGAAGTTACGAAGTCTTCAGCACTCAGCATAAAACATTCATTATAATTTTATGAATGAAGTCACTTCTTAAAACCTTCTTAAATATGTAAAGATAGGGTTATGACTATATATTGAAAAAGGTTATAAAGAAAAACCTTGTCTATTTTATATCATGTAAAAATCTGTTACAAGAAAAATAGTTACGAGAAAGTTATAGATGTATTTTAACACATGTAATAGTCACAAAACTTGTCAAAGTTCATGAATGAAAATTATCAAAGTTGTTTCATACAAAATATGTGTATTCCTATTACTTTCATCGTATTATAACACCATTATGAAGTTGAGACGTCTTCTTCATTAAATGTCTATAAAATAAAAGGGCCCTCTTTTATAAATCTCATGTTGATATTCCACGAGAAGAATCATAAAGAATTTTCAAAGGATAAAAACGCTAAGTTATTCTATAAGTCCTAAATAAGTATATAGGCAAGAATAGAATATAAAGAATTACTCATAAAACTTCTTAATATAAAAGCCTAAGGGTAAACTAAGTCATCAAAGTGTTTGTTCAACAAATGTCCCATTATGGTAACTGGGGACTTCATCAAAATATCCCTTCAAAATTGCCAAGGAATGACATTAACAATAACTATAAAAAAAGAATAAAAACTCAAACACATTTAACTGGTCATTGAAGGAGTTGGAGCTTTAGAAGTTGTAACATCACTTTCAGAGCAATTACAGGCGCGGTGACAACTTCTGAAGAAGCAACAGTAGGAGCGGTTTTAACTGAGATTGAAGTGATAAAATCAACAAGGGAAGCAGTAGCCACGGGAACTTCAATTCCCGTAGACTGTGTCATAGAATTTTCACCCTCGAAAGATGGAATCACAACTTCAATTACCTCAGTAACTACTTTAGAGTTCAATAACTCTTCCGTTCTAAGAGTTACGAGTGTCGGAGAAGGGGTATCAGTAGTTCCAAGTGCAGGAGAAGGAGTATCAGCAGGTTGTTGACTTTTCTTGATAGTGTCCATGACTTTGGCCAATTCATATTGCAAGTTGAAGTTTTCTTGTGTAGCCTCCATCAAAGAATCCCAACGAGAATTTAGAAAAGCCCAACCCACCTCTATGTTGAAATTTTCTTCAAAAGCATTATATTCCTTCTCCAAAGCCTTATAGTCCTTTTCCCACATAGCAAGATCATTTTTCTCTATTTGTTGCTCAGCTAGGTGGGAATCCAAGGATGCTTCAAGAGAGGCATAAGAACTTTCCAAGGCACATATTTTATCAGAAGAAATCCTAAGTCATTTTGAGCTTGAGTTAAGTTTTAAGCTAACTCCCTTGCATATTATTCTTTCTTCTCCATAAGTTCCTTAAGCTCTTTAATCTCATCGTTGGCTTTAGATAGAGAGCATTCCAAAAGCTCTTTGTCCTTTTTAAGCTGGACCCAAGAAGAATTGGCAATTCCCAACTCCGAAGATAAGCCACGATTTTGTTGCTCCAAGTGAGCCTTGCTCCTGCAACTCCTCTTTGTTCCCTTGGGCACTTTCGAATTGTTCCTTCCAGTTTGCTGCTTCAAGTAAGGCATCCTTAGCTATTTTCCTAGCTTCATAAATAACCTTTGTAGACTCTCTCTCCTTTCTCTCCAACGTAGAGACTCGCTCAATCAGCTCAGTCCCAATAAAAAGAAAGAAAGCATTCAAGGTCAAGAAAATTACCTTTAAAGTTGAATGAACTATGTCATTCATCAAAATGTAACAACTATGGCTCTGCATCTTATTCTTCTCGATCTCTCCAATAAGAGGTTCGAGCCAAGTGTCTACTCCCTCATATTTTCTTAAGAGGCTTTGATTGGAAGGGCTTCGAGTGTGACAATCCTCATAGTTATGCCTCTATTGCTGGAACTTACCTCTATTGGTGGGACATATGAATATGGAACGCCGGAAGGGGGAGTAGTAGAAAAGGTAAACACCACATTAGTCATAGGAGTTGGAACAAGAACGGAAGGAGTGGATGTAGAAATTAACGAAGGAACCGAAGTAGAAGCAGTCAAAGCTGGTGAAGGAACAGAAGTAGTCAATGATGGAAAGGAAGCACTTACGGTTGGCAAAGAAATAGAGGAAGTAGGAACGAATGAAGAAAGAAGAGCTTCATCAAAAATAGGTCCGAGCTCGCCACTCCAAAAATCACTATCAAAGAGACGCTGAGTTGATTCATTCGTACTCTTGGCACGGTGTCCTCGTCGGAAGGAATCAAAACAGGATTGGTGGTCGAGGGTTGAGCAGGAGTATCTTCAATTTCATCATCATTAATGACTCGTATCCTAACTTTTGACCTAGATATTAAAGAGGTACCTTCCTCTTCCTCATTCTCGAAACCCTCTCCTATAGCTTTCCCTTTTGGAAGCAAGGCTTAAGCCTTGTTCAAATCAAGTGCAGCATTACCAGACATGCGAATGTCCATAGCTACATTAGCTGCCATTCCTTTAACACCAAATCATGATTAAAAGAAGGATACACAATCAATATTAAGGAAAAGGTACTTAATGTGCAAAAGAAAAGTTTGTAAAAAGGTGATACCGTGTGTTTTAACTTTCCAGTCATGTAAATCAGAAATTGATTTCCAAGTTCTTTACACATTACGAGCAGTCTTCAAAATTGAACCTACCCAACCACGGAAGTTGGGAACAGGTTCGACATCTCCCATGGTTTCTACAAAAAACAAAAAAGAGAAGAAGTCATAAAAATAATCGAAATTTTAAAAAAGAGGTACGGTCCAATTAAAAAACCTTACGTGCAAAATTCCACTTCTTATGGAAGGGAATATTTGTTTCACCAAGAAAGCCCATCGTACGCACATCAACGTAACAGACATTCCATCCACTATCTTTTTCATCTTCAGGGCTTACCAAAACCTTCTTGCTTCTCGCAGTTAAGGTAAAAACCCCATGTCGCATTAAATTGGGATGATATAAGTGAATAAGATGGGAGAAGGTGAAGTTAGCATTGGCCTTGGTAGATAAATATCTCAAACAAGCCACTGCTCTCCATACTGGAGGACCAATTTGGGCCATACAAATTTTAAAGAAACGGAAAAAATCGAGAATGACCGGGTCAATCGGAGGATTAAAACCCAAAGTAAAAAGGTAAGTATAAACAAAGGATTACCCAATCCTAAAAGCGGAAATTATTTGATTTTGTGAAGGAATTGACATTCTAAGATTATTTTCCTTGTTACAATCTTTCTTGATGGTATGGATTGTAAGTTCGGTCACTAATGTAGGATAAGTATCAACTTTTTCTAAACCTATAACTTGCTTTTGGAGATATTGTCTATCACTCACAAAAGACAAATCACTGGGTAAAATTTCATCAATTAAAGGTTCTCGAGAAGAATAAAGAATTGTTTTACCCTTAGAAGAAGGAGTTTGTGGAATAGAACTCCTAGAAGAAGAACCAGAAGAGTCGCCTCGAGTAGATTCTAACCATGTACGTAGTGTAAGGCCTCGCGAAAATGAGTGCCCAGATGTTAGCAGCTCATAGAGTCGAGTCTACTTATGTGGATCAGATTCTTTTTACTGTTTTGCACTTATAATGTGAAATCAAAATTTTTTCAGAAAATTTTCAAAATGCGGTCGAGAAGGCGGTCGCAAGTCATCTATGCGGACCGCATTCCTACCGCGGAGTGAATCAGAGAGCAACCAATTTATTATGTCAAAAAATGCGGTCGCATAATCAATATGCGGACCGCAGATTGATCGCATATGGTTCCTGAAGAAATTCGAAGGTCAGTTCTGCGATGCATTTTGCCGCCGCAGTACAGGAATGCGGACCGCATGTCTTCTGCATTCCCAACCCGAGAGGTCCAAAACTTGAGCCATTTCTCCACTCCATTCTGCCACCGCATGTCGGTTCTGCGACCGCATATCTCCCTCATTTAAGTACATTTCTGATCAAAATAAGAGAGAGGGATAGAGGTTTCTTGAGAGAGAAAGTAAATTCTTCATCATCTAGAGTTTCAAAACCATTGAAGCTCGGAAAATTCTTGTTTTATTGTCTTATCTAATGATTTCTCAGGTAAAATCCCTAACCTATTTCCCCTAAATTTCGAAATTTAAGCTTGGGAGGGGAACTCCACACACTTGTTTTGAAATTCTTCATAAAATGCTATGCATGCTCCTAAAACCCTAGAATCTAGCTAAACAAGGAATTGGGGAATAACTACGAGTTAAATTTCTAAGACCTAAGTGTTGCTCATGAACTAGATTGACTTCTTGATTGCTTGACGCATTGTACTAGAGGTTTAAAGGAGATAATCCACTCCAGATATCTATGGCTAGCTGTGATCCTTGTGCAATCGCTGTGTGTTGGTTTGTGAAATTGTTTGATAATTGATATTTGTGTGGGGATCATTGTAAAGCTCTTGTGATGTATACTTGTGTGGTAACACCTTGTGGTGGAGTTGAGGAACTTGTAATTGAAAGATATTGGAAATGGTGGAAATGGAAATAATGTGGAACAACGTGTATGACTGGTTGTCAACAACTGTTGTGGTAACCCAAATTTTGTACAAATTGATGAACATGAGAAAATTATTGTTGCTAGTTGTGGAAATTACATTATCCTTGTTGTGGTTCTATCTTAGCAATGTGCTATAGTTGATTTCTTGTATTTGTTGTTGTGTTGTATGTTGTTGTGAACTGAAACTTTCAGGCGGGTCGGGCTGCGCACCGCAACACGGTGAAATAAGGTGTGGGTTGGGGTGATAAGGGTGGCTAATGTAATAAGGGTGAACGAGGTAATAATAGTGGAAACTGTGATCCAATATCACTATTGATATGAATACAAAATCATGAAATGATCAATGTATAATTGTGAAAGGAGACAGCAGGAGAGTTTGTAACCTGTGGGGCACTGATTTCCCTTTGTTTGACTAATTTTATCGTTTGTTGTGAAATGTTTGGTTGTTGATCCATGGTTGTACTATTGTTGTTCAGTTTTATACTTGTATATGCATTTTGTCTTGAGTTTACTTGGGACAGAGTTTGTTCATACATGCTAGTACAATTCAAATGTACTGACGTCCCTTTTGTCGGGGGCGCTACATTCGTGTAATTATTGTAGGTAGATCCGTGTAAAGCACTCCAGTCAACCGTCCGTAGCTCCTCCTCCTTTCTATCATCTGTGTACATATTAGTGAGCCCCTCTCCTTCTGGGGACCTACGTGGTTCAGGCCACCTGTGTTGTTATAATAGTATTTTTGTGGTGTCATTGCAAAGGTATAGTCGGGGCCTTGTCGCCGACTAAGTGTTGTATTATTCTATTCATAGAGGCTTAGTAGACAGTGGTATGTGGGTTAGAAGTTATGGATATAGGGGTATGTTTTGGGCACTCTAAGTTGTAAAAGATGTTCCCTGTTAATCATGATGTGTGCTAATAAAAGAGAATTCCTATTTACTTTTAATTGAAATTTGGTATCTTTTGGCTAAATAACATTGAATAATGTGGGGTCACGCATGGGGAATAGTAAAGGAACCCAGGTCCGCTCGACTGGGGCTACCCGGTCGGGTGTCGGTCATGCCCCTCGGCTTTGGGGCGTGACAAACTTGGTATCAGAGCCTAAGCTTTTAAGGAGTCCTAGGATGTCTCGCAGCCATGCCTAGTAGAGCCCTTCTTATTGGTGTGTTGTCGACCACATCTATTAGTCGGGGGATACACTGGCATTTAGGAAAA
Source organism: Nicotiana benthamiana (assembly GCA_034376525.1). Classification (NCBI taxonomy): domain Eukaryota; kingdom Viridiplantae; phylum Streptophyta; class Magnoliopsida; order Solanales; family Solanaceae; genus Nicotiana; species Nicotiana benthamiana. The sequence continues at coordinate 122,093,574 of CM067338.1, read as the reverse complement.
ACTACCCTCTTCTTTCTTATTCTAAGTTGGTGCGGTGAAGTGATGTTGTTCATAATTCGTGCTTTATTTTGAATTTTCAGTAATGACACCCAAGAAGAAATCTAGACTTGGCCTAGGGCCAACACCACTTCCAGTGCGACTGTGGATCATGTGCCGACTGCCGTGGGTGAGAGTGATTCCCCAGTTCTGAATTTGCCTGCCCCATCCATTCCTGATCCAAGCAATCATGTTCCAGCAATGGCCGAGGGTGCCACTATCCCTCCTGCCAATGCTCCTAATCATGATATTGCTCCAGCTTCTGATCCTGGGATTTCTGATGGAGACCTTAGGGGAGCCATCCGAATGTTGACCCAGTTAGTGGCCGCCCAGGCCCAGAGATCTCATGATGACCCTGTGTCTTCCAACGTACAGGGAGATTCCTCCAGCTCCAGAGTTCACCAATTTCTGCGATTGTCCCCTCCAGAGTTCTCATGCACAGACCCAGAGGCTGATACGCAAGAATTCTTTGGTGAGATGTACAAGACAGTTCGAGCGATGAAGGCTACAGAGGTAGAAGGGGTAGAATTGGCTTCATATAGGTTGAAGGTAGCGGCACGTTTGTGGTTTAAGATGTGGGAGGATTCCCATGAGGAGGGAAGACCTCCATCTAGATGGGAGTTCTTAGATGCCTTCATGGAACACTTCTTTCCTGCCGATACTATTGAATCTCGTGCCACCGAGTTTGAGGTTCATAAGCAGGGTAACATGAGTGTTTGGGAGTATCATATAGAGTTCGTGATGTTGTCAAAGTATGCTCCTCAATTGGTGTTGACTATGGAGGCCAGAGTTCGGCGATTCGTTCAGGGTCTCAGCCCTTTGGTGGTAAATGAGGCTGCTACAGCGGCTTTGCACTAAGACATGAACTATGGGAAGATCGTGGGTTTTGCTCAGACCACAAAGGCTAAGAAGTTGAAGATTCGGGCAGATAAGGAGAATAGCAGCAGGGTGCGGTCTGTGGGTCACTCAGGGAGGTCAGCTCCAGGAAGAGGGTCATCAGGACCATCTCGGTCTTATGCTCAGTCCTCAGCCAGTGCGCCGCCATATGTACACCGTTTCCAGACAGCAGGAGGTCCGGCCAGTTCAATCTTTCGGGGATGAGACCTCGGCAGCAGGGAGGTATATGTCCCAAGAGTGGGATATTTCATAGAAAGGCCTGTTACTTAGATGCTCCAGTGTGTTACCATTGTGGGGTGAGAGGTCACATACAGCGGGAGTGTCGTGCGCCCAGACAGAGCATGGGTAGGGGACTTGCTTTGCCATCCAGTTCATCAGTTACTACGTCATCAGTGCGTCCTCCAGCCTCAGGAGGGCGTGGTTCAGCCAGAGTGGAGCTCGTGGTAGGGGCGGACCCAGCAGGTTTCATGCATTGAGTGGCCATCAGAGTGCTGAGGTTCCCCAGATGTTGTCACAGGTATCCTATCTGTTCAGACCATTGATTTCTATGCTCTTATTGATCCAAGTTCTTCCTTGTCCTATGTCACTCCATTTGTTGCTTCGAGTTTTGGGATTGAACCCGAGCAACTTCTTGAGTCGTTCTCTATATCAACTCTGGTTGGTGATTCTATTACATCCACGCGGATCTATAGGAATTGTGTTGTTATGGTAGGTGGTCTTGTTACCACGGCTGACCTAATCGAGCTTGGGATGGTGGATTTTGATGTAATCATGGGGATGGATTGGCTCTATTTGTGCTTTGCTAAAATTGATTGCCGGACGAGAGTCATGAGACTTGAGTTCCCTAATGAGCCGGTTATTTAATGGAAGGGAAATGACATTGTGCCGAGGGTAGGTTTATTTCCTACCTCAAGGCTTCGTAGATGATCAGGAAGGGTGTATCTATCATTTAGTCCGGGTGGCAGACACTACTCCAAAGGTACCTGCCCCGAGTCTGTGCCAGTTGTGAATGAGTTTTCTGAGGTATTTCCAGATGGCTTCCCGGAATTCTGCCAGATAGGGAGATTGATTTCTGGATTGATGTATTGCCAGATACCCAGCCAATATCTATTCTACCGTACAAAATGGTACTGGCACAGTTGCGGGAGTTAAAAGAGCAGTTGAAGGATCTATTGGAGAAATGCTTTATCCGGCCAAGTGTGTCTCCATGGGGTGCTCCAGTCCTTTTTATCAGAAAGAAGGATGGGTCGCTTCAGATGTGTATCGATTATCAGTAGCTTAATAAAGTCACCATAAAAAATAAGTACCCTTTGCCTCAGATATGTGATTTGTTCGATCGATTGCAAGGTGCACCAATTGAATATCAGGGAGCAGGATATTTCTAAGACCGCTTTCAGAATGCGTTATGGCCTCTTTGAATTCTTGGTCATGTCCTTTGGGCTAACCAACTCCCCGACAGCTTTTATGGATCTTATGAATCGGGTATTCAAGTCATTTTTAGAATCCTTCGTGATTGTTTTCATTGACGACTTCCTCGTATATTCGCGGTGCAGGGAGGATCATGCCAGCCACCTCAGAGTGGTTTTGCACACTCTACATCAACATCAATTTGTATGCCAAGTTTTCCGAATGTGAATTTTGGTTGGAGTCCGTCGCTTTTCTGGGTCATGTTGTTTCCAGTAAGGGGATTCAGGTGGACCCCCAAAAGATTGCAGCGGTGAAGGATTGGCCTAGGCCCATGACCCCGATGGAAATCCGTAGCTTTTTGGGGTTAGCAGGGTATTATCGGAGGTTTGTAGATGGATTCTCCACCCTCGCCTCCCCATTGACCAAATTGACTTGGAAATCAGCCAAGCTCTAGTGATCAGATGCTTGTGAGAAATGTTTTCAAGAATTGAAGACAAGGTTGACTTCGGCACCAGTGTTGGCGTTGCCAAAAGGCATAGAGGTGTTTGTAGTTTATTGTGATACCTCCAGGGTCGATCTAGGGTGTGTTCTGATGCAGCACGAGAAGGTCATAGGATATGCTTCCAGGCAACTCAAGAATCACGAGAAGAATTATCCGACGCATGATCTGGAGATTTGCAGTAGTTGTGTTCGCCTTGAAAATATTGCAGTATAATCTTTATGGGGTTCATGTATATGTGTTTCAGATCACAAGAGTCTTCAATATTTGTTCAAACAGAAGGAGATAAATTCGAGGCAGCGGTGGTGGTTAGAATTGCTTAGGGATTATGATATGGACATCTTGTACCATCTAGGAAAGGTGAACGTGGTGGCCGACGCCCTCAGTCGGAAATTCATGGGTAGCTTGGCTCACTTGAGAGCGGATCAGAGGCTCCTAACTCGGGAGGTACATTATTGGTTGTATCTCGGCCCCGAATGAGGAGGAACTCATGGTGCATAATACAGCAGAATCGTCGCTTGTGGCATAGGTTAAAGAAAAGTAGTTTATTGATCCAACATTGGCACAATTGAAGCAGGCAGCTCTAAGTAGCAAAATTTCATCATTTTCACTCGGCATCAGTGATGGTATACTATGGTGCCATGACAGGTTATGTGTCCCGGATGTGGATAATCTTCAGGAGCGGGTAATGGCGGAGGCTGATCATTCCAGGTACTCAGTGCACCCAGGCTCTACAAAGATGTATCACGATCTCAAGGATATTTATTGGTGTATGAAGAAGAGTGTGGCGGACTTCGTCTCTAAGTGCCCGAATTGCCAGCAAGTGAAGGCCGACCATCAGCGGCCGGGATGGTTGACTCAGCTTATATAAATACCGATGTGGAAGTGGGAAATGATCAATATGGACTTCATGACACGACTACCTCATACTCAGCACATGTTCGACTCAATTTGGGTAATTGTGGATAGGCTCACCAAATCAGCTCACTTTTTGCAAGTCAAGTCCACCGATACTGCGGAACAATATGCTCGGTTGTATATTAAGGAGATAGTGAGGCTTCGTGGTACGCCACTTTCTATCATTTCGGATTGAGGAGCTCAGTTTACAGCTAACTTGTGGAAGAAATTCATCAAGGTTTGGGTACTCAAGTGAATCTCAGCACGACTTTTCATCCGCAGACCGATGGTCAAGCAGAGCGGACTATTCAGATGCTCGAGGATATGGTGCAGGCATGTGTCTTGGATTTCAAAGGTAATTCAGATGATCACCTTCCCTTTATAGAGTTTTCTTATAATAACAGCTTCCATGTTAGTGTCCAGATGGTCCCATTCGAAGCATTGTACGGACGAAAGTGTAGGTCGCCAATCGGGTGGTTCGAGGTTGGTAAAGCAGAATTAATAGGTCCATATCTCGTGCATCATGCCATGGAGAAGGTAAGAGTCATTCAGGAGAGGATGAAGACTGCTCAATGTCGCCATAAATCCTATGCGGACGTGTGTCGAAGAGAATTGAAGTTTCAAGAAGGAGATTGGGTATTCTTGAGGGTGTCCCCTATGAAGGGAGTCATGCTCTTTGGGAAGAAGGGAAAACTAAGACCTAGGTACGTCGGGCCTTATCAAATCACCCGAAGGATTGGTCAAGTTGCGTATAGATTGGAGTTGCCCCCTGAGATGTCCTTGGTTTTCCAGGTGTTTCATGTATCCATGTTGAGGAAGGTTGTGGGTGATCCGTCTAAAATCATGCTAGTTGAAGACATTAAGGTTAGAGAAGAGTTATCATACGAAGAGATTCTGGTTGCTATTCTGGATAAACAAGTCCAAAAGTTGCGGAATAAGGAGATTGCTTCAGTTAAGGTGTTGTGGTGAAACTAACAAGTCGAGGAAGCCACGTGGGTTGAGACCCCTCGGGACGTCGGCTCTACTCCAGCTGATATAATTGAGATTTCAGGCCCCCGTACACCGAGTTTATGCTCGAGGAGGTTCAAGAGGTGAAGGAGTGATATGACAAAGGGGCTCATAATACAGATGATCCCTTTCATTCCTTTTTCGAGGGTGTGGAATCGGTCGTTTTGGAATACGACATCGTGTTGGGTGACCCAGAGGTGCCGAGAAAGGATCCGTCTTTAGAAATTGGTAGGCTAAATTCGAGAAAAAGATTAATCTACAAGTTCCTAGCCTCGAGTATGGATCCCCATTGTAAAAGGTTGATAATCATCATTGTCCCGGAAGATTCTCAGATCCTTTCAACTCCCATGGGATTAGCGATCTACCTCCGATTCCTGGTGATCGAGGAGGACCATGCGAAGATAAATGAGGTAGCCGTACCATACCTTTTAAATAAGGCGCAGCAGGTGCTGAACTGGGTATGGCATTACTATGACCCTTAAAGTCTTTACTTAGGCATTTATATTTATTATTTTTTTGTTCATCCTTTTGTAGGCCTGATAACTAGGGATTATAGTTCATTTTACTCTTTTTCTTAATTGAGTTTTGATCATAAACGTATAAAAATAGTCCTAAATGCTAATATATTGTACTTGTTTGTAGGGTTTGGTAAAAAGGGTGACAATTAGTCTAAACCAACTCAAAAAAATGTGAAACATGCGCAAATACAAAGAACAATTCAAAGCACAATTGCAATAGATCCACCGTGGCCGCAATGCATTTAGTGCGATCCTCGGTAAGGAGATTCAAAGAAGTGCAACTTTGGAAGCTCAAGCACTATGGCTGCAAACCATTTTGGCAAACCACAGTAGCCTCACTGCGGCCGTAATTAAGTTTATGCAGTCTGCGGAGCAGAGATTCAGAGAGCTGGGATTTCAAATGTTGGAAGCCAATACGGTCCGCGGTCCTTTTTATGCGGACCGCAGTTGAATTCACTGCGGCCACGGTGGCCAGATTCAGAGAATTGTTAATCAATCCAAGAAGCTTCATCGTGGTCCACGGTGCATTTTATGTGAACCACACTACCTCATCAGGGGTATTTTGTTCTAGGAAATTCAGCCTAGTATAAATACTTTCTTTTCACATTTTTAGGGTATCTTTTGTAATCTGTTAGAGACCAGAGCATATGAACGACGTTTTATATCCATTTTGAGTAATTTGTAGCTAGATTAACAATGAATCTACTTTATCTTAGTTTGTAATTAAATCATATGGGTTATTCTTCATTTATTTATCTGTTTTCTTCCATTATTATGAGTAGTTAGACCCATTAGCTAGGGTTATGGCTCAGCCATACTGTGTGTATTTGACGCATCTTTTGATTTAAGGCTTAGATGTTTATGGGTAGTTGATATTTGGACCAATTTGTATTTTCCATGTTGAATTAGTGGTTGCAAACACTAATTTGTGCCTATTTGACTTGGGTTCTTCTTGAGAAAGAGAGCTTGAGTCTAGGAAATCAATCCAACAAGGAATTGGGGTGTAATCAAGAGATTGATAGCCCCAATTAAATAGTTAAACCTAGAGATAGTAATACCCGATTTGAGCCTATATTGCTTGCATAATTTTGACACCCAATTGGTTCTGAGAAAGTTAATTAGGGGAAAGCCACTCAAGCTACCGAGGGGTATAGAGTGAGTAATTTCGTGCATTAGCTATATCGCAATCCCCAACATAACTTCTTTGCCTTAGACTTTAGATCTCATCAAGTATTCACCTAGGAGAAAGTCACTTCCATGGTGTCTCATTAACTATTTAGAAAACCTCAAAAGAAATCATTATTAGTTTAACTTAGCCAATCATTAGCAAAAATATTAGAAGTAACAACCAACCAAAAGATGATTGGAAGTGTAATTAAGAGCACTACTCATTGTTAGTTTAAATAGGAATCTAATTCCCACTTCTAGCTCCCTGTAGATTAAATCCTGACCATCTCGGGTAAAAGCTCCTTCGACCGCTCTCGCCACTTTATAGTGGTGTAGGGTTGGCTCCGATCAAGGCCTCTGAACTCCACCACGAGAGCTTCCTTTGGTACCGGGCCAACTTCAACTAGCTCGAACTCGAGGTTAACGAGGTTTCCAAGAAAACGGATATGTACAAGCTTCTTAGTGAGCCACACGAAGAGGCCATCAAGGATCTTCAAGTCAGTCAGGATGGGGATCAGAAAGAGATTGCGCCCCTGAGTCGGGAACATGCTAGTCGAATGTAGTATAATATAATATCGTATTCACGGTGATTGGAATTAAACAATATTATCGTAGTTCGTAGCTATATTTCTATCTAAGACGATCAATAATTGAGAGTTTTGTGATTAATACTAAAATTAACTAATACTCTAGAGCTATTGACTTATGAAATCAAAGCAAAGAAGAAAGATATCAATTGGAAAAATAGTGTTTTAATAGGATAGGTGCAAGATAATTGTTTGGGATCTAACTCTAGTTAACTCACGCCTAATGTTCAAGCGATATCTTGAACTCACTAGATCATTAGTTCAATTGTTAGTCGAAACTCCTCTCTAGATTAAGTCTCAACCTCACAATATGAACCAATTTAACTCGGTGAAGATATGTAAGAATGCGTAGTGGATTGGTCTTTAGGAGAACCTCTCTCGATTATCCTCCTAACTAGGTTTAATCAATAATTCAGCTAGCCTCTTCTGATTACTAAGATGAATTAATGAATGCAACAAACAATATAATGCATAAATATTGTATGTAATGCCTCTCTCGATTACAAGAACAAATGAATATAGATACAACAATTAAATCATCTAAAATGCTTCAATACATAAAAAATAGATTTATAATCCACAACAAAATATCAATACACCAAATCGAACAAATCCAAAAGGGAACTACTTTATAGACATGCAGTAATTCATCACAATTATAATTAATGTAAAGGAAAACATAAATTCTATCCAAACTCTTGTCTTGAGTGAAAAAAGAAGGATGAATTTCTCGTGCTTTAGCTCTTCCAACTCTTCCTTAGACTCTTTATGTTGATTTGTGTCAAGAACTCCAGAAAATAACATTCTTCCATGTATTTATACCAAGCAGGGTCAGGCACAGATGAAAATACCTTCTCCTAGCCGAAATAGGATTGTAGCTCTATAAACATTGCACAGATGTGCCGAATGGGACGACGCGCCACGCGGGGCATCAATGTGGTTTATTAGGGAGTGCATACTTGTCACTAAGCTGCAAAAATGAACAGCCACGACGCATGTGTAAAATTCTCAGAGCTTTCCTTTTTGCTATATTTTCGAAGTCCAAACGTGGTTCTTGACACCCAAACGTGATCCCGACTTAATCTTTTGTTCTTTTACTCACACTTCAAAGCTCCAAATAGCTTGAATTAGTTCCATAACATCTACATCACTTGGAATCACTGCTACAAGGTACAAAACATGCAATAATTACAAAACACTAGCGATTAAAGCTCAAACACACTTTAACTGCAGTAAGTTATAGTGAGATATGCGACTAAAATATGAGATTATAGCCTACCAACAAAATTGCAGCAATCGAGATGGGGGCAGGTACGACAGGCCCAATAGGCACGACTGGGGCAGAAACTACAGGCGTAGTAGTCCTCCTTCGAAAAGAATGCAAAAGTGTATGTCCCCTTTGAGAAGACCCCATAAATATGAAAGAAAGAGACAGAGAAATTAACAAAGAGCGCCGACACACAACAAAAGGTACAACGATCACGACTAGGAAAGAGAGATTACCTGTCAAAAGGAGAGCTAGTCTAAACTTCTTAAAAAAGGCTCGGCCAGTCGCGTATCCCTACGGTATGTAGGAAAATCTACTCGACCCAATCGGCAATTCACAGGACTAGAGAAGGAGGTTGGTTTTGGATGCAAGGAAAGAAAAATCATTTGACTAGCTCCAAAAGAGCAAAGAAATGCGATAGATGAAAAGAGAAAAACTGGACACTTACATGTGTAGTTCCAAGCCTCAGGGAAGCAATCAATGTTAGCCATGACGTCCTCGATGATGACATAAAATAAATCACGCTTGAATTGGTGACTATCCTTGTTTTCCATCTTCACCACCAAGCACTTACCTCTAAGGTGGCGAAGGTTCGACATCGTCCGCCTGTAGAAGCCAGGAAGAATAGGTGGACCAAGTGTCGAAGCATCACTTCGACCCCAGCGAGCTCGAAAATTTTGGTCAATATTTTGATCACTTTAAAGACGTATGGGGCAAGCTTAGCGGGATAAATACCTCAGTGGTGACAAAACTCTTTCACTAGCTGAGAAACAGGAAGCGCGTAACTGATGAGAAATGGGTAGGCGTATAGAGAACAATACACATAGAGGTGAACATGCACTCTGTTCCCTTCAGCGAGGGTCATTTCGATGTGGTTGCGAACGCCGAACTTGGATTTTAAATTTAGCAAACTTTTTAGATTCCATTTTGATAGGAAATGCCCAGGTGCCTTGTCTAATGATCGGTGGAGATCGCACCAAGCTTCGGGGTTGCGGGGAAGTATTTCCCCACCGACGAAAAAGTTTCATCCTCAATAATGGAAGAAACATTCTCCTCGTAAGTAGAAAAATACAACCACCAAGGGAGTGACATGACTCCCTTCACCAACATCAGATGATAAGTTTGACATGGTTGTGAGATGAGAAGAAGAGTACTAGAAAGAGAAATCGGGATACAATGTAGGTCAATGAAGCGGAGAAGAAGGACTCAAAGAGAAGGTTTGAAATCTCAAAACATTATGATAGTAAACTTTCAAATTCGGGTTTAACAGCACCTATTTATATAAATTGAGGCACCAAATCCAAAATTATTTGTCTTAATGGGCACCAAAACATAAACGACTCATCATAATTGGCACCGGAATCGAAATGGAAAATCCAATCAAAGGTCACGTTTAAATCGACGCAATTCATCAGGAACAAGCATCATCATGACGCATGATGTCACCCCTTCTCTTGGACCATACGGCTCCAACAAATCACCCGGGAAATTTAAGGAATTTGAGACATACATCCCATGAAGATCCAAGTTGCATGCTCGATCCAACGACTATGACACAAGGTATCTGCTCAACAAGCTCGACCATGAACCACATTATCTATTCATAAGCTCGCCCGCAAGAATGACCTTAACAAGCAGAGGACTAACTGTATGGGCCAAAAATTATCTTAGTTGTGATTATACCTTATCAGTATTAAAAAGTCCATGAAGGACTACCACGTGCCACCAGTATAACATTGACAAAAGATGTTCGAGTTCAAAGAGGTCTCATAATAGGTGAAGGGCGGGGTCGACGAGTCAACGTAGATAGGGTCGAGGACGAACACTCATATTAAACAGAGTAATAACATCTAGTTTTAGGATAAGACTTTATAGAGAATATTTCAGTGGATATTCCATGTACCTGTACTATTAGGGTTTTTAGGCACATTTTTCCGTATATATAGAAATAATACACAACGGTAGGGAACATGAAATATTCATTTTGTAAGACAACATATTGATATCCTCCATAGAACTTTGCTTTATTGCACACATACAAAATACACTTTTTCCTTGAGATTCTTGTCTAACTTTTCCCCCATGATCCTAGAATGATCCGAATATTTAAAGGCTCATCAATCATTCACCATTGTTAGAAAGAAAGTCCACGAATCTCACTCTTTTTGGGTGACTCACATGTTCTTATTTACTTAAATATCATTCATTTCTATTTATTGTTATTTAATGCTATCTTCTTCCATTTTGGGTCATTGAATATTGCCAGCGTTATCATCATTTATTGCTATTTAGATAATATACGTATTATCTTACTATAAAATCGGTTAATATATCTTTTGGACATTAATATATAGAATTCTATTTAAGGTGAATGTATATATTCTAGAAAGATTCTAGGGTTTATTACTTGGTGGCTAAGTCACTATGTCCCTGTAAATAGAGGGTACTATTCCATTGTAATTCATCCCATATCAATAAGAACTCGCTCTGTCTACTTTGCATTGCAATACTTTTCTTCTTCTTTTATTATTTCATATCACGTTATCAGTACGAGAGTCTAACCAATTGAGTAGAAGCTTTGGGATTGAGCATAATGGTTGTCAATTGTTCTATGAACTTCCTTCATAAATAAATTTTGAATTTAAGGTAAGTATTTTACTTTTCTCTTTTAAATTCTTGACATTCTATATTTGACTTTAAATACAAGCAAAGATGATAAATTTTAATTGCAACTCTAATGGAGTATGAAAGAAATTATAACCACCCAAAATGGTAAAATTTCTATGTCTTGTCATGATCAAATTCATGTATAATTGTGGACAAAGAATTAAAAACTCGTCCCATTGAATTTGATCCATTCTCATTCCCTTTAGAGAATGTGATAGCAGTATGTGATAAGTCTAAAAGAAGACAAAATTATTACTATGAATGTATCAATGGATGTCGAGGTGGCAATAGACGAAATTATAATTGTCATCATTGTGGTAATGAGAACAATAAGGATTCTCAAAATAATCCTTCACTTTGTAATAATAATATTTGGCATGAGGTTTGTAAAGCACATATAGATGATTATGGTCCATTCATGATGTGAATGTGATAACATGTGATTTATGAATACATATTCATTATTGGAATAATATGAACGTGCTAGTGGTAGTGAATATACCACACTCACCTTTAGAGGAATGTTTGAGATGAAATAAGAAAATAATGTCATCATTATGGAATGAATGATCACTTGTCATGTACCTAGTGTACACCAAAATAATTTGGTAATGGGATTATTAAAGGACAATAGTGATGCAAGAAACAGATCTTCCATATAATTTTTTCAATTACCATAATGGTATAACTTTCTCTTTGGAAAAGATGTATGACCATATGGGTGTTGATGAATATGCGGTAGCACAAAATTAATTGAGAGCTCTGGAGGAGCCAATTATCACTATTTTGGAGAAAACAATTATTACCAATAAGGTATTGTGTTGGAGTAAGTCTCAAAGAAACTTATTCAGTTTCCAAAGTACATGCGAAAGCGGTTGATTCTATTAATGTGACGACCCAAAGGGTCATCACCATAATTCTTCCTTTTTCTGTGCTTCCGAGGCCTTGAAAACCTCGCTTTTAGTTTCCGCGATTTGTGTGTGAAATCCGGGTGTGAAGCCAGAAATTTTTGTGTTAAAATATGTGAATTCTATGAAAAAATTGAAGAATCTTCATATTAATATTGATATAGTTGACTTTGGTCAACACTTTGGGTAAACAGACCTGGATCGGTGATATGATGGTCCCGGGAGATCCGTAGAAAAAGATGGGACTCGGGCATACTCCCAGAATTGAAATTCGAGGTCCCGAGCCCGAGGATAGAATTTTTGAAAGAAATTATGTTTTTGAAAATGATATGAAATTTTGAAAAGAAAATGTGTTAGAAAATATAGGTATTGGGCTCGTATTTTAGTTTCAATGTATGGTACAAGTCTTAAATAGGTGCTAAGCACCATCTGTAAAGTTTGGTTGAAAACGGACGTCATTTGACGTGTTTCGAACTAAAAACGGGAAATTTGAAGTTATGAAAGTTGAAAGAAGAATTTGTGTTTTGAGGTTTGATTCATAGATTTTGATGTTATTTTGGAAATTTGATCGCTCGAGAAAGCTTTTAGGATGTTATTGATTTAGTGTGTGTTTGGTTGGGAGTCCCGAGGACTCGGGAGTGATTCGGAGGTTGTTCGGTGTGGTTTTGCACTTAGAAACACATCAGATTTTCTAAGTTGTTGCAGGCCCGTTTTTACTCTTCGCGAACGCGGCCCAGGCTTGCATTCGCATTGCTCTGGCATTTTCTCCTTCCAGCATCGCGGCCTCCCCCCTTTCGCGTTTGCATAGTCTTGCACTCCCCCTCAACGCATTCGCGTGGCATCACCGCATTTGCATAGCACAGGTTTCCGCCACCCAGGAATTTACCCTACGCGTTTGCACTCCTCCAAACGCGATGCACGTCTGGCCACATTCAATGCGAACGCAGCCTTCTGTCGCGAACGCATAGTACATAAAGGCTCCTGTGAATTTTAAGTTAAAAATAGTGTTCATTACGGGATTTTGCCATTTTTTCACACGAACTCCTCCCTCAAACACTCCATAGGCGAAGTTCAAGAGCTTCCTTCTCCATTGGTTCTTGGGTAAGTGTCCTTAACTTCATTCCTTCATAATTTCTTCGTCTAATCACTAATGTATTAGCCCTAAATCTTGAAATCAAGGTAGAAAATGTAGGTTTTTTGTAGAGTTAGGGCTTTTGGGATTTTCGTCGATTCAACCTCAATTTGGGGACAAGTCTTAAAACAAATTGCATATTTGAACTCGTGGGGTTACGGGTGAATGGACTTTGGTCCGAGCCTTGAGTTTGGACCATGTGCGCCCGGGGTCGGATTTTGGTATTTTTGGAAGAATGATAGGAAATTCATTTCTAAGCTATGGAATTGTGTCTTTGAGCCATTATTGATAATGTTGAACTAAATTGTGCCTAGATATCGTTGTTTTGGAGTTGGATTCTAGAGGAAAGGCGGTGTTAGAGTTGATTGCTTTATTCAGACCAAGGTAAGTGTTTGTTTTAAATTTGGTTTGAGGGATTATGATATTATTTGCTACTTGGGAATTATGGAGTACGGTGTATAGGCATGGTGATGGTTATCTATACACTTGAGTCTAGCATGTTTATGAGTCATATATGTGTTGGATTCGGATATAATGATACATCTTTCTTGCTTGGTTGATAAGTATAATAAAAAGTGAATAGTTGAGGAAGGTTTGTGATTGGCTCTTTATTTGGAGCATTGGCTCGGACTAGAAATTGTTACTCCAGAAATAGGTGATTAAAAGTGGAACGTGTTGTGATTATTCTGTTGTCGGGATGTAAGTATTTATTGTATTCTCCCCTATCGGGATATTAGAATTGTTAATTGTATTCCCTTTCCGGGATTTCTTCTAATTGTTGTTACTCCCCTCGCACTTGAGTTGTGATTGTTGTTTGGGTGAATTATTGGTATTAAATGTTGAGGATCGGGTTGTACGCCGCAACGGTATTGATAAATATTGAGGATCGGGTTGCATGCCACGGCGAAATTAATTGTTGAGGATCGGGTTGCACACCACAACGGAATTAATTGTTGAGGATCGGGTTGCACGCCAAAATTGTGATATATGTTGAGGATCGAGTTACGCGCAGCAACGGAGTATGAACTGAGTGTGTTATTTTCATATGCGGAGACTTCCTGTGTTCCTTATCAATTGTCATTGTTCAGCTTCACTTCTTTATCAATGATTTCTATATATAGACTTTCGTACCCTACAACATGCTCCCCTCCCTTTAATTTTTTAAATTAGTGTATTTCCTGTTATTTCACATATATCTGTACAGGTTATTTGTAGTAGGTCCTGTCTAGCCTCATCACTACCTTGCCAGGGTTAGGCCAGGCACTTACCAGCATATGGGGTTGGTTCTGCTGATGCTACACTCTGTGCATTGTTTTTGCATGGATCAGGATGAAGCTTACGGACCACGGCAATAGAAGATCGGGAGCAGACCTTCAGTCCAGGGACTCTTGAGGTAGCCTTGCTGACGTCCGCAGGCCCGGAGTCTCTTCTATATTTATTCAGTTTGTTAGTTATTGTATTGAAATAGACTGTTATGACTTCTTTCAGATGATTGTATTTATTAATCCTAGAAGTTCGTGAGTATAGTGACTCCAAATCTTGGGTAGAGTATTTTGTTAAACCTTTCCGTATTTCCTTCAGTTAATTTTATTTGAGACTTCCGCTCATTATATTCGTTTCGTTCTAATTTTATTATTGAAAATGTTAGTTAAAAATGATTCAATGTTGGCTTGACTAGTTCCTAATAGTAAGTGACATCACGACTACCGATGGTGTGAAATTCGGGTCGTGACAAGTTGGTATTAGAGCCGTAGGTCACATAGGTCTTACAACACACGGAAAAACTCGGTAGAGTCTGAGGGATTGGTACGGAGATGACTGTATTTATCCCTATAGGCTACAGTGTTAGGAAAAATTTCACTTTTTTCATTTTTCCTGTGCTATTTTTTTTCTCAAATACTTATTGTCACTCAACTCTGTTCTTTCACAGATGGCGATAATGCGTGCTTCATTTTATACCGCGCATCAGCTCCTATCAAGGGCAGAGGGCGAGGCCAAGGTCGTGCTAGAGGCCAAGGCTAGGGTAGAGCTCAGTTTCGAGCAGTAGTCTCAGAGGTGGAGCCTCATGTTGGCTACAATGAGGAGGTTCCGGCACCAGCATATCAAGTGGGCCCAGCTCAGGTACCATAGGGTTTTGTAGCCACTCCAGTACTACAAGACGCTTTGATCCGACTTGTAGGCTTTATGGAGAGCATCTCAAAAGCGGCTTTGCTTCCCATAGCACCAGTCACACTCTGGCTGGGGGAGGACGCGTACTCCGGAGCAGGCAGCTCCTCAGCCTCAGGTTCAACCAGTTCAGCTGTTGTGGCAGCCTAGCCGGGTATTCCAGCTCCAACCGACGATAGTGCGACGATGTCCGCGGATGCTTTGTGGAGGCTATAGGTTCACCAAACTCTTCACCACCATCTTTATTGGTGCTTCTATAGAGGACCCCCATGACTTCTTATTCAGTTGCCATGAGGTTCTCAGGACTATGGGTATTATGGAGACCAATGGGGTCGACTTCATCACTTTTCAGCTTGCAGGATCCGCCAAGACTTAGTGGAGAGACTATTGTTTATCTAGGCCAACAAGGTCACCATTATTGACTTGGGATCAGTTTGCAGAGTTGTTCTTGGATAAGTTTCTCCCGGTGACCGAACGAGATGCTCTAAGCAGTCATTTTGAGCGTTTTCATCCAGATACTATCACAGTCATGCAGTATCAGACTTATTTTATTGATTTGGCACGCCATGCTATTGTTATACTCCCCACTGAGAGGGAGAGAGTGCCAATATTTATTGATGGGTTGATTCAGTCGATCCGGCTTCATATGGCTATGAGAGTCGGTAGTGATATGTCTTTTCAAGAGGCGGCCAATGCAGCCCGCATGATAGAGATGGCACTTGCACGAGAAGGTGTTCAGGGGTTAGATAAGAGGCCTCGTCATTTTGGTAGGTTCAGTTGTACCGCATCTAGAGGTAGGGATTCATATAGTAGAGGCCACCTTTAGAGGCCCTTTAAGTCAGCACTTCAGGTTTCACATGGTACTACAAGCGATAGTGGTTCTCAGCAACACTATTCTAATAATCAGCCCATCAGTGCAACACTACTTTAGAGCCTATGAGGAGGTCATTCAGCGCGGCAGGGTCAGTCCTAGTTTTCTCAGTTGCCGCATTCATCTGGGTGTTATGAGTGTGGAGATCTTTATAAACATCAGGAGATATTTCCCGAGGTCAAGAGGTGCTCGGTCGCAGCAGTAGGGTCCTCATCCTATGATTCAGGTAGCGGTTGATCCACAGGCCGCCCAGCTAGCTAGAGGCGGGTAGAGTCCATAGAGGTTGATGTAGGGAGCATAGAGGTGAGCCCAGGTCGCCAGAGGCAGGGGTCTGCCAGTAGTCGATCATCCCAGAGACATTATTTAGGGAGGTGGGGCCCAGCCTTATTGTTATGTTATACCAGCCAGGCTATAGGCTGAGTCATCAAATGTTGTGATTACAGGTACTATTCTGGTCTGTGATAGGGATGCTTCTGTGCTATTTGATCCCGGATCTACGTATTAATTTGTGTCATCCTATTTTGCACCCTATTTGGTTATGCCTAGTGAGGTCTTGGGTCTCCTTGTACATGTTTCTATACCGGTGGGTGATTTTATTGTGGTCGACCGAGTGCATCATTCATGTGTGGAGTATTTGAGGGTCTTGAGACCCGTGTTGGCTTATTTCTCTTATATATGGTGGACTTTGACGTTATTTTTGGGATGGATTTGTTGTCCCCGTATCAAGCTATTTTGGATTTTCACGCCAAGACTATGACCTTGGCTTTGCTAGACTTGCCCCGACTTGAGTGGAGAGGGACCCCAGGTCATACCACCCGTAGTGTTATTTCATATGTCAAGGCTCGACGCATGGTCGAGAAGAGGTGCCTAGTATATCTGGTGTATGTTCGTGACTCCAGCGAGGAGGTTCCGTCTATTGACTATGTTCCTCTTATTCGGGAGTTCCCCGAGGTTTTCCTTTCTGACCTGCCGGGTATGCCACCCGACAGGAATATTCATTTCTATATTGATCTGGCTCTGGGCACTCAGCCTATTTCCATTCTGTCGTATTGCATGGCCCCGCCAGAGTTGAAAGAGTTAAAGGAGCAGCTTTAGGACTTGCTTGATAAGGGTTTTATTAGACCCATTGTATCTCCGTAGGGTGCTCTAGTGTTATTTGTGAAGAAAAAGCATGGGTCGATGAGGATGTGCATTGATTACCGGTATTTGAACAAGGTGACGATAAAGCACAAGTATCCACTGCCGAGGATTGATGATTTATTCAACCAGCTTTAGGGTGCTAGGGTGTTCTCGAAGATAGATCTGAGATCTGGTTATCATCAGCTGAGGATTAGGGTGTCTGATGTCCCTACGACAGCATTTCGCACTCGGTATGGGTCTTATGAGTTTTTGGTCATGTCATTTGGGTTGACCAATGCCCCGACATCATTTATGGAGTTGATGAACCGAGTGTTCATGCCCTATTTGGATTTGTTTGTGATTGTATTCATTAATGACATTCTGATATATTCCCACGGTCAGGAGGAGCATGAGCAGCACCTCAGAGTGGTACTTCAGACTCTGAAAGATAGTTAGTTATACGCCAAGTTCTTGAAGTGCGAGTTTTGGTTGAGTGTTGTTGCATTCCTGGGTCATGTTGTTTCAGCAGAGCATATTCAGGTGGACCCCAAAGAAGATTGATGCAGTCAAGAACTGGCCTCGACCAGCGTCTGCTATAGAGATCCGAAATTTCTTGGAGTTAGCAGGTTACTACTGATGGTTGGTGGAGGTGTTTTCATCCATTGAAGCTCGATGACTTAGATTGGCCCAAAAGGGTGCCCAGTTCAGCAAGGCGAGCTTTCAGATGCTCAAGACAGCTCTAACTATTGATATGTTTCTCGTATGGGCTTGTCGCAGTGTTGATGCAGAATGGTAGTGTCATAGCATATGCTTCAGGGCAGTTGAAGATCCATGAGAAGAATTATCCAGTTCATGACCTAGAGTAGGTAGCTATTGTTCATTCCTTAAAGATTTGGAAACATTATCTATATGGTGTGACATGTGAGGTGTACACGGATCACAAGAGCCTTCAGTAGTTGTTCAAGCAAAAGGAGTAAAATTTGAGGCATAGGGGGTGGTTGGAGTTGTTGGAAGACTATGATGTTCCTATCTTATACCACCCGGGAAACGCCAATGTGGTGGCAGATGCATTGAGTAGGAAGTCCGCCAGCATGGGTAGTCTTGCTTATATTCCACTCAGCTAGAGGTTGCTTGCCTTGGATGTTACAGCCTTGGCCAATCAATTTGTGAGGTTGGATATTTCTGACTTAGCTGGGTGTTAGCTTTCACGGTCGCTCGATCGTCGTTGTTGGAGCATATCCAGGAGTGGTAGTTTGATGATCCATATTTGTGTGTCCTGAGAGACATGGCACAACGTGGAGGTGCCAAGAAAATGACCTTGGGAGATGAAGGTGTATTGAGATTGCGGGGGCGAGTTTGTGTGCCCAATGTTGATGATATTCGGGAGTTTATCTTAGCAGAGGCCCATAGTTATCGTATTCTATCATCTGGCGCCGCGAAGAAGTATCAGGATTTGAGGCAACACTATTGGTGATGCAGAATGAAGAAAGACATTGTTGCATATCTTCCTCATTGTTTCATCTGTTAGCAGGTTAAGTACGAGCATCACAAGCCCGGTGGATTATTTCAGAGGATTGAGCTTCGCGAGTGGAAGTGGGAGAGGATTACCATGAATTTTGTTTCTGGCCTTTCGATGACTCGGAAGAAGTTTGATGCTAAATGGTTCATTGTTAATAGGCTGACCAAGTAAGCGCATTTTATTCCAGTTTCCACCACCTATTCGTTTGAGAGATTAGCTGGGATTTACATCAGGGAGATCGCTTTCCTTCATAGGGTGCCTATATCTATCATTTCGGACCGGGGACCGTATTTTATCTCGCATTTCTGGAGAGCGGTACAACAGGAGTTGGGCACCTAGGTTCAGTTGAGTACAACATTTCATCGCCAGACGGACGGTTAGTCTGGGAGGACTATTCAGATTCTTGAGGATATGCTCTAAGCCTGCGTTATTGATTTTGGAGGCTCGTGGGACCAGTTCTGTCCTTTAGCAGAGTTTGCCTACAACAACATCAACCAGCCCAGCATTCAGATGGCTCCATATGAGGCATTGTACGGTAGGTGGTGTCAGTCCCCAGTCGGATGGTTTGAGCCGGCAGAGGCTCGATTATTGGGTATAGATTTAGTACACGAGGCCTTGGACAAGGTCAAGAACATTCAGGACAGACTTCGGTCAGTCTAGTCTAGGCAGAAGAGTTACGCAGACCGCAAGGTCAGAGATGTTTCTTTAATGGTTGGTGAGCGAGTATTGCTCCGTGTATTTCCTATGAAGGGCGTGATGAGATTCAGGAAGAAGGGAAAGCTTAGCCCTAGGTTCATTGGCCCATTTGAGATTCTTGAGCGAGTGAGAGAAGTAGCTTATAGACTTGCCTTGCCGCCTAGCTTGTCGTCCATCCAGTGTTTTATGTATCTATGCTTCGGAGGTATCACGGTGATCCATACCACTATTAGATTTTAGCACTGTCCAGTAGGACAAGGATCTGTCATATAAGGAGGAGTCGGTGGCTATTTTAGACCGGCAGGTTCAATGGTTGAGCTCGAAGAGTTTTCCTTCAGT
This sequence comes from Nicotiana benthamiana, assembly GCA_034376525.1. Lineage (NCBI taxonomy): Eukaryota > Viridiplantae > Streptophyta > Magnoliopsida > Solanales > Solanaceae > Nicotiana > Nicotiana benthamiana. Next base: position 122,073,874 of record CM067338.1, on the reverse strand, counting down.
GCGTGTTCAGTGGAGAGGTCAGCCTGCTGAGGCATCAACCTGAAGGTCCGAGTTTAATATGTGGAGCGTTATCCTCATCTATTCCCCGACTCAGGTACTTCTTTCTTTTTGTCCATTCGAAGACGAACGGTTGTTTTAGAGGTGGAGGATGTGACAAACCAAAGGGTCATCACTGTAGTTCTCCCTTTCACTGTGCTTCCGAGGCCTTGAAAACCTCACTTTTAGTTGCCTCGATTTACATGCTTAGTCCAGGTATAAAGCCATAAAACTTTTATGTTAAAATATGTGAATTTTATAAAAAAAATTGAAGAATTTTGATATAATTGACTTTGGTCAACATTTTGGGTGAACGGACCCGGACCGATGATGTGATGATCCCGGGAGGTCCGTAAAAAAATATGGGATTCGAGCGTATTCCCGGAAACGAAATCCGTGGTCCTGAGCCCGAGGATAGAATTTTTGAAAGAAATTATTTTTTTGAAAATGATATGAAATTTTGAGAAGAAAATGAGTTCGAAAATATAGGTATCGGGCTCGTATTTTGTTTCCGACACCTGGTACAAGTCTTAAGTAGGTGTTAAGCACTATTTGTAAAGTTTGGTTGAAAATGGACATCGTTAGATGTGTTTCGGACTAAAATGGGAACTTTGAGTTATGAACGTTGAAAGAAGAATTTTGTGTTTTGAGTTTTGATTCATAGATTTTGATGCTATTTTGGCGATTTGATCGCTCGAGTAAGTTCGTAGGATATTATTAGTTAGTGCGTGCGTTTGGATGGTTTTGCACTTAGAGACACATCATATTTTCTCGGCTATTACAGGCCAGTTTTTACTCTTCGCGAATGCGGCCCAGGCTCGTGTTCGCATTTCTCTAGAAGTTTCCCCTTCAGCATTCGCGCTCTCCCTCCTCCGCCCCCCGCCCCCCTTTTTGCGTTTTCATAGTCTTGCACTCCCCCTTCTACCCGTTCTCGTGGCATCACCGCATTCACATAGCACAGATTTAGGCCACCCAGGAATTTACCCTACGCATTCGCACTCCTCCATCGCGAACGTGATGCACGTTTTGCCCCATTCAATGTGTTTTGCCCCATTCAATGTGAGCGCGACCTTCTGTCGTGAACGCATAGTACATAAAGGCTCCAATGAATTATAATTTAAAAACTGTGTTCATTACGGGATTTTTTTCATTTCTTAACACGAACGCCTCCCTCAAACACTCCATAGGCGAATTTCAATAGCTTCATTCTGCATAGCTTCTTGGGTAAGTGTCCTTAGCTTCATTCCCTCATAATTTCTTCATCTAATCACTAATTTCTTAGCCCTAAATCATGAATTCAAGGAAGAAAATGGGGGTTTTGAGTAGAGTTAGGGCTTTTGGGATTTTAGGCGATTCGACTTCAATTTAGGGTCGAATCTTGAAAAATATTGCATATTCGAACTCGTGGAGTTATGGGTGAATAGATTTTGGTCCGAGCCTCGAGTTTGGACCAAGTGGTCCCAAGGTCGGATTTTGGTGTTTTTTGAAGAATGATAGGAAATTCATTTCTAGGCTATGGAATTGTGTCTTTGAGCCATTATTGATAATGTTGAACTAATTTTGCCTAGATATCGTTGTTTCGGAATTGGATTCTAGAGGAAAGGCGGTGTTAGAGAGTTGATTGTTGTATTCAGACCGAGGTAAGTGTTTGTTCTAAGTTTGGCTTGAGGGAATAGAATTCGGATATTATTTGCTATTTGCTTATTGTGGAGTGCGGTGTATAGACATGGTGACGATTATCTATGCACTAGAGTTTAGCATGACCGTGAGTCTTATACGTGCTGGATTCAGAATTAATGATACATCTTTCTTGCTTAGTTGATAAGTATAATATAAAGTGAATAGTTGAGGAAGGTTTGTGATTGGTATGTCATTTGGAGCATTGGCTCAGAATAGAAATTGTTACTCGAGAAATATGTGATTAAAAGTGGAACGTGTTGTGATTATTAACTTGCCAAAATGTAAGTATTATTGTATTCTTCCTTTCCGGGATATTAGAATTGTTAAGTATATTCTCTTGCCGGGATATCTTGTAATTGTTGTTACTCCCCTCACACTTGAGTTGCGGTCGTTGTTTAGGTGAGTTCTTGGTATCAAATGTTGTGGATCAGGTCGCATGCCGCAACCGTTTTGATAAACATTGAGAATCGGGTTGCACGCCGCAACGGTATTAATTGTTGAGGATTGGGTTGCACGCTGCAACGGTGATATATGTCGAGGATCGGGTTGCATGCCGCAACGAACTGTGAACCGAGTGTATTGTGTTCGTATGCGGAGACTTCATGTGTTCCTTATCAGTTGTCATTGTTCAGCTTCATGTCTTATCGATGATTTATATATTTAGACTGTCATACCCCACAGCATGCTCTCCTCCCTCTAATTGATTAAATTAGTGTATTTGTTGTTATTGCACATATATCTGTACAGGTTATTTATGGTAGTTTCATGTCTAGCCTCGTCACTACCTCGCGGGGTTAGGCCAGGCTCTTACCAGCATATAGGGTCTGTTGTGCTGATGCTACACTCTGTGCATTTTTTCACAAATCAGGACACAGCTTACGGACCGCAACAGTAGTAGATCGGAAGTAGACCTTCAGTCCAGGGACTCTTGAGGTAACCTTGCTGACGTCCGCAGGCCTGGATTCTCTTCTAGCTTTATTTAGTTTGTTAGCTCTTGTATTGAAATAGACTGTTATGATTTCTTTTAGAAGATTGTATTTAGTAACCTAGAAGTTCGTGAGTATAGTGACACCAAATCTTGGGTAGAGGATTTTGTTACACCTTTCTGCACTTCCTTCAGTTAATTATATCTTAGACTTCCGCTCGTTATATTTGTTTCGTCCTAATTATATTATCGAAAATGTAAGTTAAAAATGATTGAATGTTGGCTTGCCTAGCTCCTAATAGTATGCGCCATCACGACTCCCTATGGTGGGAAATTTGGATCGTGATAATTGAGACTATAAATAAAAGAAAGATTTAATATCTTCTATTACTACAACTTGTAGCGGGATAATATATATGTGAAAAGTTACCCACTTTACTCTCCAGATTGTACTACACAAAAAAGGAATACCACAATAAAGTGGATGTTTATTGATATAACAACCCATATTATAATAAATTTGGAGTTTATTGATAATTGCACATGTCATGGTGTAAATATGAACTTTACCATTATTGATAATTTATTTAGTTGGCATTTGGTTTAGCCATACCAATTTAAGTATAATGCACAAAAATAATAGAGAAATCACATGGACAAAAATTAAAGAACTAGAAAGTTCTTTACGAATTCTCTTACATTACTTGTTCTTATTAATTTATAGACCAACTAAAATTGGGATTGAATTCCATGAATGCTGAAAATAGCAGAGGTGAATTGGGGCTCATTCACCTACCATGTATACCACATAAGATGCATCCATGAGATGGTTACATGTGTGATTATTATTAACCTGCAACTAGGCTGGTGTTTGCAAGGTAACTTGCTCATATAATTTAATTTAGAGTATAATTTCCAATTTTCTATTAAAGAAAGTTTATCTTAATAAGTTGGTTTACATCACAGTTGGTTTAGCAAAATAATTTATTGGGTGCATCCACTCAATAGCTAAAATTGTTCGTTATGATAACAAAGTTATCTATATAGATTGATATAGGTCATATACGAAAGCATATTACATTCTCTCCTTACAAGTGGTTCAGGTCAGGGACCAAATAATTTAGTCTTATTATTATTATTGTTTTGATGTGCGGTGTATATTTTGGTTAATACCATAACACACAAAGATGGGTTCTCAAAGTTGAGAAAACAAGTTAGTTTTTCTAATATGAGGGGGAGACATGATATACAGTTGAGAACAAATTACGTGGAAAGAATTATCATTTGTATATCTAAATCATCGAATATCATAATATGAACTTGATATTCATAAAACGATAATTCATTTGCAATATATCGCAAAGCATGCCAGTTGCATTTGCTGATCCAAAGAAAGTAAATATATTCTCATTGAAAATGCTCATATTAAGTCATAGAAGGACAAAGTCTATGGTACGCTTAAAGCATATAGACAGATCGGTTTCAAATAAACTTCTTGATAAAGAAGATGAGCAATTGACATAATACTTCATAAAATCTCAGGAGAGGTTCAGGTACCTGAATATATGAATGAAGAGATCTCTATGTTATCTCTTTATGAAAAATTATTGGAACCAATATGAAATGTTCGTCGACGACATCTATCATAGCGCTAAGTATAGATGAGGATCTTAAGTCTTCCAAATATAGAGACAAAAATATTAGCCAATTGGAAAGGACAAAATTCAAGTAGAATTGATTTCGTATGAAAGACATAGAATTTCGGACATGTAGTTCGAATACTTGAAAATATAAAGTCAATGATATGTGCAATTAGTTTCTGACATTTCATATGTCTAGCATGACATAAAAACTTTATGTACATCTAAAGTCTATTTTACAGCTTATATGACTTAACTTAAATAACAATCCATGAAGCATTTAAGTTGCTTGAAGCATATACAATTCTTGATCTTGAATTACTACTTCCTTAGTGCAATTTATGCACAAAAGTATCTTGCTATAACTATGAGCATGATAATATGATAGCAGAAGTATTCACCTATATATGAAGATATTGAACTGACAATTCCAACAAGATCATGTGAAGACAATACATCTATTAAGAATGATGATTTCAAGGTTCAACATATTCATTCAAGTTAATATAGATGATTTATTTATCAAATATCTACCAAAGATATTTTGAAGCTGGTGCACAATATTGGAATGCAAGTGCTTAAAGATTTGAATTGATGGTCTCATCAGGGGAAAATTGATGTGTGTTGCACTCTTTTTCCCTTACAAGATTTTTTCCCACTCGATTTTCCTTGCAAGGTTTTTAATAAGGCAACCAAAAAGCATATTGTTAGATATGTGTACTCTTTTTCCTTCTTTAGATTTTTTTCTCATTGGGTTTTATTTAGTTAAGGTTTTAACAAAGCACATTATTTATTGAATAGACATTCAACTGGGAGTGTTATAAATAGAATTTTATTTAAGGTGAATGTCTATATTTTAGAGAGATTCTAGGGTTTATTACTTGATGGCTAAGTCACCCTCTCCCTACAGATAGAGAGTTCTATTTCATTGTAAATCATCTCATATCAGTAAGAATTCACTTTCTCTCTACTTTGCTCTGCAATACTCTTCTTCTTCGTTTATTATTTTATAAAAGGCTAACGTAAATTCTATTTTATTAAATCAAATTCTATAAACCCAAATGTAAAGTTTGGGTCAAACATCATCCATACATATATTATAAGTCTCGCTCTTCATTCCTCGTGCTAGAATTTTATTGATTTTCCTTTCTTTTCTATCAAAAGAGTTATAGCCCAAATAATTTTTAAAAAATTGAGATATTTGGCCAACACAATAAAATACTCTCTTTTGAGCCAACAAACACAATTTTTCTGCTGTCTCGAAGAATTACTATAGAAAAGTAACTTTATCAAGAAAAATATTCTTATCATAAATTTATGTTTACAAAAACTATCTCTCATTAATTTAACACATCTATCTATAAACTAAATGCAATTTCTCTCTTTTTTCTATTTTATTTCTATTATTCCTTTTTTTTAAATTTAAATTATCTCTTATCCATTTATCCTCTTCCTCTTTAGAACTCAGTATCTTGTTCACTCAACTATTGTATTTTAGTTTGATATGTACAAAAAGAATATAAGAAGTGCCATATCACTTTGATATTATAATTTTTTATTTCTTTTGACTTTATTCAGATTTTCACTTATATTTTTCTGTAACGATCTGATCGGTCATTTTGAACTTTTTAGTATATCGTTCAGTAGTTTGAGGCCATAATCAGCTTCATTTCTGGAATTATGACTTGTATGCATGGTCAGAATTGAATTTCGGAAAATTGGAGTTGATTTGGGAAGAGAATTCTCATTTCGGAAGATTAAAGTTGAAAGAATGAACAAGGATTGGATCTTAGAGTAACCAACCTCAGAATTGGGAATCTGACGGTTCCAGCAGGTTCGTATGATGATTTCGGACTTGGGCATATGCCCGGTTCATGTTTTGGATAACCCGAAAGCTTTTGGCGCTTATTATAGAAGTTAGCATTTTCGGAGAAAGTTGTTAAGTTTGGCTTGAAGTGCATTTCAGCTTTATCGATGTCCATTTGAAATTCTGAGACTAAGAGTAGCTTCGTATGGTGATTCTAGAGTTGGGAGCGTGACCGGAAGTGAATTCAGAGGCTGTAGGTCATTTTGAAGCCATTTGGCTAAAGATAAAAATTTCAAGGTTTTTGAGAAGTTTGACCGGGATTGGACTTTTTGATATCGGAGTCGGAATCTGATTCCAGAAGTTGGAGTAGGTCTATTATGTCAAATATGACATGTATGCAAAATTTGGGGTCAATCAGATATGATTTGATAGGTTTAAACGTTAGAAGTACAACTTAGAAACTTCAAAGTTCATAAAAGCTTGAATCGGGGTGTAATTCATGGTTTTAGCATTGTTTGATATGCTTCGTGGCTACGATCAAGTCCGTAATGTGATTTGATATTGGTTGGTAGGTTTGGTTGAGGTTTGGGGGCCTCAGGAGGATTTCGGGTTGTCAACATATCGAAAAAGAATTTTGGGAATCTGAAGTTTGCTGGTTGCTGGTATTTCCACTTCTGCGGAAATGGGACCGTAGAAGCGGCCCCGCATAAGCGATGAAGGGAACCGCAGAAGTGGTTTTGGCCTAAGGCTCGAGCACCGCAGATGCGGTCTAGATTCTATAGAAGCTGGACCGCATCTGGGGAAGGTGGATCTCAGAAGCGAGATGGGGAGGTCCAGTGGAAGCCACAGAAGTGGCTGTTGACCCGCAAACGCGGGACTGTGGAAGCGAGATTTCCTTGGCAGAAGCAGAAGTAGCCTAGATGCTGAGGTTTGTTTTAAAAGTCAGATTTTGGCCATTCTCTCACATTTTTCAGGGCTTGGGCGATTCTTTGAGGATTCAAGAGAGGAGTTCATTCATCAATGATAAGGTAAGCTAATCGCACTTATTATGAGTTAAATACATTGATTATGTATGAATTTTAGCATGTAAATGGGTAGAAAATTTAGGGTTAGAGGAAGACCTAGAAAATTAGTGTTCTTAGATTTTGACCATGATTTTGGATATGGAATTAATAGATAATTATATATTTGAGTTTCTAAGGTCATGGCAAAAGTTTATCTTCAAAAAAAATCGGATTCCGGGCACGTGGGCCTGAGGGCATTCTTGTCAACTTTTCGTTCGTGGTTAGGAATTGTTATAAATTGCGCTCTAAAGTATAATTGAGCATATATTAATGGATTTGTATGATCCTTGGCAAGTTTTGGAGTATTGTGTGTTAGTTCAAGTCTTCGGAAGAATGTATAAATGTCGGTTATGAGTGTTCCGAGCGAGGTGCGTCTCCTTTCTTATCTTCTCTAGGGAAATTTACCCCTTATGTGAGTTAAATTGGTTATGTGCTCCTATTTGAGGAGGCTATGTATGCACAAGGTGACGATAGCCCGTGCATAGCTACTATTATGCTATTGTCCGAGTAGTCTAGACCCAAAAAAGCATGTTATACTTGGATTAATTGTGAACACATTGATGTCTTGAATTGCTTAAATCACATTAAATTAATAAATAGATTTCTAAAAATACTTAAGCTTTATTTTGTCAAATTAGTAAAGAGAACTGGCCTTTATTGGATAATTGCTCCATGTTGATTTCTTGACTGATTCTCTGTCTGTGTGTGTTTATTTTTTGAATGGGCCGAACGCCTCGGCATATTAATAGATGCATTTATAGGCGAGTCGTTGACACTCGGCAAGTGCACATTTATTTATGTTGGATCGGGTCGTCACCTCGGTGGGATTTGTGCATGCTTGTATTGCTGTCTAGAACTTATTTAAGTTGTTACATTCCTCACTCTGGCTCGAGATCATTTTGTTAATAATGAAAGGTATTTCAGAAATTTTCCTATGAAAGAATTATGTGTTTACTTGTTTCCTTCATCTGGATTAAAAATTATGTTTATAAAAAAAATCCACTGTTTAATATATATGTTAAGGATAAATAATCATTGGGCTATTAGAGAGTGTCAAAGTTGACCATCTCATCTCTACCCCTTCGAGATTAGGAAGGATACTCATTGGGTACATGTTTTTCTGTCACGACCCAATTCTCAAATCCGATCGTGATGGCGCCTCTCGTGGAGACAAAGCCAGTCAACAGAAACACAATGCCTTATTTAACAATTAATAACTATATAAGTGAATAATACGACTTATTAGCAATAATAACTGATATTTATCACTCTCCACAACACGACTGGGGTGTCACAAGTCACGGGCATCTAAGGAGTAGGAACACCACTATAGTGCTAATAATTTATATATACAACATAAAAACTGGAATTCAAAGATGAAGTGCGGTGCCGCGAACTCTGGCGGTCACCTTGCTCAACTACCATAGTAAGGCCTTCAGTCCACTAATAACCTGCTACCGAGTGGACAATACCTGCAGATGCACGTGAGGTGCAGGGAGTAAAGTGAGTACTTCGAACTCAGTAGTAATAAGAGTAAATGATAACTGAGCGGCAAGAAATCACATAAGAACACTCTGTCATGCTAAATAGGACAGTACAACCTCTTGAGATAGAAGCAGTAAAACCGTGAAAATCCTTTAGAAACATCTAGCTCAGTTAATAACCTTTTTGAAAATATCTTTGCTTTTATGTTTAACAGTTAAGAATACGAATGCGATATCAAGTATAGCAAGTCCGCACACAAGTCAGCCCCTCGGGCGCAGCACTCTATTTACAAATAATACCAGGGTATCTGGTACACAGTGCAAGAAATACCATGGATGCCAATAATATGCGAGTGCTGAATGTCATGCCACGTAGTACAAACAGGAATTAATGCGTGAATGTAATGAAATGCATATGACCGCTGCGGCGTACACCCCGATCCATTTGGGTACCCATGCTCGCTGTGGGGGTTCAGACCCCAAATGAGCTCCTACAGCCCAAGCGCAATATCAATATCACACTTTTGCGGCATGCAGCCCGAGCCATACACAGTCCAGAAATGCACACACAACACAGCTGCAGTGTGCATCCCAATCCATTCTCTGTCCAAAAATGCACTTAAGCCCCTTGAGCAATAGTAAAATAGCAGTTCTTAGCTCAAAACGTCAGTAGAATATCACTTAAATTTTCAAATCTTAGAAAGATGGGTGAGTTTGCAAAACAGTATTTAAAAGGTTGGACCGAGATCAGATAATATGCAAAGTAATACAAAAATAGTGAAATCAATCCCCGAAGGATTCAAATAATCAGCACAAAGCCCAAAACATGGCAATCACCCCAAATCATGATAATATCAAGAAGGTTTCACTCAATCACGCAGTAAAATCAACAACCGGGATGGACAAGTCACAATGCCCAATGGTGCTCTACCCCACGCTTATACCTGGTGTGTAAGTAACAACAATACAGCACTATGATATGCAAATATGGGGTTTCAAACACTCAGGATATCATTTACAAGTATTACTCACCTCAAACCGGCGAAATCTCAATCTCGCAATGACTTAGCCCCTCAAGTCGGCCTCCACGCGCATCAAATCTAACCAAAAAGCGGAGAAAATGCATCATACTATGCCAAGGGAACATTACCCAATCGAAAATACTCAAAATATACCAAAACTCTCGAAACTAGCAAAACCCGAGCCCAGGGCCCACTTTTTGAAAAATTATAAAATTCACATTACCGGATTCCTCGTCTCGCCAGAAGTCTATACATACCAAAAACTCCCAAATCCGAGCTCAAATGACCTATCAAATCCCAATTTGAAAGATAAAAATTCAAGCACTAGCTTTACCCCTTTTTAATGAATTTCAACCAATTTTCATGTTAAATCTAACATAATCTTGAATAATTAGGCCAAGGAACTTACCTCCAACTGATTCTCAGTCAAAACTCTCTGAAAATCCCGTCAATAGCTCTCAACCTTGCTCAATAAGGGAGGAAAACATGATGGAACTCGCGGATGAAATAAACCATTTAACCCTTCTGAGCACAGTCCTTTTCGCTTCTGCGGTCCCGCTACCGCTTATGGCCAAATAACCGCATATGTTGTTTTTCATTAATTACACAACTTCCACTTTTGCGATTCATTATCCGCTTCAGCGGATTCCCAAGACCGCTGATGCGGTTACACATACGCTCATGCGAGCCCGCTGATGAGGAAAGGGTCTGCTTTTGCGGAACTCACCGCCCAAGCACCAAGATCGCTTCTGCGCCCTCTTACCCGCTTCTTTGGAACCGCTCCTGCAGTCCATTTCCGAAGAAGCGGAAATATTAGATGACAGCAAAATAAACCTGAAGCCAACCTCAAAAACTTCTGGTTTTAGCACTCGATCTTACCCCGAGGCCCCCGGGACCTCAACCAAAAGCACAGGCATGATCTAAACATTATTGAAAATTGCTCAAATCTTCATAACACTATCGTTAACATCAAAATCCTCAAATATCATCAAATCAAAGCCTAATTTTCTTTAAAAACTACCGAATTGCACATTCGATCAAAACCCCAACCTAAACACCTCCGAATGACCTGAAACTTTGTACTCATATCCAAAATTGCCTAACGGATCTACAACAACTCTCAAAATTCCATTCTAACCCTCAGAATAAAATCTCACCTATCAACTGAAATTCGCCAAATTCTAACTTCACCAATTCAAGTCTTATTCTACACCGGACCTCCAAAATCAATTCCGATTAATCTCCTACGTAACATTCACCTCCGAAGCTAACCAAATGACCCGAAATCACATCTGATCCCTCTAACTCAGTAGTCAATATTTGGTTGACTTTTTCAACTTAAGTGTGACGACCCGACCCATCGTCTTTTGTATTTCAGCCATGTTATCCATGTTTTATGCTTCCGTATCTATTGATATACGTGTTTGGTGAGATTGAAGTGTGTTGGGTTGAATTTGGTTAGGAATAACACCAATAGTCTCTCAAAGGAAAGCTTCAGTTGGAAAAGTCAACCGGGCATTGACTTATCTGTTATAGGGCTCGGAATGGATTTTCGGTATTTCGACTAGTTTCGGATGGTTATTTGTGACTAGGGAGAGAAAATGAAATTTAATTTGGAGGTCCGATGTAGAATTAGGCTTTAATTAGCTAAGTTGAATTTCGGTTGATAGGTGAGATTTTTATCCAGTGGCCGGAATGGAGTTCCGAGAGTTGCAGTAGCTTCGTTAGGTGATTTTTGGATATGTCTGCAAATATACAGGTCATTCGGACACCGTACGGTCGGATTTTGATCGAATGTTAGTTTCAGAAGTAATAGTTGAAACTTAGGCTTGAATCCGCCATGATTTAATGATTTGTGTAATTAAGGACGTGTTTTTATAATTGGAGCAAGTTCGTATGATGTTTTGGAGTAGGTTGGTGGTTTTGGTCGGGCTCCTGGGGGCTCCGGGTGATTTCGGATGGTTAAACGGGGAATATTTGGAGTTGCTTCAGATTTGGGAATCTGTCATCTCGTATTTCTGCATTTGCGAATGATGGACCGCGTAAGCGGTGTCCGCTGAAGCGTAAGATGTGCAGAAGCGGCCAAGGATATTTTTGGGTGGGACCGCAGAAACGGATAAGCGGTCGCAAGAGCAAAGTTGTGGAAGCGGTCGCAAGAGCAAAGTTGTTAGACTGCAGAAGTGGTCAAAAGGGCGCTAAAGCGGAATCACGGAGGTGGAGAAATGGCCGCGGAAGCGGAAATCTGCCTGGTTTAATGAACAATAGGTTTTCCAAATTTTAAAGAAAAGGAAAAACATTGGAACCTTGGGATAAGGTGGTTGTGGGCGATTTTGGAGATTGTTGAGGGAATTCACCAGGTATGAACTCTTGGACCTAAAGTGTGTCATTATAGTGTAAAATCACGGAATAAACACTAAGAATTCAAGGTTTTTGAAGTTAAAAATGGTGGTTGGGGGTTTCAAGTGAGCTTGAAGTGTCGATTTGAGGGGTCAAATGGACTCCGATTCTTGTAAATTTGATATGTATGGACTCGTGGCGAGACAAGGATTCTAAAAATATAAATTTTGTAATTCTTAAGAAGTGGTCCCGGGGCTCGGGTTTTTCCAACTTCGTATTTTTGGGTGTATTTCGAGTTATTTCGATTGGGTTATGTTCCATTAGCCTATTTTGACGTATTCCTATTGGTTTTGATCAGATTTGGAATCCACGGAGGTTGATTCTCCATGGAAAGGTATTGCAAGCTAGTTTGCAACCGGGGTCGATTATATCACATTGTTATGTTGTATTGAGGCGAGACACGTACTCTACTGTGAGTGCGGGGTCAATTATGATTGGGGACTATGGCTTAGTCCGACAGAGTGGCATTGTACTGTGTTCTTGGCTATAGATGAGCAAGTAAACCTCATACTTGGATGGTTATGAACATACTTGGGTTGCATGCTGGTTATTTGGATCTCGTGAGGATCGTTATCATTATTTCTATGAATCATAGCATGGTTGCATGATATCATTCATGCATTAGAACACCGCTTAAACATGATTTGGCAAAGTCTAAGATTTTGGAACGCTTAATTCTATAATTACTGGTAAACGGAACTAAAAATGGTAAGTTGTTGTGCTTGTGAGGCTTGCATGCATATAGCTGGAGTGATAGTTGGGTCGGGCTGTGCGCCGCAGCATATGTTACTATGATATTGCGCTTGGGCTGTAGGAGCCCCTTCGGAGTCTGTACCCCCACAGTGAGCGTGGGTACCCAAATGGATTGGACTGCACGTTCTGCAGTGGTCCTGCATTGCATTGCATGTCATACATTTATTTACGGTTGCTTTATATGCACATCTTTGAGGCTTGTACTGTATATGAGTGCTAGATAGCTTCATTTTGTGTTAGTTCGTGGTTTCTTATTTTCGGGTTTATATACATGCTTATTACTCGCTGAGTTGGTAGACTCACCCCATACTCCCTCCACCTTATGTGCAGATACAGGTGCTCTAGAGACCTAGTGTTGCCGCTGTTGATTTCCCAAACTATTCAGAGTATTGAGGTAGCTTCCCACCGTCCGCATGATCACTTATTCTGTCTATATCAGTCGGTTCTTTTTGCTATTTTGTCATACTTTTGTATCATTTCTGTTTAGACTTGTATCTTGTTTTGTTAGAGGCTCTATACTCGTGACTCCTCGATTTGGGGAGGATTATTGTTCTTGCTCGGCTGTATTTTCATTGGTATTGTCTATCCCTGGTTGGGGGGTTGATAATAAATTCAATTATTTCTTTTTGGCTGGAATGTCGTTCTTGGTTGTGGTTTTGGTCAGTCTTGCTCAGCCTCGCGGCCGAGTGCCATACGACCGGGTTTGGGGACGTGAAAAGTTGGTATCAGAGCCTGGGTTGCTAGGCCTCAGGAGTTATGAGCCGGTTTAATAGAGTCTTGCGGATCGGTACATAGATGTACGTATCTATTCCCGGGAGGTTGCAGAACCTTTATGAAACACTTCGTGTTCTTGAACTCTTTTCGTACGATTTTATTTTTCCGAGAACTAAACTTCTATGCTCTATTCTCTCGTAGATGGTGAGAACTCGTGCTACCGGACATGGCGGATGACCCCCATTGCCACCAGCTTGAGGCTGTAGACGCGGTTGCGGTTCTGGTCGCGGTAGAGCAGCACGGGAAGTACCAGTTGAACCACATGTTGCCCCTATTCAGGATCAGCCCCCAGTTGTTGAGGCTCGAGAAGCACCTGCTCAGGCACCGGCAGTGCCTATTGTTATTCCTGGCCTTTAGGAGGCATTGGCCTAGATTTTATCAGTCTATACTGGTTTGGCCTAGGCAGTTTCAGTTACAGCTGCCGCAACGACATCTCAGATCGGGGGAGGTCATCATACCCCCACAGCTCGCACACCAGAGTAGGTTGTACAGGGACTTCAGACACTAGAGGTAGCCCCATCTCAGGCAGTTGCACCGGCGGTTCCAGTTGTGCCGGCCCTAGGACATGTTGTCCCGGTGATGCCTGACAACGAGCAGCGTCGGTTAGAGAGGATTGGTAGACTTCAGCCTCCTACATTTAGCGGTACTGAGGGCGAGGACGCCCAGGGATTTTTTGGATAAGTGTTAGAGGATGCTTCGTACAACGGGGATTTTAGAGTCCAGCGGGGTATCTTTCACTACTTTTCAGTTCTCGGGGCCAGCATTCATATGGTGCGAGGCGTTTGAGCGGCGTAGGCCCGCAGGAGCAGCACCCCTTACCTGGCAGTATTTTTCCACTCTCTTTTTAGAGAAGTATGTGTTGTAGTCCCGCAGAGAGGAGTTGCGCCGCCAGTTTGAGTGGCTAGTTCAAGGGGAGATGTCAGTGACACAATATGAGTTGAGGTTTACTCAGTTGGAAAGACATGCAATATGGATGATCCCGAAATATCAGGAGAGGATTAGGAGGTTCATTAATGGCCTCAATTATTCTATTCGTATCTTGATGACCAGAGATAGAGTGGTAGCAGCATCCTTCGAGGAGGCACTGGACATGGCTCGCCAGATTGAGATGGATCGTCGCCGAGTGTGAGAGGAGAAGGAGGCCAAGAGGCCTTGAGGTTCGGGCAGTCATGGTAGTCCTCCGGCTAGGGTCCAGTTTCATCAGGGAAGATGTCATTCTTTTAGGCCTCCTCAGTCAGACCGCCCAAAGCACAGTGGAGCTTCTTTCGGTCGTGACCGTCAGGGTCACCAGCAAGGCCACTCTTCACTCAGCTCCCGCCCAGCTCAGAGTTATGCACCCACTTCATCAGCCCAGGGTTCATCTCTGGCGAGGGGTTCCCTTCAGTCCCCTTCTCCAGCTTAGAGTAGTTGTTATGAGTGTGGCGAGTTGGGCCACATGAGGAGGCAGTGTCCTCAACTTTGCAGTGGTAGGTCTCAGCAGAGGGATCGGCCCTCCTCTTATTCATCATCTTCTTCAGCACCATCCCAGTCTAGTAGGGGGGACAGTCATCCAGAGGTATCCCCAGGAGTGTTGAGAAGACGAGCGGCGGTCAGGCTTGTTTCTACGCACTTCCAGACATGAGAGATGTTGTTGCTTCAGACGCAGTGATCACAGGAATTATTTCAGTTTGCCACTGGGATGCTTCTGTTTTGTTTGATCCCGGGTCAATATATTCTTATGTATCTGCTTACTTTGCTCATCATTTGGGAACTACCCGAGCGTGTTTAGAGTTGCTTGTACATGTGTCTACCCCGGTGGGTGACACTATTATTGTGGACAACGTGTATCGGTCATGTCTTGTTAGTATTGAGGGTTTGGAGACCCGAGGTGACTTGCTGCTATTGAGCATGATAGATTTTGATGTTATTCTGGGCATGGATTGGCTATTACCCTTCCATGTTATTCTAGACCGTCACGCCAAGACAATCACGTTGGCTATGCCGGGTTTCCCGAGGATTGTGTGGTATCATTCGACGGATTATGTAACCAGCAGGGTAATCTCTTTCTTGAAGGCCCAACGGATTTTTGGGAAGGGATTTTTATAATATTTGGCATTTGTGAGGGATGTTGGAGCTAAAGCTTCTAGTCTTGATTCAGTCCCCATGGTGAGGGAGTTTCCTGATGTGTTTCCAGCAAACCTGTTGGGCATGCCGCCTGACAGGGATATTGACTTCGGTATTGATTTGGTGACGGGAACTCAGCCCATTTCTATTCCTCCCTGTCGTATGGCACCAACAGAGTTAAAGGAGTTGAAGGAGCAGCTGCAGGAACTCCTACATAAGGGGTTCATTCGTCCGAGTGTGTCGTCGTGGGGCGCACCAGTGTTATTTGTTTTGAAGAAGGATGGCACAATGAAAATGTGCATTGATTACAGACATTTGAATAAAGTGACAGTAAAGAACAAGTATCCATTGCCCCATATTGAGGATTTGTTTGACCAGCTTTATGGAGCAAAGGTATTCTCCAAGATTGATCTCCGTTTAGGCTATCACCAGCTGAAGATTAGAGATTCTGACATCATGAAGACAGCTTTTAGGACGAGATATGGGCATTATGAGTTTCTAGTTATGTTATTTGGGCTGACCAATGCCCCAGCAGCATTCATGCACTTGATGAATAGTGTATTTCGGCCGTATCTGGATTCTTTTGTGATCGTGCTTATTGATGACATTCTTGTGTACTCGCGTATCCAAGAGGAGCACGCGCTGTATTTGAGGGTGGTATTGCACGGGGTTAGAGAGGAGAAGTTGTGTGCAAAGTTCTCCAAGTGTGAGTTCTAGCTCAGCTCCGTGGCCTTTCTAGGACACGTGGTGTCCAGTAATGGTATTCAGGTTGACCCAAAGAAGATCGAGGCGGTGCAGAGTTGCCCCAGACTGTCTTCAGCTTCTGAGATTCGGAGTTTCTCGGTTTGGTGGGTTGTTACCGCAGGGTCGTTCAGGGTTTTACATATATTGCTTTGCCTTTGATGAATTTGAAGCAGAAGAATGCACCATTTGTGTGGTCCGATGAGTGCGAGGAGAGATTCCAAAAGCTCAAGTCATTGTTGACTACGACTCAAGTGTTAATATTTTAGCAGCTTCCAGTTCCTATACGATGTATTACGATGCTTCGAGGATTGGTATTGGATGTGTTCTGATGTAGGAGAGTAGAGTGATTGCATATGCTTACTGGCAATTGAAGCCCTATGAGAAAAACTATCTTGTTCATGACTTGAAGTTGGCTGCTATAGTTCATGCTTTGAAGATTTGGAGGAACTATCTATATGGCGTATCTTGTGAGGTGTATACGGATCATCGCAGCCTTCAGCACTTTTTCAAGCAGAAAGATCTGAATTTGAGACAGCGGAGATGGCTTGAGTTACTCAAGGATTATGATATTACCATATTGTATCAGTCGGGGAAGGCCAATGTAGTGGCTGATGCTTTGAGCCGGAAGGTGGCGAGTATGGGTAGCTTGGCGTACATTCCCGTTGGGGAGAGTCCACTACAGTTGATGTTCAGGCCTTGGCCAATCGGATGGTGAGGTTAGATATTGCAGAGCCCAGCCGGGTGTTGGCTTGTGTGGTTTCCCGGTCTACTTTGTATGATCGCATCAGAGAGCGCAAGTATGATGACCCGCATTTGCTTGACCTGAAGCACAGGGTCAAGCATGATGATGCCAAAGATGTGACTATTGGTAGTGATGGTGTGTTGCGGATGCAGGGCCGGATTTGCGTTCCCAATGTGGATGGGCTCTGAGAGTTGATATTAGAGGAGGCCCACAGCTCGCGGTATTCTATTCATCCGGGTGCCGCGAAGATGTATCAGGACTTGAGGTAGCATTATTGCTGGAGGAGAATGAAAAAGGACATTGTGAGTTATGTGGCTAGGTGTCTCAATTGTTAGTGTATCAAATACAAGCATCAGAGACCCGGTGGTGTGCTTCAGCAGATGGATATTCCGGATTGAAAATGGGAGAATATTACTATGAACTTTGTGAGTGGTCTCTCTCGTACCTCGAGGAACTTTGATTCTATTTGGTTGATTGTGGATAGATTGACCAAGTCTGTGCATTTCATTTCGGTGTGTACCACCTATTCTTCATAGCGGTTGGCAAAGATTTTTATCGTGAGATTGTGCGGTTGCATGAGGTTCCAGTTTCCATTGTCTCTGACAAGGGTACTCAGTTTTCTTCCTAGTTCTGGAAGACCTTTCATCGAGAGTTGGGCACTCAGATTCAGATGAGCACAGCTTTTCATCCTCAGACGGACGGGCAGTCCGAGCGTACTATTCAGATATTGGAGGACATGTTACGTGCTTGTGTTATTGATTTCGGAGGTTCTTGGTCTAATTTCTTGCCGCTTGCAGAGTTTTATTATAACAACAGTTATCAGTCCCGCATTCAGATGGAGCCGTATGAAGAGTTATATGGAGATGGTGTAGATCTCCAATTGGTTGGTTTGAGCCTGGCGAGGCTAGATATTTGGGGACAGAAGTTAGTTCAAGATGCCTTAGAGAAAGTGAAAGTTATCCAGGAGAGACTTCGTACAGCTCAGTCGTTTCAGAAGAGTTATGCGGACCGGAAGGTTTGGGATGTATCTTTTATGGTGGGCGAGAAGGTTCAGTTGAAGGTCTAGCCTATGAAAGGCGTGATGAGGTTTGGAAAGAAAGGGAAGCTGAGTCCGCTGTTTATTGGACCTTTTGAGATACTCAGGAGGATTGGGGAGGTGGCTTATATGCTTGCCTTGCCACCCAGATTGTCGAGGGTTCACCCGGTGTTTCATGTTTCTATGCTCAGGAAGTATGTTGGGGGCCCGTCTCATGTATTAGACTTCAGCACGATCCAATTGGATAAGGATTTGACCTATGATGTGGATCCAGTGGCTATTTTGGGTCATCAGGTTCGGAAGTTGAGATCTAAGGACATAGCTTCGGTAAAGGCATAGTGGAGAGGTCGGCCCGTGGAGGAGGCCACTTGGGAGACCGAGCAGGAGATGCAAAGCAGATATCCTTTTTTGTTTGAGGCTCAAGTATGTTTCTTGACCCGCTCGAGGACGAGCGTTTGTTTTAGTTGGGGAGGATGTGACGACCCGACCAGTTGTATTTTGTATTTCAGCCCCGTTATCCCCGTTTTATGCTTCACCATGTGTTGATATATGTGTTTGATGAGTTTGAAGTGTGTTGGGTTGAATTTGGTTATAAATAAGACCAATAGTCTCTCTAAGGAAATCTTCAGTTGAAAAGTCAACCAGGCATTGACTTATGTGTTATAGGGCTCGGAATGGATTTCTGGTGTTTCTACTAGTTTCGATGTGATTTGTGACATGGGAGAGAAAACAAAATTTAATTTGGAGGTGTGGTGTAGAATTAGGCTTGAATTGGCTAAGTTTAAATTCGGCGAATTCCGGTTGATAGGTGAGATTTTGATCCGGGGGTCGGAATGGAATCCTGAGAGTTGCAGTAGCTTTGTTAGGTAATTTTTGGATATGCCTGCAAATTTTCAGGTCATTTGGACGCCGTATGGTCGGGTTTTGATCGAATGCTAGTTTCGGAAATAATAGTTGAAACATAGGCTTGAATCCGCCATGATTTGATGATTTTTGTGTTTAAGTACGTGTTTTTATGATTGGAGCAAGTTCGTATGATGTTTTGGAGTAGGTTGGTGGTTTTGGTCGGGCTCTCGGGGGATCCGGGTGATTTCGGATGGTTAAACGGGGAATATTTGGAGTTGCTTCAGATTTGGGAATCTGTCATCTGGTATTTCCGCGTTTGCGGACGATGGACTGCGTAAGCGGCGTCCGCTGAAGCGGAAGATGTGCCGCAGAAGCGGCCAAGGATATTTTTGGCAAGGACCACAGAAGCGGATAAGCGACCGCAAGAGCAAAGTCACAGAAGAGGTCAAGGACCGCAGAAGCGGTCGCTAGAGGTTTAAGTCAGACCGAAGAAGCGGTCAAAAGGGCGCAGAAGCGGAGAAATGGCCGCGGAAGCGGAAATCGACCTGGTTTAATGAACATTAGGTTTTCTAAATTTTAAAGAAAGGGAAGAACATTAGAACCTCGGGTTAAGGCGATTGTGGGCGATTTTGGAGAGATTGTTGAGGGAATTCACCAGGTATGAACTCTTGGACCTAAAGTATGTCATTATAGTGTAAAATCATGGAATAAAGACTAAGAATTCAAGGTTTTTGAAGTTAAAAATGGTGGTTAGGGCTTGAAACCCAAGTGAGCTTGAAGTGTTAATTTTATGGGACAAATGGACTCCGATTCTTGTAAAGTTGATATGTATGGACTGGTGGCGAGACAAGGACTCTAAAAATGTGAATTTCGTAACTTTTCGATAAGTGGGCCTGGGGCTCGGTTTTTGCCAACTTCGTGTTTTTGGGTGTATTTTGAATTATTTCGATTGGGTTATGTTCCATTAGCCTATTTTGACGTATTCCTATTGGTTTTGATCAGATTTGGCATCCGCGGAGGTTGATTCTCGAGGGAAAGGCACTGCGAGCTAGTTTGCGACTAGCTTGAGGTGAGTAATGGGTGTAGATGATGACGAGGGTTTGACCCCGGTATATCACATTGTGACGTTGTATTGAGGCGAGACACGTACTCTACTGTGAGTGCGGGGTCGATTATGATTGAGGACTATGGCTTAGTCCGACCGAGTGGCATTGTACTGTGTTGTTGGCTATGGATGAGCCAGTAAACTCCTACTTGGATGGTTAAGAACATATTTGGGCTGCGTGCCAGTTATTTGGATCCCGTGAGGATCGTTATCATTATTTCCATGATTCATAGCATGTTTGCATGATATCAATCCTGCATTGAAAACATAGTTTAAACATGATTTGGCAAAGTCTAAGGTTTTGGAACACCTAATTCTATAATTACTGGTAAACGGAACTAAAAATGGTAAGTTGTTCTGCCTGTGAGGCTTGCATGCATATAGCTGGACTGATAGCTAGGTTGGGCTACGCGCCACAGTACATGTTACTATGATATTGCGCTTGGGCTGTAGGAGCCCCTCCGGAGTCCGAAACCCCACAGTGAGCGCGGCTACCCAAATGGATCGGACTGCACGTTCCGCAGTGGTCATGCATTGCATTGCATCTCATGCATTTATTTATGGTTGCTTTATATGCACATCTCTGAAGCTTGTACTTCATAGAACTGTTAGATAGCTTTATTTTGTGTTATTTCGTCGTTTCTTATCTTTGGGTTTTTATACATGCTTATTACTCGCTGAGTTGGTAGACTCACCTCATACACCCTGCACCTTGTGTGCAGATCTAGGTTCTCCAGAGACCTAGTGCTGCCGTTGTTGATTTCCAAGCTATTCAGAGAATTGAAGTAGCTTCCCAGCATCCGCAGGACCACTTTCTCTGTCTCTATCAGTCGGTTCTTTTTGCTATTTTGTCAGACTTTTGTATCATTTCCGTTCAGACTTATTTCTTATTTTGTTAGAGTCTCCATACTCGTGACTCCTCAGTTTTGGGAGAATTATTGTTCTTGCTCAGCTGTATTTTCATAGGTATTGTCTATCTCTGGTTGGGGGGTTGATATTAAATTCGCTGTGTTATCTTAAATTGTTTCTTTTTGGCTGGAATGTCGTTCTTGGTTGTGGTTTGGTCGGGCTTGCCCAGCCTCACGGCCGGGCGCCATTACGACCGAGTTTGGGGTCGTGACATTAAGCTTTTCTTAAAGAGACTAAGTGTCTCATTTCTTATCAAAAACCAACCCGAATAAACTCTAACACACCACATACCGATAATAAAACATGAAGAAGCATGAAATAGGGGAAACGGATCAACAACACATGAGACGACGGGTCGGGTCATCACATTTTTGTACTCATATTACACTTATTGTGCATTTTATTACACGGTATATGTAACTCCAGTGGTCTACTACGCATAGAAGCGCGGATGATTCTGGGACTAGGTGAGCTGAATCATTCAAGACGGCCGCAGCTAGAGCACTCCCTTCCTGTGTACTGTATTTACTTTTTGTCCATTGTATTCCGGACGGACATTGTATTTTATTTCTCTTATTAGTAGATGCTCAAGCACTTGTGACACCGGATTCTGGGATGTATTAAAGCATTGTGTTAACTATTTAACATTTAAATTTGATTTGAGACTTATTTTTTAAAATTTCTAAATATGAAATGTAAATCTTAGATTGCAAAAGTGTTAAAAACGAGATTTTGATTAAGTAATTTGGTTGGCTTTCCTGACAGCAGTGTCCGGTGCCACCACGACCCTTATTGAATTTTGGGTCATGACAATATGGTATCAGAGCACTAGGTTCCTATCGATCTCATGAGTCATGAGCAAGTCTAGTAGAGTCTCGTAGATCGGTAAGGAGACGTCTGTACTTATCCTCGGGAGGCTACACGGTTATTAGGAGTACTTCCCTTCTTGATTTCCTTATTCCTACAGTTCAATTCCTTTGAGGCTTATGCCTTTTATTCCTTCCTACCCAATCTCACGTGACGCGAGCGCTTATTAGAGATTGAGAATTTGAAAAATTGAAATGTGGTGCGGGATGATTTTTCTCGGTATAGTTGATTAGACTATTATAGTTGCCATACGGAAGGATATTTTAATGTTCAGCTCAGTAACATAACTTCTAAGAGCCTTGAGGCTAGGCACAGGTTGCCATGATGTTATGAGCGATTATTCCGCAGTGTTGTTATGATGGTAGGATGTTTGCCCACGTATCACGGTAGTGAATGAATTGAAGGAAGGTTTACTTAGCGTGTAATCGACGGATTCAATATTTTATTCCTATCAAGGGAAAGGCAGTCGGACTAAGGATGGTCAAATATGGGCTGGTGGAAGTAATGAGACCTGGTATTTGCAAGTGTGATGGAGCTTTCTTTTATGATGGGGCGACGTGGCCCTAATGGAACGTACTAAGTTTGTGGGTATTATGATCAACTACAATTCGCCTTTATGGCATGATGTTGTGAAATAGTATTGGAGATTCATCTATCAGTTATCACATGGTGTAGTGGTTTATGATCGAATCAGAATTTCTAATGTTGACGGCTCAAGAAAGATGACCTTTGAAAAGGTTTAAAGTTAGCACCAACGGTGAATCCAGGTGGCATAAAGATAGAGTTTATTTAAGGCAGCAAATGAGCAGCAAAGTTTGAGAAAGACATGTGGGAAGTGTTAGGAGGTGTTTAAAATTTCTAGAAGGCCAAGTATGAGGAGCAAGGTCGAGTGGTCGATTAAAGAGATGAGTTCTGCCAAAGTGGGAGAGAGGAGGGTGTTGCATATGGTATTGGTAGTAGAAATACTACGCCCCTTAAGGAGAGTTCGGATAGAATTGAGGATTTTAATGATTGGTGATTCAAGTATGTAGATATGATTTAACGTATGGGCTATTATGCGGCAGAAGATTGATATGGCATAAATGAGCTACTTGAAATGGAGGAGGGTGCAGCATAACCCTAAATTGGAAGGTGTTGCCGCACATTTAATTAATGTCTGCGAGGGACGAATGGACTTGTGCAGCTGGAAGGTGCTCGGACTCAGGATGAGCTATTTGTGTCATAGTGCATATACCCCATGCAGCGGAGTGGGAATATGTCAGGAGGTAATTCCCCTAGGTGGGTTATTCCCTGTGAGCAGGTTAGCGGTCACGTGGTGGGCGAAGCTTCTGTAAGGAAATCTATTGGTGGGGCAGCAGAGAGACGGTCGTACCAATGTGGTTAACAATTCAGAGTTCAAAGGGGGGTGATTTGCCGGAAGATTCCGAGGAATCTATGTACTTGATGGCGCGAGGCTATGTCAATAAGAGGTAAAGAGGTTGGGCGAACTCAAGAATTGTGAAATGATGGCTTCAAGATAAGTGGGAGATTCCTAGCGCTTATGATTGGGTAGTATGATTAAATACATGCGTGATTTCTGGTTATTAGCATAATGATAGGTAATTCCAGCTATGAGAAAATGCCATAAGTGTTAAATTGAGTAGATAAATTGTTGGAGGCATGTTGTAGTTGGCCTTGTTGGCTCATGTTCGGACTTGGAAAAAGGTTAAGGATTTATGCCTCATATAGATATAGGTTTAGAGGAAGCGATTTCGCCGGGTTTTTCATCGAGAGGGCATTCGTGTGTTATATTATTTATAGAGAAAATTATATTGGTAATTAAGTCAGAGCGGGCAGCTCTCAATAATGTTCCTAGTGAATTCAAAAGTTAAAGTGTGGTGTCCAATGATTTCGGACCTATGAGTACAGTTAAGATCAAGATTTGTAACAGCTTACGAGAAGGTGCCCAGTATGTTCTATGATATTTTGACTTGTGGTGTAACATTTGAGAGAGATGAAATAGTCATGGGATTTGAGACAGCATGGTCTCGTGAGCCAAGGTCACTCGGGGTGAGTGTAGAGGGAGTATGTCATGTGTTGAATAGAGTTAGTATTATTTCCAAAGCAATCAAGGATAAACTGGAAGGCGATAGATGATTAGCCATGGTTGAATTGGCATATTGGGACCAGCGATCAATTTATTCTGCGTGATCAAGTTATGTGTATAATCTGTGCGGTACGTATGAGGCTCTTCGGCCGCCGTAATTGATGTTATTCAGAAGCATTCTTCTGTTATGGCTTGTTAAGTAGAAGTGAATTCCGGAAGGGATATGGTGGCTTGGACCACTACTTGAGAATTTGTATATCCTACGATTATAGGAAGATACATGTGTGAGGTTATGATTCTCCTGAAGTGAGTTAAGTGAAAAGTTTTTATATTATGAAGTGTTAATATATTAATGATTTCGGAGTTATGACAAAAATTGTGTTCTATCGTATATTGGCACGTTGGGTGCGGTGAGAGGTATGGAAATTTAAAGTGAGGGTCAGAGTTGCAGTTTGGTGTTGACAATGATGCCATGGGGTCGGATAAGCAAGGAAAAGGTTGAATGATTAAAGTAAATTGGTATTGTCTTTAGCGTCACCTGAGATCGATGTGTTGTGAAAGAGGCTATGAATCTTGGGTAAGGATTCTTGATCGCTTTTCAGTGTTAGTGCGTCTGGTGGTTTAGATGTGCGAACCCGTTATTTATTATGAAAGATTGTGGGAGCGTGTCCCACAAGAAGATTGTATAAGTGTGACATGCAGTCACTTGATTGACTAAAGATTTGAACCAAGTATGAGAATTGAGGTAATATTATTAATTTGAGAATTTAGTCCCGGATGGCACTTTGTTTATTGGGTTATGGACGGAGGAGGTTGCTCCGGTTATAATGGTTGTCCTTACGTGTTATGAGGAAAAGCAAGTTACTATGTACCTTCGAAAGGTCATTAGCCAAGTTGGTGCAATCAGAAATCGGCTTGAGATCAGTGGATTTATTTATAAATGAACATGGCTTTATATCAGGCCAGCTTTATTCATTTCAGCGAACGTTCCTTACGAAGGAACAGTCGGGGTATTATTTTGTCATCAGCTATTCCAGGTAATGATGTATTGCGTTGTATGATTTGTGAAATGACTTGGTAAATTATTATGTGTTGAGGTTCTACGTGGCGATGATGTTATGTGAGCAGAATGGCTCTTGAGATTCAGATCTTGTATCGCACCTCAATTGTGCTTGAGTTTTGTAGCCTATGACGCTATGTGTTTTCTCAGGGATGGTATTATGCTCTTAGCATACTTGTGATCGAAATTCGATATTTTTGTTGTAATGACAGATTTAGCTCGAGGTGCAAATCCTTATATGAGATTTATGTATGGATCAGGTGGCACGCCGCCATGGGTATGTTATTTGGATCGGGTTGCGCGCCGCAATAGTGTGATATTGAGTCTGGTTTCCTATATGCTATTTTGTGTGTTTTGCTTCCTATCTTCTAAGGAAAGTCCCTATTAGTGCGGGGGTTAGGTAATTCCTTCCAGAGTTTGATTTTCTATTTGTGTTGTGTTCGGATTGGTGGCCATTTGGCACATTGTGGTTTCATATGAGACTTTTGATTGCATTCGGAGTGGCTTATTGCCTGAGCAATTCGTACTGGGTGAGACAAGATTATGGGATTTAGGGTCAGTGCAATCCGATTATATGAAGTATATTAAGGGGCAAAGATCATTATTTGGTTCAGAATGTGGTAATGCTTCTTGTCATAAGTATACTCAATGATTGGTTGACTCGCTGTCAGTTGTTATGAATTTCGGCACATCTCATCCGTCGTGGCGGTATTGTAAGAGTTAAAATAAGACTTGCGTGTAGCATGAGGTGCAATGTGAGCATCTAATTCGTTGAATTTTGGCAGTTGATCAGAAAATATTATTATGGCCCTGTGGATTAAGATTTGCAAAGCAAGAATTCAGTAAGATTATGCAGTCATGTTGGGTACAGTTTGTGGTGAATGATTTTGTGACCTTATGATAAAAACAGGCCTGGCATAGAATTCCGGATGTTGGAATTCGTCTCTAAGGCTTATTTGCTCGAATAAAAGGGAATATCTTCATAATATTTCGAGCTAATGTGCTCAGCTAAGTTGTGGCAGCACGGAAAAGTGCATAAGGTACTAAACAATGATTTCAGACTACTTCAGTATAGTTCTCAGCACGTTCGACGACGAACGTATATTTAAGTAGGAGAGAATATAATGACCCGACCGGTCGTTTTGATCCCTGGCGCATCGTTCAGCAGTTCGAGGCCATGAGCAGCTTCATGTCAGGTGTTATGACTTGAACGTGTGGTCATAATTGAATTTCGGGAATTTCGAAGTTGATTTGGGAAGAGAATTCTCATTTCAGAAGCTTAAAGTTGAAAGAATAGGATTAGATTTTTTAGTAAACGCCCTCGGAATCGTGATTTGTAGGTTTCAGCACATTCGTATGATGATTTTGGACTTGGGCGTAGGCCCGATTATGGTTTTGGATAACCCGGGAGCCTTTTGGCGCCTATTATAAAAGTTAGGAGTTTGGAAAAAATTTCTTAAGTTTGGCTTGAAGTGCATTTCAGGGTTATCGATGTCCGTTTGGAATTTGAAGATTAGGAGTAGCTCTGTATGGTGATTTTGGAGTTGGTAGCGCGATCGGAAGTGAATTCGGAGGCCCGTAGGTCATTTTGAAGCCATTTGGCTAAAGATAAAAATTTGAAGGCTTTTTAGAAGTTTGACCAGGAGTGAACTTTTTGATATCGGGGTCGGAAATCGATTCCGGAGTTGGAGTAGGTCCGTAATGTCAAATATGTCCTGTGTGCAAAATTTAGGGTCAATCAAACATGATTTGATAGGTTTAAATATCGAAAGTATAAGTCAGAAAGTTCAAAGTTCATAAAGTTTGAATCGGGGTGTAATTCATGATTTTAGCGTTGTTTGATATGATCTGAGCCCTCGAACAAGTCTGCAATGTATTTTGGGATTGGTTGGTAGATTTGGCTGAGGTCCCGGGGGCCGCGGGTGGATTCCGGGTGGTCAACTGATCGAAAATAAAATTTTGGGAAGCTGAAGTTTGCTGGTTGTTGGTATTTCCACTTCTATGGAAATGGGACCGTAGAAGCAATGAAGGGAACCGCAGAAGAGGTTTTGGCCTGAGGCTCGAGGACCGCAGATGCGCTCTAAATTCTGAGAAGCGGAACTGCATCTGCGGAAGGCGGATAGCAGAAGCGAGATGGGGATGTCCAGTGGAAGCCGCAGAAGCGGCTGTTGACCCGCCAAAGCGAGACCGCGGAAGCGGGATTCCTCCGCAGAAGCGGAAGTAGCGTCGAGGCGGAGGGCTGTTTTAAAAATCAGATTTTGGCCATTTTTCTCACATTTTTCATGGCTTGGGCGATTCTTGGAGGATTCAAGAGAGGGGTTCATTCATCAATGATAAGGTAAGCTAATCCCACCTATTATTAGTTAAATACATTGATTATGTATGGATTTTAGCATGTAAATGGGTAGAAAATTGAGGGTTAGAGGAAGACCTAGAAAATTAGTGTTCTTGAATTTTGACCACGATTTTGGATATAGAATTAAGAGAAAATTTAATATTTGTGTTCCTAAGGTCATGGGCAAAATTTATCTACGAGAAATTTTGGATTCCTGTCACGTAGGCCCGAGGGCATTCTTGCCAACTTTTCCTTTGGGGTTAGGAATTGTAATAAATTGGGTTGTAAAGTATAGTTGAGCATATATTAATCATTTTGTATGATCGTTGGCTAGTTTTGAAATATTGTGCGTTGGTTCAAGTCTTCGGAAGAATGTAGAAATGTCGGTTTTGAGTCTTCGGAGCGAGGTGAGTCTTCTTTCTAATCTTGTGAGGGGGAATTTACCCCATAGGTGAATTAAATTGGTTATGTGCTCCTAATTGAAGGGGCTACACACGCACGAGGTAACAAAGTTTGTGCGTAGCTACTATTATGCTTTTGTTCGGGTAGTCTAGGACCCAAAAGCATGTTATACTTGGATAATTGTGAACCAATTGATGGCTTGAATTGCTTAAATCACATTAAATCAATAAATGGATTTCTAAAAAGACTTAAGCTTTGTTTTCTCAAATTATTAAAGAGAATTTGACCTTTTTGGATAATTGCTCCATGTTGACTTCTTGACTAATTGTCTATCTGTGTGTTTATTTTTGGAACGAGCCAAACGCCTCTGCGTACTAATAGATGCATCACGCCGTCGACCCTCATCAAGTGCACATTTATTTCTATTGGATCGGGCTGTCGCCTCGGTGTGATTTGCGCATGCTTGTATTGCTGCTTGGAACTTATTTAAGTTGTTACATGCCTCACTCTAGCTCGAGATCATTTTGTTAATAATGAAAAGGTATTTCAGAAATTTTCCTGTGAAAGAATTATGTGTTTACTTGTTTCCTTTATCTGGATTAAAAATTATGTTTATAAAATAAATCCAATGTTTAATAGATATGTTAAGGATAAATAATCGTTGGACTATTAGAGAGTGTCAAAGTTGACCATCTCTTCTCTACCCTTCGGGATTAGGCGGGATACTCATTGGGTACACATTATTTTTTTACTCATACTACCCTTGCCGTGCATTTTGTTGCACAGGTATATGTAACTCCAGTGTTCTACTAGGCATAGCAGCGCGGATGGTTCTGAGATTAGGTGAGCTGCATCATTCGAGATGGCCGCAACTAGAGCAGTCCCTTCTTGTGTACTGTATTTACTTTCCGTCCACTGTATTCCGGATGAACGTTGTATTTTATTTCTCTTATCAGTAGATGCTCATGCACTTGTGACACCGAATTCTGTGATGGTTTAAAGCATTATATTAACTGTTTAACATTTAAATTTTATTTGAGACTTATTCTTTAAAATTTCTAAATATGGAAGGTAAATCTTAGATTTCAAACGTGATAAAAACGAGATTTTGATTAAGTAATTTGGTTGTCTTATCTGACAGCAATGTCCGGCACCACATGACCCTTTGTAAATTTTGGATCGTGACATTTTCAATCTTTATTTGTCATTTTTAAGTGTTGACCATATTCCTATTGTACGTCTTAGTAACTGATGGTCACTTGTCAAATTGACTGTAGTGTTATAAACATGTACTTGTAAGATATGGAATGAACTTTTAATATATAATAATTGATGTACATTAGTATATTCAAATCCTCATCAAAAGCAAGTCATCATAAGGGATATACCCCAATATTAATCTATTAGTTTAACTATATTTTATATTTATTAAAATATTTAATGTCATTTATTTTAATGGTTATTATTTTAATTAGATAAAAATAAAAAATTTTGATAAAGTCTTTAACAATAATACTTAAAATTACTTACTTGCTCTTTTTCGTAATTTGATCTATGAAAAGTACTTTTTAAAAAGATTTACCAAACTTAATATTTTATCAACTAGTGGAAAAGGTATTTGTACATCGGAAACAACTTCTCTATCTTCTCAACGAAGATGTAAGATTTATGTATACACTATCTTCTCAGATTCCACTTGTGAGATTATATTGGACTTCTTGGGTTGAAATGAAAAAAGTATTTCTTAACGAACTACAAAATACAAATTGCTTTTTCCTAAAAGGTGTTCTCTAAAAAATTATTTTTATAGAAATGTTTCTCAAAATAAGTCGTATTTTACGGTAAATATTGTTTGTAATACATAAGGATAGACAAAAAACACCAACCTTACCAGATTTGGGACAAGCAAAGACTCGATGTACATACTTTATGAGTGACCAAAAAGCCAGAACTTAAATTGTAGTGCTACTAATTCAAACTTCTGGTGTTAATCAAAAAACAAGAACAATAATAATAATAATAATAATAATAATAATAATAATAATAATAATAATTGTGATTTGATTAATGCTCAATAAATTGAGGTTAACTTTTCTTACTCTAAAAGTTCTCATCATAATATATTGACATTTTCTAATGTTAGCTATGTAAAGAAAAATATTCCTTATTGGAAAACACATTCTAACAAAAGAAAAATAGAAAGAAAAAAAAAAGTGAAGTAGAACAATCGTGCCTTAACATGCTCAGAAATCAGTATAATGCACACTTCCACTTTCCAGCACGTCATTTCCCAAAACCTATTTATTCACAACACAGAAAGCATTATAATAAACCAAATCCCTAACTGAAAATAAATCATTAGCACAATGAGAAAGCAAATACAAATTAATTCATCAACAGTTATTTGTTTGGTGCTCTTATTACTTGCCACTGAAACTGGAATTATTTACCGACTTGCCCATGGAGCTCAACGGAGAATCCAAATCTCCGACGATCTCGACGACGTCGTTGACGATGAGGAAGATGAAGCTTGGAGAGAATGGGGCCGAAAGAAATCGGCCAAATCCGATTTCGATCCGCCGCCGATGGATTTTAGCACGATGAGTCCGTCGGAAATTCAATCGGAAATGATGAAGCGGCAGTCAGGTCCGGTTTTTGGATTTGTCAAACTCAGACTTGGAACTCCTCGGACGCCGGTATCTCTTGCTTTACCTCTAAATTTCAATGGATTTAAGTTATATACTTAGACAATTTAAGTATTTTAGTGATAACATGTTATTTATAATTTTTGGCATACCACATAATTAATTCACCGTCGGCATAAAACTTAAACTCAATTTTAGTTACTACATTGTTACTTTTTTGTTAATTCGGATTAGTACGGAATAATGTGACGAATAATGACTAGTAAAACTGATATTCTTACTTGTCACAGACTTAATTTAACTAATCTTTAAAGTTAATTTGTACAATATTAGATAAATTTAAATATTTGAAAATTATATGAAAAGTACTACTTATAATTTGCAATTCTTCTCGTATCAATATGTTCGAAAAGCTACGGTATAAATATTGGTCAATCCCGAGGGAGACTGCCTTGTCTACCAACTGCATCTATCCCGAGCTACTGGGAGTAAACTATCAAATATTCTATATCCATTTTGCAGTGGCTGATGTATTTTTCCAGAGGCCAGATTTTAATTTGTGGAATTTCATGTAAAATTCTGTATTCAGCATTGAAGAAAACATCGTGTTTGGATAAACCGATACCGAAACACTGGATCGACCCCTATTAGGGATGGGTTCAATCAGCAATTTTCTATTTAGACCATAGCTATATTTGTGAGAACTTCTACAGATAGGTAAATATATTATGTTTAGAAGCCATTTTTTTAAAAGAATTTTGAACCTTGAATCCATAAGATTAAATCTTATATCTGTCTCTGCCCATTCAGATCTATTCGGATTAATAGCAAACTGATTTTGTATTGAAGCATAATTGATTGAACTGAAGGGCAGCTAGTTTGCAGAGGCTTAGGTAGGATAGCAAAGTAAATGTATCATTAATTGAGACCAAACTTGTTTACAGGAGAAGGTTTCTGAAATAGCCATGAAATGGACAAAACTAGCAAGAACTGGAGCAATTGAGGCAAAATTCATGGGCGTCGATGTGAGCACAATCATGTTCACAATGGAGAAAGGCCAAGATACTATAGAGGTTTGTCTAACCTCCCATACCTGGTGTCTTATTCTTTACCTGCTAACTGCCTATTTATCCTTGAAGCAAAGAGTTGTTCTAATGGCTCAAAACTATCAGGGATTAGGTAGAATTTTGGTATCATTTTGCAATATCAACTGACTAAAGAATATCATGGATACATAGCTTTTGTGAAAAACAGTAGTCGACCATCAAACAAATATCAGAACACTTGTATGATGAATGCCAAGGCTCTAGTTTTGATTTAAATTTTAGCCCTCAAATGCATCTTTATTGCACGGTTTTACATTATTCAGCTCTTCTTGATTTTGGGACGACGCATTAGTTGGCATTTCAGAGAGTAATAAGTTGTGTGTCCTAGAAAATTTGAGAATCTCTTATTTTCCTCCATTTTGCAGTTGAAAGAGTTCTTGTTAAGCCAACCAGAAGCATATGAGGTTAAATTAGGGGACCAACTTTTTCGAAGACCAGGAGATCCTCCTTTTGAAGAAGCATTTGAGAAGATCCAGACTGAGAAAAGCAAAGTGGATCATACCAGCTCAAAAGAGAAGAATATGCATAATGAGTTGTAATAACCAGAAAAAACCTAATTCACAGCTAATT
This sequence comes from Nicotiana benthamiana, assembly GCA_034376525.1. NCBI lineage: Eukaryota > Viridiplantae > Streptophyta > Magnoliopsida > Solanales > Solanaceae > Nicotiana > Nicotiana benthamiana. Next base: position 122,041,736 of record CM067338.1, on the reverse strand, counting down.
TTGATTAATTGTATTCTAAGGTGTATTATCAGAAGCACATGGCTGGCATCTTATACAATCTCGTTCACTTACAATTTGATACTGTGAACTTGCTCTATTTTGAAAAGTAAGCTGTAAGCATTCATTTATATCGACGAATTCTTGTGATTTTGATCAATGAACATTGTGCTGGAAAATATCTGTTGTTGGAGTAATGAAAGCTTATAAGGGACCGTATATTGTTCACAAATTATGATTGGGTTGAACTTAATGAGAACAGATTAATGTAATTTAACCTGTTCTAGCAGGTTACCTGTTTTTTTTGCTAGGTAGCTAATTCTACTTATTATAGGCAGCTACCTATAATTATCTCTTAGTTGACACAGAAGTTAAAACTCATTATGATTTATGAATAGAGGTTTGGACCTTGAGAGGGCATTCCCTAAATCCTGAAGATAAAATTATTTTTATTCAAACATAACATAAACCATCCCACAAACTAAATTGTGAGTACATTGGGATGACCAGAGCAGGCAAGATGCTGAACACATAATTTTGTAAGAAAATTATGGATATTGGAGGATATTGCAGCAGACCCTCTCATTTAATAATAATACAAGTTAATTGGATGAATACAAGATTATTTCAGCTTATTGCTGAAGTCAGAGAGCCCAAGAAGGCGAATTCTGGGAATGCTAGCAGCTTCCTCCCTTTCCTTTTGAGTATTGTAACCCCAGTCCCCTGCTTCCAGAAAATTAGATCAGCAATCAGTACAACATAGCAACAACAACAACCCAGTAAAATCTCAATACTGGGGTCTGGGGAGTAGAGAGACTGTTTTCGAAAGACCCTCGGCTCAGTACAACATAGCAACAACAACAACAACAACTACAACAACAACCCAATATAATCTCACTTAGTGGGGTCTGGGGAAGGTAGTGTGTATGCAGACAGACCTTACCCCTACCCTTGGGTAGAGAGGCTGTTTCCAAATAGACCCCCGGCATCTTTCCCTCCAAGAACTTCCCACTTTACTCTTGGGGAGACTCGAACTCACAACCTCTCAGTTAGAAGTGGGAGTTGCTTACCATCAGAGCAACCCCTCTTGTCTTAGTACAACATAGCAATTAGCCAATAAAAGTGAACCAACAAAATGAATCAGTATGGTGCATCTATAAGAAGCAAAGAGAATATCGTAAGTCACCTAAATACAAGTTCCATCCATCCAGTTCGGACTCTTTAATCACATTCTTTAAAGTAGCAAGTCGGTCTTCCACAAAGCTGATCAATATTGAGAAAAGTGGACGCACTTAATTTCACGCAGTAGAACCCATATGGTTATCCAAAAGAAGTTTGAGTAGTTCCGATGCTAGAAAAATCTTACTGTAGGGTCAGACCCTGGTGTTCTGGCATTTCCTGAAGTTTCTTAAGCACTTTCACTTTAGGGCTGATAAAAAAGAAGTATCACGTGAGCACGAGTATATGCTTTAGATAAGCAACACAGATGATGATGTCTCTTGCTATTGCAATTAGCTTAATCCAAGCTCACATGTGTAAAGTAAACTAACCCTGTGCCCAGACCATATATCCTTTCAGCTGGAATAGTTATCCCAGCAAGCTCTCTAAGTAATGCATCTGCAAAGCGGCTCTGCAAATGGAAGTGGAGAATCCATGTCAGATTCAGAGTATAAATATTAGATTCTACAGTTAAACTAACGCTCTACGATTCCAATTCCTCATTCCTCAAGAACTAGCTAAAGATTTAAAAAACAGAATAAATTAGTGTGAAATATATTTCCTTTTGGTGTGCACATTCTAGCAAACCTGCTTCGTAGTGACTATATAGAGTTTTGAACTTGCAAATTTCAGTGCATCAGGAACTCCAGGATAAAACCTGTAGAGAAAGCAGTAAATTTTTTAGTGTTTTTCAACACAGTAAAATTTTTGCCATGATTCTAAGAATGACAATAAAATGAGCTGCAACCAACTTATAATATCGCATTAAGGATATAAATGTAGGTGACTAATATAGCGTTTGTCTTTCTGTATTTCTTTATGTTCATTAACGGATTACAAATTAGAGAAGATGAGGGCTAATCAGGACCCTCGAGTGGTTGATTTGATCTTGCAAACATGATCAACAACTAGACTTACCTGTTTGCACCAATCCAAGTAGCCAAATCATTGTCCATCCATTCATCTCTAACCTTACCAAAAAGATCTATAAGAAAATCCCTGTCTTCATCCCATTCTGCCATTATAATGGGTTTTATCTTTGCCCAATTCTCAAGTATTCCCTCAACCGTTAGTCCCTCTGCAACCTATTACGTTAAGACAGCCATCACCTCGAGAAATTTTAAGATACATCTACTGAAATGAATAGATTTGCATCATCAAATCCAAGACACTTCTAATCTTTTTTCTTGTGTACCCACCGAAGAATTGCGAATTGAAGGAATTCTCGTCTCCAAGAGCAATCTCACAAGTAAAAGATTTTCATATCCAGTTTCCACCACAGGTCTAACCTGCAGAAAGTTTGAAGGTTTTATCATTTCTATATGACTGTAAATTGAAACACAATTAGCATCCGTATATGGATCTCAAATACGATTGTTACTATAGTAGAAAGTAGCTCCCTCGCTAACAAAAGATTAACTCTGATGATATTTGTCACTTCTATGACTGTAAAAGATTAACTCTAACAAAAGATTAAAACTGTATTTGTGCAATTATTATCAAAATGCTATTCAAAACACTTCTGTTCAAGTTATTAACTGAATGAAAAATCAGTTCTAAGAATGCCAAATATGCAGCCAAGGAAGAATAAGTATTCTATGAACAGAATGACCCGGGGGGAGGGGGGGCATTTCCAATAAAATGATACTGCAACATAAGAATTTTGGTATTGGTGTAACAGTCTAGTGGTTGTAACCCCACTCTGCACAACTTAGACGGATAATTCAAATATTACCTAATTTCTCCTCTCTACTTCCGTTCCCTCCCCTAGTTCACATTTCACAGGGTACCTCCACCCAAAAGATAAAATAGATAATAACCCGTTGCTGAGAGTCAAAAGCATGAAATTTTCAGAGAACCATCAGCATTTCAAGTACGACACACTTATGAATTTGAAATGCATATTTCACCTGGTTTTGCTATTTCATAGCATGCAGAGGGATCATTGGTCCATTGACGACATCATTGATTTCAACAGTTCACATGATTATACACACACGACACACCAACACTACTAGCCAAGGCCAACCCAGATGGAAATGCTAAGAATATTTAGCAACAGACTTATGGCAAAACCAAACTCATGTGAAGTGTGAACTGAACTGGCGATGACATTATATCCTATGTGTGATTCTTGCGCTCTTTAGCTCTTTATAGTAGTGACAGTTCTCATGGAAAGAGAGTGTGTTTTTGTGTCAAAGAAGCATGCTTAACACAACCTATAGCATAGCAACATTATAGCCGCGTCTAAACTAAATTAATGTAAAGAGCTTGCCCAATACCACCAGTACCAGAAATGTATCTCCTTCATCTGCACGAACAGCTTTCATTCAGCTACTTCACTTATACTTTGACTTTCTAAGAAGTACTTAAGTAGCTAAGTTTCAAAATTAAGTACGGAAATACAGTCAAGTAGATTGGAAATAATACTTTGACTTTTTGCTTTTGTTTTTTCCTTTCCTTCACTGAGCCGAGGGTCGATTGGAAACAGCCTCTCTGCCCTTTCGGGTAGGGGTAAGGCCCGTCTACATATTACCCTCCCCAGACCCCACTTTGTGGGACTATACTGGGTAGTTGTTGTTGTTGTTGTAAACACAGTCAAGTAGAAACGTGAACTAGACTCGTACCAATGTACCTCAAAAAGGAAACGAACAAAGAAAGAATAATACTTTGACAAGCTAACATAAAAAGAGAAAAGAAAGACAACAACAGCAGCTACTACGGAATCTTCAGTCACTAACAAGTTTGGATCGGCCAGTGACTAAAAAAGTGCTTGCTTCTCCCTTTAAGCGAGAAGTGAAGCGAGGTGTGAAGGGCAGCGCTTCAGGTAATAAAAGCGATTCTGGTACGAAAAAGCGACCATTTCTCGGTAAAAAGCGAGAAGAAGCGTTAGAAGCGTCCCCTTCTATGTTTAAAATTAACTCAAGCCCTATTTTATTAAAAAATGAGGTTTCTAAACCGTAAATATTGTCTGGACTTCTTCAACAGCAGCGAGACTAGGGTTTTTCTTCAACAACAGCAGCAATTTCTTCTTCTCTTCTTCATCAACTTCTGATTTCTCAAATAATCTCAAAACATCAACTAAGGTTGTTCTTCTTCTTCTTCAACAGCACAGGTATGTTCTGCTTCTGCACTTTTGATTTCAGTCTTCTTCTTCTTCTTTCTTCTTTCTTCTTTTTCTTTTTCTTTCTAAACGTCCAAAAAGCGGCAAAAGGCTGGCGAATTTTTTTCAGAAATTTTCCACCCAATTTTTCCAGTTTCTGCCTGATTGATGCTATTCTTTAGTTTTTTAATTGAAGTATTGAACATTTGCTTACAATTACATGTGTTGTCTATGCAGCATTTATTTTTTATTTTTTTAAATTCCGCTTCACTTTAGAAAAGCGAGTGCTTCGCTCTCTTCACAACACTGGGATCGGCTGTATGAATCCTGACTGATCATGTTACTCCATTTAAACTCTTCACGTCAATATTATGCAAATACAAATAAAACGTAAAAAAAGGTTATGTATATTTCTAAACGTTATAAATCTCTGAAAGGCTAAACCACTCCTAAAAAGCATAGGAGCTATAGAGAAAACAAAGAGAGAAAGAGAGAATAAAAGAAAGAAAAATATAAACTTTACCACATGCATTTGATCCACAATCCAATCTTCCAAAGAAGAGTCCACTCCATTGAATAGACTGGGCCATCTCACCTTAGCAGCCTGCGAAACCAACAAAAGGGAGGGAAAACACACATAGTTGAAATGAACTGAATATTGGAGGGCAACGAATTTGTACGTGAAAAGATATTATATGACCTTAACAGCAGAAAGAGAGCTCTCTCCACAACTGTCACAGAGAACTCCGTCAAAATCTAAGGCGTACAAATCCCCCATCTAATATCTCAATCCAAACAAGGCTCGCTCACCCTGCGCCTGTGGCTAAACCTGTGGGATGAGTTTAACACCCGCCAATCAAATTTGATCAAATACTTGGGGACTCAATTGAACATTTTGATTTATTTGTAAGATCATGTCGTTTTATTGATTCTGTGCCTTCCGGCATTTGTCCTGATCCGACCCGGAACACAAACTAGTACTTTAGTCATTTGATCATTTTTAGATCAGTTCTAATTTATGTGGGAAAAAAAAGAGTTTTGAAATTAATATTTTTTGGTTATAAGACTTTTGAGACTTACAGTATTAAATATGCCATAATATTTATGTGTTATAAATATTTTTCGTTAAAAATAAAATGAAAAATATTTCAAAATATTTTTAAATAGAAATATGTTATTTTCTTTAAACGGACTAATAAGAAAATACGATCATATAAAATGAAGTATATTGTCTAATGTTTTAGAACGAAGTCATTTCTTAATATGAGTCATTTAATGTATTTTAACATTTTTATTTATCAATTCTGGTGTTTCTTCACTCCAAAAAGTAATGACCCTTTTATTATTTAAAATCTTAAATGTTTCCTTTAACCATAAAATTACGTTTTAAAGTTTTTAAACGTAAAGAATTTTATGATTCATACTTAAGTGGATTAAGGTGTGATTATAATAATGTTTAACCGAAAAATTAGAATTTCGGTCAAAGTCTATTTTTAGAAGCACTTGGGTTATTGATAATTAAGAAAAGGAATATCTTTGTTAGAGTATGAAATAGCAAAGCAATCAATATAAAGCGAAAGTAAATAAGTGTATTCCAGTAATAATCAGAACGTGTCTATACAAATGACATTTCTCTTCCTTATATAGCCCTTTCTAATTACAACATTTTTTCCCCTTTGTGATCGAGTCATTATGAGCATTTTATGACATTAATGAAATCTTATAATTAGTTATCGTAACTGTTTCATGAAGATTCTGTAACATTTCTAATCATTTCTGCTCATTAATTGAAGACCAACGAATCTGTATATTTTACTGTCTTGATTCATTCCACCAGTATCTCTTCAAATTACTAAGAGACTTGAGCGTCCGTTTCTTCTTAACTCTTAAATATTTTGCTCGTACCTATTAAGACTCATATCTCTTTAAGTACTCTTCTCCAACTGTCACTTTTCTAATAATTCATGTGTCTTGTCATGTCAGCCACATAATCGTGTAATACTTATTTTCCCCAATACAAAATAGTTGATAGGTGCTAAACAACCTTATAAGATAACTTCCGTTCAATTCAAATTTTAAAATAGAAAATTAGCATCCTTAGGGATTGATTTCTCTAATAAGCAAATTGATTTAGCTTTATTACTATTTGAGAAATGATATAAATGTTGCGAGAGTTGGTTAACTAAACAATAATACTAATATAAATTTATTTAAAACCGAAGGAGGGGAAGATAAGATTGAATTTGATCAATTAAAATAAAGTTGGATCTCTTGACTTCACTTGGTGGTTAAGATCTATTTTATCCCTCACCAAATTTTCAATGAGTTAAAATGCTTCTCACAAATATATTCATCTATTGTATAATGACTAACAAGAAACTGTTAGGATCGAAATAATCAAATGTCATGCAGAAACTAGCAAAATAAACATTGAACGATGATAAATTATATAATAAAAGAGAAATTCAAATGACCTATATCCACGGTCGGAGATGAACAATCCACTATATAAAAAAGAGTACAAAACATCGAGCGAATAACATCACGAATAGGCAAACACAAGTGACACACTAATATTTATCCCGAAAAGTTCTCCCCCTAAATAAGATTCTCAAACCCCTTATAGCTACATTAAGAATGCTACTGAATGAGAAATAATGATTCTTAATTTATAAAAGTACAAATCTTTTTCGTCTAATAAAAGGACTAGGCAAATATGGGAGATATATAATTTCCTTCTAAAAAGGAAAACTCATTTTGTCTTTTCCTTCAAGAGACAGGAAACCAAATATGGACAAAAGCCTAACAATTCTCCCATTGGCTTGATTTTTTTGACAAAATCAATTTGACTCACTTTCTTCATATAACCTTCAATAGGTCGCATCTCCAAATCTCCACTATAGAGTTTTGTCTCAACGTGTGTAGCACTCTGGTCAAATTTCTCAAACAAAAATCATGATTATCGTCAAATAGGTTGAGGCTAGAAATAAACTCACCAAGATGAACCTCGCTCTGATACCACTTGTTAGAATCAAAACAATTAGATGTCATGTAGAAGATTAAAAAAAAAAAGCAAACGTCGAACGGCAATAAATCAGATAATGAGAAAAATATACCGAAAGAGAATATTATATAAAGCAGAGTACAATATATTAAGAGAACAACCTCACAAAGAGGCAAATACAAGCGACACATTAACATGTGTCCCAATAAGTTATCCTCCTAAACAACACTCTCAATCTCCTTATGGGTACATTGTGGATGCTACTGAATAAAAAAAATGATCATTAGTTTTTAGATTTTCAAAACTTTTTCCTCTAAGAAAAAGGACTAGCCAAAAATGGGGAATTTATAATTTGATTCTAATAAAAAGAAAACTTAATTTGTTCTTTCCTTCAAGACATAGAAAAATAAATATAGTAAGAAAATCTAGGCAAACGCCTAACAGAAATACTCAACTAGGTTATGCAACTACTCATAACTATATGATACATAAGCACTTTATGTATGATTCAATCTACTAAAATGCAAGACTTAATTTCGATTATCTTGACTAACTCAGTTAACACATCACTTAAATCTTCGTTATCCGTTAATATCAAGACTAGTATTAAAAGTTATATGAAGAACTAAGTAGATCCAGATAACTAATCATTTTTTTATTAGGAATTGGCATAAACCCATCAAGAATAAGTCATAAATATAAAAATCCATCAAAAAAGGCTGGAAGGCCGTTAACCTACTTCAATAAATTTTAAGAGTATTAATGGTGGAATCACAAATAAAGTAAAAAACGATTAAATTTAAATCAATATACTAAGATTAACCACTATTCCAGCAAGAAAGTCTACTCCATAATATAGTTCAAATTATCAAAGATGCAAGCAAGCTTTACATGTCATTAATAAAATAAAGGAAGAGAGAGTTAAGAGTAAGCTCCACAAATTTACGTCTCTATTTCTTCTATAGCTTGAACTTGGGTAAAAATGATGGATCCTCTCAAGCTTTAATCTTCTCTTTTAGGGCAAAGGGGAGGCAAAAGTTCTTCCAAAAAAATCAAAGTCTTCTATTATTTCACTTGGAGTTAACCTTAAAATACAAGTTAACCTTAAAATACAATAAAGCACAGCAAAAATTCTCTATAATTGTTGCTCCAACAACAACACCTATTGCTCCAACAAGAAGGCTAAAAATTGACACTTTAGAAATTTCACATATGGTTGGATTAATAACACCTATGGTTCTAGCAGTAACCTTGATTTAGTAATTTGCCCAAAAACGTATCTCTACAAATCTTTTTTGCCTTCAACTTCTTTCAATTTTCATTCTTTCGTTCTCCAATACATTATTTTGCTACTTCTTTCTTCAAAACCATCTATCTTCTTCCTAGTTCCAAAAGTACACATACTTATAATAAAGTACTATAAATTCAATCAATTCAATGACCAAAGTATAGAATTTATGCCTACAAATTAGATATTCTGGAGAGCAATCAAACTTTCACACACTTAATTTTTTGTTCATCCTCGAGCAAAGAAAAAAAAAGTTTAGAGAGATCTCACCATGCAATTTTAGTGATACCATCCACCATAAGTATTTTTAATATTTAATCCTCCACTTTCTATAAAAATCATATATATCTATGATTTCTACGAATTAAAATGATTCTTAGGTCTAACTCATATGCACTTCAACTTTTCAATTGCCTCAATAATGCAAGTGTGTATAATTCAAACTCAACAAAAAATAACAAGACGAGGTCTAGGCATGCCAACTAACTTAAAATCTCATGATCAAGTTTTTCAAATGTTATCCGTCATTTTACTTTAAATTTAAACTTCTAACATTAGGGATTGAAATGAAATGTGCCCAAATATAACGATCTGATCAGTCATTTTGAGCTTTAGCAATCCGTTCATTGAGACTTTGTATAGCTCCATCAGATGTATTATGACTTATGTGTATTGTTTATTTTTATGTTCTAGAAGTGTAGGGTCAATTTGGAAGAGTGGTTCTCTATTTAAAAGCTTTAAGTTGGAAGAGTTGATCTTGGTTTGACTTTTGAAAAGACGACCTCAAAATCAGGATTTGATAGTTTTGATAGGTTCGCGTGGAGAATTTGGACTTCTGCATATATTCATATTTGAATATGAATATTCCTCGAAGATTTGGCTTTATTTGTCGAAAGTTGGAGATTTAGAGGATTTGAGAGTTCATAGATTTGACCGAAAGTTAGCTTTGATGTTATCGAACTTCTATTGATATTTCAAAACTTGAAATATATTTATTTTATTGTTTAATGCGCAAAGTTTTATGGCAACTCGGAATGTGTGCAAAGTTTCTTAGGTTATGATGTTATTTTATATGTTATGAGACCACAAGAAGGTCTAGTTATATTTATGGACTTATTCCTGTGATTGGATGGGGTCCCGGATAGTTTTTGGTGAGTTTTGGAGCACCTAGAACATGTTTGATATAGTAGATTTTACTATTGTCTGGTATGCTTCACAATCGCTGAGCAAGTCTCACGATTGCGGAGAAGGATTTTGGAGAAGCTTGGTTTTGTTCTTTGCATTTACGGGCCGATAATCTTGTTCGTGATGGATTCTGGCCAGTTGGACTTCGAGTTTGCGGAGCAGTTAGGCAGGCTGGAGGTTGGGCTTCGAATTGTAGGAAGAGGCTCTTGTTCATATAAGTCTGGGACGTCTATACATCACGTTTGCGAGGTCTATTCCGTGTTTGCGAAGAGTCTTTTAAGGCAGTGGCTAAGTTTGTTCTTCGCGATCGCGAAGGACAATGCCTAGGCAGACTTATAAGTGAAATTTTGCGACTTCACTCATTTTATCTCATTTCTCTCATTTGGAACCGATTTTGGGCAATTCTTGAAGGCCATTTTCATTATCTAGCACAAGATAAATAATTCCAACTTGATATTGTGCTTAAAATTTGGATTATACAAGATATCGGACACGAAATTTGCCAAAAATTAAGGGGTTTTTTGTTGAAACCTAAAATTTGGTAAAAAAGAATTTGACCTCGAAATTGGATACGGAATTGAGAATAAACTATATATTTTGAGTTCGTGGTGCTATGAGCAATATTTATTTTTGTTTCAAATTCAAGCGTGTGGGCCTGATCACGCTAACTATGCCTTATAAAAAGGACACACGGACATTGCAAATATAATCTGAGTATTCTGAGTATTTAGCCCAGAGTCGAACCCACAAGGAATTAACCTATAAATTACTTTTGTTAGATTTACTAAAACTTCCCAAACGTTGTCAATAACAATTGATGGTATCTATACTAACTAAGAATGAAAGTGAATAAGCAACTAAAAATTAACTATGATTATGTTGTAAACAATTAGGAGAAGGTTCTATGGTTATGATTTCCCCAATTGATGGAATCCCTTCCGATTATGCTTTATATAGAATCATCAAATCATCAATATCAATCATGAACACTCCTCTTACCGTAAATCTCTCCCAAGTAATCATGATAATTTACTAGACGCAATCTCCCAAGATACACTAGCTAGCTTTGTTTATTACATCTCACTTTAGATTGCACCCAAGGCTTCTTATCCCTAATCCCGCCTTTAAACCCACAATTATTGATCCCTCATATATTTTGGGAGTGGTATTGTTCAACAGTTGCCTAAATATGAACTCTATCCCGAGTTATGCACACTAAATAGGTACAGCTAATTGAGAATCTTGTCAATTAACTACAATAAGCAAGTAGTTGAACCAATAGAGATTAAACTAGCAAACTATATTAACATAATCAAGAAGTTCATCCTTCAATAGGTTCTATCAAAACCTTAGACAAAGAATTTAGCTACTCAGGACAAAACAAGATGAAAATACTAAATTATTCATAATGGGTAATTCTAAGAAAATAGAAGAGATGGAAAAACTCTAATGTTTGGTTGATATTCTCACACTTATTTTTGCCTCCAAAAGTAGTCTAAAACAAGCTTAAAACCATCTTGGACGAGTTTCTAATGCTTATAAGGGTTTGAAAATTTTTTCCCGAATTTACACTTTAGTCCCCAGACTTTATGATGCATGAGCAGTGCACCGCGGTCGCGGCTCGACTGCAGTAGGAGCTGAACATTCTGTCTCGAGCTTTCATCTTCTGCGGTCGCGATGGAATTTGCTCAGGCCATATTTCTCGCTTCTTTGTGCTTGGGTACTTCTTGAGTGGGTGTTTTCTTCACATTATTTCCCCAAAACGCTCTATGATGCTTCCTCACTTAGAATATTCCCTGCGAAACAAAAGAACACCATTTAAAGCATTTTGTTGGCAATTTGCCTATAAAACAACAATAAATCATGGTAATATTAAGGTGCAAATATCATCTATATAGCTATATATCAACACCCCACACTTAAATCATTGCTAGTCCTCGAGCAATCCACCACACTCCATCAAAATTTCTTCCCTTAGCATTTCCCTTAAGGACCTCACTTTGTGAACAATTTACCAAAGTTGCACCGAGTAGTGACACCTTTTACCTCAAAAGTCGAATCTCACGTACCATGCAACCTTCGCACTTACTCAAACCACTCCATACAAGAGTCAAGACTTACCTTTTCTTTGTGAATCACATGCCCTCACCACACACAAGAGAGTAGTTCCACATATAATGATAGTTAGAATAGTTAGGAACTTAGATAGATAAAATTCGCTCGCCCTCAAAAAGAACATTCACATGCCGCAAAGATGCACCATAAGTTTGCTCGTAGTGTAATATTCTTTTAATAGATCCCACTCAGTCTAAGATCAACATGACTTCACTTGATCGTAATGTAGGATAAAAGACGGGTAGGATATATTTGTATATAGTAACTAACCTCCCTAAGAACTTTTAATACAATTATATTAACCTTTAATACCATACTTATGTCAACAAAACACTCCACCACTTTTTAATTAAAACACCCATTCCATTAGGTGCAACTGTAACAAACCACCACTTATCAACCACTATATCAATTTACAACACTTTTTTTTCGTGGCGCTTCGTCTTTTATGCTTTAAAATTCTGCACATTTTCTCGATTTCAAAGGTTCCACTCAAAAACCAAACCACCATCCCACACTTTTGCCTTTGCATAATTTCAATACCATTCAAGTGCTTATGGGAGGTAAAAAGGTTCAAACAATAGGCTATTCAAACATTGGGTAAGGTTCGCAATGTGGTTACAAAAGAAACAGACTTATATGCTCAACGAGGTTATCTAAGTTGTATTACATTCGGGTGGGTTTACTTTATGTGTATGGCTCGACAAAGAAATGCCTATATCACTTCTAAAACTGAATGAAACTACTATTTCGCTTTGCAAACACACGGGACAAGTTCTAGGCATAAATGTGAATCGTGGAATACAGTAAAACTCACGCACACATGGCACATGACTCACTCCAGATTGATTTATCAAGACATTCTCTTTTGAGTGTTCAAGTTAAATACAAACATACAATTTAAGGAACTTTATCAAGATTCAACCATTGAGACTAAGCGTTACACTCTAGCATTTATTGTGTTTAGGTGTATCAACGATAAGGGTTCCTCCTTCGATTTTAGCTCATAGCCCATTAATCCTAATCTAAAATCTAAAAGAAACAAAATGAAAAACAAACTACCAATACCCGGTTCAAACTAAACCCTTGGAAAAGAACCGCGGCCCAAAAAAATCAAGGGGGAGTTACTATACTACCTAAAAATAAAATAAAAAATCTTTTTGGTATTTTCTCTAGACTAACTTCCCTCAAGAAAATTGTCTTAATGATCCGTCATCAGGAAGAGTCTCCATATTCCTTTTTTTTTTCTCGACTTGGTCCCTCAAGAACCCCGCTGAAAGAGATCCATCATCAGGACAAGTCACTTACCTATTTTAACTTACCTAATGAACTATTACTCAAAACACCAAAACAATCAAAGCAAACCAAAACAAAACAAAATTAAACAGCCAATTGTTACAAATTCATATATACAGTGAAGTATACCCCACCCCACATTTAAAATGTAGACATGTCCTAATGGCTTAAAAATTTAAAGAACAGTGAGGTAAAGGAAATTCACTGGAGGATCACTCCTGATCGGAGAAGGTGTCTGGGTTCACATTGCAAGCACGACCCGAAGCTCGCAGCCAGCCTAAGAATTTCTTCTCAGACTTCACCTGTCGGCCAGCCACCGCATCTACACTGGCACCCAAATCAGTGACTGAGATACAAAACCTAGACATATCCTGCTCCAAAGTTATCATGCAGGGTGCTCCGGCATGGCTGTGATGGGCCTTCCTTGTTAACTCTTAGAGGTGGCAGAGCAGCAGGTGCCTCAGCATCATCATCTGATTCATCGTCTGAGTCATCAACATTCACAACTGGCTCTCATCTAATTGCAATTTTGCTCGCTCGGAATGAGGCTTTCAAGGGAACTTTCCCATCAACTTGAAGGTCTTCAGCGACTCTAGCAAGACGATACAGCCAGGTGATAAGTGAAGGGACGTAGTGGCCCTTGATTAGCTCAGGCGATCTAATAAACATCTCATCATGCATGAGTCGGGCGACATCGAATCCCTGGTGTGTCATAAGGCAGTAGATAGCCGCTTCCCTTGTCTCATTTACATCAGTCGTGTTGCTGGAGGGTAGCAAACGGGTGTTGATAATAGTGAACCAACACTTCACCTCTCAATTCAGAGACTGTGACATGATCAGATGCTTTATCCATATAAAGGACTTGTCAGGGATACAGATGACATCAAGAATTTGTACCCACTGAGCCTTCGGGCGATAATAAGCTACATAAGCATCCATTTCTCCCTTGAATACTGGGAGGCGATACACCCGGCGGATGGCCGCAATGGATGCATTAACACTGGTATTGCTCACAGTAACCACCCCATTCTCATGTTCCGGCAAGTTCGCATAAAACTCCTTCACCATCTGAATATTGGCCTCCTCTGGTACCTCGAAGAAGATGTCCAGATGACACCTTAGTAACTCATTGAAGATATTTAGGCACTCCACCTCTAAGGCTACCCAGTCAATGTGCATCTCATGTAATAATTTATTTTTTTCCTTGGCGTTGTATCTGTCCTCCACCGATTTGGAGACAAACCTAGTGCTATCAAATTGTGATGAATTGTCCTGACTCCTAGCTCTCGAGGGGCTTCCCGATCTACTAGCAGAGGACCCGGTGTTGCGTCTCTTTCTAGATGAACTCATTGTACCCGTCAAATAAAGAAACGCCTATTAGTAAATATGTGAAATGTATGACTATTGGTGGTTACTCAGACTTCACCACAAACACGTCACATTAGCCCCTTATAACTCCACTGCGGCAATTCCCCAAACACTTTGTGGGCAAGACAAATTTCTTCATACATATAGCCCATGTAAATATATCAAAACTTCCCCAAATTAAAATTTCTACTACACCATCACACCCCACAATACTTCAAGCAACACCTACCAACATACACCTCTCCACCACAATAAACACACAAACCCTTCACCAATTAGTCTCAAAAACGAAATTCAAAAGAAAACAAGAAGAGTCTAACAAATATCTACTACAAGTACTACATCATAACAATATTAAAGCATAAACTACAACCAAATACAAAAACTAAAAAGAGGAGAGGTGAGTAGCATACCTTAATGGAAGAATGGGGAGGGGAATGGAGATGGGGAAGTGGGATGAGCGAAGAAGAAGAAGAAGAAGAAGAGAGGGATTTGGGGGTTTAGAGTTTTGAGAGAAAGAGGGATTGAGAATTTGATTTAGGGGGAGGATGTTTTGGAGGGGGTGGTATTGTTTAATTAGGAGATATAAAATTAAAAGAAGATGGAAAAGAAAAAGAAAATGGAAAGGTATAGAAAATAAAATACCTGGTACCCACCGCGGTTGCAGTGGGTTGGATGACGCGAAGCAGATTGTACGCCTTTCACCGCGGTCCTATCGCGGTTGCACCACGATCATTCTAATTTTTTATTGGAAGCTACAAGAACACACTAATAACAACATTTGTGGGTTGCCTCCCACGCAGCGTCTGATTTAACATCGCGCCACGATGCAGACACGTGCATTTAAGGTTCGCTCGACCTCTGAGGTTCCGTCAGGTTGATTTGTAACACTTCCTTATGTTATTTCATGCCTATGTATAGCTTAAATATCTACCCATTGACTCTAAATGTGTGAGAGTATTTCTCTGAGGCAATTTCTACAGCTCTTGAAGGGAAAACTTTGACCACTAGAAATAGACCAGTCCATCGTGACTTAAGCTTACCAGGGAACAACCGTTATCTTGAGTTATAGAGCAATACCATATCCCCGGATTGAAATGTCACTCAATAAAGTTCTGTTCATGCAACCTCTTCATTATTTCTTTGTACAACCTTGTGCTCTCAAAAGCAAGATATCCGAACTCGTCGAGCTCATGCAGCTCAGTGATTCTCGTTGTGCCCGCAGCTTCAATGCTTAGGTTCAGCTGTCTGAGTGCCTACCAAGCTTTATGTTCAAGTTCCACTGGCAAATGGCAGGCCTTCCCAAACACCAACTTATATGGCGACATACCAATTGTTGTTTTAAAAGCAATTATATAAACCCAGATTGATCATCTAGATTTTTTGCCCAATCAGTTCTTGTGGCATTCACAGTCTTCGTTAGCTCACTCTTTGTCTCTTTGTTGGACACTTCAACCTACCCACTAGTCTGCGGGTGATAAGGGGTAGCCACCTTGTGGCGTACATCATACTTTGCTAACAACTTCTCGAAGGCTCTATTACAGAAGTGAGTGCCTCCGTCACTAATAATCGCTCTTGGTGTCCCAAAGTAGGTGCATATGTTCTTCTTCAAAAATCCCACCACCACTCTTGCATCATTAGTGGGCAACACTGTTTTGGACACATAATCCACATCAAGAAGTATGTACTTATTGTCATAGGAGCTAACGAAAGGGCCCATGAAGTCTATCCCCCAGACATCGAACTCTTCCACTTCTTGAATTGGGTTCATGGGCATCTCATGGAGATGGGAGATATTCCCAGTTCACTGACATTCATTGCAGCCCTTCACCCATCGGTGTGCATCCTTAAACATTGTTGGCCAAAGCATCCGGCCTCTAGAACTTTAGCAGCTGTCCTAACCCCTCCAAAATGTCCTCCATACGCCAATGCATGACAAGCCTGCAAAATAGAAGATTGTTCTATCTCGGGGATACACCTCCGGATCATATTGTCAACACGTATTCTAAACAGATAAGTCTCATCCCAATAATACATGCGGTAGTCATGGTAAAACTTTTTCTTTTGTACAGATGAAAGGTCATAAGGAGCTATACCGCTGGCCAGGTAATTTGCAAGTTCTGCATACCATGGAACTTCCTCAAGACTAATAGCGAGCATTTGCTCGTCCGTAAAGGTTTCCAGAATATCTTCAACCTCGACTGAGTTTTCATCTCCTTCGAGTCGTGATAGATGGTCAGCGACTTGATTTTTTGTGCCGGTCACAAATTTCGAGGTCAAATTCTTGCAATATCATTATAGCATCACCCAACGAATCAGGCGCGACTTACACTCCTTCTTCTCAATCAGGTACATGAGAGCTGCATTATCAGTGTATACAATTACCTTAGATCCATCAGATATGATCTGAATTTATCGGAGGCAAACACCACAACCAACATCTCCTTCTCATTCATAGTGTAATTCAGCTGGGTTCTACTCAGGCTTTTACTAGCATAGTAGATTGGATACATTGGCTTGTCTTTCCGCTGTCCCAGACTGCATAGTCACTAGCATCACACATTAGTTCAAACGGTTGCTCTCGGTCGGGGGCAAGAATGATGGGTGTTGTGGCTAGCCTCTTCTTCAGCTCCTCGAATGCTACCTTGCAATCATTAGAAAACAAGAAGGGGTGATCGTTTTCTAGCAACTTACAGAGAGGGTTGGCAATTTTGAGAAGTCTTTTTTGAATCTCCGGTAGAAACCGGCATACCCGAGGAAGCTCCTAATTGCCTTGACTGAAGTTGGAGGTGGTAGGTTTGCTATAAAATCCACTTTGGCACAATCCACCTCAATTTCTTTGCTTGACACCCGGTGCCCCAAGACTATGTCCTCTTGTACCATGAAATGGCACTTCTCCCAGTTAAGAACTAAGTTAGTCTCCATACACCGTCTTAGCACACGAGTCAGATTTAGAAGACATACATCAAACGGGTTTCCCACCACTGAGAAATCATCCATGAATACCCCCATTATGTCCTCTACCATGTCAGTGAATATGGCCATCATGCACCTTTAGAATGTTGTTGGTGAATTGCATAGACCAAAGGGCATCCTCCGAAAGGCATACATTCCATACGAGCAAGTGAAGGAGGTCTTCTCTCTGTCCTCTGGTGCAATGGATATCTGATTGTACCCTGACTACCCATCCAGAAAACAGAAGTGTGACCTCCCTTCCAACCTATCTAACATCTGATTAATGAAGGGAAGTGGAAAGTGGTCTTTTCGGGTGGTTAGATTTAACTTTCTATACATGCAAATTCTCCAGCTTGTGATGGTTCTCGTAGAGATTAGTTCATTGTTATCATTCTTAACTACCTTCATGCCACCCTTATTAGGTACATATTGAACCGGGCAAACCCAGCTACTGTCACAGATTGGGAAAATGATTCCCACATTATAGCGACTCGACCGGTTATTTTGAACTTTTGCACTTTGATCGCTAGTTCTTGGGCATGACTTGCCCCGTGTAATATATTATGACTTATGTAGATTATTGGTTTTGATTTTCAGGAAAATTAGAATGAATTTTAAGGAACAGTCTCAGTTGAAAGCTTGGAATTTGAAAGATTTGACCAAGAGTTGACTTATTTGTATATAAGCTCGGATCAGAATTTTTATGATTTGGTTAGCTCCGATAGGTGATTTGAGACTTAGGAGTGTGATTTGAATGATTTTGGAGGTCCGGTGTAGAATTAGGCTTGAATTGGCGAAGTTAGCACTTTGGTGATTTTCGGTTGATAGGTGGAATTTTGATCCGGGAGTCGAAATGGAATTTCAAGAGTTTCTGTGGATTCATTAAGTGATTTTTGATGTGTGCGCAAATTTCAAGTTATTCGGATGTTGCTTGGTTGGGTTTTTGATCGAAAAAGTATTTTGGAAGTTTTCAGAAAACTTAGGCTTAAATTCGATGAGTTTTGGGTAATTTGATGTTGTTTGAGGTGATGTGATGATTGTAACAAGTTGGAATAATGTTATGGGATATGTTGGCTTGTTTGGTTAAGGTCCCGAGTGCCTCGGGTGAGTTTGGATGGTTAAACGGACCTTTTTGGACTTGAAGATTTGCAGAAATTTCTGCAGGTGTTCAGTTATGATATTCTTCTATGCAATCGTGTGGTTATGAATGTGATCGCATAGGGAAATTTGGGGACATCATGATTTTTGTTCTATGCGATCACGTGTATGGGTTGCGATCGCATAGGCTTGTGAGGTATGCCTTTAGGATCGCGTGAGTGTATGTGCGATTGCAGAGAGTAATGTGGACCTGAGGTATTCGATTGCAATTTGTTCATCGTGAACGCGGACTGTGGTCCGTGATCGCGTAGTGTAAGTTGGTAGTGCATTGCATTCACATGGGATATGTCGCGTTCGCATAGAGTTAATTCTGAGGGCTGAACATTTGTGCTTCGCAATAGCGATGATCTTCCCGCGATCGCATAAGAGGAATTTTGAGAGTTGAAGATTTGTTCTTCGCAATCGCGAGGTATGTTCCGCAATCGCATAGAAGGAATTACTGTAGCTGGGTAGAATGTTTTAAAGTTTGTTCACGATTATGGGTCTTTTTTAGCCCATGGCTGCTCATTTTTGGAGTTTATTTGGAGGAAATGAAAGACGGATTCAAGAGGAATCAACTTGAGGTAAGACTTTTGGTCTTAAAACATGATTATATTGCGAAATCATCCTTGAAATTCTTAAAAATTTAGACAAAAAAGGAAGGATTAGGGGTTGAGTTTTGAGGTTCTAAATTTGGGTTTTGAGGGACCATTTGTGGTCCGATTTGAGAGTTTTTGATATGTCTAGACTCGTGGCGAGATAAGGAACCCGTTGATATGAAAATTTCTAAATTCAAGAAGTGGGCCCGGGGCTCGGGTTTTTGCAAACTTCGGGAATTTTGCTATTTTTCGATTATTTTCGATTGGGTATTGTCCCCTTAGCATAATGTGGCATATTCGTTTCTGATTTTGAATAGATTCGACGCGCGTGGAAGCCTATTTGAGGGGCAAAGGTGTCACGAGCTAGAGATTTTGCTAGTTCGAGGTAGTAATATTTGTAAACACTATCCTGAGGGTTTGAAACCTCGGATTTCACATCGCTGTGTTACTTTGAGGTGACTTGCACACTAGATGACAAGCATGGGTTAGAGCACCACTTGGGATTGTGACCTAATCCATCCCGAACGAGTATTTTGATGAGTATTTGATAGTTAATAGTTTGACATTATTATATTTGGGTTGTATGCCATGTTTGGGGATTTGTGCCGACTTGTTGAGACCCTTAGGGTCATTTTTACTGTTTTCCTCACGCTAATAAATTGAACGCATATACTCAGTCATGTTTTACCTGTTTATTTCTTAAATCTGGCTTTATCACTATATTCTTAAAAATGAGGAAACTATTTTGGGCCGAGTTCCCTGTTTTATTGATGATGAGTGAATGATGACTGATATAGTCTGGGGGTCTGATTGTGAGGTTGATGACTGAGATATACCGAGAGTCTGATTTTGAGAATAATAACGAGATAGGCCGAGGGCCTAGTTGTGAGGATTAAATATCTATTATGGGGTTGCACGCCACAGCAAATACATATAAAGGATCAAGATACGTGGCGCAGCAATTACTTATATGGATTTGGCTGCATGCCACAACAATATAATATATATATATATATATATATATGTGTGTGTGTGTGTGTATATGTATATATATATATATATATATGTATATGTATGTATATGTATATGTATGTATATGTATAGATTGGGTTGTGCGCCGCAACAATATAGCGTTTGGGCTGTAGGATCCCCTCTGGAGTCTGCACACCCCCACTGAGCGCAGTCGACTATTTATATGGATTGGGTTGTACGGCACAGCGATTGTATGGATCGAGCATCATGCTGAGGTTACTTTGATTTTAGTTATTGTGAGAGATATGTCGATCGGGTTGCACACCACAACGTTTACTATATGGTACCTATTGAGTGTGAGTGTTGAATGTGAGCACTGACTGGTAAGCGTTGAGTCACGAGGAACAGAGAGGCTAGCCCGAGGGCGATAGATATATACATGCATATGAGTGATGTTTTGCCTGAGAGGCCTGTTTATGAACTTATTGATTTCACTCCTCTTTAAAATGAGTTTCTATCGAATATATTTATTTATTGACTGTTTTCACTCATCTTTATATCGAGCATGTGTCTGAAAGTTGCACAAATGTTTTAAGACAACTTTTATTTAAATTGGGTTTATGAGATGTTTATAAATTAATCTCTGGTTTGACATTTGGTTATTTCCACTGAGATTTTCAAGTTATGAAGTGTTTACAATTACTGTTTTGCCCGAGTAGCTGTATTATGAACTATGTCTTTGCCCGAGGGGCCAATTATGGTTTAATCTCTTTTATTATTTTAAATGGTATTGTACCCCTACTGAAACTTCTAGAAGGAATTTCAAATGATTTTACTAAAAGTTGGATTTTAAATGGGAAGATTGACTCGTATTATGATTTTGAATGCCTGTTGTGCTTATTGAGCCTTACGTAAATGTGGATTAATTATTTCCTACTGCTCAATCTTTATTTACTCTTATTACTTACTGGGTTGGAGTACTTACATTGCTTTATGCACCTCGTGTGCAGATTCAAGTATATCAGAACCGGTAGCGAGTGTTGATTGCTCAGACACGGAGTCATCTTCGTTGGCAAGGTGGTTGCATGACATTCGCGGCACCATTTTCCTTTCTCACATTGCTATTACTGTATTTAGTATATTTTTAGACTTTGTTGTACTCATACCTTGATAGATGCTCATGACTAGTGACACCCAGATGTCGGGATAGTATTTTATTTCGCACTGTTATTGCAGGATTTTATTATGAAACATTTTTTAATTTAAAGAATTAAAAATGACTCTTAATTCTTAAAGGGTTAAGGGGAGTGTTGTGTCGGATGGCCTTGTCTTCACGTGAGGTGCCATCACGACCGGGCCAGTTTGGGGTCATGACAAGTTGGTATCAGAGCCTAGATTACATAGGTTTCACAAGTCATGAGCAGGCTTAGTAAAGTCTCGCGGATTGGTACAGAGACAATATTTATCCTCGAGAGGCTGCAAAAGCTATTGAAAAAACTTCACATTCTTGGAATCGTATCGTGCGTCCTTGATTCAGCTTAAAAAGTAACTCTTGAAATTCCTTCCACGTGTTCGTATGTGCGCATTAGCGCTCAGTAGATGTGCCTTGATAGCTTGTGGTTCCCTAATCGAGGGGCGAGATGTGATCTCTATGAGTTGATGTCGGGCCAGTCTGAATGACATGAGGCCGGATCTTTGCCTATGGGTGCTGATTGTGTGAGCAAGTATTTTGAACTTATATACTCGGTATTTCCCCTATTAGTGGGAATGGTTGTTGGATAGCTACGTGATGAGTATGTTAGTACTACGAGAGGTATCTATATGACTTGAAAGTGACGAGGAATGTCTGTTGGATGATAGATGAACTATTAAAAGTTTGATTTCCATTGTGATTGGATGTGTAGCCCCGAGTTATGGGCGCATAAAGAATCTCTTCATATCTTCTAGTTAGGAGTGAAGTACATTTCATGTTGCGGTATGAGTTCAGACTCAATAATACTGAGTGGCGGTGTAATGTGTATGACGGTGGAAGGTATACAGAAATATTATATTGAGATGAAGCAGGCGGGTTATCTCCGGTGGAGTATTTTGAAATAGTGTGATCCTCATGTTTATGTTAGAAAATCTCATGTGTAAGTGAAAATTACATTTTGAAATTTGAAATTTCAGGTCGCTTAAGAGAGTGGGCTTAACTGTTGTGGGGATACATGCGAATTGCATAAGTTTTACAGTAGTAGATGATCTATGTTTTCGCAAGCTTACAAATGATTTGAGTTTAATATCACCATGCTATTATGGCATCAATAGAATAGAAGTGTTATGAGTTATTGAGGGTATCATGATCTATGGCTTCTAGCCAAGTGGGGGAGTCTGTTGTAAGCAGTTAATTGCATGGTTAGGTGCTATATTGGTTCCAGTTTGAGGCGTGCAACTGAATTATCTATGACTTGCAGAAATTAAAACCGAGAATGGCTCGAGTAACGGAAGATTTCGACAAAGGTTATACCATGCTTCATAGAGAAAGAGAGTCACATGATATCTTTAGTTGTTGTGCATAAAGCAGGAAGTTGCTTGGTGGATTGGGATGAGGATTTCATTCTGCTGTGTCGGATTGCCAATTAGGCATGGGTGATTCTGTTTGTTGGGTCGGGTAAATTGTAAGTTGAAGATGAATCAGAAAGAAATTTAGATAGATGGAGTAGCTTGATAGTAGATCGGATCGGTATAGTAAGGATATGATTAACTCCTTGTGTGTGTTCGAGGTAATGAGTTTTTACAGGTATTTTGCAATTTTGCTCTTGGGTTTTGATGGCTTTCTTAGCTTGGTCGAGTTATAAGGATTCAGTCCTGACCGGCCTGATTAGTGCAAAGTGAATTCAGAGAGTCCCCAATTATCTCTATTGCAGTTTGGAGATGTATATTTTCTATTTGCATGCGAAGCATGGGATGTATAGTGATTTTTCTTCTAGATGGGATCAGTGGAAAGTTCTTGACTAGTTGAGTACGTAGATGTCTCTAGCTTGGAATGGAGATAAAGTTCTCATATTATATTTGGATGGTATGGTATGTGTGATATGTAGTAGAGGATTGAGATTAGTGTGTGTAAGGTTCGGTTCAGTTCTAGAAGGGAGTTCATAAAATCCTTAGGCAGCTGGTAGCCTCAGATAATTAAGGATATGGTACTGCTAATTGGAAATGATTTGAGAGATTATATATTTCAGAAAGAAGGCAATGTGATTAAGTTAATGGTAACACTTTCAGGATAGATCGACTGCTGATATTCGATTTTGCATGGCGGCCTAGAATAATTTTAGAGTATCTCTCATGATGTGACTGGGTACTATAGGTGAGTTATATATGAGTGTGGTGGAATTGGGGTCAGATATGGTAATTCGTGTATTTTATGGACTTTGGACTAGCAGTTCTCATATATAGGTTAGCTTGCGATGGTGGATGCAAAATGTGGGTAAGTTAGTCAGATATTAGTATGTGCTATGATTCAGCCAGTGTGGACCTTTGAAGGATTATTTATATGTTGTGTGTAACTAGAGTTGATGTGTGGTCCATTGGTAGACCTATATGGATATGTGTTCGACATCGAGACGGTCTTATTGACTTCGAGTTGTTGTTGGCAAAAGATGTGTTGATTCGGTTGTTTTGAACTATTAGTAATTGGGGAATCTATAAGTTACCTTCCTGTGTTGTGAGACATTACGATTTGTTTGTTACAGGCACCTATGGTGCGGTTCTATCGGAGTTTCACCATGGAAGACGAGCGGGAAGAATAATTAGGTGTTGCTCGGTGAATGACGTACCGGTTTTGTCCTTTTGGTTTTGCATGGTTTATGTTACTTATTTCACCATGAGTGTAATGATTTGCTTTGGTTCCAATAGCAAACTGGGTGTGGTTGTCAATTTTGAGCATAGTAACTTGAGATGTCATGTGGAGCATTGTTTGGATAGGATCGCGCATTACAATGAAGCTATGTGGAGATATGACCTTGTGGGTTAGATTCGTGTGTTTTATTCTATGATATGAGATGGGTTCTCAGCCTTCCGTTGTGGTGGTACTGGGGAGCTTGAGGTACATCTCTTTCATTTTAGTCTTTTTCATGATTTGAGTATGTTCAAACCGTTGCTTAATGGTGCACGGATTATGCTAGATATGGATTAGGACCTGTTGATGTGTCATGTCACTAGAGTGGTGTGTTGGATTAGAGGAGATTGTTGGGACCATTAATGAGTACGAACGAATTCGATTTCAGCATGTTGGAAGGATAATATCGAGGTTCGGTTTAAAAATTTTCTTTGGTAATTGCCAGGGGAGAAATGGCTTCATGAAAGTTGATCTGAGAAATGGTCATGGTTTACTGCATGTTTCATTTACGTTTGGCAGTATATGTAAGTGTTGGAATGATACTTTAGCTGATAAGAGGTTTTCTACCGATATTTGGTTGTTGTGGGCACCTGCTTGGAATGGGAGTTATCACTGAGTGTGTTTGAGTTATGTGGTATATCATAAAATTGCACCTAAGGTTGCAGCCATGGGCTATTGAAGCTGGTTCAGGCCTATTCAGAGTATGAGTGTGAGGTTTTGATCGTATTGATGGTTTCAGAAGTGAAAATGTGGTGCTATGATTCATGGGCTGGATTGGGTTATGTAATTTCAGTTTCCATATGTTATCGGACCTATATGAGATAGGGTGATGTGGGATCACTCCCGGGTTATGCATGGCAAATTTATTCAAATATTGGTTGGCTGTTAGAACAACTCAGAGTACGTTCGAGGACGAACGTATGCTTAAGTGGGGAGGATGTAACGACCTGGCCGGTCGTTTTGAACTTTTGCACTTTGATCTTCAGCTCTTGGGCATGACTTGCCCCGTGTTATATATTATGGCTGATGTAGATCATTGGTTTTGATTTTCAGAAAAATCGGAATATATTTAAAGGAATAGTCTCAGTTGAAAGCTTGGAATTTAAAAGGTTTGACCAAGAGTTGACATATTTGTATATGAGCTCATATTGGAATTTTTATAATTTGGTTAGCTCTGTTAGTTGATTTGTGACTTAGGAGTGTGATCGGAACTGGTTTTGGAGGTCCGGTGTAGAATTAGGCTTGAATTGGCGAAGTTAGTATTTTGGCGATTTCCGGTTGATAAGTGAAATTTTGATCTGGGCGTCGGAATGGAATTTTGAGGGTTGTTTTTTGTCCTTTATGTTATTTGTGATGTGTGTTCAAAATTTCAAGTCATTCGGACGTTGTTTGGTTGGGTTTTTGATCGAAAGAGTATTTCGAAAGTTTTTTGAAAACTTAGGCTTGAATTCGATGAGTTTTGGGTAATTTGATGATATTTGAGGTGTTTTGATGATTGGAACAAATTGGAAATGTTATGGGATATGTTGGCATGTTTGGTTGAGGTCCCCAGGGCCTTGGGTGAGTTTTTGGTGGTTAAACGGACCTTTTCGGACTTAAAGAATTGCAGAAATTTCTGCAGGTGTTCAGTTCTGGTGTTCTTCTATGTGATCGTGTGGTTATGAATGTGATCGCATAGGGCTATTTGGGGCCATCATGATTTTTGTTCTACGCGATCAAGTATATGGGCTGCGGTAGCATAGGCTTGTGAGATGTGCTTTCGCGATTGCATGAGTATGCGTGCGATCGCATAGAGTAAAGTGGAAATGAGGTATTAGATTGGAATTCGTTCATCACGAATGCGGAGTGTGGTCCGCGATCACATAGTGTAAGTTGGAAGTGAATTGCATTCACATGGGATACATCGCGTACGCATTGAGTTAATTTTGAGGGCAGAACATTTGTGCTTCTTAATAGCGATGGTCTTCCCGCGATCGCATAAGAGGAATTTTGAGAGTTGAAGATTTGTTGTTCGCAATCGCGTGGTATGTTCCGCGATCTCATAGAATGAATTACTGTAGCTGGGCAGAATGTTTTAAAGTCGCCTTGTTCGCGATTTTGGGTCTATTTTCACCCATGGCTGCTCGTTTTGGAGGTTTTTGGAGGAAATGAAAGAGGGATTCAAGAGGAATCGACTTGAGGCAAGAATCTTGGTCTTAAAACATGATTATATTGTGAAATCATCCTTGAAATTCTTAAGAATTTAGCCAAAACGAAAGGATTTGGGGCTTGAGTTTTGAGGTTCTAAATTTTGGTTTTGAGGGATCATTTGTGGTCTGATTTGAGAGTTTTTGATATATCTAGACTCGTGGAGAGATAAGGAACCCGTTGATATGAAAATTTCTAATTTTTGAGAAGTGGGCTTGGGACTCGGGTTTTTTGCAAATTTCGGGAATTTTGCTATTTTTCGATTATTCTCGATTGGGTATTGTCCCCTTAGCATAATGTGGCATATTCGTTCTGATTTTATATAGATTCGACGCGCGTAGAGGTCAATTTTAGGGGAAAAAGTGTCGTGAGCTAAAGATTTTTCCGGTTCGAGGTAAATAATGATTGTAAATACTGTTCTGAGCGTTTCAAACCCCGGATATCACATCATTCTATTACTTTGAGGTGACTTGCACGCTAGATGACAAGCGTGGGGTAGAGTACGGCTGGGGATTGTGACCTAGTACATCGCGAACCCGTATTTTAATGAGTATTTGATAGTTAATTGTTTGACTTTATTATATTTGGGATGTATGCCATGTTTGAGGTCTTGTGCCGACTTATTGAGACCCTTAGGGGCATTACTGTTTTCCTCACGCTATTTATTTGAAAGATATACTCAGTCATGTTTTAACTGTTTATTTCTTAAATCGCGCTATATCACTATATTCTTAAAAATGAGGACGCTATTTTGGACTGAGTTTCATGTTTTATTAATGGTCTGAGTGATCGTGAGATAATGACTGACATAACCGAGGGTCTTATTGTGAGGTTGATGACTGAGATATACTGAGAGTCTGATGGAGAGAATAATGACTGAGAGAGACCGAGGGCCTAGTTGTGAGGATTATATATCTATGGATCGAGCTGCACGCCGCAACAATATATATGTATATATGTATATGGAACATGCTGCACAATGCAATAATACTTATATTGGATCAGGCTGCACGACGCAGGAAATACATATAATGGATTGGGCTGCGCGCCACAGCAATATTATATATATATATATATATATATATATATATATATATGGATCGGGCTACACGCCGCTGCAATACTCCGGTGTCTGCAAACCCTAGTGAGTGCAGTCGACTATTTATATGGATCGTGTTTTACACCACAGCAATGTACGGATCGGGCTACAGGCCGCAGTGGTTACTTTGATTTCAGTTATTGTGAGAGATATATGGATCGGGTTGCACGCCGCAGTGATTACTATATGGTACCTATTGAGTATGGGTGCTGAATGTGAGCATTGACTAGTAAGAGTTGAGTCACGAGGGACAGAGAGGCTAGCCTAAGGGGCGACATATATATATATATATATATATATATATATATATATATATATATATATATATATAGATATATATATATATATATATATATATACACATGCATATGAGTGATGTTTTGCCTGAGAGGCTAGTTTATGGACTTATTTATTTCACTCCTCTTTAAAATGAGTTTCTATCGAATATGTTGATTTATTGAATGTTTTCACCCATCTTTATATCGAGCCTCTATCTGAAAGTTGCACAAATGTTTTAAGCTAGCTTTTATTTAAATTGGGGTTTATGAGATGTTTATAAATTAATCTCTGATTTGACATTTAGTTATTTCCACTTAGATTTTCAAGTTATGAAGTGTTTACGATTACCGTTTTCTCAAGGGGCTATTTTACGAACTATGTTTTTTGCCTGAGGGGTCGATTATGGTTTTAATCTCTTTTGTTATTTTAAATGGTATTGTACCCTTACTAAGACTTCTAGAAGGAATTTCAAATGATTTTACTAAAAGTTGGACTTTAAATGGGAAAATTGACTGTATTATGATTTTGAATGCATATTGTGCTTATTGAGCCTTACGTAAATGTGGATTCATTGTTTCCTACTTCTCAATCTTTATTTACTTTTATTACTTACTGGGTTGGAGTACTCGCATTACTCTCTGCACGTTGTGTGAAGATTCAGGTATATCGGAACCCGGTAGTGGGTTTTGATTTCTCAGATGCGGAGTCATCGGAGTTAGCAATGTGGCCGCATGACATTTGTGGCATCGTTTTTGCTTCCTCCCATTGCTATTATTGTATTTAGTATATTTTTAGACTTTTGTTGTACTTGTACCTTGATAGATGCTCATGACTAGTGATACCCCCATATCGAGCTAGTATTGTATTCCGCACTGTTATTCCAGGATTTTATTATGAAACATTGTATAATTTAAAGGCTTAAAAATGACTCGTAATGCTTAAAGGGTTAAGGGGAGTGTTGTGTCAACTGGCCTTCTCTTCACGTCAGGCGCCTTCATGACCGGGCCAGCTTGGGGTCGTGACACGGATCTAACCATTTTATCACTTCTTTCTTCACCACTTCCTTCATGTTGGTTTCAACCTTCTTTGGTGTTCCCTGGAAGGTTTGTGTCCCTTTTCCAATAGAATTTTATGCATACAGTAGGCGGGGCTGATCCCATTTTTTATCTGCTATGGTCCACTTAATAGTAGTCTTGCACTCATTGAGTACCTGCAAGAGTTGTTGTGCCTGTACATATATCAAACTAGAAAAGATAATTGTCGACGCCCCCTCTTTCCAAAAAGGATTTCAGAGTCGGGTGTACGACATTCGGGAGGACAACTCTATTCCCTAGAGAGAACTAGGTTTTGGAGTTTGAAGAGTCGCCACCTAATGATCATCGAGGGGAAGGTGTTAGGCACCCCTCAAGATCCACTAGTGTGGTTCCTGGCCATGCTACAATTGTGACTGTAAGCAATGAAGAAGACAAGTAGAAAAAAAAGAAAAGGGTTTTTACATAGTATTGCAAGCGAGTATAAAAGTTTGAGATAGAAAGGAGTAGAAAGTATAGAAAGTTAGTTTGAAAGAAGACTTTAAAAGAATAACAAGTAAAAAGGGAAAGGGGTCCTAGGTTTGTAAACAATATAGATTACATCAATGCAATATCCAGCAATCACTCCTCAAAAGAGAGGTCTCACATGATATTAGTGCATCGGTCATTATATCTATATTCTACTCTTCCTACCAGTTAAGGTATTAAAGCGCGGAAAGTTTCGTTACTTATTGCATGCTAGTACCCGTCCCAATCCTATCAGTCCCGGAGGCATTTAGGACTGCTAATCCTAATGGGAAAAGGGATTTGGGGCCTTTTGAGATTTTTCAAAGGAAACAGTACTAGGGCGTCAATCAAAACACATAATGCAAGTAATGGGGAAAGCAAATAAGCAAGTAAGGCTCAAGTAAACCTCCTTAATTCATATAAGCCATAGAGTTTAGCATGTCTTGCATGTACTGATTTGGTCTTTAAGAAATTAAAGCGATAAGCGGACTGGTTCAACACATACTTTTAGACAGGAAGTTCGCATTGGGCTCGCTCAAATGCAGTTGTTAAAACTGGTCCACTTGATTAAGTAACCTACTTTTATCTATGCGTTGGATAGAACTAACAATTTTGAAAACAAACCGACTATACAAAAGTTGCAAGAAAAAAAGGAAAAGATTGGAGACTTGATACAGAAAAGTGGATTTAAATGAGTTTCAGAAAGTGGACTATTTAGGAAAAGGAATTGCCAAATTTAACAAAGGAACTGAGTTGCAGATTTATTGAAAGAGGTTTATTAAATAAATATAAAGAAGTAAGTTAAGGCTGATTTGGAAAATGTTTACCAGAGTTAACAAAAGAGAGTAAGTTTCAGAGAAATTCACTGATTTGATTATGAGAAAAAGTCTTAAAAGTTCGAAAGAGATGCAAAACATTGTTTGTTTTAGTGAAATCGATGTTGTTTTAAGAGAGCGAGACATTTCTGATTCGAGATTTCCCTATTGGCATGCTCTCTATGTGTTACTTATTACAAAACCTTTTTAAACAATAATAGGAGCCTTATGAATAATGATATCTATATGCCCTTTGTTATTATTAATCCTAACAGTTTTCCTAATGATATTATGCAGAAATGTAAACCCTTAGAACATGGTGTCTATATGCAAGAAATTAGAAGTTAATCCTTATAGACATGCTTTCTACGTGTAAAGTTAAATAGAACAGAAATTAAATCCTATTGGCATGGTCTCTACCCTTTGTGCATAAAAGTAACCCCCTCCCCTTTTTCACTAAATCCCCATGAGTTTATACAAATTATTACAGACCCAGTAACATAAACTAAAATTAAAGGTACATCAGAAGCTATCAGATACATCTAAGGAATCTAATTCTAACTTAATGTTCAGTAATATGAGATTGAACCACTTCTGAGGTCCAGATTTCCAAAGCCTTCTCTTATCTAGGGTGTTTCAGAGATCCAAGGAGTTTCAGGAACTCCAGAAAGCCAAGGCAGGCTGGTGGTCATACCTAGTCATAAGGTAGACTAGCACACCCCTAACCAAGCCTTTTCAGCCAGTCAATTATGAGTAACGACCTATTAAAGGTCAGGCTATGGTCTAGACAGTGAATAGGACATTGTTATACCACAGTTCCATACTCGGCATACATAAAAGGGGAAAGGGAGTGGGAATTGAAAAGAGTTTAGAACTCAGGGATTCCAGTCCATACATATGAGCAACAATGTCAAGTGTTGTCATGCTTTCTGAACCATAACTCAACATACAAAGGGTATTGGGGGTAGGGATTCATGTAAGCACAGAGATAAAGAAGTAAGTAAACTTGCAGAAATTACATCATCGAAACAGTAAGACAAACAAAGGAAAGGCTGAAGAATAAACATGTAGTGGAGAGGCAAAAATAAAACAAAGAGAGGTATACCAGCTGCAAAAAAGTA
This sequence comes from Nicotiana benthamiana, assembly GCA_034376525.1. Lineage (NCBI taxonomy): Eukaryota > Viridiplantae > Streptophyta > Magnoliopsida > Solanales > Solanaceae > Nicotiana > Nicotiana benthamiana. The sequence goes on along the minus strand of CM067338.1, from coordinate 122,010,583 downwards.
AGCAAAGAAAAAGAAGGATTCTTGTAGCCAAACCACAATCAGAGAAGCAAGATTTAAGCTTATGAGTTCAGAGAACTCGAATGCTTAAGAAATTCTAAGTATATTTGAGAGAAGAATTAGTGATTGTGTTCTGTTAAAACTTGTTTTTGAAATAGAAGAGGTACAGGTATATATAATTTTGAAAACGGGTAGAGAATGGGGTAACAAGTATGGTTTTAACACAGACATGGAAATAATCATAATCAAAACCAATTAACACATATATTTCCTTTTAATCAAGGGATTACTACTCAAACGGATAGTAACAAGATTAATATAAGGAAAGAAAATCAATTTGTAAGCAGAATGATTATTGCCATAAAAGGAGCAATAACACCATATAGTAAGCGATTAAGCCTAAGTACAGGAATGTACTTATTTTTGGAAAGGATCTGGTAAGGCCAAACAAAGAGAGAGAATCAACTACCCCTTAACAGACGAGTAAAATCAGAATTTCACAAAGGAAAAGTTTTGAAAATCAATCACAAGTTTGAAAATCAATCACATAAGGGACTTGGTATATAAATGAAGTGCATACGTAATAGACATGTGAGGCCAAGCTATGGCAAGACGAAACAACATATAGTAATAGCACCAGAGTTAGTAGACAGCAAGCATTCATAGCATGATAGTCACGTAGGTCAAGTTTCATTGGCTTAGTAATAGAGAAAAGATCATAAGAAAGAAAAGATTCAAGTGAAAACCTTTCTGAAAACATAGTCGAGTTAAACAGACATCAAGAACTCAGAACAAAAGGAATCACATAAAGAAAACTAGATGTTGAAGTAAAAGAATTAGACGGAGCAAATTTAAACACGCGAGTTGCATAAACAAACTCAGGAACTCGAATAGACCCCAAAGAACTAGGGTTTTCGAAATCTGTAGAGTTTAGAGACGACAAACAAGTGAAACAAATAAAAAGCTTCATAGTCTCAAATAAACCCCTAAAATTAGGGTTTTCAACACTAATCAGGCGTAAACGAAGTAAATCGAACAGATAGACTCAGAAACTCAAACAAATCTCCAAAAATTAGGTTTTTCAACACCAATCAAACCTAGAGATGATAAGCACATGAATCAAACAAAATATTAATAGACAGACTTAGAAACCCTAGTTTGAAATTAAATATTTTTTAAAAGAAAATTTGGGAAAAACACTTAAAACATCAAATATAGCATAGATCAAGCACATATATAAACAAATAAATGAAAAAGAAACTCGTTTAGTCTAGGGTTTTTGAGAACCCTTGAAACGTGAAAGGCTTGGAAGAAACAAGATCATATTAGAAGTCGATAAAGTCGGAATCAGGCTCAGGAGGCTAAGACACACCGGAGCAAGGCCGAAGACGGCTGAAAACCTCGAATCGACGAAGGTCTGAGCGAGGACCCTTGAAGTCTGGCCTCGAACCTTCAGATATCAAGCACATGAGAGCAGTAGGGGTTGAGTATAGGTCGTCCATGGCTTGATCGGCCATGGATTCTGGTGCGTTTGGGGTCGAAAGCGACAGAATACGATTACGGTTTCGAGAGAGTTTGAGAGCGTTTGAGAGAAGAGGAAGTTAGCGGCGGCGTCTCTGAAAGAATGGGGTAGGGATTAAGGGTAGTTTGAAATTAAAAAGTAAAGAATAGATCTTGGTCCTTGATCAAAAATGATCAACGGCACAAAAATTAAAAGACTGGGCGGGTATGGCAATTGGTTATTGGGTCGACTAATTGGGAAATTGGGTTGTCTAATTTGGGGGTGGAATTGGTTTAAATAAGGGTATCAATTTGGGCTAAAATTGAAATGAAATAGGGCCAGATTTTAAATAGCCAATTTTTCCCGTTTTATTTTCTAAATAATAATAAAAGGTTTTCTGATATAAATTGAAAGTACTAAATTAATAAATAATATGCAAATATTAAAAATACTGGACGTAATGTTATGATTATTAAATATTGTAAATCATAAAATAGGCTGTAATTGCAGTTACATACAATTTAGATTTAAAAATATCAAATAAATTTGTAAAAATATGGAAAAAATTACCTTAATTATATTTTGGCATAAATCTGAGAATTAAATGAGTTATTAACCAAAATGATACTTTTGGGAATAATTATTAAATTTTATGGTATTAAAATAAGCCATAAATTGGTTTATAAATTGTTAAACATATCAAAACTCTTGGGTGTGCTTATATATGCACGTATATTCTATTTTGGAAGTATTTTGGGTACAAAAACACCTAGAGAAAATGGGGTATCAACAATAATAACAAGTAATGTGGAGTCTGGTCCAAGGAACTCATACATGAGATGGGCGGCAGTGGCTTGCATTCCAGCTTTACTGGTTATTCAATGGATGGCTTGGCTTGAGGAGTTTCTCTATTTTCCAAGTAGAGGGGCTCAAATTTAAGCGTTCTATTCCAGAACCCTCTGCCCTCTAATGCCAATACCCATTCTGCTAGTTCTTCTCCATTTACCTCATCTAAATTCATCGGACGTGCAGCAAGAGGGTCCTCAATAATCAATATCTCATCATCAGTCTCTACGATTACATCCACGGAATCAATAAGAGATTAATTGATGAATTTACTGGGTTGCCTCATACATTTCTGCATATTGAATGTTATCTCTTCATCATTCAATCTCATCTCGAGCTCCTCAGTCTCACAATTAATGAGGGCTCTCTTAGTGGCCAAGAACATCCATCCCAAAATTATAGGAATCTCTTCATCTACTTTGTAGTCTAAGATCACAAAATCTGTAAGGAACACGAATTTCCCTACCTGAATCAACACATCATCCAAGATACCAGAGGGTCTTTTTACAGTTCTATCAGCCAGGTGCAACAACATAGAGGTGGGTCTAGCTCTTCCAATCCCCAACCTCTTATAAATTTCTAGGGGCATAATATTTATACTGGCCCCTAGATCACAAAGTGACTTAGCGAATGCAAAATTACCAATCCTGCAGGGAATTGTAAAGCTCCTTGGGTCAGAGAGCTTCTCAGTAATTGGTCTAGTCACCACTGCACTATAGGTCTGAGTAAGAGTAATTGTGGCCAAGTCTTGAAAATTGAATTTTCGGGACATCAAGTCCTTCATCATTTTTGCATACCCAGGCATCTCTTTCAAAGCATTAATCAATGGAATATTTACCTGGATGTTTTTCAGCATCTCCAAGAACTTGTTGTGTTGCCCCTCTTTTTGGTACTTAGCCAACCTCTAAGGGAATGGTTTAGGAGGTCTCTTCTTCCCAATGATTTGGTATTGCTCTTTATCAGCTTCCACCTCAACTACTGGTTCCCGAGTTGTCTCAGCGTCTTTTTCAGCCTCAGTCTGAATGTTATTTTCTTCCTGGGTAGGCCGGACTGTCACACCTATCAGTTTCAGTGACTTATCCATCTCAATGGCATTGGTATGAGTGTCTCATCCTGTCTGGTTTCTCAAGCACTCTCTTGCTCTATATCCAAATCTCTGACATTAGGTAGACTCACTAAAATCAGCTGCTTCAGTCCTTGATTTTTTGGATTTATCTGGGTATCTGCAGGTAATTTCCCATGAGGATGATTGTTTGGAGACATCAAATTTTGGCCTATCTGCACTTTAATATTCTTGATAGCTGAATTATGTGCATCTACTCTCTCACTAATTTTTGCATTAGACCCAATAACCTGTTGCATCATAGCCTCAAGTCTAGCAAACCCATCTTCCCACCTTCTACCATGCTGCTGCTGAGGAGGTGATACCTTGCTGTTGATTCTGATTGTTATATTCCTGTGACCTTGGGTAAGGTGCCATATTGTTAGGAGGTCTCATACCCCCATGTTCCTATTGTTGAACTGTGGTTGGACTTGCATGTATGACTGTTGCTGCTGATCCCAATTTTGACCACCCTATCTCTGGCCTCCATAATTAGACACAAAATCCATGTCTTCTGGGTAATGATGATGATCATGTTCTTTACCCTACTAGTTACAAATTGGCTGACTAATTCAAGTTGAGCACAAGCCCCCATTAGTAGTGTCTACAATGTGTACATGTTGCTTTTGCCCTGACTATTCCACCTTCTTAGTGAGTACACTCATCTGTGTCAATAAGGTGGCCATATTTTCAGCCATAGTGTTGCGTGGATTGAAGGTCACTGAGTGAACTACTTGAGTGATAAATGCATTCCTAGTTGTCCATCCCTAATTTTGTTCCATCTTGTCAAGCATACTTTGGCCATCTCTCCATATTTTGCTAAACAATGCTCCACCAGATGAAGCATCAACAATATTCTTCATGCTATCTGACAATCCCATGTAAAACTGCTGCCCCAATATCAGATCAGGAATACCATGGTGCAGACATATAACCAACATCCCCTTGAAACATTCCCATGTTTCATGCAGTGTCTCCATTGGTCTCTGTTTAAAAAACAAAATTTCATCAATTTGTTGAGCGGTCTTGTTGGGTGGCGGAACTTGTTATGGAATTGCCTGAATAACTCCTCCCAAGTTGTTATGGAACTAATGGGGAGCAAGTTTAGCCAGGTTTAGGCAGCTCCGATCACTGAGAATGGAAATAATAATAGCTTGATTGCTTCCTGAGTTACGTTTGGCTGCCTTTGGGTCTTGCAGATTGACACGAAATTCTTCAAGTGCTGTTGAGGATCTTCGACCTGTACCCCTGAAAATAGTCCCTTGTTTTGCAACAAGTGCAGCATGTTATTTGTGACTTTGAATAATCCAACCTGGTGCGGGACTAAAATTGCTATGGTCAAATTTTCAGTTGTGGGTTGTGCCCAGTCATAGAGAGCAGCCTCTAGCAGAAGAGGTGCCACTGGCGCTATTGGTATATCCAGATTTTCTTCGTGACCTCCCATTTTTGGTATGAATTGTTCAGTTGTTTGTTCTTCCGATTGGCCTGATTCAAGGCCTTGAAAACTTTCTGGGGATCTGATAATGTTTCAAATACTTCACCAGTTCTCGATGAGTTTCTAGGCATACACTTGTGTCACCAAGTCAACAAACGTTAAAATATTCAATATAAAGATTGGGTATAGAGAAAACTGACTACACTAAAAAATTATACTTCTTTCAATTGCAAGTGATAACACTGTTAATTCCCCTGCAACAACATCAAAATTTGATCACGCCCAACTATTCCTTACAAAAAGGACACGCGGACGTTGCAAATATAATATGATTATTTAGCCCAGAGTCGAACCCACAAGGAATTAACCTATTAATTACTTTAGTTGGATTTACTAAATTCTATGGAATCAACATCCCAAACGTTGTCAATAACAATTGATGGTATATCTACTAACTAAGAATGAAATTGAATAAGCAACTAAAAATTAACTATGATTAAGTTGTATACAATTAAGAGAAGGTTCTAAGGTTATGGTTTCCCCTATTGATGGAATCGTTTCTGGTTATGCTTCACATAGAATCACCAAATCATCCAAATCAATTATGAGCACTTCTTTTACCGTATATCTCTCCCGAGTAATCACGATAATTTACTGTTGACGCCCCCTTTTCCCTAAAAGCGAAATCGGGTTTACAACATTATGGAAAAAGCAACTCTTATCCCCTTCTGGGAATTGGGCTATGGAGTTTGAAGAGTCGCCACCTAATGATTATAGTGCATTAGGAACTTTAAGAAGAAAAGAAGATTTTTTGAAAGAAAACCAGAGTTCAGGTAAGGGCTTGAAATTATCTCAAGGGGAAGGTGTTAGGTACCCCTCAAGATCCACTAGTGTGATTCCCGACCTTTCTTAGATGTGACTTTAAGAAGAATAGAAATAGACAAGCAAAGTTTTCACATAACGAATACGAGGAAGTTGAGTTTAAAGGTAAAAATGTTAATGTGTCAATCAAAATAAATAGCACATAACGGAAGTAAATGAACATACAAAGGTTGCACATAAACCCCGTAAACCATACGGCAGTTAGTATAGCATGACTTGCAATTACTGATTTGGTCTTAAGCTTAAAACTGATAATGGATAGATTAGTTTAACACATAAAGTTGGATAATAAATCTGTTTTGAGCCCCTCGGGTCCGGTTTGATAGAACCTAAGGTATTTTAAAAGCCAGTAATTTCATAAAAAGGCACTAATTTTAGACACAGAAAAAAAAGAGTTTAGGGAAACAAGAAACTAAAATTTACAGAAGTTCAGAAATGGGTTGCAAAATAGCCGAACTGCTTAAGAAAAGTTTTTCTGAAAAGCATTGAAATTGAGGCAAAAGACCAAAAAGGTCGATTTCAGAAAGATGCGAGTTTTGAATTATAATGACTCGATAGACTCAAAATAGTGTAAAAGACAGATTGGGCCAGATTTCAAAATAGACTGCATTGGACAAATTTTATTGAAAGTGTTCAACAAATTAGACGAGTTTGGACCCGATAGGCATGATATTTACATATTGATTTGTTGTTGCTTTTATAATGTTTAGGGGGCCTACTATTTGCCTAGCGTTTGATACAGTTCCTATAGGCATGATTTCTAGATGCAATGTTAAAATCCTATAGGTATGATTTCTAGATGAGATGCAATATTTAAATCCTATAGACATGATTAATAGATGAGATGTAATATTGAAATCCTATAGATATGATTTCTAGATGACATGCAATATTGAAATCCTATAGAAATGATTTCTAGATCGAATGCAATATTGAAATCCTATAGACATGATTTCTAGCCATTGACTGATGCAACAATACAAACCCCTCCCATACCCTTTTCACTATATCCCCAAAAATGTTTTACAAAGCTTGTTACAAAAGTGGAAAGAAAAAGACTAAGAAATAAATATATCAAAGCTAAAACGGATCTGAGGAAGCCCAAAGCAACCTTAATGTCCACCACATGTATTTTACCAAATCCGAGCTCCAGATTCCAAGGCTTTCTCTTAAAGATTTTCAAAGTTCCAAGGGCTTTTAGGAAGCCAGGCAATGCTTACACCCTAAAACAATTATTAGAGTAGTGCACTATATAGAATCACCAGCCCTTAGGCATCCAAGTTCAAAGGGAACTCGAGGGTCCCTAAGCATGGCTTACCAGAGGGAGGGGGTAGGACTTAGAGAACTTAGAGAAGCGTAAAAGTGAGGGATTAGAGGAAGACCAAAGCAAATAGATTTCATACCTAGCCATGAATGGGATTGGCACACCCTTGACCCTTTACATGGCTTGAACAAATAAGAGCAGACTTAAGAAAGTCAGACTTAGGCCTGTATGGTGATTAGAACACCACCAGACCTGAGTCAAGCTCAACACATAATAGGGGTTAAGGGAGTGGGACTGATTTGAGTATAGGTTTAGAGCAACATGGTTCTAAACTTGGGATGGCAATGGACTGCCACCCTAGTCCAAAACAATACTCACACACAAAGGGGAATCAAAGGGAAGTGGGATTATATGAAAGCATTTGTAGCAAATAGAATTAAACTAAGGGGACTTGGGGGAAGGAATGTACATGAAAACACTCATGCAAGCATACAACATCAAAACATAGGGATATGGGGTAGGGATATGCATGCTGAAATTTAATTACAAAATGAACATAAACATGGCACATGAAAAAGGGTATTTAAACATGTAGTTTTGGAGATAGTATTTAAATTATGGACCTACCAGTTTGCAAATTCGAATAGTAAAGCAGATAGGGCAGATAGGGCCTTATAGTTTAGCCTTGGCTTTCAGCAGGATAAACTCGAGCAGCAGAATAAGTAACAGAGAAAAAGCAGAGAAGAGGAGAGAATTTTTGTGAGTGTGAACTTGTGAAAATGTTCGTGTGCTGAAGTGAAAGGGGGGTTATAGTTTGAAAATAAGCAGTCAACAAGGCAAGAAAATAACTTAGTATCAATCATAATAAATTAGGGAAAGGATTCCCTTTAACTAAGGAACCAGACTTAAGGTAAATAAACATGGTTTTATTTTTGGGAAGTAAATCAAGAATGAGTTGTAAAATAAAGGGTAAATACATATAAGGTTATTCGAAATACACACGGTTTATACAAATAAGGTAAATAGAATCATCAATCACATATGGAATCAAGGAAACTGGGATACAAATTGATACTAAATTGAGTCAAACAGCATGTCCAAATTGAAGAATAAAATAAGTTCTTAAAAAAAGAAATCAACCCGAAAATTAGGGTTATTTGAAAGGGGAAATATGACTATAAAGAGATGCAAAAATTCAAACATGCAAGGATGAAATTAATAGAACAGTCATGTAATTAAAGAGAAAAATAACATAAGCATGAACGGATTAGAAATTCTTGCAGAGCTTAGGAAGAAATCAGAAGCTTGAAAAGGATTCAAACAGTTAGGGTTTTGAATCAGACAGGCAGCAGACCATTACACACACAAACTCAAAAACCCCAAAGTCTAGGGTTTCCTCTCATTTCAAAAATGTAAAGAAGAAAGTAAAAATACTCAAGTAGACAAACTCGGAAAGAACACAAATACTCAGGAAAGCAAAGCACCATAGAGAGTCACTAGAAAACCCTAGGTGAAGGGAAAAATACATGGAATCATGGGTAAAACCTTCACAAGTCATAACAAAAATAAAGAAATCACAGTAGTTCAGTTAAAAGAAAGAAAAGATCGGAGAAACCATAGCTTTAAGAAGATAAACAGTTTGAAAATAAAATCGGTAAAAAATGTGGAAAACACTTTGAATCTTTAGAAAATAACTTAGATTTGAAGTAGATCGTAAAGATAAACGCAGAAGAAAACCTTGAAGATTTAGGGTTTCAGAGAGAACCCTAGAGAATGAGAAAGCCTGGAATGGACTGGTTTTAAGTCGACAACGGACTCACAACACTAAGACTCACCGGAGAGAGGTCGTACATGGCCATAAAACTCAAGTCGGAGGACCTCTATGTCGGTGTCTTCAAAATAGGGTTTCCATCTTTGAACAAAGGGATCATAGAAGGGATTGAGGGGTGAGTACGGGTTGCATGAAGCCTCAAAAGCCATGTTTTCCGGTGAAAGGAGGTCGAAAAGTGACTGGAGGGGCTAGGGTTTCAGGGGGTTTGAAGCGTTTTGGGAATATGGGGGATACAAGGGCGGCTGATGGAATGAAAATGATTAGGGTTACGGGTTGTTGGTTTACTTAAGGAAGGGGTTAACGTGGGTCGTTGATCTAAATGATCAACGACTATGATTTAAAAGAGGGAACGTGGCAGGTCAATTTAATCGGGTAATTTTGAAATTGGGTAAGGTAATTGGGGTTAGATTGGGGGCTGGAATTTGGCTAGAATTGAAATTAAAAGGGGCTATAACTTAAATAGCCAATTTTCCCCAATTTCAATTTTTTAAAATAGTAAATGATATTTAAAAATCAAATTAAAAATGCCGAGTTGATAAAAAAACAATAATTATTAATTTAAAAATATTATAAATGATTTTATGATTAAAAAGGCTATTAAATAGAGATATAGGCTAAAATTGCAATTTCAAGCAATTTTAGTGTAGAAATACCAAATGAACTTGTAAAATTATGTGACAATCATGTAAATTATATGTTTGTGTAAATGAGAGAATAAAATAAATTATTCACTAAAATAAAAAATTTTGGGAATAATGTATGGATTTTATAGTGCAAAAATAGGCCATAATTTTATTTAAAATACTTTAAAATGTGAAAAAATACCAAAACCTTTGTGAATGCTTATATATATAGGAAAAAATTTTTGAGAATATTTTGAGTATAAAATATATAGGAAAAAATTGGGTATCAACAGCTGCCCCTCTTTACCCGAGGAGGATGAAAGAGTTGTCGGGTAAAGATATCATGGCCAATTTTGACCGAAGACGGAGATTGTAAAAGGATATTGACCGCACTCTGGTCTCTGAGCTGCACATATCCCTGGTTTTATAGGAATCAGGCCATATGTAGTTCAGGAACCATTGACAGAACATGCCGATAGGAATTCGGAAAAAACGGATGCGGTGGTTAGGTCTGGGAGGGTGCTTGGAATCGAACAAACTGCGGAGAACTGGAGCGAGATCTCTCCTGCCGTAACGACCGTGAGCCAGCTGGAGTACCTGCAAATGGGTGATGTGCGTACATATAAATAATTTAAACGTGATGCAAGTTCCCGTTGGACCATAAATGTTTGTCTTCGAACGATTAAGATGACGTCCTCAAACTATAATGTCCTGGGCCATGAAGAGCATAAAAGTAACGGTTTACATGCCATGAAATGATGTGATTGGGCTATGCAGATGGTGCCTTCGAACTATGGCGCCTTTGAACGAGTTGGCGATATTTCAGCCCATGAAAAAGGTGGCAATCTTTCAGCCAAATAAATGCAAAGGGTGGCAATCTTTCAGCCAGAGCGAGAATTTAAAAATAGGTGGCGATATTTTATCCATGCAGGGAAGATACAATGCTTAGTCTCGAAAGGCAGATAGGAGCCTTATGCAATATGAAGGTAGAGCTTAGCCTAGGAAGGCAGAGAGTAGCCTTATGCAAAATGCAGATGGAGACAAAGCTAAGTCTCGAAAGGCAGATAGTAGCCTTATACAGGATGGAGGTAGGGCTTAACCTCGAAAGGAAGAGAATAGCCTTATGGAAAAATGCAGATGGAGACAGAGCTTAGTCTCAAAAGGAAGATGATAGACTTATGCAGGATGGAGGTAGAGCTTAACCACGGAAGGGAGAGAATAGCCTTATGCAAAATGCAGATGGAGATAGAGCTTAGTCTCGAAAGGCAGATGATAGCTTTATACAAGATGGAGGTAGAGCTTAACCTCGGAAGGCAGAGAATAGCCTTATGCAAAATGCAGATGGAGACAGAGCTTAGCCTCAAAAGGCAGATGATAGCCTTATGCATGATGGAGGTAGAGCTTACCTCGGAAGGCAGAGAATAGACTTATGCAAAATGCAGATGTAGACAGAGCTTAGTCTCGAAAGGCAGATGATAGCCTTATGTAGGATGGAGGTAGAGCTTAACCTCGAGAGGCAGAGAGTAGCTATATGTAATGCAGGAACGTAAAAGAACGAATGGTAGAGAGTTTTATTAGCTGATAGACGATTTTGAGATATTATGACTGCTAGGGAGTGCGGATAGTAACGCTATGAGGGTTTCGATCCTAAAAAGAGAATGTTCTTTGATCCGTAACCTGAGTTCCTGCAACCAAAGAAACGTTGTGAGTTCTGTAGGGGGAGGTTAGTTCATGTCCTCCAGCTTTTGGCGTCATATATCATGGGGGTAGCGTTGATAAATGATGGTGATGCAAGTGATGTTTATGCGTGACTTAGTAAATATAATGCAAGTACGTATATGTAAAATGATTTTATTTTCGGTGAACCGACAACTACAACGTGATCCAAGACACGGCGACCTCACTTGCTCTGGAATTTTGAGGGTCCTCCTCAAAATTTTGCCCCAGTTTACTGGGTTGGGACTACTGATGGCTGTGCTGATAACTGAATGTGGATCGGTTCTAGAATTTGAGGGTCCTTCTTAAAATTCTGCCCCAGTTTGTTGGGTCAGCGCTGATGAAGATACTGACAAGCTGACTTCGGAATTTTGAGGGTCCTCCTCAAAATTATGCCCCAGCTCCAATAGTGGGGGAGAATGGAATTTCTATTGAAATGTGACCGAACCCCTAGGGCTGCCTACGTATCCCCTCTTAAACGTGAATCAGGTCAGGGATAGTTCAAATTACATCATAAAAGAAAAGCATATGATCAAATGTAGTATCTTTTCACTGCGTCTGAGTTGATAGGCTTCAATCAGACTTCTCCGTCCATTTCGGCGAGAATAAGGGCTCCTCCAGTTATAATCCGATAGACCATGTACGGACACTACCAATTGAGAGAGAATTTCCCTTTGGCTTCATCCTGATGCGGAAATATTTTCTTCAATACCAGTTGTCCTGGCGTGAACTTTCTTGGCTTGACTCTCTTGTTGAAGGCTTAAGAAATTCAATTCTGATAAATTGACCGTGACAGATGGCATTCATTCTTTTCCCGTCGATGAGGGCTAACTGCACCTAGCGACTTTTGACCTATTTCACATCATCTAGCTCTGCTTCTTGTATGACCCTCAAGGAGGGAATTTCTACCTAAGCGGGGATGACTGCCTCTGTACCATAGACCAGCATATAGGGAGTGGCTCCAGTTGACGTTCGGATCGTGGTACGATAACCTAATAAGGCTAACGACAAATTCTCGTGCCATTGCTTATGCTTTTCGATCATTTTTCTTAGTATCTTCTTGATATTCGTATTGGCTGCTTTTACAGCTACTTTCATTTGAGGTCTGTAAACCGTAGAATTCTTATGTCTGATCTTGAAAGTTTCACACATAGATTTCATCGGGTCGCTGTTGAGATTAGAACCATTGTCGGTGATGATTGCTTTTGGAACCCCAAACTGACAAACCATATGATCTCAGACAAAATCTGCTACTACTTTCTTGGTGACTGCCTTGTATGATGTTGCTTTAACCTATTTGGTAAAGTAATCAATTGCCACTAGGATGAACCTGTGCCCATTTGACGTGGCATGTTCGATTGGTCCAATAACATCCATTCCCCAAGCGGTGAATGGCCACTGTGAGCTTGTTGCAGTAAGCTTGTTCGGAGAAACCTTTATCATATCTGCATGTATTTGGCAACGGTGGCACTTCTGGACGTACTAGATGCAGTCTGTCTCCATAGTCATTCAAAAGTACCCTGCTCGGAGTATATTTTTTGCAAAACGAAACCATTCATATGCAGTCCACAAGTCCCTACGTTCACTTCCTCCAGTAGTCTGGCTGCTTCTTTTGCCTCGACACATCTTAATAATTCTAAATCAGGAGTTCTCCTATACAAGATTCCTCTGCTGTGAAAGAAATTGTTGGACAATCTCCGATGTGTTCATTTTTTAGTAGTATTAGCGAGCTCTGGGCACTCACCTGTGGTCAAGTATTCTCTGATATCATGGAACCAAGGTTTCCCGTTGGCTTCTTCTTCGACGTGAACACAATAAGCTAGATGTTCGTGAATCATGACCTGGATGGGATCAATGAAGTTTGTATCTGGATGCTGGATCATAGAAGATAAAGTGGCTAAGGCATCGACGAACTCATTCTGTGCTCCGGGAACATGTTGGAATCCTGTCTTTCTGAATCTTTTACTCTACTCCTATACGTGATGCAGCTAGGGAAGTATCTTGGAATTCTTGGTTGCCCGTTCTTCTCGGACTTGATGCATGAGTAGGTCCGAGTCTCCGATCATTAATAGTTCCTGAATGTTCATGTCAATTGCCAGCTTGAGCCCTAAGATGCAGGCTTCGTACTCGGCCATGTTGTTGGTGCAGGAGAATCTGAGTTTAGCGGATACTGGGTAATGCTAACCAGTTTCTGATACCAAAACCGCTCCTATACCGACTCCTTTGAAATTTGTGGCTCCGTTAAAAAACATCCTCCAACCATCATAGGACTCTACAATGTCTTCTCCTATGAAGGCTATCTCTTCATCAGGAAAATACGTCTTTAGGGGTTCGTATTCTCCTCCTACAGGGTTCTCGACGAGGTGATCTGCCAAGGCTTGTCCTTTGACCGCCTTCTAGGTAACATAAATGATGTCGAATTCACTTAGCAGTATTTGCCACTTGGAGAGCTTGCCTGTAGGCATGGGCTTCTGAAAGATATACTTCAACGAGTCCATCCTGGATATGAGATGAGTGGTGTAAGCGCAGAAATAATGCCTAAATTTCTGAGCTACCCATGTTAAAGCACAACAAGTGCACTCTAATAAGGAATACCGAGCCTCGTACGGAGTAAATTTCTTGCTGAGGTAGTAGATGGTTTGCTCCTTCCTTACCGTTTTGTCATGTTTTCCCAAAACACAACCAAATGCGCCATCCAGTACTGCAAGATAGAGCAGCAGAGGTCTCCCAGGCTCAGGCGGAACCAAGACTGGCAACGTTGACAAATATTCCTTGATTCTGTCAAAGGCCTTTTGAAAATCATCAGTCCACTTAGTGACGGCATATTTCTTTAGCATCTTGAGGATGGGTTCACAGATGACAGTGGACTGAGCTATGAATATGTTGATATAGTTAAGCCTCCCAGAAAACTCATTACATCTTTCTTGTTCTTTGGAGGTGGCAACTATTGAATGGATTTGACCTTTGACAGGTCCAATTCTATTCCCCAATGACTCACAATGAAACCCAATAACTTTCCGTCTGGGACCCCGAATGGACACTTGGCGGGGTTCAGCTTCAAGTTGTATCTCCTCAGTTGAAGAATTTTCTCAAATCTGCCATGTGATCTACATCTTTCTTGGATTTAATGATGACGTTGTCCACATACACCTCGATCTCTTTGTGTATCATATCATGAGAGATTGTAGTCATGGCTCTCATGTAGGTAGCACCAGCATTCTTTAAACCGAACGGCATCATTCTGTAATAGTACATTCCCTACGCGTGATGAATGCCATTTTCTCTGCATCTTCTTCATCCAGCCACATCTGGTGGTATCCAGCAAAACAATCAACGAAGGACTGGAGCTCATGTTTGGCGCAGTTATCAATTAGTATGTGTATATTTGGCAAAGGGACGTCGTCTTTAGGACTGGCCCGGTTGAGATCCCGGTAGTCGACATAGACTCTAACCTTTCCATCCTTCTTTGGCACCGGCACAACGTTGGCTAACCATGTTGGATATTCTATCATTCTGAGAACCTTGGCTTTGACTTGCTTGGTAACTTCTTCATTGATTTTCAAACTCATGTCTGGCTTGAAGTTTCTGAGTTTCTGTTTGACCGGTGGGCATGTCGGATTTGTTGGCAGCTTGTGAGCCACGATGGACGTGCTGAGGCCAGTCACATCATCATATGACCAGGCGAATATATCCTCAAATTCTTTCAAAAACACTGTGTATTCTTCCTTTTATGATGGTGACAAGTGTACGCTGATACGTGTTTCCTTGATATTTTTTGCATCTCCCAAATTAATGACCTCGGTTTCATCTAAGTTAGACTTAGGTCCGTTCTTCAAATTCTCGACCTCCCTAAAAACCTCTTCTGGTATTTCATCCTCTTCTGAATTTATGTCTATTTGTCACATTGTCTCGTTGCAAGTTACAGTCGTCGGTTCATCATCAAGATATGTAATAGTAATGCTGTGTAAAATAAAGTAGATGATAGAGAAAAAAAATGAGAGTGAAATGTAAAGATAAACTTGGAAAATGCTTTTGATTAAATTCATAATTGTCTGAAACATCGGAGCTCTTTTCAAAAGAAAAGACAATGCTGAAAAGTAAAATCAACTAAAAGTAAAGTGCGATGCATGTGTGTCGTATAGCCTTGCTACCCCGAGGTTCTACGGGCACTAGTGGTCCTGATTGACCAATTGGTGCGGTGTTCTCCCCGGTTCTCAGCTTGAATGGAAGGACCTTCATCCCCTTCCTCCTCGAAGATAACACAGCAATCCATATCATCCGCCAGAAATAGGTTCTTCATTGCTGCCAGTGTCTCATCTTCCTCCGATCCGTATATGACATGAGAGGGCTGAAAGGTCTGCTCTAACTGAGGTATAGGGCGCTCCAGTGGGTAGTAGGGACCCAGGAGATTCTTTCCAAGCCCCTTTCCAGGCTCGTATCCACTCCAATTCAAAATGCTCTCAATTTTGTTATCCCACCACTTTTCTTTATCTATGGCGTTGACTCGCTCGATGTGATGGTATGTTTCTCCACTGATTTTCCTTCTACCTCCGATCATTGGGATGGCTTATCGGCTATGGGGTAGCTTCCGTCACCATGGATGATTACTTCCTGATGATTCAATTCAAAATTTACAGCCTGATGAAAAGTTGATGCCACGGGCCTAGCGGCGTGGATCCAGGGTCGTCCTAGCAACAAATTGTAGGATGCCGGTACGTCAATCACTTGGAACTCAACGTCGAACCATGTGGGTCCCAAATGTTGGCATAGGCTAATTTGTCCAATGTGGGCCCTTGAGATCCATCAAAAGCTTTGACACTGATAGCCCCTTCTTTGATCTCGTGCAATCCTTTGCCCAGTGTCCTGAGAGTCACTAACGGACCAATGCTGAGGCTGGATCCCCCGTCGACTAGAATCCTGGTGATAAAGTGATCTTTGCATTGCGCAGTGATGTGTAATGCTTTGTTATGACCAAGCCCTTCTGGTGGTAATTCATCTTCGTGGAAGGTGATCATATGGCTTTCCAGTACCTTCCCCACCATGTTTTCCATTTTGCCTCATGTTATGTTACTGTTGAACATAAGCTTCACTCGGTATTTTAATTAAGGCATTGTTATGTGCCTCAGAGCTTTGGAGAAGTGCTAGAATAGAAATTTGTGCTGACGACTTGTTCAGTTGTTCGACGACCGAGTACTCTTTGGCCTGTACCTTTCACCAGAGGTCATCGCATCCAGTTTCAACAGCCCACCCGAAGGCCTGCTTGCTAGACTCAGCCAAATGCTCCGGGGTGTATACCTTGCATGTCCTGTTCATGCCCTGTACGGCAGTTGTTTCTTTGGTGTATGTTTTTCCCTTACTTCTAGCCTCAGCGGTGTAGTTCCAAGGTATTGCATTTGTTTGGAATGGTGTCACGTCTATCATGGAGACTAGAATTGGTACATTGGGAGGTAACACAGTAACTTCAAACGATTTAGGCGCCTTTGGAATCCCGAACTCAACCTCAATTGGTTTTGGAACCTTCGTAGGAGGTGCTTCAAACTCAAGTGGCATGGACAAATTTACCACGTCGCCCTCAGAGGGCTGAATCTGGATAACAATGGGATTGAGGGTAACCGCTGGCTTCTTAGGCTCGTCTCCTTCAGCTATCCAATCGATTGACCCCTTGGGGTCCCAATCATCTTCGATCACAATCATGTGGGTGCCTCCTCCCTTGTGGTCAGGAAGAGGATTGTTGCAAATATTAGGAGCGGGATCCTTTGCTATAATGATCTTGTTGTCAATCAGATTCTGAATTTTGTGTTTTAATGAGTGACACTCGTTAATGGTATGGCCCTTCATCCCGAAATGGTATGCGCAAGTCTTGTTTGGGTTGATCCGTTGCGAAGGGTTTTCTGGAGTTACGGCTGGGATAGGGGTAATGTAACCCGCTGCCTTGAGTTTTTCATATAATTGGTCAATCGGCTCGGCTATGGTGGTGTATTGTCTAAGAGGTTTGCGGTCGAAGTTTTGTCTAGGTCGAGGGAAATTTTGGCGAGTAGGCGGTGATGGGTAGTGAGAAGGTTGGGAGTTATATGCTTGGTATACGGGTGCGGGTTGGGAATATCTAGGTGAAGTGGGTTGATATGTAGGTGGTGGAGGTGATTGGTACGCAGGTGGTGGAATTTGGTAAGTGGGTGAATGTGCTTGGTAATTTAAGGTAGGCTGATATGTGAGTGGAGCTGAGGGATAGCTCTGGTATTTCATGGGGGAGTTGTTCCTTTGTGCAGCCATTACAGAATTCACATCCTTTTTCTTTGACGAGCCACCATACTATATTGCCTTGTTGGTAGCTTGCAAGGCCTCGAGATTAGTTACCATACCGTTTTTAATGCCTTCTTCAATCCTTTCTCCCAATTTGATAATGACGGAGAACGTTTGACCCTCAATTAGCATCAGTCTCTCATAGTATTGAGAACCTTGAGCACAGACGAAGAACCTGTTCATTTGCTCTTCCTCCAAGGCCGATCCGACCTTAGCAGCTTCGGACATCCAACGAGTAGCATACTCACAAAAGGTCTCTATGGGCTTCTTCTTGATATTCTAGATATAGAACATATCTGGTGCGTTCTCAGTGTTGAACCTAAACCGATCCATAAAATCAAACGCCATGTTTACCCAACTGGTCCACTTCTTCGCATCCTGGATAATATACCAAGATAAAGCATCACCCTTCAAGCTTCTCATGAACATCTTCATACGAATCTTCTCGTCCCTTCCAACCCCTACTAACTTGTCACAATACATTCTCAAGTGGACCCTGGGGTCACCTGTGCCATCAAACATTTTGAACTTGGGAGGTTTGTACCCCTCGGGGAGCTCAACATCTGGTTGAACACAAAGATCTTCGTAATTCAACCCCTCAAAACCTTTGTTACCTTCGAAACATTGGACCCGGCTAGTCAAGTTCTAGATCTCGGCGGCCAAATTCTGAATGAGAACATTTGTCCTCAGCCCTTGACCGCATTGGTGATAGGCTGACTGTAATGCTTCATAGTGTCCACAAAAGATTGGAATGTTATGGTCTTTTGTGGTGTTTTCCGAAGGTTGCAGTGGAGTGTTATGAGTGGGTTGCATTGGAGGTTGTGGGATGTTTTATGGTGGTATAGGGTACTCGGTGTTAACATCGGGCGCGGCAAGAGTGATTGACAGACTTGCCAAGTTTCTAACTTGGTCCAATTCCTCTCGGAACCTCAGCAAAGTTTGCTCCAGATGAGCAGCAATTTCTTTAGCGATTACAGCATCTGAGAAGCTTCTTCAAGTTCCTTTCTAGTGCTTGTATCTCCCATCTTGCCTTTGTTCCTGTGGTAGGACTTGGAGGAGGTGGTGGTGGAGGAGGACCCTTTGATCCTTTGGAGTATGCTGATGGTATGAGAATGCACGAACTAACTTTTGGGGAGGAGAATAAAATAAAAGAAAAACAAAAAAGGTAGAAAGTTAGTGCGGGTTCTGATAAATAATACTGCAATATTTAAACACATTATGCGGGAATATAAATCGCTTCCTATTTTGAGTGCCTCGTAGTGCCCGAGGTAGGCCTAGCAACAAATAAACTTTGGAGAACTTATAATGCTAAATGCCTCATTTTATTGATGAAAACAAAACGAGTCTAAACGATTAAATGATAAAGACGTTACTTATTGCCAGTGGCCTTATTACATTAATAAAGCGGGAAAGTACAATTCCTAACTACTTAGTCCCAGAAAGACCTTCCCCAGATTCGGTAGTCTTTCCTCCATCGTGTAGCTGCATCAACTGGCGTATCCCTAACAGTAGGTAGGCTCGAGCCAAATGTTCGTCTGTGCTTCCTTCAGCATTCTGACAGTCTTCAATCCTTTTTAAGAACGTTCCTTCCAACTCCACCAAACCTTGCTCCCGATACCCCAAATGATCGTTGGCGTTGATGGCCATATCCTTCCACTCGTTGATCGGCTTCTCGTGGGCTTCTTGTATTTCCCGATGTTCATTCCCACACTCTCTTATCCTCTTGCGTAACTGATTGTACTTGACTTGTGCTTCACTTTTCTCATCGATAATCTTGTGACCGTGGATGAACCCTGGACGACCAAACCAATGTGATCATCTTCCAACCAACCTGTGTAGTGCGGCACACACCCGGCATGATACCTGTCCGATTCAATAGACTCCTTCCCTAGAACGAGCTTGCAGTGCCACATATGCTAAGCATGACACCTGTGCGGGCCATCATCATTTTGAAAGTCGGCCTTAAAATGACTCATTCTCTCTATCCAAGGAATGATTTGTTTCCTTCTGGTCTGTGTCATGACTCGGAAGGGAACGTAAGGATGGGTTCCCCTCATGCCAATGAGTTTGAGGAATGGTGCATCTCGAGAACGGACAATGAACTCCCCAGTTTGGAACCACTCGAACATCCACTGAATTTTCTCTTCTTTTAGATTCCCGAACAACTCTACCCATCCACTGGCGTCTGGCGTCCTCTGGCTGAGCGAACATATTGGGCATGAAGTTCATCCGCTTTGGGTGGTGAAAAGCGATATGGTCATCCCAATTATGCGTATGATTTCTTGTCAGTAGTCGCCTTTCTGTAGGTGCTCTAGGATCCACAGTTGAAGTAACAAATTACAACCCTCTAAATGTGGAGACCCTTGTTGACACTTTCCTAAGGCTCGAAAGATTTCAGCGAGGATCATAGGTACTATGCTGAAGGACTGCCCGTCAATCCCCTCCATCAAAGTCTTGGTAATCATGGCTAGTCTGGTGTAGATCCTAGCCTTCTTCATAGGGAGAATTACCATGCCCAAGAAGCAAAACATGAACACAAACACCCTTCTCTGAATATGCCCCAAAGAGGTGAGGGCGAATTCGTCCATGTAGGTGCGATATGACTTACTATGGCCATATCTCTCGTATAAGAAGTCGAATGGTATGTAGAAGTTCTTCAAGCAGGAAAGGTCGGGATTTTTATTGAGTCCCATCATTTTAAGAAAGCCTATACTTTTGCGATTCTCCGGCATAAGCAAACCCGGCTTTTCCCAAGGGATGCCAGCTAGGCCCCCTATTTCTTCTAGCAAAGGGGTCATTTCCAAATGACCGAAACGGAACACTGATCGATCACCATCCCAAAACAAAGTGGCAGGCTCAATGATTTTGTTGTTGGATTGGATTTCCAGAAGTGAAGGCAAATTCCCTAGGTATTTACGGATGAGGGTTTTATCACTGCTATGAAGATCTTCCCACCAACTCAGCAACCTTGGGTGGATGTTGGATACCATACCGAATCTAGGTACCTCGTGCCTCATTTTCTGCAAAACAAAGTGTTAGGCCCTCAACCCCACCAGACTCGACTATTTAAATCAATAATTAGCAAAAGGCATTTAGTTCTCCAAATTAATGCACATCACATGAATGTGTCCATTTGGGTTTAAGGAAACCCGATGGACTTTGGTTTAAGCTATCTTAATGAGTCATTATGCGGACAATATAACTGGATCGGCTAGGGTTGACTATGATGCATGAAAAGTTCAATAGAGTGAGATTTCTACTTTTTGAAGTGCTAGACAAGGTACCCTTGAGCGGACAACTCAAGAGGGAAAGACGTGGAACCATCAACTAAACCGTTGATCGACTGGTTTTACCGCAAGTATGCCTATGCCACATTTAGGGGGTTTATAATATTGGAAGGCGCAACCACTCTTTATAAGTGTTGCTATAGGATTTGTTTTGGAACGAGTGGAATATGATGTTGAGAGATGCAATTACAATGATGAAACAAGTTACATGTATTTTCACGTTCATAAGATAAATGATTACAATGATTTGCTCAAAATTACAACAGTATTGAAATAATAAATCGGTAAAGAAAGCAGTTAAAAGAAAGA
This sequence comes from Nicotiana benthamiana, assembly GCA_034376525.1. Lineage (NCBI taxonomy): Eukaryota > Viridiplantae > Streptophyta > Magnoliopsida > Solanales > Solanaceae > Nicotiana > Nicotiana benthamiana. The sequence goes on along the minus strand of CM067338.1, from coordinate 121,989,490 downwards.
AAAGACATGAAGATCCAAGTTAGTAATTGTGATGAAATAATCAAGGACTGGAAATAAATGCGATTAAGTAAGCAAATAAAGTCACAAAAGCAAGTAATGGTAAAAGCCTTAAAGAAAATCCCCAACAGAGTCGCCATGCTGTCAACGTCCCCTTTTCCCTAAAAGCAAAATCGGGTTTACGACATTATGGGCAAAACAACTCTTATCCCCTTTTGGGAATTGGTCTATGGAGATTAAAGAGTCATCACCTAATGATTATAGTGCATTAGGACACTTTAAGAAGAAACGAAGATTTTTTGAAAGAAAACTAGAGTTCGGGTAAGGGCTTGAAATTATCTCGAGGGGAAGGTGTTAGGCACCCCTCAAGATCCACTAATGTGATTCCCGGCCTTGCTTAGATATGACTTTAAGAAGCATAGAAATAGACAAGCCAAGTTTACGAAGGATAGCACAAGTAAAAGGGAATTTTAGAGAAAAAATTTAAACAAAGAAAAAGTAAAGAGGGTCCTAGGTTTAACTATAATATGGATCATTCGATGCAATATCCCGCACATATTCCCAAAGAGGGGTCGCTTTATGATATTAGCGCATCGTCATCATCTCCATATTCTACCCTTCCTGCCCCGTTAATGTATTTAAGCGCGTTTAATCTCGTTTACTTATTGCATGCTAATACTCATCCCGACCTATTGTTCCGGGGTATTTGGACTTCTAATCCTAAAAGGGGAGAAAAGGGATGAGGTCATATATGGAGTTAAAGGTAAAAATGCTAAGGCGTCAATCAAAAAAATAGCACATAAGGGAAGTTAATGAACATGCAAAGGCTGCACATAAACCCATTAAACCATACAGCAGTTAGTTTAGCATGACTTGCAATTACTGATTTGGTCTTAAGCTTAAAACTGATAATGGATAGATTAGTTTAACACATAAAGTTGGATAATAAATCTGCTTTGAGCTCCTTGGGTACGGTTTGTTAGAACCTAAGGTATTTTAAAAGCCAGTAATTTTGGAAAAAAGTACTAATTTTAGACACAGAAAAAAAGAGCTTTGGGAAACAAGAAACTGAAATTTGCAGAAGTTCAGAAATGGCTTGCAAAATAGCCGAACTGCTTAAGAAATTTTTTTCCGAAAAGCATTGAAATTGAGGCAAAAGACCAAGAAGGTCGATTTCAGAAAGATGCGAGTTTGGAATTTTAAAGACTCTATACATTCAAAATAGTGTAAAAGACAGATTGGGCCAGATTTCAAAATAGACTTCATTGGACAAATTTTATTGGAAGTATTCAACAAATTAGGCGAGTTTGGACCCTATAGGCATGATATCTACATATTGATTTGTTCCTGCTTTTAGAACATTTAGGGGGCCTACTGTTTTCCTAGCGTTTGATGCAGTTCCTATAGGCATGATTTCTAGATGCAATGTTAAAATCCTATAGGCATGGTTTCCAGGGGAGATGCAATATTGAAATCCTACAGACATGTTTTCTAGATGATTGAAATCATATAGACATTATTTCTAGATGAGATGCAATATTGAAATCCTACAGGCATGATTTCTAGATCGGATGCAATATTGAAATCATATAGACATGATTTCTAGCCATTGATTGATGCAACAATACAAACCGCTCCCATACTCTTTTCACTATATCCCCAAAATATTTTACAAAGCTTGTTACAAAAGTGGAAAGAAAAAGACTAAGAAAATAAATATACAAAGCTAAAATGGACCCGAGGAAGCCCAAAGCAACCTTAATGTCCAACACATGTATTTTACCAAATCCGAGCTCCAGATTCCAAGGCTTTCTCTTAGAGTATTTCAAAGTTCCAAGGGCTTCCAGGAAGCACACGCAATGCTTACACCCTAAAACAATGATTAGAGTACTGCAATGTGTAGAATCACCAGCCCTAAGGCATCCAAGTTTAGAGAGAACTCGAGGGTCCCTAAGCATGACTTACCAGAGGGGGGTAGGACTTAGAGAACTAAGATTAAGTGTAAAAGTGAGGGATTAGAGGAAGACCAAAGCAAAGGGTGGTCATACCTAGCCATGAATGGGACAATCACACCCCTGACCCTTTACATGGCTTGAACAAATAAGAGCAGACTTAAGAAAGTCAAACTTAGGCCTGTATGGTGATAGGACACCACTAGACCTGAGTCAAGCTCAACCCATAACAGGGGTTAAAGGAGTGGGACTGATTTGAGTATAGGTTTAGAGCAACCTGGTTCTAAACTAGGGATGACAATGGAGTGCCACCCTAGATTAAAACAATACTCACACACAAAGGGGAATTAAAGGGAATGGGGATTACATGAAAGCATTTGTAGCAAACAAAATTAAACTAAAGGGACTTGGGTGAAGGGGTGTACATGAAAACACTCATGCAAGCATACAACATCAAAACATAGGGATATGGGGTAGGAATGTACATGCTGAAATTTAATTACATAATAAACATAAACATGACACATGAAAAAGGGTAAGCAAATATGTAGTTTTGGAGATAGTATTGAAATCATGGACCTACTAGTTTGCAAATTCGAATAGTAAAGCAGATGGGGCATATAGGGCCTTATAGTTCAGCCTTGGCTTTCAGCCATCTAAACTCGAGCAGCAGAACAAGTAGCAGAGAAGAGAAGAGAGAGTTTTTGTGAGTGTGAACTTGTGAAAATCTTCGTGTGTTGAAGTAAATGGGGGGTTTATAGTTTGAAAATAAGCAGTCAGCAAGGCAAGAAAATAACTTAGTATCAATCACAATCAATTAGGGAAAGATTCCCTTGAACTAAGGAACCAGACTTAAGGTAAATAAACAAAGTTATATTTTTGGGAAGAAAATCAAGAATGAGTTGTAAAATAAAGGGTAAATACATATATGGTTTTTTTAAATATACACGGTTTAAACAAATAAGGTAAATAGAATCATCAATCACATAGGGAATCAAGGAAACTAGGATACAAATTGATACTGAATTGAGTCAAACAGCATGTCCAAATTAAAGAATCAAATAAGTTCGTAAAAAAAAAAAAAATCAACCCCAAAATTAGGGTTATTTGAAAGGGGAAAATATGACTATAAAGAGATGCACAAATTCAAATATGCAAGGCTGAAATTAATAGAACAGTCACGTAATCGAAGGGCAGAAGAACATAGGCATGAAAACGGATTAGAAATTCTTGCAGAGCTTAGCAAGAAATCAGAAGCATGAATCTCAAACAGTTAGGGTTTCGGAATCAGACAGGTAGCACACAATTACACACACAAACTCGAAAACCCCAAAGTCTAGGGTTTCCTCTCATTTCAAAAATATAAAGAAGAAAGTAAAAATACTCAAGTAGACAAACTCGAAAAGAACACAAATACTCACGAAAGCAAAGCACCTTAGAGACTCACTAGAAAACCCTAGGTAAAGGGAAAATTACATGGAATCATGGGTAAAACCTTCACAAGTCACAACAAAAATAAATAAATCACAATAGAGCAGTTCAAAGAAAGAAAAAAATCGGAGAAACCCTAGTTTTAGGAAGATAAATAGTTTGAAAATAAAATAGGTAAAAAATATGGAAAACACTCTGAAGCTTTAGAAAATAACTTATATCTGAAGTAGATCATAAAGAGAAACACAGAAGAAAAGCTTGAAGATTTAGGTTTTAAGAGAGAACCCTAGGGAATTAGAAAGCCTGGAACGGACTGGTTTTGAGTCGACAACGAACTCACAATACTAAGACTCGCCGGAGAAAGGCCGGACATGGCCATAAAACTCAATTCGCAGGACCTCTGAGTTGGTGGTCTTCAAAATAGGGTTTCGATCTTCGAACAAAGGGTCCATAGAAGGGAGTGAGGGGTGAGTACAGGTTGCATGAAGCCTGGAAAGCCATGTTTTCCGGTAAAACGAGTTCGGAAAAGGCCGGATGGGGATAGAGTTTCAGGGGGCTTGAGAGCATTTTGGGAACGAGGGGGATACAAGGGCGGCTGATGGAATGAAAATTATAGGGTTAGGGGGTTATTGGTTTAATTATGGAAGGGGTTAACATGGGCCGTTGATTTAAATAATCAACGGCCATGAATTAAAAGAGGGAACGGGACAGGTCAATTTAGTCGGGTAATTTTGAAATTGAGTTGGGTAATTGGGGTTAGATTGGGGGCTAGAATTTGGCTAGAATTGAAATTAAAAGGGGCTATAACTTAAATAGTTATTTTTCCCAGTTTGAATTTTTTAAAATAGTTAATAATGTTTAAAAATTAAATTAAAAATTCTGAGTTAATAAAAAAAGTATAAGTATTAATTTAAAATATTAAAAATTATTTTATGATTAAAAAACTATTAAATCGAGATATCGGCTAAAATTGCGATTTCATGCAATTTTAGTTTAGAAATACCAAATGAACTTGTAAAATTATGTAAAAATTATGTAAATTATATTTTTGTGTAAATGAGAGAATAAAATAAATTATTCACCAAAATAATAAATTTTGGGAATAATTAATAGATTTATAGTACAAAAATGGGCCATAAATTGATTTAAAAATCCTTTAAAAATGTGAGAAAATACGAAAACTTTTGTGTATGCTTATATATGCTATTTTTGAGAATATTTTGAGTATAAAATATATAGGAAAAATTTGGGTATCAACATTTACTAGACACACTCTCTCGATATACATTAGCTGGCTTTGTTTATTACAACTCACTTTAGATTGCACACCAAGGCTTTGTTATCCCTAATTCTGCCTTTAAACCCGCATTTATTGATCCTTCATATACTTTGGGAGTGATGTTATTCAATAATTACCTAAATATGCACTCTCTCCCGAGTTATGCACACTAAATAGGTACAGCTAATTGAGAATCCTGTCAATTAACTATAATAAGCACGTAATTGAACAAATATAGATTAAACTGGAAAACTACATTAATATAATAAAGAAGTTCATCCTTCAATAGGTTCCATCAAAATCTTAGTCAATGGATTTAGCTACTCATGACAAAACAAGATGAAAATACTAAATTATTCATAATGGGTAATTGCAAGAAAATAGAAGAGATGGAAAAACTCTAATGTTCGGGTGATCTTCTCACACTTGTTCTTGCCTACAAAAGTAGTCTAAAACAAGCTTAAAACCCATTTTGAGCGAGTTTCTAAAGCTTATAAGGGATTGGCAAAAAATTTTCCGAATTTACACTTTGGTCCCCAATTTTTCTGACGTGTGAACAACGCACCGCGGCCGCGGCAAGACTGTGCCTCGACCGCGGTCGGAGCTGAACATTCTGCCTCGAGCTTTCATCTGTCGCGGTAGCACCACGGTTCCACCGGGTCGCGGTGGAATTTGCTCAGGTCATTTTTCTCGCTTCTTTGTGCTCAGTTACTTCTTGAGTAGGCGTTTTCTTCACATTATTGCCCTCAAAAATACTTTGTGGTGTTTTCTCACTTAGAATGTTCCTTGCGAAATAAAAGAACACCATTTAGAGCATTTTGTTGGCAATTTGCCTATAAAACAACAATAAAGCATAGTAATATTAAGGTACAAATATCTTCTATATAGCCTAATATCAGGGCCCTGAATTTTTTTAGTTGACTTTTATGCATGGTTGGGCATTATAGCTAAATGATAAATTATAGGTTCTTTAGTGTGTTTTGATTGGTTTGCATATTCTTTAGCTAGTTTCAGGTTGTAGGAGATATTTTGTTTTTTTTTTTTTAAATAAGGTCTCTCATCAAATTTGGCTTTAGGCTGCTAACAATGTTAAGCCGCATAGGACCATATTGATTTGTGTTTCAAAGTAGATTTGCGCTCTTAAAAGTTCTAATCCAAATTGATATAGTAATTGTCTTTGATGAGTACTACTAGTAAGACAACTACATAAGAACATTAGCGCTTAATATGTCCATTAAGACATCTAATACACTGTTGTATTATTACAATTTTGAACATTAGTAACACAAAAGAGAGCTACTTGTGGATTGTGACTTGTTTCAGCCATTGGCTACTTGAAACCATTTCAAATACTAGTGTTATTACTAATTTAGGGATTATAATTTCCATTAGAGTGCCTAGAAAGAAGTTTGGAGAAAACCTCATCATGTTAAATGGCTCAATAACATGAAGTTTATCACATGTTACTAAAAGCAACTTGAGTGGCTATTTTAATTTACTATTGAATTGCAAGCTAAATAAACAATGAGGGTTTTAGCAAATTCATACTAGTACAAAAAATTCCTTTCTTTCTTTGCTTTAGATAGAACCAAGTAAGCACTAAAAGAGTTAATGAGTCACTAGTTAAAAGTTTCTCATTCTTAAATTTTGAAACATTAGACCTATAATTAAAAATAAGAGAATAATGTTGGCTATCCAGCACGCCTTTTAATGAGAAAATAACAAAAAGGTTCTTATGTTTAGCGTAGGTTTACTCCCTTAAGTATTCCCATGATCAATTTTGATCCTTTAAATTTGCAAAAAGTGAACATCTTTTATCTCGTCATTATGCTTTACTGAAACTTGTCAAAAAAATATTTAACTAGAAACACTAGTAAAGTCCCGCAAATCCTAGAAAGTGCGACCCAAAAAATGCATGACATAAGAAATAGATTTTAAAATGTATAAATTTCACCTCAGAAAATTGCGACAAATACCAAAAATAGACCCAAACAATGAAGACGCACCTGAAAAATAATGCATTAAATACTAAATTTTGAAATTGTAAAAACTTCTAACCATTAAATTTTATTAAATATTTGATAGAAACAAACTTTTTAAGGATTAAAACTGCTCAAAAGTATGCCCCAGGAATGGAGGTAGAGAACAATGATCCTTTTGTAAAAGAACATGGATGACATTCAAAATTATAACAATTATAGGAATATCAAAATGCTAAGTTACGTTCTGAGAGTTTGGGAAAGGATGGTGGAGATACGGTGAGAAAGACTTATATTTTTTAGAACCAATTCGGATTCATGCTAGGACAATCGACTATGAAAGTCATCCATCTTGTGAGAAGATTGGTAGAGTATGTATAGTGAGAGGAAGAGGAACATGCATATGATGTTCATTGATATAGAAAAAGTTTACGATAAGGTCCAAAGAGAGGTTTTATGGATATGTTTGGAGGTTAAAGGTGTATATGTAGCTTACATTAGGATGATTAATAAACAACTTGTATGACGGAGTTAAGACCAGTGCTAGGACAGTAGGAGGAGAATCGTGTTAATTTCCAATCATGATGGGATTACACCAGGGATCAGCTCTTGGGCCGTTTTTTAATTTTCTTAATGATGGATGTATTGATGAATAACATTCAATGGAAAGTGCAATGGTGCATGTTATTTGCAGATGGCGTAGTACTGATCGGAGAGATATGAGGCGGAGTTAACGCTAGGCTGGAGGTTTGGAGACATGTCTTGGAGTCTAAAGGTTTCAAATTGAGTATGACTAAAACATAAGGTGCAAATTCAATGATGTAACATTGGAGGCTGACATGAAAGTGAGGCTGGACTCACAAGTCATCCCTGAAGAGAGTAAGCCTCAAATATAGTGGGTTAGAATCTAAGGCAATAGGGTGACTACTGATAATGTCACACATTGCATTTGAGCCGGATGAATGAAATAGAGACTGCCATCTGGTGTCTTGTGTGATAAGAACGTGCCATCAAGTCTTAAAGGTAAGTTTTACAAAATGCTAGTTAGACCGTCTTTGTTTTATAAGGTGGAGTGTTGGCCAGTCATGACTCTCATGCCCAAAAGACGAGAGTAGCATAGATGACGATGCTGAGATAAATCTATGGATAAACAAGGAGAGATGCGGCCAGGAATAAAGGTATTCATGACAAGATAGGTGTGGACAATTTGCGGGATTTGAAGTTGAGATGGTTCGGATATGTGAAGAGAGATGTCCAGATGCCCCAGTGAGGAGATGTAAGAGATTGACAAAAATAATTTTAAATTTCGACCATTGTTGACCTGAAAAGAGACCAACTTCGATCGCTAATTATTCAGAAATTAAAATTAGCGATCAAAGTTGGTCGCTAATTATCTAGAAATTAAAATTAGCAACCAAAGTTAGTCGCTAAATTTAAATCAAATTTATTTATATCTTATATAATATTTAAAATAATAATATAATTGTTAAAAGTTAGAACTAGATCCTAAATCAGCGACCAAAGTTGGTATTTATCCGCTTCTCCTTTCGTAAGCGACCAACTTTGGTCGCTAATTTCGAATTATGTTTATTTATATTTTATAAAAAATTTTAAATAATAATATAATTATTAAAATTTTATAACTTGGTCCCAGATTAGCGACCAAAGTTGGTCTCTATCTACTTCGCCTTTTGTAAGCGACCAACATTGGTCGCTAATTTTAAATTATATTTATTTATATTTTATAACTTTTTTTAAATAATAATATAATTATTAAAATTTTATAACTGGTTCCCACTTTAGCAATCAAAGTTGGTCGCTAGTTTTAGTATTTCTTTGACTAAGCAAGTTTGACAAGGATTCGGTCAACATTTTGACCACATTATCGACCAAAAAGCGACCAACCTTGGTCGCTAATGTATTTAGAATAATTATTTAATTATTTTCTCTAAATTAGCGACCAACTTTGGTCGCTTTTCTTGTCTGACCAATTTTGGTCGTTTTTTCCGGATTTTTTGTAGTGAGAGATAAAGGTAGGTCGAAGAAGTATATGGGAGAAATGATTAGACAAGAAATGACGCATCTCCAACTTACTGAGGATACGATCCTTGATAATAAGATGTCGAGAATTAGGGCAGAAAGATAATAGGTAGTTGAATATTTTTCCTTTTATATCAGTAGTAGTAGCATCATTCTCGTATTTCCATATATTCTTAGATTTCTATGACTATCGGATGTTCCTTTTATTTTAATTATTCAATTATCTTCTTGTTGTGACTGTTTCTTTGACTTTTCCATTACCGTATTTATTTCTCCATTTTGATGTGATTATACATGCTTGCTTTGAACCGAGGGTCTAAAATAATCTCTTTACCTGTAAAGGATAAGGGTAAGACTGCATACATATTATACTTTACTTGTGAGATTATACAGAGTATATTATTGTTATTATTAATCTGCACAAAATATATTTAATGAATTATTTTAAATTTATCCATAAGCACATGCACCACAGAACCATTTTTATCATTTTCTCCTTTTATAGGGTTGTGCATTCGATTTATCAATTCGACTTTGGCTCTTATCGATAATTACTTATCAATTATCGATTTATACATATGCTTATGTTTTAATAAGGTTTTGATTTTTTCGATTTCGATTTATCGATTTTGGGGGCTTATCGATTCGGTTATCGATTACACCAATAAGAAAATTTACGGGATTCCACGGAAAGTATATCGCTATAAATGCACCTAACTTATATGGACAAAAAGAAGCTAAAATAAGACGAACAACATTTATAACATAAAAATTGTATCAACAAGCACATGCAATAAAACTAAAGTAAGGGATCAAATGTATGACACCAACACTCCAACGGTATAAAAAACAAAATACATCATCACGGCTAATTTTATTTTCCATTAATTTGAATTTCATTCCCTTGATCTTTAAATGTGATCATTCCTTAAATGTGGTAGAGGAAATAATAGGATACGAGATTTATGGTAAAGGAAAGGAAATAAATTAAGAAAAATAATATTATATAATCGTTTTCAAAATAATAACGGAATATATATATATATTCTATATATTATATTAATCTACACAAATAAATAATTACTCATTTTACAACTATCTACTATCTTTTTTATACTAGAAATACAAAGAGGAATATGGGTATGTAATAAGAACGAGAAATGGTCTGGATGCTTCACTCCTCGCGCAAGCAATCGAAAAAACCGGCAATCATCCACACACTACACCGGGGCCTACCGATTTTTGTCCTAGTTAGCAGCCAAACGTCACCGTTTAACCGCAAACTTCCTCACGTGTCTAGACAATGTTACCGGCTATCCCGGTACCTCCTCACCCAAAAATAATTCACTATATCATGGTTGCGCTCGTTCTTCGAGACAGTTTCTAAATCATTTCCAGAGTAGTAGCACCGTTATCTTCAACTCTCCTGATCTGCCTTTCACCTCTGTAAGTATACAAAATTCAGCTTTATTTTTTGTACTATTTAACTTGTTATAACAGGTTCTATGGTTTTGTGATTGGATTGTACGATCATTGACTTATCCATCAGTTATTATTCTGCTTTAGCTTATTAACTACTGTAGTTGATTGTGGTTTTGGTTTTGGAATTTGTGCATCTTCTTCTTTTGGTTATTTTGACGGAAAGTTGGAGATTTTGTATATGCATATCTTTTCTTGTATGTATTTTCTGTAACTAGATTTAATTGGAAACCGCCTCTCTAACTTTACTAGGTAGGCTAAGGTATGTGTACACTCTAACCTCTCCATATCCCACTTGTGGTAATATACTGTGTTTGTTGTTGTTGTAGATGCTGATTGCTCAAATTGAATGTTAAGATCTTTTCTATAAGCTTTACACATACACATGTTTGCTTTATTATAAATTGATGAAGAGAGAGAGAATTTTAATTTGCTGGCAAACAGTTAGAAATAGAGGGATGCCATATTAATTTTGTTATAATATGTTGAGGTGTTTTTGCAGTCTGGAGATGTGTTAAAGTAGTGGAGATTCTAATGTTTGGTTTTGGAGGCGTAAATATGCTTTCTTTACAGGGCAAAGTATTTGCCTTGAAACTTCTGTTTTGATATTTGGACTTGCTAGTAGCATGACTCTCTCTGTAAAGCATCAATCAATGTTAAGCTAGCGTCTGGATAGGTGCAAAATATTACAAAATGTGAAGTACTGGAAATTCTTTATTACCTTCTCTTATTTTATTTTTAAATGTGTTTCATGCTTTTATTAGCTCTTGAGCTCTAATCTCTATTCATTTTTTCATTTCCGATCTCTTTCTCCCTTATTAATGGGAAGCGTGTTGAGGCTCATTGCGAAAATGGCGAATAATGTGGAAGGGGACGAAGCTACTCCTCATAGAAATGAGTGGGAAGTGGTAACGCTTACGCAGTCGGTATATGCTGCTGCCCCTGGTCCAATACAGGTCGGCCTCGTTGATGACAATAGTTCAGAGTATGTAGCTGAAACTTCTGATCCAATGTTTATGTCGGGGCACTTTGTCGTTCCACCAAATCAGCATGAGGATTCAGCATTGCAACCTGATAATGATGAGATACCTAGTGAGCAGGGCGGAAAAGATGCTTCTCCTGAACATATTGCTGATAAAGGTGTTAATTCAGATATAGATGAAGAGAGTACAAAAACTAATGTTTTTAGCACGACAGAATTTTCTGGAGATCGAATATTTGATGAAAAGGGTAGCATTTTGTCCGCATGTGGTGCAGAATTTGAAGAAGATGCAGTCTTGCAGGGGTTCGGTTTGGTGGACAAAGAGCAGAATTTCTTTGATGCTACTACTTATAGTTCTTTCCATAGCGAAGAACCCATGGGTGGGTCAGCATCAACAGAGGAAAGCAATATTGTTGCAGAACTAGTTGAACCTGTTCACCAGGGTATAGATTCAGGCATATCAAATTGTCCAAAGTCTAAAGATGAAGATAACTATGATGCAGAAAATCTTCCTTGTCAAGCATGGTGGAAAAGGCGGGCTGTTTCACTTATTGCCCATGCAAAAGATGCAAATGCATTCTGGTCCATTTTTGTTGCCGCAGCTGTTATGGGCCTTGTGGTTATTGGTCAGAGATGGCAGCTAGAAAGGTGGCAAGTATTGCAAATGAAGTGGCAGTTTGGAGGCAATGATGAGGTAAGTTTGTTGCTATTCTTATTGAAATAGTTCGAACTGCTGTCGTACCTGATTGATCATGTTCTACCTCGATCCTGACATTGTTAGGGAATTCTTTTATCAATTAGCTGAATCATGTTGAAGTGATTGGTTACTTAACGTTTGCTGTAATTTCGATTGTAACTTCCTGAAGGAGTTGAGTACATGATTTTAATACTTCCTAAGTTGTTGTTGGGGTTAGAGAAAGGTAAGTACTAGCAAATCAGATATTCTAATGGAGATAAGGATCAAAACTTCTTCCTAAAGATCAATTCCTTGAAATGACTTTTGGACAGCAAAGAGTGCGGCTTTACATAATAGCTGGAGTGAAAGAGGATACAGCATTTGCCCCACAAACTAAAAAAGAAATTAGTGTAATTGAAATACTTTGTGCAATTTAAAAGCTGAAAAGGAGATCAGTATAGCGGAAACACTCTTGTCAAAGTGTAATCCATCTATCAATGTCCATTTCTTGTTATCTTTGACAGATGGATATATGCTGTCCCAACTAAATTAAAATATTGCTAATATTGAATTACTGTATGGTCTATTAGCACATTTATTTTTTAGAATGATAGTCTCCCCAAGAGCAAGGTTGGAAGTTCTTGGAGGGAAGAATGCCCTGTCTATTTGGAAACAGCCTCTCTACCCCAGGGTAGAGGTAAGGTCTGCGTACATACTACCCTCCCCAGACCCCACTATATGGGATTATACTGGGTTGTTGTTGTTGTTGTATAAGGATCGGAAGAAACACAGGATTACACTCCAATTTGCTGGATTTAAGTAAGGTCGTTTTAGTTTGGTTGAGGGCCACTTGTCGTACTTAGCCGACCCCCAATGTCTTCTTTAGCTTTCCTTTCTCCTCCCTTCCACTGCTCTATTTCTTTTCTTCTTTTATATGTCCAGATTCCATGTCATTCATTTTGAACAATAGTGGCACCATAAGATAGTTGCAGACACCAGATAACAAAATACCCTACTTGTTTCACCCTTTTGTTTCTTCCTAAGTTGTTCACCTTTTTCCTGTACTGCTTGAATCCGTTGTTATCAAGAGATTTCAATCTTTCAATTATCACTATAATTTTGGTAATGCTGAAATATTTATTCTGCTTTACCTGGGAGCAGTGCATATTCGTGTTCCAGGATACATGTGGGATATGTATTTTACTTTGTCGATTATTTTGACATGTCATTCACTAGTTGGATATAAAGTGGGAATGGGAACGGAATGATGTAAAGAAATTTCTTCCCCGGCTATATGAGTGGTCTTTTAGGTGGTGAAGGGGAGGATTCGATGATATTGAGGTTATGGTGAGCTTCTTGTATCAGAGTGAATCATCCAGAGATGGAATAGAAGGGAGATGTGAAAGAAAGTGGGAGATACTAAGGCTTCCAGAAGGTAGCTTCTGTTACTTGGTGCTCGTAGGAGATGCAATGATAACAGTAGGTAATCCAAGGGAGAGGAGGGTTGTGGTGCGTTGGTATAGCTTGTGGCGGTAGTGGGGGAATACACATACCATAGCCTACTACAATGCCCAATTTGGCAGTAGATTTTTCTTATTGAGCTTGTTTCCCTCAGTATTTCGGCTGTCATTTGGGTTCTACAACTAAATTTTAGGTTCGCAACCTTTGAGTGGAAGTTGTTTTGCTCCCTTGGCAGCCTTAACTTTTTCTTCTTAATTTGACTAAGGCAGGCTATTTTTAAAGATAGAGGGCCCAACGAATAGGATCGAGTCTTGGAGGGGCTGATAGTATGAGAAAGCTTCACTCTGCTTCTTCTTTCTGATCTAGTCGATAACATTTAGATAAGACAGTGCTGAAAAATTAACTCTAAAACAAGACAGATTGAATACCTCTAAAGAGTTTAATGATCCTTTTTTTTTTTAAAACATTCTATCCATTAATATCAAAAGGTATTTACAAGTTGAAGCTTTAGTAAGAGTTTGGACTACTGCTACTCATTTACATCAATCTTCTATACTAAACTCTAACTAGCTCTAAGTACATTATAGTATAGGAACAACTAGTAGACTAAACAACACAACCAAGTAAACTAAGGAAACTTGTTAATTTTGTCCAAGCCAACTCACCAATGCCTGCAATTTCTGCCTCGAATATGGATGGACAGTGCTATTTCTCTGCAAGAGTTTAATGATCCTTTCTGTGTGCTTAAAATATTTGAAGAAGATTGCAGCCAAATAGTACCTATGAGATCCTAGTCTTAATAACATTAGATGAGATGGCCGAACAATGAGAAACATAAGCTGAATTATTGAAGTTATACACGTGGATGATTTATGGGGTTTAGGATTCTCTTAAACCATATTGCAATATTTCATATTTGCCGCTAATATTTCATCCTGTGATAAATTGCGTTTATGGATTCACTACTTGCTTTCTACACATCGACAGAGAATGGGCAAGACGATTATTATTCCCATATCCCGACTGAAAGATGTGATGATTGGGAGTGATCGACGTGGTTCCTTTATCCGCGGGAGTTCATCAGCACAACGTTGAGATGACTGAGACGACGAAAATGAGTTCTTCGCTGTGCAGTACATGTGCTAGGTTTCCTTTTCAGTGTACCTAATTTTTTTTTATTGCTTTTGACTGAGCCTAATGAGTTCAGTGTTGTTGATGATGGGGTTGTAATGGTGGGATCGAGCAATAACTATAATTTATAACCATTAGAAAGTGAGATAGAGAACATGAAGTGTTGGATGCTAAAGAGTAGCTTTTTTAATTTGGCTGAAGGTGATATCCGGATCCATATGTGTGCACCTCAACTATTTCATCGGCTACTGATTATTCCCTTAGGCCTATTCTCACTCCTTCAACTAAGAAATTCAAATCCGCACTTGAAGCAGGAGTCTAGCTAAGGCTTACCGTAGCTTTTAGACAGCTAAAGGCTAAGCCATTAATCATACAGCTAATAAAATAAAGTCGGTCACTGCTGAGACAGCTCATAAAAGTCGTTTCAGGTTCAAGGGCTAAAGCTTCTCTTTGGAGAATCCCTTCGCTACACTCGACCTAAAGGCACCTACGAACTCGCTCATAAGGAAAATCATCAAGTAGGTCTTTCGAGTCACAAACGGCAGTGTTTTGCTGACGCCTCGAATCAAGCTTTTATTGCGACATGCTATGCTTTCTCCCCATTGCTTGACCGCCACAAAGATTAGGAAGATAATAAGGAATCACTCAGTATTTTTTTGAGATTAAGTGCAGTTTTTACTAGATGTGATAATATATTGCCTCGTATTGCCTTAACATTAAGGAGCGTGTGACTTCACAATGTGGAAATTTTCGGTGCAAATTCGAATTTAGTGGAGCTTCAATACAAATATAGAATACCGGGGAACCAAAAAGTAATAATATGTTGTTTCAGAGGCTACAATCCAAACTGCCTCAGCAATCTTGGACAACATGAGGATGTTATTAACATCATACACATTAGTATTATTCAGGTACTCTGGTAATAATCTTGAGTGAGTAGAAGTAGGGCTGTTCATGGTACGATATGGTATGGCTTTGAAAATTTCGTCCGTAATTTCAGTTTTCGATTTTAAAAATAGTATACAATTTATACAAATTAATTTGGTATGGTTAGGAATTTTTTAAGTTCGATTTTGGTAATATATGATACGGTAAGTTGGTAAGCACGATTTGTTCGAGTTCAATTTACATATAATAGAGAACTAAAAAGGTAAATGTTAGAAAAAGTAAAAACTTCATTTGACAACATCCTAAACAATTATTGGTTGAGATCAGGGTGATTATCAGCTACTTAAGCTTACCCTTTTGAGTTAAGGAAACATGCAATATCAGATTAACACCTTAAATACACATACAGAAATGTTCAAGAAAGCAAATGCAATTCCCTTCTTCGTTAATCAATTATCACATGAAGGATATATTTCAATTAAGATAAACAACTTCTTCGACTGTAACAACAAGCTATTCATGTAATTAGCAAAAAACCAAAGCAAGATGATGTTGGCCTTTTATAATCAAATAGATAGTTATATTAGAAGCCCTTAATATCATCTTTAAATTTAAAATTTTAGGCCCTTTAATAATCTATATTTAAATAATTGAATTATTATAATTAGTTATATAATATTCTACCAGCTTCAAAAAGAATAAACATAACTATTTGGGCAGTCGAACAAGATTTTCTTTGATTATAATTTTTGCATATAGTTTTTAGATATTTTGAATTGTTAACTATTTAAACTTATACTATTTTTTATGTAGCTTTTAAATATAGACATTTTATTTCAAAAAAGGAAATCATAAAAAATATCAACAATATTAGGAAGATAGGGTGGGGAATGGACTCGAACACGATTGTATTTAAGGACTCAAAAAGCCCAGAGAGCATTGTTCCTTTTATATTCCATTGCGTAGAAACAGGAATTTTTAAAAATTCACAATCTGAAAATGCAGATATTCCTGACTGAAGAAATACTAGTTGAGCAAGAGAAAATCAGAACACAAGTGACAAATGAGTTCATAGTTTTGACATTTGCTTGGTACAACAGGAGATGATAATGTTGCCGTGAGAGTCGACGCCACTAATGATCTACGAACCGGAGTAGGGATGGCAAACAGTACGAGGCACGACAGTGAAGAGCAGCAGTAGAAAGGCCATTTTCTATCGGGAAATCGTACATTTAATGTAGTATGGGTGATGATTTAACTTAGAAAAATTGTATCATGTCATCTAAATGATACATGTAACAAACAAACTGCTACGACATGTTAAATTACATTGACAATGCAAAAATTATATTATCAGCGTATACAATACAGATCTGATGCAAATGAGCAGTTGCAAGAAGTAAAACTGACCTGAAAGACAACTGAAACATAATTGAAGAAAGACGAGACAACATTTAAGAAAACAATCCAAATGAAAACTATATCTAAGTAGTTAACCATCCCCAATCGTACAAAGTCTATCACAGAACATTGTCTTCACTTTTACAATTGCTCTACTACACATGTTTGTTTCTGAGTAA
This sequence comes from Nicotiana benthamiana, assembly GCA_034376525.1. Classification (NCBI taxonomy): domain Eukaryota; kingdom Viridiplantae; phylum Streptophyta; class Magnoliopsida; order Solanales; family Solanaceae; genus Nicotiana; species Nicotiana benthamiana. Next base: position 121,972,615 of record CM067338.1, on the reverse strand, counting down.
AGTAGTGTAACCGATGCTGCTGCGAAATGAGGCATTTTGCAGCTAGGCATGAACCCTTGCAAACTGCAAAAGCGGTATAAATATCTTTGCAACTTCATAACAGTAAACTACACGCTCTTCTCGTTCCTTTTTGGGACATCATAAAATTAGAACGGTACATAAAAGATTAGCATGAAGACGTACAAATTGAGAAATGGACCCAAAGAAAAACTACATACTATGTGGTTAACAACAACGTACTCAACATCCGGGTAGGTCGGGGTTGGGGAGCAACCTAAGTAACCTATGTATGACTTTCAGAACTCTAACCTCTTTCACATTTCTAACATATGTACCCTAACTTTGTATTTTGACAAATCAGAGCTACATGTGATCACAGATATAGTACAACATCTAATTACTCTACCGGTTGAAGCCGGATATGAGGGCAAGGCCTATCTGGTTCTCCTCTTGTCCATAGATGCCCCAAGTCACCTCTTTTCTTCCCCAACATCAAAAACGTGCCTGATATAACAATAATAGATCTTAGTATATTATCACATCGAGCATTGGAAGAGAGAGTGAGTAAAAATAAGCATAAAGAAATGGACCTTGGGTCCACCAGTACTTAACAAGTATGTGATAAAGAAATGGACCTTGGGTCCAACTCAACCCCAAAAGCGAGCACTTGAGGTGAGGATTGCCCAAGACCATATAAGGAGACCAAATTCTCATCCCACAACCGATGTGGGAAATCAACATCCGCCTTTCACTGTCAGATTTTAAATGCTGTTCTACTATAATCGACTTTATGCTCTTGATGTTACATACCTAATGTGCAAGGAACTATATATAGCAAAGCAGGTTGACCATGCCCATCCATCAAGTTCAGAGCCACATATGTTACAAATAAACCTGTACAGAGAAAATAAAATGAATTCGTGGGTGAATCTAGCAGAATTTAGTAATAGATCGAAAATGCAATACATCATGTATATCCAAACATTTCAGCTGGTCACAAAAAACATGTTGACTTCTGATGACATGAAAGATATATATCGAGCTTAAATGTAGACATTTGGCCCCCCAAAACAAAAGAAAAAGGGACCTCAAACGTTGGGGATGCATAACCCTCGATGTCGAGGAATGCTTTGTGAGTTCTGACATTAATCTGATCTGATTAGATAACATTAGTAGGGATAGTGGGCAAAAACAAGATACGTGATTGCTATCTGTCACATTCCAGGGTAGAGTCACATTATTCTATGTAACAACTCTCTGTTTTTGCTCGACTAAAAGATGCAGGGAGCACCGGGAGTAGAGAGAGAGAGAGAGAGAGAGTGAGAGAGAGTGGGGGGGGGGGGAGGAGGAAATGTGAAAGCAAAAAACTACAGGATCTGTATTGACAAAGAGAAGATGGTATAAACATAGTTTACGAACAAGTGCATAAGATAAATCAAATGTTATATGCAGAAGCTATACCTAAACCGTAAGCAATCATAGTCCACAGGAAATAACCAGCTCGAAGACTCTTATTACAAAGCCAGTCATACCTGCAACAAAGAACATAATATAATAAATAAAACCAATATTTAAAAAACTTTCAAGTTGTAAGAATGCAGAATTAATCATGATACCCAACCCTTTCTCCTTTTTTGAAAAGTTGATCCCCCACCCCACCACCCCCCCCCCCCCCCCCCAAAAAAAAACAAAAAAACCAACCCCAAAAATAAAACAGCCATTTCTTATGATAAAGTATCCGCGGCCAAATCTTGACATGAACACTACAAGTAATCCTGGTGTTAGATACATGGGGCTTTGTGGAACTATATTGATGGACGAAACACAAGTCTCATTCAGCTAGTGGTCAAACCTTAATGAAAATGCTACAACTAATCCTGGTAAAATTATGTCGCCAAACCCAATGATGCTGTAGCCACCCCAAGGATCAAACATTCGTGGGATTTTCAGTAACATCGGAATTCCATCTTCTCCGCTATTATCACCACGTGCAACCTGCCACAGAAGATAACAAATATACATTTGTCAACACCAATAAATTTCCATTCTGTGACAGGCAGGGTGGAAAGTAGGTAAGCGAACCTAAAGATGAAACAAACAATCAACTACGAGCATACCTCTATCATAACACTCTTGTGGAACAGCCATTTGGAAACAAATACCCAAAAAATGTCATAGAAGAATGCACAAGTGAGAAGAACTGTTCCCACCTGATAAGGTCACAGAAGAAAATAATTTTAATTAGTTTCACTGCCAGTTCCTGTTAAAGCGCCACAGTTTGATTTTAGAGAGAACATAAAAGTAATCATATCCGAAGATAGCTTTCTGAAACATACTATTAGTCCTTACTGTGCTTAATCGTTACAATTGCTTAGTTGCATGATAGTTGAAAGGCCAACAGAAGTACAAGATAAACTGGAGGCGACAAAACCATTTCACAATGCTCTGTTAGGAGGAAGAGAACGAGGAGAAGCACAGAAAATGAAGTCGGTAAACTTCAGCTTTTTGAGCACTTATCTACTCATTAGTTCATGTATAAAATTAGGGGAACCACATTAAGGAAGGAATTGAAGGTGCTGCCAAAAAATGAATTGCTTGTGGTGTAAATACCAGAAACAATTACATAACAAAATCAACAGCATAATGAGAAAATGCAGCACTGTGAATTGATTTACCTTGAGATTGGGAACTCGTATGATCTGAAGAACGGTAATGATCAACACAATACCCTAGTTAAGAGAAGGAAGAAAATAAGATCATCAAGCTCTTAGCTCATATCATGTTCTTTGTTGATATACATACACCACATAAACAAGATATTAAACTAATAAGAACAGATTCTACACTTGATGTTAGCCAAAAGGCCGAGAAGGTATACACCACAAATACAAGGTAAATACAAAAACAAAAAGTTGTGTGGCAATATGTTTATCTACAAACAATATCCAAAACTGACGCTTATTGGAATATCACGTGTACTTTGCATAAGAACTTTCAATTCCTGTAAATGCTCTTTTACTTTTCTCCTTTTAATTGACCACACGAGCATAAAGAGAGCCGCCTCTGGTGCTTTCCTCTATTTCTTCCTCCTGAATTTCCCTCCAAGTAATCCCCCGATTCTTTGCACCCACTTGATTAATGTGCTTCACAATCTAATTTTGAACTGGCGCTGTACTAATAGGTGGTTCACGTGCTCCCCCGCCTTCTTACACATAAAGCACCAAGCCACCAAACAACAACAACAACTACCCAGTATAGTCCCACAAAGTGGGGTCTGGGGAGGGTAATATGTAGACGGGCTTTACCCCTACCCGAAAGGGCAGAGAGGTTGTTTCCAATCGGCCCTCGGCTCAGTGAAGAAAAGGAAAAACAAAAACAAAAACAAAAGGGCATTAGTAACTCCAGCAAAAATAGCGTAAATAATTATCTAAACATAAGAACCATAGATAAAATAGCATGCAATAATATCAGACAGTGACTACCATAAATAACTACCATAAGGGAGACACAATCCAATACACAAATCATCTATGGATAGCCCTGCCAAGCCTCACCAAACCCCGGGTGAGGAGTACGAAAAACTCTAGGAGCCCCTATCCTACAACCCTGATACTAGACCTCCAGACTTTCCTATCAAGGACCATGTCCTCGGAAACCCGCATCCTAGCCATGTCATGCCTAATCACCTCTCCCCAAAACCTCTTAGGCCTTCCTCTGCCTCGCCGTATGCCGACCATCGCCAGCCACTCACAACTCATCACCGGGGCATCAGGACTTCTCCTTCGCACATGCCCGAACCACCTCAGCCTCGCTTATCGCATCTTCTCATCCACCGGGCCCACCCCCACCTTCTCTCGAATAACTTCATTCTTAATCTTATCTAACCTGGTGAGCCCGCAAATCCACCTGAGAATCCTCATCTCCGCAACCTTCATTCTCTGAACATGAGAGTTCTTCACTGGCCAGCACTCCGCCCCATACAACATGGCAGGTCTAACCACAGCTCTATAAAATTTTCCCTTGAGTTTCTGTGGAACTTCCTTGTCACACAAGACTCCTGATGCAAGCCTCCACTTTGACCACCCCGCTCTGATACGATGAGTGACGTCCTCGTCAATCTCCATCGTCCCTGTGAATCACTGACCCAAGATATCTGACACTATCCCTCTTGGCGATGACCTGAGATCCAATCATCACGTCCCTGCCTACTTCGCTCGGCTCGGCGCGAAACTTGCACTCCAGGTATTCTGTCTTAGATCTGCTTATTTTGAAACCCTTAGACTCGAGAGTCTGTCTCCATACCTCCAACCTCTCAAAAACACCGACCCTCGTCTCGTTTATCAAGACTATGTCATCAGCAAATAGCATATACCAAGGCACATCCCCTTGAATATGCCGGGTCAGAGCATCCATCACCAAGGCAAACAAGAAGGGCTAAGCGCCGATCCTTGATGGAGCCCCATAACCACTGGAAAATGGTCTGAGTCGCCACCCACCGTCCTAACCCTAGTCTTAGCTCCATCGTACATGTCCTTGATTACTCGGATGTAGGCTTCCGGCACGCTCTTCGCCTCCAAGCACCTCCCTTGGGACCTTGTCATACGCCTTCTCCAAGTCGATAAGCACCATGTGCAGGTCCTTCTTCTTATCCCTGAACTGCTCCACCAGCCTCCTGACAAGGTGGATAGCTTCTGTAGTGGAGCGACCTGGCATGAAACCGAATTGGTTCACAGATATAGATGCCATCTCCTCACCCTCGCCTCGATCACCCACTCCCAAACTTTCATGGTGTGACTTATTAATTTGATACCCCTATAGTTGTTGCAGCACTAGATGTCCCATTTGTTCTTGTACAAGGGCACCACTGTACACCACCTCCACTCCTCCGGCATCCTTTTGGTCCTGAAGATCGCATTGAACAACTTGGAGAGTCACTCCACTCCTGACCTACCCATGCATTTCCAGAACTCCACCGGGATCTCGTCAGGCCCGGTCGCTCGACCCCTACTCATCATACGCAAAGCCCCCATGACCTCATCCGCCCTAATGCGCCTGCAGTACCCAAGGTCTCTATGTTGCTCTGAATGCCCCAACTCCCCTACCTCTATGTTGCGATCTTCCTCCTCGTGAAGTAAGTCTCGAAAGTAAGCCTGCCACCTCTGCTTGACTTGAGATTCCCCCACCAGAACTCTACCATCCTCGCCCTTGATGCACCTAACTTGGTCAAGATCATGCGCCTTCCTTTCCCTTGCTTTAGCTAACCGGAATAACTTCCTGTCCCCGCCTTTCTCCCCTAATTCCTTGTACATGCGACCAAATGCCGCATTTTTAGCATCCGTAACCGCCAGCTTTGCTTCTTTCCTCACCACCTTGTAGATCTCCCTGTTCGCTCTCCGTTCTTCCTCGCTTGTGCTCCCTGCCAACTTAGCAAACGCCGCCTTCTTCACCTCCACTTTTCCTTCTACTACATCGTTCCACCACCAGTCACCATAATGTCTGTCTGAATAGCCATTGGCTACCCCGAGCACATCCCGTGCTACTCCCTCACCAAGTTCGCCGTCTCTGACCACATAGCGTCCGCTTCCCCAGAACACCAAGCCACCAACTAATTTATATTATTCTTCTCAAGTCCAAGGGTCCACTTCGCCATAGTTAATATTTGATACTTGCAAAAGCTGAACTTCAAGTGATTAAAATATTTATTTGGAGGTGCATTTCAAGCAAAAAAAATTGTAGATTCCACTTATAAAAACTAAACTTCCACAAACTCTGTTTTGCTTTGTTTTGCAAGTGAAGTTCATCTCCCGATACAATTTCAACTCCATAATCTTTTTGTCAACTTCAACTTTAGATACTCTTTTTACCAACTTCAACTCATATAATGTCCAAACGCCTTATTTAATACATGTATTTTTACCTCCTTTTTAATAAGGATATCTTTTCGCTATAATAAATAAATAATAAAAATTATTAATATTTTTGTCTCTTGAGATCAGGCAACCCATGGAAAAAAAATAGACGCGTAATTCCAACAGGGAAAAGATGCCTAAGCATTCCCACTGATCTCTCGGCATAAACACACACCAAACAAACTAACTCGAACCAAAAAGCTAAAACATCACATTTCCCATGTGTGCATAAAATACTCTTTACAGGTATGATTGATTTCACTTTTTACAGAAAATATGATATCTCAGCAGAAGTATAGTAGTTCCATGGGAAAGAAAGTTACAATTATTCTTTTAACAAAAGAGATAAAAAGGTGTGCAAGAATGCAGGTAGGTCAATATAAGTGCTGAGGTTTTTTACCAGAATTTTCATAATATAACTTTTTTCTCACAATAAATATATTTAGGTACATGTGTACACTTTTTCAATCATATCATGACTTCATGTTGACAAAATCCAAACAGCTTCTTTTTTCTTTGAAGTTCATAAAAACGAGTTTAGTTCTTTGATTGAATAAGTTTCTATCACCACTACAAAATGTTAATCCTTTACAATTTCCACTTGCGCAGAAGAAAATATCAAAACCGTTTGCATACCAATGATTACACATCATCCCATGCCAAACGTTACATTAAAGCATATCTTTGACTGTGTGTAGATCATTGCACTATAAAGGTAGACTGCTGGATTTTGAAAATGAAGACAAAAAATTGAAAAGGTAACAAGTGTAATATGATAATAGTTCTTACAAGTATGTCTTGACCTATCCAAGCAAAGGAGACACGGCGGAAAACCGCCCACATAACAGCGAAAGCTAAGCAGAACGGAGAAATTGCCAGCGAAAGATATGAAACAGGCCCCAGAAGTGGAACTTTAATAACCGATTCATGAGCATGTTCAAACCATCTGAAACTATAGAAAATGACCATTAGCCACGTGTCTGAGGACCAACTTATGAAATGCCATTATGGTATGTAAAGTGAATTACACCTTGTTTCAAGAATAAAGTAATAGAAATCTAGTATCCATCACCAATACTATTGATGATAACAGGAGAGTAGAAATTACCATATGTAACTGTACTGCTCTAATCTGAAAGGATAGCCCAATCAAACATGAAAGATTGGGCAGAACTCAAATAGACTAAAATGCTTAACCTGATGAGCCGTAGGAAACCCAAGCCTATGAGATGCCCAAACAATTTTGTAGTACTCTACTGCGAAAACGATATCATTTCTATTTCTTTTTTAAAAGAATTCTTTGCCTTCCTCAAAAACTATGACTACTTGAAGCCAAATAATTCCAAGTAACTGAAAAATCATAGATTTGCAGACAAGAGGGGTTGCTCTGATGGTAAGCAACCCCACTTCCAACCGAGAGGTTGTGAGTTCGAGTCTCCCCAAGAGCAAGGTGGGAAGTTCTTGGAGGGAAGGATGCCAGGGGTCTATTTGGAAACAGCCTCTCTACCCAGGGTAAGGGTAAGGTCTACGTACACACTACCCTCCCCAGACCCCACTAAGTGGGATTACACTGGGTTGTTGTTGAAAAATCATAGATTTCAGAAAAGGCAACTTGGAATTCTTGAAGGGGACACTATCCTACACAGATTACACATTTTTCCACTTCAAGGAGTCAAACGACTTATCTATGACTACGACTTTATATACACACCTCTTCAATTTTCTAAAATACAAAAGTGCCACATAAAAGTACTTCCTTAGAAGTATGCTAAATCGCCATTGTCTGGTATCTCTGTTTACTAAGTGAACTGTTTGTTATTCTTAGCCATTTCACCCTTTCTAGTAATAGGTAGTAGTTTAATATTTTTCGTGGAGATAAGTCAACAGATGGATGCCTTTGTGAACTACTACTAAAAATTCAAATTAAAGGCACAGACTATGACAAAAGACTTCTGAAATGCTATGGTTTGAATTAAAAATGGAAGAGCTAATCTTTTTTAATTTTGCCTCTCATTTGGTTTGCTCAGGGAGAACACTTTCTCTGTCATTGTTCTATACCAATTATTTAATTACAGTCCTTCCAAATCTTATTCTTTTCGCTTTTATTTTATTTTGGTAGTGATGTATGAGCTAAGCTTGAAGAAAGAAAAGGATTCAAATCATTGACCCAACTTGTTTGGGACTTAGGCATAGTTCTTGTTGCCTTTCAGATCTCATTCCACATATGTTGATCTTTGCTTATGAGTGTCATGCTATTATTGCAGTGTGTGACATTAATGTGCGTATATTTGAATTCTCCAAATCCGAGAATTACACTTGAGGTCCTTGAACTCCGGGGAGATGTTTAAGGAGGACTTAAAGAATGTATAGTTGATAGAAACTCGTATTGGTAATTTGCCAGCTGCCCTCATTCCTGGTTTTCCTTGGAGGAACACATTTTTCTTTTGAGAAAGTCGGAGGAACACATATCTTTATCAATAAATTTTTGAATCGGAAAAAGAGAAGTGCGATAGTGGAAATTTAAAACTAATGAGCACCTTCATTCATTAAATGAGAGGGATTCTGCATTTTACCACTACAATGGTTAACAGAACGAAAGATCGGTGGGGATTGAATCAGCCAACCACCCAAGAATACCAAATAATGGAAACAGGGGAAGTTTCAATTTGGTCCCAATTGTATTCTCTTCCAATCCACTTCCTCTTCGCCCTCCCTTATTTTGCACAACAAACCACTTGATATACCATATTAAGATAACAATTAGTAACACCAATACAATAAACATACCATGATAACAAGGCCACCAAACAGGTTTGTAGACCCTGCAATTACAATGAGGGAAAAGTGTCAGCATGGACTTCATATGTTGTCACGTTGAGACAAGATGATCTTTATTCCATTCATTTTGTTCACATACTTCCTATACATAACTATCCCATGCTAGCAAGTCATTACCTAAAATCAAATCACCTAGACATGGAAGTTATCCACAAGTAAAGATGAAAATGCCCTTAGTTGCTATTTTTAAAGCTTTACTAGTGGAACTACAATTAATACTCCCTCCGTTTAAATTTATGTCATGAATGCGCGGAGTTTAAGAAAAAAAAGAACATTTTTGAAACTTGTGGTCTTAAACATGCCATAATATTTGTGTAGTTATAACACGTTTGAAACTTGCGGTCTTAAACATTTCATAACATTTGCACCTAAAGGGTGTGACCTAGTGCTCAATGAAGTGGGTTGAGAACCATGAGGTCTCAGTTCAAATCTCAGTCGAGGCAAAAACACCATGTGGTTTCTTCTAATATGTCCAAGCCTTGGTGAACAGAGTTACCTGGTACCTATTACTAGTCAGAGGTAGCAGATATCCCACGAAATTAATCGAGGTGCTTGCAAGCTTGGTCGGGCATCACGGTTATCAAAAAATAAAATATTACATAACATTTGTATGACTATAAAAGCTTTTGATTAAGGGTAAAATGAAAAGTTCAAAGTTATATTTTTCCTAGATATAGAAATGTATCCCTTTTATTTGGAACGTACAAATAAGGAAAATGTCACGTAACTTTGGAATAGAGGGAGTACATTGTATACTTGGGTTAAGGCTCCTCAGGGTTTAGTTATGCATGGTTTAATTACGAAGGCATTGGTTATGTAAGGATTAGTAATGCATAGATAGTAATTTAATGGATTGTAATCTAGAGATTTTTTTTTTAAATGTTTACTTTATTTTAACTATATCATGTGTAATTTAAAATAAATATGAGGTTTTTTTTCGTCATTTGATTGTTTAATCCATGTATTACTAATATATGTATTAATCATTCCACATTTTAACTTGCATAAATACTACACACATTTGTTGTATAAATATTATACTCCCAATGGAAAAAGCAACCAACAACAACAACAACTGAACAACTGAACAACCCAGTATAATCCTACTTAGTGGGGTCTGGAGAGGGTAGCGTGTACGCAGACCTTACCCCTACCCTTAGGTAGAGAGGCTGCTTCCAAATAGACCCCCGGCATCCTTCCGTCCAAGAACTTCCCAGCTTGCTCTTGGGAGACTCGAACTCACAACCCCTCTTGTCTCAACCAACAACAACAACAACAACAACAACAATTACCCAGTATAGTCCCACAAGGTGGGGTCTGGGGAGGGTAATATGTAAACGGGCCTTACCCCTACCCGAAAGGGCAGAGAGGTGGTTTCCAATCGACCCTCGGCTCAGTGAAGGAAAGGAAAAACAAAAACAAAAACAAAAGAGCATTAGTAACTCCAGCAGAAATAGAGTAAATAATTATCTAAACATAAGAACCATAAATAAAATAGTATGCAATAATATCAGACAGTAACTACCATAAATAACTACCATAAGAGAGACACAATCCAATACACAAATCATCTATGGATAGCCCTGCCAAGCCTCACCCAACCCCGGGTGAGGAGCACGAAAAACTCTAGGAGCCTCTATCCTACAACCCTGATACTAGACCTCCAGACTTTCCTATCAAGGGTCATGTCCTCGGAAACCCGCATTCTAGCCATGTCATGCCTAATTACCTCTCCCCAATACCTCTAGGCCTCCCTCTGCCTCGTCGTTCGCCGACCATCACTAGCCGCTCACAACTCCTCACCGGGCATCAGGACTTCTCCTTCGCACATGCCCGAACCACCTCAGCCTCGCTTCTTGCATTTTCTCATCCACCGGGGCCACCCCCACCTTCTCTCGAATAACTTCATTCTTAATCTTATCAAACCTGGTGAGCTCGCACATCCACCTGAGCATCCTCATCTCCGCAACCTTCATTCTCTGAACATGAGAGTTCTTCACTGGCCAGCACTCCGCCCCATACAACATGGCAGGTCTAACCACAGCTCTATAAAATTTCCCCTTGAGTTTCTGTGGAACTTTCTTGTCACACAGGACTTCTGATGCAAGCTTCCACTTTGACCACCCCGCTCCTATACGATGAGTGACGTCCCGTCAATCACCGTCCCCCTGAATCACCAACTCAAGATACCTGACACTATCCCTCTTGGCGATGACCTGAGATCCAATCATCACGTCCCTGCCTACTTCGCTCAGCTCGGCGCTAAACTTGCACTCCATGTATTCTGTCTTAGATCTGCTTATTTTGAAACCCTTAGACTCGAGATTCTGTCTCCATACCTCTAACCTTTCAATAACACCGACCCTCGTCTCGTCTATCAAGACTATATCATCAGCAAATAGCATACACCAAGGCACATCCCCTTGAATATGTCGGGTTAGATCATCTATCACCAAGGCAAACAAGAGAGGGCTAAGCGCCCATCCTTGATGAAGCCCCATAACCACTGAAAAATGGTCTGAGTCGCCACCCACCGTCCTAACCCTAGTTTTAGCTCCATCGTACATATCCTTGATTACTCTGATGTAGGCTTCCAGCACGCTCTTCGCCTCCAAGCACCTTCATAGCACCTCCCTTGGGACCTTGTCATACGCCTTCTCCAAGTCGATAAGCACCGTGTGCAGGTCCTTCTTCTTATCCCAGAACTGCTCCACTAGCCTCCTGACAAGGTGGATAGCTTCTGTAGTGGAGCGACCGGCATGAAACCGAACTGGTTCACAGATATAAATGTCATCTCCCTCACCCTCGCCTCGATCACCCGCTCCCAAACCTTCATGGTGTGACTTATTAATTTGATACCCCTATAGTTGTTGCAGCACTGGATGTCCCCTTTGTTCTTGTACAGGGGCACTACTATACTCCACCTCCACTCCTCCGGCATCCTTTTGGTCCGGAAAAAGCAACCAAACATAACATCAGTTATGCTGACTTTGGTACAAAGAAATTAAAGGCTGCCAAACATGGTATTAGTTATGTTACTCCTAATACATGAATAACTTACCCTATAACCAGCTACCAAATGACTCCTATGTGATCATTTCATCTTAAAGCTTAAGTTGTTAGAGAACATCATCAATTAATGTTTTCAATAGCTATGACATACCTCAACGCCACCGATGCAAAATAGGACCACCAGAACCTCAATAAACCAGAAGGACATCAACTTGTAAAGCATAATCAAGAAGCAAGATGCAACCACCACGAACAGAAGTGCTGATGTTGTGCTGATGTCCAATACACCACCGGAATGAGTCACCTCCTTGCCACCATAATCATCTGAGCCATCCTACATGAGCAGATACATAGTTCAACCAAATTGTCAATGAGAGGTGCAATGAGCATTAGTGTATCTAAAAGATGCATCGACTGTTGCTAGAGAGTGGAAATATAAACAAGGAATGACTATGACTTACTTTTAAGAACTTGTCCTGCTCAATCGCTGCTTCTCTGGCACTCCATGCAGACCAATAAGAAGCACATAATATGGTAGCAACCGCCATAAGCCATAAAAACACTTCAGCAACATCAACAGTTGGACGTTTCGGAGAGTATAGCTGCACAGAAACTGAACAGATGGAAAGTCTGTAAGTGACAATGGTGGGAACAAATCCACATGGATAGTGGCCTAACCTGCATCCCCTTCCAAACACACACCACCCGCAAATCCCCACTCCCACCCTGCCACACCTAGGACTAACGAAAAGTAAGCCTACCTGCAGAGCTGTTCCTGAGAAACTCTATCAGGCTTGTACCTGCATCTTGTGGGAGCATCACGGCAGGGATACCGATGTCCACATCAGGTTCATCAGGCTCACAAACCATCTTGAAGAGCTCTAAAAAGCAATAAGAGAACATAAAATTATATTTAAACCCTTGGCCAGTGCATATCGAGAAACAATACTGGAAAAGCGATTGCATAACAACAATTGGAAATTTTATAATGACTGCTATGTAGCTTACAGCAGTATGAAGAAGTACATATCAAGGTTAAGAGCCCACATTAATTATTAGAACAAGGAAAAAGGAAACCAAGTATTACTGAAGAAAATGTTGAAATTAGAGCACCAAAACCTGTTTGGTTGTTTATAATGATGATCGCTGAAGCGCCAGCAGCCTCTGCAACTTTTGCTTTTCTGGTGAAACTGCAATTACCTCGGTGCACCAAGATGGCCTCACCAGTGAGCTATCATACAATCGAGACCTAAACAGTGAGTTTGCTACATCCTTATAGAAGTGTCTAATAAGTGAAATCATGTTTCACAAAATGAATGCAAGACCAACCTTATTCTTAGGCTTGCTACAACAATCCGTAGGGTCTGCAAAGGCAAGCCTCGTCTGATTAGCACGCTTCTCCTTTGATTCCAATGTGGGGCCAAATCGAGCCCCAATGCCAACAAACTCAGTTACTTCATTCCCATGAACCCATGTAGGAATTTTTACCTATTGAAGGAAATACTACATTAGGAGTAAGTGCAGTTACAAGTTCCAAGTTTGAAAAAGACTCGAACTCTCGCATAAATTTCTTGACCAAACGACAATCGAAGTACATTGGAGATTCTGCACACGCAATGCCAAACAACAAAAAAAACGTCTATCCCAGCGATGACATAGAATTTTGTCAAATGCGCCAACAAAGTACCTCGGGTCCCAGTAAATTTTACAAACTATGTGTATGACCAAACTATAGAATCAAGATTATTCATCTCCATTCATAAAATGATCAAGTCACAAAACCATCATGCCAAAAGCGAAATTTTGAATTCTATTAGTTGTAGTCCATCAAATGCAGGGGTATATACATGACGTATTAACAGAAGACTACTTTGGATGGCACATTTCCATTTTTATCCTTTTGAAGTCCTTTATATTTGACCTAAATAGACTGATGCCATGGAGCAAGCTAGTGGCGAAGTTATGCTATCGAACCTGCCTCTTCTGTTTGGAAGGTTTAGTCCTTATTTTCTTAAAGAAAATGACAGAAACATAAACTGATGAATGCTTAACTGAGAAGGCACAAAAAAAATGCACGGAAGCGTCATATCAACTGATGATGCAACTTAAACTACTGAACTCAAATTTTCCTTTCCTTAGATCTCGGGTTTCAAAAACTGCCAACTACGCAAATGCAAAGGATTGCCTAATGGTTCGGTTAGTAGGGTTAAACGATAAGAGGGGAACAAATAAAGCAAACAAGTAGAGCCCTCTATTATGCGAAGGAGTTGGAAAGGTACAGCAGGCATTTACAAACCAAGAATCCTGCTTGATGATTCGTTGTCATGTCGTTTCTTACATTTCCTTTTGACTGAAAAAAGATACCATACACTCCCAGAATCCTGATTGGATGCTCTTCAGGCCAGTATATCTGGGATAACTATCAATCTATAGTTTCCGAAAATGGATCTTAACACAATTAAGTCTTCAATTACTGTCCTGGATGCTTTTAGACTAATATTTTGTCTACGATTACCAAAAGAAATGATACACCAGATGCCGTTGCCAAGTTATATTATTAGCGAGCCTAATCAAAATTCAGACCACCAAATTTAATTAAATCCCAAAATGATAGGAAGAAACCTTGCATAGACTAATACCACAATTGTGGTTATTCTTCACTTTTCCAATGGACTTGACATATCATTGCTTTTTAGACCATACCTTTATTGACTCATTCCCTTATGGAAAAGGTATTCATTTCCAAAAAGTCAGGCAACTAACAAAGATTAGTAGCCTCTCCGTCCAAATTGATTGGTTCACTTTCAACTTGGCGCAACTATTATGATTAGATGAAAATATGTGCAAGGTTTAAATGTGAATACTAAATGGGGAACCAACCAACTAAAAGAGAAATGTCACTCGGGAAACATGTGGATACCAGGTTTAACGGGGATTTTTTGAGGTTGAGAAAGCATTGCATAGAGAAGTACCATGTACCATCTGATTTATATAATACTTCCCAATAAAAAGGGCTTTGACATGGAGAGAACGCTTCACATTACATTTGTCCCCCTACGTGCGGCTTATTCTTTTTTGGCGGCAAGCATGTGAAAATATTTTTCATTGATGGGTGACGATCAAATTCAAACATAGGAACTTCGCCTTCTTTGATACCCTGTGAAATTGTATGACCACTTCATTTATTACTTATATAGAGAGGGAACACATTTGTTTGTTTGCTTTCTGTGACATCAACTACTACTATGAACTCATTTTTTCCAACTTCACTATCAAACAAACCATTCCAACTTTCATTTGTTATCTCTACTCCATTGGACTAGTGGAATAGAATTGGGTGTCGGGAGTAAATTAACCGCCAAGATGCGATGCAGATAAACCCCAAAATAACATCACAGCAAGCATCATGCTTTACCCGCTGATAACTTAATACAGCAATAAATACACATAACAATAACAATGGAAAAATCCGAGCTTTAACCGCTAAAAGGTAATTCAGCTAAAACACAGAAACCAACGAACAGTAGGCATGGATTACGAAGCCAACGAAAGAAAAAAAAAAGAGGAACATAGCAGAGGGGTGGATCCAAGATTTGAACTTTATGAGTTCCATTTCGGGATTCAACCACAACTATTTCATTTAATGGGTTCGGATCAATTATGTGTACTTATTTAGTGGACTTTTTACCACATATGCAGAGTCCAAGCCAAAGTTACTGGCTTCGGCGACAGTATTACTATAAGAGTCAAATTCTTATGAATGATTTTAAATTACATTATTCAGATTTGTAGTACTTTTTATATAATTTCTAAATAGGCAAACCTCATTTTTACAGAATTAATAAAAATAACCTTAGAATTCTCATTGAAATTACATAGCCATTACATGAGTAATCAAATCTCTTCACAAACAGATTACATTTATACCACCAAAACTTAAACACCAGAAATGTAAAGACAAATTTAAAGATCTTTACCAAAAAAAAAAATCAAAAGACTTCTATTAAGCACATCCATATACATATATATACATACACAAAAGCAAAAAATGAAACTTTTACCAAAAAAGGACTCAAAACTTTGAACAAAATTGAATCTTTTTAGCAAAAAATGATTCAAACTTTGATCAAGAAATGAACAATTTGGTTAAAATACTCAAAATTTGAACAGAAATGAACATTTTATCAAAAAATATTCATACTTTGAACAAAAATGAACCTTTTAACACAAAAGAGACTCAAACTTTGAAAAGTCTAAAAAAGAGAAAATGAGCTAAAAAGATAGAGAAATTACCAGCACAAAATTGTTGTTACAGCCAGGCCTCTTTGGAGCAACATCATCATGATGAACTATATCACCTCCAATGACGAATGAAGAACTCAGCAAAAATACAGCAAAAATTAAGCATAAATAGCAGGAATGAACTCCTCCTTTAAACCCCATAAACTCAAAATCTTTAGAAATTCTTTCTCAATCTTGAAAATTAAAGTCAAAGGTTGAATTGGGTGTTCTTTTGTTTGTTCTTTTGGTGTTTTATTTTTTAAGGAACAGGATATACGAAAGAAGTGGAGATATGTATGAAAGGAAGGACGTAAGAAAGATAGTCAATTTTCTCTTCTTAATTTCTTTTTTCAACTAAATTTTAAAAAGTGGGGATTTTTTCTGTTTTTAATACTTTCTTTTCTTACAGCGTTAAAAAAGAATGGCATATCTTTAGATTTAAATTAATGTAATATTTAATAGTTAATTTCTATTTTATAAAATTCATAGTAATTATGATTTAAAATTTAAAAAAAAAGAATTGTTAATCAATCAAATAATTTCGCATAAAATAAAATAGAGGTAGTAATCATTAAATAAAGCAAGAAAGAAGGATAGTTAATTTTCTTCTTTTTCGTTTTTTCATAATTTAATTAATATTTACGAAATTAAATTTTTTAAAATTAATTTTTTAAAATGAATAATAGATATTTATTAGTTATGAATTAATTCATTAAAAATAAGTGTAAATGAGATAAATTATCTTTAAATTTGTAAATATAAAAGGTACGGAGTACTTTTTTATTATGTTAAAAATATATGGTAAATAAATTGGAACCAATAAGGCACTATCGTGTTACTTTCAGCATATTATACGACACGTACGACCGCCTTGTAACCGTTGATTTAGTCGTGAACTTTTTAGAATTTGTGGATTTGGCCACACGCAGTATTGGCGAGTGGCCGACACGTGCTTGAAGTTTGTTGACTGTTGCAATTATTATTAAGAAGCTTACACAATCTTCATTTATTGAATCTGAATTGTATTCATTTTTGTTTTTTCTAGTGATTTTTTTATTATATCAATAAATTCGAAGGTTGGATCACTTTTTATCTCTCGTTTCTTTTTCTTTCTTTTTTCAGAATTCAAGTGTATAAAACCAAAATCCAAAAATATTGCGACGATCGTGTATTTTATTTCAACTAATATGAGTATACAATTTCTACGATTCCTCTAATTCTACTTTTCTAATATAGATTTAAGGGCCTTTGAGCTTGATCTTGAATTTTAATTTGATTTATCCATTACGAACATTTTGATTATCGCCACATATTGTATTCACAAACAAGTAGCATTGATCTTGATGCCTTGTATTTAATCTCGAATACTTGAAATATATATATATATATGGACCTATATAACTTATCCAATTATATTAGCCGAATAAATTTATTTGAACTAATATATCATGAATTTCAAATATAATTCAAATTTGAATTATGAATTCTAAATTCAATACATTTTAAATGTCTACATTAGGATCATGAATTAAATGTTTCACAAATTGAACTTTTAATACCAGGTGACAGTTAGCTAAATCAAATAGGGACTAAAATCTTGAATAAGAGAATTAAAGTAAGTTTAGCCTAAAAAAATATCACTGATTGTGAGATTCCATATATTAAAATAATATCACTTGAAATCTACTAAAAAATGTAATTAATATTTTACATACATTGTTCTACCTAAATTTCTTCTCCCACTTGTCAAAAGATTGAAGATATGTATGTGACAAGGTTGAAAAGTCAAACTCCTCATTCTATTCTTCTTCTTTTTTAACATCACAAATTACTCATTCTCCACCTATTTTATTTATTACTAGCACCATTTTTTACTTATTGTTTTATGTAGGATGGCAATTTAAGCCAAAACTTATTTAAAGTAATGCTTAAATTGTCATCCTATTTAACTCCCCTAGTCCACCTTAGGTTGCGCGGATTTTCAACCCGCCCATTAGTTGAATTCAATTTGGGAGAAATTAAAAATTAGCAAAATTTATAAGTGATCATTTAAAAATAGTTACAGTTTCAAAAGTAATTGAAATTTAATCACTTTTTATGTAAAGATAAATCTGAACAAAAACTTGTTCAAAATCCGAAAAATACTCAATTATAATATACTGGAGTTCCAGCATATGTATACTAGAACTCCAACATATTATAATGGAGTTCCAGTACAAGAATATATCGGTCCAGCATAATATGCTGGAAGTTCATACACCGGTGCACCGATCTCCAATATATATGACCGGTCACTGTTACAGTAAAATAATTGATATTTTTCAATGACTTTACAAATTCTGAATATTTTTAAATGATAGGTCCGAAAACTGGCTAGCTCGTGCTATTTTAACACTCGGTTCATCTTGACCCAGCACATCTCAATTTGATTGATAGCTCAAATTGTTTCATGAGTAATTGTGCTAAAATATTTTAAAAATAATTATTTTTGATTTGATATGTTATATTTGACCATAACAAAAGAAAAAAAAACTTATTTGATAGTTAAATGATTCATAAGAAAAAAAAATACATTAATTAAGGGCAGGTTGGGCTATAACCAAATTTTATCGGCCCAGTTTAACCCGCCCAAAATAAGCCTAGCATGCCCATTTAACACATCTAGTTTTTAAAACTCTTATTAATTTTCTTATAGATACTTGTATGTAATACTCGTAACATATATATGTTAGGGATATAGTAGATATTGCCTAGATCCAATATCATATTTGATAACTTGAACATATTTTGTGAATGTCATTTGATATAAAATATATGGCATTTGATATTCTTTTATCATTATTATCAATTGTTTGATTATTTTGATAAGGTCCTTGATTAAATTTTGAGATTTTTCATCGTGATAGAGATCATGATAATGAGAGCAAAGTCTTTTACAATTTAATCTAAATTTGTTCTTGATTGTAGGATTATTAATTTAGACATTAGTAATCCGGTTAGATCAATTTTTATGTGATCGTCTTTATCGGATAAAGATTAGTTGATCTCATTAACTAAATCACATAGATAGATGATGCATATAGAGATATGATCATTGAACCGACTCATTGGATAATTCCTAATGGTTAGAATTACCATAAACTGTCAATAGGATATTTTCTTGAAGAATATGATGTAACCGTTTCCTTTGACTTGAGATCGTCATAGTAATTGACAAGTTATTTATTGTGCTTTGATACTAGACACCTATGGCCCTAGGGCGATAGTTGAAAGGATATTGGGTACGATTAAATACTTGTAGAATTAGTGATTGATCAAGACGGAATATGTCAACTCTTGGTAATGAGTTTAAGCTCTATGTTGTCATGAATTATAAACGACCAAACTAAGACATTGGCCAGGGCAATTGAATGAAAGAAGAAATGAGTTTCTTAGGTCATCAATAGTCGATTATATTTTGACGTGAACACATAGTTGATCGCCTATTAGGATTTGACTGCTGAACCATATCCTAGGGTGATCCAGAGCTATAAGGACAGAAGGAATTACTACATTATTCTTCTACTGGTTCTTGAGAGTAAATTGTATACTTCATGCTATCCGGTCGTTAAGGAGTGTTGCTAGACACCACCCTTGATTAGTATATTGATATGATCAATTTACTACCGGTTTAGTATTGAACCTATGGGGTCGCACACTAACGAGTGTTCTGATCTTTGCTAAAGGATTAATTAACTTATTATTTGATAATTAAATTAAAGAATTTAATTAGTCAAATATATTTAGTTATTAGTCCAACATGAAATATTATTATATTCTTTGCTAGCACAAAGATTATAATTAATATTGTGAATAAATTGAAGTTTCTATTTAGAATAGAAATTAAATAATATCTCTTGGTTGAAATATATGTGATATATACATATAATTAATATTATTTTATATAATAGATGTATATAAAATATAATATTAATAAAAGACTTGATAATAAATCTAATTTTGAATTGGATTATTAATTGAAGTTTTATCCTATTTGGAATGGGATTAATATTTTCAATAGAAAAATATTATATTAATGAATAAATAATAAAAACAAATCAAATTGTAAATCCAATATAAGATTGGACGGTCAGTTATAAAACCCATTAAGAATGGGATTGTGTTTTTTTTTTTTATATATAAAATATTAGTTGATTCTCATAATACCCAACTTGGAATTGGACTTATAAAGGTCAATACATATTTTTGGTAGTCACATTTTATCAAAATTTTCATAAGTTTATTTTTGGAATAAACTTTTACCCTAAGAAAATTATTACCTCAACCAAATAGGAAAAGGGTTTATAGGTGATACTATATAAAGGGTGATGGAGAAAATTTGTATGGTTCTTTTTCGGATTTTTTTTATAATTGTTCTTGAGAAGAAAACTCACTTTGTGAAAGTGAGAGTGCAATACAAAGCCAAGAGAGAAAATACAATTACAAGAAAAGTGTTTCTTGTTCTTCTAATTTGAGTTGAGATTTTTGAGAAAAATTTCAACACAATATTCTTCGTTCAATTTGTTCGCGGGTTTCATTGATCAAAGAGTTGATAGCAAGGATCGATCTCGGTGTGGATACGCATAGAGTCTTCGCACTATCGAAGAAATTTCGAAAAAGAAACTCTCTTCACCAGGTACGTCTTAGATCCTATCTTTGACACGTAAATAAATTTTAAACATGAAAAAATCTACCTAGGATTGTTATTGTCTTCCGATGCGTGTTACGAACACCCTATACGCAATCCTTCAGTGGTATCAGAGCCATGGTTTATTGTGTTTAAAATTTATTTATGAAATATTTTAATATTATATTTGAAGAGTTCAAACCATAATAGATGTGCCTTGTGCAATAGTCAAATCGTTTGAATGTTGATATTATTTTATTGTGGATAAAATTTGCATTCATATAACTATTGAGATCGTTCAAAACTTGAATTTGAAATTTTGTATTAGATACAATGGGAATCTATAATAGGTTAAATGATTCTATTATTAATTTAATTGTTATTAGTTCATGAGATGTCAATTAATAATAATATTCTAGCATGAATTCTTTTTATGTGATATATAAGATAAATATGTAATGTAAATTAATTTAGGGCTAAGCATGTAGACAATTGAACTAAATTCACATGCTATAAAAGATTCGATCTTCGTGTTATTAAAAATTGTTTTTGTAACAATTCCCTCTTATTATAATTTGAGTTCTTAAATAATAAAATATAAGATATTTTATTATAGAGCTATCCATCAAGGTAATTAATTTTACTTACTTCTTGTTTATAAGGGGCGGCCTGACTACCAGGAGACTTATAGTTCGAGAATATGTTAAAATTATTTATTGCATTAGATGTATGGATTGAAAGAATTATTCAATTTTACACTAGACGCCTGGACTACCCGGGGGAGTATAAAATTTAATAAGTTCTTTGCTATCATGATGGTTGAACTCAACTATGCTAATAGGATCGACCTGACTACCAGGGGACTATTTGACATAGAGCCATATAAGGAAATTGTATGGGGATACAATTGGTAAGAGTACCACCTTTAAAATATAAGTGAGGAACGACTTGATTACCAAGGGGCTCATACATATTGTTAAAGGATTCATTTACTCCACTAAAAGAAATAAAGATTTCGTAAACTATAATGAGGGTAAATAGTTTAAAATAATTAGTGGAAATATCATTTAGATAAAAGTCCATGTCTTTATGTTATATGTAAATATGTTCTTATATTACTGCTTTTTCTTTTCTATATTTTAGATTTCTCAATATGTCTGTTATATCACTGTGTGAAATACTTGAGACCAACAAATTGGTAGGACCAAACTTTGATGACTGGTATAGAAATTTGAGAATTGTTCTCATGCATGAAAAGCTTATGGATGTGATCGATAAGCCTGCAAAGATAATCCCTCCAGAGAATGATGTTCAAGGCAACATGGTTTATCATAAATAATTGGAAGAAAAACTGCAAGGAGTATCTTGCAACTCTAAAAGGCAAGAAACAAGGCGAGACATTAATGAAAAATGTTTTCAAGGTTTCTTTAGCTACTACTCATTCTTCAATGTGGGTATTAGATATTGGCAGTGGTTATAACATTTGCAACATGTTGCAAGGGTTCAAGATAAGCAGAAAGTTGAAGAAAGGAGAAATTAATCTACAAGTTGGAAATGTTGCAAAAGTTGCGGCCGTAGCTGTAGGATCAATTTCTTTAATAATACCTACGGGCAAAAGTACTTATGTTGGATGATTGTTATTATGTTCCTAAATTTGTTTCGAACATAATTTCAGCTTCTATGTTAGACAAACGTGGTTTTCGCATTAATATAGGCAATGGTATTTGCTCTATTTATTATAGTGATAATTTATATGTGAATGGCTATCTCCAACATGATGTTTATGTCTTACCTAGTGTGAATGCTAATTCGATTATGCATGTTTCAAGTCTTAAGAGGAAAAAAGATGATCATGTAAATCAAACATACATTTGGCATTGTAGGCTTGGTCATATTGGAGAGAAAAGAATTAACAAGTTGGCAAGGAAGGGTACCTTAACAAGAATGATTTTAAATCATATCCAACTTGTGAATCTTGTCTCAAAGGAAAAATGACTAAATCTCCATTTAATGGAAGTGGAGAAAGAGCTTCTGAATTATTGGGACTAATTCATACAGATGTTTGTGGGCCCATGAAAATTCAAGCTAGAGGTGGATATTATTACTTCACCACCTTCACTGTTGATATGTCAAGATATGGATTTGTGTATCTTATGAAACATAAGTCTGAATCTTTTGAAATGTTCAAAAGGTTCTGTAGTGAAGTTGAAAAGCAGACTGGTAAAAGCATCAAAATACTAAGGTCTGATAGAGATGGAGAATATCTTAGTGAAGATTTTATGAGATATCTCAAAGAGAATGGGATTCTCTCACAGTGGACACCTCCAGGAACACCACAACACAATGGTATGTCCGAAAGGAGAAATAGAACCGTATTAGATATGGTGAGATTTATGATGGGTTCGCTGATCTTCCAATAACTTTATGCGGATATGCTTTGGAAGCAGCAATATACTTACTTAATAAAGTTTCCACTAAGTCAGTCTCTACAACACCATATAAGATATGAAAATGATGTAAGCCCAACCTAAAACATATTAAGGTTTGGGGTTGTCCAGCTTATGTTAAGAGACTACAGTCTGATAAACTTGACTCAAGATCTGATAAGTGTAGATTCATTGGGTATCCCAAGGAAACAAGGGGATATTATTTCTATCACCCTTCTGACCATAAAGTGTTTGTGGCTAGAGGAACAACCTTTTTGGAAAGGGAATTTCTTTTGGAAGGAAATTATAATGAATAAATAGAACTTGATGAAGATCAAGAAACTAATGAATCAACACAATATATAGATCATGAGACCAAAGTTGAAGAACCTTTATTGGATGTTTTGAAGTTGCCAAGGAAATTGCCATCTTCAACGGTTGAAGTTCAAGAATAGGTTAATGAACCAGTTCCAAACCAAATTGAGCAATAATGAAATCCAATACAAGGTGAACAGGTTGTACAAGTACCTCTTCGAGAACGTCATGTACCAACTAGATTAAATTTATTGGTACAAGATGATTTATCAAATGAGGTTGATCATAATGATGATGACCCTAAGACCTACGAAGAGGCTATACAAAGTTCTGATTATGAGAAGTGGCAAAAGGCCATGGAATCCGAAATGGAATCCATGAAGGAAAACAAAGTATGGACTTTAGTTGAACCTTCAAAGGATATAAAACCTTTAGGTTGTAAATGGGTTTTTAAGGAAAAGATTGGAGCAGACGGAAAGGTGGAGACCTACAAAGCACGTCTTGTTGCCAAGGGATATCGTCAGAAAGAAGGAGTCGACTATGACGAGACTTTCTCTCCCGTGGCAATGCTCAAATCTATTCGGATTTTGCTTGCTATAGCAGCATACTATGATTATGAAATATGGCAAATGGATGTGAAAACGGCTTTCCTTAATGATGAGCTAGAAGAGGATGTGTACATGACACAACCTGAAGGTTTCATATCTTCGTCTGATCATAATAAAATTTGTAAGCTACAAAGATCTATTTATGGATTAAAGCAAGCTTCTCGAAGTTGGAATATTCAATTTAACAAAACAATTGAAAAGTTCAATTTTGTTAGATGCGAAGAAGAACCTTGTGTGTACAAAATGGTTAGTGGGAGCACAATTATATTTTTAGTGTTGTATGTTGATGATATATTACTCATAGGGAATGACGTACCGGCATTGCAAAATACCAAGATTTGGCTATCTGAACAGTTTTCTATGAAAGACTTGGGAGAAGCAGCCCATATATTAGGAATAAAGATCTATAGAGATAGATTTAGGAAGCTGCTTGGACTTTTCCAGTCTTTGTACATTGATACCATCTTAAAGAGGTATAACATGGATAATTCCAAAAGAGGCTATCTACCGATAGGCACTGGAATTTCTCTCAGTAGGGAGGATTGTCCTAAAACACCTGAAGAGAGAGAACGCATGAGTAGGATCCCATACGCTAGTGCAGTGGGAGCTATCATGTATACCATGACATGTACACGTCCTGATGTGGCTTATGCACTTGGAGTGACTAGCCGATATCAGGCAAATCCTGGTGAGGAACATTGGAAGGTGGTGAAGACCAAAGGACTAAAGACCAATTCCTCATCTATGGGGATTCTGAGTTGAAACTTGAAGGTTATACTGATGCAAGTTTCTCTTCAAATAGGGATGATAGCAAATCTATTTCTGGTTATGTATTCATCTTAAATGGTGGTGCAGTGAGTTGGAAAAGTTCCAAACAAGCTACAGTAGCTGATAGCAGAATATATAGCAGCTAGTGAAGCTGCTAAGGAAGCTGTATGAATGAAAAGGTTCTTAATTGAACTTAGTGTGGTTCCTTCAACGGAAGGTGCGGTTCCATTGTTGTGTGACAATGCTGGAGCCATTGCTCAAGCAAAAGAACCAAGATCACACCAAAAGTCCAAACACATTCTGCGATGGTATCACTTGATAAGAGAGATCATTGAACGTGGAGACATCGAGATTCAAAAGGTTGATGGAAAGGAAAATGCTGCAGACCCATTCACTAAAGCGCTTGGCACAAAGGAGTTTGACAAGCACAAGTGGAAATTGGGGATGAAGTACAAGAGCGATTGGCTCTAGTGCAAGTGGGAGATTGTTAGAGATATAGTAGATATGCCCTAGATCCAATATCATATTTAATAACTTGAACATATTTTGTGAATGTCATTTGATATAAAATATATGGCATTTGATATTCTTTTATCATTATTATCAATTGTTTGATTATTTTGATAAGGTCCTTGATTAAATTTTGAGATTTTTCATCGTGATAGAGATCATGATAATGAGAGCAAAATCTTTTACAATTTAATCTAAATTTGTTCTTGATTGTAGGATTATTAATTTGGACATTAGTAATCCGGTTAGATCAATTTTTATGTGATCGTCTTTATCGGATAAAGAATAGTTGATCTCATTAACTAAATCACATAGATAGATGATGCATATAGAGATATGATCATTGAACCGACTCATTGGATAATTCCTAATGGTTAGAATTACCATAAACTGTCAATAGGATATTTTCTTGAAGAATGTGATGTAACCGTTTTCTTTGACTTGAGATCGTCATAGTAATTGACAAGTTATTTATTGTGCTTTGATACTAGACACCTATGGCCCTAGGGCGATAGTTGAAAGGATATTGGATACGATTAAATACTTGTAGAATTAGTGATTGATCAAGACGGAATATGTCAACTCTTGGCAATGAGTTTAAGCTCCATGTTGTCATGAATTATAAACGATCAAACTAAGACCTTGGCCAGGGCAATTGAATGAAAGAAGAAATGAGTTTCTTAGGTCATCAATGGTCGATTATATTTTGACGTGAACACATAGTTGATCGCCTATTAGGATTTGACAGTTGAACCATATCCTAGGGTGATCCAGAGCTATAAGGACAGAAGGAATTACTACATTATTCTTCTACTGGTTCTTGAGAGTAAATTGTATACTTCATGCTATCCGGTCGTTAAGGAGTGTTGCTAGACGCGACCCTTGATTAGTATATTGATATGATCAATTTACTACCGGTTTAGTACTGAACCTATGGGGTCGCACACTAACGAGTGTTCTGATCTTTGCTAAAGGATTAATTAACTTATTATTTGATCATTAAATTACAGAATTTAATTAGTCAAATATATTTAGTTATTAGTCCAAAATGAAATATTATTATATTCTTTGCTAGCACAAAGATTATAATTAATATTGTGAATAAATTGAAGTTTCTATTTAGAATAGAAATTAAATAATATCTCTTGGTTGAAATATATGTGATATATATATAATTAATATTATTTTATATAATAGATGTATATAAAATATAATATTAATAAAAGACTTGTTAATAAATCTAATTTTGAATTGGATTATTAATTGAAGTTTTATCCTATTTGGAATGGGATTAATATTTTCAATAGGAAAATATTATATTAATGAATAAATAATAAAAGAAAATCAAATTGGAAATCCAATATAAGATTGGACGGCAGTTATAAAACCCATTAAGAATGGGATTGTGTTTTTTTTTTATATATAAAATATTAGTTGATTCTCATAATACCAAACTTGGAATTGGACTTATAAAGGTCAATACATATTTTTGGTAGTCACATTAACGTGATTTTATCAAAATTTTCATAAGTTTATTTTTGGAATAAACTTTTACCCTAGGAAAATTATTAGCTCAACCAAATAGGAAAAGGGTTTGTAGGTGATACTATATAAAGGGTGATGGAGAAAATTTGTATGGTTCTTTTTCGGTTTTTTTTAATAATTGTTCTTGAGAAGAAAACTCACTTTGTGAAAGTAAGAGTGCAATACAAAGCCAAGAGAGAAAATACAATTACAAGAAAAGTGTTTCTTGTTCTTCTAATTTGAGTTGAGATTTTTGAGAAAAATTTCAATACAATATTCTTCGTTCAATTTGTTCGCGGGTTTCATTGATCAAAGAGTTGATAGCAAGGATCGGTCTTGGCGTGGATACGCATAGAGTCTTCGCACTATCGAAGAAATTTCGAAAAAGAAACTCTCTTCACCAGGTACGTCTTAGATCCTATCTTTGACACGTAAAATAATTTTAAACATGAAAAAATCTACCTAAAATTGTTATTGTCTTCCACTGCATGTTACGAACACCCTATACGCAATCCTTCCATATAACCTTATTTTTCTGTTTGGCGTGTAAATACTCATCCATTATAAATATAGCAATTACCTTTCTAGTTTAGTTAACGGGGCATTACGAATAAGTACTCCACATCACATCAATATTGATTCTAGGTGTTATTTATCTGCATTTTCTCTTTTCCATTGCAATGTCCATTTGTACCTAACTGCAAAGCGATTAGATCTTGAAAATTAGCTGTTTGAAAAGTGCTTTTTACAAAATTGACCAAATCTTTTAAAATCTATTTATTTTCAAAAGTATTTTTTCAAAAAATTGGTTTTTGGGAAGAACCAATTTACGTTAGCTTAATTAATTTAAAAAGTATTTTTGTACAATAATTAATGTTTGGCCAAGCTTTTAAAATATATTTTAAAAAATATATTTTTTCAAGAGTGCTTTTCAAAATTCTTTTGGAGAAAAACTATTTTTTTTTACTTTTCAAAAATTACTTCTATTTCTACTCAAAAATATTTTTCCCTCCTAAAACCTTAGCCGAACACTTTAATTTTTTTTATTAAAAAAAAAAACGTTTGCCCAAGCAAATTTCAAACCCAAATGAAGCCATCCATTTTCGTTGGAACTGTAAAGTTTCATTGGGAATTATTCTTTTCCTTTTTGGCATTTACTAATATTTTCAATCGAAATGAGTAATTAATATAAAATTGATCATTATTTTTCTAAATTATAGATAATCATACTGTTTATATTTTAAAAGTATTTTTATAATTTAAGAAGTAGTAAAAAATAATTTATTTGACTTTGTAAATAATGTCAAACCTCAAACGTAATAGAACTAGGATTGGAGCATCTGTGCTACTAAAGATTGTGATGAGATAGATAAGAATTCTTTCATCCTTACTTAGTACCTTTTTTCTTTTTGTACTTCCCGAGCTTAGGATCCACTGGAAACAATCTATTTATCTGCACTAGGTAGGGGTAAGGTTTGCGTACATACTATCATTCCCAAACCCCACCTGTTGAAAATTTAGGATAAAATTGGATGTTTTGTTGTTGTTGTTGTTACTTAGTGCTTTGGAGCTTGATATAGTAACTAAAAAATCTTGACAGAAACACATCTGTATGGTGCGAGTTCAAAATTAATCATATACAATAAAAATAGGAATTTTTATCCTATACTATATATGAAACCTTATTACCCTCAATATTTAGGATTTGAGTTAATTATATTTTAGTATACTGAATTATTATTTATATACCATAATTCAAATAAAGAATATAATTAAATATATATTTATATTAAGTATAATTATATGACCATATCTTTTTGACAGGGCTGTGTTGGTGTGTGAATGCACGTTCGTATTGTTTGTTTATAGGTGCTGAATTTAGTCCTCTGTGATTGCGTTGGGATATTGACTTAAAATTTCTTTGAGACGCAATACTGAGTAACTCATAAGCTGCGTTGCTGCGTGAATTTACTTTTTTTTTTTTTTTTTTTTACAGTTTACTCTTTTTTGCGTATTATTTTTGTGTGTGTGAAGTAGCTTTATTTTGTGGCGTGTTTCAAAATTTTTGATTCCTTTTTTTGGATGAGCTTAAGTTCTATGCGTTGGCAGTAAAAATAAATGAATACAGTCAAGTCGTTTAAAATTCATAGCAGGTAACTTTACTTAATAACATTGATAGGTAATTTTGGACAAAAATTATAGATAAATTATAAATTATTTTTTGCAGAAGATTTTGTAAAAGCTAGTCGTTTTGGATTTGTGAAAACAGAAAATAATACATCTACAATCAGAATATAAATAATCTCCAATTTATCTACAAGATATCTACAAACTGGATACATTTAAATTTAATATCCCAATTTTCATTTTAATTGACATTTTTGATATAATTGCATTTTCGATGAAGATTTGTAGGAGTTTTAGTCTTCTCAATCTACAATTTATCTACAATTTCTGAAAATATATGTTCTTCTTCTTCGAGTTTCAATCTGAAATTCAATCAAAATCAAGTCTAATTTTCACCAAAATCTCTCAAAATTGAGATATAAACTCCAAATCATATTTTCAATTATTTTCAACAACACTCAATCCAAACAAATAATGATTTTGAAAAGTCAAATTTGAATTCAAAGCTTTCAATCTTTTTAATGGCTATCAACACCAACAACCCAGTATAATCCCACTTAGTGGGGTCTGGGGAGTGTAGTATGTACGCAGACCTTACCCCTACCATTGGGTGGAGAGACTGTTTCTAAATAGACTCCCGGTATCCTTCCCTCCAAGAACTTCCCACATTGCTCTTGGGGAGAAGCTCTGCCTTCTCTCTAACTTTCTCATCATCTTCTTCACTGTTTCATCGTCTTCTTCTCCACTGCATCTGCTTAGGTAAGTAAACCTGGCAGAGGTTGTTATGGCAAGGAGGAGAGGTCGCCCAAGAAAAGAATTAGTACCAATTTATGCGAGTGATGTAGTTTTCCCAAAAGCTGTTACCACTGTACCGATGGTAGGTACTACTGTTCCATTAAATCCTGCTGCGATTACTGTTCCATTGCATCAAATAACAACAGATCCACAACCATCTGGAGTTTCAGTGATACCAATAGCAAATGTTCGGAGTACAGAGCCTCCAATCAAGCCTGTAACTGGTCCGATGGAGCCTGAGAATGGAGTCCAGATCTGCATGCAACAAGCAACACCAGCTGATGATCCAAAATCTGTTACAGAGGAAGGTCCAAAATTAGGTCCACCTAAACAGTGGACTAGTCTCTTCCAGAGTAACAGACTTGCTGCAAATGGTATGTCCTTAGAATATATTCCCCCTACGCTTGTTAATGGCAAACCAGTTGGTCAATTGGTGAAGGAAGAAGTGGAGGAGGAAGAAGTGAAATGGAAATGTGCTCTTGTTGTATTTGTGTTAGGTAATAGCCCTGGGTATAATGGAATGAAGAGATTTATTAATCTTCACTGGTCACATGTTCCTGAGCCTGAACTGTTTTATCATGATGAGGGTTATTATATTGTTAAATTTAGTTCCCTTGAAGATGCTAAGGAAATTCTGTGTGGAGGGCCTTATACTATTGCCAACAGACCTATGATTTTGAAGGAATGGTCTGTGGATTTTGATTTTAAGGCAGCTTTCCCTTCAGAAATTCCTTTATGGATAAAGTTTCCTAACTTACCTATGTCTTGTTGGGGCAGCAAGTCTTTAAGTAGAATTGCCATTGTCCTTGGTAAACCTATATTTGCTGATGAGTGTACTACTAAACAATCCAGAATCTCTTATGCTCGTATGCTCATTGAGGTAAATGTGTCAAAAAAGTTACCTAGTGAAATAGAGATTCTAGATCCAAATGGAAAGAGTTTCATACAGGATGTGATTTATGAGTGGAAACCTATGTATTGTGAGAAATGTTTGGAGGTTGGACACAACTGTTTAACTAAAACTGCTCAACCTACACAGAAAAGTAAGGTGACACAAGAATGGAGAGTGAAAGCACCAGGTACAGCAGTCCAAAACAACCAGATGCCTCACATCCAGTGTCAAGAGGTAATTAAGGAGCCAAGCATTACAGCTACAGCTGATATTGGGAACAGATAGAAGCAGGTTGTTCAAGACTCTCCAGTCTTCAACATTGCTAATTTTCCTCCTTTATCTCCTCTTGTGATGTCTAACAGATTTGAATTAGGGACAGTTAGGTGGGCTGATCATCCCCTGGATGAAGGGGGAACTAGTAAGACTCAATGAAGTGGATCTTTTGGAATATTAGGGGTGTAAATAAAAGGTTTAAACAAAAAGAAGCTCAAAATTACTTTAGAAATAATAAGTTTGACCTTGTAGGACTTGTAGAGACTAAGGTTAAACAACACAATGCTAGTAGAATAGCTAGTTTTTTGTTGCCTAACTGGAACATGATAACTAACTATAGTAGTGTTGTAAATGGGAGGATTTGGATTCTGTGGGATCCTACAAAAGTGGTGGTTACTGGATATCTTGAGGAAGCTCAGATCATTCATTGTCAAGTTCAATATATCACTGGTGATACTATCTGCTGGCTTTCAGTAGTTTATGGATTTAATGACTGTGAACAAAGGAGGATGCTGTGGAATTCGATCCTAAATTTATCAGCTGGTATTACTGATCCTTGGATCATTGCAGGGGATTTCGATGCAATTCTGTCCAGCAAGGAAAGACAATCCTGCCAACAAGTGAAGCAAAGGGACCTTGTTGATTTCAATAATTGCATTAAGCAATCAGGACTAGTTGAGCTTCCATGGGAGGGAATATTATTTTACCTGGTCTAATCAACAATGTGGTAATGATAGAGTATGTAGTAGACTGGATAGAGTTTTTGATAATTTTGAATGGCAGATGAAGTGGAACCATGTGCATACTGTATATGGCCATCCCCTCATATCTGATCATAATCCCATGTTACTAACTCTGACAACAGATACATCTACAAGGAAAACACCATTCAGATTCTTTAATGCTTGGATCCAGCATAAGGAATTTCAGGCTATTCTTTCAACTTACTGGAAAAGCAAGGAGCAGAATACTCTTCAAGGAGTATGGAATAATCTTAAGTCTCTCAAACCTCCCTTAAAATCTCTTAATATTAGAGATTTTAAGAATATTTCTCAAAAGATTGAAAGCAGCAGGAAAGAACTGGAAGATGTGCAGCATCAAATGGCTATCTCGTATTCAGACACACTTCAGCAAAGAGCAAAATCTCTGGTACAACAGCTAGAGAAATGGTCATTAATTGAAGAGTCAGCTTTGCAGCAAAAGTCAAGAGCTAAATGGATCAAACTAGGGGATTCCAACAATAAATACTTTTCAGCAGTCATGAAGGAGAGGAGCCAGTATAAGAAGATTATTGAACTCTCTACAGAAGGAGGACTGAAGATAACTAATCATGCAGAATTGAAGAAGGAGATTAGGGATTTCTATCAAGCTCTAATGGGAACTACAGCCAATTCACTACCAGTTGTGAACAAGATGCACATGAGGAATGGACCAAAGCTATCTCAACTCCAAAGGATGCATCTAGTTGCTGATATTACTGACACAGAGATACTTGACAGTTTGAAGGGTATTGGAAATGATAAAGCTCCAGGGATTGATGGATTTAATGCCATGTTCTTCAAACAATCTTGGCATATCATTGGTAACCAGGTTATACTAGCTGTCAGGAATTTCTTTCAGACCTCCAAGATGTACAGACCTACTAATTGTGCCACACTCACTTTGCTGCCTAAGGTATCCAATCCTCAGACAGTTAAAGAATTCAGGCCTATAGGTTGTTGCTCAGTCTTGTATAAGATTATTTCCAAGTTGTTGGCTAACAGACTCCAGAAAGTTATGAGTAGCATTATATGTAATTCTCAAGCTGGATTTATACCAGGAAGAAGAGTAGCAGATAATGTTATATTAGCTCATAAGCTAATAAAACAATGTTCCAGATCACATATCTCTCCCAGATGTATGATCAAGATTGATCTCCAAAAAGCTTATGATTCAGTGGAATGGTGCAGTTTGCAACAGATTATGGAAGAACTGGATTTTCCTAGCAGATTTATTAGATGGATCATGGAATGTGTCCAAACTGTTAGCTATACTGTTGTGGTTAATGGAG
Organism: Nicotiana benthamiana; assembly: GCA_034376525.1. NCBI lineage: Eukaryota > Viridiplantae > Streptophyta > Magnoliopsida > Solanales > Solanaceae > Nicotiana > Nicotiana benthamiana. The sequence goes on along the minus strand of CM067338.1, from coordinate 121,939,621 downwards.
AAACAACATAGCCTTTTCAAGCTGCCAAAGGATTGAGACAAGGAGATCCAATATCTCCCTTTCTGTTTGCTATTATAATGGAATATCTTAGTAGATCTTTGGCAGAGTTGAAACATACTAAAAGCTTCATATATCATCCTGATTGTAAGAAGTTGGGAATCACTCATTTGAGCTTTGCTGATGACTTGCTATTATTTGTCAAAGGGGAGCTTCAATCAGTAAGTTCCATGTTCTTATTCTTTTATCAATTCCTTACTGCTACTGGTCTTAAGGCTAATTTACACAAAAGTACTGTGTATTTTGGTGGGGTGTCAATTGAGATTCAACAACAAATTCTTGATCATCTTGGTTATGTTAAAGGGGACCTCCCTTTCAAATATTTGGGAGTCCCTTTAACTACCAAAAAGCTGTCAGTTGCTCAATGGCAACCTATGGTTGATAAGATTTCTGCAAGAATTACTTCCTGGACAGCAAGATACCTGTCTTATGCAGGCAGATGCCAGTTGGTTCAGTCAGTCATATTTGGAGTTCAAGCTTATTGGGCTCAATTGTTTATCATGCCATCAAAAGTTGTTAAACTGCTGGAGACTATATGCAGAACTTATATCTGGTCAGGGTCTGTTAATATCACAAAGAAAGCCTATGTGGCTTGGGAGAAAGTTTGTATGCCTAAGTCTGTTGGAGGTTTGAACTTAACAAATATCTCATTGTGGAATAGAGCTGCCATAGCTAAACTAAGTTGGGATTTAGCTCATAAGAAAGACTTGTTGTGGGTGAAATGGATCCATACTATTTATATCAAACATCACCAGTTGGAGAACCTTACTATCCCAGCTAATGCTAGCTGGATGGTAAGGAAAATTGTGGAGGGAGCTAAGCTACTACATCAGCACCAATTGCTAGATAACACTGACTGCACCATAAGGAAAGTATACTTGCAACTGCTTGGAGAATCAACTAGAGTTTCATGGAAGAATCTGGTAATGCAAAATGCTGCTAGACCTAAAGCTATCTTCAGCTTGTGGTTGTTACTGTAGGATAGACTTCTTACCAAGAACAGACTGCTGCAATGGAATTTGAACATATCAGGCATCTGTGTTATGTGCCAACAAGAATTGGAAATTAGAGATCATCTATTTCTGCATTACACCTATGCTTCCCAGTTGAGATATCAAACAATGCAATGGCTGGGAATTGAAGACTTCACTGGACAAGTTTGGACACAATTCTGCCACTGGATCATCATACAGTCCAAAGGGAAATCTCTCCGAGCTCACACATTCAAGATGACAATTACAGAAATGCTGTATAGTTTATGGTTAGAAAGGAATGCGAGAATCTTTGAAAATATTTATTGTAATTGTGATAAACTCCTAAGTAGTATAGCCTATATCTGTAATGTTCGAGCTCCTCCTAGGCTTGGTTCATATATTCAGCATTTCATGTTATAAATGCTGAATGATTAGAGTAGCATTGATACTTCATGTTCCAGTTTTGATAGGCAGTTGAGATTAAACTGTCCTATGATTTTGTAAGGCAACCTTTTGGTGATTAATAAAATTTAATTACCAAAAAAAAAAAACTCACATCCTCTCGGTTGGAAGTGGAGGTTGCTTACCATCAGAGAAGATGAAGAACAGAAATCTCCTTTCCATTTCAAAATTACGCAGCTTCGAGATCTCGTTTCCGTTTCAACTTTTAAATTTAATGTAGAATAAATCAATCCCAGATTCTCTTCCTATTTTTTCACACGCTAACAATCAACCATAATAACCGAATAATATAATTTATGGAAAATTGAGAAATAGATGGATAATATATATACTATGTATATTTTTAATAATAAAATTTTATATATGATATAGTAAAAAAAAAATCCCATAAAAATATTCGGGCGAGAAAATATCCAGGCGGAAGTGCAAAGTGCAAAGTGCAAAGTGCGGAAAGCGTGGAAGCGCGTAGGCCAAATTTTTTTAAAGTAACTGGCTACGGATAGAACCGGTTGTTTAATTGTCCGTATATGCCGTACACACACGACGGTGCAATAAATTAATGGCGTTTCGTATTATTTGTACGATTTAAGGTACCTAAGTAGTAATCATGTGTTATCAGCCTCATGTGTGCCTGACCTACTTGTCAATAAATATTGGTTTATTACCTAGAAGTCAACGATAACTAACTTTTCTTGCTTTTTTAAAATTCGATTTTTATTTATTATCTTATTACTTATTTTAATATTAACGTAAGAGAACTTTACAAGTAAAGGGCCCATGAAAAGATCATCTGTTTTACGAAAATAAGAGAGTAGGAAGCAGGACTAGCTTCAATGGTCAATCGGCCGAAAAAAAACCTTTTTGTAGAAAATTTCTTTTTCACATATTAGAGACAACGATATTCATGTATATCTACTAAGTCATCAAGAACGTTTATAATTCAATTGTGCCTCTCACTTTTTTTTGTCATCAAAAGAAATTTATATTAATTAAGTAGGAACACTACAAGGAGCCTCTTTAATAGTCAAAACTCATTATTATAAGTTACATTTTCAAAAATCATGAATATAAATATATTTTGATAAATATTGTAATTAGACTCATAACTTTTATCGATTTATTCTCAATTACTTTTCTCAAAAATCGCTTTTTTAAAAACTAAACTAAAACAAAGTCCAAACGATAGAGGGCATTTGACCTTTTTCTCTTGAACTAATTGTAACGATGAAAATGGTAAATTGAAAGATAAACGCAAAGAAAATCCAACTACAACTTTGATCTTTCTTTTTCATGAAAAGAACTTTATATTAATTAAGTAGTAACATTACAGGGAACTAATTGCATAGTGTTACAAAAAAAAATAGAGCTAAAAGGTACTACTGCAAGGATTGAACAGTGGTCAAAATTGGAGGAACATGTCGGGGGGGGGGGGGGGGGGGGGGGGGGGTATTGCAGTGCTTCACAATACGCCTATAGACAGTCCACTTTGATCTAGTCCGTATTATTGTAAATTACTAATTTTTAGTCACATTTACTAATTTTGTTCCAGAATACCACCACTCCATCGTTCTCAAAAAGAACTAACCTATTACTATTCGGGGAATCTAATAAGATTTTCATTGATCATATTTACATATAGTTGTTTAATATTTTGCATTGTTAATTATTATGATTTATAGTACTTTTATATATTTTCTAAATATATAAATTTTCCTTTAAAAAAAATTCAAATTCATATAGAAAATTAACCTGCTTAACCTATGTACTCCAAAAAAAAGTTTATGTGATCATTAATATAAAGGTTAAAATGTGAATTACACACCTCTATTTTATATATGTATGTATTAAAGGTGAAAATGCGACTTAAAGCTATAGAATAGCATAGAGTTGAAGATGCACTTTTATATGTATAAGTTTGTTAAACACATGTGATATTCAACATTAGGTTGGCAGAGTTACTTTGAGTTTAATGATTATGGGTTCAAATCTAACTCAAATTTCGTTTTTTGTTCCTCTCTTCAAAGACAAAAAATGTATCTTTTTCCTTTTATAAATAAATCACTCGATTAAGTAAGCTCTTTGCTCTTAGCATTCTCTTATTTTGTTCTCTTTTGTTTCGCTATGATTGAATCCTCAACCTGATATAACATTAAAACATTGATAATGATAGAGCGATTGGTTACACTATGACCCTTCCATATGTAATATCATAGTAGTTTTAGATCGATAAAACAATATTGAATCTTTTTTAATTTAATTAATTAATGAAGATGAAGAGGTAAATCTTAGTTGAGCGTAATAAACTCCAGATCTATAAATAGATCAGATAATGATGAATAAGATAAAATATGGGCGATTAATCTTATTGATGTTTCTCATTTCTTTTCCCATTAATCGATGGAGATAATCAGTTTACACAATGTCTTGGAAAATTATTTTGTCTTTTTTGCAGCCAAGAAGATTATAGAGGAGAGGAAAAGGAGAGAAAAGCTCCCCCCCTCCCCCCCCCCCCCCCCCTTTCTAGGAAAGTTCCGTCCCTATTATAGTCATGGAGTCCTTGCTACGTTCTGTTATTAAAATGTATTTGCAAAATAATTCTGGAAAATATAAATTAATATAATATAGAAATGAAAAACAGAAACAAAATTTTAATCCGAACTCACTAAATTCACAGTGTTTCCTTAAGGAATTTAATCCTCTCCTAGTACCCAAAGTTATTGATTATTTCCTCCCAGGATAAAAAGAATTACACACTCGTATAGTGGTGCTTCAAACTCCAGTGTTTCAGCGAACACAAAGTTCGGTAGCAAATCACACTTACTATTGCTTTGTTTGAGTTAAAAGTAAACTTGTCTAACGGGCCGGGTAGGACCGGAACTGAACCGGCCCAGACTGATTTAAATCGAAACCGGACCGGCCCGGTTCATAGGGGAGCGGGTGGGCTGCGTAGGGGGTTAGGCCAGGATTGGAGGGGTTCGATCTGAGAACCGGTTAACCGGGCCCGGGTAACCCGGTTGGCATGAATAGTCCCGAACCGGTTAACGGTCAGAAATTTTTTATTTTATTTTTTTGTACTTTCCTGTAGCTTGGGGCCCACTATCCGTTGGAAAATCATACTTTTCAGCACATATCCATTGGCCAACGGATTTGTTGCATAAATGGCATATTTTTTTTTATTTTTTTGTATATAATACTTTACAAAATTAACCCTTTTAAAAATCTATAAATACCCCTCCCCCTCCCCATCTTCATTTCTTCACTCAAATTTCAATATCTCAATTCTCAAATTCTCTCTTCCCTTCAATTTGCAAGATTTCATCTTCTAATTTTATAATTTTTATTTGGCTCTCTTTTCTTGAATTTAATTTATCGGAAGTTATCATTCGGAATTTGAAGTTTGAAGTTCAATCAGTTCATATTGATTATGATGAACTTGCAAGGGCGATGCAAAATATTTGAAATTACTACTTTACTAGTTTACTTGTTGAAAAAAATGTAAACCTTCATTTTATAAGTTTGAAAGTTGAAACTTGAAATTAAGAAATAAAGTAGCAATTGCAATAAGTGCAATTTTTTCCCATCTTAATTGTATTCTTTTAATTAATACAAACTATTAATATAACTTACAATAGTTATACAAAATTCCAAAAAAAGTAAAAATACACTACACCCGATCCGGCCCGGTCCCCTCAACTCGTAACCCTTATGGTTTAATTTTTACCCGGGTTAACCCAGCCCGCTAAACCCATCAATGTTCTAACCCGGAATCGACCCGGAATCGACCCGGCCCCGAATCCGGACGGGTAAGAAAATGGACCCGGGCTATCCCAGCCCACCCGTTAAACAGCTTTAGTTAAAAGTATGCAGAAGAAGGAGGAGAAACTCAGAAAATTGTATGAAAATTCTGAGTAGAATAGACTTGTATTTATAGCCAAATATGGGTTGAAATCTGAAGAGGTGCAACTCTTCAAAATAGTTGTTCATGCAAAACGGCCACAACATAAATACCATAACATAAATAGCTTTACTCAACAAGAAGAAGGAAAATTGAAGAGGGTAGTTTAATTTTCAGTTACACAACTAAAATACGGATTAGATTAATATTAATATTAATATTCTATTATTAAAATATATATTTGATAATATTGCTGTTAATATTTTATTATTAACAAATAAATTTGGTCTAAAAGATTAATCAATCAATTGATCATTTTACCAAATCCAAATCCGAAGCCAAACCCGAAGCCGAGCAGCAACGGCGATGACGGCGTGAGACTTTTCTTCTTCTCAACTCTTTAAGAGCTAGAAGAAGAGCAATTGCTTATATACCCATAAAAAACCTCTTCCTCTTCCAATATGGGACAATGTCCCTTTGCCAATGGGAAAAACTTTAAATTTCACTTAAAAATTTAATTTCCCTCCATTTCTCTTTCACCTTATTAAGCATATCATATACTTAAAGTCCCAACAATTACCCATATGAATAGGGAATGACTGTATCAGGAAATATGCATGAAAAACTATGTGATTCGTAAGCACAGATTAATTGCATATGGATAAGTAGGTTTTCCTTTGAACTTTCCGTAGTGAACTTATGTCTGATATACTCGGTCAATCGGTAGATTTGATATATTTGAATTGTAAAACTTTGGTGTATACCTAGATAACTATAAGTCACACAACCAACCATTAACCGTCTTTGGTTCTCATTGTTGTGTTCATTTCAGTCATGAACACCGCCTAGTTTTATAAGTGCTTAGAGAACTGGCCTTACAAATTTCTCCTTGAAGCGGCTAATACTTCATACTTACTTAGGTGATTCCTAAACGTGTCATCCTGTATATATACTATTTGATATATCCCGTATCAAATTTAGAAATCATTAAAAAGCCTTAATGTTTTATCCTTGGTACTTGAACATTATCTCATCATGAGAATGAACCAACAATTTATTTGACAATATTGAACCGTCATTACTGACTTTGTTTGATCTACTTGAACCTAGATCTTGGATCTCCCGTATTCTAGGTAGAGTTACTGCCACTATGACTTGTTCTCGGCCATAGTCTCAATCACCTTGATGATTTCTCAGCTACCTCTCTAGTTAGGCCTTTTGTAAGTGGATACGATACATTATCACTTGAATTTACATAATCAATCGTAATAATTCCTCTAGAGAGTAATAGCCTAAGAATTTTATGTCTTCGCCGTATATGACAAAATTTACCGTTATACATAAAGCTCCTTGCCATTCCAATTGCCGCTTGACTATCCCAATGTATGCTATTGGTGTCAACGGTTTAGGCCTAAATAGAATATCTTCAAAGAAATTTCTGAGTCATTCAGATTCTTCACCGGCTTTATCTAAGGCTATGAATTCAGCCTCCATTGTAGAGCGAGCAATACAAGTTTATTTGGATTACTTCCAAGATATCGCTCATCCACCAATAGTGAATAGATATCCACTTTTGGACTTAGAATCAGTTGATCCGGTGATCCAATTTGCATTACAGTATCCCTCAGTTACCGCAGGATATTTATTGTAGTGCAAAGAAAAATCCCGGGTATGTACTAAATACCCCAAAACTCGTTTCATGGCCATCCAATGAGATTGACCTGGATTGCTTTTATACCGACTCAATTTACTTATAGCACAAGCTATATCTGGTTGTGTACAATTCATGATGTACATTAAGCAACCCAACACACGAGCATAATCCAATCGTGATATGCTTTGGCCGTTATTATTTGCTAATGCAAGATTCACGTCAATTAGAGTCTTTACAACTTTAAAGCCCAAGTGCTTGAAGTTTTCAAATATTGTCTTAATATAATTTTGTGACAATGTCAGACCTTGAGAAGTCTTATGGACCTTAATTCCTAGAATTAAATTAGCACCTCTCAAGTCTTTCATATCAAACTTGCCAGTTAGCATGCGTTTAGTCGCATTTATGTTGGAAATGTCATTACTCATTATCAGCATATCGCCAACATATAGGCAAACAATAACTATGTGATTTGAAACATTTTTAATATACATACATTTATCACATTCATTTATTTTAAAACTATTTGACAATATTGTTTGATCAAATTTCGCATGCCATTGTTTGGGTGCTTGTTTCAGTCTGCAAAGGGACTTAATAAGTCTGCATACCTTCTTTTCTTTACCTGAAACCACAAACCCTTCAGGTTGTTCCATGTAGATTTCTTCCTCCAACCCTCCATTTAAGAAGGCCGTTTTAATATCCATTTGATAAATTTCAATACCATAAACTGCAGCAAATGCTACTAACGTTCGTATGGACGTATTTCTTGTAACTGGAGAGTATGTATCGAAATATTCAAGAACTTCTCACTATACGTTTTGACCACAAGTCTTGCCTTAAATTTGTCTGTGGTGCCATCATCTTTTATTTTCCTCTTAAAGGTCCATTTAGAACCCAACAGTTTATTTCCCGGAGTAAGATCAACCAATTCCCATGTATAGTTGTTCAGTATGGATTCTATTTTACTATTGGTTGCTTCTTTCCAAAGTAATGATTCCCAAGAAGATATAGCTTCTTTAAATGTTTGAGGCTCATTTTCCAATAAGGAAATCATAAAATCTGGTCCAAATGAAGTAGATGTTCTTTGACGTTTACTACATCTTGGATCCTCCCGATTAAGTGTACTTTCTTTTGTTTCTTCCCGAGGTCGTTTAGATCCTTCTCCAATCGACTCACATTCCTTTTTATACGAATACATATTTTTAAAGAACTCATCATTATCTGATTTTATAACCGTATTATTATCAATGTCGGAATTTTCTGATTTATGAACCAGAAATCGATATGCTTTACTATTAGCCGCATATCCTATGAAAATACAATTAATGGTTTTGGCCATATTTTTACCCTTTTGGGTTTAGGAACTTGCACTTTTGTCAAATACCCCAACACTTTAAAATAATTCAAGTTGAGCTTCCTTCCTTTCCATTTTTCATATGGAATACATTGTGTTTTGCTATGGGGTACTCGATTTTTTATTCGGTTAGCCGTAAGAACGGCTTCCCCCACAAGTTTTGTGGCAAACCAGAACATATCAATAATGCGTTCATCATCTCCTTTAATGAACGATTCTTTCATTCTTCAATCCCATTAGATTGGGGCATGTAAGGGGTCGTTGTTTGATAAATAATTCCATATTCTAAACATATTTGTTCAAAGGAGATTCATACTCACCAACCATATACTTCTTATCATTTTGATTTTCTTGTTAAGTTGCGTTTCAACTTCATTTTGTATTTCTTGAATGTGTCTATTGCTTCATCTTTACTATTAAGTAAGTAAACATAGCGATATCGAGTATTATCGTCAACAAAAGTTATGAAATACGTCTTTCCACCACATGATGGTATTGACTTCATGTCACAAATATCTGTGTGAATTAAGTCTAAAGGATGTGAATTCCTTTCAACTGACTTATAAGGATGTTTAACATACTTAGATTCCACACATACTTGACATTTTGATTTATCGCATTCAAAATTAGGTAATATTTCCAAATTAATTATTTTTCGCAAGGTTTTATAATTGACATGACCCAAACGTATATGTCATAATTCATTTGACTCAAGTAAGTAAGACGAAGCTGAAATGTTATTATTATTTTCAACGACCATTACACAACTTGCAAGAGGCCCTCAGCGAGGTAACGTTTTCCTACAAACATCTCGTTCTTACTTACTACAACTTTATCGGACAAATACATTTAAAATAATTCTTAATAAGAAGTCCAATAAAGACTAAATTCTTCCTAATCTCGGGAACATGAAGGACGTTGTTCAAAGTCACCACTTTGATGGAAGTCACTTTGAGAAATATCTTCTCACATCCATCAATCTTGTCCTTTGCAGCATTTCCTATAGAAAGATTCTAATCGGGTTCAACAGGAACATAAGTAGCAAAAGCTTCTCTAACAGCACAAACATGGCGAGTGGCTCCAAAATCAACCACCACTCTTTAGGATTGCCCACCAAGTTACATTCGGAAAGCATGGTACACAAGTCATCAACATTATCATGTTTTTCAACCATGTTTGCTTGACCCTTCTTCTTGTCTTCTCGGAGCACGATACTCCGTAGATTTGTGTCCGGCTTTTCCACAATTGTAGCAATTTTCACTGAACCGCTTCTTACTTAGGATGTATTTTGTTCCAGAAGCCTTCTTCCTCTTTTTGCCCTCTTCAACGATATTTGTTACCATTATTGTTGAGTTTCTACGACCTCTCTTATCAACAACTTTATTATCCTCTTAGATTCTCAACCGAATAATGAGATCTTCAAGGGACATCTCCTTGAGTTTGTATTTTAAATAATTTTTGAAGTCCTTCCATAACTGAGGAAACTTCTCAATTATCGCTGCTACTTGAAATGCTTCATTGATGACAAGACCTTCAATAAAAATTCTATTAATAAACATAATAAAATTAATACTACCAACACTAGTATTAATTCTACTTATACCTTCAGCAAGGAGATCATGAATAATCTTGCAAATCTTGGACTTGGGTAATAACAGACTTGCTATCTACCCTTTTGTAGTCCAAAAACTTTGCAGCAACGAACTACTTCAACTCGACATCTTCAGTTTTGTATTTCCTTTCAAGCGTCATCCATAGTTCTTTTGACATTTCCATGCTACTGTTGACGTTATACAAAGCATCCTACATCCCGCTTAGAATATAATTCTTGCACAAAAAATTTGAATGCTTCCACGCCTCAATCATGAGAAAGAGTTCAGTCTCTGGAGTTTCGTCGGAGAGTACATGAACATCTTCTTTGATGAACTTCTGGAGAATTAGAGTAGTCAAGTAGAAGAATATCTTTTGCTGCCAGCGCTTGAAACCAGTCCCGAAATTTTTTTGGGTTTCTTCGCCAGTGCCAATGCTGCCAGTGTTGTTTGGCTCGTTGATGCATTGACTGTTTCCATCGGAACAGCTTGGTTTCTATTGTCATTTGGTCATTTTTTGTAAAAGAATGGCACAAACGTTAAAATCACGTAGATTTATCTCCAATAGAGTACAAAACCACAAAGGTTTTACTCTATAGAAACAATAAGTATAACACAAATACATAATACAAAATTAAAATCCTTGAGCTTGTTATTAAACTGTATTTATTAAATAATTTTGGAAATATATATTAACATAAACAGAAATGAAAAACAGAAACAACATTTTAATCCGAGCCCACTGAATTCACTGTATTTCCTTAAGGAATTTAATCCCCTCCTAGTACTCATGGTTATAAATTATTTCCTCCCAGGATAAAATAAATTACACACTGGTGTAGTGGTACTTCAAACGGCATTGTTTCGGTGAACACAAAGTTCGTTAGCAAGTTACACTTGCTGTTGCTTTGTTTGATGTTAACAGTATGCAGAAGAAGGAGGAGAAACTCAGAAAATCGTATGAAAATTCTGAGCAGAATAGACTTGCCAAAGTTGGGGTAAAATCTGAAGAGGTGGGCTATTTATGCAAAAACGACCACAGCATAAATTCATAACATAAACTATTTACTCAATAATAAAGAGGAAAAATTGAAGAGGGTAGTTTAATTTTCAATTATGCAACTGAAAAACGGATTGAATTTAATATTAATATTTATTTTAATTTTGTCCAAAAAATTAATCAATCAATCTTTTGATCGAAGCCGAAACTGAAGCCGAGCGAGCGACGACCACGACGCGAGGTTTGCCTTCTTCTCAACTCTTTAACAGCTAGAAGAAGAGCAATACCTTATATACCCATAAAAAGCATCTTCCTCTTTCAATATGGGACAATATCCCTTTGCCAAGGGGAGAAACTTAAAATTTCACTTAAGAATTTCGTTTCCCTCCATTTTCAATTCACCCTATTCTAAGCATATCATATAGTTAAAATCCCAACACGTTCTTGGGTCAATACACCTCCATACCACGTCCATTTTCGTCGTTCTTTGAACATTGTTCTTTGATTTAGTGGGTATTGTGAGTACGTGTTGGAGCAAATCATGGCATCTTTTACTTTCTCACCGCTTGAACGGATTCTCAGTTGGATCGATCATAACAGTCAAATTTTGACCAATATAATAACCACATAACTTTGAAAGATCATAACTTACGTAAAATCTATAAATGAAACAAGAAATTGAATGGGAAATGTCTACCGTTGATTGAAGAAAAATACCATATATGAGTTGTTAAAATGATTTGTTTCCACTGACTATTTTCTTTTGTATTTTTATTACAAACAATAATCGAAGTCCCTATCATTTGCCGGCCAGACATCAAGTTTCCTTTCTTTTGCAAAGTCCAAGTGTTAGAAATTTGGACTTATACTACATACATATGCACAATATATGGATTAATTATATGTTATGTGTTATCTTTTGGTTTGGCCTATATTAGTGGTCTTATGGACATTATTGTTAAGGGGGCCAATACATTGTCATATAAAGTGTAGGACTAATGTGTAGATACCCAAAAGAGTAACCTTAGTTAATGATGGGCTAACTAAGGTTACATACATGTAACCAAGGTTACATTCTTGTGACCTTTGAGTTTCATAACTCACATGTTATAATAAGGGGGGTTATGGTTCCCACAAGAATACAAGACATTCTCTTCTTCTTCCTCCCATTGAGAGAGAGAGCACAAACTTGTTCTTGCATATCAAGTGGAAAACCAATCCTCACATTTGTCTTGGATATCAAGTGAAAGCCAAAACTTCAAGACAATCTTCAAGAAGGATCAAGGAGCTTCCAAAGGCAAACCTTGAACAATCTTCAAGAAGGATTAAGGAGCTTCCACTTATGGATTCAGGTACGCTTCCGCTTATGTTGTTGTTCCAAGTAATTCGATATGAAGGCTAAAGTGTTTTATTTGGATTCATTCCAACAATTGGTATCAGAGCCTCCTTCATATTGGATCATTTGGAAGTTCATGAAATCCATGTTATAAAGCTTCATGTTTAAATTAAGATAGAATTTTGATTATTAAATTTTAGTACCATAATATAGCATGCTTTCATGAGTGATATGTTGATGATGAACTTTAGTATTTAGATACCATGTTATCTCTAGATGAATTGAAATATTGAAATTTGCATAATTTTGGTTGTTGAACAACATGATTCCTTGATTAAGCCTTTGGTTGTTCAATACATAGTCACCACTAATACTTTTAGCGGCGACTTCTATGGGTTTAGTGGCAGCGTTCGTCGCAATGTTGCCACAAATAACCTTCAGTGACGACAACTCCAGTTTCAATACATAGTCGCCACTAATACTTTTAGCGGCGACTTCTATGGGTTTAGTGGCAGCGTTCATCGCCGCAAAAGGTCCTGGACAGAAACGTTTTTTTAATAAAGATAACATTTTTTTTATTAAAAACGCTTTTCTGGTGACATTAATGAAACCATAATGCAAAATTAATTAATAGAAACGTTTTTCATTATTTGAAACGTTTTTTTATTTAATTAAGATATTAATAGAGTCATAATGCAAGAATAATATTAAAACATTAATCTTGCATTATTAAAGAAACGTTTTTTCAACTAATTAAAGAAACGTTTTTCATTATTAGTTGAAACGTTTTTTAAGTTTTCAGATTTTAATTGTACATTAATAATATGTCAATTAATATTCAGTTTTTAATTATTAATGTTTTGTACATTAATATTCAATTTTAAGATTAATTGTTTTTTTTTTGTCCATCATGCTTCAGATTTTGTTTTGTACAATTAAGATTAAGTTTTTAATGTTCAGTTTTTACATGTCAAACATGTAACTTTTTTAGTTAAGGTTCAATATATGGCTTAAAGAACTATTTAGTTTTGCATCTAATATTTTAAATTAGTCCATTGAAACATTATGTTACCAAAGTAACCTCTTTTGTGTAGATTGATTGATTTTGAAGTATAAGATGACTGTGTATGTTAGTATTCCATGCGTTTAACACCGGCCCAAAGGAAGGTTGTTATTTGGCAGGAATTCGAACATGCTCATGGTGATAAATATGTGACAATTATTAAGTTTTCCATGTGATATTAAGTCGGCCCAAAGGAAGGCTTGATATTTGACAGGAGTTTATTGTCAATATTTGATTACTACACCAAGAGTACCACTTATAAGTTAATTTTCTGTCTAAAGACTAAAATCAATGTTGTGCTAGGTATCTTGTAATGGGATTTGCCTATTTTGAATCTGTAAACTCCAATTTAAAATTCAAGTAATTGTAAGCATGTATTAAGTTGTCTTTGTTCTATTTTCAGTGAATTCTTCAGCTGCTACAATATCTGCAAATATTAACAGCATCCCTGTGCTTAACGGCACAAACTTTAAGGAATGGAAAGAGAGCATTATGATAGTTCTCGGTTGCATGGATCTAGACCTTGCACTTCGGATTGAGATACCTACTTCTCTTGAGGATACATCTTCTTCTGATGAAAAGAAGGAGATGGAGAAGTGGGAACGCTCAAATCGCATGAGTCTAATGATCATGAAACGTGCAATTCCAGAATCTTTTAGGGGCACTATGAATGATGAAAATAATGCCAAAGTTTTCCTCGAAAACCTTGAAAAGCGTTTTGCACAAAACGAAAAGGCGGAAACAAGTACTCTTTTGAGTAAACTTGTTTCCATGAGGCAAGGGAAACATAAGGGAGTACATTTTGGAAATGTCTCATCTTGCTTCGAAACTAAAGTCACTCAAGTTAGAATTACCTGAGGAACTGCTTGTGTACTTAGTTTTGATCTCTCTTCCTGAACACTTTAATCAGGTTAAGGTCAGTTACAACTGCCTGAAGGAGAAATAGACTCTTAATGAGCTCATTTCACATTGTGTGCAAGAGGAAGAGAGAATAAAGCAAGATAAGACAGAAAGTGCTCATTTGGCATCCTCTTCTAAAGATAATAAGAAGAGGAAAAATAAGGAAGTTGCGGTTGCAAGGCCCCAGAAGAAGCAACATAAGGTACCTAAGGTTGAAACTACAGAATCAGGTTGCTTTTTCTGTAAGGGGACTAATCACATGAAGAAAGATTGTACCAAATACCACGCTTGGCGTGCAAAAAAGGGTATATCTCTTTCTCTTGTTTGTTCTGAAGTTAATTTAATTTCAGTACCTAAGGATACTTGGTGGGTAGATTCTGCTGCTACTACTCACATAGGTATATCTATGCAGAGGTTGCCTGAACTGCCGAAAACCAAATGATGGTGAAAGATACATCTATGTGGGTGACGGCAAAAGGGTTCAAGTTGAGGCTATTGGAAAATTTAGGCTGTTGTTTAAGACTGGTTTTTATTTATATTTGAATGAGACTTTTGTTGTACCGTCTTTTAGACGGAATTTAATTTCTGTTCCCAAATTGGACATATCCGGTTATTCATGTTCATTTGGTGACAATAAAGTTAGTCTCTTTCAAGGTTCAAATCTTATCGGCACTGGTCTTTTATCAACATATGATAGCCTATATTTAGTTGACATAATAACCTCACATAATGAAACTTTGCATACAAGTTCAAGTGGTACCAAAAGAAAATTAACTAATGAGAATTCTTTATCACTCTGGCACAAACGTTTGGGTCACATATCTAAACAAAGAATTCTGAAACTTGTGTCAAATGGAATTCTTGATTCTCTTGATTCCTCAAATTCGGATATTTGCATTGAGTGTATCAAGGGTAAACAAAAAAACAAGACGAGATTAGGTGCTGAGAGAGCTTCGGATGTCTTAGAATTGATACATACGGATATTTGTGGGCCATTCCCTACACCTTGTAGAAATGGTCAACAATACTTTATCACATTCATAGACGATTACTCTCGTTATGGGTACCTATATCTCATCCATGAAAAGTCCCAATCTATAGACGTGTTCAAATCATATAAGGCCGAAGTTGAAAATCAACTAAGCAAAAGGATTAAAACCGTTAGATCTGATCGTGGTGGTGAATACTATGGTAGATATGATGGTTCAGGTGAACAACGTCCAGGGCCATTTGCTAAATTCCTAGATGAGTGTGGGATCGTTCCTCAGTATACTATGCCAGGAAGTCCTACTATGAATGGTGTAGCTGAGAGACGAAATCGGACCTTTAAGGACATGGTAAGAAGTATGATTTGTCGTACTACTTTGCCAGACTCATTCTGGGGAGAAGCATTGAAAACCGCAGCTTATATTCTTAATAGAGTTCCAACTAAAGCTACAATCAAAACCCCATATGAACTTTGGACTGGAAATAAACCCAGTATTAAGCACTTACACATTTGGGGTTGTCCAGCTGAGGCAAGGCCTTATAGGCCGAATGAAAAGAAACTGGATGCTAAAACAGTTAGTAGCTATTTTGTTGGATAATATGAAAGATCCAGGGGGTATAAGTTTTATGATCCCACTTCTAGAACTATTTTTGAGACGGGTAGTGCTCGATTCTTTGAGGATATTGAGTTTGGGGGGTGGGGAGATAAAGTTGTTAGAGCTTTTGTCTTTGAGGAAGAACATGTGTCTTTCTCTCAAGTTGTTGATCTTGGTCAGGGTGTTCTCATTCCTGACACTGATATTCAAGACAATTCTTGAAAATCTCCCTAATCAAGTTCCTGATACACTAATGAAAATCAAACTCAACAACCTCAAGAAACTGAAGTGCCATTAAGGAGATCCACTAGAGAGAGGAGAAATGCAATTCCGGATGATTATGTTGTATTTCTCCAAGAACAAGAAAGTGACATTGGACTTGAGGAAGATGATCCAATCAACTTCCGTCAAGTCATTAAAGGTTCTAACTCTCAAAAGTGGATTGATGCCATGAATGATGAAATGAAGTCTATGAGCGATAACGGTGTTTGGGAGCTTGTTACATTGCCCGAAGGTATTAAACCAATTGGTTGTAAATGGATATTTAAAACCAAGAGGGATTCAGGGGGCAATGTCATTAAGTATAAAGCTCATCTTGTCGCAAAAGGCTACACTCAAAAGGAAGGCATTGATTATAAAGAGACTTTCTCTCCAGTTTCATCGAAAGACTCTTTCAGGACTATAATGGCACTAGTAGCACATTTTGATCTTGAACTTCATCAGATGGATGTTAAGACAACGTTTCTCAATGGTGACATTGAGGAAACAATTAATATGGTGCAACCTGAAAACTTTGTTTCGGGAGACTCAAAGAGAAGGGTTTGCAAATTAAAGAAATCCATCTATGGGCTCAAGCAAGCTTCCCGTCAATGGTATTATAAGTTTCATGAAGTCATTACATCTTTTAGTTTTGAACCGAATATTGCTGATGATTGTATATACCATAAGTTCAGTGGGAGTAAATATATTTTTCTGGGTTTATATGTCGATGACATACTGCTTGTCTGTAACGATATAGCATTATTGCATGAAACTAAGAAATTTCTTTCAAAGAAATTTGAAATGAAAGATCTTGGTGATGCCTCTTTTGTATTAGGAATTCAGATACAACGAGATCGCTCCAAAGGTGTTCTCGGTGTGTCACAAAAGGGCTATATCGATAAGGTTAAAAGATTTGGCATGCAGGATTGTAAACCAGGCAACACCCCTGTTGCTAAGGGAGACAAGTTTAGTCTCAAACAGTGCCCAAATAATAATTTTGAAACTACGGAAATGGAAAAGACACCTTATGCTTCGGCTGTAGGTAGTCTGATGTATGCTCAGGTATGTACACGACCTGATATAGCATACATTGTTGGGATGCTGGGCAGATATCTAAGCAATCTGGGAATGGACCATTGGAAGGCAGCCAAAAGGGTCATGAGGTACTTACAGAGAACAAAGGATTACATGCTTACATATCGGAGATCGGACCAGCTTGAGATCATCGGGTACACCGACTCCGATTTTGCTGGATGTCAGGATAGTCTGAAGTCTACATCAGGCTATATTTACATGCTTGCTGGTGGTGCTATCTCTTGGAGAAGCATCAAGCAAACTCTTACGGCCACTTCCACTATGGAAGCGGAATTCATGGCATGTTATGAAGCATCCAATGAGGCATTATGGCTGCGAAATTTTGTTAGTGGACTGTGCATAGTAGACAGCATTAAAAAGCCACTCAGGCTATTATGCGACAACAGATCAGCAGCCCTTTATGCTAACAATAACAGTAGTTTGACGAAAGCAAAACATATGAACGTCAAATTTCGGGTTGTTTTAAAGAAAGAGTACAGAATGGACAATTGTGCATAGAGCACATCAGTACAAACTCCATAATTGCGGATCCGCTCACTAAGGGATTGCCACCCAAAGTATTTCATGAGCAAATTGCTTGCATGGGTGTCAAATCGGTTAAGGATTATGAATTTTAGTGGGAGTTTGTATTATACAATTATGTATTGTCCATTACATTCAGTAATTCAGTTTTAAGGTTATATCTGCAGATATTCAGTTTTAAAGTTTTATGTACTCTTAAGGTTTATGATTGATCTCAATAAAGAGAACCAGTTGGAAATAGACATTCTATTTCAGACCACACTTTATGTTATTTCCATGCTACACACCTATACTTGATCCATGTCGTTGGTTATATTGATATACGTGATCTATGTTGGGTCTAGTTACGCAAGAGTAACTAAGATCTCTTAGATCCTATGTTGGTATGATTGATGGACAGGATTGTTCATGACAATTTTATTATGATAGCAATTCTGAGCTCATAAAGTTATAATGTAACATATAATGCTAAGGTTTGTACATATGCATGAATGTATAGTCCAAGTGGGATATTGTTAGACATTTGGACTTATACTACATACATATGGACAATATATGGATTAATTACATGTTATGTGCTATCTTTTGGTTTGGCCTATATTAGTGGTCTTATGGACATTATTGTTAAGGGGGCCAATACATTGTCATATAAAGTGTAGGACTAATGTGCAGATACCCAAAAGAGTAACCTTAGTTAATGATGTGCTAACTAAGGTTACATACACGTAACCAAGGTTACATTCTTGTGACCTTTGAGTTTCATAACTCACATGTTATAATAAGGGGAGTTATGGTTCCCACAAGAATGCAAGACATTCTCTTCTTCTTCCTCCCAATGAGAGAGAGAGAGCACAAACTTGTTCTTGCATATCAAGTGGAAAACCAATCCTCACATTTGTCTTGGATATCAAGTGAAAGCCAAAACTTCAAGACAATCTTCAAGAAGGATCAAGGAGCTTCCAAAGGCAAATCTTGAACAATCTTCAAGAAGGATTAAGGAGCTTCCACTTATGGATTCAGGTATGCTTCCGCTTATATTGTTGTTCCAAGTAATTCGATATGAAGGCTAAAGTGTTTTATTTGGATTCATTCCAACCCCAAGTCCTATTCCTTTTAAATTGATAAAAAAGGTCACTATCCCATATCTATTAAAAAAATTGGACAAATGAAGTTTAGACTGAATTGAAGTAAATATGTGGATTGAATTAAACCAAAATATGTTTTCTGAATTAAATTAAACTCAAACTACAGTGGGACTGAAATTTAATTGGCTTATTAAAATTTAATTGGTTTATTAAGATGATTAAGATTGATTTTTGAATTGAATTATAACCTTGGAACTAAACTAGGTTTGAAGCCTTACTTTACGAATATATATTTGTTGTGTAGATATTCACACCTAACACACTTTTTTTTTAATTTAGATATTTTCAAAAAAATAAAAATAGCATAAAGCTAAAACCCTCAAACTATTTCAAGTTTTAACCCCCGCGTGTTCCTCTATCTATTTTACTAGACGAGGGACTAGGTCTGCTTATTGGGCGGATCGTGCAGTTATTTACGCTTAACGATTTGGTTTATCGATTATCGATTTTTAAATATATTAATTCTCTAGCCACCCAATAAGATATCGGGCGGATTGATATCAATTTAGTTATTATCAGACAGTTATCGGGCGATTTATCAGCCTATTTGCATCTGTATTACAAAGACCGATTTTGGCAACATACTGATGCAAACAAGCTAAGGCATATTTAAAAAGGTATCATCATTCTACGTAAATTATACTCGGTCTATAGCTAAATAGTTTGTAAAAATACATATGCTCATGCTAATCTCAAGAAAGATTTACGCCCAACTTCTAGAAATCTGAAGCATACTTAAGGTTACAGTGATACCACAGGTGCACAACAGGATACTGAGGAGCAAGGCAGCAACCTCCTCAAAAGTAGCTTAAATGCAGCCAAACTTGTGGCTATACAATCTGCAACAGTTAATACTTCCCAAAGTGGCAATTACATCAGGTTAAAATTATAAGAATATATAAATATAAAAATTCTTAACGAATTAACGGTTTATCTGATAAAAAAATTGAATAATTTACTCCTAAACCGATAAGCTCTTAAAAAAAAATTCCAATCCATTCATCACCGGTTAATCCGATAACCAGGGGCGGAGTCAGGGGGGCGCAAGGGTGTTCACCCGAACACCCTTCTTCAAAAAATTACACTGTATATAAGGCAAAATCTATTTTTTATCTCTATATATTAAGTTTTGAACACCCTTAATATGATCCAAAAGTATAACAAAAAATTTAAACACCCTTCGTGGAGATCCTGCCTCCGCTACTACCGATAACCCGATACCAATAAACCACTTTTACGGTTCAATTTTCGATTTTGATTGGGCTTTGAACGCCCCTATGAGGGATGGCCCATGCTCAGCATGACCACAATACTTAATTACAAAAATATTTCCTTATGTATTACCAATTATTTTGTAAGTCCATTCATGTCAATTCAAATAATATATTTAAAACTTCATATGATTTTAAACTTAATTTGTTGAAATTAAACATTAAGAAAACTGGAGTAAAAAAGTTACCAATATTTCATGTTGTTTTTCCCTCATATTCTAATTTAAAATTTACAATATATGTTTTTTAGCATAATAATAAGTAGGCTTATTTTTAGCACAAAATTTTATAGACAACACATTTTAATATTTTCTTAGCGCGTTAAATTTAAGAGAAAAAAAGTCCCTATTCATTATACTTCATCAACTTGTGAATAACCAAAGACTTTGCATTTTTCTTCGTGGATACTTCATTATTTAATAGTATTAAATAAGATGAGATGTCTTCCTTTAAAATAAGGAAAAATAACGTCATTAGAAATGGACCCGGAAATGTAAAAAATAAATATTTTTAAAGTAGTGCCAATTCTACTCTTTATTTTATAGACTTTTTTCATTAAGAGCTAAATTAAAGGTAGTTATTTGAGCAGCGGCACTGTTTATTTGACATCTAAAATAATCATAAAGGTTCAAATGGTAATGAGTTACATTTTGATCAATAATACCGTGTACCTTTTTTCTTTTTCTTATTAACCTATCCATTTTCTTTTTCCTGTACCCTTCTATTTAGCAACTTATTGACATAAATATAGTGGATCAGTTATTTATCTCACTTTAAAATTTTATATTCTTTAGATTTTTAAGATCCTTTTTCTTATTCAAGAATGTACATTATGATAAATTATGTTTACCACAAAAAAGTAATAACAATTAAATTTGTTGATATGACTCTAAAAATACATAATCTATTTTTATTCTAGTCTTTAAGCGGTTGATGCTAGATATGTGAAGATAAAAGATAAAATGCGAGCTAAAATGGAATTATAATCAAACAAAGGGGTTAGCTATTCTGGCCTCGGACTGACTGATGAGGGGCCTCGAGGTCGATGCCTGGGCTTGGGCTCGAGCTATCGGGGATAATCAGGAAAGGGCTAACAGTTAGGATATAATTAAAGGAGACTATTTATGACCAATAACGAGCAATAAGTGAAGAACAAGTATGAAGGCAATAAATATGAGCAATAGAATCGGGAGAGTCAGTTAGAGAGAAGAGAGAGAGAGAGAGAGAATTGTTATTTATCTTGTGTAGAATAGTTAGAGCAATAGCAGCCCTCTACAAAATGGTAAGGATCCCCTTTACATAGCAAGAGAATCCCGTCATAGTACAAAATACATTAATTGTAAAGGTATGGAGATGGGACGGCTAGACGTGACACCTTGACACAAGTTCCGGGCAGGCCGGCCTTGTCATACTTAGCCCGTGTCTTGAGAATTCCCCATTTTTACTCTAACCTCGATCGACATTCTCTTTAGGTCGGGCCTCGACGAGCTTCGAAGGAGGGAGCTCGGTCATAGCTTCGCGTCCTCGAGGCCTCAAGGTAATCTTCTAAAATGAACTAATAAAAAGAAATTGGGCCCCCTGATTTCGTCGCATACAGATAGTCTCCGCGTTTTCTATAATGAAGTGATGGAAAGCAATTTCGATGCCCGACTCTTCGGGCTTTCCGTGACGACATCATGCTGATGACGCAACATATAGCATGAGTTTTCACGATAATCGGGACATCCCATGGACTTGTATTTTCGACGCCATTCAATGCGTTGTCGATTCCCATTCTTCAAAGTGACAGTACTGCTGCCGATTCAGTTCTTCAAGAACGTAACAATTGTACAAGCCGATCAGTCTTCCAAAGGCATAGATGTTCGTGCCATTATCTCCTATAAATGGGGGTATTCTGGCGTTATTTTTCTATCCAAATGCCTTCCTCCATTCATTTATCCCTTTCTTCTCGCCATCTTTATTTATTGTTAATCACCATGTTTGGTGGTCATGGCTTTAAGGTTATTTTGCAGTATTCCCGTCATCTGCGCATTGGACTTCAGCCTAAGTTTCCCTTTGTCGATCGATATCATATCGTCTTGTCGTTGCTGTTGTTGTTGTTGTTACGCCTGTTAATGTTATCGTTATTGACTCGGGATGATGATATATGGGTGATCAAATTTCCCTATTTTAGAAAGTTATTCGGACTGTACATCGCTGCTCATGGGGGGCTCAGATTATACACCAGTGCTCACCTTCATACCCCGGTTTGATGTGGCGCTTCGCCTCGAGCTAGCAGCTTGCACGACTCATTTTCCAAAGAAGTGGATTCAAAGTAGTCGTGAAAGCGAGGCTGACGTTCACAAGGTCTGTCTCTTCTACGAGGATCTCTTGGCTCGTGAGGGTCCTCGAGGTTGGGTACATTCTCGGAACTCGTATTGATGTTGCTGGCCTCCCGGGGCCTAACTTTGGTAGGTGGACCGTTGTTGTTTCCCCACATATATATATGGTTTCTCCCGCTTCTTGGGAGATCCCATTATTTTAGATAGTTATCCTTCTGTTTCGTCATCGAGTCTTTCGTTACCTTAGCACCAAAGTGTTTGTGTAGGTTACTGCTTCAGTTTGCTTGTCCCGCCATATACATGGCTGCTATTTTAGGGTCTACCCAGTAGGGAGGGGAGAGTTCAACTCCCAGCGCTCGGGATCCACGTGAGTTCACCTTGAAGACTATGTCTTCAATAAGAGAGGAGCATCTTGACTTGGTGAGGAGAGACTGCGGATGGAGCGAGGGGGTACCGTTGCCCCCGGATGAGGGCATTACGGACCTTGCCAATCGATTCCCGAACATATACTTGTACCCTTTCGCACTGGGCCCCTTCATAGGGTCGTGCTCGATTTTTGTTCAAAGTATCGGGTTACTTTGGCGCAGATACATCCGTCGTTTTGGTGAATAGTGCTCATGATGAGGTTCATTACAGAGAAGATAGGGCTTGAATTCACGCTTAGTCATCTTGTCAGGTTGTACTAACCCTTTAATCATTGATGCCTGCTAAACTTGAGGTGCAGTTCGTCCACACCTTTTATTGTTGGTGATGGGTAATATGGATATTGAGAATGGATTATTCGATTCATCTGGGTCCGGACGACTGACGTTATTCCCATGGAACTTATGCCTTTCCCTGAGGAATAGAATTATATGTGTAAGTGGAGCGTCTAGTGCTTTCTCGGACTTACTCATGGTGGAAGCTAGTTTAGTGATCGTTTTTCCTCCTTTTTTGCAGAAATTTCATGGCTGTCGGGCGAAGTTCTTGATCTGCTTGGCTGGGTCCGGAAGCTGGCGACCAATTCGACCTGTGATGAGCGTAGGTGGCTAGTTGTGTCCCAAGGCAGATGGGAAGCAAAATATCATGGTATGTGTGTGTGCGATGCCATTTCCTTGTCCCTCGTTCATCTGGGAAGACATTTTCCCCTTTTCATGTATTAATATTATTGTCGTAGGTATCTGAGGGTCTCCGATTTCAAGGCTATGCTCCTCTGGAGAGAGGGAGGGGTTTCCATCTTCCGAGCTAAAGGACAAAAATAATAAACAGAATATGCATTTGCAGTGCGATGGTGCTCATAGCAGGGCAAAACGGGCCTGAGTCCTTGAGGAGAAAACATCGTACGAGCCAGTTGCAGTCGAAGTTTCCGATTCTGGAGAGGTGGTTCCTCCAAGTGACCGTGCTTCGACCGGAGTTGATTCTTCAAGGGCTGAGGGGGCTAGATCAATAGATTCATGCTCGACTTTCGAGGAAGTCCGTCGACTTCACTTGGCGGTGAGCTTTGGAATAGGCCTTCTGAATCTCGCGTCTTCCCTTTCTTATCGAGATTTTCTTTTGCAGGACTTTGGCAGGCTTAGGTCTGATTTGTTCCGTAATTGGACTAGGCTCCAGAAAGCTCTGGATGAGGGTAGGTCCCATGGGCTCCTTTACAAGGAGAAGGAAGTTGAGTTGGCATACTGGTGATATAAGGTGTATCGGAGCTCGAATTACGAGAGCTAATTGATATAGCAGGTAACTTCCCTTCTCGAGCAGGTATGCATTTTGCTTTTTAACTTCTCAGGTTAACTCTTCACCTATCCCAGCTGCAGAAAAAGACTGAGTCCCTGGAACACCTTAGGGGTAACACCGACCAAATCAGGAATGACTGCGACGAGCTAAGAGCTCAGGCGCATGCTCAAAGTTCACAAGAGAAAGGTGTCTTGGCTAATGTTCCTGCCTTTGAGGTCCAGCTCCGCTTAGCTTGTGATAACACTTCTGTTCAAGCAGGTATGATCACAAAGCTCGAATTCGAACTTTTAAAGTTCAGGGCTGAGATCGTTGATACTCGGACCGAAGCAACACTAAGCCGAAATAAAGCCGATCAGAAGATGGCGATTTATTTGAAGGATGTTACTGATGCCTAAGCCGAGTTAAAGAGAGTATTCGACCGTAAAGAGAGGATCAAAGAATATGCTTGTGGCAGATCCTTAAGAAGGGTTCTCGAGGAGATTGGTGCTAGGGGTTTTGTTCTTCTGGAAGAGTTGACGAGCGAGAGCGAACGAGTGTGGTGCTCGGTCATTCCTGTTCGACGCCGAGGAGAGTAAAGATGAAGTTAATAGATCGTAGCTCTCAAGGATGGGGCATAGACTTTTCCATTTTGTATGTGATGCCTTCAGAGCATGTTTGTAGATGGAGAGTGCACTTTTCACGTATATAAATAAAAGGAAACTTGAGGCTTTATTTCTTTTGTACCACTTTTCTGCTTCACTTCTGACCAAGTGGACTGGTTTCAGAGTTGGTGAGAATCCTTAGATTCATGGTATGGCTTCGGGGCTCATTAGGCAGGCCCGGGGGCTCTTACGCATTCGGTCGACGCGTCCTTTAGTATAAGATGGCATTAGAGCTCTTGTGATTTTGCTCAATTGTTTTGGGTTTAGTTTCCGAGTCGGTCTTCGACTCGAGCTCATTCGACCCTCAAGCTTTTGTGTTTGCATGGGCGGGCGACAATGGCTCTTACGCATTGCCCTTGGGAATTTGTATTTTAACTATTTTGGGTTCAATCTCCGAGTCGGATTTCGACTCAAGCACAATTGACCCTCAAGTTCTGCATTTGTGTGGGATGGCGACAACGAATCTTATGCGTTGGGTCGAAGCATCCTTTTATATGCACGGCCCTGAAGTTCATTAAGCTGGAGACAATGGCTCTTACATTTTGCCTTTAGGCATGTATTGTTAACTTTTTTGGGTATGGTCACTAAATCGGGTTACGACTTGAGCTCATATTGACCCTCAAGCTTTCAAATCTTAAGTTGGCGATAATGGCTCTTACGCTTTTGGTCATTGCGACTTTTTAGTATGTGTGGCCCTGGGGTTCATTAGGCTGGCGACAATGGCTCTTACGCGCTTGGTCGATGTGACCTTTTATGTAGGATTTATTTTCCTCTCGTTAAGGACTTTTGAAATGATTTTCTTGGCTCGTCATCTATTCGGGAATAGCCTCAATTTCAAGTCATTTGCGGTGATTTTTTAGCACCTCGGAAGGTTTAGCTTATAGGCTGAGTAGCTCAAAGCCTTGCGATTTGGAGCTGACATGGTCGAAGCCCTTTTGCCTATCAAAGGTAGCCTGTTTAACCTGTTTTTTTCGAAGTAGATTAGAAGTAATGGCCTATGATTTTCTAGCGACGGTCGGGCGTCTCCGATTCGCGTTAATTCGGATGGTACAACCATATGACTATAGTCATTTGTGTTTGGTCGGAGCCATTTTTGGTCCCGGGTGTAGTAGTTTAGGCGTCTATATTGAGGGTATGCCCTTTTGAGAGTCTTAAAAATGCAATATATAGCCTAAACTTTGGGATTGAGTTTATGTGTGTGGTAAGGTCTTACACAATTTTCATGCATTTCGAGGTCTTACAATTTTTTTGATACTTGGTACAAGTATGATTCATGCCTTGCTTGAGGTCTTACAGTGTTCGTTGATACTTGGAATATGTATGATTCATGCCTGGCTTGAGGTCTTACAATTTTCACTGATACTTGGTACAAGTATGATTCATGCCTTTCTTGAGGTCTTATAGCTTGTGTTGTTGCCTTGTTAAGTTTCACAAGACCGAGTCTATCCGCGCGGGGTCTTATGGCCTCGGGGTTTTTAATGAATGGCGTTATGGCAATTTATGACAGTCTCCTAGTCATCGAGTTTGTTTAGGCTAGGGAACCTTTACTTATAAGCTTAGAATTACCTCGTTGAGGGCTTACACTTTTGGAGATTCCAACCCTGAGGTCATGATGCCAGTCTCCGAGTGTTTGGGACATTTTTCTTTCCTGGAGATGTTTTGTGATTTTATGATACCTCATTGAGGGATTACGATTTTGAGGTTCCGACCCTAAGGTCATGTGGGTGCCGAGTTGATGATTCCTGTCTCCAAGTATTTCAAGGCGCCCTCGGCCGAGGGATATTTGTTTGTGACAATGCTGAGTTCCCTTTGGAGTATGAGATGCTTTGGCAAACAACATTTTTTGATTGCTTGGAAAAGTACATGTCGTTTTGTGGCCGTGGATCCGGCTTATACGGACACGGTTTATTCGACCATTTGGCCAGCGTTCGGGGTTGATTGCAAATGAAGCCTTGAATATTTGTTGGATCCCCCTTAATTTCTTCGAGTTGTGTTAGCATTTTGACCGCTTTGGTCGGGCGCCCACATAAGGGTTAGTCTGAAATACGAAATGAAAAGGGAGATGGTCGTATCTTAATGTAAGATGCATCGGCGATGTTTGAGGATCAATATGTTTAAATCATTCAAGAAGAGGACGCGATACGGTCCTTTATTTTGTTTAATCGGGCTTGATCGAGGGTGTGGCTCGATTACCTTTTTGCTCTTTTACGGGAAGAGGTATGAGCACTAGTGCCACGTCGTGCACCGCAAACATTTCCCTTGCCGCATGTTGTTCCCCGTATATGGTTTTAGTCCTATACTTTGTTGGGAATTTCATTCTTTGGTGAAGAGTGGATGGTATCGGTATCATGCAGCGTATTCACGATAACCCGAATAAGGTGTTGTATCTTATGTCTCCTTCATGGAATTTGACATTTTGGGTCGTGGTGGCTACGCTGTCTGGGAGATTAATCTCTCCTTTATTTATTTTGATTGTCGTGTTGAATCCGTTAAGGGCTCAAGAGGCGGGAACGATTTGGTCTAACAGTCCGAGCTGCTTTATTACCCTCGACCCGATGATGCTGGCCGAGCTACCTGGATCCATGAGCACATGTTTTATCCGAAATGAATTAACAAGGAAAGAGGTTACCAGTGCATAGTTATAAGGTTGGGACGAGGTTTCGAAGTCCTCCTCGTTAAATGTGAGGGCATTTTTCGGTTAGTATCTCTGGGTTCTTTTTTCTCTAGTGAGGATATTTTGTCCTCCTCATCACGGGTTCAGGGGGAGTGTTTACGCCCTCCAATATCACGTGGATAACATATTTCGGCTCATTTGCTTCGTTCTCCTTGGCTTCCTCTCTTTCTTGGAACTGAATTTTAGCCCGATCGCTCAAACATAATCTGAGGTGAATTTTATTGAGTAGCCTGGCTATTTCCTCTTGGAGCTGGTGGTGATCTTCGGTCCTATGGCCGTGCGTATTATGAAGTTCACATACTATGTTGTGATTCCCTTGGGAAGGATCCGGCTGAATAGGCCTGGGCCATTTGGTTTCCTCAATTTTGCTGATGGTGAGCACGATATATGATATGTCAACATTGAAGTTGTATTCTGATAGGCACGGTGCCCCTGTTGGCCTCATGTTTCTGTCGAATCCGGCTTTGTTGATGAGTCCCCGAGGGTTAGGTCCTTGGTTCACCAATCGATCATTGCGATGCGGATTGCGTCTCAAGGCATTCATCATATCTTCGGGGTACGACTGATATCTCTCTTTGTTCGATTTCAACTCCTTCTCCAGGAGTCTACTCTGATATATTGAGCCCGATGGGGCTCCTTGTGGGTCATCCTCGACCCTGATCTTTGACTGATATCGATTGTGGACGTCCGAGTAGGTTACAGTGGGATATTTGATCAGATTTTCTTTTAGCTGCCCTGAGGCCACTGAGCTTCATTCATTCAGACCTTGAGTAAAGGACTGCACCGCCCAGTCGTCGGAGATCGGGAGTAGTTACATTCGTTCCATTTGGAAGCAAGACACGAATTCACAGTATTTCCCTCTGCTTAATCTTTGAATACGTCGGACTTCCTTGTTTCTACTTTGATGGCACCAGTGTGTGTCTTCATAAAGGAGTCTGCTAGCATTGAAAATGAGTCTATGGAGTTGGGATCTAGGTTTTTATACGACATCGTGACCCCATTCGAGAGTGTTTCTCCGAGCTTCTACGGCAAGACAGACTCGATCTCGTCGTCTTTTATATTGTTGCCATTTACTGCGCACGTATAGGTAGAGGCATGTTCATTGGGATCTGAGGTCCCGTTGTATTTTGGGAGTTCTTGCATTCTGAACTTCTTTGGAATATGTTTCAGGGCTGCTTCTTCGGGGAACGACCTTTGTATGAACTTCTTCAAATCCATACTCTTCAGGAATGAGGGTGCGCCCGAGATCTAGTCGACCTTGGAGTTGTAGGTCTTGGCCTTCTTATCGGTTGCTGCTATCATTTTTTCGCCCGATTCGATCCTTTTGGTGAGTTCTTCAAGAATTTTACGATGGCAGGGCCGACTATCGATCCGTTATTGCTCGATCTTTCAAGTATTTGTTCGGCTAGGGAGCTATCCCCGGTGCTATCGTGTTGGGAGTCTTCGGGTGATTTTGCAGCTGAGCGGTACCAGTTGTTGTGCCTGCAACGTTTAAAAAATAACATGAAGGCTAACTTCCAGTTCTTCCCCGAGCTTGTGTTTTTTGGGATTCCTGTTGGTTGAAGTGTTGTATGCTCCTGTCAGTGTGTGAGGTTTCGTCGACATGCTATGCGTCTTGTGAACCCGCGTCCTCTAGAATCAGTCCAGGTGAAATATCGGGGTTTTATGGTGGTGCGCCAACGATTGGAACAACCATACCTTTTTCTCTGTGGTTTTCAAGGTTGTCGTTCTCAACTCTATTTACTGATCCAGCATTTTGACCTGAAATTGAAGATCTTGGACAAGAAAAACTATGAAAGATAACTTGCGTTGTGTAACGAAACCAGCAAGAAAATAATTACTATTATTTTTAGCCCCACGGTGGGTGCCAAAATATTTATCGTGAAAATGGTAGTAACAATTAAATTTATTGAGGGGACTCTAAAAATATGTGATCTATTTTTATGCTAGTTGTTAAGCGGTTGATGCTAGATATGTGAAGATAAAAGATGAAATGCGAGCTAAAATAGAATTATAATCAAACCAAGGGGTTAGCTATTCTGGCCTCGGACTGACCGATGAGGGGCCTCGAGGTCGATGCCTGGGCTCGGGCTCGAGCTATCGTGGATAATCAGGAAAGGGCTAATAGTTAGGATATAATTAAAGGAGGCTCTTTATGACAAATGATGAGTAATAAGTGAAGAACAAGTATGAAGGAAATAAATATGAGCTATAGTAGCGGGACAGTAAGTTAGAGAGAGAGAGAGAGAGAGAGAGAGATAGTTGTTATATATCTTGTGTAGATTAGTTGGAGCAACAACAACCCACTACAAAATGGTAAGGTTCCCCTTTATATAGGAGGGGAATCCCGTCATAGTATAAATACATTAATTGTAAAGGTATGGAGATGGAACGACTAGACGTGACACCATGACACAAGTTCCGGCAGGCCGGCTTTGTCAAACTTAGTCGCTTGTCTTGAGAATTTCCCATTTTTACTCTAACCTCGATCGACATTCCCTTTAGGTCAGTCCTCGACGAGCTTAGAGGGAGGGAACTCGGTCAGAACTTCGCGTCCTCGAGGCCTCGAGGTATTCTTTTGAAATGAATCAATAGCAAGAAATTGCCCCCCTCCCGATTTCTCTACATACAAATTATAAACCTTAAATAGATGTTAGCGATTAGCTGATTTTTTTTTGTCTAACTGAATATAATATTTGATGAAGTCAAAATACGTTATTTTCAAAAAAATAAAATATAACGATGTTTATTTTGTTATAAATATGTGTCATATTTCATCTACTCCAATTTATGTGATGCCCTTTCTCTTTTAGGCCTATATTTACTAACAATTTAATTTTAAAATTCTTATGTTACTGTTAGTGAGATAATTTATAACTACACTAATATTTATGGCTCATTTTAGACCTACAAATTTCAAAAGTTTTTTTTTCCGTAACATAGATGATACTTACTTAGTAAACAAATAAAAACCCAATTCATTCCAAACATTGATTAATAGCCTATTTAGCCAAACTTCTTCCCACACCAAAAGCATTTTTTTTAGAAGGAAAAAAAATACTTTTTTCTCAACTTGAGGAGTTTAGCCAAGCTTTTTTGAAGAAAAAAAGTGCTTTTGGAAAAAAAACACAAACAGTTTTAGAGAAGTAGAAAAAAGTAGTTTCTCCCCAGAAATAGTAGCAGAAGTAATTTTGACTTTTCTTCTTATCAAGAGTACCTTAAAAAAATATGGTACATATGAAAATAACCTTACTTATTTTAAACCTAATACTTAAAATTAGAGATTATATTACTGAACTCTCCTAATGTATAAATATTTTATTTTATTTTTAGGATAACTTTCTAATATATGGTGACTTTTGAGATGAATGCTTTTATATTTGTTAAATAATTTTTTGATATATTTAAATCATCTTGAAAGAATTAAAGTAATTTTAAATTTTATTTTTATGTTTTACTTAAATTAAAAATAAAACCAAATTATTATCTTTAATAATAAATATTGGAAATTATTTATTTATTCATATAATATTAATAAATCTCTTCATGCTCTTATTCGTAATTTGATATTTAAAAGCACTTTTTGAAAATCTTGGCCAAACACAAATTATTGCTCAAAAGTGCTTTTCAGATTGATTAATCAAACACATTTTGCTTCCTCCAAAAATCTTTTTATCAAAAAGTACTTTTCAAAATAAACAGATTTTTACAACTTGACCAAACGGGTTATAAGTCAGTTCAGTAGTATAATAGAATGGTTAAGGTAAGTAAACATTTCATTATCTCTAATTTATTTCTTATGAAAGGATTATTATGTAAATGCCACATAAAACTGTAAACGTTTTAATGACTTGAATAAATCAACATAAAAATTAAGATGGAGGAAAAACTTTCTTGTGATCTGTCAGCAAATCACTTAGGTTAGCTTTTGTTAAACTCTACACCTAATCAAACCTAAAATATTTTAATGACTACATCATATGTTAGCCATTGCAAATAATAGCAGTATTAGCAAAAGGTGGCAGTAACATATGGACATTAGTCTAATTCATTGGAACGTCTCTGATGCTAGTATCCAAAAAGATCAGGTGTCATGCGGAAGCTAGTAACATAAATCTCGAACGATAATAAATCATATAACAAAAGAGAAATATACTAAAAGAGATACAAATATTTAACGTGGTTCAGTCAACTGACCTACGTCCACGACGGAGATGAACAATCCACTATATAAACGAGAGTACAAAATATCGAGAGAACAACCTCACAAAGAGGTAAACACAAGTGACACACTAACATTTGTCCCGTAAAGTTCTGCCCCTAAACACGACTCTTAAGCCCCCTATGACTACATTGTAGATGCTACTGAATGAGAAAGAAGGATCCTTAATTTATAGTAGTCCAAACATTTTCCTACAAGAAAAAGAACTAGCCAAATATGAGAGATTTGTCAATTCCTTCTACAAGAAGGAAAACCCAATTAAGGTAATTATATTGCCCTTTCCTTCAAAAAATAGGAAAATCAAATATGGTAAGAAAATAGTGGAAAACACCTAACAATTCTCCCCCTTGGCCTGAATTTTCTGACAAAATAAACTTGATTCACCTTCTTCACATAGTCTTCAACATGTCGCATTCCAAATCTTCATCATAAAGTTTGTCTCAACGTGCGTAGCACACAGGTCAAATTTCTCAGAAAAAATCACGATTATCGTCAAATATGCGCGGCTAGAACTGAACCCGCCAAGATGAACTTATCTTGAACTTTGCTCGGATACCACTTGTTAGGACCGAAAAAATCAGATGTCATACGAAAGTTAGTAACACAAATCTCGACGATGATAAATCATACAACAAAAAAGACATATACCAAAAGAGACATAAATATTTAACGTGATTCGGTTAACTGATCTACGTCCACAACGGAGATGAACAATCCACTATATAAAAAAGAGTACAAACTATCGAGAGAACAACCTCGCGAAGAGGCTAACACAAGTGAATAACTAACACTTGTCCAGTAAAGTTCTCCCCCTAAACACGACTCTCAAGCCCCCTATGGATACATTGTGGATGCTAATGAATGAGAAGGAAAGATCCTTGATTTATAGAACTCCAAACCTTTCCCTACAAGAAAAAGGACTAGCCAAATACGAGAGATTTGTAATTTTCTTCTACAAGAAGGAATACCCATTTAAGGTAATTATATTGCTCTTTCCTTCAACAAATAAGAAAATCAAATATGGTAAGAAAATTATGGCAAACACCTAACAATTCTCCCATTTGGCCGGAATTTTCTAATAAAATAAACTCGATCCACCTTCTTCACATAGTCTTCAACAGGTCGCATCTCCAAATCTCCACCACAAAATTTGTCTCAACGTGCGTAGCACACCTGTAACGACCCGAATGGTTGTTGTACTGTTTAGAACCCCTTACCCTTAAATAAAACTCCCCACGCCTTCCTTAGCTAAATTACGACTTGCGGGGTCGATTAATTCGGAAGTTAGAAGAATTTTGAGGAAAAATAAAACCAATTATTCCCTTAAGGTTTTCTTAAAAGGCCAGGTTTGACTTCGGTCAACTTTCTTAGGGAATAGACCCGGATTCGGGATTTGACGGTCCCGGAAGGTCTGTGAAAAAAAAAGGGACCTGGCGTATGCTCGGAATCGAATTCTGAGGTCCTTAGCTCGAGTATAGAATTTTTATGTAAAATTGTTAAATCGAATCTTTAAGAAATTAAAGAATCTAAGTATTTATTAAAAACCTAGGTATCGGGTTTGGATTCTGGTTCCGGAACTTGGTATCCGAGTAGTCTAAGGGCGTTTTGACCCACTGGTAGGAAATTAAGAACTTGAAGTTCATTAAGTTTGATCAATTTGTTTTAGGGTCCAATTCCTTGATTAAGCGTTGTTTTGGGAATTTCGAGGGTTCGACTAGGCCCGCCTCGTGATTTTAGACTTGTCGGTATGTTCGAGCGGGCTCGGGAGCCCCAAGTGTCTAATGGTCGAGGTTCGAGCGAAGTTGAAACTTAGAGAAAACACAATGTGCTGCTTCTGTCAAAACCGCTTCTGCGGCATTTGTCACACCTCCTTTTTATGCACCCGCGAGGGCGCAGAGGGAGTTTTTCCAATTAAAGGACAATCGGAACGGAATTTTATTGTTATTTATTCAGAATCACCACTTGAAAGATTAATGGTGTTTCAAGTCACCGGTTGAATCCCGACCAAGGAAAATCATGACTCTGTTAACAGTCTGCGAACCAAAAATCCAGATAAGGAATTCTGTTAACCCGGGAGAATGTGTTAGGCATTCCCAAGTTCCGTGGTTCTGGCACGATCACTCAACTGTCATATTTGGCTTAATTATCTGACTTTTACAATTATGACCTTAAAAGAAAATTTTAACTTTGAACCGCTTTTATCATTAATATTATTGTTATTTTGGCATTGACAAACTTACCTTATTGACGATAAACTAGGCATATTTAACGATCATCCAACATTACTCAAATTAATAATTTAATTGCGTAGTTTAAAACAACCAATTTCAGGAGCCATTCAAGTTACCAAACCTAAACATGAATGAGAGATGCAGAACTCAAACTACTGACTCGATCAACAACATTATTCACTAAATTTCCACCATAATAATCCAAACACACAAGTACTTGAAAAATGGTTTAACCATATAGAATCAAAATCAGAGATTAGAGTTTAAATATAGTCCGTAAATACACTGCATAAGCCCGACTAAATATAGTAGCGTTCAAGTGATCAAACTGATTAGATAAGAAAACATATGAACAATCTTTGAAGAACACATACCAACGTTAGGCTAACACCTCATATGTTACTCAAGTGCTTAAGCCTACCTGGATTGAAAAAACAGGACAAGAAGAAAGAGAAATCAGCGGCAGTTGACAACAACAGCAGTAACACAGCAAACTCAAAACTCAGTTGTTGAACCAACAGCAATACAAGCACCCAAAACAGATTTTGGACTGTTTCAGACTGATCCCAAAACTACTCTTAAACTTATAGAGTGATGTTGAAGAAAACTGAATGCCTTTTCTCTCTATTTCCTCAACCCTTATTAAGAGGGACTAATGAGATAGTACAGTTTTCAAGACCACAAAACAGAACCCTCTTAACAATACTCTCTTAAGACTTTTTCAAACTGATTTTCGGGACTAAAAACAAGAACATGAACTCTTTTTTACTTTCTGAAAATTTGATACAAGACTCCTCTAAGGTTTTTCAAGCTCTTAGAAAACTCTCCAAATCTTTCAATATGTTTTTTTTCCAGTCTTTTTATTCTTTAAAATCTGATCTCCTAAAAATAGCCAAATGGCTCTTATTTATTCAAACAAGATCCTCTTTTTTCTTCCACTTTAATTATTACTCTACAAACATTTTATTATTACCTTACTTTAACATCCAGCCACCAAAAGATGCTCTTCTACGCCACTTTTATCATCACTTACACTATTCTTAATTTCAATTAAGCAAAATAGTCAACACTCATCATTTTCAATGATTCCTCCTACTAATCAATTCAAATGAAAGCACATTGGGGTCCTACAGGATAAACTTATTCAGTCAAACCAGATTTTCCTATTTTTCTATTCCTAGAACACCCCTGGAATCCTCTGTGCTTTACCCTATAACCCCCTTACTGTCCTGTCTCACCCCTGTAGCCCATCAACTGTGGACAATTGATCTAACACAAAATCTAATCACTGATTATCCTAAATCAACTCTTAATTAAACGATGAAACACCATGAACTTTATCCAAACCAAGAATACATCAGCTATAACCAATGTTCGTAAGGGGAAACTTAACAGCTAAATAAACTGAGGCTTAAAGGTGGTCTCAGATTCAATTTACATCAGACCCTAAACCTGTTATTTATCTAAAACTAAATTCTTATTTACAGCTATAACAAATCCTGAATATCAAGTAAACAAAATCATAGAACTAAACACAATTAAAAATGACCTATTTCAATAACCTTTAAAACAACATAAACAATTAACTACTTAAAAAACAAAGATGAACTGAAACTATTTGACGAGAATCGACGAAAACCTGAATTAATTGACGAAAACTAATTAATACATTGCATATAACAATTGATAACGAACAGTCAGAAATAGATAAACAGGTAATCAGGGATTCGAGTGGCATTTGACAGAAATGGGGATTAAAAGGAAACCAATTAATCGACAAATCCACTCACATTGATTATATAATTTACAGCCTATACTTAATCAATGAACAGAGGAAAGGACAATTGGCCAAATAAAAGGCCTGATTTGGAGAAGAACGGGATATATAACAAAAATCTAAAAAAAATCAAAATAACAAACTAAACATATATTAATAGTACCAAAAGAACAAAAGAAAAGAAGAAAAATACCTTAAAATAGGCAGAAACTGGACGACCTCAATATCGAACTCAGACTCGAGCCTTTTTAGGGTAGAAAATGG
The DNA here is from genome assembly GCA_034376525.1 of Nicotiana benthamiana. Lineage (NCBI taxonomy): Eukaryota > Viridiplantae > Streptophyta > Magnoliopsida > Solanales > Solanaceae > Nicotiana > Nicotiana benthamiana. Next base: position 121,903,623 of record CM067338.1, on the reverse strand, counting down.
ACTTTAATCGAGTTTTCTCGATTGACAACACTCGACTAAAGTCGATTGACACCCCAATTTCTTCAATTTTTCAACAGAACCAAAGTTTTGGTCTTCTAGCGTTCTTGGGCTCGAATTGGGATTCGAGTGGTTCCCAGGTAATTCGAAGAGAACCAATGGTGGTTTAGGGGTGAGGGTGGCCTGGGGGTGTCGTGGTGTGAATTTGGGCTCGGTTGGGGTAGGGTTCAGTTTGGGCTCGAATCTTCGATCAAAGATTCGAGAAGCTTGGCCATGATTCGGATGAAATGGATTGTGGATTTGGAGAGAGGGTGGCTTAGGGGTTCAGGGGTGTAAATTTGGTGTTCATCGGAGCTTAGGCGCCATGTCTATGGTGAAGGGGGTAGGGTGGCGGCTCTAGGTTTGGGCTCGGGTCTCTCTCTGAACGAGAGAGACGATGAACAGTGAGGAAGGGGGGTCTGATATGGTGGTGGGTGAGATATTAGTATTATATAGACGGGGACGATTCAGTCTTGGCCGTTGGATCATTAACGATAAACGGCCTAGATCATTCACTTAAACGAAACACTACCATTTTGATCTTGTTGAGAGACTGGGCTGACCCGAGTCCAAATGAACGGGGTTACGTGGGAAGCCTTTGACCGTTAGATTAACGAGTATGAACGGCTCAGATTGATTCATCTGAAACGACGTCGTTTGAGCTTGGACGGGAGCTGTACTGGACCGTTTTATCTGTTTGATCAACGGTTCAAATTTTGATATGTCAAAACGGTTTCGTTTGGACCATCTGAGAGACTGGGTCATGTGGACTGGGTCTTTGCACATTTTGGGCCTGATCTTTTGGTTTAAAGTGAGCCCAAATCTGAATTTTCTTAATTTTCAACTCTTTTCCTTTTCTTTTTTTTAATCTCTCATTAAACAAAAATTCTAATTAATTTGAAAATTCAAAAATAAAACTACACAAAATTAATTAACACCTAACAACAATTAACACACGAATTAAAATATTTAATTAAAATAAACTCACATAATGACAACTTATAGAATAAAATTGCGTATTGTTTTTTGTGATTTTCACTTTTAAAACCAAATTATGATTTAATTAATTCCTAAGGATACAATTAAATTTTAATATGCATGAAACACGTATTTTTGTATTCTTTATTAATTTAGGAAAGATAAACATTTACAGAAAAAATATAAATAATAATCCTAAAATTGCCACGCAAAAATTCTAAAATTGTAGACTAAAGAAATTTATTTTATTCTTTGATTTATTTTTGAGCAATTTTATGAAGCAAAAATCACGTGCTCACAGCTGCCCCTCTTTGTTCAAGAACACGAAGAGTTTTCGTGCAAAGATAAAGTGAGCGGATACGAGCGATATTTGTCTGTTGGAATACTCCATGTGAAGCATTTTTTTTTTTGAAAAATTTAACCGGACCTTTGCTTCGAAGGTTTCCTACATATCCCTGGCTAAAATGGAATCAGGTCAATGTACTTCGAGAAGCTTTGGTAGCTGGGACTACCATGGGACTGCAATTTTATTGTTACTGTCGCTGCCTGCCGTTACTACTGCTTACTGATCTCCTTACTACAACGTGCTAAAAGAAAATAAGAAGTTAGACTAGACTATGGGTTATAAGATCTTATCGATCTTTCACTTGTCCTTTTTGCCTTGCTTTCTTGTCGGTTTTTGTTTCTTATGCTCCGCAAACCTCTGGGGATGACACTGGCCGTTTTGCTTTCCCGAAGAAAAATTTCGTCATTTCGTTCTGTCTGCTGGGAATGTTGCCTCCTTTATTAAAGCTTGTTATGCTGGAGGTTCTTATTGTAACCCTCGGTATTATTGACTTCTGATTCGATCTTGAAATGTATTCCTATGTTTTGCAGGCGGGCTCCTGATTTGACTTTATAAAGATAACACAACCTCCATTCTCCAGGCGAGGTCCTGATTGTGATAACTTGCAATTAACACATCCGTTCTACGGGCGGGCTCCCGACTACAATAACTTTAAATTAACACCCCCGTTCTACGGGCGGGCTCCCGACTGCTACCACTTATAAAGTAACAACTTTGTTCTACGGGAGGGCTCCCGACTGCATTGACTTGAAATTAACACCTCCGTTCCACGGGCAGGATCCCGACTACTTCTTTGACTTAAAACATAACAACCTCCATTTTATAGGCGGGCTCCTGACTCCTTTAACTTAAAATAAATACCTTCATTCTATAGGCGGGCTCCTGACTTCATCGACTTAAATTTAACAACCTCCGTTCTACAGGCGGGATCCTGACTTCCTCAACTTTAAAATGTAACAGCCTCCATTCTACAGGCGGGCTCCTAATTTCTCCTACTTAAAATTTAATAACCTCTGTTCTACAGGCGGGCTCCTGACTTCTTTAATACGACAACCTACATTCTACAGGCGGGCTCCTAATTTAAACAACTTAAAAATAACACCTCTGTTCTACGAGCGGGCTCTCGACTTCAACTGCGACTTAAAATTTAGCAACCTCCATTCTAACAGGCGGGCACCTGATTTTCTCAACATAAAATGTAGCAAGCATCCATTCTACAGGCAGGCTCATGATTTCAACAACTTAAAATATAGCAATCCTCCGTTCTACAGGCGGGCTCCTGACTTTAACAACTTAAAAATAATCAACCACCTCCGTTTTACAGGCGGGCTCCTGACTTCAACTTAAAATTATAACAACCTCCATTCTACATGCGGGCTCCTGTCTTCTTCAACTTAAAATTTAACAACTTCGACTCTATAGGCGGGCTCCTGACTTCTTCAACTTAAAATTGAACAACGTCCATTTTACAAGCGAGTTCCTGACTTCTTCAATTGAAAATAATAACAACCTCCATTCTACAGGTGGGCTCCTGTCTTCTTCAATTTAAAGATAACAACGTCCATTCTACATGCGGGCTCCTGACTTCTTCAATTTAAAAATAACAACCTCCATTCTATAGGCGGGCTCCTGATTCTTTAACTTAAATAAAAGAACATCCATTTTACAGGAAGGTTCCTGACTTCTTCAATCAAAAATAATAACAACCTCCATTCTACATGCGGGCTCTTGACTTCTTCATTTTAAAGATAACAACCTCCATTCTACAGGCGGACACCTGACTCCTTTAACTTAAAATAAATACCTCTATTCTACAGGCGGGCTCCTGACTTCATCAATAACTTTAAATTTTCACAACCTCCATTCTACAAGCGGGCTCCTGACTTCTTTATCTTAAAATACCTTCGTTTTACAGGCGGCTCCTGACTTCATCAATTTAAAATGGGGTTCTTCTTTTCTCTGAAATCTGTTGGGGATAATGATTGCTGGGTAATTATCATCCTTCTTTAAAACTGGTTATTTTCCTTCTTTCAACAATGGCCGGCACGATATTGATTCCAAGGACCAATACCCTCAAAACTTGGCTATCTTTCTTATTCCAAGATTGATTTTCTGTTTTGTCTTCTTTCGTAAACTGCTGAGGATTCCGTTTCCTTCAAAAGTGCTTTCCTATATAACTTGCATTAATTTCCTCATTTCTCTGAGAAAATTTTTGACTGCGGGAGAAAATTTTCTGCCAACATCATCATTTTATTTCCCTGTTTTCAAATCAAAGAAAAATTTGTTAGTTTAAAAATGTGGTGAGCGGTTATGTCGCTCCTGCTGTGAATGATTGTTCCTTTCTCTTGTCCTGTTTTGCGCTCCCACAAGTTGTTGGGATGATGTCATTTACTGGGGATGATATTTCTGCTGGGGATGGTTTGTCCATTTATCCCTTCCCTGTTTTGTGTTTCAAAACTTGATGGGGTTATTTTGCTTAAGATGAATTTTCCTTTCTTCCTTCCCAATTTTGTGTGGTCCGACCAATTCGAGCTTGATCAATAATTGTTCGGAGTTCTGCTTGGGATACTCTTGGAACTTGGCACATAATCTCCTTAACATGCCATTTTACGGGCTTCTCTCCACACTCTCTTCACACTCGCAACAAGCACCTTTTTGCCTTATTGCCTTGTCTTTGGCCCGTCCTCTTCACATTTTGCTTTGTGTTGTACCATTTTGGCAACCGGTAGTAAGCTCTGAAAAATCTTTCTCAAAACAAGTTTCTGGAAAAAGACTCTTAAACAAAGGAAAGAAAAGATGGAAAAAGAGAGAACTTTCTGAACAAATGATGGGAAAAGAAAAAGGAACTTATCTGGGTGGTATAATCGATCCCAACGAGCATGTCGTGCATTCCGGATTAATCAACCCAGTCTATTTGTACAATCAATCTTTCTGATGTCTTCCCTTGCTAGGGATAAACAGGTGCCCAATTCTTCGCGAAATGCAAATCTTTTCCGTCAGTCTCATCTTGTCGCCTCATAGTGCCCTCCGAGGGGTTTTCACCAATAAGACTCTCTCATTTCTCTCAGCTCCCGTCGCCTTATGGTGCCTGTGAAGGTTTTCACCGATAAGACTCTCTCATTTTGTTTCTCTCAGCTTACGTCGCCTTATGGTGCCTGTGAAGGTTTTCACCGATAAGACTCTGTCATTTTTTATCTTTCAGTTGAGATTGGGGCGTCGCCAGTAAGAATCTTTCTGATGGGAACTCTTATGGCCATCAATTCGTTCAACTCCTGTTTCCCATTGAGTCGGGAACTAATGTGTTATTCTAGGTTTTCATTTGCCTACCTTGGCACCTATCGAATGCTGATCGGGAGGTCTTTTGTGGACACCAACATGGGTTTTTATATGGGGTTTAAAAGAAAAGAAGATAAATTCAAAACTTGACGGGTGAAACATTACAACTCTTGGAATCAAAACTCTTTTTCAAAATTAAAAACAAATCTGCCCCAGTTTTCCTGCTTAGGGAATTTTTGACTTTTGTTACACCATGACCGAGCCGTGAGGCGCCTACGTATCCTCTTTTAGGAATCAGGTCGAACGTAGTTCAAACCATTCCTTTGTTTTTCTTGTGACTTTCTCTTTTTCATTTTTCGTTTTTATTAACGATTCCAAGAGAGGGGTATGAAAGAATAAGTAAGGCTCAAATGGGTAAAGCAAAGGTTAAAAGTGTTTGGGTAGAAGAAAGAATTGCCTCCCCCATTTCATTATCCGATAAATACCAAGTACAGACAAACGAATAAACAAACCAAATCTATAATAAAAAATTTACACATAATATCTCTTGACCACATCAGAATTGATAGCCATGTCGATGCATCGTCCTTCGACATATGCCAGACACAAAGCCCCATTGAATAACACTCGGGTCACAATATACGGCCCCTGCCAATTCGGGGCGAACTTATCTTTTGCCTCGATCTGATGTGGTAGGATCCGTTTCAATACTTGCTGCCCTACTTCAAATTTTCTGGGTCGCGCCTTCTTATTGTATGATCTTTCCATTCTCTTATGATACAACTGGACATGGCATACCGCTGCCAATCTCTTTTCATAGATTAAGCTCAGCTGCTCTAATCGGGCTTTGACCCATTCATCATCATCTATCCCGGCCTCAACGACAATACGATGGGATGAAATTTCAACTTCCGCCGGTATTACTGCTTTAGTTCCGTATACCAACAAGTAAGGGGTTGCACCTACTGAAGTACGAACAATAGTGCCATAATCTAACAATGCAAATGGCAACTTCTCATGCCATTGCCCTGACCCTTCCACCATCTTCCTCGGTATCTTCTTTATGTTCTTGTTAGCCGCCTCAACTGCTCCATTCTCCTTGGGACGATACAGGGTGGAGATACGGTGTGTAATCTTGAACTGTTGACATACTTCTTTCATTAAACCACTGTTAAGATTAGCACCATTATCTGTGATGATCAGTTTCAGAATCCTAAATCTACATATGATATGGGAATGGACAAAATCCACCACTGCCTTCTTGGTTACTAACTTGAAAGTTTTGGCCTCAACCCATTTAGTGAAATAGTCGATGGTTACGAGAATGAACCTGTGACCGCTTGAAGCTGTTGGTTCAATAGGTCCATTGACATCCATGCTCCATGCAACAAATGTCCATGGCGCTGACATTGTGTGCAATTTTGTTGGTGGGGAATGAATCAGATTTTCATGTACCTGAAACTAATTCTGTTGGTGGGGAATGAATCAGATCTCCATGTACCTGAAACTAATGGAACTTCCATACGAAACGGATACAATCACGCTCCATCGTGAGCCAATAATATCCTACTCGCAATATCTTCTTTGCCAATACATACCCGCTCATATGGAGCCCACAAACTCCAGCATGTACCTTTGTCATTACTGTCGTGGCCTGACCTACATCGGTACATCTCAGCAATCCCAAATCTGGGGTTCTTTTGTACAGCACTCCCCCACTGAGGAAAAATCCATTGGCCAACTGCCAAATGGCTCTCTTTTGATCTTCGGTTTCCTGCTATGGGTATGTCCCCATCTTGAGGTATTCCTTGACATCATAAAACTATGGCTCGCCATCCATTTCTTCCTCTATCACGTTGCAATAAGCATGCTTGTCACGAACCTGAATATGCAATGGGTCAACACGAATCTTGTCTGGGTGGTGCAACATAGATGCTAAAGTGGCCAAAGCATAAGCTTTAAATCCCTTGTTTCCCATTCACCTTGAATTTGATGTACCAGAAGGTCCGAGTCTCCCAAGACCAAGACGTCCTGAACATCCATATTTGCAGCTAACTATAAGCCCAGAATGTATGCCTCATACTCAACCATGTTGTTGGTATAATAAAAAACGTAGATGAGCTGTAACAGGATAGTGATGTCCTGTTTCAGAGATAAGCACCGCTCCTATTCCAACTCCTTTCGCATTCGCAGCCCCATCGAAGAAAATCTTCCACCCCGGAACCTCAGTCAGTTCTAACTCCTCTACATGCATCACTTCTTCATCTGGAAAATACGTCCTCAAAGGCTCGTATTTCTTCATCAACAGGATTCTCAGCCAAGTGATCAGCCAGTGCTTGGGCTTTCATGGCCGTTCTCGTCACATAGATGGTGTCGAACTCTGTGAGTAATATCTTCCACTTTGCCGATCTCCCTATGGGCATAGGCTTTTAGAAAATATACTTCAATGGATCTAGGCGTGAAATGAGGTAACTAATATATGACGACAAATAATGCTTAAACTTCTGTTCTACCCAAGTTAGGGCGCAACATGTCTTCTCAAGTTGTGTACTTAACCTCATAGACTGTAAACTTCTTGCTGAGATAATAGATGACCTGATCTTTTCTTCCCGTGACATCATGTTGCCCTAGTGTGCAACCGAATGAATTCTCAAATACTGTTAGATAGAGAATCAACGGTCTTTCTGGTTCAGGTGGGACCAACACAGGTGGATTTGATAGATACCCCTTGATTTGGTCGAAGGCCTCCTGGCATTTTGTTGTCCATTCTATCGTAGCGTCTTTCTTCAATAGCCGAAAAATAGGTTCACACGTTGTTGTGAGCTGAGCGATGAACCTGCTGATGTAGTTCAACCTTCCCAACAGAGTCACTACCTCTTTTTTGTTTTTCGGCGGTGGCAAATCCTGGATGGATTTGATCTTTGATGGGTCCAACTCAATTCCTCGCCGACTGACGATAAATCCCAACAGCTTTCCAGATGGAACCCCAAACGCACATTTGGCCGGGTTGAGCTTAAAATCATACCTTCGAAGTCTTTGGAAAAACTTCCTAAGGTAAACTACATGGTCTTCCTAGCGATTTGATGATCACATCATCTACATACACCTCAATCTCTTTGTGCATCATGTCATGAAACACAGTAGTCATGGCTCTCATGTAAGTTGCTCCAGTGTTCTTCAAACCAAACGGCATTACTCGCTAACAATAAGTTCCCCACGGTGTAATGAAGGTCGTATTTTCTGCGTCTTCTTCATCCATCAGGATCAGATGATACACGACATAGCAATCCACAAAGGATCTGATTTCATGCCCAGCGCAGTTGTCGATCAAGATATGGATGTTGGGTAGTGGAAAGTTATCTTTTGGGCTTGCCCTGTTCAGGTTGCGATAATCAACACATTCCCTGATCTTCCCATCTTTCTTTGGTACTAGTACCACATCTGCCAACCAATCGGGATATCGAGTGACCCGAATAACCTTTGCCTGCAACTGCTTGGTCACTTCTTCTTTAATCTTGACACTCATGTTTGTCTTGAACTTTCTCAATTTCTTCTTGACTGGAGGGCATGTCGGGTCAACGGGTAATTTATGATCATTAGATCTATGCTTAAACCCGGCATGTCATCATACGACCATGCAGAAAGATCTTTGAATTCGATGAGTGCTTTGATTAGTTCCTCTTTGATGTTCGGATCAATGTGGATATTGATTTTGGTTTCCCTAACATAGTACGCGTCTCTTAAATTGAAGGCTTCAGTTTCATTCAAATTAGGCTTAGGTTTTTCTTCAAAATGACTTAATTCTCTATTTATCTCTTCAAAGGACTCATCTTCCTCGTATTATTATTCATCATGTCATTGGAACCAGTAAAAAGAGAACTGTTCAGAAAAAAGAAGAAACAAAATTCAACCAAATAAGAAAAGGAAACTTTCACTTTTTATTAAAAATGCAGGATAACAGAGTTTCACACTTTTACTGAATACAAATAAAACCAAAACTGGATTACAGCTCTGGAATAATCCAGGAAACAAGAAAGAAAATCCAGAGCCTACTACCAAGACTCCCTCCGAGTGGGAAGAGGGGTAGCTGTCCAATTGTTGATATTGGAACTTGTCCCCACATATTGTATGTTTGCTCTACTGGATACCTCTCCAGCTTCAATCACATTGACATCACCAAACAACCTTTCAAATCCATGATCCAGATCTCCATCTGATCCAATGAACGGTCCAAGATCCTTTGGGTCTGACAACCTTTTGACGACCGCTTTAACAAAATATCGGGAGAGACGTGGAACTGGTTTGGGAAGAACTCAAACTTTATTTTCATTTTCTGAGCTCGCTTCACATCTGTTGTCGTTGGCTTGAAACCTAACCCGAAGGTCTCCAAATTCTTGGGCAATGAGACAGGTTGAACAATACCCTGAAGCTCAGCCACCAGACCTTTTCCCTGTACAATCCCACAGGTTAGCATTTCCGAGGCTACCATGAAGGTCGCAACTGCGATCCTGGGAAGTGTAATGTTCTCACCTTCAGAAATCTTGTCCGCTGACACCCGTCGAAAACCTGATACACCCATGGCCCTTTATCATTATCGGTTTCTATGAATGGTACAACGTCATCACCCACAATGCTTGTACCGTCATCCCTGTACATCACTACCTCCTGCTTGTCCCACTCAAACTTCACCATTTGGTGTAGAGTAGAAGGCACTGCTTTGGCGGCATGGATTCAAGGTCGCTCCAATAAAAGATTGTATGACACTGCCACATCTACCACTTGGAATTCCATGGTGAATTCCACCAGACCGATGGCTAATTCCGGTATGATATCACCCACTGTGTTAGTACCACCTCCATCAAAATCTCGAATGCAGACGTTGTTCATGTGAATCCGGTCATGATCAACTTTAAGCTTGTTCAGAGTAGTCAAAGTACATATGTTGGAGCTTGACCCATTATCGACCAATACTCGGGTGACCACCGAGTCTTCACATTTCACAGTCAAGTATATGGCTTTATTATGTTTCGAACCTTCTTTCGGCAATTCGTCATCAGAAAATGTCACTCGGTTTACCTCAAATGTTTTATGCACTATCTTCTCCAAGTGATTTATAGAGAGTTTTTCTGGAACATGAGCCTCATTCAGAATCTTCATTAGGGCCCTGCAGTGATCATTGGAATGAATCAACAATGATAGCAACGAAATCTGTGCTGGAGTCTTTCTTAACTGCTCCACAATGGAGTAGTCTTGGGCCTTCATTTTCTTCAAAAACTCCTCAGCCTCTTCCTCCATCACGGGATTCTTCATCACTGCTGGGTTGGACCTCCTCAAGTCTAAGGGAGCAGAACATCGTCCTAATCGAGTCAGTCTCTGCGCCTCGCAACTATTCTCCTCCACTGGCTTTCCCTTGTACATCACCACTGCCTTTTCATACTTCCAAGGCACGACCTTGATATCAATCACTGGCTACTGGACTACTGGCTTTATAATGACTGGTTTCCTGCAGACCCATTTCACAACAACCACAGGGGAAGATGACGCTCCTGACACTACCAATTTTGTTGGCTCTGATTTCTTTGTAGTGGCGGATGGGCTCTTCCTTATTATCACCACCGGCCTGACATCTTCCCTCTTAACATGTACCTCTGCTTCCTTACAGGTTGATTTTTCTTTTGGAGTGGCACGGATCATCATCACTGTCTATGATGGCTTCTTGGCTCTCCCTTTTCGTGCACCAGCTCAATCATGTGGGCTTCGTGGTGTGCTGGCAATGGGTTTTGGTTAATGTTCGGTGCTTCTGGTGCCTCAACCTCGATCTTGTTGGTGTCAATAAGATCTTGTATCACACTCTTTAGCTTCCAACATTTCTCGGTATCATGTTCGGGAGCTCCCGAACAGTATTCATAACTTACCGAGTGATCCAAATTTTGGGGTAGAGGATTTGGTAATCTGGGCTCAATAGGACTCAACAAACCTAACTATTTTACTTTATAGAATAAAGCAGTTTTCTCCTAATTCAATGAATGTTCTTTGTCTTTGAACCCTTTATTTCTGAAAGCCTGATTCCCCCGGAAACCTGGCCTGTCGGGATTCCTGTAGGCCCTTGGTGGTTGGTAGGTGTTTTGTGGAGGTGGGTAAGCATTATGTGGAGGTGGGTAGGTATTATGTGGAGGTGGGTAGGTATTTTGGGGAGCTGGCGTGCGCCATTGCGGGTAAGCCGGGGTGGGTAGTAGGGTTGTGGAGGGTAATTTGGAATGTGTGGGTAATTTGGGTGAGGGGATCTGGATTGGTAACAAGGTAAATGAACCTCTAGATCTGGACCAGTTGCCTGTCTCTATTGTCACGACCTCTTCTCTCTTTTTCTTTCTGAGCGCACCTCATGTGACGCTCTGAATGGCATGAGTTATTGCCTTGATTGCCGAGTAACTCAGGATTTTATTGGACTTGAGCCCCTTTTCTATCATGCTTCCCATTTTCACCACCTCATTAAAGGATTTGCCAATTGACGTCACCAAGTGACCAAAGTAGGTTGGCTCTAAAGTTTGTATAAAGAAATCTTCCATTTCTCCCTCTCTCATCGGAGGATCAACTCTAGCTGTCTGTTCTCTCCACCGAAACCTAAATTCCCAGAAGCTCTCTCCGGGCTTCTTCTCAAGATTTAGCAAAGTGAGACGGTCTGGGACTATCTCGAGGTTGTATTGAGTGTCCAGCGAAAGCCTGCGCCAAATCATCCCAGGTGTACCACCTGCTCGGATCTTGTCTTGAATACAATTCTAGTGCAGATCCGCTCAAACTCTAGCCGAAGTAAGCTATCAATAGCTCATCCTTGCCTCCCGCTCCCCTCATCTTGCTACAAAAACCTCACAAATGAGCCATAGGATCTCCATGACCTTCGTATAAGTCCATGGGCATCTTGAACCCCGTCGGTAATTGGATGTCAGGGAAAGGACATAGATATTTGTATGATACGCTGACCTGGTTGCCTAACCCATACATGTTTCTGAAGGACTACTCCATGCTTTTGAACTTCTGCATTACCTCGTCCATCTCTGGGCTCTTGGCCGGCTTTTCAGTTTCAGCCGGGACCTCAAAGTGTGGATTATAGGTAGGTGGCTCGGGTGCTTTGAATGTGAGTTCAGGGGGGTAATATTGTATATCGTGATCTTGAAACATCGACTCACTAGATGATCTATGCAATGGGGCTGGGGGAGGTGCCATAAAGATAGGGAAATTTGGTGGAGGAGGGTTTTTATTGGGTGGTGAAGCTTGGGGGTAATAGGCATCCCTTCCCTGATAGTAATGATGGCTCGGGAAGCTTGTTGAGGGGCCACGAGAAGTGTATTCTGGTGTATGTCTTGGTTGGAGAGTAGGAGTAACGGGTACTTCAGGCCCCTTTTGTGCTTTAGCCAAGGCCAACTGCATTTCATTCATTTCCAGCCTCATCTTTTCATTTTTTCCATGGCCTCTTTCAACATTTGACTCATCGTCTTTTCCGACTCAACACTGTTGTCTGACCCAGTCATGCTTTCTGATATGGGCCCTTTTGATCTTGTTTGATAATGGTGCGATGCCAGTACGCTCTAACAAACTAACTGGATTTTGATTGAGAAAAACAACAAACTTGTTAGCATTATAGTCTAAACAAATTATCATAATCGCATGTTGGAGATGCAATGTCCTTAGGCAATAAACCATTTCTAATATGCTTTGCTCAGACCGCATGCATCATCCCGGCTTATTTTATTTGTAACATTTTCAAGCGTTTCAAAATCACTCCATTATTTCTCTTTCTCTTTCTTTTCTCTCACTTATTTTCTTTTGTTCAATTTCTCTTTTATTTAAAGCAGTGGTCGAATCTTATATAAATTGCCTATGTATCATGTCCCCGCATGAATCAGACCCAGCGTAGTTTGTGCATGAAATTTCTAGTTCTAATATATTTTCATTGACTTTCAAACTTCTTTTTGGGTACATGATTCAAAAACAAGGGTGCATAAAGGTAAACCAAATTCGATGTGATCAAACTTTTTATGATGAAAGAAAACCACAAGACTCAAAACACCAAAATGATCCTTACAGACGACAAAATAAAAACAGAAAGACTGATAACTGGAAAATGACTTTGGTCTCTGCGTAGAATCCATCAGCGTTATCGTAATCAAGGCTCTTGTTCTTGTGGATGACCCCCAATATTACGGTATATCCTCTCCCAATATGCAAATATATGACGAGCAACACTCAATGATACTTCTGCAATTTTTTCGGGTGTCATCCCTTGACCATTATTACATGCTCTTGAGGTGTATGTGTCCATTTTGAGGATTATTCCTTTGACGTATTCCTGAGCTACGTGCAATTCTTGATTTTTCTGACCACGGGTTTCTACTAGATCCAAGGAATCACGCTCGCGGTCCAAGGCCATATCCATCAGGCGCCGAACATCTAGCGATTCCTCCTTCAATTGATTGATCACATTCTGGTAGTGGTTTCTCTCCGCTTCAAATTCCGCGATCAGGTTCATCTTGCTTGATTCACCTTCCTCTACTTTGTCCTTCACACCCTTGATGAGTTGAGCTTCTCTATCTTCTTATTGTTGAGCGGTTGCGACTAAGTTATTCTTTTGAATCTGAGATTCGAGTGCTAACCCACCTTTTCCCATAGAGTCTTCTCTTTCTCAAAAGCATCATACAGCAGATCCTTGCCTACATTAAGAATGCCGAGCTCTTCTTGCAGTGCTCCAAGATCACCTTCATAGCCCTGTTTTATTTCTTCCTCGGCTAACCCAACTCTGTTGCGAATTTCGGCCTTCCATTCCGCGGTGCTCCTTGGTACTGTCCTTGGTCTATCCATGAGAGCATCTTGATTGTAGAACCACTCAAGATAAGAAGGATTCACTTCACCCCCTTCTCGATCCGCCACCATGGCGCTACGCTCGAGTATTTTAGTGCCATTCCAAACACATTGAGCATAATTTTCACGAATGGAATCCTCTGAGATTTCTTCCCAGATAAAATTTTCCATAGTTTCTACCAAGGGCACTATTTGTTTGTGACCCAATTAACATAGAATCCTCATGGGAACATATGGTTGATAACCTCGAAGCCCCATCAAGATTAAAAACGGATGGCAAGACGACTTGTAAATAACATACTCTGCGATGAACCAAGGATAATTCCATGTGATCTGATTATCTGTTAAGGAGTGAAGATACTCCTTCCAATCATTCACATTTTCGGGGGAAGTGCAGATCTCCAACTCATTCTTCAATCTGGTATTATACTGGCGAACGTGATTACCCCAACAAGTGCGGTGGTCCACTCGATAAGGACGACGGAACAGATGATCCATGAACCATATTTTGAGTAGGATATTGCAACCCTCAAAGAAACCTTTTCCTTCCCAACATTTGGTCAAAGTGCGGAAAATATCTGCTAACACCATTGGAAGAATAGAGGAATCCTTTCTTTTCATCATGGCCGTGACTACTCCAGACAACCGAATGTTGATCTTCCGATCTTCTCACGGGAATACCATACATCCCAGAAAAGCTACAATGAATGCTTTCCGTCCATGAGCTCGCCATGTGTGTAGGTCTTGTTTTTTAACTAGCTTCTTGCCGTATTTCGAGAATCCTCTTTTATGCCCATATATGTCATACAAGAAATCCAGACTGACCTAACCTTGCGCCACATGTGTTATCTCAGTGTAGCTGATCGACATTTGCTCGAGGAACTTAGTAGTAGTAACGCCCCTGGAGCCAAAAGTCTCTATGCTCGACTTTTACCTCCCATATCCGTATATTTAGCGAATTCCTCCAAGGTAGGAGTCATTTCAAACCCATTGAGAAGAAACACATTTTTCTTTGGGTCCCAGAAATAAACCAAAGCTTCGAGGAGTTCCCGTTTGGGCTCAATCTCCATGATATTAACCAAGTCTTTCAAATGATCTTTGATCTTTCCTTGCTCAAACCCATCCATGTTGTTCCACTACTGCTTCAATAACCTCGGCACTTTATCGACAATGTTAAATGGCGAGTGTTCTTCATCTCTCAACCTCTTTTCATGTCTCCCACTAACTGAATCCATATTGCGCCTATATGAATAAAGTTATGAGGTCGGGTCCAAATGTTAACTTCAAGGAAATGACACCAAACATAAAACAACCCACAAAAGACAAAACTCAAAAACAAACGGACAAATTCCTTCCCTTATATGTCAATTTTAAACAAATGACTATTTTTGCAAATGTGGCCCCTTCCCAATTCACATGAATTTTGAGGCCGGGAAGATTATTTCACTGACACTTTACAAACTTGTTCATTAAAAAACAATTAAACTGGTATCGTAAACACGGCCTTTCAGCGCCTCAGGGACGGAAATTTTAAGGTTGTGCAAGTCGACCGTCCAAAATCTAAAATGACCGAAAGTGGCATTTTATGCAAAGTCAGCCTTCCGGCGTCCCTTTCGGGAACATTCGGCTATTTTTGGAAAAACGGCTATCACTCAATTTATTTATGACTAACAATTAAAAATTTTGGTATTTTGGCTGTTTTTTGCGAAAGGAGAGGTTGGACCCGATGAAGGTTGCCTACGTATCCCACACCCTGTGAGAATCAAACTGGCGTAGTTCGCCAAGGAGAACAAATTAAATTTGAAAACAAGAATCTTTTCTTTTGTTTTTTTTTGTTTTTGTTTTTTTCTCAAATAAATCAAGCCAAAAACGACTCCTTTTTTTTCATTTTTTCAAAATTTTGGTAGAGTTCCGCCAATATTTGGAAATTGATTTTCTAAAAACATGTAATTAACACTCTACACTGCTAGTTTTTTTTTCTTTTCCCTTTTTTCACAATTTTTCAATATTCAAAGCCGGTCAGCATGCCAGTCTAAAGCAAATAAATGCATAAAACAAACAGGATGCAGCAGGATGGTCTTTTTACTTCAGGTCGCTTGTCCTAGACGGACCCAATCCCTGTGTTGAGTCCCCTAAGTCAAATGCACATTATGCAAATAAACGTTCCTATTAGGGATCTGGCATGAAGTCTTGTCATACTAGGTTTTACTGCCTTGGGTATGAGGAGTATCTAGACTGGCCATAAAACGAGCGGACAACTCGAGTTGGGAACGGGTAGCCTACAGGGAGCAATGCTTTTCCGGCTTTAGCTACTGGACCCTCCCCGTTCTTAAATATGGGTGACTGATATTCCTTCATCGGGAGCCCAGTCCCACCAGCTTTATCTCAACAAAGAATGAGACGCATATCCGCGATTCCCGAGGTTGTATTCAGAAAACTCAGAGGGGGTGCGCAAGAAGATAGTTTATAATACAGTTCAACAATATCAAAGCGGTAAAAGAGTTAACTAGAAAAGCAAGAACAAATAATGTAACAATAATCAGATAAAGCCAAACATAACAATTTATCTAAGCTCGAATTTCCAACCCTGAACCAGTGATTCTAGGTTAAATTTCCTCAGCAAAGTCGCCAAAGTTGTAACACCTCCTTTTCACGCACCCGCGAGGGCGCAGAGGGAGTTTTTCCAATTAAAGGACAATCAGAACGGGATTTGATTATTATTTATTCAGAGTCACCACTTGAGAGATTAATCGTGTCCCAAGTCATCGGTTAAATCCCGAACCAAGGAAAATCATGACTCTGTTAATAGTCTGCGAACCAGAAATCCGGATAAGGAATTCTGTTAACCCGGGAGAAAGTGTTAGGCATTCCCGAGTTCTGTGGTCATAGCACGGTCGCTCAACTGTTATATTCGGCTTAATTATCTGATTTTTACAATTATGACCTTAAAAGCAAATTTTAACTTTGAACCGCTTTTATCATTATTATTATTGTTATTTTACAGAGAATTGCGATGTCGTGAAAAATGTATCTCGAACCACGTCACAACCAGTGTACACGTGGTCGTCGACACATTTCAACTTCATCGAGATTAGGATTTGGGTTGCATAAATACATTGCCCGAGTTTAGGAAGGTAAAATTAATTAAGGCGCGTTCTAGGGAAACTAACGTGTCGTTATATTGGGAAAAGGCCGCGAAAATTCGCTGAGCGACCAACTCCAAAGTCAATCCAATTGTTATATAACTATTGAGAGCCCCGTAATTTGTAATGTTGTGGCGAGGCACGCCTCCTTTATAGTAAAGATATCCTAAAGTGACTACATTTTTTCTATTAAAGTTTGTCTCTAAAAATAAAGAAAGAAAAATCCTTATTAATTTACATGCTCGGGCTTCTAATTGTCAGCATTAGTATGTCGAAAACTTGGTATTAAAGGAACAAGACGCCACTTTTTATGAAAGATTACTACTACAAGATTTACCAGATTGAGACGAAAGATAATTAATACAACTTTAAAACTATTAACTATTGTCAAACACACAAATAGGACACTTGCCTATATGAATCATGCCACCTTAACACTAAAATATTAAATAAAATTTTCTCTAGTCAGGATTAAGAAGAACAAAATAAAATCAACCTAAAAGAAGTCTTCTTTAATTGCACAAATCAGTGGATTCAATACTACCCTTTATCACATGCTAGTTTTGGCATTGACAAACTTACCTTATTGACGATAAACTAGGCATATTTAACGATCATCCAACATTACTCAAATTAATAATTTAATTGCGTAGTTTAAAACAACCAATTTCAGGAGCCATTCAAGTTACCAAACCTAAACATGAATGAGAGATGCAGAACTCAAACTACTGACTCGATCAACAACATTATTCACTAAATTTCCACCATAATAATCCAAACACACAAGTACTTGAAAAATGGTTTAACCAAAATAGAATCAAAATCAGAAATTAGAGTTCAAATATAGTCCGTAAATACACTGCATAAGCCCGACTAAATATAGTAGCGTTCAAGTGATTAAACTGATTAGATAAGAAAACGTATGAACAATCTTTGAAGAACACGGAACAACGTTTGGCTAACATTCATCTACTATCTAAATCTATTATAGGACTTCCATATACACCTCATATGTTACTCAAGTGCTGAAGCATACCTGGATTGAAGAAACAGACAAGAAGAAAGAGAAATTAGCGGCAAATACAATAGCACCGGCAACAACAGCTTGGAATTCAAAGCACCCAAAACAGATTTTGGACTGTTCCAGACTGATCACAAAACTACTCTTAAACTTATAGAGTGATGTTGAAGAAAACTGAATGCCTTTTCTCTCTATTTCCTCAACCCTTATTAAGAGGGACTAATGAGATAGTACAGTTTTCAAGACAACAAAACAGAACCCTCTTAACAATACTCTCTTAAGACTTTTTCAATTTGATTTTCGGGACTAAAAACAAGAATATGAACTCTTTTTTACTTTCTGAAAAATCTGATACAAGACTCCTCTATGGTTTTTCAAGCTCTCAGAAAACTCTCCAAATCTTTCTATATGTTTTATTCCAGTCTTTTTGTTCATTAAAATCTGATCTCCTAAAAATAGCCAAATGGCTCTTATTTATTCAAAGAAGATCCTCTTTTTTCTTCCACTTTAATTATTACTCTACAAACATTTTATTATTACCTTACTTTAACATCCAGCCACCAAAAGATGCTCTTCTACGCCACTTTTATCATCACTTACACTATTCTTAATTTCAATTAAGCAAAATAGTCAACACTCATCATTTTCAATGATTCCTCCTACTAATTAATTCAAATGAAAGCACATTGGGGTCCTACAGGATAAACTTATTCAGTCAAACCAGATTTTCCTATTTTTCTATTCCTAGAACACCCCTGGAATCCTCTGTGCTTTACCCTATAACCCCCTTACTGTCCTGTCTCACCCCTGTAGCCCATCAACTGTGGACAATTGATCTAACACAAAATATAATCACAGATTATCTAAATCAACTCTTAATTAAACAATGAAACACTATGAACTTTATCCAAACCAAGAATACATCAGCTATAACCAATGTTCTTAAGGGGAAACTTAACAACTAAATAAACTGAGGCTTAAAGGTGGTCTCAGATTCAATTTACATCAGACCCTAAACCTGTTATTTATCTAAAACTAAATTCTTATTTACAGCTATAACCAATCCTGAATATCAAGTAAACAAAATCATAGAACTAAACACAATTAAAAATGACCTATTTCAATCAGCATTCAAACAATAGAAACAATTAACTACGAAAAAACAAAGATGAACTGAAGCTATTTGACGAGAATCGACGAAAAACTGAATTAATTGACGACAACTAATTAATCGATTGCATATAACTATTGATTACGAACAGTCAGAAATAGATAAATAGGTAATCAGGGATTCGAGTGGCATTTGATAGAAATGGGGATTAAAAGGAAATCAATTAATCGACAAATCCACTCACATTGATTATATAATTTACAGCCTATACTTAATCAATGAACAGAGGAAAGGAAAATTGGCCAAATAAAAGGCCTGATTTGGAGAAGAACAGAATATATAACAAAAATCGGGAAAAAAATCAAAATAACAAAACTAAACATATATTAATAGTACCAAAAGAACAAAAGAAAAAAATACCTTAAAATAGACAGAAACTGGACGACCTCAATTTTGAACTCAGACTCGAGCCTTTTTGGGGTAGAAAATGGATTTTAATCGAGTGTTCTCGATTGAGAACACTTGACTAAAGTCGATTGACACCCCAATTTATTAATTTTTGCACAGAACCAAAGTTTTGGTCTTCTAGGATTCGACTGGTTACCAGGTGATTCAGAGAGAACCAATGGTGGTTTAGGGGTGAGGGTGGCCTAGGGTCCATGGTGTGAATTTGGGCTCGGTTGGGGTAGGGTTCAGTTTGGGCTCGAATCTTCGATCAAAGATTCGAGAAGCTTGGCCATGATTCAAATGAAATGGATTGTGGATTTGGAGAGAGGGTGGCTTGGGGGTTCAGGGGTGTAAATCTGGTGTTCATCGGAGCTCAGGCCTTCCATATCTATGGTGAAGGGGTAGGGTGGCGGCTCTAAACGAGATAGACGATGAACAGTGAGGAAGGGGGGTCTGATTTGGGGATGGGGTGAGAGATTATTGTTATATAGGACGGGGAGGATTCAGTCTTGGCTGTTGGATCATTAACGATCAACAGACTAGATCATTCACTTAAACGAAACGCTGCCGTTTTGATCTTGTTGAGAGACTGGGTTGATCCGGGTCCAAATAAACTGGGTTATGGGGGAAGTCTTTGACTGTTAGATTAACAGAAATGAACGAGTTAGATTGATTCAGATGAAACGACGTTGTTAGATCTTGGACGGGAGCTGCACTGGACCGTCTGATATGTTTGATCACGGTTCAGAATTTGATATGTTAAAATGGTGTCGTTTGGACCATCTGAGGGACTGGGTCTTTGCACATTTTGGGCATGATCTTTTGGTTTAAAGTTTGAGCCCAAATCCGAATTTTCTTAATTTTCAACTCTTTTCCTTTTCTTTTTTTTAATCTCTAATGAAACAAAATTTTTAGTTAATTTGTAAAATCAAAATAAAACTACACAAATATTAATTAACATCTAACAATAATTAACACATGAATTAAAACATTTAATTAAAATAAACTCACATAATGACAACTAATAGAATAAAATTGTGATTTTTTTGTGATTTTCACTTTTAAAACCAAATTATGATTTAATTAATTCTTAAAGCCAAAATTAAATTTTAATATGCATGCAATACGTATTTTTATACTTTTTATTAATTTAGTCAAGATAAACATTCACATAAAAAATATAAATAATTATCCTAAAATTGGCACGCAAAAATTCTAAAATTGTAGACTAAAGAAATTTATTTTATTCTTTGATTTCTTTTGGAGCAATTTTTATGAAGCAAAAATTACGTGCTCACAACATTTTGACTGCAGAAGCGGAGACCGCGGTCTATATCACCTAGAAGGAGAAAGGGGATGAGTGAAGGGGCATCGCAGGTGCGGCGTCTGGGACCGTAGAAGCGGTCCCGCCTATACGGACGCATGACCGCAGAAGCGATCCACTCAGTCATTCTTCAAACCGCGAAAGCGGCCCCATGACCGCATAAGTGGACACTGATTAAGCGGAATATCGACCTCAAAAGCCAAAATCGCTGGGGATAGTAAGGGGTTCATTAAATACAAACCCAAGCCTCTTCTCTCTCATTTTCACACCATTTGGGCGATTTTGAATATTCCAAAGAGAGATTTTCTTCCTAGTATCACGAGTTAAGTAATCCCCACTCACTCTTAGATTAAATACATGAACCTTACATAGATTTAACACTAGTAATCAAATGAAAATCAAGGGTTAGAGATTGACCTAGGGTTTTGATAAAATTATGATTTAACCGCCTAATTAGCTTTGTAATGAACTAAAATTTACATATTAGTAATCCTTAGGTATTAAAGAATATTGTCCTTCGAAAAAACTCGGAATCCGGGCAAGTAGGCCCGGGGTCAAAAATTTGGAAACTTGCGCAAAAAGGTTGGGAAACTACTTAAATAGTTAGAATTCTACCTTGTAATATAGACTTATTCCCAAATTTTTTAACTAGTTTGTGCTCTTTCACCTTCGCCTTGAGGATTCAAGCTCGTTATTGGCCTTTGGAAGTGCGGTTTGGAGCGAGGTGAGTCTCCTTTCTAACCACGTGAGAGGAAATTATCCCTTTAGAACTAATAAATGATAAATTGCTATTAAATGTGGGGGATACGTACATACTAGGTGACGAGAGTCCGTGCGTAGCTACTATAATATTAACTGTTTGGGTAGTTTAGGACTCACATCATGCCTACTTTGAACTTTCCCTTGTTTGAACTATATAAATGGTCTTTTATGACTTGCTAGATACTAGAACAGAATGAAAAATGAACATATGCTTATTTATGAACTTGGAAGGATTTTTCCTTGTATATACATGATTCCTTATTGCGCATTCTTGATACTGTCTTGATATTTGTGGATCGGGCCGATCGTCTCGGTGAAATAGATGCATCTATGGTACGGGCCGTTCGACCATCGGCAGTGCACAAATTTATATTTTGTTGGAGGGGGCCGTCGGCCTCGGCATTATTGCGCATGATTTATATGTTTATACTTGTGCCTAGGCTTTTAATGAATTGTTGCCAAATAAATGAAAGGAGGAAATAGGATAAAGGAAAATATGACTACAAGCATGATATTACTTCTATTATAATTGTTATTTAATTACATTATTTGTGATGTATATTGTACATCATTATTATGATAATATCTGGACCTAGTAGGTATCAAGTCGACCTCTCGTCTCTACTTCTCCGAGATTAGACGGGATACTTACTGGGTACATATTATTTATATACTCATGCTATACTTCTGTACTTAAATGTACAGGTTCTGAGGATGATTCATCTGGATACCGTTACGGTGAGCGGCTGTTGAGACTTCTACGATGAGTTGCTTTCCTTTCCACATTGCTCGGCAGCCGGATGTAGTCTTCTTTTATATTTTTGCTATCTTTCCCTTATTTCAGACTATTGGGTAGAGATGTGTATATTATACTAGATGTCCTTACACTGTGACACCAGGTCTTAGCACTACACTTTAGTAGACTGATTTTGGGGTTATGTAATATTGTACTACACTGCATTTTCTTCTTTAGTTCTAAACCCAGGATAAATGGGTATTTCACTTAAATTGAGTATAGCTCTATATGAACTGTTAGTAATATTCTGCACTTATCTGGCTCGTTAAGGTTGTTGGGCGCCATCACGACCTATTTTGGAAATGGGTCGTGACAACATGGTATTAGAGCATTATGTTCACGTAGGTCTCAAAGTATTATGGGCAAACCTAATAGAGTCTTGTAGATTGGTACGGAGACGTCTATATTTATCTTCGATAGGCTATAAGGTATTAGGAAAAACAACTTGTTCACTTCCTATCGTGTAGTGGTTAGTGTACTAAATTTCTGTTTCTATTCTCTCACAGATGGTGAGGAGTCGTACTGCTGACGTTCCAGACCTGGGAGGGGCTACTCCCCCTGTTGCCAGATGCCGGGGGAGGGCACCGGCCCGCGATAGGGGACGAGGGCGACACAGAGTCATTCCAGTTATTCCACCAACAGACCCTATTATCGAGGAGCAGGGTGAGATACCTGCAGATGATCCAACCCCGGCAGACTTCATGAAAACACTGGGATTTCAGGAGGTTATGGGCCATATGCTTCGGTTCATGGATTCTATGACTCAGGCTGGTTTATCTCCAGCGGAGCCAGCCACCTCACAGGCAAGAAGGGGAGCACATACCCCTACTGCTCAGGCTCCAGGTGTGGTACAGCCGCCGTATATCAGACTCCGGGTGCACTACCCGGAGATGGGGTTCAGTCAGTTGCTACTGTGGCACCCCAGGCCATGCCAGCTGTGGGCGGTGATCCACAGAAGCTACTAGAGAGGTGGACTATACTTCGCCCTCAAGTCTTCGGGGGTGAGAGTCATGAGGATGCACAGGACTTTATCGAGAGGTGCAGGGACAGACTGCACAACATGAGGATATTGGAGCCAACATGGAGTCGACTTTACCACGTTTCAGTTGGAGAGCAGGGCTCACAGATGGTGGGAGTCCTATGTTCTTAGCAGGCAGTTGGTTCTCCTCCCCTCACTTGGGGTCAATTCACCCAGCTACTTCTTGATCGTTATATTCCACCCTCTGAGAGGGAGGGGATGCGTCATCAGTTTGAGCAGCTACAACAGGGTCAGATGTCAGTGGCCGACTATGAGGCGAGATTCTCTGAGTTGTCTCGCCATGCACTTATGATACTTACCACAGAGGCAGAGAGGTTGCGACGTTTTGTAGTAGGGTTGCATCCCACTATCCGGTACACTATGGCTAGAGAGGTGGAGATGAGTACAGGTTATCAGCTTACACTAAAGATTGCTCGTAGGATCAAGAGTTACTATCAGCGAGGTTTTGAGCAGCTGCATTGGGGGAAGAGGGCCATATTCTCCGGAGAGTTTAGAGGTTCCCCAGCTAGAGGTAGAGGTCACTACGGGAGGGGTCATCCCAGCAGGCCCCCAGCTCCAGCACCACCACCTGCTCGGGGTGCTCCAGCATACTCTTATTTCAGCGCCATGCCAGAGAGTTCTTATTGCCCATCGGTTGTTCAGGGTTCTTCCAGTAGGTATTAAGTTCCTCCAAATTCTTTCGGTTCTTATCTCACTACTATGCTGGAGAGTTCATACCGCCCATCAGCTATTTAGGCTTTTTCTAGTGGGTCTTCCGGTTTTCATATACAACCATCTGGGCAGCAGGCCACCGCACCACATTGCTTTGAGTGCGGATACACAGGCCATATGAGAAGGTACTGCCCCAGGCTTTGGGGCAAGGCTATACAACAGGGATAACAGCTTGTGGCTCCATTACTAGCGATCCAGCCAACTAAAGGTGGAGGGCAGACTGGTAGGGGTCGCCATAGGGGTGGAGGCCAGACAGGGAGAGGTCAGTCAGATTCTTCTCAATGGAGCGAAGTCCAGGCAGCCGACGCTCAAGCTAGATTTTATGCTCTCCCGGCTAGGCCAGATGCATTGGCCTCAGATACCATCATCACAGGTATCATTTCAGTCAGCGGTAGGGATGCTTTGGTATTATTTGATCCAGGATCTATTTATTTATATGTATCCTCTCTATTTGCTCATTTTCTGGTTATCTCTCCTAAGCCTTTGGGTGTTCCTGTTCATGTTTCCACTCTTGTGGGCGATTATGTGGTTGTGGACCGGATCTACTGGTCTTGTGTGGTTACTTTCTGTGGTTACGATACTAGGACAGATCTTCTATTGCTTGATATGATTGATTTTGATGTCATCCTGGGAATAGACTAGTTATCCCCTTATCACGCCGTTATTGCTTGTCATGCCAAGACTATTTCGCTAGCTATGCCAGGATTGCCGAGATTGGAGTGAAATGGTTCCAATGTTGATACCCCTAGCAGGATTATTTCTTTTCTGAAGGCTCAGCGCATGGTGGAGAAGGGTGTTTGCCTTATCTGGCTTATGTCCGAGACACCACAGTAGAGTCTCCGACGGTTGATTCAGTGCAAGTAGTTTGAGAGTTCGCCGATGTTTTTCCTTCTGATCTTCCAGGAATGCCTCTGGATCGTGACATTGATTTCCGTATTGATTTGGCCCCAGGCAATCAACCTATATCTATCCCGCCGTACCGTATGGCTCCTAAAGAGCTGAAGGAGTTCAAGGAGCAGTTGGAGGAGTTATTAGCAAAGGGGTTTGTCAGGCCAAGTGTATCGCCTTGGGGTGCACCATTGACCAGTGCTGTTTGTAAAGAATAAGATGGGACTATGTGGATGTGCATCTATTACCGCCAGTTGAAAAAAGTCACCATCAAGAACAAGTACCCATTGCCGCGTATTGATGATTTATTTGACCAGTTGCAGGGTGCTAGGGTATTATCTAAGATTGACTTGAGATCAGGGTATTATCAGCTGAAGATTCGAGCTTTAGACGTTCTGAAGACTTCATTCAGGACTAGATATGGCCACAACAAGTTTTTGGTGATGTCCTTTGGGTTAACAAAAGCTCCACAGGAGTTCATGGACTTGATGATAGGGTGTTCCGGCCTTTTATTGATTCTTTTGTTATTGTCTTCATTGATGACATCTTGATATACTCGCGTATCCTGGGGGAGCACGAGCAGCATTTGAGAGTAGTGCTTCAGACCTTGCAGGAGCAGAGGCTATATGCTAAGTTCTCCAAGTACGAGTTCTGGCTAGAGTCAGTGGAATTCTTGGGGCATATTGTGACAGGAGAGGGTATTAAAGTGGATCCCCAGAAGATTAAGCCAGTTCAGAGTTGGCCGCGACCTACTTCAGTGACTGAGATCAGGAGTTTCCTGGGGTTAGCAGGTTACTACCGGCGGTTTGTGTATGGATTTTCTTCTATTGCTTCGCCCTTTACTAGATTGACCTAGAAGGGTGTCCCATTTTGTTGGTCCGATGAGTGCGAGGAGAGTTTTCTGAAGCTTAAGACGGCTTTGACTACCGCACCGATTCTGTATTGCCTTCCAGTTCAGGGATGTGTATTGTATATTGCGATGCCTCTCGCATTGGCTTGGGATGTGTATTGATGCAAGAGGGACGAGTTATTGAATATGCTTCACGTAAGCTAAAAATTCATGAGAAGAACTACCCAGTGCACGATCTAGAGTGGGCAGCGATTGTTTATGCTCTGAAGATATGGAGGCATTATTTATATAGGGTGTCATGTGAGGTTTACACCAATCATCGCATTTTACAGCACCTGTTCAAGCATATGGACCTTAATTTGAGGCAGTGCAGGTGGCTTGAGTTATTAAAGGATTATGAAGTTACCATTCTTTATCACCCGGGTAAAGCGAATGTGGTCGCAGATGCCTTGAGCAGGAAGGTGGAGAGCATGGGCAGTTTGGCATTAGTTTCTGTTGCGGAGAGACCATTGGCTTTACATTCAGTCCTTGGCTAACAGACTTGTGAGGTTGGATATTTTGGAGCCCAGTCGAGTTCTAGCATGTATGGTTGCTCAGTCTTTGTTGTTAGGGCAGATTAACGCCCGGCAGTTTGATGATCTGCATTTGAAAGCCCTCAGAGAGATGGTACTTCAGGGATGTTCCAAATAGGTTACTATCGGCGAGGATGGAGTGCTATGGATTCAAGGCCGTGTATGTGTTCCTGATGTGGATTGCTTGCGGAGGAGGATTCTAGAGGAGGCCGACAGTTCGAGGTACTTCATTCATATGGGTGCCACGAAGATGTATCGTGACTGGAGACAACTTTACTGGTGGTGAAGGATGAAGAAAGACATTATTGAGTATGTGGCTAAATGTATAAATTGCCAGCAGGTCAAGTATGAGCACCAGAGGCCAGGTGGCCTACTTCAGCAGATGCCCATTCCAGAATGGAAGTGGGAGCGTATCACTACGAACTTTGTGGTTGGGTTGCCACAGACTTTGCAGAAGGTTGATTCAATGTGGGTTATCGTGGATAGTTTGACCAAGTCGGCCCATTTCATTCCAGTGGCGACTACTAACAGAGTAGAGAGATACGCTCAGATTTATATTCGGGAGATAGTCCGGTTGCATGGTGTACTGGTCTCTATCATATCAGATAGGGGCCCTCAGTTTACATCTCACTTTTGGAGAGCCGTTCATAGAGGTTTGGGCACCAGCATAAATCTCAGCACAACACTTCACCCTCAAACCGATGGGCAGTCGGAGCAAACAATTCAGATTTTAGAAGATATGCTTAGAGCATGTGTGATTGACTTTGGAGGGCACTGGGATCAGTTTCTACCTTGGCAGAGTTTACATATAATAATAGCTATCAGTCCAACATAGAGATGGCCCCGTATGAGGCATTGTATGGCCAGCGTTATCGTTCTCCTATAAGGTGGTTCGAGCCTGGTGAGGCTAAGTTACTAGGTCAGATTTGGTTCAAGATGTCTTGGATAAGGTAAAGTTGACCCAGGAGAGGATCCACACAGCTCAGTCATGGCAGAAGAGTTACGAGGATCAGAAGGCGCGTGACGTATCATTTATGATTGGGGAGAAGGTTCTCTTGAAAGTCTCGCCAATGAAGGGTATTATGAGGTTCGGGAAGAAAGGATAGTTGAACCCAAGATTTATTGGTCCCTTTGAGGTTTGAGACGAGTTGGAGAGGTGGCCTGTGAGCTTGTCTTACCTCCCAGTCTATCAGGAGTTCATCCATTTTTCCATGTGTCGATTCTTCAAAAGTATCATGCCGACTACTCTCATGTGTTGGATTTCAGTACCATTCAGTTAGATGAGAGCTTGGGCTACGAAGAGGAGCCAATCGCCATTGTTGATAGACATGACCGTCAGTTGAGATCCAATATGGTTTCTGCGGTAAGACTCCAGTGGAGGGGCCAACCGGTTGAGGAGGCGACCTGGGAGTCTGAGGAGGACATGCAGAGTCGATATCCTCACCCATTCAGCAGTCCATGTACTTTTCTATGTCCGTTCGAGGACGAACGTTTGTTTAAGAGGTGGAGAATGTAACGACCCAACTGGTTATTTTACTATTTAGAACCCCGTTCCCTTAAATAAAACCTCCCCATGCCTTCCTTAGCTAAATTACGACTTGCGGGGGCGATTAATTCGAAAGTTAGAAGAATTTTGAGTAAAAATAAAACCAATTATTCCCTTAAGGTTTTCTTAAAAGGCCAAGTATGACTTTGATCAATTTTTTTGGGGAACGGACCCGGATTCATAATTCTACGTTCTCGGAGGTCCATGAGAAAATATGGGACCTAGGCGTATGCTCAGAATCAAATTCTGAGGTCCCTAGCCAGAGTATGGAATTTTTATATAAAATTGTTAAATCGAAGTTTTAAGGAATTAAAGACTCTAAGTATTTATTAAAAGCCTAGGTTTAGGGTTCGGATTCTAGTTCCAGAACTTGGTACAAGTCCGAAATATCATATAAGACCTACTCGTAAAATTTGGTATCAATCCGAGTAGTCTAAGGGCATTTTGGCCCATTGGTAGGAAATTAAGTACTTGAAGTTCATTAAGTTTGATCAATTGGTTTGGGAATCCGGTTCCTCGATTTAGTGTTGTTTGGGAATTCCAAGGGTTCGTCTAGGTACGCCTCGCGATTTCAGACCTGTCGGTATGTTCGGGGGGAGGGGGGGGGGGGCTCGGGAGCCTCGAGCGTCAAATGGTTGAGGTTCGAGTGAAGTCAAAACATAGAGAAAACACAATGTGTTGCTTCTTTCAAAACCGCTTCTGCGGCATTTTGATCCCAAAAGAGGAGACCGCATAAGCTGTCCATATCACACCGAAGCGGAAAGGGGAGGAGTGAAGGGGGATCG
Organism: Nicotiana benthamiana; assembly: GCA_034376525.1. NCBI lineage: Eukaryota > Viridiplantae > Streptophyta > Magnoliopsida > Solanales > Solanaceae > Nicotiana > Nicotiana benthamiana. The sequence goes on along the minus strand of CM067338.1, from coordinate 121,875,139 downwards.
CAGGTACGGCATCTGGGACCGTAGAAGCGATCCCGCCGTGCGGACGCATGACCCCAGAAGCGGTCCCGCCTATGCGGATGCATGACCGCAGAAGCAGTCCGCTCAGTCATTCTTCAAACCGCAAAAGCGGCCCCATGACCGCATAGGCGGTCACCGCTTAAGCGGAATGTCGACCGCAGAAGTGAAAATCATTGGGGACAGTAAGGGGTTCATTAAATACGAACCCAAGCCCATTCTCTCTCATTTTCACACCATTTGGGAGATTTTGAAGGTTTCAAAGAGAGATTTTCTTCCTATTTTCACGAGGTAAGTAATTCTCACTCACTCTTTGCTTGAATACATAAGCCTTACATAGATTTAACACTAGCAATCAAATGAAAATCAAGGGTTAGAGCTAGACTTAGGATTTTGATAAAATTATGACTTAACCACCTAATTAGCTTTGTAATGAACTAAAATTTACATATTAGTAATTCTTAGGTTTTAGAGAATATTTTCCTTTGAAAATCTCGGAATCCGGGTACGTGAGCCTGGGGTCATAAATTTGGAAACTTGCGGGAAAGGCTGGGAAATCACTTAAATAGTTAGAATTCAACCTTGTAAACTTTTATTGACTAATTCCCATATTGTTTAACTAGTTTGTACGCTTTCGGCTACGCCTTGAGGTTTCGAGCTTGTTCTTGGCTTTTGGAAGTGCGTTTTGGAGCAAGCTGAGTCTCCTTTCTAACCTCATGAGAGGGAATTGTCCTTTTAAGACTAATAAATGATAAATTGCTATTAAATGCGGGGGCTGCGTATGTACTAGGTGACGAGAGTCCGTGCGTAGCTACTATAATGTTAAAAATTTGGGTAGTTTAGGACCCACATCATGCCTACTTTGAACTTTTCCTTGTTTGAACAATATAAATGGTCTTTTATGACTTGCTAGAGACTAGAGTAGAATGAAAAATGAACATATGCTTATTTATGATCTTGGAAGGATTTTTCCTAGTATATAGATAATGCCTTATTGTGCATTCTTGATATTATTTTGATATTTGTGGACCGGGCCGATCACCTCGGTGAAATAGATGCATCTATGGTACAGGCCGTTCGACCCTCGACAGTGCACAATTTTATATTCTGTTGGAGGGGGCTGTCGACCTCGGCGTTGTTGCGCATGATTTATATGTTTATACTTGAGCCAACGTTTTTCATGAATTGTTGCTAAATAAATGAAAGGAGGAAATAGAATAAAGAAAAATATAACTACAAGCATGATATGATTTCTGTGGTAACTGTTATTTAATTACATTATTCATGTTGTATATTGTACATATTATTATGATATTATCTGGAACTAGTAGGTATCAAGTCGACCTCTCGTCTCTACTTCTCCGAAATTAGACGGGATACTTACTGGGTACATATTATTTATGTACTCATTCCACGGTTTTGTACTTAAATGTACAGGTTCTGAGGTTGATTCATCTGGATACCGTCAGGGTGCGCGCCAATGAGTGGCTGTTGAGACTTCTACGGTGAGCTTCTTTCCTTTCCACATCGCTCGGCAGCCGGATGGAGTCTTCTTTTGTATTTTTGATGTCTTTCCTTATTTGAGACAGTAGAGTAGAGATGTGTATATTCTACTAGATGCCCTTACACTATGACACCAGGTCTTGGCACGTACACTTTAGTAGACTAATTTTTGGGTTATGTAATATTGTACTACTCGCCCCATTTTCTTATTTAGTTCTAAACACATGCTAAATGGGTATTTCACTTAAATTGAGTATAACTCTATATGAACTGTTAGTAATATTCTGCACTTGGCTAGCCCGGCAAGGTTGTGGGGCGCCATCACGACCTGTTTTGAAAATCGGTCGTGACAACACCGGTCAAATTTCTCAGAAAAAATCACGATTATCGTCAAATATGTTGCAGCTAGAACTGAACCCTCCAAGATGAACTTGTCTTGAACCTTGCTCTGATACCATTTGTTAGGACCCAAAAAATTAGGTATCATGCGGAGGCTAGTAACGCAAACCTCGACGATGATAAATCATACAACAAAAGAGAAATATACCAAAAGAGATAAATATTTAACGTTGTTCGGTCAACTGATTTACGTTCACGATAGAGATGAATAATCCACTATATAAAAGAGAATACGAACTATCGAGAGAACAACCTCGCGAAGAGGCAAATACAATTGACACACTAACACTTGTCACGTAAAGTTCTCCCCCTAAATATGACTCTCAAGCCCCCTATGGCTACATTGTGGATGCTACTGAATGAGAAGGAAGGATCCTTAATTTATAGAACTCCAAACATTTTCCTACAAGAAAAAGGACTAGCTAAATATGAGAGATTTGTAATTTCCTTCTACAAGAAGGAAAACCTAATATTAAGGTAATTATATTACCCTTTCCTTTACCAAATAAGAAAACCAAATATGGTAAGAAAATTATGGCAAACACCTAACATGTAACGTGTTGTTAGGTGAAATCAACCGAGTCCCCAATTACGATGAACCGAATGACGCTGTTATCTAATCAAGAAAGTCCCGTACTTACCGCACAATGTATGACACTTTAAGACTGCCATCCGGTTGCCAAGCTAGCATGTTGATCTCATGCCAGTTTACAGGAAAAAAATTAATTTTTTCCCTCCAAAATTACATTTATGTACGTATTCTTAAAAAATCTTTTACTTCTAACATTAACTTATGCTGCAATTATTTAATTAAGGATAATTTAGTCACACTAACTATTTCTGTCTAGAATTTTATATTTTCTTAATGGGTATGTCCAAGATAAATTAATCACTTATTATGGATCGAAGTGAGTAGTAAATAACGCAAGAGAGGTGCTATTAGTATGTAAAATAAAGGGGTTTCATTATCCCTCTCCCAAAAATTAAAGGCATCTTACGATTTTATTGAATTTCTTGTTACAACACATAATTATATGTCCGCAAGATTAAAGTCTCCGATTGGATTTGACAATTTCTCTCAAAAGTTAAAATTTTGTTTGTTTTGAAGACCAAACAAAATTTTCAAAATATCCCATAAGTTTTCTAGAAATCTAAAAATCTAAAAATATATTGTTGAACATTTTACTTGTTCAAAATAGTTCGACCTCTATTAAATTCATAATACTTTGCAAAAGAACAACAAAATCAGATTCCACAAGTAAGGTGGAGGGTAGTGTACATAAATCTTTAAACCTACTTTGTGAATATAGAGAGATTGTTTTCGAAAGACGAGAAGCATAGACACATTATTTGTAAAAAGGAAAATAATAGTGTTTAAACCATGAAATGGAAACAGTAATACAAAATAGTACTAACGGCAATAACATAACAAAAAAATTGAAGCAAAAGAAATAAGAAAAACTACTCTTGGAAAGTGGAAGATTACAAGTACCTAGAGGAATAATTAAGGTAGACCTGTCTAACGGGCCGGTTTGACCCGGGACCGGACCGGACCGGTCCGGTATAAACCGGGACCGGACCGGCCCGGTTCTTAAGGGGTGGGCTGGGCTGGGTTGGGCTGGGTTGGGGGGGGACGGGTTAGAACGGTTAGGATTTTAGAAATAGGACCCGGGACCGTACCGGCCCGGTAAGCCAAACAGTGCTTGAACCGGTCGACCCGGACCGGGACCGGACCGGTACAACGGTCAATTTTTTTTTTTTTAAAAACAAATTTTCTGCACATGTGGGCCCCACAAGACCGTTGGCAACGGTCCAGAACCGTTGGCCAACGGGAGTATTTTCAGAAATGGCCACTTTTTTTTTTTGTATTTATTAAATTACATTACTAACCCTTCTTAAAATCTATAAATACCCTCCCCTCTTCTTCATTTCCTCACTCAAAATTATCAATCTCTCTATCAATTCTCAAATTATCAATCACTCTCTTCTCTTCAATTTTCAAGAATTCATATTCTAATTTATAATTTTACTGTCTTTGTTTTCCCGAATTTAATTTATCGTAATTTCTCATTCGGAAATCGGAATTCTAAGCTTGAAGTTCAAGTGCTCAACATTGAAATACTTGCTTGACGTTTGTTCGTGGTAACACCGGATTTGCGTATCAAGTGCTCAATTTATTGTCGAATTCGGTGCACTCTCTCCAACTCTTTCTCTTATTTAATATTTTAATTGCATATTTGATTTTAGCTTATATATTAAATTTTACAATATGTTGAATGCTGCTAAAAGAGCGTGTAGAAAAGTTACTGGTAGGGGTGGAAGTAAAAAAAGAGGTAGTCCTGTAGCTTCTGGTAGTAATAGTAATGACCCAATAACACATGTTTCTGAATCATCGCCTAATTTGCAAGATGTAGAAATTGATTATGAACAATTACAAGAAGATTACGGAATAGAAGATAATGAAATTGGAATAGCAGATGAGATACCACATACACCTAGTAGTGGAAATGTTGGTAGTATTGGAGTTGGAGTTGGTAGTGCAACAAGGGGTAGAAGACCACCAGTGGCTCCAACTTCTACTCGTAAAAAAAGAAGTCCTGTTTGAAATTTTTTTGAAATAATAGAAGGTACTGATAGAGTTAAGTGCAAACTTTGTAACGAAACGGTTAAACATTTGACCGGAGGTAATTTAGGGGGGACTGGGACACTTATTAGACATCTGTCGACTATCCATCCTATAGAATGGGGAGCTAATGGGGATGGAAGTCAAACAACAATTAACCCTACTACCGAAGGTCTCCTAAAATATGATAAAATGAGGGATCGAGAGGAATTAGCGAAAATGATTGCTTTGGGTTGTCTACCTTTTTCTTTTGCTTCTTCCTCTTATCTTATTATGTACAAAGGATATACAATCCTTTGTTTAAAGGTATCCCTAGAAGTACTTGTAGAGCAGACATCTTTAGACTTCACGGCCAATATCAAACATACATACGTTATTTGTTTAGTCACCTTCCTTCTAGAGTATGTCTAACTTCTGATATTGGCCATGCTGTTAATGGAAATGATTATTTAACAATTACATGTCATTGGATAGATGATAATACTTGTATGCAAAAACGTATTATTGCTTTTAAATATGATGAAGATCAGAGTCATACTGCTGCATTTATTAGTAGTACAATTATTGAAGTTGTTGAATTTTAAAAAGTTTTGTGTATGTCTTTTGATAATGCTTCAAACAATAATGCTGCAGTTTCAATTTTAAAATTGCATTTGCAACCACCTCTTGATGATATTTTTCATGTTAGGTGTGCATGTCATGTTTACAATTTAATTGTTAAAAGTGGGCTCGATTTATTTTCAGTTGATATTACTCAAGTTAGAAGAGCAGTTGGAGTTATTCAGGAAAATAATAGACAATCTAGAATAAAAGAATTTAAGAATAAGTGTATCCAGTATAACCTTACACCTAGATTCATGCCAGACGAAGTGTTAACTAGATGGAACTATACATATATATTTTTAAAATATTGCTACAAATATAGATTTCCAATAACTGAAGTTGCTAATGCACATTGTACTGATCCTAGGCGTATGTTAACAACTGATACTTGGGAGGTCATTAGTGATGTTGTTAAATTTTTACATAAATTTTATACTGCTACTGTTGTGTTTTCTGGCGCATATTACCCAACTGTTACTATGGCTTTAGTACATATAGCTGAAATTTCTTTGCTACTATATGAATTTAAGAAGAAAGATAAATATACGGATGCTGTTGTAAATATGCAAGCGAAATTCAAAAAATATTTCTTTCCAATTCCTCCAGTTTACTTAATTGGTGCAGTTTTAAATCCTTCTATTAAAATGTCTGATTGTCACCAATTAATGAATGCTTTATATACTTATATGGAGATTGGGGCCACTGAAAGCCCAAATTTGTATGATTCTATGAACAAGCTAAATGAACATTTACAACATCTATATAATTATTATGCAACTTAATATGATAATTCTCGTGCTTCAACAGATGTAAATCCCGCTATGCAATGTAGCAGTTCTAATGTAGATGATGAAGAAGGCATTGATAGTTTTAATATTTTTTCAACTTTTTCTAACACTCAAAGTAGTAGCAGGAATATTGATGAACTTCAATTTTACTTGCAGAAGCAAAAGGAGCCTCGCACCAAGGAATTTTCACCGTTAGGCTGGTGGCATGAAAATGCAAAGTAATTTCCCGTTCTTTTCGCTATGGCTCGGGATGTCCTGAATGTGCCAATTTTCACTGTTGCATCCGAGAGTGCATTTAGCCAAGCAAGACAACAACTTGGAGACACACGCCACTCATTGGGAAGCAATGCTTTGGAAGTTTTAGTATGTTTAAGAGATTGGATTAGATCGGAACGAAGAAATCAAGGAAAGGAAGATCTTGATAGCCCAGAAGACGAAGAACTTGGAGATATATTAACGCATGGAAACCCATCCGAATTTAACACGCCAGAAGAAGATCAATCGGTTCATATTGATTACGATGAACTTGCTAGGGCAATGCAAAGAATTTGATGTTTCCGATTACTACTAGTTTACTACTTGTTACAAAAGATGTAAAGTTTTTACTACTTAAGATACATTTTAGTTTTTCGATTTGAATTTAAGAAATAAAGTAACACTTGCAATAAGTGCAATTTTTTTCCCATCTTTTGTTGTGTTCATTCAATTATTACAAAGTATTAATATAACTAAATATTTATACATAATTCTAAAAAAATAATATAAAATAACGAAACCCGGCCCGGCCCGGACCATTACAACCCGTAACAAGTACGGTTCAATCTTAACCCCTAACAACCCAGCCCGGTGAAAACCGGTACTGTTTGGAACCGGCCCGGCCCGGACCGGTAACCGGACGGGTCGAAAAAAAATCGACCCGAGCCAGACCGGTGGAACCGATTGACAGCCTTAAATTAAGGTGCTCGTAAACCGGTCCGAACACCACCATTAAAAAGAAAGAAAATGATATAAACTTTAAGCTTGAACGATATTCAGGACTTAGAAATAAAATGTGGATAAATTATCTCCACCCAAGAGTTATATTGGGAATGATGTAGATAAGTGTAGCATGTCATTGTTAAAACTAACAAAAGAGGAGTCCTAAACTCTGGTTGAAGTAGAGTACGCATCACTTCTCATAAATGGGAGAGGGGGGCTGTGAAATGTCAATTTCTCTCCTGATTATCTAGCTTTTGCTTGAATGTTTGAAACTATACTACTGAAGCTTTATGTAATACTGGCAAGATAGACTAGATAATATTAGGCACCGGAGATCAGGAAACTCCATCTTTTTTTATATATTATCGTGGCATTTAGATCAGCTTGCATGCATCTCGACTAATTTAAATGGTATCTGCTATCTTCCGCCAACACAGATACTAGGTAACTCTATCTACCAAGATATGGACAAATGAGACGAAATCATCTACTATTATTGTCTCCGATGGGATTTGAACCTGAGACCCCACCCATAGTTCCTCAACCCACTTCATTGATCACTAAGTCACAACCTTAGGTGCAAGAAATTCAACTTTTGATCTAATCACATTTGCACAAATTAGGTGTTGGCTCCAACTGTAAAAATCTAACATAATACAAGTTCATTCATTATATAATATGATAAAGACAAGATGCAAGAGTCTATTTCTTAAGAAATTTTTCGATTGGTCAGTTACGTCCCAATTCTATTCTACTGTTTTCACATTCTTTCCTAATTTATAAAAACTCGTGCAATTTAATCCAAGTCATTGCAAAGTTGAAAATGACTTTTGCTTTTCTAATGGTAAATCATAATCAGTTGTATATTATCTTTATTTTGGTAAGAGGTGATCCCTTCTTTCTGAACACTATCTTAATATCTTATGTCTTTATCTGTGTGGGATCGGTTGAATTCATCTCTTTAACTACAGGAAGTACAATCATTTCTTATTTATTTTCAAGGGAATCATCAATGAATTTTAGAGTAACTAATCAATTCATATCTTATTCATTTTTTAAAAAAATTATGACGCGTTAGAGTGCTTAATCAAGTATTTTTTAATGCTAATCTACAAAATATGTGGGGGAAGAAAAATCAAGAGAAACAAAAACCGTGACACATATGCTACTTAGCTATTTTCATTATATTCCATGACCAACCCTATACTTCTTTTTTATTTTTCTACTGTTTAGAAGTAAACTTGACGAAATAAAAGTTATTGCATTGTGGAGTGTTGTACTTCTTCTTTTTTCTTGTGTTCTTTGATGTAATAATGATATTTCATTATTTGATCTAAAAGACTTTTAAATGTTTCAAATGGTTCGTTTGAAAGAGTAACTCCTTTAGGTATACAAAAAGTTGAAATATCTATAATATAGATTGGTATTATACAAAAAATATACAAAATAGACTGTCATTATACAAAATAAATATAATTATACTAAAAATATATAAAATAGACTGTCACTATACAAAAAATATATAAAATAGATGTAACTACATAAAATATATACAAAATAAACTATACAAAATAGACTGTCACTATACAAAAAATATACAAATATAGATGTTACCATACAAAATATATATAAAAACGATTGTCACTGTACAAGAATACATGATACACTCCAAAATATTAGAAAATACACCTTATATACAATTTTGATATATTTTTTAGACAGATTATACATTCACGATATAAAATATATTTGGGGTACACAAATATATACACTTTAGATACACAAGCACAGTTGAGATAGGCTCAATATACACCAATGATACACTCTCGAACTTAGGATACAATATTCATACATTGCAATAGTATTGAAGGTTTGGTGAGAAAATTTAGAATCATCATTGTTTGGATATCGAAAAAAGTTTGAAAATTCAATTGGGTCTTGTTGGTTATTGGGTTTGTGAACTCAATTTGTTGCTCGATTATTTTTGGCTAGCTATTTAGATAGTGTGGTTGAATTCTGGTGTTGTTGTAACTTTCTCACAACCATGGTGGTAACAACAACAATGCTTAAGATAGAAAATGGAAAGATGAACAAGATAGGTTTTAATTTTGATTTCTATTTTTTTTCCCTTTTTAAGTCAATGACACGTATCACGACCCTATTAGGGCATGACTTTCACATTGACTGAAAAATTAGTCAAGCACAAAAATTGTATATCTTAGACACACTTTTGAAAAATTAATGTGTAAAAATTTTTGTGAAAGAAAAATATGTAACAAGAATTTTATTGCAAATTTGATAGATAAACTATATATTTTGCCATTAAAATACAAAGGTGGGATATAATGCGAAGGAGATTGTACTTCACTAAACTAGGAAGAACAAATAGTTAACGGGCAACTTGACACTCAGTGTATGAAATTAAAAATGTAGAAAATTCATACTAAATTCACAGCGAAAGGTAACAAAATAATAATATGCATTGATCCTTTGAAATCAACTTATTAAAAATACTCCTAATTATGTCTTTGCACGGAAGAGGTAAGTGAAACTTGAACATTACATCTATTTAAAAAGTGTTATTAAAAAAGTTTATAGATAAAGTCGCACCAAGTAGGGGTTGAACCTGTAACCTTCAACTTAGGAAACATGCGATCTATCCCCTAAGCTACAAGCACTTATATTGTCATACTCATTTCATTCGGCTACTATATGCAATATGTTTGGGCCGAAGTGTCAGTTTTTGAAAATAGTACAAAACATGGGCTATTAAAATTTTGAAGGACTACAGAGGATATTTTTCTCTTCTTTTTATCCATTTTCATTCCAAATGCTGTTGGATAGCTTTCCCATTCCTAAAGACAACGTTTTAACAGAAAATTTACAATGGTGTGGAAAGGACATAATTCCTTGACAAAGTTATTGTAAAGTCCAGTAGCAGATGGAACATAGTACCTTCAGTTCATATATTAGATATCTGATAACCTGAACCAGAATTTGTTTTACTAATGAATTGAGAGAATAATGATGGGTCTGACATTGATACCATGTGAAAATATGAAAATTGAGACTAACTCAACCTCAAAAGCTAGCTCAAGATAGGAGGATTATCCAAGACTAAATTCATTCCTCAACCAAGGAGTAACATAAGATCAATACATTGCCAAACCTAGAAACACAGAAGTGTTTCAACCGGGAAACAAACAAGGAGTCAAGGACTGATTTTCACGTTGACTTAATTGACAAGAGGGGTTGCTCTGATGGTAAGCAACTCCCACTTTCAACCGAGAGGTTGTGAGTTCGAATCTCCCCAAGAGCAAGGTGGGAAGTTCTTGGAGGGAAGGATGCCGGGGGTCTATTTGGAAACAACCTCTCTACCCCAGGGTAGGGGTAAGATCTGCGTACACATTACCTTTCCCAGACCCGACTAAGTGAGATTATACTGGGTTGTTGTTAATTGTTTCACTTTGAGCCTAACAACTCCAATCTGAAATAAATTTTGACTTTATCATAGCACACTTTTTCTTGCCTAAATCTGCCATATTTTCCACCATACAGCTGTACATTTTACAAAAAGAGAAAAAGCATAAATTGCTTCACATCAACCACGGAGATAATGACAGTGTTTCCTAATCTTGCGTCTCATCTTCAGTATTATGCAAAAGAACACCTCGGGTTCTGGCCCTACGATGTGCCGGTACCACACGGTTAGTCACCTTTGTAGAGGGAAGTTGCGCTGCTTGCTTATCTGGAGACTCCAGTGAGCTATTGACGGTTACAGTATCTGGAGCTGTTTTGTCAGTAATCTTTTGCAATTTCTGTCTTTTTGAGTGCTGGCCGTTTTCATTCTTTTCCTGCTTTTCTTCTGACAAAACATTTGTCAACTCAGAGCATCGTTTTTGTTCAGCTTTAAGCAAATTATGTACATTTGTAAATGTTTTGTGGAGCTCCAGAGAAAGATTTGCCATTGCCTCAGTTGCTGCAGTATCCACAAGTTTACTAAGTGATATAGCAATTCTTGGCATCCCCTTTGCTTTTTGAGCAACCAATTTTGCATGTGCAGCACCTCCAAATTTTGACTGTCCATCCATAACAAGCTTCACATCTTCAGACTTTACGGAAGCTATAAGGTAATCTACAAAGTCAGACCAAGAGCCTCCTATACCAGTTCTGTCCCTCATATCTTCAAGCTCCTGGGCAGATTTCAAAGAGTCCCATGTATTTGAGTGGAAGTCAGTGGCACAAACACGAAGAGTAGAGGGATCACTTGGCAACCCGTAAACATGAAAGAGGAAAGGCTTCAATGCGGTTTTGTGAGGTGCTGACCACTCTGCATTTACCCTCCCAAAAATTGGTTCTATTTCATCAAACCCCATCTCCAAATTCCTCTCTAAAGAAGAGAAGCTTCAAAAACCAGAATGGTCAAAAAGAGAGGAGTGTCGAGAAGAAAAAAGAGTCAGGTGGAAAGAAGACTCTCGTTTGCATTTACACCTAGCAAGACACCAAGAGTAAAAGCCAATAAAATTCATATCTTCACAAAGATATACCAGGAAAGTAATAAACTTAATAAAAGCTAAAAACATAAATCATACGCAAAGAGAACTGATGTGAGAAATACCCAACTTTTTCTGACTTTTGGAAGTAGCAAAGAAGGAGTATGCAATAGTCAATAATTTCTACTTGACCAATAGTCTATGGTCCAGAATTGGCTGCTGGTTGGGATATTCAAGATACTTGACTGGGACAGAGAACTAGAATGGATCTGCAGTAAGGCTCGCAGTCGTGCATGGAGGAATGCCATTACTGCTGCTGCATTTGTGCATGCTGTAGCATTAATATGGCAGGCTAGGAATAAAGCTCGATTTCAGAACTTGACTTATAATGAAGATAAAACAATTAGAGAGATTGCATTACTCCTTCACATTCGTGGGAGACATAGCAAAAGCTGGCAGAATGGTCTACGACAACTCAACTACTTTCCGTAACTAACTATTTTTGTGTTGTTACTTGCTGAACTCAAACATATGAGTCTGCGCTTCTTTTGGTAGTTTCGTAGAAACTGAAATGTAAATAGCACCAGTAGCTGACTGTCCAATCGGCTACGCGTAGGAACACTTGTACATCCTTATTTTTGCTATATATAAATACCAAGCTTTAACTGGAAAAAAAAATGATTTCTAAAAGAAGAGTAGAAAAGGAAAAAATGTGAATTCCCTGCTTTTCTTTGATACACTGTAGCCCCCTTTTGTTTTATAGACATAACCCTTGAATCCACTTTGTCACCTCATTGCTTATTAAAAAAATCCTAAGATCTCATATTCTAAATTGGGTAAGAACCAAAATTTCCAGTTGCTGCACACTCAAGACTTTGAATCAGTTGCTGAGTGCCGATTTGAATCTAACACTTATACACCCTCACCAAGTTCATACCAATCATTCATGGGTAATTAAACACATCTTACTTACATCCTAAATAAGCTCAGACAGGAATTCTCACCAAGTTAAATGACCTGTTCAACACAACCAATTGAGGAAGGGAGGAAGTTCTCTTTGATGCCTCATTTGTACTCATCGTGTTCTCAAACCACCTACATAAAAGCAACCAAGACTGAGCCAATCCTGAAGTATAACTGCCTAACCAGGAAAACAGAAAGGAAACCTTATGAGGTAAGCTATGAAACTGAATGCGCAAAAATCAAATTCACAATGGTTCCTGACTTCAGTCACCCAAGGAATCAAGGATTACTTCACCTTTAAAGCATGATATAAAAAGAAAGTATTGTTTCCCTTTCCCCCACTCCTCATGTTCTCAAACATCTTCATGCAAAAAGAAAGACAAAAGGAAGAAACCCCCAAAACAAAGAAGGAGAATATTCTCCACTATTGTCTATTTGTAACCGATTACTTTCAAGAAAATGGAGTAAGGGCCACAAACCCGGGGGGGGGGGGGGGGGGGCAATTTTCCATCAGCATACAACTACAACCTACTCTAGCCGTCATAACCAACCTGGTGTACATTTTGGTTATAGCCATAAAACTGCACATTCAATAGAACACTCATTTTCATAATTCTAGACGCTATTGAAACAGGCAAACAGCTTATCACATCAAGCAAACCTGCCATGCATAAGTTGATACATTTGGCTACATTAATCAGTGTTTTTGAAAGCGCAAAAAAGTGACAAGGTTATTAGGGCTTGAAACAAAAAGCGTGAAGTGAAGCACACACTTCTGTAAGGTGAAGGGGACAATTTAATTAAAAAACAAAAAGTACCATACATATATGAATTTAGTACTATAATAATCAAACTTTAATCAAACTAACTAATTCAACATTAAAATATAAAATAGTGCCAATATTAACCCTACTTTCAAAGTTGAGATCCAAACTATCTATCTATTTGCGTTGGGATCACTTTGCACATTATTGTTTGAAGCGCGCAATATTCAAAGCACATTGCCTAGCCCATGAACTGGTGACCAGCAATGGCTTTTAATAACTCTGCTATTAACATCTCTCCAAATATGGAGCCTTCCTTCTTCATCTCTTTTAAGGAATAACAGTTAGGTTAAACCCCATCTAAGTAAGGCTTTTTTAATTAATATAAAATTAAAAAAAAATTTGATTCTTAGTAACAGGAAAGCAAACTAACAGGAAATAATAACAAGATTATGGTCCGATTCACTAAAATTTGTGGTTTACCATTAAAATTAAATGCAAAAAGGGGATAAGGGTTTTTGCTAACTAAACACATAAAAATGTATTATTGTTATGAAATAATATAAGAACAAGAACAATATAGAGAAAAGTATAGAGAGGAGTATTCTTATTGATACTTTGGGATGGTTTACAATGGAATAGAACCCCTTTATTTATAGGGAGGTGGTGACTTAGCCACCAAGTAGTAAACCCTAGAATCTCTCTAAATATAGACATTCACCTTAAATAGGATTCTATTTATAATACTCCCCCTTGAATGTCTATTCAATAATGTGCCTCGTTAAATCCTTAACTAAAACAAAACCCAATGGGAAAAAATTAAAGAAAAGGAAAAAGAGTACACATGTTTGAATATGCGCCTATTGGTTGCCTCGTTAAAAACCTTGCAAGGAAAACCCATTGGGACAAAACCTTGTAAGGGAAAAAGAGTGCAACGCGCATTAACTCCCCCTGAAAAGAGCATCAATTCACATCCTTGAGCATTTGCATTCCAATCTTGTGCACCATCTTCAAAACGATCTTTTGTAGAGATTTGATAAATAAATTAGCCATATTGATTTGAATAAATATTCCGCACCTTGAAATTATCATTCTTGATAGATATGAACATCTTCATATAATATCGTGGAATGACTCTTCAATATCTCCATAGATGTATTCTCGATGCCATCATGCTTATAGTTATAGCAAGATACATATGTACACAAATTGCACTTAGGATGTGGTACTTCAGGACCAAGAATTGTATATGCTTCAAGCAACTTCAATCTTTCATGGATTGACATATAAGTTAAGTCATATAAGCCATATAATAGACTTTAGATGCATATCAAGTTTTCATGTCATGCCAGACAAATAGATATCGAAAACTGATTACATATACCATTGACTTTATACTTTCAAGTATTTGAACTACATGTCCAAAACTACATGTCTTTCATATGGAATCAATTCTGCTTGAATTGTATCTCTTCCATTTAGCCAATAATTTTGTTTGTATTCGACAAACATAAGATCCTCATCGATATTTAGCGCTATCATAGATGTCGTCGATGAACATTATATATCGGTTCCAATAAATTTTCATAAAGACATAACATGGAGATCTCTTTATTCATATATTCAGGTACCTGAATCTCTCATGAGATTTTATGAAGTGTTATGTCATGTGATCTTCTAGATCACTTGACTCCTTATTATGATCACTTTGATCATTTACTCATCTTCTTTATTTATTTTGAAACCGATTTGTCTATACGCTTTAAGCGTATCAAAAGACTTTGTCCTTCTGGGACTTAATATGAGCATTTGCAGTGAGAATATAGTTACTTTCTTTGGGTCAGCAAATGCGTATAACATGCTTTGCAATATGTTGCAATTGAATTATCCTTTTATGAACTTCAGGTTCATATTATGATATTCGAGGATCTATATATACAAATGATAATTCATCCCATGTAACCTTTTCTCAAGTGTTTATCATGTTTCCCCCTCATGTTAGAAAAGCTAACTTGTTTCCTCAACTTTGAGAGTCCATCTTTGTGCATTATGGTGTTAATAAAAATATACACCGCACATCAATAATAATAAGATGAAATTATTTGGTTCCTGACCCTGAACCACTTGTGAGGGGAGAATATAATATACTCTCGTATACAACGTATATCAAACTGATGTATATAACTTTGTTCTCATAAGAAACAGTTTAGCTATTAAGTGGATGCACTCAATAATTATCTTGCTAAACCAACTATGATATAAACCAACTTATCAAGATGAACTATCTTGAATAGAAAATCTGGAAATTATGCTCGAAGTTAGACTACTGAGCAATTTACCTCGCAAGCACCGGCCAGGCTGCAGGTTAATAACAATCGCACATGTAACCATATCATAGATGCATCATATAGTGTACATGGCATGTGAATGGGCCCATATTCACCTTTGATATTTTCAGAATTTATGGGATTCAACCCGAACTCTTTAGTTGGTCAATTAATTAATGAGAACAAGTAATACAAGAGAATTCGTAAAGAACTTTCTAGTTCTTTAATATTTACCCATGTGAATTCTCTATTACTGCACATCATACTTAAAATGATATGGCTAACCCGAATGCCAACTGAATAAATTATCAATATTGATAAAATTCAAATTTACACCATGACATGTGCAATTATCAATAAACTTCAAGTTTATTATGATATGGGTTTTTATATCAATAAACGTCCACTTTATTGTGGTATTCTTATGTAGTACAAATTGGAGAATAAAGCGGGTAGTTTTTCACATACAGATTATCCCGCTACAAGTTGTAGTAATAGAAGATATCAAATCTTTCCTTTATTTATTGTCTCAATATAATCAATCGCTTTCGCATATACTTTGGAAACTGAATAAGTTTCTTTGAGACTTACTACAACAGAATACCTTATTGGTAATCAATTGTGTTTCTCCAGCATAGTAATAATTGGCTCTTCTAGAGCTCTCAATTAATTTTGTACTACCACAAATTCATCAACATCCATGTGGTGAATATCTCTTTTAAAGAGAAAGTTATACCATTATGGTCATGTCAAAATTATATGCAAGATATGTTTCTTGCATTATTATTGTCCTTTGATAATCACATTGACAAATTATTTTGGCGTACAATAGGTACGTGACCAATGACTATTCATGCCATAACAATGACATTATTTTCATATATCATCTCAAACCTCCTTCTAGGGGTGAGTGTGGTATATTCAATACCAATTTCATGTTCATATTCTTCCAATAATGAATATGTATTCGTGAATCAGATGTTGTCACATTCACTGCGGGGATATGTGATTTTGTTATCCTTTTCAAATCTGTAAATGCGTCTGGCATTCGATTTGCTATTCTTTGCAAATGGATAATATTTTGCACCTCTTTTTCACAAATAGAGGTATGTGGATCAAGATGAGATAATGATGCATTTTTCCACAAAATTTCCCGTTTGGTTTCACCAACTTCTCCCCCTAATTTTGGGAAAAGTGTCTCATCGAATTGACAGTCTGCAAATCGTGCAGTGAACAAATCCCCTGTCAATGTTTTGAGGTAGCGAATAATGGAGGGCGATTCAAACTCAACATATATTCCTAACCTTCTTTGCAGACCCATTTTGGTGCAATATGGCGGTGCTACAGGCACATATACTGCACATCCAAAAATTCTTAAGTGGGATATATTAGGTTCATGACCCAAAACTCATTGCAACGGGGAATATTTGTGATAATTCGTCGTTCTAAGACGAACTAGCATTGCTGCGTGCAAGATGGCGTGACCCCAAACCGAAGTGGGCAGCCTCGTTTTCATGAGTAAATGAGGAATTCAAGATTATTCTCATCTATTGTCTCAATATGATATCCATTTTGAATGATATCTTTAAAACTCAACAAGTTCCTTTTAGACTTGGAGGAGAACATTGCATTCTCTAAAATGTTGTTCCTTTAGGCAGAGTTATAGTTGCTCTTCCGGAGCCTTTAATCAATTTACTACTACCAGAAATTGTAGTAACATCTGCCTTACATATACTTAAATGAGAGTAATATTTCTTCTCTTTAAATATCGTATGTGTGGTACATGAATCAATTAATCAAAAGAGATATACGAACATGAGAATAAACAAATTTAATCCGTTGCTTCATAATTAAACAATATTTTCAAAATCTGCTGAGGTTAGTCGATTAACTTAGTTAATAGTCGACTAACTTGGGAAGCGGTCATCAGGTTAGTCGACTATCTAAATCAGATAGTCGACTATCTTGCCTTGCGGAAAAGTCCAGTTTTAATGCGAAATATTAGTTAGTCGACTAACTAAGTTGATAGTCGACTAACTTAGTAAGCAGTCATCAGGTTAGTCGACTATCTAAATCAGATAGTCGACTATCTTGCCTTGCGGAAAAATCCAGTTTTAGTGCGAAATATAAGATAATCGACTAACTGTTAGGTTAGTCGATTAACTCTACTGGAAAAGAAAAATATCTTTGAAATTTAAGCATATTGAGACATTCTAAAGAACTAATAGTAACATTATATCATAAGATAACTAATACGAGCTGATACTAATCACTATTAGTTTATTCACTAACTAATACAAATAAAATCAACAATTCCATCTTCCTTCATCACATATCCATCACCAATTAAGTGGTCTATTTTCCCCTCAGGGTGCTCAAAGAAGTCTGCCACATCCAAGTGGGTGATGTCAAAATTATCGTCAGAGACAGAATTGGTTTCAGGGCATTTACCTTTTAGAGATGCTTGATAAAGCTCAACCAAATGTCTTGGTACACGACAAATTTTCGCCCAGTGCCCTTTTTCACCGCAACGATAATATATAGTTTATGAACTATTTGCTTTTGGATTCTCATCGCATCGTGCTTGTGGCAGAGTGACCAACTTCAGGTTGTCATATCTCTCTTTTAAGCCATTCCACAAGACAGGTGGATCTTTGATTGTGATATATTCAATTTTCAAACCTTCATCAAGGTGATGGCGCAAGAAAATCAAGGCCTTAGCACAGTTTCAAACCTCCATCAAGGTGATGGCGCAAGAAAATCAAGGCCTTAGCATAGTCTTGGGTGGATGTATTATTTCTGTCTTTAATGGCGTCTCCAAGACCCATTGCATCCAAATGGATTTCAGCATCCAACACCCATGTCATATAGTTCTTGCCCGAAATTTCAAGGGCAACGAACTTTCTTTTCATAATGTCAGACATAAAACAAAATTACATCAAGAGCGTGTTCATACTTACGGGCTTTATTACAATTATCACATTCACTTTAGGGAATGGATCATAATCATCTGTATGTGCTATATACAATCTCATGTCAAATATTACTTTCATAAAGTGAAAGATTATTTGAGAATCTTTATTATTCTCATTATCACAATGATGACGATTATAATTCCGTCTATTGCCACGTCCACATCCATTGATACCTTCACGGTAATAATTTTGTCTTCTTTCAGACTTATCACATACTGCTATCACATTCTCTAAAGGGAATGAGAATGAAGCAAATTCAATGGGACGGATTTTCAATTCTTTGCCCACAATCATACATGAATTTAATCATGGCAAGACATAGAACTTTTACCACTTCACGTGGTTATAATTTCTTACAAACTCCATTAGAGTTATAATCAAACTTTGTTGTCTATGTTTGTATATGAAATCAAATCGTAGAATTTCAAGAATTTGAAAGGGAAAAATAAATTACTTACCTTTAAGGTATACCAATAAATGTTGTGATATCAAATATACCTCTTGAATTTCCATCCCGTTGCATTACTTCATGATGATACCATCTCTTCTATTTTTCCGTATAGAAATTCTCATATGGAGCAGTAGCAATCGTTATTACACTCTTTTGCTTGGAAATTCACCTTCAAAAAGAAAACAAAAGTAAACAACGAGAAAGGAAAAAAATTGAAGAATTTCAGAAACCAAAATATCACAAATCTCGTTTCATTCAAATAGAAAAATCCAAACGACGGAACACGAATTAGAGTGGGTGAATCTGATTGCAACTCGAGATTCTGAGAGCGATAATTGCTGAATATTAAATTCAATTGGTTAGAGACTCGTGCTGATAACGTGTTATGAAATAATATAAGAACAAGAATAATATAGAGAAAAGTATAGAGAGGAGTATTCTTATTGATACTTTGGGATGGTTTACAATGGAATAGAACCCCTTTATTTATAGGGAGGTGGTGACTTAGCCACCAAGAAGTAAACCCTAGAATCTCTCTAAATATAGACATTCACCTTAAATAGGATTCTATTTATAACAATTATAGAGAAAAAGCTCAATAGAGCAAAAAAAAATACCTAATTATGCTTGAGAGGGGAATATGAGCAGCCAATTAGCGACAGGGCAGAGGAGTTTTAGCGACCTGGTAGAGAAAATCTCGCAGAAATTGAAGCTAAATGTGGAATTTTGGGTCGAGCTTTGCGTCCAGTTATTTTGGTGAATAATTAGAAAATTGTTATAAAATAAAGACGGCAATAAGTATAGAGAGAAATTGATATATTATTCGAATTCAAACTGATTTACATAATGAATTGAAATCTATCTATCTATATATTATTAAAAGGAGAGGATAAAGACATCTTCTTAAGCCAAGTGGCAAAATAAAAAAGCCACATGGTATAATTAGTTACTAATTAGTTTTTTAGTTAATAATTTGTTATTAATTATTATATTTAAATTTAAATAAAAATAAAAATAATATATATATATATATATATATATATATATATATATATATAAACAATTGGTTACTTTATTTTAATTAATAAATATATAGGTCACAAATAAAAAAATAAAATATATAAATATATAAAAATAACTACACATTCAAATTGGGTGGGAGTAGTTTCAAGTTGGAGTTTTTAAATTATTTTAAAACAAAAAAGCAAAAAAATGCTATATTGAAAAAATGAAAAAATGAAAAAAAGAGAAGAAAAACTACTCCATTCAAATCGGGGAGTGGTTTCAAGTTGGAGTACTAAAATAATTTTAAACTAAAAATTAAAATTAAAAAAAATAGTACATTACCAATTCATATTGAGGAATAGTTTCAAGTTGGAGTTTTAAAATTATTTTAAAATAAAAACGAAAATAAAGAAATAAAAATTTTAGAGAAAAAATATTAAATAAGATAATATGCTAATAAAACTTTCTATTAACAATGTAATAATTCTAAATATTGGATGATATAATAAACAAAAATACATAATGAAAAAGTTATTCGTTGCGCTGCCTTTATAAGTTCCGCTAGTTTAATAGAGATTTTATTTATTAAAATTTAGATAATAATATTAAGAAAAATAGAATAAAATTTAAATTAAAAATATTTCAAAAGTAGTAAATTATATATATTCTCATATATTACAAAAAGAAAGTGAATACTAAACATTGGCTAATATAATAAAGAAAAAAATTATTTACTAACTATATAAGTACCTTTGATTTAATGGAGATTTCATTATTGGGTATATCATATTGACAAACAAGATGACAATTGAATTTATTAAAGCAATACGATCTAATAGGATCAAACAAGCCCGATCATAATTTAATTAATATTTTTTTAATATTGGCCGTGCATCGCGCGAGTACGACTACTAGTTTATTGAAGAAAGTAAGTTGCTACTGCAAGCTGTCGTGTAAGCTACTACTACAAGCTGTTGTGTAAGCTGCTACAATACCAGATATGGATAATCTTCTACTGAGAGTAATATTTATCCAGAGTGAAGTACTGAATGGATAAGTTCATTATACCCAGTATAGATAATCTTCTACTAGAAGTAATGATTATCGAATAAGCTTATTATACCCGGTATGGATAATCTTCTACCGGGATTAATGTTTATCCATAACTGGATACTGAAAGGATAAGCTTTGGATAATCTTATACCAGAAGTAATGTTTATCCATAACCGGGTACCGAAGTGATAAGCTTATTCAGGAAGCTTATTTCCAATAGATTACTAAATGGATAAATATATTTAAGGCGGAGTTCCAAATGGATAAGCTTCTTCATGAAGCTTAACAACAACGGAGTACTAAATGAACATCCATAATATAATATATTTATAACACTCCCCCTTGGATGTTCATTAAAAGATAATGTGCCTCATTAAAATCTTACTAAGAAAAAATGCGTGGGAAAAAATCTCAGTGAAGGAAAAATAACACATATTTAGTAATATGCATTGTTAGGTACCTTATTAAAACCTTATAAGGAAAACTCTATGAAAAAAACCTTAGTAAGAGAAAAAGAGTGCATCACGTATCTCACACCTTCTTTTTCACCACACCCGCAAGGGCATAAAGGACAATTGGAACGTGATTTAGTTATTAATTATTCAGAGTCGCCACTTGGAAGATTAATGATTTCCCAAGTCACCGGTTGAATCCCGAACCGAGGAAAATATTGACTTTGTTAACTGCTCGCGAATTAGAAATCCGGATAAGGAATTCTGTTAACCTGAGAGAAAGTATTAGGTATTCTGGGGTTCCATGGTTCTAGTACGGTCGCTCAGCAGTCGCATTTAGCTTATTATATGATTTTATTACATGAAGAGCATATGTGCCAATTGTTACTTTTTACCGCTTTTATTCAATTATGTCTTTGTTTAGGAGAAAGTTGAACGTCGTTTAAAGCGTGCCTTCGGATTGCGCCACATGAAATGCACCCACAATCCTAAGCATACTCTATTTAATGTTTTGGGATTTGATTTTGGATCGCATGAAATACGCACTTGAGTTTAAGAATGTAATTTTATTAATCGCGCCTAAAGAGTCTAACGCGTTATTATCTTTTGGGAGGACCGTGAAATTCGCTAAATGGCTCTTTCCGATTTTCTAAGCATTTTAAAAACCTCTATTGAGGCTCCCATAATTTTGTATTTTATTGGGTGAGGCTCGCCTCATTTATTTTAAAGGGTAAACCTAAAAGCGACTATATTTTTCTATTTTTTGTTTTCGTCTCTAAAAGAAAAGAGAAGGTTCCTAATTAATTATTATTAGAATTCGAGTTTCAAATTTAAGTCCGAGTCCAAACAAAAAGAAGAACCTTTTAATTTAAACCCGCTACCAAACTCAAAGCCCAAACTTACCCATTGGGTTCAACCCAAACCAACGACAGGCCCAACTGAAATGCCTACGTAAAGGCCTACAGTAGCTAACACTCACAATGGACCTGACTTCGTGTCCTTGTGATTACAACGGAATTTCAAGCCTGACTTGGGCCAGCGTTCGAGCGCAGACAAGTTGCAAAACTTCAAACTCTCCAGTTAGTTCGTGTCGATCAATTCAAGGCAGCAGCTATTTCAACTCTTTTTTTTTAATACAAATTAGCTCAACATTAATAATTGAAGGAGCATGGGACAAGCAATGACTTTAGTTATTCAAATAAGCCAACATGATGAGAATCTGCGAGTATTAAACTTTGAAAAGACATCAAATTTACTAGATCAGTGGCACTCATTATGCCATATTTATTCAGAAATTTAACTATAATGGGCCTATTTGCCTTATTGAACTACTGGCCCAACAATACGTTTCCAATTGGGATTTTTACATATACATCCCATATAACAAATCTTATAACCACTCATGTTTAAGGTTAGTGTTTATTACATTTAGGTATACCATATTTCAATTTATGTACCAAAATTTACTTTTAAGGTTTAATGATCAATTATTTATTAGAGGCTTGATTTGTGGAACAAAATCTTTTCATATTATTTTTCCCCAACTTTTTTCTCTTTCTTCCAACCGCATTTTACCCTTTTTAATTACCCCCACGTTTATTTACCAAGTATTTTTCTCTTTCTTCCAAAACCGATCAGTTTTCCCCTTTTTAATTACACCCACCCCCTCCCCCCTTTTTAATTACACCCACCCCCTCCCCCACGTTTATTTACATTTACCTTTTCCGATTTCTCTGGTTCAACTTCTTCTCTCCATTGTCATCCTCCATTGTCGAAGGTTACCATTTTTCTCAGTCCTACGTTGCATCTAAGTCTCAAACCCTCTACAAAACCATTTTTAATCTCTATCAGTGCTTCAATTTCATCCGTCAATCTCCAAACCCTCTTCAAAGTTTTCTCAAGAAAACACATATTCAGTCACTAAAATCTTATCCATAGTCAAAAAAATGGTGAAAAAACATAGTACTCCCAAACGACAAAAAGTAGCCGATATTCCATCATTTGATTTGGGTGTTTTAACACCTAAATCTCCAGTAAAAAGACAACAATCTGTCCATGCAAGTGGAAAAGAAAGGGTTCCTGCATCGCCGAGACAAATCAGAGCTGAAACTCGTCCAAAGCACTTGCACGATGTTGATGTTACCGGTGTAGAAACAGAAGCCGATAAACAACGCAAGCGAAAGGGGAAAAGCTTGAGGGTCGATGATGATGATTTTGTGGACGATTCACCCAAAGTTCAGAAAACAAAAATACAGAAGGTGTCTCATTCCCCCTCAAAACAAAAAAAGATGAAACACTCTAAAAAAACTACAAAATTGGTTCCACAACAAATTTCATTGAAGGTAAACAAATTTTTTTTTCTCCTCAATGTTTTGTAGTTTAATATTTTTTTGCCAAAAAATTAGAATTCAATTGTTTTTTTGGCGTGTAAGTATTTTTTGTAAAAATATACTGTATTATTGCATATTAGGGTTGCTTATACAAATTGTAGTTAATTGTTGTTATTCGGAGTTAATGTGTAATTGATTGGCAAAATATACTGTTGAATCAATTTGTAGTCAATTGTACTTTTTTTGCAGTTTAATGTAGTGTAATGTAATATTTATTTGGAACTGTCACTGTTGACTCAAATTTGATTGGCAAATTTTACTGTTGAATCCAATTTTACGTTAATTGTAGTTTTTTATAGTTTAATCTAGTTTAATGTAATGTTTATTTGGAACTGTCACAGTTGACTCAAATTTGATTGGCAATACTGTTGAATTAAATTTGTAGTTAATTGTAGTTTTTTATAGTTTAATCTAGTTTAATGTAATGTTTATTTGGAACTGTCACAGTTGACTCAAATTTGATTGGCAAATTATAATATTGAATCAAATTTGTAGTAAATTGTAGTTTTTTGTAGTTTAATGTCGTTTCATGTAATTTTTATTTGGAACTGTCACTTTTGGCTCAAATTTGATTGGCAAATTATAATGTTGAATCAAATTTGTAGTTAATTATAGTTTTTTGTAGTTTAATGTAGTGTCATGTGATTTTTATTTGGAACTGTCACTGTTGACTCAATTTTGTAGTTAATTATAGTTTTTGTAGTTTAATGTAGTTTGTATGTTAAAAATGTAGTTATATATATGTTACATTATATATTGTAATGCTGAAATCTAGCTTCATTCTAACCACAATTAATATACTTTTTTTGCAGAATGGACTTTACTATGCTCAACATAATGTTGATTATGGTGTGATACGGTTCCATAGCTTGTGCGATCCAACGATACCTAGCAAGATAAAGTCTTTATTATCCCCAACCCAATTAAGTGGTTTCAAGAAAACATGTTTTGGTTATTTATTAGATATGCCCCCAATCTGCATGCAGAACCAATCAATTCATCTTCTAATGAAGTATGAGTTATCAAAGTCTACTGACGACTACTTTTCTGTTCTTTTAAATGGACAAAAATTGATTTTTTCCTTGAGAGATTTTTGTTTGATAACTGGTTTTAACTGTGTTGATAGTTTATCGGACTATGGTTACAATTCTAGTTATGTTAGCCATTTAATGACTAAATATTTCCCTAACAAATCTCGGGTCGAGAAATCGCTTTCGAGAAATGTAGTGACATCCAAATCCTGGACAAATGATTTGGATGCTGTACAGTTGTGTATCCTGTATATGTTGGAATTCTTTGTTTGTCATTCTGATAAGGATAATGTTAGTTTGATAGACAAGTTTACGTTTTTTCTTATAGAGAGTGGTCATTTTGATTCGTACCCATGGGGTATAAAATCTTTCAAGCAAGTTGTTGAGTCTGTCAGACATCGTCTCAGTCCTAACGTCCATTCTTATCTTATACGGGGATGCTCGTTAGCCTTACAAGTGTGGCTATACGAGTGTTGTTCTTCTGTCAGCACCGAGCTTGCTACACGGTGCTCTGACTCCATTCCTCGTATTTTAAGATGGTCGTCTACAAAAGGACAGATTTGGTTAAATGTTCTTGAAGAAAAAATCATCAAGCCTGAGTGGCTCAAGGTATTCTTGTTAACCTTTGTGTAATTCTTCAATTGCTATTATAGTAAATACATGACATCTACAATTTTCTTTCAAATTTACTTAACTGTCTTCATCCATCTTTCAGTTCTCAAACATGGTTGCATCTGGGGAAGAGATTTGAGCGCTCAATCTCCCAGGAAAGATTAATTATGAAGATGAAGAGGTTAGTCAACCATCAATAATCCCATCTGCTGCTTCTCCGACAGTTCAACCTGAAGAGGCTAATTCCCCAAATGACAAGGAATCTGTAAGTAGCCAGATCAGGAAGTTGGAACAGAAGCTTGAGCAGGTACTGTGAGAAATTACAGTTGTGTAGTCATTATTTAGTACCAATTGCCTTCATTCCTTCGACATTGTAGGTTCTTTTTATTTTAGTGTAACTAATCGAATATTCTTACCAACTAACATACATATTTAATTTTTAGGTTGATGGAAAGTTAGATCACTTAAAGAATGATGTTTTTGATGAACTCTCAAAACTTCGAGTGTTCGTAGATGAATCTTTGAAAAGCTTAATGAATGCTGTCAACAAGAGAAATGAATTGGATGAGTCCAAGGTAAGAATTTTCATATATTTATTCTAACACTATATAATAGTTATGATAATTTATTCTAACACTAAAACATTCCTATCACAATGTAGTTTGCTGCTACATATTTTGTAGTTATTGAACACTACATTTAACTACAATTGACTACATTTAAAACTACAGTTTGCATTAATGTACTGACTTGAACTACATATTTTGTAGCTGTTATTTGTATTTTGTAGCTGTTATTTATATTTTGTAGCTGGCTCACTGTTATAATATACAGACTTGAACTACATATTTTGTAGCTGGCTCACTGTTATTTGTATCTAACACTATATAATAGTTATGATAATTTATTCTAACACTAAAACATTCATCTCAAAATGTAGTTTGCTGCTACATATTTTGTAATTATTGAACACTACATTTAACTACAATTGACTACATTTAAACTACAGATTGCATTAATGTACAGACTTGAACTACATATTTGTAGCTGTTATTTGTAGTTTGTAGCTGTTATTTGTATTTTGTAGCTGGCTCACTGTTATAATATACAGACTTGAACTACACATTTTGTAGCTGGCTCACTGTTATTTGTATCTAACACTATATAATAGTTATGATAATTTATTCTAACACTAAAACATTCCTCTCAAAATGTAGTTTGCTGCTAGTTCAACTAAATATAGCGAACATAATCAAGCAGACAAAAACAAACATTTTCAGTTCAATGTTGGTCCTCAACTCCGTGCAGGCCCCAGTACAACAAGTATCTACATAATTCCTACATACATATATATTTCCATCAAGAATTGCTAATAAATAATCAATTTTCCTTTTCAGCTCCCACTTCTCCTCAACAACTTGAACAACAAGTTGATTTGTATGATGACCTCCAACAAGCAGCTGATGTAGCAAAAGAAGGTATTGTTTAATAATGTAGTTTTTAATATAAAATAGTTTATTATACACTACTATAATGCTTTTAAGCATATGCATTATTTTTGTAGCATATGTTGAAGACAATGTTCCACAGTCACCAATTCATAGTGTAACTGTGACTGAAGTTGTCGAAGAATGCGTTGAAAAAGAAGAGGAGATTGGAGTGATGCGTGGAGGAATTGAAACGAAAGGTGTGACACTGGATGATTTTGAACTTCCAGAAAACCTATCACAAATGGTCATGTATGGTGAGCCAATTCAAGTTGATTCAACCCCTGTTCGTCAAGGAAGAACAAGGTTACCTGGAAAACATACACGATCACCATTCACTCCACTCTACAGTACTGAAGGCAGCACGTCTTTTGGGCCAAATTTTTTTTTACATAAAGCACCCATTCACAAGTCCCATTGGTGAAGATGTTGATCCTGAACTAATAGATAGTTTTACTACCTGGTTATACCATCGAAGTGACAAATCATCTAGGAGGTATGGTGCTTAAATGTCTTATGTCTGTATGTACTTGTTTTCTTTTTTTTTTCTCTCATTATTAGACTTTAAAGTTGTCAATGTTTTTGTTTTTTGTAGTTGTTTGTTTAATTCTATTATTATTACAGGAGGAAATACTTCTATTCGAAAAAGGATAACCATCTCAATCCTTTGTTGGATTTGGGTTGCGCAAAAATTGATAAGAAGGACTGGTTCTACACCCTTGCTCACCCCGGACAATTAATCAATTGTACTGTAAGTATATGGATTATCATTGCAGTTTTGTCTTTATCTGGTAGCTGGCTCACTGTTATTGTCAAGCAAGCTGATTTGTCTAACTGTAGATAATATGTAGTTATTGAACACTACATTTAACTATAAATGACTACATTTAAAATACAGATTGCATTAATGTACAGACTTATAACTACATTACATATAACTACATTTGGATATAAGTAAATTGAAATATACAGACTTGAACTACATATGTTGTAGCTGTTATTTGTATATTGTAGCTGTTATTTGTATTTTGTAGCTGGCTCACTGTTATTGTCTTTGTGGTGTACATAAAAAAAAAATAGGCATTTGAATTTTGATTTCTTCCTGTTTTCTTTCCTCTTGTATGCTCTCTTAATTTTTGATATTGAACAAGTGGTATCCAAAAGTTTCTATTATCTAAACATCTTTAAGTATGTCTTATTATATCCAAATGTAGTTCTTATTGACTACAATTGACTACAGATTGCATTAACTACAATTGCATTAAACTACAGATTGCATTAATTACATTTATAAATAATTGACTACATTTAACTACAATTGACTACAATATGTAGTTATTGAACACTACAGATTGCATTTAAGCTACAGATTGCATTAATGTACAGACCTATAACTACATTACATATAACTACATTTGGATATAAGTAAATTGAAATATACAGACTTGAACTATAGATTTTGTAGCTGTTATTTGTATTTTGTAGCTGGCTCACTATTATTGTCTTTGTGGTGTACAACTGACTTCATTTAAACTACAGATTGAATTAATATACAGACTTTGACTACAAATAACTAAAATTACATATAACTACATTTGGATATAAGCAAATTGAAATACAGTTTAACTACAAATGTAGTTTATCTGTAGTTATTTTGTAGCTGTTATTTGTCTGCACTACAACTTATTATAAATTGAACTTTTACTTTTTTCAGCACATTGATATTATAATGTACTATTTGAGAAAAAAGGGGAAATATGGCCCCAACATCAAATGTAGTTTTACAACAACCGATTGCTTGTTCAAGACAAAAATTGAAAGTACTACGAGAAGTTCTCTACTGTCCAATGGATCAAAGGAATTCTGTTGTTAAAGCCGATGATGATATTGGAGAATACATTATGGGCTATAGAATTCTTGCTAATGCAGCATGGGATCTTGTGGATTATGTGCTAATGCCTGTTAACCTTGTAGAGAACTTTCATTGGTTGTCGTTAGTGTTTGACATAAAGGACCGGCAACTGTATGTTTATGATTCATTGGTGAGGGCAAAGCGCAACAAAACTGTTCAAACCTTGGTTGAAAAATTTTCAGTCATTATTCCTCTTTATTTGTCATGCACTGATTTCTACGGTAAACGCAAAGACATTGACTTCAAGACTACAAAGTCATACGTAGAGAAGCCAGTTACGGACCCTCTAGACATACAATGGATGGTTGCCGAGATTCTACAACAGAAGGAAGGCTCACTGTAAAAAACTAATCTCCCTTTCTATATGTTTAATTAATTTTTTTTATGGTTTGGTATTTAATGAAAATTACTCATATTCTAC
The DNA here is from genome assembly GCA_034376525.1 of Nicotiana benthamiana. Taxonomy (NCBI): domain Eukaryota; kingdom Viridiplantae; phylum Streptophyta; class Magnoliopsida; order Solanales; family Solanaceae; genus Nicotiana; species Nicotiana benthamiana. The sequence goes on along the minus strand of CM067338.1, from coordinate 121,845,894 downwards.
AGGGATTGCGGTGTATTTGTGGCTGCCTTTGCGGAGTATATTAGCAATGGTGATTTGTCTATACCAAAGGTAGATTTTACTGATATTGACAAACACCGTAGACGCTATGGAGCTCTGTTGTGGGACTACGCCACAAAGAAGCTAAATGATGGTTCAATCAGTGAGAGTGAGGTTACCGACAGGCTTGCAAGGAGGAAGGGTCCACCGCCAAAGAATGAGAGAACTAAAGTTGAACGAAAGAAGAAGTAGAGTGTACTGTTGTAATGAACTTTGGTTGTACTGAATAATTTTTCATGAATACCGAACAATTTTTCATGAAGTGGAGAATTATGTCAGTTTGGTTGTACTGAATAATTTTTCATGAATACATTAGACATGAGTATTTGATCTATCTAATAGCATATTTGCCGTAACAACTATCTAATAGCATATATAATAGCTTCAGTTACCATTCTATATAACTGTCAGTTCTTATATAATTTTGGGAATAAATTACTAATGTAGTGACTACAATTACCTACAATTGCATATAACTACACATCTATACTACATATAACTACAATTGCATAACTATAAATTGTTGGAAGTCCAATGCTACATGTATTGTTGCACTACATTTGCGCTGTTATGTTTTCGGATAAAACTTCTTGTCTTGAACAATGAATTGACGTTGTATAGAAATGCCATTTGTAGTTTTCAGCAACTCATACCATCCAGTAGATACAAAAAAATACGTTATTCAGACGTATTTTTCAACTGACTACGATTAACTACAAGTAACTACAATTAACTACAAAGTTCATATAACTACAAAAATTATAATTAATTGCTTAGGTTTCATGAATATGAACTACAAGGTTTTGTCTTTATCTATAAACTTTTGTCTTTATCTATTATGTTTAGAACACATTTAGAAATCACTTACAATACATTATAACTACAATCTGCAAACAGTTTACATTACTCAAGTATATTAGTAAACTTCTTTATTATCGTCAAAATGTATAACATTACACAATAAATTCCGATAATCAAGGATCACTAACATTTATTTTGCATAACTATTGTAGCTACATTATATTCATGTCTTTTTCGGCGCATTCTTGCAACTTCTTTTGTTATGCCCTTCACCTCCACAATTGCCACATGACACCTTGTACTTCTTTGAGTTTATTTCATCAAATTTTTATATCTTTCCTTGTGAGGTCTACCTGGCTGCCTTTTATCTCCAGCCGGTGGCTTTACTACATCATCCAAAATATGTTGTGGAACATCCCATTTGGCTTCACAGGAAGAGGATTAACTGGCAATTCATATGTAAGAAGAAGGCTCTTCGTTGTGTAATACGGTGAGCAATAGTTGTCCGACCTTTCATTCCTATGCCTTAATGCTGCCAAAGCATGTGCACATGGAAGTTCATCAAGTTGGAATTGTCCACAGCTACATTTCTTGTTTTCTAAACATACAATGGACCGCTTCACACCATCTAACACAGTGTGTATATGATCTGTTGAAGCCCTCACCTAAAATTCAAGACCAAAAAGAAAATAATAAGGTATCAATAAATTAACTATGTTAGCAACAATCAGTTAACTATAAATCAGCTACAAACAAACTGCATATAAATGTTAACTACAATTACCTGCATCTGACTACATTTTAAAAACACACTGGAAACACTGCATATAACCTTAACTACATTTACCTACATTTGACTACATTTTAAAAACTCACTGGAAACACTTCATATAACCTTAACTACATTTACCTACATTTGACTACATTTAAAAACACACTGGAAGCACTGCATATAACCTTAACTACATTTACCCACATTTGACTACATTTTAAAAACACACTGGAAAGACTGCATATAACCTTAACTATATTTACCTACATTTTACTACATTTTAAAAACACACTGGAAACAACTTCAACAGCTACTACTTTTTTTATTTTTTTTTCTGCACCAAACAAGAATATATTACCTTTAGTTTCTGGGATAATGTATTGTTATCTTCCAATTCTTTGTTGAATTTGTGCCCAAGTAATGTGAAAGTACCCTTTGCCTTCAATAACTTATCTTTTGTGCAAGGTTCTATAATAGTCCTCATATACTCCAATAGATAAAATATTGGCAGCTCTCTTGCCTGCTTTGTTACAGCGTTCAACGACTCTGCAATGTTTGATGTCATAGTAAAAGTTCTATTCGCCGTTGCATGTACTCTTGACCATCTATGATAGCCAATATCATATAGGTAAGACGATACACGTGGGTCTACCTCCTGAATCTTCATCATCCTTTCATTGAATTCATCCAGAGTATATGATCGTGCTGTAGCAAAGTACAATTCATGTAATTGTAGATGTGCCTTCTTGAATTTTGACCTTATATTTGTCCATATATGCCACATGCAAAAGCAGTGTGCCATTCCCGGATAGACAACTGATGTTGCCTTCGATATACTCTCATGTCTATCTGAGACAACACACATAGAAGGTCTTTCACCATATGCCTCCTTGAATTGTTCAAAGAACCACCTCCAAGACGCGTCGTTTTCAGAATCAACAACAGCATATGCCAAGGGCAAAATAGAACCTACAATTTGTAGACATAACATGAGACTAACTATTAAATACAAATATATATGGAGAATTTAGGCAATTTAAATGCATTGATTTATATAAATACAAACTAACTACATTGTAACTACAGCATTATTACATCTATTACCTGCTGCATCCATGGTGCTTGCTATCAGCATAATACCCCTATATGCTGATTTTAAGAATGTCCCATCAACCACTACTACCGGCCTACAATGTTGCCAACCATTTATTGATGTACAAAGAGCAACAAATGCATACAAGAAGCAATCATCTGCTGCATTCTTCAATTTAACAACAGAACCGGGATAATTCTTCTCAAGAATATAAAAATATTTTGGTAATCTGTTGTACGATCACACGGATTCCCTCGCAGAAACTGCAATGCTTTTTCCTTTGCTCTCCATGCTTGCATGTAGCTTAGGTTGACTCCATGTTCGGATAACATGTCAGTTTGTATGTCCTTTGTCGTGTAAACAATCTTAGGATCACAAAATTTTGGAACGACAATGCTACCAACTACTGTTGCAGTACACTTGCGCTTTATGAATGTTTCGTCCATTCGGCAACATATGTGTTATCGGCTAAAACTTCTTATCTTGAACAATGATGAATCATGAATAGACGTTGCCTTGAAATGCCATTTGCAGTTCTCAGCAACACATACAAGCCAGTAGCTACAAAAAAATCTAATTTTCAGACATATTTATTAAAGACTACAATTAACTACAATGTGTCTACAAATGAACTACAATTGACTACATTTAACTACAACTGACTACAATTACCTACAAACTGGCTTTCACGTCACTACAATTGACTACAATGAACTACAATTGACTACAATTAACTACAACTAACTACAATTAACTACAACTAACTACAATTAACTACAACTAACTACAATTAACTACAATTAACTACAGTTAACTACAACTTCCTACATAGAAATAATACAGTAATTTTTCAAATCAATAACTAACCACATACCTTCTACAACTTGATCTTTTAACTCTGAACTGGAACTTCTGTGCATAATTCTTCATTGCAGCAACTATCGTCTTCTTGTCCTGGTACACTTGACCTTCTTCAATACATGTTTGAGAAGATTCAATTATTATTTCACTTTCATATTCCTCAATAGCTGGTGAAGATGAAATTTCTATTAACCTTAATGATCCTGAAGAACCTGCAGATAATACATTCACATTGTATTTTCATTATAGATAAATGGCGTCAAATTATAGTTGATTAGAGAACACAAAAATCTCAGATTTCGATTTTGAAGCAAACTTACCTATACTGATGGGGCATTCATTGGTGATTGCCAATTCCATATTGAAATCTCTTACGCTAATACATAAGGGATACGAACCTAAGTTTTTATTCTCTTTTTTCGTTTCCATATATACACGTGCCCATATCGTTCCTAATCTGCAACGGAGGACAATTATCATTCACAATGTATTTTATTTCTACAATTTTATTCGATGTATTAATCGATAACTGTTCTGCAATTGTAGACTGGAGAATTCCGTAGCTTGCATTATCATCAACCAAAATGGCATCAACTTCAAAATCTCGGAATCTGCCATAGTTATCCCAATAACCATTACATTTAAGCATTATCGAAATTTTTGACATTGTAGAATCTCCGTACTGATTGACTATCACGGTGCCAATTATGATTTTCAGTATTTGATGTACAAAAATGAAAGTTTTTCGAAACTGGCAATCACGGAAGAACTACAATATATGAGATTTTCGAACCTGGCTATCACTGAATAACTACAAAATCTTATTTTCAATGGAAGAATGACAGATTTCGGTTCAGAAAAGATGAGAGATTCGATTAGGAGCATTTAAGATTTCACCTTAACTGATTGAGCATTTAATTGGTACATATCAAAGATTAATTAGGAGACATAAATACAGGCGTTATTTTAGGCTACAAATTATTTAACATAGATTTGAGCCTTAAAAAATGGCGTTATTTTAGGGTGCAACATCAGCAAAATTTCGTTTGGTACATTTTTGGTAACAAAAATATGGAATATGAGGGTAATAACCAAACAAGGCACAATAATGGTAATAAGGTTTGCTATATGTGATGTATAGGTAAAAATCCCTTTCCAATTCGAGAATGAATATAAGCTACCATTCCAATGACATGAACTAACAAAACTAGGAATTACCAGCAACCAGTTCCAATTGCCTGTTGCATGAATCAATTAACAGTCCACAAATTAACCAACAACTTCGGTCCTATTATTACATATCTGACACAAATTAAACATTCCAAATGACCACCAAGGAAACAGTGTATGAATTAAAGCAATAACAAAAACACTTGTACTTCAATTTCCCTTTCAATTCGATTTTATTCAGCTTGTAATCACATACAATGGTAGGGATAAGTACCTGAAAGTGTGAAACAATGAAGAAGAAGAAGAAGAATCAGCAGCATGCGGCATAAGTATTTGAACAATAGAAGTAATTTCGGCCCCAGAAAAATAATCAATAGTCCAGATACCAAACTGAATGAAGATATCAACCAAAATAGCACCAAAGAAATCTGAATGAACTTAAATGGCATTCAGGACCATCAGCAATCATCAACTCAAACAAAAACCAGTTTAAATCATCCAAAATTGCTCAATAACAAACCAACATGATCTAGAATACTTTAGTAATCAAAGTAGAAGAAAAATTGAACAAAACTATATCACAAAACCAATGTAATAGTGACTTGTGTATTTTCTGGGATTCTATCTACTTTTTTGATTTTTTTCTTTTTTGAAGAAGTGGAGATCTAAAGGAATTTCATATCTGAAAAATTAATTTCAGATGTGGAAGCTTGGAGAATACCTTATGGGAGGGGGGGGGGGGGGATTTTAGGCTACCAAACTTGTGAATGAAAGCATGTGAATGTCATTTTATAGGCAAAGTGAGGGACAACCCTCAAATTTTTAGTTTTCTTTATTTCCTAACTTATTCCCCAAGTAACTACTACCGATATTATAAAAACTTACACTAAAGCTCCATTTGGAATGTCTTCGAAGGTTCTACCTTCATCTACTCTATTCATATGCCTTTGTAAATACCTATACTACCCTTACTTGCATTCTAAGATTACCATGTCTTAACAAACCGAACCATTTTCAATGCCCAAACTACCCCTGAAATTTCCCTAAAATTACTAACACTAATAAACCTATCAGCTATATCCAATCAGCTAATGTTAATTACCTTGATAATGAACAATGACATAAAGAAAACTAAAACTAAACCCAATTAAACAACCAAACATAATTGCCCAAAACAACCATTGAATCGAAGTCGAACCTAAACAAAAATACAACTTAACTAATCAATTTGACTAATTAAACCCATACTCAACAGTGAACTACCAAAACAAATCAAAATCAAACAAATGTGAACCAATTAACTAATATTTGAGCATGAAACTGACCAACATTAGACTAACGTAGCACCGGAATAAAAACTAATGAGAATCAAAGCTTAAAGAAGAACAAAAAATAACTAAAAAAAGAAATGATAAGGGAAACTCACTGAATCCAGACTTCTTGTGGCCAAATCGTCAAATTTGATTTTCGATTAATGTTATCTGTCTATTTCATCAGAAATAGGCAGATAACATCAACTAAAAATCAATCGACATGAAAAATTCCCAAAACGGACTTGGACTTCAAGAACCCTAGATTGACAAGCCAATAAGTTCCGGTGGTGTTTGACAACAACCAAGTGGAGATTCGTGACGAGGGAGGGTAGGCGAGTCAGTGGTGAAAATTTTTTCGGATTTGGGTGAGTTGATGTTTTGGCCAGAGATTTAAAATTTAGGATTCGAAAGCTTTGGCTGTGATTCGAGGGAAACCAACAGCAGATATGGAATGAGGAGAGAAGGAGGATTCATGGGTGTGATTTTTGGGGCATTTGGTGATTCTTCACCGCCGTGGGCGATTTCTGGCGGCGGAACTGGGCGGAGACGGAAGGAAAGGGTACGAGGAGGAAGAGATTGGTCTCTAGGGCTTGACCCATTTTCGGACATCTTTATTGAATTGAGGAGATGAAGCATCAGCCACTGGATCAGGATAAACAGACGACTGTGATTAAAAGACACCAAACGACGTCATTTGGGGGAGGGGTCTTGGACCGGATGGGGACTGGATTGGGCTTGGCCGGGTTTGGGGTTTTGTAAAGATGCACAATTAAAAATAAAAATCCTAATAGATTTCAAATCTAAAATAATTAAATTCGAAAATTATTTAAAAACCTATTTCACGAGAAATTCACAATTAAAACGATTAAAATGCAAAAGTGGACTATTTTTATGATTTTTTCATGTTTTGTTCCAAGACAAATTAACCCTTAATTAAGCCTAAAATATGAATCAAGATCCTAAATGAAATTTTTTTATATTTTTCATAAGAATAAAAATGCACAAATAAAATGCAAACAATTATCAGAAAATGACACCAAAATTGTAAAAATAGAGAAAAATCATTTTTATTTTATTTTTTGGGAATAATCCATATATAGGGAAAAAATCACGTGCTCACTGCTGCCCTTCTTTACTCGGAAACACGAAGAGTTTTCATGCAAAGATATGTGAGCAAATACGAGCGATTTTTGGCCGTTCAAATATTCCGTTGTGAAGCATTTTGAAAAGTTTTGACCGCACCCTGCTTCAGAGGTTGCCTACATATCCTGGGTAAACAGGAATCAGGTCAGTGTAGTTCGGGAGTGTCCGGTAGCTGGGACTACCAGGATATATGATTTCATTGCAATTGCTGCTATTACTACTCGCTGACCTTCCTTACACCAATCAAAATAAAAGAAGCTAGCCTAAACTATGAACTACGAATTACAAAAGTCCTTTCTAAAATCTTCAAACTTACTCTTGTACTTCCTTGTTATCTTGTGTTTCCTTGGTGAAATCCATTATCGTTACTTCGAGTTGTAGTATGAGATGTTGTCCCTTCTCTTCAAACTGTTGAACTTTGAACTTGAACGTATTCCTCTATTATCCAGGCGGGCTCCTGACTACTGAACTCGAAATTGAATGTATTCCTCTGTTATCCAGGCAGGCTCCTGACTGCTGAACTTGAATGTATTCCTCTATTATCCAGGCAAGCTCCTAACTTCACAAAAACAGACAAAACAAAGAAAACTTTCCAAACTGGGTGCTTGTTACCAAATACTAATAAGAACTAAAACTTGAATTGTGATAAGGCTGAAATGCAACTTCAAAAATTTTAATCTAAAATGTATCTCAAAATTTAAAATTTATCTTAAGTAAAAAATTCATCAGACTAAGATTTTCATCTTAGGTGAAAGAATCAATAGACTAAGATTCTTATCTTTTATCTTAGGTGAAAAATTCATCAGACTAAGATTTTCATCTTAGGTGAAAGATTCAACAGACTAAGATTTTGTCTTTTATCTTACGTGAAAAATTCATCAGACTAGGATTTTCATCTTAGGTGAAAGTTTCAACGAACTAAGATTCTGACTCTAGGAGATAATTCATCAGACTAGGTCCATTTTGTGTTATCTCAGGAGGAAGATTCATCGGACTGATATTTTGACTCTAGAAAATAATTCATCAGACTAGGTCCATTTCAAATCCAAGCTTTCTCAATCTTTCAAACTCTAACTTCCTTTCTGTTTCACAAATTCTGCCTTCCTTTCTTTTTCCCAAATTATGCCTTCATTTCTTTTCCCAAATTATGCCTTCCTTTCTTTTTTCCAACTTCTGCCTTTATCTTCTTTTTTTCAATTATGCCTTCCTTTCGTTTTTCCAACTTCTGCCTTTATCTTAGGTGAAAAATTCATCAGACTAAGATTTTTATCTTAGGTGAAAAATTTATCAGACTAAGATTTCTATCATAGGTGAAAGATTCAGCACACTAAGAATTCTTCATCTTAGGTGAAAAAATCATCAGACTAAGATTTTTTTTAACCATTTTCCTCCGAAACTTGTTTTATACACCTTCTTGAATTAACTTCCTTCAGAACTATTTCCAAAAACTGGTGTTGTCCTCCTTAAAAACCACTTCCCTACAAACTCGTGCTTCATTCTTTCGAAAATTACTTTTCTTAAAACTAGTGTTTCTCTCCTGAAAGCTACTTCCCTCTTCTTCTTTGTAAAAGAAAACTTGTATTTGACTTTCATGTTCTTCGGATGGGTATCCGACTTCAAGAAAATTTTCATCGCGACAGAAAATTTTCTCTCCCAGTTTGATAATCCTCCGGTAGCATATCTTTTCGCCATCAATAACATTTCCCTGCCCCTGTTTCAAATCAAAGCAAATTCTGTCAGTTTAAAGTGCGGTGGTTGGTTGTGGTACTCCTGCTGGGGATGACTTTCCTTTTCCCCTTCCCATGCTCTGCGTTGTCCGACCATATTTGGAACTTGGCTGATAACTTCCGACCTTCTTGGCAACTCCTTATTCATAAACTTCCACATTTTACCCTTCGTATCAGTTATGAATCCCAAATCACGTCTGTTGCAACTACAGTATGTTGTTCTTTCTTGACTTATTCGACGACCTTGGCCATGAGGTATATTGCTCCCTTACTTGTCATGATAACTTCCTTTTCCATTCGAAGGCCCCGCTTGTTTCATGACTAACCACTTCCTTTGTTATCCTTGGCACAGAACATACCTTTTCTACATTCCAACCCTATATCTTCTGTTTGTTGCACTGCTTTTGAACCGACTTTTACCAACCCTTGTGCCTCATGGGAACCTCCAAAGCATGTTTATTTCCACCTACAGTATGTTGTTCTCCCAAATTGAAACCCCCTGGCACTTGACCTTGAAGTCTATTACTTTTTTGCTTGATCGTTGTCACAGAAAATGTTCTATTCTTCCTTCAAACCCAATACCCTCTATCTGTTGCATTTCTCATGAACCGACATCCACCAAACCTTTTTGTTTCATCAAGATTCCCCAAAGCATGTTGATTATTACCAGCTCAGTGCTCTTGTTGTTTTTCTTGGCTTGTGACAGTTTGATGTGCGAGCTAAACCCCATTTTGTGCAATTGGAAAGCTGATGGCATTTGAAGTCATTTTTCACTTGTTATGATCAAATAAACTCATAAAGAGGAAGCGAATAAGACAAAGGAACAGAGTGAAGGACAAAGGAAAGAGATAATTCCTAAAAGAGAAAACTACGAAATAGAGACCTATCATATGAGGGTACCGATTCTAATGACCATGACATGCACCTATAGTTATTCTGTCAATCAAACTTGATGTTCGGCTCTTGTTGTACCTTTTGCTGTGAAACTGGGCTTCAATGCTCCACTTATCTAATTTGATTCACATTTCTTATTCGTCTTGTAGTGCCCAAAAGGTTTTCACTGTCAAACCTCTCTTATTTGTTTTTTCTCTCAACTTACTGTCGCCTCAAGCTGCATGTGAAGGTTTTCACCAATAAGACTCTCTCATTTTATTTCTCTCAGCTTTCGTCGCCTTGCGATACCTATGAGGGTTTTCATCAATAAGACTCTCTCATTTTCATTTTCCTTGTTTGGACCGGAGTGTTGCCCCTTACATGAATTACCCTTACCTGCTTGACTTGGAATTTCTCAAAGACTGATCGGAAGGTCTTTCTTTGGACCATAATGTAGTTTTTTGGATGAGTTAGAAAGAAAGGGTATAAAAGTCTCAAAACAAATCAAAATAGGGTTAAAACTACAACTTTTGGAATCCGACTTCTTTCAACAATCACAACTTCTGCCCTAGTTTCTTGCTTGGGACTTTTGAAATTTTATTTTGGTATGACTAAACCTCAGAGTGTCTGCCTACGTACTCTTTCGGGATCAAGTCAAACATAGTTCACGTCATAGAAACTACGTTGTTGTGATTTTCTTTCTATTTTTTCTTGATTTTTTCTTTCTTTTCTTCATTTTTCTTTTTCTTTCTTTGCTTTCTTCTCTTTCTTTTCTTTTCTTTTCTTTTCTTTTCTTTTTCTTTTTCTTCCTTTCTTTCTCCTTTTTTTTCTTCTTTTTCCTTTCTTTCCTTTTCTTTTTCCTTCTTTTTCCATTTGCTTATCTCCGAAACTTGCGCTTCTTTGATTGTGCCGTTGATTCCAAAAGAGGGGTATGAAAGAAAACAAATAAGGCTCAAAGAGGGTGACAAAAGGGTAAAGTTTTTAGATATAAGAACATAGCGCCTTCGTCATTTCAAATTTCAAAATATGCCAAATACATACAAGTACAATCAGAATAAAGAAACCACACACAGTATCCCTTGACCGCATCAGAATTGATGGCTATTTTCACACATTTTCCTTCTACAGCTGTCATATGTAATGTGCTATTTGGTAATACTCTTACTCTTATTACCACGACCGCCCCCCTGTCAATTTGGCCAACTTGCTTCTACGGGGATTTTTTTTGTTTTTTACTTGCCCTAGTTTCACATGGTTCGGGTGTCAAACAATCTCAAAACGTCCGAATCTGTTCTTATTTCCTTAAGTGCCCTTATCGTTTTCAAAATGGTCTCATTGCTTCGCAACTTTTGAAGATCAGACTGAGAATTATGCGTGTATGTCATGTCACTAGAACTGGTAAAAAGGCAAAACAAAAAGATAGAAAAGAACTAAACAAATAAAATGATTGGGAGTAACAATAAATCGGAATTTGCATTAGTTAAATGATGAAACAGTTCGAATAACAAAACAAACTGGAGTGCAACCCTAGAATGAACTGAAACAAACCTAGACAACCCCAGACAAACCACTATGACTAAACAAGCTATACAAAAAATGAAAGGGTAAGGAAAAGAGGGTTTGAGCGGATCACAACCCTGCCAATAACCCGAACAATAGAAATGACAACAGAATGAACAACCAAGATTCCTCCCTGGCTGACCCAGAAAAGAGCGTCTTCCCAATTGCCAAGCACAACATCTTAGCCACTGAATTCCGCATCAACAATATTGAGGCCTTGAAATAACTTTTCCAAGTAAATCATATCTGCCATGTGCATCTCATATTGCACAGGCGGTGGACTTTGGCTGGTGTCAGCTGCATCTAGTTTGGCACGACAATATCGCCTACATCATTAAGCTCGTGAATTACTTTCTTCAGCCTCCAACACTTTTCTGTGTCATGTACCTGGGCATTTGAGTAATATGCGTACCTTTGGGAAAAATCCAACTTCTTTGAAAGATGGTTTGGTACTTTTATCCTAATAGGCTTCAACACGCGCAAACTCCTTAGCCTCTGGAACAGATTGGCGTATGACTCTTCCAAGGCAGTGTAGGCTTTCTTTTTCTGCAACCTCTTATTCCTGAATGGATGATTTGGCCGGAAACCTGATCCAGGGACGTAGCATCGGCGCGGGCCACCTGGTGCACAAGGATATCCGTGGGGCTTAGCAAGAATGATCGCTGGACCTTATCGCTGGTGGAAGGAATGACCTGGTGGTTGGACATGTGGCCGAATGTTGTTCGACGGATAGTATCGAGGCAGCTTTTGTGGAGTTTGGGGACGTTTATAGGGTCGGTATGGAGGCTAAAAGCATTTACCGATAACGACCACCAGGCCCTGTCGTTGGCAGAGGGAGTGACCTAGTGTTTGGACAACTGGCCAACCATTGTCTAGAGAATAATGCTGAGGTAGCTTAGGTGAGGCTCGGGGATAGGTTTGGGATTGGAATTGAGGCTGAAGACGCTTGGAAGGAATGACCACTGGGATCTGTCATTGGTGTGGCTCAACAATATCTTTTTTATCAATGGAATGAATACCCTGAACTTGTTCGTTCCATCTGATCCAAAATTCCCTGAAACTTTACTTTGGTTTCTTTTCTATCTGATATAGGGAGGAATGGTTTGGGACAATATCTTTATTGTACTGAAAATAACGCACAAAATCTTGAGCCATGTTGCCCAACGTGTGCCACTTCCCAACATCTTGACGATCATGCCATTCCAATGCTGCCCCAGTCGGGCTCTCACTGAAATGCGACATCAACAACTCATCTTCCTTGCCGACATTCCTTGTTTAATTGCAATACTCTCTCAAGTGGGCTATTGGATCCCCCCCTCCATCATATAAATTAAACTTCGGCATCTTAAACCTTTCCATCTTTCTGGAAATCTCATCTCGCTCCACTGTTTTAGTAAGATTCGTAGTCTTACCGGGAGACCAAAAATGAAGAGCATGATGGTATGGACTCGAGTCCTTGAAAATTGGTTCTGGAGCATAATGTTGGGCATCGGGGACTGATGGTGGAGGATACCCAGTGGCCCAAGCTTAGTGCATTCCAACTATCTGTCTTTTCAACCTCAAAAATCCTTTGCCAGCCATGACTGCCTTGCTTTTCGACCTCGTGTTGTATGGATGACTTACCACAAACCAACCACCTCAACTTTCTTCACAATTCAAAAAAAAACATGTTAGAATGGATTGAGTCGGTCCTAATTATTAACTACATCTTTTCCCATTTTTTATTCAATTTTTCTTTTCTATGGTTTTTGGTTGTGGTCGAATCTAATGGATATTGCCTACGTATCATGACCCCGCAGGAATCAGATCGTGTGTACTTCTTGCAAATAAAAGGTAAACGACAATAAAACATATTTGGAATTTTCAATTTTTCATAATAAAACAAACTTTTGACTACACAAGTTTTAAGAAAAACTGATAAACTAAAACTAACAGCCTCTGACGAAAAAAATGAAAGACAAACTCGAAAGTCAAACGACCCACATACTCTAATCCAAATGGTATTCACTTGACGACTGACTCTTTTCTTATTTTCAAATTAAAACAAAGACCTGGTTTTGCAAACACGACATTTTAGCGCCTCGGGGATGAAGATTTTAAGACTGTGAGGGTCAAAAATCAAAACTTGGCCAAAAGTGACCATTCATGCAAAGTCAGCCTTCCGGCGTCCCTTTCGGGAACATTCGGCTACTTTTGAAAAAAACGGCAACACCTGGTTTATTTATGATAAAAATTAAAATTTTGACATTTTTTGGGCTATTTTTTGTAAAGGGGAGGTTGGACTCGATGCAGGTTGCCTACGTATCTCACGCCCTGTGAGAATCAAACCATGCGTAGTTCGGGCCAATAAAAGGTAAATGTCAATAAAACATTTTTGGAATTTTTCATTTTTATTATAACAACAAAATTGACCAACTTAACGATGAAATACATACTCGAAAATCAAACAACCCATATACTCTAATCAAAAGAAATACAAACCCCAAAACAAAATGACAGATTCCGTTCCCCTATATGTTATTTATCCAAATGGTATTCACTTGACCACTGACTCTTTTCATTATTTTTGAAATTAAAATAAACGACTCGGTATTGCAAACACGGCCTTCTAGCACCTCGGAAACAAAGATTTTAAGGTTGTGAGGATAAAAAATTAAAATATGACCAAAAGTGGCTGTTTATGCAAAGTCAGCCTTCTGGCGCCCCGTCTGAGAACATTTGGTTATTTTTGACAAGAAAGGCATCACCTGGTTTATTTATGAAATTTTTATAATTTTGACATTTTTTGGGCTATTTTTTGTAAAGGGGAGGTTTGACCCGATGAGGGTTGCCTACGTATCTTACGCCCTGTGAGAATCAACCATGCGTAGTTCAGCATATTAACCGAACTATTTTAAAATAGGACTCTTTTTTATTTTCATCTTTAGCATTTCATAAGCAAAAATAAATATAAAAACTACTTTTAAAAACAAGACTCTTTTTTTCTTTTTCTTTTTCTTTTTCAACAAACAATAAAACAAACTATTTTTCGAACTAAAAATAAATGACCCTTATTATTTACTTTTTGAACAAACAATAAAACAACCTATTTTTCCGAACTAAAAATAAAGGCTCTTTTCCTTTTTTTTTTCTCTTTCAACAAACAATAAAACAACCATTTTTCCAAACTAAAATACTCTTTTCTTTTTTCTTTTACAGCAAACAATTTCCAAGGATGAAATACTTTTATTCTATTTTTCCTTGGCCTTTTAGTAAAACAAACTATTAAAAATAAAACATTTTTTTTTCATTTTTTTTCAAATTTCGGTAAAGTTTCGACAGTACTTGGGCATTGGTTTTTCCAAAACAATCAGTTAACTCTCCAACTGCTATATTTCTTTTTCTCTTTTTCTCTTTATAATTTTTTAACATTTCTGAGATTCAAAAGCCGGTAACATGCGGGTCTGAAACAAATAAATGCACAGAACACAAGTAGGATGCGTCAAGATTGTCTTTTCATTTTCAGGCTGCTTGTTATAGGCGGACCCAATCCCCGTGTTGAGTCCCCTAAGTAAAAAATGCACATGATGCAAATAAGCGTTCCTACTAGGGATCCAACATGAAGTTGAGTTATTCTAGGTTCAGGACCTGGGTGTTTGTTCTAGACCTCGCTTACCGAGCGGACAACTCGAGCCGAGGGAGAGGCAGCGTACCGGGAATACAGAAGCTTCACAGATTTTGCAACTTATCCAAACCTCATTCTAATTTTGGAATTAGACATTATACAGAAAAGAAGTCACAGGAAGTGCACCCTTCTTCATGATTTAGAAGACTCGGAGAGGAGATGGGGTTCAGTACAGTTTATATACAGTTCACAAAATATCAAAGCGGTAAAAGCAGTCAATTAGCACATTAGGCACATATCATGTAACAAAATTAGATAACGCCAAACACAACAATTATTCTAAGCTCGAATTCTGAACCCTGAATAAAATGTTCTAGGTTCTTGTCCCCAGCAGAGTCGTGAGAGCTGTCACACCTCCTTTTTCACTACACCCGCAAGGGCATAAATGAGTTTTCTAATTAAAGGACAATCGGAAAGGGATTTAGTTATTAATTATTCAGAGTCGCCACTTGGGATATTAATGGTGTCCCAAGTCACCGGTTGAATCCTGAACCGAGAAAAATATTGACTCTGTTAACAGTCCGCGAATCAGAAATTTGAATAAGGAATTCTGTTAACCCGAGAGAAGGTAATAGTCATTCCCGGGTACCGTAGTTCTAGCACGGTCGCTCAACTGTCACGTTTAGCTTATTATCTGATTTTATTACATGAAGAGCCTATGGGCCAATTTTTAATTTTTACCGCTTTTATTCAATTATGTATTTGTTTAGGAGAAAGTTGAACGTCGTTTAAAGCATGCTTTCAGGTTGCTCATATGAAACACACCCGCAATCCTATGCATACTCTATTCAACGTTTTGGGATTTGATTTGGGTCGCATGAAATGCGCACCCGAGTTTAAGAATGTAATTTTATTAATCATGCCTAAAGAGTCTAACGCGTTATTATCTTTTGGGAGGACCGTGAAATTCGCTAAATGGCCCTTCCCAATTTTCTAAGTATTTTTAACACCTTTAATGAGGGCCCCGCAATTTTGTATTTTATTGGGCGAGGCTTGCCTCATTTATTTTAAAGGGTAAACCTAAAAGCGACTATATTTTCCTATTTTTTTGTTTTTTTTTTTGGTAATTAAGTATTTTTATTAATCACCAAAATGGTTTGCTTACAATCCCATAGGCTAGTTTACTCGAAACTGCCTATCATAATAGGAGGAAAAATCAACAGACAGAAAACAACTAGTACCTAGGGCGTTAGAATTACACAAAAAGATTTTGGAGATAAATCCGAACTTTAGGAGGTGCTCTCACATTGCAAGTATAGACAATGTTCCTAAGTAAGATTTCACTGGGACAATAGTTGTTTCTGAAGATACGCGCATTTCTCTCCAACCAAATGGCATAAAACATCTCTGCACAAACCATTTTGAATACTTGAGCTTTGGGGGATTTCCCTTTAGCTTTCTCTGTGATCCAGCTGACAAATTGAACCCACGACTGTCCAGGGGGTTGAGGCATATCAATCCATCGCAAGATGAGGTTTCTCAGTTGAGCAGCAAATGAGCAATATAGGAACAAATGTCTCTTGATTCACTTGCTTGTTTGCACATAACACAGCAACCATCTACATTGAAGTGCCATTTAATCAGCCTCTCTTTGGTAGGGAGTTTGTCTTGAAGGAGTAACCAGAAGTTGAAGAGGGACTTAGGTCGAGCAGCATTTTGCATAAGTAGAGCTTTCCATGGAACTCTAGGCATTTGACCAATTTGTTTAAGGTAGATCAGTTTGATGGAACATTTACTATTATGTAGGAGCTGATATTGTTGGAGTAATCTCAAGCTCTCAATGATCTTCCGGACGATCCAACTAGCTTGTGCAGGAATCTTCACATCCTCCAACTGTTGTTGTTTAATGTACACAGTATGAATCCACTTCACCCATAGCAAATCTTTCTTGTGAGCCAAGTCCCAAGCTAATTTTGCAATAGCAGACTATTCCAGATCAGGAGATTAGTTAGATTCAAGCCCCAGCGAACTTTGGCTGACAGAGTTTCTCCCATGCTACATAAGCTTTCCTGGTGATATTAACTGAAGCAGACCATATGAAGGATCTGCACATAGCCTCTATTAATTTCATGACCTTTGATGGGAAGAGGAACAACTGCGCCCAATAACACTGAATACCAAAAATCACTGTTTGGACCAACTGCAATCGACCTGCATAGGACAACTGTTTTGCAGTCCAGGATGTAATCCTTTTTGTGATCTTATCAATGAGTGGCTGCCATTGAATAACAGTTAGCTTCTTGGATGATAGTGGAACCCCTAAGTATTTAAAAGGAAGCTCCCCACGAGTATAGCCAAGAGTACTAAGGATCTGTTGCTGCTGATCAGTTTTGACTCCTCCAAAATACACTGCACTCTTCTGCATATTAGCTTTCATTCCAGATGCTGCAGTGAAATGCTCAAAGTATGTGAACATGGTTTACACAGCTTGACTATGTCCTTTAGCAAATAAAAAAAGGTCATCTGCAAAACTGAGATGTGTGATTCCCAACTTCTTGCAACCAGGGTGAAAAGAGAAACCCTTCAGTTTGTTTAACTCTGCCAGAGATCGACTTAAGTATTCCATCACTATAGCAAATAGGAAAGGGGATATGGGGTCACCTTGCCTCAAACCTTTAGCAGCTTGGAAAGGTTCTGTGGTTTCACCATTAACTATCTATGTGTAACTAGCTGTCTGTACACACTCCATGATCCATTTGATGTATCTGGTTGGAAAGTCCAAAGCCTCCAGAATCTGTTGTAGGAAACACCATTCAACAGAATCATAAGGCTTTTGGAGATCAATCTTGACCATACACCTAGGTGATATATGGGATCTTGTGTAGTGTTTAATGAGTTCATGAGCCAGAATAACATTATCGGAAATTCTTCTACCTGGAATGAAGCCAGCTTGAGTATTGGATATGATGCTAGCTATTACCTTTTGCATTCTGTTGGCTAGCAGTTTAGAAATGATCTTGTAAATCACTGTACAGCAGGCTATTGGCCTAAATTCCTTTACTGTTTGAGGGTTGGGCACTTTGGGAATCAGAGTAAGGGATGCACAGTTTGTGGGCCTATGCATTTTGGAGGATGCAAAGAAGTGCCTAACTGCTTGCAGTACCTGCGGACCAGTAATCTTCCAAGTATGTTTAAAGAATAATGCATTAAACCCATCAATACCTGGGGCTTTATCATTATCAATTGCTTTTAAACTATCCAAGATTTCTTTGTCACTGATATCAGAAGCCAAGAATAGTCTCTGTTGATGTGATAATGTAGGACCATTAGCCATATAAGTTCTGTTAACTGCTGGAAGAGAATGAGCTGAGGTTCCCATGAGAGATTTGTAAAATGCAGTGATTTCCTTCTTCAGTTCAGCAGGCTGTGTTATCCTCAAACCATCCTCTGCGATCAATTCAGTTATCTTCTTATACTGGTTTCTCTCTTTCATCACCGCAGAAAAATATTTGTTATTACCATCTCCTAGTTGAATCCATTTAGCTCGAGCTTTCTGTTGTAATATTGACTCTTCCAGTAAAGACCATTTTTCCAATTGAGTAACCAGTTCCTTTTGTCTTACTAGCAGTGAATCAGAGTAGGCTGATGACATCTGCTGCTGCAGGGCAATCAAATCTTTACGACTATCCTCAATTTTTTGTGAGAGTGTCTTAAATTCCCTAGTATTTAAGGATTTCAAGACTGGTTTAAGAGCTTTGAGATTATTCCATAAACCTCGAAGGGTAGGCTGTGCATTGATGTTCCAGGAGGTTTTGATGAGTTGTTGGAAATCCTGATGCTGTGACCAAACATTAAAGAATTTGAAAGGTGTTTTTCTGCTGGAAACATCATCTGTCAAAGTCAGAATGATGGGATTATGATCAGACACTAAAGGAGGTCCATATACTGTATGTACATGATTCCATTTTTGCATCCACTCACAGTTATCAAAACATCTATCAATACGACTGCATATTCTATCATCTCCACCTTGATTGTTGGTCCAGGTGAAGAAATCACCCTTCCAAGGCAATTCAGTCAGGCCAATATGCTGTACACAGTGAACAAAATCAGTTACTTCTGCTAGTCTAACTGGATGACATGAGTCTCTATCAGAGCTGGACATAATAGCATTGAAATCCCCAGCTATCAACCATGGATCAGTGATAGTAGCTGTTAAATTCTGAAGGGCTGTCCACATTGATCTTCTTTGTATAATGTCATTATGTCCATATATCACTGTGAGACAACAAGTTAAATCCTCAGTGAGCATCTTAACAGTGCAATGAATGTATTGTGCCTCTTCTTGAACAGCAGTGACCAGAAGTTTGTTTGTATTCCGTAAAATCCACACTCGACCATTTACAACACTACTATAGTTAGCAAGCATGCCCCAATTGGGAAGTAAAAAACCAGATATTTTAGCTGCATTCTTCTGTTTCACTTTAGTTTCAACCAGACCAACAAGATCAAATTTATTGGTTCTAAGGTATTCTTTAGCTTCCTTTTGTTTGAACCTTTTATTAACACCTCTTATATTCCAAAATATCCACTTCATTGGGTAAAACTTGTTCCTCCTTCTTCAAAAGGATGATCTGCCCAGTTTACTAGTCCTGTATCAAAACGATTTGACATCACAATAGGAGACAGCGGTGGAAAGTTTTTAGTGTTAAAAACTGGAGCTGAATTAACAGTAGCCTTCTGTTTTTTAACATCCTTAAAAGGTGTCATTTGTTCCTTCTCGTTCAGCTGCTGATGTTTGACTTGAACTCCAATTGTACCAATTGGTTGCTGGTGCTTATCATGGGAGGAAACTGCAACTGTACCAATGTCCTCACAGGTAGCCACAATATCAATTTGTTCCATCTGATCTGACTGTTTGTCCTGATTTGGCAGGATTGGTTGCTTTACTCTCCAAACCTGGGATGCCTTTGGCTTCTGTGTGGTATTAGTCTGGATAGGTTTAGCCAAGCAGTTATGTCCAACTACTAGGCACTTCCCACAATAGGAAGGCTTCCAATCATAGCTTACATCTTGTAGAAAAATCTTTCCATATGGATCCATGATCTCAATTTCTGAAGGTAACTCTTTAGATACATTTACTTCAATGAGAATCCGAGCATATGAGATTCTAGTTTGCTTCTTCGTACACTCATCTGCAAAGATAGGCTTACCCAAAACACTGTATTACCCCAGCAAGACATAGGAAGATTAGGAAATTTAACCCAAAGAGGGATCTCGGTTGGGAAGGCAGCTTTGAAATCAAAATCAGGCGACCATTGTTTCAAAATTATCGGTCTATTTGCAATAGTGTATGGCCCTGCACACAATACTTCTTTAGCATCATCAAGGGATTTAAATTTAGCAATATAATAATCCTCTTCATGATAGTAGAGATCTGGCTCTGACACATGGGACCAATGAAGATTTATAAACCTTTTCATGGCATTAAATCCCGGGGTACTTCCTAATACAAACACAACCAAAGCACACTTCCATTTCTGCTCCTCTTCAGCAACTTCTTCCTTGAGCATCTGACCTACTGGTTTACCATTGATAACAGTCGGTGGAATATATTCTAAAGCCATTCCATTAGCGGCAAGTCTATTTTTCTGAAACAAATTTGCCCATACCTTTGGTTCCTCTTTAGTAGGTTTCTCTAGATCTGCTCGGAGTGGTTGTGTGTGCTGCTGCATGAGAACATTACCACTAACATCCTGAGGAATCGAAGCCATTGATGGATCTGGTTCAGGTTGAAAGTCTGCATGTGGAGTTACAAGTGCAGATTTAGGCTCTAAGGTGCACACTTCCTTGTCTAACTTAGCCGATGGAGTTTCAGATTGTGGACCATCATTTTTGGGGCTCAATGGAACAGTATCCTCCAGAGGCATCGTTGGAACAGTAGTACTACCTGTGAAATAGTGTTACCAGACTTGGGGGGAACAGTATCATTTGCATAAATTGGCTCTAAAACCTTCTTAGGTCGTCCTCTTCCTCTCGCCATAACTCTCTCAGCATAGGTAGACCTACTTACGCAGAGAAGACAGAGAAGAAAGAGATTTTTGTCTCTAAAAGAAAAAAGAAGTTCCTAATTAATTATTATTAGAATTCGGGTTTCAAGTTCAAGCGCAAGTCCAAACAAATGAAAGAGCCTTTTAACTTGAACCCGCTACCTAACTCAAAGCCCAAACTTACCCAAGAGTGAATGCCATAACAGGCCTCAATGCTAATGCTGCGAGAAGAAATTATTTGGGTTCAACCCAAACCAATGACAGGCCCAACTGAAATGCCTACGTAAAGGCCTACAGTAGTTAACGCTTACAATGGACCTAAGTTCGAGTCGTTGTGATTACAACGGAATTTCAAGCCTGACTTGGCCAGCGTTCGAGCCCAGACAAGTTGCAAAACTTTAAACTCTCCAGTTAGTTCGTGTCGATCAGTTCAAGGAAACATGTATTTCAACTCTTTTTTATTCAAATTAGCTCAAAATTAATAATTGAAGGAGCATGGGACAAGCAATGATTTTAATTATTCAAATAAGCCAACACGATGAGAATCTGCGAGTATTAAACTTTGAGAAGACATCAAATTTACTAGATCAGTGGCACTCATTATACCATATTAATTCAGAACTTTAACTATAATGGGCCTATTTGCCTTATTGAACTACTGGCCCAACAATATGTTTCCAATTTGAGAATGAACGGAAGCTACCATTCCAATGACATGAACTAACAAAACTGGGAACTACCAACAACCAGTTCCAATTGCCTGTTACATGAATCAATTAACAGTCCACAAATACACCAACAACTTCTGTCCTATTATTACATATCTGGCACAAATTAAACATTCCAAATGACCATTAAAGAAATAGTGTATGAATTAAAGCAATAACCAAAACCTTTGCACTTCAATTTCTCTTTCAATTTGATTTTATTCAGCTTGTAATCACATACAATGGTAGGGATAAGTACCGGGAAGGGTGAAACAATGAAGAAGAAGAAGAAGAATCAGCAGCAGGCAACAGAAGTATTTGAACAATAGCAGTAATTTTGACCCTAGAAAATAGATCAGTAGTCCAGATACCAATCAAAATGAAGATATCGACCAAAACAACACCAAAGCAATCTAAATGAACTTAATTAGCATCCAGGACCATCAGCAAACATCAAACTCAAACAAAACCAAATTTAAATCCTCCAAAATTGCTCAATAATAAACCAACATGATCCAGAACACTTCAGTAATCAAAGGAGAACAAAAATGGAACAAAACTATATCACAAAACCAATATAATAGTGTCTTGTGGTTTTTTTGGGATTCTATCTACTTTTTTGATTTTTTTTTTGAAGAAGTGGAGATCAAAAGGAATTTCAGATCTGGAAGCTTGGAGAATACCTTATGGGGGGGTGGGGGTGGGGGGGGGGAGATTTTAGGCTACCAAACTTGTGAATGAAAGCCTGTGAATGCCATTTTATAGGCAAAGTGAGCGACAACCCTCAAATTTTCAGTTTTCAATCTTAGTCCCTTATCTCCTAACTTGTCCCCCAAGTAACTACTAACAAAATTATTAAAACTTACACTAAAGCCCCAGTTGGAATGTCATGGAAGGTTATACCTTCATCTACCCTATTCCTATGCCATTATAAATACCTATACTACCCTTACTTGCATTCTAAAATTACCATGTCTTAACAAACTGAACCATATTAATGCCCAAACTACCCCTGAAATTACTAACACTAACAAACCTATCAGCTTTATCCAATCAACTAAAGTTAATTACCTTGATAATGAATAATGAAATGAAGAAAACTAAAACTAAACCCATCTAAACAACCAAACAGAATTGCCCAAACAACCATTGAATCGAAGTCGAACCTAAAAGAAAATATAACTTAACTAATCAATTTGACTAATTAAACCCATACGACAGTGAACTACCAAAACAAATCAAAATTAAACTAATGTGAATCAATTAACTAATATTTATGCATGAAACTGACCAACATTAGAATAACTTAGCACCAGAATAAAAACTAATTAGAATCAAAGCTTAAAGAAGAACAAAAAATAATTAAAAAAAGAAATGAGAAGGGAAACTCATTGAATCCGGACTTCTCGCAGCCAAATCGTCGAATTTGATTTTCGATTAATGTTCTGCATCCATTTCATCAGAAATAGGCAGATAACATCAACTGAAAATCAATCGACATGAAAAACTCCCAAAACGGACTTGGACTTCAAGAACCCTGGATTGACAAACCAATAAGTTCCGGTGATGTTTGACATCAACCAAGTGGAGATTCGTGACGAGGGAGTGTAGGTGAGTCAGTGGTGAAAATTTGGTCGGATTTGGGTGAGTCGACGTCTTGGCGGGAGATTTGAAATTCAAGATTGGAAAGCTTTGGCCGTGATTCAAGGGAAACCAACAGTAGATATGGAATGAGGAAGAATGAGGATTCATGAGTGTGATTTTTGGGGCGTTTGGTGATTCTCCGCCGCCGTGGGCGATGTTCGGCGGCGAAACTGGTCGGAGCCGGCGAATGAGGAAAGGGTACGAGGAGGAAGAGATTGGTCTCTAGGGCTTGACCCATTTTCGGACATCTTTATTAAATTGTGGAGATGAAGCATCAGCATTGGATCCGGAGAAATGGACGACTGTGATTAAAAAACACCAAACGACGTCGTTTCAGAGAGGGGTCTTGAACCGGGTGGGGACTAGATTGGGCTTGGCCAGGTTTGGGGTTTGGGCTGGGATTTAATTGGCCCAAATCTGGTCTTTTAAATGAGACAACTTTCTTTATTTTTTAGTGATTAAATCTGCTGGATTATCACTTGAATGGATTTGTTGCACATCAATGTCTCCATTTTTCTGAAGGTCATGTGTGTAGAACAATTTTGGTGAAATGCGCACCGTTCTATCTCCTTTTATAAATCCTCCCTCATATTGGGTTATGCATGCAACATTTTCTTCGTATAAAATTGTGGGTCTTTTCTCAAATTCAAAACTACATTTTTCTCGAATAAAATGAATTACTGATCTCAACCATACGCATTCCCAGCTTGCTTCATGATATCTATTATCTCAGTATGATTTGAAGAAGTAGCAATAATAGATTGCTTTGTTGAGTGCCATGATATGACAATATCTCCGTCTGTAAATACGTACCCCGTTTGAGATCGAGCTTTATGGGGATAAGATAAATAACCTGCTTCTGCATAACCAAAAAGATATGCACTTTCTTTGTTAGCATAAAACAATCCCATATCAAGAGTTCCCTTTAAATATGATAATATATGCTTAATCCCGTTCCAATGTCTCAGTGTAGGAGAAGAACTATATCTTCTAGTAAATTAATAGAAAATGTTATGTAGGGTCTTGTAGCATTAGCAAGATACATTAGTGCACCAATTGCACTGAGATAAGGTACTTCAGGACCAAGGAGTTCCTCTTCCTCTTCTGGAGGTCGGAACAAATCCTTATTCACTTCAAGTGACCGAAAAACCATTAGTGTATCAATGAGTGCGCTTTGTCCATTAAAAGTGTTTTAATACCCTTTCTGTATAGGCAGATTGATGGATAAAGCTCGCGTCTGCTAAATGTTCAATTTGCGGACCAAGACAAAGTTTTGTCTTTCCAAGATCTTTCATCTCAAATTCTTTCTTACGATATTCAATTTTCTTTTGGAGCTCTCCTGAGTTCCAACAAGATTTATGTCATCAACATAAACAACAAGTATAACAAATTATGATGCCATTTTCTCTATAAACATGGACAAATAACATCATTTATGTAACCTTCTTTCAGCAAATATTCACTAAGGCAATTATACCACATGCACCCATAGTACTTCAAACCGTACAAAGATCTTTGTAATCTGATTGAATACATTTCCTGAAATTTTGCTTCAGGCATTTTAAATTCTTCAGGGATTTTCATATCAATTTCATTATCAAGTGAACCGTACAGATAAGTTGTAACTACATCAATTAGATGTATTTCAAGATTTTCATGTTATGTTAAACTGATGAGATATCAAAATGTTATGGCATCCATAACAGGTGAATATGTTTCATCAAAATCGACTCCAGGTTGTTGTGAGAATCCTTGTGCAACAAGGCGAGATTTGTATCTTTCAATTTCATTTTTATCATTCCTTTTTCGCACAAAAACCCATTTATGACCAACTGGTTTTATACCAATAGGTGTTTGGACTACTGGTCCAAAGACCTCTTTTTTAGCAAGTGACTTTAATTTCGATTGAATTGCCTCTTGCCATTTTGGCCAATCAGATCTTTGTCGACATTCTCGACAGATTGAGGTTCAAGATCCTCACTATCTTGCATAATATTAAGTGCAACATTATATGCAAAAATATTATCCATCACTATTTTAGATCGATTTAAATTAATCCCATCACCGGTCGAACTTATTAAAAGTTCTTCACTCATATAAGCTTCGGGTTCATTGATTTCTTCAGGAATCTCAGAACTAATCAGATCTTGGGTCTCTTTAGGAGATCCCTTCATAGTATCGTTTTGATCATTTGTCGATTTTCTTTTTCGAGGATTTCGATCCTTAGAATCCAAAGGCCTACCACGCTTCAGGAGTGTTTTAGGTTAACTAGCTCTCATACTAGTAGATGGTCCTACTGGGACATCAATTTGGATAGGCACATTCTCTGCTGGGATATGTGACTTAGTTATTCTTTTCAAATCAGTAAATGCTTCTGGCATTTGATTTGCTATATTCTGTAAATAGATGATCTTGTGGACCTCCTGATTACATATAGGGGTACGTGGATCAAAGTTAGATAATGATGAAATTTTCCACACAATTTCTCTTTTGATTTCCTTTTTCTCTTTCGTAATTGTGGAAAATTGATTTCATCAAACTGACGGTAAATCGAGTAGTAAATAAATCTCCTGTCAATGGTTCAAGATAGAGAATAATAAAGGGTGATTCAAATCCGACATATATTCATATCCTTCTATGTGGTCCCATCTTACTGTGATGTGGTGGTGTTACTAACACATATACAACACATCCCAAAATTCATAAATGGATAATATTTGGTTCATGACCAAAAACTAATTATGACGGAGAATATCTATTACAATGTGTTGGTCTGAGATGGATAAGTGATGCTGCATGCAAGATAACATGGCCCCAAACAGTAGTGGACAATTTTATTTTCATAAGCAGTGGTCTAATATCAATTGCATGCGTTTAATAAATAACTCTGCAAGGCCATTTTGAGTATGAACATAATCTACAGGATGTTCAACTTTTATCCCAACTGATAAACAATAATCATCAAAAGCTTGAGATGAGAATTATCCAGCATTATCAAGGTAAATAGCCTTTATAGGATAATCTAGGAATTGTTCCCTTAATCGAATTATTTGGGCTAATAGCTTTGCAAACGCCAGGTTGCAAGATGATAGTAGACACACATTAGACCATATTGAAGATACATCTATTAGGACCATAAAATATCTAACTTGGTAGGTGAATAGGTCCACATATATCGCCATGTATACGCTCTAAAAAGGAAGGAGATTCAATGCCAACCTTTATTGGTGATGGTCTAGTGATCATTTTGCCTTGATAACAAGCATCATAAGAAAATCCGTCATTTGTAAGAATTTTCATGTTCTTTAATGGATGTCCACTCGAATTTTCAGTAATTCGTCTCATCATCATTGATCCAGGATGGCCCAAATGGCCATGCCAAAGCACAAAAGTATTTGAATCCGTGAACTTTTGGTTTACGATAGAGTGTGCTTCAACTGTACTAAATTTTTAATAGTATAAGCTAGAAGATAAAGTTGGTAATTTTTCTACAATGCATTTCTAGCCAGAAATATTCTTTGTAATACAAAGATATTCTATAGTTATTTCATCTATTGTCTCAACATGATACCCATTTCGGCAGATATCTATAAAACTCAACAAGCTTCTTTGGGACTTGGAGGAGAATAATGCATTGTCTATAATAAGTTTTGTTCTCTTAGACAAAAAGATAATGGCTCTTCCGGAGCCTTCTATCAAATTTATATTACCTGAAATTGTTGAATTTGCTTTTTTCCTTATGCAAATAAGAAGTGTTTCTGATCCCTGAATATGGCATGAGTTGATCCACTATCAATAACACAAATATCTTCATAATTTGTCTTTGATCCAAACATAATTTGAGGATTATCCATATTCTTCAAAATGACATAAATAAAATATATTATAGTAGATATCATTATCAAAACATAACTTTTATTTATGTATAACAATTACATAACCATGCTATCTATTACAAATAATAAAAATTAAAATATTTATATTTCTACATATTCACTACCGATTACATGACTTGTTTCTCCTTCTGGGAGTGCAAAGTAATCATTTACATCTAAATGCATGAAGTCTAAACTATCTTCAGAAATAAAATTTGCTTCAACATTTTTCTCTGTCTTCTTCAGGGAGGCTTGATAAAGTTCAACCAGGTGCTTTGGCGTATGACAGGTATGTGACCAGTGCCCTTTTCCTCCACATCTATAGCATGGACTTTCTACATTTGGTGGTTGCACCGCTTCATGCTTTCGTTCCTTCCTTTTCCACTGCTGGTGGCGAGGAGGGTTCATTGGTGCATTATTATTACCATGATTGTGATTTCTTCCCCGACCATGACCATGATCACGACTGGGGCCACGACCTCTTCCACATTTAGCTTGGTGGAAGTTCGTCTCATTCACTTCAGAAAATGGACAAGAACCAGTAGGTCGAATTTCATGATTTTTCATTAATAGCCCGTTATGTTGCTCGGCTATAAGAAGATGTGAGATTAGTTCAAAATACTTTTTAAATCCCATCTCTCGATATTGCTGCATGAGCATATTCGAAGTATGGAAAGTGGTGAAAGTTTTCTCCAACATATCATAATTGGTAATATTATCACTACATAATTTCTACTGAAAAATAATTCTGAACATTGCAGAATTATACTCATTGACAGATTTAAAATCTTGTAGCCTTAGATGAGTCCAATCATATCGTGCTTGTGGAAGAACGATCTTCTTTAGGTGGTCGTATCTATCTTTCAAATTATTTCACGGTATGACTGGATCTTTAACAGTAAGATATTCCATTTTCAGGCCCTCATCAAGGTGATGGCATATGAATATCATTGCTTTGGCATGGTCTTGGTTTGATGCATGATTTTTGCCTTTGGTGGTGTCTGTCAGACCCATCGCATCAAGACGAATTCAACATCAACCACCCAAGACATGCACCTTTTGCCCGATATATCCAGGGCTACAAATTCAAGTTTAGAAAGATTTGACATTATTTAGGAAAAGAAAGTTCTTACGTGATATACTTTCAAATTATTTGCTCGAGATGGCAGAGTCTCGTGCTGATAACGTGTTATAAAATAAAGACTGTAAAGTAAAGACAAGTATAGAGAGAAACTGATATATTATTCGAGTTCAAACTGATGTACATAATGAATTGAAATCTCTTCTATTTATAAAAGAAAGGAAGCTGATGTGTAAGCTGCTGCTACAAGCTGTTGTGTAAGCTATTACTGCAAGCTGCTGTGTAAGCTGCTACTCCAAGCTGTTGTGTAAGCTGCTACAATACCAGATATGGATAATCTTCTACTGAGGGTAATGTTTATCCATAACGGAGTACTGAATGGATAAGTTCATTGTACCCAATATAGATAATCTTCTATTAGGGGTAATGATTATCCATAACGGAGTACTGAAAAGATAAGCTTATTACACCCGATGTGGATAATCTTCTATCGGGATAATATTTATCCATAACCGAATACTGAAAGAATAAGCTTATAATACCCGATATGGATAATTTTCTACCGGAGGTAATATTTATCCATAACCGGGTACCGAAGTCATAAGCTTCTTCAGGAAGCTTATGTCCAATAGAGTACTAAATAGATAAACATATTTAAGATAGAGTCCCATATGGATAAGCTTCTTCAGGAAGCTTATTTACAACGTAGTACTAAATTAACATCCATCATATGACATATTTATAAAAAAATTAGATTTTTAGCTGGCTATATTATATTATAAATTTACTAACCAATTTGATCCTTGGAATATAGGGACTAGTTTGCAACTTTATCCCCCATCCCATCTATTAACTTAATTAGCCTCAAACAATCGTCATTTTCTTCCCAATTTCAAAAGATTTTAAAGTCATTCTATCTTTCGTACAAATCAACCAATCTCTTTCTCTTTCAAACAAATCAAATAGTATTTCTCTAAAATTGTACCATCATATATTTATCTAAATCAATTCCACCAACAACCATTGAAAAGTTTTATCTATTGACTAGTTCATCGATATTATCTCTAAAATTGCATGTAGAGGGGTCTGTCATTGATATATCATTAAAATTTTTTGAAGTTTTGATAAATATCTAGATTTTTACGAATTTGTGATTTCTTTCAATCGAGTGTTCTTGAAAATAATTGAAAATATCCTTTAAGATTTATATCTCAATTTTAAGGAAGATTGGTTAACTTTAAAGCTTGTTTTAGTTAGAATTTCAAATTCAAACTCGAGGAAGAAAAAGTTTCGGTATTGTATTCCGATTGTATGATAAATGTATCATATTGTACCTGAATTGTATTTGATAAATCAATACCTAAAACAATTCTGATACAATATTAATACTATTATTATACAATATTGTATCATAATTTAAGTTTAGAGTTGGTTCTTGGTGGATGTTTTAGATTGAAACATGAAAAGGATGAAGATCAACATTGTGTCACAATTTTGAATTGTATCATAATTTGTTTACAATTTGTACCTAAGGTATTATACGATACAATACTAATACAAGTATAATATGATATTGTATCAGTTTAAGTTTAAATTGACTTTAATTTGTATACTAGTTATGCTAGAATTGTGTAAAAATTCTTTTAGGATTGTATCTAATTTATAACGGAATATTAATTGATGCATCAATACATGAAAGAATACTTGATAAACTGATACAAGTACAGTACAATCCTGTGTCAGAATTATATCAATATTTGGAGTAGTGTGATAGATCTTCAAAATTGTATAGAATCCCATTTTGAGAAAATGTTACAGTACAAAAAATACCATTTCCTTGGCGTAGAATTCTTTGGTTCCATTTCTATGACGAGTATGTCTTTTTTTTTGGTTCCAAGACTTTTTTTGTCCATTTGTATTTTTCTTGTCTTCTTATACCTAAAGCGAATATCTTGCATAGAGTTCTCGAGAAATTTGAAGAAAAAAGTGATGAAATAATCGGAGAAAATGGAGGAGGGTAGAGAAAAAAAGAGGAAATAATGTAATTCAATTCCTTAATTGAAGGCGTGAGACTTTTTTAAGGGATATTGTCACGACTGAAACCCCGATCGTGATAGCGCCCAACACCTTGTTAGGCAAGCCCGACCATTTGAACATTTCCAACCCAATCATCAACTTAAAATACCATGTTAAACACAAAACTTTCAGTTTGATAATAATAGAACAGTGTGGAAATCATAACCAAAAGTAATAACACCCTAAAAGATCCGGCGTCGCAAGTCAGAGCCTCTAGATACAACTGATCAATATCCTATACAAAGGAAATCTAGACGCGGAAGTAAAAGATAAATACGAGGAGTAATCGGGTCCTGCGGATGCCGGCAGCTACCTCGATAACTCAGGTACTGAACTGGACATCAGCAGATAATCACAGCTAAGCCTCCGGGATCCCTGTATTTGCACACAAGGTACAACGAGTAGAGTGAGTACTCCAACTCAGTGAGTAATAGCAATAAATAACGACTGAAAATAAGAAATCCTGTAGGAACACTACACAGTTCTAAAATCAACAATAAAGGCATTAAACATGCTAAGCAGGGAAAAACTGATAAAAATCCTCTAACCGTACGACAATTTACCAACACGCAGCGGCGCGTAGCCCGATCCACGTCTAATACTGCTGCAGCATGCAGCCCGATCCAATATCATCTATATAGTACTGCGGCGCACAGCCCGATCTAATAGATATAGTCGACTGCGCTCACTAGGTGTGTGTGCAGACTCCGGAGGGGCTCCTTCAGCCCAAGCGCTACAATACTGCGGCGTGCAGCCTGATCCATATAATATTTCACTGCGGCGTGCAGTCCGATCCATGTATATAATATATTATTGCGGCTTGCAGTCCGATCAAATACATATATATGTATATACTGCTGCTGCGTGCAGCCCGATCCGATATATATCAAATACCCTCACTATGAGGTCCTTGACCTCTCTTAGTCAATATAGACTTGGCCTCTCGGGCCCACTCAGTTAAGAAATGGTATTCAACCCTAAGTATTACTCATTTAGGGTACAAATTACTAAGTTCGGTTTATTTCATGATTCACAGTTAAGGACATGACTGAGAGTATGTGCTCAATAGGTAAAGTGAGGTCAATCAGTTCAACATGATTCCTAAGGGTTCTACAGATCGGCACAATGCCCCAAACATGGTAATTAGCCCAAAATATACATGTATAAGCTCAGTCTCAGTCAAAAAGTACAGTAAGTCATCAGTCGGGGTGGACCAAGTCCAAATTCCCAGCAGTAACATAACCACGCTCATCACACGACTCGTGTTTCATCTCAACATAGCACCGCATAATGCAATTACGGGGTTTCAAACACTCGGTATATTATTTATAACCATTACTCACCTTAAACCGGCCAAAATCCTAGCTCGCCTTGCGCTTTCCTCGTAAATTGACCTCCTCAAGTGCAGAATCTGACAAAACCATAAGGAATAGGTTATAACAGGCTAATGAGACCTAATTGAAAGAACTAGAAAAACACCCAAAACACGAAGTTAGCAAAACCCGAGCCCCGGGCCCACTTTTTAAAAATTTCGAAAGTTATATCACCAGATTTCTAGTCTTGCCACGAGTCAGTACATATAGAATTTACCAAAATCGGAGCTCATATGGGCCATTAAATCCCAATTTAGAATTTAAAAATTCAAGCCCTAGTTTCTTCAAGTTTTTCCCAAATTTTCCATGAAATTAAGGTTGATTCTTTCTAAGTCACGAGACTTACCCCAATCAATTCCCATTGAAACCCTCTTCAATCTCTACAAAAAAGCTCCCAAGATAGTCATAAATGGAGGAAGTTATGAACGAGCTCGCAGAATAAATTAATGTTTAAACCAGTCAGACATTTCGCTTCTGCGGTCATGTAACCGCCTTTACGGGACCGCTTCATGTCTATATGACCGCATCTGCGGTTCCCATTAAATTCTCGAGCCTCCGCTTTTGCAACCACAAACACGCTTCTGTGGATTCCCTCTTTGCGCTTCTGCGGCTTCCCTTCCGCTTCTGCGGACCTGGAGAAGCGACGCCCAGTCAGCTTTTGCGGTTAACACTCCAGTCTCTCGCTCTTTTGAGATTAGCCTAGCCGCATCCGCGGAATCGCTTTTGCAGCTCCTTTTCCGCAGATGCGAAAATACCAGAAACCAGATCTCCTTTTCATGCAACAACTCCAAAAAACCCCGCTCAACCACCCGAAATCAACTCGGGGCCCCCTGGACCTCAACCAAAATCACAGACCAGACCTTACACTTCGTCCAAACTAGCTCGAATAATCAAAATGCTAACGGTAACGTCAAAATCCTCAATTATGATCAAATCAAAACCTAAATTTCATAAAAACTTCCGAATTGCATTTTTGATCAAAAACCCGACCTAACCACCTCTGGATGACCTGAAACTTTGCCGGCATATCCAAAATCACCTAACGGAGCTGCTAAAACTCTCAGAATCCCATTCCGACCCTCGGATCAAAATCTCACCTATCAATCGGAATACGCCAAAATTCAAACTTAGCCAATTCAAGCCTAATTTTACTCTGAACCTTCGAATTAAATTTTTATTTCACTCCTAATTCACAAATCCTCCTCCAAAGGTAACCGAGTCATCAGAATTCACATCCGAGCCCTCTAACCAAATAGTCAACTTCTAGTTGACTTTTTCAAAACAAGCTCCCCTTTAAGAGCTTAAATGTCTCATTTCCTTCAAAACCAATCGAAACCTACCCGATCAACTCAAATACGGATATAGGAACATAAAGAAACATAATTGGAGGGAAACAGGGCGGTAACTCACGTGACGATGAGCCAGGTCGTCACATCCTCCCCAACTAAAACAAATGCTTGTCCTCGAGCGGGTCAAGAATCATACCTGGAGTCTCAAACAATCAAGGATATCTGCTTCGCATTCCTGCTTAGTCTCCCAAGTGGCGTCCTCTACGGGCCGACCTCTCCACTGCACCTTCACCAAAGCTATGTCCTTTGATCTCAACTTTCGAGCCTGGTGACCTAAAATAGACCCTGGCTCCACATTGTAGGTAAGGTCCTCATCCAACTGGATCGTGCTGAAGTCTAATATGTGAGACGGGTCCCTAACATACTTCCGGAGCATAGAAACATGGGATACCAGGTGAACTCCCGAAAAGCTGAGTGGCAAAGCAAGCATATAGACCATCTCCCTAATCCTTCTAAGTATCTCAAAAGGTC
Organism: Nicotiana benthamiana; assembly: GCA_034376525.1. NCBI lineage: Eukaryota > Viridiplantae > Streptophyta > Magnoliopsida > Solanales > Solanaceae > Nicotiana > Nicotiana benthamiana. The sequence continues at coordinate 121,812,294 of CM067338.1, read as the reverse complement.
CAAGGAACCGCGGACTCAGCTTCCCTTTCTTCCTAAAGCTCTTAGCGCCTTTCATAGGCAAAACCTTCAACAAGACCTTCTCGCCCACCATATAAGATAGATCTCGAACCTTCCAGTTCGCATAACTCTTTTGACACGACTGAGGCGTACGGAGTCTCTCTTGAATCACTTTCACCTTCTCTAAGGCATCATGAACTAACTCTATCCCCAATAGTGTGGCCTCGTCGGGCTCAAACCAGCCAACTGGAGATCTACCCCGTCTCCCATATAAAGCCTCATACGGCGACATCTGAATGCTAGACTGATAGCTGTTGTTATAAGAAAACTCTGCAAGTGGAAAAAACTTAGCCCAAGAGCCTCCAAAATCAATAACACAGGCGCACAACATGTCCTCCAATATCTGGATAGTACGTTCGAACTGTCCATCTGTATGAGGATGAAATGTCGTGCTCATGTGTACCTGTGTGCCCAACTCCTGATGAAAGGTCCTCCAGAACAGGGAAGTAAACTGAGTACCCCTATCTGAGACAATAGAAACTGGAACCCTATGCAACCGCACAATCTCCCGGATGAAAATCTTTGCTAACCGCTCCGAAGAATAGGTAGTACAAAACGGAATGAAGTGCGTGAACTTGGTCAGCCTATCCACTATCACCCAAAAGGAATCAAAGTTCTTCCAGGTACGAGGGAGGCCACTCACAAAGTCCATAGTAATCCTCTTCCATTTCCATTCCGGAATATCCATTTGCTGAAGTACACCACCAGGTCTCTGATGTTCATACTTGACCTGCTGACAATTGAGACACCGAGCCACGTAACTCAGAATATCCTTATTCATTCTCCTCCACCAGTAATGCTGTCTCAAATCCTGGTACATTTTCGCGGCACCCGGATGAATGGAATACCGCGAGCTGTGGGCCTTCTCTACTATCAGCTCTCGGAGTCAATCCACAATGGGCATGCAAATCCGGCCTTGCATTCGCAACACACCATCATCACCAATAGTCACATCTCTGGCATCAACATGCTGGACCCTGTCCTTTAGGACAAGCAAATGCGGGTCATCATACTGGCGCTCTATAATGCGATCATACAAGGAAGATCGGGAAACCACACAATCCAACACCCGAATGGGCTCAGAAATATCTAACCACACCATCCGATTGGCCAAGGCCTGAACATCGACTGCAAGGGGCCTCTCACTAACTGGAATGTATGCCAAGCTACCCGTACTAACCATCTTCCGGCTCAAAGAATTGGACACTATATTGGCCTTTCCCGGATGATACAAAATAGTAATATCATAATCCTTTAGTAACTCAAGCCATCTCCGCTGTCTCAAATTGATATCCTTTTGCTTAAACAAGTGTTGAAGACTATGATGATCCGTGTACACCTCATAGGAGGGTATTTAAGTCATGAACAGGGTAGTTCTTCTCATGGGGATTTAACTGACGTGAAGCATACGCAATAAATCTACCTCATGCATCAATAAGCACCTGATCCCAACTCTCGAAGCATCACAATTCACCGTGTGAGAGCCTGAGGCTGATGGCAATACTAGCACCATAGCTGTGGTCAAAGTTGACTTGAGCTTTTGGAAGCTCTCCTCGCACTCATCAGACCACACAAATGGAGCATTCTTTTGCATCAAATTCGTCCAAGGCGAAGCAATAGATGAAAAACCATGAAAAAACCAGCGGTAATAACCCGCCAACCCGAGGAAACGCCGAAGCTCAGTAGCTGAGGACGGCCTGGGCTAACTCTGCACCGCCTCAATCTTCTTTGGGTCAACCTGAATACCATCGCTGGACACCACTTGTCCCAGAAAAGCCACAGAACTGAGCCAGAACTCACACTTGGAGAACTTTGCATAAAACTTCTCCTCTCTCAACCTCTTCAATAGAACCCTCAAGTGTTGTGCGTGATCCTCTTGGCTACGCGAGTACACCAGAATATCGTCAATAAACACGATCACAAAAGAATCTAGATACGACCAAAATATACTGTTCATCAAGTGCATGAAAGCGGCTGGGTCATTAGTCAGCCCAAATGACATAACCAGAAACTCATAATGCTCATATCTCATCCTGAAAGTTGTTTTCATGATATCAGAATCCCTAATCTTCAGCTGGTGATAGCCTGAACGGAGATCAATCTTAGAAAATACCTTTTCCCCTTGAAGCTGGTCAAACAAATCCTCAATACGGGGTAGTGTATACTTGTTCTTCACTATCACTTTGTTCAACTGTCTGTAATCAATGCACATTCTCATTATGCCATGCTTCTTCTTTACAAATAATACCGGGCACCCCATGGTGAAACGCTCGGGCAAATGAACCCCTTATCTAGGAGTTCCTGCAGCTGCTCCTTCAACTCCTTTAGCTCTACTGATGCCATACGATAGGGAGGAATAGAGATGGGCTGAGTGCCCGCCACCAAATCAATACCGAAGTCAATATCCCTGTGGCATGCCCGACAGGTCTGCTAGAAACACATCAGGAAATTCCCTCACTACAGGAACCAAATCAAGACTAGGAGCCTCAGCTCCAACATCCCTCACAAATTCTAGATATGATAAACATCCTTTCCAGACCATCTGTTGGGCGTTTCAGAAGTAAATTACCCTGTTGGGTACATAATCAGTTGTACCGTGCCACTCGATCATCGGAATACCCGGCAGAGCCAAAGTGACTGTCTTGGTGTGACAGTCTAGAATAGCATGGCACGGTGATAGCCAATCCATGCCCAGAATAACATCAAAATCTACCATGCTCAATAGCAGCAAGTTAACTCGGGTCTCTAGACCCCTAATAGTAATAAGACAGGAACGATACACATGGTCCACAATAATAGTATCGCCCATCGGGGTAGATATGTGTACAGGTAACGCAAGACACCCTCGGGTAATACCCAAATGATGAGAAAAGTAAGAAGATACATAGGAATAAGTGGATCCAGGATCAAATAAGACTAAGGCATCCCTGTGGCAGACTAAAATAATACCTGTGATAACAGCATCCGAAGCAACAACATCTAACCTGCCTTGAAGAGCGTAGAAATGAGCCTGACCACCACCAGATCGGCCTCCCACTCTGGGGCAAACCCTAGCCGCCTGACCCTCACCCCTAGATGGCTGGGCGGGTGCTGAAGACAGTAGGCCAGAAAATGAGGACTGGACCCTCTGCTGAGATGAACTGGATGCACGGCGGGGACACTCCCTCCGCATATTCCCAAACTCGCCACACTCGTAACAACTCCCTGGCACTGGGGGATGGGACTGAAGGGAACCCCTCGCACTAGAGTGGTTGACTGAAGAACTCGGTCAGGATGAACCTTGAACAGATGGGGCTTGAGGCGAACTCTGTGCTGGAAGTGCACTCAGAGATGGCTGACCTTGCTGAGAGCCTTGATTACCACAACCAGAAGATGATCCACAGTACTCTGAGAAAGTTGGCTGTGGAGGCATGAAAGAACGACCCATGCTCTGCTGATCTGGCCCCTAGACGGAGCACCACTGGAGCTACCTGATCCTCAAGGCCTCGTGGCCTCCTCTCCTCTCTCTCTTGATGGCAAGTCGTCTCAATATCCCGAGCTATATCCACTGCCTCCTCAAAGGTATAGCTTAGGACCCTCTCTCGAGTCATTAGAATACGAATGAGATAAATGAGTCCGTCCACAAATCGTCTGATCCTCTCTTGATCAGTCAGAACCATCCACGGAGCATAACGACTAAATATAAGAATCTCACCTCATACTGTGTCACAGACATATCCCCTTGATAAAGCCACTCAAACTGCCTGCGCAACTCTTCGCTATGCGACCGTGGTACCCACTTCTCAAGAAAGATAGTGGAGAACTCCTGCCAAGACAACGACGCTACACCTGCTGGCCTACGCTGCTCATATGCCTCCCACCATGTAAAGGCTGCTCTTGAGAACTGAAAGGTGGTAAAAGATACCCCGCTCGTCTCTAAGATCCATGCTGTTCGAAGCATGCGCGACACTTGTCGAGAAACCCTTGGGCATCCTCACCCAGAATACCGCTGAAAATAGGTGGTGAAAGCCTGCTGAACCTCATAAGAAGACGCTGCTCGTCATCTAGCATCACTGGAACCCCATCACCCTGAACCAGAACAACTAGCTGAACTGGGGAAACTAGCTGCACTGGTGGTGCCTCCGGTGTTTGCAAAACATGCACACACTGCTCAGGAGTGCGAGCTATGGAGGTCTGATGGCCACCCCTAGTCTGAGATGTAGCTGTAGCAGTAATGGCCGAGACTGCCTGAGTCAGGCCAGCGCAGATCGATAAATCTGAGCTAGGGCCTCCTGAAGACTCGGAATCACAATAGGCACCATTGGTGCCTGAGCAGGTGCTGCTGGAACCTCTAAAACTGGAGGTTGATCCTGAGTGGGGTAAACTGGTGGATCAACTGGCGCTGCCCCTGCTGCTATGCCTCGACCACGACCGCGCTCTCGGCCTCTGGCGGGTGGCAATGGTGGTCGTCCGCCTAATCTGATCGCGAGCGTTCTCTCTATCTACGAGAGGATAGAATACAAAAGTTTAGTCCTCAGATCATCAGGACCGCACGACAAGAATTTCAAGAATATGAAGGTTTTCCTAATGGTTCTGCAGCCTCTAGAGGATAAGTACAGACGTGTTTGTACCGATCCGCGATACTCTACTAAACTGAATCATGACTCGTGAGGCCCGGTGACCTAGGCTCCGATATCAACTTGTCACGACCCAAACCCCGGTCGTGATGGAGCCCACCACCTTGTTAGGCAAGTCTGACCATTTGAACATTTCCAATCCAATCATCAACTTAAAATACCATAATAAACACAAAATTTTCAGTTTGATAATAATAGGAACAGTGCGGAAACCATAACCAAAAGTAATAACACCCCAAAAGATCCGGCGTTGCAAGTCAGAGCCTCTAGATACAATTGATCAATATCCTATACAAAGGAAATCTAGATGCGGAAGTAAAAGATAAATACAAGGAGTAATCGGGTCCTGCAGACACCGACAACTACCTCAATAACTTTGGTACCGAACTAGACAGTAGCAGATAATCACAGTTAAGCCTCCGGGATCCCTGTATCTGCACACAGGGTGCAGTGAGTAGAGTGAGTACTCAAACTCAGTGAGTAATAGTTATTAATAACGACTGAAAATAAGAAATCATTTAGGAATACTACACAGTTTTAAAATCAATAGTAAAGGCATTAAACATGCTAAGCACGGAAAAACTGATAAAAATCCTATAACTGTCCGACAATTTACAAACATCACTGCGGCGCCCAGCCCGATCCACGTCTAATGCTGCTGCGGCGTGCAGCCCGATCCACTATCATATATATAGTACTGCGTCGCGCACCCCGATCCAATAGATATTCGACTATGCTCACTAGGGGCGTGTGCAGACTCCGGAGGGGCTCCTTCAGCCTAAGCGCTACAATACTACGGCGTACAGCCCGATCGATATAATATATCATTGCGGCGTGCATGCCGATCCATATATATATATATATATATATATATATATATATATATATATATATATATATATATATAATATATTACTACAGCGTGTAGTCCGATCCAATACATGTATATGTATATACTGCTGCGGCGTGAAGCCCGATCCGGTATATATCAAATAGCCTCACAATGGGGTCCTTGACCCCTATCAGTCAATATAGACTTGGCCTGTCGGGCCCACTCAGCTAAGAGAGGGTATTTAACTTTAGGTATTACTCATTTAGGATGCAAATAACTAAGTCCGGTTTATTTCATGATTCAGAGTTAAGGACATGATTGAGAGTATGTGCTCAATAGGTAAAGTGAGGTCAATCGGTTCAACATGCTTCCTAAGGGTTCTACAGATCGCCCAAACATGGCAACTAGCCAAAAATATATAGGTATAAGCTCAGTCTTAGTAAAAACGTATAGTAAGTCATCAATTGGGGTGGACCAAGTCCAAATTCCTAGCAGTAACATCACCACGCTCATCACACGGTTCGTGTTTCATCTTAACATTGCACCGCATAATGCAATTACCGGGTTTCAAACCCTCAGTATATTATTTATAACCATTACTCACCTCAAACCGGCCAAAATCCTAGCTCACCTTGTGCTTCCTCGCAAATCGACCTCCTCGAGTGCAGAATCTGACAAAAATCACAAGAATAGGTTATAACAGGCTAATGGGATTTAACCCAATTGCAAGAACTCGAAAAACACCAAAAAATACGAAGTTGACAAAACCCGAGCCCCAGGCCCACTTCTCAAATTACTAAAGTCACATCATCGGATTCCTCGTCGCCATGAATCACTACATATAAAATTTACCAAAATCGGAGCTCATATAGGCCATCAAATCCCAATTTAGAATTCAAAAACTCAAATGCTAGTTTCTTCAAGTTTTTCCCCATGAATTTAAGGTTGATTCTTAGCTAAAATGACGTTTCTAAGTCACGAGACTTACCTCCCAATCAATTCGCGTTGAAACCCTCTTCAATCTCTTCAAAAAATCTCCCAAGATGGTAAAAAATGGAGGAAGTTATGAATGAGCTCGCGGAATAAATTAATGTTTAAACCCTTTATACATTTTGCTTCTACGGTCCCGTAACCGCCTTTGCAGGACCGCTTCTACATCTATCTGACCGCATCTGCAGTACCCATTAATGCTCGAGCCTCCGCTTTTGCGACCACCATACTGCTTATGCGGATCCCCTCCTTCCGCTTCTGCGGCTTCCCTTCCGCTTCTGCGGACCCACATAAGTGACGCCTAGTCCACTTTTGCAGTAAACACTCCAGTCCCCCAAGGCCGCTTTTGCGATTAGCCTAGCTTCTTCTGCGGAACCGCTTTTGTGGCTTCTTTTATGCAGATGCGGAAATACCAGAAGCCAGATCTCTTTTTCATGCAACAACTCCAAAAACTCCCGCTCAACCACCCGAAATCACCTCGGGGCCCCCGGGACCTCAACCAAAAGTACAGACCAGACCTAATACTTCATCCAAACTAGCTCGAATCATCAAATGCTAACGGTAACATCAAAATCCTTAATTATGACCAAATCAATACCTAAATTTCTTAAAAATCTGAATTGAATTTTCGATCAAAAACCTGACCTAACCACCTCCGAATTACTTGAAACTTTGCACGCATATCCAAAATCACCTAATGGAGCTGCTAAAACTCTCGGAATCCCATTCCAAACCCTTGATGAAAATCTCATCTATCAATCGGAATCCGCCAAAATTCAAACTTAGCCAATTCAAGCCTAATTCTACTCCGGACCTCCGAATTAAATTATAATTTTGCTCCTAAGTCACAAATCATCCCCGAAGCTAACCGAATCATCAGAATTCACACCCGAGCCCTCTAACCAAATAGTCAACTTCCAGATGACTTTTCCAAAATTAGCTCCTCTTTAAGAGACTAATATCTCATTTCCATCAAAACCAATCCAAACCTACCCGATCAACTCAAATACTGATATAGAAACATAAAAAAACATAATTGGAGGGGAACAGGATGGTAACTCACGTGACGACGGGCCATGTCGTCACAGATATACATAAAGCTTGTAAAAAAACTTAGATACTTTTTAATAACTACAAAACCTAGAGAAGATAGATAAATACGTTTGTATTATAGTGAGTGTTTGTAAATTCATTGAAAAATAACAGCTATTTTGTTGCAACACAAAAAGTTTCAATGTAATATACTGAATATTGATGTACTTGTGTATGAGCTTACAACATATTATGCTAGAACTCCAATATACGGAAAGGTCCAGCATAATATAGTATAGATTGGAGCACATGTGTATGAACTTTCAACATAATTAAACCAGTATACTATGCTGGAACTCCAGTATGTTACTTGAAACTCTAGTATATTATGTTTGAAGTCTAGTATTTTATACTAGAACTCCAGTATATTATGCTGGAATATTTTTCGCATTTTGAACAATATTTTCGTTCAAATTTATTTGTACATGAAAGGTGGCTAAATTTCGATTACTTTTGAAACTATGATTATTTTTCAATTATCACTTGTAATTCTGGCTATTTTTTAATTTTTCCCTACGTTTTGTTTACGCATGAATATGTGAAAATCATCAGTTTTCAGATTTGTACTCAAAAAATATCTAATGTTTGCAAATATTAAAATATTATCACAAAATCTGGACAAGAGTTGAAAGACAGAAGGTTTTTGGATTATGGAGCTCTTGCATATAAACATTCAACATATTATTTTGGAATTCCAGCATATTATAAATTCGAGCACATTATACTGGAATCTCATATATAAAATATTCGAACTTCATAATATTACATCGGAATTTTTTTAAAATTTTAAGTTTATTTGTTCAAATTTTATCGTTACGCAAAAATAAATAAATTTCTATTACTTTTAAAACTATGACTATTTTTCAATTATTAGTTGTAAACCATGTTATTTCTAATTTTTTGGAGAAATTTACACAAAGTATCCATAAACCTAAACTAATTATCTACCCTCAAACTAATTACAAAGACTACCTATACAGTTAAAAATAATTACATGGCGCTTCACTTATCTTCTGCCAAGGCATCGCATTCACAAATCATGACATCATTGTTGTTATGACCATCTTCCCCTATTTCTTACTTATGTGCTTAACTCAGTATTTAGTACATTTATTTATAGAAAATAGTAGAAATCACTACTTCCCTAAAATATATGATGAGTATTTCCTTTTTGTGGATTCTTACAGGGAATGGTCTGAGCTTAAGTATTTATATTTGTAACTTGAATATAATTTTTAAGTAAGATGCTATTCTATAGTAAAAGAAAGGATAATTATCATACTGAATTTTGGTTTTACTTGGAGCTAAATTGAGGTACCTGGGATTGAATTTTTAAAGACCCGTCATTGTTTATCTTGAAGCTTTTGAGTTGAAATTTCAACATTAAATTTTGTTGTTTGATTCAAAGTAAATGTTTTAAAATGTTATTTATAGTATTTTTAGAAAGTTCATACCGGAGATTTTTAGAGATTTATTATTATAAAAAATCAAATACATAATTGAAGGACCTTGAAGACAAAACACACATAGTGGGCTTGTTGAGTTTGTAGTTGTTTGATCTGATTAGTGTTTGTTTGAAATGTTAATTAGAAGTTGTATCAAAAGCTTGAATCGAAATTCTGTAATAGAGATATAAAATTTGAATTGAAATTAAGTTAAACTAGTGAAGAAGTATATAATTTTTGAAGGTTCCCTGGTGCGACCAAGGGTACTTCCGTAATTTTAGTCTTCACTTTATAGGTAATATATAATTCGGTGTCATTCAAGGATGTGCACTCCAACTTTCGATATCACGCGTGCTGCCATATGGTACTTTCAAGTTCCATCATATCGAAACCCTGTTTTCTCTTTTATGCTTCTATTTTTTCAATATTTCTAAAAATTTCCTTTCTGATCTTTACTCTTTCAAGTGTGAGCTCATTAGTTGGGCAGTTTGCCGACAATATTCTTTATTTTTCACGCTATTTGTAGGTAAAAATATCTTCACTCTTTCAAAGTTTGTGCATCTTTGTTCTGTTTGGTAAATTGTTTGTGCTATTTTTTTTGTTTATTGCACTTATTCTGTTGGTAATTATAATTTGGGGGAGTATACTTTAGTTTTCTATTGTTTAGAATTATATCTTGGTAGCAATTTTACATGCATGTCATAAATTGTACCATCTTAGTCCTTTACAAATGCATTATGAATTTTGTCTGTTGCCAGTTGCCACCAACCAAATCAGTCCAGAATTAAATCGTTCTGAACATTGAGGTATCAAAATTTGGTTCATCTTTATTCTGTTTATTGAAAGTAACTCTCTTTTTCTCTCGAATACTTTTTGCGGAGTTCTTTTTCCCAATCTTATCTTTCTGCTTAGTCCTTGTTTATATTTTTTATCTGTTTTTTTATTTTTTTTTGGATTTTTTGTAACGGTTTGCTTTTCATTTATACTGTATACGTGAATATGATCTATTTTCTATTGCAAAATAGGGAGATGGGAATCCGTTGTTACTGTTTGTTATATTTTTGATTCTGCTCGCTAAAAAAAAGAAAAGATGATTGTTCTTCATTTGAATGAGATAAATTTGTATGCTACTAAATCATGCAATGGCATCATGGTAATCTTTATTTGGGATTCAATTGAGGTAATTCAATTAAATAAATATGTTAATCTTTAGTTCTATTCATGAATTCAGAAATTTTCATGTATGTGATTATATCCTTTATTTTTCTCTCAACCAAACCATCAGATGGTCCATTTTAATCTGTCCTTTAAGGTGAAATTGTGTTTGACTATGAAAGAAGCGTGAATCAAGAAGACAACTTCAAGACTTGTTAGTATCATTTTATTTTACATTAGCCGGAAAGAAGAGGTAACCAATGTGATTAAATGACCTTAGTAGATTTTTAAATTGATAATTCTTTGAAGTTTTCATTGAATTTTTAGTATCATTTTAATAGAGCTTTAGAAAATAGAAGATTTTGCTTTTAGGACTTTAATTATTTCATACTTGAAGTTTGAATTTTATTTTTTGTTAAAAAGGGAAACAAAATAGGTGTTGTAAGAGAGTTAATTGGAAAATTGCACAAGTGACTGAAGGTGCTATATCAATTGCTGAAGCGTTTTTTGTAAATTTTCGTTGTCGGAGGACATGAGCTGCTCACCCAAATGACGATGTCGCATTTTAATGATTTTAATTGTGATATCACGTGGTTAATAATATTACTTTATGCTTGTTCTTTCTTTGCTTGTCTAATTTGTATTATTTTGCTTTAACTTGTAAATAATTTTATTGGTTCTTTATCTAATATAATAAAGGAATATTTGCATTCCCTCATGATTGTGATCAATCCATCAATTTCTTTCGTATCAAGAAAGAAAGATTAATTAAAGAAAAACAAAAAAAGGAAGTATTTTGAGCAGATGGGAGTAACCGCCTCTTAACTTATTATTAGTTTGGACAATTCCACATATGTTAATAAAAAGGTATTGAAATTCGATGTTGTTGAGACTTTAGACATTGATTGAAAACCATCGTAATTCTTTCTTGATTCAGAAAGTAGGAGTTTGCTACAATTATGGGTTGTTGATTCATCAAAATGTATATGTGCCCAACATAGATGATTGATGTCTATTTATTTTTTCATTTGTTACATTTGAACTTGGTAGTGCTCTGAAAGATCGAGAACATTGTTAAAATTCTGATTTTGGTCCATTTGAGTGCTACTTCTTTGAGGAATGAAGAAGAATGTCTAAAGCTTCTTATTCAAGGAACACGTCCTTAAATTCTTGGAATGTTCTAAGCTTATATCTCTCTTTGTTGTGCTTGAGCTTTTCCCCTTCTGTTCGACGTGTTGTACTTATTAAGGTAAGCCTCCAAAATTTGATGTCTCAAATTTATTTGCTTGTTATAAAGCGATTAGTATTTCCATAAGAGTTTAAATAATGAAATAAAATCCAGAAAAATTTCTAGAATTATATCACAGAATTTCATAAGATGTTACGATGCCAACTGTAAATGGTACTCAGAATTTACCATTGCACATTTTAAGGGGTCAAGAGAAAGTATCATGTACTAAAATTTTTGTCAAGTTGGCCTTGATTTATTCTGTCTAATTTCTCTATTATGTTATGACGATGCTTTATTTTTTATACGGAAAAGGGTCAGATCTGCCCCTAACTTATCAACTCCCATATAAAAATGCCATCCGTTAATCAATTTTGCAAATAATGACCCTACCGTTAAAAATCTAGCATACTTGTGATGACCCGGCTGGTCGTCTTTGGAATTTATGCCCCATTTTCATTAACTACCTCCCCTAAGTTCATTTATGCTATTTTGGTTTGCCGGGATGTTCGGTAATAGAATTCGGAGTGTTTTGGGACACTTAGTCCCTAATTGAGAGCTTAAGTATTGAAAAATGATCTGTAGTCAGAATAGTGTGAAGACGACCTTGGAATGGAAATTCGATGGTTCCGTTAGGTCTATTAGGTGATTTCGAGATTGGAAGCGTGTCTGGAATGTGTTTTGGAGGTCTGTAGCTCAAATTGGCTAGAAATGCCGAAAGTTAGAATTTTGAAGTTCCGGTCCGATAGTAAATCTTTTTATCCAAGGATCAAAACGGGATTCCAGAAGTTGTTGTAGCACCGCCGTGTCATTTAGGACGTGCGTGCAAAATTTCAGATCAATCGGACGTGTCTTGGTTAGGTTTTTTATCGAAAGAGAATTTGGTTAAGTTTTGGAAGTTTTAAGTTCAAATCATTGATGAAATTGTGTTTCCGGCATTGTTTTAGGTGGTTTAAGGATTGGTACAAGTTTGAATGATGTTAAGGAATAGGTTCGTAGGTTTGGTTGAGGTCCCGGGGGCCTCGTGTATGTTTCGGATGCTCGACGAGTTGGTTTTGGAATTTTTGGATGAAATTCATGTTGCTGCTTCTATTGTTTCCGCTTCTGCGGCTTGGGGACCGTAGAAGCGGCGCCGCAAAAGCAACTCAGCAGTTGCAAAAGTGGAAGGAGGCCATGAGGCCAGTAACCGCAGAAGTGGTCTTGGTTCCACTGAAGCGGACTCGCTTCTGCGAGTGGTAGACCGCAAAAGCGGAACTTGAGGGGATGAGTGCGGACCGCAGAAGCGGTGAATCTTCCGCGAAAGCGGGATTCTCTCCCGAGATTTCATGTCCGCACAAGCGGAAATTTGTATTTTAAGTGGAGCTGCAGAAGCGGCAGTTTGACCGCGAAAGCGAGACCACAGAGTGGTCCATAGTCCGCGAAAGCAGAAATTGCCGTGTTAAGAGAAAATCCGAGGGTTTAATTTCATAAGTTGAAAAATCAAATTAGAGCTCGGGAGAAGGTGATTTTGAGTGAGTTTTAAAGAAGAGATTATTGGGTAACGTTTCTAAGATCCTTTCTATCTTTAGTCCATCATTTAGTTGTTAAATTCATCCTTTAAATTCAAATTAAGGTCCAAAAATGGAGGAATTTGAGTAGAAGTTCATTGACTAAACAATTGGGATTTGAGGGAGTATTTGACTTTCGATTTGGGAGATTTTTATATGGTTAGACTCGTGAGAGTACGAGGTTTCTGAAAATGTGAAAATTATTCGATTCCGAGGTGTTGGCCTGAGGGCCATTTTGGCCATTTCACCTATTTTCGTGCCTTAGCTTTAATTTTAATAGTGTAATTAGTTACTTGCGATATTATTTACAATGCGATATTATAGCAAGCGCATTGTTTGTTAGCTGTTTTGTACTAATTCGAGGTAAGTGGCTTGCCTAACTTTGTGCGAGGGACCTCCACCCCTTAGGATATCTTTGCCATTGTTTAGATGCCTTGTGCGTGAGGTGGCGGGCGTGTACTTGTGCTAGTTGTTGACAATTCACCTTACTTGACTTATTTAGACTATGCTTCTTCGCATATTTAATTATTTAAAAATGAAACTTCACTTGTTTTGACTTAGGAAAAGCATGTTAGTAACCTATTTGCTCTATTTGACTAAATTGCAATATCTGTCTTCTTTTGGTAAGCATGTTAGTAACTTCTTTGCCTTATTTGACTAAATTACAATTTTGTCTTTCTGGTGAAACATGTTGGATTCTCTATTTTACTGGTTGTCCGCATTTCACTTTCTTTCAGTTAAATATTGGTTTGTTGTGGTGTATTTACTATTGGGACTAGGGGACGGCATCCCGGGAGCTCCCCCTGTTCGTATTTTGTTCTTGGAAGTTCGGGATACCAAGAGATCCCCGACACTGGATTATATAACTAGTAGATACTAAGAGATCCCCAGTGCAGGATTGATTAACTGGCGGATACTAAGAGATCCCCATGGCAGGACTGATTAACTGGAGGATACTAAGAGATCCTCGGGATACTTGGAGATCCCTTGCTTATGTGATGAGGATACTAGGAGATCCTCGGATACATGGATATCCCTTGCTTATATGATGAGGATACTGGGAGATCCTCGGGATACTTGGAGATCCCTTGTGTGTATGATGAGGATACCAGGAGATCCCCATGACAAATAGCCTGTAGTGATTGTTCTTGTTTTGTAGAATTGTAATATAGCCTATTCCGTTCTTCTTATTGTTTGTTAGATATTCGAGATTTACGTATTTTTACTGTTATTTCATTTCATATTTATTCTTATGTTTATCTTAGTAGGGGCCTCGACCTTCCTCGTCACTACTCCACCGAGGTTAGGCTTTGCACTTACTGAGTACCACCGTGGTGTACTCATGCTACTCTTCTGCATACTTTTGTTGTGCAGATCCAGGTACTACTAGTCAGGCGCGCTATTAGGGATTTTGGAGCTACATTTGGAGGCTTGAGGCATGCATCTGCTGCGTCCGCAGATCCGAAGAGTCTCCTTCTATTCTACCTTTAGCTAGCAGTTTCATTCATACACTCACTTATTGTAGACACTTCTAGATGTTAGAGCCATATGTTATATTTCACTCTTAGCCTGTGTTGCCCGTGGGTTTCCGGATTTTGGAGGTTTTTCATTATTGGTTCGAAGTGTATGTGCCAAGCGTCACCCTATACATTTTATTATGTTATTCAGTTTTATTTATCGTTTTGGTAAAGATTGTTGAATTTCCGCAACGTATCAGGCTTACCTAGTCGCAAAGACTGGATGCCGTCATGACAGGTTCACGATTGGTGAATTAGGGTCGTGACAAGTTGGTATCAGAGCACTAGGTTCATAGGAGTCACGGGACACAAGTCGGTTTATTAGAGTCTCGTTGATCGGTACAGAGACGTCTGTACTTATCTACGAGAGGCTATGTAATTGTTTAGGAAAAATCTTCACTTCATTGAATTCTTTGTCGTGTTATGTTTTCGACAACGATTCTAAAATTTTGTCTTCTATTCTCTCACAGATGGTGAGGACACACACGGCCCGGGAAGATCAGGCACCCGCACGCCCTCTTGCAGCAGCTAGGGGTAGGGGCCGAGGCAGGGGTCGTGGACGTGCGCGGGGTGCAGCTAGAGCACCGGCGCAAGCAACCGCCGAGGTGCCGCCAGTGGACCCTGTCAAGAATCAGGCACCAGAGACGCCCACAACCACCACTACTCCAGCTGTTCAGGAGGCATTGGCGCAGTTTATGAGCATGTATACCACACTGTCACAGGCAGGGTTGCTTCCACCTCCTGCAGCTACGTCCCAGGCCGAAGGAGGAGCCCAGACTCCCGCAGCCCACACTCAAGAGCAGAGGGTGCACATGGGGCCGATTCCAGATATCATTCCTGTCCATCTTACACTACCGCTTAAGCCAGAGGATGGAACACCTGCTTCGGAGGATGAGCAGTGTAGATTGGAGCGCTTCAAGAAGTATAACCCTCATATTTTTAGCGGACTTGATACAGATGATGCTCTGGGAGGTTTTTGGAGGATTGTCACCGCATTTTTCGCACCGTGGGTATTACTGCTTCGAGTGGGGTTTCCTTTGCAGCTTTCTAGCTTCGGGGAAGCGGTTCAAGAAGTATGACCCTACTATTGTTAGCGGACTAGCTACAGACGATGCTTTGGGGTTTTTGGAGGATTGTCACCGCATTTTTTGCACCATGGGTATTACTGTTTGGAGTGGGGTTTCCTTTGCAGCTTTCCACTTTTGGGGAGTTGCCTATGACTGGTGGCACACTTTTGAGCTAGACAACCCGGATGAGGCTGCCTCCCTGACTTGGACTTAGTTTTCAGATATGTTTCAGAGGGAGTTTTTTCCCTAGAGCCTCCGAGATGCATGGCGCGTGGAGTTTGAGCACTTGTGCCAGGGCTCTATGACTGTCTCTGAGTATGGCATCCGTTACACCAAGTTGGCCAGGCGTGCGCCTGCTTTGGTGGCTGCTGTTCGTGAGAGGGTTTGCAGGTTTATCGAGGGTCTTATTCCTTCCATCAGGTCTGGCATGACACGAGAATAAGAGATGGATATACCCTATCAGCAGGTGGTGAGTATAGCTAGGAGGATAGAGGGTATGCATGCCAGAGAGCGAGAGGAAAGAGAGGCCAAGAGATTTCGAGAGTTTGGTCGTCTTTCTGGTACCCGTAGTTTAGGAGCAGGACATCATGGTAGGGGCTATAATGTTCGCCCAGTTCACTTAGCTCTTCCTTCACCCAACAGTACTCCAGCTCCTCCCAGATCCCAGGAGCCTTATTATGCACCCCAGTTTCTAGTGCGCCTCCTGCGCGGGGTACCTCTAGAGGTCAGTCTAGCAGGGGTGGGTCCAGTCAGTCACAGCCACCACGCCCTCCCAGAGCTTGTTACGAGTGCGGGGATACCCTCCATGTAATGAGGGATTGCCTAGGCTCGGGGAGGAGTGCACCTCCACAACAGTCTCAGCAACAGCGTACCCAGCGAGATTCTCAGGCCCTTGTTCCAGCTCCAGCTGCCACCCCACCTGCCCAGCTAGCCAGGGGCGCAGATAGGGGAGAGAGAGGTCGCCCTCGAGGTAGGGGCTGAGCCAGAGTTTATGCCATTCCTGACCGTATCGAGGCTGTCGCCTCCGATTCTATTATCACATGTATTATTTTGGTTAGTCACAGAGAGGCATCAGTTCTATTCGATCCAGGCTCTACTTATTCTTATGTTTCATCCTATTTTGCTCCGCATTTGGGTACAGTCCGAGAGACCTTGAGCTCTCATGTTTATGTTTCTACTCCCGTGGGAGATTCCCTTGTTGTGGACCGCGTATATTGGTCATGTTTGGTTACTATTCGTGGTTTTGAGACCAGGGCTGATCTTTTATTACTTGATATGGTTGATTTTGATATTATCTTGGGCATGGACTGGTTGTCGACCCAGTATGCTATTCTTGATTGTCACGCTAAGACCGTGACAGTGGATATGCTAGGTATTCCGCGTATTGAGTGGAGTGGTACTTTTGATCACACTCCCAGCAGAGTTATATCTTTTCTTAAAGCTTAGTGTATGGTTGAGAAGGGGTGTGCCGCGTATTTAGCCTATGTGAGAGATGTCAGTGCCGATACCCTTTCTGTTGACTCTGTTCCAGTAGTACGGGACTTCTCCGACGTGTTCCCATCTGATCTTCCGGGCATGCCACCCGATCGGGACATTGAGTTTGGTATTCATTTGTTGTCGGGCACTCAGCCCATATCTATTCCTCCTTACCATATGGCTCCTCCTGAGTTGAAGGAGTTTAAGGACCAGTTGTAGGATTTGCTTGATACGGGTTTTATTCAATCCAGTGTTTCACCATGGGGTTCTTCTATCTTTTTTTTGAAGAAAAAGGATGATTCTATGCGCATGTGTATCGATTATGGTCAATTGAACGAAGTTACAGTGAAGAACCGATATCCTTTCCTCGTATTGATGATCTATTTGACCAGCTTCAGGGAGCACATGTGTTTCCTAAGATTTATTTGCGCTCAGGTTATCACCAGCTAAAGATTCGGGAACCGGATATCCCGAAGACTACTTTCAGGACTCGGTATGGTCATTACGAGTTCCTTGTCATGTCATTTGGGCTGACCAACTCCCCAGCATCTTTTATGCATTTGATGCACAGTGTATTCAGGCCCTATCTCGACTCGTTTGTCATTGTTTTCATAGATGATATTCTTGTATACTCCCGGAGTCGGGAAAATCATGAGCAGCACCTGAGGACAGTGCTTCAGACCTTGAGAGAAAAGAAATTATATGCAATGTTTTCAAAATATGAGTTTTGGTTGAATTCTGTGGTATTCCTAGGCCACATGGTATCGAATGAGGGCATTCGAGTAGATCCGAAAAAGGTGGAGGCCGTGTAAAGTTGGACCAGGCCCTCCTTAGCTACAGAGATCCGTAGTTTCTTTGGCAAGGCAGGGTATTACCGTCGTTTTGTGGAGGGGTTCTCGTCGATTGCAACCTCTATGAAAAGATTGACCCTGAAGGGTGCTTCTTTTCAGTGGTCACAAGAGTGTGAGGCGAACTTCCAAAAGCTCAAGACGACTTTGACTTCAGCCCCTATTATGATTTTACCTACTGGTTCGGGGTCTTATACAGTATATTGTAATGCCTCACGAGTTGGACTTGGAGTGATGTTGATGCAGGACGTTAGGGTGATTGCCTACGCTTCTAGACAGTTGAAGGTGCATGAAAAGAACTATCCTGTCCATGACCTTGAGTTAGCTGCTATTGTTCACGCCTTGAAGATCTGGCGTCATTATTTGTACGGCGTGACTTATGAGATTTATACGGCTCATCGGAGTTTGCAGCACTTGTTCAAGCAAAAGGATCTGAACTTGCGCTAGAGGAAATGGTTTGAGCTACTGAAGGATTATGATATTACTATTCTTTATCACCTAGGCAAGGCCAATGTGGTAGCCGATACCTTGAGTCGCAGCATGGAGTGTTTCGGGAGTTTTGGCATATTTACCAGCTTCAGAGAGACCTATGGCGATGGATGTTCAGGCTTTAGACAGTCGGTTCGTGAGATTGGACTTTTCGGAGCCTAGTCGGGTTCTAGCCTGTGTGGTTTCTCGGTCTTTATTGTTTGATCTTATCAGGGAGCGGCAATGTGATGACCCTCATTTGCTTGTCCTTAGGGACACATTTCAGCATGGCAACGCTAAGGATGTGACTATTGGAGATGACGGGGTGTTGAGGATACATGGGCGGATCTGTGTGCCCGATGTTAATGATATTCAGGAGTTGATATTGATTGAGGCCCATAGCTCGCGGTACTTCATCCATCCGAGTTCCGCGAAGATGTATAAGGATCTGAGGCAGCATTACTAGTGGAGGCGGACGAAGAAGGACATAGTAGAGTTTGTAGCTAGATGCCTCAACTGTCAGCAGGCAAAGGCTGAGCATCAGAGGCGGGGAGGGTTACTCCAGAAGATAGAGATCTCGGAGTGGAAATGGGATAATATCACTATGGATTTTGTGACTGGTCTCCCTCTGACGGCGAGGAAGTTTGATTCTATTTGGGTTGTTGTAGACCTGCTGACCAAGTCCGCTCATTTCATTCCAGTGTGTACTTCTTACTCTGCGGAGCGGTTAGCAGGGATTTATATTAGGGAGATTGTCCGTCTGCATGGCATACCAATTTCTATCATCTCATACAGGGGTTCAGTGTTTACTTCATGGTTATGGAGATCCGTCCAGTATGAGTTGGATACCAGAGTGACCATGAGTACAACTTTTCACCCCAAACAGACGGGCAGTCTGAGTGCATTATTCAAATTCTTGAGGATATGCTCTGTGCGTGCACGATCGAGTTTAGAGGGTTTTGGGATCAGTTCTTTCCATTGGCTGAGTTTGCAAATCCGTCCAGTATTCAGATGTCCGTCTGCACGATGGAGTTGCCAGTCCAGTATTCAGATGGCACCTTATGAGGCCTTATATGGTAGGAGATGCAAATTCCCGGTAGGTTGGTTTGAGCCGGGAGAGGCCAGGCTCTTGGGCACTGATTTGGTTCAGGATGTGGTTGAGAAGGTTAAGGTGATTCAGGACAGACTCCGTGTGGCTCAGCCCAGACAGAAGGGTTATGCAGACCAGAAGGTTCGTGATATTTCCTTTATGGTTGGTGAGCAGGTTTTGCTTCGGGTCTCGCCTATGAAAGGCTTCATGAGGTTTGGAAAGAGAGGGAAGTTGAGCCCGTGGTTCATTGGCCTATTTGAGATTTTGAGGCAGATTGGGAATGTTGCTTATGAGCTTGCTTTACCTCCCAGTTTGGTTGGTGTCCATCCAGTGTTTCATGTTTCGATGCTTTGGAGGTATCACGGTGACCCGTCTCACGTGTCGGAGTTCACTTGAGTCCAGCTGGACAATGACTTGTCCTATGTTGAGGAACCAGAGGCAATATTAGACAGGCACGTCCGAAAGCTTAGGTCAAAGGATATAGCTTCAGTGGCGGGGTCAGCAGACCAAGGAGGCGAATTGGGGGGATATGCGTAGCCGATACCCTCATCATTTTGCTACTTCAGGTATGTTCTCTATGCTCGTTCGAGGACAAATGAATGTTTAAGTGTAGGAGGATGTGACGAACCAACCGGTCGTCTTTGAAATTTATGTCCCGTTTCCCTATTAACTGCCTCCCCTAAGTTCATTTCTGCTATTTTTGTTTGCCGGGATATTCGGTAATAGAATTCGGAGTGTTTTGGGACACTTAGTCCCTAATTGAGAGCTTAAGTGTTGAAAAATGATCCATAGTCAGAACAGTGTGAAGACTGTCACACCTCCTTTTTTATTGTAGACCCCCGCAAAGGGAGCGTAAAGGAGTTTCCAAATAAAGGATAATCAGAACGGGATTTGTTATTAATTATTCAGAGTCTCCACTTGGGAGATTAATGGTGTCCCAAGTCACTGATTAAATCACAAACCGAGGAAAAAGATGACTCTGCTCACAGTTTGCGAACCAGAAATCCGGATAAGGAATTCTATTAACCCGGGAGAAGGTGTTAGGCATTCTCGTGTTCCGTGGTTCTAGCACGGTCACTCAACTGTTGCATTTAACTTTTGTCTGATTTTATTACATGAAGAGCCTATGTTCCAATTCTACTCTTATCCGCTTTTATTTAATATGATATTTCTTTAAGAAAGTGAACGTCGTTTAAAATTTGTTTTTGGATTGCGCCGCATCAAATGAACCCGCAATCCTAGACACACTCTATTCAACGTTTTAGGATTTGGATTTGGGCCGCATAAAATGACCACATGTAT
This sequence comes from Nicotiana benthamiana, assembly GCA_034376525.1. Taxonomy (NCBI): domain Eukaryota; kingdom Viridiplantae; phylum Streptophyta; class Magnoliopsida; order Solanales; family Solanaceae; genus Nicotiana; species Nicotiana benthamiana. The sequence continues at coordinate 121,791,564 of CM067338.1, read as the reverse complement.
TTAGGAATGTAATTTATTAAAGCCGCGCCTAATAGAATCTAGCGCGTTATTATCTTTTGGGAGAGCCATGAAATTCGCTAAACGGCCCTTTCCGATTTTCTAAATATTTTTAAACCTTTATTGAGGGCTCTGCAACTTGCATTTTATTGGGCGAGACTCGTCTCATTTTATTTTAAAAGGCAATCCTAAAAACGACTATGATTTTTCTATTTTTGTTTTTATCTCTAAAATAAAAGAAAATCCCAAACTAATTAATTTGTTTAAGAATTATTATACTCCACTCGGGCCTGAACACAGCCCACATAGAGGCGTTACCCTCCAGATAGGTGCAAAATAAACCAGTCAAGTCTGGCCTGGGTCCAAATATGAAGGAAACAAACATTGGACCTAAGCCTAGGTTCTGAATAAATTGGATCCAAACGTGTGGGAACAAGACCGAAAGGTCGAGTCTCGACAGATGCATAATGGAGCAGTCAAAAGCAAATCTGAATCGCTCACTCAATCCCAAAGCATATAAACTAATTTTGAGGCATCCATAGAATGTGTTTCATTTTTCGAAAAAGATAAATCAATCTACGTTTAACAATGAGTCACTTAAAATCCTGGTTTTAACCATTCACGTATACAAGTAACCTGTTTATACTATTGAGCCCATAAGCTTAACCAGTTAACACTCTAGTTAGAAACAGATCTTGACTTTAGCAATCATTAATAATGCTTAGTTATTATTCCAGTTAACATACTGACTATTCTGAGGCTAGTTCAAATCAGCGTTGTTTAATTAACACTCAAGTAAGCATTAGGCTATTAAAACTAACTTACAAAACCTGAGTTAACCTCACACTTACTGAGAGAATAATTGAACTATATTACTATGCATCTTGCTCTGCTCATAACAATCATTAAGCCAAATTAAAGTTGCTAGCTACACTAAGGGTGCAAACGGCCAGGGCCTGAACCGGGACAGGACCGGGACCGCGGTCCTGGCGGTTCTGGTGGGCCGGTCCTGGCGATCCCGGGCCTACTGTTCCATTAAGCCCGTGACGGGCCGGTCCATTTGCTTCGAACCGCCAGGCCCGGGACCGCCAGGCGGGCCTGGCGTGCCCAACGACTATTTTTAAAAAAAAAGAATTTATGTTTTAAAAGTTCAGTAACGGCTCTTTTCAAAAGTAGCCATTTGGAACTTTGTAAAATAGCCATTTGCCCCCCAAACTTTAACTTAACCCCAAAATATATATAATTATAATATTTCACATATCTCAACAATAAATACCCCCTCATTCTTTTATTTTTATTCACCAATTCATCAATATCTCTCAATCTCTCTTTCAATCTTTCTACTACAACTTAATTTATTGTTGAAAATTCGTAATAAATTGTGAAGTTGTTGAATTGAAGTTTTCAAGTGTTCAATGATTTTCAATTTTCAAGAAATTATTCGGCAATCCGGTAAACTCGTTTCAATATATACATAATATACAATATATAGTAATTAATACAACATACTATATACATAATATACAATATTTACTAATAACTACAGCACAATATATACATAATATACAATATATACTAATTACTACAACACAATAAATACATAATATACAATATATACTAATTACTACAACACAATATACAATGAAATATATATTATATATATTATACTAATAACTTAGTACACCATATAAAATATATTCTACACTATACTAATAATTACTATACAAGATATTGCCTTAAAAAAAACCGCCAGGCCCGCCAGGCCCAGGACCACTGTGGGCTAGGCCCGTCACGGGCCGGTCTCAACCTGCAGGACCACCAGGCCCGGGATCGCCAAGCCCAACACACGAAGCTCTGGACCGCGAAACCCGGCCCGTCAGGCCCGTTTAGGCCCGGGCCCAGGCCAGAATACACCCCTAAGCTACACTGACTTAATAGTCCAAAATTAATACAATCAGGTCATTGCAGTCCAATTTCCGGACAGTTTGTATCAGTTAGACATAGTTCTGATTAAACTCAAACAAATTAAACTAACAATTAAACATGGTTGACTGCACAACAATCAACTATTCAAACAGAGAATGTAGCAGAAAGGCCTCGATCCAGACTTCGTTTCATTTCAAAGCCAAAGACGTACAAATGTGTACCTGAGTTCAAAATCACAAGGAGAAGAGGAAATATTCAGCCAACAATGTATCAGTGATATCAATCAAACAATTCAATATATTTGAACATCCAACATCTCAATTTTAACCCAGAAATGCATTTGACAGCCCAGAAAAAGTTCAAGGGAGGACAAGATCAGGAAAAGGACTTGAATCCACCCAAATAAACTCACAATTGAACCCAGGCAATCTAGAATACCTTCAGCAACAAAAACAACTATCCAACAACTCCAATAGACCTCAACCTCGAATTTGAATCGCAAAAATTTCTAATGGAACAATACTGTTTTTAGTTTTTTTTTTTAATTTTTGTTTTGTTTTTGGTTTTTTTTTTTCCTTTTGAATTTGATATCTACTTTTGATCTAGAAGAATTAGAATAGCAAGAGTATTTGGGAGCTAATCATAGCTGAAAGAGGACCCCTAGCAAGGTTGTTTCTATGCCCTTTTATAGGTGAACTCAGATTTTAAATTACTCTTTAGGTCCTATTCAATTTCCACTTTCAGTCCCTAAATTATTAACTTGTGCTTCAAGGAAAACACCCAACTTTCTGATATGAAACTGTGACCCTATTCTAGAAGGTTCTAGCATTATCCACAATATTGTATCCTATTTCCAAATACCCAGAATACCCTTCAATACCCCTAAAATTACTAACTACAGTTAACTATACTAAACCCCTTACCCTTGACTAAATTCTAACTAAAGTTAACTGAAAAGGATGATTTCAGCTATACCCAAACAACCAATCCTAAACACTACACCAATTAACGCCAATATTGAATTAATACTGAATTAACAACTACCCTAAACTGAAATCAACCAAATCAAACTCCAAATCCGACTTCACATGAATAAAACAAAGGGAAAGCCTAATTACACTAACTGCCAATTAAAAAATGAGTATTTAATTAACAAAGCCACACTTAAAACAGAATTTGGATAAAAGAGAAAAATGAAGATTAACCAAGAATTATGTTAAACATTCATAACAAACTTAAACTAAATGGGAAATTAGAATTATTCTTGATTGAACTAAACAAAACAAAGAATCAAATCAAAGAAAAGAAAGAAAACTTACTGGAATTCATTCCTCTATGAGAAAACATCCGAAATCGACTTCCGGTTAATATTACACATCTATTTCGCCAGAAATAAACCTATAATAATAACTAGAACGATCGGCTCAAAAATATTCAAAATTAGCCCAAAACTATGTGAGCCCTACATTAACAAATTAGTGACCTCCAGTGAGATTTGACGAAAACCAATTGGAGATTTGTGACTAGGGAGGGCAGGTGAATCAATGGTGAAAATTTGGTTTGATTTGGACCACTTTGTGACTTGGCCGGAAAACTTCAATTGGAGATTCGATGAGCTCAAGTAATATTCGACGGAAGACAATATGGGGGTTGGGAAGAGGAGAATAAGGAGCATCTATGGTGTTAATTTTGGGTCGATTGGCGAAGGTAGCATCTCCCGACAGCGAAATCTCCGGCGAGGCTCAGGGGTTGTACGAGGAAGAAGAGTTGTCTCTGATTATAATTATTCCAAACGACCATTTAATATTTTCCCTTAACCAATCGTGGGCCGTCCGATTGAAAGGGAGATCAAGTGCTGGGATGGCATTGCGACTGAAATATCGTCATTTGGGCGGCTCTAGGAAAGGGTCAATTGGACCGGGTATAGGGGAACGTGTTGGCCTGGTTTGAATTTTTAGGCATTTGGGCTGGGTTGCGTTTAACCAAAGGTGGCCAAATTCGAAACTCTTATAAAGAAATTCCTCCTTTATTTGTTCTCTCTTTTATTTTTTTTAATTCCCTTTTTGTTTGTTTTTCTTATTTTATATTTTTTGTTACTAATTTTCTAATTTATGAAGATTGCAAAAAATTAAAACAAAAACACTAAATTAAACTAATTAATGCCTAAAATTACTTTTAAAAACTATTTTGTGGTAATTTCACAAATAAAACAATTAAAATGCAAAAGTAAACTATTTTTGTCATTTTCTTATATGTTACTCTAAAACAAATGGACCCCTAATTAATACTAAATGAGAAATTAAATCCTAAATGCAAATACGTATTTTGTATTTTCTTACGAATTATCATGCACAAATAAAATGCAAACAATTAACACAAAATTCACAAAAATTATAAAAATAAGCAAAATTCTTTTTTTGTTTGAATTTTATGGGAATTATTCATATATAGGGAAAAAATCACGTGCTCACAGCTGCCCCTCTTTGCTCAGAAACACGAAGAGTTTTCGTGCAAAGACAAGTGAGCAAATAGGTGCGATTTTTGCCTGTTTGAAAATTTCGCGTGAAGCATTTTTTGAAAAATTTGACCGCACCTTGCTTCAGAGGTTGCCTACATATCCTGGCTAAACAGAAATCAGGTCAGTGTAGTTCGGGAGTGTCTGGTAGCTGGGACTACCAGTTGTTGTGATTTTACTACGATTGTTGCTGCTACCGCTTGCTGACCTTCCTCGTTACACCATGTCAAAAGTAAAAGAAGCTAGCCTAAGTTACGAATTATGTATTACAAAAGTCCTATCTAAAATCTTCAAACTTGCATCTTGTACTTCCTTGTTGTCTTAATATCTTGTGTTTCCTTGGTGAAATCTATTATCGTTATTGCAACTTGCTAACTGAGATGTTGTTCCTTTTCTCCACATTGCTAAACTTGAATAAACTTGAACTGGAATGTATTCCTCTATTATCCAGGCGGGCTCCTGACATCAAAAAAATAGACAAAACAAGAAAACTTTCTCTGTTCTCCAGGCAGGCTCCCGACTTCAAACTTGAATGTATTCCCCTTGTTATGCGGGTGGGCTCCCGACTTCTGAATTTGAACTTGCATGTATTCCCTTGTTATGCTGGTGGGCTCCCGACCTCTGAATTTGAACTTGAGTATATTTCCTTGTTATGCGGGTGGGCTCCCAACCTTTGAATTTGAACTTGAATGTATTCCCTTATTGTACGAGTGAGCTCCCCACTTTTGAATTTGAACTTGAATATATTCCCTTGTTGTACGGGTGGGCTCCCGACATTTGAATTTGTACTTGAATGTATTCCCTTGTTGTAAGGGTGGGCTCCCGACATTTGAATTTGAACTTGAATGTATTCCCTTGTTGTACGGGTGGGCTCCCGACCTTTAAATTTGAACTTGAATGTATTCCCTTGTTGTACGGGTGGGCTCCCGACCTTTGAATTTGAACTTGAATGTATTCCCTTGTTGTGCAGGTGGGCCCCGACTTCTGACTTTGAACTTGAATGTATTCCCCTGTTGTACGGGTGGGCTCCCAACCTCTGAATCTGAACTTGAATGCATTCCCTTGTTATACGGGTGGGCTCCCGACCTCTGAATTTGAACTTGAATGTATTCCCTTATTGTACGTGTGGGCTCACGACCTTTGAATTTGAGCATGAATGTATTCCCTTGTTATGCAGGCGGGCTCCCGGCATCTGAACTTGGACTTGAATGTATTTCCTTGTTATGCGGGTGGGCTCCCGACTTCAGAGCTGGATATGAATTATCCTATTCTCCAGGAGGGCTCCTGACTTCATAAAATAGACAAAACAAAGAAGACTTTCTGCCCCAGTTTGGAAATTGGGTACGTGTTACTGTCCATTTAATAAGAATTGAACACTAAAAACTCGAATTCTAATACCTTTGTTTTTCAGGCGGGCTCCTGATTTCTAAAGTTGAAACTGTATTCCTTTGTTATCCGGGCGGGCTCGTGATATCAACAAAACATACGAAAACAAGGAAGATTTCCTGCCCCAGTTTGGTAGCTGGACACGTGGGTGAGTGTTACTGAATCATCAACCACCTATTGCTAAGAATTTTAAATCTAAGTCCTATTATCCAAGGAGGTCCTGACAATTCCTAGCAGTTATGAACCTGATTTATATTTTCTAAAGGTATTGCTCCCACTACATTATTCCATCTACAAGGTTTTGAGCTACATCCTATTATTTTTGAAGGTCTTGATTACTCCTAACAATTTCGAACCTAAGGTATCACTGCATCATGTTATCTACAAAGGCATTAAACTAAGTCCTGTTATCCAGGCAGGTCCTGACAACTCCTACTTTAAATTTTATCCTAAACATGCAAACTTTGACACCAACTTATATTCCCTATGTTATTCTTGACTATTTTGTATTTTAATCACACCACACTTTGCAGTCAAACCTGATTACTGCTTGTCTTTCCTTTGTGGAGAATTCCTCCTGAGCGACCAACTTTTCTGCCCCTTTTTCAATCAAAGAAAATTTCGTCAGTTTAAAATGGTGGCTAGTTGATGGCATTCTTGCTGAAAAATCCTTCCCATGCATTGCTTTGTTTCCTCCGGCTTCCCTGAACTGTCCCTGAACCGCTCGACTTTCTGAGCCACTTTCAAATTCCCCTGATAACCTGGATGTTACGTACCCTTGCTGTAGTTTCTAGCTTTGATTCCTTTGTCTGAACCTTTACATTTCCCACAACATTTCCCAATTATTCCACCGATGAAATTTTCGGTGACTTCCTATACCCACTTTACATCATGTTGCTGTTTGACATGCTCTGACCACATTATACTTTACCATTCTCGGAAGTTGGTAGTGAGCTTTGAAATTCTTTCTACTCGCATTGAACAAAACTGACATTGGAACATCTTAGATAGATAAAACCCCCAAAAGACAATGAAATGCAATAATTTTATGAGTTAAGGATAAGAAGAATCCAAAACTAGATGACTAGTAGAAAGAAAAAAGAAGAGAACTTATTTAACCGGAACAGCTGGCACCAATGGTCATGACATGCATTTCGTACTAATCGGCCCAATCAGTCCAACTAACTAGCTTTCAATTGCCATATTTTGTTGCCCAAAGTTTCTGTCACTTGATTACTTTAACCAAACCTGAACCTTGTTTATCTTGCGGTACCACAAAACAGTTTCCACCAACAGGCCTTTCTCGGTTTGCCATTTTCCAACTCACTTTCGCCTCAAGGTGCCCGTGAGGGTTTTCGCCAATACTACTCTCTCATTTATTTTTTCTCTCATCTCCCGTCGCCTTATGGTGCCAGTGAAGGTTTTCACCAATAAGACTCTTTTATTTTTTTACTTTGTTCTTCTTGCTTGAACCAGAGAGTTGCCCCTGTCATGATTTACTTCAACCTGCTCAACTTGGCATTTCTAAAAAACTGATCAGAAGGTCTTTCTTTGGACCGTAATGTAGGCTTTTGGATGAGTTAGGAAAGAATGGGTATAAAAGGCTCAAAACGATTTCAAAATGGGTTAAAATTATAACTTTCGGAATCCAATTTCTTTCAACAATCACAACTTCTGCCCTAGTTTCTTGCTTGGGGACTTTTGGAGTTTTATTTTGGTATAACTGAACCTTAGAGAGGCTGCCTACGTACCCTTTCAGGATCATGTCGAACGTAGTTCACTTAATAGAATTTACTTTGTTGTGAATTTCTTTTCCTTTTCTTCTCTGTTCTTCTTTTCTTTTCCTTTCACTTTTTTTCTTTCCTTTTCTTTTCTTTTTCTTTTATTTCTTTTCTTATTTTCTTTTCTTTTTCCTTCTTTTCTTATTTATTCCTTTTCTTTCCTTTACTTCCTTCTTTCCTTTTATGTACTCGTCTTCGGCACTTGAGTTTCTTAATTGCGCCATTGATTCCGAAAGAGGGAAATGAAAGAAAATGAGTATGACTCAAAATGGGTGACAAAGGATAAAGTGTTTCAGATAGCAGAACAAAATGCTTTCATCATTTCAATCTTCAAAATATGCCAAATACAAAACCAGTACGATCAGAATAAAGAAATCATACAGAGTATCTCTTGGCCATATCAGAATTGATGGCCATTTCTACACTTTTTCCTTCCACATCTGTTAGATATAATGTGCCACTACACAACACTCTGGTTACCACAAGAGGCTTCTACCAGTTTTGGCGGATTTTCCTTTTGCTTTAGCCTGATGAGGCAAGATACGTCTCAACAATAACTGTCCCATTTCGAATTTCCTCGGACGCATTTTCGTGTTGTACGCTTCTGCCATTTTTGTTGGTATTTTCATTAATCAAACCTTATTGTTCAAGGCGGGTGAAATCGTCATCATGTTCCAACTCATTATCACACTCGATTTCTTGTATTATTATTCAGAATAAGGCCGGTTTTCAAGACTGGGTTGAAGATTCCTCATACATGTCATGTTATTGATATCAACATAAAAAGAACTGTATAGAGAAGAAAAACAAACTGAAACAATATTAAGAAGAAAGAAAGAGAATTGTATTTCATTGAAGGAAAAGATAACATGGTTTTAACTCATCCAATCGGACGGAACATAGTATCTAGACTACAGACCTTGGAATAGTCCAGACAATTTAAATAAAAACAAAAACCCACTACCAAAACTTCCAATCATTGACTTTTGCCCGTGATCAAGCAAACTACGCATTCGCCTTGCTTTCCCCTTCCTTTGCTTCAACCATGTTTACCTCAGTGAATAACCTTTTGAACCCATTTCCCACATTTCCATCCACACCATTCAATGACACAAGAATCTTTGGCGACAACGACTTGTTATCCACCCTTTTCAACTGGACCACCATTTTCTCACTAGTTGACTTTTTGTTCAAGTTGATTTTGCTAGAACGGATTACCGTCTGTGAAGGTTTCTTAGGTTTTCCTCCTATATGCATCAATTATATCATATGAGCCTCATGGTGACTGGCAGTGGATTCTGGTCAGTGTTTGGTGCCTCTAGGGCCTGAACCTCAATCCTGTTTATGTCAATAAGCTCTTGCACAACAGTTTTCAACCTCCAACATTTTTCACTATCATGTCCGGGGGCTCCCGAATAGTATTCACAGCTCATAGAGTGGTCCATATTTCTACAAAGGGGAGTTGGATCTTTGGCTTCAACCGCGGCCAGCAAGCCTAACTGCCTCAGTTTGTGGAAAAGAGTGGTATAGGATTCTCCCAGCGGAGTGAATGTCTTTTTCTTCTGGACCTCTCATTTCTGAAAGCTTGGTTTGGGCGGAAGCTGGATCCTGGTTTGTAAGCCCTTGGGTGTGGAAATGTGTTTTGTGGAGCTGGATATGCGCTTTGGGGAACCGATGCACGCCATTGCGGGTGAGCCGGAGGCTGGATGTATGTCTGGGTGTGGTGGACGGAAAAGTGTGGCTCTAGTGGTGGATAGTAGGGTTTTGGAGGGCCGTATGAGGTATATGGGTAATTTGGGTGGTGGGGTTTGGGTTGGTTATAGTAGGGTGGAGAGTTTCTAGACTGGGACCAACAACTCGCTTACACTGTTGCAACTCTTCTTTCTTTTTCTTTCCGAGCACACCACCAGTGCCGCTTTGGATGGCCTGGGTGGTTGCTTTCAGTGCTGAATAACTCAAGATTTATTTAGATTTCAGACCCTCTTCAATCATGGTGCCCATCTTTACCACTTCATTGAATGACTTGCCCACGGACGTCACTAGATGACCGAAGTATGCCGGTTCAAAGGTTTGCAGAAAGTAGTCTACCATCTCATTCACCCTCATCGGAGGATCCACTATAGTTGATTGTTCCCTCCAGCGGAAACCAAATTCTCTAAAGCTCTCTTCAGGCTTCTTCTCAAATTTCAACAATGATAGATGATCTTGGACTATCTCGAGGTTGTAATGGAAATGGCCAATGAATGCCTCTTCCAAATCATCCCATGTATACCATCGGCTAGGGTCCTGTCTTATGTACCATTCCAATGCGGACCCGCTCAGACTTTGACTGAAGTAAGCTGTCAGCGATTCATCTTTTCCCCTAGCACCTCTCATCTTACTGCAGAACCCTCAGAGGTGGGCCACCGGGTCGCCATGTCCCTCGTATAGGTCAAATTTAGGCATCTTTAACCCTGCGGGCAAGTGGACATCAGGGAAAGGGGCGCAGATCTTTGTAGGCAACACTGACTTAACTGACTAACCCGTGCATGTTCCTGAAAGATTGCTCCAGGCTTTTGAACTTTCTGATCACTTCCTCATGCTCTGCATTATTAACTGGTTTCTCGACTTCTTTTGGGATCTCAAAGTGAGGGAGATATGAGTATGGCTCAGGAGCCTTAAAATTGGGTTCATGAGGGTAGTATTGGGTGTCATGGGCTTGGACTAGTGGTTCACTAGAGGACCTTTGTAGTGGAGCTATAGGAGGGGCCACAAATATTGGAGCCACGGGCAGAGGAGGATTTTATTTTGGTGGTGGAGCTGGAGGGGCGTATGAAGTGGTAGCATACCCTTGGGTGTTATACTAGAACGGTGGAGATGTTTCGGGAGTGAAAGGTTCATGATCCTGCACTAGGTGTGGGTTATACGGGGGGTTGGCAGGGTATAATGGTGCTGGGTGCCCCTGAGACCAAGCCCAGTGCATGGCATCCATTTGGTCTTTCAACTTCTTCATCTATTCTTTCATAGCCCCTACATCGGTCACCTTGACCTCTTTTGTGGGATCCACGATACTAGTATCTGAACCCCGTCCAGTCATGTCTATCTTATCCTTCGACCGAGTGTTGTACTGGTTAGTTTCCAGGATTGCCAATCAACTAACCACCTACCTGGACTCAACATCAACAATAACTTGGTTAATGGTTAGGGCATGAGCAGATTTGATAACCGCACGTTGGGAATGAATGCACCTAAACAGTTTAGCGGATTCTACATGCATTTGCTCAACTGCTTGCGTCATCCCGAATTTTCCTTATTTCTGATTGCACAATTTCTCTCTTTTATTTTCTTCTCTTTTTTCCTTTTTGTTTTTGTTCTTGCCTTTGCATTCTTTTATTCTTATTCTCTCATTCTATCTTGTTTTGCTATTGTCCCTTTTTGGTTTCTGTTTTCCCTCATTTGTTTTCCTTTCCTCTCTTATCTTTTTACACTTTTTCTGTCATTTTCTTTCTTGTTTTTCCTCTGTTTTCCTTTTCTCTCTTTTTCTACCCGGTCCTTTTCTTTTTCTCTTTTTTTGTTTGGTTATGGTCGAATCCTATGTGGATTGCCTACGTATCATGACCCCGCATGAATCAGACCGGACGTAGTTCGTACAGATAAAAGATAAACAACAATAAAATATTTTTTGAATTTTAAATTTTCTTAATAAACTAACTCTGACTACAAATGTTTAAAAATCGACAAACTTAAACTAACAGCCTCTAAAATATAGACTCAAAAGCAAACGACCCACATACTCTAATCGAAAGAAATACGAACTTAAAAACAAACTGACAGATTCCTTTCCATATATACCAAACTTGAACAAGTAACTATTTATGGCGTGACCCGACTTATTTAAATTCTTTTCTTGTTTTTTTTTAAAATTTAAAATAAATGGCCCGGTGATGCAAACACGACCTTCCAGCGCCTCGGGGACGATGATTTTAAGACTGTGAGGGCCAGAATTAAAATATGACCAAAGGTGGCTGTTTATAACAAGTCCGCCTTCCGGCGCCTCATTTTATATTGTGAGGAAAGAGTTAAAGCACAAAGGGTGATATCGTGTCGTACGATGTACCATTCCGTACTGATATTCATTGATTGTTGTCAGGAAAGAGAGTATAGCACGAAGGGTGATACCGTGCCGCACGATGTATCATTCCGTGACGATTCTATTGATTATATGTGAGGAAAGAGAGTAAAATCATGAAAGGTGATGCCGTGCACATATTATTATATTATTGCTTGGTGAGGATGAGAATAAAAGCACGTAGGGTAATGCCGTGCACTTATTGACGTTTGTTACGATTTCATATTGTTATCAGTTCAAGTGACATTAATTGTCTTATTCCACTACTATTGTGATTCTTTATGTTGGCATTTCCCTTTATTGTATTTCTTGTTATTATTGAATCAAGATTTCCTTGTACAACGTTATGTCTTGAATTTAGGTCATAATTGCTACATGTTTAGGTGACCTAATTGCCACTTGACTTCCGATATATTAAATATTAAATTTTCTTAATTGCTCCTTAAATCGCATAATTAATTGCTACTTGTCATCATTTGTTTTCCTCATTGAATCATAATTGTGGTGTACTTGTTGTCTTATGAATTCGTATTAATTGTTGCATCTGTTAAAGTAAATTTATTCGGAATAACTGTTGATAAAACGGAAGCGGGTGGTACGCTTACCACAAGAATATTGAGAGATAGGATCGGGTTGCTCGCCTGCAATGAGATGTGTACGGATAGTGAAATCAATTTTTGTCCTCCTTATCCGTGTTGGAGATAATTTATTGATGTTCCTTATTATTCTCTTGAATTTCTGTATTATCTGTTATCCTCAAAGCATGTTCCTTTCCCATTTAAAAATGGTTTATTTCGTTATTTTTCCGCTGTATATATATATATATATATATATATATATATATATATATATATATATATATATATATATATATATATATATATATATATATATATATATATGTTGCACAATTTATGTGTTAGTCCTGTTTAGCCTCGTCACTACTTCCCTGGAGTTAGGCTAGGCACTTACCAGCACATGGGGTCGGTTGTGCTGATACTACACTCTGTGCTATTTTTCACAGATCCAGCCTTTGGTCAGCACCAGCAGTAGCGTGGGAGCAGGCCTTCAGTCTAGTGAGACACCGAGGTAGCCTTACAGGTGTCCGCGGGCCCAGCGTCTCCTTTATCTTGCTTTTCAGTTTGTTATCTCTTGTATTTTGAGACAAACATTTCACAACTTCTTTCAGACATTGTATTTAGTAAAATCTTAGCAGTTCGTGAGTTATGTGACACCAGATTTTTGGTAGAGGATTATATTGAACTTCTGTAGTTTTATTCAGCTTTCTTTGCTATTAAGTCTTCCGCTTTATTATTTGAATTCAGATGTTTCATGTTATCATTATTAATTATGGAAAAGATAATTAAGTTGGCTTGCCTAGCTCTTATTATTAGGCGATATCATGACCGCGAGGGTGGAAAATCTGAGTCGTAACATTTACAGCCTTTGAGTGGTTCGTTGTTCATCGGCATTTATCAACACTCCGGTAAGTTAATCCATTCTATCCTGGGAGGACATATTCCAGAACCTCAGGTACTTGAGAGGAATAATTTCCTTATGGCCACACTGTGTATTTAGTGGACTCAATTTATTCGTATACTATTTTAATAATTTGTTTTGAAGTTCCTATACTATTTTCAGAATTAATTTTGACATTCTAGTTCTACTAACTTTCTGTTTTTATTTTTTCAGAAAGTTTATTGTTTTATTAATTTTACAGCAATACAGTTTTGATAACAATCTTAAGGAAATTATTTTATTATATTCTGTATTCTATTTGTGGAGATTAAAACATATGTGGTTTCTACTCCGTCTGAATTTTACTATTTTGATTTGAAGATATAAAAACTTCAGCAGAGTATTGGATTTAAGAAAATATTTCATGAATTAAAACTTCATCGTTTTCTGTAAAGCAGTATATAAAAACTTTCGTTTTTTACGTACTGTTTACTGATTATAGTATTGTTTACTATTCTGGTTTTTCCATTAATTGAACTCTTCTATTGCTGACAGTGAGAAATGTCAATTGATAACGGAAATCCTTCTGTGGCTGTTGCTGCAACGACGATAGCCTCATAAAGCCGCACTGTTATTCATCTGGCCGAGAAACCGATGAAATTTTCTGGAGCCAACTTCAAAGAGTGGCAGCAAAGGGTATCCTTCTAGCTTACCACACTTGGTATGCATAAATTCACGAGTGAAGAACCTATAATGCCTGTCGCGGATATGCCGAACATTGAGAAGTTCATGATTGTTGAGGCGTGGAACAAGCAGATTTTCTTTGCAAAAGCTATATCTTAAGCGCTTTAGAGGATGACTTGTACAATGTGTACAGTGAGTGTTGATATCCAAGTTTCTCCTTCCTTTCTTCCAATTAATTTTCTCGAGGTTTTAAGTTATTAATAATTTAAATACCTTATTTTTATCACTACTATTATTAGTATTTGTATTAATATTAATTTGATATTAGCATTAGTGTTAATGTTACTATGACTACGACCAACATTTTTATTAGTATTATTATTATTATCATAAAATTATTACCATTTTTATTAAGATTACTATTCTTGTCGTTATTATTATTACTATTACAATTTCATTATACTATTAATATTGCTATTATTATTATTATTTACTTAATATTATATAATACATATGAAAGAACTAATTAAATTGAATTTAGGCTCCCAAAGAAACACTAAGAATAAAGGAAATTCAAGACCATTTCAAGCTCAAATTTCGGCCATCAGCTAGCCCATGACTCAGCCAACCAAATCAGGCCCAAACGAAATCCTCCACTTTAAGCCGAACAGTATAACCCTCTAGAACTCCTACTGAAATGATGTCGCTTAGTGTCTACAATATCCGATTTTTCCTAACCCCCCGGTTGTCTTCTTTTCCCATTTTTCTCTGAGAAAACTATCTTCTAGCTTCTCAAAATTTTAATAATTCATATTTTGATCCATCTGTAAAAATGGTTCTTCGGCCCAAACTTATTGTATTTAGTAGCTCGAAATGTTTGTTTTGTATTTTTTTGTATAGTAACCGTTTAGTTGTATATTTTTTGTATAGTAATAATATATTTGTATAGTGACAATCTATTTTGTATATATTTTGTATAGTAACAGCTTATTTTATATAGTGACGGTCTGTTGTGTATATATTTTTTGTATAGTAATAGTCTACTTTGTATATATTTTGTATAGTGAGAGCTAATTGTATATAAATTGTATAGTGGCAGTCTATTTAGTATATATTTATATAGTGATTATCTATTTTGTACATATTTTGTATAATGATAGTCTATTTAGTATATTTTTTGTATAATGACATTCTATTTTTGTATATATTTTGTATAGTGACACTCTATTTGTATATAAATTATATAGTGAAAGTCTATTTGTATATAAATTGTATAGTGAAAGTTTATTTTATATAATTTTGTATAATAACAGTATATTTTATAAATATTTCAACTTTATACATAATCATCTACTTTGTATTCCTCTCTTTGAGAAACCATCCCACCAACGCAAAAATGTAATTCGCATTTCAAGAAGCATTAATAGAGCAACATTCTTACAAGTGTAGCGTATGCAACAAGTCTTTTGCTTCTTATCAAGCAATTGGTGGGCATAAAGCAAGCCACCGTAATAAACACTCCACTAACACTGCCACCACCATTTCAGATGATAATTCTACATCAACTTCTTTAAACTCTAGTGGTCATTCTCACGAGTGCTCTATATGCCACAAGCACTTTCTTACTGGTCAAGCTTTGGGTGGCCATAAACGCCGCGACTACGAAGGCAAGATTATTGGTGGTGGCCGTGAAGCCGGTGCCGTGATATCATCGGAAGTCGGTGGTAGCCACACCGTGGTATCGTCAGAAGCCGATGGTAGCCACACCGTGATATCGTCAGAAGCCGTGGTAGCCACACTGTGATATCGTCGGAAGCCGGTGGCTCAGCCAGGACAGTGAGAGACTTTGACCAGAATCTGCTTTGACAGAAGAAGACATTGAATGTCCGGCGAGGAAATTAGTTAATTAGTGGACTAATGAATGAAATTTGTTTTTCCCGATGTGTTACAAATGATATTTGCTCTTCTTCTCTTCTAGACTAAACTCCATGGAATCTCAACCATGGACAGATTTTGTTTACTCCATTTTTTTTGCAAAAATGTACTTCTAACCGAGCCCGTTGCTACTCAATCTCTACAAAAAGGCTCTATTATCTCATACCCTTGTCCTTGAAGATTCGGTCAAAGCAAAGAGCCAAAACCTTTTCAGAAAATGTCTGAAGAAGACAACATCGGCTAGGTTACTGATAAGAATGGACATTGGGTCTAACTCAACCCCAAAAGCTAGCTTATGAGGTGAGGATTGCCCAAACCATATAATGAGACCAAGGACCTCAAATTCCTCCGATGTGGGACAACTCAACACCCCCCTCACGCCCAGATCTCTGGAGCGTGGACAACATAAATGAGGGCCCAACATCGGTAATAATAATTGGGATGGGTCTGGCTCTGATACCATGAGAACATGGAGATTTGAAGGAGAAAACCAGAGAAGATGAAGATGAACAGTGAGAAGGAGAGAGAGAGATGAGAAGCTTCTGAAGAAAACCCGAGAAGCAAGTGAATTCCTCAAACTGAAAATATCTGTTACATGACCCTATATACAATTAACATTGGGGCGGGTCAGACGGCCCAATGACAAAATAAAAGTGGGCTCAGATATATACAACCCAAACATCAATCATCACAGCGCAATACATTGTATACCAGAAAATATAATAAATATACAATGTATATACAATGTGTATAATCATGTATAGTCTTTCATCTCAACACCCCACCTCAAGTTGGAGGGAAAAACCACCTGCAACTTGGATAAAAGTGGATGAAGTACAGTGCCAGGCAATGTCTTAGTGAGCAGGTCAGCCAGCTGACGAGAAGTAGGAATATGAAGCAGCTTGAGAAAACCATTCTGTAGCAAGTCCGGAACAAAATGGCAGTCCACCTCGATGTGTTTGCTACGTTCATGAAAAATAGGATTGTTAGCTATATGGACAGCAACCTAACCGTCACAATTTACAGAAAAAGGAGAAGAAACAGATACCCCAAGATCACCAACAAACGAGAAAGCCAAGTTAACTCAGCAACAACTTTGCTGAGGGCTCTATATTCTGCCTCAGCAGAAGACAGAGAAACAACGGGTTGCTTCTTCGATTTCCAACTAATCAGGCAACCACCCAAAAGCACACAAAATTCAGTAACAGATCGTCCAGTATCAGGGCATGCAGCCAAGTCACTATCAGAATAGCCAACAACAGAGAAATCAGCATGGGTAGAATAAAATAAACCCATAGAAGGAGTGCCCTTAAGGTATCTCAAAACATGCAAGGCAGCAGTCATATGAAGAAGTCTGGGGCATTTGAGGAATTGACTCAGATGTTGAACTGCAAAGCATATGTCAAGCCTAGTATGAGTCAGAAACAACATCTTACCAACTAGACTCCTGTACTGGTTAGGAGAGGATAAGAGGTCACCAGAATCAGCATGAAGTTTGATATTAATGTCCAAAGGAGAAACAACAGAGGAGACATTTGCACAGTCAAACTGATGCAGTAAATTAGAAATATACTTATGCTGATTAAGGATCATTCCACCAGGAACAACTGACATTTCAAGGCCCAAAAAATAATGCAAAGATCCTAAATCTTTGATTTTAAACTGATCATCCAGAAACAGTTTCAGGGCAGTAATTTCATCACTGTCATCCCCAGTAAGGATAATATCATCCACATAGACTGCCACAACCACAAGGGAGCCAGGTTTACCTTTGATGAACAAAGAATAGTCATTCAAAGAATGTTTGCACCCTCTGGAATAAAGAGCAGAAGACAACTTGGCATACTATTGTCTGGATGCTTGTCTTAGCCCATATAGGGATTTCTTGAGTTTACAAACCAGAGGAGAAGAAGTAGAAGAAGGAGGAGAAACAGAACCAGAAATAGGAGCAGAAACTGTCAACCTAGAGGAAGTTTCATGTAAACTTCCTCATCCAAATCTCCATGGAGAAAAGCATTATTGACTTCAAGCTGAAATAGAGGCCAGTGATTCTTGACAGCCACAGCAATAAGGCATTTCACAGTGGTCATCTTAATCACAGGAGAAAAAGTGTCAGTAAAATCAATCCCTTCAACTTGTGTATCACCCCTAATAACAAGCCTTGCTTTATACCTTTCAACAAGACCATCAAAGTTGTATTTGATTTTATAGACCCATTTACAGCCAATGGGTTTCTTACCAGGAGGAAGAGGAACAATATCCCAAGTATGGTTACCATCCAAAACATCAAACCCGTGTCTCATTGCATCCTGCCATGCAGGGACAGATGCAGCTTGAGAGTAATACAGAGGTTCAGATTCCAAAGTGGAAGAAGAGGAACCAGAAAATGCAGGGAGTTGACAGACATAATCCTTAAGATAGGAAGGAGGATTATGCTGTCTAGTGGACTTTCTAGGAGTAGGAAGAGGATGTGAAGGAGGTAACACAGAAGGAGAGATATCATGATTGAAAGAAGGAAGGGAAGATGGACCAGCTTCAGTAAAATCAGGAACAGGAGAAGCAGAAGTAAAAATAGGAACAGGAGAATCAGGGGAAGCATGTATAGGAAAATATGTGTCAGGGAAATGATCAGCAGGAGGAATAGAAGGAAAAGATGAAGGAGAAGGGTGAGCAGAAGTAGGTTTATTCTTAAAAGGGAAACAAGTTTCATGGAAGACAATATCCCTGGAGACAAAACACTTCTTGGAAACCAAATTATACAATTTATAACCCTTTTTGGCAAAGGGTAACCCAGAAAAACACAAGAGAGGGCTCTAGGTTGCAGCTTGTCCCTTTGAGGAATAGGGACAGCAGCATAAGCAAGGCACCCAAATGCCCTCAAATGAGAATAGGATGGAGATTTGCCATACAAAATTTCATGAGGAGACTTATTGTGAAGAATTCTGGAAGGTATTTTGTTAAGAAGGTAAGTGGCAGTCAACAGACAATCCCCCCAGAAAGACACAGGTAGTCCAGATTGAAAAAGCAGGGCTCTACATGTTTCAAGAAGGGTTCTGTGCTTTCTTTCAATAACACCATTCTGTTGAGGTGAATGAGGGCAGGAGGTTTGGTGAATAATCCCCTGGCTACTAAAGAAAGATATGCCCTCAATGCTGGATCCCAATTCTAAGGCATTGTCACTTCTAACAGTTTGGACCACAGTGTTAAACTGAGTTTAAACAAAAGAGATGAAAGACTTAAGCAGGGAAAAAGCATTGCTTTTAGATCCCATTAAGTGTGTCCAGGTTGCCCTAGAAAAATCATCAACTATAATAAGGAAGCACTTATAACCAAAAGAAGTAGAAGTGTGGTAAGGCCCCCAAGTATTCACATATATTAATTGGACTGGTCTAGTAGTACTGATACTGCTGTCATGAAAAGGGAGTCTAGTCTATTTGGCCATAGGGCAGACAGAACAAGGAAAAGGTTGTTTAGAAGCAAGTGGGAAAGACAAACCAGAAATATGTCTCAAATTTGCAAAAGGAGTATGTGTTAGTCTTAAATGTCAAATGTAATTCATATTAGTGGTAACAACATTATTACAAATGGAATTATTTACAATTGGAGGCATGCCAACAATTTTGCTGTCAGACACATTGTCATCATTACAAAAATCAGACAAAGCACACACAGAAGTAACAGAAGAACCAGGAGAGGAAGAAGGGGAAGAAGGCACCCAAGACAGTTTGTATAGGCCAGCTTCCGCTTTACCAAGATCCAGAGGCCTCTTCAGAGAAGGGTCCTGTATCATGTGAAGTAAACCGGAAGTTGGAGTGAACAAAACTATACAGTGCAATTGTTTTATCAACTTGTGAACAGAAATCAAGTTGTGTTTAAAGGAAGGAACCAGAAGCACATTGTGAAGAGTAAGGGAAGAAGTTAATGCAAAAGAACTTGTACAAGTTACTTTCACTTTGTAACCATTAGGCAGAGTTACAAGATAAGGAACAGTCAAAGGTATGATGTTAAAGAGTAGGTTTTTATCATGTGTCACATGATAAGAATGGACATTGGGCTTAACTCAATCCCAAAAGCTAGCTTATAAGGTGAGGATTGCCCAAGCCATATAAGGAGACCAAGGACCTCAAATCCCTCCGATGTGGGACAACTCAACACCCCCCTCACGCCCAGATCTCTGGAGCGTGGATAACATAAATGGGGGCCCAACATCGGTGAAAATAATTGGGATGGGCCTGGCTCTGATACCATGATAAGAATGGACCTTGGGCCTAACTCAACCCCAAAAGCTAGCTTATAAGGTGAGGATTGCCCAAGCCATATAAGGAGACCAAGGACCTCAAATCCCTCCGATGTGGGACAACTCAACAACCCCCCCTCACGCCCAGATCTCTGGAGCGTGGACAACATAAATGGGGGCCCAACATCGGTAACAATAATTGAGATGGGCCTGGCTCTGATACCATGATAAGAATGGACATTGGGTCTAACTCAACCTCAAAAGCTAGCTTATGAGGTGAGGATTGCCCAAGCCATATAAGGAGAGCAAGGACCTCAAATCCCTCCAATGTGGGACAACTCAACAGTTACACATATTTATGTTTTGGTTTATGTCTGAAGAAGGGTGTATATGTTTTGGGTCAGACATTTTGGACTTGGTTTCTTGTTTGGAGTCAAGACCAAGTCCAAAAGGTCTGACCCAAGCTTCTCCTAACTTATAAACATAAACCAAAACATGTGTAACGTAGCCGATGTTGTTTTCTTTCTCCTTCTTAATAACTTAATCGGAAAAATCGACAGAAACTATGTTTTCATCTACTTTCACCTTCTAGTACCAAGACTCCACACTCCAAAGCATTCCGACAGCTTCTACTTTCACTTTCGTTTGTTCATTCTCTTAGTTGATCCTTCACTCTAAAGGGACAACTTTCGGATCTAAGTTCCTTGAATCTGATTTTGTCCGCGAAAGAGAAGTAGATCCAAAGCCGAGAGTTATACCCCAGTCTCACTGCCCAACAATAGGTAAACTCTGACCTTTTTTGATTTTGTTCTTTCACTTGTTTGCTAAGAAAAGCATTCTTTCTGTGGCTGTATTAGAGTAGGTTGGTAGCATTTTGACATTGCTGTGTAATTAGAAAAGTCATGATTTAAGCTCATGTTGTACTCGGATTCATTTTTGTGCTCAAACCATGTTATTAGTTACTACTATTTTGACTTTATAAGAGTCATGGCATTTGGATGTAATCTTGAACTCCTGTTATTTTATTTTTGTTCTACTTAGACTTATGTGTTTGATATAGACGATTATATAGAGAAGACAATGGCTCACGAATAGGTTTTCTACCAATTTGTAAAGTTTTAAAGGTGTACATTTTGATTGATGTCCATGCTTATTTAGGAGTTAATGACAAAACCTGTTAGCATGTGTTTGTTGAACAATGTATGGTTTTGCTGATGTCATCTCGTATGTACCTTTAAGAGTCAAGTTTAACTGTTGTTAATGACTTTAAGGAAGGAAGTGTAAATCCCACTTTCTTTTTTAGGTTGATCTAAAAAGGAAAAACTTCAAAAAGGCACTTAGAGTGCTGTTTTAAAGTAGAATTGCTCATATGTAGTACACTGTTTCGTTTTAGTTCGTGGAATTGCCATTTCATTGTATTTACTTTTTATTTATGTGTTTTTGAGTTTTATCCCTATTTTGAGATTTTTATAGCTTATTATTAACATAGGATTAAATAGCTTGCCTTATTAAATCGCATAGTATCTCCAGTTTAATTATTAGTAAAGTACTTATTTTTTATACAACTTCTACTTTATGGATTTTTAAAGTCGAGAGTTTCTTTTAAATAATTTTCTATACTAACTTTTTTACACAAGACATTAGATTTAGGAGGCCTCATTTGTAATTCAGTCTTAAACCAAGTTCCTTAGCACTGAACAGTCAGATTTCTTAATACAAAATTTGAGTCAAATATTTATTAAAAGAAAAGAAACCTATTTATCATAAAAATTTTCCTTGAATACAAGTTCTCGCCATTCGTAAAACGATAAATTTTCTTTAATCTGATTTTGATAGCTTTCTATTTTTTACTTATTAATTAACAACCTTAGTTTGACCGGTTAACCGTAATTAGCGGATCATATAGGGTGCCTTAATAACATTCCCTATAGGATTAATTAAAACCCTTGCCTAGAATTTCTAAGTTAAAGCAAACCATAAAACTGAGTTAACTTTAGCTATTTAGCTAAAATTGGTGTCCTAATTTACCTTTAAATTAATTAGTTGGCGACTTTTTAATTAATTAAACCTTAAATTTACCTATATGTTGTACTCTAATTTGACCCGTGTTAAAATGGGGTATAACAGTGCAATGAATACTTTGAAAAAATTATGGGATGCACTTGAGAAGAAGTACAAGACGGAAGATGCATGCTTGAAGAAGTTCGTGGTTGTCAAGTTTCTAGACCATTAAATGATAGACAACAAAACTGCGGGAACCCAAGTTCAGGAGCTCCAACTTATTTTTCACGACCTTATTGCTGAAGGTATGGTCGTGAATGAAGTATTTCAAGTGGTTGCAGTGAATGAGAAATTGCCTCATTTGTGGAGAAATTTCAAGAACTATCTTAATCACAAGCGCAAAGAAATGAAGTTGGAAGATCTTGTGATACTTCTAAAAAATGAGGAAGACAACAAAACAGGTGAGAAGAAGTCTCGTGAAATTCAACGATCATGGGAGCTAATATTATTGAGGAGACTGCTCCAAAGTAACAAGGGGAAGAAGTCTTTTGGATAGACTAAGGAGAAGAACAAAGAAATTCAAGGGCAACTGCTACAATTGTGGACGAGTCAGTCACAAAAGCCCTCATTGTCGTCTCTCAAAAAAGGATAAGAAGAAGGGACAAGCCAACATAGTGGAGAAGAATGATGATATTGATGATCTTTGTGCAATGCTTTTTGAATGCACCGAGTTTGAAATCTGAAGGAGTGGTGGATTGACTCTAGAGCCACTCGACATGTTTGTGCTGTCAAAGAAGCATTTGTGACTTACTCAACTGCTGGTCCCGAAAAAGAGATTTCTATGGGAAATAATGAAATAGCCAAGATTGAAGGTTATGGGAAGATATTTCTGAAGATAATTTCGGCAAGATGTTAACGCTCAACAACATTCTTCATATTCCTACTATTAGGAAGAAATTAGCTTCTACTTCTTTACTTGTAAAGAATGAATTCAAATATTTATTTGTGTATGATAAAGTTATTGTAAGCAAAAATGAAATGTATGTTGGAAAAGGCTACCTCACGGAGGGCCTTTTCAAACGCAATGTAATGGTTGTTGATAGTATGAATAAAAATTCAGCTTCTTCTTATTTATTGGAGTCAAATAATTTATGGAATATTCATGTAAGGGTGCAAACGGGCCGGTTTAGACCCGGGACCGGACCATGACCGCGGTCCCGGTCCTACTGGTCCATTAAGCCCGTCACGGGCCAGTTTTCAGAGTCGAACCGTCAGGGTCGGGACCGCCTGGCGGGCCTGGGCCGGTCCTGGCGGGCCCAGGCGGGCCCAACGACTATTTTGTTTTTAAATTTTTTTTTTGAAAAATCAGTAACGACTATTTTCAAAAATAGTCGTTTGGAACTTTGTAAAATCGCCATTTGGCCCCCAAACTTTAATTTAACCCCAAACTTTATATATTTACACTTTTCCCATTTCTCAACTATAAATACCCTCTCATTCTTTCATTTTCATTCACCAATTCATCAATATCTCTCAATCTCTCTCAAACTCTCTTTCAATCTTTCTACTACAATTGCTTAATTTATTGTTGAAAATTCGTGAAAAATTGTGAAGTTGTGAATTGAAGTTTTCAGTGTTCAACGATTTTCAATTTTCAAGAAGTTGTTCGGCAATCCGGTAAACTCGTTTCAACTCGTACGTGTTAATAATATATTTTTGTATTGTTTAGTTTGCATAATTCTAATTAGTATGGCATTTTCTTTGAAAAAAATGTTCGATAAAAGAAAAGGTAAAATCGATAAAAGTAGTGGCCATAAAACTACCCTTCCCCCGGCTCCCCGACCTACAAAAGATAAGCAAGTTGAAAGTAGTCGCCAACCTAGACGTCCTACTCCGCCTCCCGTAATGCTTGATAGTGATCACCCTTGTTTTAAATTTACCGGTAGTGAATTTCTACATGATGTTGCAGTAGGTGATAGATTAGATGATGAAATTATGAATGCTCTTTATCCTAATGAACCTATCTTAGAGGAAAATGAGGATGATAATGATGATGATGAAACCCAAGCACCAGATTTTGATGATACACCTACTAGTCCTGTTCATAACTCAAGTAATGCACCGGCACACCCACTTGTAGAAACTCTAACTTTTAGTAGACAACCTGCTAAACATGCAGAAACATCATTAGTTTGCCATTTTTTTACTCAAGTAAGAGAACAAAATAAACATAAGTGTAAAACTTGTGGGAAATTACTTGTTCATAAATTTACTGGAGACCGTAGCGGCACAGGTAGTTTTGGTTAGGCACATAAAAATACACCCTAGAGATAAGGCTAGATTTTTTCAAATGCAAGCGCAGCAAAAGGGGACAAGTGTAGATTCTCAAGTTAACCCTAGTACATGTTCAAATATAGTTCAACCAGGAATTAACATTCTCAAGTGAAATTTCACATTCACATCTAAATGAGCTTCAAGTTTACTTGTCACAGGGACTAGAAAACAAGAATCCAGACGGCTCTTTCAATCTTTTGGAATGGTGGAAGTTTCGGAGGATTCGGCTTCGCTCGGAAGTGGTGATGAACAAGCTTCATTTCCACCACCACCAACACAACCTCCTCCTAACCTTAATGGATTTATGCGATTTTTTAGAGATACGATGTAGATTATGATGTAACTTGTACATTGGCACATCTTCTTTTAGTTTTTTTCCTTTTAATGGTGATATTAGTACCTTGTTGTGCTCATTCCATTGAGGGAAGAAAGACTAAGAAAGATATGCCATTTTTGTCAATAAAAATGCTCTTTATCATTTCCTTGAATATCTTTTTTCTCAATATTTCTTTGTCTTTACATAAGAGATATAATATATATACAATATATAGTAATTACTACAACACAATATATACATAATATACAATATATACTAATTACTACAACACAATACATACATAATATATATCAATATATACATAATATACAATATATACTAATTTATACCACACACTATATATATAATATACAATATCTGCTAATTACTACAACACAATATATACATAATATATATCAATATATACATAATATACAATATATACTAATTACTACAACACACGATATACATAATATACAATATATACTAATTACTACAACACAATATATACATAATATATATCAATATATACATAATATACAATATATACTAATTACTACAACACAATATATACATAATATACAATATATACAAATTATTACAACACAATATACAATGAAATATATATATATATATATATATATATATATATATATATATACTATACTAATAACTTAGTACACCATATAAAATATATTCTACACTATACTAATAACTACTATACAAGATATTGCCTTAAAAAAATCAGGCCCGTTAGGCCCGTCAGGCTCGACCAGCCAGGCCCAGGAGCACTGTGGGCTTAGGCTCGTCACGGGTCGGTCTCAACTACCAGGACCGCCAGCCCCGGCACACGAAGTCCGGGACCGTGAATCCCGGCACGTCATGCTTGTTTAGGCCTGGGCCCCGGTCAGAAGACACCCTTATATTCATGTCATGATCCTAATTTCTCACCCTCGGGAGTCATGATAACGCCTACTAGTGAAAGCTAGGAAAGCCAACCAACTGAACTATTTACCTTGTATCCAATTTTAATTCGATAACAATTAAGAGTCAACAATTAGATAACATCATTGAATAAGCAGAAGACTGCATTTTATGGGTTTAATAATACTGCTAATACCAATCCATAAACAATCTAGCCAAGACTGGTGTGCAACCCGATCCCAATTCATTTATCTCGTTGCACGCGTGCAATCCGATCCCATTTCACATATCTTGTGGCAGACGTTCCACCCGCTCCCATTTCAAATATCTCATCGCGGGAGTGCCACCCGCTCCCATTTCACTTATATTATGGCAGGCGTGGCAGGCGGGCCACCATCTCCCATTTTAAATATCTTGTGGAAGGCGTGCCAACCGCTCCCATTTCAAATATCTTATGGCAGGCGTGCCACCCGCTCCCAATTCAAATATCTTGTGGCAGGAATGCCACCCGCTCCCATTTCAAATATCTTGTGGCAGGCGTGTTGTAACGACTCGATCGGTCGTTTGCCTTTCCAAAACCCATTCCCTTAAATAAAACTATTCTCACTTGCTTCAGCTAATTTACGACTTGCGGGTACCGTTAGATCGGGTTTTGGAGGAGATTTTAGTGAAATATTCCCCTTTGAGTTCTTAGAATTTTCTTAAAAGACTAAGTTTGACTTTGGTCAACATTTTTAGAAAACGAACACGGATTCGTGATTTGAAGGTCAAGAGGGTCCGTGAGAAAATATAGGACTTGCGCGTATGTCAGGAATTATATTCAGAGGGTCCTAACCCGAGTAATGAATTTTTATAAGAAATTATTAATTTGGAGTTTTAAGGATTTAAAGAAACTAAGTAATCATTGATTTCCTAGGTATCGGGCTCGTATTTTAGTTCCGAAACCTGGTACAGATTCGAAATATTATTTAAGACTTGCCTATAAAATTTGGTGTCAATTCGAGTAGTTTTAGAGCGTTTTGGTCGTTGGAGGAAAATTAAAAACTTGAAGTTCATAAGTCTGATTCATTTGGTTTTAGGGGATGATTTCTAGATTTAGCATTGTTTGGGGTGTTCCGAAGGTTCGAGTAAGTCCGTCTTGTAATTTCAAACTTGTCAATGGGGCCCGAGAGCCCCGAGCATCAATTTAACGAGGGTCGAGTGAAGTGGAAATTTTGGGAAAATGCTGAAGGATTGATGCTTTTGTCATAACCGCATATGCTGTTCTTGGACTGCAGATGTGACCCTTCCATCATAGAAGTGGCCCAGGTGGCCAGGCCAGGAAATCGCAGATGCGACCCCCAAGCCACAGATGCGGTCCCAGCTTTTCCTCCCCTTTTCGAAGATGCGGTCCAATTCTCGCAGATGCAGTCCCCTGACCGCGGATGCGGAACTCGCTGGGCAGTGAGGTTCATTTAATACAAGTTTAAGACCATTTTTATCACATGTACACTTTTCCATTGGTGATTTTGGGAGCTTTGGAGAGAAGACTTCCACTTAGCATTGTGAGGTATGTTTAATTCACTCATCATTAGTTTAATACTTTAACACTAGATATTAGGTAATATCAAGGGGTTAGAGCAACACCTAGGGTTTTAATAAAACTTTGATTTAACCATGAAAACTGTTATGAAATTAACTAGAAATCATATATTATTGATCCTTAGGTTATAGAGAACAACTTCTTTCGAAAAATCTCGGAATCCGGGCATGTAGGCCCGGGGTTGAAATTTAGGAAACTAGTGTAAAAGGTTGGAAAATTGCTTAAATAGCTAGAATTCGATCTTGTAAGTCTATATTGACAAGTTCTTACTTCATTTAACTAGTTTGGGGATTCTTTGGCTCCGAATTGATGGCTTGGACTTGTTCTTGATAATTGAAAGAGCGTTTTGGAGTGAGGTGAGTCTCCTTTCTAACCTTATAATAGGGAATTGTCCTCATAGGTGTAACAATTAAATTACTTGTCATTATATGCGAGGGCTATGTACGCACTAATGACGAGAGTCTGTACATAGCGACTATTATGGTAAGTTGGGGTAGTTTAGGGCCCAGAAGCATGCTCTACATGATATTCTTGTAACTTTGTGAAATTGGAAGTTGTATAGGTTATTTGAATAAGGTAAATGCAGCTATTGAAGGAACCTTATTCTCTGTTGTCCTTAAAAGATAATTTGGGAATTTCCTGTGAATAACTACTCCTCAGATATACATTATAGTCTGCATGTGATGATTTTTTATGTTTAACCATGTCGCACGGGTGATTCGCATGCGGGGTAACACACATATCTATGGTTCGAGCTGTTCTACCCTCAACAGTGCACAATTTATCTTTATGTTGGATCAGGTCGTGCGTCCCTCGGTGTTATTTGTGAATGATGTGCTTAGCACTTGTCCCTCGGTGTTATTTGTGAATGATGTGCTTAGCACTTTCGATGTGGACTGCACTTCATATGTGCTTAATAGATAGATGGATACTCATGATAATATTTGGGAAAGAATTGTTATTTCATGCTTATTAATACTAATAACTTGTGTTATTCCTGCCTATTATTCCTTCTAACCTTATTTGACCTTTGTAAGTATGGGGATAACGACTACGCATATCAGACTCAGACACCCGAGTCGATGCCTCAGCAGGCTAACCTCTCCATTAAACACGAACAGAAGGAAAACTCTTCGATCTCAACTGATGAACCTATCTGTTTAGAATAGCTATCAGATCCTTCTCAAAATACAAGTCTTTGTCTAACTGGACAGTGATAAAATTTAACACGTGGGATGGATCGCCATGATATTTTTGAAGTACGAACACATGAAACACTGGATGCATGGCTGATAAGCTCGGCGGAAATGCAAGTCTATAAGTCACCTCTCCCACTCGATCAAGAATCTCAAAAAGGCCAATGAACCTTGGGCTAAGCTTGCCCTTCTTTCCAAATCTCATCACGCCCTTCATAGGAGACACTCGAAGCAATACTCACTCACCGAGCATGAATGCCAAATCACGAACCTTCCGGTCGGCATAACTCTTTTGCCTAGACTGAGTTGTACGAAGCCTATCCTGAATGATCCTGACCTTGTCCAAGGTATATCCTGAACTAGATCCGTACACAACAAACGAGCCTCTCCCATCGCAAACCATCCAACCAGCGACCAACACCGCTTACCATACAAGGCCTCATAGGGAGCCATCTGAATGCTCGATTGGTAGTTGTTGTTGTAGGAAAACTTTGCTAAAGGCAAAAACTGATCCCACGAGCCTCCAAAGTCAATGACACAAGCTCATAGCATATCCTCCACAAATCCGAATGGTCCGATCGGACTGCCCGTCCGTCTGAGAATGAAATGATGTGCTCAACACATCCCCTGCACCCAACTCTTGCTGAAATGCTCTCCAGAAATGTACCTCGGTCTGAAATGATGGACACGGGCACACCATGAAGACGAGCAATCTCCAGGATAGAGATCTCAGCTAACCTCTCGGAAGAATAGGAGACTGCCATATGAATGAAATGTGCTAAATTGGTCAGCCTATCAACAATAACCCATATTATATCAAACTTTCTCCGAGTCCGTGGGAGTCCAACAACAAAGTCCATAGTGATACGTTCCCACATCCACTCAGGAATCTATATCTTCTGAAATGGACCACCGGGCCTCTGATGCTCACACTTAACCTGCTGACAATTCAAACATCGAGCCACATATGCAACGATATCCTTCTTCATTCTCTGCCACCAATAATGCTACCGCAAATCCTGATACATCTTCGGATGAATAGATTAATGGGAGCTATGGTCCTCCTCTATATCAACTCTCGGAGTCCATCCACATTAGGCATACAAACTCGACCCTGCAATCTCAAAACTCCATCATCACCTAAGGTAACCTTCTTCGCACCTCCATGCAGCACCATGTCTCTGAGGACACATAAATGAGGATCATCATACTGCCAATTATGGATACGATCCAATAAAGAAGAACGAGCGACCGTGCAAGCTAACACACAGTTGGGCTAAAAAACATCCAACCTTACAAACTAATTGGCCAAAGCCTGTACATCCAAAGCAAGCAGTCTCTAACCGACCAGAATATAGAAAGTCTACCCATACTGGCTGACTTCCTACTCAAAGCATCACCACCATATTAGCCCTTCCCGGATGATATAAAATGGTGATATCACAGTCATTCAAAAACTCCAACCACTCCTCTGCCTCAAATTCAACTCCTTTTGCTTGAACAAATACTATATACTCTTGTGATCCGTGAACAACTCACATGCCACGCCATAGAGGAAGTGCCTCCAAATCTTTAACACGTGAACAATGGCTGCTAACTCCAAATCATGAACTAGATAGTTCTTCTCATGTCACGACCCAAATCCCAAACCCGGTTGTGATGGAGCATCTCGTGAAGACAAGGCCATCCAACAAAATAGATGCTTCCTTTTAACAGTTATTTAACATTTATAAAGCTAAAACATGATTAGCATAAAAAAAAGTGCGGAAAACAATAATACCAATTTGGAACCATCCCGTCACAGCCCTACATCGGGGTGTCACTAGTCATGAGCTACTATAGAATTTGCTAAAGAACTACAAGTCTGCAATTAATATGAACAAAATAAATTAAGGGAGAAGATCCGGTGCCGCGGACGCTAGCGGTCACCTGGCTTGGCTACGATAACAATTCTTTAATCTGCTAATAACCCGCTATCGGGTGAACAATACCTGTAACTACACGCGAGGTGCAGGGAGTAAAGTAAGTACTTCCAACTCAGTGGTAATAAGAGTAAATAATAACTGAGCGAGAAGAAGTCACGTAAGAACACTTCATCATGCTATATAAGACAGTACAACCCTTTTTGAAACAGTAATTCCATGAAAATCCTTTATAAAATATCTGGCTCGATTTTAAACCTCTTTTGAAAATAATCCTTTTAATAGTTGCCAAAATAATTCCAGCCATCAGTGTCATTATGCATAAAAACCTGCCCCTCGGGCAATATCTTCGTTCCTGGTCAACTACTCGGGCCCCAACAGTCAAGGATCATATAGCACCAGCAAAAGCAGATAAATATCTCCAGAAATAATACAAACAACAAATAATGAACAAATGCATGAATGCGATGCAATGCATATGGTGGTACATTCCAGTACCCACTGCAGCATGCATCCTGAGCCACCCATTTTTATTTATCGTCGATGGCGCTCACTGGGGGTGTCTACAGACTCCGGAGGGGCCCCTACAGCCCAAGCGCAATATATTGGTCAGTCAATATTACATGACCGGTCAGTCAATGTTACCTGACCAATTTATATCATACAGTGTCATTTTTACCACTGCTCCAAGTATATATTTCACTGTCATTGTTACCACTGTTTCAAGTATAACATACAATGTGATTGTTACCACTGATTCAAGTCGCTTTATTATCAGTCCAGAAAATAATACAGTAAGCCCCTTGGGCATTTACAAAATCGAAGTTTCCATCCTGAAATGCATTTAAAATATCACTTAAGTTTTCAAAACTTAGAAATACGGATGCGTTTGCAAAGCAACATTTAAAATCACTCGAAGCATTTTACAAGTCGGCACAAGGCCCCAAACATGGCGATCAACCCAAATTATGATGGTAACAAGTAATTTCAGTCAAATACACAGTAAAATCAACAACTGGGACAGACCAATTCACAATCCCCAACGGTGCTATACCCCACGCTCAATCCGGCGTGCAAGTCACCTCAATACAGCACTATGATGTGCAAATCCGGGGTTTCAAACCCGCATGATATCACTTACAAGTGTTACTCACCTCGAATCGATGAAATCTCTAGCCCGCGGCACTTTGCCCCTCAAGTCGACCTCCACACGCGTCGAATCTAACCAAAATCAGAGCGAATACGTCACAATAGGCTAAGAGGATATAACCTAATCGAAAAGACTCGAAAAATATCGAAAACCATGAAATTTGCAAAACCCGAGCCCCGGGTCCACATCTCGAAACCTAGAAATGTTTACATCAAGACGTTCCGTATCTCGCCACGAGTCTATACATATCAAATCCAAAAAAATCGGAGTTCATTTGACCCCTCAAATCATCATTTTAGAATCTCAATCTCAAGTCCTAATTTCATATGATTTAGCCATGTTTTCGTGGATTTCTAGGATGATTCATCAATATAATCATGTAGTTAACTCATAAAACTTACCTAAAATCGATCTTAGTTGAAGCTCTCTTCAATTCCCGTCCAAAAGCTCTCAAAATTGACTTAGAATGGTGATGAAATGGCCATTTTCGGGACTTAAACTCTCTGCCCAGGCCCAATTTCCGCTTTTGCAGACCTTTTGTTTTGTGCAGGCATTTTTGGCCTATTTGGCACCGCTTTTTTGGTTATATTTTTACGCTTTTGCAGTCAATTTCCGCTTTTGCGGTTCTGACAGCAACTAGATTGTCCCGACACGGAAATAAGCATAACTCTCCCATACGAACTTAGAATTCGACGAATCTTTTCCCTATGGCTCCGAAATTTTGATACGGATCTAATGGTTCAAACAAAACTAAATTTGGAGCTCCTTTATTTAATATGGTATCCCTTTATGTCAAAAGAAACGACGTTGGAACATCAATTAAGGGCGTGATCACAACTTGAAACACACCCGAGGCCCCCGGGACCCCGACCGATCGTACCAACCAGTCCGAAAACACATTACGAGCTTGTTTAAGGCCTCAAATCACATCGAACAATGATAAAACCATGAATCAACCTCCAATCCAAGATTTATGAACTTTAGAATTTCTAACTTCTATTTTCGATGTCGAAATCTATCAAATCACGTTCGATTGACTTCAAATTTTGCACACAAGTCCAAAATGAAAAAACGAAGCTACAGAAATTCTTGGAATTCCATTTCGACTCCGGGATCAAAATATCACCTACCAACCGGTAATCGCCAAAATCTAACTTCGCCAAAATAGGCTAACTTCTTCATCGGACCTCCAAAATTAATTCTGATTGCGCTCCAAAGCCTTAAATCGTCCCCCCAAACTAACCGAATTATCTGAATTCAATTCCGAGCCTTCTAACTCATAAGTCAATATCCGGTTGACTTTTCCAACTTACGCCTTCCTAAAAGAGACTAAGTGTCTCATTTCTAATCAAAATCACTCCAAATCAATTCTAACGCACCCAATACTGATAATGAAACATAAGAAAGCAGAAAATGGGAAGAACGGTATAGTAACTCATGAGACGATGGGTCGGGTCGTCACATTCTCCCCAACTTAAACAAGTGCTCGTCCTCGAGCGTACCCAGAGTTATCCTAGAAGCCAACCAATAGTGGAATAACCTTACTAAGAATATACCCGGGGGTGAACCTACGTCACTCTATCTCATATAGGTCCGATAACACATTTAAATCGAATTTACACAATCTAGTCTAGCCATAAATCATAGAACTACCTTTTTACTTCTGAAACCATCAATATGATCAAACCTCACACCTATACTTAAATAGTCTTGAACCAGCTGTAATAACCCATACCTGCAACCTCAGGTGAAATCATATGATATACCGCATAATCCAAGCACTCAAAACGATAACTTATATTCACAGTAGTTGCCCACAACAACCAAATATCGATAAAAATTCCTTATTAGCTAAAGTCTTATTCCAAAACTTTCATGTCCTGCCAACGATAAATGAGATACGGAGTAAACCGTAATCATTTCTCAAATAAACCACTTATGAAGCCACTTCCCTTTTGACTAATACCACAATTTCTGAGCCGAACCTCGATATTATCCTTCTAACAAGCCGAAATCAAATCTATTAGTATTCATCACTGCCCCAAATGGTCCCCTCGAATCCAACACACCACTCTGGTGATATGACACCTAAATACAGGCCTAAGCCACAACTTGCATAATATGCGCACTGATAAGAAACGGTTCGAACATACTCAAATCATGAAATTGACTCAACTGAGAGTGTTGTACCTCAAATTCACTAGTACTGCCACAACACAAGGCTGAGACCCTATCTCACATCATTGAAATAGGACACACAAATTTGACCCGCAAGGTCATGTTTCCACACAACTTTGCTACCATGCGCGATCTTACTCCACATGAAATACCTCGAGTCACTATGCTTGAAATCGACAACCATGCTCAACTGATGGATGAAGCCAGAGTAACTCATTACACCCACGGGAAAAAATATAACACATACCACGCAAACCTGATAGAACCTAATCGAACTCACCTTGCCACTTAAACAGTGGCATTTCTGCCAAAGCCCATGGCACAATAATTCAGTATTGCCCGACGCCAAGACAACCGGTCTAAATTCTGACATCACATACAAAATCTAACATACCAGCATCCAAAGATTCACTCGAACCTCCAAATCTGATAGCCGCTAAACAGTACCGACACATACGATCCACAACCACAATATAGCATGTACATGAGAACTCCCAGTCTCCACTCCATATAGCACATGCATCATCATACCTGACCCTAATTTCCACTGTGTGAATACATGCACACCTTTAATACTCATTCATTCCACGATAATTACTATAATATTTCCATGTGCCATACAAGCAACTCGAATATTAGCAGTCGATCCAGCCATAAAAGTGCCGCAAATCTATTGAAGTGCCATCAACTTAATCACATTGGCCTTTTTCTGAAACATGTACCCTCTACAAATCATTATGATTAGAAATACAACTTCCTTAATCATCTGAAGCTTATTTCTCTAATCGCCTACAGCTGCCCGTACCCTCTAAGCTTATTTCCATTCAAAACTAAACCATAACCACACACGCAAATCTCAATCCTTCACAACATATCGCATATACCATATCATCCTAAGGTAATATGAGGACTTCACCTCCCTTCCAAACCGCGAACATTTACGTACTCAACTAGTCAAGAACTTCCATTGATCACATTTAGAAGAAAAATCATTACACATCCCATGTTATGCATGACATACATAGCTCTTTTCCAAATTCTTACAATACCGACACGACGGATAAAATCTGTATAAATTCATAACACCGCCGAATCAACAATTCATTGGGTCTATACTTTTTGCAAGAACTATCACCTTATTCTGAACCAAACAATGGTCTTAGCCCCATTAATTTACTTCATATACTCATATTGCACTGATCTCGAATTCAATGATCTCATCTCACCCATTACGAATTGCTTAGGCAATAATCCACCTCAAACATAATCAAAAGCCGCATATGATACCCCAATATGCCAATAGGCTACTAATTCGAATGCGATACCAAAAAGAAAATGAACTCTGGAAGGAATTACCAATCCCACGCACAAATACAGCTTTCCATAGAAAACAAGAAGCAAGGCACACAAAATATCATATAGAAAACTATACTCAGCATCACACTGTTGCGGTGTGCAACCTGATCCAGATAACATACACATGGCGGCGTGCCACCCGATCCACACATAGATCTCACATCAGGAGATGCACATCCATCCAAATTTTTTCATTACAACATAATACCGAGTATCAGTCGTACGCATGCTAAGTGAATAATAATATCTTTGTGGGACATATAGCGTTATAAGCTATAAAATCAAGCACAACTGAGGTGCGATGTACAAATATGAATTTCAAGAGCCACAATGCTCATATAACGTCATTCCTACCCGGATTCTCAACATATAGCAATTTGTTTTTCAAGCAGTATCACAACTCACACAGCGCCAACGCATCACTACGCGAAATATCTGACAACGAAACATCAACCTAACTACTCCTCCATGAGGACCGTATTATAAAAATGAACACATCTGGCCTGATATAGAGCCATTATTCACACAAAATTCGTTCTCTGACCTCAAACGAATTCTGATAACACTGAACTAGTATGATAACCTTTCAAAGATCTATAATAAATCCCCTTTACTCATAGCACAAGAGAATAACCCTCACAGTTGGAGTAATCCTCCCCAGTTCACAACCCAATATGCCAAGTGCCCTCCGGGCATGAATCTTTAATTTTAACGACACCATCACAAACTCCGTACTTGGTTTACATCTTTAATCAATCAAGGGATCATATGCCACACTTATATAACCTTCCCGTGGGACACACTCCCACAACCTACCATAATAATATCTGGAGCGTTCCTCCACAACCTACCTCGTGAGTCGCACTAATGTTGAAGAGCGATCACAAATTATTAACCAGGACGCAACCCCCCCTTTTATACAAACACCGATCTTAGGTGACATAGAAAACAATACCAATTTATCGT
Organism: Nicotiana benthamiana; assembly: GCA_034376525.1. Classification (NCBI taxonomy): domain Eukaryota; kingdom Viridiplantae; phylum Streptophyta; class Magnoliopsida; order Solanales; family Solanaceae; genus Nicotiana; species Nicotiana benthamiana. The sequence continues at coordinate 121,755,612 of CM067338.1, read as the reverse complement.
AAATATTTAAACTCCTCTCCTGCTAATCCGAGCGAATGACATCTTATCAAAAAAAATTCCTTGATCATGCAATTCTCGGCCCAATTTCCATAACCAGAACTGATTCACCAACACATATTAAAATTGAACCAATATAGCATATAATCGTGCAATCAACTTATTTAATAGCAAACTCCCCAACTTGGCTCAAAGCTATAGATCCAAAACACACTCAATAATTCACAACACATGTATTCTATTATTTCCGTAATACCATAGTGAGACTAAACTCACTCCTTCAAAAGTTCATGGAAATACATATCATCTGGAGTTTTACTCTTCTACAATTATTGTATTTACTCACACAACAGTTAAGCCCACTCTTTAGGCGACAAGTTTTCACTAAGTCCCAATTCTTTCAAAAATTTCGGCAGAGTTTCCTTTGTAATTGGGCCTATCCACCTGCCAGAGAATCACCAAAACCATCCTAACAATACGTCCACAACTTGACATAGCATCATAATGTGTGTCAACAATATTAATCTCAATATTACATGTATTAAATTATCAAAATTGATACATGAACATGCGTTGCACCTATTAGAATCATAACACATAGAAAATACCTTTAAATCCTCCATTATTGGGCTATTCAACTGAGTAAGAACAAATTCATTCTTTAATGTTTTCGACCTTCAAGGTGGCTTTCTCGACTTAACGATTCCGTCATAGTACATTTACAGAAGCGACCTCAGCTACCAGACTTATCTCACGTTATATAGAAATATCTCATAGTACTAATATACCCTCACGTAGCTATCCAACCATGATTCCCACTAGTAGGGACAATACCGAACATAAAGGTTCAAAATACTTGCTCACACAATCAGCACCTTGGTGCTCAAGCCATTGGCAAAGATTCGGCCTCAAGTTCTCCAGACTGGCCTAATGTCAAACTCACAGATATTACACCTCGCCCCTTGATCGGGGAATCAAAAGCCATTGAGGCACATCTGTTACTAAGTGCTCATGCGTGCATATGAACACATGGAAGGAATATTGAAAATTTCTTTTCAAAATGAATCAAGGATGCACGATAAGAATTTAAGAATATGAAATATTTCTAAAGGTTCTGCAGCCTCTCAAAGATAAGTACAGACGTCTCCATACCGATCTGTGAGACTCTACTAAACCGGCTCATGACTCGCAAGACCAAGTAACCTAGGCTCTTATACCAACTTGTCACGACTCAAATCCCAAACCCGGTCGTGATGGCGCCTCTAGTGAAGACAAGGCCAACCAACAAAACAGATTCTTCCTTTAACAGTTATTTAACATTTATAAAGCTAAAACATAATTAGCATAATCAAAAGTGCGGAAAACAATAATACCAACTGGGAACCATCCCGTCACAGACCTACATCGGGGTGTCACTAGTCATGAGCTACTACAGAATTTTCTAAAGAACTACAAGTCTGAAATTAATATGAACAAAATAAATTGAAGGAAAAGATCCAGTGCGCGAATGCTAGCGCTCACCTGGTTCAGCTACGATAACAATTCTTCAATCAGCTAATAACCCGCTATCGGGTGAACAATACTTGCAACTGCACGCGAGGTGCAAGGAGTAAAGTGAGTACTTCCAACTCAGTGGTAGTAAGAGTAAATAATAACTGAACAAATCACATAAGAATACTTCATAATGCTATATAAGACGGTACAACCCTTTTTGAAAACAGTAATTCCATGAAAATCCTTTATAAATTATCTACCTCAGTTTTAAACCTCTTTTGAAAATAACCCTTTTAAAAGTTGCCAAAATAATTCCAGCCATCAGTGTCACTATGCTAAAAAACCCGCCCCTCGGTCAATATCTTCGTTGCTGGTCAACCACTCGGGCCCGAACAGTCAAGGATCAGATAGCACCAGCAAAAGCAGATAAATATCTTCAGAAATATCACAAACAACAAATAATGAACAAATGCATGAATGTGATGCAATGCATATGGTGGTACATTCCAATACCTACTATGGCGTGCAGCCCGAGCCATCCATATTTATTTATCATCGACGGCGCTCACTGGGGGTGTGTACAGACTCTAGAGGTGCTCCTACAGCCCAAGCTCAATATACTGGTCAGTCAATGTTACCTGATCGGTTAGCCAATATTACCTGACCGGTCAGCCAATATTGCCTGACCAATTTATATCATATAGTGTCATTCTAACCACTGCTTCAAGTATATTTCAGTGTCATTGTTACCACTGTTTCAAGTATAACATGTAGTGTCATTGTTACCATTGATTCAAGTCACTTTATTATCAGTCCAGAAAATAATACAGCAAGCCCCTTGGGCATTTACAAAATCGAAGTATCCAGCCCGAAATGCATTTAAAATATCATTTAAGTTTTCAAAACTTAGAAATACGGTAGGGTTTGCAAGAAAGAATTTAAAACCTTGGACTGAAGTTAGATGATATGAAAATCATGCTAAGCAGTAATATCAATCCTCGAAGCATTTTACAAGTCGGCACAAGGCCCAAACATGGCGACCAACCCAAATTATGATGATAACAAGTAATTTCAGTCAAACACGCAGTAAAATCAACAACCGAGATGGACCAAGTCACAATCCCCAACGGTGCTCTACCCCACGCTCATATCCAACATGCAAGTCACCTCAATACAACACTATGATGTGCAAATCTGAGGTTTCAAACCCTCAGGATATCATTTACAAGTATTACTCACCTCGAATCGGTGAAATCTCTAGTCCGCGATTCCTTTTCCACTAAAATCGACCTCCACGCGCGTTGAATCTAACCAAAATCAGAGCAAATACGTCACAATTGGCTAAAGGGATATAACCCAATCGAAAAGACTCGAAAAATATCGAAAAGCACAAAATTTTCGAAAACCCGAGCCCCAAGCCCAAATCTAGAAATCCAGAAATTTTTACATCAAAACGTTCCTTATCTCTCCACGAGTCTATACATACCAAATTCACAAAAATCGGAGTTCATTTGGCCCCTGAAATCATCATTTTAGAATCTCAATCTCAAGCCCTAATTTCATAAAATTTAGCCATGTTTTCATGGATTTCTAGGATGATTGTTCAATATAATCATGTATTTAACTCATAAAACTTACCTCCAATCGATCTTAGTTGAAACTCCCTTCAATTCCCGTCCAAAAGCTCTTAAAATTGACTTAAAATGGTAAAGAAATGACCATTTTCGGGAATTAAACTCTCTGCCCATGCCCAATTTCCGCTTTTGCGGACCTTTCGTCTTATGCGGGCATTTTTTGCCTATTTGGGACCTCTTTTGCGGTTTTATTTCCGCTTTTGCGGTCCCGCATACGCGGTCAACTTCCACTTTTGCGGTTCTGACAGCAACCAGATTCTCCCGACACGGAAATAAGCATAACTCTCTCATAAGAACTCGAAATTTGACGATTCTTTTTCCTATGGCTCCGAAATTTTGATACGGATATAATGGTTCAAACAAAGCTGAATTTAGATCTCATTTACTTATTATGGTATCCCTTTATTGCAAAATAAATGACGTTGGAACATCAATTAAGGGCGTGATCACAACCCGAAATGCACCCAAGGCCCCCGGGACCCCGACCAATCGTACAAACTAGTCCCAAAACATATTACGGATTTCTCGAGGCCTCAAATCACATCAAACAATGCTAAAATCAAGAATCAACCCCCAATCCAAGTTTTATGAACATTAGAATTTCCAACTTTTATTTCTGATGCCGAAACCTATCAAATCACGTTCGATTGACTTTAAGTTTTGCACACAAGTCCAAAATGACATAACGAAGCTATAGAAATTCTTGAAATTCCATTCCGACTCCCGGATCAAAATTTCACCTATCAACCAGGAATCGCCAAAATACTAACTTTGCCAAAATAGGCTAACTTCTTCATCGGACCTCCAAAATTAATTCCGATGGCGCTCCTAAGCCTTAAATCATCCCCCGAAACTAACCGAATTATCAGAATTTAATTCCGAGCCCTCTAACTCATATGTCAATATCCGGTTGATGTTTCCAACTTAAACCTTCTTAAATGAGACTAAGTGTCTCATTTCTAATCAAAATCACTCCAAATCAATTCTAACGCACCCAATACTGATAATGAAACATAAGAAAGCAAAAAATGGGAAGAACGGGGTAGTAACTCATGAGACGACGGGTCGGGTCATCACATCTCATGAATCTTCAACTACTGTAAAGCATAGGCAATGACCTTGAGATCCCACATCAACACCGCACCAAGTCCAGTACGAGATGCATCACAATAAACTGTATAAGTCCTTGAAACTGTGGGCAAAACCAACACTCGTGCCGTAGTCAGAGTTGTCTTGAGCTTCTGAAAGCTCGCCTTACACTCATTCGACCATCTGAACTGGCACCATTTTGGGTCAACCTGTTCATCGGGGCTGTGATCGATAAAAACCCCTCCACAAACTGATGATAATAGTATACCAATCCCAAGAAACTCTGAATCTCTGTAGTTGATGCTTGTCTAGGACAGTTCTTGACTACCTCAACCTTTTTGGATCAACCTGAATACCAGCAGCTACAACGTGACCCAGAAATGCAAGTAAACTCAACTAGAACTCAAACTCAAAATATCATCAATGAATACTATCATGAATGTATCCAAATAAGACCTAAACACTAGGTTCACCAAATCCATAAAAGTTGTTGGGGCATTTGTAAACCCGAATGACATTACCAAGAACTCATAATGCTTGTACCGAGTGCAGAAAGCTATCTCAAGGACATCAGATGTCCTAATCCTCAACTTAGGGTATCCATATCTCAAGTCAATCTTCGAAAATACTTGTAAACCTCAAGCTGATCAAATAAATCATCAATCCTCGGTAATAGATACTTATTCTTGATTGTAACCTTGTTCAACTTCCGGTAATCTATACACATTCGCATCAATCCATCCTTCTTCTTAGCAAACAACACCGACGCACCCCAAGGCAAGACACTAGGTCTATTGAAGCCTTTCCCAAGAAAGTATTGCAACTACTCCTTCAACTCTTTCAATTCAGACGGGGCCGTACAATAGAGCGGGATAGAAATGGGCTGAGTGCCCGAAGCCAAATTGATGTAAAAGTCAATGTCCCTGTCGGGTGGCATACCCGGCAGGTCTAAAGGAAATATCTCAGGGAACTTATGAAGAACAGGCACAAAATCAATAAAGGGAGCATTAGCACTAGAATCATGAACTTAGTCCAAACAGGCCAAACATGCCGAACACCCTTTCTCGACCATACCCGAGTCTTCACATAAGAGATAACATTGTGGGTAGAGTGACCATGAGTACCTCTCCACTCTAAACAAGGTAAATCCAATATGGCAAAGGTCACAGTCTCGGCATGATAGTCCAAGATAGAATGGTAAGGTGATAACCAGTCCATCTCTAATATGACATCGAAATCGACCATGTCCAAAATAAGCAAATCTACACAAGTCTCAAGACCTCCAATCACAACTATACAGGAATGATGTACTCGCTCTACCATAATAGAATCACCTACCTATATAGACACATAAATAGGAGCACTCAAAGAGTTATTAGGCATGACCAAATACGGTGCAAAATAAGATGACACATATGAGTATATAGACCCTAGATCAAATAACACTGAAGCATCTCTATCACAAACGAGAATAGTACCTATGATAACTACATCGGAAGCCTCAGCCTCAGGCCTATCTGGAAGATCATAACTTCGGGGCTGGGCCCCACAACCCTATACTACATCTCTAGGACGACCTGCAGTTGGCTAGCCTCCACCTCTAGTAGCATGAGCTCCACCTCTAACACCTCTACCTCCACCTCTAGCACATCTATCCCCACCTCTAGCTGGCTGGGCGGGCTGTGGAACACTCAGTGCCTGAACCATAGCACGGGAACCCTGATGTTGAGAGCTACTCGGTGCTCGATGGCAATACCTAGCAATGTGCCTCGTGTCGCAACAAGTAAAACAAGCTCTCTACTACTGGGGCTGATGACCCTAGAAACATTGAAGTGGTGATGCGCTGATAGGAGCTGGTGGTACGCTATAGGACTGCTGATCAGAATATTACATCTGAGAACCATAGCCACTGAAGCACTGTGAGAAACCTGAAATACTGACTAAAAAGGACGAGGAGGATGGCCTCTACCATATGGATCCCTACCTCCAAACGAGTTACCACTGAATCGGCCTGAATGACCAGGCCTCTTGTTAGACCCCTGGTCACCTCTCTGTGACAGAACCATCTCCACTCTCCTGGATAGATTGGTCGCCTCCTGGAAAGATATCTTACTCCCAGTCTCCCTAGCCATCTCAAGATGAATTGACTGAATAAGTCCATCAATGAACCTCCTCACCCTCTCTCTCTCTCTCTCTCTCTCTCTCTCTCTCTCTCTCTCTCTGTGGGAAGTATGATAAGAGCATGACAAGCCAATTCAATGAATCTGGTTACTTGCTAACAGTCATAGAACCCTGCTGGAGATGCTCAAATTGCCTCCGATAGGCCTCTATCTGAGAGATGGGGAGAAAAAGCTAGTAATCCGGCTGGTCTAGCCAAACAATAATCTCTCCACCAAATCTTGGCAGATCCAGACAAGCAAAAAGTAGCAAAGTTAACCCCATTGGTCTCAACTATCCCCATGATCCTGAGAAACTCATGACAACTGTCTAGATAGTCCTGGGGATCCTCAAAAGATGCACCGCTGAAAATAGTAGTGAAAGCTTGGTGAATCTGTCCAATCTCGACAAAGCATCGGTAGTCATATGTGTGCCATCACCGGTCTAAGCTACCAAACCCAGCTGAACTGCTCCAACTGGCTCAATTGCTGGAGTCTGAAACTAGGGAGCTACATGCTCCAAAGTGCGAGTAGCAAAAGTCTGGGCTCCTCCTCTATCCTGAGAGATGGCTGGTGCTACAGGAAGCAAGCCAACCCGGTGACACTCTTCATAAGTCCCACTAGATAGACCAGAGCATCCTGGAGAACTGGGGTAGCAATGAACCCCTCTAGGACCTGAGCTGGGCCCACTTGAACTGCTGGGGCCAGAACCTCATCATCAAAATCAACCTGATGATCCGCTACTGGTGCTGGTGCTCGGTGCTAAGCTCTGCCCCTACCTCGGCCTCTAGCACGACCTCAGTCTCACCTTCTGTCCCTCGTGGGAGCAGTTGATGGGGGCTCAGGCTGCTTTCAGTGGATGAGGAAGCACATGTTCTCGCCATCTATGAAATAACAGAGTAGAAATTCAATTAGCATTGAGAAACCAAACCGCACGATAGGAAAGAATAAATGTGAAATTTTTCCTAACTCGGTAGCCACTTGAGGGGAAATACAGACGTCTCCATACTGATCTCTCATATTCTACTAAGCTTGTCTGTGAATTGTGAGACCTATGTAACCTAGAGCTCTAATACCAACTTGTCACAATCCGGATTTTCCCCTAGGGAGTCGTGATGGCGCCTACTAGTGAAATCTAGGCAAGCCAACCAACCGAACTATTTACCTTGTTTCCAATTTATATTAGATAACAGTTAAGAGCCAACAATTAGATAACAACAGAATTGAATAAGTGAAAGACCATTGTAAGGTTTTAATAATACCGCTAATACCAATCCATAATAGATCTACCCAAGACTGGTGTCACAACTTCACAGACTCTATAGGAGTACTACATATAAAGGTCTAAAAAAAAAATACAACACTGTCTTTGGAAATACATGAAAGAAATCGGAATAGCAGATAGAAGGAGACGCTAAGGCGTGCGGACGCTTGCAAGACTACCTCAAGTCAGCTGATGAACAACAAACGATGCGGTTTGAAGTCTACATCACTAGGATCTGCACAAAAGAGTGCAGAGTGTTGTATCAACACAACCTACCCCATGTGCTGGTAAGTGCCTAGCCTAACCTCGACGAAGCAGTGACGAGGTTAGGACCATACTACCAAATATACCTGTGCAGGTATATAATATACAGTGGAAAGTAAAGTAGAAATAAACAAGTAAAGATGGGAGGGGGAAACAAGCTTCGGGGAATAACAGGTAACAACATAATATCAAGAGAATGATAAAGGAACCAAAATCTAACTACTAATAAGGGTAAGGAAAAACAAAGGTAGAATTCACTTTTATTTCACATCTTGTTGCAGGCGTGCAACCCGATCCCAATTCATTTATCTCGTTGCAGGTGTGCAACCCGATCCTATTTCACATATCTTGTGGCAGGCATACCACCCACTCCCATTTTAAATATCTCGTGGTAGGCGTGCCACCACTCCCATTTCACATATCTTGTAGCAGACATGCCACTCGCTCCCATTTCAAATATCTTGTGGTAGGTGTGCCACCTGCTCCCATCTCAAATATCTTATGCCAGGTGTGTTACCCACTCCCATTACAAATATCTTGTGGTAGGCATGCCACCCACTCCCATTTCAAATATCTTATGGCAGACGTGCCGCCCACTCCCATTTCAAATATTTTGTGAAAGGTGTGTCATCCGCTCGCATGTTACAAATCAACAACAATCACAAAGAATTTTGGTAAGGTAAAACGAACAATATAATAATTTCCCGGCAAGGAACATTAATATTTCAATAATATCCCGTCAAGGGGATAATGATATTTCAATAATATCCCGGCAAGGAAACAATAATATCAAACAAACGTCCCAGCAAAGGAACAAATGATGATGATAACATGTGAGACACAATAAACCACAATGGAATCATAACAATTATAATACAAGATTCATGGGCATGCTTGACACCGACATATAGATATTTGTCACCATGCCTATACGCCGTGCTCCACAACTAACACATAGCAAATAAGGCATGACTTCTGATCCCTCAAGTGAAGGTTAGACCAAACGCTTACCTCGATGCCACGAACACAGTTTGCGTTTCAATTGTAGCTTTACCCCTTGATTCCACCACCAATTTGCTTAAATCTAACCACAAGTTACTTAATTACATCAATAAACGCTAAATGAATCAACCGCAATGCGTGAAAATTAGTTTTCCAAAGTTTTACCCAAAAACTCAAATATCGCCCCCGGGCCCACATGGTCAAAACTCGAGGTTCGAACCAAATATATAATTTGATTTGAAATCGAACCTCAAATAGAGGTCCAAATCCCCAATTTTTTAGTAACCTAGGTTCTACCTAAAACACCCAATTTCCGTCATGAAAATCATTTATTTGAGTTGAAATAATGTTAAAAGATATTAATGATTGCAGGAGATAAGTTAAAATTAACTTACAATTGAGTTGGAAGAAGAGTTGTTCTTAAAAGATCACCTTAGGGAGTTTGCATTTTGAAAAGATGTTAAAATGGGTTAAAATTCGTCTTAGTATAAAAGTTGCAGGTCGCAAATATGGGAATTGCGAACCTCTGCTAGGTTAGGAAATGCGAAAGGGGTCTAGCAATTGCGGGATCGCATTTGCGAGCCAGGCTTCGCATTTGCAAAGTCTGCAGACCTGATACACCAGCTGAGAAATCTGCAATTTTTCTAAGTCCAAAATTCACCCCGTGGCCTATCCAAAACTCACCCGAGCCCTCGGGGCTCCAAACCAAACATCCAAACTACAGCAATCATCCTACGGACTTATTCGTGTAATCAAATCATAAAATAACATCATGAATATCGAATTAAACCTCAAAATCAATTAAATTTCTCAAAACTTCTTTAAACATAAAATTTTGCATTTAAGGTCCGAATCATGTCAAATGGATTTCGTTTCTTACCAAACATTACCGATAACACATATAAATCATATTGAACCTGTACCAGGCTCCGGAACTATAATACGGGCCCGATACCATATGTTTCACATAACATTTCACTTTCAAAAATATTTATATTTTTAAGAAAATAATTTATTTCAAAAATTCATTTCTCGGGCTTGGGACCTCGGAATTTGAATCCGTACGTACGCCCAAGTCCCATATTTTCGTACGGTCTCTCCAGGATTGTCAAATCACGGGTCCAGATTCGTTTACCCAAAATGTTGAGCGAATCATCAAAATTTATCATTTTTCAGACTTTCACATAAAGGCTATCCAGTTATGCGTCCAGACTATGCACGTAAATCGAGGTAATGCTAAAAGAGGTGTTAAGGCCTCGCAACATAGAATTTTCTTTAAAAGCAAGTGATGACAGGGTCATCACAATTCATTTAGGACATGTCAATTATATAAACTTGTGAAAGTTAATTAATTTAGAAATATTGCCTAATTTTGAGTGTAATAAATCGTAATGTCAAATATATGTTGAATCTAAGTTTGTAAAACATTCTTATAAGCCTGTCGAAAGGAATTCAAATCTTTTAGACTTAATTCCTACTGACATTTGCGATATGAAGTTGTCACCATCTCGAGGTGATAAAAGTATTTTATTACTTTTATTGACGATCGCACTCGATATTGTTATGTTTATTTTCTTAATAGTGAGAATGAAGCAATTAAATCATTTAAGCAATATACGAATGAAGTGGAGAATCATTTAAATAAAATATCAAGATGATTAGAAGTGATAGAGGTTAAGAATATGAATCTCCATTTGCAGAAATATATTCAGAATATGGAATTATCCATCAATAACTGCACCTTACACCTCAATCCAACAAAATTATGGAAAGGAAAAATCAAACATTAAAGAAAATGATGAATTCTTTATCCGAAAAGGGCCTAAAATACCCCTCTACAATAAGAAATAGGACATCAAAGCCCTCCATTAAAAGTTAGCCTCTTCTATGCCTTGCCATCTAAAAATGGGCCCAAAAATTCCCTTATCCACTAACGGATGATATGTAAATCCACGTGGAATTACACTAGAACGTAGAAGGGCATTTTAGACCCTTTTCGGATTGTACAAGGTCATATACGAGTCAGTTATAGTAGTCAATTCTCAAGCACTTCACTCCATATCAGTTTACTCACACACCTATTTTAGACTAACAAACAAATCATCACAGCAAGTAACTCAATCATAGACACAAACTAATTATCACAGCAAATAACTCAATCATAGACAAAAATATTCAAATGAATGGGAATGAATTCATTGAACCCTTACAAAAAAAATCATTACCTAATAAAACACAATAATTAAGCCACAATAACACTAACATTACATATAATTTTCTGCTAGTGCAAAGAACATAACAAAACATCCCGATATCACACAAACTAAAATTCATACCTTCTTTCGATATTTAACATCACGCAGAGGTGAGTACTCTAAGTCAACCACTTTCTTCATTAGAACATTTATTTTCAATTCCAAGAATTCTATTACTCCATGATCGACGAGCATCATAACATTTTCAAGATCGGCAACTTTCCTTTGGGGTACATTTCTTTCACGGAATAGAGCTTCCTTCTCTTTCTTTAAACTGCATATGAGATTTTAATTTCTAGGAGGAAGCTCCTCGTCTTGTCATTCCCAGCAATAGGAATATTTTTCATCCTAAAAAACAAAAAAAAATTACAGTCAAATCAAAATAATTAAAAGAACCCATCAACAAATTTACATACCTTATGCTTAGGGCTCTTGAAAAATCTTGTCCCAACATTTAAATAATTAGCAGCAAGTCCACAACGACACCTCCTAATCGACCCATTTAAGCTACTCGAACTTTGCGACATTATCTTAAAGAAATCTCCAAAACAAACTGATAAATATGAAAAACAAAAAAACCTAATCTAGGACTCAACTCGAAATCGATACGATGACCCAATTAGTAGGAGAAATCAGACATCAATGAAGGGTCAAAAATAGGTGTATGAGTAAACTGATATGAAGTGAAGTGCTTGAGAATTGACTAGTATAGCTGACTCGTATATGACCTTGTACAATACGAAAAAGGTCTAAAATGCTCTTCTACGTTTTAATGTAATTCCACGTGTATTTACATATCTTCCGTTAGTGGATAAGGGCATTTTTTAGCCCATTTTTAGACGGAAGGGGCATATAAGAGGCTAACTTTTAATGGAGGGCTTTGATGTCCTATTTCCTATAGTAGAGGGACATTTTAGCCCCTTTTCCAATTCTTTATTAATAGGTTTTGGATTACCACAGAGTTTGTGAGAGGAAGCTATCCTTACAGCTAACTGAATACTCAATAGATTACCCAACAGCAAAATGCAATCTATTCCATATGAAAAATGAAAAGGAAGAAAACCCAACTTGAAATATTTCAAAGTGTGGGGTGTCTAGCAAAGGTAAAAGTTCCTTTACTAAAAGGGTTAAAATCGGACCAAAAACAATAAATTACGTTGTCATTGGATATACTACAAACAGTAAAGCATGTCGGTTTTTGGTTCACAAATCCAATAATCCTGATATTCATGTTAATACGGTAATATAATCATATAATGTTGAATTGTTTGAAAGAATCTATCCATATAAAACTGAATATGAGTCGTTAAGTGAAAGACCTAAACAACCTCGGGAAGAACCAAAGGAAAATACTCCAAGTATAGAAGATCCAAAGCATAGCAAACGTCAAAGAAAATCTACTTCCTTTGGACCAGATTTTGTGACATTCTTCCTTCAAAACGAGCCTTAAACTGTTAAAGCAGCTATGTCATCTTCTGATTCAACATTTTGGAAAGAGGCATTCAATAGTGAGATTCAATCAATTTTGGATAACCATAAATGGGAATTGATTGTTATTCCTCAGAGAAATAAGCCTTTAGGTTCGAAATGGATCTTTAAACGGAAAAATTAAAGCTGATGGCACTATTGACAAATATAAGGCAAGACTTGTTGTCAAAAGTTAGACAAAAGGAAGGCCTTTTCTACCTTAACACTTACTCGCCAGTAACAAGGATAACATCTATTAGGATGTTAGTGGCACTAGCGGACGTGTATGTCCTTGAAATCCATCAAATGGATGTTAAAACAACTTTTCTTAAATGGAGAATTGGAGGAAGAGATTTACATGGAACAACATGAGGGCTTTGTGGTTCTTGGTAAAGAAAAAAAGTACGCAAACTTGTTATGTCACTTTATGGACTTAAACAAGCACCCAAAATATTGGCAAGTGGATTTTAAATAAACAAGTGTGACAAATGTGTTTACATTAAAAACATTCCAGGTCATGAAGTAATTGTTTTTTATATGTTGATGACATGTTGATAATGAGCAAAAGTATGGCAGATATAATGCTGCAAAGCACATGTTGGCTAGCGAATTTGACATAAACAACTTAGGAGTTGATGATGTGATCTTAGGAATAAGAATTCACAACATTCCACAAGGTATAGCATTATCAAAATCTCACTACATTTAAAAGGTACTTCACAAGTTCAAGTATTTGGATTTGAAAATTGCCAAGACTCCAATTGACGTGAGGTACCCACTTCAAAAGAATGAAGGTGAAAGTGACTCACAACTGAAATATGAAGGAAAGTTTGATGTATATTATGAATAGTGCGTGACCAGATATAGCATGTTCTATTAGCAAACTGAGTCTGTTTATCAAGTAATCCCAATCAATTACAGTGTATAGCAATGAAACGAGTTTTGGGATATCTGAAACATACCTAAAATTATGCTTTGCATTATAACAAATATCCCTCCGTGATCGAGAGATATAGTGATGCAAATTGGATCATCGGATCATCTGAAGTTAAATCCACGAGTGGATATGTTTTCACAATTGAGGGTGGAGCAGTGTCTTGGAAATCATCCAAACAAATGTGCACCACCCATTCTACAATGGAATATTAATTCATAGCTTTAGTGAAGAACATGAATGGCTCTAGAATTTCTCGGAAGATATTCCATTTTGGCCTAAACCTTTGGCACCTATTTGAATACATTGTGATAGTCAATCGGCAATAGGTAGGGCAGGGAGCATTATGTATAACGGAAAATATCATCATATAGGACGGAGACACAATACTGTTAGACAACTACTCTCTAGTGGTGTTATCACAAATGACTATGTAAAGTCAAGAGATAACGTGTTGGATCCACTTACAAAAGGCTTATCTAGAGAGGCAATTTAAAGATCATCAAAGTGAATGGGGTTAATTCCTAGGACAAGTCATCATAGCGGTAACTCTACCTAGCAGACTGGAGCTCCCAAGAGGTAGGTTCAAAAAGATCAATAAATTTATGAAAGACGATTCAATATTGTCAAATAACTCAACCCATTCTCCTGATAAAGACAAAGTTCAAAAATGAGGTAAATCATTTAGTCTTTTTGATGAGTCAATAAAGCTTAAAGATTTTTAATATTTTACTATCTGTGGCAGGATAAGACCAGATAGTGTGTCTTTAGGATTACACGTTTAGGAATCACCTGAGTGTGAAGTATAAGTTGCTTCAAGGGGAATGAAAGTAAAGGCTAATTCTCTAAGCACTCATGAAACCATGTAGTGTTCATGACTGAAACGAAAACAATTGTGAGAACCATAGATGGTTAATGATTGATTATATGACTTGTTTTGTCTAGGTAAACAACAAAGCTTGGCGGTTCAAAGAAATCAAATCTACTGATTGACCAAGTATATCCGATATAAATTCACTACGGAAAGTTCAAAGGAAAACCTACTTATCCAAATGCAATTAATTCTTGCATGTAAAATATGCACACGTATGTGCATTCCTTTAAGTTTATAGCCATTCCACATTTATGTGGAAGATTGTTGAATTTTTTTATTAATAATAAAAGAGGTGTGAATGGAAAATGATGGGGAAAAAATAGAGGGAGGTTAAATTTTAAATGAGTCCACGTTACTAATGAACTTTGTCCCTTATTGGTAGAAGGAAAATTTTTTTTTTTGTATATATAGAGAAGCATTTTAGCTTTTAAAGAGTTAAGAAGAAGGCAAGCCTCACGCCGTCGTCGTCGCTCGCTCAGCTTGTCTCGACTTCGACTTGCTTCGGCTTCAGATTTGGATTGGGATTTGGTCCAAGTTCAATTGATTAATATTTTTGGACAAAATTTTTTTCAAGTGTTTGATAAATTAATTAACAAAAATTTAATCAGAAATAACCCATGACCCGTGACCCAGTCCAGTTCGTTTTCTTTTTCGAATTATTTTAAATCCATTTGTTTTTCCCATAATACTTCCCCACCTGTTTCAATAGTTGTGGCTATTTTGAAAGGTCGCAAACCTTTTCATAAACAGTATCAAACCTGTTCCAACAACTATGGTTGTTCTGAAAGGTTGTAAACCTTTTCAGACACAGTGTCAAATGAGCTATAAATATTCCTTCAAATCCCAGAATATTTACTTACGAAATGTTCTGATCTTCTTCTTCTTTTGCACAAAAAAATTCTAGTGTGTTTTACAGCCTTCGAGTGGTTCGTTATTCGTCGGCATTTTTGGTACTATCACTTTGGTGAGTTAAATCGTTCTATCTTGGGAGGATATATTCCAGAACTTCAGGTACTTGAGGGGAATAATTTCCTTAAGGATACACTATGTATTCAACGGACTCGATTTATTCCAATGCCGTTTTCAGAATTTATTGTGAAGCTCCTATACTGTATTCAAAATTTATTTTGACGTTCTACTAACTTTCTGTTTCTGTTTTTCCAGAAAATTTATTGTTTTATTAGTTTTATAGCAATAAAATTTTTATAACAGTAAGTAACATTTAAAATATTGCCAAATAAAATGAGCTTATGCAAAACTAAAATATTGCAAGAACCATGCCGACTTAACTAAAATAATGTAAAAACTATAAAATTAAAAGATATTTTATAGTATTTAAATACTGACCAGAAATTAGGGGTGTGCATCGGTCGGTTCGGTTCGATTAAGAATATTATCGGTTTAGCATATCGGTTATCAGCTTACAAATATGATAAAGCTATAACAAAACCGATAAGCTATTAGTTATTGGTTATCGGTTAATCGGTTATCAATCATTATCGATTCGGTTATCGGTTTATCCAATAAGATAACACAATCTAGAATAACCAAAAAAGAGAAGACAATTCACTCGAGTTAAGCAAAAAAAGAGAAGAATTCACATATAGTATACTACCTAATTATGTGTTCTAGCCACGACTAATATTTGAATGTTTCATTTTAACAAATTTATGATCTGCGCAATCTCAAAAAATTCATACTACAACTCCACAAGCATTCCATCTCCATTTCACTGGAAATATTAGTTAACATGAACATAAATTATAATTTTCGGGGTTCCTACCAAACTATAATCAAGAGATCAATCATTTTCCAGAGTCCAATGGTAGCAAGAGCAATAAGAGTACTAGTAAGTCAAATTTGTCCAAGCACAACTGAAATAGTGTTAATTCTTCAATAATTAAAATACATTAATATCAATACAAAGTAGTAGCAATTTCACCTTAAAACTAAAAAGTACAAACATAGAACTAAAATATGAGCACAAAATAAAATATCGAAAACAATCAGAAGTCTTATATTTTTATTATCGAACTCTACTGTAAACTCAAAAGAAAGGAATGAAATTTTTTCTTAACAAAGAAGTAATTTTGGAATACAACTAAGATTATAAGAATGTGATTGTACGTTGAAATTTGAAGAAGAACTGTTCAAAAATTAAATCAGAGTCTAAAGAGTGAACATTGGAACTTCACTCTTGAATACCCATGGGAAAATTAGGAGAAAAAAAAAGAATGAACCCCTAGAAATGAGTCCGAAATGGAAATAATAATTTTTTGGACTCAAAGTTCTTTTTTAATGTTAAAAATAATTACATTTCTACCTATTTCGCAGTAATTTACTGCGAATTAGGTTAACAAAATTTTTTCCGTTAACGTAATTTGCAATAAAATACTGCAAATTATTTTAAAACATTTTTTGTAATTCGCAATATTTTACTGCAAATTACAAAAAAAAATTAATTTTTTATTTTTTTAACAAATTAAAAAATATACTATAGATCGTCAAATTTATTGGGAATATTGAGTATGTTCCCAATAAAGGGGTGGAAGATTGTGCCATGAGAACTGACCCACTTTTCATACAAAGACATTTAATCCCTGCATGAGATTACCTCCTTCCTTTCTCTTTTTATGTTCAACAATTTTTCCTTTTTAAACTGTCAAAAAATACAAATTATTTTCATTTAGAAAATTTTGAATAATAAAACAAAAAATTCTAAGACTTATTTTAAGTGATAAATTTAATAAAACAATAATAACAAACCCAATATATTTTTTTATATATATATTTTTTCAGTTTTAGTTTTTTCATTTTTCAATTTATAGGTTTGAAATATATCTAGCACCATAAATATGGGTTAACGTTATTTACCAGCATAAATCCTGGTAGATATATTTCGAACATGTAAACTGAAATATGAAAAAACTAAAACTGAAAATATATATTTATAAAAAATTATATTGGATTTGTTATTGTTGTTGTATGAAATTTATCACTTAAAATAAGTCATAGAATTTTTTGTTTTATTATTTAAAATTTTCTAAATGAAAAAAATTTGTATTTTTTGGTAGTTTAAAAAGGAAAAATTATTAAACATAAAAAGAGAAAGGAAGGAGGTAATCTCATACGGGGAGATAAATGTCTTTTTGTGAAAGGTAAGTCAGTTCCCAATGACACAATCTTCCACCCCTTTATTGGGAACATATTCACTGTTCCCAATAAATTTGACGATCTATAAATTTTTAAATTTGACGATCTATAATTTTTTTTATTTTTAAAAATAAATAAATTTAAAATTTTAAAATTAAAATTTTTTGTTTGTAATTCGCAGTATTTTACTGCGCATTAGGTAATAAAAATTTTAATTTTTCTTTAAATTTTAAAAAAATATTTTTTTTTAAAACCATTTGCAATATTTTACTGCGAATTACGTTAACGGAAAAAATTTCGTTAACCTAATTCGCTGTAAATTACTGCGAAATAGGTAGAAATGTAACTTTTTTTAACATTAAAAAAGAACTTTGAGTCCAAAAAGTTATTATTGCAGTTTCGTACTCCCCTAGAAATAGGATAAAATCCTAATTTGATTAATTCTTATTGGGTTATCGGTTAACCCGTTAAGAAATTAGGCAAGCCGTGGCCCGAACCGATAACCCAATAGTGAAAAAATATAAAACCCTTACCGAACCATTAACCCGATTACCCGATATCAATATCTTAATAAATTTTTATCGATTCGGGCTATGAATTATATCCGATATATGACCAGCCCTACCGGAAAGGGGAAAACCGAAAACTTACAAGCGCCCTCCAAAATCGTAGCATGATTCAAGGGGTGCTGCGTCGTGGAAAAAATATACGTATATTGTAAAGGTAAATATTATTGCATACGAGAGATATTGGGAATGGATCGAGGATGTCACATTTTTATTTTTTTTGATCTACTGCAAAAATTATCATACTATAATAACATTTGTAATGAATAATAAAATCCATCCAAAGCATGTTCCTACTCAAAACAAATACTACTAGTAAAGACTAAAGGGTATTCCCTTACCATCCTTAGGTAGAAAAGTGCCAAAAAAGAGTAAGAAAAATAAACAATAAATAACTCTAATTTGGCTTATTTTTGTCAATACTACTAACATCCCCATAAGGAATGAAGCTTCTCCACCAGGTGTTTCCCCATAGATTAATGATTTTGCTATAGATGAATTGCCCAACTCCATTATTTACATTTTCCTTTGAAGCATTTTCTCTTTCCACTGTTTGAACTGTTTTCTGCAAAAACAAGAATTTGGCCATTTTATAAACTATGGGAAATTGAAAAAATATAGCTGTACAATTAATTAGTAGTACCAATAATTTAAATTGCTCGGACTCTCCAAATAATGCCTCATTCGTATCAAATTCTCAAAAAATGTACACTATTTTTTTAAGAATCCAACATACGTCCGACAACAGTTTTGAAAAATTCGAGCAACACAATCAAGTAATTCCTTCGTGGGATGATTAAATACGCATACATTGGTAGGATTGAATCTGAATCCAACTTTTATCTGCCCGTTGTATGTGTCATCTTCAAGCACCACATTGTGAGGAACCGGTGTCACTTCAATGAATCCATTTTCATTCCCCTCACTAATTATTCCTTTCAGATAAATTCTGAATCGAATCAATCAGAAACCGAAAAAATTAAAAATCAAAAAGTTTCAATTAAATAGCTAGAGAGAAATATAACAAGAAAAATACATAGGTAAGGATATGTTGATGTAGAACTGGTTCAGGTGAAAATAGAAAAAGTACTTAGTTGTGTAACATTTTTTTCGACATCATCATAAAGCCACGCGAAAGAACATATAGTCTTCTTTCTTTTATTTTAGGTATATTTGGTATCTTAAATACATTAGTCTAATTAATTCAGATTTACTAAATGAATCTATTAATGAAGTAAAATGCTTCATATCATTCTACCGCAATTTTTGCTGATATACGACTATAGTTATAAATATGTAGAAAGGATGCAAAAGAACTTTAGTTTTTCATAAAAGGAAAAAAAGAAGAAGGCAAGTAAGGGTATTACGTGGTTTCACCAACAAATCCACCGGCTGTGAAAAATTCCTCGGCCATAATTTTTAGTTTAAGGTAGTAACACTTTTCTAATTTGGAAGTTGGCAATTCAAACTTAAATTTCTCATTCCACAAAATTTCCTTCGGATTACCTGCAGTGAAAAACAATAATAAAACGGATATGAAATATTAGAGCCATTATTGTAGCAATATATGTGTATGGTTTGCCAAATATAATTATACAGGTTAATGTAAATTGATGCAAAAATATATACGAAAAAAGAAAAAGCAAACCTGGGGAGGTTTTTGTTCTGTAGGATTGAGATCCACATTCAACAATGACATAGTACGATGGTTTCCCTACATAAATCAAAGTAATAGTCCGTAATTGTAATGAGGTTGACAAAAAAAAAGATTATCATGCATATTTCCTAAAAGCAAATTATAATAAAATTTTTGTACACTATCAGTGCATACCCTTGTCAATAATGCTGGAGTGACAAATGAAAAATAAGGCAAAGTCAACTATTAGAACACGTCAAAATGCACGAATAATATAAAAATTCTTTACATTGTTAGTGCATACACTTTTAATCCTTACCAATAATGTTGGAGTGTCTAATGCCTTGGGCACTTACAACAAAAACTTCAAGGAGTCCTCCCTTCATTATGCTAGTTTTACTTTAAGTCAAGTAACAGAAATATATGTAAGGAGTTACACAAAGAAAAAGAAATAATGTATTTGAAGACGTTACTAGTGCATGCATGCACTTAAATAAATGACAATAAATATTTATCCAGAATTAAAGTATTCTTCTTAATTTAACAACAACAACAACAACCCAGTATAATCCCACTTAGTGAGGTCTAGGGAGGATAGTATGTAAGCAGACATCACCCCTACTCTTGGGTAGAGCTACTTCTTAATTTAATCGGAAATAATTAATAACGAACCAGTTATTAATACTTTATATAGCTTTTATTATATGTAAATCCAAACTTAAACTCTTCAACATTATCAAATTATAGGAAAATTTATTTGTTTGAAATTCAATAAAATATCATGCACAAATGAAAAAGAGAGAATAAAGACGGTGCCATCATTTATTTTTCTTCCTGCAGCCATTTAGGCAAAACGTTATCCAACAAATTTTAGAGTAAGAAAAGACAAGTTTAGCGTTAATAGATAGATTTGTCACCTCGAAAAAGACATTTTCCCTTCCCCTCTTATCAATTTTTCTCTTTTATCGTTTTGGGATTCTTCTTCAGGTCGTTTAATTACGCTTTTCTTTTGTGCTTCACTCTTCACGTACTCAAAGTCTTCATTATTTTCGTGGTATTGTATCTTATTAGTAGGCTAGTAGCTGTTTTAATATTAACATATAAAAAGCGCTTAGCTAGTACTTTCTCCATCTCAAATTTTGTAACACATTTTCCTTTTTAATCAATTTCAATAAAATAAAATATTTTTATATTTAAAAATAATTTCACTTTAAACTTTGTAATTTACCAATTTTACCTTAATAAGTGTGCTGAGAAAAATCAAGTAAACATTTGGAATTAACTATGTGCTGACATGTCAAGACACGTGGATCAATGAAACAAAGATAGCTAGCAAAGAGTATTCAAAGAGACTCGAGCCTTGATAGGTCGGGCAAAGGATAATGGTTACTCGGACCTCTTGGTAATTTGAAGAGACATCAGAGGGATGAACCTAGATGGCCAAAGTACAGATATGTATTATTTGTAATTAATGAGCATAAATGATGTGAAACGTTATAGAATCTTCACGAAACAATTACGATTGCCATCTATAACGTTATATTAATGACATTAATTGCTCATAATGGTTCTATTACGAGAGGAAAGAAACGTCGTACTTAGAAATAGCTATAAAAGGAGAGAAATAACATTTTTAAGACGCGAATTATTATTGGAATACACTCATTTACTTTGCTTTATTTTGCTTACTCAGCTACTATTCAATTCAATTCTTCTTTACAAAATTATTGTCTTATTTGATTATCAGCAAATCGATTTCTCCTAAAATTAAGCTTTGACCGAAATTTCTATTTTTTTGTTAAACAAATTGGTTCCATTACCGGAAATCTGATAATCTACTTTCTAAGTCGACTCTTTTGTCAAAACAATCATGTCAAATGTCAACGACAATAACCAACAAAATTTACAACACCAAGAAAATCAGCAACATCAGGAGAATCAATAAGATGAAGGAACTCTAGTTCCATCGCAACGAAACTCTCCTCGACAATCCCGAGAGGGGGGCCTCTTGACGGATCTGAATTAAATGCGAATGAGCAGTTCGAAAATAATCAAGCTATTGATGAAGTTTAAAAAATTAATCGACCAACATGTCAATAATGCTCTTCAGGATTTTGCTAACCAGGTGACAGGTGTTGCACCACCAACACCAACTCCAAACAATAACACCATGGGAAATCCTCGCTCTGGACTCGTTAACTCAGGCAGTGGAGGAACTCCTAGAGAATCTCATGATGGAGGGTCAGGTAACCCAGTTAATTATGATTTATAAAATTTAGTACTAACTTTACAGAAACAGCTCAAGGAGCATAGCGACCACATAGAGCAGATACCTAGAGTATTGCTTGTAATCAAGGAAATAGATATGGACAAAAAACTCTAAACAACCTTGGAAGCCAAGTGTCATTCCTTTAACAATTCCAAAGAAATTCAAGATGCTCAATATTCCAAAATATGATGGAATAACTGGTCCGCGGTATCATGTAACCGCACTTACAACCAGTATAAAGGGAAACGACTTGACCCAGTAAGAAATTGAATCAGCATTGGTCAAAAACTTCGGAGAATGCTCACTAAGGGAGCATTAACATGGTACTCTATTTTATCTAAAAATTCTATAGATATTTTTTTTGAGCTTGAAGATTTATTTTTTAAATCACACTCCGGAGCTCAAAAATTTGAAAAACTAATGGAGGACATTTTTAAAATAAAACAAGGAGATACTGAGCTGCTCAGGGAATTCGTAGACAGATTCTAGCGTGAAAGGATGATGTTGTCACGTGTACCTGATAACTGGGCGGCTATGGCCTTTGCCAGTAATCTAAATGAAAAAGCTCAAAAGCCATGAGGAATCTCAAATAAAGTTTACGAGAATTTCCAGCAACAACTTGGAATTATATTTATAATAGATACAACACGAATCTACGAATAGAGGAAGATACTATCATTAAATCTCAAAAAGATGAAAGGTTGAGTTCAAGACGAGCTGAAACTTAAAAAACGTCAGGCAAAAATAGGTACGAGCCATACATAGTACCAACAGGAAGGGACTCACGCTCAAAACAGGAAAACCCAAGGTATGATACTAGATCAAGAGATACAGAATCAGGTTCATCATTAAGGTTCGAAAAAAAATGAAACACGCGAGATACGCAAGATGATGACAGAAGATCGAAAGAAAAGATCGGCGATTACAGTATTAATGTTAGTACATCCGAGTTAGTGGCTATTTTAAGAAGCATGAGAGACAAGGTTGTTGAAACACGTTCACAAGGCACTAAACTAAACATGTGTTCATATTTGTAGGTTTTGATAACGACGCGCAATTGACATATGACGAGGTCCAAGCACAAGCGCGCAATTGACACATAACGAGGTTCAAGCACAAGACGAACAAAGATCATGATCAAGCAAAGAAATAAAGTTATACATGAGTCATTCTTTAATTGTGATCTTGATCCGACAATTAACTCAAGACTTGGCTTCTCTCGTAAAATCATTTTTATCAAATCATGCATATCAAATTTAAAGCAAAATGATTTTCAAACATTTTATTTTAGCCAAAATGGTTTTTAAACATGCCTCTCAAATCTGGTCAAAGATAATCGATTATGTACTTTATGATAATCGATTATGTTAAGACAATATACACCAGATTTACAAAGCTGAACAATAATCGATTATGTACCTTATGATAATCGATTATGTTAAGGCTTGTACATTAGATTTTTCAAAGCTACAAGATAATCGATTATGTACCTTATGATAATCGATTATGTTGAGGCAGTGTCCATCAGATTTTTCAAAGCTATAAAATAATCGATTATGTTGAGGCAGTGTCTATCAAATTTTACAAGACTGTAAAATAATCGATTATGTACTTTATGATAATCGATTATGTTAAGACAGTGTAGTCCAAAGTTTTCAAAATATAAAAGATAATCGATTATCCTTATAGCATAATCGATTATGCAAATGACCGTTGCCAAAGTATTTTTAAACTCTGAAAGATAATCGATTATACACAATCTGATAATCGATTATGCTAAGTAAAATCTGCATATGATTTTTTGAACGTTGTCAGGTAATCGATTATACACAATCTGATAATCGATTATGTTAAGTAAAATCTGAATATGATTTTTTGAACGTTGTCAGGTAATCGATTATACGATTTGGATAATCGATTATTCTGCTTAAAATCTGGGAATGATTTTTGAACGATTGGAAAATAATCGATTATGCAAATCAGATAATTGATTATCTTAGCACAAAATCAGCAATTCTTAATTGGCAATTAGGCAACGTTGTGGGGGTTTTAAACACTATAAATACAACTCAAAATCAGTCTTCTAAGAAAACAACTGATTATATTCTTGCTAAAGCTTGCATACTCTCATATTCATCATTTTCTATTCATTTAATAAGTTTTTGAGAGCCAAACTCTTGACGAAAGTTGTTGTGTTCTTGAGCGTATTTATTTTACTCATATCTACTCTTAAAGAGAGTCTTGTCTTGAGTGCTAAGTGTTTGTATACACTTGAAGGGAAGTGTTAATCCTTTGTGGTTGTAAGAAGGAACGTTTTCATTCCTTCGGTTGAAGTCTTGAAGTGTGGTATCTTCGAGCAATGGTTGTTGAGGCTTGTGTGACTCAAGTTCTCAGTTTGTAACGGTTTGTTAAGCACCCGTAAGCTTAACGAAGTTAGTGGAGTCTCGAGAGAGTCTCTCGGGGACTGGACTAGCCACAAGTTGTGGTGAACCAGGATAATTTCGGTGCATTCGCTCCTTATTATTTACTTACCGCACTTATTTCAATCCTGCAATTTTTAATTCCGCAAGTTTATATTGTTTTTTATTATAACGCTATTCACCCCCCCTCTAGCGTTAAGCGTATATTCTAACAATTGGTATCAGAGCCCAACTCTCTGAAAGACTTAACCGTTTGAGAGAAACAATCCATGGCTTCTACTCGTGACTTTAATGCAGGAATGCTCCACCAGACCACCACTGTTCGATGGCACAAACTATACGTACTGGAAGGAAAGGATGAGAATATTCATCCAATCGAATAATTTTCATCTATGGAAGGTTATAACGAAGGGAGAACAAATTCCAACCAAAAAGGTTGAAAATGAATGGGTTCCAAAATACGAAGATGAATACGATGCGGATGATATCCGAAAAGTGCAGAACAACGCTAGAGCCATCAACTTATTATATTGTGCTATAAATGCTGATGATTACAGAAAAATATCATGCTGCACAACGGCTAAGCAAATGTGGGATAAGCTGGAAATCACGTACGAAGGTACGGACCAGGTAAGAGAAGCTAAAATTGATTTTCTAACCCATGCATATGAACTGTTTCACATGAAGGAAAGCGAGAGGATCGATGATATGTTCGAACGATTTTCAAAAATCGTCAATGACCTACATGCTCTTAAGAAGACCTTCACGGATAAGGAACTTGTCCGAAAAATTCTCCGAAGTCTCACTCCGGAATGGCGCTCCAAGGCCGACGCGATTCAAGAGCCTATCGGCGTTTCAAATGTCACCATCGACGGACTAAGAGGTAATCTTAAAACCTATGAATCTACTATACTTAGCCCTCCATTTAATGATCAAAGGAAACAAAGAATCACCCTCAAGGCAAGCACGGCTCAACCTCAAAATGATGAAGACTCAAACAACGGAGATAACGAGTTCGGACTCGTTATTAAGAGGTTTCAAAAGTTCATGCGAAAAGAGTATGAACGAAAAGGCAAACAACAAGGAGATCAAGTAAAGTGCTATGGATGCGGAGAAATCGGGCACATTAAATCAAATTGCCCAAATGTCAAAAAGGAGAAGAAACCCTTCAAGAAACAACGAGCATACATATCTTGGGGAGGTGACTCCGGAGACGAATCAAGCGAAGATGAAGAAAACGAAGCCGCAAATCTATGTCTCATGGCACACAAAGACAATCAAGAAGAGGTATGTCAAATTTCTTCAAAAAATTTCTTTTCTCTTGAGGAAATGCAAAATGCTTTTGATGAATTGTATAGTGAATTCATTAGAGCTTCCGAAACTGTTAGAGACGTAAAGAAAAATTCTTCTTTGAAAGAAAAAGATTTTGAAAAACAACTCTCTTTGAAAGAAAAAGATTTAGAAAAATTGATTTTGGAAAATGAGAAGTTGAAAGAAGAAAACAAATTTTTCGGCAAGAGAAGCGCCGACAAACCCGAGAGTTCTAGTAAAAATTGTATTTCTTGCATGCATCTAAAAGATGAAGTAGAAAGACTTAAGGGCACCCTAGATAAGTTCAATTCTTCTCATAAAAATTTGAATGATGTTCTTGTCAATTTGAAATCGACCAAACATGGCATAGGTTTCAAAAACGAGCCTAAAGAAAAAGTTGAAGCCATCCCCCAACAACCCAAGACTCAACCTAGGATAAATAAAATAAACATTCATCCTAGAAATAACCATCCTAGAATGAACATGCATCCTAGACCAAACACTAGAAGAAACTTTGAACATTTTAGAACGCCTAGAAATGACCTTCAATAATCGCAACCTAGACATACTCGACCTAGAAACAATTATTCTAGAAACGCTGCATATCCTAGAACAAACAGTAGGAGAAATGATTTTCAAGGATTGCGCAATAGCCATATTGTCAAAAATAGAGCAAACGATTTTCGTACCTCCAACTACTACCAACCTAGAAGAATGCATAATCCTAATGTCATTTGTCACTATTGTAGTCGAATAGGACATATTGCTCCTGCTTGTTTTACTAGACACAGACACTTAACTGCATGTCAAGCACAACAGCATTTTACACCTAACTCTCAAGGACCCAAAACAGCTTGGGTACCAAAAACTCATTAATTTGTCTTGTAGGTATGTTTGAAGGGATCAAGTGTACTTTGGTACCTTGATAGTGGATGCTCCAAACACATGACCGGAGACGCATCCAAGTTCCTTCAACTAGAACACAAAGAAGGAGGAAACGTTATTTTTGGAGATAACAACAAGGGAAAAATTATCGGCATTGGCTCGGTCGGTAAGAATGAATCTTCTTCCATTACGCTTATATTGCTAGTTAAAGGTATAAAACATAATCTCTTGAGCATAAGTCAATTATGTGACAAGGGAAATCTTGTTTTGTTTGATTCGGAAGAATGCTTAATTTTTCGTCGTAGTAATTTTAAAATTATTCTTCGTGGTTTTAGAATTTATAACATCTATATGGCTGATCTTGAAAACTCTTCATCAGAGTATCTGAATTGTCTTATGAGTAAAGAAGATGATATGTGGTTATGGCATCGTAGAGTAGCTCATATCAACATGCATCTTTTAAACAAATTGGTCAAAATTTAGTTATTGGTCTTCCAAATTTGAAATTTGAAAATGACACTATTTGTGATTCTTGTCAAAAAGGGAAGCAAACAAAAGCATCTTTTAAATCTAAGAATATTGTTTCAACTACAAGACCTTTGCAACTTCTTCACATGGATATCTTTGGACCATCTCGCATTGAAAGTCTTGGTAGAAATCGTTATCCTTTTGTTATTGTTGATGATTATTCTAGATTTACATGGACACTATTTCTTGCTCACAAAAGTGAAGCTTTTCAAAATTTTAAATGTTTTCTTAAACGTGTTCAAAATGAAAAGAACACAACCGTCACTTCCATAAGAAGTGATCATGGGGGAGAGTTCGATCACAATCTCTTCACGGACTTTTGTGACGAACTCAGTATTGAGCACACCTTCTCTGCTCCACGTACACCACAACAAAATGGAGTGGTGGAATGGAAAAATAGGTGTCTCGAAGAGATGGCTAGAACCATGCTCGATGAGGCTAAGATTCCCAAACAATTTTGGGCGGATGCCGTGAGTACCGCATGCTACATTTTAAACAGAGTAGTCATAAGGCCAATACTCATGAAAACTCCCTATGAACTCTATAAGGGAAGGAAACCTAATCTCTCCCATCTTAGAGTATTCGGTTGTAAATGCTTTATTCATAACAACGGAAAAGATAATTTGGGAAAATTTGATGCCAAATCGGATGAAGGAATTTTTATTGGTTATTCATCACGTAGCAAAGCATATAGAGTATTCAATAATAGCACCGAAACTGTTGAGGAATCCCTTCATATTGTGTTTTCCGAAAATAATGCTCGCTTGGCGAGAAAGGATTCTGGTTTTGATCTTGCAGGTATTTTAAACACAATAAGTCCTCAAGACAAAGTACAAGAGGAAAATCCAAAGGAAATTCAAGATGAAATCTTGGAACAATCATCGGAGGAAGCGCCACCACTAGAGAAAGAAACGAAACTGCCCAACGTGTGGAGGACAATCAAAGACCATCCTCTCGACAAGGTAATTGGCGACATTGAACAAAAGGTAAGTACTCGAAATAATCTTAAGAACACCTTAGGACATACTGCTTTCGTTTCTCAAATTGAACCCTCATCCATTTTCGAAGCAATTTGGGATGAGCATTGGACCTTGGCAATGCAAGAGGAGCTTAACCAATTCAAACGAAATGACGTTTGGGAATTGGTGCCAAGACCCGACAATCATACCATAATTGGTACGAAATGGGTTTTTTGAAATAAATTAGATGAAAATGGTGTAATCACTAGAAACAAAGCTAGGCTTGTAGCAAAAGGTTACAATCAAGAAGAAGGAATTGACTATGAAGAAACGTATGCACCCGTAGCAAGGTTAGAAGCTATTCGTTTATTACTTGCTTTTGCCTCTTCTATGAATTTTAATTTATATCAAATGGATGTAAAGAGTGCTTTTCTAAATGGTTTTATTCAAGAAGAAGTTTATGTTGAACAACCCCCGGGCTTTGAAGATTTTAAATCTCCCGATCATGTTTTCAAACTTAAGAAAGCCCTTTATGGTCTTAAACAAGCTCCCCGAGCTTGGTATGAACGATTGAGCAAATTTCTTTTGGACAATGAGTTCATTAGGGGGAAAGTTGACACCACACTATTTATTAAGCATAAAAACAATAATATTTTATTGGTTCAAATCTATGTGGATGATATTATTTTTGGTGCTACTAACAATGCTTTGTGCAAGGAATTTTCTGATTTAGTGACAAGCGAATTTGAGATGTCTATGATGGGTGAGCTAACCTTCTTCTTGGGGTTGCAAGTGAAACAAATGAAAGAAAAAACTTTCATTTGTCAATCTAAATATTGCAAAGAGTTGCTAAAACGATTTGAAATGAGCAACGCCAAAGAAATGGCCACTCCAATGAGCACATCCGATCATCTTGACAAAGATGAGAAAGGTAAGGAAGTCGACACCAAGAAGTATCGAGGTATGATCGGATCCCTTCTTTATCTTACTGCTAGTAGTCCGGACATAATGTTTAGCGTATGTTTATGCGCTCGATATCAATCATGTCCGAAGGAGTCGCACCTAACTGCGGTTAAGCGGATAATGAAGTATCTTGTTGGTACTATAAATGTGGGACAATGGTATCCCAAAGGTTCTTCATGCCAACTTGTTGGCTATTCCGACTCCGATTTTGCGAGTTGCAAATTGGACCGCAAGAGCACTAGTGGCACTTGCCATTTGCTCGGTAGCTCTCTTGTCTCTTGGTTTAGTAAGAAACAGGTAAGTGTTGCGTTGTCCACAACCAAGGCTGAATATGTAGCCGCGGGGAGTTGTTGTGCTCAAATCCTTTGGATGAAACAACAACTCTCGGACTATGGACTAAGTATCGATCATATCCCTCTTAGATGTGATAATACTAGCGCCATAAGCTTGACGAAGAACCCTGTTCTTCATTCAAGAACAAAACACATTGAAATTAGGCACCACTTTATAAGAGATCACGTTCTCAAAGGTGATGTCGAAATTGAGTTTGTTGAAACCAAATCTCAATTGGCCGACATTTTCACAAAGCCTTTAGAGAAAGAGTCCTTTTTCCGAATTCGTAGTGAACTCGGGATTCTTGACTCCACGTTGATCTAAGTCATGCATTGCATTTTTTTTGTTTTTCATTACTAACTTGAGCGTCGGAGGCGCCTAATCTGTTTTGCAGGCATCGCCCCAAAGACAGGGGGAATTATAAAGCACTGGTGCAGAAAAAAATCGATCTCTTTTAAGAATAATCGATTTCTCTTAGGTACATAATCGATTATCAAGTATCAATAATTGATTATGTTGACATTATATTGTCCCTTTTATAATTGCGATTTTTGGTTAATCAATAAACAAGTTATTTACAAATTTTTTTTTTTGCTAATGTCAAAAGGGGGAAGAATAAGGGCTATGCACTTAATATTTATTGGCATAAATTGAGGGGGAATTCATATGTTGAGGGGGAACAAATTGCATATCTATATGCTTGTCTTGGATCGTCATTATGAATTATCTAATATGCATATCCCGATATTGGTTTGCCATTATCAAAAAGGGGGAAATTGTTGAAACACACTAAACTAAACGTGTGTTCATATTTGTAGGTTTTGATAAATGACAAACGACGCGCAATTGACATATGACGAGGTCCAAGCACAAGCGCGCAATTGACACATAACGAGGTTCAAGCACAAGACGAACAAAGATCATGATCAAGCAAAGAAATAAAGTTATACATGAGTCGTTCTTTAATTGTGATCTTGATCCCTCAATTAACCCAAGACTTGGCTTCTCTCGTAAAATCATTTTTATCAAATCATGCATATCTAATTTAAAGCAAAATGATTTTCAAACATTTTATTTTAGCCAAAATGATTTTTAAACATGCCTCTCAAATCTGGTCAAAGATAATCGATTATGTACTTTATGATAATCGATTATGTTAAGACAATGTACATTAGATTTTTCAAAGCTACAAGATAATCGATTATGTACCTTATGATAATCGATTATGTTGAGGCAGTGTCCATCAGATTTTTCAAAGCTATAAAATAATCGATTATGCACATTATGATAATCGATTATGTTGAGGCAGTGTCTATCAAATTTTACAAGACTGTAAAATAATCGATTATGTACTTTATGATAATCGATTATGTTAAGACAGTGTAGTCCGAAGTTTTCAAAATATAAAAGATAATCGATTATCCTTATAGCATAATCGATTATGCAAATGACCGTTGCCAAAGTATTTTTAAACTCTGAAAGATAATCGATTATACACAATCTGATAATCGATTATGCTAAGTAAAATCTGCATATGATTTTTTGAACGTTGTCAGGTAATCGATTATACACAATCTGATAATCAATTATGTTAAGTAAAATCTGAATATGATTTTTTGAACGTTGTCAGGTAATCGATTATACGATTTGGATAATCGATTATTCTGCTTAAAATCTGGGAATGATTTTTGAACGATTGGAAAATAATCGATTATGCAAATCAGATAATCGATTATCTTAGCACAAACAGCAATTCTTGATTGGCAATTAGGCAACGGTTGTGGGGGTTTTGAACACTATAAATACAACTCAAAATCAGTCTTCTAAGAAAACAACTGATTATATTCTTGCTAAAGCTTGCATACTCTCATATTCATCATTTTCTATTCATTTAATAAGTTTTTGAGAGCCAAACTCTTGACGAAAGTTGTTTGTTCTTGAGCGTATTTATTTTACTCAT
This sequence comes from Nicotiana benthamiana, assembly GCA_034376525.1. Lineage (NCBI taxonomy): Eukaryota > Viridiplantae > Streptophyta > Magnoliopsida > Solanales > Solanaceae > Nicotiana > Nicotiana benthamiana. Next base: position 121,724,199 of record CM067338.1, on the reverse strand, counting down.
ATCTACTCTTAAAGAGAGTCTTGTCTTGAGTGCTAAGTGTTTGTATACACTTGAAGGGAAGTGTTAATCCCTTGTGGTTGTAAGAAGGAACGTTTTCATTCCTTCGGTTGAAGTCTTGAAGTGTGGTATCTTCGAGCAAAGGTTGTTGAGGCTTGTGTGACTCAAGTTCTCAGTTTGTAACGGTTTGTTAAGCACCCGTAAGCTTAACGAAGTTAGTGGAATCTCGAGAGAGTCTCTCGGGGACTGGACTAGCCACAAGTTGTGGTGAACCAGGATAATTTCGGTGCGTTCGTTCCTTATTATTTACTTACCTCACTTATTTCAATCCTGCAATTTTTAATTCCGCAAGTTTATATTGTTTTTTATTATAACGCTATTCACCCCCCCCCCCTCTAGTGTTAAGCATATATTCTAACAAAGGTAAGGTGGACAAAGGAAATGGGATCAAACCCAACACAATGATCATGGTCACAAAATGACGGATTGCAGATTGCTACAAGGTAAAGTAGAACATTTACTAAAACAAGGGTCTTTAACTGAACTGTTTAGTGAAAAGGGAAAGCAAGCATATATGAAGAATAGGTAGGAACTTCCAAAAATTCCTGCTCCAAAAAGGACAATTAGTGTCATAAGTGGATGGGAAGAGATCAATGGTGTGACGTACACCGCAACAAAGAAAGTGTAAAAAATTACAGTTACCCACATGAAGCAAGTTCGACAGGTTTTGGAAGAAGATAGTATTATATTTGATGATGCATATGCAGATGCAAATGGCATGCTAACCCCGCATAATGATGTACTGATAATATATTTACTTGTATATGGCACTAATGTAAAACGTGTTTTGATTGACCCAGGTAGTTTCGTGAATATCATTCTGTTAAGAGTGGTAAAAGAGATGCAAGACGATTATAAGGTGATACCCAAGGAACACACCTTGTCTGGTTTTGACAACTCGAGCATCGTAACAAAAAGAGAGATAATATTCACCACATTCGTAGAAGGAGACAGATACTAAAATTTCAGGTAGTAGAAATGGATATGGCATACAATATGATTCTCGGCAGACCATGGATTCACGAAATGGCACTATTATATCTACCTTACATCAAGTTATCAAGTTTCCATATGAATACGACAAATACGTGGTGACCAAAAAGCTTCTCGAAGCATTAACTTCGTGGCAGATCAAACACAAAAAGTGACGAAAAAATAGCAATTACAGAATTCAGTTAAGGACACAGCAACGCGAGCCTCAACTGAAGATGGGCAAACAAATGTGGACTCGAGGCCTGATACTATTCAAGAACAATAAGAAAATGAAAATATCAAAATAACAATTGAGGAAATGGAAGCTGTGGTATTATTTGTACATTGGCCGTACAAAAAAAGCCTACATTGGAACCAAGATCAGCCTAGAGATGAAACAAAAGTTGATTGAATTTTTAAAGGCTAAGGCAGATTGTTTTGTTTGTTCCCATTCATATATGATAGGTATACCACCAGAGGTAATGACCCACAAATTAAATGAAGATCCATCATACCCACCTGTCAAACAACAAAAAAAGGAAGCAAGGCTCCTTCAAGAATCAGTTGATTCAAGATGAGGTGCAAAAACTTTTAAAAATCGGGTTTATCCGCGAGATAAAGTATCCAAATTGGTTGGATAATACTGTAGTAGTGCCCAAAAATAATGGTAAGTGGCGAGTTTGCGTAGATTATACTGATCTAAATAAACCTTGCCCTAAAGATTCTTTTCCATTACCGCACATAGATCAACTAATTGATGCTATTGCAGGACATGAATTATTAAGTTTTTTAGATTCCTATTTAGGATATAATCAGATTAAAATGGATCCTCTAGATGAAGGAAAAACTTCCTTTATCACAGACCGAGGGACTTATCATTACCAAGTTATGTTGTTCGGTTTAAAGAATGCTTGGGCTACATACCAAAGGCTAGTGACCAAAATGTTTCAAGAACACCTATGAAAAACCATGGAAGTGTAAATAGATGGTATTCTGGTCAAATTACAACAAGCAGGGGATAATATTCAATACTTTACTGATACATTTCAGGAGGACCCAAAGCCCCTTCCTGAATAGGCAGGCACATAGTATCAAAAAATATCCAGTGAAGCTTTCTTTTGTCTTCATCACCGCCTCACCAAAAGTTAGCTCGATTCTTTGCAAATTTAACATGAAGTTAAATCCTAAGAAATATGCATTTGGCATGTCATCAGGTAAGTTCTTGGGATTTCTTGTTTCTAACTGTGGCATTAAAGTAAATCTCGTGCAGAGTAAAGCTATTAAAGAAATTCCAGATATACTCACGAGCAAAAAAGAAGTACAAAGGCTGACAGGAAGAATAGCAGCCTTGGGAAGGTTTATTTCCAAGCCATCAGAAAAGTACTTCTATTTTTTTTTTAGCTTTAAAAAAAATCAATTTGAATGGTCTGAAGAATGACAACAAGCGCTTAAAAATTTAAAGGCGTGCCTGTCAAATCCCCCATTGCTAGCCAAACCAAAAGATAGGGAGAAATTGCTCATCTACCTTGCAATTTCAGAAGTAGTGATAAGTGTCGTATTAGTTCGAGAAGTCCAAGGTAAACAATCTCCAATTTATTATGTTAGTAAATCTTTTTCGATGTTGAGACTCGATATTCTAATTTAGAGAAACTTGCATTAACCTTAATTGTGGCTTTTAGAAAATAAAGACCTTATTTCCAGTGTCATCCTATTTCTATAGTAACAGCCTACTCCTTATGTAATATATTGCATAAACAAGAGTTATCGGGTAGATTAGCCAAGTGGTATATATAGCTAAGCGAATATGACATTACATATCAACCTAGAACTATAATAAAATCACAATTTTTAGCAGATTTTGTGGCAGAATTTAGCCAAGGGATACAATTGGAAGCAACTGTAGCTATTTAACGGAGCTAATACAAGTACTTGGATCTTATTTACTGACGGTTCATCAAATGTAAAAGGAGCAGGTCTAGGCATTGTCTTGGTACTACCTGTGGGAGAAACCATAAGACAAGCCATAAAATGTCATGCTATCACCAATAATGAAGCAGGATATAAAGTTGTGATTGCAGGTTTAGAATTGGCATGAGAGCTCCAAATAGAGCAAGTCTAATCAAAAGAGATTCGCAACTCGTGGTTAACCAAATGTAGAGGAATTATACAGTTAGAGAAGCAAGGATGCAGCAATACCTGGAAAAGGAACGAGATTTGGTTAGGCAATTTCAAACTTGAAAAGTCATGCAAATACCAAGGGAGGGGAATGCCGAGGCAGATGCTTTAGCTAATCTTGCATCCACTGCAGAAGTAACAAATGAAGAAAATGCTTCTATAATACATTTGTTTCATTCGGTGCTAGATCAAGATAAAAACAAGGTAAATTATAATAACCTAACTTGGGATTGGAGAAACGAGATTGTCAATTTTTTGCAGTATGGAATACTACCTGAAGATCAGAAAAGGCTCAGGAACTTCGCCGAAAGGCTGCTCGTTACTGTTTAAATTAGGGCAATTTATATCAGAAAATGTTCGGCGGCCCCCTAGCAAGATGTCTCGGGCCTTCTCAAATGGAATATGTGATGAGAGAAATACACAAAGGACATGTGGAATTCACGTTGGCGGAATATCTTTAGTAAAAACCATAATTAGAGCTGGCTATTACTGGCCAAAAATGGAATAAGAAACGGAACATTTTGTGGCTAAGTGTGACAAGTACCAAAGATATGGCAACAACATGCATCGACCAGTTGAATTATTATATCCGGTTGTTTCTCCATGGCCTTTTATGAAGTGGGGGTGGATATTGTAGGTCCACTACCATAAGACAAAGGCGGGGTAAGATTTCTATTAGTACTCACCGACTATTTTACTAAGTGGATATAAGCAGGAGCCTCCAAACAAGTACGAGAAAAGGAGGCCAGAGAATTCATCCAGCGAAAAATCACATGCCGATTTGGGTTCCAAGAGAGATCGGTTGTGATAACGGCCCGCAATTCATAGTTGTATAAATCATAGAATTCTTCCAAAGTTGGTAAATTAAAAGGATTTCCTCAACACCTTACCATCCGGTAGCCAATGGACAAGCTCAGTCAATGAATAAATTTATTATCAACAATGTTGAAGAAAAGACTAGAAGAACCAAAGGGCAAGTGGCCAGAAGTACTACTTGGAGTCTTATGGGCTTACCGAACAACAACAAAAACAAGTACGGGAGAAACACCATTTTCACTTGTATACGGAGTTGAAGCCTTAATTCCAGTCAAAATAGGGGATCCAAGTATGAGATATACTCAAACTACTAAAGAGTCGAATGGAGAAGAGATGCAGTTAAACCTGGATTTACTTAAAGAAAGGAGGTAAACTGCATTAATAAGATGGCAGCGCAAAAACAAGTTATTGAGCGGTATTACAATTGAAAAGTTCTTCTCAAATACTTCAAGATTGGCGACTACGTACTCAAGAAAGTTTTCCAATCCACGAGGGCAGCCAATGTAGGTCAGTTAATTCCAAATTGGGAAGGGCCTTACAAGGTTCACGGCATCGCATGAAAAGGTGCGTACGAGCTTGAAACATTGGATGGAAAGATTCTACTTTCAAATTGGGATGATGTTCATCTAAAGAAGTATCATTTCTAAGAGAAGGAAATACCAACGTTCAGGTATCCCCACTCACAATTTTTTATTTTTGAATTGCTAAAATTTTACTAAATACTTTTAGATGACAGGAAAAATGCTAGCCCACACTAAATAATGAATTTCGACCTAAAAGAAACACGGAAGGAACATAATTTTTGGTCTATGGTTACAGCTACTCTGATGAAACTATAATGGATTAAGCAATCTTCATCCAAAATTGTACCTCCGAGTCCCCTATGTTTTTCCTTTTCAGGAAAATGACCGTATGGAAGGAATAATCAAGTGCTCGAAATTTCATACTTCAAAGCTCAAACACTTGGGGGACTATATAATATACATATGCTATATGTATAAGGAAGGAAAAAAGGCAGAAACAATTAAATATCAAGTCAAGCCTAAAGTCTACTCAACAAATATCAAGTTTAGAGCAAAGCCACGAGCCGAAAAATGCAAGCCTGATCCAAATTCAATGAAAATTTTTATCAAAGTTATTCCAATAAACATGTGTGTTCCTATTTCTTCTTTTGTAACATTTGATCTTTTTGGTAGCTTTGGAGAGTTGTTCAGAAAAAGACGACTCGAGGAGGTTTTTATCCTTGCCCGCCTGATTGGAATAAGCTTTTTCAACTGCTAGCTCCGATACCATGACTCTTAGTAGCTGCTCTGAGGTACATTTATTTTCTTCTAATACTTCGATCTCAAGCTAAAGACTTTCATACTGCTCTTTCCAATTATCTGCCTCAATCTGGTAATCATGCATCAATTGCTATGTATGGGAAATCCTTTTCATCATCTCCATACCGATGAGATTGATATACATAAAAAATGGATAAGAATCTTAGCAAAAGGAAAATGGATTGGAACATAAAAAGAATTTTATACCTTCAATGATGATTGCACGATGTAATTCATCTAAGTCAAAGAACAATGACTTTCTAGCTTGGACTTTTCAACTGGACCAATCAAGGGTTTGAACCATACGTCAGCTTGGCCTAACTTTTTTAGAAGATTACCATCGGCAGGGACCTCAATGGTAATTTGCTTCATCACTATACTTCCACTTGAAAAACCAACTTTTGTTTGAGAAATATTAGTAGCAGGGACTATAGAGGAAATCATAATGGCTTGAGGCGAAGCAGAAATAAATAACAGTAGTAAGAACAAGAAAAAGGGAGTTCCATTGGGACATATACGAGGAAAGAAGCAAGAGGTACTTCCTCAGACACCAAATCAAAGCCTTCATTGTCAAACCCACACAAAAAAAGTTGTTCATCAGAGTAACGAGCTGCCATGAGAGTCTCTTCATCAGAACTCACCAAAGTGGCTTTAACAGGCTCGATCGTGGGAACAGAATAAGGAGGAGTATCCTTCGAAATGACGTATCTTCTGGCTCGCGGCTTTCTAACCAAAGAACTTCAATCCCGTTCCTCCTCATCTTCATAATACTAGGGTCCGCCAGCCTTCCTTTTCGATGAAGAACTTAAGATTATCTCTAGAGCTCTTGCCAAAGAAAGTCTAGAAGTTGCGATTGACTCAGCACTTGCACCACGAATAGGAAATACTAATAAAAATAAGGGTTAAATGTGACGATCCGGCCCGTCGTCTTATATGCTACTGCCTCATTTTCACTGTTTATTGCTTCTTCATGGTTCATTATTGGCATTTCATGAGTTAGAGTTGAATCGGTTTGGTTTTTGTAGGAAATGAGATATTTAGTCTCTTTAAGGAAGGCTTATATTGGGAAAGTCAATCGGATGTTGACTATTGAGTTAGAGAGCTCGGATGTAAATTCCGAAAAATTTTTAGCTTCGGGCGATGATAATTGACTTAGGGGTGTGATCAGAATTTATTTTGGAGGTACGGTGTATAATTAAGCTTCAATTGGCGAAGTTAGTATTTTGGCGAATTCCGGTTGATAGGTGAGATTTTGATTCCAGGGTCAGAATGGAATTCCGAGAGCTGCAGTAGTTATGTTAGATGATATTGGATATGTGTGCAAAATTTCAGATTATTAGGAGGTGTTTTGGTCGGGTTTTTTATCAAATGCGTATTTCGAATGAAACTTAGGCTTGAATCCGATGTGATTTGATGGTTTTAGTGGTGTTTGATGTGTTTTGAGGATTGGAACAAGTTTGAATGAGGTCTTAGGATATGTTGGTGTTTTTGGTTGAGGCCCCGGGGGCCTCGGGGTGAGTTCGGGTGTTTAAACGGAGAGTTTTTGGAGTTTGTTGCAGGTTCATATTACTGGTATCTGGTATTTCTGCTTTTGCGGAAATGGATCGCAGAAGCGGGTGAGGGTCGCATAAGTTGTCAGGGGTTTGGTGGTGTAGTTCCGCAGAAGCGGAACCCTTTTCACATCAACGGGTCCGCAGTAATGGATGGTAAGCTGCAGAAGTGGTTTTGGGATTTTTAAAGAGAACCGCAAAAGCGGGATTTTGGCCGCATAAGCTGAAGCGGGACCGTAGAAGCGAAAGTCGACTGGGCAGAAGGGTTTAAATGTTATATTTCATCCGCGAGCATGGGGTATTTTTCCACCATTTATAACCACCGTGAGAGCTTTTTGAGAGTAGTTGAAAAGGGTTTTGATGGGTATTGATTGGAGATGAGTCTCGTGACCTAGAAACGTTATTTTATTAAAGAATCAACCTTTAATTCTTGGAAAATTGGATAAAAATTTGAAGAACTAGGGCTTGGTTTTTTAAATGAAAATTTGGGATTTGAAAGGGCATTTGAACTTCGATTCTAGTAAATTCGATATGTATGGACTTGTGACGAGACGAGGAATCCGGTGATGTGAATTTTGTAATTTTTTTAGAAGTGGGCTCTGGGCTCGGGTTTTTTCAACTTCGTGATTTTTGATGTTTTTTGAGTCTTTTTGATTGGGTTATGTTCCATTAGCCTATTGAAACGTATTCATTGTGGTTTTGATCAGATTCGACGCGCGAGGAGGTCGATTCGAGCGAAAAAGGCATAGCAAGCTAGATTTTGGGCCGGCTTGAGGTGAGAAATAGCTATAGAAGATGACCTGAGGGTTTGAAACCCCACAATATCACATTGTGATGCTACATTGAGGTGAGACACGTACTCTATGATGAGTGCGGGGTCATTTGCGGTTGGGGATTGTGACTTAGTCCGTTCCGAGTATTTATCATACTGTGTTCTTGACTAGAATTGTCTGGTAATCATCCTACTTGGATTTTATGGATTTATTTGGGCTTTGTGCCGATCATTTGCATCATTTAGGGATTTTATCACTTTTTCCGTATCACTTGGCATGATAAATGATTTCAGTCCTGAGTTTAAACACCATTTTGAAATGTTTAGCCATATTTCTAAGACTTGAAACTTAAACTACATCTTTCTGACACTGTGAGTTGAGAGCTATTACTCTAATATTACCCGAGTAGTTTACATGCATACCTGAACTGAGTACGGATCGGGATGCATGCCACAGTGATGTTACGTGATATTGCGCTTTAGCTGTAGGAGCCCCTCCGGAGTCTGAACCCCCACAGTGAGTGCGGGTACCCAAAAGGATCGGGTCATGCCCCGCAGCGATCATATGCATTTCATTGCATTCGTGAATGGATATTTATTTGTTTTACCTGTCATTAATTTATTGTTGTTTCACCGTTAAATGTGATAGATTACCATTTATAACTTTACATTGTACTATTTCATGATTTCTTATCTTCAGTCATTATATATGTTTATTAGTCACATAGTCGGAGTACTCACTTTACTCCATGCACCATGTGTGCAGATACAGGTATCCCGGAGGCTCAGTAGAGTTTTTAGCTGCTTTCATATTTATCCCGGAGTTGTCGAGGTAGTTGCCCGGCGTTCACAGGACACGACTTCTCCCCTATCCCTTTGTTTTTCCGCATATTAGACTCTTATTTGTTTTGATTTGCTACTCAGTTGTATTTAGAGGCTCTAGACTCGTGACCCCAGATCTATTAGGAGTTGTATTGACAGCTGTTATTGTTTCCGTACTATTTCTGTCTATTAACACTGGTTGGAACTATATTATCTGCTAAATTAACTCTATTAATTGGTAATGGGTTTTTGTTCTTAGGTTTAGAGTGTTCAAATGGTCGGGCTTGCCTAGAAATTGTGTTGGTCGCCATCACGACCGAGATTTGGGTCGTGACATTAAATACATTTTAAAGAAAGAATGAATAAAAATAGAAGGAAAATAATAAAAATTACCGTGAGTTTTAGCCTTCCAACCAAACCTGTTTGAGAGGTACTTCTAAGATCTAACTTCCATCGAGCTATGGTCAACAATTTCTCTACCCAACCACGGAAATAGGAAATTTCTTCAACAGTTACAATGGTTGCTAAAATAAGAAAACGAAGCACGAGAAGTACAAACCCTATTTAAAAAAGAAAAGAGAAGAGAGAAAGTTGTAAAGAAAACTTACATGCAAAATTTCACGTTTCAGGGACTGGCATATTTTCTTCACCTACTAACCCTAGCGTAGGAGCAGCAACAAATCTGGCGTGCTGCCACGATCTTTATCATCCTCGGGGTTGGCTAATACCCCCTTGCTCCTCTCCACCAAAGTAAAAATCCCATGACAGAATAACTTAAGGGGAGTAGATGTGGATTAGATGAAAAAAGGTGAAAGGCAATTGGGCCAAATTAGCCAAATAACTTACCCATGCAACAACACTCCATACGATAAGGCTAATTGTCCTAAACACACATTGAAGAAGCGTCAAAATTCAATGATAGCTGGATCAATAGGGGTCTAAAGTCCAATGTAAAAGGGTATGTATACACAAAAGAAAAGCCCGCCATGAAAGAAGTAATCTTTTGATTTGCATTAGGGATAAGGATTGGGAAATCAAACCTCTAATAAAAATCTCTATGAATCACAAAGATCAAACCTTCAGTAATTTATAAAGGGTAAACATCAGCACGATCATGAGAGCACATAGAGGAAACCTGGTTTCTAATTGATTCCCTATCAATATAAAAACAAAGTTCAAAAGGGATAATTTCATCTACTGTAGGTTCACGGATTGACTCATTAGAATCCCTACTTCTGGCAGAAGACTTAAGTATCAAAGAAGCCTTAGTTCTATAAGATGAAGGAGGAGTGGAACTAGGTAGAGAAGAAGAACCTCTAATAGAAATCAACCTTAGACTACACACCCCCTCCCCCCATCTTGCTTCTAGTAGGAGAAATGGGAAGTTCATCTATGATAAGAACTTTTTGGGGGTCAGGGTTCAAAGAAGACATAACTGTACGAGGAAGAAGAGAAGTTAGCCAGAGATGGAAAACTTTCTGGGAAAGAAAAGACAAAGGACATATTTATACTCAGAAGTTACCTCAAACAAAAAGGTAATGATGGGAACATCATATTGAAAATTATCACTTCGTAATTGATGTAGCCGTAAAAAAGCCTCAAAAGGCGCTAAAAGGTTGCGGAACTAATCATTAGTCACCTCGTGTCACATGCATTAAATGAAAGTGACATGCGAAGCGTCAGTTCATATAATGATATGTGGAATAGCAGCAAATATTCCCGCTTTAATGAATCCACTTTGAAAATATTCAATTACTGAATAAATGGCAAGTGATGAGACTATCTGCATTGGTAAAATCAAGCTAACATTTGGAATTAATTATGTGCTGACATGTCAAGATACGTGGATCAATGAAAGAATGACAGCTAGGAAGAGTATTCAAAGAGACACGAGTCTTAATAGGTACGGGCAAATGATCAAGAAAGCAAGAAGGAACGGTTACTCGGACCTCTTGGTAATTTGAAGAAACATCGGAGGGATGAATCTAGATAGCAAAAATATAGATTGTATTATCTGTGATTAATGAGCATCAATGATGGAAAACGTTATAGAATCTTCACGAAATAGTTATGATTGCCAATTATAACATTATATTAATACCATTAATTGCTCATAATGGCTCTATTATGAGAGGAAAGAACGTAGTACTTAGGAATAGCTATAAACGGAGAGATATAGCATTTGTAAGGGACACAAATTATAATTGGAATACACTGATGTACTTTGCTTTATTTTGCTTACTCGGCTACTTTCCAATTCAATTCTTCTTTACATAATTATTTTCTTATTTGATTATCAGTAACCCGAATTCTTCTAAAATTAAGCTTTGACCGAGATTACTATTTTCTGGTTAAACAATAAGAAGCTTTTACATCTACACAAATATTGACTCCACAAAGCTTTGACCCTTTAAGTTTTTAGAACCACAAGAGAAAGGATGAGACAAGAAGTTGTTTCGGCTAGCTAAAGCAAGGGAGAGGAAGGCCCGAGACCTTTACCAAGTGAGGTGTGTCAAAGATGAGGATGGTAGAGTTTTTATGGGAGATCCCCAGATTAAGCAGAGATGGCAGACGTATTTCTACGGTCTTCTAAATGAGAAGGCAGACCGTGATATAGCGCTAGTGGACTTGGAACATTCGAAGAGTCCCCGAGATTTTAGGTATTGCAGACGCTTTAGGGTTAACGAGGTCATGGGGGCTTTGCGTGAGATGAGTAGAGGTAGAGCGACCGAGTTATTTGGGGGCAAGTATAGTATTTTGACGTAGTTGTTTGAGCGTTTTGATTGTTTTTGCTGAAAATGCTTGTTAATATTGAACTTGTCCGGATTGCAAAGTTTTAAAATGTTTCCTGATTTTGAAAAAGTGAAAAGAAATCATTGTGTACATTATCAAATCTGATGAGTTGTCCCACATCGGAGGGATTTGAGGTCCTTGGTCTCCTTATATGGCTTGGGCAATCCTCACCTCATAAGCTAGCTTTTGGGGTTGAGCTAGGCCCAAGGTCCATTCTTTTCAAAATCAATGACTTACCTTCTTCAATTGTGAATAATTATCCGGACTAATACCTTGCATTTGACCTAAATTTTTTGTTTTTGCATATTGGCATGCAAATTGATATTGAAAAAATCTGCCTATAGGATTTGAATGATAATTATCTTTTAGTAGATAGTAGAAAGAAATCATAATTACTATAATAAACTTGAAGTTTGTTTCTCCTGTTTTATGTGAACTCATTACCATTTAGAGAGTCAAACATATTTTTTACGACTAATTTTTGAACAATCCAATAAAATTTAAGTTATAGTATTATTTTTTGTAGTACTTTTATGTACTTTCTAGATATGCAGATTTCATTTCAATAACTTGAGGTGTCAGTGTCCGAACTCACATAGAAAATTACATGAGTTGCATTCTTATAGAGAGTAATTTCTCAAATTTGGTTTCTGTGGCATGATATAATTGCATGCTATTTTAGTTATGGTTCTTATGTTTAAATAGTTATTTACGTTATTTCTACTGGAGTAAATAATGCTCTTATATATATATATATATATATATATATATATATATATATACATATATATTTATTTATTTATTTTTATTTTTATTTTTTTCCTTTCCTTCACTGAGCCGATGGTCGATTGGAAACAGCCTCTCTGCCCTTTCGGGCAGGGGTAAGGCTCGTCTACATATTACCCTCCACAGACCCCACTTTGTGGGACTATACTGGATAGTTGTTGTTGTTGTTGGTTTCCGTGGCAAGAATCTGGAGGCCAGTTTAGTTGACGAAGTAAATGTGGCCTTGTGTTTCTCAGATTTTGGTTTCTGGAATAGAAGCAGTTAAATAAACACTATAACTCTAGGCACAATGGAGTATCAAGCACTTTCTCCTTTTGTGGGTTTCAAGCTGGTTACTCCTTTTATATGCTAGAAAATCTTAGGTAGATGTGTTGGTGGGAGGTAGAAATTACCTGGTAGATTAATCTAGGTGCATGCAAGCTGACTCGAACATCATCCATATAAAAAAGGATCTTAGGTCAAATGGAGAATTGTTTACTTCTTTTATATGCTATCCTATGGTTTCTATTTTTGATTGCTACTACTACTTGCTTTCTAATTACTGATTGTACATCACAGCATATATATGATTGAGTGCCTAGGTACGTCATTCTTAAAATTTCCTATAGCCAATCTCAGCTTCCTTCAGCATATAGCAAATTGAAATTAAGTTCTATGCATTGGGCGTGAAAAAATATTTACACAGTGAAGTCAGTTTTAAAGTAATTACAGGTAATTCTCGATTATATACACTACTTGGTAACCTAGTAAAATGGTAACTAACCTGCTATCAGATGCTAAATTCACTGATAGCTTAAAATATCTTTAATTTGACAGTATACAACTTAAATCCGTCGAAATTAGGCACAGAGACACAACAAAAACTGACATGACATTGTGCGCAGGCTGCTTCGTGAATGCTGGCACAAGAACCCTGATAGTAGACCCTCCTTTCAAGAAATAATTGAACGGCTTGAGAAAATTCATGAAACTATGCAAGATAAGATAGTTTTGGGAACATGCTGTAGCTGTATGATATTATGAGTTGTTCATTATCTGATCCTGAAGCTGATCTGATGTATCTCCTATCACATTGATTTCATTTCTCTGGTTACAAGGAGCTTCTGCATAGCCCTTTCAGATTTGAAAATACATAAATAAAGTGCAAGTTTGTCTTAAAATATCTTCAAGGGAATACTTCCTGGAAGGATATGAGTTTTAGCAATTTTTCATTAAAGTTTAACTTATATGCATCGACATTGCTAAAAAGATTTGCACATAGTTGTTATCGATTGCCCGTGTTTAAAGCAACGAGAAACTGGAAACCAGTAAGAAGAAGAGACACAAAAAACAGAACGTATGTAACGTTAAAAAAAAAAAATCACAGAAATGAAGAAATCCGAGACCACAGAATTCACTGTGTGTCCTTAAGGAATTTAACCCCCTCACTGTACCCGAGGTTGTGGATTATTTCCTCCCAGGATATAACGGATATACCTGTCGTAGGAGTGGTGGTACCTCAAACGCCTACGACTTCGACGAACTCAAATTCGGGAACGAAATCACACTATGACTCGATATGTTTCAGTTTGCAGAAAAGAATGCAGAATTTTTAATGTTTTTCAGTATTCGAAAATGAGGCATTGCCTCAGTTTATATAGCCTCGAATTGTGACTGTTCGGAAAGGCTTGGTGCCTGTTCGGGAAAGGCCATGCCTTTTCCTGAAAAATAAGAACGTTGGGAAGTTTACAGTTAACAAATTATATATTAATTTTTTCCCGCGGGAATTAAAATTAATTTCAGAAAATGAAGATTGAATTTTAAATAAATTTGGTCCAAAAAGATTATCAATCAATCAGATCATTTGACCAAATCCAAATCCAAATCCAAATCCAAATCCAAATCCAAAGCCAAAGCCAAAGCCGAAGCCGAGCCGAGCGACGACGACGGCGCGAGGGGAGTCCCTCTTCTTAACCCTTTAAGAGCTAGAAGAAGTGCTTTCTAATATAAGCACATAACTTTCCCTTTCTACCACCAATGTGGTACAAAGCTCCTTTTCAAAGGAACTTTGCTTTGAAACTTCATTTTCCTTCTATTGTCTTCTTCCCTCCATTTCTCATTCACACCAACTTAGCTAGCTTTAATCATTAACTAGCTTTAACAATCCCCCACATGAATGGAGAATGGCTATATGATGAAAAAACATGCATGAAAAAAAAAAAACTGTGTGATTCGTAAGCAAGGATTAATTGCATCTGGATAAGTAGATTTCTCTTTGAACTTTCCGTAGTGAGCATATGTCGGATATACTCGGTCAATCGGTAGATTTGATATCTTTGAACCGTCGAGCTTTGGTGTATACCTAGACAACCACATGTCACACAATTAACCCTTTAACCGTTTTTGGTTCTCATTGTTTTGTTCGTTTCAGCCATGAACACTTCCTGGTTCATAAGTGCGTAGAGAGCTGGCCTTACAGAGTTCTCCTTGAAGCGGCTTACACTTCACACTTACATAGGTGATTTCTAAATGTGTCATCCCGTAGATACACTATTTGATATACCCCGTATCAAACTTAGAAACCATTAAAAAGCCTTAATGCTTTATCCTGGTACTGAACATTGTCTCATCACGAGAATGGACCAAAAAGTTATTGTGACAATGTTGAACCGTCATCAATGACTTTGTTTGATCTCTTTGAACCTAGATCTTGGGATCTCATGTATTCTAGGTAGAGTTACCGCCACGATGACTTGTCCTCGGCCATAGTCCCATTCCCCTCGATGATCTTTCAACCACTTCTCTAGTTAGGCCTTTATTTAGTGGATCCGACACATTATCTCTTGACTTAACATAGTCAATTGTGATAATTCCACTAGAGAGTAGTTGTCTAACGGTATTATGTCTTCGTCGTATGTGACGAGACTTTCCGTTGTACATAACGCTCCCGGCTCTTCCTATTGCCGCTTGGCTATCGCAATGTATGCATATAGGAGCCAACGGTTTGGGCCAAAATGGAATATCTTCTAAGAAATTCCGGAGCCATTCAGCTTCTTCACCGGCTTTGTCTAGAGCTATGAACTCAGATTCCATTGTAGAGCGGGCGATACATGTCTGTTTGGATGACTTCCAAGACACTGCTCCTCCACCTATAGTAAAAACGTATCCACTTGTGGATTTAGTTTCAGTTGAACCGGTGATCCAATTTGCATCACTGTATCCTTCAATAACTGCAGGATACCTGTTATAATGCAAAACAAAGTTTTGAGTATGTTTCAAATATCCCAAAACTCGTTTCATTGCCAGCCAATGATTTTGGTCGGGATTACTCGTGTAGCGACTTAGTTTACTTATAGCACACGCAATATCAGGTCGCGTACAGTTCATAATATACATCAAACTTCCCAACACTCTGGCATAATCCAATTGAGAATGACTTTCACCTTTATTCTTTGCAAGAGCAAGGTTCATATCAATTGGCGTCTTTGCAACTTTAAAGTCCAAATACTTGAACTTTTCAAGTACTTTTTCAATATAATGAGATTGAGACAATGCTAGACCTTGAGGAGTCTTATGGATTTTAATTCCCAGAATTAAATCGGCAACTCCTAAGTCTTTCATATCAAACTTACTAGCAAGCATGCGCTTAGTAGCATTTATGTTAGCAATGTTGTTACTCATTATTAACATATCATCCACGTATAAACAAACAATGACGACGTAGTTCGGAGTGTTCTTAATGTAGACACATTTATCACATTCATTTATCTTGAATCCATTTGACAGCATCGTATGGTCAAATTTTGCATGCCACTGTTTTGGTGCTTGTTTTAGTCCATAAAGAGACTTAACAAGTCTACATACCTTCTTCTCTTTCCCTGGAACTACAAACCCTTCGGGTTGTTCCATGTAAATTTCTTCCTCCAACTCTCCATTTAAGAAGGCTGTTTTCACATCCATTTGATGGATTTCAAGACTGTACACGGCGGCTAATGCTACTAACACCCGAATAGATGTAATCCTCGTTACCGGCGAGTATGTATCAAAGTAATCAAGACCTTCTCGTTGTCTAAACCCTTTAACAACTAGTCTTGCCTTATATTTTTCAATAGTGCCATCAGCTTTCATTTTCCGCTTGAAAATCCATTTGGAACCTAAAGGTTTATTCCCTGGAGGAAGATCAACCAATTCCCAAGTATGGTTGTTCAATATGGATTCTATCTCACTATTGATTGCCTCTTTCCAAAATTGAGCTTCCGATGAAGACGTAGCTTCGTTGAACGTTCGAGGCTCATTTTCTAACAAAAATGTTAAAAATTCTGGTCCAAAGGAAGTAGTCGTCCTTTGACGTTTGCTACGTCTTGGATTTTCCTCATCAGGAATGTTTTCCTTTATTTCTTCCCGAGGTCGTTTAGATTCTTTGCTAGACGACGCACATTCCTTTTTATACGGATATATGGTTTCAAAGAAGTCAGCATTATCTGATTCAATTACCGTATTCACCTGAATGTCGGGATTTTCTGATTTGTGAACCAGAAATCTATATGCCTTACTATTTGTGGCATATCCTATGAAAACACAATCAACGGTTTTAGGTCCTATTTTTACCCTTTTGGGTTTAGGAACTTGCACCTTGGCCAAACACCCCCACACTTTGAAGTATTCCAAATTGGGCTTCCTTCCTTTCCACTTTTCGTATGGAATAGATTTTGTTTTGCTATGGGGCACTCGATTGAGTATTCGGCTAGCTGTTAGAATGGCTTCCCCACAAGTTCTGGGGTAAACCAGAACTTATTAACAGGGCATTCATCATTTCTTTCAGTGTTCTATTTTTTCTTTCCGCAATTCCGTTTGATTGTGGCGAGTAAGGAGCAGTTGTTTGATGAATAATGCCATATTCCAAACATATTTGTTCAAAAGGAAATTCATATTCACCGCCCCTATCACTCCTTATCATTTTAATCTTTTTGTTAAGTTGAGTCTCAACTTCAGTTTTGTATTGCCTGAACGCTTCAATTGCTTCATCTTTACTATTAAGTAAATAAACGTAGCAATACCGCGTACTATCGTCAATAAAAGTTATGAAATACTTCTTTCCACCGCGAGATGGAATTGACTTCATGTCACAAATATCTGTATGGATTAAGTCTAAAGGACTTGAATTCCTTTCAACTGACTTATAAGGATGTTTAGCATACTTAGATTCAACACAGATTTGACATTTTGATTGATTGCATTCAAACTTAGGCAATACTTCCAAACTAATCATTTTTCGCAAGGTTCTATAATTGACATGTCCTAAACGTGAATGCCATAAATCATTTGACTCAAGCAAGTAAGACGAAGCAGAAACTTTATTATTATTAGCAACAACCATTACATTCAGTTTGAAAAGGCCCTCTGTGAGGTAGCCTTTTCCTATGTACATTTCGTTCTTACTTATTACAACCTTGTCAGAAACATAAACACATTTAAAACCGTTCTTCACTAGAAGTCCGGTAGATACAAGATTTTTCCTAATTTCAGGAACATGACAGACGTTGTTGAGAGTCACCACCTTGCCAGAGGTCATCTTCAGCAGTATCTTTCCATAACCTTCAATCTTGGACGTAGCAGAATTTCCCATATATATTGTTTCGTCGGGCCCGGCGGGAGCATATGAAGCAAAGGCTTCTCTAACAGCACAAATGTGGCGAGTGGCGCCAGAGTCAATCCACCACTCTTTCGGACTTCCCACTAGGTTGCACTCGGACAACATAGCGCACAAGTCATCAACCTCCTCGTTTGTTTCAACCATATTAGCCTGACCCTTCTTCTTTTCCTTTTTCGGAGCACGACAGTCTGCAGCTTTGTGTCCGATTTTTCCACAATTATGGCAGTTTCCCTTGAATTTCTTCTTGTTGGGATAGTTCCTTGGTCCCGATGCCTTTTTCCTCTTTTTCATATTAGTTGGGGCAGTTTCAACTATATGTGCTCCCCCTATGGTTGATCTCCCATTTGCCTTTTTCTCCGCTGCCTTGTTATCTTCCTCGATTCTCAACCGGACGATGAGATCTTCCAATGTCATCTCCTTTCGCTTATGTTTCAAGTAATTTTTGAAGTCCTTCCATGAAGGAGGCAACTTCTCTATCACTGCCGCAACTTGAAACGCCCCACTAATCACCAAACCTACAACAAACAACATGTAAGTGACGGGGCACTGAATACTTTTGACAAAGGCATTAATTAAATTTATACCTTCAGCGAGGAGATCATGGATGATAACCTGCAACTCTTGAACTTGAGTGACAACAGACTTGCCATCTACCATTTTGTAGTCCAAAAACTTGGCAGCGATAAACTTCTTTAAGCCAGCATCTTCTGTTTTATATTTCTTTTCCAACGCATCCCATAGTTCTTTTGATGTTCCCACATTACTATAGACGTTGTAAAGATCATCCTCCAGTCCGCTAAGAATGTAATTCTTGCACAAAAAATCTGAGTGCTTCCACGCCTCAATTACAACAAATCGTTCATTTTCAGGTGTTGATTCCGGCGGAACCGGAATATCCTCCTTAATAAACTTTTGAAGGCTTAAAGTAGTTAGATAGAAGAACATCTTTTGTTGCCATCTTTTGTTGCCATCGTTTGAAATCAAGCCGAGCCGAGCGACGACGACGGCGCGAGGGGAGTCCCTCTTCTTAACCCTTTAAGAGCTAGAAGAAGTGCTTTCTAATATAAGCACATAACTTTCCCTTTCTACCACCAATGTGGTACAAAGCTCCTTTTCAAAGGAACTTTGCTTTGAAACTTCATTTTCCTTCTATTGTCTTCTTCCCTCCATTTCTCATTCACACCAACTTAGCTAGCTTTAATCATTAACTAGCTTTAACAATAGTTTAATTTACCTGCGATAACAGGTTATTTACCATGCCTTGCAGGTTACCAGTCCATGCTTGCTATAGAAGGTACCTCTGTAAATGGCTTTTAGGTGATCATATAGTGTAAAATTTCTTACAATGTTAATGTATATTAGCTGAACTATTTTTTATTATATTATAACTCATTGTGTCAATGTTGCTGTCTGTCATCTCTGAACCTTATTAAGCTTGCTCATATTTTGATGGTCGAGTTTGTATTGTGGTATCTGTTTTAGGTTGTTCATATTCCTTCCTAAATCCTTAACATTGTAGGTGGTTTTGAAATTAAATAGACAGAGCTAATTATCAGACAGGTGTGTCTGAACTTGGTGAATTTTCCATTGGACATCTATGAAATATCCTTATCTGCTGCAGCTTACTACATTGACCTTCACTAACAACTGCAACCAACAATTAACCTCTACTATGATTCTTCACCACTGACCATATTTCATTTTCTTTTGTTTCACCATTTCTGATGGTAAGCAACCTCCATCTCCAATCGAGAGGTTGTGAGTTCGAGTCTCCCCAAGAGGAAGGTGGGAAGTTCTTGGAGGGAAGGATGCCGGTGGTCTATTTGGAAACAGCCTCTCTACCCAAGGGTAGGGTAAGGTCTGCGTACACACTACCCTCCCCAAACCCCACTAAATGGAATTATACTGGGTTGTTGTTGTTGTTTGCTTCACCATTTCTAGTTTATCAATCTCCAACAATGTACAAAGATGAGGCTAATTCCCTTTTCATTGAGGATGACAAGGTGGGTCACGTCGATTTCCTTCAGATTGGGTTAGTTGGGAATATTTTCATATGCTTGGCCTAAAATTGATGATATTTGGAAAGATATGTTCATAACCTTAAGGAAAGTTTTCGATTGGATCCTGTGCACATTTTTCTTGGATTCACCAATGAAGAAGGCTACAAGTTATGTTTCTTCGAATGTTTTGGATAATTTATGACGCAGATTTGTACTTTTAGATACATGAAAGAGTTCACCGAAAAAAGAAAAAAAAAACCTTCTCTAGCTCCTGTTTGGATTAATTTTCCAGGCTTGGTGTTAATTTGAGCAATAAAACCTATTGTATGTGTGCTCGCATTTGATAGTCCTACTGTTTTATGGTCATGACTAGGCTTTGCCATGGTTTGTGTAGAAATTGACCTTTTTTCAGAAATTGTCTAGTCTGAATTGGTTGAAAATTTATCAAAATTACATCCTTCAGTGATAAAAGGTTATTCACGGTCAGTAGAATATGAAAATATATCATACCGTTTTACATGTTTAATGTTTTGATCAAGAACATAAAGATGAGGATTGCCAGCTGACAATGATAATGGAAACGATAGATACCTCAAAAATTAAACCAGAAAATTACTAGAAGAAAAAGTATGTTGCTGTGTGACAACAATTATCCGTCAATTGCAAGAAAAGTTGGGGTCGGTTGTAAATTCTAGCTCATCATGGCGCTCTGTTTAAGCTTACCTTAAATCCATATTATAACAACAATAATAAATACTAATAGTTTTTATATATTCTAATGGCATAAATTTCATATATGACCAAAAGCTCCTCGAAAGCAAAACGGTGAAAAAGTTCTTTACCCAATTAGGACACTACCAAAAGAGATAAATAGCTAAATGACCGTATATTATCTGTTGCCTTCTCAATTGTGTTGCTTGGACTATAAAAAATAAGCGTTAAACGAACAGACAGGTCTGGGTGGTGTAGTCGGTTATCACGCTAGTCTCACACACTAGAGGTCCCCGGTTCGAACCCGGGCTCAGACATTTCCTATGTTTTTCATTTTTTTTTAACTTCTTTTTTCTTCACTTTCATTCTTCTTTTTTCCTTATAATTTTTTTTCCGTTTGTTACAAAATGTAAAATATTAATGCAATCATGGATATTTTTTCTTATGAATTAATCAGCTTGTGATTTAGCAGTAGCAACTTATAGTCATTACTACAGGATACAGGTAGCAGCTCGAAACCATTTTCCCCAAGTTCTACAAATTGGATTACCTAAGAGAGAAAGTGTATTAAATTTATAATTGCCATGCCAATTCGCTTCCTCGACTTCCATTAGCCAATACAGAAGACTGGAGTCACTGAATATGAACACAACTCCAGCCTCCAGGAGTCTTATTTGCTCGGTGGAAAGAGGCTATTTATGAAAGAAAAGATTTCGACCGACCAATGCTTCCATATTACTTTACTACTATTAATAAGGGGGAATGGAGAGGAGCTTCTGGTCAATGTGAATTGACTAGAAAACCACTATCTTTCATTTTGTTTCTTAGGTCGTCCTAACAGTTCATAAATATGATCATATTTGAGGACTTTAAACCAGGGGCGGATCCACCCCTTCAAGAAGGGGTGGCATGACACCCAGTATGATTATAAAAATTTTATATACTTATATCATGCAATGGGGGGATAATTTGTGTGGTACCTAATTTTTGCGTTAGAAGAACCTGGTTCTTCTAAGTGTTTAACTACACCAGTTTGCGGAATAATAAAAGCTGAAAGTAAAGTGCATAGAGATTTTTACGTGGAAAACACCTGGCTCAAAAGATGAAAAAACCACGACCTACTACTCAGTAGTATTTTCCCAAATTCCACTACAAATCAATGAGCCAAAGAGCATTTGCAAAGACTATTTGTAAACCTAAGGATTAAACTCTAATCCTAGTGTGGCACACAGCCTCAGCTGTTGCGATACTATCAAGTTAACTCTAACTTGATTACACAAGGTACCTAATACAATTGCTTCTAGTAAAGCTGATAGTAAAGCTGAAAGGTACAATTTGAAAACCTACTACAATTGAACTAAACAAACAGATGGAACTGGTACTTCTCTCTTAGTTCATGTAACTTCAGGCGTACACACTTATATCTTGCATATATTGCTTGCAAACTAGACTCGCTTTATTTTCTCTCAAATATGCTTTACTTCTGCTTGTGTGTATCACGTGTAAAAGAGAACCAACACAATAATATATTGAATTAGCTGTTAGAGTTTGATTACAACTACATTTCTTATCCGTAGTCCATTTAAGTCCTTAGCCAATACAAACTTCAACTCTTATCCTAACTTAGGATCAAGTTCTCTTAACATAAAGAGACTATCCTCCTTATCCCAAATGCATCCTTTTCGATTACGTTCAGAAGATATTGATGCATTATCTTTAGTGCATATCTTCCTCACGTGCTTCACATGTGCCCTGGTTAATTCAGACTGTGTAGTACAAGATGGACCAGGTCCTTCCATAGGTTCATTTGTCAATTTTCAAAACTCCAACTGAAACTTGGGCCCATAATTTCCCCATTTTTTATGATGACAAACTCTGTGCTTATTGTGATCAGGAAACGTGTGAACTCAGCTGAAAATCAACACTTAGAAAATTTTAACTTATCCTCAAGGAGGTCAGATTTAGGTCATAAACATCAGTAGAATTTTAAGCACAATATCTTTCCCCTTTTGGCATCATCAAAAAGTTGCATTAATACTGTGAATCCTCGACGTTAATTAATACCCATGGCTACTAAGGCAACTACAAGTGAACACACAGTCAAGTTAATCACAAATCAGCTTAAAAATAACTATTTAGAACAATTTCAACAAGAACAAGAAAAGCTGCATTCATTGATTAAATGGGTATTTCTACAGTGCAGTCCACAAATAAAACATCCAACCATGAGCAAAAAAAAATAGAATAAGAACAAAACAAGAACTTCCTAGACTGGAAAGTGGAAACTGAAGGGGTACTAGACTGGATACTAAGGACAGGACACCTAAGGCTTGGAAGTGCTGGAGGGTTGGGCTTGTAGCAGATTTAACATTTTCTGGAGCATGCCTTCATTTTTTTCCTTTTCTTTGGCAAGTTCGGCTCTCAGCCCATTTCTTTCTCCCTCCAAATCAGCAATTCTGGCCTTGAGCCTTGCAATTTCAGCATCCTTTGTCCCAACCTCCTGAACCAAGGCTCTGACCTTGCTGTTCACAGGAGTCTTGGCAGATGAACCAGGTTCAACAGGGACAACATTGAGCAGATAGTCACAGGCTTGAAAGGTCTTGACATAAAAGTGCTCCTTGCTGGAGGCCATTTCCCACCTTTTCAAAGGACATTTAGTCGTTCAAGCACAGTAGTCAAGATAAAACCATAGGGAATGGCATGAGCCTTTGAACCATTTATCACCATTACAAGAAACTTCACCATAAAGATAGGCCAGTTGATCTGCTTCCCTTCATTCATACACTGCATAATCACCAGATCCATATAATTAGTTGAATGCCTTCTTTCCTGTCTGGGCAGAAGACACTTGTTGACAAATTCAAAAAGCACTTTGTGCTCTGGCCTCATTTCACTTTTCTGGACTGCCCTGGCCTCAGGCACCTCTTCATCTGTGTTGGTGTCACAGAAATTCCTTGATATTTGCAGCTTAGAAGGAAACCCATCCAAGTAAGGTCACCTCTGCCTTGAATAATCATCATACCCCTCATATACCCAAAATCTTTCCCAATTTTTCAGCATTGAATTTCCCTTTGACACCCCTCACTGTACTGGTCACCTAACCATTATTCACTTTTCCATTTTCCATAAACTCCACTAGTTCCTTCCTTTCCAATTTTCCATTAATATGAAGGACCATGTCCTTACAGCCTTATGCCTCCAGTGATGTGATGAGTCTTATCATGCCTGGCTCCTCCAGGTCTTTCAGTAATCTTCCCTTCAATATTTTTCTTTTGTCATAATTTGCATACCTATCATGTTCTTCTTCAGACTCACTTTCATCTTCTTCTTCTTCAATGGCTACTTTCACTTGTTTTCCCTTAGAGGCTGATCTTGTTCTCTTGGCAAGAGAGGATTCAGCAGGAACTGGTTTGGAGGGCTTCTTAGAGGAAGTTCTAGTCTCCTTTGATTTTGCAAGTGGAACCTCCAAGGTAGTATTTCTTTCTTTATGGACCCACTCCATCTCCTCTTCCTCCTCATCAGCTATAACTTCTAAACTTTCACCTATCTTCTCTTTCCTCTATTCTTTTCTCTTTCTCTTACTCTTATCTAATGCTTTCTGCAACTCAGCTTCACTCTCCCTAACCCTGCTTCTAGTTGTTCTAACCCTAGGAGCAGACTTGGGTGTTGAGGGTTTGGATTTCTTGGTTGTTTTGGACGCAATAGGGGTCCTTCAGAGGAAACTTTGCGTTTCTTGGGATCATAACTAGCCCCAATCTTCTTCATCATCTCAACTAGAGTTTCCTCCGCAAATAGACCAGATTCAATAGATTGTTTGCTCAAACCAACTAACCCTTCAACAACCTCCCCTGATTTACTTCCCCTGACTCAGAGACCCCTTCTTCCCCACTCCCACATATAGCAAGCACCTTCTTCCACTTATTCTTCCTTAGTTTCACAGAATCACCCACAGAGACATATTTTGCAGCCCCTATCAGAACTTACCGATTTTGTACCATTTGCCTTACATCATCATAAACAACACGTGGATTTACCTCTTTTGGGGTATCTTTATATATGACATTGTCATAAGGCCTAGTTCATCCCCTTTACTGGCAGAGATGTATTCATCAGGCTCAGAACTGGAATTAGTTCCTTTTGCTGGGGATTCTTTCCTTTGACTTGCCTTCAATATTTCGTTTAGAGCTTTCCTCAAGGGACCAGTTGCAACAGCTTTTCTTGCTATCATTTTCGTATGACGGAATTTGGGATTTGGGGATTCACTAGGAGGTGTGGAAGATAAAGTGGTGTTCGGCGCCACTAGTGATGGGGTTCCAGGATTATCTTGGGGATTCGACAATTTTGGTGAAGAATTTCTGGAAAGCTTGAGAAAATTTTTGACAATTTTCGAGAAGAGAGTAGATGATCAGGGGTTTTGAGATGATGGTTATGAAATGATAATAGGGTTTTTTAAAGAGTGGTCATTATAGTTCTAGGAACGACAACTTTTCAGGTGTTAGTACAGGTCTAATCAACTTATAGTTCTAGTCTCCCTAGTTATTAATTAGGATTAATTAGAATTTCTAAGGTTTAGGAGATAGAGTTCAGTTATACTTAGAATTCTAATTTCAATGAAACTGGTTCAATTAGCCTCAACGGATAGAATTTTGAGACGATTGGTGTTTCCAGGACTCTTGCTCATGATTGAAAATTAAATTTTTCTATTTGTGCAAAGTATAGAAACATACCTTACCTTTCTCATGAGCTTGCATTAATGAACCAGGTTAAGTGAAACTTCTCTTGATTATGCCTCAAATGTCAAAATAAAGAATTTGTAAGGGATGAGTGAGCACATAAACACATGTCACATGAGTATGCTATTTATAGTATGAGACTGAGTAGGAATTAGTCTAATATTCACAAGAATTAAGAACTCCTAACCAAAAAAGATTTCTTTTTCATTTTTATATGCTATTTATAGTATGAGACTGAGTATGAATTAGTCTAATATTCACAAGAATTAAGAACTCCTAACCAAAAAAGATTTCTTTTTCATTTTTATATTTTATTTTTTTCACTGTGCATTCTGAACTTGAACTCTTAGGTGATCTTAGTCATCCCTAACTCCAACCTGTTCCTTTCAATGTTCTCTCTACTTAGTGCCTTGGTGAAGATGTCAGCTATTTGTTTATCAGTGGCACAGAATTCTATGGAGATTAGCCTTTTTTCATAGTTGTCCCTTAAAAAGTGGTGTCTAACATATATGTGCTTAGTCCTTTTATGATGAACATGATTCTTTATCATAATAATTGCACTAGTGTTATCACAAAATAAAAGTATGCATCCCACTTCAATTCCAAAGTCTACCAATTGTTGCTTGATCCACAACAACTTTGCACAACATGAAGCAGCAGCAACATACTCAGCTTCAGAAGTAGAGAAGGCCACTGAATTTTGCTTTTTGGCAGCCCATGATACAAGACAAGATCCTAGGAAGTGTGCCATACCTGAAGTGCTCTTCCTATCCACTATATAACATGCATAGTTAGCATCAGCATATTCAATTAAGTCAAAACTACTACCTTGGGATACCACAAGCACAGATCAGTTATGCCTTTTAGGTATCTTAATATTCTTTTGACTGCAGTCAAGTGTGACTCCTTTGGATTTGCCTATAAATGAGCACAAAGTCCTACACCTGAAAATGATGTCAGGTCTTCTCGCAGTAAGATACAAAAGTGAACCAATCATACCCCTGTACAACTTTTGATCAACTGAAGAACCAGGTTCATCAACATCTAACTTTTTGGCAGTTGCAATAGGAGTATCTATTTCCTTGGATTCTTCCATTTTAACTTTCTTGATTAGTTCTTCTGTATACTTCTGTCGATGAATCATAGTACCCTTTGGACTTTGTTTGATTTGCAAACCTAAAAAGAAATTGAGTTCCCCCATCATACTCATTTCAAATTCACTGCACATTAGTTTTGCAAAGTCCTTACTCAACCTATCTGTAGTAGCCCCAAAAATTATGTCACTGGCATAAATTTGTACAACAAGAAGATCTTTACCTTTTTCCCTTAGAAACAAGGTGCTGTCAGTTTTACCTCTTTTTTACCCATGCTCCAGAAGGAATTTTGACAATCTTTCATACCAAGCTTTTGGAGCTTGCTTGAGACCATAGAGAGCTTTATCCAGCTTGTATACACGGTCAGGACATTCTTTGTTTTCGAACCCAGGAGGTTGCTTCACAAACACTTCTTTTTTAAGATAGCCATTTAGGAAGGCACTTTTCACATCCATTTGATGAAGAGTGAATTCTATATGTGCAGCAAGGCTATGAGTAATCTAATTGCTTTAAGTCTAGCAACTGGAGCAAAAGTCTCATCATAGTCAATGTCTTCCTCTTAACTATAACCTTGAACCACCAACCTTGCCTTGTTTCTTGTAACTGTTCCATCTTCATCCAGATTGTTTTTGAAGACCCACTTTGTCCTAATGCCTGACCTGTCCTTAGTTCTTGGAACCAAGTGCCAGACTTGGCTTCTTTCAAACTGATTGAGTTCTTCTTGCATAGCATTAATCCAATCTACATCTTGTAGAGCTTCACTCACATTTTTAAGTTCAATCCGGTACAAAAAGGCATCAAATGCACACAGGTTCTTCAGTTGTGATCTAGTCTTGACTCCAGAGGTGGGATCATTGATTATGTTCTCAATGGGGTGAGAACTCAGGTACTTGTAAGACTTCCCGACCAGCTCGTTTTTGCTAGCTTCTCCTTCATTGTTATGATGTAGAGGAACAGGTTTGGGTACAAGATCCTTTAAAGAATTTTGTATCAGATTGGTTCCCGCTGTCAGGTTGCCCAGGGTGAAAGGACTTGTTCCATCACCTGCTCCTTCCTTGGATGCCTCCTTTACTTGTGTTGTAACTTCAGTCAGTTGTCTCACCAGTCCAATGGCTTCATCTTCATGTTCCTGTCTCTCAGAAAGAGTGTTAGATTCATCAAACACAACATGTACACTTTCTTCAACACATAGAGTTATTTTATTAAACACTTTATATTCTTTGCTATGTGAAGAATATCCCAAGAATACTCCCTCATCACTTCTGGGATCAAACTTACCTAGGAATTCTTTGTCATTATTGTGTACATAGCACTTGCAACCAAAATCCCTAAGATGAGATATGTTTGGTTTTCTCCCTTTAAGTAACTCATAGGGAGTTTTCTCTACAAGAGGTTTGGTCATGCATCTATTAATTATATAGCAAACAGTGTTTATAGCCTCTGCCCAAAAGCTATGAGGTAGTTTACTAGAAAGTAACATGGTCCTTGCTATATCCTCAAGGGTCTTGTTCTTCCTCTCAACTACCCCATTTTGCTGAGGAGTCCTAGGGGCAGAGAAATTATGATCTATTCCATTTTCATCACAAAATTCAGCAAACTTTGCATTTTCAAATTCAGTTCCATGATCAGACCTAATGGATGCAAGTTGATTTCCTAATTGTTTCTGGATTTTTCTAACAAAAGCAGTGAACATTTCAAATTCTTCATCTTTAGAAGTTAGAAATAGCACCTAGGTAAATCTAGAATAATCATCAACAAGCACCATAACATATCTTTTACACCTCTGCTCATGGCTCTCATTAGACCACAGAGATCCATATGAACCAGTTCCAACGTCTTGGACGTACTTACCATTTTCTTAAGTTTGAAGGATGACCTTACTTGCTTCCCTCTTGCACATGCCTCACAAACTTTGTCTTCCTTGAACTTGATATTAGGTAACCCTATCACCAAGTCCTTGGATACTAATTTGTTTAATTTATTTAGACTATCATGACCAAGTCTTTTGTGCCAAAGGATGGGATCATTAATTAACACACTCAAGCAGGTGAGTGCATTTTCCGAAAGAGTCGATAAATCTACAATGTAAATATTTCCGAAAGAGTCGATAAATCTACAAGGTTACCTCTGGCACACAGTTGTATCACACTTATCAAGCTATATTTCAAGCCATCTATCAAATAGACATTCTCAATGGAATGAGAATCTCTCTTTCCTACCTTTCCAACCCCAATGATCTCACCTTTCTTCCCATTTCCAAAGAAGATATTACCTCCTTTTAGGTTCTCAAGTGAAAGAAACTGGTCCTTGTTACTAGCCATGTGTTTTGAGCAGCCTTTATCCATGTACCATATTTGGCTACTTCCTTTCACTTGGACCTCCTGTTCATCTTCCGATTCTCCGATGGCCATAAGAGCTTTCTCATCTTCAACTTCATTTTTTGAATCTTCATCTGACGTATCTTTCTATGTAGCAACCATAGCTTTGGTTGCTCCGTTGTTCCTCCTTGGTTGAACCTGTTCCTTCTTCCTGTTCCTTCTTTCTGCCCTTTCTTTCTTCCACTCAGTCTCCCATTGAGGGCAGTTTTTGATCATATGATCTGTCTTTCCACATTTAAAGCAACCATCGTTTGTCTGCTTCTTAGGAGCCCTAGGTTTGTTGAATGTTGATCCTCTTGAAGAACCCCTTCCTCTCATAAGATATTTCTTGAAATCTCTAGTTATCATAGCCATTTCTTCATCTCCAAGATCTGATCCTTCTGAGATTCTGAGAGCCAGACTGTTAGAATATACGCTTAACGCTAGAGGGGGGGTGAATACCGTTTTAATAAAAATCAAGATAAATTTGCGGAATTAAAATTGCAGGAATAAAGTAAGTGCAGTAATTAAAGTAGTAAGGAGAGAACACACCGAATTTATACTGGGTCACCACAACGTGTGGTTAGTCCAGTCCCCGAGAGACTCTCTCGAGTTTTACACTAACTCCGTTAAGCTTACGGGTGCCTAACAAACTGCTACACTTGCTCGTAGATATACACTCTACAAGACTCCAACTTGCTCGAGGATACCTCACCTCAAGACTTCAAGTCAAGGAACTAAACTTTCCTTCTTACAACAAGGGATTACAACTTCCCTTCAAGTGTATGCAAACACTTAGCACTCAAGACAAGACTCTCTTACAGAGTAGATATGAGTAAAATTAATACGCTCAAGAACACAACACTTCTTCAAGAATTTGGCTCTCAAAAACTATGAAATAAATATGAAATGATTGAGATGAGAGTATGTAAGCTTATGCAAGAATTGTATTCAGTTGTTATACTTAAAAGAGTGGTTTTGAGGTGTATTTATAGTCCTCAAAGACCCAAAGACCGTTGCTTAATTGCCAATCACTAATTGCTGATTTTGTGCTAGAGTAATCGATTATCTGATTTGCATAATCGATTATCTGCAATTCGTTCAAAAATCATATGCAGATTTTAAGCTAGGATAATCGATTATTCAAACTGCATAATCGATTACCTGATAACGTTCAAAAATCAGACGCTGATTTTATGCTAGCATAATCCATTATTGCCTTGTGCATAATCGATTATCTTTCAGCGTTTAAAAATACTTTGGCAACGGTCAGTGAATAATCGATTATGCTATATAGGATAATCGATTATTGACCTCTGTGGAATTTTTAATATAATTCGAATAAAGAGGATAATCGATTATCATATTACATAATCGATTATTTTGCTGTTTTGTAAATTCTGATTTACACTGTCTTAACATAATCGATTATCAATAAAACATAATCGATTATTTCTGTCCAGATTTGAAAGACATGTTTAAAATTCATTTTGGCTAAAATGAAAATGTTTGAAAATCATTTTGTTTTAAAACAAAGATGCATGATTTGATGAAAATGATTTTACGAGAGAAGCCAAGACTTGAATCTATCTTCGTTGCTTTACTTGATCTTGTTCTTTGTTTCTCTTGTGCTTGGACTTCGGCATATGTCAATGTTCTATGCGCGTCGGTTTGTCATTTATCAAAACCTACAAAGATGAACACACGTTTAGTTTTAGCGATTTGAGAACGTGTTTCAACAATTTCCCCCTTTTTGATAATGGCAAACCAATATCGGGATATGCATATTAAATGATTGATAATGACAATCCAAGACAAGTATATAGATATGTGAATGAGTTCCCCCTCAATTTATGAGTTCCCCCTCAATTTATGCCAATATGTATTAGTGTGCATAGCCCTTATTCTTCCCCCTTTTGACATTAGCAAAAATTAATAAACTTTTATTGAGGAAACAATATTGAAAAATACATAATAAAGCAAGAAAAATAGACAAAATATTATTCAATCGATACATAATGGAAGCAAGAAAAAAAATAGACAAGACATTATTCATTGTCAACATTAACATCCGCCTCGGCATCCGGCACTTCTTCCGGAAGGGCAACTTGGGCATAGGGATAGCGGACGTGGTCAAAATATCCATGAAGCTCGTGGGATTATCGGGTGACGTTCCTATCAATACGAGTCATGGACGTGGACAAAGAGGCAAGTTGCTCAGAAATGGTTTGGAGGGTAGCAATGGACGGGGCCTGAGGACGACGTCGTTGAGTTGGAGGAGGAGCCGGATGTTCACGATATTGAGAAATGAAGATTCTTGAATTTTCCAATGTTTTGTTGCCATTTTGTGAGGACCGATGGAGGTGTCGATACCGGAGGCTTGAAAAAGAGCCATTATGACAAAAGCATAGGGGAGTGGCTTATCGTCCCCAATTGCATCATACATGTGAGTCATGACGAACTGGCACCAATTGATGCGAGCCCCGGTGATAATTGCGTGCATGAGTTTTGAATCCTCATGAGAGAGAGTCGTATGATTGAATTTGCGCGGTTTGAGAACGCGGGCTATGAAATAAAAGATTAGACGATATTCTGGGAGCATGTGCGTAATGGTTGGGCGACGATGCTCCGGACTTGCAATTAATTCGCCAATGCCAATTTGGTTGAAAAGGAGTTGTTCATCAAATAAAGCTCCTTCTTCTCTAGTGTAGAGTGAGATATCTTCCCCATTTCGTAGAAGTTTAGTGAGATGTTGCATGTGTTCCTCATTTAAAAGAATTGGAACTCCATTGATGCTTGAGACAAGTTCACCATCTTCGTCCTTCTGTAGATTGGAATAGAAGGCACGAATTAGAGAAGAGTGAATGTAAGGAGATTGAAGATATATGAAGTCAATGAGTTGGCTTTGCATAAGAATATTTGCCGTTGATGGGGGGGCGCTGTTGCTAAGGAATCGATCAGTGGAGAATCGAGGAGGAAGGATTTCTCGATTTTCAAATTTTTCGACGAAACGAATAAGTTCGGCTTCACTGTCGAACCGTAAATAAGATCCGTCTTTATAGCAGTGAACGGGTGGAGGAGCAATGGAAGAGGAGGCAATATGTTTGCTGGAACGAGATCGTTTAGAATTCTTGCCCGTCATTTAAAAAGAAATTTGAGAGCCTTTGCAGAAATTTTTGAAGACTTTGGAAGAATATTAGGAGCTAGGAGTGATGTTGGAGTGAAGAATTTGAAGGGTGGAAGCACCTATTTATAGATTTGAGGAATTGAGGGCATTTATTGAACAAAAGCTGCAGATTTGTAGTGCCAAACGGTCAAAAACGGTAACATTTTTGAAGAACTGACCGTTGATAATCGATTACTGGAATTTGATAATCGATTATTGTTACACAGTGTAGTGTTGTATGGACTCGGGGAATAATCGATTTTGTGTTGGAGATAATCGATTATTTCAGGAAGTGCAGCAACGAAAAACCGAGACGGTAAGAGGAAATCGATTACGCAGTTTTCAATAATCGATTATTGTTACACAGTGGCTTAACACCTATAAAACTGAACCTCAATATAATCGATTAGTAACATTGATAATCGATTTTTATATATGATTGCCAAATTCCTGCAAAGCCGAGATTGTTAGATAATCGATTGTAGTATTTGTATAATCGATTATTTTATTTTTCCAGCAGAATAATCGGAAAACATAAAGAAGTAATAATCGATTATTGACTAAGAAAAATCGATTATTTATCACCAGTGCCCGAGAATTGCCCCTGTCTTTAGGGCGATACCTGCAAAAAAGAGTTAGGCGCCTCCGACGCTCAAGTTAGCAATCGTTAAAAGAAAAAATGCAATGCATGTATTAGATCAACATGGAGTCAAGTATTCCGAGTTCACTACGAATTCGTAAAAAGGACTCTTTCTCTAAAGGCTTTGTGAAGATGTCGGCCAATTGATATTTGGTTTCAACAAACTCAATTTCGACATCACCTTTGAGAACGTGATCTCTTATGAAGTGGTGCCTAATTTCTATGTGTTTCGTTCTTGAGCGAAAAACAGGGTTCTTCGTCAAGCTTATGGCGCTAGTATTATCACATCGAAGAGGGATATGATTGATACTAAGACCATAATCCGAGAGTTGTTGTTTCATCCAAAGAATTTGAGCATAACAACTCCCCGCGGCTACATATTCAGCCTCGGTTGTGGATAATGCAACACTTACTTGTTTCTTGCTAAACCAAGAAACTAGAGAGCTGCCGAGCAAATGGCAAGTGCCACTAGTGCTCTTGCGGTCCAATTTGCAACCCGCAAAATCAGAATCGGAATAGCCAACAAGTTGGCATGAAGAACCTTTGGGATACCATAGTCCCACATTTATAGTTCCAACAAGATACTTCATTATCCGTTTTACGGCAGCTAGGTGTGACTCCTTCGGACATGATTGATATCGAGCGCATAAACACACGCTAAACATGATGTCCGGCCTACTTGCAGTAAGATAAAGAAGGGATCCGATCATACCTCGATACTTCTTTGTGTCTACTTCCTTACCTTTCTCATCTTTGTCAAGATGGTCGGATGTACTCATTGGAGTGGCCATTGCTTTGGCGTTGCTCATTTCAAAACGATTTAGCAACTCCTTGCAATATTTAAATTGGCAAATGAAAGTTCCCTCTTTCATTTGTTTCACTTGCAACCCCAAGAAGAAGTTTAGCTCACCCATCATTGACATTTCAAATTCACTTGTCATTAATTCAAAGAATTCCTTGCACAAAGAATTGTTAGTAGCACCAAAAATAATATCATCTACATATATTTGAACTAATAAGATGTCATTGTTTTTGTTCTTAATAAAGAGTGTAGTGTCAACTTTCCCCCTAATAAACTCATTGTCCAAAATAAATTTGCTTAAGCGTTCATACCAAGCTCGGGGAGCTTGTTTAAGACCATAGAGGGCTTTCTTAAGTTTGAAGACATGATCGGGAGATTTAAAGTCTTCAAAACCCGGGGGTTGTTCAACATATACTTCCTCTTGAGTAAATCCATTTAGGAAGGCACTCTTTACATCCATTTGATATAAATTAAAATTCATAGAAGAGGCAAAAGCAAGTAACAGACGAATAGCTTCTAGCCGTGCTACGGGTGCATAAGTTTCTTCATAATCAATTCCTTCTTCTTGATTATATCCTTTAGCTACAAGCCTAGCTTTGTTTCTAGTGATTATACCGTTTTCGTCTAATTTATTTCGAAAAACCCATTTCGTACCAATTATGGTGTGATTATCGGGTCTTGGCACCAATTCCCAAACGTCATTTCATTTGAATTGGTTAAGCTCTTCTTGCATTGCCAAGGTCCAATGCTCATCCCCAATTGCTTCGGAAATGGTTGAGGGTTCTATTTGAGAAATGAAAGCAGTGTGTCCTATTGTGTTCTTAAGAGTGTTTTGAGTGCTTACCCCTTGTTCGATGTTACCAATTACCTTGTCGAGAGGATGGTCTTTGAATGTCCTCCAGGCGTTGGGCAGCACCATTTCTTCCTCCTGTGGTGGTGCTTCCTCCGATGGTTGTTCCAAGATTTCATCTTGAATTTCCTTTGGGTTTTCCTCTTGTACCTTGTCTTGAAGACTTATTTTGTTTAAAGAATCTACAAGATCAACACAAGAATCCTTTCTCGCCAAGCGAGCATCATTTTCACAAAATACTATATGAGGAGATTCCTCAAGGGTTTTGGTTCGATTATTGAAACCTCTATATGATTTACTACGCGATGAATAACCAAGAAAAATTCCTTCATCAGATTTCGCGTCAAATTTTCCCAAGCTCTCTTTTCCGTTGTTATGAATGAAACATTTACAACCGAAGACTTTAAGATGGGAGAGGTTAGGTTTCCTTCCCTTGTAGAGTTCATAGGGAGTTTTTATGAGTATCGGTCTTATGACAGCTCTGTTTAAAAGATAGCATGCGGTACTCACGGCATCCGCCCAAAATTGTTTGGGAATCTTAGCCTCATCGAGCATGGTTCTCACCATCTCTTCGAGACATCGATTTTTGCGTTCCACCACTCCATTTTGTTGTGGTGTACGTGGAGCCGAAAAGGTATGTGCAATACCGAGTTCGTCACAAAAATCCGCAAAGACATTATGATCGAACTCTCCCCCATGATCACTTCTTATGGAAGTGACGTGTGTGTTCTTTTCATTTTGAACACGTTTAAGAAAACTTTTAAAGGCTTGAAAGGCATCACTTTTATGAGCAAGAAATAACGTCCATATAAATCTAGAGTAGTCATCAACAATAACAAAAGTATAAAGATTACCACCGTGACTTTTAATTCTAGATGGTCCTAAAAGATCCATGTGTAGAAGTTGTAAAGGTCTAGTGGTTGAAACAACATTTTTGGATTTAAAAGAGGCTTTTGTTTGTTTCCCTTTTTGACATGAATCACATAGAGTCTTTTCAAATTTTATATTTGGAAGACCAATTACTAATCTTGTGAGACTAGTTTGTTTAAAAAATTCATATTTACATGAGGTACTCTACGATGCCATAACCACATGTCGTCTTCTTTACTCATAAGACAATTCACAAAATTTGATGAAGAATTTTCAAGATCAACCATATAGATATTATCAATTCTAATACCACGAAGAATAACTTTAAAATCACTACGACGGATAACTAAGCATTCTTCGGAATCAAACAATACAAGATTTCCCTTGTCACATAATTGACTTATGCTCAAGAGATTATGTTTGAGACCATTAACTAGCAAAATATGCTTAATGGAGGAGGATTTGTCCTTACTGACCGAGCCAATGCTGATAATTTTTCCTTTGTTGTTATCTCCAAAGACTACGCTTCCTCCTTTGGTTGGTTTTAGTTGTACGAATTTTGATTCATCTCCGGTCATGTGCTTGGAGCATCCGCTATCAAGGTACCAAAGTTCACTTGATGCCCTCAAGCATACCTACAAGACAAATTAATGAGTTTTTGGTACCCAAGCTGTTTTGGGTCCTTGTGTGTTAGGTGCAAAATAGTGGTGTGATTGACCTGCAGTGAAATGTCTATGTCTAGTGAAGCATGCGGGAGCAATATGTCCAATTTTATTGCAATAATAACAAATGACATTCGGATTGTGCATTCTTCTAGGATGATAATAATTTGGGGATCTAAATTCATTCACCCTATTTTTTAGAATATAGTTTTGATGTAATTTTCGAAAATCTTTTCTAGGTGTTCTAAATTGCTCAACATTTCTCCTAGTGTTTATTCTAGGATGCATAACGATTCTAGGATTATTATTTCTAGGTTGAATATTTCTAGGTTGCAATATTTGAAAATCTTTTTCTAGGTGTTCTAAATTGTTCTACATTTCTTCTAGTGCTCGTTCTAGGATGTATGGTGGTCCTAGGATTGTTATTTATAGGTTGTTTAGGAATGGTCTCATCTTTTTCGTTAGACACATTTTTGAAACCTATTCCATGTTTAGTAGATTTCAAGTTTATAAGAACCTCATTGAGATTTTTGTGTGAGGAGTTGAATTTATTCAAGGTGCTCTTAAGTTTTTCTACTTCATCTTTTAGAGATTTGCAAGATGTACAACCATTGTTTGAGCTTTCGGGTTTATCGGCGCTTCTTCTGCCGTAAAACTTGTTTTCCTCTTTTAGTTTCTCATTTTCAAGAGTTAGTTTTTCAAAATCCTTTTCTTTTGAAGAAATTTGTTTTCTTAAATCTTTTATAGATTTAGAAGCGCTAATAAACTCTTTATACAATTCATCAAATGCATCTTGCATTTCTTCTAAAGTGAAATAGTTCTTAGAAGTAGTACATACCTCATTTTGAGTTTCTTCGTGTGCCATAAGACACAAGTTTGCGGTCTCGTTTCCTTCTCCATCACTTGATTCGTCTCCGAAGTCGCCTCCCCATATGCTCTTTGTTTCTTGACGGGTTTCTTCTCCTTTTTGGTATTTGGACAATTTGGTTTGATATGCCCGATTTCTCCGCATCCATAGCACTTTAATTGGTCTCCTTGTCGCTTACCTTTTCGTTCATACTCCTTTCGCATGAACTTGTGAAATTTCTTAATAACGAGTCCGAACTCGTTATCTTCGTCGCTTGAATCCTCATCATTTTGAGGTTGAGCCGTGCTTGCTTTAAGAGCGATTCTTTGTTTCCTTTGATCATCCAAAGGTGGGTAAAGAATAGTAGATTCATAGGTTTTGAGATTACCTCTAAGCCCGTCGATTGTGACATTTGTAATGCCGATTGATTCTTGAATAGCGTCGGCTTTGGAGCGCCATTCTGGAGTGAGACTTCGAAGAATTTTACGGACAAGTTCCCTATCCGTGAAAGTCTTCGTAAGAGCATGAAGATCATTAACGATTTTTGAAAATCGTTCGAACATATCATCTATCTTCTCGTTTTCCTTCATATGAAAAAGTTCATATTCATGGGTTAGAAAATCTATTTTAGCTTCTCTTACCTGGTCCGTACCTTCGTAGGTGATTTCCAAATTATCCCACATTTGCTTGGCCGTTGTGCAACATGATATTTTCCTATAATCATCGGGGTTTACAGCACAGTACATCATGTTGATGGCTTTAGCGTTGTTCTCCACTTTTCTGATATCGTCCGCATCGTATTCATCTTCGGATTTAGGAACCATTTCATTTTCAACCTTTTTGGTTGGTATTTGCTCTCCATTCTTTATAATTTTCCACAGTATAAAATTATTTGATTGGATGAATATTCTCATCCTCTCCTTCCAATAAGTGTAATTGGTGCCATCGAAGAGTGGTGGCCTTGTGAAGCATTGTCCTTCACCTAGTCCTGCATAAACGTTACGAGTAGAAGCCATGGATTGTTTCTCTCAAACTGTTAAGTCTTTCAGAGAGTTAGGCTCTGATACCAATTGTTAGAATATACGCTTAACGCTAGAGGAGGGGAATCAAGATAAATTTGCGGAACTAAAATTGCAGGAATAAAGTAAGTGCAGTAATTAAAGTAGTAAGGAGAGAACACACCGAATTTATACTGGTTCACCACAACGTGTGGTTAGTCCAGTCCCCGAGAGACTCTCTCAAGTTTTACACTAACTCCGTTAAGCTTACGGGTGCCTAACAAACCGTT
This sequence comes from Nicotiana benthamiana, assembly GCA_034376525.1. Classification (NCBI taxonomy): domain Eukaryota; kingdom Viridiplantae; phylum Streptophyta; class Magnoliopsida; order Solanales; family Solanaceae; genus Nicotiana; species Nicotiana benthamiana. Next base: position 121,686,482 of record CM067338.1, on the reverse strand, counting down.
ACACTTGCTCGTAGATATACACTCTACAAGACTTCAACTTGCTCGAGGATACCTCACCTCAAGACTTCAAGACAAGGAACTAAACTTTCCTTCTTACAACAAGGGATTAGAACTTCGCTTCAAGTGTATGCAAAGACTTAGCACTCAAGACAAGACTCTCTTACAGAGTAGATATGAGTAAAATTAATACGCTCAAGAACACAACAACTTCTTCAAGAATTTGGCTCTCAAAAACTATGAAATAAATATGAAATGATTGAGATGAGAGTATGTAAGCTTATGCAAGAATTGTATTCAGTTGTTGTACTTAAAAGAGTGGTTTTGAGGTGTATTTATAGTCCTCAAATACCCAAAGACCGTTGCTTAATTGCCAATCACTTATTGCTGATTTTGTGCTAGAATAATCGATTATCTGATTTGCATAATCGATTATCTGCAAATCGTTCAAAAATCATATGCAGATTTTAAGCTAGAATAATCGATTACCTGCTAACGTTCAAAAATCAGACGCTGATTTTATGCTAGCATAATCGATTATTGCCTTGTGCATAATCGATTATCTTTCAGCGTTTAAAAATACTTTGGCAACGGTCAGTGAATAATCGATTATGCTATATAGGATAATCGATTATTGACCTCTGCGGAATTTTTAATATAATTCGAATAAAGAGGATAACCGATTATCATATTACATAATCGATTATTTTGCTATTTCGTAAATTCTGATTTACACTGTCTTAACATAATCGATTGTCAATAAAACATAGTCGATTATTTCTGTCCAGATTTGAAAGACATGTTTAAAATTCATTTTGGCTAAAATGAAAATGTTTGAAAATCATTTTGTTTTAAAACAAAGATGCATGATTTGATGAAAATGATTTTACGAGAGAAGCCAAGACTTGAATCTATTGTTGGATCAAGATCACAATATAAAACCAGTCATGTATATCTTTGTTGCTTTACTTGATCTTGTTCTTTGTTTCTCTTGTGCTTGGACTTCGGCATATGTCAATGTTCCATGCGCGTCGGTTTGTCATTTATCAAAACCTACAAATATGAACACACGTTTAGTTTTAGCAATTTGAGAACGTGTTTCAACACAGACTTCTTTCTTTCTTTGGAGCATCCATCTTCATGGTTTACCTTCTCAATTTATAGGCATTCAGATTTCCAATCAGTTCATCCAATTTCAAAGTAGCAATATTTTTGGATTCCTGAATAGCAACGATTTTGCTTTCCCAGAAGATTGGCAGAACTCTAGTTAGAATCTTCTCCACCTTGTCTTCTTCCAAAATAACCCTTCCAAGAGACTCAAGTTCATTTGTCAGTGTAGTGAACCTGATATATATCTCTTGGATAGTTTCACCATCCTTCATAGTAAAATTCTCATATTGAGAATAGAGTAGAGTTCCTCTTGTCCTCTTCACCTGAGGTGTTCCTTCATGAGCCACTTGTTAAGTGTCTCAAATCTCCTTGGCAGTTGTACAGCCTTGAATCCTACTGTACTCATTAGGACCAAGTCCACACACTAGCCATTTCTTAGCTTTAGCATTTTTCTCCAACTTCCTGAGGTCTTCAGTAGTACAATCCGCTCTAGTCTTAGGAACATCCAATCCTTCAGTAGTCTTCTTGGTTGTGGCTAAAGGACCATCAATGATGATGTCCCAAAGCTCATAGTCTTCACCCATGATGTGGTCTCACATTCTGTTTTTCCACAAAAGAGTAGTAGAGCCCATTGAAGAATGGAGGCCTTGCAGTATACTCTCCTTCCCAATTCCCAGGTAGTGCACTCATGTTGATCTTTTCCTAAGGTGTTCACCTCTTCAAGGATAACCCGCTATGATACCAATTGATGTTAATTAACGTCAATACCACACAAGAGATGGGTGATTTATGTGGTACCTAATTTTCGCGTTAAAAGAACCTGGTTCTTCTAAGTGTTCTAGCTACAACAGTTTGCGGAATAATAAAAACTGAAAGTACAGTGCACAGAGATTTTTATGTGGAAAACACCTGGCTCAAAAGGTGAAAAAACCACGACCTACTACTCAGTAGGATTTTTCCACACTCCACTACAAATCAATGAGCCAAACAACATTTATAAAGACTCTTTGTAAATCTAAGGATTAAACTCTAATCCCAGTATGGCACACAGCCTCAGCTGCTGCGACACTATCAAGTTAACTTTAACTTGATTACACAAGGTACCTAACACAATTGCTTCTAGTAAAGCTGAAAGGTACAATTTAAAAACATACTACAGCTGAACTAAACAATCAGATGGAACTTGTACTTCTCTCTTAGTAAATGTAGCTTCAGGCGTACACACTTGTATCTTGCATATATTGCTTGCAAACCAGACTGCTTTATTTACTCTCAAATATTCTTTACTTCTTCTTGTGTGTATCACGTGTAAAAGAGAACCAATACAATAATATATTAAGTTAGCAGTTAGAGTTTGATTACAACTACACTTCTTATCCGCAGTCCATTTAAGTCCTTAGCCAATACAAACTCCAACTCTATCCTAACTTTGGATCAAGTTCTCTTCACATAAGAAGACTATCCTCCTTATCCCAAATGCAACCTTTTCGATTACGTTCAGAAGATATTGATGCGTGATCTTTAGTGCATATCTTCCTCACGTGCTTCACATGTGCCCTGGTTAATTCAGACTGTGTAGTACAAGATGGACTAGGTCCTTCCATAGGTTCATTTGTCAATCTTCAAAACTCCAACTGAAACTTGAGCCAACATATACCTATGTTGAAATATTCCTAAATTAGGTAGGTTAATTATCTGATCTTGCCACCTGCAACCGTAAACTAGACAAAGGTGACATGGCTGATAGACATTTTTGAAAGCTTTTCTTGTATGTAAAATTCAAATTGAATTTATCTTGAACCTTGTCCGACTTTCTCTTTTCTTTGTGCTTTTATTTCCTTTTGTCACCACCGAATTTTCTATTTATGGTTTTATAATTTTTTTTACTTTACCTTTCTCTATTCTATTATTTTGTATATGATCTTTAGCAAGAGCACTCAAAAAAGAGACTCCTAAACTTTCAAATTATATAAAATAAGCAATCCTCTTAATTAAATTTATGAGTTTTCTTCTTTCAAATCCAAAAAACTGGGGTCTTAATGAGAATTCTGGATTGAGATAATTTTTTTTTATGTTTTTTGTTAGAACATGAAAGTTTATGTTATGCCTTAGTGGTTTGGTATAATTTAAATCACTTTACTATAATTTCATAACCATTGCTTAAAAAATTTGTGATTTATGATAAATTATAGTTTATCTAATTTATGGTAATGGGGTATAATTTATTTATGAAAAATATTTTTTTAAATTTTCTTGTTTTGATTGATGTAATTCTCTTCCATATATTATCTTAATTGTGTAATTAATTTTTAATATACAGAAAAGATGTAATTTTCCAGTAAAAATATTAAATTTATTTATGTTGTTATAATAAGTATGTGATCCTATTTTAAAATTCTAATCACATTTATTTTTTTTATATTTGAGATGTAATTTTTAAATTTTCAAATAAAAAAAATATCTATTAGGTTGATCAAAATCAACTCAAAAAAATTGATTAGCGTTTCTAACAAATTTCGAATAAGTTATTACAAAGTATATATTAAAGGAAATTATGGCACCCGCCAACTTCAAATCCTAGATCCGTATCTATATACACAAAAGTCTGATGTCATGATGGGTATGCATGGAAGAACAAAAGCCACAGAAAAACTTAACTCATTCAACTACGTACATGGAGCCTACATACTAAGTGAACATGTGGAATTGAAGGGCCCACCCTACAATCTTTTGAAGTTTTTATAGTGACAGCGGCGGGGGATAGTAGTGTAAGGTCATGTTCTCGGGGGGCGGGAATGGTGGCAGGGGTGAGCAGGGGGGCCGGGAGCGGTTGTACGGGTCGGGCGGGAGGTAAGGGTTGGAAGAGGGTAGCGGATGCTCATAGATTAAGGATCAAGTTGTGCACGTAGGCACTCTGACAGGTAAGTCCATTTAATTGGCGAAGATCCTTCAGAAGAGTCAACATAGCCTGTGTCCAAGAGACTAGGTGGAAAGGGTCGAAGGCGAGAGATGCGTACAAGTTTAAGCTGTGGTATTCTGGGATCGTGAGAGGTAAGAATGGAGTGGGCATCTTGATGGATAGGGATCTAAGTGAGTCCTTGGTTAAGGTTAGGAAGATGAATGATAGGTTAATGTCTATTAAGCTGGTTATTGGGGGTTGCGTCCTTAATGTCATCAGCGCTTACGCGCCGCAAGCGGGCTTAGACGAGGAGGTTAAGAGGCGCTTTTGGGAGGGATTGGATGATTTGGTGAGCAGTATTCCCAAATCTGAGAAGTTAGTTATTGGAGGGGACATTAATGGTCATATCGGAGCTGATGCTGGTGGTTATGGTGAGGTGCACGGTGGCTTTGGCCTTAAGGTTAGGAATGGAGGAGGCACGTCACTGCTCGATTTTGCTAGGGCTTCCGAGCTCCTAATTGGGAACTCGACATTTAAGAAGAGGGAGGAGCATTTGGTCACCTACAAAAGTTCGGCAGCGAGGATTCAGATTGATTACCTCCTTCTCAGAAGGAGCGATAGAGGTTTGTGCAAGGACTGCAAGGTTATTCCGGGAGAGTCCCTTTCGACTCTTCATATACTCCTAGTGATGGATGTCAGTCTTTGGGTGAAGAGGAAGAGAAGGGGTGACCGCGGATTAGATAGGGTGATTTGACTAAGGAGAAATCCCAAGAGTTGGAGAGGAGGTTAGTTGATGCTGGAGCTTGGAGTAGTTCTGGGGAAGCAGACGCAATGTGGTCAGCGACGGCGAACTTTGTTAGGGAGGTAGCACGGGATGTGCTCGGGGTAGCCAAGGGCTATTCAGGTAGACATCAGGGTGATTGGTGGTGGAACGATATAGTCCAAGAAAAAGTGGAGGTGAAGAAGGCAACGTTGGCTAAGTTGGCAGGGAGCACAAACGAGGAAGAAAGGAGAGTGAACACGGAGATCAACAAGGTGGCAAGGAAGGAAGCGAATTTGGTAGTTACGGAAGCTAAAAAACACAGTGTTTGGTGGGGGTGCTTATCGGGCGGATTGTGCGGCTTTTTACTCTTAACGATAGGTTAGCTCTTATAGGGCGGTTAATGGGCGGTTTATCGACCTAACATACATGTTCACTAAATATCTCTTATTCTTCTCGTCTTAGAAATAATGAATTGCCAAAAAAAATAATATTTTAGAGGCCATATGATGCATTCGATTTTCTTTGCCAGAGCCACTCAATTTGATTTCCGTGATTAGGAAATTAGTTTTACCATCTCTGGCATATTGCCAAACAGGAGGATTACAACCAAAAATAAATTAAAAATAGAACCAAAAAATTTCTAGATCCCGAGAATAAAAATGCTTAGAAGTAGAAATAAACTTTTGGTAATCATTTCAAGGGTTTTAGTTTTTCTATATTTAATATATATAAATAAATAAATAAAATATATATATACATAAATATATATATATATATATATATATATATATATATATATATATATATATATATATATATATATAAATATATATATATACATATATAAATATATATATATATATATATATATATATATATTCTTAACGGGTTAACGGATTAGCCGTTAAGAAAATTGATTAATTCATCCCCAAACCGATAAGCCGTTACTAAAAAAAATTCAATCTGTTCCTCGTCCGTTAAGCCGTTAAGCTGTTACCACTAAGCCGTTAAGCTTCGGTTTGGATCGGTTTTCGGTTTCGGATCGGTTTTGAACACCCCTAGCGTTTGGACGCATGTACAAGGAATTAGGGGAGAAAGGTGGGGAAATGAAGTTATTCCGGTTAGCTAAAGTAAGGGAGAGGAAGGCGCGTGATCTTGACCAAGTTAAGTGCATCAAAGACGAGGATGGTAGAGTCTTGATGGGGGAGTCTCAAGTCAAGAAGAGGTGGAAAGCGTACTTTCGAGACCTACTTAATGAGGAAGGGGATCGAAGCATAGAGCTAGGGCAACTGGAGCATTCAGAGCAACATAGAGACCTTTGGTACTGCAGGCGCATTAGGGTGGAGGAGGTCGTGGGGGATTTGCATAGGATGAGTAGGGGTTGAGCGACTGGGCCTGACGAGATCCCGGTGGAGTTCTGGAAATGCATGGGTAGGTCAGGAGTGGAATGGCTCTCCAGGTTGTTCAATACGATCTTCAGGACCAAAAGGATGCCGGAGGAGTGGAGGTGGAGTACAGTGGTGCCCTTGTACAAGAACAAAGGGGATGTCCAGTGCTGCAACAACTATAGAGATATCAAATTAATAAGTCACACCATGAAGGTCTGGGAGCGGGTGATCGAGGCGAGGGTGAGGGAGATGAAATCTATAATTGTGAACTAGTTCGGTTTCATGCCGGGTCGCTCCACTACAGAAGCTATCCACCTTGTCAGGAGATTGGTGGAACAGTTCAGGGATAAGAAAAAGACCAGCACATGGTGTTTATCGACTTGGAGAAGGCGTATGATAAGGTCCCAAGGGAGGTGCTATGGAGGTGCCTGGAGGCGAAGAGCATGCCGGAAGCATACATCAGAGTAATCAAAGACATGTACGATTGAGCTAAGACTAGGGTTAGGACAGTGGGTGGTGACTCAGACCATTTCCGGTGGTTATGGGGCTCCATTAAGGATCTGCGCTTAGCCCCCTCTTGTTTGCCTTGGTAATGGATGCTCTAACCCGTCATATTCAAGGGGATGTGCCTTGGTGTATGCTATTTGCTGATGACCTAGTTTTGATAGATGAGACGAGGGCCGGTGTTAATGATAGGCTAGAGGTATGGTGACAGACTCTCGAGTCTAAGGTTTCAAACTAAGCAGGTCTAAGATAGAATACTTGGAGTACAAGTTTAGCACCGAGCGAAGTAGGCCTGACGTGAAGTGGAGAGATAGACGGGGATGTCACTCACCGCATAGGAGCGGGGTGGTCGAAGTGGAGGCTTACATCAGGAGTCATGTGTGACAAGAAAGTGCCACAGAAACTCAAGGGAAAATTTTATAGTGTTGTAGTTAGACCTGCCATGTTGTATGGAGCGCAGTGCTGGCCGGTGAAGAACTCTCATGTTCAGAGAATGAAGGTTGCGGAGATGAGGATGCTTAGGGGGATGTGCGGGATCACCAGGTTAGATAAGATTAAGAATGAAGTTATTTGAGAGAAGGTGGGGGTGGCCCCGGTAGACGAGAAGATGCGAGAAGCGAGGCTCAAGTGGTTCAGGCATGTGCGGAGGAGAAGTCCTGATGCCCCGGTGAGGAGTTGTGAGCGGCTGGCCGTGGTCGACGTGAGGCGAGGCAGAGGGATACCTAAGAGTAGGGGTGTAAAGTGGCCCGGTTCAGGCCCGGGACCGCGGTCCTGGCGGGCCTAGCGGTCCGGTCTTACCGGTCCAAAAACCTGTGACGGGCCGGTCTTGTTCGTCGAACCGTCAGGCCCAGGACCGCCTGGCAGACCTGGGCCGGTCCTGGCAGGCCTATTTTTTTTTTAAAAAAAATTTTTTTTTTTGAAAAATCAGTAACGGCTCTTTGCAAAAAGTAGTCATTTGGGATTTTGTAAAATAGCCATTTGGCCCCAAAACATTAATCTAACCCCAAACTTTATATAATTACAATTTTTCCCATTTCTCAACTATAAATACCCCCTCATTCTTTCATTTTTGTTCACTAATTCATCAATATCTCTCAATCTCTCTCAAGCTCTCTTTCAATCTTTCTACTACAAGTGCTTAATTTATTGTTGAAAATTCGTGAAATATTGTGAAGTTGTTGAATTGAAGATTTCAAGTGTTCAACGATTTTCAATTTTCAGGAAGTTGTTCGGAAATCCGGTAAACTCGTTTCAACTCTTACGTGTTAATAATATATTTTGTGTTGTTTAGTTTGCATAATTCTAATTAGTATGGCATTTTCTTTGAAAAAAAATGTTCGGTAAAGGAAAAGGTAAAACCGGTGAAAGTAGTGGCCATAATACTACCCTTCCCCCGGCTCCCCGACCTACAATAGATAAGCAAGTTGAAAGTAGTCGCCAACCTAGACGTCCTAATCCGCCTCCCGTAATTCTTGATAGTGATCACCCTTGTTTTCAATTTACCGATAGTGAATTTCTACATGATGTTGCAGTAGGTGATAGATTAGATGATGAAATTATGAATGCTCTTTATTCTAATGAACCTATCTTAGAGGAAAATGAGGATGATAATGATGATGATGAAACCCAAGTACCAGATTTAGATGATACACCTACTAGTCCTGTTCATAACTCATGTAATGCACCGGCACACCCACCTGTAGAAACTCCAACTTTTAGTAGACAACCTGCTAAACGTCAAGAAACATCATTAGTTTGGCATTTTTTTACTCAAGTAAGAGAACACAATAAGGCTAAGTGTAAAACTTGTGGGAAATTACTTGTTCATAAATATACTGGAGACTGTAGCGGCACAAGTAGTTTGGTTAGACACATAAAATTACACTCTAGATATAGGGCTAGATTTTTTTCAAATGCAAGTGCAGCAAGAGGGGACAAGTGTAGATTCTCAAGTTAACCCTAGTACAGGTTCAAATCTAGTTCAACCAGGAATTAACACTGTCACCGGAGGTCTTTTATATTACGATCCAAATAGGGATCGTGAAGAATTAGCAAAAATGATTACTGTTATGTGCTTGCCTTATACTTTTGCTTCTAATCCTAATTGGGTTCATTATATTAGAAGAGTTTTTAATCCTACTTATAAAGGTTGGCCTCGCGCAACAGTTAAGACCGATATTTATAAATTCAAGCATGAATATGAACAATATATGCGCTATTTATTTACTCATATACCTAATCATATTTCTATTACAACTGATATTGGTAGAAGTAATAATGACTGTGATTATCTAACTGTTCAAGTCATTGGATAGATGAGGACTGGACAATGCAAAAACGCATAATTACATATAGAACAATTAATTCACGTCACATGGGTAGGTTTATAGCTAATATTGTTTCAGATATATGTAGATATTTTTGCTTAGCGATAAAATAATGGCAATTTCTATGGATAATGCTTCTAGTAACACTAGTGCAATAGGCATGCTAACACAAACCCTTAATCCTGCATTTAGTAATTTTCCATGTTACATATATTTGTCATATTTATCATTTAATTGTTGGTGATGGTATGTGAATATTAAACATAGAAATTAAAAAGGTGAGAATGGTACTTAATTGGCTATTTTATTCAAACCGTAGAACTAGACTTAGAGAGTATTTTAAAAAATGTGACGAATATGGCCTTAGAGAAAGAAATTTTCCTAAATCTTGCCCGACTAGGTGGAATTGCATGTACGAAAGTTTAGTAGTTGCGTATAAATATAGAAACCCAATTAATGCTACGTTTAATTCTCGGGTAGGTGGTGAGGATGATGATGAAATGCTAACTACCCAAGATTGGAGTAATGTTAAAATTCTTTCAGATTTTTTAGAACATTTTCAAGTTGCTACAAAAGCATTTTCTGGGTAATATTATCCTACTATTTCAAACTGTTTAGTTTATATTTCCGCACTAGCTGATTTGTTTGTTGAATTTAGCGAGGGTGGGGATATTTATGAACTTGCTATAAATGAAATGAAACAAAAGTTTTAAAAAATATTTTTTCCCTATCCCTCATATTTTTGGTGTAGCTGCAATGTTAAATCCAACAATGAAATTAGGAGGTCCTCATTTTTTGTATTCTAATATTAATAAAGCTTTAGATCTTTCAGAAGAGGAAATTGCTACACTTGCTGATGCAAAAGCATCAATTAAAATTAATGCTCAAACAGTTTATAATGCTTATAAACAGGCGTTAGAGCATGCTAGGCCAAATATTCCAACCCCAACTTCGTCTACCTCACAATCGTCTAAAAGATATGCTTGCTTAACAACTCTTAAATTATGGACGGAGTTCCGGGGTTCTCAAGTTGATAATTTTGACGAAATTTCCCATCTAAATGAGCTTCAAGTTTACTTGTCACAGGGACTAGAAAAGGAGAATCCAGACGGCTCTTTCGATCTTTTGGAATGGTGGAAGTCAAGGGAAAAACATTTTCCCGTTTTTGCAAGGATGGCTCGGGATGTTTTGTCAATTCAAGCTTCAACTGTTGCATCGGAGAGCGCTTTCAGTCAAGCAAGACTACAAATCAGTGATCATAGAACGACGATGAGGAGATGTTGGAAAAATCAGTGCTTTTTAGAGATTGGATCCGCGCGAAAAGAAGAAACTTTGGCGTTGCAGAATCACAACCAGCGATAGATGAAGCATATGAAGATATATATACATAACGTACAATATATAACATACAATATATATTATAATAAAATATATACGAGAATATATATACATAACGTACAACCTAAACTACAAGAAAATATATAAGTAATAACATATATATATATATATATATATATATATATATATATATATATATATATATATATATATATATATATATATATATATATATATATATATATATATATATATATATATAATAGAATATATATACGTTATACATAAGAGATATACATTATATACAATATATACTAATTATTACAACAGAATATATACATAATATATATCCATATATACATAATATACAATATATACTAATTACTACAACACACTATATACATAATATACAATATATACTAATTACATAATATATATCCATATATACATAATATACAATATATACATAATATACAATATATACTAATTACTACAACACAATATATACTATACTAATAACTTAGTACACCATATAAGATATATTCTATACTATACTAATGACTACTATACAAGATATTGCCTTAAAAAAAACTCGTCAGGCCCATTACACCCGCCAGGCCCGGCCAGCCAGGCCTAGGACCGCAGTGGGCTTAGGCCCGTGACGGTCCGGTCTCTACCGTGAGGACCGCCAGGCCCGGCACACGAAGCCCGGGACCGCGAAGCCCGGCCCGTCAGGCCCGTTTAGGCCCGAGCCTGGGCCACTTTACACCCTTACCTAAGAGGTATTGGGGAGAGGTGATTAGGCATGACATGGCTAGAATGTAGATTTCCAAGGATATGGCCCTTGATAGGAAAGTCTGGAGGTCTAGTATCAGGGTGGTAGGATAGGGGCTCCTAGAATTTTATGTACTCCTTTTCCAGGGCTAGGGGGCTTGGCAGGGCTATCCATAGATGATTCCTGTATTGGATTGTGTCCCCCTTATGGTAGTTGTTTATGGTAGTTACTGTTTGATATTATTTATGGTAATTATTGTTTAATATTATTGCGTGCTATTTTATTTATGATTCTTATGTTTAGATAATTATTTATGCGATTTCAGCTGGAGATACTAATGATCTTTTATTTTTGTTATTTTTTTGTTTTTCCTTTCCTTCCCTGAGCCGAGGGTCGATTGGAAACAGTCTCTCTTGTCTACATATTACCCTCCCCAGACCTCACTTTGTGGGACTATACTGGATAGTAATAGTTGTTGTTGTTGTTGTTGTTGTTGTTGTTGTTGTTGTATATTTTCTTCTAATTTTATTCATGTTGAGCTATTCACCATTAGAAATTACACTCCGAGAAATGATAAGTAATGCTCTTATGTTAATGTTAAACGTAGTATCATATCTTGATTTAGTTTAGAAGTTAAGAGCAATATTAATACTTATGGTACAAAATCAATCATTGTAATATAATAATGCAAAGAAAAATGAATAAGAACTAAAAAGTTTAACATAAAGAAATAAAAAGTTAAACACTTAAATGCCAAGTTCTAAAATCTGTGGGTCCTCCTTTAACTAAGACAATGTAAACCGCAAATGTCAAATTAATTCTTGCATTTTGATGCATGAGTATTGAAATCTGAAAAAATTATTTATTTTGAACCACAAGAAAAAAGTCGAAAAAATACTTATTTTGAATCGTAGGGAGTATATCCTAAGGTTTAGGTGTAAATGCTTACATTTATTTCATAAATCAAAATAACTAAGCAAGCCTTATTTTTTATAGGGGTCACATTGGCTATTATTAAAACCATAAACTAAACCACAACGGCAAAACTAGAAAAATACTTGAATCGACTTTATATAGCTTCCAAATTTCTAAGTTATAAATATGTAATAATCATTTCATAAGCTTCGCTATGAACTATTGCGTCGTTGTTGTTTAGCATACCATGTTGGATACTCTTAATAAAGTAGCCATTTGGAAAAAATCGTGCAGACTTGGAACATCACAGATAATATCATATTATATCAAGACTATATTTGGATCGTTTTAGTCCAATAAATAATATTAGAGCCAGTGATTTGGCGGGAGGAGTTTGGAGATAGTGGAGTGCGGCATGGGGACCGACTTAGTGCATCTGGCCATCTATGATACAGTTAATGAACTTTACCCATAACTTTGAAGACGCATACATACCCTTTGGGCTTCGGTGACCGTAATTACTCAGATCATGTAAATGGCAAATAGCTAATCTCCAAATTAGCTCATGAATAATGATGGGTTATGTGAAACTTAGTTCAAGTGGGAGATTGTTGGGTGTGTGTGAATAAAGTACGACATAAAAAGTAGAAAGGAAAAAAGAATCTATTTATAAGGAGTTGGATACTCTTAATGGGTTGAGACTTTTTTGAGAAAAACTATACAGGTTTAAGCCAAAGTAGACAATATCACACTATATTAAAAGTATTTTTTTCCCATAGTCCAATACATTAGTTTTCCCCATAGTCCAATACATTAGTTTTCCTTGAAATGGTGCAGAGTTAATAAGCGATGCAAGTCATTATACCTTTATTTATAATGGTACTACTCTTTACATATCCCTTTAGTACTTCAAAATAATGACAAATAATTTGAAAAATTAGAAACCCATCGTTACAAGTGAAAGTGAAAGGGCAAAAATATTACGATTAGAATTGTAAGATAACACAATATCTAATAAGATAATATAGCTTTATTTATGTTGGGCTCGGGCAAAGCCCGAGCTACTTTTAACTAGTTGGGTGAATAAGAACTAGTTTCTTTTCCTTTCCCTAGTTACTTTCGAACACCGAAGCTTTCTAAACTTTTTTTGTTTTTTGTTTTTATGATAATCAAGAAATCTAATTGTATTTCTTATTCACATATCTTTGTTATTACACGCTGTGTCGATAATCAAAAAATCCCGAGGGCAAACTGACACGTAGTTTAAAACTCTGTGGTTAACGGACTCACTTTTCTTTCCTTTTGACACGCAGTTTAAAACTGTGGTTAACGGGTTCACTTTTCTTTCCTTCTCTACTTGAATATCAAGATTTTGGTCTGTAATAGAGTTTGAACTCGCGACATACACCTAATCTAACACATCAGATGTTGTTCAGTACAGATTTGGCTGAAGTATGATATGAAAATGCACACTAAGAAACTTCATGCAAGTTAGGAATGTACATGAGTCGGGTTAGTTCGGTTTTTATGGAAACCAAACCAAACTAAACCCTGTTCCAACATGTCGCACTCCAGAAGCAATTCATTCAAGATGGCCAAAAAAAACGCACATATTTCATGAGTTCAACTCATGAAACTGCACCTTGATTAGACATTAATACTCTTTTGAACTGAGTTTTTCTTAAAAGAGTTAAACTCATGAGAATAACGGCTCAAATGAAGTTGAGCTTGTCAAGTTACAGACAAAAAGTGTAATTCATTCAACTGATGAAAGATCCCTGGATACCAAAACAAACACGCTCCAGCATCGATCACATTTACAGCATCAGTAATACGCTTAAACAAGGCCAATTCTAATATTCACATTCACCCAAAGAAGAATTCAGAAAGTAAACTAGAGTTTCAGATGTTGGGTCGCTGTAGTCCTACATTATGCCTCCTTGGACAAGAAAACAAGCTAGTCGCCAGTCTTTTGATGTTTCTCCGACGAGCTACGGGTCAATTTCTCAGTCTAGCGTTCTTGAACACCTTTCTTTGGTCCAAATATCGACTCTTTCAGAGAATGTTCTGCTGACAGTATTGCATTTTTAATCTGACATTTTAAAAGCGGAAACAACACATCAGGAAGAGCTTATAGCAAAGCAAAATAATATGCAACAAACGAAGCAAATTCTTGAAAGGTTACTTGATAATAACTTTGAGAGAAAAAAAGAGATGACAATTCTAATATGCTAGTACCAAACATTGCAGCAATTCAAAGAGATGCACTTTCTACCTGGAACGAGGTTTGAAAGATCGTTTTCAATATCTAAGAAAGTATAGAGGGTTTCTTTAAAGTTCAACAAACCAACAAACACATGACCTAATTAAGGGGATCTCTATGATGTCCAACGATGACTGCACTGGGGTAGGGAAGGATAGTCCACAGTACGATCGTCATCATCCAAAACTGAAAGACATGGAATCATCGGGAAGGATATAAACAGTCTAAGAGAGCAGCAGGAATGACACCAGCAAAGGATGTTTTGCACATAAGACTGGTGACGTATACATTAAATTGCAACCTACCAAACCCTCAAGTCTCTCATAAAACAGCAAGCTGCATAATTAACAAATCTGTAACAAGACACATTATTGTTGTTTTGCATCTTATTCGCCATAGATATTAATTGGACTTACATGGTCAATGAGGATTCATATATCCGACCCCAATTTATAGCCTGTTTGGCCAAGCTTCTCCAAGTTGAAAAGTATTTTTTTTCCTCAAAAAAATGCTTTTTTCCAAAGTGGAGTGTTTGTAAAAGCTTTTAGAATTTCAAAAAAATGCTTTTGAGTAGAAGCAAAAGCAGAAGCAGTTTTGGAGAAACAAAAAAAGTAGCTTCTTACCGGAAGCACTTTTGAGAAAAATACACTTAGAAGCACTTTTTAAAAGTTTGGTCAAACACTAACTGCTGCTTAAAAATATTTTTTTAATTATTTAATCACACAAACTGTTTTTCACCAAAAGTACTTTTAATAATAACACTTTTGCAAAATACAGCACTACTCAAAATAAACTAATTTTTTCCAACTTAACCAAACAGGCTATTACTTGGGATTCAGACGTAGTTGTTGTTATAGTACTCCAAAATTTCAATTACAAAGTTCCTACAATACGTTTATTTTCTTGTTATTGTTACTGCTTTGTTTGTCCTTTTATTGAATATTGGGATTATGCTTTTCTTGAGCCGAAAGTCTATCGGAAACAATCATTCTACCTTTAAAAAGTTAGGGGTAAGGTTGCGTACGCTACCCTCTCTAGATTCCACTTGTAGGATTTCACTGGGTTTGTTGTTTTGCATAATATTGGCCAACAACAACAACTACCCAGTATAGTCCCACATAGTGGGGTCTGGGGAGGGTAATGTGTACGCAGACCTTACCCCTACCCCGATAGGGACAGAGAGGCTGTTTCCGATAGATTCTCGGCTCAAAAAGACAAAAATAAAGTAAGAAAAAATAAGAGGAGAGTTGCATAATAGATAGATATTAAATGGACTTACATTATCCGTGAGGATTCATATATCCGAACCCGACTTACTTGGGATTCAGGTGTAGTTGTTGTTACAACAATAACAACAACATTAACTATCCAGTATAGTCCCACAAAGTGGGATCTGGGGAGGGTAATACGTACACAGGCACCTCTACCCGAAAGGGCAGAGAGATTGTTTCCAATCGATTGTAGTTGTTGTTATAAAACTCCAATATTCCAATTACCAAGTTCCTACAGTATGTTCCGGAAAAAACCTAACATATTTGTTCGCTCCATTATATTTTTCTACTCTAATATGCTATAACTAATAAGAGTTTAAGTTATGTACATGTTTAACGTAAAGAATTTTTTACACTATAGGTCACCCCAAAGATCTATACAGGGAAGCCTCAACGAAAATTAGGATTTTTAATCTCGAAAATAGTGCAAATTACCTTTTGTAATAGATAAATGTGATCCGATAGTGTAAAATTTGTGTACACCGATAGCGTATATAACTTAAACTCGATTAAGGATTCAAAAGGAACTTCTAGGGCAAGGCCAGGTACTAATTCTAACGAACTCAACAAATTACAGGACCAATTGAAACCAGAAACGCAAAATTCTTCACCAGCAAGAAAAATAGTTACAGAGAAATATGTAACTATTAACAGTAGATAATTCCAAACAATTGAGATTTCTTACTATTTATCAAGCCAACTTGACCCATTATTTGTTTAAAGCCTTTGAGATTCCTTTACCGCAACAGGAGATTCGGTTTGTAGTCCAACAACAACGTATATCCCACTTAGTGGAATCTGGGGAGGGTAGTATGTACGCACACCTTACCCCTACCCTAGAGAGGCTGTTTCTAAATAGAATCTCGTCATCCTTCCCTCCAATAAATTCCCACCTTGCTCTTGGGGAGACTCGAACTCATAACCTTTTGGTTGGACTCTTTCACATGAGATCAGTGTAAAATAACACAAAACATCTGTAAATAAAATAAAGGAGAACGTTGTAAGGAGATCATTTCCTCTACAACAAACAAAAGTTTTCACATTTATACTAGTTCAAAACCAAATATTAAATTTCACAATCAACTACTCACACACAAAACGACGAACTAAAAATTTGAATAGATGAACTTCAAGATTAAAACATCAACATGCAATTAAAAATGAAATTTGAAGGACGCAATTAGAAATTATACCGGGTCAAGAACATTGGGTTCAGGGCCATAATCAGCAGTGAGAAGAAAATAGGAAGCAGTGACAGTAGCCACCATAGTCGTCCTTCTTACGAGTTTATCAGTTCTGGGGTTCATTTTTCCTTCGCCAATTCTGAACTGGGGAGAGAGAAATCAGAAAAGCAGGGTTCGTTCTAAGAAACAATGAAACTATAGGGGGTTAGAAAGAAATAAGTGGCAATTTAATGTAATTAGTATGGGTGGGCATAGTTTGGGCAAACCCGAAATCCAAATTTTTTGAATTTTTAGTTTAGATTTTTGAATTATGGATTGGAGTAAGGATTATATTTTCAAAAATTTTGAATTTTGGATTGGATTTGGGACTTCGGAATTTCGGATATCCGAAAATCCGAAATTTTTGTACCTTATATTTAGGCCTACCAGTTAGACATTAGCTCATTACGACATAACCCATATACATACCTAATACTAATAATTCTAAATATCCAATATTATAATGCCCATTAAAAATACTAGCCCGAAAAGTCTTTAGTCTTTACATTTTTGTCACCTAATAAGCTCCACTGTAAGAAAGAAAAATGGACGAAAAACTGTTCACGAGGGCATCTATATCCATATTATTGGGATATTCACAAGCATTTAGCAAATGCAATTGTGGATTTACATCCTTGTTAATATTATGTATTTTTTTAATTTAGTCTTCCTTTATCTTTCTACTCCATTCACTACTAAAAAAACAGGGTTTAGCGACGGCCTAATTTCGTCGCTAAATCAAGGTATTCCTTCGCTAAACACGCTTAGCGATGGAATAGCAACGTATTCAAGTTTGTCCCTAAAATCCTCGTTGCTAGGCTTTTAGCGACGAAAAATACAATCTGTTGCTATCTTAGCGACAGATTAGCGACGATCGTCAACAATGGCGTTCTACCGCGTTGTAGATTCTTATCCAAGACTTGTATCATTTGATGATGCCATGTGAATCGCTAGAAACATGTGAACATATTTTTTGTAGCAACATTTAGCGACGGAAATATCCATCACTATATCACTTGTTTTTGTCGCTATTTTGACGCGTTTCGTCACTGTAATACATAACACAATTCGTCGTTTGTTCTTATAGCGACGAAAATTGTCCGCCGCTAGCTGTGTTATAGCTACTTTTTGCAACAAAAACGTTCTGTCGCCAATTTGTCGCAAGATTTAATTTTACGCTATATTTTAGCTACAGAACGTATCTGTCGCTGATATTTTTTTTTACTATATTGCTGATTTTTTAAAATTCTTTTTATTTATTATTTTAAATATACCCTATTCAAACATATTACATAAAATATTAAATACACTTAATAAAATGGAGATGAAAGTTTGACAGTCACACCAGCATGTGCCAAAGGATGCGATACTGACACCGGACTCGGGTATTCAGCAGAGATTGAATCTGTTAACTCTTGGAAGTTTTTTGCCTAAGGAATTTCAACCTTTTAGGGAGGAAATTGAAGAGGGTAATAAACAAGCTCAAGTGAAAGGAACAATAGCACAACCGCAAGTTCACCGGCGATTGCAATTCTCAGCGCATGCAAAACAAAATCAGAGCCAACAAGATGTAGCAGACACAGGGGAAGTTGAAAAGAAAAAGGCATTCATGCAAACGAATAGAAGTCCTCAAAAAGGAAATGCTCTAAGCTACATCCCTCCTGCTATGAGAGATGGGAGATTTGTAGTGCAAATTGATGATGGTGATACGAAGGAACTAGAGGCTTATTGGAGTAATGCATTGATAGGCTTTGTACTGGGGGAGCTTCCGTATGAGAAAACTATGGAAAATTTTATCGCAAACCTGTGGAATTTTGTTGAAAAGCCTCAAATAATGTATCACGAGGATGGGTACTATCTATTCAGATTTGAGAATGCTGAGGATAAGGATCGTGTACTACAAGCATGACCATACACTTTCCATAACAAACCACTTGTAGTGCAGCAATGGAGAATGGATTTCTAGTTTGATCCGGGTAATATAAGTGTGATTCCACTGTGGATCACTTTTCCTGGTTTACCACTGGGTTTCTGGTCAACTGAAGCGTTAAGTAAATTGGCTAGTGTGGTTGGAAAGCCTATGTATACTGATAAATTCACAGCAGATTTAGAGAAAGTGTCCTATGCCAGAGTGTTGGTTGAAACTGATATCTCCAAGCCTTTACCAGACAGTTTAGAGCTTCAAACAAAAAGAGGAATCATAGTCCAACAAATAGACTATGAATGGAAACCAAAGTATTGTGATACCTATATTAGATTTGGGCATAATTCTGCTGAGTGTTGGTACAAGGAAGAGCAAAATACCTCAAAAGAAGACAGGAACACACCTAAATCAGGACAGTTGAAACAGATGTTCACAGGAACCAAGAGATGGACTCCAAAAGTAAAAACCAAGGCTTTGGAAATTCAACAGGAAATGAAGACTAAGGACACGACGGAGACAGATGGAAATAGCATTACAAAGGAAGTAGAAAATGGGGAACGGAAAGGAAAAAATGTACAGCAAACAGAAACTAGAGTACTTCCTCCTGTCAGATAGAAGCTTTTCAAAGGAGTTTTCACTTCCTCAATTAAGGGCATTCTAGTTCGACATGCTACCTTCTCGATGTATCGATTCTTATCCTGAACTCAAGCAGCAGATTTTCCATTTTACAGATGGAAGGCATTTTTGGGGACGCTGGACCATCCATATTCACTCCAAAATGATACTATGCACCTGGAATAATTTCTGAGGAAGAATAAAGTGGATGTCATGGGTTGTTTAGAAACTAGAGTAAAGGAAGGTAAAACTAGAAGCATACTAAACATTGTCTGTGGAGATTGGAGGAATTGCTGTAATTACAATGAACATTCAAATGGGAGGATCTGGTTACTGTGGAAACAAAGCAGTGAGGTGACAATATTGTTGACTGATGAACAAGTCATTCATTGTGAAGTTCAGGAAAGATGTACCACCTTTAAAACTCTTCTTACAGTGGTATATGCAAACGATGATATAAATAAAAGACAGCAGTTATGGGATAGGCTGGTGCATCTAGGTGCATCTGTTCAGCAAAGCTGGTTGCTTAGTGGGGATTTCAACAATGTTCTCCATACAGATGATAGAATTGGCTCACCAGTTACACAAAGTGAACTCAAAGGTTTTCAGGAGGCAATAAACACTCTTCAACTTACCAAATTGAAAAGTTTGGGATGCTATTTCTCTTGGTGCAACAAATAGCAACCTAGCAGAAGGGTGTATAGCAGGATAGACTGGACTTTTGGCAATATGATATGGATGCAGCATTACAAGTCCCATTGAAGCTGATTATCTGAATCCGCGGGCATCAGACCATTCTCCAATTCTAATATAGTGCAAAGCTAGATTTCAGAGGAAGAATATACATCCCAAACCTTTTAAACTACACAAACCTATGATGGAGCATGTTGACTTTACTGGTATAGTAGAAAAGGTTTGGAAACAGAGGGGAAATGATGGCGCTGGGAGCATGCAAAAGATATGGAACAAGCTCAAAACCTTGAAATGGGAGTTGAAAGAACTGAATACTTATATGGAATCCTACAGAACTCATCTCAATGCAGCAAGACAGAAACTTGAAACCATTCAGTTAGAATTGAGAAGGAACAACATGGACCGGGAGCTGATAGATCAAGAAAAGAGAACCTTAATAGAAGTAGAGAAATGGAGTAACATTGAGGAACAGATTCTTCATCAGAAATCCAGGGCATAGTGGATCACTTGTGGAGACTCAAACTCCAAGTACTTCCATGCACAAATGAAGCTGAGGACAAACACTGATTCAGGAGAGAGACTGTTTGCCCCTAAACTAGTGGAGAAGGAGTTTATAGATACTTTCAGCAAGATCCTGGAGAAAATAACCCTTTATGTCAATGTCCAAATACTGACATTATTCAAAAGGGACCATGTCTTAGCAAGCAGCATAAGCAATCTTTGATTAGGCTAGTTGAAAAGGAGGAAATTTCTCAGGCAATAAATGATATGCCCCATGATAAAGCACCAGGAGTAGATGGCTTCCCAATTGAATTCTTCACAAGATACTGGGACACTGTTGGTGATGATATCTATGAAGCAGTGAAGGAATTCCTTGCAACAGGCAAACTGCATAAAGGATTGAGTAGCACAGCAGTAACATTGATTCCTAAAATACAAAATCCTACTACTGTTAAAGACTATAGACCCATCGCTTGCTGTACAACCCTCTATAAAATAATCACTAAAGTTCTTACAGCAAGGATCAAAACAGTCATAGGTGGATTGATTGGTAATTCACAGTCAGCTTTTATTGAAGGCAGGAGCAAAACAGAGAACATCCTATTTACCCAGGAATTATTTAAATGGTACAATAGGAAAGGAGTATAACCTAGGTGTGTATTAAAAGTTGACCTGAGGAAGGCATATGACACATTGGAGTGGTATTTTATTGAGCGACTATTACTGGACATGGGTTTCCCCTACAAGTTTACAAGCTGGATAATGTAATGCATATCTTCTGTTACATATTCATTAAATCTCAATGGAGGGCTGACAACTCCTTTTAAAAGAAAAAGAGGTATAAGGCAGGGAGACTCAATGTCCCCATACCTCTTTGTCATAGTTATGGAGTACTTGCACAGGGAACTCAAGCATATGATAGAAAGGAAGGACTTCAAATTTCATCCTAGGTGCAAGAAGCTTGGAATGGCTCATATCTGCTTTGCTGATGATCTTCTACTTTTCTACAAAGCTGATACCCAATCTGTAAAACTTTTCAAACAGACTCTCCAAAAATTTGCTGAAACATCAGGACTTCAAGCAAATGCACACAAAAGTGCAGTCTATATAGCAGGGGTATCCAACTGGCTCAAGGAGGAAATCTTGCATGAACTAGACTTCCCTGAAGGCTCTCTACCATTCAAATATCTTGGAGTACCTTTGGACACCAAAAAATTATCAGTTACACAATACTGGCCAATAGTAGAGAAGATAACACAGAAAATTAACTGCTGGACATCAAGATTTCTATCTTATGCAGGTATGCTCCAGTTGATCAAGTCAGTATTATTTGGAATGCAATCTTACTGGTCTCAAATCTTCCTGCTGCCTAAAAAGGTAATGAAGATGATCGAGGCAATATGCAGATCCATTTTGTGAACTGGTGCAGCAAATGTATCAAAGAAGGCACTAGTAGCATGGGAAACTATATGTCTACCATATAGTGCTGGTGGCCTAAATGTATTGAATCTGCCACACTGGAATAAGGCAGTTGTTGTTAAGCATCCTGGGCAGTAACAATGAAGAAGGACAGCCTATGGGTAAAATGGTTGCACACATATTGATGATGTAGATGATGTACCTACTCCTAGGACAGCTGCCTGGGCTGTGAGGAAGATTTTTTAGACAAGAGCACTGATAACTAATATCGAGGGTATACAGGTAAATCTGAAATGCATATTGATCCAACTATAGAGGGGTGAACTGTTTAGCATCAAAAAACTCTACAGAATGCAACTCCCTCAATTCCCCAGAGTACACTGGAAAAGCATTATTCTGCAGACAAAACTACACCCAAGATTCAAATTCATCGTATGGCTAGCATTGCACAGAAGACTGGCAACAGTGGAAAGGCTACTGCAACTTGGAATATAGATTCCAAAACAATGTATATTTTGCAGGCAAGTAGATGAATCTTGTGACCGTCTATTTTTTGCTTGCCCGACATCTTTGGAGTTGTGGAATTTGTGACTGGAACAGTGTAGTAGAATGGATTAGCAAAAATGCAAGAAGGAGAAATGGACACGCCGAAATAACCACCAGTGTGTTTGGGATGTTAGTATACGTTCTATGGAGAGAAAGAAACAAGATTAGGTTCCAACGAGGAAGAATCATTATCAATGATATATGCAAAGAGATAGCAGTTCACACACATATACAGGGGACCTCTTTTAAACACTGGAAGGATGTTTTGCGAAGACTGGATCACTACCCGTAAATAAGGAATTGAAGTAAATTTGTATGTCTGAATTGATGTATATATAGCTTACGGGAGTGAATCCCCATAGACAGGTCGAAAGCAGTAGTTGGTCAGCAGCTACTGGAATTCTGTAATTTTTTTTCCTTTTAATGAAATGAAACTTATTATTCAAAAAAAAAGTCACTGATATTAATATAAATTCAACAAGGTCCAAAATATATAGCATAATGCATATAAAAGTATCATTAAGTACAAAAGGTCCACAAGGACCAACAATAATATCCAAACAAGTAAGCTAACTATGCTAGGCTTGAGAGTTACGATCATCATCAAAATCAGAACCCAATATATGAACCTCATCAATGTTAGCAGTATGGACCAACTATATATTTTCTCTGGAGCGCTGCCATTATCAAAGGAAACAGCCAGCAAAATAAGACAAAGTTAAACAAATTATTATTACAATACCAAAAAAAGGGGGTCTTGATTCAATATACTAAAGTAGAGACATCAAATTGGCCTAAGGTTCGGAATACATAACATTAAAAATAAAACTATAAGTAGAAGACTTGCAATAATTACTTTACGTTCATTTTGCTTTAAGCACAGATAGGTAAAATCCATACAAAGAATCAATGCGTCAAAAGTTTCTTTCCAGTATCAAGTCAAGTGCCCACAGGAGGAAAAAGAAAAGCTCATCTTAGATTTAGGTACTCAAATAATAGCCGATAAAGAAAGGTTCTACCCTGTCCCTATCTTATTTGTTAAAATCAAAGAAGATTATATTTCCATCCAGCCATTGACTTCCAGCACTAATTTAGAATTTTTTACTGCTAAAATATTCACCGTTAGCTTGTCCTGCGGCAGAGGAGCTCACCACCAAGTAACTCCAGATTTAAGCTCTCCCTCAAGTGTAAAAAAAATTCCCTACTTTTTATCGAACACACCACACCACAAATACAGAGTAGAGATAATAAAATACTTGCTTTCTTGATATCAGTCGCTCCACTTTTGAATCTTGAGGTTATTTCTTGTACCTTCCTTTTGGAATCTCCACCATCGTTTCTGAACCACAACAAATGTAACTGGGGGCTGATAATTTGGCTCCAAAGACGCACATGCCTGAATTAACTCAAGTCAGTGCAATACTTCTAATAAATAAAAGTAGGAAAAGGAGTTCTGAACACAGTGCAATACTTCTGAACTCATAAATAATGTATTGAGTTCAATAGTGAGAACATAAAATTAAAACACATTAAGTTTAAATTTTGGATCTACCTCTAATTGCGTACCATAAAATTTGTATAAACTTTCATTCCGTGACAGAAGACTTATGCTGAGTAGATGTTCATAATAGAAAGAGATGTACCTACATTTGACTGCTGCTGAGTAGGTTCATGGAACTTAATAAAAACAAATTGAGAAATCGAGCTCGTAAATAACAAATAGCACTGCCTTTTGTACAATACGTAGAGACGTACCGGATTAGGAAGACTGCTACCAGATTCTTCAGTAATCACATTTGGTGTTAACTCTTCCTTACTTCCAGAAGAAGTGAGCTTTGCTGCATGCTCTTCAATCCACTATTTGACCTTACCTTTTCCTTACTTCCAGAAGGAGAGGGCTCGGTTGTAGGCCTGTTAGATGAATGATCAGTATGTTAAAAAGAGTAGGAATGTGATGTCAAAATTTGCATCAAAATCATCTAAATCCTTAAAGTTAATTGCAATATAAAGCAGTAGACCTTGAATTATCCTGCACTTCCTCGTCTTTGGTAAAATCACATAGGCTCTCAAGTTGAAATGTTCTACCACTCTTCTTGATTCTTTGCGTAAAAGCTGCACAAGCCAACACAGAAATAACCAATCAACATTTCACCATCAATTGCAAATAGACAACTACAATCCACATTGATTGTATAAGTATGATACAAGTAATTTAACAGTTATATGGCATCTTGAGCCGATGCCTATGGACTGCATAAATAAACTGGTCATGCCTTGAAATAAAAAGGAAATTATCTACTAAATTGTGTTAATACTTTGCGTAAAAGCTGCAAAAGCCAACACAGAAATAACCAATCAACATTTCACCATCAATTGCAATGAGACAACTACAATCCATATTGATTGTATATAGTATGATACAAGTAATTTAACAGTTCTACAGCATCTTGAGCCGATGCCTATGGACTGCATAGTATTGCCTTTTGAATTGCTTAGTTTGTCAAGTGGTCAAGATGTTAGCTCAAGAAAATTAGTTATTTTTATTTTTGTTCTTCTTTGGAGAGTATTTTAGTTCTAGCCAAGAAAGTGTTGCAAAAGACTGGTGAAATTCTCACTAAAGCAATCTGGTCTTGCAAATTAGACAAGAATTTAAAAGAGTGCACTGTCAGATGCATAAATTTAGAAAGAGACCAATCCTTGCTACATAGATAACATGTAATTGAGCACCAATGCAGTATCCTGAATATAGAAGTGGAAGAATGCATGAAAAAAAATGTCCAAGACCACCATACTAAACCAAAAACTGTCAAATAACAGGGGTCAGTAATGGCTTGTCCGAAAAGTGTGCCTCCAAGTTTGCAACCACAAGGTCAGCCATGTCCTTACGAGTGCTAGCTGCCATGAGGTGATAGGACAACATTATCAAGTCCAGCTAGTAGCACGGGCGCTTCTCGTTCATATTCAAGCACATCAAGCCCTGCTCCCCCTAATCTGCCTTCTTAGTGGTCAATTTGAAATCCTTTTCCTTCCAAATCCCATTCCTAACGAATCGACTAGCTTCGCAAATTCTCCTTAAGGTGGCAAGTGTGAGTAAAATGGCCATGTCAGCAATGTCATAGATGAGAGCATCGGGAGTGGAAGTGGCCCTAATCCCTCTCTCTTTGCACTTCACCAAATCAATCTTGTCAAGCCCTGAACTGTGACTCGATACTATTTCCAATCTGGGTAGCGAATCAATCAACGCCGAATTAGCTCCCTGAAATCCATTCCCCACTACTTCTCGGATGGAGTTCGAGTGTAGTTTGAGAGATTTAGAGGGAATTTCCCAGTATTTGAAGAGGGTGAAACGTTTGGCTAGCTCTTGGTGGAGGTAATTGGACAGCAGACGCATCAATAATACACCTATCCCCTCCATTCTGCTTTACTAGGACAGAAGGAGCTCTTTGTTGTTCATTTGCAGGTCAGTACCAACAATAAGCACAAAATATTTACTAAAATAAAAAAAATAGCGAAAGAATAAAATAGATAAAAAATGAACAGAAAGAAAACTAAACCTAGAGCTCAATACTGATGCTGGTGACGGAGAAAACTGACGAGATGCAAGATTGAGACAGAAAGCAAGCATCAACAACCAAGAAAATCGAAACATAGGGTTAAGAGATAGAGAAAGATTGATGGAGAGACAAAGAGATAGTGATATAGAGAGATAAGTCGGATTACCTGGTGATGGTTGTCGGTCGTGGTGATGCCGCCACCGATGGCGGGATATATCTCAAATTGGGAAATAGTTCAATTTGGGTGTCTGTTCTAGGTTCACAATTTTGTAAAGGTAAATCTGAGGATACCAGATGCTAAAATCTTCCTTCAGTTTGCCTTCCTCACCAAAGGGAATAACATGTTGACAATGAAGCCCAGGTGAATCCGTTACAAACACAAAAATACCACCACAAAATCTAATCCAGTAAACACTACACCTAATGAAACGAAGACCAAAGAGCCAATTTGTTGAGTCTAGTAAGGATGGTACCATCATAGAGATGCAGCCCAATCAATCTGCAGAGAGTGAAGGATGGATGGAACGGCCGAAAAAACTCTGTTGAAGAGGAGTGAAGAGTTTTTTGATAGAGAGGAGAGAGTATTTTGCCCTAATTGTTATAATGTGGTCTTTTAACCAATTTAATTCTTTCGAAATAGCGACGGAATTAGCGAGCGAACTAGCGACATATTAATTACACAAATTTACTTTAATGAATCTAGTTTTTTAGTGACGGAATATAGCGACGGAATTTTTAACTTTAATATCTTGATAAGTATTTAGCAACAAAATTTTTGACGTTAAATTCATCGCTAAATTTTAATAATTTTTATCGCCCAACTTTTGTCGTTAATTTTATAGGTAAAATAAAGCACTAATATTTAGCGCCAATATTAGCGACAAATATTGGTAGTTGTCGTTATTCCGTCATTATTTTTTATGCAAATTATTTTTTAGCTTATTTGGCGACAAACTATAAAAATTGTCGCTAATCCGTCGTTATTTAGCTACGGAATACCTCTTGTCGCTACATTCCGTCGCTAAACGTTGTTTTTTTGTAGTGATTTAAATTATTATTTTTATGTTGAATGTTTTCGATAAGCTCAACTTATAGGCTTAAAAGTCAAACCGAAAATCCGAAAAACCCAATCCGATTAATCCGAATACAAACTTAAAAAATCCGGTCCAATCCGAAATTATTTGGATTGGATTTGGATTCTAATTTCTTCAATCCGAAAACCAAAAATTCAAACCACAATATCATATTCAATCCGAACTATCCAAACGCCCACCCCGAATAATTAGTACTTAGAAGCGAGAATTTTTAGCAAAAATTATCCATTATCTTTATTTTAGGCTTCTGTTAGTGAGAATGTTTAACAAGGGTGAGTGTTTTCCGTTAGTGAGACTAAAAGTGCTCAAGTTTTGTAAATTTAAAGGACAAATAATGCTAAGAGTTATATTTAGAGGACAAAATTAAGACACGAATTTTTTTTAATTTGTCCCGAAAAATAATTTTTTATTTTTAAAAACAATGTCACTTAAACTTCTTAGTTTTTTTTCTTTTTTTTGCAATGACTTGGTTTTGTAGTCATAGAAATGTGTATGAATATTTTAGACAGCCATTTTTTCAGTCTTTTTTTTACTTTTAATATTCGTGCCCAGTCAAATACCGTCATATAAATTGAACTGAATGTGCCCATTATCTAACAAACACGATCAAATTCGTATAATAAAGTATACAACAACAACAACTACCTAGTATAGTCCCACAAAGTAGGGTCTGGGGAGGGTAATATGTAGACGGGCCTTACCCCTACCCAAAAGGGCAGAGAGGCTGTTTCCAATCGGCCCTCGGCTCAGTCAAGGAAAGGAAAAACAAAAACAAAAACGAAAGAGCATTAGTAACTCCAGCCGAAGTAGCGTAAATAATTATCTAGACATAAGAACCATAAATTAAATAGCATGCAATAATATCAGACAGTAACTACCATAAATAACTAGCACAAGGAAGACACAATCCAATACACAAATCATCTATGGATAGCCCTGTCAAGCCTCACCCAATCCCGGGTGAGGAGTACAAAAAACTCTAGGAGCCCCTATCCTACAACCCTGATACTAGACCTCCAGACTTTCCTATCAAGGGTCATGTCCTGTGAAACCCGCTTTCTAGCCATGTCATACCTAATCACCTCTCCCAAATGCCTCTTAGGCCTCCCTCTGCCTCGCCGTATGCCGACCATCGCCAGCCGCTCACAACTCCTCACCGAGGCATCAAGACTTCTCCTCCGCACATGCCCGAACTACCTCAGCCTCGCTTCTCGCATATTCTCATCCACTGGGGTCACCCTCACCTTCTCTCGAATAACTTCATTCTTAATATTATCAAACCTGGTGAGCCCGCACATCCACCTGAACATCCTCATCTCCGCAACCTTCATTCTCTGAACATAAGAGTTCTTCACAGGCCAGCACTCCGCCCCATACAACATGGCAGGTCTAACCACAACTCTATAAAATTTTCGTTGAGTTTCTGTGGAACTTTCTTGTCACACAAGACTCCTGATGCAAGCCTCCACTTTGACCACCCCGCTCCTATACGATGAGTGACGTCCCCGTCAATCTCTCCGTCCCCCTGAATCACCGACCCAAGATATCTGACATTGTCCCTCTTGGCGATGACCTCAGATCCAATCATCACGTCCCTGCCTACTTCGCTCGGCTCAGCGCTAAACTTGCACTCTAGGTATTCTATCTTAGATCTGTTTATTTTGAAACCCTTAGACTCGAGAGTCTGTCTCCATACCTCTAACCTCTCATTAACACCAACCCTTGTCTCGTCTATCAAAACTATGTCATCAGCAAATAGCATACACCAAGGCACATCCCCTTGAATATGTCGGGTTAGAGCATCCATCACCAAGGCAAACAAGAGAGGGCTAAGCACCGATCCTTGATGGAGCCCCATAACCACTGAAAAATTGTCTGAGTCGCCACCCACCGTCCTAACCCTAGTCTTAGCTCCATCGTACATGTCCTTGATTACTCTAATATAGGCTTCCGGCATACTCTTCGCCTCCAAGCATCTCCCTTGGGACCTTGTCGTACGCCTTCTCCAAGTCCATAAGTACCATGTGCAGGTCCTTTTTCTTATACCTAAACTGCTCCACTAGCCTCCTGACAAGGTGGATAGCTTCTGTAGTGGAGCGACTCGGCATGAAACCGAACTGGTTCACAGATATAAATGTCATCTCCCTCACCCTCACTTCAATCACCAGCTCCCAAACCTTCATGGTGTGACTTATTAATTTGATACCCCTATAGTTGTTGCAGCACTGGATGTCCCCTTTGTTCTTGTACAAGGGCACCACTGTACTCCACCTCCGCTTTTCTGGCATCCTTTTGGTCCTGAAGATCGCATTGAACAACCTGGAGAGCCACTCCACTCCTGACCTACCCATGCATTTCCAGAACTCCACCGGGATCTCGTCAAGCCCGGTCGCTCGACCCCTACTTATCCTACGCAAAGCCCCCATTACCTTCTCCGCCCTAATGCGCCTGTAGTACCCAAGGTCTCTATGTCGCTCTGAATTCCCCAACTCCCCTAGCTCTATGTTACGATCCCCCTCCTCGTTAAGTAAGTCTCGAAAGTACGTCTGCCACCTCTGCTTGACTTGAGACTCCCCATCAGAACTCTATCATCCTCGCCCTTGATAACTTGGTCAAGATCACGCGCCTTCCTTTCCCTTTTTTTTAGCTAACCGGAATAACCTCCTGTCCCCGCCTCTCTCCCCTAATTCCTTGTACATGCGACCAAATTCCACGGTTTTAGCTTCCGTAATAGCCAGCTTTGCTTCTTTCCTCGCCACCTTGTAGATCTCCTTGTTCGCTCACCGTTCTTCCTCACTTGTGCTCCCTGCCAACTTAGCAAACGCCGTCTTCTTCACCTCCACTTTTATTCGACCACATCGTTCCACCACCAGTCACCCTGATGTCTGCCTGAATAGCCCTTGGCTACCCTGAGCACATCCCGTGCTACCTCCCTAACCAAGTTCGCCGTCTCTGACCACATAGCGTCCGCTTCCCCAGAACTTCTCCAAGCTCCGCCCTCAACTACCTCCTCTCCAACTCTTGTGCTTTCTCCTTAGTCAAAACACCCCATGTAATTCGTGTTTGTCTCTGAGCACCCCTCCTCTTCCTCTTCACCCAGAGACCGACATCCATCACTAGGAGTCTATGAAGAGTCGAAAGGGACTCTCCCGAAATCACCTTGCAGTCCTTGCACATACCCTTATCGCTCCTTCTGAGGATGAGGTAATCAATCTGAGTCCTCGCCGCCGAACTCTTGAAGGTGACCAAATGCTCCTCCCTCTTGTGAAATTTCGAGTTCGCAATCAGAAGCTCGTAAGCCCTGGCGAAATCAAGCAGTGACGTGCCTCTTCCGTTCCTAACCCCCAAAGCCGAAGCCACCGTGCACCTCACCATAACCACCAGCATTAGCCCCAATATGACCATTAAAGTATCTTCAAATAATTAACTTCTCAGATTGGGGAATACTACTCATCAGAGCATCCAAACCCTCCCAAAAGCACCTCTTAACCTCCTCGTTTAAGTCTGCTTGCGGCGCATAAGCACTGATGATGTTGAGGAAGCAACCCCTAATAACTAACTTAATAGACATTAACCTATCATTCACTCGCCTAACCTCGATCACGGACTCCCTTAGATCCCTATCTACCAAGATTCCCACTCCATTCTACCTCTCACGACCCCAGAATACCATAGCTTAAACCTGTCTGCATTCCTCTCCTTCGACCCTTTCCACCTAGTCTCCTGGACACATGCTATGTTAACCCTCCTCTTGTGAAGAACCTTCGTCAACTTAATGGACTTACCCGTCAGAGTGCCTATATTCCACGACCTAATCCTTAATCTATGAGCGTCCGCTACCCTCTTCCCACCCTTACCTCCCGCCCTACCCGCAGGACCACTCCCTGCCCCCTACTCACCCCCGCCCCCACCCCCCCGAGGACATGACCTTACACTATCATCCCCCGCCGCGGCTACTATCTCTCCAACCGACTATGGAGAATAGTAACGCACACACGCACTATAGTGGAATGCGCATAAAGATGCAAACTAGATAGCGACGGAGTAAACCTCACACGAAATACTAGCTAGAATACGTAAAAAGGTGTACAGAGTAAACAAGAGAGCGAGAGGTACCAACTCCGGGTGGAAAAACCTAAAATTAGGCCTTGATGCGCCCGAGATCAACTGCTACCAACTCTTGCACGTCCTGGCCAGTGTTGCTTAGCTCCTCACTCCCAAACGCCGCAAACTGGCCTCACCGCCGCGACTAGTACCTGGGGCAAGTTTTCCTGAAGCTTATCGGAACGGGTAGTTTTGTTGTGTCCTGCCGAAAATCTGAACGGGAGTCGCCGGAAGTACTGTAGCTTGCCGGAAATCCTCGCGGGAAAAATAAGGCACCTGTCCAGAGCAAAGCAGGGGTCGCCGGAAATAGAAAAATCCGTTTTTTGGCAGTGAACTAGAGTTGAGGTCTCAGATCCTTATAGACTAGACCTCGAACTCGAATGGACAGAGTAAGGCGCCTCTATTTTAAGGTTCAAAACCAACAGGGAAGGAGATGAAAAATTAAAATTAGTAAGTTCTCAAAAATACTGTTTTTAGTAGTGAAATTTTGACTCGCTGAGACAGATCGGACTTGTTAAGCTTCAAAAATCCCAGCCGAAGTAGCAACAACGTTTGTGACGATAACAAAGAGGAAGAAGAAAACAAAGCTTGCCTCCGATGAATCAGCTTGTGGTAAAAGTTATTAGTTTATAGTCAACACAAATAGGATAGCTTCGTATAATAAAGTATACGAGTATATTTTTTTAATATGGGTTCAAGCAATAAAACACAATCGCTTCCAGAAATACAGGGTAAGACCGTGTACAAGACCCTTATAGTCCAGCTTTTCCTTGGATCTCGCGCATAGTAGAAGCTAAGTGAATCGAGCTGCTCTTTAAAGTATTTTTAAACATGCGTACAGGCTCGAAATAAAAGAAGTGTAAATAAGAAAGAGAAAAAATCGAGGCGACAAATATGATTACAGTAAGGAAGGAAGTTTGTCTATTGATCACAAAAAGAAAAGGAAAAAACTTTATTTACTGATCACAAATACACAAACAATTTGGATTTTTTTATATATAGAAAATAAATTGATGAATAATTTAGGATTCTTGGGACTCTTCCTCATCAGGTTCCTTTTCTGGTTGTTCATCAATTGCTTCCTTAGCAACCTCATCATCTTCAGGTTCATTATTAGTTGGTGTTTCAGCATTAATCTTCTTATTATTTGCAGCCTCAAGAACATGTTGATAAGTGCCTTTTTCCATGAAGAGTTGAGCAAAATGGTGCTTGCAATAAAGGACTCCATCAAGTGAAGCATAAGTGGCATGTGTTAGAGGACACCCTCCATGAGCACACTTGAAACATGACTTGTGAAATGATTCTCCTTCCATTGTCACCTGAAATAGAATTTCAATATTCATTTAACCTGATTTCAGCTTGTTTGGGACTGAGATGTACTATTAGTTAATATTGTTATTGTTGTATTTTACTGATCTTATTCACTTTATTCGTAAAAACATGCTTGATATGACAGAAATCATTTTTCAATTAATTATTTTGAAATATATTTTTCGCTATTTGATTGAAGAGATATTTCTCGTGAAACAATAACAACAAAAAAAAAACCAAGCGTGACCTCATAGGTGGGGTCTAGGGGAGATAATGGGTACATATATCTTACCCCTATCTTGTGAAATTAGAGAGATTATTTTTGATAGACCCTCAACTTAAGAAATAGTAAATTCTCAAAAAAATATATATTTAATAAAAATATTAGCAAATTAGAGAGTTGTTTAGATGTTTGAGTAATATTGATTAATATTAACACTAAAATATCAGTAATATGAAGTTAAGAGTAAAGACAACGATTGGAAAAATAGACCTTAGCCCATAAGTTAAGAAAGTCATTTTTTTTACAAGTAAGGCTTGCTCAGTTGGTAAAGCACCTCCACCTACGATCGTTGGGTCCTGGGTTCGAGTCACCAGGGAGGGTAAGTGTGGAAGCACTATAGATCCTCCTAATTTGGGAGGGGTTGAAAAAAAAGTCATTTTTTCTCATTTTCATTGTAATAACCCAAACACCTGATATGGTGTCCATCTCATTCAAATAATTTGGTAGCCAATTTTGTTGATTTGGTTTGGTTTGGTAGCTAACCTTGTTGAATTATTTGGTAGTCAATTTTATTGACTTGGTTTGGTTAGGTAGCCAACCTTGTTGAATTTCTTTGGGTTGGTAGCCAACTTTGATGAATTGCGAAAGGTGTGTGTAAATTGTCAAATATTATAGGCTTTAGATAGTGAAGCTTTGGCTATAAAAGGAGAGCTTCAGCTCTCATTTCAACACACCAACAAAAAGAGAAAAGAGAGCCATGTATTCCATAAACTGTAAAAAAATAGTTTATGAAGAAAAATAGAGTGTGAGAGATATTGTAGTGAGGTGAAAGAAGCAAAAGAGTATTTACTTCTTTTAAGGGTGTAGTGGTATTAGGAGTATTTTTACTCGCTACTACACAATATAAAATTCCTCGCTATAGTGATATCAGTTGCTCTTCTTGGCCGTGGTTCTTCCCTTTTTTCAGAAGGGTTTCCACGTAAAATCTTGGTATCATTTTTGCTGCTTTCTATTCTTGCTGATTGAACCATAACTTAGTGTTATGCGTTTATCATTAATACCGTGAATACTATTTTTTCGGGGTTTATTCCCAACAAGTGTTATCAGAGTCAAGGTTCTGTCTAAGTATGCTCTGTGGTTGCAGCAAGTCTGATCTTCCACATCAGAAAAGAAGTACTTTGGTCCCATAACAAATAATATTTGTATTTGTGATAAACGATGGAAGCCAACACTAGTAGAATGGTTACTTTGAATGGCACAAATTATGCCATTTGGAAGGGAAAAATGGAAGATTTGCTCTATGTAAAGAATTTTTATCTACATGTCTTCACTATTATAAAGCCTGATAATAAATCAGATGAAGAGTGGAGTTTGTTACACATGCAGGTTTGCGGCTTTATTAGACAGTGGGTTGACGATAATGTTTTGAACCTTATTTCTGGGGAGACACATGCTCGGACCCTTTGAGAGCACCTTGAAAGTTTGTATGCTCGGAAAACTGGAAACAACAAGATGTTTCTAATAAAGCAAATGTTGGATTTAAAATACGATGATGGTTCCGCGATGACAGATCATCTGAATAATTTTCAGGGGATCATGAACCAGTTATCTGCTACGGGCATTAAATTTGATGAAGAAATTCAAGGTCAGTTTCTACTTGGTTCCCTACTAGGGAATTCTTAGAACTTCATTATCAAATTCTGCTCCGGATGTGTGATCTATATGGATCTTGCCAAGATCATCCTTTTAAATGAAAAGGTTCCTCATCATCAGATGTCTTGGTGACTGATTTTAGGGGGGAAACAAGAGTCGGGTTCTCAAAATAGAGAACATAATAGATGCAAATCCAGAAGCAGACTTAAAGATATTGAGTGCTATCATTGCGGGAAGAAAGGGCACAAAAAGAAGTTCTACCGGATTTTGAAATAGGAAAATAGAGACAAGGAAGAGCAAAAATAAGATGGCAATCATGTGGCCACCGGCACCATAGAAGATCTTGTTACTGTCCTTGATGCGGATTTGATAAATATTACTTGTGATAAGTCAAGATGGTTTGTGGAAAGTTGTGCCGCATCTCATGTGACATCAAGGAAGGAATTTTTCTCATCCTATACTCAGGGTGACTATGGAACTTTGAGTATGGGTAATGAGACTGTATCTAGGGTGGCTGGTGTTGGAACGATTTGTTTGGAAACTAGTATTGGGACTAAACTAGTTTTAAACAATGTAAAGCATGCACTTGATGTTCGTTTGCACTTGATCTCTGTTGGTGCTTTGGATGATGAGGGATATGTTAGTACCAATGGTGCTGGAAAGCGGAAGCTCACTAAGGGCTCCATGATTGTGGCTTGTGGGAAAAAACATCGTGGTCTATACTGAACTACGACCTCTACCTGTGTTGATATGGTGAATGCCGTTGAGAGCCATAACTTTTCAACGTTATGGCATACGAGGCTTAGCCACATTAGCGAGAAAGGACTAAATGTTTTGGCTAATAAGAAATTGTTGTCAAATTTTGAAAGTGCAAAATTAAAAATATGTGAGCACTGCTTGGCTGGAAAACAAAAAAGAGTTTTTTTTCAATCTCATCCTCCTTCAAGAAAGACAGAGTTGCTTGAGTTGGTGCATACAGACTTATGTGGTCCAATGAAGACAAGGATTGTGGGTGGTGCACTTTATTTTGCTACCTTTATTGATGATTGTTCAAGAAAACTTTGGGTCTACATCTTGAAGACCAAAGACCAAGTGCTGGGTGTCTTTAAGCAGTTTCAGGCTTCAGTTGAAAGAGAATCTGGAAAGAAGCTGAAGTGTATTTGTACTGATAATGGTGGTGAATATTGTGGACCATTTGACGAATACTGCAAGCAGCAGGGTATCAGACACCAGAAGACTCCTCCTAAGACTTCTCAACTTAGCGGTTTAGCAGAAAGGATGAATAGGACCTTGATATAAAGAGTCAGATGTTTGCTTTCTGAAGCAAAGTTTCCGAATTCCTTTTGGGGTGAGGCTTTATTGACCACCGCACATGTTATTAATCTATCCCCTGCAGTTGCTTTGCAAAGTGATGTTCCAAACAAAGTTTCGTATGGCAAGGATGTTTCCTATAACCACTTGAAAGTATTTGGTTGCAAAGCTTTTGTATATGTGCCTAAAGACGAGAGGTCAAAATTAACTGCTAATACAAGGCAGTGCATCTTCATTGGTTATGGCCTTGATGAGTTTGGTTACAGGTTATATGATCCCATAAGAAGAAGGTCGTGATATTATCTTCGTGGAGGATCAAACCATTGAAGATATTAATAAAGTGGAGAAGCTCAAATCTTCAAGTTCTGAAGGCTTAGTTAATCTTGATCAAGTTCCTCATACAAATGCGGATGACGTTGTTGGGCTCAATGATGGTGATGCCCAGAACCATATTCTGGATCAACATATTGATGGTGATGGTGATAATAATGCTAATGTTGATGAGGTAAATGCTCCTACTCACGAAGCTGTAGAAGAGTTAGATATTCCACTCAGGAGGTCTTCTAGACCCCGTACTCCTTCCTCACGTTATTCACCCGATGAGTATGTATTACTCACTAATGGGGGAGAAACTGAATGTTATGCGCAGGTAAAAAAGATTCATACGAACGAAAATCATGCTGATATGTTAACCAAGGTGGTACCAAGAGACAAGTTCGAGCTATGCAAAGAACTTGTCGACGTGCACTCGGGGTAGAAGACAGTGCTACCTCATCTAGATGAATGAGACTGGAGGGGAAGATTGATATGGTGTCCATCTCATTCAAATGATTTGGTATCCAATTTTATTGACTTGGTTTGGTTTGGTAGCTAACCTTGTTGAATTATTTGGTAGCCAATTTTATTGACTTAGTTTGGTTAGGTAGCTAACCTTGTTGAATTTTTTTGGGTTGGTAGCCAACTTTGTTGAATTGTGAAAAGTGTATGTAAATTGTCAAATATTGTAGGCTTTAGAGAGTGAAGCTTTGGCTATAAAAGGAGAGCTTCAACTCTCATTTCAACACACCAACAAAGAGAGAAAAGATAGAGCAAGGTATTCCATAAACTGTAAGAAAATAGTTTATGAAGAAAAATAGAGTGTGAGAGATATTGTAGTGAGGTGAAAGAAGCAAAAGAGTGTTTACTTCTGTTGAGGGTGTAGTGGTCTTAGAAGTATTTTTACTCGTTACTACACAGTGTAAAATTCCTCGCTATAGTGATATCAGTTGCTCCTCTTGGCCGTGATTTTTCCCTTTTTTCAGAAGGGTTTCCACGTAAAATCTTGGTGTCATTTTTGCTGCTTTCTATTCTTGCTGATTGAACCATAACTTAGTGTTCTGCGTTTATCACTAATATCGTGAATACTATTTTTTCGGGGTTTATTCCCAACAACACCAAAATGATGATCCAAATAAATGATATTAACCTTTTCAAGTGGATAGACAGTTTTGTTACAGGCTGCACATTTGTCTTGGGTTCCAGAGAACATGGCAGAGAGTTTGCTTGGAGTCCTTGTCTGCACAAAAGTTTATAAATTAGGGGTTTTTAAATGGAAACTTGAGAAAAAATGTTTGAATGTGCAATGTCAATATGACATGTACAATAAATAAATAAAAATTGCTCTTTTTCAATCAATTATGTACAAATGATATGAATTGTGAGATACAAGCAGAACGTACCAGTGCATGTTCCCTCTCAGGCTTAGCTGCTGAAATGATAATTACATGGGAAAAAATTATTAGTGAAAATGAATAAACTGATTGGTAAAGAAGCTTAATAAATGTATTATATAATCTATTGGAAAGTATGTCTCACAAGTCTGAAAGTTCTTGCTAAAATTTCCACATTCCTTAAAGAGTTGTTCGAAATGAGGCTTGCAATAGAGGACTCCATCCATGGAGGAGTAGTTGCTCATCTACACAACATTTAATATTATATTAACTGCCAGATTATCTCTATTTAACAACATAAATTGAAAAAGGAATATAAAGACGAAGCATTAAAAAAGGTTAATTTTTTTGGGGTATTGGGGGGGGGGGGGGGTCAACACGTGTGAGCCTGCACTATTGCTGTTCAAGGTCCGGATAAAAGAAGAGGGCTGTAGTAGTTTGACAGCTAACGTAACTTAGTAATTTACAATCAATTTCTCGTAATACATAATATGCGACAGGTTTTAAACATAGTAATATAGCGACTCTGACTTGCTTGAGATTAAAGTTGTTTTGATATTTTTTTGAGGTGGGGAAAAGGGTCAAAAATTTTCAGCGTCCATATTGCGAAAAGGAACATATTTAAAAAACAAGAAAAGGTAAAGAAAATGCACCACAAGAGTGCCTTTGCAATGGCTGCATTTGAAGCAAGATTTATGGTAAGTTATACCATCAGCAGTCAACAAATCAACAAAATAAACAGTCTTATCACAAGCTTTGCATTTATCCAATGTTCCTGTGAATGCCATTCTTCTCTATTATTTTTTGTCTTCTCTGCTTTTTTATGAAAATTCAATCTCAATAACTTTTTTTAAGAGTTAGAATTGGCAGAGAAGAAAACTTAAACAACAAAGGTCTTCTGCCCTCTTATAATATCTAACCTCTCTTTGTCATTGAGATTAAACAAAAAACAAAGAAAAACACCCTGTCTAATGGAGAATTCATTAACTTTTCTTGTCGAAAATAGTTAGTTGGATTATGCTATTACACCGATGATTTTAGGACACGTGATTGGGAGATCCAAATATTAGGAGGTACAATTTGCCTCTCATTCTCTCCAATTTAGGCCCTTCTTTGACTTTTTCCCATTTATTACAAGATTGATTGTAATGTAATTTATTCTAGGTAGTTATGTTAGTTAAAGCTTGGCAGTTTTTCTTTCTTTTCTTGAATTTTTTCTTAAAAAAGGTACTAAATGCCATTTTTTCTATTAAAAAAAATGGTACCTGAAGATATATATATATACATATATATATATATATACATATATATATATATGTATATATATATAGATCTTTGAGATTATACTAAGATTGGTTTCCAAAAATTACCAATATGGATCAGACACAAACCTTCCCAAGAAAGGGAAAAACAGACAGAACATCTTGACTTATTGACTCGTCAAGCATTCATGACTCTAGTCCAAATGTTGCTTGGAGATGGGGTCGAGAAGTACCATGGAAGAGAATAAAATATATTGTGATTTTCCAATCACTATGAAGATTATTTGGGAGGAAAAACAACTCTATTTCACAAGAATAAAATTATAGAGAATTTACACCAAGAATTTCTCTCTACAAAAAACAAAAACCTCACCAAACTCTCTTTTTGTTCTCACAATCTCTTCCTGGATTGTATTCCAATCTCTCTGGATTGTATTTCTCTGGATAAAACACAGGGCTCTATTTATAGCCTTAAAGAAGGTGGTTGGTAGTTGAATTCTTCATTCAACAATGGTAGCTTCTAGAATGAGTTGGTGGCTTCGACAACGGTGGGCTTCTAAAATTGGTAGTTGGCAGCAGCTGAACTTATCAATTCTCCCCCTTCAGCTGCATTCCAACACAGCTACTATTTGGAAGTTATTCCAACTATGTCTCTGCACAGCTCTAACTTTTCTTGAGTGGCCACCTTTGTTAACATGTATGCTGGATTCTCCTTCGTATGGATCTTCACTAGTTTCAACAGTTGTTGATCCATCACCTCGCGTATCCAGTGATAGCGAATGTCAATGTGCTTTGTCCGAGAATGATACATTGAGTTTTTGCTTAAATCAATTGCACTTTGACTATCATAATATATCTTATACTCTATTTGATTTATCCCTAGTTCTTGGAGAAACCGCTTTAACTACAACATTTCTTTTCTAGCTTCCGCTACAGCAATATACTCTGCTTCAGTTGTGGATAGTGCAACACACTTCTGCAATCTTGACTGCCATGACACAGCTCCCCCTGCAAAAGTATAAACATATCCTGATGTGACTTTCTTCCATCAGGATCTCCGGCCATATCTGAATCTGTATAGCCTTCCAAGACTAGATCAGCTCCCACAAAGCATAGACTTGATTTTGAAGTACCTTTAAGATACCTGAGAATCCACTTAACTGCCTCCCAATGTTTCTTTCCAGGGTTAGAAAGAAAATGACTTACCACACCTACCGCATGTGCGATATCTGGCCTCGTGAAAACCATGGCATACATTAGACTTCCAACTGCTGAAGAATATGACATTGTAGACATCTCCTCAATCTCTTTCTTGGATGAGGGGCACAAGCTCTTGCTAAACTTGAAGTGATTTTCCAAAAGGGCACCTACCGGTTTGGCATTACTCATATTGAACCGTTTGATCACCCGTTCAATATAATTTTCTTGAGATAGCCATAACTTCTTGTTTCTCCTATCTCAAGTTATCTGCAATCCCAAAATATGCTGAGCTAGACCTAAGTCTTTCATTTCAAAGGACATAGAGAGTTCTTTCTTCAGCTGTCTAATTTTTGTTGCATCTTGTCCGACGATCAACATGTCGTCTACATAAAGTAGAAGTACAACAAATTGCCATCCGAAAATCTCTGAATGTAAACACACTTATCTGCAGCAGTCCTTTTATATCCTTGACTTACCATAAATGAGTCAAACTTTCTGTACCACTGCCTCGGTGCTTACTTTAGGCCATATAAACTTTTCGTAAGGTTATAGATGAGGTTTTCTTTTCCTGAAACCTCAAAACCTTCCGGCTGCTCCATATAGATTTCTTCATTTAGATCATCATGAAGAAATGTTGTCTTGACATCCATTTGTTCAAGCTCCAAATTCAAACTGGCTACAAATCCAAGGATGATACAGATTGAAGTCAATTTTACAACTGGTGAAAATATTTCATCAAAGTCAACTCTCTTTTTCTGTAGGAATCCTTTGACTACTAACCGGGATTTGTGCTTCACCACTTTTCCGCTGCCATCTTTCTTGAGCTTGAATACCCATTTACTCTTAGTGCCTTCTTTCCTTGTGGAAGTTTTTAAATCTCATAAGTGTTGTTTTTCTGTAAAGAGTTCATCTCTTCGGTCATTGCTTGCAGCCATTTTTATTTATCCTTGTGAGATATAGCTTCATGGAAACTCTCTGGTTCTCTATCTTCAGAAAGTAGAATATACTCGATTTCTGGGTATCGAGTTGATGGAATCTGACCTCGTTCAGATCGACGAGGTTGTTGATTATTAGCTTCAGGAGGTGTATCGTCATCGTTCCCCTATGATGGTTCTGTAGTTTCCTGAGGGGTTTGTGCCCCCCTGCCAAACATCCTCCTGTTATGCTTCCGGTACTGCTTCATGCTCCCCCATGTTATTTGTGTCAAACTGCAATGGTTGTGGATCTGGACCAACTTTTTGAGCACTGGAACCTCTTTCATAAGACATTGTGGGCTTTTCAATGTCTTCAATTGTCTGGTTTTCGTGGAATACAACATCCCTACTTCTGATCGTCGTCTTCTGTATTGGATCCCATAATGTATACCCAAATTCTTCATCTCCATAGCCTATGAAGACACATGATATAGTTCTACCATCAAGCTTCTTCCTGAGCTCCTTGGATACATGTGCATGTACTAAACAACCGAATACCCTTAAGTGAGAATATGAGGGATTCTTACCAGAACATATTTTCTCTGGAACCTCAAAATTCAACGGGGCTGATGGTGACCGGTTGATTAGGTAGCAGGTGGCGCGAACAGCTTCTCCCCATAATGGCTTATGCAGCTTTGCCATACTGATCATACTTCTGACTCTTTCCATAATTGTCCGGTTCATTCTCTCGGCTACTCCATTGTGTTGTGGGGTGCGTGGTACCGTCTTCTCATGTCGAATCCCTTGTCTCTTGCAATAAGAATCGAACTCCTTGGAAGTATACTCGCCTCCATTATCTGAGCGAAGGCATTTTAATTTCTTTCCCATTTCACGCTCTACCATGGCATGAAATATCTTGAAATAATCAAAAGCCTGGTCCTTTGTCTTTAAGAAGTACACACATACCTTTTGAGAAGCGTCATCAATGAAAGTTAGAAAAGACCTATTGCCGCCAAGTGATTTCTCCTCCATGGGAAGACAAATATTATAGTGTACCAGACTGAGTAACTCTGATTTTCTGGTTGAAGAAAATGTAAAAGAGACTCTTTGTTGCTTTCCGAATAAGAAATGATTACAACGGTCTAAAGCAGCATTCTTGTCCATTTTGATAAGCTGTTTTTTTGTTAGAATTGATATCCCCTTTTCACTCATGTGACCGAGTGTCTGGTGCCACTGGTTTTGAGACGCCTCTATTACATAACATTGAGGCTGTCTGAACATACCTTCGTATGAGTTTTATATAAGTTACCACAAATATGTCCTCGAGCAAGAATCATAACCCCTTTCAGCAATTTCCATGTGCCTTTTCCGAAATAACTTTCATAGCCCTGTTTTCAAGAGCTATACCTGATATTAGGTTTAGACGAAGATCTGGAACATGACGGACATCCTTCAATATCACTGTACTCCCGATATTTGTTTGTATTTTGATATCACCAATTCCAACTATCTCACAGGGAGAAGTGTTCCCCATCTTCACTACTCCAAAGTCTAATGCTTTGTATGTTGTGAAGAAATCTTTTTGGGATGTGGCGTGGCATGATGCTGCAGTATCTACCACCCATTCGTTGTCTTCTTGACTTGAATTTGAAGGCATATCTCTTCTTTGATGGAACAAAGGGCTACCTCTCTGTGGGTAGTGACTAATGCATCTCCATCCTTCTGCTTCAACCGCTCCTTCTCCTTCTGCAATTTTCTGCAGTTCTTCTTTAAATGGCCCTTTATTCCACAGTGATAGCACGCATATGATGACTTCCTACCATGTGTGTATTTTCCCCTACTCTTGCTTCCACCTCTCCTCTTATCTTGACTTCTTTATTGTTGTCTCCATCTTTCTGTAATAAGGGCATGCGACTCACCATGATCGATGTCCTTTCTTCTGGCTTCTTCATTAAATAAGGCATCTTTAACCATAGACATGGTCAGATTTCCACTAGGAACTGATTGACTGAGAGAGACTCTACCAGCGTCTCCCAGC
Organism: Nicotiana benthamiana; assembly: GCA_034376525.1. NCBI lineage: Eukaryota > Viridiplantae > Streptophyta > Magnoliopsida > Solanales > Solanaceae > Nicotiana > Nicotiana benthamiana. The sequence goes on along the minus strand of CM067338.1, from coordinate 121,643,638 downwards.
TATCAGGAAGAGAACTAAGAAGTAGTAGGGCTTGCATCTCATCCCCGAGCAATATCTCAACAGACGATAATTGATTTATCAAGCTCTGAAACTCACTAGTATACTCGGCAACTGAAGTTCCATGCTTTAACTTCAAATTTACCAAACGCCTCATCAACAAGGCTTTGTTCCTAGCGGTCTTGTCTTGATACATCCCTTCTAACTTCACCCAGAGGGCATATACGTCTGTCTCTTATGCAACATGATGAAAAACACAATCGTCAATCCATTGTCGAATTTAACCGATAGTTTTTCTGTTCAGTTTCTTTCACTCTGCTTCTTTGGTGGAATCAGGGTTCTTACCATTTGCTTCTATGGGATCAAACAAATCTTTTTAACTGAGGAGATCTTCCATCCGAGGTCTCCACAATGTGTAATTTGTGGCAGTAAGCTTTATCATAGCTCCAGATGATTATGACTCTTCTATTATATCTTTAAAATGGCTTGGTCAAAATTTTGGAGGAGAATCTCACCAAAACAAACCTCACCAACGCATCCGGAATGGTTAACAATGGTAGGATTGACTCTTCTTGGGTCAAAATAGGGCCTCCAGAAAATTTTGAAAATTTACACCAAACTTTTGGGGTTAAATCGAAAATATACTAAACATTTGGAGCAGATTGATAATTTCAGTAACTTCAGGGGTTATTTCATAAATTTCTAAAAATTTATGATGATTGGGCGCTGACTAGATGTTGACTGGATGATGACATGGCACTGACTGGGCAATTACTATTCATCATCTTCTTCCTTAGACAAAAAAAAAATAGTAAACTTTAAATTGCCATAACTTCTTCGTTTTAGCTTTGTTTTGCCTCCGGAAAATTGCGTTGAACTCATATCAATGCAAGGAATCTATTGAAATGATCAAACACACTGAAGATCACGTTTTTGAAAAACATAAATCCGGGTTGAAATTTTCGTGTTCCGATATTTCTCGATGAACACAGAATCAAAGGCTTTGATACCACTTGTTGTGATTCTCTGATCACTATGAAGATTATTTGGGAGGAAAAACAACTCTATTTCACAAGAATAGAATTACAGAGAATTTACACCAATAATTTCTCTCTACCAAAGAAACCTCACCAAACTCCCTTTTTGTTCTAACAATCTCTTCCTCGATTGTATTTTAATATCTCTGGATTGTATTTCTCTAGGTAACATAAGGCTCTATTTATAACCTTAAAGAAGGTGGTTGGTGGCTGAATTCTTCATTCAACAGTGGAGGTTTCAACAATGGTGGCTTCTAGAATGGGTTGGTGGCTTCAACAATGGTGGACTTCTAGAATTGGTAGTTGGCAGCAGCTGAACATATCAAACTGCATGTAGCAGTGATTGTTATAGCAGTTTCTTCTTTTCGTAGAAAATGACTGATAAGTTATGCGAATATGATTTTGATAATTTGTCAAAATTCATGAAGAAGTATATAGGAACCTGATACAATCAGTTCCCTTGTGCTCTTTGCAACATACCCTATTGTCTAGTTTAATTCTCGGGGAAAACAAATAAAGGAACCTTAGAGAGAAGAGATAGGATCAGTTCCTCAGGTCGTCGCGCAAGTCAACACTACAATTGTTAAAGCTGCTGCACTATACTTGCAACAATACAGCAACATAGTTGCAATTTGCTAAACTAGAAATACCCTTGTAACTACCCTCATGATCTCACATATATAAACAACATGTTACAAGGTTTTGACTTAACACTTGCAAATACAAAATCAATTATTCTCTCAAGTGTGCTGCCACCTCTGTTTCCCCAAGGTGTATTGAAGAACAAATCAGCTACAAAACAAAGGACCAGAACCCATCATTAATGTCTTGTATCCTTTAGTTTGGTGTGTCTTTGTCTTTTGTATTTACTTATAACTCTTACACAACTTTTTAGAAGCATTTAGTAGGGTATCATTTAAACCATTATTGCTTTTTGGTTGTTTGACTAGAGTTAGTGAAGTGTGTGACTTTGTAGTAGAGTTACTACGAAGAGACTTGCAATAGAGTTATTACAAGTGAGTGAGGGATTAAGAGTTTAATTCCTAGATTACAATAGGTTGTAATATGAAGTTTGCTCAATTAGTAAAATTGAAATCCTACTAAGATAGGTCGTGATTTTTAATCTCGTGACTTGAAAATTTTTCACGTAAATATTGTGTATTCTTTATTTATTGTTGTTGTGAGAACTTTGCTAGACCTTTAGTTTCTATGAGCAAACCGAGTTCTTTTTTTTACATTCCGACAATCACTCTTATTCTCTTTCTTCAAGTTAAGTCCATAAGCCATATAATTTAGACATATAGCGAATTCGAATTACATGCAAGTTGGTTTTTTTCCTTACTGTTTCACCAAAAGCCTCTGTCATATCAATGTTGTTTGGTTCAATACCATTTGGGAGTTTCCAATGAAACTGGAACAAAAGCTAGCTGAGCAAGTGGAAGCTTAAGATTTGATGTTCCAAACAATCCAGGATATGCCCTTCTTCCAGCACCAAAAAGAATGAACTAAAAGTGATTCCCTTTGAAATCAAGTGTCGACTTTTGGTGTCTTTATAGTTCAAAACATTCAGCATTTTCCTAGTACTTTGGATCCCTACATATTGCCCATGCATTAACCTAACATATTGTCTTGTTCCTGTGATGGAAACTTAGGATCCACCAAATTATATAGCCAGCTCGCGGGATTAAAAACTACGACCTACACTCAGTAGTATTTGAACTTCAATACTGACAAAACTTTAGATTCTATTGTAACCTAGAAATTACACTCTTATCCCTCACTCACTTTTAATAACTCTATTACAAGCCTCTTCTTAATAACTCTATTATAATGCTCATAACTTGACCAACTCTAGCCAAGACATAAACATAAGGTTTATGGTTTTACAAACGGTTTCCTACACAATACTTCTAGATGAGCTAAGTAGGATTACAAGTAGACCACTCAAACAAAGTTACAACACAACTAAGAACATTTGATAACACGATGTAGGAAACTGGTCCTTTGTTCGGTTGTTCTTTGTTCTTGAAGCCTTGAATATCACTTGTAAGAAGACATCACACTTGAGAGAGCTTGATTAATTTCAGGACGTGCAAGTGTGTATTTTTCCTTTGCTTAAATTTGATAATATATAAGTGATATTACTTGGATGATGTAAGAAATTATCTAGTACAAGGCATTCCCAATAAGTGAATGCTGCACTGTTTGCACTATTATGTGTGTAAAGAGGAACAATTGTAGCAACTTTACAGCAGTAATGTGATGATCTGAACGGTCGTCTTAAGAATTGATGCCTCTATCCCTTATTAACTGCTTCCCCTAAGATCATTTCCACTATTTTGGTTTGCCGGTACGTTCGGTGTTGAGTATCGGAGAGTTTTGGGATACTTAGTCCCTAAATGAGAGCTTAAGTGTTGAAAAATGGTCCACATTCAGAACAATGTAATGACAACCTCAGAATGGAAATTCGATAGTTTCTTTATCTCCGCTAGGTGATTTCAGGGTTGGGAGCGTGTTCGAAATAAATTTTGGAAGTCCATAGCTCATTAAGGCTTGAAATGTCGAAGTTGAATTTTTGGAGTTTCCGGTTAGACAGTGAGATTTTGATCCGAGGGTCGGAATACAATTCCAAAAGTTGCAGTAGCTCCTTCATGTCATTTGGGATGTGTGCGCAAAATTTCAGGTCATTCGGATATGGTTTGGTTAGGTTTCTGATCGAAAGCATGTTTTAAGAGAATTAGAAGTTCTTAGGCTTAAATCATTGATTAATTCCAGTTTCCGGCATTGTTTTAGGTGGTTTAAGGATTAGTAAAAGTTTGAATAATGTTATGGGATATGTCCATAGGTGTGGTTGAGGTCCCGGGGGCCTTGGGTGTGTTTCGGATGCTCAATGGGGCATTTTTGTATAGGAAAGAGTTGCAGATTTTCCCTTCAGGTGTTGCAGACCCCTTTCTTCTTTGCGATCGCATCCCTTCCCCTGCGATCACATAAGTGTAATTTCGAAGGGGGCCAATTCCTTCTATGTGATCACATTGCTTGGACTGCGTTTGCATAGTGCTGCCCTTCCTTCTTCACGTTCGAATTATATTCTCCGCGTTCACATATAAGAAATTGAGCCTATAACTCAGTGATCGAACTCTTCTATGCAATCGCATATATTTGTACGCAATCTCGTACGTCTGTCTCCTCCTATTCTGCGATCGCATGCATTCACATAGTCTACTTTCTGAGCCTTTAATATTTACTCTTCGTGATCGCATTCCCCCAATTGCAATCGCATAGAACAAATATCTGGGCAGATATAAACATTTCAAAATCAAGGATTAACCGTTTTTATCAAAACACAAACTTGAGAGCTCAGATTTGGGAGATATTTCGAGGGAAATGATTGAGTGACGATTCTCTACTCTCTTATGCTTAAAACCCACTAATCTAATAACAAAATCATCCTTAATGTCAGTTTTTTAAATGAAAAATGGGGAAAACTTCATAGACCAAACTATTGAGCTTTGAGTGGGTGTTTGACCTCCGATTTGAGAGATTTTATATGGTTAGACTCGTGAGATTACGTGGGTTCTGAAAATGTAAAATTTATTCGATTATGAGACATTGACCTGAGGGGAATTTTGGTTATTTTACCTATTTCCACGCCTTAGCTTTGAATTAAATAGTTTAATCAGTTGCTTGCGATGTTATTTACGTATGTACTTGAATTGAATAAATTTGGGCCATTTGGAGTCGAATACTCGTGGCAAAGGCATGGTCTCTAGTTGATTTTTGTGCCGGTTCGAGGTAAGTGGCTTGTCTAACTTTGTGTGGGAGACATTTCCCCTTGTGATATGATATTTGATAATTGAATGCCTTATACGTGAGGTGACAAGTGCGTACTTGAACTAATTGTTGAAAACCCGGGTTTTACTTAAGTTATTGAGACTGAGTTTCTTTCGTATTTGCTTTATTTTACTTGTAATTATAACTTGCGTTAGATTAGAAAGGCATGTTTAGTTGATTTAAATTGCCTATTTGCTTAAGTTTCCTTGATTGTACTACGTGAAGCATGTTAGGCTAGTACTACATGTTGCTTGTCTTTTTGTACTTCATTTCTGAATATCTTCTGGTTGTGGTTGCGCATTAACATTGGGACTACGGATGTGGGATTCCGGTAGCTACCCCCTTGTTTGTTTACTTTGGGACTACGAGTTAGATTTCCGGTAGATCCCCCTGCACATTGGTAGTTGGACTACAGGACGGTATCACGGGAGATCCTTCAGAATACATATATATGATAGACTACGAGACAATATCCGGGAGATCCACTAGACAGTTAAGAAAGGACTACAGGACAGTATCCTGGGAGATCTTCAATTGGTATCTTGGTATTGAGCTGCACATTTATGTGTTTACTTTGTTTTATCGCTTATTTGTTGTTGCCTTGTAAATTCTATATTATTTCACTGTTGTTCACATTATTTCCACCTATTTTAATATTGTACATTCTTATTATATTGTTTAACCTCAAAAGGGCCCTGGCCTTCCTCGTCACTACCCTACTCTGGTTAGGCTTGGCACTTACTAAGTACCGTTGTGGTGTACTTACGCCTCTTTTGCGCATGTTTTTCATGTACAGATCCAGGTACCTCCACTCAAGCGCATTATCATTGATGCAGGGAGAGCTATGGAGACTTTGAGGTATATATGCCGCGTCCGCAGACCGAAGAGTCTCCTTCTTACTCTATCTTATAGCATTTAGTCTTCTATCGTACTTCGATGTAGACATTTCTGGAGATTAGAGCACCTTATTGTATTCCTCTAGCCTGTGGTTCCCGTGAGTTTTGGGGTTACGAGATATTGTTTTATATTTTGTGATGTTGAGTTTTATATGCCGAGCGACACTTATATACAATTTTCCTTCCAGTTGTTTAATTCTAGTCATTTATTTCCACAAATTATTTTGTTTTCGCTTTGTTAGTCTTAGACTAGGTGCCATCATGACATGTTCACGGAGGGTGAAATGGAGTCGTGACAAGTTGGTATCAGAGCTTTAGATTCGTAGGGTCACAAAACACATGCCGATTTATTAGAGTCTCGTTGATCGCTAAGAGACGTCTATACTTATCTACGAGAGGCTATGTAACTGTTTAGGAAAAATCCCCACTTCATTGATTTCCTTGTCGTGCGATATTTTTTGCATCAATTCTAAACTTATGTCTTCTATTCTCTCACAGATGGTGAGGACACATGCTACTCGGGATGATCAGGCACCCACGCCTCCTTCTATAGCCGTCAGAGGTAGGGGCGGGGGTTGATGCCGTGGACGCGCACGTGGTGCGGCCAGAGCACCTGCGTGAGCTGCCGCTAAGGTATCGCCAACAGATCCAGCCGGAGTTCAGGCACCTGTAACACCTATAGCTACTACTACTCCAGCCCTTCAAGAGACATTGGCACAATTTATGAGCACGTACACTACATTGGCTCAGGCAGGGTTGCTTCCCCTTACTGTTGCCATGTCCCAGGCTGGAGGAGAAGCACAGACTCCTGCCGCCCACACTCCTAAGCAGCAAGTTCATGTTGATCAGGTCCTAGAGAGTACAGCCTGCATCACTAGTTCAGCCCGAGGAAGGGGCAACTACTTCTGAGGATGAGCAGCGGAGGCTTGAGAGATTCAAGAAGTATGATCCTCCAATTTTTAGTGGATTAGCGACAGATGATGCCTTGGGATTTCTAGAGAAGTGCCACCGTATTCTTTGCACTATGGGTATAGCCAGATTTAGCGAGGTTTCGTTTACTACCTTCTACCTCCGGGGAGCAGCCTATGATTGGTGGCGTACATATGAGTTAGACAGTCCAGACGAGGCTGCTTCACTGACCTGGACCCAACTCTCACATATGTTCCTGAGAGAGTTTGTTCCTCAGAGCCTCAGGGACGTATGGTGCACAGAGTTTGAGCATTTGCTCTAGGGTGCTATGCCGATTTCAGAGTATGCCATCCTTTACACTAGGTTGGCGACACATGCACCGGCCTTGGTTGCTACTGTCTGCGAGAGGGTCCACTAGTTCATTGAGGGTGTTATCCCACCTATCAAATCTAGCATGGCTCGAAAGTTGGAGATGGAATTCCTTTTCAGCAGATAGTGAGCATTGCTAGGAGGATCGGGTGTATGCTCGCTAGGGAGCGAGAGAACAGAAAGGCCAAGAGGTCTCGAGAGTTAGGCCACTACTTTGGTGCCCGTACCCCAGTAGCAGGTCGAAATGGTAGGGGTCATATGGGTCGCCCTATTCATTTAGCTCTTCCAGCAGCCAGGAGTGCTCCAGCTCCTCCTAGACCTCAAGAGCCTTACTATGCATCTCCGGTTTCTAGTGCACCTCCTGCGCGAGGTGCTATCAGAGCCAGTCTAGCAGACCTGGCCCTAGCCAGCCACAGCCACCACGCCCTCCAGAGCTTGTTTCGAGTGTGGTGATACATTTCATATGGTTAGGGACTGCTCCAGGACTTGGTAGGGGTGCATCCTCAAAAACCTCTCAGGCACAACGTGCACGGCAGAGTTCTCAGGCTATGATTACATTTCCAACTGCTACCACATCTACCCAGCCAGCTAGGGGCGGAGGTTAGGGAGGTAGAGGTCTCCCTCGAGGGGGAGGCCAGGCCAGATATTATGCCATTCCTGCTCGTACCGAGTTTGTTGCCTCCGATTCTGTAATTACAAGTATTATACTAGTTTGTCATAGAGATGCATCGATTCTATTCAATCTAGGCTCCACTTATTCTTCCGTGTCTTCCTATTTTTCTTCGCATTTGGGTGTAGCCCGAGATTCTTTGGGCTCTCCAGTTTATATTTCTACTCCTATGGGAGATTCTCTTGTTGTGGACCGCATTTATCGATCGTGTTTGGTTATTATACGTAGTTTTGAGACCAGAGCGAATTTATTGATACTCAGTATGGTGGATTTCGATATTATCTTGGGCATGGACTGGTTGTCTCCCTATTATGCTATTCTTGATTGTCACGCCAAGACAGTGACATTGGCTATGCTAGGTATTTCACGTGTTGAGTAGTGTGTTACCTTAGATCACACTCCTAGTAGAGTTATCTCTTTCCTTAAATCTCGGCGTATGGTTGAGAAGGGGTGTGCCGTGTATTTAGCTTATGTGAGAGATGTCATTGTTGATACCCCTTCTGTTGATTCAATCCCAATGGTACGGGATTATCCCGATGTGTTTCCAGCTGAACTTCCTGGCATGTCGCTTGATAGAGACATTGATTTTTGCATTGATTTGTTGCCGATCACTCAACCCATTTCCATTTCTTCATATCGATGGCTCCTCCTGAGTTGAAGGAGTTGAAGGATCAGTTACAGGAATTCCTTGATAAGGGTTTTATTCGACTCAGTGTTTCACCGTGGGGTGCTCCTGTCTTGTTTATGAATAAAAAGAATGGTTCTATGCATATGTGTATTGATTATCGCTAGTTGAATAAGGTTACAGCGAAGAATCCTGACCCTTTTCCTTGTATTGCTGATATATTTGACCAGCTTCAGGGCGCGAATGTGTATTCTAAGTGTTGGAAACACGTTCTCAAGGCATTATACTAAACGTGTGTTCATATTTGTAGGTGTTGATGAATGACAAACTATGCGCAAATTGACATATGACGAGGTCCAAGCACAAGCGCAAAATTGATATATAACAAGATTCAAGCACAAGACAAAGATCGAATTAAGTTTTATATGAGTCGGTATTTAATTATGATCTTGATCCGACAACTTAAACTCAAGACTTGGCTTCTCTCGTAAAAATATTTTTAACAAATCATGCATATTTAATTTAGAGCAAAATGATTTTAAATAATGCATATTTACTTTAGTCAAAATGATTTTTAAACATGCCTCTAAAATCTGGACTAAGATAATCGATTATGTACTTATGATAATCGATTATGTTTAAGTCAGCTGCTTGACAATCGATTGTGAACTTATGACAATCGATTGTGTTAAGGCAGTGAGCATCAGATTTTTCAAATCTGCATGACAATCGATTGTGAACCTTATGACAATCGATTGTGATGAGGTAGTGTCCATCAAAGTTTTTCAAAGCTCAAAATAATCGATTGTGAAGCTAATGACAATCGATTGTGAAGAGACAGTGTCCATCAGATTTTTCAAAGTCACAAAATAATCGATTGTGAACTTATGACAATCGATTGTGTTGAGGCAGTGTCTCCAGACTTTTTCAAAGTTATTAAATAATCGATTGTGAACCTATAACAATCGATTGTCAAGAGGCAGTGTCTAAATTGATTTTTCAAGACGGATATATAATCGATTGTTACCTTAATATAATCGATTGTATAACTGACCGTTGCCAAAATGTTTTCAAATACCGTCAGGTAATCGATTATTGATTTCCTATAATCAATTGTTTTAATTAAAATCTTAAAAGGATTTTTTGAACGTTGCTGAGTAATCGATTATTGATTTCCTATAATCGATTGTTTTAATTAAAATCTGGAAAGGATTTTTTGAACGTTGCTGAGTAATCGATTGTAGATTTCTGACAATCGATTGTTTTACATAAAATCTGGAAATGATTTTTTGAACGTTGCCAGGAATCGATTATTGATCTTAGATAATCAATTGTTAAGCGTAAAATCTGGGATTAATTTTTGGAAGAACTGGCAAACACAATCGATTGTCACAGAGTAAAATCAGCAATTCTTAATTGGCAATTAGGCAACGGTAATACAAAGTTTTTCAACTATAAATACAGCTTCAATTCAGTCTTTTAAGTATAACAACACACAACAACTGATCATACAATTGCTAAAGCTTGCATACTTTATTGCTTATCATTTTAAATTCATTACATAAGCTTTTGAGAGCCAAATTCTTGTCGAAAGTTGTTGCGATCTTGAGCGTATTCTTTTTACTTATATCTACTCTTAAAGGAGTGTCTTGTTTGAGTGCTAAGTGTTTTTGTACACTTGAAGGGAAGTGTTAGTCCCTTGTGTTGTAAGAAGGAACTTGTGTTTCCTTGGTTGAAGTCTTGGAGTGTTGTATCTCCGAGCAAAGGTTGTTGAGGCTTGTGTCCTCAAGTTGTAACGGTTTGTTGAGCACCCGTAAGCTTAACAAGTTAGTGGAAATCTCGAGAGAGTCTCTCGGGGACTGGACTAGCCACGGGTTGTGGTGAACCAGGATATATCGGTGCGTTTGTTCTAATTTAATTACTTATCGCACTTATTTATGTCCTGCAATTTTTGAATTCCGCAAGTTTACGCTAATTTTTATTATAACGCTATTCACCCCCCTCTAGCGTTAAGCGTATTATCTAACAATTGGTATCAGAGCCCAACTCTCTGAAGACTTAACCGTTTGAGAGAAACATCCATGGCTTCTACTCGTGATTCTTTTGCAGGAATAGGTGAAGGACAATGCTCCACCCGACCACCGCTATTCGATGGTACAAATTATACATACTGGAAGGAGAGGATGAGAATATTTGTACAATCAAATAGTTTTCATCTTTGGAAGGTCATAATGAATGGAGAACAAATTCCAACCAAGAAGGTTGAAAATGAATGGGTCCCAAAGTCCGAAGATGAATACGATGCGGATGATATCCGAAAGGTGCAAAATAATGCTAAAGCTATTAATTTATTATATTGTGCTGTAAATGCTGATGATTACAGGAAGATATCTTGTTGCACAACGGCGAAGCAAATGTGGGACAAGCTGGAAATTACGTACGAAGGTACGGACCCGGTAAGGGAAGCTAAAATTGATTTCCTAACCCATGCATATGAATTGTTTCACATAAAGGAAGGCGAAAAGGTCGATGAGATGTTTGAACGATTTTCAAAAATCGTAAATGATTTACATGCTCTTAAGAAGACCTTTACGGATAAGGAACTTGTCCGAAAAATTCTCCGAAGTCTCACTCCGGAATGGCGATCCAAGGCCGACGCGATTCAAGAATCCATTGGCATTTCAAATGTCACCATCGACGCATTAAGAGGTAATATTAAAACTTATGAATCTACTATACTTAACCCTCTTGTTGATGATCAAAGGAAGCAAAGAATTTCTCTCAAGGCAAGCACAAGCCAACCTCAAAATGATGAGGACGGAGACAACGAGTTCGGACTCGTTATCAAGAGATCTCAAAAGTTCATGCGAAAAGAGTATGAACGAAAGGGCAAAAAGCAAGGAGATCAAATAAAGTGCTATGAGTGCGGAGAAACCGGGCACATTAAATCAAATTGCCCAAATGCTAAAAAGGAGAAGAAACCCTTCAAGAAGCAACGAGCATACATATCTTGGGGAGGAGACTCCGGTGACGAGTCAAGTGAGGAAGAAGAAGACGAAGCTGCAAATCTTTGTCTTATGGCACAAGAAGACAACAAAGAAGAGGTATGTCAAATTTCTTCCAAAAATTTCTTTTCCCTTGAAGAAATGCAAAATGCTTTTGATGAATTGTATTGCGAATTTATTAAAGCTTCAAAAACTGTTAAGAGTATAAAAGAAAATGCTTCTTTAAAAGAAAAAGATTTTCAAAAACAACTCTCTTTCAAAGAAAAGGAATTGGAAAAACTGATTTTAGAAAATGAGAAGTTGAAAGAGGAAAACAAATTTTTTGGCAAGAGAAGCGCCGACAAGCCCGAGAGTTCTAGAAATTGTACTTCTTGCATGCATCTCAAAAATGAAGTAGAAAGGCTTAAGGGCACCTTAGATAAGTTTAACTCTTCTCATAAAAATTTGAATGAAGTGCTTGTTAATTTGAAGTCGACCAAGCATGGCATAGGTTTTAGAAACGAGCCTAAAGAGAAAGTTGAAGCCAACCCCCAACCACCTAAGGCTCAACCTAGGATAAATAAAACAAATGTTCATCCTAGATACAACAAACCTAGAAATGGTTTTCATCAATCGCAACCTAGAAATAATCATGCTAGAAATAATGCACATTCTAGGCCAAACACTAGAAGGGATTTTGAACCTTTTAGAACACCTAGAAATGACTTCCAACCTAGAAACAACTATTCAAGAAATGATGCATATCCTAGAACAAATGGTAGGAGAAATGATTTTCATGATTTGCGCAATAGTTATATTGTCAAGAATAGAGTAAATAAATTTCGTCCGTCCAATTACTATCAACCTAGAAGGATGCATAATCCTAACGTGACTTGTCATTATTGTAGACGAATTGGACATATTGCTCCTGCTTGTTTTACACGACATAGACATAACACTCAATCACATCACTATGATTTGCCTAACCCCCAAGGACCCAAAATGGCATGGGTACCTAAAACTCATTAATCTGTTTTGTAGGTATGTTTGAAGGGATCAAGTGTACTATGGTACCTTGATAGTGGATGCTCCAAGCACATGACGGGAGACGAATCCAAATTCCTTCAACTAGAACATAAGAGAAGGGGGAAGTGTTATTTTTGGTGATAACAACAAAGGAAAGATTATCGGCATCGGATCGGTCGGTAAGGATGAAATTTCTTCCATTAAGCATATATTACTTGTGAAAGGTTTAAAACATAATCTCTTGAGCATAAGTCAATTATGTGACAAGGGAAATCTTGTTTTATTTGATTCGGATGAATGCTTAGTTTTTAGACGTAGCGATTTTAAAATTATCCTTCGTGGTTTTAGAATGGATAACATTTATATGGTTGATCTTGCAAATTCTTCACCCGAATATGTGAATTGTTTAATGAGCAAAGAGGATGATTCTTGGTTATGGCATCGTAGAGTAGCTCACATCAACATGCATCTTTTGAACAAATTGGTTTCACAAAATTTAGTTGTTGGTCTTCCAAATTTGAAATTTGAAAATGACTCTATTTGTGATTCTTGTCAAAAAGTGAAGCAAACAAAAGCATCTTTTAAGTCGAAAAATATTGTTTCAACCACTAGACCATTGCAATTGCTTCACATGGATTTATTTGGACCATCTCGCATTGAAAGTCTAGGTAGAAATCGTTATGCTTTTATTATTGTTGATGATTATTCCAGATTTACTTGGACGTTATTTCTTGCCCATAAAAGTGATGCTTTTCAGAATTTTAAATATTTTCTTAAACGTGTTCAAAACGAAAAGGAAACAACCGTCACTTCAATTAGAAGTGATCATGGGGGAGAGTTTGATCACAATCTCTTTGCGGACTTTTGTAACGAACTCGGTATCGAGCATACCTTTTCCGCTCCACGAACACCACAACAAAATGGGGTGGTGGAAAGGAAAAATAGGTGTCTCGAAGAGATGGCTAGAACCATGCTCGAAGAGGCTAAGATTCCCAAACATTTTTGGGCGGATGCCGTGAGTACCGCATGCTACGTTTTGAATAGAGTAGTCATAAGGCCAATACTCATGAAAACCCCTTATGAACTCAACAAGGGAAGGAAACCAAATATCTCCCATTTTAGAGTATTCGGTTGTAAAGTTTTTATTCATAACAATGGAAAAAGATCAATTGGGAAAATTTGATGCCAAATCCAATGAAGGAATTTTTATTCGGTATTCTTCACGTAGCAAAGCATATAGGGTATTTAATAATAGAACCCAAACTGTGGAGGAATCCCCTCATATTGTGTTTTTCGAAAATAATGCTCGCCTTGGCGAGAAAGGATTCTTGTTCTGATCTTGGAGGTATTTTAAACAGTTTAAAAGACAAAGTACAAGAGGAAACTCCTAAGGAAATTCAAGATGACATCTTGGAACAATCAACGGAGGAAACGCCACAATTGGAGAAAGAAATGAAAATGCCTAACGAGTGGAGGACAATCAAAGATCACCCTCTCGAACAGGTAATTGGCGACGTCGGAGAAAAGGTAAGTACCCGAAACTCTCTTAAGAACACCTTAGGACACACTTCTTAAGAGATCACATTCTTATTGCATTATTTCGTTACAAATTACTAACTTGAGCGTCGGAGACGTCTAGTTCTCTTTTGCAGGTATCGCCCTAAAGGCAGGGGATTATAAAGAAATGGCATAGAACAATCGATTGTTACAACAAATAATCGATTATTTTACTGTGCGGACAATCGATTAGCAAGTATCACTAATCGATTATTTATGTTTGATGCTTATTATGCATTTGTGTTTAATAATCGATTTTTTAACTGTATAATCGATTACCGTCTCAGCCATTCAGTACTGCTTTCCTAAAACAATCGATTGTTTCATAAATATAATCGATTATTTTCCGAGTCAGAAAATCACCGTGCTCACTGTATCACAACAATCGATTATCATAATTCAATAATCGATTATTTTTTTTCAGAAATTCAAATATTTGTTACCATTTGGGTCCTGCAATCGATTTTGTGTCAGTTCCGAGTTCAAGTCAAAAATCTGCTCAACAATCGATTATTTCGTTTCAACAATCGATTGTCTAACGGTCAGCACAATTTATTTTTGCCGTTTCTAACTGTTTTGGCTTATAAATTTCTGCAGATTTTCATCATAAATGAAATGCCATTCTTCCCATTATAAATAGGCATCATAAGTCTTCAATTTTATTCACTCAAGCATCAATCTTTGCTCCCACACCTTCAAAAATCTTCCAAGTTTCTTACAAAGTTCATTACTACTTTTTGAAAATGTCGGGCAGACACTCTAAACGTTCCCGTTCAGGTAGACAAGGTGCATCTTCTTCTGCTCCTCCACCTCCAAATTTCCCTTATCAAGATGGGTCTATTTTACAATTCAATACTGAAACCGAGCTTACTAGATTTTTGACAAAATTCGAAAAGCGTGACATTCTTCCTCCTCGCTTTTCAACAAGCAAGTATCTTGAATTATATGCCCCCGCTGCAAACATGCTTAAGGAATGTCAACTTCTTGACTTCTTATATCTTACCTATCCTTATATTAATCCTCCATTGATTCAAGCGTTTTACTCAAACCTTCATGAGGATGACGATGGTGAGCTTGTGTCAAATATTAATGGTGTTCAAATTCTTTTGTCCAATGAAAACTTGCATTCCATTTCCCATCTTCCTCAAAATGGCGAAAACATTACTCGCTACATTAGAGAGGCCGGCGCCTTATTTGATGAGAAAACTCTCCTAAACCAAATAGGACTTGGAGCTTATGATCCTAATCTATCTACTCGACGTCCTACCATTACGGGAATGCTCCCCGAATATCGTTTGATTTTCTATTTCATCACCCGAGTCCTCAAGCCTCGGAAGCATAATCATACCACTCTTTCCCAAGAGGACACTAAGCTCATGCATGCCATTATAACCGGAGCTCACATCAATTGGTGTAAGTTCGTCAAAATTCACATGCGTGATGCCATCGGAGATGATAGACCTCTTCCCTATGCCCTCCTTATTATGAATTTTCTTGAAGCTACCGGGTTCAACACTTCCATCGGTCCGCTCAAAAAGAGCACCAAGAAGTGGGAAATTTCAGAATCCTCCTTTCCCCATGACGGCGATCATGTAGCTCCTGCTCCTCCTCCAACTCGTCGATCGCGTCAGCCTCAAGAACCTACTCTTCAATCCATTTCCGACCAAATTGCTTCATTGACCACCTCTGTTGGGCAATTGACACATGACATCCATGGATATTTTGACCATGTTTATTATCCATATGCCGGTCTTGTTCCCTATGAAGCAGTGCCGGATGATGAGACGGGAAATGATGATGAATAATTTCTTTATTTGTTTTTCTATTTCATTGTTCTATGTTTTATTGTTCCCGTTATGTAACCGTTTTTTTAATAAATAACCAAGTTTTTTGATTATTCTATATCTTTTTGCTAATGGCAAAAGGGGGAAGATAACGGGTATGCACTCTCAATACTTATCGGCATAAATTGAGGGGGAATTCATATATTGAGGGGGAACAAATTGCATATCTATATACTTGTTGCAGATATTTACTTGTCTTGAACCGTCATTATGAATTGCCTAATATGCATATCCCGCTTAAAGTTTGCCATTATCAAAAAGGGGGAAATTGTTGGAAACACGTTCTCAAGGCATTATACTAAACGTGTGTTCATATTTGTAGGTTTTGATGAATGACAAACTATGCGCAAATTGACATATGACGAGGTCCAAGCACAAGCGCAAAATTGATATATAACGAGATTCAAGCACAAGACAAAGATCGAGATTAAGTTTTATATGAGTCGGTATTTAATTTTGATCTTGATCCGACAACTTAAACTCAAGACTTGGCTTCTCTCGTAAAAATATTTTTAACAAATCATGCATATTTAATTTAGAGCAAAATGATTTTAAATAATGCATATTTACTTTAGTCAAAATGATTTTTAAACATGCCTCTAAAATCTGGACTGAGATAATCGATTATGTACTTATGATAATCGATTATGTTTAAGTCAGCTGCTTGACAATCGATTGTGAACTTATGACAATCGATTGTGTTAAGGCAGTGAGCATCAGATTTTTCAAATCTGCATGACAATCGATTGTGAACCTTATGACAATCGATTGTGATGAGGTAGTGTCCATCAAAGTTTTTCAAAGCTCAAAATAATCGATTGTGAAGCTAATGACAATCGATTGTGAAGAGACAGTGTCCATCAGATTTTTCAAAGTCACAAAAAAATCGATTGCGAACTTATGACAATCGATTGTGTTGAGGCAGTGTCTTCTAGACTTTTTCAAAGTTATTAAATAATCGTTTGTGAACCTATAACAATCGATTGTCAAGAGGCAGTGTCTAAATTGATTTTTCAAGACTGATATATAATCGATTGTTAACTTAATATAATCGATTGTATAACTGACTGTTGCCAAAATGTTTTCAAATACCGTCAGGTAATCGATTATTGATTTCCTATAATCGATTGTTTTAATTAAAATCTGGAAAGGATTTTTTGAACGTTGCTGAGTAATCGATTATTGATTTCCTATAATCGATTGTTTTAATTAAAATCTGGAAAGGATTTTTTGAACGTTGCTGAGTAATCGATTGTAGATTTCTGACAATCGATTGTTTTACGTAAAATCTGGAAATGATTTTTTGAACGTTGCCAGGAATCGATTATTGATCTTAGATAATCGATTGATAAGCGTATAATCTGGGATTAATTTTTGGAAGAACTGGCAAACAATCGATTGTGGTAATTTGACAATCGATTGTCACAGAGTAAAATCAGCAATTCTTAATTGGCAATTAGGCAAAGGTAATACAAAGTTTTTCAACTATAAATACAGCTTCAATTCAGTCTTTTAAGTATAACAACACACAACAACTGATCATACAATTGCTAAAGCTTGCATACTTTATTGCTTATCATTTTATATTCATTACATAAGCTTTTGAGAGCCAAATTCTTGTCGAAAGTTGTTGCGATCTTGAGCGTATTCTTTTTACTCATATCTACTCTTAAAGGAGTGTCTTGTTTGAGTGCTAAGTGTTTTTGTACACTTGAAGGGAAGTGTTAGTCCCTTGTGTTGTAAGAAGGAACTTGTGTTTCCTTGGTTGAAGTCTTGGAGTGTTGTATCTCCGAGCAAAGGTTGTTGAGGCTTGTGTCCTCAAGTTGTAACGGTTTGTTGAGCACCCGTAAGCTTAACAAGTTAGTGGAAATCTCGAGAGAGTCTCTCGGGGACTGGACTAGCCACGGGTTGTGGTGAACCAGGATATATCGGTGCGTTTGTTCTAATTTATTTACTTATCGCACTTATTTATTTCCTGCAATTTTTAAATTCCGCAAGTTTACGCTAATTTTTATTATAACGCTATTCACCCCCCCCTAGCGTTAAGCGTATTATCTAACACTAAGATTAATTTGCGTTCAGGTTACCATCAGTTAAAGATTCGGGAGCCGGATATCCCAAAGACTGTCTTCAAGACTCAGTATGGTCATTACGAATTACTTGTTATGTCTTTTGGGCTGACCAATACCCCATCATTTTTATGCGTTTGATGCACAGTGTGTTTAGGCCCTATCTCGACTAGTTCGTCATTATTTTCATATATGATATTCTTGTATACTCCCGGAGTCGGGAAGATCCTGAGCAGCACCTAAGAATAGTACTTTAGACCCTGAGAGAGAAGAAGTTATGTGCAAAGTTCTAAAAAATGTGAGTTTTGGTTGAGCTCTGTGGCATTCTTGGGCCACGTGGTGTCGAGTGAGGGCATTCGGGTGGATTCGAAGAAGGCATAGGCCATGTAGAGTTGGCCCAGGCCCTCCTCACCTACAGAGATTCGCAGTTTCCTTAGCTTGGCGGGTTACTACCGTCGATTTATGGAGGGGTTTTCCTAGATTGCAGCCCCAATGACTAGATTAACCCAGAAAGGAGCTCCAATTCAGCGGACAGAGGAGTGTGAGGCGAGCTTTGAGACGCTCAAGATAGATTTTACTACAGCCTCTATTTTGATATTGCCTACTATTTCGGGGTCCTATATAGTTTAATGTGATTCTTTACGAGTTGGCCTTGGAGCGATGTTGATGCAGGACGGTAGGGTGATTGCCTATGCGTCCCGACAGTTGAAGATAAATGAGAAGAATTACCCTGTCCATGACCTTGATTTAGCTGCTATTGTTCATGACTTGATGATCTGGAGTCATTATTTGTACGGTATGCCTTGTGAGATTTGTACTGACCATCGGAGTTTGCACCACTTGTTCAAGCAAAAGGATCTAAATTTGCGCTAGAGGAGGTGGTTAGAGTTGCTAAAGAATTATGATATTACTATTCTGTATCACCCGGGCAAGGCCAATATGGTGGAGGATGACTTGAGTCACTGGGTGGAGTGTTTGGGGAGTTTGACATATTTACCTGCTTTAGAGAGGCCTATGGCGATGGATGTTCAGGACTTAGCCAATCTGTTTGTGAGATTGGACCTTTCGAAGCCCAGTCGGGTCTTAGCTTGCGTGGTTTCTCGGTCTTCCTTATTTTATCGTATCAGGGATCGACATTATGATGACCCTTATTTACTTGTCCTTAGGGACACGGTTCAACATGACGATGCTAGAGATGTGACCATTGGAGATAACGGGGTATTGGAATGCAGGGCAGGATTTGTGTGCCCAATGTTGATGGGCTTCAAGAGTTGATTTTAGCAGAGGCCTATAGTTTGTGGTATTCCATCCATCCGAGTGCCGCGAAGATGTATCGGTATTTGAGATAGCACTATTGGTGGAGGCGGATGAAGAAGGACATAGTAGAATTTGTAGCTAGATGCCTCAAGTGTCAGCAAGTGAAATATGAGCACCAGAGACTAGGTGGGTTGCTTCAGCAGATAGAGATTCTGGAGTGGAAATGGGAGAGGATCACCATGGATTTTGTAGTTGGTCTCCCTTTGAACTGTGAAGAAGTCCTATGTCATTTGGGTGATTGTAGTTCGACTGACCAAGTCCGCTCATTTTATCGCTATGTGTACTACTTATTCATCGGAGCAGTTGGTGGAGATTTATAACCGGGAGATTATTCGTCTGCATGGTATTCTAGTTTCTATTGTTTCAGATATAGGTACTCAGTTTACATCATGGTTTTTTGGGAGCCATTCAGTAGGATTTGGGTACTCGAGTGGAGTGGAGCACAACATTTCACCCCCAGAAGGATGGACAGTCCGAGCGCACTATGCAGATTCTTGAAGATATGCTCCGTGCATGTGTGACTAAGTTTGGAGGGTCTTGGGATCAGTTCTTGCCATTGGCGGAGATTGCATTCAACAACAGTTATCAGTCCAGTATTCAGATGGCGCCGTATGAGGCTTTATATAGTAGGAGGTGCAGATGTCTAGTGGGGTAGTTTGAGCTGGGTGAGGCCAGGCTATTGAGAACAGAGTTGGTTTTGGATGCATTGGAGAAGGTCAAGGTGATTCAGGATAGACTCCGTACAGCCCAGTCCAGACAGAAGATCTATGCGGACATGAAGGTTCATGATTTGTCATATATGGTCGGAGTGCGACTTCTGCTTCGGATCTCGCCTATTAAGGGAGTTATGAGATTTGGGAAGAAAGGGAAGTTGAGTCCAAGGTATATTGGCCCTTTTGAGATATTGAGGCGTGTTGGGGAGGTTGCTTATGAACTTGCCTTACCTCCCAGCTTGGCAAGAGTTCATCCGATATTTCATGTTTCGATGCTCTAGAGATATCACGGTGACCCCTCCCATGTGTTGGATTTCAGCTCAGTCCAATTGGACAATGATCTATCATTTATTGAGGAGCCAATGGCTATACTAGAAAAACAGGTCAGAAAGTTGAGGTAAAAGAATATTGCTTCAGTAAAAGTTCAGCGGCGGGATTAGCCGGCCGGGGAGGCGACTTGGAAGACCGAGCGATATATGCGTAGCCGATACCCTTATCTATTCACTACTTCAGGTATGTTCTCTATGCTCGTTTGAGGACGAACGAATGTATGAGTGTAGAAGGATGTGGCGACCCGGCTGGTCGTCTTAATAATTAACACCCCAATCCCCTATTAACTACTTCCCCTAAGTTCATTTCTGCTATTCTGGTTTGCCAAGACGTCTGGTGTTGAGTTTCGGAGAGTTTTGAGACACTTAGTCCTAAATGAGAGCTTAAGTGTTGAAAAATGATTTGTAGTCAGAACAGTGTGAAGACGATCTCAGAATGGAAATCTGATGGTTTTGTTAGCTCCATAAGGTGATTTCGGAGTTGGGAGCGTGTTCGGAATGCCTTTTGGAAGTCCATAGCTCATTTAGGCTTGAAATGCGAAGTTTGAATTTTTGGAGTTTCCGGTTTGATAGTGAGATTTTGATCCGAGGGTCATAATGGAATTACAGAAGTTGGAGTAGCTCCGCTATGTCATTTAGGATATGTGTGCAAAATTTCAAGTCATTCAGACATGGTTTGGTTAGGTTTCTTATCGAAAGCGTGTTTTGAGAGAATTTGAAGTTCTTAGGCTTAAATCATTAATTAAGTCGAGTTTCCAGCGTTTTTAGGTGGTTTATGGATAGGTATAAGTTTGAATGATATTATGGGATATGTCAGTAGGTTTGGTTGAAATCCCGGGTGCCTCGGGTGTGTTTCGAATGCACAGATTTTCCCTTCACCTGTTGCAGACCCCTTTCTTCTTTGCGATTACATACCTTCCCCTGCAATTTCATAAGTGTAATTTCGAAGGGGGGCAATTCCTTCTGTGTGATCACATTGCTTGGAACATGTTCGCAGAGTGCTACCCGTTCCTTCTTCGTGTTCGCATTATACTCTCCGCATTCGCATATAAGAAACTGAGCCGGTAACTCAGTGATCAAACTCTTCTATGCGATCGCATATATTTGTATGTGATTGCGTACGTCTGTCTCCCCCTGTTTTGCGATCGTATTCCCTTTTATGCGTTCGCGTAGGCTATTGTCTGAGACTTTATTACTCTTCGCGATCACATTATCTCTCTTGCGATCGCATAGAACAAACATCTGGGCTGATATAAATATTTCAAAACTGAGGGTTAGCCATTTTTATCAAAACACAAGCTTGGTAACTCGGAACTGGGAAAGATTTCGAGGGATTTTTAAGGGCAACAATTCTCTACTCTTTTATGCTTAAAACCCACTAATCTAATCACGAATATTTCCTTAATTTCGAATTTTTGAATGAAAAATGGGGAAAACTTCATAGACCAAACTATTGAGTTTTGAGTGGGTGTTTGACCTCCGATTTGAGAGATTTTTATATGGCTAGACTTGTGAGAGTACTGGGGTTCTAAAAACATAAAATTTATTCGATTTAGAGATGTTGTACTAAGGTGCGATTTGTTCATATTACCTATTTCCACTCCTTAGCTTTGAATTAAATAGTTGAATCAGTTGATTGCGATGTTATTTACGATATGTAAGTTAATTGAATAGATTTTGGACCATTTGGAGTCGGATACTCGTGGCAAAGGCGTGGTCTCTAGTTAATTTTTGTGTCGGTCCGAGGTACATGGCTTGTCTAACCTTGTGTGGGGGACCTTTTCCCTTAGGATATGATATTTGGTAATTGAACTTGTATGTGAGCTGACGAGCGCGTACTTGAGCTAATGGTTAAAAATCCAATTTTTACTTAAGATATTGACACTGATTTTCTTTCGTATTTTCTTTATTTTACTTACAATTATAACTTGTGTTAGATTAGAAAGGAATGTTTAATTTATTTAAATTGCCTATTTGCTTAAGTTTCCTTGACTGTACTATGTGAAGCATGTTAGGCTAATACTACATGTTGCTTGTCTTTTTGTACTTACATTTCTAAATATCTTCTGGTTGTGGTTGCGCATTACATTGGGACTATGGATGTGGGATTGCGGCAGCTCTCCCCCTTGTTTGTTTACTTTGGGACTACAGGTTAGATTCTCGGTAGATCCCCCTGCACTTTTACTTTGAGACTACGGGTTAGATTTCTGGTAGATCCCCCTGCACATTGATAGTTGGACTATGGGACGGTATCCCGAGAGATCCACTGGATAGTTGAGAAAGGACTACAAGACGGTATCCTAGGAGATCCTCATTTGGTATCTTGGTATTGAGCTGCACATTTATGTGTTTACTCTGTTCATTGCTTATTTGTTGTTGCCTTGTAAATTATGTCTTATTTAACTGTTGTTCACATTAGTTCCACCTGTTTTCATATTGTACATTCTTATTATATTATTTAACCTCAGTAGGGCCCTGACCTTCCTCGTCACTACCTGACCGAGGTTAGGCTTGACACTTACTGAGTACCGCCGTGGTGTACACACGCCTCTTCTGCGCATGATTTTTATGTGCAGATCAACGTACCCCCACTCAGACGCATTATCATTTATGCAGGGAGAGCAACGGGTACTTTGAGGTATATATGCCTCTTTCGCAGACCGAATAGTCTTCTTCGTACTCTATCTTGTAGCATTTAGTCTTCTATTGTACTTTGATGTAGATATTTCTGGAGATTAGAGCACTTTATGGTATTCCTCTAGCCTGTGGTTCCCGTGAGTTTCGGGGTTTTGGGATATTGTTTTAGATTTCATGATGTTGAGTTGTATATGCCGAGCGGCACTTATATACAATTCTCCTTTCATTTTTTAATTCTAGCCATTTATTTTCGCAAATTGTTTTGTTTCCACATTGTTAAGCTTACCTAGTCATAGGGACTAGGTACTGTCATGACATGTTCACGGAGGGTGAACTGGGGTCGTGACATGTGAGGAGTTGATTGGTACAGTCAGCAAGGGAATTGATGTCCATATGTTCCCTCTATCATTTCTTTGACTCTAGTTATTGGAACTCGTGCTCGACTTGAGACTTGTTGTTCTTGAGCACTTTGATAATGTATAGCAGGTTCCCGATCTGGTTCTTATCATAAAGTTTATTAGATCATCAAAATATAAAAATACATAACTTATTAATTTTTCCCTTTTTGATGATAACAAACTTATAATTGAAGTTCCCCCTGTCAATTTTTCCATTTTTGGCATCATAAAAGATTATGCATAAGTAATAAGCAAAAAGAAGTCTAACATGGTTAACTCATGCCACATGTGTGCGCATAAGCATGACTAAAAACAAAGTATAAGAGTAAAACATGCATAGCAAAAGGACGACATGCTCATTAATTTGACAAATAAGCGAATAGAATTAGTAGTAGCATTTTAATACAACCATTCACAAAAAATAAAAACAACCTAAGCAGCTCCGGCGGCGGTCCGATATGTAGCCATATACGTAAGAAACCATGTAGTCTAGTGTCCGGTGTAGGGATGGTAAAGTGCAAATGTTGACCTTCATGGATATTTATTGAAAGGAATACTAGCACCAGAACTTGGAAATCTCCCTCAAAATCACTGTAAGCTTCAACTATACTTACATGGATCTGGTTTTAGTCTAAGAACAATATCTAGTGTGCTATGTTCATAGAATTAATACTTCCCGATCTAGGTTAACACTATCTTATCCCAATACAAATTGAAATTGCATCGAATTTACATACTAGTATAGTTTTCTATTTTGTTTTCATTTGTTACTTAGGGGGTCGATTAAGAGGGGCTTGGTCTGATGGTAACCAACCCTCACTTACAACCGAGAGGTCTCGGTTGTGAGTTCGAGTCTCCCCAGGAGCAAATTCTGGGAGGGTAGGGGTAAGGCTGCGTACACACTACCCTCCCCAGACACCACTGAGTGGTATTGTACTGGGTCGTACTTTTTTTTTTTGTTACTTAGGAGATGTCTCGTAATATAAAGAGTGTCATATACATTGGAGAGGGCGTCTGCCAAACAACTTTACCTTATTATTTTTGCAAAGAAAACGTGCGAAAGTAATTGGGTAGATTTTTTCCCTTTTTTTATAAATTTTTTTTTACAAAGAGTAACTGGGTAGATTTTTGGTAATCATAGCTTCACCATCCACTGTTATGTACTGTGTATAACTTGTTTTAGAATTTTAATAAATTTTCTTCTTCTCGTAATGCTTTTCATCCAGTGTGCTTTCTGAAAACTATCACTTTGGTCGTATTCCTAAAGAATTTCGTCGTCTCATAGCTCCTTGCCTCACAATAATCTCAAATTAATTTAGGAGAAATGATTTATAAATATCATTACTTTAGGCGTGATTAATAATATAAATTGTCGTGGCTATGAATACAGTTTTCGTAGCATAATCATAACATTTAACTCCCAAATTCAAGTGCACATTTCGCATGATTTGACCCCCCGACTTCAAATAATAATATTTAACATATTGTAAATCGTGGGTGCGTTTCGCGTGGCGCGATTCGCAATATGAACAAAAAAACAAATGAGTACGCGACATCGCGATTTGTTCAAATAAATTCCATAAATACTAAAAGCGGTCAAAATATAAAAATGCACATAGGTTTAAAATATGCATTAAATTAGATAATTAGGCCAATTATTAATAGTTGAGGGACTGTGATAAAACCATGAAACTCGGAAGTGCCTCACACCTTTTGTCGGGTTAACAGAATTCCTTACCCGATCTTCTGTATTTGCGGTTCATAAATAAGAGTCAATTTCCCCGATTTGGGATTTTAAAAATAAATCGGTGACTACGGAAACTATAATAATTATCCCAAGTGGGGACTCTAAATGAATAAATGATCTCATTTTGAATAATGACGCTTTAATTGGAAAACTGCCTATCCCCTCGTGAAAAAGGAGGTGGGGATCGAACACAGAATCTCTGATTTAGGGTTCAAATTCGAGCTTAGAATAACTGTTATATATACTCGGTTTCTGTTTATTATTCAATTTTTTACGTGTTTGAGACCAATGTGCTAAATGCTGCTTTTTATCTCTTTGATATTGTTTGAACTGTATATAAAACTATTACGAAACCCTTCTTCTCTCTAAGTCTTTTAAATATTCTGGGAAGCGCAGGCTAGCGTTGCTTCTTTTCTGTTAGTGTCATACCCTAATTTAGGACGAGGATCGGACCTGTTACAAAGCCGGATGACCTTTTGGTTCCTGGTATGTTGCCCCTCCTCAGCTCGAGTTATTTGCTCGGTTAAGCTAGGTCTAGAAAAATACACCCTAGGATTTAAACCTAGAATGACATAGCCTTATGCCGGATCCCTAATAGGTACGCTTGGGTCTGTCTAGGACAGGTGTACCCAAATTAAAAGACCATCACGAAGCATTCTAACGTGCTACTGGTACATTTATTTGTTTCGTCTTGCATGTTAACCGCTTCTAGAATAGGGAAAGAAAATCAAGTAAAACCAAAAGTGAAGTAGAAAGAGAAAATCCATTTGGTTCTGGAAATCCCGGTACTCGAAGTATCCGAAACTCTGTCGGAATTTTGAAAAAATAAAGAAAATAAAAAGCCATTTCAAAATAAGTCATATTTTCTCGTTGTGTCAAAACTGGCTGAACAATGCTGGTCTAATTCTCACCGAACATGAGATACGTAGATAAACCTCATCGGTCCACAATTTTCAAAAAATCAAAAAAAATCTTTTACTTCCTTCTTTAGAAAAATATTTGAGACCTCAATTTTTTTTGAAGAAAAAAAATTCAAAAATACTTTCTTTTAATTTCTTCTAAAAAATTCAAAAATATTTTCATTCTTCTTCACAATTTTTTCTTCCACAAATAAAAAAGAAAATTCAAGATTCAAAAATATTTTATTTTTTCTTTAGAACTCTCTCTTTCATAAATTCAAAATTAAAGTCAAAAAAATTTAAAAATATTTTCTTTCTTCTTTAGAAGTTTTTCTTTCGATATCCCACCCCAAAAAATCGACATTAAACAAAAACATATATATTTTCTTTCTTCTTTAGAAGTATTTCTTATCAAAAAGTCTTAAAAAACAAATATTTTGAAATGCAAAAATATTTTCTTTCTTTTTTTGTCATGACCCTAGTTTAGCAATCGTGAACCTGTCATGAGGCACCCAATCTTCGCGACTAGGTAAGCCTGACACATTGCGAAATTTCAACAATTTTTGCGGAAACAATAAATAAAAATAAATAGCATAAGATGATGTATAGAATACCGCCTGGCACATACATGTCGACTCAAGACAATGTAAAAACCACAAGCCCCGGAAACCCATGGGCAATACAGGCTAAGAGTAAAGTATAACATACGGATCTAACACCAAGGAGTATCTACAACAAGTGAGTACATGAATGAAACCACTAGCTAAAGCGAGAATAGAAGGAGACTCTTCGGCTCTGCGGACGCGGCAAATGCATTCCTCAGATCTCCGAGTATAGCTCCTAATCACTGATAGCGTGCCCGATCAAGAGTACCTGGATCTGCACAACAAAAGTGTGCAGAAAAGTAGCATGACTACACCACATCGGTACTCAGTACGTGCCAAGCCTAACCACGATGGAGTAGTGATGAGGAAGGTCGAGGCCCCACTGAGAAGAACATAAGAAATAATGCAAAAATAAATAAATAGTAGATAATGAAGTAAATCCCGAATATCTAACTAGGCAGTAATTAAAACATAACGGCTACAAGTACAGACTACGAACACAAAGAAAAACACTCAAAAGTCAGGATCTCTACATGGAACTACAGGAATCGAACCTGCAGTCCATCGCCACATGCAGCTCCGGGAATTGAACCCGCAGTCCACTTTAACAATATCTGAGGATATCCGAGAATCGAACCCCCAGTTCAACTCCACGTAGAGCTCTGGAAATTGAACATGCGGTCCACTTTACCAATATCCGAGGATCTCCGGGAATCAAACCCACAGTCCAACGCCACGTGGAGCTCCGAGAATTAAACCTGCAGTCCACTTTATCCATATCCAAGGATCTTTGGGAATTGAGAAGTCCTTTATACCAATAACAGAGGATCTCCGGGAATTGAACATGCAGTCCCAAAAGTAAAATACGCCACAATAATTCAATATTTAACGTAAAGGAAACCAAATGCGAAACACAAGTATTGTCGAGAATCTAACATGCTTCGCAAGAAAGACAAATATGGCAATTTAGTCAAATAGCGCAAATAAGTCCCTAGCATACTTCCCAAGGAAAAACAGATATTTCAACTTAGTCAAATAGAGCAAATAAGTTACTAACATGCTTTCCCTAAGTCGAAACAAGCGAAGTTTCATTTTTAACAGTTAAATATGGAATAAAACACAGTCTAAATAAGCCAAGTAAGGTGAATTTCCAACATCTAGAAAAAGTACACACCTGTCACCTCGCGCACCAGGCTTTTAAACAATGGCAAAGATATTCTAAGGAGAGAGGTCCCCCACACTAGGTTAGACAAGCCACTTACCTCGAATTGGTAAAAACCCGCTAAGAAACAATGTCCTTGCCACGTATTGTAAATAACATCGCAAGTAACTAATTACACTGTTAAAATTAAAGTTAAGGCGCAAAAATAGGTGAAATGACAAAAATTCGCCTCATGCCAACATCTCGGAATCGAATAATTTTTATATTTTCAGAGACCTCATACTCTCACGGGAGTCTAACCATATAAAAATCTTCCAAATCAGAGGTCAAATGCCCCTTCAAATCGTCAAAGTTAGGTCTAAGAACTTTACCCCAATTTTGATTCAAAATCCGAAATTAAAGCTTGAATTCGAGATTAGATTAACGGGTAATAGTCATAAAGGAGCAAGGAATCTTTACCCAATGTTTGCCTCTGAAACTCCCTCGAAATATCTCCCAAAACCGAGCTCTCTAGCTTGAGTTTGATGAAAATGGAAGAAACCTCGTTTTTGAAATATTAATGTCTGCCCAGGTATTTAGTGAATCGCGATCGCGAAGAGAGAGACGCGATCACGAAGAGTAAAATAGAGGCTTCCAGGAAAAGCCCTACGCACTCAGAAAAGAGCATGCGATTGCAGACGAGGATGAAAAGTCCCTAAGCGATCGTGCAAGAGGGAACGCGAACGCGAAGAGGGGAAAGGTAGAGTTAGCGATCGCGAACCAATACCTGCGATCGCGATTAAGGAATTTAGGACCCTACCAGATTGGTCTATGCGATCGCGTGAAATGGAACGCGATCGCGAAGAAGGAAAAATATACCTGCAACAGCTGAAGAAATCTGCAATGTTTCCAACTCCAAAAATGCTCCGTTGAGCATCCGAAATATACCCGAGGACCCCGAAACCTCAACCAAACCTACGAAAATATCCCATAACACCATTCAAACTTGTACCAATCCTTAAACCACCTAAAACAACGTCGGAAACTCGAATTAATCAATGATTTGAACATAAAACTTCAAAATATAACCAAACTCGCTTTCGATTCAAAACCTAACCAAAACCCGTCCGATTGACCTGAAATTTTGCACGCACGTCCCAAATGATATGAGAGTGCTGCAGCAACTTCCGGAATCACATTATGACCCTTAGATAAAAAATTCACTACCGGACCGGAAACTTCAAAATTCTAACTTTCAATGAGCTACGGACATCCAAAATACATTCCGAACACGCTCCCAACCCCGAAATTACCTAACGGAGCTAACGGAACCATCGGTTTTCCATTCCAAGGTCGTCTTGACACTGTTCTGATTACGGACCATTTTCCAACACATAAGCTCTCATTTAGGGACTAAGTGTCCCAAAACACTCCGAATTCTGTTACCGAACATCCCAGCAAACCAAAATAGACTAAATGAACTTAGAAGAAGCAGGTAATGGGGAAATGGGGCATAAATACCAAAGACGACCGGCTGAGTCGTCAAATCCTCCTACACTTAAACATTTGTTCGTCCTCGAACGAGCATAGAAAACATACCTGAAGTAGAAAAAGAGGAGGGTATCGTCTGCCATATCCCACTCGGTCTCCCAAGTCGCCTCCTTGGCCGGCTGACGGGCACTACATCTTTACTGAAGCTATATCCTTTTACCTGAGCTTTCGAACCTGTCTATCCAATATCGCCCCGGCTCCTCAACATATGACAAGTCATTGTCCAACTGGACTGAAGTGAACTCCAACACGTAGGACGGATCACCATGATACCTACGAAGCATCGAAACATGAAATACGGGTTGAACCCCGGCCAAACTGGGAGGTAAAGCAAGCCCATAAGCAACCTTCCCAACCCGCTTCAAAATCTCAAATGGACCAATGAACCTCGGGCTCAACTTTCCTTTATTTCCAAACCTCATGGCGCCTTCATAGGCGAGACCCGAATCAAAACTTGCTCACCAACCATAAATGAAACATGACGAACCTTCCGGTTTGCATAACTCTTCTGTCTAGACTGGGCCGCACGGAGTCTATCCTGAATCACCTTAACTTTCTCAATCGCATCCTGGACCAAATCAGTGCCCAATAACCTGGATTCACCCAGCTCGAACCAACCCACCGGGGATCTGCATCTCCTACCATATAAGGCCTCATAAGGCGCCATCTGAATATTGTAGTGATAACTGATGTTGTATAGAAACTCAGCCAATGGCAAGAACTGATCCCAAGAGCCTCTAATCTCAATCGCGCACATACGGAGCATATCCTCAAGAATCTGAATAGTGCGCTCAGTCTGCCCGTCCGTCTGAGGGTGAAAAGTTGTATTCATGGTCACTCAGATACCCAACTCATGCTGAACGACTCTCCAGAACCGTGATGTAAACACTGAACCCTTGTCTGAGATGATAGAAACTGGAATGCCATCACATGGACAATCTCCCTTATATAAATCCCTGCTAACTGCTCCGCTGAGTAAGAAGTGCACACTGGAATGAAATGAGCGGACTTGGTCAGCCGATCCACTACAACCCAAATAAAATCAGACTTCCTCACCGTCAGAGGGAGACCAGTCACAAAATCCATAGTGATATTCTCCCATTTCCACTCCGGAATCTCCATCTGCTAGGGTAACCCTCCCGGCCTCTGGTGCTCAACCTTTACCTGCTGACAGTTGAGTCATCTAGCTACAAACTCTACTATGTCCTTCTTCATCCACCTCCACCAGTAATGATGCCTCAGATCCTGATACATCTTTGCGGAACCCGGATGGATGGAATACCGCGAGCTATGGGCCTCGGTCAATATCAACTCTCGAATATCATCAACATCGGGCACACAAATACGACTTTGCATCCTCAATACCCCGTCATCTCCAATAGTCACATCCTTAGCACCGACATGCTGAACTGTGTCCCTGTGGACAAGCAAATGAGGATCATCATATTGTCACTCCCTGATATGATCAAACAATGAAGACCGAGAAACCATACAGGCTAGAACCCGACTGGGCTCCGAAAGGTCCACTCTCACGAACTGACTGGCTAAAGCCTGAACATCCATCGCCAGGGGTCTCTGTGAAGCTGGTAAATATGCTAAACACCCCAAACTCTCCCCACGGCGGCTCAAGGCGTCGGCTACCACATTAGCCTTGCCCGGGTGATAAAGGATAGTAATATCATAATCCTTCACTAGTTCCAACTATCTCCTCTGGTGCAAGTTCGGATCCTTTTGCTTGAACAAATGGTGCAAACTCCGATGATCCGCATAAATATCACAAGGCACACCATATAAATAATGACGCCAGATCTTTATGGCATGAACAAGAGCAGCTAACTCAAGGTCATGCACAGGATAATTCTTTTCATGCACCTTCAACTGTCTGGACGCGTAGGCAATCACCCTACCGTCCTGCATCAATACTGCTCCACGTCCAACTCGTGAGGCATCACTTATATTGAATAGGACCCTGAACATGTAGGCAAAATCAGAATAGGGCCTGAAGTCAAAGCCGTCTTGAGCTTTTTCGAAGCTCGCCTCACACTCGTCCGACCACTTAAAAGAAGCACCCTTCTGGGTTAATCTAGTCATAGGGGTTGTAATCGACGAGAACCCCTCCACAAAACGGAGGTAATACCCCGCCAGGCCAAGGAAACTACGAATCTCTGTAGCTGAGGAGGGCCTGGGCCAACTTTGCACGGCCTCCACCTTCTTTGGATCCGCCTGAATGCCCTCACTCGATACTACATGGCCTAGGAATGCCACAGAACTCAACCGGAACTAACATTTTGAAAACTTTACATATAATTTCTTTTCTCTAAGGGTCTGAAGCACTGTCCTCAGGTGCTGATCATGATCTTCCTGGCTCGGGGAATATACAAGAATATCATCTATGAAAACAATGACAAATGAGTCGAGATAGGGCCTGAATACACTGTGCATCAAATGCATAAGAGATGCTTGGGCATTGGTAAACCCAAATGACATGACAAGGAACTCATAATGACCATACCGAGTAATGAAAGCAGTCTTCGGGATATATGGTTCCCGAATCTTTAGCTGGTGATAACCTGAGTGCAAATCAATCTTATAAAACACATATGCATCGTGAAGCTTGTCAAATAGATCATCAATAAGAGGCAAAGGATACCGGTTCTTCACTGTAACTTTGCTCAACTGACGACAATCGATACACATGCACATAGAACCATCTTTTTTCTTTACAAATAAGACAGAAGCACCACATGGTGAAACACTAGGTCGAATAAAACCATTATCAAGCAATTCCTGTAACTGATCCTTCAACTTGGGAGGAGCCATACGATAAGGAGGAATAGATATGGTCTGAGTGCCCGGTAACAAATCAACACCAAAATCAATGTCCCGATCGGGCGGCATGCCCGAAAGATCAGCTGGGAACATGTCGGGGAAATCCCGTACTAGTGGGGCCGAGTCAACGGAAGGGGCATCAACACTGGCATTTCTCACATAGGCTAAATTCGCGGCACACCCCTTCTCAACCATACGCTGAGCTTTAAGAAAGGATATAACTCTACTAGGAGTATGATCAAAAGTACCACTCCACTCAATGCAAGGAATATCTGGCATAGCCTGTGTCACGATCATAGTGTGACAATCAAGAATAGCATAATGGGGCGACAACCAGTCCATGCCCAAGATAATATCAAAATCGATCATATCGAGTAATAAAAGATCTGCCGTGATCTCAAAACCATGAATAGTAACCAAACATGACCGATACACACGGTCCACAACAAGAGAATCTCCCACGGGAGTAGAAACATAAACAAAAGAGCTCAAGGCCTCTCGGACTATACCCAAATGCGGAGCAAAATAAAATGACACATAAGAATAAGTGAAGACTAGGTCGAATAGAGTCGACACGCCTCTATTATAAACCATGAAAATACCTGGGATGACGGAATTAGAGATGACTCCCTCAGTACGGGTAGGTGGGGAAGCAGCTGGGGCCGTACCTATGGCCTGAGAACCCTACGAGGCACGCTGTAGCTGAGAAGTCTGAGAAGGCGTATCCCTCCCAAGTCTGGGACATCCCTCAACTATGTGACGTGTGTCGCCACACTCAAAGCAACTTTGTGACCGATGTGGCAGTGGGAACTGTGCGGTACGGGTACTCCAAGACCCTTGAACACAAACTCTGTGGAAACTCTGAGGCGCAAGCTGAACTGGGTAACCCATAAAACCTCTACCATCACGTACCCTGCCTCCAAAATAAGGACCAGTATATCTCCCCGACCCACGAGGTATACTCACTCTTATATACTATCCATCTTGACCTCGTCTGTCCTCTACTCGGTGAGAGGTCCTTGCCATTCGCTGCACTGGAACCACGGACTGTGCTGGCATGAAACCTGAACCCTGACTAATAGGAACTCGCTGCTCTCGAGTGGGGGCAGCGGGAGTCTGGGTCCCTCCCCTGGTCTGTGTAGTCGGCACAACTTGAATCAATCCCTCCTGGATCAATGTACCAAACTTGCTCGGGAACTGTGCCAATGAATCCTGAAAAGCTGGAGTAGCGGAGGTTGTGGGCGTCTCTGGTGCCTGAGTCCTGACTGGGTCCGCTAGTGGCACCTCGGCAGCTCGCGCAGGTGCTATGGATGCATCCCGCACACGTCCACGACCCTTGCCCCGACCCATGCCCCTAGCTGCTGCATGAGGGGGTACGAGTGCCTGGCCGTCTCGAGTAGCACGTGTCCTCACCATCTGCGAGAGAATAGGAAGCAAAAGTTGAGAATCATGGTATTAAAATTCTCGCACAACAGAGAAGTCAAATAAAGTGAAGTTGTTTCCTAAGTAGTTACATAGCCTCCCGTAGATAAGTACAGATGTCTCCGTATCGATCAGCAAGACTCTAAATAACTGGCATGTGTCCCGTGACTCCTACGAACCTAGAGCTCTGATACCAACTTGTCACGACCTCAGTTCACCAATCGTGAACTTGTCATGACGACACCCAGTCTTCGCGACTAGGTAAGCCTGACACAATGATAAATAAAATATAAATAGCATAAGATGATGTATAGAGTGCTGCCTGGCACATACATGCCGACTCAAGACAATGTAAAAACCTCCAAGACCCATAATCCCACGGGCAACAGAGGCTAAGAGTAAAGTATAACATACGACTCTAACACCAGGAGTATCTACAACAAGTGAGTACATGAATGAAACCACTAGCTAAAGGGAGAATAGAAGGAGACTCTTTGGCTCTATGGACGCGGCAAATGCATACTTAGATCTCCGAGTATAGCTCCTAATCACTGATAGCGCGCTCGATCAAGAGTACCTGGATCTGCACAACAAAAGTGTGCAGAAGAGTAGCATGAGTACACCACAGCGGTAGTCAGTAAGTGCCAAGCCTAACCTCGATGGAATAGTGACAAGGAAGGTCGAGGACCTATTGAGAAGAACATAAGAAATAATGCAAAAATAAATAAACAGTAGATAATGAAGTAAATCCCGAATATCTAGCAAGGCAGTAATTAAAACAGAACGGCTATAAGTACAGACTACGAACACAAAGCAAATCACTTAAAAGTCAGGGTCTCTACATGGAACTTCGGGAATCGAACCCGCAGTCCATCGCCACATGGAGCTCCGAGAATTGAACCCGTAGTCCACTTAACCAATATCCGAGTATCTCCGAGAATCGAACCCGCAGTCCATCGCCATGTGGAGCTCCGCGAATTGAACCCGCAGTCCACTTTATCAATATCCGAGGATCTCCGGAAATCGAACCTGCAGTCCATCGCCACATGGAGTCGGGGAATTGAACCTGCAGTCCACTTTATCAATATACAAGGATCTCCGGAATTGAACCCGCATTCCTTCATACAAATATCAGAGGATCTCCAGGAATTGAACTCGCGGTCCTTTATACCAAGAACAGAGGATCTCCGGGAATCGAACCCGCAATCCTTTATACCAATAACATAGGATCTCGGGGAATTGAACCCACAGTCCCAAAAGTAAAATACACCACAACAATTCAATATTTAACGAAAAGGAAGCTAAATGCGAACAACAAGTAAAGTCGAAAGTC
Organism: Nicotiana benthamiana; assembly: GCA_034376525.1. Classification (NCBI taxonomy): domain Eukaryota; kingdom Viridiplantae; phylum Streptophyta; class Magnoliopsida; order Solanales; family Solanaceae; genus Nicotiana; species Nicotiana benthamiana. Next base: position 121,608,903 of record CM067338.1, on the reverse strand, counting down.
TAACATGCTTCGCAAGAAAGACACATATGACAATTTAGTCAAATAGAGCAAATAAGTGCCTAGCATACTTCCCAAGGAAAAAAAGATATTTCAATTTATTCAAATAGAGCAAATAAGTTACTAACATGCTCTCCCTAAATCAAAACAAGCGAAATTTCATTTTTAGCAGTTAAATATGGAATAAAAACATAGTCTACATAAGCCAAGTAAGGTGAATTTCCAACATCTAGCAAAAGTACACGCCCGTCACCTCGCGCACCAGGCTTTTAAACAATGATAAAGATATCCTAAGGGGAAAGGTCCCACACACAAGGTTAGACAAGCCACTTACCTCGAATTGATACAAAACCGCTAAGAAACAATACCCTTTCCACGAGTATCCGACTCCGAGTGGCCCAAATCTATTCAAACCAATTACATATTGTAAATAACATCGCAAGTAACTAATTACGCTGTTAAATTTAAAGCTAAGGCGCAAAAATAGGTGAAATAACCAAAATATCCCTCAGGACAACATCTTGGAATCGAATAATTTTTATATTTTCAGAGACCTCATACTCTCACGAGTCTAACCATATAAAAATCTCCAAAATCGGAGGCCAAATACCCCTTCAAATCATCAAAGTTAGGTCTAAGAACTTTACCCCAATTTTGATTCAAAATCCGATATTAAAGCTTGAATTCGAGATTAGATTAACGGGTAATAGTCATAAAGGAGAAAGGAATCATTACCCAATGTTTGCCTCTGAAACGCCCTTGAAAAATCTCCCAAAACCAAGCTCTCTAGCTTGAGTTTGATGAAAATGGAAGAAACCTCATTTTTGAAATATTAATGTCTGCCTAGGTATTTAGTGAATCGCGATCGGGAAGAGAGAGACGCAATCGCAAAGAGTAAAATAGAGGCTTCCAGGAAAAGCCTTACACGATCGCCGAAAAGAGCATGCGATCGCAGACGAGGATGAAAAGGCCTTACGCGATCGCGTAAGAGGGAACGCGAACGCGAAGAGGGGAGAGGCAGAGTTACGCGATTGCGAACCAATCCCTACGATCGCGATTATGGAATTTATACCAAATTGGTCTACGAGATCGCGTGAAATGGGATGCGATCACGAAGAAGGAAAAATAGACCTGAAACAGCTGAAGAAATCTGCAATGTTTCCAACTCAAAAAATGCTCCGTTGAGAATCCGAAACACACTCGAGTCCCCCTTGACCTCAACCAAACCTACGGACATATCCCATAACACCATCAATACTTATACCAATCCTTAAACCACCTAAAACAACATCGAAAACTCGAATTAATCAATGATTTGAACTTCAAAACTTCAAAACTTAACCAAACTCGCTTTCGATTCAAAACCTAACCAAAACACGTCCGATTGACCTGAAATTTTGCACACACGTCCCAAATGACATGACGATGCTACAGAAACTTTTGAAATCCTTCCGAACCTCGGATAAAAAATTCACTATCGGACCGGAAACTTCCAAATTCTAACTTTCGGCATTTATAGCCTAAATGAGCTATGGACATCCAAAATACATTCCGAACACGCTCCCAACCCCGAAATCACCTAATGGAGCTAACAGAACCATCGGTTTTCCATTCGGAGGTTGTCTTAACACTATTCTGATTACGGACCATTTTCTAACGCATAAGCTCTCATTTAGGGACTAAGTGTCCCAAAACATCTGAATTCTATTACCGAACATCCCGGCAAACCAAAATAGCAGAAATGAACTTAGGGGAAGCAGTTAACGGCAAAATGAGACATAAATTCCAAAGACAACCGGCCGGGTCGTCACATTTTTATAAGTTTTACTTTCCGAAATTAGAAAAACGAAATCAATTCCAAAAAAAGAAAGAGTTAGTTTATTTCCTTGTTCCAGATCTTCCCGAACAACGAAAATTTGATTAATGTTCCTACATGATACCTAGGCAACCCACATCAGTTTTGATCGACCATTTAAAAAAATGATGATGATAATACTGACCGAGTCCATTCTAACGTGTCTCTTGTTTTGAATTATAAAGAAAGTTTGAGCTAGTCGGTTTGTCGTAAACTGACAACACAAGATACAAGAAAAAAATTCCACTGACAACTTACATCAAAGCTATTACAAGAGCTCAAGAGACTCAGGGTTAGAGGGTTCAACAAGTGTCTACTATGGTTGAGGAAAATAGAATACTGAAATAATAAATGATCGAAATGTGTCAAGCATGGGTCAATGGCCAAGGACAGCCTTTTCCTAAATTCATGGTTTCCCACAGTTCACTTCCAGTATCATTGTCTGATCAATCATATCCACTTGGGTTTAGTTTTTTTCGCAACTGTACGACTACATATCGAAATTTTGTTGCTCGCTCCTAAAGTGTGCCATTAACAACCAATCAGACAACCACTACTATTGTGCCTGTCTTCACCATCCCATAGCCGATGGTGGTGCAGAGAAAAATCCATGAGTCACAATTTACTGCCCAGCAAAAACAATACCACTCTCCTGAGTACCACTCGTACCTAGTTGATCTTTCTGCAAAGATTGAGAAGCCTGCCCGAAAGATGGCACAGGAAGAAATGACCCAAAGAATAAAAAACATAGAACAATAGTTGAAAAGCATACATGGGTTGGCAGGTCAGAAGAGTATTGCCTTCAAGAATCTATATATATTCCCCAATGTTCGTTTGCCATTTGATTTTAAGACTCCTAAATTTGAAAAGTATGATGGACATGGAGACCCCATAGCCCACCTGAAAAGGTATTACAATTAACTAAGAGGTTTGGGAGGAAAGGAAGAATTACTAATGGCTTATTCTGGGGAAATCTTTACGGGGATAGCCTCTGAATGGTTTACTGATCAAGACGCCTCTCTCTGGCATGTCTGGTATGACATGGCCATTGGGATGACATGGCCCGGGCCTATGTCAAACAGTTCCAATACAACATGAACATTGACCCGGACCGTAATTCCCTTTCAAATATAAAGAGGAAACCAACTAAAAGTTTTAGGTAATACGCCATTAAATGGAGAGAGAAAACGACTAGAGTTAAGCCACCCATGGATGACCAGGAGCTAATCATTGTCTTCGTTCTAGCTCAAGAGCCAGATAATTTTTAAAACATGATGTCCGTAGTGGGCGAATCCTTCTCGGAAGCAATCAAAATAGGGGGAAATAGTTGAGAACGGCCTTAAAATGGGCAGAATTATAAGTCAAGCAGTTCTAAAAGTCGCAACTCAGGTTGTCTAGATTGAATCCATTAATTTTAGTGACATGAATGAGAAGAATGAAGAAACCATGATGACATCAGGGTCGAGAAGAGGTCCTAGAAGAGCATCTCGAAGGTATGACCAGCCTCGTCTGGTTTTCGATGATGCTCCTGAGCACTATTATCCACCTCAGAACCCATAATACTTTGTTGCTGAACCTCAGTATGTTTTCCAACCATCAAAACACCCCAGAAGGAGAGCACGAGCATCACAAAATCTCCACTAACCTCCACAAAATTTTAAAATACCCTATAACCCACATCCAAGCCTGGGGTATAGATGGGAACAAAGGTTGAAAGATAATTTTATATCAATAGAAGTTATATACAGGTTTGTTTGAGAAATTAAAGTATTATGATATGAGTGCACCTATTCCTCCAAATTATGTGGACCCACATGGAAGAAGTTTTGAGCCTTCTAGAAGGTGTGAATACCATTCCAATACCGAGGGCACAATGTTGAAAGCTGTTGGGATTTGAAAAGAAAAATAGAAAGGATGATCCAGGAAAATTTGATTGTAATTGGAGAAGGCCTTGGTGATTCTGATGAGAAAATTTGTGGCTAAATGTCAAGCTTAGCAATTGAAAAGTCATTCCCTCCTCACTGGGAAGGAATCTTGGTAGCTTGTTTTGATGTTTTATTATTATTTGGGTTATTTCAGGGTTGTGACCCAGATTTTATTTATTTTATTGAGTCAACCCCTTCTATACATGTATTTTGTCTGTGTGAGTCTTGTCTGTTTGTTTTTTTGTTGTTTTCATTATCTGGTTAATTTTAGGGTTGTAACTTAAAGATTTAGGTTATTTGTCGTATTGTCAAACCCTCCCATCATTTACTCAATGAAATACAGTTTGTTCTTTTGTGTCATTCTGTGCTTAGTACTTTTCCCGCTAGTTCTAGTGACATGTGCAGAATATTTGGCCAAATATTATAAAACTAATTTAGCTCAAACTAGATAACTGAGAATTAGACACTTTTGAGGATGAAAAAGAGTTGAAATACCTTGGAATTAAGCCTGAGTAAAATTCAAGTGGAACTAGAATAGTCATACCCGTGCAAGTTAAGGATCTTTACCTTCAAAATCATTGTGAGTATCATATTTGAGAATGTTGAATCATTTGAAGTTCGATGAAAAGTTTGACATTAAGAGATGGAAAGTGTCTTTCGACCACGACACACCAAGAAGAGAGACATGTTCATCAATTCTGTGATAATGAAAGGATACTATGTTTGGCATTCTCATAGCTTAAAGGCCCTTTATATGTTACCCAAACACTTTATACCATTCGTTACCCTTTTAAGCCTGTGTTATTTTCTTTAACCACCTTATTTTGGAATCACGTTTAGAGTTAAAACTCCAAAAATTGATGCTTCCAGAGTACAAACTGAGGCAACTCTTAGAAAGTTCAAGTGAAAAAAGAAAATAAGAAGAAACGAATAATCAAAGGTCTATTCTGCCAGAACATAAACTTGCTTTGAAAAAAAAAGAAGAAAAAGACAAAGAAACAGAAAGAAAATAAAAATAATTAGGTCAGATGTTTGAACTACGTTTTACATGATTCCTTTAAAAAAGGTTACGTAGGCAGCCTCACCCTAGATTCGGTCCAACCAAAAAAAATCCACTTTCCAAGAGTTGTAAGTGTACAATCCATCATATTGAGTCTGCTTTGAGTGTTCATGTCGTCCTTTCTTTCCAAACCTATTCAATAAAATTTCAAATAAGGACCTCCTGATCATCCTTCAAGAATGCCAAGAGACGCATGCAATAAGAAAAAGTTGAAACATGACGTAGAACAATTTCAAGTTTCTCACACAAACAAAGAGGGAAAGAAAAAGAAAACAAAAAAATAAGAGAGTCTTACTAATGAAAATCCTTATGGGCACTGTAAGGTACTGGTAAGTAAAGATAATAAATGAGAGTGGTAAAAATCCTTTGGGGCACCACTAGTCGAAAAGTGAGTCATGAAGCTGATGCAAAGGATTTGCATGAACAAGCCCAACTTCAAAGGCTATAGGAATGGTAAAAGAAAAGATTAGATGAGTTTGATAGATCAGGCCGTTGAGTACAAAATGCATGTCATGATCATTAAAGCTAGTTATTGGCCCAAAAAGAATTCCTTCTATCCTTCCCAAAAGGGAAATTTCTTGTTAATATTATTTCTTTGCATCATTATGTCCTCACTCTGAGTCCGTTCTTGTTAAAACAAGTAAAAAAAGATTTCAAAATCTGCTACCAGCTTTTCAGCTGCACAAAGTAAATTTGACTGGCACACTCAGGTGTTATAGTTACCCGTCCTTAAGGATTCATGCAAATGTTTCCTCCCAAAAGACCCTTGTCAGCCTACTTGGCTAAAGCAAACAAAGTAGTACTGAACAGAGACTATGAAGTGTGCACATCATGCAAAAGGCGCACACGTAGTTGCGACTCTCTATGACAAACAAATTGCTCAAAAAGCAAGAATTAATTCAAGATATCAAAAAAGATCACCTAAGAATTGATATCCAATTGGGATAAAGCTGAATGAGCCACAAATACAAAAATGGTACTGGGTGCGAAACAATCAGGGTTGATGCATAGGAAAAGTCTCTTGAAACTGACTCAAACTGATTGAGAATAAGCCAAGCTACCCAAGATTCAAGGCCACAATCCGACCACCACTTCAAAACTGACAAAATTTTCTTTGTTTGAAATAAGAAAAAAGCAGTGCAAGGCAAGTGGTTAAAAAAAGACAAAAAGAAGAGAAGAGAAGAGCCGACAAAGGGAAGTTTCTCAAATTTTTGCCTTTATTTGTCTTGCTAGTGTGCATAAAATCTTGCCATTGCTCTTCATAGTTTTTCCTCCTAGGGTAATACATCCTAGTCTGATGGATTTTCATTCCAATAAAATCTTAGTCTGAGGAGTCATACTCCTAAGATAAAAATCTCTAGTTTGATAAATATTTTCCTAGGATAAAAATCTTAGTCTTATGAATTTTTCTCCTAAGATAAGAAACCCTAGTATGATGAACTTTTTCTTAGGATTGAATCTTAGTCTGATAATTTTTCTCCTACGACAAGAAAACCTAGTCGGATAAATCTTTCTATTAGGATAAAATTCTTTGTCCGATAAATCTTTATCCTAGGATAGAAGTCTTAGTCTGATAAGGTAAAGAAAACCTACTCTGATAAATCTTTCTCCTAGGATAAACATCTTAGTCCGATGAATTGATGATTTTTTCTTCTAAGGTAAAGAAAATTCACTTTGATGAATCTTTCTCCTAGGATAAACGTCTTAGTCTTATGAATCTTTCTCATAAGATAAGAAAACCTAGTCTGATGAATCTTTCTTCTAGGATAAACGTCTTAGTTTGATGAATCTTTCTCCTAGGATAAACGTCTTAGTCTGATGAATCTTTCTTCTAGAATAAAGTCTTAGTCTAATGAATCTTTCTCCTAGGATAAATGTCTTAGTCTGATGAATCTTTTTCCTAATATAACATGATAGAAATCTTAGTCTAATAAATCCTAGTCGTTCTTTTTCCGAGAACGCTTTGCGTTTCCAGTCAAAGAGGGGCAGTTGTATATATGTGATTTTTGACCCTCCCCAAAAATTTTTATATTTTAGCATGTAAATATTTAATTTAGGCCTAATATAGTTATTTCAACTATTTTTTGACTTTTTTCCTTTATTTTCGTCATAAAAATAAAAATTACAAAAAATATTTCAGCTTACGTATTTTTCGTAAATTTAAATTAAAAATATTACAAGAATGGTACCTTATCTTTATTTTTATATAATCTTGAAAATATAAAAAGTAATTTTATGTTTTATAGTTTAGTTCAATTAATTAAAATTAATTTGATATTTTTATATTATAATTGTACATAATTTTAAGAAGGAGGAATCAGTTTTAGGTTAGTTTATTCAGTCTTTCTGACCTTGTAGTCTATTTTTTTAGTATTTGGCATAATTCCTTATTCCATAATTTCTAGGCTCGTACTCCTAATCTAATTACTACCCGTATATAATAGTACCTAATACCTAAAATAGAGCTGGACTCAAAAATTAGATCCGTCGTTTTTGGAGCTTCCTCTCCAACATGTAGAGCCTAAGACCCTAGGGGAACGATCAGCGAAGAAAAGGAATACAAAAATGAGAAGTTAAGACCTTAGGACCTAAGGACACCTCCTCCCCTATCGGCTTTCGCTTCTTCTTCATAGACTTGAAGAAAGTTTCAGCAACACACACACAAAAATGGAACTGTTTTTCCTTCCCCACAACAGCAGAAACTCAACTGCTTCACTGAAAACCAGTAAAATTCTCGACAAACTTCAGCTTGAAACTAGCTTAAAAACAGAACCGAAAATCCCCCCAAAAAACCAGCCGAGCAGCCAACTCTGTCGATTTCCGGCGAGCTTCGAGGTCGTCGAGTCTTTGTTCCGTTGCGGTCATTCCCGGTTTTGGTTTCCGTTGGTGATTCGTGTTCGCGGTTCAAATTTCAATTGTTGCTGTCTTGTTTGTTCTCTGTTGCACATTCAAATAGCTTCCGAACAAGATTGAATAAAGTTTAACTCATGAATGAACCCTTCATTTAATCGATATGGATGTACTTTTATTGTTCTTGTTGAACGGAGACCTCCAGTCTATGACAATGAAAAGGGCCTCTCGTTTTATTTGAAAAAAAATTCATTTCCTTTATATCTATATTGCTAAGTCAATTTCCATTTATCATACAATTGACTAGATCACTTTTGAGGCATGTTGCGGTTTTGTGGATAATTACGTCTCTTCTTCCACGCTTAATTAGTTGGTGGCATCTTTAAGTGCAAATCAGGCTCCATTTCCACTAAGACAATTCTTGCTATCACTTGTTTATTTCCTTATATTTTAGAATTAGCTTGTTTTTGTGCTTCCTGTTTTCTCTAACAAAGTTAGTAGCATATCCGTTGACCAATCGTGGGTACGTAATTGCGATTCTTTAAGAATAAATCGAGGTGTGCCGGGCCGAACGAAATTTTAATTGCATGGCTCTCGTTTTAATTAATCTTGTTTATCCTTAGAAATTGAGGCGTGCCATTTAGCGAATTTTCATGGCCCTCGCAAAGTTGCAAATGCATAGTTGCTTTACGCACGTTATTTTAATAATTTACTTTCTTAAATTCGGGTGCGCATTTATGAACCCAAATCCAAATCCTAATAACGTTATATAAAGTGTGTTGCGGACTACGGGTGCATTTATGTGGCACTGTTCAAAACGCGTTTTATGTGACGTTGAATTTTCTTAAAATTAAATGAAAGCGGTTTAAAGTTAAAATTGCACATAGGTTTAAAGGTGCTTTAAAATAAGATAATAGGCCGTTCATAACAGTTGAGCGACCATGCTAGAACCACGAAACTCGGGAATGCCTAATACCTTCTCCCGGGTTAACAGAATTTCTTTCCTGGATTTTTGGTTCTTGGACTGTAATACAAAGTCAATCTTTTCCTCGATTCGGGATTTGAACCGGTGGATTGGGACACCATTAAACTATCCTAAGTGGAGACTCTGAATTTTAATAAATATAATTCCGTTTTGATTGTTCTTTAATTGGGAAAACGCTCTTATACCTTTGCGGGTGTAGTAAAAACTCTCTTATACCTTTGCGGGTGTAGTAAAAACTCTACCTTATTATTTTTGCCAAAACAAACGTGCGAAAGTAATTGGGTAAATTTTTCCCTTTTCGCTTTTTTTAACAAAGAGTAACTGGGTAGATTTCTGGGAATCATAGTTTCATCATCCACTGTTATGTATCTATGTACTATGTATAACTTGTTTTAGAATTTTAATAAATTTTCTTCTTCTATGAAGACTTTTCGTCCACTGTGCTTTCTGAAAACCATCACTTTGGTCCTATCCCTAAAGAATTTGGACGTCTCATAGCTCCTTGCCTCACAATATTTTCTAATTCGTTTGGAAAATAATTTATGAACATCGTAGCTTATTTTAGGGGTGATTAATAATATGAATTATCGTGGCTATGAATAAAGTTTCCGTGGCATAGCTATAATACTTAATTCCCAAACTCAAGTGCACGCTTCACGTGATTCTTCAAATAATAATAAAAATTAACATGTTGTGAGTCGCGGTTGCGTTTCACATGGAGCAATTTGCAATATGTACCAAAAAATAAACGAGTATACGACATCACGACTTATTCAAACAAATTCTATATATACTAAAAGCGGTCAAAAAGTAAAAATACACATAGGTTTCAAATATATATTAAATCAGATAATTAGTTCAATTACTAATAGTTGAGTGGCCGGACTAAAACCACCAAACTCGGGAGTGCCTCACACCTTCTAATTATTGCGGAAGCCAAATGTATATAGTGTGAATGAGTCACAACTACAATACCAAAAATTATGGCAGCCACTAAATAATAAATAAGACAATAAAAGGAACATCAGAACTTAACGAGGTTCGGCCAATTTTGCCTACTCCTCGGACACAACCAATATTTTATTTTGCTTCAAAAATACAAGTGAAATAATACTAAAGAGAGAAGATACAAATGCCTTAAACAAATGAGAAGACAAATGAGGTGTGTTTAAATCCTAAACATTAGGCCTTCTTTTATAGGGGAAAAATCCCCCCAACTTTTGTTTTCCAACCGATGTGGGATATCAATTTTGTCAAAAAAAGTCAACAAATCTCCATCTTGGCAAAATTTCACATCTTCAATTTTCTCTCTATAATAAATTTTGGTTGAGTCATCATCTTCAATCTTCAGTGTTTAACAATGTTGATCAAACCCAACAATGTTGAAACTTGATCGCAATCACCACTTTTGTTAGCATATCAGCAGGATTCTCTGTAGTATGAATTTTCTTCAACGTGACTCCACCTTCTTCTATGATTTCTCGTACCAAATGATACCGAACATCAATGTGCTTCGTCCTTGCATGATAAACTTGGTTCTTCTCTAATTGAATAGCACTTTGACTATCACAAAAAATTGTGATACCTTTTTGTTCAATACCAAGCTCCTTTAGCAACCCTTGAAGCCAAATTGCCTCCTTCACATCCTCTGTAATAGCCATGTACTCTGTCTCTGTCGTAAACAAAGCAACTATTAACTGTAAAGTAGACTTTTAATTAACTGGTGCCTATGCAAAAGTAAACACATAACCAGTAGTTGATCTTCGTTTGTCCAGATCACGCGCAAAATCTGAGTCACAATATCCAACTACAGATTGATTGCTTTCCTGCTAAAAAATTAACCCAACATCTATAGTATTATGAATATACCGTAGAATCCACTTTACAGCTTGCCAATGCTCCTTTCCTGGATTATGCACATATCTGCTAATAACTCCAACAGCTTGTGAAATGTCAGGGCTCGTACAGACCATTACATACATCAAGCTACCAACAACATTTGCATATGGTACCTTTGACATATACTCTCGTTCAGCTTCATCCATAGGCGACATAGTAGTACTTAGCTTAAAATGGGGAGCAAGTGGAGTACTAACTGGCTTTTTCTTGTCATCTATGCCAAAACATTGTAGTACTCTCTTCAAATATTCTTTTTGAGATAAATAGAGTTTCTTTGAACGTCTATCTCTTATTATCTCCATGCCAAGAATTTTCTTTGCCTCACCGAGATCCTTCTTCTCGAACTCCTTCTTCAGTTGAATCTTCAACTTATCAATTTCTTCCGAATTCTTGGAAGCTATCAACATATCATCAACATATAGGAGAAGATATATAAAGGAATTATCTTTAAGCTTGTGCAAATACACACAATGATCATATTTGCTTCTCTTGTACCCTTGCTGCAACATAAACTTGTCAAATCGTTTGTACCATTGTCTAGAAGATTGTTTCAAATAGTACAACAATTTTTCAAGTTTGCACACTATATTTTCTTTTCCAGCAACTTTGAATCCTTCTGCTGAGTCATGTAGATTTCCTCCTCCAAGTTTCCATGTAAAAATGCAATTTTTACATCCATCTGAACTAGTTCCAAATCCAACTGTGCTACCAAAGCCAACATAATTCGCATGGAGGAATATTTTACAACTGGAGAAAATATTTCATTGTAATCAATTCCCTCCTTTTGAGCATATACTTTTGCCACCAATCTTGCTTTGTAGCGAACATCTACTTGGTTAGAAAATCATTCCTTCTTTGCAAATACCCATTTGCACCCAGTTGTTTTCTTTCCCTTCGGGAGATTGGCCAATCTCCATATATCATTTTGATGAATGGACTGTATTTCATCATTCATGGAAATCCCCCACTTATCTTCTTCTAAACTTTGGATTGCGTCTTTATAAGTGGTAGGAACATCATCAGCTACAATTGCGGTCGCACAAGAAACTGTCTCTATGAGACGAACTGGTTTTGTTATTGTCCTTTTTGGCCTGTTGGTTGCTATTGATTCAAGTTGTTGTTGAGGTTCCTGAGTTGGAATCTCCTCTACTGTCTCTCCTTCTAGAGGATAATCTTCATTTGTTTCCTCCTCTGCTTCTTGTGTAGGAAAAATAAATTTTCCCTCAAACTCCACCTTCTTAGAAGCACCATCATCTTGTTTGGTATCTTCTCTTGTTACCTTATTTACCATAGCATATTCATCAAAGGTAACATCCATGCTGAATATTACTTTCTTTGACATAGGACACCATAAGCGATATCCTTTGACTCCAAAAGTAATCCCCATAAATATAGCCTTGACTCTATCACATGATAATATGCAGTTGAGCCAAACACGTGCAAAGAGTTATAATCTACAACAGGCTTTCCATACCAATTTTCAAATGGTGTTTTGCCATCAATAGCAGCATATGGTAATCAATTAATGAGGTGGCATGCTTATGAAATTGCCTCAGCCCAAAATTCTTTGCCCAAGCCAGCATTGGACAACATACATCGTACCTTCTCCATCAAGGTCCGATTCATGCATTCTGCCACTCCATTCTATTGTGGTGTATGTCTGACAGTGAAGTGTCGGACCATGCCATCATTTTCACAGACCTTGTTGAAATGATCATTTTTGTATTCACCTCCATTGTCTGTGCGAATACACTAGATTCTCCTGCCTGTTTGATTCTCCACCATCGTCTTCCATTTGAGAAAAATCCGTAGCACTTCATCTTTGCTCTTCATTGTATACACCCATACTCTTCGGGAAAAATCATCAACAAATGTTATAAAATAGTGTTTCCTACCCAATGAAGGTGTTTTGGAATGACCCCAAACATCAGAGTGTACATAATCCAAAATGCCTTACGTATTATGCATCGCTGTACCAAATTTAACCCTTGTCTGTTTCCCTTTGACACAATGCTCGAGAACGCCAAGTTGCAAGTCTTTACTCCTTTCAACAATCCTTTATCAAATAGAGTCTTCAAGGATTTTCCTCCAGCATGTCCCAAGCGCATGTGCCATAGCCTGGTTGCTTCTGCCTCTTTATCGTCACTGGACGTCACTGTCGTTGTCCCAATAACTGTACAACCACAATAGCGGTACATGTTATTGTTCTTCCGATTATCCTTCATTACCACTAGTGCACCAGAGGATACTCTCATCACTCCATTTTTTGCAACAATTTTGAACCCTTTTGATTCTAGGGCTCCTACAGAAATGAGATTATTCTTCAAATCCGGTACATATCGAACATCTGTTAATGTTCTGATCATTCCGTCATGGTTCCTTAATCGCATTGAACCAATTCCATATGAGGTAAGAGGGCTGTTGTCCGCTGTGTGGATGACTCCATATTCTCCTTCTTGAAATTCCACGAATCAATCCATGTTGGGACACATATGATAGCTACAAGCTGAGTCCATCAACCATATGTCTGATGATGTTGATGGCTCTGTTGTAACTAATGAGAAGTCTTAATCATCACAATCATTTACATTTGAATCCATAACGGTCTTTTCATTGTTTTTTGGCCTTATTCTTCAACTTCGGACAGTCTTTCTTCTAGTGCCCCCTTTTCTCTACAAAAGGCACATTCATCTTTGCTGAGTCTAGATCTTGACTTGGATCTCCCCTTCTTTGTCCTCGTTTGATTTTGAGGACGACCCCTCACAAATAGTGTCCTTCTCCGCCCTTCTATTTTTCTCACTTTCTTTGTTCATAGCTGTACAAAGCCGAACAAATTTCTCTGAGAGAAACTTCGTCATTTCCATGAAGTAGAGTAGTTTTAAGGTGCTCGTACTCATCATAAAGTGACGCCAACAACATTAAGGCCAAGTCACCATCGTCATAAGTTGTATCCGTATTTTGTAAATCTGTGACCAACTTATTGAAACTGGTGATATGTTCATTCATCGTGGTACCAGGAACATAGGTGAAGTGAAATAGTCTCTTCTTCATGTACAATTTATTTTGACTATTTTTCCTCAAAAATTTATCCTCTAGTTCTTTCGATAATCTACTTGTAGAATTTTCCTTTATGTATGGATATTTCTGCTCTCTAGCAAGGTAGGATCGAATGGTACCGCAAGCAACACGGTTGATAATCTTCCAATCTTCTTCTGCAATAACATCTGGTTTCTTTTCTTCAATGGCCAGATCTAGCCCTTGTTGACAAATGACATCTAGAACTTCGCCTTGCCACATCCCAAAATGTCTAGACCCGTCAAAAAGTTATACCGCAAATTTCGCATTATACACAATTCTTGTCATAAGCGAAGATGCCAATGATGACGTATTGCTGACACTTGATGTAGATTCTTCTTGTTTATTTTCTCCCATTTTGATACAAATATTATTTAATAATTATCGATACAAATCAAGATTATTTCCTTTCTGATGTATAATATCATACCAGGCTGCAACCACAGAGCATACTCAGACAGAACCTTGACTCAGTTACCAAGATAAATCTTTTCTGATGTGAAAGCTCAGACTAGCTGCAATCCACAGAGCATACTTAGACAGTACCTTGGCTCTTATACCAATTGTTGCGGAAGCCAAACGTATATAGTGTGAATGCACAACTACTATACCAAAAAATATGGCAGCCACTAAATAATAAATAAGACAATAAAGAATAATAAAAGGAACACCAGAATTTAAAGAGGTTTGGCCAACTTTGCCTACTCCTCGGACACAACCAATATTTTATTCCACGCTAAAAATACAAGTGAAATAATACTATAGAAGATACAAATGTCTTAAACAAATGAGAAGGCAAATGAGATGTGTGTTTAAATCCTAAAAAGACCTTCTTTTATAGAGGAAAAATCCCCCCAACTTTTGTTTCCCAACCGATGTGGGTTATCAATTTTGTCAAAAAAAAGTCAACACTAATAACAGAATTCCTTACCTGGTCTTTTGCATTCGCGAATCACAAATAAGAGTCAATTTTCTCGATTTGGAATTTTATAAATAAACCGATAACTTGGGACACCATACTAATTATCCCAAGTGTCGACTCTGAATAAATAAATAATCTTATTTCAGTTAATGTCATTTTAATTGAGAAAATTCCCTATTCCCTCAGAAAAAGGAGGTGTGATACTCATACGGGCAAACTTTGTGCCTTGTGCACTGCTGGAACCAGGTGCCTCCTGGGCCTGGCTAAGCTGTCCCTAGGGATGGCAAATGGGACGGTGCGGGTTTAAAGCTATGCAGGGCGAGGCGGGTGTAAATTTGTGCGGGGCGGCGCGAGTTGAAATACTTTTCATGAAAACTTATGCGCGGGTAGCGATCTATGCGGGTGTACGAATTTTACTTCTTATTTTGAGTTTCTTGTGATTACCATATGACCCATAAAACTTGGCAATTGGCATAATTACTGGGCAGCGAAAAAAAACCTTTACAGGATCTTAGCATAATTACTTAATTAACATTTTTAGGCAATTATATATTTGCAAATATAACATAATCCAACTTGAAGGAAGTTACATGTTTTCTTAAGTATTTAATAGCCTTTCGTTGCTAATTTAATGCTCAACCGATGATTTTTTAAAAGTTTAAAAGTTGGTGCAAAAATACGACTTTGGAAAAAAAAACAATTCCTTTTCAACTTCATATTTACAAGTTATATATGAAATTTTATTAGCTTTTTGATAACGATTTGGAATCCCTTTTCTCTTATTAAACTCTTAAGAGATTTTGTATCATCATTTTGAATCCTCATATTTTTGTCATTTTGATATATTTTTGTGTGTACAGTTAATATTATTTTTCTGATATAATTGAATGTTGTATTTTCCATGAAGTACTAAAATATCAAACTTCCAATATCAAACACATGATGCGTACAATAAATTCTTCTTTTGTCGAATTCAAATGAAAGGACTTATAAATTTGAATCATACAAAAGCGTCAAAGGTACATGTATGCAGCATGTTTATTATGATTATAGAAATAGTATTACAGTACTTAAAAAACGAAAAAAACTTATGATCTTTTGGTTGATTAAATTGAATTCCATCCAAAATACAAACATGAAATAAGCAAACAAAATGAAAAAGAAAAAATTTATGCGGTGGGGGCGGGGCGGGTGGACGCGGGTCTGTATGGGTGCGGGTGTACGCAGGTGAAAATACTATGCGGGGCGGGGCGGGTTGAGATCTTCCCGGGTTTACGCGTATTTGCCTCGCAACCGCACCGCACCGCACAACTTGACATCCCTACTTGTCCCTCAAAAATAACATTTTGTGCCTTCAACTTTCTTATCTCGTTGTTGGCAGCATTCTGAGTCTCAATCTATTGAGAGATAGTGGAATTTTTACCAACCCCCTCCTTTCATATCAATTCACACACACTCTTTTAAGGTGGTTTTGGAAAATGTCTGCTTGTGACTTCCCATTGCTATTTTTTCTAAAGGGACTTTGAAGAAATTAAACACCTTGGTGAGCAAGAATCCGTATGGCAAACCATGATTCCCATCCTGTTCGCTCATAAGACCAGACATATTGATTGTGGTGTGGGCATCTAGTGCTTCCATGAGAAATAGGCATGCTTTTGACGTAATGGAGCGCCTTTCTACACGTGGAAGCAATACCTTGTTCACCATTTCGAACAGAAGTTGATACATTGGAAGGAGAGCCTTCTTGTGCACATGTTTCCTCTGCACTAAAATATTGTCCTTCAGAATGGCACTTCTGAAATTGGATGAACAGGCCCTCTCAATGGATGAGATCCTTCAGTAGGAACTTCCAAAGTGCCCCCCAAGACAGTTGCGTCCATCACAAGGTCTACTTCGTTCACCTTCATACAGATATTATCGTCTTCCACTATGTAAAAAACTGCATAGAAGCTATGCACTGCTTCCTCATATACTTCGGGGATCTCATTTGTGAACAAGTATGTCTATTTTTGAAATTCACATATGTCAACCAGTTGACGTATCCCTGTCATGTGAAGAATGACAGGAGCAAAGGTTCTTCCCTACAGTACCCTCTACTTCCTAAGGTTTGCTCTGCCTTCATCCTTGGACTTAGTCACTTTTGCCTTCTTGGAGGAACCATGTTCCTTGGTATCACTAGCTTTCCACTTCACAAACTTTCTCATGCTTTTACCTTTCTATGCAGATTTCCAGACAATTGTTCACCGGATTTTTTAGACAACTTTTCACCATTTTTCATCCACAACGATTTTCATAGAGGGCTCTCTACTGGACTTAGAAACCATAGGTATCTTAGAGGACTTACGAAATAAGGAATCTGGTTCCTCATTTACTTCTTCAGTTTCAATATCAACCACAAGTGCTTGAGGCACCTCCTCATCTTTCACAAGCTTTCTCCCTTTCACCTGCCCGGCTGTAGATGCTTTATGTGCCGCCATCTGCAAGAGAACAAGAATAGAATAGTTCAATCATCAATAATAGAATAAAATCGCACGATAGAGAAATAAAGAAGTGAATTTTTTTCTTCCTAAAACTCCATAGCCTCTAAAAGATAAGCATAAACGTCTATGTACCGATCCTCCAGATTCTACTAAGTTTGCTCATGACTCGCGAGACCTAAGCAACCTAAGGCTCTGATATCAACTTATCACGATCCGTTATTCCAACAGTGGGGTCACAATGGCACTTAACATTTACTTGCTAGGCAAGTCGACGTTAACAGAAAATTTACTGACTTTAAGTATTTACGACAAGATAATAACAATGAAAATGATATAAGTTTAAAGCATAATATGATAATACTGAATATCGAGTCTAACCATAACCCAGAAACTAGTGTCTCGAGTACATGAACATCTAGAGTGCTACAAACGTGATCTGAATAAAATACATTATTTTAAAACTCAGGAAAAAAATAGTAAAGATAGGAGGGAATGGGACTTTAGGGCTACGAACACTGTGCAACTACCTCAAGTGACTATCAACAACTGGATCCGAGCAAAAAACTACTGAACGTCATTAGGACCCACTTCGGTATTTGCACAAAAAGTGCAGAGTGTAGTGTAATTACAACCGATTGTCGCACCTCCTTTTTCTACCCCCGAAAAGGAGATAAGAGAGTTTTTTTCAATTTAAGTGACAATCGAAACGAGATTTATTTATTTATTGTTCAGATTCGCCATTTGGGATAATTTATGGTGTCCTAAGTCACCGGTTTAAATCCTGAATCGAGAAAAGTTTGACACCGATCCCATGTACTATGTAACTAACGAGCCTAACCTTGACGAAGTAGTGACGAGGCTAAAGTGAGCCACTTACAATAATCTTTATGCAGTAATAATAATAATAATAATAATAATAATAACAATAATAATAATAATTATAATAATAAACAACAGGGGCGCGCAACTCAATCCTACCATTTAAACAGAATACTCCCTTATTAAATAACATCATTTATCAATATCGAGTATCACGTATACAATTTGTTGCGGCGCGCAACCCGATCCCGTTATATTATCATAATCAATATCATACTCCTTTCTTAATCTATCATATCATAAAAGAACCATGTAATAATCAAGAAATGTCACAATCATCAAATAAACGGACACGTAAAGCAGGCAACAATCAAGGTGTACAAGTAAAATATTAAAGGGAAGTAGCAAATAAGAATGAGATCATGGAAGGGACGAACAGATCAATACAAAAATAATTAAATAACTAATAGCAAATTACTATGTAAAAAGCAATTGAAGCATGTAATAATTAATGCTTAAAATAAGATAAATCATGAAATAACAAAAAACACGGAAACAAGTATTTTAATGACGCAATACATTTGTTACCTCGCATGTACGCCATTTTTCTCACATAATCCACATATCACTGTCACGACCCAGATTTTTCACCCTCGGGGCCATGATGGCGCCTACTAATAGGAGCTAGGCAAGCCAAATTTAATTACCCTTTTCACAGTTAATAATGATAACGTAAAACATCTGAATTTATATGATAAAGAGAAAGACTTAACAGTAAAGAAAACTGAATAAAACTGCGAAAGTTCAACATAATACTCTACCCAAAATCCGGTGTCACATATCTCAAGAACGGCTAAGATTTTATTAAATACAATGTTTGAAAGAAGTTATAAAATGTATGACTTGAATACAAGAGATAAAAAACTTAAAAGTAAGATAAGGAGACGTCGGGACCGCGGACGCCTGCAATGCTACCTCGGTATTTCTTTCTGGACTAAAGGCCTGCTCCCGATCTACTGCTGTTGCTGTCCAAAACTTGGATCTGTGCTAAATAGCACAGAGTGTAGAATCAGTACAACCGATCCCATGTGCCAGTAAGTGTCAGGCCTAACCCCGGCGAGGTAGTGACGAGGCTAGAACCAGACTACCAATATATATCAAAAATATTGCGGCGTGCAATCTGATCCATAATTATCATTGTTGCGGCGTGCAACCCGATCTTTATATATCATTATTGTGGCATGCAACCTGAACCATATATTTATCATTTATTATTGTTGCGGCGTGCAACCCAATCCACAAATATCATAAAATGCACGGCATCACCTTTCGTGTTTTAACACTCATCCTCGCCCAAACAACAATCACAAACAAAGGGGCAATGGGGAGTGAACAACTACTAATAGAAATCCCGCAAGGGAACACAAGTAAATAGTTAAATCCTGGCAAGGGAACAACAACAATAATTTTTACATCCTGACAAGGGAGCTATTCAGTGTACATAAACAACCTGGCGAGGGTACAATTAACCATCTTTACTCTTTCTTTTTGTTTTCTACTCATCACTTTCGTTACCACTTGAGCCAATGCTCAAAAAGGCACAACAACCTATATACTTCCTCATTTCATAGAATAACTTGAGTCAATGCTCCAACGAGTACAATAATTCATAAACTTTATCAATTCCTCAAATACTTAAGCCAATTCTCTTCTACGTTCAAAGTAATAATCCTTTTCACTAATGTTGCACAACAACTAGAATTCATCTCTAAGGCATAAATAACATGAAATAAATATTCACAATTTATAGACTCACGGTCATACTAAACACCAACGTATAGATACTCGTCACCATGTCTATACGTCGTACTCCACATAGAATAAGTAGCACATAGGACTCAACTTCTAATCCCTCAAGCTAGAGTTAGACCAGACACTTACTGCGATGCTTCAAACTCAACTCAAGCCTCAAGTATAGCTTTAGCACTCGATTCCACCACAAATCCCCTTGAATCTAGTCACAAATTATGTGAATACATCAACAAAATGCTAATTGAATCAATTTGAATGCATAAAGATGAATTTCCCAAGTTTTGCCCAAAAAGTCCAAAAATGCCCCCAGACCAACGTGGTCAAAACCCGAGGTTCGAACCAAAACCCGATTACGCATTCCCCCACGAGTTCATATCAATGATTTTTTTTGAAATCGGACCTCAAATTAAGGTCCAAATCCCCAATTTTAGAAAAAATCCAAGTTGTACCCAAAATCCCCATTTTCACCTACAAAAATCTTTGATTTTAAGTTGAAAGAATGTTAAATGATGTTAATTACTGAAAGAAATGAGTAAAAACCGACTTACAAATGATTTGGAGAAGGAAGAATTCTTGAAAAATCACCTATGGTATTTGGGCTTGAGAAATATGAAAATGGGGTTCAAATTCGGCTAAGTATGAAAAATGTAGGTCTGAGATGTGGGAAATGCGAACTTGGGTTCGCAATAGCGAACCCAGCAGGATTGGAAAATGCGAAAAAAGAGTTCGCATTTGTGTAACTGCCTAGTCCCCTACCCTCGCATTTGCGAAACTAATTTCGCATTTGCAATATTCGCATTTGTGAAATAAAGATCGCAATTGCGATCCCAGGAAAGATGGAGGTTTTCGCACTTGCGAGCAGACCTTCGCATTTGTGAGCCAAGCTTCGCAAATGCGAACCGTGCAGTTCTAGGCACACCAGTAAAAATGCAACTCAACACCTATCCAAAACTCACCCGACCCTCGGGGCTCCAACCCAAACATACCCGAAACCTCAAAAATATCTTACGGACTTACTTGTGCGATCAAATCAACAAAATAACATCGTATACATCGAATCAAGCCTCAAAACATATGTTTTCTTTCAAATTTTCATAGAACACCAGATTTCCACTTTAAGTCCGAAACACATCAAACTATGTCCGTTTTCAACCAAACTTTATAGAAAGTGTATATATAAACTCGTACCGTGCGCAGGAACCAAAATACGGCCCGATACCAACATGTTCTAATCAAATTTCATTCCCTTAAATATTTTCAGAAAAGAATTTCACACAAAAATTCATTTCTCGGGCTTGGGACCTCGAATTCAATTTCAGGCACATGCGCAAGTCCCACATTTTCTTACGGGTCCTCCAGGACAGTCAAATCACGGGTCGGGGTCTGTTTACCTAAACTATTGACCGAAGTAAAATTTTATCATTTTAATATCAAAATTTAGTATTTTTTATAGAATTCATGCTTAAACTTTCCGGCTATGCCCGGACTGCGCACGCAAATCGAAACAATCCTAAATTAGGTTTTCAATGCCTCAGAGATACATAGTAAGTAAGAAAATAGGTGATGATCCTTTGGATGGTCACATTCTCCACCTCTAAAACAACCGTCCATCCTCGATTGGACAAAAGAAAGAAGTACCTAAGTCGGGGAAAATATGAGGAGAACGACTCCGCATATGAGACTCGGACTCCCGGGTTGATGCCTAAGGGGGCTGACCACTCCACTGAAAATGAACGGAAAGAAAACTCTTGGATCTCAACTGACGAACCTGCCGATCTAGAATAGCTACCGGCTCCTCCTCGTAAGACATATCCTCTTACAACTGGACAGTACTGAAATATAAGACATAGGATGGATCGATGTGATGCTTCCAAAGCATGGACACATGAAACACTGGATGCATGGCTAATAAGCTAGGTGGAAATGCAAGTCTATAAGCTACCTCTCCCACTTGATCAAGAAACTCAAATGGCCCAATGAACCTAGGGCTAAGCTTGCCCTTCTTCCCGAATCTCATCACGCCCTTCATAGGCGGCACTCGGAGCAATACCCACTCACCAACTGTAAAATATACATCCCAAACTTTGCGGTCTGTATAACTCTTCTGCCTGGATTGAGCTGTACAGAGCGTATCCTGAAAGATCTTGACCTTGTCCAAGGCCTCATGAACTAAATCTGTACCCAATAACCGAGCCTCTCCCTGCTCAAACCATCCAACTGGAGACCTACATCACCTACCATACTACTCCTCATAAGGAGCCATCTGAATGCTGGACCGGTAGCAGACGCAAACTTTGCTAAGGGAAAAAAATGGTCCCATGAGCCTCTAAAATCAATGACGCAGGCTCGGAGCATATCCGCTAGAATCTAAATAGTCTTTTCGGATTGATCGTCCGTCTGGGATTAACGATTGTACTCAACTCAACCTGGGTGCCCAAATCTCACTGATCTGCTCTCTAGAAGCACGAGGTAAAGTGCGTACCCCGGTCTGAAATAATAGATACTGGCACCCCATGAAGGGGATAATCTCCCGGATGTAGATCTCAGCTAACCTCTCGGATGAATATGTGGCTGCAACAGGAAGAAAAATGCGCTGACTTAATCAGCCTATCAATAGTGACCCAAACTGCGTCGAACTTCTTTCGGGTCAACGGAAGTCCAGTAACAAATTCCATGGTAATCCTCTCCCACTCGAGAAGCTTAATCCTCTGAAATAATCCACTTGGCCTTTGATACTCATACTTAACCTGTTGACTGTTCAAACATCGAGCCACATATGCAACTATATCTTTCTTCGTTCTACGCCACCAATAATGCTGCCTCATATCCTGATACATTTTCGTGGCACTTGGGTAAATAGAATACCGGGAACTTTGGGCCTCCGCTAAGATCAACTCTCGAATCCGATCAAAATTGGGCACACAAACTTGCCCCTGCAATCTCAAAACACACCATCATCTAAGGTCACCTGCTTGGCACCTCCACTTTGCACCGTGTCTCTTGGGACACACAAATATGGATAATCAAATTTTCAATCACCGATACGCTCAAATAATGAAGAACGAGCGATCGTGAAATCTAACACTCGGCTAGGCTAAGAAATATCCAACCTTACAAGTCGACTGGCCAAGGCCTGAACATCCAAGGCAAGCGGTCTCTAGCGGAGCATAATAAAAGCAAGACTGGACATACTAGCTGACTTCCTACTCAATGCATTGGTCACCACATTGGCCTTTCCCGGGTGGTACAAGATAGTAACATCATAATCTTTCAACAACTCCAACCACCTATTCTGCCTCAAATTCAACTCCTTTTGCTTGAATAGATACTGAAGACTCTTGTGATCAGTGTACACCTCACACGTCAAACCATATAAGTAATGCCTCCAAATCTTCAATGCATGAACAATGGCTGCCAGCTCTAGATCATGAACCGGATAATTCAACTAGTGGATCTTCAACTACCTCAAAGCACAAGCAATGAATCTACCATCCTGCATCAATACTGCGCCAAAGCTAATACGGGAAGCATCACAATAGACTGTATAAGACCCTGAACCTATGGGCAAAACAACCACTGATGTTGTAGGCAGGGCTATCTTGAGCTTCTGAAAGATCGCCTCATACTCATACGACCATCTGAACTGGGCACCTGTCTAGGTCAACCTAGTCATCGGGGCTGCAATGGATGAATACCCCTCCACGAACCGATGGTAGTAGCCTGTCAACCCCAAGAAAATCTGAATCTCGATAGCTGATGCTAGTCGAGGCCAATTCTTGACTGCCTCAATCTTCTTCGGGTCCACCTGAATACCTTATGCTGAAACAACGTGACCCAGAAATGCGAACGGACTCAACCAGAACTCACACTTCGGGAACTTAGCATATAACTGACTATCCTACAGAGACTGAAGAACCACTCTGAGGTGATTCTCATGCTCCCCCTGGATTCGATAGTATTTCAGAATATCACCAATAAAGACTATCACGAACGAGTCCAAATAAGGCATGAACACACGGTTCATCAACTCCATAAACGTCATTGGGGCATTGGTTAACCCAAATGACATGACCAGGAACTTATAGTGCCCGTACCAAGTGCAGAAAGTTGTCTTAAGGGGCATCATATGCCCTAATCCTCAACTGACGGTAGCCAGATCTCAAGTATATCTTTAAAAACACCTTGGCACCCTAAAGCTGGTTGAACAAATCTTTAATCCTCGGCAGCAGATACTTATTCTTGATCGTAACTTTGTTCAATTACTGGTAATTTATGCACATCCTCATCAAATCATCATTTTTCTTCACAAATAACATTGGCGCACCCCAAGGCGAAATGCTGGGTCTAATGAAACCCTTCTCTAGCAAATCCTGCAACTGATCCTTTAACTCTTTCAACTCTGGCAAGGCCATGCGATACGGCCGGATAGAAATGGGCTGAGTACCCAGATCCAGATCAATAAAAAAGTCGATATCCCTATGGGGCGACATACCCGGTAGGTCTGAAGGGCAAACCTCAGGAAACTCCCAAACAATGGGTACATAATCAATAGAAGGGACCTCTGTGCTGGAATCATGGACATACGCCAAATAAGCTAAACACCCCTTCTCAACCATCTGTCAAGCCTTCACATATGAAATAACACCCCGAGTGGTATGACCTGGAGTCCCTCTCCACTCCAAATGGGGCAAGTCCGATAAGGCTAAGGTCACGGTCTTGGCATGGCAATCCAAGATAGCATGATACGGGGATAACCAATCCATCCCTAATATGACATCGAAGTCAACCATGTCTAAAAGCAACAAATCAACACGGGTCTCAAGACCCCCAAACACTACCACAAAAGAACGATGAACTCGGTAGACCATAATAGAATGACCCACCGGTGTAGACACATAAACAGGAATACTCAATGCATCACTAGGCATGACCAGGTATGGTACAAAATAAGACGACACATACGAATACGTAGACCCAGGGTCAAATAGCACTGAAGCATCCCTATCACAAACCAAAATAGTACTTGTAATGATTGCATTTGAAGACTCAGCCTCTGGCCTGGCTGGAAGAGCAAAACATCGGGGCTAGGCCCCGCCTCCCTGAACTTCATCTGTGGGACGGCCAGCTGCTGGCTGGCCTCTACCTATGGCGGTATGAGTTCCACCTCTATGACCTTTACCTCCACCTCTAGTACCTCTACCCCTGCCTCTAGCTGGTTGGGTGGCCTATGGAACACCTGGCGCCTGAATCATAGGACGGGGACCCTACTGCTGCGACTGAGCACCTTTCAACCTCGGGAAAGCGCTACTGATATGACCATAATCACCACACTCATAACACCATCCAAATGTTGCAGCTGAGGAAACTGATACCGACCATGTCGACCTGAATGACCACTTCAGAAGCTCTTAAGCGGTGGTTCATTGATGGGAGCTGGTGGTGCAATGTAAGGCTGCTGATCAGAATAATGCGGCTGAGAACTACAACCACCTGAAATACCATGAGAGGCTTGGAGAGTTGACTGAAAGGGCCTAAGAGGGTGGCCTCTACCATAAGAATCTCTACCTCCAAACGAGGTACCACTGAATCTACCTGAATAACGGGGCCTCTTATCCGACCCATGACCGTCTCCCTATGACAGGGCCATCTCAACTCTGCTGGGCCGCATTGGCCACCTCTTGAAAAGTGATCTCATTCCCCACCCCCATAGCCATCTGGAGATGAATCGGCTGAATCAAACCATTAATAATTCTCTACACCCTCTCTCTCTCTCTCTCTCGGTGGGGAGTATGACAAGAGAATTGTGAGCTAGATCAATGAACCTTGTCTCATACTGAGTGACCATCATGGAACCCTGCTAGAGGCGCTTGAACTGCCCCCGAAGAGCCTCTCTCTGTGTAGAGGGGAGAAATTTCTCCAGGAACAATTCTGAAAACTGGTCCCAAGTCAAAGACGGTGACCCTGCTGGTCAGGCTAAGCAATAATCTGTCCACCAAGTCTTGGCGAATCCAGATAGATGAAAGGTGGAAAAATCGGCCCCATTAGTCTTAGCAATACCCATGTTCCGAAGAACCTCGTGGCAGTTATATAAGAAATCCTGGGGGTCCTCTTAAGAAGCACCGTTGAATGTGTTTGTGAAGAGCTTGGTAAATCTGTCCAGCCTCCAAAAAGCATCCGCGGACATAGCCATTCCATTGCCGATCTGGGTCACTACACCCGGCTAAACTGCCATAGCTGGCTAAACCACTAGAACCTGAACCTGTGGAGCTACCTGCTTTGGAGTCGTGTAGCAAGAGTCGAAACCTCTCATCCAGCCTGAGAAGTGGATGGTGCTACTGGAAGCAATCCCGCTCAGGTGACACTCTCCATGAGGCCCACCAATCAGACTAGAGCATCCTGAAGAACGGGGGTGGCAATAAACCCCTCTGGGACTTGAGTTTGGCCCACCGGAGCTGCTGGGCTGGAACCTCCTTGCCGTAATCAACCTGAGGCTCCGCCACTAGGGCTGTTGCTCGGGGCTGAGCTCTGCCCCTACCTTGGCCTCTAGCACGGCCTCGGCCTCGCCCTCTGCCCCAAGTAGAATCTGCTGCTGGGGACTCGGGCTACTGAGCGGTAGATGAGAAAGCGCATTTTCTCGCCATCTGCGAAAGAACAGAGTAGAAAGACAATCAGTGTTTGAGAAATAGAACCGCACAACAAGAAACAACAAAGGTGAAGTTTTCCTAACTCTGTAGCCTATGGGATAAATACAGACGTCTCTGCACCGATCCCTCAGACTCTACTAAGTTTGTCCGTGAGTTGTGAGACCTATGTAACCTAGTGCTCTGATACCAACTTATCACGACCTGAATTTTCCACCCTCGGGGCCGTGACAGCACCTTCTAATAGGAGCTAGGAAAGCCAAATTTATTTACCTTTTTCATAGTTAATAATGATAACGTAAAATATCTGAATTTATATGATAAAGCAGAAGCCTTAACAGTAAAGAAAACTGAATAAAACTAAGGAAGTTCAACATAATACTCTATCCAAAACATAGTGTCACATATCTCACAAACTGCTAAGATTTTACTAAATACAATGTTTGAAAGAAGTTATAAAATGTCTGTCTCGAATACAAGAGATAACAAAATGAAAAAGTAAGATAAGGAGAAGCAGGGCTCGCGGACGACTGCAAGGGTACCTCGGTATCTCTCTCTGGACTGAAGGCATGCTCCCGATCTACTGTTGTTGTTGTCCAAAACCTGGATCTGTGCAAAATAACACAGAGTGTAGAATTAGCACAACCGACCCTATGTGCTGGTAAGTGCCTGCCTAATCCTGGCGAGGTAGTGACAAGGCTAAGACCAAACTACCAATCAAACATGTGTAGTTATATGATATACATCGGAGAATAAAACATGAAAAGCAATTAAAGGTGGGAGGGGAAACATGTTGTGGGGGTTTCACCAATACTAACAGTAAACCCAGAGTAACAGTCTAATGGCAGCTTAATGTCTACAGTGAACCAGAGATACAACTATTTAAGATAAACACACTTATATCAATAACTGTAGCAGCGCGCAACCCGATCCTAATATATATATATATATATATATATATATATATATATATATATATATATATATATATATATATATAAAATATTGTGGCGTGCAACCCGATCGACAATTATCATTGTTGTGGTGTGAAACCCGATCCTTATATATTATTGTTGCGGCGTAAATCCGATCTATATATTTATCATTGTTGCGGCGTACAACCCGATCCACAAATATCATAAAATGCACGACATCACCCTTTGTTATTTAACACTCATCTTCGCCCAAACAACAATCACAAACAAAGGGGGCATGGGGAGTGAACAACTACTAATAGAAATCCCGGCAAGGGAACACAAGTAAATAGTTAAATCCCGAAAAGGAAACAACAACAATAATTTTCACATCCCAGCAAGGGAGCTATTCAATGTACATAAACAACACGGCAAGGGTATAATTAACCATCTTTTCTCTTTCTTTTGTTTTCTAATCATAACTTTCGTTACCACTTGAGCCAATGCTCCAAAGGGCACAACAACCCATATACTTCCTCATTTTATAGAATAACTTGAGTCAATGCTCCAACGAGCACAATAATTCATAAACTTTCTCAATTCCTCAAATAACTTAAGCCAATGCTATTCTACGTTCAAAGTCATAATCCTTTTCACAAATGTTGCACAACAACTAGAATTCATCTCTAAGGCATGAAATATACAACATGAAACAAATATTCACAATTCATAGACTCACGGTCATGCTAGATACAAACGTATAGATACTCGTCACCATGCATATACGTCGTACTCCACATAAAAAAAGTAGCACATAGGATTCAACTCCTAATCCCTCAAGCTAGAGTAAGACCGTACACTTACCCCGATGCTTCAAACTTAACTCAAGCCTCAAGTATAGCTTTACCCCTTGATTCCACCACAAAAACCGATTGAATCTAGTCACAATTTACTTGAATACATCAACAAATGCTAATTGAATCTATTTGGATGCATAAAAGATAAATTTCCCAATGTTTTGTCCAAAAAGTCCAAGAATACCCCCGGGCCCATGGGGTTCAAATTCGGCTAAGTATGAAAAATGCAGGTCTCAGATGTGGAAAATGCGAACTTGGGTTCCCAATTGCGAACCCAGCAGGCTTGGGAAATGCGAGAAAAGGGTTCGCATTTGCGAACTCTGCCCGGTCCCTCGACCTTCGCATTTGCAAAACTAATTTTGCATTTGCAATATTCGCGTTTATAAGATAAAGATCGCATTTGTGATCTCAAGCAAAGATGGAGGTTTTCGCATTTGCGAGCATACCTTCACATTTGTGAGCTCACATTTGCGAGCCAGCAATTTCCTAAGGTGAAAATGCAACTCGACACCTCTCCACAACTCACTCAAGCCCTCGGGGCTCCAACCTAAACATCCACAACCTCAAAAATACCCTACGGATTTACTCGTGCGATCAAATAGTCAAAATAACATCGTATACATCGAATCAAGCCTCAAAACACATGTTTTCTTTCAAATTTTCATAGAACACTACATTTTCACTTAAGTCCGAAACACGTCAAACTATGTCCATTTTCAACCAAACTTTACAGAAAATACTCAAATCATATATAAGATTTGTACTGGTTGTCAGAACCAAAGTACAGCCTGATACTAATACGTTTTAATCAAATTTCATGTTCAATTTCCTTAAATATTTTTAGAATATAATTTCACAAAAAAAATTCATTTCTTAGGCTTGGGATTTCGGAATTCGATTCCGGGCATATGTCCAAGTCCCATATTTTTCTACGTGCCCTCCGAGACCGTCAAATCACGGGTCTGGGTCCGTTTATCCAAAATATTGAACAAAATCAAATTTAATTATTTTAATATCAAAATTAAGTATTTTTCTCACAGAATGCATATTTAATCTTTCCGGCTACGCGCCCAGACTGCGCACGTAAATCGAAGCATTCATAAATGAGGTTTTCAAGGCCTCGGAGACACAGAGTGAGTAATAAAGCAGGTGATGATCCTTTGGGTCGTCGTAATCACATAATTCAAAGATTCTTAATTTCCTTAAGTCAAGTTAGATCCAACACTTACCTTGTTCGCAATCAAATTAAACTTCAACGGGGGCCTTTTCACTAAAATTCGCCTCCAAATCAATCGTATCTAACCAAATATTAATCAAATAATTCAAAATAAGCTTTAAAAACTACCCATAAATGGAAGAGATTCAATTTAGATCATTTGTTAAAAAGT
The DNA here is from genome assembly GCA_034376525.1 of Nicotiana benthamiana. NCBI lineage: Eukaryota > Viridiplantae > Streptophyta > Magnoliopsida > Solanales > Solanaceae > Nicotiana > Nicotiana benthamiana. The sequence continues at coordinate 121,579,424 of CM067338.1, read as the reverse complement.
AAAAAAAAGTCAACCCCAGCCCCCCTTGGTCAGAATCCGAGATTTGGACAAAAACACAATTATCCGTTAACTCTCGAGCCCGGTTATGTAATTTATTTGAAAATTCGACCTCAATTCGAGGTTTAAATCTCAAATTTTATAAAAATCCTTAATTATATGCAAATTCCTAATTTCTACTATAAAAATCTTAAATTTGATGTTGAAACCTCATGAAATATAATCAGTAATTGAAAAGAAATAGTTTAAAGTCATATACCAATGAATTTGGGAAGAAAATTCTCTTGAGAACTCGCCTCTAGGGTGTTTAGGGTTGAGAAATTGTGAGAAATGGGCTAAGTCCCACTTTTTTCCTCTTTTACCCAGATGCATATGTCGCAGTTGCATAATGCGAACCCTGTCAAAGAAGAATAGAAGTTGCAAATGCGATATTTGGCTCGCAAATGCAAACTCCCAACCTTTGCAAATGAGGCCATTCCTTCGCAAATGCGAAGACAGCTCTAGGACACACTGAGTTGCAAATGCGATTCTGAGATCGCAAATGCGAACTATTCCTCACAAATACGAGTTCACCCAGCCTAAGCCCCTACTCGGAAATGTGATATCGTGATCGCAAAACTGAGGCTGACATTTACGGTTAGGCCTCGCAAATGCGAGATCTGCAGGGCAAACCAGCAACAGAGAGATCACCAGCTATCTCCCAAGTCCAAAAATTAATCCGTAGCTTATCCGAAACTCACCCAAACCGCTCGCAGAGTGGACTATATGGATTCAACTGAACTTATTGGTTTCAGCTCAAACAATATATTATATAAATACAAAAACAATTTAAAATGTTAATATTTAAGAAGATTACATTAATTCTAAACACACTTACTTCTAAAATTTGGATTCACTTATATCTTTTGAGTTTTCAGTTTTTATTTCTAAGATAGAATAGAAAAAGAGGATTGTGATATGTTGGTGATCAGCGAAAAATAATAAAACCATGATAATAAGACAGGATAAAATAGGATACTTAAAACTTATTTGGATAGTTATTACATGTCGTTTCATAATATATCCTATTGTGTTGTATTGGAATATATTATATTGTTTGATGAATACAATGTTTGGATAGATTGTATCATTTGTCGTCGTTTCATGATGTCACGCACAAAAAATATGAAGAATAAACTTGCAACATTACTAAGAAGAAATGGGATATGAAGTAGAATTATTATATAAAAAAGTAGGGTAAAGGATAAAATATAATTATTTAATAATAAAGAAGGGCAATAGAGAAAAAAATAAGGTAATGACGCCACCATACCAAATCCGTCATTACATAAAATAATACTTTTCGTCGTTACATAACGATAAATTTATTAATATCATACAATAAAATCTAAGTAATAATTAAAGTTATTATTATTTTTAAAATGACAATACGATATAATAGTTAACAGTCATCCAAACAAGCCGTTAAGGATAGATAAATTTCACTGATTTATCCTCTCTTTTCAAGAGATGCTAACAATAGAGTATGCTAAATTTACAGCCTTACTAAAAGATATGTTTTATGAGTGTCTCCGGTAACATTCATTTTAAACAAGCATAGTCATTGTTACTTTATTATATGACGTCCTTTCTACAAAAAGTACAAAAGTTTATTTGTTTATTATATTTGTGAAGAATTTGTATGATGATTATTAATGAACCTGTCATTATAAAATTGTCTTATTGTGAATACATACAAATTAAGACATATAAACAGATTTGCAAAAGATTATCATATGAATCATGAGTTTTGACCGTATTAGTTTCTAATTAATCATGATTCATTAAGATTTTCAGGTGGAGAAACTGTTCTAACTAAAATCTGGATTTCAGAATAAGAACCCAACTCACCGGTGAAAATAGCGGCGGATTCATAATTTATATATATATATACCAAAATAAAATAAAAACAAATAATAAAACCATAATAAACTATTGTCTATAATAAAACTATTGTCTTCTTTCTAAATCTAAGTAGTAATATCTAGAAAGACTAGATAAATAAATTTCTAATATTCTGATTATAAGAAATAATTGTTTATTATATATATCTACACAGATCCTATGATTTTCTGTTATATAAATAAAATGTATAGCGTAGTCTACTATTGAGTAAAATTCGGTATCTACGTCTAAAATAAACTCTCCTAGACTTGAAGTAAGGCTTCTAGCAAAACTTTCTAGGTGGGTGTAGTTATTACAGTTACAAGACATTAACAGTGTAGTAAAAATATTTTAAACTCTATGTTGTAAAAATCTTACTCGATACTCTTCCTCTCTTTTTCTGTAAACTTATAACGTTACACTGTAATTATAATTATGTACCAAGATTACCCCTTTCATATAATCTATATTACAATAAAAAACATAAAAAATCACATAGAATATAAAAAGACATTAGAACTACAACAAAGTATTTTTAGTAAACCATAACTAAGTGATTTAAACATTGACAACTTTAAGACTTTTCTTTTTTTTTGAAATACAAAGAATTAATTCAGAAATAGAACAAGAAAAGAACTATCTTAGAAAATTAAGAATAAAACAAAATATATCCCATTAGGGTGATACATATGTTAAAACAATATCCGGTAACTAAAGAAATCGCATTTCTCTATTGGATTTTAAGAAGGGATATAAAGAGAAAGAAGGAATTAAACAAAGTATTAAAAAGACTGATACTCTATTAACATCAATTTTAGAATTAGCTAAACAAACATAAGAATTAGAATTAAAAATAGATAGAGAACCAATTGCATAGTAAAGTGTATTATTAGTCCAGAAACTATATCAGCTCTAGAGTGGGAAATACAATATACGGAGGGACAAATATATTTCGAAAATCAAAGAATAAAGTTTTATAAGAATAAAAAAATTTGGATACCCTTAGGATAAAACAAAATAGCTAATTTAAAAAACTTAGAATATATAGACTTGAAAATCTATCCAGAAAAGAAATATAGAATATTAAAAGATAATACGGTAATAAAGTATAATTTTAGTAGTGGAGAACATATATTACATACTGAAGATAAACAATACAATACTTTAATTGCTTTAATAATAAACTTTGGAGAAAAAACCCAAGACAACAATAAGAACATTAGAGTTAGTAGAGGCTGGACACATTAAACAAAGAAGGATTTTAGAAAAATTAGAAAAACATTTAGACTTTATAAAATCAGAAGAGCTAGAAATAGATAGGAAAATACAACTTCTGAATAATAAATTGAATAAAAAAAATACCTACTAAAAACGAAATAGAAAAACTAATCAAGACCATTACAGAAAAGCCTAAAGAATTAGAAATACAAACAATCACATTAGTGGAAAAATAATTGAACAGGTAGAAGTATTAAAAGGTGAGATAAGTACACTTAAAGAAAAGATAGATACAATAAAAATAGTCGCTCTTTCATGAGTGATATACAAGTAGAATTAGATCCAATATTTGAAGAAGTATTAAAATTAACAGCAAAAATTCAACCCACTCCAGAAGGACTAAGTAACTATATTCCTCAAGGAAAAAAGTGATCAAACAATAATAAAATAAAATAATACATTAATAATATTATCATTATAGGTTAATAAAAAGCTAGATAAAATTATTAAAGAAAAAAAATAAAGACTGAGATCCCAAAAGTAAACGATTTAATAGAACAATTAAAAATAGTTGAAATAACACCACAAAAACAAAAATTAAAAATAAGAAAACCACAAAAATGGACCTTTTTCCAAGTGGGTCAAGAAGAACTAATCAAGAAAGATCAAGGATAAGTTTTTCAGAAAATAGAAAAGGAAACAATATGCTAGCCAGAATCCTAACTAGAAAGAGACAAGAGGGAGATTAAAACTTAGATGAAATAATAGATATAGATAAAGATATATAAATTTTTCAGCAAAATCAATTAAGATTATTAGATCCAAAAATACTATATAATACAGGATATTTCTTGACCAATTCTCAACTATATAGACATTATAGAGAATAACAATTGTCAGCTGTAGGAAATAAAGTTGAGACATTAAACTTAATCAATCCAGAATCAGTAAAACAAATAAAAAATTATAAAAGGAATTTAATGCAGATGTGATTAATAGTAATTGGATTAAAAGGATTAACAAGAAAAAATTTAGGAACTAAAGTATTAAAAGTAGTATAAGATGACAGATGGTCAGATCAAAAGAAATCTATAATAGGTTTAACAGAAGTAGACATGACAAATAATGAAGGAATATTTTATTTTAGCCCAGATTTTATGATAAATCTAGCAGAATTTGGAAAAAATATAAAAATCGGAATACAGACAAAAGGATATGAAAAAATGAATAATGGAAATAATCTGTTAATATGTGTGGATTTTATAGGAAAAATGGCAACAAATAGCAATACAAAATTCAAAATTAAAGTAGACGATGTAGTTGAAGTAATAGAAATAAAGGGATAAAGTTATTAAAACCTATTAAGATAGACCCAGAAGAATACGCAGGATTAGAATGGAATTTAGAAGATTTTTCAAAACCAAAAATATTTAAACCATAATCTCATTTGATGTATACAAATTCTAAAGGAGAAACATCAATTAGGTTTACTGATTATAATTATTCTACTCATAAAGAAACGGATGATGAAGATGAAAATAAGGTAGAAGAAACTGAATGTGTGAATAACGAAATAATACAAGAAGAATTTGAAGTAGATATAGCGATAGAAGAAGCAAGAAAATTAGTTATAGAAAACAAAAATAGCACTTTCCAATGCAAAGGATGTAAAATGGGAAATTTAACTTTAAGAAATGTAGAAGAACATTTTAGAAAATGCCAATTAAGAATAGATAATTTAGGATATAGAAAAGAAAATAGGTTACAATAAAAATCGGATAAATTCGATAAAATTTTTGAAAATATACAAGATAGCTATGAAACAGAAACATATTTGATAATAAGCTTAAAAGCATTAATGGAATCAGCTAGTTCTAGCCCAAGCCCATTACAGATAACAATATATCAAAGTACAGTAGATACTAGTACGGGAAATGTACCTAGAAGGAGATTATACATAATAGATCAGGAAACAGAAATAGACAATGTAAGACCATCAGGAAAAAGGATGCCAATAGAAGAACCTATAAGATTACAAGAGAGAAGAAGTAAAGGTACAATATTAAATATAGCAGCCCATGATCCACAAATGTGGAACTCAGTAATAGACCTATGTTAGTGGTAGCAGACTTCATAAAAACCTATAATGACACTGATGCAGAAACGATGTATAAATATATGGAAACTTTCCTAGGAGAATCAACAAAGGGCTTATGGGAAGCCTATAAATCAGAATTCCCTCAAGATTTTCAAAATTTAATAGAAATGGGTGCAAATCCTTATAATTTTACAAATAAAATACATAGTCTGATCACAGGAGAAGATCCAAATTGTGGATTAGTAGTACTACAAAAGAATGCTTTAATAAAATTAGAACAATCAAGTATAAGTAGTTGGTTCCATATAAAAAAGTTTTAAAATGATTACTTTTATTACTGTACTATTAGTGGAAATGCTTTTGATCAAGATTTAGTTAAAAATTATTCAATAAACTACCATGAGTCTTAGGAAGAGAAATAGAAGAACGATGGTATAAAAGAGAAGGTGTAATACAAAATCCAAATACAAAATGGTCTATAGGGCACAAAGAACAACATATTATGGAAATATTACAAGAAAAATGTACAAACTTACAAATACAAAAACATCTAAAACAAAACAATATGAGTTTCTGTAAATCAACAGTATATACAACACAAAGTAATGATAAAAATGAATACAAAAAGAAGAAATATAAAAGATATAAACCCCAATACAATAAAGAATATAATAAGAAAAATTATTATCTTAGAAAGTCATTAGCTAGAATACCCTATTTAGATAGAAATAGGCATGTTAGAAAGTATAGAACAGATAGAAACTATAAAAACAAACTAGAATGTTTTACTTGTGGGAGTGTAGAATATTTAGCCAACACCTGCCCAAAAAGAATCAATAGTAAAACAAGAAATTCACAGTTAATAGAGGATTTTCAAGAAACTCTAATAAATGTAGATGAATACATGTTAGACAACGAAAGTATATATTCTATAGTAAGTGTAGGTATAGACGAAACCCAAATAGAAACCTCAGAGTCAGAAGAGGAAGAGTTAATAAATGAGATAGGATTATAAAACTAGACCTTGAAGAAAATAACTTTGTAAATATATTAGAAGAATGTACCCAGGAGTTTGAAATAAATAAAGGATTAGATAGTAACCAGTATTTTAAATGTAAATGGTATCCCAGTAAAAATAAAAGAGCTAAATGTAAATTATGCTATCTAGAAGGATGTATTTCATGTATAGAAAAATATTTTAAAACAAAAATAAAGAAAGAAGAAATCTATCAAGAGACAAATAATTCTATTATAAATCTAAGAATAATTACATTAGAAAATAGAATAAATGAAATAGAAAAAAGAATACAAAAAATGGAAAAGGGAAAAGAAAAATTAGAGGATATAAGAGGAAATATAGCAACTGAAGAAGATAAAGAACTAATGAGTATAGAAAATTATGATGCCTTAACATATAATGAGGATAAAAAATTAACTACGATAAAATTTTTAGCAAGAATTAGAATACAAGACTACGAAATAGAAACATTAGCTCTAGTAGTTTCAGGATGCACAAGATGTATAATAAATAAGAGGATAGTTCCGCCTAATTTAAAAAAAACATTAGACAAGCCAGTAGCAGCCATGCAAATGGATGAAACCCATAATATGTATAAACATTATATTGATAAATCACAAATTAGTTTTGTAAATACATGCTTAGATTTTTACAAACCTAGCTATAAGGTAGAAAAAATTTGGGTAAGAGATTTAAATATAAATGTAAATTTTGTATTAGGATTGAGCTTTATATTACACAATAATGGTAGCTGTCAGCTTATCAGAGACGGTGTAATATTCTTTAAAAATATTAAATAAACACCAGTACAAACAATAGAAGTCGCAACTAGTGTAAGGACAAGATTGAATCAAAACCAGAAAAACCTGCAAGAAAGCGAGAAAGAATGTTGTAAAAAATGTAAAGATAACAAAACATGTTGTAGAACTAAAGAAGAAATAAAAAATTTAATATTAGAAGAAAACGAAGATAGAGATATAATAGAAAAGGACTATTCATTAATAGACATCGAAACAGAACTATACAATTTCAAAACAGGATTACAAAGAACATGAATAATAAAGAATGAAAAAGATCTAGAGAATATAATAAAAATTTTAGATGAGATAGAAATAATTGGAGAAAACCCTTTAAAGCACTGGGAAAAATAAAGTGATGTGTAAATTAGACATAATAAACTCAGAATATATAATTAAAACGGCTTCAATAGAAGTTACAAATGAATACCTTGAAGACTTTAAAACTCAAATTAAAGAACTTATGGACTTAGGTGTAATAAGGAGATCTAGTCTTAAACATAGGTCAGCAGCTTTTATGGTTTGAAATCACAGTGAAATAATAAGAGGAAAAGCTAGAATGGTAATAAACTATAAAAGACTCAATGATAACACCAGAACAGATGAATATAAGCTACCTGATAAAACAGAACTAATAAATATAATACAGGAAAAATGATATTTAGTAAATTTGATTGTAAATCAGGATATTGGCAAGTAAAAATGCATGAAAAAAGTATCGAATGGACAACATTTACTTGTCCAGAAGGGCATTTCGAATGGTTAGTAATGCCGTTTGGATTAAAAACAGCTCCACCAATTTTTCAAAGAAAAATGGATAGTACATTTGGAGAATATAAAGGTTTGTGTTAGTATATGTAGATGATATATTAGTATTCAGTAAAGATATTAAAGAACACTTAGGACATCAACAAACAATATTTAGATTATTTGTAGATAATGGAATAATCATTAGTAAAAAGAAAATGAAATTATGTAAAAATTATATAAATATTTTAGGAGTAATTCTAGGGGATGGGAAGATTAAACTACAACCCCATATAGCTTAAAAAGTTTTAGAAATGCCAGATAAACTAGAAAATATTAAAGAACTACAAAAGTTTCTAGGAATAGTAAATTATGAAAGACATTTTATAAAAGACTTGGGAAAAATGGCGGGACCATTATATTCTAAGACAGGACCTACATGAAAAAAATATTTTAATACTGAAGATATAAAAATAATACAAAAAAATAAAGAAATAAATAAAGAATATTCCTGATCTAACTATGACATCAGAAATTGACTATTTAATTATAGAAACAGATGGAAGTTTTGAGAGATGGGGAGCAGTTTTAATAGCAAAACCAAATAAATATAGTGATAAGAGTACAGAAAAAATATGTGCATACCAAAGTGGCAAATATAAAGAGAAAGGAAATATGAGCAGTATAGACGCAGAAATTCTAGCAGTAATCTATGGATCAAATAGTTTAAATTATATATATTAAACAAACAAGAAGTAATAATTAGAACTGATTGTGAAGCTATTGTAAAATTTCACCAAAAGATAAACTCAAAAAATAGTAGTAGAAGGAGATGGTAAAATTTTATTGGTACAATATCAATATATAATTTAGTTTTTGAATATATTAAAGGAAAATATAAGAATTTAGCAGACAGTTTAAGTAGGTTAAAAATTATTGTCAATTAATAAGAATTTTTTACATGTACAGAATGAGACCAACACTTCCCAAGACTGAAGACAGGGGAAAAGGCGTCCAAGCCTCACCCTCAGACAAATACTTGCAAACAGTATTAGGTAACCTTCATTTTAAGCCACAACCCATTACAGAACAAAATAATATAGAAAGAATAAATTTTAGAAAGCATAATTTAATATTTTTTCCACCATCGATTATGTCATTTAGAGTTTTACCAGAATGTGTTATAAATAGACCCCAGAGGTTTTAATTGATAACCTACGGATAGCATATAATAAGAAAGACATTAAATATTTTTAGCAGCTCTTACTGCCTTGGGGCAATATTTTACAGATAAAAATCAAGAAAAAAGGTTTAAATATTATGTGGTTGTACATGGTAAGACAAATGGTATTTTTCAAACATGGATAGAAGTATTAGACTCTATTAAAGACATACAAAAACCACTTTTTAAAGGTGTTAATGATTTTACTGAAGCAATAGATTACGCAAGAGGAATAATAGGACCAAATTACTATATTTCCCCAGCACTCATACAAAACCCAGAAAAGATCCAATACAACATCCAAAAAGACACATATAAAATAATATTTTGCGACCACTGCTCATCAATGACTGAATCTTTCAGAAGGTTAAACCAGAAGAATAAAATCTTAGAGAAAGAAAAAACAAGACTTATGGAGCAGGTAAAGGTTTTAGAACAAAGGGTGGATGCGTTAAAATTTAAAATAACGCAATCTCAGACTCAAGTGGTTCTTCAACAAAATGTGAGTTCTCCATCTCAAGAAAAAATGGATGAGAAGGGTGTGCATTCCCCAATGAATGCAAAAAAATCCACTGTATCGGATGATGATACAGCTAGTCCGGTTCAAACGGTGACCGGTAAAGACAAATCAAATCCGTTTATGTCTGTCACTTTACCAAAAAGTGAAGAAGAAGGCTCATCAAGGTGAACGCTACCCAGAACATTAACACACAGAGACATATTAAAGAAAAAGAGTACAATTCTTAAAAAGAAAAAAAATCAGAAAATAGAAGATGTAATTAAACAGACATTAGAGAATTTCTTTCAGGAAAAGGAAAAACAAGACAAACATATGATAAAGAATACTAGTCCCAGTCTAGAGAGGTCAAGGTCCAGTCCAGAAAGGTCTCAAAGCTCAGGAGGAGACGATAAAGAAGACCACCTGAATTATCAGGATGCTCAAGATCCATATGAAGACTACGATTCAGGGATGAGTTTTGATTCAATAGCACTACATAATTTAGATAAATGAAAATAGGGTTATTCTTCAGAAATAATGAATCAAGAAAAGACAAAGAACAATAATGATGGAGACAACAAGTAGGGACCAGACATGACATAAAGAGAGATATATGTGAAAAACGTGGACGACTAAATGGAATCTCTGCACAAGCCATGTGAAGATGGGGCCCAATGAAGTACCCTACAAGGCTAGAAGACAAAGATTTCTAAAAATATTTGAAGTTCATATTTCAAATCCGCTCCAAAGTTCAGCTATAAAAGCAAGACAAAGTTGAATAAATGATCATCGAGAAAAAAGAAGAAAAGGAAAAAACACTCTGAAAAAAATCCTACTCAACCAACCTTTCCAAAAACCAAAAAACCTTTCCAAACCTTTTTGTAAAATATTTTCTTTATGAATATCCTAGTAGTCCTTCCTCTAATTTTGTAAAATAAATAAAGATTGTATGCTTATGTGTGATCGTTCTTAAAACCCGAAGTTTAGCAAAACCCTTTTCGGGTTTCCCGAAAGGGAAATCCCATCTCTTGTAAACATGTAAGTTACTTATGTTTATCTAAGTTATGTTCCAAGATATTACCCCTGTTTCTTTTTTATGCTTATGATATTTATTATGCATAGTTTTTGTCATTCTGTAAATAATTAAATATTACTCTTAGTATATGGTTATCTTTTTAATTTCTTAACAATTTTGATGGATTAACCTGTAAATTCCTAGGAAACAACTGGTTAAGATAAATCAAGTGGTATGAGTGCTTAACGATGGCCAGGGTGAGGTTAAAGAAAAAAAGAGTTAAGAATGGATTTAAATTTAAATCTATAAAGAATTGGAGAGAAGAGATGAACAGAGTAAAAAAAAGTACGGAAGGGGTAACCTTGGTACATATTATGATTACAGTATAACGTTATAATTTTACAGAAAAAGAGAATGGTATAGTTATTACGGTTACCGGACAATAATATTGATTTAATAACAAACTTTGAAGAAAAAATCCAAGACAGCAATAAAAACATAATAAGAATATTAGAGTTAGTAGAGACTGGACACATTAAACAAAGAAGGATATTAGAAAAATTAGAAAAAAATTTAGACTTTATAAAATTACAAGAACTAGAAATAGATAGGAAAATACAACTTTTGAATAATAAATTGAATATAGAAAAAATAGTTTTATTATAGACAATCATTTTATTATAGTTTTATTATTTGTTTTTATTTTATTTTGGTATCAGAGCTAGAAGATTTTCGGACCTTAGCATTTATGAAACAATATTATTTTGCTAAATATATAATCTATTATCATCATATAATCTATATTACTATACAACAACAACAACAACCCAGTATAATCCCACTTAGTAGGGTCTGGGGAAGGCAGTGTGTACGCAGACCTTACCCCTACTCTTTGGTAGAGAGGCTGTTTCCAAATAGACCATCGGCATCCTTTCCTCCAAGAACTTCTTACCTTGCTCTTTGGGAGACTCGAACTCACAACCTCTCAGTTGGAAGTGGAGGTTGCTTACCATCAGAGCAACCCCCCTTGTCTAAATATATAAGCTGTTATCATCATATAATCTATATTAAAATACAAAAACAACAACAACATAATCTATATTACTATAGAAAACATAAAAAATCACATATAATATAAAAAGACATTAGAACTACAACAAAGTATTTTTAGTAAACCAGAACTAAGTGATTTAAGCATTGATAACTTTAAGACTTTTCATCTTTTTGAAATACAAAGAATTAACTCAGAAACAGAACAAGAAAAGAACTATCATAGAATAATTAAGAATAAAATAAAATATATCACATTTGGGTGATACATATGTTAAAACAACATCCGGTAACTAAAGAAATCACATTTTACTATTAGATTTTAAGAAGGGATATAAAGAGAAAGCAGGAATTAGAAAAAGTATTAAAAAGACTAATACTCTATTAACATCAATATTATAATTAGCTAAACAAACAGAAGAATTAGAATTAAAAATAGATAGAGAACCCAGTTGCATAGTAAAGTGAATTATTAGTCCAGAAACTATATCAACTCTAGAGTGTGAAATACAATATACGGAAGGACAATATATTTCGAAAATCAAAGAATAAAGTTTTATAAGAATAAGAAAATTTGGATAACCTTAGGATAAAACAAAATAGCTAATTTAAAAAATTTAGAATATTTAGACTTGAAAATCCATTCATGAAAGAAATATAGAATATTAAAAGATAATACGGTAATAAAGTGTAATTTTAGTAGTGGAGAACATATATTACATATTGAAGATAAACAATGCAATACTTTAATTGATTTAATAATAAACTTTAGAGAAAAACCCAAGACAATAATAAAAATATAATAAGAACATTAGAGTTAGTAGGGGCTGGACACACTAAACAAAGAAGGATAGAAAAATTAGAAAAAAATTTAGACTTTATAAAATCAAAAGAACTAGAAATAGATAGGAAAATACAACTCTTGAATAATAAATTGAATATAGAAAAAATACCTACTAAAAATGAAATAGAAAAGCTAATCAAGACTATTACAGAAAAGCCTAAAGAATTAGAAATACAAACAACCAGGATTGTAGAAAAAATAATTGAACAGGTAGAAGTATTAAAAGGTGAGATAAGTACACTTAAAGAAAAGATAGATACAACAAAAGAAATCGCTCTTTCATGAGTGATATACAAGTAGAATTAGATCCAATATATGAAGAAGTATTAAAATTAACAACAAAAATTCAACTCAATGCAGAAGGACTAAGTAACTATATTCCTCAAGGAAAAGGTGATCAAACAATTATAAAACAAAATAATACATTAATAATATTATTATTAGAGGTTAATAAAATTATTAAAGAAATAAAGACTGAGATCCCAAAGGTGGACGATTTAATAGAACAATTAATAAGAGTTGAAATAACATCACAAAAAGAAAAATTAAAAATAAGAAAACCACAAAAATGGATCTTTTTCCAAGTGGGTCAAGAAGAACTAATCAAGAAAGATCAAGGATAAGTTTTTCAGAAAATAGAATAGAAAACAATATGCTAGCCAGAATCCTAACTACAAAAAGACAAGAGGAAGATCAAAAATTAGATGAAATAATAGATATAGATAAAGATATGCAAATTTTTCAGCAAAATCAATTAAGATTATTAGATCAAAAAATACTATATAATACAGGATATTTCTCGACCAATTCTCAACTATATAGACATTATAGAGAAGAACAATTGCCAGCTATAGGAAATAATGTTGAGACATTAAACTTAATCAATCCAGAATCAGTAAACCAAATAAAAAATTATAAAAGGAATTGAATGCATATGGGATTAATAGTAATTGGATTAAAAGGATTAACAAGAAAAAATTAGGAACTAAAGTATTAATAGTAGTATATGATGACAGATGGTCAGATCAAAAGAAATCTATAATAGGTTTAACAGAAGTAGACATGACAAGTAATGGAGGAATATTTTATATTAGCCCAGATTTTATGATAAATCTAGCAAAATTTGAAAAAAAATATAAAAATAGGAATACTGACTAAAGGATATGAAGAAATAAATAATGGAAATAATCTATTAATATGTGTGGGTTTAATAGGAAAATGGCAACAAATAGCAATACAAAATTTAAAATTAAAGTAGATGATGTAGTTGAAGTAATGTGAAATAAAGGATAAAGTTATTAAAATCTATTAAGATAGACCCAGAAGAATACGCAGGATTAGAATGGAATTTAGAAGATTTTTTAAAACAAAAAATATTTAAACTAGAATCTCATCTGATGTATACAAATTACAAAGGAGAAACGTCAATTAGGTTTACTACTTATAATTATTCTACTCATAAAGAAACGGATGATGAAGATGAAAATAAGGTGGAAGAAACTGAATGTATGAATATTGAAATAATACAAGAAGAATTTGAAGTAGATATAGCGATAGAAGAAGCAAGAAAATTAGTTAGAGAAAACAAAAATAGCACTTTCCAATGCAAAGAATGTAAACTAGGAAAATTAACTTTAAGAAATATAGAAGACCATTTTAGAAAATGCGAATTAAGAACAGATAATTTAGGATATAGAAAAGAAAATAGGTTAAGAAAAATCGGATAAATTCGATAAATTTTCGAAGAAGTACAAGATAGCTATGAAACATAAATAAATTCAGTAATAAGCTTAAAAGAATTAAGGGAATCAGTTAGTTCTAACCCAAGCCCATTTCAGAGAACAACATATCAAAGTACAGTAGATACTAGTACGGCAAATATACCTAGAAGGAGAGTATACAGAATAGATCAAGACACAGAAATAGAAAATGTAAGACCATCAGGAAAATGGATGCCAATAGAAGAACCTATAAGATTACAAGAGGGTGGAAGTAAAGATAAAATATTAAATATACCAGCCCATGATCCACAAATATAGAACTCAGTAATAGACCTATGTAAAGAAATTGTGGTAGCAGACTTCATAAAAACCCATAATGACACAGATGCAGAAACTATAACTTTCCTAGGATAATCAACAAAGGGTTTATGGGAAGCATATAAATCAGAATTCCCTCAAGATTTTTAAAATTTAATAGCAATGGTGCAAATCCTTATTATTTTACAAATAAAATACATAGTCTGATTACAGGAGAAGATCCAAATATTGGATAAGTAGTACTACAAAGGAATGCTTTAATAAAATTAGAATAATTGAGTATAAGTAGTTGGTTCCATATAAAACAGTTTTTAAACGATTACTTTTATTACTGTACTATTAGTGAAAATGCTTTTGATCAAGATTTAGGTATAAAATTATTCAATAAACTAACAAGAGTCTTAGGAAGAGAAATAGAAGAACGATGGTATAAAAGAGAAGGTGTAATACAAAATTCAAATAAATAATGGTCTATAGGGCACAAAGTACAACATATTATGAAAATATTACAAAAAAATATACAAACTTACAAAAAAATAGCTAAAACAGAACAATATGAGTTTCTGTAAATCAACAGTATATACAACACAAAGTTATTATAAAAATGAATACAAAAAGAAGAAATGTAAAAGATATAAACCCCAATACAATAAAGAATATAATAAGAAAAATTATTATCTCAGAAAGTCATCAGCTAGAATACCATATTTAGATTGAAATAGGCATGTTATAAAGTATAGAAAAGATAGAAACTATAAAAACAAACTAGAATATTTTACTTGTGGGAGTGTAGAACATTTAGCCAACACCTACCCAAAAAGAATCAATAGTAAAACAAGAAATTCAAGTTAATAGAAGATTTTCAAGAAACTCTAATAAATGTAGATGAATACATGTCAGTCAACGAAAGTATATATTCTATAGTAAGTGTAGGTATAGACGAAACCCAAATAGAAACCTCAGAGTCAGAAGAGGAAGAGTTAATAAATGAGATAGGATTATAAAACTAGACCTAGAAGAAAATAACTTTGTAAATATATTAGAAGAATGTACCCATGAGTTTGAAATAAATAAAGGATTAGATAGTAACCAGTGTTTTAAATGTAAATGTATCCCAGTAGAAATAAAAGAGCTAAATGTAAATTATGCTATCTAGAAGGATGTATTTCATGTATAGAAAAAGATTTTTAAACAAAAAAATATAGAAGAAATATATCAAGAGACAAATAATTCTATTATAAATCTAAGAATAATTGCATTAGAAAATAGAATAAATGAATTAGAAAAAAGAATACAAAAAATGGAAAAGGGGAAAGAAAAATTAGAGATATAAAAGAAAATATACCAACTGAAGAAAATAAAGAACTAATGAGTATAGAAAATTATGATGCCTTAATATGTAATGAGGATAAAAAATTAACTACGATAAAAATTTTAGCAAGAAGAATAGAAGAATACGAAATAGAAACATTAGCTCTAGTAGATTCAGTATGCACAAAATGTATAATAAATAAGAGGATAGTTCCACCTAATTTAATAAAAATATTTGACAAGCCAGCAACAGCCATGCAAATGGATGGAACCCATAATATTTATAAACATTATATAGACAAATCACAAATTAGTTTTGTAAATACATGCTTAGATTTTTACAAACCTAGCTATAAGGTAGACAAAATTTGGGTAAGAGATTTAAATATAAATGTAGACTTTGTATTAGGATTGAGCTTTATATTACACAATAATGGTAGTTGTCTGCTTAGCAGTGATGATGTAATATTCATTAAAAATATTACACAAATACCAGTACAAACAATAGAAGCAGCAACTAGGGTAAGGACAAGATTAAATCAAAACTAGAAAAACCTGCAAGAAAGCGAGAAAGAATATTACAAAAATGAAAAGATAACAAAACATGTTGTAGAACTAAAGAAGAAACAAAAACTTTAATATTAGAAGAAAACGAAGATAAAAATATAATAGAAAAGGACTGTACATTAATAGACATCGAAACAGAATTATACAATTTCAAAACAGGATTACAAAGAATAGTAATAATAAAGAATGAAAAAGATCTAGAGAATATAATAAAAATTTTAGATGATATAGAAATAATTAGAGAAAAACCTTTAAAGCACTGGGAAAATAATAAAGTGATGTGTAAATTAAACATAATAAACCCAGAATATATTATTAAAACAGCTTCAATAGAAGCTACAAATGAAGACCTTGAAGACTTTAAAACTCAAATTAAAGAACTTATGGACTTAGGTGTAATAAGGAGATCTACTTCTAAACATAGGTCAACAGCTTTTATGGTTAGAAATCACAGTGAAATAATAAGGGGAAAAGCTAGAATGGTAATAAACTATAAAAGACTCAATGAGAACACCAGAACAGATGGATATAAGCTACCTGATAAAACAGAACTAATAAATAGATTACAAGGTAAAATGATATTTAGTAAATTTGATTGTAAATCAGGATATTGGCATGTAAAAATGCATGAAGAAAGTATCGAATGGACATCATTTACTTGTCAAGAAGGGCATTTCGACTGGTTAGTAATGTCGTTTGGATTTAAAAAAACTCCACCAATTTTTCAAAGAAAAATGGATAATTATTTGGAGAATATAAAAGGTTTGTGTTAGTATATGTAGATGATATATTAGTATTCAGTAAATAAATTAAAGAGCACTTAGGATATCTACCGACAATATTTAGATTATTTGTAGATAATGGAATAATCATTAGTAAAACGAAAACGGAATTATGTAAAAATTAAACAAACTTTTTAGGAGTAGTTCTAAGGGATGGGAAGATTAAGCTACAACCCCATATAGCTAAAAAAGTTTTAGAAATGCCAGATAAACTAAAAATATTAACGAACTACAAAAGTTTTTAGGAATAGTAAATTATGCAAGAAATTTTATAAAAGACTTGGAAAAAATGGCGGGACCATTATATGCACCGGATCTACAGGACAAATAATTTTAATACAGAAGATATTAAATTAGTACAAAAATTAAAGAAAAAATAAGGAATATTCCTTATCTAACTATGCCATTAGAAGCTGACTATTTAATTATAGAAACATATTGAAGTTTTTAGGGATGTGGAGCAGTTTTAAAAGCAAAACCAAATAAATATAGTGATAAGAATACAGAAAAAATATGTGCATACCAAAGTGGCAAATATAAAGAGAAAGGAAATATGAGCAGTATAGACGCAGAAATTCTAGCAGTAATCTATGGATTAAATAGTTTTAAATTATATATATTAAACAAACAAGAAGTAAAAATAGAATTAATTGTGAAGCTATTGTCAAATTTCACCAAAAGATAAACTCAAAAAATAGTAGTAGAAGGAGATGGTTAAATTTTATTGATACAATATCAATATATAATTTCTTTAAGTAGGTTAAAAATTATTGTCAATTAATAAGAATATTTTACATGTACAGAATGAGACCAACAGTTCCTAAGACTCAAGACAAGGGAAAAGGTATTCAAGCCTCACCCTTAGACAAATACTTGCAGACAGTATTAGGTAAGATTCATTTTAAGCCACAACCCATTACGGAACAAAATAATTTAGAAAGAACAAATTTTGGAAAGCATAATTTAATATTTTTTCCACCATTGAATATGTCATTTAGAGTTTTACCAGAATAAATTATACATAGACCCCAGAGATGTTTAATTGATAACCTATGGATATCATATAATAAGAAAGACACTAAATATTTTATAGTAGCTCTTAATGCCTTCGGGCAATATTTTACAAACAAAAATCAAGAAAAAAGGTTTAAACATGGATAGAAGTATTAGACTCTATTAAAGACATACAAAAACCACTTTTTAAAGGTTTTAGTGATTTTACTGAAGCACTAGATTACGCAAGAGGAATACTAGGACCAAATTAACTAGTAAACAGTGAGACTTTCTCTCTCTTCCGACTCTCCTCTCGGCGCACGTTAGTAAACGTACGCCGAGCTGGTTTTCATGGCGAGAGGAAGAGGTCGCGGTAGGGGTCGACCTCGGAAACTACCGATTACAACTATAGATCGCATCATCTCAACAATAAATCACACATCCAGTGTTTCCAGTGAAGAAGTACCAATTTCTGCTACTGTTCCATTAAATACTGTTCCATTGATGCAATCGGAGAAGGTTTCTGAACAAGTTGAAGTTGCGGTGCTTCCTCAATCTCAGATGGTACAAGGAAATGGAGGAAATGACCACATGCAGAAACCAGAGCAACCATCAGTACCAGAACCAGAGAAGCCGACTACTGAAGTAACCAAAGGGTGGGAAAATCTCTTCCAGAAGAATAGATTTGCCTCAAATGGTATGGAATTGGAGTATATCCCACAAACTCTGCTTGATGGTAAACCTGTAGGTCAGTTGCTGAAAGAGGAAGTGGAGGAGGAAGAACAGAAATGGAAATGTGCCCTAGTGATTTTTGTGTTGGAGACTGGACCAGGGTACAATGCAATGAAATGTTTCATCAGTCTCCATTGGTCCCATGTTCCAGAACCTGAGTTATACTACCATGAGGAGGGTTATTATGTAGCCAAATTTCGAACCATGGAAGATGCCAAAGAAGTTATATGTGCTGGTCCATATTCCATTGCTAATAGACCTATGGTATTGAAACAATGGACTGCAGATTTTGATTTCACTACTGCTTTCCCTACTGACATTCCTCTGTGGGTAAAGTTCCCTAACCTTCCTATGTCATGCTGGGGTATTAGGTCATTGAGTAGGATAGCCAGTGTCCTTGGCAAGCCTATTTTTGCTGATGAATGCACTACTAAACAGACTAGGATTTCTTTTGCACGCATGCTCATTGAGGTTAATGTATCCAAGGAATTGCCAAGTGAGATTGAGCTCATAGATTCAAATGGTAAGAAATTTGTGCAGGAAGTGGCATATGACTGGAAACCAACATACTGTGAGAAGTGCCTTATGGTAGGACATAACTGTTTGGCTAGTCCCAAACCCCCTCAACCTATACAAAAGCCTAGAGTTGTTCTGGAATGGAGAGCTAAATTGCCAAGTCAGAATAGTATACAGCCTAAGGAGATTCCCAATCAACAGTTAGTACCAAAGCAGATTGTAATATCTCCTAAAGATGCTGATCCTTTAGGAAGTACAGATGTGTTCACACAGGTTGATAAAGGCAAACATGTGCAATCTCCAGTTTTCAATCTTGCAAACTTTCCCCCATTATCCCCTGTGGTGATGAGCAATAGATTCCAAGTCATGTCAGCTAGTAGACCAGGAAATCCCCCAGATGAAGGGGGCCCTAGTCATATCCAATGAAGCTGTTAGTTTGGAACATTAGAGGTGTAAATAAGAGATATAAACAGAAGGAAGCTAAGGAATACTTTAGACAGAATAAATTTAACCTTGTTAGTCTGGTAGAGACAAAGGTAAAAGAGAGCAATGCAGTGAGAATAGCTAATCTGTTGGTTCCAGGTTGGAACATGCTAGCTAATTATAGGGACTCTCCAAGGGGTAGAATTTGGTTTCTATGGGATACTCAGAAGATTAGAGTCACTGGTATTCAGGAGGAGGCTCAATTCCTTCACTGCAGTGTCATCACTCCTGCAGGGGAGCTGGTTTGCCTCCTCACTGTGGTTTATGGTTCAATGGATTGGATCAAAGAAGAACAATGTGGCAACAACTATAGAATCTTGCTACTGGTATTACTGATCCTTGGCTGGTTGCAGGTGACTTCAATGCTGTGATGTCTACCAATGACAGACAATCATGTAACCAAGTTAAACAAGCTGAAATTCTGGATTTCACCCAGTGTATTCAACTGGCTGAATTATCAGAACTTCCTTGGAAAGGGGACTTCTTCACATGGACCAACAAACAAACTGGTAATGATAGAGTTTGTAGTAGATTGGATAGAATATTTGGTAATTATGACTGGATGATCAAATGGAGTCATGTACAAACTGTGTATGACCCCCCCTTAATCTCTGATCATAATCCAATGGTGCTTACTATGAATGAAGATATTATTATCAGGAAGGCCCCCTTCAGATTCTACAATGCATGGGCTAATCACAAGGACTTCCAACACATTATCAAGGAGAATTGGAGGAATACTACCCAAGGTACTCTCAAGGAGGTGTGGAACAAACTCAAGGCACTCAAACATGTTCTAAAATCTCTAAATGTTAGAGAGTTTAAGAACATTACACAGAAAATTGAGTCTAGCAGGGAGGAATTGAAGGACATTCAGAACCAGATGATGCTGCACTATACTGATGATTTGCAGACTAAAGAATGGGAACTGGTATTGAAGCTGGAGAAATGGTCAATGATAGAAGAGAGTATTCTACAATAGAAGTCCAGAGCCAGATGGATTCAATTGGGAGACTCAAATAATAAGTATTTTAATGCTGTACTGAAAGAAAGGAACCAGTGCAAAAACATAACAGAACTGGTTACAACAGGAGGTACCAGATTTACCAATCCAGATGACATTAGAGATGAGATCAAGAACTTCTATAAATCTTTGATGGGAACATCAGCTGCCTCTCTACCAGCAATTAACAGGTCATATATGGATAATGGTCCTAAGCTCACACACAGCCAGGAACAACAGTTAGCTGCTGATATTACTACTGATGAGATTCTAGATAGCCTAAAAGCCATAGGTGATCACAAAGCACCATCAGGTATTGATGGATACAATGCTACTTTTTTCAAGAAGACCTGGTGTCTCACTGGCAATCAGATCACCAGGGTTGTTATGGATTTCTTCCACTCCAGTAGAATGTATAAACCAGTTAATTTTGCCTCCCTCACCTTGATACCTAAAGTTGCTAATCCACAATAAGTCAAGGAACTTCGTCCAATAGCTTGCTGTTCAGTCTTATATAAAATAGTCTCTAAGATATTGGCCAACAGATTACAGATTTGCATGGCCAGTATCATCTGTGATGCCCAGGCAGGTTTCATCCCATGCAGGAGGATTGCTGACAATGTTATCCTAGCACATGAACTGATTAAACATTATGCAAGAGCCTATGTGTCCCCTAGATGCATGATTAAAATAGATTTATAGAAGGCATATGATTCTGTTGAATGGATCTTCTTACAGCAAGTGATGGAATCCTTAAATTTCCCAGGCAGGTTTATCAGGTGGATCATGGAATGTGTCCAAACAGTGAGCTATACAGTCATGGTGATTGGGGAAACTACAGAACCCTTCCAAGCAGCTAAAGGCTTGAGGCAGGGTGATCCAATTTCCCCCTTTCTGTTTGCTATAGTGATGGAATACCTTAGTAGAGCCCTTGTTGAACTAAAGAAGGATTCAGGTTTCTTATTCCATCCTGGCTGTAAAAGACTAGGCATTACCCATCTTAGCTTTGCAGATGACCTTTTGTTGTTTGCCAAAGGAGAACTTCAGTCTGTAGCAACCATGTTTAAGTACTTCTCTCATTTCACTGAAGCTTCTGGGATGACAGCTAATCTAAGCAAAAGTTCTGTCTACTTTGGTGGTGTTCCTTCTGATATACAGCAACAAATTGTAGATCATCTTGGCTATGTATATGGGGAACTACCTTTCAAATACTTGGGAGTTCCTCTATCTACCAAGAAAATGTCTTTGTTACAATGGCAACCATTGGTGGATAAGGTTACGACCAGGATCACATCCTGGACTGCTAGGAAATTGTCCTATGCAGGCAGAGTACAATTGGTGCAGTCAGTCATATTTGGCATACAGGCCTACTGGGCTCAACTCTTCCTTATCCCTTCAAAAATTCTAAAGATGCTAGAAGCAGTATGTAGATCTTTTGTTTGGACAGGATCAGCCAGTATATCAAAGAAAGCATATATAGCTTGGGATAAGGTATGTCGGCCTAAATCTGCTGGAGGCTTAAATGTTATGAATCTACTAATATGGAACAGAGCTGCAATTGCCAAACTTGGGTGGGATTTGGCCCACAAGAAGGATGTGCTATGGGTTAAATGGATTCCTTCTATCTACATAAAACAGCAGAAACTACATTCCATAGTCATTCCTAACCAAGCCAGTTGGATGGTCAGGAAGATTATTGAAGCTACTGTTACATTGCAGCAATCCCAGTTGATGCACCAATCAATGTGTTCTATAAAGATGCTGTATCTACAACAGATTAGCCAACTGCCTAGAGTTTTGGTGGAAAAATCTAACCATCCAAAACTATGCCAGACCCAAGGCAGTCTTCAACCTTTGGCTGATATTACAGGATAGGTTACCTACTAAGGACAGATTGGGACAGTGGAATCTAAGTGTGGACAGCACCTGTGCATTATGCCAACAAGACATGGAGACCAGAGATCACCTCTTTTTCTCTTGTCCCTTTGCCACCTTACTGAGACATCAAACATTGCTATGGATTGGAGTAACTCAGGCTAACTACCAAAACTGGGAGTAGTACATTCAGTGGATCATAGCTAAAGCTAAAGGGAAGACTAGTCGAGCTCACATTATCAAAATGATCATTGCTGAAATGTTCGATAACATCTGGTTAGAGAGAAATTCAAGGCTGTTAAAGAATGTTTCTTGTTCTAGTGGACAATTACTTAGAAATATTGCATATACATGTCATGTTAGGAGTCCCCCTAAAGTTAGCCTACAGTTTCAGCATTCTCTACTGTAATTAGAAATATAGGTATAGTAAATGTAGATGTTAGCTAAGTCCTTTTGGTGATAGTCAGCTGTGTGTAGCTGAACTATGATTTTGTAAAGAAATACCTCTGGTGATTAATACAAAATTTAATTACCAAAAAAAATACTAGGACCAAATTACTATATTTCCCCAGCACTCATACAAAACCCAGAAAAGATCCAGTACAACATACAAAAAGACACAGATAAAATAATATTTTGCGACCACTGCTCATCAATGACTTAAGCTTTCAGAAGGTTAAACCAGAAGAATGAAATCTTAGAGAAAGAGAAAACCAGATTTATGGGGCAGGTAAATGTTTTAAAACAAAGGGTGCATGCGTTAAAATTTGAAATAACGCAATTTTAGACTCAAGTGGTTCTTCAACAAAATACGAGTTCTCCATCTCAAGAAAAAATGGATGAGAAGGGTGTGCATTCCCCAATGAATGCAGAAAAATCCACTGTATCGGATGATGATACAACTAGTCCGGTTCAAACGGTGACCGGTAAAGATAAATCAAATCCATTTATGGCTGTCACTTTGCCAAAAAGTGAAGAAGAAGGCTCATCAAGGTGAAGGCTACCCAGAACATTAACACACGGAGACATATTAAAGAAAAAGAGTACAATTGTTATAAAGAAAAAAAATGATAAAATAGAAGATGTAATTGAACAGACATTAGAGAATTTCTTCCACGAAAAGGAAAAACAAGACAAACATATGATAAAAAAATCCTAGTCCCAGTCCAGAGAGGTAAAGGTCCAGTCCAGAAAGGTCTCAAAGCTCAGGAGGAGACGATAATGAAGACCACCTGAATTATCAGGATGCTCAAGATCTATATGAAGATTACGTTTCACGGATGAGTTTTGATTCAATAGCACTACATAATTTAGATACATGAAAATAGGGATATTCTTCAGAAATAATGAATCAAGAAAAGAAAAATAACAATAATGGTGGAGACAACAAGTAGGGACCAGACGTGACATAAAGAGAGATGTATGTGGAAAACGTGGGCGATTAAATGGAATCTCTGCACAAGCCATGTGAAGATGGGGCACAATGAAGTACCATACAAGGCTAGAAGACAAAGATTTCTAAAAATATTTGAAGCCCGTATTTCAAATCCACTCCAAAGTTCCGCTATAAAAGCAAGACAAAGTAGAAGAAAGGATCACCGAGAAAAAAGAAGAAAAAGAAAAAACACTCTGAAAAAAAACCTATTCAACCAACCTTTCCAAAAACCAAAAAACCTCTCCAGACCTCTTTGTGAAATATTTCCTTTATGAATATCCTATTAGTCCCTCCTCAAAGTTTGTAAAATAAATAAAGATTGTATGCTTATGTGTGATCGTTTTTAAATCCCGAAGTTCAACAAAACTCTTTTCGGGTTTCCCGAAAGGGAAATCCCATCTCTTATAAACATGTAAGTTACTTATGTTTATCTAAGTTATGTTCCAAGATATTACCCTTGTTTCTTTTTTATGATTATGATATTTATTATGTATAATTTTTGTCATTCTGTAAATAATTAAATATTACTCTTAGTATATGGTTATCTTTCCTATTTCTTAACAATTGTGATGGATTAACCTGTAAATTTCTAGGAAACAACTGGTTAAGATAAATCAAGTGGTATGAGTGCTTAAGCATGGCCAGGGTGAGGTTAAAGAAAAAAGAGTTAAGAATGGATTTAAATTTAAATCTATAAAGAATTGGAAAGAAGAGATGAACGGAGTAAAAAAAAAATATGGAACGGGTAATCTTGGTACATAATTATGATTACATTGTAACGTTATAAGTTTACAGAAAAAGAGAGGGAGAGTACCGAGTAGGATTTTTACAACATAAAGTTTAAAATATTTTTTCTACACTGTTCATGTCTGGTAACTGTAATAACTACACCCACCCAGAAAGTTTTGCTAGAAGCCTTACTTCAAGTCTAGGAGAGTTTATTTTAGACGTAGATACCAAATTTTACTCAATAGTAGACTACGCTATACATTATATTTATATAACATAAAATCATAGAATCTGCGTAGATATATATAATAAATAATTATTTCTTATAATCAGAATAATAGAAATTCATTTATATAGTCTTTCTAGATATTATCACTTAGATTTAGAAAGAAGACAATAGTTTTATTATAGACAATAGATTTATTATTTGTTTTTATTTTATTTTGGAATTAGAATCTGCATAGATATTTTCGGTCCGAAAATCATAGAATCTACGTAGATATATATAATAAACAATTATTTCTTATAATCAGAATACTAGAAATTCATTTATATAGTCTTTCTAGATATTACTACTTAGATTTAGAAAGAAGACAATAATTTTATTATATTTTTATTATAAACAATAGTTTTATTATTTGTTTTTATTTTAATTTGGTATCAGAGCTAGAAGATTTTCGGAGCTCAGCGTTTATGAAACAATATTATTTTGCTAAATATATAAGTTTTTATCATCATATAATCTATATTACTATAGAAAACAAAAAAAATCACATGGAATATAAAAAGACATTAGAACTACAACAAAGTATTTTTAATAAACCAGAACTAAGTGATTTAAACATTGATAACTTTAAGACTTTTCTTCTTTTTGAAATACAAAGAATTAATTCATAAATAGAACAAGAAAAGAACTATCTTAGAATAATTTAGAATAAAATAAAATATATCTCATTAGGGTGATACATATGATAAAATAACATCCGGTAACTAAAGAAATCGCATTTCACTATTGAATTTTAAGAAGGGATATAAAGAGAAAGCAGGAATTAAAGAAAGTATTAAATAAGATAATACTCTATTAACATCAATTTTAGAAGTAGCTAAACAAACAAAAGAATTATAATTAAAAATATACAGAGAATCCAGTTGCATAGTAAAGTATATTATTAGTCCAAAAACTGTATCAGCTCTAGAGTGGGAAATACAATATACGGAAGGACAAATATATTTCGAAAATCAAAGAATAAAGTTTAATAAGAATAAAAATTTGGATACCCTAAGGATAAAACAAAATAGCTAATTTTAAAAACTTAGAATATTTAGACTTGAAAATCCATCCAGAAAAGAAATATAGAATATTAAAAGATAATACGATAATAAAGTGTAATTTTAGTAGTGGAGAACATATATTACATACTGAAGATAAACAATACAACACTTTAATTGATTTTATAATAAACTTTGGAGAAAAAACCCAAGATAACAATAAAAACATAATAAGAACATTAGAGTTAGTAGAGGCTGAACACATTAAACAAAGAAGGATTTTACAAAAATTAGAAAAAAATTTAGACTTCATAAAATTACAAGAACTAGAAATAGATAGGAAAATACAACTTTTGAATAATAAATTGAATATAGAAAAAATACCTACTAAAAAAGAAATAGAAAAGCTAACCAAGACCATTACAGAAAAGCCTAAAGAATTAGAAATACAAACAACCAGATTAGTAGAAAAAATAACTGAACAGGTAGAAGTATTAAAAGGTGAGATAAGTACACTTAAAGAAAAGATAGATACAATAAAAGAAATCGCTCTATCATGAGTGATATACAAGTAGAATTAGATCCAATATTTACGAAGAAGTAATTAACATCAAAAATTCAACCCAATCCAGAAGGACTAAGTAACTATAATCCTCAAGGAAAAGCTGATCAAACAATAATAAAACAAAATAATACATTAATAATTTTATTATTATAGATTAATAAAAAGCTAGACAAATTTATGAAAGAAAAAGAAATAAAGACTGAGATCCCAAAAGTAGACGATTTAATAGAACAATTAAAAAGAGTTGAAATAACACCACAAAAAGAAAAATTAAAAATAAGAAAACCACAAAAATGACCTTTTTCCAAGTGGGTCAAGAAGAACAAATAAAGAAAGATCAAGGATAAGTTTTTCAGAAAATAGAATAGGAAACAATATGCTAGCCAGAATCCCAACTAGAAAAAGACAAGAGGATGATCAAAAATTAGATGAAATAATAGATATAGATAAAGATATGCAAATTTTTCAGCAAAATCAATTAAGATTATTAGATCAAAAAATACTATATAATACAGGATATTTCTCGACCAATTTTCAACTATATAGACATTATAGAGAAGAACAATTGCAAGCTATAGGAAATAAAGTTGAGACATTAAACTTAATCAATCCAGAATCAGTAAAACAAATAAAAAATTATAAAAGGAATTTAATGCATATGAGATTAATAGTAATTGGATTAAAAGGATTAACAAGAAAAAATTTAGGAACTAAAGTATTAATAGTAGTATATGATGACAGATGGTCAGATCAAAAGAAATCTATAATAGGTTTAACAGAAGTAGACATGACAAATAATGGAGGAATAATTTATATTCGCCCAGTTTTTATGATAAATCTAGCAGAATTTGGAAAAAATATAAAAATAAGAATACAGACTAAAGGATATGAATAAATGAATAATGGAAATAATCTATTAATATGTGTGGGCTTTATAGGAAAAATGGCAACAAATAGCAATACAAAATTCAAAATTAAAGTAGACGATGTAGTTGAAGTAATGGAAAATAAAGGGCTAAAGTTATTAAAACCAATAAAAATAGACCCAGAAGAATACGCAGGATTAGAATGGAATTTAGAAGATTTTTCAAAACCGAAAATATTTAAACCAGAATCTCATTTGATGTATACAAATTCTAAAGGAGAAACGTCAATTAGGTTTACTGATTATAATTATTCTACTCATAAAGAAACGGATGATGAAGATTAAAATAAGGTAGAAGAAACTAAATGTATGAACATTAAAATAATACAAGAAGAATTTGAAGTACATATAGCGATAGAAGAAGCAAGAAAATTAGTTAGAGAAAACAAAATAGCACTTTCCAATGCAAAGGATGTAAACTAGGAAAATTAACTTTAAGAAATGTAGAAGAACATTTTAGAAAATGCCAATTAAGAATAGATAATTTAGGATATAGAAAAGAAAATAGGTTTCAAGAAAAATCGGCTAAATTCGAAAAAATTTCGAAGATATACAAGATAGCTATAAAACAGAAATAGATTCAGTAATAAGCTTAAAAGAATTAAGGGAATTAGTTAGTTCTAGCCCAAGCCCATTTCAGAGAACAACATATCAAAGTACAGTAGATAGTAGTACGGGAAATGTACCTAGAAGGAGAGTATACAGAATAGATCAGGAAACAGAAATAGAAAATGTAAGACCATCAGGAAATGGTTGCCAATAGAAGAACCTATAAGATTACAAAAGAGAGGAAGTAAAGGTAAAATATTACCAGGTATTCCTCATTCCAATGCCGGGAAACACTGTGTAAACCAATGCCGGCAGGAGGACTGAACATTATCTCCTACGAAATATGGAATAAAGCGGCTCTATCAAAACTTCTCTCGGCCTTAATGGAAAAAATAGACAAACTCTGGATCAAATGGATACATTGTCAGTACATCAAGAAAAAAGATATTAATACTATGGAAATTCCTAAACAAGCTAACTGGCTCGTTAGGAAATTGCTTGGCGTAAGAGAATGGTGGGAAACTGATGGTACAGGCATGCAAACATGTACAAATAATGGGAAATTTAGTATCAGGAAGGCATACATTCAGACCACTCCTCAATATCCCAAGGTTCGACGGAAAAAATTATTAATGGTGACTGGCATGCTCCCGAAACAGAAATACATCTTATGGATGGCGCTGCATAAACGATTAGCGACGGTTGACAGATTAGCTAAATGGGGAATTCACACTAATCAATCCTGCATTTTGTGTGGAAGAGATACTGAAAAAACTCATGACCATTTATTCTTTGACTGCTTATACTCAAAAATATTGTGGCAAACTATGTTACAATGGTTGAAGTATCAAAGAACGGTAGGCACATGGGAATCAGAAGTTCAATAGTTAACTGCTAATGTTAACAGCAGAAATCCCAGAAAAAACATCCTAGGTGTGGTGTTTGCAGCAGTAGTATACAACATCTGGATGGAAAGGAACAACAGAAGGTTTCAACAATAAATCAGAGACGCCATAGACCGAGCAAAGGAGATCACAATTCAAGTGCACTTCACTGGCATAAAGATACCTAAATGGTCGCCCATGTTACAGAACATTAATAGCTATCCACACTTGTAGCAATTCTTTCTGTAATAGGATATTAGTTTCAACAACAACAGTGGTAGAGTTTTCAAAATGATTGTACTTTTGAGATATGTTCTAGAGTCCAAAAGAACAGATGATGTAAATTTTACCAAATAGTTGAAATAAAATCAAAATTTCATTTAAAAAAAAAGAAGGTAAAATATTAAATATAGCAGCCCATGATCCACAAATGTGGAACTCAGTAATAGACCTATGGAAAGGAATAGTGGTAGCAGACTTCATAAAAACCTATAATGACACTGATGCAGAAACAATGTATAAATATATGGAAACTTTCCTAGGAGAATCAACTAAGGGTTTATGGGAAGCCTATAAATCAGAATTCCCTCAAGATTTTCAAAATTTAATAGCAATGGGTGCAAATCCTTATAATTTTACAAATAAAATACATAGTCTGATCACAGGAGAAGATCCAAATTGTGGATTAGTAGTACTACAAAAGAATGCTTTAATAAAATTAGAACAATTAAGTATAAGTAGTTGGTTCCATATAAAAAAGTTTTTAAACGACTACTTTTATTACTGTACTATTAGTGGAAATGCTTTTGATCAAGATTTAGGTAAACAATTATTCAATAAACTACCATGAGTCTTAGAAAGAGAAATAGAAGAACGATGGTATAAAAGAGAAGGTGTAATACAAAATCCAAATACAAAATGGTCTATAGGGCACAAAGTACAACATATTATGGAAATATTACAAGAAAAATGTACAAACTTACAAATACAAAAATAGTTAAAACAGAACAATATGAGTTTCTGTAAATCAACAGTATATACAACACAAAGTTATGATAAAAATGAATACAAAAAGAAGAAATATAAAAGATATAAACCCCAATACAATAAGAATATAATAATAAAAATTATTATCTTAGAAAGTCATTAGCTAGAATACCCTATTTAGATAGAAATAGGCATGTTAGAAAGTATAAAACAGATAGAAACTATAAAAACAAACTAGAATGTTTTACTTGTGGGAGTGTAGAACATTTAGCCAACACCTGCCCAAAAAGAATCAATAGTAAAACAAGAAATTCACAGTAAATAGAGGATTTTCAAGAAACTCTAATAAATGTAGATGAATACATGTCAGACAACGAAAGTATATATTCTATAGTAAGTGTAGGTATAGACGAAACCCAAATAGAAACCTTAGAGTCAGAAGAGGAAGAGTTAATAAATGAGATAGTATTAGAAAAACTAGACCTAGAAGAAAATAACTTTGTAAATATATTAGAAGAATGTACCCAGGAGTTTGAAATAAATAAAGGATTAGATAGTAACCAGTATTTTAAATGTAAATCGTATCCCAGTAGAAATAAAAGAGCTAAATGTAAATTATGCTATCTAGAAGGATGTATTTCATGTATAGAAAAATATTTTAAACAAAAATAAAGAACGAAGAAATCTATCAAGAGACGAATAATTCTATTATGAATCTAAGAATAATTACATTAGAAAATAGAATAAATGAATTAGAAAAAAGAATACAAAAAATGGAAAAGGGAAAAGAAAAAATAGAAGATATAAGAGGAAATATAACAACTGAAGAAGATAAAGAACTAATGAGTATAGAAAATTATGATGCCTTAACATGTAACGAGGATAAAAAATTAACTACGATAAAATTATTAGCAAGAATTAGAATAGAAGACAACGAAATAGAAACATTAGCTATAGTAGATTCAGGATGCACAAGATGTATAATAAATAAGAGGATAGTTCCGCCTAATTTAATAAAAATATTAGACAAGCCAGTAACAGCCATGCAAATAGATGAAACCCATAATATGTATAAACATTATATAGATAAATCACAAATTAGTTTTGTAAATACATGCTTAGATTTTTACAAACCTAGCTATAAGGTAGACAAAATTTGGGTAAGAGATTTAAATATAAACGTAAATTTTGTATTAGGATTGAGCTTTATATTACACAATAATAGTAGCTGTCAGCTTATCAGAGATGGTGTAATATTCTTTAAAAATATTACATAAACACCAGTACAAACAATAGAAGTCGCAACTAGTGTAAGGACAAGATTGAATCAAAACCATAAAAACCTGCAAGAAAGCGAGAAAGAATGTTGTAAAAAATGTAAAGATAACAAAACATGTTGTAGAACTAAAGAAGAAATAAAAAATTTAATATTAGAAGAAAACGAAGATAGAGATATAATAGAAAAGGACTGTACATTAATAGATATCGAAACAGAATTATACAATTTCAAAACAGGATTACAAAGAACATGAATAATAAAGAATAAAAAAGATCTAGAGAATATAATAAAAATTTTAGATGAGATAGAAATAATTGGAGAAAAACCTTTAAAGCACTGGGAAAATAATAAAGTGAAGTGTGAATTAGACATAATAAACCTAGTATATATAATTAAAACGGCTTCAATAAAAGTTACAAATGAATACCTTGAAGACTTTAAAACTCAAATTAAAGAACTTATGGACTTAGGTGTAATGACGAGATCTAGTCTTAAACATAGGTCAGCAGCTTTTATGGTTAGAAATCACAGTGAAATAATAAGAGGAAAAACTAGAATGGTAATAAACCATAAAAGACTCAATGATAACACCAGAACAGATGGATATAAGCTACCTGATAAAACAGAACTAATAAATAGAATACAAGGAAAAATGATATTTAGTAAATTTGATTGTAAATCAGGATATTGGCAAGTAAAAATGCATGAAGAAAGTATCGAATGGACAACATTTACTTGTCCGGAAGGGCATTTCGAATGGTTAGTAATGCCGTTTGGATTAAAAACAGCTCCACCAATTTTCCAAAGAAAAATGGATAATATATTTGGAGAATATAAAAGTTTGTGTTAGTATATGTAAATGATATTAGTATTCAGTAAAGATATTAAAGAACACTTAGGACATTTACAGACAATATTTAGATTATTTGTAGATAATGGAATAATCATTAGTAAAGAGAAAATGAAATTATGTAAAAATTATATAAACTTTTTAGGATAGTTCTAGGGGATGGGAAGATTAAACTACAACTTTTTAGGAGATGTTTAATTGATAACCTATGGATATCATATAATCAGAAAGACACTAAATATTTTATAGCAGCTCTTAATACCTTGGGCAATATTTTACAGACAAAAATCAAGAAAAAAGGTTTAAATATTATGTGGTTGTACATGGTAAGACAAATGGTATTTTTCAAACATGGATAGAAGTATTAGACTCTATTAAAGACATACAAAAACCACTTTTTAAAGGTTTTAATGATTTTACTAAAGCACTAGATTACGCAAGAGGAATACTAGGACCAAATTACTATATTTCCCCAGCACTCATACAAAACCCAGAAAAGATCCAATACAACATCCAAAAAGACACAGATAAAATAATATTTTGCGACCACTGCTCATCAATGACTGAAGCTTTCAGAAGGTTAAACCAGAAGAATGAAATCTTAGAGAAAGAAAAAACCAGACTAATGGAGCAGGTAAAGGTATTAGAAAGGGTGCATGCGTTAAAATTTCAAATAACGCAATCTCAGACTCAAGTGATTCTTCAACAAAATACGAGTTCTTCATCTCAAGAAAAAATGGATGAGAAGGGTGTGCATTCCCCAATGAATGCAGAAAAATCTACTGTATTGGATGATGATACAACTAGTCCGGTTCAAACGGTGACCGGTAAAGACAAATAAAATCCGTTTATGGCTGTCACTTTGCCAAAAAGTGAAGAAGAAGGCTCATCAAGGCGAAGGATACCCAGAACATTAACAAACGGAGACATATTAAAGAAAAAAAGTACAATTGTTAAAAAGAAAAAAAATGAGAAAATAGAAGATGTAATTAAACAGACATTAGAGAATTTCTTTCAGGAGAAGGAAAAACAAGACAAACATATGATAAAGAATACTAGTCCCAGTCCGGAGAGGTCAAGGTCCAGTCCAGAAAGGTCTCAAAGCTCAGGAGAAGACGATAATGAAGACCACCTGAATTATCAGGATGCTCAAGATCCATATGAAGACTACGATTCAGGGATGAGTTTTGATTCAATAGCACTACATAATTTAGATACATGAAAATAGGGTTATTCTTCAGAAATAATGAATCAAGAAAAGACAAAGAACAATAATGATGGATACAACAAGTCGGGACCAGACGTGACATAAAGAGAGATGTATGTGGAAAACTTGGACGACTAAATGGAATCTCTGCACAAGCCATGTGAAGATGCGGCCCAATGAAGTACCCTACAAGGCTAGAAGACAAAGATTTCTAAAAATATTTGAAGTTCATATTTCAAATCCGCTCCAAAGTTCAGCTATGAAAGTAAGACAAAGTTGAAGAAATGATCATCAAGAAAAAAGAGGAAAAAGAAAAAACACTCTGAAAACAATCCTACTCAACCAACCTTTTCAAAAACCAAAAAACCTTTCCAAACCTCTTTGTAAAATATTTTCTTTATGAATATCCTAGTAGTCCCTCCTCTAAGTTTGTAAAATAAATAAAGATTGTATGCTTATGTGTGATCGTTTTTAAATCCCGAAGTTTAGCAAAACTCTTTTCGGGTTTCCCGAAAGGGAAATCTCATCTCTTGTAAACATGTAAGTTACTTATGTTTATCTAAGTTACGTTCCAAAATATTACCCCTGTTTCTTTTTTATGCTTATGATATTTATTATGCATAGTTTTTGTCATTCTATAAATAATTAAATATCACTCTTAGTATATGGTTATCTTTTCAATTTCTTAACAATTTTGAAGTATTAACCTGTAAATTCCTAGGAATAAACTAGTTAAGATAAATCAAAATGTATGAGTGCTTAACGATGTCCAGGGTGAGGTTAAATAAAAAAAGAGTTAAGAATGAATTTAAATTTAAATCTCTAAAGAATTGGAGAGTAGAGATGAACGGAGTGAAAAAAAAGTATGGAAGGGGTAATCCTTATACATAATTATGATTACAGTGTAACGTTATAAGTTTACAGAAAAAGAGAGGGAGAGTACCGAGTAGGATTTTTACAACATAAAGTTTAAAATATTTTTACTACACTGTTAATGTCTGGTAACCGTAATAACTACATCCACCAAGAAAGTTTTGCTAGAAGCCTTACTTCAAGTCTAGGAGAGTTTATTTTAGATGTAGATACCGAATTTTACTCAATAGTAGACTACACTATATATTTTATTTATATAACAGAAAATATAGAATCTGCATAGATATATATAATAAACAATTAGTTCTAATAATCAGAATACTAGAAATTCATTTATCTAGTCTTTCTATATATTACTACTTAGATTTAGAAAGAAGACAATAGTTTTATTATAGTTTTATTATAGACAATAGTTTTATAACAGCTTATATATATATATATATATATATATATATATATATATATATATATATATATATATATATATATATATATATATATATATATAAAATTTAG
This sequence comes from Nicotiana benthamiana, assembly GCA_034376525.1. Lineage (NCBI taxonomy): Eukaryota > Viridiplantae > Streptophyta > Magnoliopsida > Solanales > Solanaceae > Nicotiana > Nicotiana benthamiana. The sequence goes on along the minus strand of CM067338.1, from coordinate 121,544,627 downwards.
ATGGAATACATATGTTGTAGGGGTGTAATTGGGCGGGTTGGGTCAAATTTGGGTGAGTCAAAACGGGTCAGATCACTAAAAGGGTCAAAACCAAACCAACCATGTCTGGGTCAAGTCGGTTCAAATAACGGATCATAACACAACCCGTCCAACTTTCCTCCATTGTTTCTTTGGGATATTTGTATTTATACCCGCTTTTTATGTCACATTTTAACTTGTGCCCGCTTTGCAAAAGAAATTACAAGTGTACCTTCTTTTTCACATAACTTCAGCATTGGGGTTGAAGTAGCAAAGACAACCACGCAAAAACTTTAGCATTTTAGTACTCGAGCCTGAAGTTCAGCTTTAGAGCTGAAGTTTTTGTGTTGTAGCTGGAAAACTGCATCTCTAGAACTGAAGTTTTGTGTTGTAGAGCTGAAGTTTTTGTGTTGTAGCTGGGAAACTTCAGCTCCAGAGCTGAAATTTTTGTATAGCTGAAGTTCAGTTCATCTCTTCCATTTCCTTGCACCATTTTACAGAAAATTTCAGTCAGATTTGGCGTCGGAGATGGAAAAAAGTCCTAACTGAAGTAAAAAATCTCCTAACCCCATCTTAACAAGACATGTGAATCCTTTTAATTGATGCAAACTCAATTCCTCAAGATACGTACGTTAGTTCAAAATTAAATAGTGAATCCTTACTGACTTCTCCTTATTGAGTTCAAGATACGTTAACTCGGAATCCTTACTGAGTTATGTAACTTGGTAGTAAACTGTATTTGTAAAACAATTTTGGAAATATAAATTAATATAAACAAAAACTATGATAAAGAGAAATGATATAAACAACAATGATCATAAATAATTCGAGCCCACTGAATTCACAGTGTCTCCTTAAGGAATTTAATCCCCTTCTAGCACCCAAGGTTATGGATTATTTCCTCGAGGATAGAACGACTTACACATTGGTGTAGTGGTACTCTAAACGCCAGTGTGCGAACACAAAGATCAGTAGCAAATCACACTTACTATTTGTTTTGTTTGTATGCTAAAAGTATGCAGAAGAAGGGGAGAAAACTCACAAATTCTTAGTAAAATTTTGAGCAGAATAGTATTGTATTTATTGCCAAAATTTGGGCGGGAATCTGAAGAGATGCAACTCTTCAGAATAGCCGTTTCTGCAAAACAGTCATAGCATAAATGTCATTACATAAATGGCTATTTACTCAACAATAAAGAGGGAAAATTGATGGGTAGTTAATTTTCTATTACAAAAATGGAAAACCGGATTGGATTTAATATTAATATTTAATATTAATATTTTGTTATTAAAAAATATTTAATAACACATATTTGTTAATATTTTACTAGTAAGAAATAAATTTAATCCAAAAAATTAATCAATCGATCGATCATTTGACCAAATCTGAATCCGAAGTCAAATCCGAAGCCGAAGCCGAAGCCAAAGCCAAGCGAGCGACGACGGCAGCGGCATGAGGCTTGCTTTCTTCTCAACTCTATAAGAGCTAGAAGAAGAGCAATTGCTATAAACCCATAAAAAATCTTTTCCTCTTCCAATATGGGACAATGTCCATATGCCAAGGGGGGAACTTGAAATTTCACTCAAAATTTTATTTTCTTTCCATTTCTAATTCACCCTCTTTTAAGTATTTAATATATTAATTAAATACCTTAAAAACCCAACAATCCCCCACATGAATGGGGAATGGCTATATCATGGAAGTATGCATGAAAAACTGTGTGATTCGCAAGTAAGGATTAATTGCATCTGGATAAGCAGGCTTCCCTTTGAACTTTCCGTAGTGAACTTATGTCGGATATACTCGATCTATCGGTAGATTTGATATCTTTGAACCATCAAACTTTTATGTATACCTAGACAACCACAAGTCACACAACCAACCCTTAATTATTTTTGGTTCTCATTGTTGTGTTTGTTTCATCTATGAACACCACTTTGTTTCATAAGTGCATAGAGAACTGGCCTTACAAAGTTCTCCTTGAAGCGGCTAACACTTCACCTTACATAGGTGATTCCTAAACACGTCATCCCGTAGATACACTATTTGATATACCCCGTATCAAACTTAGAAATTATTAAAAAGCCTTAATGTTTTATCCTTTGTATTGAACATTGTCTCATCACGAGAATGGACCAAAGGATTATTTGACAATATTGAACCGTCATAAATGACTTTGTTTAAACTCCTTAAACCTAGATATTGGGATCTCCAGTCTTCTAGGTAGAGTTACCGCCACAATGACTTGTTCTCAGCCACAGTCCCATTCCCCTTGATGACCTCTCAACTACCTCTCTAGTTAGGCCTTTTGTAAGTGGATCCGATACATTATCACTTAACTTTACATAGTCAATCATGATAATTCCTCTAGAGAGTAATTGTCTAACGGTTTTATGTCTTTGTCGTATATGACGAGATTTACCGTTATATATAACACTCCCAGCCCTTTCAATTGCCGTTTGACTATCACAATGTATGCATATTGGTGCCAACAGTTTGGTCCAAAATGGAATATCTTCCAAGAAATTCCTGAGCCATTCAGCTTCTTCACCGGCTTTATCCAAGGCTATGAACTCAGCCTCCATTGTAGAGCGGGCAATACAAGTTTATTTGGACGACTTCCAAGATATCGCTTCTCCACCAATAGTGAATACATATCCACTTGTGGACTTAGAATCAATTGATCTAGTGATCCAATTTGCATCACAGTATCCCTCAATGACTTCAGGATATTTATTGTGGTGCAAAGCAAAGTTCTTGGTATGTACTAAATATCCCAAAACTTGTTTCATGTCCATCCATTGAGATTGACCTGGATTGCTCGTATATCAACTCAATTTACTTATAGCACAAACTATATCTGGTCGGGTACAATTCATGATGTACATTAAGCATCCCAACACGAGCATAATCCAATTGTGATATGGTTTGACCTTTGTTCTTTTCTAATGCAAGATTCATGTCAATTGAAATCTTTGCAACTTTAAATCCCAAGTTCTTTAATTTTTCAAGTATTGTCTTAGTATAATGAGATTGTGACAATGCCAGACCTTGAGAAGTCTTATGTATTTTAAGTCCCAGAATTAAACCAGCAACTCCCAAGTCTTTCACATTAAACTTGCTCATTAGCATACGCTTAGTAATATTTATGTTGGCAATGTCATTACTCATTATGAGCATATCATTCACATATAAGCAAATAATGACTATGTAATTTGGAACAATTTTAATGTACACATATTTATCACATTCATTTATTTTAAACCCATTCGACAATATTGTTTGGTCAAATTTCGCATGCCATTGTTTGGGTGCTTTTTTTAGTCCATAAAGGGACTTAACAAGTCAATAGACCTTCTTTTCTTTACCTAGAACCACAAACCCTTCAGGTTGTTCCATGTAAATTTCTTCCTCCAACTCTCTATTTAAGAAGGTCGTCTTAACATCCATATGATGAATTTCAAGACCATAAATTACAGCTAACGCTACCAACGTTCGTATGGACGTAATTCTTGTAACTGGAGAGTATATATCAAAATAGTCAAGACCTTCTTTTTGTCTATACCCTTTGACTACAAATCTTGCCTTATACTTGTCAATAGCACAATCATCTTTCATATTCCTATTAAATATCCATTTAGAACCCAACGGTTTATTTCCAGGAGGAAGATCAACCAATTCCCATGTATGGTTGTTCAATATGGATTCAATTTCATTATTGACTCCCTCTTTCCATAATAATGATTCCGAAGAAGACATAGCTTCGTTAAATATTTGAGGCTCATTTTCCAATAAGAAAGTCACAAAATCTAGTCCAAATGAAGTAGACGTTCTTGACGTTTACTACGTCTTGGATCCTCCTGGTTATGTGAACTTTCCTTTGTTTCTTTCCGAGGCCGTTTAGATCCTTAACAAACGACGCACATTCCTTTTTATATGGATATATATTTTCAAAGAACTCAGTACTATCTGATTCTATAACCGTATTACTATGAATATCGGAATTTTCTGATTTATGAACCAGAAATCGATATGCTTTACTATTAGTTGCATATCCTATGAAAACACAATCAACAATTTTAGGTCCTATTTTTACCCTTTTGGGTATAGGAACTTGCACTTTTGCCAAACACCCCCACACTTTAAAATAATTCAAGTTGGGCTTCCTTGCTTTTCATTTTTCATATGGAATTGATTGTGTTTTTCTATGGGGTACTCGATTTAGTATTCGGCTTGCCATAAGAACGGCTTCCCCCCAAAAGTTCTGTGGCAAACCAGAACTTATCAATAATGCGTTCTTCATCTCCTTTAGTGAACGATTCTTTCTTTCTGCAATCTCATTGGATTGGGGCGTGTAAAGGGTCGTTGTTTGATGAGTAATTACATATTCTAAACATATTCTTTCAAAAGGAGATTCATATTCACCACCCTATCACTTATTATCATTTTGATTTTATTGTTAAGTTGTGTTTCAACTTCATTTTTATATTTCTTGAGCGCGTCTATTGCTTTATCTTTACTATTAAGTAAGTAAACATAGCAATATCTAGTAATATCGTCAATAAAAGTTATGAAATACTTCTTTCCACCGCGAGATGGTATTGAACTCATTTCACAAATATCTGTGTGAATTAAGTCTAAAGGATTTAAATTCCTTTCAACTGACTTATAAGGATGTTTAACATACTTGGATTCCACACATATGATTTGTCAACATTCAAATTTAGGCAATACTTCCAAATTAATCATTTTTCGAAAGGTTTTATAATTAACATGACCCAAACATATATGCCATAATTGATTTGACTCAAGCAAGTAAGACGAAGCTGAAATTTTATTATTATTCTCCACAACCATTATATTTAGCTTGAAAAGACCCTCGGTAAGATAACATTTTCCTACAAATATTTCATTCTTACTTATTACAACCTTATTGGAAATAAAAACACGCTTAAATCCATTCTTAACAAGAAGTCCAGTAGAGACTAAATTTTTCCTAATTTCGGGAATATTAAGGACATTGTTCAAAGTTACCACTTTGCTGGAAGTCATTTTGAGAAAAATCTTCCCACATCCTTCAATCTTGGCATTTGTAGCATTTCCCATGGAAATTGTCTCGTCGAGTCCAATAGGAGAATAAGTAACAAAATCTTCCTTGACAGCACAAGTATGGAGAGTGGCTCTAGAATCAGTCCACCACTCTTTAGGATTGGCCACCAAGTTGCATTCGGAAAGAATGGCGCATAAGTCATCAACATCATCATACTTTTCTACTATGTTTGCTTGACTCTTCTTCTTGTCTTTCTTCGGAGCACGACACTCAGTAGATTTGTGTCAGATTTTTCCACAGTTGTAGTAGTTTCCACTGAACCGCTTCTTACTTGGGTTGTATTTCGAACCAGAAGCCTTCTTCCTCTTCTTGTTCTCTTCAACAATATTTGCTCCTATTATTGTTGAACTTCCATGGCCTCTTTTTTCAGCAGCTTTTTTGTCCTCTTCAATTCTCAATCTAACAATGAGATCTTCAAGAGACATCTCCTTGCATTTGTACTTCAAGTAGTTTTTGAAGTCCTTCCACAAATGAGGCAACTTCTCAATCATTGCCGCTACTTGGAATGTTTCATTGATGACTGAATTTTCAATGAAATTTCTGTTAGTAAGAATACTAAGATTATTACTTTCAACATCAATATTAATTGATTCATACCTTCAGCAAGGAGATCGTGAATAATCACTTGAAATTCTTGTACTTGAGTAATAACAGATTTGCTGTCTACCATTTCATAGTCCAAAAACTTTGCAGCCACGAACTTTTTCAACCCGACATCTTTAGTTTTGTATTTCTTTTCAAGCGCATTCCACAGTTCTTTTGATTTTTCCACGCCACTGTATACATTATACAACGCATCATCCAACCCGCTAAAAATGTAATTCTTGCACAAAAAATCTGAATGCTTCCACGCCTCAATCACGAGAAAGCGTTCATTATCAGGATTTTCATCGGCCAGCACATGAACATCTTCCTTGATGAACTTCTGAAAACTGAAGGTAGTCAAATAGAAGAATATCTTTTGCTACCAGCGCTTGAAATCAATTCCGAAAAAAAATTTGGGTTTCTGCGCCGGTGCCAAAGCAGCCGGTGTCGTTCGGCTTCTTGATGCATTGGTTGTCACCATTGGAACAACTTGGTTCTCATTTTCATTAGTCATTTCTGTAAAAGAATGACACTAACGTTAAAATAACGTAGATTTTAATATGATACAAAACCACGAAGGTTTACTCTCCAGAAATAATAATACAGATATAGAAATATATTAAATTCCTTAAGCTTGTTAGTAAACTGTATTTATAAAACAATTCTGGAAATATAAATTAATATAAACAGAGATTATGCTAAACATAAATGATATAAACAAAATGATCATAAACAATTCGAGCCCACTGAATTCACAGTATCTTCTTAAGGAATTTAATCCCCTTCTAGCACCTAAGGTTATGGATTATTTCCTCCCATGATAGAATGAATTACACACTGGTGTAGTGGTACTCCAAACGCCAGTGTTTCAGCGAACACAAAGATCAGTAGCAAATTACACTTACTTTTTTCTTTGTTTGTATGTTAAAAGTATGCAGAAGAAGGAGAAAACTCAGAAATTCGTAATGAAATTTTAAGTAGAATAGTGTTGTATTTATAGCCAAAATATCGGTTGGAATCTGAAAAGGTGCAACTTTTCAGAATGGTTATTTCTGCAAAACAGTCATAGCATAAATTTCATTACATAAATGGCTATTTACTCAATAATAAATAGGGAAAATAAAGAGGAAGAAGTGATGGGTAGTTAATTTTCTGTTACAAAAACAAAAAAAATGGATTGGATTTAATATTAATATTTAATATTAATATTCTGTTATTAACAAATATTTAATAACACATTTCTGATAATATTTTACTATTAATAAATAAATTTTGTCCAAAAAATTAATCAATCAATCATTTGACTAAATTCGAAGCCGAAGCCGAAGCTGAGCGAATGAGCGAGCGACGACTGCGCGAGGCTTGCTTTCTTCTCAACTCTGTAAGAGCTAGTAGAAGAACAATTCCTTATAAACCCATAAAAAATCTTTTCTTCTTCCAATATGGGACAATGTCCATATGCCAAGGGGAAAAACTTAAAATTTCACTCAAAATTTTCATTTTCCTCCATTTCTCATTCGCCCTCTTTAAGTATTTAATATATTAATTAAATACCTTAAAAACTCAACATAACCTAATTAAGAACTCTATACCATTACAACAGTGAATATTACTTTTCCTCATCTATTACCACAGAAAGATTAAAACTGAAAAAAAAAAGTTAATTTTTGGACTAGAACTAATAACTAGAAAAAAGAAGAAGAAGAAAACGAAGCAGGAGAAGAAGGAGGAGAAAGGAGCTGAAGTTTTTTTAAAAAGTGAATACAAATTAAAAATTTTTAAAAAATATAGATATAAATTAAACGGGGGCGACCAAATCAGCTGTCCGTGCAATTTTTAGTGTTGCTTCCTATTGAACTTATGAATTCAAATCTCTGCCAACATATGCAATTTTCTCAAATCTTTTTGTTTATTGTTTGTGACAGCTCACATTCAGTCATATTGAGCAGGATAATTCAACAAAAATCCAACTCATTTAATACAATTTCAGTATCCTAAAACTTTCCTCCAAGCTAAAAAATTAAAACTAGAATTATAAATTGTCAAGTTAACCACTAAATTACAGTTGATGCCAACACCAAAAAGCTATAGTTCAATTGCATCTTTCCACGCTTCCTGCACCACTTCCTCGTTTCCTCTATATTCGGCTTTGCCAATCGCCCGACCTCCTAGATTTTCTATAAATTAGTCATATCCTCAAAATTTATTTTACGCAATAACACTGAATTCTCATGTGAAAAATATGCTACCATCTAAAATATAGCCTAAATAAACTTGAAAACCAAATAGGAAAAAAGAAGCAAGCATAATTAAGTAAAGTAGATAACCAAAATAGTGCTTCAGGTTGGAGTCACTTGCCATGAATTCAAGATCTTGAAAATAAAACTTAATTAAGAACAGGTAAATATTTTCTAACTTTTTCACTACCTTGATAATCATATTTCTGCAATCAAACAACACAAGACTTATAGAAGATCTTGTTTTATCGGCACCCGGCAACAATCTTCTCCACATCAATTGCAATATCTTCTTAATCAGAATCATCAGCCACTAACAATAGACAAAAAGAAGTAATAACTACAGAGCAAGAGTAAGATACTTTAAACATGAGGAGAAGGGGGCGTACAAATGGAAATATGTGATTTTCTAAGAATTGGAAAAGGAAAAAGTATGATTTTGAATACCCACGAGCCTAAAGGGGTGTGAGAAATATTATTTTTTGTCATGTCAGCTTATTGCTTTTAAATAGATACACATTGAGTGAAGTTAGGAGTCGTTTGGTATGAGATATAAGAAGGTAATATAACAATAATAACAATAACTATCCAGTATAGTTCTACAGGATGGGGTCTGGGGAGGGTAATATGTACGCAGACCTTATCCCACCCCAAAGGATAGAGAGGTTGTTTCCAGTCGACCCTCGACTTAGAAAAAGAAAAGAAAAAACATAAATAAAAACAAAAACAAAAACAAAAGAGCATTAGTAATTCCAACAGAAATCACGAAACATAATTATGTAAACACAGACCATAAGTAACATGACATGCAAAAGGAAAAGGTAAACAAAAACAGAAGTAAATGTGCATCCACACATATTAATTTAGCCACATTCAGTAAATAAAATGGGATGCAGTAACACCGACCACTAACTAAAAGCCCCTATCCTACAACTCTGATAATAGACATCCAGACTCTACTATCAAGGGTCATGTCCTCGAAATGTGCATTCTAGCTATGTCATGCCTAATCACATCTCCCCGATACTTCTTTGGCCTCCCTCTGCCTCGACTCGCGCCAACCACCTCCAATCGCTCACAACTCCTCACCGGGGCATCTGCGCTTCTCCTCCATGCATGCCCGAACCACCTTAACTTCTCATCCAACTTCTCATCCACAGGGCCACCCCACCTTTTCCCTAATAACTTCATTCTTAATCTTTAAAATTTGATTATCCACTAGGTACAAGACTTAATTGGAATAGCTAAGTGAAAATATTGGGCAACTTTAAGAAACAATATATTGTATTCCGTGCTAAATTTAATACTAACTGATTTTTCACACACATAAAATAAGGTCATAAGTAGAAGTTGTGGATTTATGCATTCTTCCATCCCATTGTGTAGTAAAAACTAAATAATCAGAGGCCCTTCCATATTAAGCAAGGAGGAAAAATTCTTTTTTATTTTTTTTTTGTTTGGTGGGGGCGGGGTTTCACCAGTTTGGCTTGAATCACTCTTTGTCAGGATATATTTCGTCCATGGGGAAAAAATAATAAAAATGAAAGCTAAATAGTTGAAGCTCATACTTCTGTTTGTGCACAATCAGCAGGAACAGTAAGGAAATATAGAACTAGGATAATGTAATTAGGGGTGTAAGAAAGAAAATCGATAAATTGCACCAAATCGATAATTTGAGTTTAACCGAGCAAAAAATCTCGATTATGATTTGGTTTGACTTGGTTTGGTGTTGGAAAAAAAATCCGGGCATAACTGGTTTGGTTCGGTTTTAACTAAAGAAAGTCAAACCGAAACCAAACCAACAAGACATTAGATATATAGAAATTTTAGATATATTTAATATATAAATATGCTTATTGTAATGTAATTTATAAATATTTCTTAAAAAATTTCATAATTTTATCTTTTAAGGTATTATTTCAAGGTTGGACTTAGAACTTTTGAATGCTCCAATAAGTTTTACAGCCACTAATATTAGTAAATTAAATAATGCTAACAATCAATACTAATGTTAACAAAAGACATTCAATTCAATATTACGAACGAGAAAGTATTAGATATCTATTTTTTTGTTTTGCAATAATTTAGATAAAAATGCATAACCTATTTTTATTTTGCTTTAGCTTTTATTCATGTAATTAATAATTCCTTATTAGTCCGCTTATTTTAGCATGATTTAGTACTTTTAGATTATGTTATTTTCATTATGACTTTTTAATTTAGCAATATTTATATTACATAATCTTATTGTCTTTATTGTTGAATATTTTAGGATAATGTCATGACACATTTCATATTTTGTATTATTTTCTTGAAAAATACTTTATATAGTTGTATCATACTAGGATTAAAGAAATATTTTGAGCATACGTTATATGTTTTATTCTAGAAAGATTTTACTGGAAAAAAATTCAAAAAATCCCGAATAACCCGAAAACCCGATATTAAAAAATTCGAGTTTTATTAGTTTGGTTTGGTCTTTAGATTTAATAATCTGACACAATTGGTTTGGTTTGGTAATTGTAAAATCCGACCCAACCTGGTCTATGTACACCCCTAAATATAACTATCTACGGTTTCTTTATTAATCCATTCAAAAAGGAATAACCTGTTTCTATATTTAAAAATAATCTAATTTTAAACTTTTTATTTTATTCATTTTAGCCTTAATTGGAAACATTATAGTCATAAAAATATCCCCTATAAAGCTTTGACAGAATATATCAACATTCCTTTAAAGTTGTCCTCACTTTTCACTTCGACACTTCATTCTAATTCCATTCCATTTGAACACTTCAAACACACCTTGAATGTGTCATTTAAACATAAAATGTTGTAGGCAGCCAAACGTAATAGATGCATAGAATTTACACGCCAGAGTAACCAATAAGATGGAGGCACATGTGTTTATTAAAACTTTAGAAAAAAGAATTTGAGAAAGAAAAAGAATAAAAGAAAAACAAGAATCCCACCCGCTTATCTTCCCCAACGATCCAACCCTATTCCTTTCCATCTTCATCTGGCAAATTGAAAGAACAAAGGTTAAACTATCACGGGTTAGCTAGTTTTTGAATTTGTCATTCAAAAATAGCCAGCAATTACAAAGTCATTGAAAAAATAGCCACTGTTTTGCTGCAACACGGAAAGTTCCAGCATAATATACTAGAGATCAGTGCACCTATATATGAACTTCTAGCATATTATGCTGGAACTCCAACATGCGAAAAGTTTCAGTATAATACAGTGGAGATTTGTCACGACCCCAAATACCAGTCATGATGGCGCCTATCGCATTACTAGGCAAGCCAACCAACCATTTAGTCACAACCCATTTTCTGCTAGTAAGCCATTTTCTAATACGGGTTTAAATACAAATTTTTACAATAAGTGTTTAAAATAACTAAATGTGAGAACTAATTAAACATAAGGCAATACAGCCCCAAATATCTGGTGTCACGAGTCTAGAACCTTTAAATACATAACCGGCTGTCTAATACATCAATAGTCAAAAAATGCGAAAAAAGAACAAGATAGGAAGGAGGAAGCAGGGTTGCGAATGCGATGTAGCTACCTTGCAATATCGGGCAAACTCTGGATAAGCTGAGGACCCTTACTCTGTCGCTCGGGCACCTAGATCTGCACAGAAGGTGTAGAGAGTAACGTGAGCACGCCAACTCAGTAAGTAACTAAAGTAGATAATGTTTAAAAGCAGTGACGAGCAGTTCAAAATCATATAAATGAATAGGCAACAAGATAACAGATCAAACTCCACAATTTAAAATCAGTTTTATCGTAAAATTATCAATTTTGGTTTAAAAACTTGAAATCATATACTTACCAATTTTTCCAATAGAGGCTTATTTTAAAAAAAGAGTAAAATCAGTGAAAATATCATAACAGGGTCCCTCGAGCAAGGCGTCACTCGGAATATGGCCTCTCGGGCAGCCTCCCCAGTCACTCGTGACTAAACTCTCGTCACTCAGTACTCACTCTCAGTACCCACGCTCATTATATCTCATACTAATAGAATCATAGTAACCGCTGCGACGTGCAACCCGATCCATAATTTATAGTCGACTACGCTCATTGGGGGTGTACAGACTCTGGAGGGGCTCCTATAACCCAAGCATCATATTGTTGCGGCATGCAGCCCGGTTCAATATAAATATATCATTGTAGCGTGCAACCTGATCCATATAAGTATCGTTGCGGCGTGCAGCCTGATCCATAATTCGTACATATATAAATATCTTCACCATTAGGTTCTCAATGTCTCTCAGTCCTTAACCTCACAGCCTCTCGGACGCAATAGTAGAAATTAGAGAACTCAGTCCAAATAATTCTCACATTTAGGAAGTAGAGTAACAAACTAATTTTAAACAATAAACATGTAAAACATGACTGAGGATATACTTTCAACAAGTAGAGTGAGGAAAAACAGTAAAAATGCCCCTAAGGGTCTCAACAGGTCGGTACTAGGCCACAAACATAACATACAACCCATATTATAGTATAAATGACTAAAGACGAAATATCATAAGGTTCCAAATCAAATACGTGGCTTATTAGTCGCTACGGGACAGACCAAGTCAAAATCCCTACCAGTGCACGTCCCCACGCTCGTCACTTAGCATCTGTGTCACCGCATTTATCAAAACAAGTCAAATACCAGAGTTTTGTACACTCAGTTCCAGATTTACAATGGTTACTTACCTCAAACCGGTGAAAATACTACTCTGTGACGCCTTTTCCCCAAGTGTCGGTATCCACTCACGTCGAATCTATCCAAAATCAGAATCACAGCGTCAAAATATGCTAAGGGAACGAAGTCCAAGCCAAAACAATCAAATAATACCAAAAATTCCGAAATTGGCTAAACCAGACCCCCGGGCTCACGTCTCGAAACTTGATAAAAATTACACCAACGGAATCCTTTTCCTTCCAAGAGTCCATACATACCAAGAAAACTGAAATCGGAGTCCAAATGACCCTTCAAATTCTCATTTTAAAGTCCCTTAATCTCAAGCCCTAATTTCTCAATTTTAGGCTTAGATTCCATGATTTATTAGGTAGATTTTACATTAGAATCGAGTTTTAAGTCCAAAATTCTTACCTCCAAGTGATTATCCTTGAATCCCTCTTCAATCCCCTTCAAAAATCTCCAAAATCGACCAACAATGAAAGAAATAAACCCCACATTCGCAAACAAGACGACTATTTAAACCTTCTGCCCAGGCCTGAAATCCTTCTTCACGAGCCCGGTCAAGCCTCGCGTTCACGAAGCACAAAATAACCTTGACCAAAATTCCTCTTTCGCGATCGTGACCTCCACATCGCGAACGTGATGTTTTACTTGGACAAACCTTCGCGATTGCGATGCCCCACTCGCGAACGCGATGAATAAATTTCCCTGAAGCTCAACTGCCCTTTTTCTTCTACACAAACATGACAACGCCCCACTAATGCGATGCACAGATGCCTAGACCTTCACAAACGCGAAGGCTTAAATTCCAGCTTCCTCAACTAACCCTTCGTGAATGCAAAGATCATTTATTTGCAGCACTGACTTGCAATTTTTCTACAGTTCTAAACTTTGGGGAATGGTCCGATTGACTACCCGAAACACACCCGAGTCCCCCAGGACCTCGACCAAGCCACCAACATATCCCAAAACCATATTCAAAATTGTACCAATCTTCAAAATACCTCAAACAACATCAAATAAACCAAAACACATAGGATTAAAGCCTATGTTTCCAAAATCTTTCGAATTCTGCTTTAGATCAAAAACATCATCAAACCACGCCCAAATGACATGAAATTTTGCGCACACATCCCAAATGATACAAGCTCTCAAATTCCATTCCTACCCCTATATCAAAATTTCGAATACCAACCGGAAATCGTCAAAAATCCAATTTCACCTATTCAAGCCTAAATCTACTCCGGACCTCCAAAACTCATTTCAATCACACTGTTAAGTCCCAAATTACCTCCTGAAGCTAAACAAACCATCAGAACTCACACCCAAGCCCTCCAACACATAAGTCAACATCCGATTGATTTTTTCCAACTTAAGCTTCTCAAAAGAGACTAAGTGTCTCAAACCTTACCAATTTATTTCTGAACTCGAACCAAGTAACCCGATCACATATAGAACCTTTAGACAAAATAATAAGAAGCATTAATGGGGGGAAACGGAGCGGTAACTCATGAGACGAATGGCCAGACCATCATATCCTCCCCAACTTAAACAAATATTTATCCTCGAACGCATCAAGAAACATACCTGAAGCCTCAAACGGGTGAGAATATCTGCTCCACATCTCTTGCTTGGTCTCTCAGGTAGCCTTCTCCATGGGCCGACCTCTCCATTGCACTTTCACTAAAGCTATATCCTTTGACCTCAACTTTCGAACTTGATGACTCAAAATAGTTACTGGCTCCATATCATAAGTCAAATCATCATCCAACTGAACCTTGCTAAAATCCATACATGAGATGGATACCCAATATACTTTCGGAGCATAGAAACATGAAATACCAGATGGACACTCGACAAGATGGGTGGCAAGGCAAGCTCATAAGCCACCTCCCCAATCCTCCGAAGTACATCAAAAGGCCCAATAAACGAGGACTCAATCTCTCTTTCTTCCCAAATCTCATAACACCCTTCATGGGTGAAACCTTCAACAGAACCTTCTCGCCAACCATGTAGGACACATCCCAAACATTCTTGTCATCATAGCTCTTCTGTCTCGACTGCGCTATACGAAGCCTCTCCTGAATCACTTTCACCTTATCTAAGGCATCCTACACCAAGTCTTTCCCAATAGCCTAGCCTCGCCCGGCTCAAACCAACCAATTCGAGATCTACAACGGCTCTCATACAAAGTCTCACATGGAGCCATCTAAATACCAGACTGGTAGCTGTTGTTATAATCAAACTCTACAAGCGGTAGAAACTGATCTCATGACCCTCCAAAATCAATGACACAAGCATGAAACATGTCCTCCAATATCTGAGTAGTGCGCTCGGACTGCACATCCATATGAGGGTGAAAAGCTCTGCTCAACTCAACCTGAGTACTCAACTCTTGCTGCACGGACCTCCAAAACTGCAAAGTAAACTGAGTGCCCCTATTTGAGATGATGAAAACTGGGACACCATGCAAACGAAAGATCTCCTAGATATAGATCTCTGCTAACCACTCTCTCATCTATGGCATCGCCCTTGACCAAGTTGACTCAGAAGGGTGCTTCATTTATATGGTCGGACAAGTGTGAGGAGTGCTTTCAAAAGTTCAGGACAGCTTTGACCACATCTCTTGCTTGGTCTCTCAGGTAGCCTTCTCCATGGGCTGACCTCTCCACTGCACTTTCACTGAAGCTATATCCTTTGACCTCAACTTTCGAACCTGATGACTCAAAATAGTTACTGGCGCCATATCATAAGTCAAATGATCATCCAGCTGAACCTTGCTAAAATCCACAACATGAGATGGATACCCAATATACTTTTGGAGCATAGAAACATGAAATACCATATGCACACTCGACAAGTTGGGTGGCAAGGCAAGCTCATAAGCCACCTCCCCAATCCTCCGAAGTACCTCAAAAGGCCCAATAAACCAAGGACTCAATCTCTCTTTCTTCCAAAATCTCATAACACCCTTCATGGGTGAAACCTTCAACAAAACCTTCTCGCCAACCATGTAGGACACATCCCAAACATTCTTGTCATCATAGCTCTTCTGTCTCGACTGCGCTATACGAAGCCTCTCCTGAATCACTTTCACCTTATCTAAAGCATCCTACACCAAGTCTGTCCCCAATATCCTAGCCTCGCCCGGCTCAAACCAACCAATTCGAGATCTACAACGGCTCTCATACAAAGTCTCACATGGAGCCATCTGAATACTCGACTGGTAGTTGTTGTTATAAGCAAACTCTACAAGCGGTAGAAACTGATCTCATGACCCTCCGAAATCAATGACACAAGCATGCAACATGTCCTCCAATATCTGAGTAGTGCGCTCGGACTGCCCATCCATATGAGAGTGAAAAGCTCTGCTCAACTCAACCTGAGTACTCAACTCTTGCTGCACAGACCTCCAAAACTGCAAAGTAAACTGAGTGCCCCTATTTGAGATGATGGAAACTGGGACACCATGCAAACGAAAAATCTCCTAGATATAGATATCTTGTAACCACTCTCTCATCTATGGTATCGCCCTTGACCAAGTTGACTCAGAAGGGTGCTTCATTTATATAGTCGGACGAGTGTGAGGCGTGCTTTCAAAAGTTCAAGACAGCTTTGACCACAACTCCAGTGTTAGTTTTGCCATCAACTTTAGGTTCATATACCGTGTATTGTGATGCTTCGATAGTGGGTATTGGTTGTGTTTTGATGCATGATGATAGAGTTATTGCTTATGCTTCTCGCCAGTTGGAGCCCCATGAGAAGAACTACCCCGTTCATGATTTGGAATTGGCTGCTACAGTTCACGCGTTGAAGATTTGGAGGCATTACTTGTATGGTGTGTCGTGTGAGGTGTTTACTAATCATCATAGCCTCCGGCACTTGTTCAAGCAGAAAGATCTCAATTTGAGGCAGTGGAGGTGGTTGGAGTTGCTTAAGGATTATGATATCACTATATTGTACCATCTGGGGAAGGCCAGTGTGGTGTCTGATGCTTTGAGCTAAATGACGGTGAGTATGAGGAGTTTGGCATGTATTCCAATTGGGGAGATACCTCTGTCAGTTGATGTTCAGGCCTTTGCCAATCGGTTCGTGAGGTTAGATGTTTCGAAGCCCAGACAAGTATTGGCTTACGTGGTTTCTCGATCTTCCTTATATGATTGTATTAGAGAGCGCCAATATGATGATCCGCATTTTCTTGTCCTTAAGACAGAGTTCAGCATGATGATGCTAGAGATGTGACCGTTGGTGATGATGGGGTATTGAGGATGCATGGCCAAATTTGTGTGCCCAATGTAGTTGGGCTTCGTGAGTTGATTCTGGAAGAGGCCCATAGCTCGTGGTATTCCATCCATCTGGGTGTCGTGAAGATGTATCAGAATTTGAGGCAGCATTATTGGTGGAGAAGAATGAAGAAAGACATTGTGGGATTTGTAGCTCAGTGCCTTGATTGTCAGCAGGTAAAATATGAGCATCAGAGACCGGGTGGCTTGCTTTAGCAGATGGATATTCCAGAGTGGAAGTGGGAGAGGATCACTATGGACTTTGTTGTTGGACTTCCACGGTCTTTGAGAAAGCTCGATGCTATTTGGGTGATTGTGGATTGACTGAACAAGTCCGCACACTTCATTCATGTGTGTACTACCTAATCTTTGAACAAACCGGCGATAATAGCCTTCCAAACCAAGAATGTTGTGAATCTGTGGCTAAGAACAGTTTGGACCAACTCTGAACTACCTCTATCTTCTTCGGATCTTCCTGAATACTCTCGTTGGACACCACATGTCCAAAGAAATCCACTAAACCGAGATAAAACTCACACTTGGAGAAATTTGCATAAAGCTTCTCCTCCCTCAATCTCTGCAACACAACCCTTAAATGCTCTGTGTTCTCCTCATGATTACATGAATACACCAGAATATCATCAATGAAGACCATGAAAAATGAATCGAGATAAGGTCGGAAAACGTTGTTCATCAAATGCATGAACGTTGCTGGGGCATTGGTCAGCCCAAAAGGCATCACCAAGAACTTATAATGACCATATCGGGTCATGAAAGCTATCTTAAGAATATCCGAGTCCTTGATCTTCAACTGGTGATAACTCGAACAGAGATCAATTTTGGAGAACACTCTCGCTCCATGAATCTGGTCGAATAAATCATCAATGCGAGACAAAGAATACTTGTTCTTAATTGTTACTTTGTTCAATTGTTTATAATCAATGCACATCCTCATAGTGCCATCCTTCTTCTTCATAAATAGAATGGAGCACCCCAAAGTGACACACTAGGCCGAATGAACCTCTTATCAAGGAGTTTCTGAAGCTGCTCCTTTAACTCTTTCAACTCCGCTGGTGCCATACGATACGACGGAATTGAGATGGGCTGAGTCCAAAATCAATATCCTTGTCTGGTGGCATACCCGACAGGTCTGCAGGAAACACATCGAGAAAATCCCTCACAACTAGAACAGATTCAATAACGGGAGTCTTAGCTCCGACATCCCTCACAAAGGCTAGATACGAAAGACATCCCTTCCCAACCATACGCTGGGCCTTCAAGAATGAGATCTCTCTACTGGTAACATAATCAGTCAAACCTCATCACTCAATCTGTTTCACATCCGGTATAGCAGTGTGACTGTCTTGGCATGACAGTCCAGAATAGAACGACACGGAGATAGACAATCCATGCCCAAAATGATATCAAAATCCACCATACAGAATAATAAAAGATCCAATCGGGTATCTAGACCTCTAATACTTACCACACACGATCGGTATACACGGTCTACAATAACAGTATCTCCCATTGGAGTAGATACATGAACAGGTGAAATAAGAGACTCACGAGGCGTACCCAGATAACGGGAAAGTATGATGACACATAAGAAAAGGTGGAACCGTGATCAAATAATACATATGCATCTCTGTGGCAGACTAAAACAATACCTGAAATCACGACATCTGAAGTAGGAGCATCTGGTCTACCTGGGAGGGCATAGAAATGAGCCTGACCACTACCTGATCGACCTCCCCCTCTAGGGCGACCCCTGGCTGACTGACCTTCACCCCTAGCTGGCTGGGCGGGTGGTGAAGTAACTGGAGATGAAGTCAAGGGCTAACCCCCCTGCTGAGATGGACCATCATGAAGACAAGGACATTGCCTCCTCATATGCCCAAACTCTCCACACTCATAACAACTCCCCGGTGCTGGAGATGGGGACTGAACGGAACCCCTGGCACATGAATGACCAGTAGAAGGGCCTGGCATGGAAGAACCCTGAACTGATAGAGCACGAGACGAAATCTGAGCTGGAAGGGCACTGAGTGATGAGTGGCCCTAATGAGAACTGTGAGAACCATGACCCGATCATGTCCCATGATAACTTGGGCGAGCTGAATAAGCTTGCATAAATGGACATCCTCTATCCTGCTAGAACTGACCCCTCGAAGGAGCACCACTAAAGTTACTAGATCTCCGAGGCATCTTGGCCTCCCTCTCCTCTCGCTCCTAGCGGCGAACCGACTCAATCTCACAGGCGATGTCACCAACCTACTCGAAAGTAGCACCTGACACCCTCTCCCTAGTCATGAGAATCCAAAGTTGATATGTAAGGCCAACAACAAACCTCCTGATCCTCTCTTGTTCTGTGGGAACCAACCAAACCGTATGACGGGCTAACTCGGAGAACCACATCTCACACTGTGTCATAGTCATCTCTCTCTGATACAACTACTCAAACTGTCTGCGCAGCTCCTCTCGGCGAGACTTTGGCACATACTTCTCCCGAAAGAGAATAGAGATTGCTGCCAGGTAAGGGGTGCTGCACCAATAGGCCTATGCCTCTCATACACCTCCCACCAAGTAAAGGCAGCCCTAGAAAACTGAAAGGTAGTGAATGCTACACCACAGGTATCTAGAATCCCCGTTGTACAAAGCATCCTCTGGGACTTATCCAAGAAACCCTGGTCATCCTCGCTCTCTGCACCGTTGAAAGTCGGAGGTTTGGAGTCTACCAAACATCTCTAATAGCTGTTGCTCGTCGTCCGGCATAACTGGTACCACAAACTCTTGAGCTGGTGCAACTGGCTGGGCTGGAAGTGCCCCCGGTGTCTGAAGTCCCCGCACAACCTGCTCAGGTGTGTGAGCAATGAGAGTTTGGGTGCTTTCCCCGGCCTGAGAAGTAGCTGCAACCGTAGTAACTGAGAACGCCGGAGCCAAATCGATACACACTAATAAAATTTGAGGTAAATCCTCCTGAAGGACTGGAATCACAATAAACACAGCTGGTGCCTGAGTTGGTGTTGATGTAGCATCCACAATTGGGACCTGATCCTGAACTAGGGCAGCTGATGGATCGGCAGGTGCTGCCCTAGCCACCCTGCCTCTACCACGGCCTCAACCGCATCCTCGCCTCTAGTGGCCCCAACTGGTGGTACTGGTGGTCGTCCATCCTGCCTGGTAGCACATGTCATCACCATCTGTGAACTAATGGAATAACAGAAGTTTACTATTCGGGTGAACAGTTTCTCACGACAAGAATTTCAAGAATATGAAGTTTTTCTAATGGTTCTGTAGCCTTCCGAGGATACGTACAAACTTCTCTGTACCGATCCGCATGACTCTACTAAATCAGCTCATGACTCGTGAGACCTATGTAACCTAGTCTCTAATACCAACTTGTCACGATCCCAAATACTAGTCGTGATGGAGCCTATCACATTACCAGGCAAGCCAACCAAACCATTTAATCACAACCCATTTCTTGCTAATACGCCATTTTCCAACACTAGTTTAAATACCAAATTTTCATAATAAGTGTCTAAAACAACTAAATGTGAGGAAACTAATAAAATATACGACAACACAACCCCAAATATCTGATGTCACGAGTATAGAGACTTTATACATAACCGTCTGTCTAATACATCATTAGTAAAAAAATGCGGAAAATAACAAGATAAAAAGGAGGAAGCAGGGCTGCGGACTCCATGTAGCTACCTTGCAATCTCCGGAAAAACTCTGGATAAGCTAAGGACACTCACTTTGCTGCTCGAGTACCTGGATCTGCACACAAGGTGCAGGGAGTAACGTGAGTACGTCAACTCAGTAAGTAACTAAAGTAGATAATGTTTGAACGCAGTGAAGAGCAGTTAAAAATCATATAAATGAATAGGCAACAGGATAACAGATCAAATTCCACAATTAAAATCAGTTTTGTCGTAAAATTATCAATTTTGGTTTAAAAAATTGAAATCATATACTTACCAATTTTTCATATAGAGGCTTATTTTTAAAAAAGAGTAAAAACAATGAAACTTTCATAACATGGTCCCTCGGGCAAGGCGTCACTTGGAATATGGCCTCTCGGGCAGCCTCTCAGTCACTCGTGACTCAACTCCCGTCACTCAGTACTCACTCTCAGCACTTAGGCTCATTAATATCTTATAATAATAGAAATCATAGTAACCATTGCGGCGTACAACCCGATCCATAATTTATAATAGACTACGCTCACTGGGGGTGTACATACTCCAGGGGGGCTCCTACAGCCCAAACATCATATCATTGCGGCGCATAGAAATTAGGGAACTCAGCCCAAATAATCCTCACATTTAGGAAGTAGAGTAATAAACTAGTTTTAAATAACAAACAGGTAAAACATGACTAAGGATATTCTTTCAACAAGTAGAGTAAGCAAAAATAGTAAAAATGCCCATAAGGGTCTCAACAAGTCGGCACAAGGCCTCAAACATGGGATACATTCCATATTATAGTATAAATGACTAAAGTACGGAATATCATAAGGTTCCAAATCAAATACGCTGCTTAATACTTGCTACGAGACGGGCCAAATCACAATCTCTACCGGTGCACACCCATACGATCGTCACAACATTTATCAAAACAAGTCAAATACCGGGGTTTTGTACCCTCAGTTCCAAATTTACAATGGTTACTTACCTCAAACCGGTAAAAATACTACTCCGTGATGCCTTTGCCCCGCGAATCGGCCTCCCCTCGCGCAGAATTTATCCAAAATCAGAATCATGGCGTCAAAATATGCTAAATGAACGAAGCCCAAGTGAAAGCAATCAAATAATACCAGAAATCTTGAAATTGGCCAAACCAGACCCCTGAGCCCACGTATCAAAACTTGATAAAAATTACATCAACGAGATCCTTATCCTCCCACGAGCCCATACATACCAAGAATACTAAAATCGGAGTCTAAATGACCCCTCAAATTCTCATTTTAAAGTCTGTTAATCTCAAGCCCTAATTTCTCAATTTTAGGCTTAGATTCCATGATTTAATAGGTAGATTTCACATTAGAATCGAGTTTTAAGTCCAAAATGCTTACCTCCAAGTGATTCCCCTTGAATCTCTATTCAATCCCCTTAAAAAAGCTCAAAAAACGACCAACAATGAAAGAAATAAACCCCACACTCGCGGACAAGACGACTATTTAAACATCCTGCCTAGGCGTGAAATCCTTCTTTGCGAACGCGGTCAAGCCTCGTATTGGCGAAGCACAAAATAACAATGACCAAAATTCCTCTTTCGCAATTGCGGCCTCCCCATAGCGAACACGATGCTTCACTAAGACAAATCCTCGCGATCACGGTGCCCCACTCGCGAACGCGATGAATAAATTCCCCTGAAGCTCAGCTACCCTTTTTCTTTTACACAAACGCGACAACACCCCACGAACGCGATGCACAGATGCCCAACCCTTGGAATGAGGAGCATTCCATGAGAATGCGAAGGCTTAAATTCTAGCTTCCTCAACTGAATCTTCGCGAATGTGAGGACCCTCTCGCGAACGCGAAGGTCATTTCTCTGCAACACTGACCTGCAATTTTCCTGCAGTTCCGAACTTCACGGAATGGTCCTTTTGACCACCGGAAACTCACCCGAGGCCCTCGGAAACTCAACCAAGGCCCCCGGGACCTCAACCAAGGCAACAACATATCCCAAAAACTTATTCAAACTTGTATCAATCTTCAAAACAGCTCAAACAACATCAAATCAAATAAAATCCATCGGATTCAAGCCTAAATTTTCAAAATCTTCGAATTTCGCTTTTGATAAAAAACCCAACCAAATCACGTTCAAATGACCTGAAATTTTGCACACATATCCCAAATGACACAAAGGAACTATTGCAACTCTCGGAATTCCATCCTGGCCCCTATATCAAAATCTCACATACCAATCGAAAATGGTCAAAAATTCAATTTCGCTAATTCAAGCCTAAATCTACTCCGGACCTTTAAAGTCATTTCGATCACATTTTCAAGTCCCAAATTACCTCCCGAAGCTAACCGGACCATCGGAACTCACACTCGAGCCCTCCAACACATAAGTCAATATCTGGTTGACCTTTTCCAACATAAGCTTCTCAAAAGAGACTAAGCGTCTCAAACCTTACCAATTCCTTTTCGAACTCGAACCAAGCAACCCAATCACATATAGAACCTTTAGACAAAGCAATAAGAAGCAGAAAGGGGAAAAACGAAGCGGTAACTCACGAGACGACTAGCCGGGTCATCACAAGATTAGAGCACCGGTGCTCCAATCCCCAGTATAATATGTTGTACCGGAGTATATTATACTGGAGTTATTTTTCCGGATTTTGAATATTATTTTTGTTAAAATTTATTTTTATATAAAAATTGACTAAATTTTGATTATTTTTGAAATTGTGGCTATTTTTGAATGACCACTTGTAAATTTGACTATTTGGCTATTTTTGAATTTCTCCCCAAACAAAGTACTCCCATTACCATGGCTTGAGTCTCCAGCTTCAACCTCTTTAAGGTTTTAACCATCACCTACAGTAATTTTAGCCATAAATTAGCCATTAAGAACAATTCATGACAGATCCATGAGTATCACGCTAACCACAGTCAAACAACCCTAGCTTCCGTCCCTTATTGTTTCGCGTTTTTATAAACAAAAACTTTCGTGTCGTAGTTTGCGTTGAATTTTCTCGCTTTGTGGCTAGTTTTTCAGAGTCTCCGTCTCTATTTTCGTCTGAGCTTTCCAATCGTTGTTCTGCCGCCATTAACCTCGTATCTGAAGGGAGAAGAGTTGGAATTGTGTGGGAAGCACGAGTTATTATTTTTTAAAGCATAAGCACGAATTGCTTATAGATCGATTCAGGAACTTTAGTTTTTGCCAAATTTAGAAGGAATGGGGAAAGGGGATATGGGCATGGTGAAAAAGTGGCTAATTGGAGAAGAAAAAATCCGAGTTGAGAAAAAGGGGAAAGAAACAAAGAAGAATATAAATGTTTGTATTCTTTCGGGCAATCTCTGTTTATCCTGGCAATGAAAACTAAAAAGTAAGGTGGATGGTGGTGAATTGTTCGAAGGAGAGAGGAAGGTGATAACCTGGACTATGGTGTGCGGGTGCAAAAGGATAGGAGGAAAAAGAAAGTGAAAAAATATTTAAAAATAAAAATTACTCCGTCACGGTCTATTTGAAAAAAAAAAGTCACGCTCTAAGAAATATTTGTGTTTAAATGACGCGTTCGAGATGTGGTGGGAGTGTTCAAATGGAATGAACTTAAAATAAAGTATTAAAATAAAAAATAAGGGCAATTTTAAGGAACTGTCAATGTATTCTGCCTAAAATTTTTATTCTTTAAACTTCTACTGCTACAAATTTATTTTAAAAAATTTTGAAATTCCGTAGATAATCAAATTACCTCACATAAATTAAAACTGGAGGAGTATAACATCAATTAATCTCTTATGTCTTCATTGTTTTAGTCGGGCAGTTATAACGGCATTATGTAGATAAAACCATGACAAGATTTAACAATTGAGTTACTCACCTCAATTTGTTTGAGTTATAGATATTACTCTTAACCCCTACTAATGCTATGGAAATTTTTTATTCCCTGTGTGAATTTTATATAACTACAAATGTCTTCGTAATTGGCAATTAATCACCAAAAACTGTTTTGGTAATTACCAGACTTTTTCTCCCTCCATTCCATTGATTCAACAGAGTATATTAGTTGGGATTAAGGATAGAATTAACATGAATAGGTAATCCTTATATTTCATTGTTTCTTTCTCATGATTATTGCCATTGCACTAGTGTTTTGTTATTAATGCATTCTTTTCCTCTCATATTTTACATCAGTATAGCTAGAAATAATGTTGGAGGTCGTTGATTAAGGTAGAAAGTTAGTAGGTAGTCCAACGTTTCTCTTTGTCTTACTCAATTCGCTAGCATTAGTATTAGAATGATATCTTTTTATTTATAGATTGGTTTTACTACCTAGAGTTTAACTGCATTCTCGTCTTCAGTCTTTTATTTTTATTTTTATTGTTGTTCTTTCTTGCCATTATTTTTTTAATCCCTTTTCCAGCCGAGAGTCTATCGAAAATAGTCTCTTTGACCTTCCAGGGTAAGAATAAGGACGTGTTCATCTTACCCTCCCTAAACCATACTTATAAAAGTCACTCGGTTTGTTATAATTATTGTATAGCTAGAAGTAATGCCTCGGATAGAATACTATGCCTAAATAAACTGAGAGATTTCATTTGAATTCTCTTTCTAATGGAGAATACTTGGTCCATTATTTAAATGGTCACTCAATTATTCGAAATTATATAGTAAAGTCATCTTTCTTCCGTTTACAGAAAAATCATTTAACTATGTCTATAGCACTCAGAAGGTCACTCAACCAAATTTCTCAAACTTTTGATTGTCAAATACCTATTTTACCCTTTAAATTATCAACTTTTATCTTTTTTATTTTTAACGGACCGCCACAACCCCAAGTGCCAATAATTCAAGTCACCATTGATAACATAATTCAGCGGATCAAACATATAATAAAGAAGATAAATCATCTCCATTAACCACATAGAATTAATGATTCAAACATAAAGCTTGAGAAAATGAATAATCCAGTAAAGAAGCAATTCAACCAACCTCCATAAATTCCCATATAGCTTGTGAGGCTACTGGTTTCTTAGTCTCCTTTCAACCAAGTTTCATATACGTTAATTATTAATTATCCGAGAGCTGTGCTACTAATTTGAGAATCAAAATTTTACTCTCCAAATCTTCAAGATTATCATATTTGACTATCTTCTATGTTTTGCTTCTATCTTGAAATATACTCTTTGACCAATTCAACAAGGGCGTGCACAAGAACTAAGAGGTAGCCTTTTGACTAGTTAAGTCAACAACTGAAAAATGTAAGTAGTGCAATAATGGAAAATTTGATACTTATCTGTTATTTGAATAAATTATTATGCCCTCAAATAATTTATATAATTTAAGTGGAGTACCTAATATGCTCTGTCTTTTAGCAACCAAACACTCATAATTATTTTATAGTGGTTCAATCATAACCTTGCATTTTAGGTTAGCCACTATAAATTATCTCTACTACCACCACCTAGTCTTTGCAAAAATAAAATTGTAATACACAGGTTTCAAAGTTTGGCTGCTAAAAGAAAAAGGTTGTGTTTGATTATTGGAGACAATAAATTAAGCTCTCTTACAATAGCGATTGTTTGGTTTTGAGGCAAGTTGTAATGTAAGGACAAAAATTAGTGAAATAAGAATTTTATAATGCATAAATATTTCTTGTTATATATATATATATCACATAATAGTATACAATAAATAGTTAAACGGAAGTTGTGTATGGTGATAGTAGCTCATAGTAGCTGGTACTCGAAAAAGCTAAATAAACTGAAGTTGTATATGATGAACCGGTAACAATACCAATGGTAAGTATTTAGTAATGCAAGGATATCTAAAAGTGATTGAGGACACAAGAAGAATGGAAATTGCAGAGCTAGTTTGGAACGGAATATGTCTATAAAAACATAGGCTCATCCTGTGGTTGGCTGTACAAGGTAGAGTGTTGACAAAGGAAAGGATGATGACAATGTGAAAAGATCCAAAGTGGTATCAGACTTCAACAACAGGATGCTTTACAATCCTTAAGAAGAATACAAAGTAGGAGATGGCCTATTATGAATAAGAGCATTGTTTAGATGGAGCATGCGTTTAGCAGGCAAGGAACTAGAAAATATTTAGAGACTCTACTCTACAGAGCAATATCACAATGCAATAGATCCAAAGTGTAATTAGATAAAGAATGGACATGATTAAGACCTAAAAACGAACTAGGAAAGCTAGGCACATACTACATAAGCTATATAGTTAGTGCTACATATTGGATGTAATAGATGAATTAAATATTTTTTTGTTTTGATTTTCTGAGGCTTCTCCTAGGATCACTCACCAGGCAAAGTAAAGTGCTCTTATTTGTAAATTTGAATTTGTTTGACGGACTAGTAATACAATTTCATATTTATTACTAAAAAAAAATTAAACATATTTGTGTACTTTTTTAAACAAAACTTTTTTTATTGCTATTATGAATGTTAAATTTTATCACTTTAGTATTTTAATTTATGTATTACTAGTACTCTTATTTTTATTTCGCATTTTATCTCACTTAAAATAATACAATATATAAATTTCGGCAAAATTTACACATGCATTATTTATTAGAACACAAGATTATTATGTATCTTCTAAAACCCCAACCAAACGACCCCTAAGGCCCTACTCGAATTTCACTTTAAATTGAAGTCTCTTCTTGCAATTATAACAAGTATAAATCCGCCCGTTCCATAAAAAGGTATAAATGAAGTGACCTCTGTTGCAATTTTACCAAATCTCTTTTACGCCCTAGGCCCACGATCCCTGCGCAATTATTTCCCCTAAAAATTTCATCCAATTCACTATAATTTTCTTCTCAATTTCGTCAAGTTCACAAAATATTCTTCAGATTCATAAAAGTTGTATTGCTAATTCATTTTCTCTTCATTTTACGCTCGATTCTTAGTTTTTTTTCTCTTTATTGGCGATGAATCCGAGAGGGGGAAGATATCCGCCGCCGGGAATGGGAGGCGGTGGCGGAGGACGTGGCGGTGGAAACATGTACCCTAACCCTAACGCAAACCCTAATTTTCAACAAAGAAACCCCCAGCAGCAGTATGTGCAGAGAAATCCGATGAATAACCAGCAGCAGCACCCGCAGCAGCATTATCAGAACCAACAACAACAGATAACACAGCAGCAGCAATGGCTCAGAAGGAACCAACAGTTGGCGGCATCTGATTCGTCGATCGATGAGGTTGAAAAAACTGTTCAATCTGAAGCACTTGACCAAAGGTAGTTGCTTATTATTTTTTATTTTTTTGTGTGTCCATATGTTCGGATCCAGTCAAGATTTAGTGAGGCGAGTAGTATCGCACTCAGAGGAGCATTCAAGATTTAAGCTTGATGAGTTCAACTTTTTTAATTCTTAGGACTGAACACATTATACTTTTGAAATTATGAGTTGGAATTTAATATTAGTTGAAACAGCATTATTAGTGGCTTTTCACACACATGTTCATTTGAACAGCTTGTTTATAGGCTACATCCTCCTCTGCTCGTACTCATTACCCTTATTTGAAAAGGGTGTGAAGTTAGTAAAATATATTTACTACTGCCTTCCAATTTATGTAATGTTGTTTGACTGGATATGGAGTTTAAAAAATAAAGAAACTTGTGGTTTGAAATAAATCATAAACAATTGTGTGGCCTTAAATCGTCTCATTAAGGGTAAATGAGAATTTAGGAGTTAAATTATTTCTTAATATAAAAGTTTAAAGAAAAGAAAGACTTTGAAATTTGCAATCTCAAATAAGTCGTAGACATTTATGTGGCTATAAATAATCTTGTTAAAGTTGTAATGAGAAGTTTAAAGTTAAATTATTTCTAAATTTAAAAATATGTAATTCTTTTTTGGGATAGACTAAATAGAAAAGAGCGTCACATAAACATTTAGTGCTCCCTCCGTCCCCTTTTTTTGGACACTCTATTACATAAAATGAGACGGAGGGAGTAATAAATATTTTTAGCTACATATAAAGTTCGGACTACACCTAGTTCCCCACTTGGGTCCTCTACCCTGCATTCGGAGAATGTTGATTAGGACGAGTTTAAGTTTTGGCTGAATTTGACGTCTTCTTGAAACATATGGATGACATTGTCAAGTTTCGGTTGATTAGTTTGTGGTAGGATTCAAAACTTTCTACTGAAGTAAGTTGTTCATACAAAAATAGTATACAAATTAGAAATTTAAATTGCAGATAATTGTGGGTTGAATTAATGATTTAGTGGGTGCCATCATTATAAATTTGTACTAAATCCTCATTATTTGAATTAGTTTTGAGCCATTTACTTGGCTGCATTACAGGAAATTTGTAACTGCAGGTAGAAATATTTCAGTGTATCAATTGTCTGGCAAGTAGGAACAGGTAAAGCCTATCTGGGTTTTCCAGGTTCATATCCCCAATTATCCAGAAATCAATAACTCTAGCTTGCAACATGTCCAAGAGCGTCTAAATAGTCCTCTCTACTTGCCCATATGTCTGTGGATGAAAACCCGTGCTGAGATTAACTAGAGTGCCTAGACCCTCCTAAACGGACTGAAGAAATTGTGTGGTCTGAAATGACAGGAGTACTGTCTTCTGCCCCTTCCTTTTGAAGGAGATGCCCACCATCTGCCCTCCCTATTGGGGAGTTGAATGGGTCTATATAATAGTAATTTTGAATAGTCAACGATTTATTAGGGAAAAAGTAATTTTGAATAGTCAACGATTTATTAAGAAAATTTGAGGATTTACAAGTTTAGTTACGCACAATAACATAAAGTTCTATTAGGCAAGCCCAGTAGAACTAAGCCCCACACATAAGCCCAAGGGCGTTTTACGAGTGCTCAATCCCAGGGCGAGCCCGGAGCGAGCCCGGAGCGAGTCCCAATTTTGGCTTTTAAAACAAAGGTATGTACCGCTTGAAAACGTGTGATTGGGTATTGTGATCAATTTTGAGTTCAGATTAAGGGGGTTAATGGTGGAAGTAAGAGTGTTGTACTTTCAGCTTTAGATAAGCTTGTGCCTTGGTCGACGAGTACTTTAACTACCTTCATCGAGCTCATTCTTGAGTGAGTTTAGTGTTTACTGGCTTTACTTAATTTGGCTAATTCACAAGTCATAAACTTGTGGTTGGGGTCAACTTTGACCTTCTATAAAAGGGGGTTAGCGATGGGGGTAAGAGTGTGATATTTTCAGGTTAGGATAAGCTTGGTCCATGAATAGATACATTCACTGAGCTCAATCTTGAGTTATTTTACCCTTTGCTGGCTTTACTTAATATAGCTAATTCACAAGTCCTAGAAAATTCTGGCATTAAAGGCAGCTTAATAGTTGACACTTCATGATGCAAATGTGATTAGAGATGGGTGTATAAGGTTCACAAGATATAGGGACAGGTGTCATGTTTCATGGACAAAGTGCTTTAGCTAATCATATGGTTGTTGGAACTGTTTTTTCTTAAATCAAAAATGTTGTTTCTCATAAATTTTTGTACTGTTTATTTAAATGCAACAAATTGGGCTCAGCAATAAAAGAGCTTGCAATGCTTAGATCCCTTTGTCCCAAAATTAAGGCCACATGTCCTTGCATCTTGTGAACTGTGGGACAATAGAAAAAGAGTTGGTTGTGATTGTGAATCTCGATATGATTCCTGCAGACAATAGGAATGTTTCGGATTTTTTTTTTTGGGGGGGGGGGGGGGAGGATCTTGTGCAGTCTGCTCATCTGACACAAGTCACTAATCCTGAGCCTTAAGGGCCTTGGGTCAAGGGTCACTTTCGAGGGAACTTAGCTTCTAGATGATGTATAATTATGATTATTAGCTTCATCAAGAGTATAGTTAAGGGATAATACGTCTTTCCTCGAAATTCAACTGATTAACACTTTGTCTATAATGTTGGAAATGTTATTTGGGATTGTATATTTCACAAGTCTGGTTTATTTTCATAACTATTCCGTTGAACATGTTTTAAACCTTAAAACGGAGAGCTAATCTTCTCTTTTTCCTCTTCTCTAGTTCACAAGATTGGAAGGCGAGGTTGAACATACCAGCACCTGATACTCGATACAGGACAGAGGTAACTTGCATTTGTCAACTCTATGCGCTATTAGTTGAATTTATCTTGATTTATTCTCTTGATGATGACAATGTTAAAGCCTTGTTCGTTGTTCTTCCTAGAAATCATGTTTAAAATTTTTTCTATATGTAACTCAGACTGTATGTTCACTTTACCTGTTTCATAAATTAATGTAGTAAAATGAAGCGGTACCTGCTAAAGAAGGTGGTCATACAAGCATCTCGTAGTTTATTCCGAGCCTTATCATTTTTTGGGCATGGGTGTCTTCAAAATATATATCTAAGAGATATGAATTGTCCATCGAATTCGAACCATGCGCCACTAGCGCTTCTAGATTTCTCGGTTATCAAATAGTTAAAAAAGAAAGAATATGTAGTTAACAAATAGAATATATCATGAATTTAATCCTTCAGTTGTTTGTGTTTGAGCATCCAAAGAGATGTCATTTAAAGGAGTATCTGTAAGGACTGTAACAGCCTTTCGGAATTGGATATTGTGAGGGATCTTATAAGTGCAAGCATCTTCACATTTACTCGCCTCAGTGAGGTTTGTGTTCTAGGGCGGGTTTGAGTTGGAGGCACTGTTAATAACTTAAGTGACCGAGAGTTTGCTTTGATAGGAGCGGAACTAGCCTTTTATGGTTAAGCTTCTGGAGTGTTAGTACGACGGCAATGTTATCAGTTAGTTTTAGGTTGGATTTTTTTTTTGGATGAGTAGTAAGGTACTTTTGTACCGGTCCGTAGGTGTGAAGTATGGTGAATGAAGGTGTTAAAAGGGGACGAGGTAGACCTAAATCACATGAAAAGAAGTTGTCTCAAAATATCTATAAATCCTTGGAATTAATGCAGATTTGTTAAAGATAGGACACAAAAAAAAAAGATCCCTATGTTCGATACTTACTAGTTAAGAATAGACTTCACGTATTACCATTTTTCTTCTTCTTATTATTATAATGGAGTAGTTTATACACACACAACACTACTCATATTATGTTTTGGCATGCTGATAACATGAGTTGGGCTTAAAGAAAGAAGGATTCATATCGCGGACCTCAACTTTGTTTAGGACTGAGACATACTAACATAGTTGTTGTTATCAGTGTTGTCAAAGGCGCACTTAAAGCGCGCTTAAGCCCTGAAGCAAGGCTCAAAATACGTTGAGCGCTTCGCCTCGCTTTGTAAGCTCTTTTGTGTCGCATCAAAGCGTTAAGACATACTTTTCCTTGCCAATGAGGATAATCTTTAAAACGCGACCTTAAATAATCGATATTTTACTTTATCGTGAATGTTTTTCAATTTCTTTGTCTATATATTTGTTATTTATGCTTATAATGATTAGTCTTGGACGACATGCATATTTTTACTTTTTCTCCCGTTGCGCCTTTTTTCATTAAAGCTCACGCTTTAGTTGCGTTTTGTGCTTAAAGCCCCAACGGACCTTGGAGCTTTTTTGCGCTTTTCGCCTTTGATAACACTGGTTGCTGTAAGTAATAATGTTTTGTTAGAGAAGCTAGTGTGTCAAAACATAAATACAAATTGTGCAATTCATTGATTGTGTCTAACATGGCATCTACATCCTGAATAAAAGCCGAATTGCACCAAAAAGATAGCAAAGAAAAGCTCTAAACTTCAGATATGAATGTTTTCTTTCTGCTCAACCACCACCACTATCCAAAAAAGATGGTCAAACTGTTGAAGCAGCCACTAGTGCTTGCATTAGGTTAGGCTGTCTACATCATACCCGGCCCTTCCTCGATTCTGCGTGAACGCGGATGCTTTGTATACTGAGCTGTCCTTTTTATTTTTAATATTGTTCTATCACTTCAAAGAAAGGTAGTCTACTAGCCCATTGTTTTTTTTTTGATTAAAAGTTACATTCCATATATAGGCAAATTAAGGTTACAAAGTGCCCTACAGGTGATTGGTTAGACAGCCAACCACCATAATATAATACGAAAAAACCTACGTTACCATCATTGATAATACAGACTCACATCATACTTCAACAAAGAATATACAAGGAAATTATGGGAAGTAATTTAGTTGACGCAATCCAATCTGCCAGTGTTTGCTCCGCCTCCCATGGACATGGAGAAGAAGTGCAATCTCTCTAGCGGTTCGGTCTTCATTGTAATCCGAATTCTGAAAGCGTGCTTTATTCCTGGCCTGCCAAATGAGCGCGACAGTGTGCACAAATGCAGCAGCAGTTATGGCTTTTCTCCATGCTCGACTACGTGCTAGACTACATATCCAAAGTAATTCACTATCCCAATCAAGAATTTGTCTAGAAAATCCCAACCAGTTACCAATTCTGGCCCATAATCTTTTAGTAATAGAGCAATCAAAGTAGAGGTGTTGGAAAGATTCTTCATGGCGCTTGCAGAAATTACATAGCAATGGAATGTTTATACCAAATGTCGCTAATCGATCCACAGTAGGCAGCTTCCTATGTGCAGCAAGCCATGCCGTGAATTTGTGTCGCGGCAAAACATTTTGAACCAAAAGAAGATTTCCCCAGTCAACTCTATCGAACATAGGAAGCAGGCTGATGTAGAGTTTGTGGATATGTAACTTATCTAGGCAGCAAACACTCCTAAACCTGTCCTCGAGGGTGCCTTGAAGCTGCTGATTAGCCATGAGAGTATCTCTGCACTGAATGATCTTTCGGATAACCCATGCTGCCTGCTTGGGTACATTAACTGCTACAATATCAGCTCGTTTAATGTAATAGCAATGAACCCAACGCACCCACAGGCAATCTTTCTTTCGTGCAAGGTCCCACAGCAGCTTTGTGACAGCTGCTTTGTTCCACACAGTTATGAGCTGTCCTTTTTAATGTCGTAAAAAGTTTGCTTAAGGCATATTTGAGCCTTGAATCTCGGTGCAGAATGGGCTAGATCCTTTGCCTCGTCTAATTGGCAGTTTAGTCCATCGTTATGCACGTCGCAATGCCCATGACTCCGTCTTAAAGAGGACAACACTAAATAATAAATATAGAAAGTGATATACTAAGTTGAGAAACTTAATTGATAAGTTGAAATTGGAAATTGGAAATTATAATTTAGTAGAAGAAAACTAGTCGCTCATCTGATTTTGAATCTTGCATCTATTTGAGAAATTTGAGATGTTGACAGTTAAACTTGATTGACAACCTTTATGTTATGTATTCCAATTGGTTGCAGTTTCTTAATTCTTTGGTGCATATAATTGCTTATATTTATGTTTAGTTTTCCTTGCATTACATGCACACATTTAAATATTTTTCCTTGCCTCTGCTTTTACCCAGGCTTTGGGCTTAAAGTTTAAGCTGACACTTGGCTCTTTCCTGTGCTTTCCACCTTTGATAGCATTGCCTTATCTAACCATTTTAACTTTTAGATGAGACAGTTCATACCATTCAACGTGGTATCTGGTCAGTCATGTGGTCGGTGTCGCTGTGCTGCATAAAATCATGTTTTTACATCTTTGGTCCAAGAAAAAGAATCATGTTGCTTATAAGGTCTGGGCGTGTCGCAGATCTGAAATTATAAATAAAGGGGCCCGTCTCTAGCAGTTTATGCGGTTGACACAGATCAATATACCCAAATACCCTAATAAACTTCTAACAAAGCTAAAGCTGCTGTCATTCTTTTAGTATGTAGTCTATTCTTCAATTTACTTATGAGGTTTTCCCTTAGTCATGTCGTACCTTCTTATTTTCATTTATGGTGTCTATGAACTATACTGCCTTTATCTTTCATCTCTGTAGTTGTGGTACTGAAAACTTGTTAAGTGCCCTTGTGCAAAGAGGCTTGGCATCGATTAAGAGTGCAAGTGGCACGTTTAAGTGGAAAAGCAATAACAAGTTGCTTCTATAGAGTTGTGGGAAGTCAGGAATCTGTTCCAGGAGTCGTGCAATTCTCTTTCTTGTGGTGTATCATATTTTGCATGCAAGGGCTATTTATGTGATATATAGCAGTTTATATGCTGGGGATATTATGATTCTACACTATTAATATACTATACTCTTTTAATACTAGTTTAATGTAACATTGATAATACCTCACCTAGATATTTTGGTTTCTGCCTGTCTTGCTTTGTTATCTCATGTTCATTAAGTTGGTTCGTTTATCACTGCATTTTTGGGTTTCATTTTATGGTGGTGATTGTAAAATATTTTATAGGAAGACATTTCTCATTGTTCTGCATGCATTAGCTGCATTTGCACCTTTGTTTCTTTACCTCCTTTGGACTTACCTTAGTTACTGTGCTAACCGTTTATTTTCCTGGTAGGATGTGACAGCGACTAAGGGAAATGAATTTGAAGACTATTTTCTTAAGCGTGAATTGCTTATGGGAATTTATGAGAAGGGTTTTGAGAGACCATCTCCAATCCAGGAAGAAAGTATCCCAATTGCTCTTACTGGGAGTGATATTCTGGCTAGGGCCAAAAATGGAACTGGGAAAACTGCTGCTTTCTGCATTCCGGCATTGGAAAAAATTGATCAGGACGTCAATGCCATTCAAGGTTCTGTCAAGCAGTTCATAGTTATTCTGCGTACCCTTTATTGGTTCAAATACATGGCATATTATTTACTAATTGAGATCGCCAGCTTGGCTCTTTTAGGCCCTTATAAAACATTCCTGATTCTTAGTGGAATTGCAACATAGCAGTGTGGAAACCTTATGTGTGCATCTATATGACACAAACAAACTTCTTTGGCAGAGTAATTCTCTGGATTTAATTTCAATCTAAGTGCATTAGTGCATGCTTATTCTGTGAAGGAACATGTATAGCTTGTAAGAAAAGAAACTTGAGGAAGTTTTGCTCTTTTTATGTGATTTTTTTGAAAATAAATGCAAACTCTTACTCAATCATGAAAATTCTTTTACATTATGAAGAGCTTTGAGTTAAATATAGATAAGGTCGAGTCATATTGAAGTCGGCGTCTCAAGCTCGAACTGGTTTGTTTAATAATGAAGCTGTTCGTTCTTTGACTTGGCATAATTGTAGAGTTCTACATAAAATGTAAATGTCAATTCCTTCTCCGTTGGTCGCACATTGAATGGGCTCTTGAAAGCTGTCATTACTTTATTTTGATGGTCATACTGACAGATATCCACATTTGATTGGATAAACTATGGCCTGTTGGCAATCTAAAGGTTTTGAAAGAGAGTTTGTTTTGTCAGTCTTGCATGTGCTGATAGTTTTATAATAGATTCTCCTTTTGCACCAACTCTCTTGTCATATACAGTTCAATCATACGCCTGCTGTTATGCCTTGCTTGTATTTTGGTTAATGGAAGCTTTATTAATAAGGTTTATTGGTCCTAAAGATCGATTTAGCCTCCTTTGTAACAAAAAGGAAATAGTTGTATTTTGTTGTACTTCATAGAAATGAAATTTGTTTCACTCAGTTTTAATTGTGGTCTTACTTTTTTCTGGTGTCTCTGAATGCAGTTGTTATCCTTGTTCCCACACGAGAATTGGCTCTTCAAACATCTCAGGTTTGTAAAGAACTTGGGAAGCACTTAAAAATTGAAGTCATGGTTACCACTGGGGGTACCAGCTTGAAGGATGATATAATGAGACTTTATCAACCAGTTCATTTACTGGTTGGAACTCCTGGAAGAATACTTGACCTTGCGAGAAAGGGAATATGTGTTTTGAAAGATTGCTCCATGCTTATCATGGACGAGGTAATTCTTCTTCCCTTTCCCCTCCTTAATATTGATGGGGTTAAATCTGTATCAATTGTCTTCTTGAGAGAACATATAGAAGACTAAAAGGATGACAACTTGCTATTAATTGTTCGACTGCATGCTTATAAAAAAAATCGTCTGAGTGCCTTACTCAGTATAAAGTACTGTTTCACATGCAATAGTTTTTTCCGTTGTGGAGCAAGTTTTGGTCAACATAAAAACCTCTGGCATGTAAAGTTTCCCTTTCTTACTAATGCGGGAGAATATGCTAGCATAAGCTTGTTGGCTATGACTTTATTAAAAAAAATGGTTTGGTTATTCTGTTCACTTAGAGCCTAAAAGTTTTTATCCTATACGCCGAGGGTCGATTGGAAACAGCCTCTCTGCCCTTTCGGGCAGGGGTAAGGCTGTCTACATATTACCCTCCCCAGACCCCACTTGGTGGGAGTATACTGGGTAGTTGTTGTTGTTAGAGCCTAAAAGTTATTACCTTTTCAGAATGATTTCACCGTAAGCACTGTTTCCCACATATGGTATCTTTCTTTTTCTACTAAAAACAACACTGGACATGACTTCTAATTCTATCTTTGTGTGTACTTATGTCCTTCAGGCTGATAAGCTTCTTTCTCCGGAGTTCCAACCTTCCATTGTGCAGCTGATTCGTTTCTTGCCAACAAATCGTCAAATTTTAATGTTCTCTGCTACATTCCCTGTCACAGTCAAGGACTTCAAAGATAGATTTCTGCAGAAGCCATATGTTATCAACCTTATGGACGAACTCACTCTCAAGGGTATAACACAGTTTTATGCTTTTGTAGAAGAAAGGCAGAAGCTTCACTGCCTCAACACTTTATTCTCAAAGGTATGTACCTAACATAACTATGCTTGGATATTTTGAAATCTGCTGCAATTCACACATTCCAAAACCTTTTACAGCTTCAAATCAATCAATCAATTATCTTTTGCAACTCTGTAAACCGCGTGGAACTTCTCGCCAAGAAGATTACAGAGCTAGGCTATTCATGCTTCTACATCCATGCAAAGATGCTTCAAGATCACAGGAACAGAGTGTTTCATGACTTCCGCAATGGTGCTTGCAGGAACCTTGTTTGTACTGGTATGATAAATGTTATCTGCTTGAAACTACTAGTACTCATACTTGCTACTCTCCTGTTTCAGTTTAGATGATACACTTTCCTTATTAGTCCATTTAAAAAAGAATGACACATTTTCATAGTTGGGAATAATTCAACTTTAAACTATTCATTTTACCCTTAGTGAAAAGCTTTTATAACCAGACAAATGTCATGGTCTCACAAAGTTTTTACCCCTTAAGCTTTTATAGCCAAACAAATTTCAAAATTCTTTTTTTTTCCTTAAGCTTCGAGCCGAGTCAAACTACCTCATTTATAATGAAACGGATGGAGTATTATTTTCTGTTGTTAATGCTGGTTCTCAAGGGGCAGCTTGTCAATGTTGGTCGGTGAATTTGCCCTTTGTTTATGGTTGATGTGTTTGCATTTTTTTAATGGGTGCCTCCCTGATTCCCGAAACTAGTCTAGGTGAGTTAACTGAGAATGTTTTGCAGTGTCCCGTTTTATCTTGGTTGTTGCTCCAGTCTCTTTCTTAGACTTGGTTTTTCTCAACGCTCCATAATTTCATGTCCAATGGGATGTACCTTGGTGTATGCTATTTTCTGATGACATAGTCTTGATAGACGAGACGAGGGTCGGTGTTAACGAGATGCTAGAGGTATGGAGACAGACTCTCGAGTCTAAGGGCTTCAAACTAAGCAGGTCTAAGACAAAATACCTGGAGTACAAGTTTAGCGCCGAGCGAAGTAGGCAGGGACGTGAAGATTGGATCTCAGGTCATCGTCAAAAGGGATAGTTTCAGATATCTTGGGTCAGTGATTCAGGGGGACGGAGAGATAGACGGGGATGTCACTCACCGTATAGGAGCGGGGTGGTCGAAGTGGAGGCTTGCATCAGGAGTCCTATCTGACAAAGAAACAACAACAACAACAACTACCCAGTATACTCCCACCAGGTGGGGTCTGGGAGGGTAATATGTAGACAAGCCTTACCCCTACCCGAAAGGGCAGAGAGGCTGTTTCCAATCGACCCCCGGCTCATAAGGTAAAAGGAAAAACAGCAGTAAAACAAAAACAAAGACAAAAACAAAAACAAAAACAATAAAGCATTAGTTACTCCAGCAGAAATAGCGTAAGTAGCTTAAATATTTATCTAAACATACGAAACATAAATACAATCGCATGCAATAATATCATACAGTAACTACCATAACTAACAGCCATAGGGGGACATACGCTAAAACACAAATCATCTATGGGTAATCCTGCTGACCCACTCCCAACCCCGGATGAGGCGTACGAAAAACTCTAGGAGCCCCTATCCTACAACCCTGATTCTAGACCTCCAGACTTTCCTATCAAGTGTCATGTCCTCGGAAACCTGCATTCTAATCATGTCCTGCCTAATCACCTCTCCCCAATGCTTCTTAGGCCTCCCTCTTCCTCGCCGACCGCCAACAATCTCCAGCCGCTCGCAGCTCCTCACCGGGGCATCGGGACTTCTTCTCCGCACATGCCCGAACAACCTCAGCCTCCCTTCTCGCATCTTCTCATCCACCGGGCCCGCCCCCACCTTCTCTCGAATAATTTCATTCTTAATCTTATCTAGCCTGGTGTGTCCGCACATCCACCTAAGCTTCCTTATCTCCGCAACCTTCATTCTCTGAACATGCGAGTTCTTCATGTGCCAGCACTCCGCCCCATACAACATCGCAGGTCTAACCATGACTCTATAGAATTTCCCCTTGAGTTTGTGTGGAACTTTCTTGTCACACAGGACTCCTGATGGAAGCCTCCACTTTGACCACCCCGCTCCTATACGATGAGTGACGTCCACGTCAATCTCTCCGTCCCCCTCAATCACAGACCCAAGATATCGGACACTGTCCCTCTTGGCGATGGCCTGAGAACCAATCATCACGTCCCTGCCTACTTCGCTCGGCTCGGCGCTAAACTTGTACTCCAGGTACTCTGTCTTAGATCTGCTTATTTTGAAACCTTTAGACTCGAGAGCCTGTCTCCATACCTCTAACCTTTCATTAACACCGACCCTCATCTCATCTATCAATACTATGTCATCAGCAAATAGCATACACCAAGGCACATCCCCTTGAATATGTCGGGTTAGAGCATCTATCACTAAGGCAAACAAGTGGGGGCTCAGCGCCGATCCTTGATGGAGCCCCATGACCACTGGAAAATGGTCTGATTCGCCACCCACCGTCCTAACCCTAGTCTTAGTTCCATTGTACATGTCCTTGATTACTCTGATGTAGGCTTCCGGCACGCTCTTCTCCTCCAAGCACCTCTATAGCACCTCCCTTGGGACCTTGTCATACGCCTTCTCCAAGTCGATAAGCACCATGTGTAGGTCCTTCTTCTTATCCCTGAATTGCTCCGCCATCCGCCTGACAAGGTGGATAGCCTCTGTAGTGGAGCGGCCCGGCATGAAACCGAACTGGTTCCCAGATATAGATGTCACCTCCCTCACCCGCGCCTCAATCACCCTCTCCCAAACCTTCATCGTGTGACTTATTAATTTGATACCCCTATAGTTGTTGCAGCACTGGATGTCCCCTTTGTTCTTGTATAAGGGCACCACTGTACTCCACCTCCACTCATCCGGCATCCTTTTGGTCCTGAAGATCGCATTGAACAACCTAGAGAGCCACTCCCCTCCTGACTTACCCATGCACTTCCAGAACTCCACCGGGATCTCGTCAGGCCCGGTCGCTCGACCCCTACTCATCCTACGCAAAGCCCCCATGACCTCCTCCACCCTAATGCGCCTGCAGTACCCAAGGTCTCTATGTTGCTCTGAATGCCCCAGCTCCCCTAGCTCTATGTTACGATCCCCCTCCTCGTTAAGTAAGTCCCGAAAGTACGCCTGCCACCTCTGTTTGATTTGAGATTCCCCCATCAGAACTCTACCATCCTCGCCCTTGATACACCTAACTTGGTCTAGATCACGTGCCTTCCTTTCCCTTGCATTAGCTAACCGGAATAACTTCTTATCCCCGCCTCTCTCCCCTAGTTCCTCGTACATGCGACTGAACGCCGCGTCTTTAGCTTCCGTGACTGCCATCTTTGCTTCTTGCCTCGCCACCTTGTAGATCACCGTGTTCGCTCTCCGTTCTTCCTCGCTTGTGCTCCCTGCCAACCTAGCGAACGCCGCCTTCTTCACCTCCACTTTTCCTTTGACTACATCGTTCCACCACCAATCACCCTGATGTCTGCCTGAATATCCCTTGGCTACCCCGAGCACGTCCCGTGCTACCCCCCTAACCAAGTTCGCTGTCCCTGTCCACATAGCGTCCGCTTCCCCAGAACTTCTCCAAGCTCCGCCCTCAACTAACCTCCTTTCCAACTCCTGTGCTTTCTCCTTAGTCAAAGCACCCCATCTAATCCGCGGTTGTCCCCGAGCGCCCATCCTCTTCCTCTTCACCCAGAGACCGACATCCATCACTAGGAGTCTATGAAGAGTTGAAAGAGACTCTCCCGGAATAACCTTGC
This sequence comes from Nicotiana benthamiana, assembly GCA_034376525.1. Lineage (NCBI taxonomy): Eukaryota > Viridiplantae > Streptophyta > Magnoliopsida > Solanales > Solanaceae > Nicotiana > Nicotiana benthamiana. The sequence continues at coordinate 121,503,631 of CM067338.1, read as the reverse complement.
AGTCCTTGCACATACCCCTATCGCTCCTTCTGATGAGGATGTAATCAATCTGAGTCCTCGCCGCCGAACTCTTGAAGGTGACCAAATGCTCCTCCCTCTTCTGAAATGTCGAGTTCGCAATCAGAAGCTCGAAAGCCCTGGTGAAATCAAGCAGCGAAGTGCCTCCTCCGTTCCTAACCCCAAAGCCGAAGCCACCGTGCACCTCATCATAGCCACCAGCATCAGCCCCGATATGACCATTAAAGTCCCCTCCAATAACTAACTTCTCAGATTGGGGAATACTACTCACCAGATCATCCAAGTCCTCCCAAAAACGCCTCTTAGCCTCCTCGTCTAGGCCCGCTTGCGGCGCATAGGCGCTGATGACGTTGAGGACGCAACCCCCAATAACCAGCTTAATAGACATTAACCTATCATTCACTCGCCTAACCTCGACCACGGACTCCCTTAGGTCCCTATCTACCAAGATGCTCACTCCATTCTTACCTCTCACGACCCCAGAATACCACAGCTTAAACCCATCTACATTCCTCGCCTTCGACCCTTTCCACCTAGTCTCCTGGACACACGCTATGTTAACCCTCTTCCTCTGAAGAACCTTCGCCAACTCTATGGACTTACACGTCAGAGTGCCTATGTTCCATGACCCAATCCTTAATCTATGAGCGTCCGCTACCCTCTTCCCACCCTTATCTCCCGCCCTACCCGCAGGACCACCCCCTGCTCCCCTACTCACTCCCGCCACCAGCCCTACCCCCCGAGGACATGACCTTATGCTATCATCCCCCGCCGCGGCCACTATCCCTCCAACCGACTATGGGGAACAGTGGCGCACACATGCACTATAGCGAAATACGCAAACAGGTGCAAACTAGATTGCAACAGAATAAACCTCACTCGAAATGCTAGATAAAATACGTAAAAAGGTGCATAAAGTAAACAAGAGAGTGGGAGGTACCAACTCCCGGTGGAAAAACCTGAAAGTATGCTTTGATGCGCCCAAGATTCCTGAAGCTTCGTGTAGTTCTATTGCGTCCTGCCGCGAGTCTGGACGGGAGTCACCGGGCGTACTGTGGCTTGCCGGAAATCCTCGCCGGTAAAATAGTCACCTGTCCAAGAAAACAGAACACACCCACAAAAAAGCAGAGGAGAGAACACAAGAAAAATATAACAAATCTTGGAGAACACTACAAGCAACAGTATATACACAACTAATAAGAAAGAATAAAACAATAAACTGGATACACACAACTAATATCAAAGAATGAACGGGCAATAGAATATAATAGAACAAGAATGGTAGAACCTGGCGTTGTAGTCGAGGAATTTAGTCGCCAGAAATCTGCCCGAAGTTATTGGACCACGTTGGAACTGAAGATGTGACCACCAGTGCGGAAAAATTCTGCCAGTAATGTTACTGTACGGTAACGTGGCCCTGATTAGTAGTCGGAGATGACCAAATAGTGCATCCACCATGCACCGGCTCCACTGTCTGACAAGAAAGTGCCACAGAAATTCAAGGGGAAGTTTTATAGAGCTGTGGTTAGACCTGCCATGTTGTATAGGGCGGAGTGCTGGCCGGTGAAGTGCGGGCTCACCAGGTTAGATAAGATTAAGAATGAGATTATTCGGGAGAAGGTGTAGGTGACCCCAGTGGACGAGAAGATGCGAAAAGCGAGGCTCAGGTGGTTCGGGCATGTGCGGAGGAGAAGCCCTGATGCCCCTATGAGGAGTTATGAGCTGCTGGCAGTGGTCGGTGTGAGGCGAGGTAGAGGGAGGCCTAAGAGGCATTGGGGAGAGGTGATTAGGCAGGACATGACTAGTATGTGAATTTCCGAGGACGTGGCCTTTGATAAGAAAGTTTGGAGGTCTAGTATCAAGGTTGTAGGATAGGGGTTTCTAGAATTTTCGTATTCCTTCCCCAGGGTTGGGTGGGGCTCTCCATAGATGATTCATATATTTGGACCGTGTACCCTTGTGGTAGTTATTTATCGTAGTTACTGTTTGATATTATTGCATACTATTTTATTTATAATTCTTATATTTAGACAATTATTTATGCTATTTCTTGGGTCGGTGATTCAGGGGAACAGAGAGATTGACGGGGACGTCACTCATCGTATATGAGCGGGGTGGTCAAAGTGGAGGCTTGCATCAGGAGTCCTGTGTGACAAGAAAGTTCCATAGAAACACAAGGGAAAATTTTATAGGGCTGTGGTTAGACCTGCCATATTGTATGGGGCGGAGTGCTGGCCAGTGAAGAACTCTCATGTTCAGAGAATGAAGGTTGCGGAGATGAGGATGCTCAGGTGGATGTGAGGGCTCACCAGGTTAGATAAGATTAAGAATGACATTATTCGAGAGAAGGTGGGGTGGCCCCGGTGGATGAGAAGATGCGAGAAGCGAGGCTGAGGTGGTTCGGGCATGTGGGGAGGAGAAGTCTTGATGCCCCGGTGAGGAGTTGTGAGCGGCTGGCGATGGTTGGCGTACAGCGAGACAGAGGGATGCCTAAGAGGTATTGGGGGAGGTGATTAGACATGACATGGCTAGAATGCGGGTTTTCGAGGACATGGCCCTTGATAAGAAAGTCTGGAGGTCTAGTATCAGGGTTGTAGGATAGGGGCCCCTAGAGTTTTTCGTACTCCTCTTCCTGGGTTGGGTGAGGCTTGGCAGGGCTATCCATAGATGGTTTGTGCATTGAATTGTGTCTCCCTTATGGTAGTTATTTATGGTAGTTACTGTCTGATATATTTGCATGCTATTTTATTTATGGTTCTTATGTTTAGATAATTATTTACGCTATTTCTACTGGAGTTACTAATGCTCTTTTGTTTTTGTTTTTGTTTTTCCTTTCCTTCACTGAGCCGAGGGTCGATTGGAAACAGCCTCTATGCCCTTTCGGGTAGGGGTAATGCCTGTCTATATATTACCCTCCCAGACCCCACTTTGTGGGACTATATTGGGTAGTTGTTGTTGTTGTATTTATGCTATTTCTGCTGCAGTTACTAATGCCCTATTGTTTTTATTATTGTTTTTGTTTTTTTCTTTCCTTCCCTGAGCCGAGGTTCGATTGGAAACAACCTCTCTGTCCTTTCGGGCAGGGGTAAAGCCTGTATACATATTACCCTCCCCAGACCCCACTTTGTGGGACTATACTGGATAGTTGTTGTTGTTCCATAATTTGATGTCCGTATGTACATGTGGAATTACTGGGATCAACTATATTACCTGCTTTATGACATATGCTGACTTGACTATTGCATGATGATCTTGTCCTTGTGCCTGATGATAGTGATGATTCTGACTTGATATCGAATTGTTCACACCCAATTTTCTTTGAGTCCTCTTCTTTCCATGTTGATAACTGTTAGAATATGTAAATAGTAGTAAAATAACTCTAATCTAATATGTATTAGGAGTAGGATAGATTATGTGTATATATAGGGCTCATTGTATCATGTTTAATATCAATTATTATATTTCTCCCGTGCTTTCTCACATGGTATCAGAGCATTGGTATGATAAATTATCGTTGTGCGTCATTCCAACGACATTCGAGAAGAAATCAATCGTCACCGTGCAATTTTCCAGTGACCTAAGTGACTATTTACATCAAAGTCATTATTTATCAGTGTTGTGCAAAATCCAACATCACCATAAGGTCCCCAAGAAAAATCCGACCAAACCCCATTGAAGAACTCCGGCAAAAACCTTCACACGCGCCGTCATGCGCCTCCGACTATTAGGGTTCCGGCGAGAGTGTTATCTCACGCGCCGACGCGTGAGGTAGTTTTCCGTCATCTTTGAAGTTCAATTTTTTTACTGGGCTGATCGCCTCCCTCTTCCGACTCGACCCATCATGATTTTGGGGTTTCTCCGTCATCGGAATTGGGTTTTCCGGCAAGAGCAGTGATTTTTCTACCAAAAAGGGGTGTTTCCGGTCACATTTCGGGAAAGCTTCTTCAGGAAAGTGCCCTCTCCTCACAAATCCGAGCCTACCCATATTTTTACTTTTCAATTCCGAGCACGTTGATTTTTTCCGGCATCTACATTATTTTTTCGGCAACTACAGTAATTTCCCGGCAAAAACAGTATTTCCTTCATCAGTTTCAGCAAGTTTTCACAATGTCTTTGGGAGTCGATGCTTTCGAGCCTAAGAACTCGGCTTTTGGCAATTCCGATGTTATGATTACCTAAGAACCTTTAATGGGAGGTTCCAATTACTTAGCTTGGGCTTCGACTGTCGAGTTGTGGTGTAAGGTCAAGGTGTTCAAGATCATCTAATCAAGTAGTCTAGTGAAGGAGATGAAAAAGCCAAAGCATATTGGGAGAAGATCGATGCTCAATTATGCAGTATTTTGTGGCGATCTATTGGTTCCAAGTTGATGCCCTTGTTTCGTCCATTCCAGACATGTTATTTGGTTTGGGAAAAGGCTCGTACTTTATGCACTAATGACATATCTCGTTTCTATGATGTGATATTGCGGATGACAAATTTAAAGAAACAGGAATTAGATATGTCTACTTGGGACAAGTACAGGCAGTTATGGAGGAATTTGAGACGTTGATGCCAGTTTCTGCTAGCGTTGCAAAGCAGCAAGAGCAACGACAAAAGCTGTTTCTAGTTCTTTCTCTTGCTGGGCTTCCTAATGATCTCGACTCAGTACACGATCAGATTTTGGCTAGTCCGACTGTCCCTATAGTTGATGAATTATTCTCTCGATTACTTCGCCTTGCTGCAGCACCAAGTCACCCAGTGAGCTCATCACAGACACTTGATTCATCTATCCTCGTAGCCCAATTAGTGGACAATCGGGCATCTCATACTATGGAGAATAGACGAGGAGGAGGTCGTTTTGGAAGATCTAGACCCAAGTGTTCTTATTGTCATAAATTTGGTCACACTCGTGATGTGTGCTATTCTTTACATGGTCGACCACTCAAAAATGCTTATGATGCTCAGACCGAGACTACAGGTAATCAGGGATTTTCCATATCTGAAGGGCAGTATAATGAGTTCCTTAAGTATCGAGCAAGTAAGCAGACATCTCCACAAGTAGCCTCTGTTGCTCAGACTGATACTTCTGTTGCTCAGACTGATACTTCTGTTGCTCAGACTGATACTTCTGTTGCTCAGACTGATACTTCTGTTGCTGGTAATTCTTTTGCTTGTGTTTCCCAGTCTAGTCCTTTTGAACAATGGGTTGTGGACTCAACTGCTTCTGATTATATCTCTGGTAATAAATCCCTTTTGTCAAATATTGCGTATTCACAGTTTCTTCCCAACGTTACTTTAGCCAATGGGTCTCAAACTAAAGCAAAAGGAGTTGGACAAGCGAATCCCCTACCCCCTGTCACTCTAGATTCCGTTCTTTATGTCCCTGGCGGTCCTTTTAATCTTGCATCTGTTAGTCGTTTGACTTGTGCCCTCCATTGCGGTATATATTTTATTGGTGATTCTTTTATTATGCAGGACCGCAATACGGGACATACGATTGGAACATGACTTGAATCAGAAGGACTACTACCTTAACTCACTAAATTTTCCAAGGCCTGTCTAGTTGCAGATCCTCCAGACCTACTTCACAGTCGTTTAGGACATCCTAGCTTGTCTAAGCTTCAGAAGATGGTGCCTAGTTTGTCTAGTTTATCCACATTAGAGTGTGAGTGATGTCGGCTCGGGAAACATACCCGAGCCTTCTTTCCTCGCAATATTGAGAGTCGTGCAAAGTTTGTTTTTTCTTTAGTTCATTCAGATATATGGGGTCCTAGTAGAGTCAGTTCAACCTTGGGATTTCATTATTTTGTTAGTTTCATTGATGATCATTCAAGATGTACTTGGATTTTCTTATTGAAAGATCGTTCTGAGTTGTTTTCTATATTCCAAAATTTTTGTGCTGAAATTAAAAATTAATTTGGTGTTTCTATTCACACTTTTCGTAGTGATAAGGCCTTAGTATATTTATCCTCTAAATTTCAGCAGTTTATGACTTCTCACGGAATTATTCATCAGACTTCTTGCCCTTGTACCCCTCAGCAAAATGGGGTTGCGGAGAGAAGAAATAGACACATTATTGAGACTGCTCGCACAATTCTCATTGAATCTCATGTTCCGCTGCGTTTTTGGGGCGATGCAGTTCTCACATCTTGTTATTTGGTTAATGGGATGCCTTCATCTCCCATCCAGAATCAGATTTCGTATGAGGTATTGTTTCCCCAATCACCCTTATACTCTGTTCCCCTTCGTGTTTTGGGAGCACTTGTTTCGTTCATAACTTAGCTCCTGGGAAAGATAAGTTAGCTCCTCGTGCTCTCAAGTGTGTCTCCCTTGGTTATTCTCGTGTCCAGAAGGGCTATAGTTGTTATTCACCTGATCTTCGTAGGTACCTTATGTCAGCTGATGTCATATTTTATGAGTCTAAACCTTTCTTTACCTCTTCTGACCATTCTGACCATCTTGATATATCTGAGGTTTTACCTATAACGGCCTTTTGGGAGTCTGCTATAGCTCCTCCTTCACCTTCCGCCACAGAAGTCTCACCCGAGTCTACTATAGCTACTACTTCACCTTCCGCTACAAAAGTCTTACCTATTCCAACCGTTGGAGAGTCTAGTGTGGCTCCTCCTAGAATCCCTGCCACAGAAACTCCACTCTTGACATATCATCGTCGTCCTCGCCCAGCATCCGGCCGGGTTGATTCACGTCCTGCACCTGACCCTACTCCTACTGCGGACTTGTCTCTTCCGATTGCACTTCGGAAAGGTATACGGACCACCCTTAATCCTAATCCCCATTATATCGTTTAAGTTATCATCGTTTGTCATCACCCTATTATGCTTTTCTATCTTCTTTGTCCTCTGTTTCCATCCCTAAGTCTACAGGTGAATCATTGTCTCATTCAGGGTGGCGACAGGCTATGACTGATGAGATGTCTGCTTTACATACGAGTGGTACTTGGGAGCTCGTCTCTTTCATTCAGGTAAATTTACTGTTGGTTGTCGTTGGGTGTATGCAGTCATGGTTGGTCAAGATGGCAAGGTTGATCGTCTTAAGGCTCGTCTTATTGCCAAGGGATATACTCAGATATTTGGGCTTGATTATAGTGATACCTTCTCTCCCGTGGCTAAGATAGCACCAGTCCGCCTTTTTCTCTCCATGGCTGCTGTTCGCCATTGGCCCCTGTATCAGTTGGACATTAAAAATACGTTTTTACACGGTGACCTTGAGGATAAAGTTTATATGGAGCAACCACCTGGGTTTGTTGCTCAGGGGGAGTCTCGTGGGTATGTCGCTTGCGCCGGTCACTTTATGGTCTAAAGCAGTCTCCTCGAGCCTGGTTTGGTAAGTTTAGCACTGTTATCCATGACTCGGAGTGAAGCTGATCACTCTGTATTCTATCGGCATTCTGATTCGAGTCTCTATATTTATCTGGTGGTCTATGTTGACGACATTGTTATTACCGGCAATGACCAGGATGGTATTACTAAATTGAAACATCTCTTTCAACACTTTCAGACTAAGGATCTGGGCACACTAAAGTATTTTCTGGGTATTGAGGTCGTTCAGTCTAGCTCAGGTATTGTGATCTCACAACGGAAGTATGCCTTAGATATTCTTGAGGAGACAGGAATGACAGGTTGTAGACCTGTTGACACTCCGGTGGATCCGAACTCTAAACTTCTTCCAGGACAGGGGGAGCCTCCTAACGATCCTGCAAGATATAGGCGGTGAGTTGGTAAATTAAATTATCTTACAGTGACAAGACCTGACATTTCCTTTCCTGTGAGTGTTGTGAGCCAGTTCATGAGTTCTCCGTGTGATAGTCATTGGGATGCAGTTGTTCGCATTTTTCGGTATATTAAATCAACTCCAGGTAAAGGTTTATTGTTTGAGGATCGAGGCCATGAGCAAATCGTTGGATACTCCGATGCTCATTGGGCAGGATCGCATTCTGATAGACGTTCTATTTCTGGATATTGTGTCTTAGTAGGAGGAAATTTGGTATCTTGGAAAAATAAGAAACAGAATGTGATTGCTCGGTCTAGTGCAGAAGCAGAATATCGAGCAATGGCTATGGCGACATGTGAGCTAGCTTGGATCAAACAGTTGCTCAAAGAGCTGAAATTTGGTATGTTGGTCAGATGGGACTTGTGTGTGATAATCAAGTTGCTCTTCATATTGCGTCAAATCCAGTGTTCCATGAGAGAACTAAGCACATTGAGATTGACTGTCACTTTGTCAAAAAAAAGATACTCTCGGGAGATATTGCTACAAAGTTGTAAAGTCAAATGATCAGCTTGCAGACATTTTCACCAAGTCCCTCACTGATACTCGTATTAACTACATATGTAACAAGCTCGGTACATATGATTTATATGTTCCAGCTTGAGGGGGAGTGTTAGAATATGTAAATAGTAGTAAAATTTCCCTAATCCAATATGTATTAGGAGTAGGATATGTTATATGCATATATAGGGCTCATTGTATCATGTTTAATATCAATTATTATATTTCTCCCGTGCTTTCTCACAATAACTAAGTGCACTTTGTAATTTTATTGTATGATGTTTAATGTATTTTCTTGATCAATTAGTAACCTTTTTTTTTCGTGTTGAGTGCAGATCTGTTTACTAGAGGGATTGATATTCAAGCGGTCAATGTCGTTATAAATTTTGATTTCCCGAAGAACTCAGAGACGTATTTACACAGGGTATATATGACAAATCTTTGCCGAGTGAATCACCTGTTTATCTCTATATGTGCTATTTTCTTATTACGTATATTTTTGCAGGTTGGGCGTTCAGGGAGATTTGGGCATCTTGGTTTAGCTGTGAACCTGATCACCTTTGAGGATCGCTTCAATCTGTATGCATTCTTTTGCAATAGAAGGTCATTGTGTTTACGTACTTGGTAATGAACTAATGATACTGAGTGTATCTGACAGGTATCGAATTGAACAAGAGCTAGGAACAGAGATTAAGCAAATTCCGCCGCACATAGATCAGGCTATATATTGCCAGTGATCATTTAGCTGCATGGTTGATGGTGCACCAATGGTGAGTCTTTTGTACAGGTATGCTTTTGCGTATGCAATTTGTTAGTGTGCTGAGCTAACTGAGAATCTAATCTTGCCATATGCTGATGCATCTTCTGTCTGCGTCAATTGCCGATCATCGTCCCGACTTCATTTTTACTTGCATTTAATCTGGTTGGTGGGAGGTAGCGGGTACTCGATGTAATAATCGAGGCGTGCACTGGCTGGCCTTGAGATTACCGTTGTAAAGAAAAGCTATTACCTGTTTATCGTGAAACTTGTGTTAAAGCATTTGACAAGGTTTGCTTGATACATGACTAATTTATTTGAATCAGGAGTTTATATGCAGTTGACTAGATTTGCATAAACTATAATTTATATGTATTTAGTCTATGCAATATGCAGTTGCTTTAAGTCGACGCTTAGAAAAAAATGATCAACGAGTGACTATTTTCAATTCCTTGGTTGACGAATTGTTGGTTCATAACTGCACTAGTTCAACTTTGGAGAATGTGAACTGAATTTAAATTGATTTTGCGGTGGTTCTATTTTGGGGCAAAAGTGGACCAGAATCTTGTGAAATCTACTATGTTTTGATTATTATCTACTTAAACTAAAATGGAGTAAAATCTCTTTTAGCCCTCAATTTTATGTGCAAGTTTAGGCAGAACTTGAACGTCCTTTAAGTAGATGACAATTTCCTCATTTGGATTTCATTCAATCAAGTTATGAAGATATTTTCATGCAGAAGGGTGAAACCTTTTCTTAATTATCTTTTTGGGGGTTTCTCCAGTTTCATTTCGCCTCCTATAAAATAAAGTTCATATATGGTTGGGAATAGTGACTTGTGAGGTAAATCAAGTGTTACGCCAAAAGTCAAAATGATGTAAGATACGTAACGTAGCCAGGAAAATATCCATGACAGCGTTTGGTATGTATAAATAGCTGCAAGGCTTATCTGTGTAAAAAGTAGCTGCGGGCACTTGGTTTAGTATACTGAAAACAAGTAGGAAGTCTACAAAGGCTTTCTTCCAACATGTCCCTTTTATGTGTCATTGTGATGTAGAAGAATTATGGGGAGATATATCAAGCACCAAGGAGTCTTGGTGGTAAATGAAGTCGAATCATTATATAGTACAGAAAACCCAGGAATTATACGTGGTTCACTTAGTTTGCTCAGCGAAATTTTTTGGGGAAAAAGGTGGAAAAGATACTGCCTTCCACTGCTACTAATTCTGGTATTGCATTTTGTTCAGAGGTTTCTGTTGCATTTTGCTCATTTATAATTCTAGTGCATTTCTTTGTGGTATATCTGTTGCAACATGGGTTGGTGTGTTTTTTGTGCATGTTGGGGTGGTTTTTCTGGTGCATTTAAGGTGATTTTGGGTGGGTTTTTAATATTGTAACTAGAAAGCAAAACACATTTGATTTTTTGCATAACTCCTGGATGTGTTTTGTTTATGAATGGTGTCCAAAATGGAGTGACATTGCCTTTTTATGTTTTTGGAATGATATTACATGTTTGATATTCTTTAACAACACTGAGCCGGGGGTCGATTGGAAACAACCTCTCTGCCCTTTCGGGTAGGGGTAATGCCCGTCTACATATTACCCTCCCCAAACCCCACTTTGTGGGACTATACTGGGTAGTAGTTGTTGTTGTTGATATTATTTAACAACATTTGGATGTCGATTTTATTATTCGAGAAGAAAAGAAAAGTATGTTCTTGCCGTTCCTGTGAAGTTCCCGGTTAAGGATTCTTCATTTGATCTCAAGATTAAAGCTTCTTTTAACAAATTCCTTGGAAATAGTAGAGACAATATTGTGTTGAAGCTTGATCATAAAGTCATGAACAGTGCAACTTATAAAATCAAAGTTCCCATGATGGTTGATGCATATTTTGTTATTATCCAACACTTATTTGTGTGCTCTTGATTTTTCAGTAAAAAAGGAATGACATCAAATTGGATGAAGGTCTTTAGAATGGGTGGATCCATTCAATGTCTGCATAAAGATACTTGCATTTTCAATTTATGGAACAGCGTCTTCAACCGTGACAATATTGAACGAATCCACCTATGTCTTATCTTTATGCCGACCTTTTTCAAATTTGATGTCTTTTCTTTTACCAAAAAAATCAAGAGCACATAAGAAGCGGGTCATAATATTCGAATATGCATCGACCACTTTGTGAACTTTTGTTTTATGAGTTGTACCATTCATTGAAACATACACATACGGACATCTAGCTTTGAAAATAATCTTGCTAGTATCTAGTGCCACTATTGAAAAAACATTTATTTGGAATAATATGTGGTCGCCAGTGTGCTGCGAATTATTGGAAAACATAAAATATGCAAGAATAAATCGGACAATATCATGATCAGTCTTCAAAACAAGGTTGTCTCTATTATTTCCAAGGAATTTCGTATAAAGAGCTTTGATTTTGAGATCAATTAAAAATTCATTGTAGTGAACTTCATTGGGATATCAAGATCAAACTTTCCTTTTTTTCTCCCTCTAAAAGTATGGCATCCAAATTGTTGTTAAAGAATACCAAACATGTAAATAATTTAAAATAAAAAAAAATCAATAACACCAAATATGTAAATATTATTCCAAATAAATAATAAGGCAATGTAAAAAGTACACTCCATTTTGGACATCATTCATAAACAAGACTCAAAATTTATGCACAAAATCGAACTTTTTTGCTTTATTATAAACTAAAAATGCACCCTAAAGACCTTCCCACATGCATCAGTAGATGTGTTCCCGAAAAATCAAGAACCAACATGTATTTGATCTTGTTCTGGACAAGAAAAAACAAACCAGCTAGGCATAAATATATTTATTGTTTATTCTTATAAATAATTTAAAATTTATATAATTTTTTTCTTTTAAAATTAGTCTACACATATTTGCGATCCTTTCTTTGAATAGAGTAATATTTAACATAGCTCTTATAGAGGATCCTTTTTTTTATTAAATGTTTGATTTTAATTCATATGGTTACTTAATTAGCAACAACACCACATCCAGTAGTTTCTCACAAGTGGGGTCTAGGGAGGCTAAGATGTATGCAATCTTACCCCTACCCCTACCCTACCTCTGGAAGGGCAGAGAGACTGTTTCCGATAGACTCTCGGTTAGAAAACGACCTAAAAAGAAATACATTTAATTAATAAGTGAAGTTTAAATACATTTAATTAGCAAGTGTAGTTTAAATGCTTCAATCTATTCTCGCTTTCACAAGCTTATACATTTATTAAGCTCAGACATCTTTTTTGGTTTCGAGATATTTCATCAACAAAGTAAACAGAACATATCATTTTTAGATTTCATTTTGAGTTTTGGCTTCATATTGCAGACTTTGGGGAGTCATTTTTTTATTCTTTTTAATTATTACAATTTGGTTAGGCTTAAAAATGTTGAATGGAAGTTAGATATTATGAAAGGGTATAATTATGATATTTTAGGTAGAAGATGATCATGGATTTGTGTTTCATAGGCCAACAGAATTAACCGACACAATCCGAAAATGGAACTGAAAATGGCTGGATTGGTTTTGATTTTGATGAAAACCGAACCGAACCAAACACCCATACTAGTGGTATTGTCCTGTTTGGGAAGCCTTGGATAACAAGATTTAACAGAAAAAAATACCATTATTATTGCCTGTCCAGTGTCCACAGTGGCATCTTGTTGCTCCATCAATTTCACTGCTTCCAGTGTTTGTAAAAGAAGATTGGCCCTGTCAATTTCCCGATGTGATTGAATGTTCTGTGTCCTCTTACATTTCTTCTCGAATGTCTGGAAATAGGAAAAGCCTGACGTAAGGCATCATCCAGTGTGCTATACTTTGTTATACTATAAAATAATAATTTGTTATGCTCACACCCCTCCTTTCTTTCCCCAAAATATGTTTAGAATGAGAGGCCAAGAGGTTGAGGTATTTATTTGAGCCATTCTTTTTCTTGCAGAAATCTCAAGTTGAAGGTATGCCACTCCTTGGAGTCTGAGAGAATGGATAACTTGGCTGTTTCACGGTTGTTGAGACTATGCAGTTCATCTTGATCTGATGAAAAAATTTAAGTGATTCAAAAGAATTTAGCAGTACATACTGACACTGGATAGGTCCGGTAAAATACTGACTGTTGGTGAGTCCCCTGGTTTATGTAGTATTTGGCATTTGTCGTTGTTTCCTTTCCGCTGTATGTTCATCGGATAATGCTGTAAAAGTAGTTGCTCTATGGTATTTGGACTATATTCATCTGACGGCATATATCAATGTGGGGTTTGGTCGTGGAAAAGTGATGCCGAAAGATATCTCCCAACATCTTAAGTGATGGAGTAGTCATTTCGTGAGTTTACAGAGATGAATATTAGAGGTTCAAGCACTGTCTCAGTATTCGTGTAGCCTGTGTTCCTCTGTACTACTTCCAGTTCTCATAGCTTTTATCCTGTTAAGTTCGCGTTTGGAATTATCGAGCAGGTTATGTCTGCATGACTGTAGTCAGTTTGGCTGACGTGAAGAGTATGATTTTATTTTATCTATTTCTGGATTTCTATCATTGGTTCTTTTCTCTTTATTTGGCCTCCATTTATTCTCCATTATATTGGTGTCATTCATACTCTTATTGTTGGCAAAGTGGCTCGTATTTGCCCTCGACTTTAATGGAGCTTTAGCATGGACTTGGTGGGTCCGATGTGTCAAAATATTTTGGGAGAAAAGACCTAAGTTACCTCTTTATTTTTTTTATTGTGGGTGACACCTCATTTTTACACACCTATCCCGAAGGATAATGTATAAGGGAGTTTTTCTATTTAAAGTGACATTATTCGGATCGGGATTATTTATTTATTCAGAGCCGCCACTTGGGAAAGATTTGGCTTTTGGTGTCTCAAGTCACCAGTTTATCTTGAATCCCGAACCGAGGAGAACTTCGACTTCCGAATGGAGTCTGCGAACTAGAAATTCTGAATAAGGAATTCTGTTGACTCGAGGGAAGGTGTTAGGCACCCTCGGATCACGTGGTTCTAGCGCGGTCGCTTAAATTGTTATGAATGGCAAAATTTGATTTTAATACATGAATAGCCTATGTGACAATTTTTACTTTTTACCGCCTTTATTCAATATATACATTTTATTAGGTGAACGTCGTTTAAAGAGTGTTTTCGATCAAGCAGGCCCCCATCGTCTAGTGATTTAGGACATCTCTCTTTCAAGAGGCAGCGGGGATTCTAATTCCCCGGATTGCGCCGCATCAAATGAACTTGCAATCTTAGGCACACTTTATTCAACGTTTTAGGATTTGGATTTGGGCTGCATAAAATGCCCACCCCTATTTAGGAATGTAATTTTATTAACGCCACGCCTAAAGATTCTAACGCGATGTTATCTTTTCGGAGTCATAAAATTTGCTAAACGCCCCTTCCCGATTTTCTAAATATTTTTGAACCTTTATTGAGGGTCCCATAATTTTGCACTTTATTGGGCGAGGCTCATCTCATTTTTATTTTAAAGGATAAATCTAAAAGATGACTATGTTTTATATTTTTGTTTTTTGTCTCTAAATGAAAAGAAAAAAATTCTAATTAATTACATTTAAAGTTCGGGCATTAAGTTTAAGTTCGGGTCAAAACAAAAGGACGAACCTTTTAGTTTAAAATCTGCTACCTAACTCAAAACCCGAACGATGTTATTTGATTACTAACGAATCATTTGCCATTTTATTTTTAGGCCCCAAGCGTCCAAACCCATATGATTTATGTGATGACCCCCAAACCACGGATATTGGGCCTGGGAGTAGCCCAAATCAGTGAGCTAAACCTGGCCCCTTGAAGTTGAGTGGGGATCGAATTCCCACAGTGGCGCTTAACCTTCTTTTGATAATCAGCAACGAAGCAAATGCTTCTATAATTGAACAAACATATTAAAATCAAAGTGGAATTAACCACTCATCTTGCAACCATTCTTTTTTGAACCTGTTTCCACTACTGCAGATTTAACCCAAGCCTTTAGCTAATGGTATAAGTCCTAAACCGAGTCACACAGCCACCATCCAGTTTAATTACACAAAGCAACGACGAAAATCCAAACGTGTTTCATGTCATTATACAGGCGTTAATATAAATTCTAGCATGTACCAAATTCAGGCACTTGCCTAAACAATCACTTTAAAGGATCAACAATTATAACATGGATTCAATCTAACTAATCAAAGGCTGAAGGCCAATGATCATTAATCAATACGAACTGCACTTTTAGCTCGAACAAACTGAACAAATTAATTAATATTTATGCTAAGCAACAGTCTAATTAACAGATTGACCAATCGTGAGTCCAAATTTATACAAGTTATCCATTAAACAAAATGCACTACATATATGAGGTGGAAATATAGCAGGACAACTCCAAAAGCAAATTTAACTCCATTCATCAGTTTCAATTCTTCCATATCACATTTGCAAAAGTTCCTTCACAATTCATATGCGATTGAGGGTACCTGGAAATCGACACAAATAGAAGAAGAGAAGATCAGCCCCAGCACAGTAGCAGCAACAGATAATGTCCAACAGTTATCGAATAGCCAACAGCCAAGAAATAGGTTCGAAATCCAGAAAAGTTCAAAATTCAACACGAACCAGCAGATTAAACCAAACCAAACTTGAGATGCACTCAATTGAATTTAGAAAAGCATCAACATATTTCCGGACCCAAAACTTAACAAAATCCAACCCAAATAGATCCAAAAACTGCTCGAAATTGAGCCAGTGACCACCTGAAGCTTCAACCACCAAATAACAACAACAACAACAACAACAACAACTACCCAGTATAGTCCCACAAAGTGGGGTCTGGGGAGGGTAATATGTAGACGAGCCTTACCCCTACCCGAAAGGGCAGAGAGGCTGTTTCCAATCGACCCTCGGCTCAGTGAAGGAAAGGAAAAATAAAAACAAAAATAAAAACAAAAACAAAAACAAAAACAAAAGCAAAAGAGCATTAGTAACTCCAGCAGAAATACATAAATAATTATCTAAACATAAGAAACATAAATAAAATAGCATGCAATATCATACAGTAACTACCATAAGGGAGACACAAGCCAAAACACAAATCATCTATGGATAGCCCTGCCAAGCCTCACCCAACACCGGGTGAGGAGTACGAAAAACTCTAGGAGCCCCTATCCTACAACCCTGATACTAGACCTCCAGACATTCCTATCAAGGGTCATGTCCTCAGAAACCCGCATTCTAGCCATGTCATGCCTAATCACCTCTCTCCAATACTTCTTAGGCCTCCCTCTGCCTCGCCGAACGCCGACAATCGCCAGCCGCTCACAACTCCTCACCGAGGCATCAAGACTTCTCCTCCGCACATGCCCGAACCACCTCAGCCTCGCTTCTCGCATCTTCTCATCCACTGGGGTCACCCCCACCTTCTCTCGAATAACTTCATTCTTAATATTATCAAACCTGGTGAGCCCGCACATCCACCTGAACATCCTCATCTCCGCAACCTTCATTCTCTGAAGATGAGAGTTCTTCAATCCGCCCCATACAACATGGCAGGTCTAACCACAGCTCTATAAAATTTCCCATTGAGTTTATGTGGAACCTTCTTGTCACACAGGACTCCTGATGCAAGCCTCCACTTTGACCACCCCGCTCCTATGCGATGAGTGATGTCTCCGTCAATTTCTCCGTCCCCCTGAATCACCGACCCAAGATATCTGACACTGTCCCTCTTGGCGATAACCTGAGATCCAATCATCACGTCCCTGCCTACTTCGCTCGGCTCGACGCTAAACTTGCACTCCAGGTATTCTGTCTTAGATCTGCTTATTTTGAAACCTTTAGACTCGAGAGTTTGTCTCCATACCTCTAGCCTCTCAATAACACCGACCCTCGTCTCATCTATCAAGACTATGTCATCAGCAAATAGCATACACCAAGGCAGTCCCCTTGAATATGTCGGGTTAGAGCATCCATCACCAAGGCAAAGAAGAGAGGGCTGAGCGCCGATCCTTGATGGAGCCCCATAACCACTGGAAAATGGTCTGAGTCGCCACCCACAGTCCTAACCTTGGTCTTAGCTCCATCGTACATGTCCTTGATTGCTCTGATTTAGGATTCCGGCACGCTCTTCGCCTCCAAGCACCTCCATAGCACCTCCCTTGGGACCTTGTCATACGCCTTCTCCAAGTCGATAAGCACCATGTGCAGGTCCTTCTTCTTATCCCTGAACTACTCCACCAGCCGCCTGACAAGGTGGATAGCTTCTGTAGTGGAGCGACCCGGCATGAAATCGAAGTGGTTCCCAGATATAGATGTCATCTCCCTCACCCTCGCCTCGATCACCCGCTCCTAGACCTTCATGGTGTGACTTATTAATTTGATACCCCTATAGTTGTTGCAGCACTGGATGTCCCCTTTGTTCTTGTACAAGGGCACCACTGTACTCCACCTTCAACCACCAAATAATGACTAAAAATTTGGAATTCCTGATGGAAACTGAAATCAGCCTAAGATATCTCACTGAAACAATACATTTATCATATTCCTTGAAGGCTTTTATGTGTTTCTCTCCTGTTTTTGGCTTTTAACCGTTTTAATAAAAACGTCAAACTGAATCTGGACAAAAGGAACTAGAGAAAATGCTAATTGGGATGAATTTTTGACTAAAAGGAGCCTTGCTCTAAGGAATTTTCAGATATGAAATCTCCATTTCAGATTTGGAAGCTTGGAAATTACTTTTGGGGAAGATTATTAGGCTACCAAACTTATTGTTCAAGGCATGAGGCATGCATTTTATAGGCAAGTGCGAGGGCAGCACCTTGAGGGTTCAATTATTTCAAGTTAGCCCCATTACACTTTCCTTTTTGCTACTTAATCCTCCAACTACTAACTTGATGCCCAAGCTTAGCCCTTTAAAAGCCTGAAATTGGCTAGTAGCCCTTGCTAGAAGCTTCTTCTTTCAGTTAAACAAAGATTCCCTGAATTGAATTCCCTAGATTACCCTTTAAAGACCCTGAAATTACCCTTAACCTAGCCTAGGTCAATTGACCAAATCGGGCTCTTGAACTAATAGCCCAATCGAGCACTGAGTGATCCTAAAATAGAGCTGGCCCCAAAGTTTTCTCCAAAAACAATCTGAACCAACTCTTCAAATCAAACAGCCCAATCAAACAATCAAAGTCGAATGAACTAACTCAATTAATCACATGACAATATTTGGACCAAGATCTGATTAACTATAACAAAACAGGTTTAAAGAATGATTAAACAACAATTTACTACTACTGCTAAAACCCAACTTGAATTTCGACTGAATTGCTCAAAAGAAGAAGAAAGGAAAGACGAAAACCCAAATACTCATAAAGCATCAACCAGAGAAAAGACTCACCTCACCGGACTTGACTTCGAACCTGGCTTCTTGACTTCGACACCAAACAGTATCAACCTCTTATTCTCTGTCAAGAACAAGCGGGCAATACTAATTCGCGATGAAGTCGACTCTAAAAACCTAGAGAAAACTGGAGCAATCACCTTGCATGTTCAGGTTTGGTCTTGAATCTTAGACTCTGAGCTTTGATTTAAGATTGGAGACGGTTGGGGAGTATTTGGGGAAGATGGATCATGGATTTAATACGAGAGTGATCTGGTGGTTCTGTGGAACCAGTTTGGTAGAGTTTGATATCTAAGACATCAATGGCCATCGCTGACTTACGGTTAGGAGAAGAGAGATATGAGAGGAAGAAGATGACTCGTCTCTCGAAAATTTCGGACAGATATAAAAGATTTGGAACTTAGTTCTCATCCGTTGGATCTTGAAGGATCAACGGATGATGTTCAACTAGACCAAAGACATCGTTTTAGGTATCAAATAGGCAGACCAGGTCAGGGCTACATTGGACTTGGGCGATTTGATTTGGGCCAAGACGTGATCACTTTTGAAAAAACAGCCCAAACGGCATTTGACAAAGCCATTCCATTGCTTCTTTTTTTATCACTTCTTATTTCTTTTGTTTTGTTCATTTTTCATTTATGTAACTTTACCTCTTTTTCTTGATTTATAAAAAAAATACATTTTTTCTGATTTATAAAAAGAATGCAGAAATTAAAAATAAAAATAAAACTAGACTAATTAATGCCTAAATTACCTTAAGAACTATTTGCGACAAAGTCACAACTAAAAACAATAAAAATGCAAAAGTGTACTATTTTTGTAATTTTCATATTTTGATCTAAAATAAATTAAAATTAATTAATCCTAAAAATATGAAATTATATCCTGAATGAAAATGCATATTTTTGTATTTTATATGAATTAACATGCACAAATAAAATGCAACAATTAACACAAAATTCATAAAATTATAAAAAATAAGGAAAAATCGTTTTTTAAATTTCTTGGGAATTATCTATATACAAGGCAAAAATCACGTGCTCATAGTGTGTTAAGATTACCATTATTATACTTTATGTTGGAGCTCCGTTATGGTCATCGTCAAATAGAGATGGTTTGCTATATAAATGGACCCAAAGTATAATAGAGGGTGAATGCAAGATATAGCTTGTAGTTAGAATTGCATTTTTGACCCTTTTTCCTTGTTAATTTTCCTAAATGAGTGGAATCTCAACCGGTTTAGCCATAACAAGGAATTGGTCTTACCAATCCTCTGCTCTCGACTCATATGAGTTCATTTTTTGTTGATCAGAATTGTACCCATAGCTTGCCGCTCCCTCGCAATGTGATTGTTATACCATATTTACTTTCCATCAACGCCTGCACAACTTAAAATGTATCCATAGAGTCTAAGATCAATGTGGTTGCGTACTATATACTATGGCATCCCTTACATTCGGACTAGGTGTGGATATATTAAATGGGTATTAATTTGATATTTTAGACATATGGATCCCTAGAGGGATGAATACGGGTGAAAATAGTTGTTTCAAAAGCAAGATAGAAAGTGAGGTGCATAAGATTTGACAAGATCGATTAAGTTTGAAGAATATCTGTTTTCTAGTAGAGTTTAGTGACAATTTGTAAGGTATTTGGGAATACTCAAAGCATGAAAATTGTAGGCCATTGAAATAGCTTTCTAACGATATATTATAGAGCCCGAACGAATCTCTTTGCAAAATATTATGCGCGTTTTAGAGAATAGTATCCAATATGCGCGCCCTGAGTGTGGCTGCATTTTTTTTGACGCAGTGTTGCTGCCATTTTACGCGGTCAGGTCTACAGATGCGTGAGTGCGCTCATGGGGGCTCGCTTTAAAGACCTACTTCGTCCCCCACAGCCCCAAAGCATAAAAACTTGCTCTATATAAGGGGAACTTTAAAAAATCTAACTCCTCAAGGGCCCCTCCACCACCCAAGGTAAGTTTTAATGGCGATTCTAAGTTAATTTTAATTTTCTAACATCTTATTAACATGGATAAACCTCTAAATCATTGGATATTTTGTTGGGGCATCATTGTTGAGAGAAAGAGCCCTAGAACTCGAATTCAAGAAGATTGAACGTCAAGAGGGTAATATGTTCACCCTCTAATTGATTAAAGCATTGGTTCAATGATTGTAGATTACAAGTTCATGAGATATGAGTTAATGGATTTGATAGAAAAGCATGAACGGATTATTGGTTTGGGTTGTTGATTATTGGTTAAGGGTATTGTTTACCTTATGTGTGATAAAGAATGATGTTGATTGTAACCATTTGAGACGTTAGAATTTATCTAGGAGCAATAGAATGGGTTATTGGGTGTAGAGACACCACTAATAAGGACTATGAAGTTTTATGCCACCAAGTGTTTGAGAAAATGCCTAAGTAACCAAAACATGAGTATTATTGCTAATATGGAATCCCTTTGACTTGTATTGATATATTGAAGTTGAAACGGTTGGAGAATGTTGTATTACACTCAAGAAAAGAAAGTTAAGGTATGTGAGGCTACCTCTCTATGTTTGGAATTTTAATGGTTCTCCTAGACTACATTTCTTTTATGACGTTACCAGTTGCCTCAGAAATATAGTTACACATAGTTTGAATAGTTGCAGAACTTCTATTCTCTAGCTCCGTAACTCGTTCATGACTTTCATTCTGAATGTTGTGAGCTCAGTGCGTATTCAATATAGACTTGGATTTGATGCCCCGAATTCTTAGAAAAATTACTCAGTATGCCATTAACAGTTAAAGTTTCAGTATTCATAATCAGTTCAAGAATACATGTCTTAGCCTAGTCCTATTCAGTATTTCAATATCATGTAACTCAGTGTAATTCAGTATTTCACTATCATGTATTTCAGTATGATTTTCAGTTCCTGATTTTAAATCCTTGAATGTCGAACACCTGTATTTGGGCTTGATGCCGCAGTTAATGCTTTATGCATCTTTGGGCCTGAGGCCGCGGTTTATGATTTATGCATCTTTGGCCCTGAGGCTGCAGTTATTTATATGTATACTTTGGCCCGAGGCTGCAGTTTGTACACATATATATTGGGCTTGAGGCCGCAGTTTAATATTCAGATAAACATGTTGTTCATCATTCAGAAGAGGGAGTATTCATAACCTTACTTCCTTTGTTCAGTTCAGTTATCAGTTATCATCTCAGTTATCAGTTATCATTTCCATTATCAGTTAACATTTCACTTATCAGCTATCATTTATTAGCTATCGGTAAGCATTTCAGTTTCAGTTTCAACAGTTATCATTTCAGTTATCAACTCAGTAGTAGTTTCAGCATTTATCATTCTTTTTTTTTTCAGTTTCTTTACATACCAGTGCAATTCAAATGTACAGACATCCTTTTTGCCCGGGGCTTGCATCTCACAATGCAAGTCACAATTTACAGGTTGATGATTCAGAGCACTAGGATTCTCGTACCAGCTACTTGGTGATCCCCAGTTTTTCTGGGGCATTATCATTACCTTACAATCTTCAGTATTTTCAGATAATATTTTTAGTACTTCATTAGAGATTTCATAGACTAGAGTAACAGTTAGTTAGAGTCTCAGGCTTTTCATGTTAAGCTTTGTTGGCTCCAAATATGTTTCAGAATTATATTCGTATTTCCTCACTCTGATTTATATCATCCAGACTTTTAATATATCAGTATATGTTACTTTATCTTTTGCATTCAGTATGTTATGGTATCACATGTTGATTCAGCCAACAGTTGGTTTGCTCGGTCACATGTAGTTAGGCACCGAGGCGATGTTATGTCCAGGCTCAGGTTCGAGGCATGACAAAGCTTGGTATCAGAGCACTAGGTTCAAGAGTCTTGGGGAGTCTATGAAGCCGTGTCTAGTGGAGTTTCCTTTATATGTGTGTGTCATCCACTCATATAAATGGTTAACTACCAAGTTCAAGATTGTCTCATTTATTTCTACTCTAGATCATGCTATAAAGCTTAGAGAAATAGGTAACCTTCTTTTCCTATCGAATTCTTGGCGTATTGAATGCCCAAGCGACGGGCAAGAAAAACCCAAGGTTCTAGAGAGGATGATTTCCTATTGGGATATAATTATGGAGTATAAGTTAGTAACAAATGCGATTTAGAGGATGCTAGAAGTGATATGCAATGGATAGTAGTACAGATTAGAGAATAACCTTATCAGAAAGTACAAAAATAGTTATCATGTTTTATGGTTATCAGTTTGTCTCAGTTACCAGTTGCCGACCTTTCAGCTAGCAAGTTTATGGTTATTCGGTATGCCAATTATCAGTTATTCAGTTAGCAGATCTCCAATTTTTAGTGTATCAAATTCTGGTGACTGGTGAGTATATAGTGATGCATATGGGTTCTAAAAGAAAATGTAAGTATCAATGAGTATAGAGAAACCTTTGCAGGTTTGGATAAACACGAAGACTCAGCAGATGGCACAAGAAGTGATTTATTAGATAATGATATACTCTGAAGGATAAATTTGTGTATGATAGTGTATTCATATGTGTTTTACCTCATGAAACAATTTCTTTTTCAATTCTTGAAAATGGAGCCACAAGTTGGATGATGATAGTTCAGATGTCAGACCCTAACATTGATCACTATAGTTTTGGACAGAAAAGAGCCTAAGGATAAAATACCTAGTATTCAGAAACATTTGTTACTACAACAGATGCGATTTCGTACAAATCATGCAAATGATAAGAAGATACGATGTATGCAATTTGAACCAAGATCATCCAATAATGAATTTCAGGGGATGATTTTAAGTTGTTTAGATTTATTCATATTAGAACTAGAAATTACCACGTTAGTAAGTTTCTATAAGAAGTAGCTATTATTGTGAGATAAAGGATATGACAATTCCCTTTAATTTATGTGACTAAGTATTTACTCCGAATGTTTATAATCCGATATTATTTTGAAGTATATAGAAACTTAGGAGTTAGATATTCCAATTTTGTTAAAGAACGGTAAAAATTTTCCTAAGTGTGATCCATGTACATAGTTAAAAAAGAATGATAGTGTACGGCAAAAGAATATGGTTAGATGATGAGGGATGTTTGGAGCCTTATGCCTCACTTTAGTTATCCAAAGTAGAACAAGAAAACGTGATTCTAGCAGGTGGTTAGCAAAAGAATAGTAAGTAAGTCTTGAGTTGATACAACGAATTAACAATTTCGGCAGAGTTAGTAGATGTACAATTTGATCCATTTAGCCAGGTTAACAATAGTGAGTGCATGACAATTTGAAACACCAAACATGTGTTAGAAACCAAAGAGATTAAGTTTGTAAGCAGTAAAATCTGGGGCCCAATTTCCCCGTTGTTAGGTTGCCTCACGGCACACTTCTCGAGGCCCGAAGCCAAGGTCGAGACTCACCTTTGGGGGTCATCGGGTACTGGGCCGGGGGGGGGGGGGGAATTGCGTACCAATGGCTACATTACAGAAAAAGGGAGTTCCCAAGATGAACGTATAGCACTGGCAGAACTTGGCATCGCGTCTGGCCGTCCCATCTCCATGCCTTTACAATTAATGCACTCTTCTACTGTGTTTAGATATCCCCTCCTATATAAAGGGGATCCTCACCACTTTTTAAAGGGCTGCTGTTGCTCCAACTATTTTACATAAGACCAATAATAACTCTCTCCCTATTTTCTCTCTAACTTGCTCGCTTGAGGCCATCTCTTTATTTACAGCTTTCACACTTGTTCTTCGTTTGTTTCTTGATATTGGCCATAAAGAGCCTCCTTTAATTGTATCCTAATCGTTAGCCCTATCCTGATTATCCCCGATTGCTCAAACCTGAGCCTAGGCATCGACATCGAGGCCTCTCATCGGTTAGTCCGAGGCCCAGACAGTAAGCTCCCCGGTTTGATAATAACCTTGTTTTAGTTCGTATTTTGTCGTTAAACTTCACATGTCTAGCATCAAATGCTCTAACAACTAAAATATAAGTAAATCACGTACTTTAGAGTCCCATCAACAAATTTAATTGTTATTACCATTTTCACAGTAAACAGTTTGGCACCCACCGTGGGGCTAAAACTAATAGTGGTTATTTTTTTGCTGGTTACGTTACACAACGCAAGGTGTCTTTCACACTTTTACTTGTCCAAATCCTTCGATTTCAGGTCAAAATGTTTGTCTCGTTGAACAGAATGGGGAACCAAAACCTCGAAAATAGCAAAAAGAAGGACGCGACTATTCCAGATGTCGGTACGCCACCGAACTCAACCGGGGCGGAAGGGGAGGCTCTCCGACATGACGTCCACATGATTATTGGAGGAACCAGTGTTCCCCAAGGACCTATTTCAAACGGACGAGAACATCTACCACGGAAGAGGGACCGACCCAAAGCTGCATGACCGAAGACACCCTCATATTCGCGAGGATGACCTCGAGGCCATGATAGAACCGCACAACGACGCCTGGTGATATCATTTCTTTTAAACAATACTAGGATAAAGCATGTGCTCGTGGATCCAAGCAGCTCGGCCAACATAATTACATCAGAGGTAGTAGAAAAGTTGGGGCTGCTCAATGGAGTCGCTCCCATCCCTCGAGTCCTCCACAACTTCAACATGACCAACTAAGTAATGAAAGCAGAGATCACCCTCCCGATAGACACATCCGGAATGATTGAGAACATCGAGTTCCAAGTCATCGATGGCGACATGCGGTACAATACATTACTCAGCAAGCCTTGGATACACAACATGAGGGAAGTACCGTCAACCTTACATCAGGTGATAAAGTTTTCCACGAGGGACGTCATCATGACCATACATGGATAACAACGGGCAACTGTTACACCCTAGCCTCGGGAGGCGCGACCGGCACCCAATTGAGTGAACCCAACTAAGCAAGCCTTTATAATACTTTCTACCCAACTCAATGTGACTAAGGAAACCATGATTTTGTTTATTTAGACATTAGAAGATATCATACATTCAACATTGATAGTTCATTTTATATCATAAACCTTAAACCGTGGTTATATTCCCAAAACATCATACAGTTTACAGTTTAGAGGAATCAAGAGTTCAGAATTACAACATGGTCTACTGACCCATCCAACCTGAACATAACCCACATAAATGTCGATGGAGCCTCTAAGGGTACAAAGACAGTTATGATAATGCCGGCAATAAGGCTCCGACTATACCTCAAAAGTGAAAATTTACAACAAAAGATGTACAAATAACCCCTTGAAGGAAAAAGGCTCACAAAGACTTTATGAGGACGACACTCCTCTACGTGCGATCAACATTGTCCGCTATAGAGCCACCTACATTCATTAAAAAATGTTAGTACCATGGAATAGTACTAGTGTGTATTACTATACACCATCTTATTAGAAAGAACTATCATAGAAGAGCAAGGAAATCACAAGGAATCATTAAAAGACTTTTAACGAACAACATATCATCATATAAAATAATCACATAACTTTCAGATAATTTCCATAGCATTAGGTTGAGCCCTGTAATAATGTTCATCATCATTCACAATACCAACGCTTTCTTGAGCAGAGTCCGATCACGGCCTGATCGGCTAAGTTACCTCATTTGAGACATGTAACTCAATCATGATTTCATATCACTTTCCAGTTTCAATTATCAATACAATGTCACCATGTTTGTAGCATGGCGTTCGATCACGGCCCGATCGGCTAGGCCGTCTTACCAAGACGTTACCCTTTTCCATTAATCATCTCACTTCAAATTATGGTTTCACATGTATTAGTTCATCGATACTTGGGGCCACATTACAACATCATACTTGGTACTAGGACACATTCTATAACTCATGTTTCACGTTATTCCCATTTTCAACATTAACCTTGCCATTTAAGATTATAGGAACATACAAGAGCAATTTAATTTATAAGCATAAAGAGGAATTCATCTAGTTCGGCATAATAATTGCAATGTAACCTTGACTTGAAATTTATGCATTTTAGCACATAGTTCATGTTCTTCACATATCCTCAATTATACACATTGTCATCGGGTGTGGCACGGCTGTGGCAAGGATTTGGGCGTGATGGCCTTGTCATTGGCTTTTGTGCGGGCAAAACGATCATGTGGCCGACGGGATGTTGTGGAAAAGTATTGGCCAAGGCCTTGGCATGGGTAAGGCGTTCTTGGAAAAGTCTTGGCAAGGCAGCATGGGCAATATTTGGGTGTCATGGCACGACATGCGCGCCAAAATCAGTGGCATGGCACTTTTGGGTTGTGGCAGCAATGTGCGGGCTAAGCTAAGGCGAGGCGGAAATGTGGGTTGATGGCAAAGGCTTTCAATAGCTAAGACAAGGCTATGTGGAAAGAAAATACAAGCAATGGCACGAGGGAAATGCGGGTTGGCACGGACAAGGCAGAAAACTAGGCCAAGGGGGTGTGCGGGCGGCAGTGGCGCCGGGCGTGTGCGGAAAAATCATGGCAACGGATTGCGGGCAAGGCATTGGCATGGGTAAATGTCAAATTGAGCTTGTCACAAGGCAGCCTTGGGGAAAAATTCAGCAGGCAAGGAAATGGCACATGCAATGCACATGGAAATCGGTTGGCGGTTACCTTGTTTTTAGCCATGATCTCCCATGATCTCCCATTGTCCCATGATCTGATTATTGCTTTTATAATGACACCATTTCGTGTATAATGTGTCCTAAGTAGTTGGGGATGTCAACTACATGTTAGGAGCAAGATTTAAAGTTAGCCCGACAAGTGGCAAAAGCTGTAGACGACAAGTGTCATGTGATGTAAAGTTTAAGAGCTGCCTATATTCTATAAATAAGGCCTTTAACTTAGGCAGAAGTATGTAGAATTTCATGTAGAATTCAATGTGGGAAACAATAAAGAAACGCAATGGTTTCTAAGTGTTTCAAAAGGGGCTAAGGTTTGGCTTGGGCAGACCTTAGCGTTGGCTAAGAACGACTTGTGTTCTTTGCCAAAAGTGGGCTGTGAGCGGAATGCTTTCATAGCAAGTAAGAGGGAATTTCGTGTGAAATTAAATGTGGGAAACAAGAAAGAAACATGAGGGTTTATAAGGTTTCAAAAAGGGGCTAAGGTTTGGCTTGGGCAGATCTTAGTGTTGGCCAAGAACGACTTGTGTTCTTCGTCAAAAGTGGGCTGTGAGCGGACTGATAGTTCATAGCAAAGTGAGGGTCCTTTGTATAATTTTGTTATTAATGCAAAGGTTGGGTATATATGTGTGTTCTTAATTATTGAATTGCTGCTTGAAAATCATTTAAGGCCAAACTTGCTGAAAATTGGCAAAGTGTTTTGGAAAGGCTGAGTCAAGCAGGGGACTTGACTACCGCGCGGGTATGGTTTTGTACTTGATCAAAAACTCCCCGTGACAACTAGTATCAGAGCATATTGAGTTCTGTCCAGGTTCGTGGCGGTGATAAGATGATCCGGTGGCAGAATTTAGGGGGAAGAACAAGGCTGGTGGCACAAATGCAAAACTGCGTCAAAAAGTTGAGCACTTGGAAGCACTCGTTGGGAAGGCTCTTGATGTTGATTGTGATTCTTTGGTTCTTGCTGGAATTGCATGTTTGGAGGCAGAAATTGCCTTGGTGCGCATAGAGAAGGAAGAGTTACGCAAGGAAGTGGTACAACTTCGAAGGGCAAGGCAAACTGCTGCCCCTAGAGGTGATGAACGCACTAAGTCGAAGATTTCGGAGCCAAAGGAAGATCAGGGTGCGAGAGGTGCCAATATACTGGAAAATCAGTGGGATATGAATGGAGCACAAGGGGAGTTGTATGCAAACAAACCCTTGGTGGTGATTCATTGAAGACGCTTGACGAAGACGTCGATTTCAAAGGGTGCGGGTGGTTTGTTAGGACCTGAATTTTTAACATCGGGCGTGGCACGGTTGTGGCAAGGATTTGGGCATGATGGCCTTGTCATTGGCTTATGTGCAGGCAAAACGATCATGCGGTCGACGAGCTGTTGTGGGAAAGTATTAACCAAGGCCTTGACATGGGCAAGGCGCACTTGGAAAGAGCTTGACGAGGCAGCATGGGTAATGTTTGGGCGGGATGGCACGACATGCTTGCCAAAATCAGTGGCATGTCACTTTTGGGTTGTGGAAGCTATGTGCGGGCTAAGCTAAGGCGAGGCAGGAATGCGGGTTGATGGCAAAGGATTCAATAGCTAAGATAATTCTATGGGAAATAAAATACAAGCAATGGAACGAGGTAAATGAGGGTTGGCACGGACAAGGCAGAAAATTAGGCAAAGGCGGTGCACGAGCGGCAGCGGCGCCGAGCGTGTGCGGAGAACTCATGGAAGCGAATTGCAGGAAAGACATTGGCATGGGGCAATGTCAAATTGAGCTAACGCATGGCACAAGGCAGCCTTGGGGCGAAATTCAGTTGGCCAAGGAAATGGCAAATGCAATGTACATGGAAAGCGGTTAGCGGTTACCTTATTTTTAGCCATGATCTCCCATGATCTTCCACTATCCCATGATCTGATTATTGCTTGTATAATGACCCCATTTAGTGTATAATGTGTCCTAAGTATTTGGGGATGTCAACTACATGTTAGGATCAAGATTTAAAGTTAGCCCGACAAGTGGCAAAAGTTGTATACGACAAGTGTCATGTGCTGTCAAGTTTAAGGGCTGTCTATATTCTATAACTAGGGCCTTTAACTTAGGCAGAAGTATGTAGAATTTCGTGTAGAATTATGTGTGGGAAACTAGAAAGAAACGTGATGGTTTCTAAGTGTTTCAAAAGGGGCTAAGGTTTGGCTTGGGCAGACCTTAGTGTTGGCTAAGAACGACTTGTGTTCTTTGCCAAAAATGGGCTGTAAGCGGAATGTGTTCATAGCAAGTAAGTGGGAATTTCGTGTGAAATTCTATGTGGGAAACAAGAAAGAAACGTGAGGGTTTCTAAGGTTTAGAAAAAGGGCTAAGGTTTGGCTTGGGCAGATCTTAATGTTGGCCAAGAATGACTTGTGTTCTTCGTCAAAAGTGGGCTGTGAGCGGACTGATAGTTCATAGCAAAGTGAGGGTCCTTTGTATGATTTTGTTATTAATGCAATGGTTGGGATTTTGCCGTATATGTGTGTGTGCTTAATTATTCAATTGCTACTTGAAAATGGTTAAGGCCAAACGTGCTGAAAATTGGCAAAGTGTTTCGGAAAGGCTGAGTCAAGAAGGGGACTTGACTGCTGCGCGGGTGTGGTTTTGGATTTGATAAAAAACGCCCCCGTGACGACTATTTTTTTACAGGAACTCTTTACCAACTTTGTATTTAACTCGAGATATAAAGAAAACTCAAACTTAAAGTACACTCCGCGTACAAAAATGAAGATCACTCTTGACTCTCACAAGACTACTCTTGGCCTCAGTGTTTTCACTCTTGAAAACAAGACTTAGGACTCTTCCTAAATAAGAAAACATGCACTCTACACGTTTTTCTCTTTAAGTGTGCTCTCACACGTTTTTCTCTATCTTAGGACTTAAGACTCTTCCTAAGTCAGAAAACATGTCCTCGTCACGTTTTCCACTCTATGCCACAAAAGAGAAGGGTGCTGCCCATTTATAGATTATGAAAGCAACTCCATGTTTACAATAGTTGCCTAATTTTTATGCTTGTAACTTGCCCACTACTTTTTCCTTATCATTGCCCACGAACCTTTTCCGTTTGGCTGCAACTCGAACCAATGCCAAATCTGCCTGTACACCTCCTTACCGTCGCACATTTGCTTGCTTCCTCTGAATTTTCTAAGCCAAGACAGTCCCTCCACGAACAAGAAAATTGACCCCTTGTCTTGCAGCCTTGTTCATGTCCCTCTCGACTTCGTCACAAAAGAAAATCGGGCAAGGTTGAAGTCAAGTTGGGACTTGGCTGCCGCACGGACGGGCAGTATTTTCGGCGGACTGATAACATGCAAGACAATGCGGGTGTTTTCGATGGCAACAAACTGTTGCAAGGGCAAGTGTTTGAGGTCTTTGGTGTGACGGACTACATAAAAAATATAAAGGGGATGTTTGCAAACAGAGGCCAAGATCTTGACAGAACAAGGCGGGCTGAACGGATGCTTGACAAGGCAAAACGGGAAATACCTCGGCGCTAAATTGGGGAACTTAGTGCCAAGGCAGTGGCGTTGGCGACGTGATGTTGCCTTGACTTAGGTGAGCGGGCTGGCACCTAATTTAATATGTGGGCAAACAACTTAGCAATGGGAATGACATCAAGGCTTGGTGACTTGATCTAAAATCAGCATTGACATTGGCAACGGGCAGACTTGATCAAGTAGGGGCGACTTGACAAGAACAACCAACTGTGGCAGCGGATGGGCACGCGGCAAAGTCATAGGCGACGAGCTGTGGTGATGGAACTGAGGGGGAGCAGTGTCAGAGGCCAAGGCTGGGTGCAATGCCAGCTTTAGGCATGCAGCAGTTGGCTAACGCGCATATGCAGCACACATGGAGCGGTTTTCAAGTGCGCTGTGCACATGATGCAGTTGAGCAGTTACAACTACCCATGTCCAGAAGTTGCTGATTTTAAGGATAAGTGTTTCCACGTTTTTGGGGCATGTTTTATCATGTTCCCAAGTTTTTAGATCATAGAGATCATTTCCTATAAGTTTGGCGATGTCAACTGAACATATGAAGTTATTTTGGGCTAACTACACTATATATATATGTGCTAGTAGCCTTAAAAACGGGCTGGAGTACCTAGGGAGGTAAATAGTCTATTACGTAGACATAGGGTTGTCTATTTTATGGCTTGTGCCATTGCCTTGCCAAACGAGTGGCAGTACGAGCGGCCTTAGGGGGGGCCTTTTGTAGGGTAGATTCGTGCACTTTGTTGGCTATTTTTGTGAGTTGGTGCGGCCAAGGGTGGCAGTACCTTGACAAACTCGAGAATTTTCTTTGTAATGATTTTATAGAAGGTTGGGAAAAGGGTTTACCGTAAATCTTCTTGTCTCCTTCTTATTTCTGTTGCCTTAAATTAATTCTAAGTGCAAACCTCGAAAGTGAAAGAAAATCGGGTAAGGCTGAAGTCAAGTTGGGACTTGGCTGCCGCACGGATGGGCAGAACTTTTGGCGGACTGAAAATGCCCCTGTGACAACTGGTATTAGAGCGGAGCAGGTTTGTGGTAGTGGCAAGATGATCCGGTGGTAGAATTCGTGGGGAAGTACAAGGCTGGTGGCACAAATGCGGAATTGCGTCAAAAAGCTGAGGATTTGGAAGCACTCGTTGGGAAGGCTCTTGATGTAGATTGTGATTCTTTTGTTCTTGTTGGAATGGAACGTTTGGAGGCAGAAATTACCTTGGTGCGCATAGAGAAGGAATATTTACGCAAGGAAGTGGTTCAACTTCTAAGGGCATGGCAAACTGCTGTCCCTAGAGGTGATGAACGCACTAAGTTGAGGATTTCGAAGCCAAAGGCAGATTAGGGTGCAAAAGGTGCCAATATACTATAAAATCCGTGGGATATGAATGGAGTACAAGGGGCATTGTGTGTGAACAAACCCTTGATGTTGATTCATTAAAGACGGATCGACGAGGACGTCGATTTCAAAGGGTGCGAGTGGTTTGTTAGGACCTAACTCTTTGTCATCGGGCGTGGCACGGCTGTGGCAAGGATTTGGGCGTGATGGCCTTGTCATTGGCTTATCTGCGAGCAAAATGATCATGCGGTCGACGGGTTGTTCTGGCAAAGTATTGGCCAAGGCCTTGGCATGGGCAAGGCGCGCTTGGAAAACGTATGCCGATCAGCTTTGTCAAGGGTCTAACAAACCACCCCAACCAGTTGAATTCGACGCGCTCGTCGAATTAATCCCAACACATGGTGCCACTTTTGCCAAGACGTCACAAGTTCAGCACCCGTTTGAGAATACGTTGTCCTTGACCTCAAGTGCAATGTCTCTATTTTCTCAAAGCATTCTTGGTTCGTCTCCCACAGAATATTCAGCATGCCAATTGACTGATTTCAGAGAACTCACACTAATTTTAGGCACCCACAAACTCGAAATTTTCTGCGTCACCCATTCCTTGCCTTTTCTAAGCCAAGACAGCCCCTCTACGAACAAGAACATTGACCCTTTGTCTTGAAGCATTGTTTGTGGCAGTGGCAAGACGATCCGGTGGCATAATTCGTGGGGAAGAACAAGGCTGGTGGCACAAACGGGGAACTGCATCAAAAAGTTGAGCAATTTGAAGCACTCGTTGGGCAGGCTCTTGATGTAGATTGTGATTCTTCTGTTCTTTTTAGAATGGCACATTTGGAGGCAAAAATGGCCTTGGTGCGCATAGAGAAGGAAGAGTTACGTAAGGAAGTAGTTCAACATCGAAGGGCATGGCAAACTGCTGCCCCTAGAGGTGATGAACGCACTAAGTCAAGGATTTCAGAGCCAAAGGAAGATCAGGGTGTGAACAAACCCTTGGTGCTGATTCATTGAAGACGCTTGACGAGGACGTCGATTTCAAAGGGTACGGGTGGTTTGTTAGGACCCGACTTTTGAACATCGGGCGTGGCACAACTGTGGCAAGGATTTGGGCGTGATGGCCTTGTCATAGGCTTATGTGCGGGCGGCAACGACGCCGGGCGTGTGCAGAAAATTCATAGCAGCGGATTGCGGGTAAGACATTGGCATGGGCCAATGTCAAATTGAGCTAAGGCATGGCACAAGGCAGCCGTGGGGCGAAATTCAGCTGGCGAAGGAAATGGCACATGCAATGCACATGGAAAGCGGTTGGCGGTTACCTTGTTTTTAGCCATGATCTCCCATGATCTCCTATTATCCCATGATCTGATTTTTTCTTGTATTATGACCCCATTTCGTGTATAATGTGTCCTAAGTAGTTGGGGATGTCAACTATATGTTAGGAGCAATATTTAAAGTTAGCACGACAAGTGGCAAAAGCTGTAGACGACAAGTGTCATGTGCTGTCAAGTTTAAGGGCTGCCTATATTCTATAAATAGGGCCTTTAACTGAGGCAGAAGAATGTATAATTTCGTGTAGAATTTTATGAGGAAAACAAGAAAGAAACGTGATGGTTTTTATGTGTTTCAAAAGGGGTTAAGGTTTGGCTTGGGCAGACCTTAGTGTTGGCTAAGAACGACTTGTGTTCTTTGCCAAAAGTTGGCTGTGGGCAGAATGTGTTCATAGCAAGTAAAAGAGGGTATTTCGTGTGAAATTATAAGTGGGAAACAATAGAGAAACGTGAGGATTTCTAGTGTTTCAAAAAGGGGCTAAGGTTTGGCTTGGGCAGATCTTAGTGTTGGCCAAGAACGACTTGTGTTCTTTGCCAAAAGTGGGCTGACAGCGGATTGATAGTTCATAGCAAAGTGAGGGTCCTTTGTATGATTTTGTTATTAATACAAAGGTTGGGATTTCCCATATATGTGTTTGTTTTTAATTATTGAATTGCTGCTTGAAAATCATTTAAGGCCAAACTTGCTGAAAATTGGCAATGTTTTTCGGAAAGGCTGAGTCAAGCAGGGGACTTGACTGCCGCGCGGGTGTGGTTTTGGACTTGATCAAAAACGCCCTCGTGACAAGTACTACATCAATAAAATTTCAGACTTACAACATTTGCATGGACACCATGGAAGCTCAATTTCTAAGAAGAGAGAATCTTATCCATACATACCTCAATAGAGCTTTCCTTAATTCCTTACAAAATTCCGGAATTTCCTAGAAACTTTGATCTATTTTATGAGAATTACAAATTGCACCAAGAATTAAAGACATGATTAAGGTTCTAGCTCTTTTGAGCATATTATCAAGCACTAAATGTGCATTGTAATTTTAGACCCTTTTGTGAGAGATTTTCATCATCTTTTACCCCAATTGCTATCGTTTTAGTACACAACCTCCCTATGCCCTATTATCATTTATGCATGCAAGAAATCCATTCTCATACCCACGAAACTACTTGCTAATTATTCATTCTAATGTGAATTTCGAACTTAATGGTTAGGGCTCAAGTTCTTACCTCTTGGGTGAAGGCCTGGCAGCTTTACTTGAAAATCTTTAAGGGTTTAGGCAAGGATTGAGTGAAAAACTTGATGAAGTTCACGCTCTCCCTCTAGAACCTCCTCTCTCACTCTATTTGTAGTAAAATATCATAAAAGAGACCTAACGAGGTGATTTTAATGGGATGGGGTCGGGTTACATCACTTCAAAGAATATACCTTAGTCCATGCACCTCGAGAGAAGAACAGTGAGGCTGATTCCCTCGCAAATCTGGGATCTTCCACTGAAGAAGAGGACCTACTCCCTGGAGCTGTTGTCCAATTGTTTAAATCAGTGGTCGAGAAAGGTCACACAGAGATTAACTCCACCAATATAACATGGGATTGGAGAAATAATTATATTGATTATTTATAAGAAGCGAAGCTGCCCGCAGATCCAAAAGAATCGAGGGCCCTGCGAACCAAATCAACTCGATTCTCACTCGACGAAAATGGGACTCCGTACAAGAGAACATTCAATGGCCTCCTGGAGGTATGCTTAGGGCCAGGTGACACAGATTAAGTACTCCGAGCGATCCATGAGGGTGCCTATGGGAATCATTCATGCGCCGACTCCCTTGTCCAGAAGGTGATTAGAGAAGGCTACTATTGGGATAACATGGAAAAACATCAAAGAATTCGTCCGAAAGTGCGACAATTGCCAGAGATTCACTCCTATGATTGACCAACCCAGCAAGCAACTATATTCTG
The DNA here is from genome assembly GCA_034376525.1 of Nicotiana benthamiana. Lineage (NCBI taxonomy): Eukaryota > Viridiplantae > Streptophyta > Magnoliopsida > Solanales > Solanaceae > Nicotiana > Nicotiana benthamiana. The sequence goes on along the minus strand of CM067338.1, from coordinate 121,468,433 downwards.
TATTTACGCTATGGCCATTCATGAAATGGGGGATGGACATCATCGGCCCTTTGCCGACGGCACCGGGTAATGCTAAATTAATTTTATTTATGACTGACTACTTTTCAAAATGGGTGGAAGCACATGCCTTCGAAAAAATAAAAGAAAAGGAAGGTATCAATTTCATATGGGATCACATCATATGCCGATTCGAAATCCCATCCAAAATAACATACGATAATGGAAGTCAGTTCATGGGGGGGGGGGGGGGGCAAGGTAGCGCAGCCTTGAAGACAACAAAATCAAGAGAATCCTATCGACGCATTACCATCTATGTGCAAATGGCCAGGCCAAATCCACAAATAAAACCATCATTTAGAACCTAAAGAAGAAATTAGAGAACGCCAAGGGAAAGTGGAGCGAAGCGCTGCCCGAGGTGCTATTGGCATATCGAACAACTTCAAAGTCAAGCATTGAGGAAACATCTTTATCTCTAGTATACAACGCCGAGGCTCTGATACCAATGGCAGTCGGGGAGCCGAGCGCCAGATTTCAGCATGCTAATGAGGGCTCGAACAGTGAGGCCATGGCAATGGCTCAAACTACTCGATGAAAAGCGAGAAGCCTCACTGATCTGGATAGCCGTAAGAAGCAGAGAATTGAAATATACAGTAACAGAAGAACAAATCTCCGATATTTTGGGGTTATGGACTTAGTCCTAAGAAAGGTTACTCTCAACACCCGAAACCCCAATGAAGGAAAGCTGGGCTGAAACTGGGAAGGACCGTACCGTGTCCTCGGAATAGTCGGAAAGGGATCCTATGTGCTTAGCACCATGGAGGGTGAACAACTTCCGTGTAACTGGAATATATAAATGCTATAAATGTACTACTGCTAGGGCATCCGATCGAAAAACTTTGAAAAAATCCTTGAGCTAACGTTGCACCTGTTTCCTTTGACCGAGCTTTTGTCACAAAGATGGTTCCGCCAGCAAGGTTTTTGTGAGGCAACGTCCACGTGCTACCTAAGGAGTACCCAAAAAGCTTACAAGGCTTCTTTTTAAATCAACCCCGAACACTGGAGGGCACCCTATTGAAAGGTCATCCACTCGAAGGAATTAGGGAATGACTAACTATGTTCTAATAGGAAACAATGCCAGGAAAAATGGTCAAAAGAGCCATGCCCGCACAAGCAAGGATCACGACAACAAATTATTCTAAACAATCAAACAACATCTTTCACCAAATCATCTCGTACTCCAAATAAAATTCAACATTTTCACAAGGATCCCTCTTCCGAGGACACTCTGAAATACTTGGAGACTAGCGTCAATAGCTCGGCACCTGCATGGTCTCAGGGTCAGAAATCCGTACTCATAAGACCTCAATGAGGAAACTCCATGCTCACGAGTAACAGCCTCTAAGCCTGAGAAAACTCGATTACTCGGATACTGTCGCCAAATTGCCATTCACTTAAAAACCCGAGGCCGTAAGACCCCGATCAGGCAAACTCGATCTAGCTAGATCTATTTAATATAGCAACAAAAATTATAAGACCTCAACAGGTGTAAAAAATGGTAAGACCTCAACAAACATGACAAAACTGTAAGGCCTCAACATGCATGAAAACTGTAAGACCTCAATATGCATGAAATAAACTGTAAGACCTCAACAGGCATGAAAATTTTGTATGACCTTACTACATGCATAAAACGCGATCATGAAGTTTAGGCTATATGTCGCATTTGTAAGACTCCCGAAAAGGTATACCCCTTATTTAGATGCCTAAGCTACCATACTCGTGATCAAAAATAGCTCTGGCCAAACATAAATGATTACGGTCAATACGACTGCATCAACCAAATTAACGTGACTTGGGGATGTCCGACTGTCGCTATAAAATCAAAGGCCATTACTTTTAATCTACTTCAAAAATAACCGATTAAACAGGCTACCCTCAACAGGCAAACGATCTTATACCATGTCATCTCTAAATCACAAGGCTTCGATCTTCTGAGGTGCTCGAACATCACCACAAATGAATTGAAATTGAGGTTCTTCCCAAGCCGACAACGGGTCAGGAAAAATTGTTTCAAAAGTCCTTAACGAGAGGAAAACAAAGCCTACATATGCCTAAGGGCGAAACGTATGAGCCATTGTTGCCAACCTAATGAGCCTCAGGGCCACACGCACTAAACAGTCGCAACGAAAAAAAAGTAAGAGTCATTGTACCATCTTAAGAATTTGAAATCTTGAGGGTCAAAGTGCGCTCGAGCCGTAACCCGATTCGAATACCGGATCAAAAATATTTAACTATACATGCCTAAGGGCACATCGTAAGAGCCATTGTCGCCAACTTCATGAGCCTCAAGGCCACATAAATAAAGGTTGCTTCAACTCAAAGTGTAGTAGCTGCTGTCACCAGCCCATAAAAACACAAAGCTCGAGTAGAAGCATGGATCGGAGACTAAACCCAAAGAAGTTGAGCAAAAGTATAAGAAATCTAATGCCATTTTACATTAACGGTCGCATCGACTAGGCACGTAAAATCCCTCGAGCTTGCCTAAAGAGCCCTAGGGCCATATCACGAATCTAAAGTTTCTTGCAAATTCTAAAAATAGGAACACTCAACCGAATTCCAGAAAAAAGGGGTGTAGAAAAAACAAAGGCGCAAGATTCACTTTATACATATGCCAGTATGAAAGTACTATATACAAACAAGAAAATCGATAGGAAAATCAACATGATCCTAATCTATTGCTGAGCTTACATCCTAAATGGCTCCCCAAGGGTTGCACCCTGACAAACTACGAGTCCCCCGACAGCCCTTTCTCAATGGTATATTCTCTCCCCGGGGATCCACCCTCATTTTTAGAACCACCCGAGCTGCCATCCGACACACCCCAATAGTTTGCTTTCTAGAAATCGGCTAGGCACAATCTGCAGCTCGAGGTAAATATGGGCTATCCCCCTTAGTGTAATTCTCATTTTGGAAGCTTAAAGATGAAAGAATGAACTAAGATTAGATTTTTGAGTAGAAAAAATTAAAATTGGATTTGAAGATTTCAGCAGGTTCGTATGATTATTTCGAACTTGGGCATATACCCGGTTTGGGTTTTGGATAACCCGGTTAGGGTTTTGGATAACCCTGTAGCGTTTTGGCGCTTATTGTGGAAGTTGGCATTTTGAAAGGAATTTCTTTAGTTTGGCTTGAAGTGCATCTCAACATTATCAAAGTCCATGTGGGATTCTGAGAGTGGGAGTAGCTCCATATGGTGATTCTAGAGTTGGGAGCACGATCGGAAGTGAATTCGGAGGTATGTATTTCATTTTGAAGCCATTTGGCTAAAGATAGAAATTTGAAGGTTTTGAGAAGTTTTACCGGAAGTGGACTTTTTGATATCGGGGTCGAAATCCGATTTTGAAAGTTGGAGTAGATCCGTAATATCAATTATGACTTACATGATTTGATAGGTTTAAACATCGGAAGTAGAAGTTGGAAAGTTCAAAGTTCATATAGCTTGAATCGGGGTGTAAATCATGGTTTTAACGTTGTTTGATATGATTTGAGGCTTCAAGTGAGTCTATAATGTGTTTTGGGATTGGTTGTAGGGTTGGTTGAGGTATCGGGTCCTCGGGTAGATTCCAGGTTGTCAACAAACCGAAAATGGAATTTTGGAAAGATTGAAGTTGCTGGTTGCTTGTATTTCTGGTTTTACGAAAATGGGACCGTAGAAGCGAGGAAGGAACCGCAGAAGGGAGTGAAGGGAGCAGGGACCGCTTATGTAGTCATGAAGCCGCAGAAGTGGAGGCTTTATCGCAGAAGCGGATTTGGGCGGCTAAGCTTGGACCGCATATGCGGTCGTTTTTCCGTGGGAGCAGGACCACACCTGCGGTGGAGGAGTCGTAGAAGCGAAAAGACCTGGAGGCAGAAGGGTTGTTTTAAAAGTCGAGAATTGGCCATTTCTCTCATATTTTCTATGTTTGGGGGACGATTCTTGGAGGATCCAAGAGAGGAGTTCATTCATCAATGATAAGGTAAGCTAATCCCACCTATTATGAGTTAAATACATTGATTATGTACAGATTTTAGCATGTAAATGGGTAGAAAATTGAGGGTAGAGTAATACCTAAAGAATTAGTGTTCTTGAATTTTGACCACTATTTTGAGTATGGAATTAAGAGAAAATCATATATTTGAGTAATTGAGTTCATGGATAAACTTTATCTTCAAGAAATTTTGGATTCTGAGCATGTGGACCCATGGGCATTTTTGTCAACTTTTCGTTCGGGATTAGGAATTATTACAAATTGGGTTGTAAAGTTTAATTGAGCTTATAATAATTATTTATATGACCATTGGCTAGTTTTGGAGTATTGTGCGTTGGTTCGAGCCTTCGGAAGAATTTAGAGTGCCAGTTGCAAGGAGCGAGGTGAGTCTCCTTTCTATTCTTGTGAGGGGGAATTTATCCCATAGGTGAGTTAAATTGGTTATGTGCTCCTATTTGTTGGGCTACGTACGCATGAGGTGACGATAGTCCGTGCGTAGCTACTATTATGCTATTGTCTGGGTAGTCCAGGACCCAAAAACATGCTATACTTGGGATATTTGCAATCTTATTGACATTTGAACTGTTAAAATCCAATTGAACAAGTAAATGAACTTCAAAAAGGATTAAACTTCATTTTCTTAGATTGTTAAAAGAGGATTTGGTTATAATTGATAAAGTGTTCCCTGATAATTCCTAATTGACTCTATGAACATGTATTCGTGTGTGTGCCTGCGTTGCATGGATGATTCGCGAGCAGGGTGTTTACTTTATGTTGACTGCGTCGCGTGGATAATTCGCGAGCGGGGAAAATAGATGCATCTATTGGTTCGGGCCTTTCGACCCTCGACAGTGCACAATCTATATTTCTGTTGAATCGAGCCGTTGCCTCGACAGGATATGCGCATGTTTATATAGCGTACTCGAAGAACGTGATGTTGATATTGCCGTTTTGCCTGACCTAAATTGCTGAAGATAAACGAAAAGAAATCTTGAAATCCCTTGCTAATTATTAAAGGTGTTTACCTATTTTACAGCTTTGTGAACTAAAGCATGCTATACAAATCCATGAATTCCTCACATTGTAGTATATTATTATTGGACCAGTAGTAAGTGTCAAAATTAACCATCTCGTCTCTACCGCTTCGGGATTAGGCGGGATACTCATTGGGTACATGTTACTTTTGTACTCATACTACACTTGCTGTGCATTTTGTTGCATAGGTATTTGTAACTCCAGTGGCCAATTGGGCGTAGCAGCATGAACGATTCTGGGACTAGGCGAGCTGCGTCATTCTAGACAGTCTCAGCTAGCAGTCCTTTCCAGTGTACTGTATTTACTTTTTGTCCACTGTATTCTGGACGGATGTTGTATTTTATTCTCTTATCAGTAGATGCTCATGCAATTAAATGTGAGGCAACACCTTTCCAAATTCAGAGTTATGCTGTGTCCTTCTTCATTCCAAGCAACTCCTTCCCGTAATACCAAATCTACTGCCACATAATGGCCCATACTTCAATTTACATCCGGAGAATTCATGGCTAGTCGCTTAAATCCTAGATCATTCCAAAACTCTCCCTCGGTGCATAGTCATCCTACTACCAAGCCCATATGCAACATCCACCGATCTCTCACTTTGGGCAAACTCTCTTCTCTAATTAACTACTTGACCTTCGCTTTATACACCTAGCCTTCTAGAATTTTGAAACCACCTAACACTTCCCACACAATTTTCCTCAAACTTTGACACTCATTTGTTTTCTTAAATAAACTCTATCTTCGTGGCACTCGTACCCACAATAGCTGCTAACTTTTAAACCTCTCCAAAGATCATATTTATCGATCCGTCAACATTAGGAATTATGATTCGATCTTAAACCACCAGACTATGCGATATTTGATAGCTGTATCTTCAATACTATTTCACAATATCTTGCTATAAAGGAAAATAGTAGCAGATAATAACATCAACAAGCCTAGTACATTCCATCAACACCACGACATCCCCTCATAGGAGAAAGCTCCACCATGCTTGTAAATACCAAGTCACATTACTTCCACCATCACACATCCAACCATCCTTAGTCCGACTGCCTTTCCTCTACTGGGAATAAAATACTAAATCCCTTGATTACACACTGAGCAAACCTCCCTTCAATTCATTCACTGCCCCGACACGTGGGCAAACATCCTACCATTTCAACAACACTGCGAAATAATCGCTCGTAAGCATCATGGCAACCTGCGCCTAGTATCAAGGCTCTTAGAAATTCTATTACTGAGCTGAAACACTAGAATATCCTTCCATAAGACGACTATGATAGTCCAATCAACTATTGAGAGAATCATCCCGCACCACATTTGTAGTGCCATTTCAATTCTTCAAATTCTCGATTCCAAATAAGCACTCGCATCGAGTAGGATTGAGTAGGAAGGAATAAAAGGCATAAGCCTCAAAGGAATCAAACTACATGATAAGGGAATCAAGAATGGAAGTACACCTAACAACCCTTTAGCCTCCCGAGGAAAAGTACAAACGTCTCCGTACCGATTCGCGAGACTCTACTAGACTTGCTCATGACTTGTGAGAAAGATGGGAACCTGGCTCTGATACCATGTTGTCACGACCCAAAATCCTCTAAGGGTCATGGTGGCGCCGGACACTGCCGTCATGCAAGCCAACCAAATTGATTTATCAAAATCTCGTTTTAACACTTTTGATATCTAGGATTTTTCTTCCATATTTAGAAATTTTTAAAGAACAAAGTCTCAAACCAATATAAATGTTAAACAATTAATAGAATACTTCAAACCACCCCAGAAAGCAGTGTCTTTAGTTGATGTGCACGAGGAGTGAACGGACTGGTGCAGCTATAAAGGGAGCTTGGACCCCAGATTTGGTTGTTGATGTAATAGTGCTTTATCCCGTGCAATAGCATTTGGAAGGTGTCGGGAAGTGATTTTCGTAGGAGGGTTATTTCGTGAGCAGATTAGCGGTCTCGTGGTTGGCGAAGCATTTGCAAGGAATTATATTGGTTTTCCAACAAAGAGATCGATCATGCCAAATGTGGATGATGATTCAGAATACGAAAGATGGGGATTTGCAGAAAGATTCCAAGAAATTTCGGCGGATGATTGCGTAAGGTTATGTCACCAAGAGATAAAGGATTCTGGTGAGTTCCAAAGTTATGTAATAATGGCTTCAAGCTAAGTGGGAGAGTGCCACCGCCTAAGATTGGGTTGCATGTTTAACTGCTTGCGAGGTTTCCATTTATCTGCATATCGATGGGTTGTTTCAACTACATGAAAAGGCCTTAAGTGGTAATTTGAACAGATGAATTATTGAAGGCATGCTATGGTTGGCCTTATCGGCTCATGTCCGGACTTGGAAAAAGGTTCAGGATTTATGCCTTTTATAGATTCCAATTTCAGAAGAGTGATTTCGTCGGGTGCTTCGTCGAGAGAGTATTCGTGTGTTATAAGATTTATGGAGTGAATTATGTTCTGGACCAAGTCATAGCGGGTGGCTCTTAGTAACGGTCCTAGTGAATTCAGAAGTTAAAGTTTGGTGCCCAATGATTTTGAGCCTATGAGTACAGCTAATAATCAAACTTTGTAGCAACTTATGAGAATGTGCCCAAAATGTTCTATGATATTTTGACTTGCGGTGTAGCATTTGAGTGATATGAAATAGTTCATGGGAATTGAGACAGCCCGGTCTCGTGATTTAAGGTCACTCGGGATAAGCGTAGATGGAGTATGTTATATGATGAATGGAGATAGTATTATTTCCAAGGAAAGCAAAGATGAATGGGAAAAAGGTAGAATGATTAGCCATAGTTGAATTGGCATATTGGAGCCAATGATCAGTTCATTCCGCGCGATCAAGTTTTGTGTATGATTTGTGGCGGTACGTGTGAGGTTTTTCGGCTGCCGTAATTGATGTTATTCAGAAGCATTCTTCTATTATGACTTGTTAAGTGGAAGCGTATTCCATAAGGGCTATGGTGGCTTGGACCACTACTTGCAGATGTGCATATTCTACGGTTATGGGAATTTACCTGCATGTTGCCATGATTCTCCTAAAGTGAGTTAATTGCAAAGTTCTTATATGATGAAGTGTTAAAATATTAATGATTCCAGATTCACGATGAAAATCATGTCCTATCGTATGTTGGCACGTTGAGTGCAGTGAGTAGCATGGAAATTCGAAGTGAGGATTGAGGTTGCAGTTTGGTGGGTGTAAGGATGTCACGAGCTCAGATGCGCAAGAGAAGGGTGGAATGTTTAAAGCAAGTTGTTATTGTATTCAGCGTCAACTGAGACCAATGTGTTGTGAAAGAGGCTTTGCATCCTAGTTAAGGATTCTTGATCTCTTTTTGGCGTTAGTGCAGAACCATTATTATTTTCGGAAGATTGTGAGAGCGTGTCCCATGGGAAGATTGTATATATGTGACATGTAGTCACTTGATTGACTAAATATCTAAACAAAGTTCGAGTATTGTGGTATTATCATTAATTTGAGAATTTATGCTTGGAGGGCACTTTGTTTATTGGGTTACGAACTGAGGAGGTTGCTCCGGTTATGATGGTTGTTCTTATGTGTTATGAGGAAAACTGAGTTACTATGGACCTTTGAAAGGTTATTAGCCAAGTTGGTGCAATCAAAAATCGGCTAGAGATCAGTGGATTGATTTACATGTGAACAGGGCTTTATATAAGGCCCGTTGTGTTTGTTTGAGCGAGGGTTTCTTATGGAGGGACAGTCGGGGTGTTATTTTATCATCATCTATTCCAGGTAATGATGCATTGCGCCATATGAGTTATGAGATGGCTTGGTAAATTTTTATTTGTTGAGGCTCCGCATGGCGATGATGTTATATGAGCAGAATGGCTCTTGAGATTCAAATCTTGTATCGTACCTCATTGTGCTCGAGTTTGTGGATCTTATAGTTATATGTCTCCCTAGGGAATGGTATTATACACCTAGTGTATTTATGACCGATATCCCGTATTTTGTTGTAATGAGCAATGTAGTTCAGCATACATCTCCTTATGTGAGTTATATGTGTGGATCGGGTCGCATGCCGCAATGGGTATGTTAATTGGATTAGGTTGCATGTCGCAACAATGTGATGTTCAGTACAGTTTCCCCCTATTTTCTTTTATGTGTTCTATTTTCCAATTTCCGAGGGAAGCTCGTTCTAGTTGTGAGCCCGCGTCGCATGTATGATTCACGAGTGGGTTGTCCGTTGAGCATGTTGCCCGCGTCGCATGTATGATTCGTGATCGGGTTAATTAGATCTCGTTTTTAGAGTTCATTTTCCTTTTGTATCGTATCCTAATCGATAGCCTATTGGCACATTGTGGCCTCATATAGGACTCTTGATTGTGTTCGAGGTAGCTTATTGTCTGAGCAATTCGTACTGGGTGAGACGAGATTATCGGGCTTAGGATCAATGAAATCTGATTATATGAAGTATATTAAGGAGCAAAGATCATTATTTGGTTCAGAATGTGGTAATGTTTCTAGTCAGAAGTATAGACTTAATGGTTGGTTGACTCGGAAGTTGATTATGAATTTCGGCACATCTCATTCATCGTGGCGGTATTGTAAGAGTTAGAGTAAGACTTGCATCTGTCATGAGGTGCAATGGGAGCATCTGATTTGTTGAATTTTGGCTAAGATGATCAGAAAATTATCGTAGTCATGTGGTTTAAGTGTTGCAAGTAAGAATCCAACAAAGTTATGCAGTCATGTTTGTACAACGTGTAGTGATTGATATGGTTATCGTATGTTGGAAACATGCCTAGCATAGAATTTCGGATGTTTGAATTGGGCTCTAAGGCTTATTTGCTTGAATAAAAGGGAATATCTTCCAAATCTATCGAGATAATGTGCTCAACTAAGTTGTGGTAGCACGGGAAAGTGCATGAGGTGCTAGACAGTGATTTCAGACTGCTTCAGTATAGTTCTCTGCACGTTCGAGGATGAACGTATGTTTAAGTGGGAGAGAATGTAACGACCCGACCGATCGTTTTGAGCCCTAGCACATCGTTCAGTAGTTTGAGGCCATGAGCAGCTTCATTTCAGGGGTTATGACTTGTATGCGTGGTTGGAACTGAATTTTGGGATGTTCAGAGTTGTTTTGGGAAGAGAATTCGGGAAGGAGCCCCTCTGCTTACAAGTTTGCTAAGGATTGGCAGTAACAAACTGAGATTGCTAAGGCTTAAACCTTGGAAGGGCAGCTAATGTTCGAAAATCCCAACAGATCACCATAGGATAGAACCCTTGCGACCTGCTCCCCTCTGACTTTGGACTCATTACCCGCTTGAAAGCCCTACTTCTGTCTTGCTTAAGACTAGAACCCAGACTGCATTCACTCTTTCTCTTTCTTCTATACTTGGTAGCTTTCTCATTTCGGAAGCTTAAAGTTGAAAGAATGAACTAGGAATAGATTTTTGAGTAAACTACCTCAGAATCAGGACCTATAGATCAGGTTCGTATTATGATTTCGGACTTGGGCGTATGCCCAGTTCGGGTTTAGGATAACCCAGGAGCATTTTGACACTTATTGTGGAAGTTAGCATTTTGGAAGGAATTTCTTTAGTTTGGATTGAAGTGTATCTCAGCGTTATCGAAGTCAGTTTGGGATTCCGAAACTGGTAATAGCTCCGAATGGTGATTCTGGAGTTGGGAGCGCAATCAGAAGTGAATTCGGAGGTCTGTAGGTCATTTTGAAGCTATTTGGCTAAAGATAGAAATTTGAAGGTTTTGAGAAGTTTGACCGGAAGTGGACTTTTTGATATCGTGGTCGGAATCCAATTCCGGAAGATGGAGTAGAAAGTCTAATATGACATGTGTACAAAGTTTGAGGTCAATCGAACATGATTTGATAGGTTTATACATCAGAAGTAGAAGTTGGAAAGTTCAAAGTTCATAAAGCTTGAATCGGGCTGTAACATATGGTTTTAGCTTGTTTGACATGATTTGAGGCGTCGAGCGAGTCCGTAATATGTTTTGGGATTGTTTGAGGTCCCGGGGGCCTCGGGCGGATTCCGGGTGATTAACGGATCGAAAATGAAATTTTGGAAATACTAAAGTTGTTGGTTGCTGGTATTTCGGCTTCTGCGGAAATGGGACAGCAGAAACGGCCCCACAGAATAGAGGAAGGAACCGCAGAAGCGTTTGGGCGTGAAGGGAGCAGGGACCGCTTATGTGGTCTGGAGTCCGCAGAAGCAGAAGCCTTATCGTAGAAACAGATTGGGGCGGCTTGGCTGGGACCGCAAATGTGGTCATTTTTTCTGCAGGAGCGGGACCGCACCTGTGGTGGAGGAGTCGCAGAAGAAAAAAAACCTTGAGGCAGAAGGGTTGTTTTAAAAGTCGGGAATTGGCCATTCCTCTCATATTTACTTGGCTTGGGGACAGTTCTTGGAGGATTCAAGAGAGGAGTTCATTCCTCAATGATAAGGTAAGCTAATCCCACATATTATGAGTTAAATACATTGATTATGTATAGATTTTAGCATGTAAATGGGTAGAAAATTGAGGGTTAGAGGAACAACTAGAAAATTAGTGTTCTTGAATTTTGTCCATGATTTTGATTATGGAATTAAGAGAAAATCATATATTTGAGATCGTGAGTTCATGGATAAACTTTATCTTCAAGAAATTTCGGATTCCGGGCACGTGGGCCCAAGGGCATTTTTGTCAACGTTTCGGTCAGGTTTAGGAATTATTACAAATTGGGTTGTAAAGTTTAATTGAGCTTATATTATTGAATTTGTATGACCATTGGGTAGATTTGGAGCATTGTGCGTTGGTTTGAGCCTTCAAAAATATAAAGTGCCGGTTGCGATTCTTCGGAGCGAGGTGAGTCTCCTTTCTAATCTTGTGAGGGGGAATTTATCCCATAGGTGAGCTAAATTTGTTATGTGCTCCTATTTGTGGGGGTTACGTACAAACGAGGTGACGAGAGTCCGTGCGTAGCTACTATTATGCTATTATTCAGGTATTCTAGGACCCAAAAGCATGCTATACTTGGGATATTTGCAATCTTATTGACATTTGAACTGTTAAAATTCAATTGAAATACTAAATGAATTTAAAAAAGGATTAAACTTCATTTTCTTAAATCTTTAAGAGAGGATTTCATTTTAATTGATAAAATGTTCCATGATAATTCTTAATTGACTGCATGAACATGTATTCCTGTGTGTGCCTGCGTCGCATGGATGATTCGCGAGCATGGTATTTGTTTATTTTATGTTGACCGCGTCGCGTGGATGTTTAGCGAGCTAGGAAAATAGATGCATCTATTGGTTCGGGCTGTTCGACCTTTGGCAGTGCACAATTTTTATTTCTTTTGGATCAGGGCGTCGCCGTGGCATGATATGCGCATGTTTATATTGCTTACTTGAAGTACGTGATGTTGATATTACCATTAGGCCTGACCTAAATTGATAAAGATAAAAGAAAAGAAATCTTAAAAATCCCTTGCTAATTATTAAAGGTGTTTACTTGTTTTACAACTTTGTGAACTAGAGCATGCTATATAATCCCTTTGACGAATGGGGCACCACCCGCTGAAGGGGGTGCCTTAGTATCTGGCAAGAAGAAGTGAAGGTAGGAGGGTTTGCCGGTTGAGTCTCCGGAGTTCAAGACGGTTAAGGCGGAAGATTCTGAGGTTGACCTGGTGGCTCCAACCTTGGAGACGGCAGGAAACCCTTGAGTTGAAGGCGAGGGGGAATGCAGCTTCCCAACGGCCCCCGAGAAAAGTATAAACCCGGCCGATCTTTGGGCCGTGGGGATAAAGGATTTTGAACCAGAAACTGATGCCATTGTGGCCCATCTTTGTGGTGGGGAGGCAACGGATGGAGTGTTGATTACTACCCCCGAGTCGGCTGGTGGACAAAATTCTTCCCGAGCTGAGGCGCCTTTGGGGGAGAATTCAGAGGGGCCCAGCTCTGGGGTCTAGGGTTAACAAGGAACAAAGGATTTGACTGGTCCCGTTAGCCTTATGGTCATTGGTGATTCACCTCAGAGAGTGATCCCATCGTCGCATGGAGTGAAAGATGCCCCGTGTAAAGAGCCATCCGAAGCAGGTGCATTAGTGGAAGGCGGAGATGCGCTCGAAAGGTTGCCGACTGTTCTCGAGGGAGGTCCAGATATTGATGCTTCATTCGTTTTGGGCGAGATGGATAGACTTTGCGAGCAGGTTATTTTATCTAACCTCGCACGCTGCTTTGGGCTGCTCCGATTTTTCTTTTTCCAACTTGTCCTTTTTCTTGGCTTCATTCTAAAGCACTTTACAACCAAGCTCTTACCTAGTATCAGGATGAGGTGAATCGTCGTGAGCATGAGAAGGCCTATGTTTCCGAGCAGGTTACCCATCGCCCGTTAACGATTATTTGAATCTTTGTGAGATTCTATTGGGGAAAGAAGCGAAGAGGATGAGCTTGCAACCTCCCGGGAAGCACAAGTGGAAGTTTTTGCCATCCTTATAATATCCTAAAACTAGAAAAAGAGTGAGTTTATGATAGAAAACAAGAGCAAAGGAAGAATGAACTTTATTAGGGGTTTGGGAACGCAATGGGTTATAGAAAGAGAGAAGAGAAGTTTTTATAAAAGCACCATGTGCCTATTAAAGGAGGCTAAGAGGCAGACAACTGCCGCAGTCAATGCGAAAACCTACAGGAGCAGTGTGCGTGCTGCATCTTGGCACTTCGTAGCCATTTTCGATTGCTCGAACATCAAAGGAAGAAGAAATTCAAGGGAATTTCTTATCGTTTCTTACAGCTTTCATTCTAAGAAATGCGGAGACTATCTGTATGCAATAAAATTGTAGTCCCGATTCTCCATCATTAGGTCACCTGGGGGTACACTTCTCGATTCTTGAAGCCAAGGTTGAGACCCGCCCTCGGGGGTATTCGGGTACTGGGCTCGGGATGTATAGCGTACCAACGGCTAGAGTACGGAAAAGGGGAGTTTCCAAGATGAACGTATGGCACTGGCAGAACCTGGCATCGCATCTGGCCTTCCTATCTCCGTGCCTTTACAATTAATGCACTCTTGTACTATGATTGGATATCCTCTCCTATATAAAGGGGATCCCCACCACTTTGTAAAGGACTTCTATTGCTCCAACTATTCTACATATGATCAATAACAACTCTCTCTCTCTTTTGTCTCTAACTTACTCGCTCGAGTCCATCTCTTTAGTTACAACTTTCACACTTGTTCTTTGTTTATTGCTTGATATTGGCCATAAAGAGCCTCCTTTAATTATATCCTAACTGTTATGATTTTCCTGATTAACTCAGATAGCTCAAACTCGAGCCCAGGCATTGTCCTTGAGGCCTCTCATCAATCAGTTTGAGGCCCGGACAGTAAGCCCCTCGGTTTGATTATAACCTTGTTTTATTTCTTATTTCTTCGTTAAACTTCACAAATCTAGCATCAACAACTCTAACAGCTTGCATAAAAATAGATCACGTATTTTTAGAGTCCCATCCAAAAATATTATTATTATTACTATTTTTACAGTAAACAAAGTTAAACTCACAGTTCAACGATGGGGAAAAAAATCAGCTAGGCAGTAAAAGAGCCAACTACAGAAGAATAGCCTTTAAGAATTATTAAAAAGGTGTCTTCCCAAGAATGACAGTGTGAATAGAGTTAAGTTATTAAGATTGTGTATGATAGTCGTGAATACATTAGCTTTATGTTAAGTGAATAATTTAGTTTTTCCTAGTAAGAAAGATTTCTCAGAAGTAAGTTTGAAGATTAGTCATCATTGACGCAGAGTTCAAAGAACTGCAAAAAATAAGGAAAGTTAGCTGGATCCCAGAAGGGGGGGGGGATCCTCAAGTATAGGACCTTTGGTCTAAAGGGTGATATGAAAACCATCAATAAGTCCAGATAGAGATATGAAACTTGAATAGTTAGCATGGAATATTGTCACGACTGTAAACCCGGACCCAGTCATGATGGCATCTCTCGTGAAGACAAGGCCAGCCAACTAATCCCAATTCAACTTTTTTAAATAGTTAAACATTAGTAAATAGTCTAAACATGGGTAAATAAGCCAAAGACTAAGGAAAAGATTGTATAATATGCGGAATACATCCCAAACACAGCCCGCTACCAGGGTGTCACAAGTCACGAGCATCTACTAGAGTTTAAATACAACTGAAAAAGTATGAAATATACAAAATACAGACTAATGAAATGAAGATGGAGAAAAGCAGTGTTGCAAATGTCGGCTGCTACTTTGCTAAACTCCAATGACTCTACCTCCGATCAGCCAATACCTGCTACCGGGTTCAGAAATACCTGAATGTGCATATAAGGTGCAGTGAGTAAAGTGAGTACTCTAACTCAGTGAGTAATAATCATAACTAATGTTTGAATGGTAATAAATCACGTAAAGCATATTTAAATGATGTATAAAAGCAGTTCAAAAACCAATAAGAAAACAATGAAGCTGTACAATCTTTCAAAACATCTTAGCTTAGTTTAAACTTCTTTGGAAATTACTTTTTCAACAGTTACGCAAATGAATGCAAAATAATTAGTGCAGATAAGCACATAAATCCTCCCTTGGGGCACAAATACGCAATTAAACATGTAAATGACAGGAAAATAAGAAAGATAAGCACATAATGTTCGCCCTCGGGCAATTTGTACACAAATTCGCCCCTCAGGTAATATCTCAGAACAATACCAGCCCCTCAGATAGTCAAATAGAATAATATCAGCCCCTCGAGCTATATCTCACATTACAATAGGTACCCCTGATCACTGAGGGTGTGTAGACTCCTGGAGGGACCCCTTACGGCCCAAGCGCAATATCAAGCCACCTCGTGGCATCCTCTCTAGGATCTTGTCTCATATCAACAAGCCACCTCGTGGCGTACAAATCTCAAGCTATCGGCCTCATAATCAGTATCAGTGTATCATCGCTACGGCGTGCAATCCGACCAAAAGATATCCTCACAACACACGACCTCGACCTTACTCCGTCAAAATCACATAAGCCACTGGAGCCACGGTAAGACATGATGCCCAACCCAAAAATATTATTAAAAATACCATTTCAAGTGTTAAAGCAAAATAAACATGGTTGAGTTTTGAAAACAGTGAAAAATAATGTGACTGAGTTCAAGTATAAAGTCAAAACAGTAAGAAAATATCAACAAAATACCCGAAGGGTTCAAATAGCTGGCGTTCAACCCAAATATGGCATTCAGACCAAATAATGATGATAACAATTAGATTTCAGTCAAATACGCGGTAAAATCATCAATCGGGATGGACCAAGTCATAATCCCCAATAGGCACGACCCCATGCTCATCATCAAGAGTGTTACTCACCTCAATATAGCACTACGATGTGCAATTCGGGGTTTCAAACCCTTATAATATCATTTACAATCATTACTCACCTCGAACCGGCTAAATCTCTAGATCACGATGTATTTTCCCTCTAATTGGCCTCCAATCGCGTTGAATCTTCCAAAATCAGAACGAGGATGTCAAAATATGCTAAGGGAATGAAGCCCTAGCAAAAACAATCAATAAAGGGCACAAATTCCGAAATTACCAAAACTGGACCCCTGGACCCATGTCTTGAAATTCAATAATCTTTACACCAATAGATTCTTTATCTTCCCACGAGTTCATACATATAAAAAGTTCCAAAATATGACCTCAAATGGTCCATCAAATCCTCAATCATAGGTCTCCAATACTAAACCCTAGTTTTCCCCAAATTTCACCCATAATTTCTATCCGCATTTACGGTTCCGCAGATGCGGCCTCACAACCGCATTTGCAGTTCCTGACAATTCCTTACAAAATTTCTTTTGCGGATCATTTCTCACATATGCGACGCCGCACCTGTGGTTCCTAATCCACAAGTGCAAATATACCAGAAGCAACAATTCAGTAGCTGCAACAATAATCCAAACTTCCCCTTAACCATTTGAAATCACCCCGAGGCCGTTGGGACCTCAACCAAAGGCACCAACATATCCTAAAACCTTATTCAAACTTGTATCAATCTTGAAAACACCTAAAACAACATCAAATCACCAAAAACACATCGAATTCAAGCTTAAGTTTCTAAAATCTTCTGAATTCCGCTTTTGATAAAAAAACCCAACCAAACCATGCTCAAATGACCTGAAAGTTTGCACAGAAATCCCAAATGACACAATGGAACTACTTCAACTTCCAGAATTTCATTCAGACCTCTATATCAAAACCCCACCTATCAACCGAAAAACCCAAAATCTCAATTTCGCCAATTCAACCGTAAACCTTCCACGTACCTCCAAAGTGCATTCCGATTACACTCATAAGTCCCAAATGACCTAAGGGATCTAATCAAATCATAAGATTTCCAATCCAAGATCGTATCCAAACAAGTCAAATCTTGGTCAAACCTTTTAAATTTTAAGCTTTAAACTGAGAATTGTTCTTCGAAATTCATTTTTATTAACTTGATACCCAAAACCAACGATTTATATAAGTCATAATACACCAGATGGGGAATGTCATGTCCGAGAGCTGACAATCAAAGTGCAAAAGCACAAAATGACTGGTCTGGTCGTTACAAATATGAAAAAGAAAATCAGTTTGGTGTCGAGGGAAAATTATGTAATTACCACAAGGATTATGTCTAGCTTGTATAGGAAATATAAAGTGATTAGAATGATTATTGAGCTTAGTTATTGATGATAAAGTGATCACAGAAAGGTTGTAAAATCATGCCTATTTATGTATTATGAGAGTAGTGCCATCACACGGGACTCTAAAATTTAGAGTACATGTCAAAGACTTAGGTCACTATAATGCTATAAGTGTTTTCATGAAGTGCTTAAGAAGATAAACTGTGAGAATTATAACTCATGATTGAGGTATAGAAGATAGCTCTGGTGAAAGAAGTTCACCAAGATGGCGGAGTTGTTGTCTAGAACGGGGCTTGTTCCACTTAGTAGCCAAAGAGAATGAGAAACAATGTGATAATTCCCACATGTTGAAGTTGAAAGAGGGGATTCATAAGTATAAAACAATGGCTTTTGAATAAGGGGGATATGAGAGTACATTGAGCCAAGGTAAATTGTGTGCTCAGACATCGATGGACTTAAAAAGGGAAGATGATGTAAGAAGCCTATATTTTCTGGTATTTTTTCCATCCAGTTTTTTCAAATATGCATCATGACCCAGGAGATTTATTGGTTGAACGACATGAAAAAGAATGTTGCAAACTTTACGGCCAATTGTCTGAATTGTCAGCAAGTGAAAGTCTCGCAACAGAAAGCCTAGTGTTTTATCATCGGATACACATATTTTGAGTGGAGATGGTAAATATGAAATTTATAATCGGATTACTTACTCATTTTAAAACAATGATTTGATTGGATGATCATAAATCGACTTACCAAGTTAGCACACTTCTTGCCAGTAAAGACTATAGATCAAACAGAAGATTATACCAAGTTCTACATTCACGAAATCATCTAATTGCACG
This sequence comes from Nicotiana benthamiana, assembly GCA_034376525.1. Lineage (NCBI taxonomy): Eukaryota > Viridiplantae > Streptophyta > Magnoliopsida > Solanales > Solanaceae > Nicotiana > Nicotiana benthamiana. Next base: position 121,449,868 of record CM067338.1, on the reverse strand, counting down.
GGACTCTGTGATTCATTATTTCGGATCGTGGTGCTCAATTTATAATGAACTTTTAGAAGTTCTTTCAAAAAGATTAGGCACAAGTTTTTCATCCTTAGATAGATGGCTATGCAGAGCACATTATTCAAATAGTTGAGGATATGTCTTTGATGTTAAAATTAATTGGGATGATCATAAACCTTGACCTTGATAATATAACCGACCATTCTAGTATCAAGATGGCACCGTACGATGCTCTATATGGGCGAAGGTGTAGATTACCAATTGGTTGGTTCGAAGTGGAGTTATTAGGACCCGATTTGGTCTATAAGACTATAGAGAAAGTTAAGTTGATTCAATAGCGTTTGAAGGCGGCTTAGAGCCACCAAAAGTCCTATTCCAACATGCAACATAGAGACCTAGAGTTTCAAGTTGATGATTGGATGTTTGTTACAGTTTCAACTATGAAAGGGGTTATGAGATTTGGGAAGAAGGGAAAGCATAGTCCCTGATTTATTGGGCCATATAGAATCTTGCGAAGGATCGGTCCATTAGCTTATGAGTTGGAGTTGCCACCAGAATTTGTGGCTATATAGCCACCGCTTCACGTGTCATATTATAACATTCATGTTTCAGTACTCAGATACTCATATCAGTTCAGTACTCAGATACTCATGTCAAGTCAATACTCAGAGACTCATGTCAGTTTAATACTCAACTACTCATGTTAGTCCAATACTTAGATATTCATGCCATATTAGTACTTTGATATTGATGTTAGTTCAATTCTCCAATATTTGTGCCAGTTCTATTTGTTTAGTGTTCACATATCCATGGTAGACCAATATTCAGTCAATGCAGTAGTCATTCAGTTCTGTATGTCAAATTCAGTAATCATGTATCCATTCAGTTTAGTATGCAAGTGTTAATCAAATTTCATGGTTCCACCATACGCGCTTAAAGTCCGGAGTTAGCAGAAGTTACACTCAGGACAATCATTCGAGGACGAATGATCCCAAGGGGGAGATAGTGCAACACATCGTACATTCGGACAAGGAGTATATACGTTAAATAGGTATTAACTTTATATTTTAGACATATTAAGTCCTAGAGTGATGATTATGGGTAAAAATAGTTATTTCAAAAACAAGATGGAAAGTGTGGGGCATAAAATTTGACAAGATCGACTAAGTTTACAGAAGGACTAACTTCCAGCAAGGTTTAGTGAAACTTTATAAGGAATTTGGGAAAACTTAAAGCTTAAAAGATGTAGGACTTTGAAATATCTTTCCAACGATATATTATAGAGCCCGAACGAATCTCTGTGCAAAATATTATATGTGTTTTACAGAACTGCATGCGATATGCGCGCCCTGAACGTGCCCGAGCGCGACCACACTTCTTTTGAGGCAGTGTTACTACTGTTTTGCGCAGTCAGTAGCATGGTCAGGCTATAGGTGCGAGGGCACACTCATGGGGGGTCGTTTTAAAGCCCTACTCTTTCCCCCACAACCCCAATATATAAAAATTTGCTTTAGAAAGGAGAACTCTAAAAAGTCTAACTCCTCAAGGGTCCCTCCACCACTCAAAGTAAATTCTAATGGTGATTCTATGTTACTTTAAATTTGATAACATCTTATTAACATGGGTATACCCTCCAAATCATTAGATATTTGATTAAGGCATCATTGTTGAGAGAAGGAGTCGTAGAACTCAAATTCAAGAAGATTGAACGCCAAGAAGGTAATATCTTCATCCTCTAATTGGTTATAGCGTTGGATTAATGATTATAGACTATAAGTTCATGAGATATGAGTAAATGAGTTTGATAGAAAATCATGAACGGATTATAGGTTTGGGTTGTTGATTGTTGATTATTGATTAAGGGTATTGTTTACCTTATGGGTGATAAAGAATGATGTTGATAGTAACCATGTGAGATGTTGGAATTATCTTGGAGAGAGAATAAATTATTGTGTGTATACACACCACTAATAATTACTATGAAGTTTTATGCCACCAAGTATTTGATAAAATTCCTAAGTAACAAAAACATTAGTATCCTTGATTAGTTGCAGAACTTATATTCTCTAGCTTCGTAACTCGTTCATTACTTTCATTTTGAATGTTGTTAGCTCAGTGCGTATTAAATATAGACTTGGGTTTGATGCCCCTGAGTCTTAGTATAGATTACTCAGAATGTCATAAACAATTAAAGTTTCAGTATTCATAATTAGTTCAAGACTACATGTCTCAACCTAGTCCTATTCTGATTTAATATTTCACTATCATGTATTGTAGTATGATTCCCAGTTCCTGATTTAAATCCCTGAGTGTCGAACACCTGTATTTGGGCCTGTGGCCTCAGTTAATGCTTTATGTATCTTTGGGCTTGAGGCCGCAATTTATGCTTTATGCATATTTGGACCTGAGGCCGCACTTATGTATACGTATACTTGGGCCCGAGGCCACAGTTTGTGCACATATATATTGGGCTTGAGGCTGCAGTTTAATATTTAGATAAAAAGGTTTTTAGTCATTCAGAAAACGGAGTATTCATAACCTTACTTCCTTTGTTCAGTTCAGTTAGCAGTTGTCATTTTAGTTATCAGTTATCTATTAACATTTCAATTATCAGCTAGCATTTATTAGCAATCGGTTATCATATCAGTTTCAACAGTTATCATTTCAGTTATCAATTATCAATTCTCAGTTATCTACTCAGCATTAGTTTTAACATTTATAGTTTTTTCTTTCAGTTGCTTTACATACCAGTACCAATTCAAATGTACTGACGTCCCTTTTTTCCCAGGGACTGCATCTCATAATGCAGGTAATGATTTACAGGTTCATGATTCAGAACGCTAGGATTCTCGTACCAACTACGTGGTGATCCCTAGTTCTTCCGGGGCATTATCATTACCTTACAATCTTCAGTACTATCAGACAACTAGTATTTTTAGTACTTCATTAGAGGCTTCATAGACTAGAGTAAGAGTTAGACAAAGTCTCAGACTTTTCATGTTAAGCTATGTTGGTTGCAAATATGTTTCAGAATTATATTAGTATTTTCGCACTCTGATTTATAACTTTTAGTATATCAGTATGTGTTAGTTTATCTTTCGCATTCAGTATGTTATGATATCACATGTTGATTCAGCCAACCAGTTGGTTCACTCTGTCACATGTAGTCAGGCACAGAGTGTCGTGTTACGTCTACGCCCAAGTTCGAGACATGACATATACGTCTGGTGGTTTCACCTAATCTATTAGTGATAATGGTTATTCATTGTACCATATTTCATTTTGGATTAATACAACAGACAACTGAATCTCCAAATAAATGGGGAGGCCATGTAAACCTTTTTTTTGCATGAAATGAGATTCCACTCTAGGGATACATTTTAAGTTATACATGCGTTGATAGAAAGTAACAACAACAACAACAACAACAATAATCTAATAAAAATTCACAAGTGAAGTTTGGGGGTTGATAGAATGTAAATATGACATAATAATCACATCACGAGGGAGTGCTGAACTTCAATATTCAATTTAGTCCAGGAAATTATGAATCGTCAAGATACATGATGAGATATGTGAGCATCTAATTTTTACCCTATCAAAATATTCCTACAAAATTAATAAATAAATTAGTCCTATTTATTTTTAGATTTTTTAAAGGATTTTTTGTTGTTTATTTTGAATTATTTGCATTTTTAGTCGCATTATTTATTTTTAAAGTTATGAAAACTAAAAAAAATATTTAAACCTTCATCATCTTGCATTATTAGGTTTTTAATTTTATTTAATATTTAATTACACAATTTAACCACTTTATTAAAAGGAAATCATAAAAAATATTATTTTTGACACTTTTAGTTTCAATGGTTAAAACTAGTAATTTTTCTTTTTAAACATAAGATTGACTAATTATATAAATAATACAAATAGTTAATTAGTGTAGTATTATAATTTGAGACAATTTAGTGTTTAATTTAGGATCTTAGTAAAATTAGTTGGGTTTTAAAATTAATTTAAAAAAGGGGTTTTTATTTTTTCAAAATAGGATTGCGCCAATTCAAAATCCAAAACAAATCCCAAAGATTAACCCAAAAATACCCAAGCCCAACCCCCTTAAACCGGTCCAGCCCCCTTCTACCCAAACAACGTTGTTTCCCCCTCCCCCTCCTCCCCAAATCCTGGCTGCTGATCTCTAATAGATCTAACGGTCCGAAACTACTTCTCCTTTTATATATATATATATATATATATATATATATATATATATATATATATATATATATATATATCCTAAAACCTCCTACCCCCATCATTTGAAACTCCCCCTTCTCTCACATTTCTCTTTACCCATCTGCCCCCAAACCCTAGTATCGCCCTAACACCCCAAACCCTAGCCGCCATCTCCCCATAACCACCACCAAATCCTAGCCGCCCTTAAATCCTCCTCTTACGCTGCCACCGTAAATTGCCTTAGGCAGAGGTAAAGCCTAAAACTACCCTAAATCAACCCCACTCTCTCCCATGCTCCTCCTAAACTTCATCTCACAAACCGTCACCCCAAAAGATCCGCAAAAAAACCCAACAAATCTTTACCTAAAGAGTGGATTTCGTCGTCACATGCCGCCAGCTGAAAATTGCCTACGGCGGCGACTGACCTCCAAAATCCTTCAAACTCACATCATACACTCTCCTCATTTTCCTAAACCTCACCCTACCAACCAAATCACCAAACATCCCCACCAAACCCCTATATCTTAAATCCAAAAATCCAAAAGCCCAAGATCCGCCCCCTTTCAATTTTTTCTAGTTCGTTTAAAAATCTTCCTGCCAAGATCTCCCACCAAGGATCTCTAGTTTATATAATAATCCTCGTGACAAGATCTCTCACCCGGGATCATAGATTCTGAGAGTGTCTTAGCGCGATGGTTTTTAGCAACTAGATCTAAAAGGGGGGAGGGGTTCTTTAACTTTAATTTATTTTCATGTTCTTTCTGTTTTTTCTTTATTATTATTATGTGTCTTATTATTATTATAATTGTTTGTGTTTATTTCTCGTATTTTTGTTTTATTATATTTACTGTTATTTTATTGTTTTTATTTATTTACTGTTTTTATTTCTGTTCATTGTTAAAGAGTCGTGCCTCACTAAAGTGGCATTAGCTTTGTTAAAAAAGCTTAAGAGCCCAAGCTTTTCAGGCCAAGAGTCACCTGACTCAGGCTCATAACTAGTCTAGTTCTGAAGTAATTCCAAGACTTTAAAGGGTCAATTTTGGAATCCTAATTCTGAAAATTATTTAGAAAGTACTCGAACTTTTTAGAATAGGGACAATTCTCCCAATGTTAAGTAGGAAAATAGGAATAAGATCCAAAAATATCAAGAAATGGAACACTTGCCCATTTTCTGAGATAAGAAAGGTAATAGAAATTGGACAGCTGTCCATTTCTATCAGAAAAAGATGATTTTCCCTGATTTTTAGTGAATTCTGGCAGATTCCTTTTTGTACCCTAATTTTTATCTCTTTTCACTCCGTCACTCTATAAATACATTCCTTTTTTTCATTATACATAGACAGAGCTATATACACTGAAATAGCTACACATTGAGATACACACACTGAAAAACACAAAATATTTCTTGAAAATACACTTATTTTACATTGCCTTTGGAGTCTTTTTTTCACTCTTAGCAAAGAACTCCTACTTGTTTCATACTATTTATTGGGATTTCTATATTTGAGTTTGAAGCTGTTTTGGTTTCCTATTTGGATTTTCTTGCTGCCGTTTTTACTCAAGTTTTCAAAGACATATTTTCTCTCTTTGTTTTTCTTTCTTGCTGCTATCAAGGTATTTTGTTAACAATGTAAGTTAATTTTGTTGTATCATGAATATAATTTGCTAGTTATCAAGAATTTATATTTTGTTTGAATGCTACATGAATCATGTTGGTTGAAGTTATTTGGTTGAAAGTTGTGTGTAAATTCATGTAAGCTTAGTTATTTATACTGTTTTATGCAATTTCATTTATATTAGCTTTAACATTTGAAGTGTTCTAAAAATTATAAAACCCATTTAAGGTTCATGTATTCATAAAATCTGTACGTTTGTATGTAATAGCAAGAACAAGAAAATGCATTTTTGGAAAACTTGTTGGAGTAATTATAGATAGATTTTTATCACTGTCCATGTTAGTTAGATGTAATAATTTAGCTCTATTGCTCTTATACAATATGCTAGTTTAATTAGTAGTTTTATTATGTCATTAAGTAATAAAATGTAGTAATTCTAATTGCTGTTAGTTTAAAAGCATGAAAAAGCAGATTTTTTAGTAAGCTAAATAGTAATCATAAAACATTTTCAGGCCCAAAACCAATAAGATGCATGAATTGTATTATGATTTTATATTAAATAAAATGAGTTGATCAATGTCCTTTACACTTTAAGATTTTCAAATACAAATGAGTTTTTAAAACTTAACATTTTGACATAAGTTAATAAGAAATAAAAACTTAGGCAAATCAGTAGGAAATTATCCAAATTTAAAATTTTTAATTTATTTTATTCTATTAAAAAGCTTCTTTTACTTTTGTTTTAAAAGATAAACAAAATATAGGTAAAACTTTACAAGTGTCATTATAAATCTTTATCTCAAACTCCTTCACACAAATATGCATTAGGCCAGAGTTCATTTGGACTCACTATCAGCAGGCCCAAATCTTATTGTTATTCCATTTATTTGTCCACAACTGGATATTGGGCCAGAGTTATTTGGACTCATTAGTAGACCTGAATTTTCCCGAATTAATTGTGTTTAATTGATTGAATGCTTAATAATATTATTTTGGGCCAGATTCATCTAGATTCAATAGGGCCAAGTTCCTTTAGATTTAAATTCATTAGCTATTTGAGTGATAGACAATATATGTCTTGGGCAGAGTTCATTTGGACTCTGACAAGCTTTTAAATCTAAGCCTGTTTAGCAGTTAATACATAAACTGCCCTATTTGGTTCAAATAAATATCTCACATAGTATTAAATCTTTACACCTAGTTACATTATGTAGGATACTTATCTTTGAGACAACCACAAATTTAGGTATACTTTAAATTGGACTGACTATTACAACTATGCATACGCATGCATGACATAATTGTGATGCCCAAGATAAACCAAGGTATATGTTCGTGTAATCATGGTCAAACATTTAGTAAATAAAATGCGTTAATCATATTCATAGAAATGCTTTAGGAGCAATTTTTTTAAATTACTATCGTGATTGAAATTTTTTCGAATAAATTCAAAGTATGTGTTTGCGCAATTTTGACCAAACTTTTTTCTTAAAAAGTGTAAGGAATTGAGTATATGCTCGCGTAACTCATTATAAGTTATTTCTTTAATTACGGATTATCAGGTGATTAATAACGATAAAAGGTAGAATAAACATAGGTCCTAAAATGAGTAATTAGATAAAGTAAGCCAAGTATAAATTTCTAAGCAACCGTGCTAAAACCACGATAGCCAAAAATGCCTAATACCTTTTTCCATATTAACATAATTCCTTAACTAGTTTTTTCTGGTTTAGCAGAATTTAAACGAAGTTAATTTTTCTCGATTTGGGATTTAAAATAAACTGGTGACTTGAGACATCATAAATTATCCCAAGTTGCAACTCTGAAATAAATAAATAATCCCTTTTTGATTTATGTCACTTTAATTGAAAAAACTGCTTTATTTTCCCTTTGGGTAAAAATGAGGTTTGACTGCTTTGAGGACTTTACTAGGAATAAGAACCCAGAATCTCTGGTTTAGGGTTCAAGATTTCGAGCTTGTTAATGTGATTTTTACTTGGCTATATTAATTTTTGATATTACTATATTTTGTAGACCGAATGTGCTAATTGCTGCTTACTTACTGCTTTGATATTATTTGAACTGTATTAGACTGTCTTCTTACGCCTCCCTTTTGAGTCTTCTAAAAGTGGTGCACATGTCCGCGTGGCATGATCTTTTATTATAGGTCTTACCAAATAGAACGAGGATGGATCAGCCACTAGGCCGGGTAGATTTTTATGCTCCCCGTACGTCGCTCCCACCTCGGCTGAAGTTGTGCGCTTGGTTAAGCCATGTCTAGAACACATCCCAGGTTTAAACCTAGAATAACAAATCCTCATGCCAGATCCCTAGTAGGAACACTTATTTGCATCTCGTGCATTTGACTTTCGGGACTCAGCACATGAGTTGGGTCCGTCTAGGAAAGGTGTACCCGATATAAAAGACCATTATGTTGCATTTTACATGTTATTTGTACATTTATTTGCTTCGGCTTGCATGTTTACCAACTAGTGAAGGAAAAATAACAGAATAATAAAGAGTGAGGTAGGATAGAGAATTCACCTGGTTTTGAAAACCCGGGTATTTGAAAATACCTCAAAACTCTGCCAAAAGTTTTTAAAAAAAATAAAGGAAAAGAAAATGCATTTTAAAAAAAATAAAAGGGAGTCAATATCATGAATTTCCAATTATGTCAAAACTGATAGAACTACGCGGGTTTGATCTCAGCGAATATGAGATACATAGGCAAGCCTTATCAGTGCCGACCCCAATTTTTTACAACTGAATTAATAAAGTATGTCCATTGGTATTAAAATATAGTCGACCAAACTTCAGTTAAATCTTGCACCGTTTTTTGCCGGAATAGCCTTAGAACACCTTACATTGTCTAAGGGCTATTTTCGCATAGAGCGGACATGTCTATCAATAAATCGTCACTTTTCCTAGAAAAGTTCCTTACTTCCGCCTTAAAACTTTATTCAAAAGTAAGCAGAGGCCACTATTGCAAAAATGATCGTTCTGGTCAATGTTACACAAATAGTGCGACAACCCGGCCAGTTGTCTCATGAGTTACTACTCCGTTTTCCCCATTTCTGCTACTTATTGCTTTGTTTGTCGGTTCTATGTGTGATCGGTTGATTGGATCGGGTTCGGAAAGGTTTTGGTAAGGTTTTATACACTTTGTCTCTATTGAGGAAAGCTTAAGTTGGAAAAGTCAACCGAATATTGACTTATATGTTAGAGAACTCGGAGTTCAGGTGGGTCGGAAAGCTTCGGAAGATGATTTGGGACTTAGGAGCATGATTGGAATGTGTTTTGGATGTCCGGAGTAGATTTAGGCTTGAATTGGAGATATTGATATTTTAGCATTTTGCGGTTGATAGGTGAGATTTTGATATAGGGGTCGGAATAAAATTTCGGGAGTTGCAGTAGGTCCGTTGTGTCATTTAGGATGTGTATGCAAAATTTTAGGTTGTTAGAATATGGTTTTGTAGACTCTTTGATCGAAAGAGAAATTCAGAAGATTTATGAAACTTAGTCTTGAATCCAATGTGTTTTGGTTGATTCGATGTTGTTTGAGGTTTTTGAAGTTTGGATTGTGGTATAAGACTTGTTGGTAATTTTGGTTGAGGTCCCGAGGACCTTGGGATGATTTCGGATGGTTGGCGGAAAGTTTGAAAGTTGATTTTGGCAGTTGAAGATGTTCCATTCGCAAAAGTGAAAAGGGAGTCGTAGATGCGGCCAAGTAGAAAGCTATCTGAAACCACAAAAGCGACCGAGGAGCTGCACCTGCGATGGCGCAGGTGTGATATATTAACCGCAGATGCGAAAAATGGTCAAGTAGGTGGAAACCCATAGATGTGGTGGTCTCGACCGCAGAAGCGGTATTGCAGGAGCGAGACCGTATGAGCGGGACTGCAGGAGCGTGATCTAGATAGCAAGTGCGAAAATCCCGGGCTAGAACTTATAAAAGTGTGACGACCCGGCCCGAAATCACATGAGCTACTGCCCCGTTATCCCCGTCTTATGCTTCTATATCTTCATTTTTAAGTTTTTGTAAAGTTTGAAGTGATTCGGTCAGATTTTGGTTTAAATTGAGGCAAGTAGTCTCTCTAAGAGAAGGCTAGTTTGGAAAAGTCAACCAGATATTGACTTATGAGTTATAGGGCTTGGAATGGATATTCGGTGATTTGACTAGTTTCGGGGGATGATTTGTGACTTGGGAGTAAAATCGGAATTGAATTTGGAGGCCCGGTGTAGAATTAGGCTTGAATTTGGCTAAGTTGAATTTCGGCGAATTGTGATTGATAGGTGAGATTTCGATCTGGGGGTCAGAATGGAATTCCGAGAGTTGCAATAGCTTCATTAGGTGATTTTGAATATGTCTGCAAATATTTAGGTCATTCGGACGTCGTTTGGTTGGGTTTTGATCGAATGTTAATTTTGGAAGTTATAGTTGAAACTTAGGCTTGAATCTGCCATGATTTGATGATTTTTGTGTTTAAGGATGTGTTTTTATGATTGGAGCAAGTTCGTATGACGTTTTGAAGTAGATTGGTGGTTTTGGTTGGGGACCCGGGGGCGTCGGGGTGATTCCGGGTGGGTAAACGAGAATTTCGGAGTTTGCTTCAGGTTTGGGAGTTCTGTCTTCTGGTATTTCCGCGTTTGTGGACTAAGGAGTGCTTAGGTAGTGTTCGCTGAAGCGGAAGATGAGCCGCCAAAGCAGCCAAGGGCATTTTGGCTGGGACCGCAAAAGCGGACAAGCGACCATAGGAGCGGAGGTTGCGGAAGAGGTCAAGGACCGCAGAAGCGGTCGTTGAGGATTTTAGTTAAACCGCATAAGCGGGAGTCACTGAAGCGGAAAAAAGACCGCTGGAGAAGAAATCGACCTGGTTTAATGAAACAGTAGGTTTTCAAAATTTAAAAGGGACAACATTGGAACCTCGGGCTCCGATTCTTGTAAATTTGATATGTATGGACTCGTGTGAGACGAGGATTCCGAAAATATGGATTTTGTAATTTTTTGAGGAGTGGGCCTGAGGCTCGGGTTTTACCAACTTTGTGTTTTTGGGTATATTTCGAGTTCGATTAGGTTATGTTCCATTGGCCTATTTTGATGTATTCCTACTGGTTTTGACCAGATTTGGCATCCGCGGAGGTTGATTCTCGAGGGAAAAGCATTTCGAGGTAGTTTGCGGTCGACTTGAGGTGAGTAATAGATGTGGATGATGACCTGAGGGTTCAAAAACTCGGTATATCACATTGGGACGCTGTATTGAGGTGAGACACGTACTCTAGTGTGAGTGCGGGGTCGATTATGAGTGGGGACTATGGCTTAGTCCGACCGAGTGGCATTGTATAGTGTTGTTGTCTATCAATGAGCTGCTAAACTTCCTTCTTGCATGGTTATGAACATATTTAGGTTGCGAGCCGGTTATTTGGATCCCGTGAGGGTTGTTATCATTGTTGCTATGAATCATAGCATGTTTTCATGATATCATTCCTGCATTAGAACGCTGTTTAAACATGATTTGGGAATTCTAAGGTTTCGAACACCTAATTCTATAATTACTGATAAACGAAACTAAAAATGGTAAGTTATTTTGTGCATGTGAGGATTGCATGCATATAGCACGACTGATAGTGGACCAGGCTGCGTGCCACAACATATGTTACTATGATATTATGCTTGGGCTGTAGGAGCCCCTCCGGAGTCTGAACCCCCATAGTGAGCGCGGGGTACCTAAATGGATCAGGGTACGCGCCGTAGCGTTCATGTGCATCTTGCATTGCATTCATGCATTCATAGTTATCTGCCTTACCTGTCATTGTTTTTGAGATTTACGCTGTTAAAAAGGAGTAAAATCAATGTTATAGCTTTACTGTGTAGTATATTGGGATTCTTGCCTTCATTTCATTATACATGTCTATTACCACTGAGTTGGAAGTACTCACTTTATTCCCTGCACCATGTGTGCAGATCCAGGTACCGCAGGACAGAGTTGATCATTTTAGCTGCTTTTCAGAGTATTATCTGGAGCTTGTCGAGGTAGCTGCATGGAGTCCGCAGGACCCGACTCTCCTTTATATGTTCTTTGTTTTGTTATTTCCGCGTACTTAGATTATGAGATGTTCTAGTATAGTTACGCTATTCTGGTAGAGGTTCTTGACTCGTGACCCCCAGATTTGTGGGAGGATATTATGTATTGTGTGTTGGGATATTTTCTATCAAACTGCTAAAAATATTTCGGATTCTCTTCGTTGTTAATGATTTGTGAAATAAGGATGTGAGCTCGTAGCTCAGAATAATTGGGTGATTGCCCGGGCTTGCCTAGCAATGTGCTGGGCGCCATCACGACCGGGATTGGGATCATGACAAGTTGGTATAAGAGCCTAGGTTGCTAGGCCTCACGAGTTATGAGCCGGCATAGTAGAGTCTCACGGATCGGTACGTAGAGGTCCATATCTATCCTCAGGAGGTTGCAGAACCTTTAGGAAACACTTCATTTTCTTGAACTCATTTCGTGCGATTTTTGTTGTTCCAAGAACTAAACTTCTATATTCTATTCTCTCGCAGATGGCGATAACTTGTGCTATCGGACGAGGTGGACGACCACCATTAGAGGCCGTGGACGCGGTCGTGGTCGTGGTGGAGCAGCAGGGGCAGTACCAGTTGACCCACCATGTTGCCCCTATTCAGGATCAACCCTCAGTTGTTGAGGCTCCAGCAGAACCCACTCAGGCACCGACACTGCCTATTGTTATTCCTGGTCTTCATGAGGCATTAGCCCAGATCTTATCAGTCTGTACTGGTTTGGCTCAGGAAGTTTCGGCTACAGCTACCGCAGTGACATCTCAGACCGGGGGTGGTCATCAGACCCCCGCAACTCGCACACCAGAGCAGGTTGTACAGGGACTTCAGACGCCAGAGGTAGCCCCAGCTCAGGTAGTGGAACAGGCTTCATTAATCAAAACTAAAAAACAAAACTAAAAAACAAAAACATTGGAAAATGTTAGCCTAAATACTACATTTGTCTTGAAACTTGTTTGCAAGACTTATACGAAAGTTTAGTCTTCACTTTTCTTGTCTTCAATTTGCTTGTCTTCTTCTTCTTTTTCTTTTGCCATAGTTGGTGGAAGATAAACCTTGGGAATGTCTTCTTTTTGATTGCAATATTTGCAATGGTGTAGGTTGAATAAATCCTTTAGTTGTTGACATAGTAGATATTTTGTTTTTTCTGTCAGCTGCTTGTTATTCCGGTGATGCCTTGTCGACGCCCCCCCTTTTTCAAAAGCAAAATCGGATTTCACGACATTATGGACAAAACAACTCTCATTCCCATTTAGGAATTGGGTTATGGAATTGAAGAGTCGCCACCTAATGATTATAGGGCATTAGGAAACTTTTACAGATGAGAGGAGTATTTTGAAAGAAAACCAGAGTTCGGGCAAGGGCTTGAGATTATCTCGAGGGGAAGGTGTTAGGCACCCCTCAAAATCCACAAATGTGGTTGCCGGCCATGCTAATTGTGACTTTAACAGAAGATGACGCAAGTAGACAAAAAAGGTGCATATGTATTCACATAACTTATAAGCTAAAAAAGGACATAAGTTTGAAATAAGAGAGGACTAGTTTGAAAAGCATTTCTAGAAGAAAACATTTAAATAAAGCAAATGAAAAAAAGGGTCCTAGAATTAACTATAATATGGATCATTCGATGCAATATCTCGCACATATTCCCAAATAGGGGCCGCTCTATGATATTATCGGATCATCATCATCTCCATATTCTACCCTTCCTGCCCCGTTAAGTATTTAAACTCCTTGGTATCGTTTACTTGTTGAATGCTAATACCCGTCCCAACCTATCAGTCCTGGGGTATTAGGACTTTTAATCATAAGAAGGGGGAAGAGAGAGATAGGGTATTTATATGGAGTTTTCAAAGGTAAAAATACTAGAGTGACAGTCAAAAACAATTAGCATATAAGAGGTACGCAAGTAAACGATTAAAGTCACAATTAAACCCCGTAACATACATCAAATAGTTTAGCATGACTTCAATTATTGATTTGGTCTTTTGAAAGAGGTTAAGAGAGCAGATAGATTAGTTTAACACATAAGAGTTGGATAGAAAATCTGCTTCGAGCCCCCCGAGCCCGTTTTTGGTGATGACAGGATTTAAAATCAGTTGGTTTAAAAGAAAACGAAACTTCAGACAAAGGTCTGTTTCAAAGGATTTGAAGTTGCAGACAAGTTTAGAAAAATCCTTATGAGTTAGCCGTACTGATTTGAGTAAAAGATAGTCTTGCGAAAAGAAATTTGAAAGATCTCAGAGCGTTCAAACTCAAACAGAAAAAAAATTGGAAGCACAAATCCAGTCTTTAAAACGGTTTCGTAAGTTCAAGGCATTACGAAAAAGGGGCAGACTTGGGCCCGTTTCAGAGTAAACAGATTTAGGACAAGTTGAACTAAAACGATTGAAGCACTGGGTGAGTCTAGACTTATAACATACTTGTTAACCCTTTAGTTACTGCTTTTAGACGACCTACTGCTTTGCCTAGCATTTATATGGTCCCTATAGGCATGCTTTTTAGGCGAGATTAAAAAATGCAAAAACTATAAACATGATTTCAATATGAAGCTGATGTAATAACAAGAACCTATAGTCATGACATCTATAAGGTGTTGATGCAGTAGTGCAAAATAGACATGGTAACGGTATGGTATGGATGTAACAAAGTAAAGTCCTAAAACATGGTTCATAACTGATGCAAAAAAAAAGTAAACCTGTAGTCATGATTTCTATGATGCAATTAAAGTAAATCCTTATAGTCATGCTTTCTATATGATGATGAGAAGCCTGTAGACATGGTAAGTGATGCAAACCTATAAACATGGTTTCTATATGAATGCAAGAAAGTAAATCCCTCCCATGTCCTTTCGATTATACCCCCGAGTTCTTTTTATTACAAATTATTACAAATCTGGGCAGGGAAGGAAAAGAACATTAAAAGGAATAAGAAATAAAAATACATCAGCAGCTATAACAGGCCCGAGGAATATCGAAGCAACTTTAATGTCCAACAATATGGCTTTTACCAAATTCGAGCTCCCAATATCCGAGGCCTTTCTCTTTATAGAGTGTTACAAAGTTCCAAGGGCTTTCAAAGAAACCCAGGCATTTCTTACACTCTAATTGGAATAGTGCAATTGTGGAATTAATAGCCCTAAGGCATCCGAGTTCAGAGGAGACTCCGAGGTCCCTAAGCATGGCTTACCAGAGGGGGGTTGAACTTAAAGAACTAAGAATAAATGTAAACGTGATAGATTAGAGGAAGACCATCATATGAAGTGGTCATACCCAGCCTATTGAGTGAGACTAGCACACCCCAAACTTCATACAAGGGTTAATAAACAAGAGCAGACTTGTAAACAAGTCAGACAAAGGTCTGAATGGTGATTAGGACACCAACAGGCCTTTGTCAAGGCTCAAACACATAAGATAGGGGATGAGGGATGGGATTGCTTTGAGTAAAGATTGTTGACAGCCTTAGTTCCAGACTAGAAGTGGCAATAAAATGCCACCCTTATCCAGAACAACTCACATACAAACAAGGACCAAAGGGAGAGGGGAATCATATAAAAGTACTTAGCAGACAAGATTAGATTGAAGCACAATAATGAACAATACACAAGCAAAGGAAAGTATTTAACATGCTGGACTTAATAAAACACTGAATGTAAGCAACCAAAGGGAAAGGGAATAGGGATTAACATGCTGTAGTTTGAACTAAAGGTATAAGCAGACAAGGATCATGGTTCAGGATTATCCTGCAGGATCTGAGCACAAACAGACAAGGGGACAAGGGGAAGGGAATTATCATGAAGCTTAACTGAAGTACACAAAATAAGTGAGGTAGCATGACAGCCTAGGGAAAGGGGGAGGGAATTAAACATAATAGCACTCAAATGAAATATTGAAACAAACAAACAGACAAGGGGACAAGGGGAAGGGATTGAACATGCAAGGGCTTAAGCTAAAATAACATAACAGACAAAGAAAAGGAGAGAACAAACAGATAGTTGGAAGTTAATAATTGAAGCTAGGAGCCTACCAGTGAAAACTTGAGTAACAAAACAAAGAGAATCCTTATAATTAGCCTTGGCTTTCAGCCGGCTAATCCTTAGCAAGAGAGAGCAAGTAGCAGAGAAGAAAGGGAAAAGTAGAGAGTTTTTAGTGAGCAAGAGTAGATGGAACTCCTGTGTTGTTTTTAGTGAGGAGAAGTGAAGGCCTATTTATAGTTTGAAAGAGATGCAACACTTAAGTCAAGAAAATATTTAGCAGTACCAATCATGCACAATTAAGGAGAAGGTTCCCATTAATTAAGGAACCGGCTGGAAATAATCAAGCTTCGGTCTAATTTTAGAAAGAAAAATCAAGTATTAATCATAGAATATAGGGTAAATTCATATAAAGAATTTGAAAATCACATGGGTAAAACACACAAGGCAGGTAATCATCCTGGAAATCAAGGAGTTAAGATACCAGCCATTTGCACTTAGTCAAAAAATACGGATCAATTAAAGAATCAAACATCTATACGAAATCAATTAGGGTTTCAGAGAAGTGGAAGTGTGACAATATAAAAGAGGCATAGATTTGAACATACAAAGCCGGAAGCAATTAGAATAACATGTGGCAAAACACATAAGGAAGCAACCATAGGCAGCTAGGGTTTCATATAGAGAAAACGGAAAGGACCCTTTTAGCTAGGGTTTCCATGACATATCGGAGAGTAAGAATATAACAGATGAAGATGAAAAAACAACAGAACAACACGAAGAAAGCATATAATACATGAACTGAAAACCCTAGAAAGTAAACAGTAAAGCAAAACAATAAAGTCATGGTAGAAAATGCATAAAAATCATAGCAAAGACATAGAAAAGAACACACAGTAGCAAATAGAGCAATAAAACCAGAGAAATCATGGAAAGTAATAGAATACCCTAGGTTTAAAAGGACGAATAGCTTGGAAACACAAATAGGCGAAGAAGATATGAGAAACCTTTGAAACTATTAGAATATCACTAGGGCTCTGAGAGAATCATAGAAGTAAGCACAGACAAAACCTCGAGAAGTTAGGGTTTTCACAGAAAAGCTCGAGATGGCGAGAAAAGCTTGGAACGGACTCGTCAGAGTCGGCAAAGGACTCGGAGTTTTAAGACTTGTCGGAGAAAGCCTGGACATAGCTGCAAAACCAATTGGAGGACCTCTGGTCCAACCACCCTTGAAATACAGCTTCGATCTTCGAACCCAAGGACCAGGAGAGGTGAAGAGTGAATGGGTGAAGGGGTATCAGGTCTTGGACGGCCATGAACGCCAGTGAGACAGCCGAAGATGGCTTAGGGTTTGAGAGGGCTTTGAGAGCCTTAGGGATTCAGAGGCGGTGGGTTTGGAAGAATGAATTTAGGATCAGGGGTGTTAGGGATTTAATTTAGGTAAGTTAAATGTGGGCCGTTGATCTTTGAGATCAATGACCAGAATTAGAAGGAGAAATGGATGGGTTGGGTTTAGTGGATTTGAGTCAGGTCAATTATGGGTTAAATTGGGGTTGGTTCTGAGTTTCAATTTAGGCTAGAATTGCATTAAAGGGCTTTATTTTAAATAGTCACTTTCCCAATTTAATTTTATAAAAAAGTAAATCATTATGTAAAAATCCAATAAAATTACTGAGATAATAAAATATATTTAGGAAGCAACTAAAAATATCAGGAACGATTTTGTACTTGAAATACTTATTAAATCAAGAAATAAGCTAAAATTGCAATTTAATGCAATTTTAGTTTAAAAATACCTAATGGTTTTTTAAAATTCTATAAAAATTGCATAAATTATATTTTTTATGTAAATGAGAGAATAAATAAATTTTTTATGAAATAACAATATTTAAGGTTAATTATTGGATTCTATAGTAAACAGTAAGTTGTAAATTGGTTTTAAAAATGCTTGAAAAATTATAGAAAATACCAACCTTTTGTGGATGTTTATATATACATTCACAAGCTATTTTGAAAGTATTTGGGTATAAAAATACATAGGGAAAAATTGGGTATCAACAGATGCCCCTCTTTACTCGAGGAGGAGGAAAGAGTTGTCGGGTAAAAGATAAGATGACCAATTTTGACCGTAAATGTCAATTGTACGAGATTTTTGACCGCGCTCTGGCTTCTGAGCGAAATTTGAAAAGGCGGACGCAACGGGGGTTTGAGATTTGGCAAGGGTTCGGGGATCCGACGAGCCACGGCGAACTGGAACGGGAGCACTCCTGCTGAGACAGCCGTACCAGCCAATATACCTGGAAATTAATGATGCGCGTGTATATTGCATAATTTAAATGTGATTCAAGTTCCCATTAGATCATGAATGTTGTCTTTGGACGATTAGGATGGCGCCCTCAGACTATGGCGTCCGGGCTATGAGAGAATGAAACTAAAGATTTAGAGGCCAAGAAATGGTGTTCTCGGGCTATGCGGATGGTTCCTTTGAAATATGACGCCTTTGAATAAGTTGGCAGTATTTCAGCCCATGAAAAGGGGGCAATATTTCAGCCAAATGGATTCAAGGGTGGTGATTTTTCGGCCGAGCAAGAATGCAGGGTGGCGATATTTTAGCCAAGACGAAATATGGTGGTGATATTTCAGCCAAAATGCAAATTAAAGGAGGTAGAATTTAACCTGGAAAGGCAGAAGATAGCCTTATGCAATGAAAAATGGAGACCAAGCTTAGTCTCGAAAGGCGGAAGATAGCCTTATGCAGGATGGAGGCAGAGCTTAGCCCCGGAAGGCAGAGAATAGCCTTATGCAATTCAAGATGGAGACAAAGCTTAGTCTCGAAAGGCAGAATATAGCCATATACAAGGGTGGAGGTAGAGCTTAACCTCGGAAGGAAGAGAATAGCCTTATGCAAAAAATGCAGATGGAGATAGAGCTAGTCTCGAAAGGCAGAAAATAGCCTTATGCAAGATGGAGGTAGAGCTTAACCTCGAAAGGTATAGAATAGCCTTATGCAATATGGAGGTAGAGCTTAACCTCGGAAGGCAGAGAATAGCCTTATGAAAAAAATGCAGATGGAGACAGAGCTTAGTCTCAAAAGGTAGAAAATAGCCTTATGCAAGATGGAGGTAGAGCTTAACCTCGGAAGGCAGAGAATAGCCTTATTCAAGATGGAGGTAAACCTTAACCCCGGAAGGCAGAGAATTGCCTTATGCAAAAAAAGGCAGATGGAGACAGAGCTTAGTCTCGAAAGGCAGAAAATAGCCTTATGCAAGATGGAGGTAGAGCTTAACCTCGGAAGGCAGAGAATAGCCTTATGCAAGATGGAGGTAGAGTTTAACCTCGGAAGGCAGAGAATAGCCTTATGCAATGTGGGATGGAGACAGAGCTTAGTCTCGAAAGGCAGAAGGTATCCTTATGCAATGCAAAAAGGCAGATGGAGACATATCTTAATCTCGAAAGGCAGAAGATAGCCTTATACAATGCAGGATGGAGGGATAGCTTAGCCTTGGAATGCAGAGAACAGCCTTATGCAATGCAAAAATGCATATGGAGACAGAGCTTAATCTCGAAAGGCAGAAGATAGCCTTATGCAATGCAGGATGGAGGCGGAGCTTAGCCTCGGAAGGCAGAGAATAGCCTTATGCAATGCAGAAATATAAAGAACAGGATGGTTGTGATTTTCTTAGCTGGTAGATGATTGCGATATCATGACTGCTGGGGAAATGTCCACATATAGATAGTAAACTTCTGCGAATCCAGGGTTGTTTTAGGTATTTTGTCCCCGGGGAACAATTGCAATATTAACTTGTCCTGCATTCAAAGAAAAATCGTGAGTTCTTTAAGGGGGGAGGTTAGTTCACATCCCTCGACTCGTGGCGTCTTGTACCATTCGGGGTAGCATTGCTGAACTACAGTGATCCAAATGATTTTATGCAAATTTTGGCACACATGATGCAAATGTATATGTATAAGAAAAGCAAAAGATAGTTTTGTTTTATGATGAACCACAATTGCAATGTGGTTCAAGGCATGGCAACCTCGCTGGCTCCGGAATTTGAGAGTCCTCTTCAAAATTCTGCCCTAGTTTACTGAGTTGGCGTTGTTGACGGTGGTGCTAAACGATTGAAAGCGGATTGATCTTGGAATTTTGAGGGTCATCCTCAAAATTCTGCCCCAATTTACTAGGTCGTTGCTGATGCGAAAATGGACAAGCTGACTTCGGAATTTTGAGGGTCCTCCTTAAAATTCTTCCCCAGTTCCAAATGTGGGGAAAACTGAATTTTATTAATGATGTGACCGAACCCATAGGGCTTCCTACGTATTCCCTATAAAACAGGAATCAGGTCAGACGTAGTTCAAATTACATCATAAAGAAAAAGCATACTGATTAAATAGAGTATCTTTTCACCGTATCTGAGTTGATCGGTTTTGGCCAAATTTCTCTATCCATTTCTGCAAGAATACGAGCTCCTCCAGTTAGAACCTGGTGAACCATGTATTGACCTTGCCAGTTGGGAGAGAATTTTCCCTTGGCTTTGTCTTGATGTGGAAATATCTTCTTCAACACCAGCTTCCCGGGTGTGAACTTCCTTGGTCGAACTCTCTTATTGAAGGCTCTGGACATTCTATTCTGATATAACTTACCGTGACAAATAGCGTTCATTCTCTTTCCGTCTATAAGGGCTAAGTGCTCGTAGTGAACCTTCACCCACTCTGCGTCCTTTAGCTCAGCTTCTTGTATGATTCTCAAGGATGGAATTTCTACCTCGGCGGGAATTACCGCTTGTGTACCGTAAACCAGCATGTAGGGGGTTGCCCTGGTTGATATGCAAACTGTAGTACGGTAACCCAATAAGGCAAATGACAACTTCTCATGCCACTACTTATGCCTCTCGATCATTTTCCTTAGTATTTTCTTGATGTTCTTGTTTGCTGCTTCAACGACTCTATTCATCTGAGGTCTATAAGCCGTAGAATTTTTGTGTCTAATCTTGAAAGTTTCACACATCTCTTTCATCAAATCGCTATTGAGATTGGGACCATTATCGGTGATGATTGACTCTAGAATACCGAACCGACAGACAACATGATCTCAGACAAAGTCTGCCACGACTTTCTTGGTTACTACTTTATATGATGCTGCTTCGACCCATTCAGTAAAGTAGTCAATATCCACTAGAATGAACTTGTGTTAGTTTCATGTGGCAGGCTCGATTGGTCCAATAACATCCATTCCCCAAGCGGTGAACGAACATGGTGAACCCATTGCAGTGAGCTCGTTCGGAGGTACCTTTATCATGTCCGCATGTATCTGGCAGCGATGACACTTCCAAACATACTGAATGCAATCTGTTTCCATAGTCATCCAAAAATATCCTGCTCTGAGTATCTTCTTTGCTAGAAAAAAACCGTTCATGTGTGTCCCACAAATCCCTGAGTGCACTTCTTCCAGTAACTTGGTTGATTCTGTCGCATCGACACACCTTAGTAGTCCCAAATTGGCAGTCCTCTGACACAGGATTCCACCATTGTGAAAGAAATTGTTGGAAAACCTTCGAAGCGTGCGCTTCTGAGTAGCATTAGCAAGCTCCAGATATTCTCCTATTGTCAGGCACCTTTTGATGTCGTGGAACCAGGGCTTTCCTTCGGCTTCTCCCTCAACATGCGCACAATATACCGGTTGGTCATGAATCTTGACCTAGATAGGGTCGATGAAATTTGTATTGGATGTTGAATCATGGATGATAAAGTGGCAATCGCATCTCTGAACTCATTCTGTATCCTTGGAACATGCTGGAATTCCGTTTTTCTGAACCTCTTTCTTAACTCCTGTATGTGGTGCAAGTAAGGGATTATCTTAGGATTATTGGTTGCCCATTCTTCTCGAACCTGGTGTATGAGTAGGTATGAATCCCCAATCACTAGCATCTCCTAGATGTTCATATCAATGGCCAGTTTAAAACCCAAAATGCAAGCTTCATACTCGGCTATGTTATTGGTGCATGGGAACCTGAGCTTGGTTGATACAGGGTAATGCTGACCGATTTCTAATACCAGGACTGCTCCGATACCAATTCCTTGAAATTTGTGGCCCCGCCAAAAAACATCCTCCAACCGTCATAGGATTCTGCAATGACCTCTACTTTGAAAGCTACTTCCTCATCGGGAAAATACGTCTTCAATGTTTCGTACTCCCCTTCCACAAGATTTTCTGCGAGATGATCTGCTAAAGCCTGTCCTTTAACTTCCTTTTATGTGACATAGACAATGTTGAATACACTCAACAAGATTTGCCACTTGGCGAGCTTGCCAGTGGGCATGGGCCTCTGAAAAAAATACTTTAGTGGATCCATTCTTGATATAAGGTAGGTAGTGAAAGCACAGAAGTAATGCCTCAACTTCTGAGCTATCCAAGTCAAAGCACAACAGGTGCGTTATAGCAAAGAATACCAAGCCTCGTACAGGGTAAATTTCTTGTTGAGGTAGTAAATAGCTTGCTCCTTTCTCCCCGTCTCATCATGTTGTTCCAAGATACAACCAAATGCTCAATCAAAACTGCGAGATTGAGCAATAAGGTTCTCCCAGGCTCAGGCAGAACCAAGACTGGAGGCATAGACAAGTATTATTTGATCCTGTCAAAAGCCTTTTGACATTCATCGGTCCATTTGGTGGCGGCATCCTTTTTCAACATCTTGAAGATAGGTTCGCAGATGACGGTTGACTGAGATATGAATCGGCTGATATAGTTGAGTCTCCCCAGGAAACTCATTACCTCTTTTTTGCTCTTCGCTGGTGGCAATTCCTGAATGGACTTGACCTTTGATGGATTTAGCTCTATTACTCGGCGACTCACAATGAAACCCAATAGTTTTCCCGCGGGGACCCCAAACGCACACTTGGTGGGATTCAGTTTCAAGTTATACCTCCTTAGCTTGTTGAAAAACTTTCGAAGGTCCTCCATGTGATCTGAAGCCTTCTTGGACTTAATGATGACGTCGTCCACATATACCTCAGTCTCTTTATGTATCATGTCATGAAAGAGGGTAGTCATGGCCCTCATATAAGTATCTCCTGCATTCTTCAAACCGAACAACATCTTTCTATAGCAATACATTCCCCGAGGCGTGGTGAACGTTGTTTTCTCTACATCTTCTTTATCCATCCATATCTGATGATACCCCACAAAGCAATCGAAGAATGACTACAACTCATGCTTGGCGCAGTTGTCGATCAGAATGTGTATGTTTGGCAAGGGGAAATCATCTTTGGTACTGGCCCGGTTGAGATCCCCGTAGTCGACACAGACTCTGACTTTCCCATCCTTCTTTGGTAATGGCACAATGTTAGCTAACCAAGTTGGATACTCTACCACTTGAAGAGCTCTGGCTTTGGCCTGCTTGGTGACCTCTTCTTTGATTTTTAAACTCATATCTGGTTTGAATTTTCTGAGCTTCTGTTTTACCGGCGGACATGCATGATCTGTTGGCAACTTGTGAGCGACGATGGATGTACTGAGGCTGGTCATATCATCGTAGGACCATGCAAAGATATCCTCGTAGTCTTTTAAGAACTCTGTATATTTCTATTTTTCCGTTTGTGATAAATGCACACTGATGCGCGTCTCTTTGACATTCTCTGCATCTCCCAAATTGACGACTTCAGTTTCATCCAAGCTGGACTTAGGTCTATTTTCAAAATTCTCGGCCTCTCTGAAAACTTCTTCTGGTACATCATCCTCCCCTGAGTCTATGTCCATTTGTTGCATAGCCTCATAGCAAGTTACTGTCGTTGGTTCATCATCAAGATACGTAATAGTAATGCTGTGTGAAAATAAAGTAAATAGCAGAGAAAGTAATAAATAGCGAGATATTTGATAAATTGAAAATGCTTTTGATTAAATTCATAAATGTTCAAAACATCGGAGCTCTTTTGGAAAGTAAAGGCAAATGCGGAAAATAAATAAAACAACTAAAACAAAGATGCATGATGCTTGTTCAGCCTTGCTACCCCGAAGGTTTCCAGGCGATTATGGTCTTGATTGACCAGTTGGTGAGGCGTTCTCCTCTGTTCACAGCCCGAATGGAAGAGCCTTCCTCCCCTTCCTTTAAAAGATTACACAACAGTCCATGTCCTCCAGAAACAGGTTCTTCATTGCAGCAAGAGCCTCATCTTCTTTTGACCCGTAGAGAGTGCGGGCTGGCTGAAATGTCTGCTCCAACTGAGGTATGGGGTGCTCCAGCGGGTAATATGGGCCACGCCATGGTGGTGACCAGTTTCTAAATTCTTTCCAAGTGTACTCATACCCAAGTCCGAAGGTAGTTCCATGTTTCTTGAACTGGATAGGTTTTGTGATTCCTTGAAGATTCTTACCAAGTCCTTTCCCTGGTTCATACCCACTCCAATTTAGAATGATTCGACCTCTTTGCTCCACCATTTTTCCTTATCCACCGTGTTGACCCGCTCAATATGATGATATATTTCTCCGCCTATCCTCCTTATGCCTACAATCATTGGAATGGTCCGACGACTGTATATGGGGTTGCTACCGTTGCCATGGATGATTACTTCCTGATGGTTCCATTCAAACTTCACACCCTGATGTAAAGTTGATGCCACGGCCCCAACGGCGCAGGGTCGTCCCAGCAGTAAGTTGTCAGATGCTGGTATGTCGATAACTTGGAAGTCAACATCAAACCAAGTGGGTCCCATTTACAAACACAAGCTAATCTCCCCGAGAGTGGACCTCTGAGAATCGTCAAAAGCCTTAACATTAATAGCCCCATCCTTTATCTCGTGCAATCCTTTGCCCAACTTCTTGAGGGTGATCGGTGGACAGATGTTGAGACTAGAACCTCCGTCGACTAGGATTCTGGTGATGAAATGATCCTCGCATTGCACAATGATGTGCAGTGCTTTGTTATGACTGAGCCCTTCAGGTGGCAATTCATCCTCGTGGAAAGTGAATTTATGACTTTCCAGTACCTGCCCTATCATGTAGGCCATTTCTCCTCCTGTTATGTTGCTTGGGACATAAGCCTCGCTTAATATCTTCATTAAGTCATTCTTATGCGCCTCGAAACTCTGCAGCAATGCTAAGATGGAAATCTGCACCGAAGTCTTGTTTAGCTGTTCAACAAATGAATATTCCTTAGCTAATATTTTTCTCCAGAGATCGTCAGGTCCAGTTTCAATGGGACGTCCAGAGGCCTTCTTGCTGGACTCAGCTAGGTGCTCTGGCGTGTATACCTTGCCTGTTTTAGTCATACTTTGCACGGCGATTGCTTCACCTGTGCGCTTTTCCTTTCCTCCTCACCTCGGCTGTGTAGTCCCAGGGTATGGCATTTGTTTGAAATAGGGTTATGTCTGACATGGTGACCGGAATGGGCACCTTTGGTAACGTAGCAACTTCGATTGGTGCAGGCGTCTTTGGAGTCCCGAACTCCACTTCAATTGTCCTTGGCACCTTTTGCAGGAGGTGTCTCAAACTCAAATGGTACAGATATATTCACCACATTGTGATGGCTGAATTTGCATAATAATAGGATTAAGAGTTACTGTTGGTTTCTTGGGCTCATCTCTCTCAGATATCAAGCCAATCGACCATTCGGGGTCCCAGTCATCTTTGATCTCAATCATGTTGATGCCTCCACCTTTATGGTCTGGCAAAGGGTTGTTACGAACATTTGGAGCAGGCTCTTTAGCCACGATGACCTCATTGTCAATTAAGGTTTGAATTTTGTCTTTCAACGAGCGGCACTCGTCGATTGTATGGCCCTTCATCCCCGAATGGTATGCACAGGTTTTATTTGGGTTGATCCATTAGGAGGGGTTTTCTAGGGTTATGGCTAGGATGGGTGTAACATATCCTGCGACTTTGAGCTTCTCATAAAGTTGGTCAATAGGTTCAGCAATAGCGTTATACTGTCTGGGCGGTTTGCGGTCAAAGTTTGGTCTCAATCGTGGGAAGTTTTGGCAGGTAGGCGGTGATGGATAGTGAGGAGGTTGGGAGTTGTAAGCTTGGTATGCAGGTGCGGGTTGGGAATATACCGGCGAGGTGGGCTGATATGTTGGTGATGGAGATGTTTGGTAGACGGGATATGGGTTTTGGTAGGTAGGTGAAGGAGCTTGGTAATTTAGAGAGGGTTGGTATGTGAGTGGAGTTGGAGGCTAGGGCTGGTATTTCATGGGAGAGTGGTTTCTTTAGCAGCCATTACGGAGTTTACATCCTTCTTCTTCGATGAACTACCAGATTGCAAGTTTTTGTTGGTGGACTGCAGTGCCTCAAGTTTAGTAACTATACCATTTTTGATTCCCTCTTCAATTCTTTCTCCTAGTTTGATGATATCAGCGAACATCTGCCCCTCTATCAACATCAATCTCTCGTAGTACTACGGGTCCTGAGCACGAACGAAAAATCTGTTCATTTGTTCTTCTTCCAAAGCTGGCCTGACTTTGGTAGCTTTCGACCTCCAATGAGTAGCGTACTCGTGAAAGGTTTCAGTAGGCTTCTTCAAATTCTGGATATAGAACATGTCTGGCATGTTCTCAGTGTTGAACCTGAAATAATCCATGAAATCGGATGCCATGTTTACCCAACTAGTCCACTTCTTCACATCCAGGCAGATATACCAAGATAGCGCATCACCTTTCAAACTCCTCGTGAACAGTTTCATGCGGATCTTCTCATCTCTACCAACTCCCACTAACTTTTCACAATACATCCTGAGGTGAAGCATGGTATCACCCGTACCATCAAACATCTCAAACTTAGGAGGTTTGTACCCTTCCAGGAGTTCGACATCGGGTTGAACACATAAATCTTCATAATTCAGACTTTCCACGCCTTATTACCTTCCGCGACTTGAACCCGACTAGTGAGTTTCTTAAGTTCAGCAGCCAAGTTTTGAATGAGTGAGTCTGATTCTGACACATCTGATATGGGATGTGCATAGTATGGCATAGTATCCACAAAGATATGGGTATCCTGGTGGTTTGGAGCATTTTGAGGCTCGGGGATGAGCGGTAGATCATTGTTGCGAACTTGGGTTGGAATATTCTGTGGAGGTGCAGGAACCTACTTGTTGACATCTGCAGCAGCAAGGGAGATGGACAAGCTTGCCAAACTCCGGACCACGTCCATTTCCTCTTAAATCCTTAGCATAGTTTGCTTCAAGTGAGCATCAGTTTCTTTGGTGATTGGGGTACCTTGAGAAGTTCCTTCAATTTCCTTCCTTGTTTCATTATCTCCCATCTTTCATTTGTTCCTGTTTCTTGGAGGACTCGGAGGAGGTGGAAGAGGAGGACCCTTTGATCTTATTGAGTATGCTGATGGTGCCAGAATGCACGAACTAACCTTTGGGGGGGGGGAATAAATATAAAAGAAAAACAAAAAGGTAAAAAGTTAGTGCAGATTTTGAGAAAGAAAGCATTGCGGTATTTAAACACATTGTTGCAGGAGCATAAGTCGTTCTCTATTTGGGTGCCTCGTTGTGCCCGGGGTAGGCCTACCGACAAATATGATTTGGAGAACTCGTAATACCAAATGTCTTATTTTATCATAGAAAATAGAACGAGTCAAAACATACTGAAATAAAGAAAAATAGTCACTAATGGCCAAAGGCCTTATTACATCAAGAAAGTAGTAAAATCCTAACTACGTTGTCCTAGAGGGACCTTCCCCAGATTCGGTATCATTGCCTCCCTCGTATAGTTTCATCAGCTCGCGCAGTCCCAGCAACAAGTAAGCTCGAGCCAAGTGCCCACCTTCGTTACCTTCAGCTTCCTGACAGTCGTTGATCCTTTTGAAAAACTTGCCTTCCAGCTCCACTAAACCCTGCTCCAAGTACACCAAACGATTGCTTGTACGGACAGCCATGTCCTTCCATTCATTGATCACCCTCTCTTGTGCCTCTAGCATTTCCAGATGTTTAGTTTCACACTCTCGTATCCGTTTGCGCAATTGATTATACTGGACCTTTGTTGCGGCCTCCTCATCAATAATCCTGTGACCATGGACGAAACACGTTCTTCCCAAGGCAATGTGATCATCCTCAAACCACCCCGGATAAAGTGGCACATGCGCTACCTGATACCTATCTGGCTCCACAGATTCCTTTCCAAATTGAGTTTGGAGTGCCACATGTGCTGAGCTCGACACCTGTATGGCCTATCGTCATCCTGGAAATCAGCCATGTAGTGACTCATCTTTTCCACCCTTGGTATAATTTGCTTCCTTCCTGCTTGCCTCATGACTCGGACAGGGACATAAGGGTAAGTTCCTCTTAAGCAGATTAGTACAAGGAATGGTGCATCCCTAGACCGAATGATAAACTCTCCAGTCGGAAACCACACGCACATCCATTGTACCTGCTCTTCTATCAGATTCCCTAATAGTTCCACCCATCCACTGGCGTATTCCGGGTGAGCGAACACATCTAGCATGAAGTGCATCCGCTTTGGATGATGGAAAGCGATATGGTCATCCCAATATCGTCACATGATTTCTTGTCTATTGTCTCTCTTCTGAAGATGCTAGAGGAGCCAGAGTTGTAGTAGAAAATTGCACTCTTCAAAGTGCGGTGCCCCCTTGTCGACATTTTTCTAAGGCTCGGTACAGTTCGGCGAGGATCATGGGTGCTATGCTGAATGTCTGCCCGTCGATACCTTCCATTACGATTTTGGTTACCATGGCTAGTCTTATATGGATTCTAGACTTCTTCATCGAAAAAACTATCATTCCCAGAAAATATAACATGAATACGAAAGCCCTCCTATGTATGTGCCCGAAAGAGGTGATGGCGAAATCGTCCATGTGATTGCGGTATGATTTGTTATGTCTGAACCTTTCATACATGAAGTCAAAGGATATGTAGGAGTCCTTTAGACTGGTCAGATTAGGATTCTGCTTGAGCCCCATCATGTTCAAGAACCCCCTACCTTTGCGGTTTTTTAGCATAAGCAACCCCGGGCTATCCCAAGGAATTCCGGCTAGACCTCCAATTTCTTCCAACAGCAACGTCATTTCAATACCCCCAAAGCGGAAGATGGACCGTTCACTATCCCAAAATATAGTAGCAACTTCCACAATTTTGTTATCTGGCCTAACTTCCAGAAGTGAAGGAAGATTTCCTAAGTGCTTGCGACAAAAAAACCCGTTCACTACCATGCAAATCATCCTACCAGCTTAGCAACTTTGGATGAATGTTCGATACAATGCCAAACTTGGGGACCTCGTGCCTCATTTCCTACAAAATAGAGAGTTAGACCCTTAACCCCACCGGACTCGGCTATTTAACTCAATAATTAGCAAGAGGCATTTAGTTCTCCAAATCAATGCACATAACATGAATGTCCATCTAGGTTTCGAGGAAACCCGATGGACTTTGGTTTAGGCTATCCTAATGAGTCATTACGCGGACAACATAACTGACTTGGTTAAGTTTGACCATGATGCATGAAAAATTAAATAGAGTAAGGTTTCTACTTTTGCAGTGCTAGACAAGGTACCCTTGAGCAGACAACTCAAGAGGGTAAGGCACGGAACCGTCGACTACACCGTTGATCGACTGATTTTACCGCAAATATGCCTTTGCCAAATTTAGGGCGTTTATAATATGGAAGAGCGCAACCACTCATTATAAGCGTTGCTATAGGATTTTGTTGGCACGAGTGGAAAATGATGTTTAAGGATGTAAATACAATAAGGAAATGAGTACATGTATTTTCAGGTTCATACAATAATGAATGCTCGAGATTAAAGATAGAATTGAAATGAAGTAAATACAATAAAGTAGTAAAACAGTTAAAGAAAAAGAAAGACACGATAAAACAAGTTAGTAATTGTGAAAAGAAATAATTGAAGCAATAAATAAAGAAGGCAAGTCACAAAACACGTAGTGGGAAACGCCTAAAAGAAATTCCCCAGCAAAGTTGCCATGCTGTCGACGCCCCCCTTTTTCAAAAGAAAAATCGGGTTTCACGACATTATGGGCAAAACAACTCTCACTCCCGTTTAGGAATTGGGTCATGGAATTTGAAGAGTCGTCAGCTAATGATTATAGTGCATTAGGACACTTTTGCATATGAGATGAGTATTTGAAAGAAAACCAGAGTTCAGGTAAGGGCTTGAGATTATCTCGAGGTGAAGGTATTAGGCACCCCTCAAGATCCACAAATGTGGTTCCCTACCGTGTTAATTGTGACTTTAACAGAAGATGACGCAAGTAGACAAATAAGGTGCACATGTATTCACATAACTTAAAAGCTAAAAAAGGATATAAGTTTGAAATAAGAGAGAACTAGTTTGAAAAGCATTACTAGAAGAAAGCATTTAAATAAAGCAAATGAAAAGAAGGGTCCTAGGTTGAACTATAATATGGATCATTTGATGCAATATCACACATATTCCCAAAGAGGTGTCGCCCTATATTATTATCTCATCGTCATCATCTCCATATTCTACCCTTGCCACCCCGTTAAGGTATTTAAACGCGTTGGTATCGTTTACTTATTGCATACTAATACCCGTCCCAACCTGTCAGTCCTGCGGTATTAGGACTTCTAATCCTAAGAAGGAGTAAGAGAGAGATAGGGTATATATATGGAGTTCTCAAAGGTAAAAATACTAGTGCGACAGTCAAAAACAAGTAACATATAAGAGGTACGCAAGTAATCCGTTAAAGGCATAATTAAACCCCGTAACATACAGCAAATAGTTTAGCATGACTTCAATTACTGATTTTGTCTTTTGAAAGAGGTTAAGAGAGAGAATAGATTAGTTTAACACATAAGAGTTGAATAGAAAATGTGTTTCGAGCCCCTGGGCCCATTTTAGGAGTTGATAGGATTTAAAATTAGTAGGTTTAAAAGAAAATGAACCTTCAGACAAAGGTCTGTTTAAAAGTATTTGAAGTTGCAGACAAGTTTAGAAAAGGACTTATGAGTTAGCCGTACTGATTTGAGTAAAACATAGTCTTGAGAAAAGCAATTTAAAAGATCTCAGAGCGTTTAAACTCAAACAGACAAACAGTTGGAAGCACAGATTCTGTCTTTAAAACGGTTTTGTAGGTTTAAGGCAATATGATTAAGGAGCAGACTTGGGCCCGTTTCAGAGTAAACAGATTTAGGACAAGTTGAACCAAAACGTTTGAAGCACTGGGTGAGTCCAGACTTATACCATACTTGTTAACCCTTTAGTTACTGCTTTTAGATGACCTACTGCTTTGCATAGCATTTATATGGTCCCTATAGGCATGCTTTCTGGGCGAGATAAAAAAATGCGATATTATAAACATGATCTCTATATGAAGTTGATGTAATAACAAGAACCTACAGTCATGACATCTATATGGTGTTGATGCAGTAGTGCAAAATAGACATGGTAACGGTAAGGTATGGATGTAACAAAGTAAAGTCCTAAAACATGGTTCATAACCGATGCGAGAAAAAAGTAAACCTGTAGTCATGATTTCTATGATGCAAGAAAATCAAATACTTATATTCATGCTTTCTATATGATGATGAGAAGCATGTTGACATGGTAAGTGATGCAAACCTATAAGCATGGTTTCTATATGAATGCAAGAAAGTAAATCCCTCCCATGTCCCTTTTCATTATACCCCCAAGTTCTTTTTATTACAAATTATTACAAATCCGGGCAAGGAAGGAAAAGAACATTAAATGGAATAAGAAATTAAAATACATCAGCAGCTATAACAGTCCCGAGGAATCTCGAAGCAACTTTAATGTCCAACAATAGGCCTTTTACCAAATCTGAGCTCCCAAGATCCGAGGCCTTTCTCTTTTTAGAGTGCTACAAAGTTCCAAGGGCTTTCAAAGAAACCCAGACATTGCTTACACTCTAATTGGAATAGTGCAAGTATGGAACTACCAGCCCTACAGCATCCGAGTTCAGAGGAGACTCCGAGGTCCCTAAGCATGGCTTACCAGAGAGGGGTAGAATTTAAAGAATTAAGAATAAATATAAAGGTGATAGATTAGAGGAAGACCATCGTATGAAGTGGTCATACCCATCCTATTGAGTGAGGCTGGCACACCCCAGACTTCTTACAAGGGTTAACAAACAAGTGCAGACTTGTAAACAAGTCAGACAAAGGTCTGAATGGTGATTAGGACACCAACAGGCCATTGTCAAGGCTCAAACACAAAATATAGGGGATGGGGGATGGGATTGCTTTGAGTAAAGACTTTTGACAGCCTTAGTTCTAGACTAGAAGTGGAAATAAAGTACCACCCTTATCCATAACAACTCACATACAAACAAGGACCAAAGGGAGAGGGGAATCATATAAAAGCACTTAACAGACAAGATTAGATTGAAGCACAATAATGAACAATACACAAGCAAAGGAAAGTATTTAACATGCTCGACTTAATAAAACACTGAATGTAAGCAACTGAAGGGAAAGGGAATAGGGATTAACATGTTGTAGTTTGAACTAAAGGTATAAGCAGACAAGGATCATGGTTCAGGATTATCATGCAGAATCTGAGCACAAACATACAAGGGGACAAGGGGAAGGGAATTATCATGAAGCTTAACCGAAGTACACAAAATAGGTGAGGTAGAATGACAACCTAGGGAAAGGGGGGAGGGAATTAAGCATGCGAGCACTCAAATGAACTGAAACAAACAAACAGACAAGGGGACAAGGAAAAGGGATTGAACATGCAAGGGCTTAAGCTGAAATAACATAATAGATAAAGAAAAGGGGAGAACAAACAGATAGTTGGAAGTTAATAATTGAAGTTATGAGCCTACTAGTGCAAAGTTGAGTAACTAAACAAAGAGAATCCTTATAATTAGCATTGGCTTTCAGCCGTCTAATCCTTAGCAAGAGAGAACAAGTAACAGAGAAGAAAGAGAAAAGCAGAGAGTTTTAGTGAGCAAGAGTAGAGGGAACCCCTGTGTTGTTATTAGTGAGAAGAAGTGAAGGCCTATTTATAGTTCGAAAGAGATTAACACTTAAGGCAAGAAAATATTCAGCAGTACCAATCATACACAAAGGAGAATGTTCCCCTTAATTAAGGAGCCGGCTGGAAATAAACAAGCTTCGGTCTAATTTTGGAAAGAAAAATCAACTATTAATCATAGAATATAGGGTAAATTAATATAGAGAATTTGAAAATCACATGGGTAAAACACACAAGGTAGATAATCATCCAGGAAATCAAGGAGTCAAGATACCAGCCATTTGCACTTAGTAAAAAAATAGGGATCAATTAAAGAATCAAACAGCTATACGAAATCAATTATGGTTTCAGAGCAGGGAACGTGTGACAATATAAAAGGGCATAGATTTAAACATACAAAACTGGAAGCAATTAGAAAAACATGTGGCAAAACACATAAGGAAGCAACCAGAGGCGGCTAGGGTTTCATATAGAGACAATGGAAAGGACCCTTTGAGCTAGGGTTTCCACTGTATATCGGAGAGTAAGAATATAACAGATGAAGATGAAAAAACAACAAAACAACACGAAGAAAGCATAAAATACATGAACTGAAAACCCCAGAAAGTAAAAATAAAGCAAAACCCTAAAGTCATGGTATAAAATGCTTAAAAATCATAGGAAAGACATAGAAAAGACCACACAGTAGCAAATAGAGCAATAAAACCGTAATCTTGGAAAGTCATAGAAAACTATAGGTTTTAATAGGACGGACAACTTGAAAATACAAATAGGCGAAGAAGAGATGAGAAAACTTTGAAACTTTTAAAAATCACTAGGACTCAAAGAGAATCATAAAAGTAAATATAGAGAAAAATCTCGAGAAGTTTGGGTTTTCAGAGAAAAGTCTCGAGATGGCGAGAAAAGCTTGGAACAGACTCGTCGCAGTCAGAAAAGGACTCGGAGCCTTAAGACTTGCCAGAGAAAGCCTGGACATAGCTGAAAAGCCCATTGGAGGACCTCTGGTCCAACCACCCTTGAAATACAGCTCCGATCTTCGAACCCAAGGACCAAGAGAGGTGAAGAGTGAACAGGTGAAGGGGTTTCAAGTCTTGGACGGCCATGAACGCCGGTGAGACAGTCGGAGATGGCTTAGGGTTTGAGAAGTGTTTGAGAGACTAAGGGATTCAGAGGCGGCGGGTTTGGAAGAATGAGTTTAGGGTTAGGGGTGTTAGGGATTTAATTTTGGTAAGTTAAATGTGGGCCGTTGATATATGAGATCAACGACCAGGATTAGAAGGAGAAGTGGATGGGTTGGGGTTAATGGATTTGGGTCGAGTCAATTAAGGGTTAAATTGGGGTTGGTTCTGAGTTTCAATTTGGGTTAGAATTGCAAAATTAAAGGGCTTTATTTTAAATAGCCATTTTCTCAATTTAATTTATAAAAATAGTAAAAAAAATAAAAATCCAATAAAATAACTAAGTTAATAAAATATATTTAGGAAGCAACTAAATATATCAGGAACTATTTTGTACTTGAAATACTTATTAAATCGAGAAACAGGCTAAAATTGCAATTTAATGCAATTTTAGTTTAAAAATACCTAATGGCTTTGTAAAAATCTATAAAAATTACATATATTACTTTTTAGGTAAATGAGAGATTGAAATAAATATTTTATTAAATAACAAGATTTGAGGTTAAATATTGGATTTCATAGTACACAATAAGTCGTAAATTGGCTTTAAAATTGCTTGAAAAAACTATAGAAAAATACCAACCTTTTGTGGATGCTTATATATGCATTCACAAGATATTTTGAAAGTATTTTGGGTACAAAAATACACAGGGAATAATTGGGTATCAACATGCCTGACGACGAGCAGCGTCTGTTAGAGATGTTTGGTAGACTTCAGCCTCGTACATTTAGTGGTATTGAGGGTGAGGATGCCCAAGGTTTTTTTGATAAGTGTTAGAGGATGCTTCGTACATCAGGGATTCTAGAGTCCAGCGGGGTATCTTTCACTACTTTTCAGTTCTCGGGGCCAGCATTTACATGGTGGGAGGAGTTTGAGCGGTGTAGGCCCACAGGAGCAGCACCCCTTACCTGGTAGCACTTTTCCACTCTTTTTTTTAGAGAAGTATGTGCCGCTGTTCCGCAGAGAGGAGTTGTGCCGCCAGTTTGAGTGGCTAGTTCAGGGGGAGATGTCAGTGACACAGTATGAGTTGAGGTTTACTCAGTTGGCCAGACATGCTATTTGGATGATCCCGACAGATCGGGAGAGGATCAGGAGATTCATTGATGGCTTCAAATATTCTATATGTATCTTGATAACCAGGGAGAGAGTGGTAGCAACATCCTTCGAGGAGGTAGTGGACATGGCTCTCCAGATTGAGTTAGATCGTCACCGAGAGCGAGAGGAGAGGGAGGCCAAGAGGCCTCGAGGTTCGGGCAGTTATGGTGGTGCTCCATATAGGGGCTAGTTTCATCAGGGTAGAGGTCGTTATTTTAGACCTCCTCAGTCAGGCTGCCCAGAGCACATCGGAGCTTCTTTTTGGTTGTGGCCGTCAGGGTCACCAGCAGGGCCAGCCTTCACTCACTGCCCTCCCAGCTTAGAGTTTTCCACCCACTTCGTCAGCCCAGGGTTCATTTGCGGCGAGGAGTTCCCTTCTGTCCCCTTCTCCAACTCCGGGTAGCTGTTATGAGTGTGCTGAGTTTGGCCACATGAGGAGGCAATGTCCTCGACTTTGCAGTGGTAGGTCTCAGCAAAGGGATCGGCCCTCCTCTTCTTCTCCATCTTCTTCAGCACCGTCCCAGTCTAGTAGGGGTGGGGGTCAATCATCTAGAGGCCGCCCCAGGAGTATTGAGCAGTCGAGCGGTGGTCAGGCTCGTTTCTACGCACTTCCAGATAGAAGAGATATTGTTTCTTCAGATGCAATGATCACAGGTATTATCTCAGTATACCACAGGGATGCCTCAGTTTTATTTGATCCGGGATCCACATATTCTTATGTATCTGCTTACTTTGCTCATCATTTCGGGACTACCCGAGGGTGTATATCGTTACTTGTGCATGTATCTCCCCGCTGGGTGATACTATAGTTGTGGAAAAGATTGGTGGTCTGGAGACCCGAGCTGACATGATGCTATTGAGCATGGTGGATTTTGATGTTATTCTGGGCATGGATTGGCTATCACCATGCCATGCTATTTTGAACTGTCACGCCAAGATAGTCACATTGGCTATGCCGGGTATCCCGAGGATTGTGTGGTGTGGTATGACAGATTATGTACCCAGCAGGGTAATCTTTTTCTTGAAGGCCCATCGAATGGTTGGGAAGGGATGATTATCACATCTAGCATTCGTGAGGGATGTGGGAGCTGAGGCTCCTAGTCTTGATTCGGTTCCCGTGGTAAGGGAGTTCCCTCATGTATTTCCAGCAAACCTGCCAGGCATGCCGCCAGACTGGGATATTGACTTCAGTATTGATTTGGTGTCGGGCACTCAGCCCATCTTTATTCCTCCTTATCGTATGGCACCAGCAGAGTTGAGGGAGTTGAAGGAGCAGCTGCAGGAACTCCTAGATAAGGTGTTCATTCATCTGGGTGTGTCACCGTGGGGCGCACCGGTGTTATTTTTTAAGAGAAGGATGGCACAATGAGAATATGCATTGGTTATAGACAGTTGAACAAAGTGACAGTAAAGAACAAGTATCCACTGGCCCGTATTGAGGATTTGTTTGACCAGCTTCAGGGAGCAAAGGTATTCTCCAAGATTAATCTCTATTGAGGCTATCATCAGCTGAAGATTAGAGATTCTTATATCATGAAGACAGCTTTCAGGACGAGATGTGGGCATTATGAGTTTCTAGTTATGTTATTTGGGCTGACTAATGCCCCCGCATCATTCATGCACCTAATGAATAGTGTATTTCTGCCATATCTGGATTCTTTTGTGATTGTGTTTATTGATGATATTCTTGTTTACTCGCGTAGCCAGGAGGAGCACGCGCAATATTTGAGGATGGTATTGCAGAGGCGGAGAGAGGATAAGTTGTATGCAAATTTCTACAAGTGTGAGTTCTGGCTCACTTCCGTGGCCTTTCTAGGACACATGGTGTCCAGTGATGGTATTCAGGTTGAACCAAAGAAGATCGAGGTGGTGCATAGTTGGCCCAGACCGTACTCAGCTTCTGAGATTCGGAGTTTCCTCGACTTAGCGGGTTATTACCGTAGGTTTGTTCAAGGTCTTTCATTTATTTCTTTGCTATTGACTAAGTTGACGCAGAAGAATGCACAATTTGTGTGGTCCGATGAGTGCGAGGAGAGCTTCTATAGCTTAAGTCATTGTTGACTACGGCTCCAGTGTTAGTGTTTCCAGCACCTTGAGGTTCTTATACGGTATATTGCGATGCTTCGAGGATTGGTATTGGATGTGTTCTGATGCAGGAAGGTAGAGTGATTGCATATGGTTCTCGGCAATTGAAGCCCCATGAAAAACTACCATGTTCATGACTTAGAGTTGGCTGCTATAGTTCATGCTTTGAAGATTTTGAGGCACTATCTATATGGCGTATCTTGTGAGGTGTATACGGATCATCGCAGCCTTCAACACTTGTTCAAGCAGAAAGATCTGAATTTGAGGCAGCGGAGATGGCTTGGGTTACTCAAGGATTACGATATCACCATATTGTATCATCCGGGGAAGGCCAATGTGGTGGCCAATGCTTTGAGCCGGATGGCGGCGAGTATGGGTAGCTTGGCGTACATTCCAGTTGGGGAGAGGCCCCTTGTAGTTGATGTTCAGGCCTTTTCCAATGGGATGGTGAGGTTAGATATTTTAGAGCCCAACCAGGTGTTGGCTTTTGTGGTCTCCCTGTCTTCTTTGTATGAGCGCATCAGGGAGCGCCAGTATGATGTCCTGCATTTGCTTGTCCTGATAGACAGGGTGCAACATGATGATACCAGAGATGTGACTATTGGTAGTGATGGTGTGTTGCGGATGCAGGGCCGGATTTGCGTGCCCAATGTGTATGGGCTCCGAGAGATGATATTAGAGGAGGCCCACAGCTCGCGGTATTCTATTCATCTGGGTGCCGCGAATATGTACCAGGACTTGAGGCAACACTATTGGTGGAGGAGAATGAAAAAGGACATTGTGAGTTATGTGGCTAGGTGTCTCAATCATCAGCAGGTCAAATATGAGTATCAGAGACCCGGTGGGGTACTTCAACAGATGGATATTCCGGAGTGGAAATGGGAGAAGATTACTATGGAGTTTGTGAGTGGTCTCCCTCATACCTAGAGGAACTTTGATTCAATTTGGGTGATTGTGGATAGGCTGACCCAAGTCTGCGCATTTCATTCCGGTGTGTACCACCTATTCTTCTAAGCGGTTGGCAGAGATTTTCATCCGTGAGATTGTGCAGTTGCATGGGGTTCCAGTTTCTATTGTCTCAGACAGGGGTACTCAGTTTTCTTTCCAGTGCTGGAAGACTTTTCATCGAGAGTTGGGCACTCAGATTCAGATGAGCACAGCTTTTCATCCTTAGACGTATAGTCGGTCCGAGTGCACTATTTAGATATTGGAGGACATGTTGCGCGTTTGTGTCATTGATTTTGGAGGTTCTTGGGCTGAGTTATTGCCACTTGCAGAGTTTTCTTATAACAATGGTTATCAATCCAGCATTCATGGTGCCATATGAGGCTTTACATGGGAGACGGTGTAGATCTCCAGTCGGTTGGTTTGAGCCCGGCGAGGCTAGACTATTGGGGATAGAGTTAGTTCAGGATGCCTTAGAAAAAGTGAAAGTTATTCAGGAGAGACTTTGTATGGCTCAGTTGCGTCAGAAGAGTTATGCGGACCGGAAGGTTCGGGATGTATCTTATATGGTGGGGGAGAAGGTTTTGTTGAAAATTTCGCCTATGAAAGGCGTGATGAGGTTTGGAAAGAAAGGGAAGCTGAGTCCGCAGTTTATTGGACCTTTTGAGATACTCAGGAGGATTGGGGAGGTGGCCTATATGCTTGCTTTTCCACCCATCTTGTCGAGGGTTCACCCGGCGTTTCGTATTTCTATGCTCAGGAAGTATTTGGGGGTCCCGTCTCATGTATTAGACTTCAGCACGATCCAGCTGGATGAGGATTTGACCTATGATGTGGTGCCAATGGCTATTTTGGGTCTTCAGGTTCGGAAGTTGAGATCTAAGGACATAGATTCGGTGAAGGTGCAGTGGAGAGGTCGGCCCGTGGGGGAGGCCACTTGGGAGACCGAGCAAGAGATGCAGAGCATATATCCTCGCTTGTTTGAGGCTCTAGGTATGTTTCTTGACCCACTCGAGGACGAGCATTTGTTTTAGTTGGGGAGGTTGTGAGGACCCAGAACGTTGACACATGAGTTACCGCCCCGTTATCCCCGTCTTAGGCTTTTATATGATCATTTTTATGTGTTTGTAAAGTTTGAAGTGATTCGGTTAGAGTTTGGTTAAAATTGAGGCAAGTAGTCTCTTTAAGAGAAGACTAGTTTGGAAAAGTCAAGCGGATGTTGACTAATGAGTTATAGGGATCGAAATGATTTTCGGTGATTCGACTATTTTTGGGGGATGATTTTTGACTTGGGAGTGAAATCGAAATTGAATTTGGAGGTCCGGTGTAGAATTAGCTTGAATTTGGCTAAGTTGATTTTTGGCGAATTTCAGTTGATAGGTGAGATTTCGATACATGGGTCGGAATGGAATTCAGAGAGTTGCACTAGCTTCGTAAGGTGATTTTTGGATATGTTTGCAAATTTTCAGGTCATTCCGATGTCGTTTGGTTGGGTTTTGATCAAATGTTAGTTTCGGAAGTTATAGTTGAAACTTAGGCTTGAATCTGCCATGATTTGATGATTTTTGTGTTTAAGGGCGTGTTTTTATGATTGGAGCAGGTTCGTATGATGTTTTGGAGTAGATTGGTGGTTTTGGTTGGGTTCCGAGGGCCTCGGGGTGATTCCGGGTGGGTAAACGAGAATTTTGGAGATTGCTTCAGGGTTGGGAGATCAGTCTTCTAGTATTTCCGCGTTTGCGGACTAGGGACCGCTTAGGCAGTGTCCGCTCAAGTGGAAGATGAGCCACAGATGTGGCCAAGGGCATTTTGGCTGGCACCGCAGAAGCGGACAAGCAACCGCAGGAGCAGAGATCGCGGAAGTGGTCGCTAAGGATTTTAGTTAAATCGCGAAAGCGGTCAAATGGGCGCGGAAACGGGAGTTGCTGAAGAGGAAAAAGGACCGCTGGAGCGTAAATCGACCTGGTTTAATGAAACGGTATGTTTTCAAAATTTTAAAATGGGAGAACATTGGAACCTCGGGCTAAGGCGATTGTGGGTGATATTTGGTGAGATTTTTTAGGGAATTCATCAAGTATGAACTCTTGGACCTAAAGTATGTCATTATAGTATAAAATCATGGAATAAACACTAAGAATTCAAGGTTTTGAAAGTATTAAAATGGTGGTTAGGGATTGAAACCCAAGTGAGCTTAAGGTGTTGATTTGAGGGGTCAAATAGAATCTGATTCTTGAAAATTTGATATGTATGGACTCGTGGCGAGACGAGGATTCCGAAAATGTGGATTTTGCATTTTTTTTTGGAGTGGGCCTGAGGCTCGGGTTTTTCCTACTTCGTATTTTTGGGTGTATTTCGATTTATTTCAATTGGGCTATGTTCCATTGGCCTATTTATACATATTCCTATTGGTTTTGATCAGATTTGGTATCCGCGGAGGTTGATTCTCGAGGGAAAAGATTTCGAGCTAGTTTGCAGTTGTCTTGAGGTGAGTAATAGATGTGGATGATGACCTGAGGGTTCGAAACCCCGGTATGTCACATTGTGACGCTGTATTGAGGCGAGACACGTACTCTACTGTAAGTGCGGGATCGATTATGGGTGGGGACTATGGCTTAGTCCGACCGAGTGGCATTGTACTATGTTATTGGCTATCAATGAGCCTTTAAACCTCCTTCTTGGATGCTTATGAACATATTTGGGGCTGTGCGCCGGTTATTTGGATCCCGTGAGGATCGTTATCGTTGTGTCTACTAATCATAGAATAATTTCCTTATATCAGTCCTGCATTAGAACGCTGTTTAAACATGATTTTGAAATTCTAAGGTTATGAACACCTAATTCTATTATTACTGATAACGGAACTAAAAATGGCAAGTTATTTTGTGCCTGCGAGGCTTGCATATATATAGCTGGACTGATAGTGGACCGGGCTACGCGCTGCAGCATGTTACTATGATATTGCGCTTGGGATGTAGGAGCCTCTCCGGAGTCTGAACCCCCACAGTGAGCGCGGGTACCCAAATGGATCGGGCTACGCACCGTAGCGATCATATGCATCTTGCATTGCATTCATGCATTCATACTTATCTGACTTACTGTCATTGCTTCTGAGATTTACACTTTTAAAAAGGAGTAAAATCACTTTTATAGCTTTACTGTGTAGTATACTGGGTTTTCTTGCCTACATTTCATTATACATGTCTATTACCGCCACTGTTATAGCTTTACTTTGTGGTGTATTGGGATTTCATGCCTTCATTTCATTATACATGTCTATTACCACTGAGTTGGAAGTACTCAATTTACTCCCTGCACCATGTGTGCAGATCCAAGTACCACAGGGTAGAGTTGATCATTTTAGCTGCTTTTCAAAGTATTTTCCGGAGCTTGTCGAGGTAGCTGCATGGCGTCCGCAGGACCCGACTCTCCATTATATGTTCTGTATTTTGTTATTTCCGCATACTCTGATTATGAAATGTTCTAGTATTGTTACGCTATTCTGGTAGAGGCTCTTGACTTGTGACCCCGAGATATGTGGGAGGATATTGTGTATTGGTTGTTGGAATATTTTCTATCAAACAGCTAAAAATATTTCAAATTTTCTTCGCTGTTAATGATTTGTGAAATAAGTATGTGAGCTCGTAGCTCGAAATAATTGGGTTATTGGTCAGGCTTGCCTACCAATGTGATGGGCACAATCACGACCGCGATTGGGGTCATGACAAAAAGCATTCCTTTGCGATTTTAACATGTTCTTCACCATTTCAAGTCGGTTTTGGTGCTTATTGTGAGATTTTAAAGAGGGAATCAATGGATATCATCGGGAGGTAAGATTTTTTAGTTTAATAATCGATCCTATGGTATTATTTTATGGATTAGAGCTTTAATTACTGGGAATTAAGGGTTAAAAATTGGGAAACTAGGGCTTGGTATTGTAGAAATTGACTTGAGGAATTGAGGCACCATTTGTGGTTAGATTTTGGGACTTTTGATATGTATGAACTCATAGGGAGATAAGGAATTTGTTTATGTGAATTTTGTTGAATTCCGAGACATGGGCCCGAGGGTCGGGTTTTGGTGAATTTTCGGGATTTATGTTGTAAATTGAGTATTTTCGCATGGGCTTCGCTCTGTTAGTATATTTTGACATCGTGATTCAATTTTGGATAGATTCAACGTGAGTTTAGGCCGATTCGAGTGGCAAAGGCATCACGAGCTAGAGTTTAGACCAGATAGAGGTGAGTAATGAATTTAAATGTTGTTCTGAGGGTATGAAACTCCGGATTATACATTGTTGTGCTATATTGAGGTGACACACACGCTAGATGAAAAGCGTGGGGTCGCGCACCCTTGGGCATTGTGACTTATTCCGTCCTAAATGTCTGTTTTACCGTGTATTTTATTGAAAATTGTTTGCTATCATCATGTATTGGCCAGAATTCCATATTTGGGCCTCGTGCCAACTATTTGGACCCTTAGGGAACTTTTACTGATATTTCCTCATCATTTTGACTTTATATGTACTCAATCATGCTATATTATACTGTTTTCATAACTCAACCATGTTTACTCTATTTTAACACTTTAAATGAAAATTTGGGCTGAGCATCATGTTTTACTATTGCCCGAGTGACTTATGAGATTCTTACTGAGCAAAGTCGAGGGCTTGTGTTGTGAGGATGCTATTGGGTCGGGCTGCACGCTGCATCAGTGATACACCAATTATGATTATGAGGCCAAGGGCCTGAGTTGTACGCCACGAGGTGGTTTGATATGAGGCCGAGAGCCAATTGATTATGACACGAGATGGATTGATATTGCGCTTGGGCCAAAAAGGACCCTTCTTGGAGTCTGCCCACCCCCAGTGAGCGCGGGTACCCATTGTGATATGAGATATAGTCCGAGGGGCTGGTGTTGTTCCATGTGTTGCCCTAGGGGCTGATTCTGTCGGTATTGTTCCCGAGGGGCGGTTCTTTATGTGTTTATCTTTTCTATATGCTTGTTATTTACTTGCTTAATTGTTAAAAGGGCATTTTTCATTGTTTTATTGCTTTCACTGGCTTTATGCTACTTCTTTATAGCTTGTTGATATGCCTTTACGTGATTTCTTATCGCTCAGTATTCATTTATTATTATTGCTCACTGAGTTGGAGTACTTACTTTATTCCTTGCACCTTGTGTGCAGATTTAGGCGCTTCAGGTCCAGCTTGCGAGGATTGACAGCTTCCAGCATATTTCGGTGTTGACTAGGTAGATGCTCAGCATTCGTAGCCTAGTGCTTCTCCTTCTATCTTATTTTTTCTTGTATTAGTTCTGTATCCAGTGAGCGAGTTTTAAGTATCTTGGGTCTATTATCCAAGGAAACAGGGAAATTGACGAAGATGTCGCACATCGCAACGGAACGGGATGGATGAAGTGGAGGCTCGCTTTTGGTGTGTTGTGTGATAATAATATGCCTCTAATACTTAAGGATACGTTTTATCGAGCGGTGGTTCGACCGACTATGCTGTATAGCGCTGAGTGTTGGCTAGTCAAGAACTCCCACATGTAGAAGATGAAAGTAGCAGAGATGAGGATGTTGAGATGGATGTGTGGGTATACTAGGAGAGATAGGATGAAGAATGAAGCTATCCGGGATAGAGTGGGCGTAGCCTCTGTGGAGGAAAAGATGCGGGAGTCGAGGCTGAGATGGTTCAGACATATTACGAGAAGAAGCATTGATGCTCCTGTCAGGAGGTGTGAGAGGTTGGCTATAGAGAGTTAGAGAAGAGGTCGAGGTAGGCCTAAGAAGTACTGGGGAGAGGTGATTAGACACGACATGGTGCTGCTTCAGCTCACTGAGGATATGGCTCTTGATAGGAGGGTGTGGAGGTCTAGGATTAAGGTAGAAGGCTACTAGGTAATTAATAGTTGATCACCGATAAAGTCTTAGTA
This sequence comes from Nicotiana benthamiana, assembly GCA_034376525.1. Taxonomy (NCBI): domain Eukaryota; kingdom Viridiplantae; phylum Streptophyta; class Magnoliopsida; order Solanales; family Solanaceae; genus Nicotiana; species Nicotiana benthamiana. The sequence continues at coordinate 121,405,808 of CM067338.1, read as the reverse complement.
GCATGTACGGTCCCTTCGTATTCTTATATTTCTATTACGTTATATGGTTGTGTTGGCCTTAGGTATTGTATTCCCTACTGCTGTTATTTGGTACCACTTATCCTTTATCCTTCCATACTTTCTACTTCTTCTTCTTGTCCTTCCTGAGCCGAGGGGTATCGAAAACAGCCTCTCTTCCTGCATTAGGTAAGGGTAAGGTCTGCGTACAGACTACCCTCCCTAGACCCCACTTATTGGGATCAAACTGGGTTTGTAGTGGTTGTTATTGTTGTTGTTAGTTCTGTAATGGACTATGTAGAATCTTCTTATTTTAAATTAGTTAGTAGACACTCATGACCGTGACACATGTCGCGCCCCCTTTTTCTCGAAAAATCGGATTTATGACATTTGGGAGGACAACTCGTTCCCTTTTAGGAACTAGGTTTGAATTGAAGAGCTGTCACCTAATGATTAAAGTGCATTTGGACACAAGGAGGAATTTTGATTTAGAAAACCAGATATTAGGTAAGGGCTAGAAATTATCTCGAGGGGAAGGTGTTAGGCACCCCTCGAGATCCACTAGTGTGGTTTCCGACAATGCTACAATTGTCACTCTGAGTGCAAACAACAAATAGACACGTAAGGGCTTCCAATACGAAGAGGGTTTTCACATAACGGTTGCAAGTAGTTGAAGTTGAAAGAAAGTGAAGAAAAAGCTGAAATTGAGGTAGTTTAAAATTTCTGAAAATAAAAACAAGCAAGCAAAGGGGAAAGGGGGTCCTACGTTAACAAACAATATGGATCACATCAATGCAGTACCTTGTAATCACTCCTCGGAAGAAGAAATTACACGTGGTATTAGCATACAGGTCATCATATCCATATCTACCCTTTCCCACCCTGTTAAGGTATTAAAGCGCGGAATGGTTTCGTTACATATTGCATGCTATTAGCTGCCCTGTGCTCCTATAAGTCCTAGAGACATTTAGGACTATTAATCCTAAAGGAAAGGGATGTTGGGCTTTTTTATGGTTTTAAAGGACAACATTCTAAGGCGACAATAGGAAAGCACACAGAGAAAATTAGGGGAAAGCACATAAACAGTTAAAGGCTCAAATAGGCCTCCTCAACTTAAGAAAGAGAGTTTAGCATGTGTTTCACATATTGGTTATAGTCTGATTAAACTTAAAAGGATGAGGCAGATTTATTTATTATATATTTCAGATAAGAAATCCAAATCAGCCTTGCCTGCTGGTTGTTGCTTAACGAAATCTGACTCAGTTAACTAGTTTTACCTTATGGCTTGCCTAAGTGTTAGACGAAACCTATATGCATGGTATCTATTAGCTCAGAAAAGAAGTATACTGATTTTAAAGATGAGGACTTGTTATTTATAGAAACATAAATTCTGCAGATGTTGAGTATTGGTACTACTGATTTTAGACTTTTAAGCGAATGAACGATTCTGATCTGGTTTGTTGCTCCTATAATCATGCTTTCTAGGCGTTATTTACTTTAAACACTTTTTGGGTCAAAATAAGAGTGCAGAAGTCCTATATGCATGATATCTAAAATGTTGCTTGTTATTTAAGCCTATAAACATATTTGCCTAGTAACATATGCATATGAAGAATTCATAAAGTCCTAAAGACATGTTGTCTATATGATATGCAACGTTGGAAATGACTTATAAACATCTTTCTATATTATACAAAAATGCAGAAACCTATAGACATGGTCTATATGAAATGCAGAACCTATAGACATAGTATCTATATAATGCAGAGATGCAAAATCATATATAACAGAAAGATTGTAAGTGTCTCAAGTGTGTAATGTGTGTAAAAGATTTGAATTGAAAGTGTGTTGGTGAGAAAGGAGTCGTTGCCTTTGATAGTGTAGAAGGCAAGAAGAATAGTTTGAAAATTAGTTGTTAATCAATTACACAAGTTTTCCCTTTAACTAAGGGATTCATATTTCGAATGGTAAAACTAATTAAGGAACTAAATTAATCAAACACTTCGTGTAAGGTAGTATAATAGGGGTAGATACATAGAGGGCTATTTAAGGACAAGATCTTGACAACACACGGTTTGTGAAAATAAGGAAAGTAAATCACAAGGTCTGAATTTTGGTATGAATGAATCCAGTCAGAAAAGGTGAAGAAAGGTTTTACTTAAGGAAAATCACTGACAATCAATCAAGTAAAAAAAAAAGATTCTGAATCAATCATAAGTTGTAAAACCTTTTCGGAAGAAAGAATTCATCACACATATAAAAGCATACAACTACACGTAAACACGAAGAACTATCATGCTAATAAGTAGAAGAGTCTAGCATAGAAGAAATTAAAAGTCCAAAGTTACAAACAAAGAAGTTTAAACTTAGTTCATAGACTCAGAATGAGTGTGAAAGAGCCAAGAGTTCCAAAATAGAACCCTAGTTCAATCACATGACCAAACCTCGGTAGAACCCCCAAATTCTAGGGTTTCCAAAATGCGTAAAGCACAAAATTGAGGAGGCAATTGGCTAAGAGGTTTCTTTTCAGAATGTCATAAGCAAATACAACAGTAAATTCGAAGCATAGTGAGAGTAGAAGAAACAGTAGAGGAAAACATGCTTAAACGAGTCCTAAAACAAAGTAAAGTAGAACTGAAACAGTAATCACTTAAGAATATGGTAGAGAAATACAGTAGAAGAACACGAGAATACCGGAACAATATAAAAAAAGAACATATAGGAAAACACAGTGAGAAAAACATGTGAGAGCATGGTATAGAAACACAGTAGAAGAAAGAACGGACCACAGTAGAAGAACATGCATGATGAAGGAAGACATAAGAACATAGTAGAAAACATGCGTGGTAGAAAAGAAAACATAAGAACATAGCATAGAAAAATACACACAAGAAAAGAAAAGAAAAAGTCAGAGAAACATTTTAAGCTTTTCAGAAAACCCTAAATCGGAAAGAAGTAATTTTTGAAAGAAAAATTGGGGAAAACGTTTAAAATCTCAAGTAGAGCACATATATGTGATAGATCTAAGAACGAATTGGAGAGGACCCCAAGTAGTCAGGGCTTCAGAGGAACCCTAGAATGAGAAAGGCTTGGAAAGAGGCCGATCTGAGTCGGTTTAGTCAGAACCAGGCTCAAAACACCATAGTGTGCCAGAGCTGAGCCAGAGATGGCCATATAACCTTGAATCGACGAAGATCAGAACAGACACCATTGAGGTTAAACCTCTAACCTTTGAATACCAAGCATTTAAGGGCAGAGGGAAATGAGTTTAAGCCATCCATGGCCTGAGGGTCCATGGATTCCAGTAAAATTGAGGTTGAAGATGGTGAGAAAAGCTAAGGTTTCGAGAGAGTTTGAGAGAGTTTGAGAGGGGAGCAATTTCAGAGGCAGCTTAAAGAAGAGAATGAAGGGGGTTAGGGTAGTCTTTAAGGATTAAAAAAGTAAGGGCGAATAGGGGCCGTTGATCTCAGAGATAACCGACCATGATAAAAATGGGTTTGGGTCGGGTAGTCTTAAATGGGTTAAAGGTTGGGTTAAATTGGAATTGGGTTGGTCCGAATTTGGTTAATTAGGGGGATCAATTTTGGCTATAATTGAAACCAAACGGGGCCATATTTTAAATAGCTAATTTTTCCCTTTTTATTTTATAAAAATAGTAAAACAATAATTTTGAAAACAAACTAAAAGTATTGGATCAGTTAATAATATATAAATATCAATCTAAAAATATTGGAACCAATTTCACAATTATGAAATTCTATTAATTCTTAAAATAGGCTAAAATTACAATTATATTCAATTTTGCTTTTAAAATACAATATAAATTTCTAAAAATGCATAAAAATTACCCTAGATATATTTTGGTATAAATACAAGAATACAATAAGGTATTCATCAAAATGATAATTTTGGGAATACTTATTGGTTTTTGTACTGGTAAAATGGGCAATAAATTGATTTAAAAATCCTTCAAAAATTATGAAAAATAATAAAATATTTGGGAATACTTTTATAAGTTTATATAGACTATTTTTAATGTATTTGCATGTAAAAAATACGTAGGAAAAAATTGGGTACCAACAACTGCTCCTTTTTTACCTGGGAAGGATAAAAGAGTTGTCTGGTAAATATTTGATGGCCAATTTGACCGAACGAAATGGTTTGAAGAATATGACCGTGCTCTGGTTCCTGAGCTGCCTACATATCTCTAGTCTTACATGAATCAGACCATATATAGTTCAGGATCCATCTGATGAAAATGCTGATGGAGATTTTCAAGAAGAGACATTTGGGTTGGGACAGTCTAATAGGGTTGCGGGAACTGGAGCAGGATCGCTTCCGCCGAGACGATCGTTGTTCGTCATTTTACCTGCAAATAAGCAGTACAAGTGCATATTGTGTGGAAATTTAAACATGATGCAATTTTCCGTTGGACAATGAATGCTGTCTTCGGACGGTGAGGATGACGTCCTGGGCCGTGAAACGTATAATAAAGGATTCGCAGGCTATGAAATGATGTTCATGAGCTACGAGAATGATGCCTATGGAAAAATTATATGGAAACCATAAGGGGGTCCTCAGGCCATGGAATGACATTTTTGGGCTATGAAAATGGTGCATCTGAACAATGAAACCTTTGGATAATTTGGCGATCTTTCAGCCCACGAAATGCAAAAGGTGGCGATCTTTTGGCAGATACAAGATGTGAATAAAGGTGATGATATTTCACCCGTTGCAAGTCTTAAATGAAGTGGTGATATTTCAGCCAATGCAAGATGTAAATAAGGGTGGCGATCTTTCAGCTAATGCAAGATAGAGGTAGTGTGGCTATCTTTCAGCCCTTGCAAATGAAGTGGCAATCTTTCAGCCATTAAGTAGTAAATAAGGTGGCGATCTTTTAGCCAATGCAAGATGGAGGTAAAGCTTAACCGTGGAAGGGAGAATGGTAGGCTTATGAAGAGAATGCATATGGAGACATGGCTTAGTCTTGAATGGCAGAATGGTAGTCTTATGCAATGTAGAGAATGAAGATGGAGGTAGAGCTTAACCACGAAAGGTAGAATGGTAGGCTTATGCAATGCATAGAAATGCAGATGGAGGTCATCTTAACCTCGGAAGGTAGAATTGTAGCCTTATGCAATGCATATGAAAACAGAGCTTAGTCTCGGAAGGCATAATGGTAGCCTTATGCAATAGAGAAAAAATGCGAATAGTAGTAAAATTTCTTAGCTGATGGCTGATAGTTGACATTGTGGATGTTGGGGATGTGGTGTTCAGATAGTAACTATGAATAGGTGTGAAAATATGTGTGTACAATATATTTGATGATTTTGCAACTTGGGGTGCCTACATCCAAAGAAAAATCGTGAGTTTGTAAAGGAGAAGGTTAGTTCGTTTCCCGCTAACTTTGCTCGGCTCAGATTTGGTGATATTGTGCATATCGCTGGGGTATCCTCGCTAAACAAAGCAATTTTGGTAGCAGGCATGCATGATTTAGTAAAAATAGTGTAAACACATAATTAATAATAGTTTTCTTTGGATGAACCAATGACTGTGATGTGGTCCAAAACATTGCAACCTCTCTCACTTATGAATTTTGAGGGTCCTCTTCAAAAAATCTTCCCAGTTTACCAGGTTGCTGCTTCTGACGGTTGCTAACAATAAATGGCTAAAATGAACTTTGAAATTTTGAGGGTCCTCCTTAAAATTCTTCCCCAGTTTCCAACAGCGGGGGGAAAATTAAATTTTATATAATTATGACCGAAACCATAGGGCTGCCTACGTATCCCCTCTCAAACGGGAATCTGGTCAGTAATAGTTCATATTACATCATATAAGGAAAGCACAAAGGTTACACATAGTATTGCTTGGTTGTATCTGAATTGATCGGCTTCGGCCAAACTTCTCCGTCCATTTTTGCAAGTACGGGGGCTTCTCATGTTAGAACCCGGTGAACCATGCAAGGACCTTTCTTGTTGGGAGAGAATTTCCCCTTGATTTCATCTTAATGTGGAAAGTTTTTCTTCAACACCAGTTGCCCCAGTGTGAACTGTCTTGGCTTGAACCTTTTATTGAAGGCTCTAGACATTCTGTTTTTATAAAGCTGACCATGGCAGACTGCGTTCATTCTTTTTCCATCTATGAAAGCTAGCTATTCATAATGACTTTTCACCCATTCTGCATCATCGAGTTCTGCTTCTTGTATGATTCTTAGGGAAGGAATTTCTACCTCGACGGGAATGACTACTTTTGTTCCATACATTAGCATATATGGCGTTGTATCAGTTGATGCGCAGACTGTGGTACGGTGCCCTAACAAAGCAAATAATAGTTTCTCATGCCACTATTTATGCTTTTCTATCATTTTCCTCAATATCTTTTCGATATTCTTATTGGCGGCTTCTACTCCATTCGTCTGAGGTCCGTAGGCTGTAGACTTCTTGTGCTTGATCTGGAAGGTTTCGCACGTGGCTTTCATCAAATCACTGTTGGGGTTGGAACCAATATCAGCAATGATTGGCTCTGGGATGCCGAATCGACAAATGGTACGGTCGCGGACAAAATCTGCCACAACTTTCTTTGTCACTGCTTTGTATGTTGCTTCTTCAACCCATTTGGTAAAATAATCAATTGCCACTAGGATGAACCTGTGCCCGTTTGATGCAGCAGGTTCGATTGGTCCGATAACATCCATTCCCCAAGCGGCGAATGGCCATGGCGAGCTTGTTGCATTAAGCTCATTTGGAGGCATTTTTATCATATCTGCATGTATCTAACTGGATGCATTCCGTTCCCATAGTTATCCAAAAATTAGCTGCCCATAGTATTTTCTTGGCTAATATAAAACCATTCATATGTGGACAACATGTCCTAGCATGGATTTCTTCTAGTAACCTGGATGCTTCCTTTGTGTCGACACACCTTAGTAATCCCAAATCTCGAGTCCTCCTATACAGGTTCCTCCGCTATGAAAGAAATTGTTAGATATCCTCCGAAGTGTGCGCTTCTGAGTGGGATTTGCGAGCTCTGGGTATTATCCTTTTGTCGAGTATTATTTGATATTATGAAACCACAGTTTTCCATCTGCTTCTTCTTCTTCTTCTACATGAGCACAGTAAGCTAGCTGATCATAGACCTTTACCGGGATAGGATCAATGAAGTTCTTATCTGGATGTTGTATCATAGAGGACAGGGTATCCAATGCATTGGAAAACTCGTTCTGGACTCTGGGAACATGATGGAATTTTGTCTTTGTGAACCTCTTTCTCAACTCCTGTCCATGATGCAGATACATGAGTATCGTGGAGTTCTTGGTTGCCCATTCCTCTCAGACCTGATGTATACGCATGTCTGAATCCCTGATTACTGGCAACACTTAGATGTTCATGTCAATGGCCATCTTGAGCCACAAGATGCGGGCTTCGTACTCAGCCATTTTGTTGGTGCACGAGAATCTGAGTTTAGCGGATATCGGATAATGCTGACCGATTTCTGATACTAGAACTGCTCCTATACCAACTCCTTTGAAATTTGCTACTCCATCGAAGAACATCGGCTAAAATAAAATGTTTGAAAATTATTTTGCTTTAAATTAAATATGCATGATTTGATAAAAATGATTTTACGAGAGAAGCCAAGTCTTGAGTTAATTGTCGGATCAAGATCACAATTAAAGAACGACTCATGTATAACTTTATTTCTTTGCTTGATCATGATCTTTGTTCGTCTTGCGCTTGAACCTCGTTATGTGTCAATTGCGCGCTTGTGCTTGGACCTCGTCATATGTCAATTGCGCGTCGTTTGTCATTTATCAAAACCTACAAATATGAACACACGTTTAGTTTAGTGCCTTGAGAACGTGTTTCAACAGGTTGTACTGATACTACACTTCAGTCCATCGGAGACCCAAGGTAGTCTTGTAGGTGTCCGAAGGTCTTGGCGTGCCCTTCATTCTTGTTTCTTCTATTTTTTTCTATTTCAAAGATAGACATGTATTTATTTTGTTCAAACCCTATTTGTAGTATTCTTAGATAATCTGTGAGACTGTGATACTAGTTCTGGTGGTTTATGTTTATGGATTCGTACTGGTATTTGCTAAATTGTTAAATTTTGTCTTCCGCATTATTATTTTCGTTGTTTATCATATGTTAACTTGAAATTGCTAAGAGATTAAAAATGAAAAGGCTAATTTAATCCAACAGGTCGGCTTGCCTAGCTTTCTCTAGTAGGCGCCATCACGACTCTCTAGGATAGAAAATCCTTGTCGTGACAACTATGAACTATGGACCGTAGTGAACCAAGGTCTATTGACTCCTACTAAACAAAATGCACAAAATGAAACAGTTCCTAAAGACCCCTGTGAATTTGTGGTAGCAGATTTTAGAATTATAGAGGGGAAAGCAAAGGTTAAGAAAATTCATTTTTGTGGACTTGGTTTTATTGAGTACAATAGAATTTTTGTGTGCTTTAATGCAAAACAGATATGTGATGCACTCCAAACTGCTCATGAAGGAACAAACCGTGAAGAAATCAAGGATAGAGCTACTCATGAGAAACTATGAGCTCTTCTCTATGAAGGAGCCATCCAGAGTATGATGACTAGGTATACTATAATAACTAATGAACTGAAATCACTTGGAAAGATGTTTACCTCAGAAGGGTTGGTTAGTAAAGTTCTAAGGATTCTTCCAGCTACATGGGAATCAAAAGTCACTACTATCCCGGAAGCCAAGGAGCTAAACATAATCTCACTTGATGAGTTAGTTAGAAACATAAAAACTCACAAAATGAGAAAGAAAGTACTGCGCAAGGAAAAACCTGTGACGACTCGACCCGTCGTCACGTGAGTTACCTCCCCGTTTTCCCCGTCTTATGCTTCTACATGTTTAATTATATGTGTTTGTAGAGTTTGAAGTGATTCAGACAGAGTTTGATTAGAATTGAAACAATAGTCTCTCTAAGAGAATGCTAGTTTGGAAAAGTCAACCGGATGTTGACTTATGAGTTATAGGGTTCGGAATGGATTTCCGACAACGCAGCTAGTTTCTGGTGGTGATTTATGACTTGGGAATGAAAATGGAACTGAATTTGGAGGTCTAGTGTAGAATTAGGCTTGAATTGGCAAAATTTTAATTTTGGCAAATTCCGGTTGGTAGGTGAGATTTTGATCCCGGGGTCGGAATGGAACTTCAAGAGTTACTGTAGCTTTGTTAGGTGATTTTGGATACGTCTGCAAGTTTTCAGATCAATCGGACGTCGTTTGGTCGAGTTTTTGATCAAATGTGAGTTCGGAAGTTTTAGTCTAACTCACGCTTGAATCCGTCGGGAATTGATGATTTTTGTATTGTTGGTCGTGTTTTTATGATTGGAACAAGTCCATGCGATCCCAACCCAACCTCCTATGCGATCGCAATGGCTCCTCTGCGATTGCATAGAACTGCAACAGCTGAAGCCCAAATCTGCAACTTTCAACCGTGCAAACGCTCTCCAATAACCAATTAAAACCATCGCGAGGCTCTCGGGACCTCAAACAACAGCACCAACATATCTCAAAACATCATATGGACTTGTTCCAATCATAAAAACACGACCAACAATACAAAAATCATCAATTCCCGACGGATTCAAGCGTGAGTTAGACTAAAACTTCCGAACTCACATTTGATCAAAAACTCGACCAAACGACGTCCGATTGATCTGAAAACTTGCAGACGTATCCAAAATCACCTAACAAAGCTACAGTAACTCTTGAAGTTCCATTCCGACCCCGGGATCAAAATCTCACCTACCAACCGGAATTTGCCATGGATCGGTACAGAGACGTCTGTACTTATCCTCGAGAGGCTGCAGAACCTTTAGGAAAAACTTCAAATTCTTGAAATTCTTGTCGTGCGACTTTGTTGATCCGAGAACTAAACTTCTGCATTCTATTCTCTCACATATGGCGAGAACGCATGTGACTGGATGTGGCGGATGAGCACCATTGCCACCCACTAGAGGTCGGAGACGAGACCGTCGTCGTGGTCGAGGCAGAGCAGTAGGGGTGGCACCAGTTTACCCACTAGTTGCCCCCATTCAGGATCAGCCTCTAGCTGCAGAGGTTCCAGCACCACCTGCTCAGGCACTAGAAGTGCCCATTGTGATTCCGGGTCTTTAGGAGGCCCTGGCTCAGATCTTATCGGTTCGCAGTGCCTGGCTCAGGTAGTCTCGTCTACTACTGCAGCTACATCTCACACCGGGGGTGGCCATCAGACCCCCACAGCTCGCACTCCAGAGCATGGTGCATAGGGTTTGCAGACCCTAGAGGCACCACCAATTTTGCAAGTTGCCCCTGTTAAGCCCGTTGCCCCAGTTCAGCCAGTTGTTCCAGTTCAGGGTGATGGGGTGCCAGTGATGCCAGATGACGAGCAGCATCGTCTGGAGAGGTTCAACATGCTTTCACCTCCTACTTTTAGCGATGTTCCGGGCGAGGATGCCAGGGGTTTCTCGACAAGCGTCGACGCATGCTTAGGACAACATGGATCTTGGAGACTAGTGGGGTATCTTTTACCACTTTTTAGTTCTGAAGAGCAGCCTTTACCTGGTGGGAGGCTTATGAGCGGCGTAAGCCAGCAGGTGCAGCGCCATTGTCTTGGCAAGAGTTCTCCACTATCTTTCTAGAAAAGTGGGTGACTCGATCTCAGAGAGAAGAGTTACGCAGATAGTTTGAGTGGCTTTGTCAGGGAGATATGTCAACGACGCAGTATGAGATGAGATTTGCAGAGTTAGAACAATATTCTCCATGGATGGTTCAGACAGATCAAGAGAGAATCAGACGATTTTTGGACGGGCTCATTTATCCCATCCGTATTCTGATGACTCGAGAGAGGGTCGTCAGTAATACCTTTGAGAAGGCGGTGGATATAGCCCGTGATATTGAGACGGCTCGCCGTCATGAGAGAGAGGGGAGGGAGGCCAGGAGGCCTTGAGGATCAGGTGGCTCCAGTGGTGCTCCGTTTAGGAGCCAGTCTTAGCAGAGCTGGGGTCGTTCTTTCAGGGCTCCACAGCCAGCTCGGCCAAAGTACCGTGGTTCATCTTCTGGTCAGAGTTATCAGGGATCCCATCAGGGTCAGCCATCTCCGAGCGCACTTCAAGGGTAGAGTTTGTCTCATGCCCCATCTGTTCAGGGTTCATCCCAGCCGAGTTCTTCAGCCAGCCATACTGGTGCGAGTGGTTCCCTTCAGTCCTAGCCCCCAGCGCCAGGGAGTTGTTATGAGTGTGGCGAGTTTGGGTATATACGGAGGAAGTGTCCCCGTCATTCTTCCAGTTCATCTCAGTAGAGGGGTCAGCCCTCGTCTTCTGGCCCAGTGTCTGCAGCACCCGCCCAGTCAGCTAAGAGTGAGGGTCAGGAAGTTAGGGGTCACCCCAAAGGGGGAGTCCGATCCGGTGGTGGTCAGGCCCGTTGCTACGCTCTTCAGGGTAGGTGAGATGCTGTTGCTTTGGATGCTGTTGTTACAGGTATTATTTCTGTCTGCCACAGAGATGCCTCTGTTTTATTTGATCTCGGATCCATTCTTATGTATCTTCTTACTTTTCTCATCATTTTGGGACTACCCGAGGGTGTCTAGCATTACCTGTACATATATCTACCCCTGTGGGTGATACTCTTATTGTGGACCATGTGTATCGGTCCTGTCTTGTTACTATTGGGGATCTGGAGACCCGAGTTGACTTGTTCCTATTGAACATGGTAGATTTTGATGTTATTCTGGGCATGGATTAGCTATCAGGGTACCATGCTATTTTGGACTGTCATGCTAAGATAGTCACATTGGCTATGCCGGGTATCCCGAGGATCGTGTGGCGTGGTACGACTGATTTTGTACCCAGCAAGGTAATCTCTTTCCCAAAGGCCCAGCGGATGGTTGGGAAGGGATTTTTATCATATCTAGCATTTGTGAGGGATGTTGGAGCTGAGGCTCCTAGTCTTGATTTGGTCCCCGTGGTGAGGGAGTTCCCAGATGTGTTTCTAGTAGACCTGCCGCGCATGCCGCTGAACAGGGATATTGACTTCAGTATTGATTTGGTGCCGGGCACTCGGCCCATTTCTATTCCTCCCTATCGTATGGCACCAGTAGAGTTAAAGGAGTTGAAGGAGCAGCTGCAGGAACTCCTAGATAAGGGGTTCATTCTCCTGAGTGTGTCGTCGTGGGGCGTACCGGTGTTATTTGTAAAGAAGAAGGATGGCACAATGAGAATGTGCAATGATTACAGACAGTTTAACAACGTGACAGTGAAGAACAAATATTCACTACCCCGTATTGAGGATTTGTTTGACCAGCTTCAGGGGGCAAAGGTATTCTCTAAGATTGATCTCTGTTAAGGCTATCACCAGCTGGAGATTAGAGATTCTGATATCATGAAGACAACTTTCAGGACGAGATATAGGCATTATGAGTTTCTTGTTATGTCATTTGGGCTGACTAATGCCCCACCTGCATTCATGCACTTGATGAACAATGTATTTCGACTGTATTTGGATTCTGTTGTGATCATGTTTATTGATTATATACTGGTGAATTCGCGTAGCCAGGAGGAGCACGCGCAACACTTGAGGGTGGTTTTGCAGAGGTTGAGAGAGGAGAAGCTTTATGCAAAGTTCTCCAAGTGTGAGTTCTTTCTCAGTTCCGTGGCTTTTCTGGGACATGTGGTGTCCAGTGATGGTATTCAGGTTGACCCAAAGAAGATTGAGGCGGTGCAGAGTTGGCCCAAACTGTCCTCAGCTACTGAGATTTGGAGTTTTCTCGGCATGGCGGGTTATTACTGCAGGTTTGTTCAGGGATTTTCATCTATTGCTTCTCCTTTGATGAAGTTGATGCAGAAGAATGATCCTTTTGTGTGGTCGGATGAGTGTGAGGGTAGCTTCCACAAGCTCAAGTCAGCTTTGACTACAGCTCCGGTCCTAGTGTTGCCCTCAGCTTCAGGCTCTTACTCGGTATATTGTGATTCTTCGAGAGTTGGGATCGAATGTGTATTGATGCAGGAGGGTAGAGTTATTGCGTATGCTTCGCATCAACTTAAGCCTTATGAGAAAAATTTCCCTGTTCATGACTTGGAGTTGGATGCTATAGTACATGCTTTGAAGATTTGGCGACACTATTTATACGGCGTGTCCTATGAGGTGTTCACGGATCATTGTAGTCTTCAGCACTTGTTTAAGCAGAACGACCTCAATTTGAGACAGCGGAGGTGGCTTGAGTTACTTAAGGATTATGATATTACCATATTGTATCATCCGAGGAAGGCCAATGTAGTGGCTGATGCTTTGATCTGGAAGGTGGTGAGTATGGGTAGCTTGGCATATATTCCAATTGGGGAGAGACCCCTTGCAGTTGATGTTCAGGCCTTGGCTAATCGGATGGTGAGGTTGGATATTTATGAGCCCAGTCGGGTGTTGGCCTGTGTGGTTTCCCGATCTTCTTTGTATGATCGCATCAGGGAGTGCTAGTAGGATGACCCACATTTGCTTGTCCTGAAGGACAGGGTCCAGCATGATGACGCCAGAGAGTTGACTATTGATAGTGATGGTGTGTTGATATGCAGGGCCAGATTTGCGTCCCCAATATGGATGGGCTCCGAGAGTCGATATTGGAGGAGGCCCACAATTCGCGGTATTCTTTTCATGCGGGTTCCGAGAAGATGTACCAAGACTTGAGACAACATTATTGGTGGAGGAGAATGAAAAATGACATTGTGAGTTATGTGTCTAAGTGTCTCAATTGTCAGGAGGTCAAGTATGAACATCAGAGACCCAGTGGTGCACTTCAGCAGATGGATATTCCATAGTGGAAATTGGAAAGGATTACTATTGACTTTGTGAGTGGTCTCCCTCGCACCTCGAGGAACTTTGATTCTATTTGGGTGATTATGGATAGGCTGACCAAGTCTGCACACTTCATCCCGTTGTGTACCACCTATTCTTCGAAGCGGTTAGCAGAGATTTTTTTCCATGAGATTGTGAGGTTGCATGGGTTTCCAGTTTCTATTGTATCAGACAGGGGTACCCAGTTTTCTTCCCAGTTCTGGAGGACTTTTCATTGGGAGTTGGGCACTAAGATTCAGATGAGCACAGCTTTTCATCCTTAGATAGACGGACAGTCCGAGCGTACTATTCAAATATTAGAGGACATTTTGCGTGCATGTGTTATTGATTTTGGAGGTTCTTGGGCTGAGTTTTTGCCGCTTGCAGAGTTTGCTTATAACAACAGTTATTAGTCCAGCATTCAGATAGAGCCATATGAGGCTTTATATGGGAGGCGTAGATCTCCAGTTGGCTGGTTTGAGCCCGACGAGGCTAGACTGTTGGGGACAGAGTTAGTTCAGGATGCTTTAGAGAAAGTGAAAGTTATCCAGGAGAGACTTCACACGGCTCAGTCGCGTCAGAAGAGTTATGTAGACTGGAAGGTTCGGGATGTGTCTTATATGGTGGGCGAGAAGGTTTTGTTGAAGATTTCGCCTATGAAAGGCGTGATGAGGTTTGGAAAGAAAGGGAAGCTGAGTCCACGGTTCATTGGACCTTTTGACATACTTAGGAGGATTGGGGAGGTGGCCTATATGCTTACTTTGCCACCCAGCATGTCGGGGGTTCACCCAGTGTTCCATATTTCTATGCTCAGGAAGTCATGTAATAGACTTCAGCACAATCCAGTTGGATGAGGACTTGACCTATGATGTGGAGCTAGTGGCTATTTTGGGTCGTCAGGTTTGAAAGTTGAGATCAAAGGACATAGCTTCGGTAAAGGTGCACTGGAGAGGCCGGCCCGTGGAGAAGGCCACTTAGGAGACCGAGCATGAGATGCAGAGCAGATATACTCGTTTGTTTGAGGTCCAGGTATGTTTCTTGACCTGCTCGAGGACCAGTGTTTGTTTTAGTTGGGGAGGATGTGACGACCCGGCCCGTCGTCACGTGAGTTACCGCCCTGTTTTTCCCGTCTTATGCTTCTATATACTTCATTATATGTGTTTGTAGAGTTTGAAGTGATTTGGATAGAGTTTGGTTGGAATTGAAACAATTAGTCTCTTTAAGAGAAGGTTAGTTTGGAAAAGTCAATCGGATGTTGACTTATGAGTTATAGGGCTAGGAATATATTTCCGATGACTCGGCTAGTTTCGGGTGGTGATTTATGACTTGGGAATGAAAACGAAACTAAATTTGGAGGTACGGTGTAGCATTAGGCTTGCATTGGCTAAGTTTGAATTTTGGCGAAATCCGGTTGGTAGGTGAGATTTTGGTCCGGCGGTCGGAATGGAATTTCGAAAGTTGATGTAGCTTCGTTAGGTGATTTCAAATATATCTGTAAATTTTTAGGTCAATCATACGTTGTTTGGCCGGGGTTTTTATCAAATGTGAGTTTCGGAAGTTTTAGTTTAACTTAGGGTTGAATCCATCGTAAATTGATGATTTTTGTGTTGTTGGTCGTTTTTTTATGATTGGAAAAAGTCCGTATGATGTTTCGGGGTATGTTGGTGCTCTTGGTTGAGGTTCCGAGGGCCTCGGAATGGTTTCGAGTGATTATTAGAGAGTGTTTGCATGGTTGAAAGTTGCAGATTTGGGCTTCAGCTGTTGCAGTTCTATGCGATCGCAGATGAGCCATTGTGATCGCATAGGAGGTTGGGTTTGGGGTCGTGACAGAACCAATGAGGCATATGGCCTTGGTCCTTAAAGCATCCGAGGATGATAAAGAACTTCAAAAGTGCATCCGACAGAGAGACCAGTAGTAGGCCTAAGCAGATCGACAAAGTTAACTATGATGGGTGCTACAAGTAGCAAGCTAGATCACATGGTCAACGATTGCCCGATGTGGAAAATTAAGCGAAGGAAAGAACGAGTTGAAAAAGAGTAACCGGATAAGATGAGAGAAATGGGTTCCAACAAAGAACAAATCCTAGGCAAAATATTTACTGAAGCAATGAAGCAGGCTTTCTTAGCTGCATGTGAGGATAGTGGAAGTGATGAAGAGGAAGAAAAAGAGTATGCGGCATAAGTCTCTATGCTATAATTAATGAACAACATGCTATAGATACAAAACCCCTAGTACATCTTGGAATGCACATTGGAAGACCTCCTTTGTTTGATGAATACCACTATGATGAATGGAAACTGTTTATGAAAACATTTCTTCAGGCAACTGAATTTGACCATGTGGGTAATTATCAGTCATAGACTAATTCTCCCAACCAAAATGTATAGTGAAGGTAAAAAGTGCAACAAAAGAGAATAGGAATACGATGATAAATATTGTCAGCTATTTATGAAAAATGCTAAAGCAAATGACCTGCTCTATAGAAGCTTGTCCAGACACACTCTCTTTAGAGTGTCCTCTTACATATCTACTCATGATATATGGAGGACCTTGGAAGCTGACTTTGGAGATGAAAACATAGAAGTGGCATTGAAGGCGATCGAAGAAACCGAAATAGAGGAAGAAGTAAAAAGAATGATGGCCATGAGTGATTCAGAAACTGAAGATGAAAGATACCGGATAAGTATATCTAGCTTGAAAGAAAACATTCATGTTAGGTCTCGAAAACAACTGATGGCCATAGTTGTGACCTTGATGAATGAAATGGATAAAAAGAGTATTGAACATGATAAGCTAATAAGAAATCTTTCATGTGTCAAACTTGATATCAAAGAGATTGAATCTGACAAAGCTAATTTAGATGAACAGTTCAAGGACTTTAAGAACTAGGTTCTTGAGCTTACTTCTAAGAATGAGAATGTCTCCAGATATACATGGTAAGGGAAAAATGAGTGATCTGTAGGATAAGCTTGAAAAGGAATTAAAAAGTGCTAAATATAGTCTTTGAGATGCTGAATGTAGAAATAAAATTATGCAGGAAAACCTAGAAAAGGCTAATTATGAAATTTCTGGATTAAGAAAATTGCATGGATCTTCTGATGACTTGAATTGGTTGAATGAAAATTGTAGCTCTAAGAAATCCGTAATTGGCTACAGAAAAACTATTCTATGTAGGAATTTCTAATAATAACATGTGCACTCATTGTAGAAAGGTATGATACTTAAGAGACACTTGTCCTGCCTTAATTCATGCTCAGCTTAAAAGCACCTTTGGTGTTGCTAAAAATGTGAAGAAGGAAGAGGAGCCAAAGTCCAATCCTCTTGTCCATACTAAATGGATTAAGGTTAATAAGAAAATAGCTTGTAATCCTCTCCCCTTTCTAGGCAACAAGGGATATGGTTCATCATTTTCCAACAAAAGGGCACCCAAGCCTGTATAGGTTACAAAAACTAACTTGTAAATTCTGGTGCATGCTAAGGTGAGAGGGAACAATTAGGACTGGTATCTAGACAGTGGATGCTCAATACATATGACACTAACAGCCTTCCAATGAGGGAGTGTGTCATTTGAAAATGGAAAAAGGGCCAAATAACAAGTATTGGCAAGGTTGGTAAGTCACCCTCTCATAATATAGAAGGGGCCTCAGTCAATGTTTATTCTTGGCATGGCGTCGGCAGGTTTCAAGGGAAACGACCGACCCGAGATCCCGTGCTTCCGGGATCACTCTTCGAAGCATTGCGTTAGGGGGAAATTGATTCCCCAGTTTTCACTGCACATAAAACCATAAAAATCGCACGGGCTAGTTAGTTTTTGGACTGGTCATTAAAAAAATGGCTAGCATTTTCAAAGTCATTGAAAAATATCCACTATTTTACTTCAACGCCGAAATTTCTGGCATAATATACAGGAGATAGGTGCAACTGTGTATGACTTTCAAACATAAGATATTGGAGATCAATACACTTGTAACTTTAGAGACTTAACATCGTTTGAAGAGATTTGAATTCACTTTAACTCAATTGATGTACATCTTGTCACACCTCCTTTTTACACAAGGGGGATATAAGGGAATTTTTCCAACTAAAGTGCCTTACATTGAAATCGGATTATTTATTTATTTATTTCAGAGCCACCATTTGGAATAATTTGTGGTGTCCTAAATCACCGTTTTATTTTAAATCCCAAATCGTGGAAAATTTATCTTCATATAAAGTTTACGAAACCAGAAAAAACTAGGTAAGAAATTATGTTAATCCGATAGAAGGTGTTCGGCATTCTCGGGTTCCGTGGTTTTAGCACAATCGTCTTACTTTGTCAAACTACTCATTTTATAACCTATGTTTATTCTACCTTTTACCTCTATGAATCACTTGATAATCTGTTCTTATAGAAAAAACTTAAAATGAGGTACGCATACATATATTCAATTCCTAACACTTAGTTTATTTAAGAAAAATATTTGGTCAAAGTTGTACGAACACATATTTTGAATTTATTCAAAAAAGTCGCAATCACGATAGTAATTTAAAAACAAATTATGCCTAATGCATTTCTACGAATATGATTAGCGTATTTTAGTTACTAAATGTTTAATCATGGTCACGCGAACTTATACCTTGGTTTATCTTGGGCATCACAACTATGTCACACATGCGTACACATAATTGTAATAGTTAATCTAATTTGAAGTGTACCTAAAGGTGTGGTTGTGTCTCTAACGCAAGTATCCTACATCATGTAACTAGGTGTAAAGGTTCAATATATGTGAGATATTCATTGGAATCAAATGGGGCAGCTTATGTATTAACTGCCAAACAGGCCCTGATTTAAAAGTTTGGGGCCTGACAAGGACTGAGGCCGAATGAACGGTAGCCCAAGACATATATTGTCTATTACTCAAATAGATAATAAATTTAAATCTAAAGGAACTTGGGTCTAACTGGGTCTAGATGAATCTGGCCCAAAATAATATTATTAAACATTCAATCAATTAAACACAATTAATTCAGGAAGATTTGGGCCTACTAATGAGTCCAAATGACTTAGGCCCAATATCCATTTGTGGACACATAAATGGGATTAAAAAAAGATTTGGGCCTGCTTGTACTGAGTCCAAGTGAAGTCTAGTCCAATGCATATTTATGTAAAGGAGTTTGAGATAAAAATTTGTAATGACATTTATAAAGTTTTGCCTATATTTTATTTATATTATAAAACATAAGTAAGAAAACGGCTTTTGAATAGAATAAAATAAATCAAAATTTTTAAATTTGGATAATTTCCTACTGATTTACCTAAGTTTTTATTTCTTATTAACTTATGCTAAAGTGTTAAGTTTTAAAAACTCATTTGTATTTTGAAAATCTTAAAGTGTAAAGGCCATCGATAAACTCATTTTGTTTAGTATAAAATCAGAATACAATTTCATTAACCTAATTGGTTTTGAGCCTGGAAATATATTATGGTTACTATTTCGCTTACTAAAAAAATTCGGTTTTTCATGAATTTAAACTAACATCAATCAGAATTACTACATTTGATTGATTAATGACCCAATAAATCTACTAATTAAACTAGCACATTGTATAAGAGGAATATAGCTACATTATTACATCTAACTAACATGGATAATGATTAAAAATCTATCTATTACTATTCTAACAAGTTCTCTAAAAACGATGATGATGATGATGGTGATGATGATGACGACGACGACGTTGGTGATGGTGATGGTGATGGCGATGGTGATGATGATGGTAATGATGATGGTAATGATGATGATGATAATAACAATAACAATAACAATAACAACAATAACCACAACAACAACAACAACAACAACAACAACAACAACAACAACAACAACAACAACAACAACAACAACAACAATAATAATAATAATAATAATAATAATAATAATAATAATAATAGTAATAATAATAATAATAATAATAATAATAATAATAATAATAATAATAATAATAATAATAATTGTCATGACCCCAGCTCGCTATCCGTGGACATGTCGTGACCGCATCTAGTCCCTATGACTAGGTAATCCTAACAATACATAATATAAACCAATTTGCGAAAGATAACAACAAAACTGAACTGGTGAAATAAATCAGTTTCAACGTGCCGCCTGGCACATACAATAACAACTCTCATAGCTAAACAAAGTTTCCAATACCCGAAATCTCACAAATCACAAGCTAAGGGATTCATAAGAGGCTCTGACCCGAGAATATATATACAAGGGAAAAATAATGAAGATCTATATTTATTACAGAAAGCTGGAAAGGGACTCCTTGGTCTACGAACGCACCAGACATACCTCGAAGTCTCTATCGGTATGCCACCTCCCAAGCCTGACAGAATTGAATGAGAGTACCTATATCTGCACAATAAAAGTGTGCAGAAGAGTATCATGACAACACCACAGCGGTGCCCAGTAAGTATCAAGACTAACCTCAGTGGAGTAGTGACAAGGAACAGTCAAGACACCTATCGGTTAATAAATAATATAATAATAGGAATAACATAAATGAAATAGTAATATATAATGACTGCATGAAATGACCAATAATGCTACAATTCACAACAAGGGGAAGACGCAACAAGTAACAACGAGACTAATGAATGACGATGCATATAAGGACGACAATAGTAAATCCAAATCCTAAGGTCACACAGAGCGAGGGAAAACACAAGTCCATAATTCGCATCCCACAATGATATTCACATAAGTTTCCTATTCCACAACTTTACCAAGTCTTGTACAAACCACAAACTCTCAAAACCCAGCATCCGAAATCTAATATGCGGCGTCCAGTTCCCCATCACTCTCTCAGTCATACTGACCACTAACCGGCTAACTATGGACACTCTCACATATTGAAATGGGTAAATGGGGACATACCTCTCTTTTTAACAAAACAAGAACAATTTACCTCTACGGAGATATTGAACTACATGTATACTTGTAAGTGTTCTAGCAAGGATTCTAACAACTAGTAACATGAATAGGAGAAGGGACCACACGTTCAATGTTTCCTCATGACTTCCAAGCGATAAAACTCATACAGGTAAGCAATCCACATTCACAATAGTATACAAAATAGGATGCCTCGACATGCCGTCACAATTCATTACAATCAGCCCCTGACATAGCCCACCTTATTTCGCCACGTGTGCAAATAATAATATAATAAACACCGCCTTATTTCGCAAAAAACACGTGCATCAAAATGTTCTTACCTTATTCCGCCACATGCGCAACCCACATATAAGAATATAACATATCCCGCCTTATTACGCTGCATGTGCAAAGCATCAATAACAACAATAGCGTGTCAAGACCTCGTGCAACCCTTCAACAACAACCGCACGATAGAGACCTCGTGCATCACAATACCAACAACCGCACGGCAGAAACATCGTCCATCACAGTCTCAAGTATAACAATGAATGACAATATATGTACAAGAAACAAGCAAGAAAATCAACTCAGGTATTTCCGTTCACCAAAAGACCATACAATTGTCTCACAAGGAATAACCGCAACAGAGGGATACTGAGCGCAATAAGAACAACTCAACAAGGAAGAAATAATAAGAAACAACGATTCCATTGTACTCGGTCCAACAACAAGGAAAATTAACATGAAATGAATTATTACAATTAAGGAAAATATTACCTAAACACAGGATATCTAACTTCTTTTCAATTAAGACCAATTAATTGCATGAGAGATAGAAATAATGTTTTCCAAATAAAGACAAGCAGTTAAGAATGATAGTATGACAATAGAAGGGTAAATTTCTTCAGTTAACCACGTAAAAGTCAATTAGTCATCAAGAATAAATCAAGAAGAGCAAATAAATTCCAAGTAAGATTGTAGAGGTGAAACTAATAAAAGGGCACTCAATTATATCGAGAACAACTTCATACTTAGTGATGATAAGGGTCTTAAGAGACTAAAAGGATCAATTTACCACAAATAAATCCGTTCACACATTCGTCTACTCGCGTGCAAGGAATACAATCAACATAGAAGACTCAAATCCTAAGGGGAAGTCCCCCACACAAGGTTAGGCAAGATACTTACCTCAAACCGGCTAAAATCAACTGGCAACTGCGTTCTTGCTACGAGTACTCGACTCCAAATGACCCAAATCTATTCAATTAAATCACATATGATAAATAACTTCTAAAGCGACTGATTCTACAATTACATTCAAAGATAAAGTGCGAAATTAGGTAAAATAACCAAAATGCCCCTCAGGACAACGTCTTGGAATCGAATAATTTTCATATTTTCAGAACACTAGTACTCTCACGAGTCTAACCATATAAAAATCTCCCAAATCGCAAGTCAAATGCCCACTCAAAATATAATAATTAAGTCTAAAAAGTTTCATCCAAGTTTTCCCAATTTTGACCTTGAATTCGAATTCTAATGGTGGATTTAACTAGATATTGATAGAAAACAACTAAATGAGGTTAAAGAAATATTACCCACTGATCTTCTCTTCAAAATACACCCAAAATTGCCTTCTCCCGAGCTCCCAATTGATTTTTCCAAATTTTGAAATAAACCCTCAGATTATCCTATTTCTGACCAAACGTTTCCACATTTGCGGTCCCACTTTTGCGCTTCTACGGTTTCTTCATCGCAGAAGCTATTCCGCTTCTACGGAAATCTTTTTGCACCTGCCCAAAGTCCACACATCGCTTCTACGGCAGCCAAGCCGCTTCTGCGGTTCCCAAGCCGCATAAGCGAAAATACTAGAAGCCTATTGCAATTTTCTTTCTAGCTCTAACTTTGCCCGTTGAGCATCCGAAACACACCCGAGCCCCCGAGACATCAACCAATAACACATACAAGTCATATAATTTAACACGGACTCGCTCAAAGTTCCAAATCATATAACACAACATCGAAATGACGAATCCAACAAAAATATCAAGTTTATGAACTTCTAAGTCTTCTAATATCGAAACCTATGCCGAAACCTATCTATTCAACTCAAAATAACGCCAAATTTTACAGACAAGTCCAAAATAACATAATCGAGCTATTCAAACTCTCGAAATCGCATTCCGACCACGATATCCCAGAAGTCAAATGTGGGTCAAACTTATTCATTTTCCAACTTCAACTATCGCCGAAATACCTCAATTCACTCTATGGACCTCCAAATTTGAATCCGAACATGCGCCTAAGTCCAAAATCACCATATGAAGCTATTGAGATCATCCTCGACCCATTCCGAGGTCGTTTACCTAAAAGTCCAATTCCGGTCAATTTTTCACCATTCTAACTTCCAAAACAAGGTTTCTCCTCTAAATTTGGCTCTATTCAATCCGAATGCCAAATTGCACTATGCACACAAGTCGATACTCATATTCTGAAGATGTTCCAGACCTTATGCCGCTGAACGGAGCTTATTTTCTCAAAACGACCGGTCGGGTCGTTACATCCTCCCCCTCTTAAAACTAACATTCGTCCTCGAACGTGCTAAGATTCACCTCGAAGTCCTCAAGTCATTGAGTGCGCCATTCCAATATACACCTGCTGGTGATCCCATGTAATCCCAATTCATTTAGGCATGACGACACCATCTCAATTGAAATTTAGCCTCTCTAGCAATACCAATAACCCTTCAAGCTAAAACTTTTCACCTTCCACCCATTTTCAGAAGACCTGGTTCCAAATCCATATCCGGTATCAGTCTCAACCTGCTAATACAATACAAGCCAACACACACAAGGTACAACCACACTACATGACACACAACACATAGGCCCACAGTAACATTTCTGATAGTAATACTTGTCTGAAATCAAATTTGTACCGGCCATAAGCCTCATATTCAATAAGAACTCTTTTCAAACCTCCATAACAGTGCCGATGATACAATAACCACGAAAACCACCTGACAAAACACACGACTAACCAAATGTCAATCAACACTAACGGGCACACACCCCACAAACTAAAACTCATGAAGCATAGAACAAAAATGAATGAATAAAGGAAAGGAAAACACATAAGGGAACTAACAAAGAAATTAAACTAGCATATATTCTTCTAAAATGCCAATCGACAAGACATTAAACAAGGAAGAATGAAAGCATATAAAGGACTCACAAGGGTCTTATACTGATATAACTCTCACCAGAGTACACCAGAGTCCCGCCCTCAACACTGGATCACAAGTAGGGTACACATCAACCCATCTAGAGACTCTCACTAGATCAATCTATCTACAAGTTTCAAAACAGACGGGCTCCCACATCGGTGGAGCCTAGAAATCACAGCTCGTAACAAAGAATACTGAAAGATCACATCAAACCTACCGAAACAGACAACATGAATTTACTACTAGCCTCATAATTGTCGACAACTCCTAGAAACAAAAAATAGACACGGCTATCACTCATAAATTCTCCCAATAGTATAATTACATAGACAGAATGAAAATCATGAAGTGCTCCCATAAATGGGACAACAACAAGGAAACTCTCCCCGATAAGCAGAACTATGATGGACTACAGACAGTGCCCTCTATAACAAAGTGAACTCGTACCTGAATGACATTAGCTGGCGTGCCGACCTCAAACCTGCTATATGAAACACATCAACGAGTCGCGACTCCCCCTTTTAGGCGCCCTCTACCTTCCTGAATACGTTGTTGTGACACATCGGTCCGAAGTCTGTGACAATCTCTCACCATGTGGCTAGTATCTCCACACTCAAAGCACCCTCTCTACTGATGAGGCAGTGGGAATTGTGCGGTACGAGTACTCCGAGACCCATGAATACCTGAGTCAGCATGCAAAGCTTGAGGCACGAACTAAACTGGCTGACCCCCAAAACCTCTACCATGATGCACCCAGCCTCCAAAATAAGGAACAACATATCACACCGGTCTACGAGGCCTCCTCGCCTCCTCAAGCTCTCTCTCTCTCTCTCTCAAGACCCTACCTACCTGCCCTATCTTTTTGGCATGCATACCCTCTATCCTCCTAGCAATGTTCCTCACCCGCTGATACGAAATATCCATCTCTAACTCACGGGCCTTACTGGACCTGATGCTAAGAATAAGCCCCTCAATGAACCGGCAAACCTTCTAGCGATCAGTAAAAACCAAGGCTGAGGCATGTCAAGCCAAACTGGTGTAACGAACAGCATACTTTGAGATGGTCATAGCACCCTGGCGCAAATGCTCAAACTCCACGCACCATACATCTCTGAGGCTGTGAGGAACAAACTCTCTCAGGAACATATCATAAAACTGGGTCCAAGACAGTGAAGTTGCCTCCTCTGGACTGTCTAACTCATAGGTGCGCCACCAATCATAGGCAGCCCCTGGAAGCTGGAAAGTAGTGAAAGAAACCCCGCTCGTTCCAAAGATACCCATAGTACGGAGAATGCGGTAATACTCATCCAGAAACCCCAAGGCATCGTCTGACACTAATCCACTGAATACCAGATGATCATACTTCTTGAACCTCTGTAGCCTCATCTGCTCCTACTCGGAAGCCACTGCCATGCCCTCGGGCTGAACAGGTGCCGCTGGCGGCGCAGGAATAATCTTAGGGAGCTGCTCAATATGCGCTCGCTGCTAAGGAGTGCGGGCAGCGGGAGTCTGTGCTCCTCCCCCAGTTTGGGATGTGGCTGCAGCAAGGGGAAGCAATCCGGCTTAAGCCAAAGTGGTGTACATACTCATGAACTGCACCAAAATCTCCTGAAGGGGTGGAGTAGTAGTAGCTGCAGGTGTGTCATATGCCTAGACTCTGGCTGGATTTGCTGGTGGTACCTCGGCGGCTGGTCGCGCAGGTGCTCTCGCTACACCAGGTGCGCGTCCTCGAACTCCACCCCGACCCTGACATCCGACGGCTGCACCAAGGGGCGCGGGTGCCTGATCACCTCGGGTAGTACATGTCCTCACCATATGTGAGAGAGTAGAAGAAAAAGCTTAGATTGTGAATGTCAATATCTCGCACGACATGGAAATCAAATGAAGTGGAATTTTCTTAACGGTTACATAGCCTCTCGCAGATAAGAACAGACGTCTCCGTACCAATCCACGAGACTCTAATAAATTGGCTTGTGATCTATGACTCCTATGAACCTAGAGCTTTGATACAAACTTGTCACGACCCCAGTTCGCCCACCGTGAACATGTCGTGACGTCACCTAGTCCCGGTGACTAGGTAAGCCAAATAATGCGGAATATATACCAATTTGTGGAAGATCACAATTAAACTGAACTGGTGAAATAAATTAGTGTTCAAGGTGCCGACTAGCACATATAATAACAACTCTCATAGCTAAACAAAGTTCCCGAAACCCGGAATCTCACAAATGACAAGCTAAGGGATACATAAGAGGCTCTGACTTGAGAATATCTGTAAAAGGGAAAAATACTGAAGATCTACACTTATTACAGAAAATTGGAAAGGGACTCCTCAGTCTGCGAATGCAGTAGACATACCTCGAAGTCTCTACCAGTATGCCACCTCCCAAGCCTGACAGAATTGAATGGGAGTAACTGTATATCCATATCAAAAGTGTACAGAATAGTAGCACGAGCACACCAGAGCAGTTCCCAGTAAGTATCAAGACTAACCTCAGTGGAGTAGTGACGAGGAACACTGAAGACACCTACCGATCAGTAAACAGTATAATCATAGGAATAACATAAATGATATAGTAATGTGTAGTGACTGCACGAAATGACAAATAATTCTACCATTCACAATAAGGGGAAGGAGCAACAAGTAACAACGGGAAACAAATAAATGACGAGGCATAAGGATGGCAATCGTAAATCCAAATCCTAAATTCACACACAACAAGGGAAAACACAAGTCCATAATTCATATCCTACAATGATGTTTACATAAGGTCTTATTTCCTCTTCCACAACTTTACCAAGTCTCGTACAAACGAAAAACTCCCAAACCCCAACATTCGAAATCTACTACCCGGCATCAAGTTCCCATTCAGTCCCTAAGTTATATTGACCACTAATCGGCTAACTACGGACACTCTCACCTATAGAAATGGGTAAACGAGGGCATACCTCTCTCTTTAACAGAACAAGAACAATTTACCTCTACGGGGATGTTCAACTACGTGTATGCTTGTGCAAGTGTTCTAGCAACTAGTAACATGAATACGAGAACGGACCACACATTCAATGTTTCCTCATGACTTCTAAGCGATAAAACACATACAGGTAAGAGACCCACATTCACAATAGTATACAAAATAGGAATGCCTTGACAAGCCGTCACAATTCATTACAATCTGCCCCTGACATAGGCCACCTTATTTTGCCACGCGTGCATAAACACCGCCTTATTTCGCCATACGTGCATCACAATGTTCCCACCTTATTTTTCCACATGAGCAACCCACATATAAGCATATAACATATCCCGCCTTATTCTTCCGTATGTGCAAAGAATCAATAACAAAAATAGCACGTCAAAGACCTCGTGCAACCGTTTAACAACAACCGGGCGACAGAGACCTCGTACATCACAATACCAACAGCCGCATGACAGAAACCTCGTGCATCAAAGTGTCAAGTACAACACAATAAATGACAATATATATACAGGAAACAAGCAAGAAAATTAGCTCAGGTACTTCCGCTCACCAAAAGACGGTACAATTGTCTCACAAGGAATAACCGTAATAAAGGGATGCTGAGCGCAATAAGAACAACTCAACAAGGAAGAAATAATACGAAACAACGATTCCATAATACTTGGTCCAACAACAAGGAAAATTAACATGAAACGAGTAATTACTAGGACCAATTAATTGCATGAGAGATAGAAATAATGTTTTCCAATTAAAGACAAGCAGTTAACAATGATACTGTGACTATAGAAGGGTAAATGTCTTCAGTTAAACACGTAAATGTCAATTAAGCATCAAGAATAAACCAAGAAGAGCAAAAAATTCTAGGTAAGACATGTAGAGGTGAAACTAATAACTGGGAACTCAATTATATCGAGAACAACTTCATACTCAGTGATGATAAGGGTCTTAAGAGCTTAGAAGGATCACTTTACCACAAATAAATCCGAACACACACTCGTCTACTCGCGTGCAAGGAATACAATCAACATAGAAGACTCAAATCCTAAGGGGAAGTCCCCCACACCAGGTTAGGCAAGATACATACCTCAAACCGACTAAAATCAACTGGCAACTGCGTTCTTGCTACGAGTACTAGACTCCAAATGGCTCAAATCTATTCAATTAAATCACACACTGTAAATAACATCTCAAGCGACTGATTCTACAATTAAATTCAAAGCTAAAATTCAAAATTAGGTTGAATAACCAAAATAACCCTCAAGAGAATGTCTCGAAATCGTATAATTTTTACATTTTCAGAACCCTTGTACTCTCACGAGTCAAAACATATAAAAATCTACCAAATCGGTGGTCAAATGGCTACTCAAAACAAAATAATTAAGTCTAAGAATTTTCATCCAATTTTCCCCAACTTTGACGTTGAATTCGAATTATAATGGTGGATTTAATTAGATTTTTATAGAAAACAACTAAATGAGGTTAAAGAAACATTATCCACTGATATTCTCATCAAAATCCTCCCAACGCCTTCTCCTGAGCTCCCAATTGATTTTTCCAATTTTCAAATAAACTCTTGGATTATCCTATTTCTGAATAGTCATTTTCTGCTTTTTGCGGTCCAGGGACCACTTCTGCGGTCTCGCTTTTTCGGAAATACAACCCGCTTATGCGGTTTCTTTAAACTCCCCAATATTCGCTTCTGCGGTTTCTTCATCGCAGAAGCAATTCCACTTCTGCGGAAATCCTTCTGCTCTTGCCCAATGTCCACACATCACTTCTGCGACTCCCATGCAGCAAAAGCGAAAATATGAGAAGCCTACTGCAATTTTCCTTGTAACTCTAAACTTTGCCTGTTGAGCATCCGAAAGACACCCGAGGCCCCAGGACATCAACGAATTACACACACAAGTCATATAACCTAACAAGGACTCACTCAAAGTTCCAAATCATATAACACAACATTGAAATGACGAATCAAACCAAAAAATCAAGTTTATGAACTTCTAAATCTTCAAATAATGAAACTCGTGCCGAAATCTATCAATTCAACTCGGAATGATGCCAAATTTTACAGACAAGTCCAATATAGCATATCGGAGCTATTCCAACTCTCGGAATCACATTCCGACCCCAATATCCCAAAAATAAACTATGGGTCAAACTTCTTCATTTTCTAACTTCAACTTTCGCCGAAACACCTCAATTCACTCTACGGACCTCCAAATCTGAATCCGGACGTGCGCCTATGTTCAAAATGGAAGCTGTTGAGATCATCCACAACCCACTCTATGGTGGTTTACCCAAAAGTCTAATTCATGTCAACTTTTCACCGTTCTAACTTCCAAAAAGGTTTCTCCTCTAAATTTGACTCTAACCAATCTGAAGGCCGAATTCCAGACCTTATGCCGCTGAACAGAGCTTAATTTTTTAAAACGATCGATTGGGTCGTTACAATAATAATATTAGATAAAGGAAAAACAGAAAGAACAAGAAAAGAAATTAAAGCTAAGGACCCCCCTTTTGTATATCTAGTTGCTAAAAACCCTCTTTCCAAGACACCCACTTAGAATTTGAGATCCTTGGGGGAAGATCTCAACAGGAGGATCTATAAATGAACTAGAAAAAATTGGTGGATTTTTGGATTTAAGATCTAGGGATTTTGGTGGGGAATTGTTTGGGGATTTGGTTTAGGTTCAGGGAGATGAGGAGAGTGTATGATGTGAGTTTGAAGGTTTTTTGTGGTCCACTGCCAGTGTAGGTGATTTTCGGCGGGTGGCGTGTAGCGGCGCTAGGGTTTTGGCAACTTTTAGGTATAGATTTGTTGGGTTTTGTGATTTTTTTGGGGTGCTGGTTTGTGAGATGAAGTTTAGGAGGAATATGGGAGACAGTGGGGTTGATTTGGGGTTGTTTTAGACTTTACCGGCGCCTTAGGCAATTTTTGACGGTAGCATGGTAGGAGGATTTGAAGTCAGCTAGGTTTTGGTGGTGGTTATGGGTAGAGATGGAAGCTAGGGTTTGGAGTGGCTAGGGAGAGAGAGATGTGAGAGAATGGGGGATTTTTAAATGAGGGGGTAGATTGTGTTAGGACATATATATATTAAAGGGGAGGGAGTTTTGGACCGTTAGATCTATTAGAGATCAATGGCTAGGATTTGGGGGGGGGGGGGGGAAACAGTGTCTTTAGGTAGAAGGGGGTTGGGTTTGGGTATTTTTGGGTTAAGCTTTGGAGTGGGCTTGGTTTTAGAATTGGCCCAATCCTATTTTGAAGAAACAACGATCCCTTTTCTGTAATTAATTTTAATACCCCACTAATCTTAGTAAAATTCTAAATTAAATATTAAATTATCTCAAGTTATAAAATTACACTAATTACTTATTTTTATTATTTACATAATTAGTGAATCTTAAGTTTTAAAAAGAAAATTTATTAGCTTTAATCATTGTAACTAAAAATATCAAATATAACAATTTTTGTAATTTCCTTTTAATAAATTGATTAATTTTTGAAATAAGGCATTAAATTAAATTAAATCCTAATAATGCAAGATGATGAAGGTTTTAATATTTTTATTACTTTTCATAACTTTAAAAATGTAAAATGCAACTAAAAATATAAATAATTCCAAATAAATACCTAAAAATCCTTTAAAAAATAAATAAACAAGATCAATTTATTTATTGATTTTGTAGGAATATTTTGGTAGGGTAAAAATCATATGTTCATAACTGCCTCTCGTTTCTAGGAAATACTAAGAGCTTTCGGGCAAAGATAAAGTGAGCAGTCACGAGCAAATTTTACACGTTTTGATACTCCATGGGAAGAATTTCGAAAATGTTTGACTGAACCTTGCTTTAAAGGTTGACTACATATCTTTGGCTATAAAGGAATCAAGTCAGTGCAGTTTTGAAAGTTTTGGTAGCTGGGACTACCAGAAAGCTGTGATTTCACTACTGTTACTGCTGAACTCCTTTTTACACCAAAGTCAAAATGAAGAAAACTCAATAAGCCTACCAGCTACTAGTTACAAGATTCTTATTTTTAAGTCTTCTAGATCTTTCAGACTTTATTCTT
The DNA here is from genome assembly GCA_034376525.1 of Nicotiana benthamiana. Classification (NCBI taxonomy): domain Eukaryota; kingdom Viridiplantae; phylum Streptophyta; class Magnoliopsida; order Solanales; family Solanaceae; genus Nicotiana; species Nicotiana benthamiana. Next base: position 121,374,771 of record CM067338.1, on the reverse strand, counting down.
GATCTTGATGCTTGTTAGATGTAGATGTTGGTTCAATCTTCTTCATCTTTTTCGGATCAAGGTGGGACATGCAAAACTTGTGACTTTAATCTTTTCTCAAGCAGTCCATATCTTCTCAACTTCTGCACTTTGGGTTCATTTCTTTTTTCCTTTTCTTTTTTTCTTATATCATTGATTGAGACTTATTCTTTCGGTCATCTCGAACCTAGTACTTTAAGGTATAACCTGCTCAGAAATCAAAACAAATGAAACGAACAGAATTTTTCTACCGCAGTTTTTACTAGGAAAATTAAGTTATTTGTAACCAAAACTCTATACTACTTTATTATTGAAAGCAATATAAGTTAGGATTGTGTATCCTTGGAAGAAAGAAATTTGGGAGTGGAGACCCTATGTCTAAAAGTAAATTCAACTAGGGATTGAAAATACTATGTTAGGAAAAATCACCAGGTTATTGTAGTATCAACTAGGGAATGTCGACCATATGTTGGAAAATCATTAGGTTATGCTGGCATCAAGTAGAGAGTGTGGCCCTATGTTGGAAAGTAATCAGGTTATGTTGGTATAATTTATGGAGTGAGACGTTGTGTTGGAAAGTCATCATATTATGCTGGCATCAACTAGGAAGTGAAACCCTATGTTGGAAAGTCACCAGGTTATGATGTCATCACGTAGAGAATGGGAACCTATGTTTGAAAGTCATCAGTTTATGCTGGTGTGATGACCCAAAAGGGTCATCACTTGCTTTTAAATTGAATTATGTGTTTTTGAGGCCTTGAAAACCTCACTTATCTTCACCTCGATTTGTGTATGCAGTCCAGGCGCGAAGCCGAAAAGCTTATATGTGAAAATCTGTAAAAAAAATGATAAATTTTGACTGTAAAATGAATATATTTGACTACGGTCTTGCATGTTTGTGTTTGGCATTTTTGAGTTTGGCATGACGAAGGCATTTTTTTCTATTACCCGAATACTTTTATCCTCTACTACCCATTTTAAGTCCTAATGTTTTGTTTCATACTCCTTTTTTGGAATTAGAAATAGAGTTAGGAACTAGAAAAAGGAAAAGAAAAGAGAAAAAGGAGAAAGAAAAAAAGGGAAAATATGAAAAGAAAAAAAAGAGAAAAAGGAGAAAAAAAAGGAAAAAGATAAAAAAGAAAAGGCAAATGAAAAAAAAAGTCTTTCGAATTATGTTCGACTTGATTCTTGACACCTCAAGATACGTAGGCAGCCTTACAGTTCGGCCGCACCAAATAAAATTTTTCATTATCTCATAAAATCAAGAGTGGGGCAGTCTTTCTTAGAAATTTTCATCAAAGAAAAAATCGAAAAAGAAGAAAAAAGGAAAAAATTTGCAGACTCCAGAAACTGGGACATAAGTTAGAATTTTGCCAAAATATCTGATTCCAAAAATTATAAATTTGCACCCTTTCATCTTAAATCATTTTGAGTCTTCATGTCACCCTTTCTTTCCAATACTGTCCAAAAGCCTACATTACGGTCCAAAACAAGACCTTCCGACCAATCTTTGAGGATGCTAAATCAAGTGTGTGGTGAAAGTATGATCTTCTTACATCATAGGTAACCTTGTTCTCATCACAAAGAGAGAAAATGATACATAAGAGAGTCTTATCGGTTAAAACCCTCATGGGCACCATAAGGCGTCAGTGAGTTGAGAAAGAGAGTAAAATGAGAGAGGCTTGATGGTGAAAACCCTTCAGGGAACTACAAGTCGACCGAGGATTATAGATCAAATGGGACAATTCGTGTGTTGAAGCCCAGTTTCACAGATTAGAGGCACAACAAGAGTTGAACATTAGACTTGCTTAATAGATTTGGCCACTTTAATCCAAAATGCATGTCACCATCATTAGAGTTGATATCTACATCTGACAAGTTTCTACTCGGTGATTTTCTTGTTAAATGTCATCTATTTATGTTGTTCCCCTAACTCTGTTCTTCTTCATTTGTTTAACTTCTCTGGAGTCTATTTTGTCAGAACAAATGAGAAAATGACTTCAAAATTTGTTATTAGCTTTCCAATTGCACAAAACAAATTTCGCTAACACATCAAAGCGGCATAACTCAGGGAAAAGTCTTATTCGCACTAAATTGGTAACAATCAACATGCTTTGAGATTCATGTGAAATGTAAGGGTTCAGTAAATGTCAATTCTTGAGCAAAATGCAACAGATAGAGGATATTTGGATCGAATCGAGTAGAGGTGTTTCCTGTGATAAGGGTTGAAAGAAAATGGGTAGTCGCTAACAGGTTAGGTCTTCCAAGTTGAAATCAAAGTTATCTTGGCAAATGCAGAAGCAACCGCCTTCAAGGTCAAGGCCACAAAATCACAACCACTTTTTAAACTCACAAGTTTTCTTTGTTTGAAACAGGAACAAAGAGATGCAAGCAAGTTGGTTCAAGAACAAAAAAAAAAGGAAAAAAAAGAATAGGAGAAGAGGAGCAGACAAAAGAAAGTTTCAGAAATCTTTGCCATTGCCTGTCTTGTTAGTGTGCATAAGATGTTTCCATTTCGCTATACATTTTTCCTCCTAGGATGAACGTCCAGTCCGATGAATTTTTTCCTAGGATAGAAAATATTAATCTAATGAATCTTTCTTCTAAGATAGAAGACCTAGTCTGATGAACTTTCTCTTTGGATCAAAATCTTTGTCTGATGAATATTTCTCCTAAGATAGAAAACCTAGTCTGATGTATTTTCTCCTAGGATAGAAATCTTAGTCTGATGAATCTTTCTCCTAAGATAACAAAAAGGGACCTAGTCTGATGAACTTTCTCCTAGTATCAAAATCTTAGTTTGATGAATCTTTCTCCTAAGGTAGAAGACCTAGTCTGATGAACTTTCTCCTAGGAGCAAAATCTTAGTCTGATGAATTTTTTCGTAAGATAAGAGACCTAGTCTCATGAACTTTCTTGTAGGATCAAAATCTTAGTCTGATGAATTTTTCTCCTAAGATAGAAGACCCCAGTCTGATGAATTTTGTCTTAGGATAGATTTTTAGTTTTCTTATGTTATTAATATTTAGTTTTCTTGAAATCAGGTGTCTCGCCTGGAGAATAGAGTTAATTTTTACTTTATTCAAGTTTAGTTTGAAGTTTTCCGCAAGCTCAATCTTAAATATAGGAGACACACTTCCTAGTCTGGGTCATTCAGGTTTTATTCTTAGCAGACACACTTGCTAGTCAAATATTCTTGGTTTTACTCACATGAGATGCACATCCTACTCAACTCTCTAGTTTTACTCTCATCATTGCATCAATACCATATGTGATTTACAGCCTTGCTAATAACTCACAAATCTTCCTAGTGCAAACCGGGGTAGAAAATTTTGTTTGTCTTGATGGTAGGCTCTCACATGGAGAACAAGGGAAGACATTTCAGAATTCGTCTCGGGAATAATTTCAAGTTTTAAGAGAGCATCAGGCTCCCACCTGGAGAACGAGGGAAGTCATTTAAGAATCCAATTCAAGTTAGAAGTAGTAGAAACTCACGACAAGAATGCAAGTGAAAAATCCGAGATGATCAACAAAAATAATCTCAATCCTGAATAAAAAAGAAACAAAACCGAAAAAAAGAAGAAGAAAGAAAGTGAATCTAAAATGCAGAAGTAGAAAAAATATGTGAAATGCTCAAGAAGTCGTTAAAGTCACGAGTGCTACATGTACGGTCTTGATCCGGAAAAGCTAAAGAAGAATGAACTAGCTTCTTCAGCTAGCGAGCAATAAGGTTCAAATCTAAAGTATGCAATAAGAACCATTGAAGACTCAAGATCAAGCTTCAGAAAACATATAGATAGTATTCTTGTAAGTAATAGTTGACATGCTTAGTTAGTCCTTTTTATTTTTTTTGATTTTGATGTAATAACAGGACCGCGAACCGGAACCTCAACGGAATGGCACTTCAACCAGCTCTCCACCTCAGCATACTCCATCACCTTATTCACTTCTAAACTATACGTGGCCTGATTCCTTTATAGCCAAGGAGATATAGGCAGCTCAAATACAGGGCTCAGCCACACTTCCTTTCTCTTAGTTTTTGGTCTCCCTAAATAAGAGTCAGATAAAAAAACTTGTCTAGTCGTTCTTTTTCTGAAAATACTTTGTATTGCCAGTCAAACATGGGCAGCTGTAGACATGTGATTTTTTACCCCCCATGATTTTACACATTTTAGATTTAAATACTTAGTTTCGGTATAATATAGTTATTTCAACTAATTTTGACTCTTTTACATTGTTTTTATCATAAAGTTGAAAAATACAAAAATAATTTCATTTGTCTCTATTTAATTAAGGTATTATGTATTTTTAGAAGAATATTATTTTATTAACCCATTTTTGTTATAATCTTAAAAATACCAAAAATAGCTTCATGTCATATTATAGTTTGTTTTGATTAATTAGTAATGATTTTATAATTTTATAGTATATTGTTTTAGAAATAAATCAATAGTTTTAGTCTTGTAAAACCAAAAGGGCAATTTTTAGACAATTTCGACATAGAGAAGGCCCAATTTCATATTCTTCAGCCCAGCCCCACGAATCATCACCCTTTAGCCCATAACCCATCAGATCCACCAACAATAAGATCAATCCTAGTCATCCATCCCCATTAAATCAAACGGCTCGTATTTTATTTCAAGATAATATATGAACCTAATTACAACCCAAAACTCTGACCCTAGAGAGAACCCCCAGCCGTCACCTTCTTCCACACCACCAAACACAGCCTCCACCTCCTAAACCAGCGCCGTTGTCGTCCACAACCAGCAGCACCGACCTGCCAGCCAACACTATCGCGGCTCTTCTTCTTCACAACAAAACCAGTTGCTGCCACGTTTACCCACCAGAATCCTAGACCTATGAGACCATCGCACAATCGTGTCCAACACCCAACCCCCAACGACCCTACTAGTTCCTTTCTTATTCAATTTTTCCTCTCATCTCTCATCTCTAGCGCCATGCCAGAATGCCGCCGCCTCTCACCAGATACAAACTCGCCGAAAAAGCTCAATAAAGCCGTAGAGTTCACCCCTCCCTTCACCAAGCTTCAGATCCTTAACAAGTTAGCCACACCACCTTTTTTTAGATCCCGAACAGCCAAAAAACACACACACGCATACACGAAACAGAGAGAGGCCCACGAATAGAATTTAGGGGAAAAGGGAATTTGATTTTGGCTTCATCTTTGGCTAATAATTGGAATAGAATTTCAAAAGAAAATGTGCAAAAAGAAAAAGAACAGTCGTATGAAATTCCAACGGCAACGATTTAGGTTCTAACAACAAATTTTGTCCTTTAAGCTCACTTCGATCTCCCTTAATTCCCTTGTCCAGTTCTTTTCGAGAAATTTGAATTCAAAGCAGAGTTGACAATAGTTTTGAAGCTGTCGACCTTGGTTCATTGCACCAAACAAGTTCCGGTTTGAGGTTCCGGTCAAGGTTGATGATGTTTTGCAATTCAAAGCTATGAAGGTCCCTTTTAACTTCTGTTCTTCTCTTTTCTGATTTGCCTATGATTAGTGTTAATTATTCCATGTTGAATTTTTGTTGAATATTTAATTGTAACAATTTAGGGACTTTTGTCTGGTTGGATGTATGGTGGTGCCTAATTCGAATTAAACAATAATGGGTCATTGAATTAATTGAAATAAGTAGGAGTGGGTCACGGGAGTTTAAACAGAATTAAGAGAATTAAGTTTAACAGAATTGGATAGTAGATGACATGTTCTAATTCTATTTTGTTACTACTAGTTTTGTTTAACGCTAGTAGCATGCTTAGGCCAACAATATTTGGGTAGGCAAGCCTTATGATTTTTGTTTGTTTCGAGGTAAGAGGTCATTTCCTTAGTTAAATTTATCCGGTGAATACCCCAAAAGATTTGTGTATATGCTATCTGGGGTATACCCCGAAGTATTTGTATTTGGAGGCCGAAAGTAGAACTCATAGTATTTTATTTTTATTTTTATTTTTTATTTTAGTAGGTGGGGATGACCTCGAGCCTCTTTGATTAATTATTTTCTTTTTGCATGTTTTTACTTCAATTTGAATGTTTTCAGAGCCAGCTAGATCGAGTACGCATTTTGACTCTCACGGGACTGGGGAGTGCCTAACACCTTCTCCCCGAGTCAAATAAACCGCCGTACCTAGAAATCTAGTGCAGACTTAGTTTTGGAGTCTCAAGTGTTTTGAAAGGAAAAATTATTTGTAGAAAAATGGTGGCCTGACACACCAAAATCAAATATCAGGTCGGGACTCTGAGTTAATCCTTTTGAACACTATCTTTTGTCATTTTTAAAATTGAAAAACTCTTTTGAGCTTAGCGAAATTTTTTTTATTTATACTAAGAGGGTTAAGTGAGGTTAGTGTAAAAAGGGGGTGTGACACCCACAACCGCATTTGCGGTTCAGGACTCCCTCAGCCCCTCTGCTTCTGCGACCTCCTTTATCGCACTTGCGGTATTGCACATGCGATCCCTAATTCGCAGGTGCAAAAATACCAGAAGTAGCAAATTCAGTAGCTGCAGAAAAGTCCAAGCTTCTCGGTTAACCATCCGAAATCATCCTAGGTCTCTGGGACCTCAACCAAAAGAATAGACATAGCCTAATACCTTCTTTAGACTTGTACCAATCATCAAAGCACCTCAAACGACATCAAATCGACCAAAACACATTGGACTCAAGCCAAACCTTCAAATATCTTACGAATTTCGCTTTTGATAAAAATCACAACCAAACCGCGTCCGATTGATCGGACATTTTGCACACACATCCCAAATGACCCAATGGAACTATTGCAACTGTCGAATTCCATTCTGTTCCTCAGATCAAGATCTCTCTATCGAACCAGAATCTTCAAAAATTCAACTTTTGGCATTTCAAACCTAAATTAGCTACGGAACTCCAAAACACAATACGAACACGCCCCTGAGCTCGAAATCACCGGAGCTAATGGAATTATCAGATTTTCATTTTAAGGCCGTCTTCACACTGTTCCGGTTACAACCTACTCTCCAATACTTAAGCTCTTATTTAGGGACTAAGTATCTCAAAACCTCCAAAACTAAAAATCGAACATCCTGGCAAATCAAAATGGCACAAATAAACTTGGGGAAAGCAGCTAATAGGTGATTGAGGTGTTAATTCTTAAGAAGACCGACCGAATCTCACAAAAATAGGAAAACGTAATTATAAAATATTTAGGGTTAAAACAAAGTTGGTGGGGGAGGTGGTTAAATGACTATTTTGTAAATAGCCAATGGCCAGATTTTTCAATGCCCAACGGAAAAGGTTTTTTTTTTTGAATTTTGACCGTTGGGACCTTTCGGGCCAGCCAAGGACCGGTCCGGTCCCGGTCCTGATCTTAAACGGTCCCGTTCCTAAAGTAAATAACTAGCCTAGAAGCCCGGACCAGGCTCAAGTACACGGTTCTAACCGGTTCAGGCCCATTAGCTCAAAAGCTTTGCTTGTCCTCAAGCAAACAAAATAAGACCCAACCCTTAAGAGAATGTCCATAAAATTTCAGTTGTCCTAAAGCGACCTCGTCTAGCACAATTGGGACTAACAGCTGCCCTCAATACAAATGAATCATTAACAATATTTACTCTTTGAAACATCATGGATTAAAGGCAACTCAAGAGCATCAAGAGATGACTCAACACATTAAAGAACTCTTTTTTATTATTTCGGTCATTGTGGAACCCAAACTCACACATCCTCAACTCTACCTAAGAAAACCTCACCTTTATAATAGTGGCACTCAGAACGAGGTTAATGGAAACACACTCATCTCTCTCAACAAAAAGTTACAAGTCCGGCTCTAAGTACTATATGCTTGCCCCTTATGTGAGTCACCACTAATGTAAGCTTTATTCAACTCAAGATTATATAGGGCTTTTGGGGAGACATGGTGAAGGATTTTGGTTCAGGGCAGGAAATATTTGGTCTAAGAAGGTTCCATCTTCCCTTAAGCACTTCTTTTATTTCATTTGGCACACTTTCACTTGACTATTTGAGTCATTTCACTCATTTCTAAGGGGTTAGAGAGACACATTGTCACTCTTTCTTATATATTTCAAACCTTTTCTCCTTTTTTAACTTTTCACTCCTTTCATTCTTTGCTTTTCTTGAATCTCTTTTTATTCTTTTTCATATTGAACATTTTTTGGCTTTTTTGCTTTTCTTTTTTTTTCATTGCCTTTCCTTTTCTTCATTTTTGCGCCTTTTTACCACTTTATTGCAATCCTTGTCTCCCCCCCCCCCCCCCCCCCCAATTATACCTTTTCTAGATGGTAAAGAAAACATCAGGTGCCAAGAGAGGATATCATTTAGCACATATATAGGCTTATATTATGGGTCTTTAAGGAAAAAGGTCTAAGGCTCAAAATGGTTGACTAGGGATCTTGTCATCGGTAGGTTAAGGAAGTGCTCAAGTTATCATTTGGATCAACGAGATCCTATAATCATGTCTCAAGTTAAAATTCACTTAGGATTTCGCCTCAACAAACATTTAGGGAAAATTCTAGACCAATGGCTTGGGACTTGGACTTGCATTACAATTACTCACCATACAAGCTATGGGATCAATAAAGACATAGAGTCAGGGGCCCACAATGACCTTGGATAAGATTTGAGCACACAATGGTCTCGAAAAGCACTTGATTATTATTGGTAAATACAAGAGTCTCAAGGTCACGACTTTCACCATCCTAAACACAACAATTTATTTTTGACCATAAGATTAAAGGCAAGTGTGCTAGGCCCAAGTGAAGTTTTGCTTAAGGCACCCTTAAACACAAAATACTAAAAACAAAAATAAAAACAGACTCAAACCCTTAAGAACGTTGTCATGCCATCCATCATTGGGAAGAGCCAGCCGGTTCACCGAAAAATTCCACCTTCTGAAAGAACTGTGGCATTAAGAAAACCAAAGGCTTATTGTGAACTTTCAAAAAAAAGAAGCCACGAATAACAAATAAGAAGCTAAGAATGAAAAATTTGCGGAAAGTAGAATGAATATATACATAATGGGAATTGTCGAATATACAATAGCTTGGATGAATATGTACAATGTAGCATAAATATATATACAGACCCAAAGAAAAATAAAAGTTGATAAATGTAACAAAATGTTAAAATTATATACAACCCAAAGACGAATAGATAAAGAATTGATAAAAAGTATCAAATATATATACAATCATCCAAAATGAATCAATAAAAAGTAGGGCCTATCCCTTCAAATGAAAGCTGGCATTGTTCCCAATTCAACTAAACTAAATAAAGCGCCAAAAAGAGAAAGGGAAAAAAGATATAGGGACTCCATATGGCCTGTTTGTTTGCATGGGCTTCTGAGTGGTTCCAGGGTCCTCACTGTGCTCGGAATCTCAGACTGGTTCCTTGTGGCTTGCTGCTGTGCTGCTGGGACCTGGGCCTGGACATGCTCCTGAGGTGCATCATATGGCTGACTGGAGGAAGCCTCTGGTGGGTCGGCCAACTGGATAACTGCATCGTCCGCTCTGGGAAACATCCTCTTCTTTTTAGGAGTCCTCTGTGATTGCTCTGGCTGGGAATGAGCTCTGGCATAGGATCATAAATCAATAAGTCAAAAGGCAGCTAGTCTGCCTTCAACCAGTCAACATCAACCCGCAGCTCCTTTACGGCCTCCTTGGAAGCCCGCGACTTCCTCTGCTTCTTGTGCTCCCTAGAAAGCTCCTTGAGAGCCTTGGTGTGTGAATCAACTGCATCTGTGAGCACCTTCTGAGTGTCAAGATTTTCCTTTGGTTGTTTAGAATCCCCTTGAGAGGTCCTCTACGGAATAGGGGACCTGTGGAGGTGGAGGTGCCTACTGAGCCTCTACTGTGGTAGTGAGGGTAGACAACTTGGATGACGCAGTCTGTATCCAGTTGTTGATACTGGGGAGAGCCTAGCTCAGTTGGTGGGCAGCCACTGGACAGGCACGTGAAGATGGTATCTCTGGGTCTACTGAGGTGGATGGACCAGGAGGGATATCAGTAGAGGTGGGGGCAGGCTCAACAGGAGCCACTACCAAAACTAGCTCTTCAAACTTGCCATTTGGAGTAGTAGTTGTTCCATTAAAGTTCTTGCTCTTGGGATTGTCATCCTCCTGCATACTGTACCAAGAGAATGGGGCCTTCCATTAGACTTTGATGTCGAATGGCCTCTTTTCAACTTTTAGGTCCCGGAAGTACATAGTTAGAGAGCTGGGGAAAGGATAGTTTTTGTCATGCCCACTGCCCACTATTGTGATTATCCTAGACATAACATTTCTCACATTGATTGGGTAACCCGCCATGATCTAAGCCACCAAAACTGCCCGATGAAAAGGGAGGGAGTAGTCATGAGTCGTGGGGTCTAACCTGCTACATACAAATATTTCCCACCCCATTGCATCGTTCAATCTACGCCTCAGAATCTTGATGCTCGCAGTCAACCAATTGGGGGTGGTACCCGGGATTGATAGAGATACTGTGCCAACCATGGTTAGACCTCCTCTCCCAATTCCATCCTTTCCATGTACATGGTCTCATTCTACTCAGCAAAGCTAAGGTACTCGTTGATTGTCTTTCTCGTCAAACAACACCTTCAGATTTCAAACCTTGGTCACCATGGTACCTTTTTTGAGTTGGGCAATCTTGGTGTGGAATGCTTTGACTAAGTGCTCATTGGCATCCACTCATTCCCCCAAAAAGTGCTCCCATTCGACTCTCTCCCTAAAATGCCTTCTCACATTAGGGTTGCGAGGTAGAAAGTGTCTATCTACAAAACTCATCTCCGGGATAAACATCCTCACCGGCCACCATTCCCGAATTTATGACATCCTACTTCACTCATGAGTCGGTCTTGCCAGGCCTCCAGTTTCCTAGTTCTAGCAACCCAACCAATCTGAGGCTCACCCCCTTCTCCAACTACTTCTTCTTATCGTACTTCACCCCCATCTTCTACTGCACCCTCTCCAGATAATGAAGCTATGGGAGAGGAGGAGTATACCCCACTTCTTGCACATGAGCCCTCCGATGACCCAGAAGAAACATTTTTTGACGCTTGGGCAGTGGGGAATGCTGGAGGTATATCTCTTAGCTTGTTTCTCTCCAACCAATCAGGGATATACTCTAGCATGGAGTATGAAGGGATCTCCTGGGAGGGCTCGTACTCACTCCCCAACATGTCAATAACTCTATCAGCTATTCTTATCAATTGTCTTGTGTTTCGAATATTTTGTTGTGCTTGAGAATTCAGTATAATCATTTTTTATTTTCCTCCCCGAGAAGATTCTCCTCTGCCCGGTTGTTTAGAGCCTTTACCTTGTTCTTTCACCATCATCTGCAAACACAATCCAAATAAACTTGTTAGTATTAGTAACAGCAGTAAAGAAAAAAAATTGCAGAAAAAAATACAGACTGTTGCAAAAGCCATGTAGTGCGGACCGCACAAAATGGTGTGCGGCCGCACAGGGGTAAATGCGGAATGCAAAAAACAGCTATGTGGTCTACACATAGTTGGGGGTTAGACTACCCACTCTCTGTATCTAGGCAGTGTTGATCGCATAAAATGTAGTGCGGACGCACAGGGACCAATGCGGTCCACACAAAATATAGTGCGGCCACAGTCCCCAAGGTTCAAGTTTAAGGACTTTTAGCTATGCGGTCCGCATAAAATATTAATGCATACCGCACAAGGGCACCATAGACCGCACTAAATCGACCGCGGTCTGCACTGAGTGCCCAGTTGTGGCACTAAGTTAGGGTTTAATGTATTTTTTATTTTAAGCCTAATTTTTCACCTAATTAGTGTCCCTAAGTGATTTCCCATTGTCTTTAACTACGTAAGCCTACTTTATTCAAGGAATAAGTTACCCTAACCTAATCAACGGAAGAAAATATGGGAATAAGAGAGTGAAAGACAAGAAAAACAAAAAGGAAAAGAAAATAACAAAAGTAAAGCAATTAAAAAGAAGTAGAGTTACCAGATGTGATATGAAATAGAGAAAATTAGTTCTAATCAATTAATTACGAGCAAAAGGGGATGATGAGCAGTGCTTTAAGATTTCTGCGATTCAAAGGTTCGGAAAGTGTAACAGGAGGGCCTCAGACCCTATTTATAGAAAAGGACCTAGGGCCCATCTTACCAACCCAGTCCGGACCGCACAAAATGGACTGCGGTCCGCACAGCACATCAACTCCCAAGTATGAGGAGGAAACACACTGCGGTCCGCACAAAATGTCATACGGTCGCAGGGGTCCATCGTGGACCGCATAAAATGTAGTGCGACTGCAGTGGAAAACTTCGGAGAGGTCAATATTTCACCCTTCACTAGTACGGTCCGCACTAAATATAGTGCAGCCGCATTGCAAAGTTCAGAGACCTGAACACTTTTTCCACTATGTCCTGCACTGCACCAACACAATCCTGTAACATCTCCCAACCAGTCAGCCCAAAACACAAATCCTATTCTATAATTAAAATCAAATAAAAATAAGAAGAAAAGCACATGAATTTCCTCCCAAGAAGCGCCTGATTTAACGTTACGGCATGACGCATGTTGCCACCACATCATTTGAGATGAAGAAGCGCCACCATGTGACTATCATCAAACTTTCCAAGATAATGCTTGACTCGATTCCCATTAACTCTGAAGACCTATCCTTTTTTTTTTCAAATCAAGAGCACCAAAAAGGGTCTCCAATACCTCTTCAAGCGGTCCACTCCATTTTGATTTATGCTTTCCCTAAAACAGGCGTAACCAAGAGTTGAACAAGAGAACCAAATCGCCCACTTTGAACTCCTTGCTACGAGCATATTTATCATGAAGGTACTTCATCTTGTCCTTGTACAAGGACGAACTGGAGTAAGCATGGAGTCGAAATTCATTAAGTTCATTGAGTTGCTCCACACGAAGATTAGCTGCAACATTCCATTCAAGATTTAGCTTCCTCAAAGCCCACATGGACTTGTGCTCTAACTCAACCGGAAGGTGGAAAGATTTCCCAAACCCCAACCGATATGGGGACATACCAATTGGAGTCTTGTAAGCAGTCCTATAAGCCCATAGAGCGGCATCAAACTTCTTTGCCCAATCGGTCCTATTTGCATTGACCGTCTTTGACAATATGATTTTGATTTCCCTGTTGGAGACTCGAACTTAACCACTTTCTTGAGGATGATAGGGAGTAGAAACTTTGTGATTGAAACCATACTTTGAAAGCAAAATGTCGAAAGTTCTATTGCAAAAATGAGACCCCCCATCACTTATGATTGCATGAAAGTACCAAACCTTGAAAAAAATGCTCTTCTTGAGAAATGCAACAACACTCCGGGCCTCATTGTTGGGAATAGCCACGGCTTTAACCCACATTGAAACATAGTCCACCGCCATAAGAATGTAAGTGTTCACGTAAAAGCTAACAAATGAGCCCATGAAATCAATGCCTCATACATCAAAAATATCAACTTCAAGAATTGTATTGAGAGGAATCTCATCTTTCTTCGAAATTCTACCCGCTCTTTGGTATTCGTCATATCTCTTAGAAATCACTTGCATATTTAAACAAAGTTGGCCAATAAAAACCACAACAAAGAACTTTAGATGTCGTCCACACCCCACCATGATGGCCACTATAGGGAGAGGAATGACAAGCCTCTAAGATACTCAATTTCTCTTCCTCCGGGACACACCTTTGGATCACACCATCCGTGCAAATATTGAACAAGTACGGCTCATCCCAATAGAAATCCAAACTATCCCTCTTGAATTTATTTTTTTGGTTAGAAGAGAGCTCACACAGGATTATCCAGTCACAAGGAAATTAGCAACATCGACAAACCATGGCATATCATTCATCGACACTGAATGTATTTATTTGTCGGGAAATGAATCATTGATCTCTAGGCCATCACAAAGTCTCCACTCCTCCTCTAAATGGGACAAGTGGTCCGCCACTTGGTTCTCACTACCCTTCTAGTCCACAATCTCCAAATCAAACTCTTGAAGTAACAAGACTCATCACATCAGTCTAGCTTTGGAAACCTTCTTCGTCATCAAGTACCGAAGTGCGGCATGGTTGGTATGAATAATAATCTTAGCACCCATAAGATATGGCCGGAATTTTTCCATTGCAAACGCAATAGCCAAAAGTTCTGTCTCGGTCACCGTGTAGTTCATTTGAGCATCGTTCATGTCTTGCTCGCATATTTTACCCGATGAAACATTTTGTTCAATCGTTGACCCAAAATCACCCCAACTGCAATATTGCTCGCATCACACATGAGCTCAAAGGGAAAAATCCAAGTAGGTGCGGTAATGATAGGAGTGGTGGTCAACTTATGCTTGAGAAGCTCAAAGGCTTGTGTACACTTTTCATCAAACACGAACTTAGCATCTTTTTCCAACAACTTGGACAAGGGATTCACTACCTTTGAGAAGTCTTTGATAAATCTCCGGTAGTACCCCGAATGACCAAGGAAACTTCGAACTCCCTTGATAGATGTTTGGGGAGGGAGCCTTGAAATCATATCGATGTTTGTTTTATCTACCTCAATACCATGCTTCAAAATTTTATGCCCAAGAACTATTCCGTCTTCCCTCATAAAGTGGCATTTCTCCCAATTGAGGACAAGATTGGTTTCTTCACAATAAGCCAAAACTCTATCAAGATTCTTCAAGCACTCATCAAATGAATCCACAGAAACTAAAATTGTCCATGAACACCTCTAAAATGTCTTTCACCATATCGGTGAAAATTGCCATCATACACCTCTTGAAGCACCGCCAATGTGCCATCAACCTTCATGTTAGTAAGACAAGAAGAAAGAATAACTAGCAAAGTAGAACGTGAGCCTAAGAAATCATACCTGATGTGTGGAGGCAATGGTTTCAACTCCAATACCGGAGGCTCCTCAATTGAAAGTTTTGTTGGTGGAGTCTTTCTATTCTCGAGGTCCAAAGACAATTTCCTAGGCTCATAAGAAGAAGAGCCCATTCCATGTAATGCATTCCCGCACTCTACTCGACTTGCATCCTCATTAACATCAAGATTCAATAATACGGCCTCCAACGGGTCTTCCACATTAATCATTGTGATGGTGTAATCAATTAACACTAGTGTGATGAGGTCCACAAAACAACACCCCTCGGTATTGTTGGGATGCTTCATAGATTTCCACACATGAAAGACCACCTTTTAATCACCCAGCCAGAAAGTGAGTTGCCCAGCTTCCACAACTACCAATGCCTTCCCCGTATCTAGAAAAGGTCTTCCCAATATGATAGGAACTTCATAGTCCACCTTGCAGTCTAAGATCACAAAGTCAGCTGGCAAGATAAATTTGTCCACCCGGCCAAGCATATCATCTATAATACCCAATGGTCTCTTTATCGATCTATCTGCCATTTGTAACCTCATGGAAGTCAGGGGAGGTTTCCCCATATCCAAGGTATTGAAAACTGAGTAGGGTATCAAATTGATACTAGCCCTCAAATCACATAAAGACTTGGCAAAGTCCACACTCCCAATGGTGCAAGGAATGGTGAAAGCACCGGAATCTTCAAGCTTCGGGGCCATTGAATGAACTATAGCACTAACTTGGTGAGTCATCTTTATAGTTTAACAATCCATAGATTGCTTCTTTGTTACCAAGTCTTTCATGAATTTTGCATAACTCGATATTTGTTCAAGAGCCTTTGCCAAATGCAGATTTATAGATAAGCTCTTCATCATGTCAATGATCTTTTTAAATCGTTTCTCATTTTTCTGATTTGCGAGCCTTTGAGGATAAAGTGGAGGTAGCCTTGGCAAAGTAGCCTTGGCTTTAGGCACAACCGGCTCTAGCATGTCTATTATGTGTTCCTAGATGGGTTCACATCATTTTGAGTTTCCACGTCGACATCTTGAATATCAATCCTCAGTTCTTTGTTCATATTTTCATCAGCCACATCTTCAACCACCAAAGGAACTTCATCTTCTTGCAACTTAACATCATCATCCAAGACTTGCTTTTGTTTGGAGTTATTCACATCACCACCCCTACCACTTCTTGTTGCTACCTTCACAACATGATTGTTCCTACCCTTCGAGTTCACTACCGTATTACTTGGTAGAGTACCCTTAGGGAGAGTATTTAAATACTATGAGATTTAGCCTAACTGCACCTCCAAATTTCTAATAGAGGTACTGTGGGAAGCCATATGTGCATCAAAATCCACATTCTTCTTCTTCATCTGTTCGAATATCATGTCAATTCTACCCGTAGAAGAACTAGGACCTTGAGATGGAAATGGGGGCGGAGTGTTTGGTTGTTGGTATATTGGGGGCCATTGAAAGCCTTACCCCTGGTTTCCTTGGATTCCATTGTTCCATCCACCTTGATTAGTATTACCACCCCAATTGTTGTTATTACCATTCCAATTTCCTTGGTTGCTTTGATTGCTGTTCTGATTGTCCCAATTACCATTGCCTTATTGTTTATTTCCCTAGTTGCCTTGAGGTCGCCATTGTTGTTTGTTGGAAGAGTTGCCCCATTGGCCTTGATAATTGTTTACATATTGAACCTCTTCACTTTGTTCATCATAACCATCATTTTGAAATCCATAATAGTCATCATCAAATTGCTTAGAATTCCCTTGGTTTTGTTGCCTTTTTGCCTTCTTTTGTTGAAAAGCATATTGACACCCTAAATAGCATTCACTTGGTGAGGATTTTGTACTTGTTGCAACTATGCCTTTGCCAATTTGTTCATAATAGTTATCAGCTCAGCTATAGCTTGCCCGTGATCATGTAATTCCTTGTGCAAATTAGTGATCGTGGGGTCACCTTGAGGAACATTGGCTCTACTTTTCCATGCGGAAGAAGTGACAGCCATCTCGTCAATTATATCACATGCTTTATCATATTACATCTTCATAAAGTTTCCCCCAAGCAAGTTGGTTCACTATGCACTAGTTTGTGGTGTTAATGCCCCGATAGAAAGTTTGTTGTATCATAGCCTCAATCATATAATTGTTGGGGCATTCCTTCACCATCGTTCTATAACGCTCCCAAATCTCATGCAAAGGTTCCGTGGGCTCTTGCTTGAAGGCCGATATCTTATCTCGCAATGCCTCAGTGAGAAATGTTTAGCAATGAACTTATTCTACAACTCATCCCAAGTAGTGATGGAATAGTTGGGAAGTCGCTAGAGCTAATCAAACGCCTTCCCCCTAAGTGAGAATGGGAAGATTCTTAACCTAAGAGAATCCTTGGACACATTCGTCTACTTTCTCCCCCAACAAGTATCCACGAACCCCTTGAGATGTTTGTAAGCATTTTGATCTGCAGCGCCCGTGAAATACCCATACTGCTGTATTAAGGTCAACACAACATTGGTTATCTAAAACCTGCCCGCCCGAATTCGAGGTGGGTCAATAGCACTCGCATAGCCTTGGTTCGGAAGCACTCTGGGAGCCGCTCTTGGAGGTGGCGTAGGAGGGTTTGGAATATTGTTATTATCATTCGCATTGGCCTGGTAGCTTCTACGTTGTCCTTGAGGTACAAGAGGCATTTCATCATCTCCGACTACATATACCTCCTCCCTCGCAATCATATTTCCAAGAGGGTCATTAGCGTTGTTCGTTGCCATTTGGTACCTGAGTTGTGACACAAACAAGTTATCACCAAAGAAGAAAAGGAGAACAATACACAAAACTAACTAAATAGATAGCCAAAATCGTTAGCTCCGCGGAAACGGTGCCAAAAAGTGATCGCGGCCTACTCCGCACTACTATTTAGTAGCGAGAGAGGGTCTTAGCAGCAATTACCCGATTTAGGGTCAGGATCAATTTTCACAGAGAGCTAGAATTTGGAATTGAGTATCTATCTAGTGTAGGGTTACTTATGTTTTCCAAATTTCACTTCTAATCATTTTTAGGGTTTTGTTTTACTTCTACTTTTATAAAACTATAAGAGCTAGATTAAACTAGAGTAAGCTAAGAATAAAATAGTACGGGTTGTGCTGATGGTTTAAAAGGCATTAGGGTAGTGACTTTCACCTAGGTGGTCAATTAATGGGTAATTGAGCCTAAGAGATGATTGACATATTTTGGGGTATGATATAACCATTGCATGATTTTACCCACTCTGCACCTCTCGGTGATTCGAGTGATTTTGCCCGTACTGACTTTCTCAAAACCAATTGAGCATGCAAATTTGCACAAACAATTAGGGTTCAAGTCAGATGTTACTCTTTCGAGGTTTAACCCTTTAATTGGGGCTATCAATCACTTCAGTACGCCCTTATTCCTTGGTGGACCGATTTCAGAGACTTAGACTCTCTTTCTCAAGAAGAGCCCAAGTCAATTAAACAAAAACTAGTGTTTGTAACCATTAATTCAAAAATTACACATGAAATTGGCCCAAATATCAAACACCCATAGTCATTGTAGCCTTAAAATACAAGACCTATCAATTACCCACACTAGGGTTTAGCCCCAACCCTAGCTCATGGGTCTAGTTACTCATAATTAAAGAAGAAAAATAAGAAATAGATGAAGAAAAACTCATATTAATTAATTACTAAGATAAAAAATAAGATTCAATGTTGAAATGTAGATAAAATTTTCCAAAATAGCTAAAACTATGAACCCAAGAGCACAGTTCTGAAGAGAAAACTATCTGATACCCTAAAGCGGAAAAAGAAGCTATTTATACTAAGCTAAAGAATCTGGAAAAAAATACCCCTACGGGGTTAGTGAGGACCCCATAAAATAGTGTACAGCCGCACTAGGGATCTGAACATAAAAATCTAACTCTCTGAACTCGGGCTATGCGGACTGCACGGAATGGAGTGCGGTCGAGGTGGCTTCTAGTGTGGTCCGCATAAAAATAGAGGACAAACCGCATTGGCTTGAAACATCCAACTGGCACTTCTCCGAACCTCCGTGTGCGGACCGCACAGAATGGTGTGCTGTCGAATTGGGCCTTTTTTGCCCAAGCTTTGTCTTTTCTTGGTACTTGTGCAAGTTTCACTCCTTTTGAGATAATATTTGACATCTTGTCACTTTGTTGATCAAACCTGCAATCAAGCACAACTTATGAGCCTTTTGAGGCTATATTGTACGAATTTCTAATCAAAGCATAAGCGGGAAGGAGTATAAAATGGATTAAAATCCCTAGTTATCATAAAGTCATTTATAATGGAACAGAAAATACTTAAATCCATTATATGTTTGGGTGTGATAGCGTCCCCACAAGTCTACATGAATCATTTGAAAATGAGTAGTAGAGTGAATGGTTATTTTAGGAAAGGGTAACCTTTTTTGCCTAGCCATGGGACAAATGGAACAAATAAAAGACTATTTATGAGGAAATTTATCAGAAAGAAAAGAAATATGTTTCATTTTACCAAAAGGAGCATGTCTTAACCTCAAATTCCATGCATGATCAATAGACAAGGCAGGAGTAGAAATATTAGCACGCACAAAATGATATAAAAGAGAGTTGCTCTTATTCTTTATATCAACATCGGAAATTATGGTATTTACAGAGGAATTAGAAGAAGAAGTATCACAATCACAAAGATCATTAGGCTAAAAATATAGAGACCCTTCTGAAGTCTACCAAGCACCACTGGCTTCTTCAGAAAAGGGCCCTGCAACAAAGTGCATGTATATGCAGTAAATAAGGCATTACATTTAAGATGAACATGTCGTTGGTTTACAGAGATGAGATTATAATAAAACAAAGGAACAAGTAAGACATTGGGAAGAGAAATGGTCTGAGAATCATATAGAGAACCAGTACAATGGACCTTAACTTTGTACCCATTAAGAAGAGTCACAAGGTAAGGCAAAGGTAAAAGGCTTAATATCAGTTAGTAAAGATTGGTGATGTGTCATATGATTAGTAGCACCATGGTCTATGATCCAAAAGTCATCCTCTACTTTAGTAAAATTTCAAATATAAGAAGAAAAATTACTGAAACCAGAAGTACCTATTTGACTTGCAAAGTTTGCTGAACCAGATGAAATATGTCCTGAGAGGCAGAGGACATCTTTGACTGTTGGAGCAATTTGAGCAGTTGATCATTGTTCTTTTGTCATAATGTCCCCTAATGTCATGTGGAATCACCATAAAATTCTAAAAAGCAGAGTTATTAGTAGCTCCCATGTTAGGTGGACAAGAAACTTGAACAAATGCAGCTGACCTTTTGAACTTGGAACTAAAACTTGGAGGGTACCCACACAGCTTGTAGTAGTTTTCAATTAGATGCCCAGAATTCTTACAGTATCAGAACATCAAACTAGAATTTCCATTATTTGTAGGATCAAAATGTATCCTATGAGTGAAAGGCCTTTGAACTTTGGTACTCTCACTAGTAGTGCCGAATTGCACCCTTGTATTCATAGGTTTCTGAACATTTGTGCTAAAGGAGGCAGATTTTTTACTAAAAAATGAATTTATTTGAACTTCAGCTTGTCTTTCATACTCAATCCGCATTGCATACGCACTGTCAATATCAAGAAAGGTTTCATTATAAGAATGTTTCTCCTATCCCCAGTGTAGGATTCATTTAATCCCATCAAAAATTGATGAACCTTCTGCTCTTCGTCTATTTTCTGAAAGGCCTCTTTACAACCACATCTATAGTGAGAATAAGTGATTGAATAAGTCAAATCATCCCAAAGCGTTTTAATGCTACCGACATAAGAAGCAAGTAATAGGATGCCTAGGAAATGGAAGCAAGGTCCTTCCTGATTTAAAACACCTTAGTCCCATTCACTTTTCCATATCGTTGTTCAATTTCTTTTCAAAGTTTTTGAGCAGATTATGTATACATCACACTGTCCCTAATCTCAGTGTCTAGACTACTTAGTATCCATGCAGTCACTATGTTATTACAATAGACCCAGGGTTCAAACAATACAGTGTTTTCACTAGGTTTGGGGATTGTCCCATTGATCATCTCCAATTTACTTTTACATGATAATCCAATCGATATGCTTCGTCTCCAACCCTCATAACCTGTGCCATTAAAGGTCTTTGTGACCAAAATTGTGTCAGGTGAATCACACGGGTATATGTAAAAAGGGTGTGATGATTCAACAGAAGAAGAGATAGTTGAGGTTTAAGAAGTAGTGACAGTTCTAGTAGAGGAATCGTCAATAAGAGACATTGATAGAAAATTATGCAATTGAAAATTTAGGCTTGAACAAAAAATTAGGGCTTTCACATATTTAGCCAATTTTCACAGTACTGACGAGAGTTATAGCTTGAAACAACAAAACAACTACCAACTGAGAATCGAAACTGAAAGAAAATCACTTTGCTTCTAACCTTTTATCGAGACCAACAGAGAACTTTAGAAAAAAAGAAACAAATCTGGCTAAACACCATTGGAACCTGGCTGAAATAGAGCCTACACAATGAAAGCAACAAAACTCCAAAAAATGAGAAAGAATATGACGAAATCCCAGAAAATAGATGGAATTATGCTCTAACCAAACTGAGCAAGGGTACCATAGATTGATGCGGAAACACAAGATTTACGAGCTCCTATGCTCTAATACCATGAAAACAATCGAATTCTTCATGAATTCGAGCAAAATTCACACGAGAAACCTAAGATAAAATGTCCGTACGAAGAGAAAAGAGCTTGAGCAGAAGAAAGATCTTTTATTAATAGTATGTAATATCTTTGCAAAATAATGTGAAACTCTATGCTTATGTGTTTACAATGTACCGGGTCAAGTTAAATAAAAATGAATCGGGTCTACTAAGGGGTTACTTCATCAGCTGCAACTTCTTCAAGTGGGCCTCTTTTATATTGGGCATGTGTATGATTTCATGTGCTCCAACAATAAATCTTCTATAGCATATTAGATCACTGAGATCTGAACTTGATATTATATTATTATGGATCTATTGTAATCTGGCTAAGCCTGAATTTCACATTGATATGGCTCAATCTTAAAATCTTAAACTGAGAAAATCCTGTTTGCAGCTTATTTTCATAACAATATTTTATTTAAATTGTCATCAAAAGCAAAAGAAAGGAAAGAAGCTATATGATCAGAATTCAACTGAATAAAACTTTATAAAGGATCATCACATGTTAATATATAGTTTACATAAACCAAAAGTAGTAAAAGACAAAACTGAACATCTTAGTTAAATAAATAATAACATAATTCCTTAGAACCTAATAAATAAAGGCCCAAGTCAAATTTGACATAAATAGTAATGAATAGTGGCAAATTAAGAAAGTATAGGAAATCAATGGGTTACTCTTCCAATGAATGTGTCCAAACTCATCTCACTTGGATCAGTAGCTTGCAACTCAACTTGAACACCATCTAATTCTCTCCTGAATCTGTCTTTTGAACTTGCATACAACATCTTACTTCTTACCCTTGCTGTCTCTGGTGACCTACATTCCAAGATTGCAAAATAATTAACACATTATTCAGCGCCATAAAAATTGAGAGTTCATCAAGATTTGGCTTTATTAGATGTCAGACTCATAGTACAATGGGTTAATTTCACGGATTATCATCCAAATTTATATTTATGGGACCAAAGTTATAAAACTATATTTTATAATGAGAACAAAAACTAAATGACAATTACATATCATAGGAAATAAAAGCGGAAACGTGCTAAATTCAATCATAAAACCACAAGTAGACTGCTGCCATTTTAGCAACTCTCCTAAAGTAATATATACGTAACACCACTAATAAAAAATAAAATATTAGTTTTTCGACCCACTGAAAAGATAACCCTGTGATTATGCCACATGGTGAAACACATCGGGTATTATGTTGACTCTAAAATGAGCTTTTAATTTTTTTAGGTGGCATCACCTAGATATTATGTAAGATGATGATTTGCTCATATGGTTATATTTTGTATATTACTTACATAGTAATCTTGCACATTTGACCGCCTATATTTGCTTTCCGGGACAAGATTTGTACTTTGTAAATTTTTTATTTTATTTTGAGTTGTTATTTTGTCACAGTAAAATTAGCTTGATGATTTTGGTGTAATAAATGAAAGAGTTGAATAATCAAAATCGATTATAGTATCTCAAAATTTGACAGTTAGATTGTGTCAAACTATGCATACTTTTTACAAAGGTTTAGAGATTGACAACCCAAGAAGTAATCAGAACATAGGAGGTAAATTTGAATTAATGGGCCAGTCGATTATGAATATAAAATAAATAAAAAAAAAAGGGAGAGAAGGAATTAGGTTACCAAGCAACAAAAAAGATCCTGCTTTTCTGGACATTTTCGTTAGTGGTCCAGTCATAGTCAAAAACAGCATAACGGCACTCATTGGGAGGCAAGCTGTTAGCAAAATCTTCATGTGTCTCTGCCTGTCCTCCTACTTTTTCAACCACAACTTGCTGCACAGATTCCTCAATCTTGAACACTAGGTATCTGTGGTTCCTTTTTGCTTTCAGTTCCAAGAATTTCAGCTTGCAATCATCGCTCACTGCTATCCCCGATGACGAATTGGCCTATCCAATATCCCAGAAACAAAAACAAAAGAAAACTTGCTCAAAACCCTTCATTATTAAGAATTTAAAACTATAAAACAAATTATTATATGCAAACCCTGTCATCGACTATATATAGTGGCGGATGAGCACCCATTAACTTTGACATGTCTTAATAAATTTGCATAGATAATTATAAAACTATTTAGATAAACATTGAGTGAGCACCTATAACTAAATTCTTTTTTCCTCTTCTTTCAGAATTTTTATATATAATCAAAATCGATTATATATATATATATATATATATATATATATATGCTTTTTCTTATTATATTTTCTTTAGAGAGTTAGGGAAGGGGGACTGTTGGATTCCTCATTAGTTTCCTCTGATACGTTATAGCATTTCAATAATGTCTCTGTTTGGTATGTTGCATTCAAGTCATTTTCCATGTTGTACATGAAAATTACTAATTTCCTGAGAAATGTTTTTCCGTTAATTCTTGGTTGGCGAATGCAAAGTATTTCTCAAATAATAATAGTATTAGAAAATTGCAGAGTGTTTCGATCGGATTTTTGAGACAAAAGTTCTATAGTAATAATGTATTAGGTGTTAATTGGAGCCCCCAGACCCCACCTGGTGGGAATATACTGGGTAGTTGTTGTTGTAGTTGTTATTGTGTTAATTGGAGCAAGTGATGTGCAATTAAAACTTAAGTTTATCGCAAGAAAAAAAATAACGTCCTCCATTAAGTGAGAGAATCATTTTCTCCCCTTTGAAGAAAATATTTTCTTTTGGAAAAACAACTTTTGATTATCAAATATGTGAAGCTGATTTTCTCATATAAAACATTTTCCTGAAAGGTCAGAACAACCAGATTTTAATTTTTGTACCATAGTAAAGAAAACACACATGATATGGCTATTAAATCACATATATGAGAATGCCTCTATAACTTTTGTTACACCATGAACATCAAATTTTAACTCGTTTGCTTTCTCAATTCAGGACTCAATATTTTCTTCATCTCTAACCAAAAAGAGAGATATAGAGCATATACAACATAGTAACGTACCATTTGAATATCTGCCGAATAATGGTGTCTCTGAAAAATGAAAGGGAAGCAAGTTGTTTTTTTTTGCAAAAAAGACAGAAGAAAAGAGGGTGTGAGAGAAAACAAAGAGATCCTTGATTTTGGGTAGAGGGCATTGAAGCTGCAAAGGCAGAACAAATGTTCAGTTTAGAGATACTATAGGGCGGTTTTTGGACAAGATATGGTCCATAATTTCATATCATTTTGCATCGACCAATTTGCTCTATCAATACTGTTAGTATTTTCACCTGATATTATGGTTATTCGTTATTCTTCCTATAATTGTGGATTATTGTTTGGACACATTAAGGAGAATGAGTCAAGGTGCTAAATGTGCAATTTCATTTACTTTTATCAAAAACACGCATCCATTATTGTAGAAAATAATCCCCTATAACCAGTTGAAAGTATGGGGGAAGGGGGGCTGAATTGTGTTCTATCAAAATTACTTGACTGCGCATGAGACTAGTCGACTAGATATCTTGCAGAGTGCAAAAGGAAATAAATAGACAAAATAGTAAACTGAGCAACACACATAATTTTTTTTCTGATTGGGTACCGGTGTGATATTTACGACCAGTTTCCCTTGGGTCACGAGAGTTCTCTTAAATCATTAAAAATAGTTACAATAATGATGGTTTTACTTGTTCACCACCAACGAAATATAACAGCTATATATTTTGAATGTTGACACAACTCTCTTTTGCATTCTAACTCTTCCTATCTTTTATGAAACATGTAAACTTGAGAATACATTGTTTATACAAAGAAGTAGAGAGACTTAGAAGAGAGTGTTGTAGTTGCACAAAACTTCTTCATGAACTGAGCATGCTTCTCATTGGAGAGTTCCTTTTGCACTTGATTTGATTTGAAGCATAGAATCTTCTAAGAGATTTGACCCAAGGGATGCCTCTCGAATCCTGCATTAGAGATGGGCTGGATCCGTCCATGACTTTCCTTGTCACGTCCTTATTTTATGGAGAGATTTGAGCCTTCGACTTTGCTGATTGAATAAACGGGATATTCTTTGATCTTCACTTGATATCTTTCCTTGTTTAGTTATCTTGATCTCCTTATATTGACACTGAGATGTCACATCAGATTTGGTTTCCTTTTTTAATGCTTCTTGTCTTTTAATTCTGTATCATCTCTTTTTGTTCAGACACCATCAACTCTGATTTAGCATTATCAACTTTTTTCCTTTTGACAGCTTTCTTTCCTTTTGTTGATACCTTGATTTCTGCAATCAATGTAAATAGGTTGTCATCATTGAAACTTAGATTTAGATCTAATAATCTCTTCCTTTTTGATAATGATAATAAAGAGAGAGTAAACAGTAAATAAGCCATGTATACTTCCCTTTCATTATGTCTGCTCTGCCTGAGTTGATGCTTTCTTCCCATACATTATGCATGCTCCCCTGATTTGATGTTTTACTCTTTACTGTACATGTTCTTCCTCTTTGACATCAATCAAAAAGGAAAAGAAAATAAGCCGAGTAACATATGAAGTAATAATAATATTAAGAGCGTACTAGTTAGAGCAACAGAAGTAATGCTGTGACCACTTGACCCGTCTTCACGTGAGTTACCGTCCCATTTTTCCCGTTTTATGCTTCTATATGCTTCATATGTGTTTGTACAGATTGAAGTGATTCGGACAAATTTTGGATGCAATTGAGACAATTAGTCTCTTTAAGAGAAGACTAGTTTGGAAAAGTCAACCGGATGTTGACTTATGAGTTATAGGGCTCGAAATGGATTTCTGACGGTTCGACTAGCTTCAGGTGGTGATTTAGGATTTAGGAGTGAAATTAGAACTGAATTTGGAGGTTTGGTGTAGAATTAGGCTTGAATTGGCTAAGTTTGAATTTTGGCGAATTCCGGTTGATAGGTGAGATTTTGATTCGAGGGTCGGAATGGAATTTTGAGAGTTGTTGTAGCTTTGCTAGGTGATTTTAGATATGTCTGCAAAGTTTCAAGTCAATCGGACGTTGTTTGGTCAGGTTTTTTATCGAGAAGTTATAGTTGAACTTAGGCTTGAATCCCTCGTGATTTGATGATTTTGTGTTAATGGTTGTGTTTTTATGATTGGAACATGTTCGTATGTTGTTTCAGAATAGGTTGGTGGTTTTGGTTTAGGCCCCGGGGGCCTCAGGGTGAATTCGGGTGGTTGAACGGAGGTTTTGGAGTTTGTTGCATGAAGACAAGAGGTGGCTTCTCGTATTTCCACTTCTGCGGAAGGTTCACCGCAAAAGCGGCGTCCGCAGAAGTGGCTGGTTCACCGCAAAAACGGCCTGAGGGAGACTGGCTTGGATCGCGGAAGCGGAAGGGAGATTGCATAGGCGGTGACCGCGTAAGCGGAAGTTGACCACAAAAGCGGTCCAGGGGGAATTAGTTGGACTGCAAAAACAGTTGAGAGGCCACAGAAGCGGTAGCCGCATAGATGGAGGTAAGACCGTTGAAGCGGAAATCGTGCTGGGTTAAATGAACAGTGATTTTTACAAGTTTGAAAAGAAAAGAACATTTGGACCTCGGACTAAGGCAAGTTTTGGAGCAATTTTGAAGAGGATTTGGGGGAAATCATAATGTATGGATTCTTGGACCTAGAATATGTCATTATAATGTGAAAACATGGATTAAACGCTAAGAATTCAAGGTTTTTAAGGGTAAAAATGGTGGTTAGGGCTTGAAACCCAAGTGATCTTAAGGTGTTGACTTGAGGGGTCAAATGAACTTCGATTCTTGTAAATTTGATATGTACCGACTCGTGGCGAGACGAGGATTCTGGTGATATGAATTTTGTAATATTTTGAGAAGTGGGCCTGAGGCTCGGGTTTTGCCAACTTCGCACTTTTGGGTGTTTTTCGAGTTCTTTCAATTGGGTTATGCCCCACTAGCTTATTATAACATATTCCTTGTCGTTTTGGTCAGATTCTGCATCTGAGGAGGTCGATTTACGAGGAAAGCACATGGCGAGCTAGTATTTTAGCCGGTTCGAGGTGAGTAATGCTTATGAATGATATACTGAGGGTTTGAAACCCCGTATTTGCATTATGCAGTGCTATGTTAAGATAAAACACGCGTCATATGATGAGCGTGGTGATACTTCTGCTGGGGACTCGGACTTGGTCCATCCCGATTGATGACTTACTACACCATTGTGACTGGGATGGAGCTTGCACCCGTATATTTTGGGATAGTTTCCATGTTTGGGGCCTTGTGCCAACACTGTAGAACTCAGAGCATGTTGAGACAATTGACCTCACTTTACCTATTGAACACATACCATCTGTTCTAACTTTGACAGTAAATCATGAAATAAACTGGACGTAGTAACTTGCACCCTAAATGAGCAATACCTAGGGTTGAATATCCTGTCATAGCTGAGTGGGCCCGAGAGGCCAAGTCTATATTGATCGAGATGGGTCAAGGGCCCCGTGGTGAGGGTATTTGATATTACCGTATCGGGCTGCATGCCACAGTAGTATATACATATATATGTATTGTATCAGGCTGCACGCCGCATCATTATATATATTATATTGGATCGAGCTGCACGCCACAATCTTATATATATTATACTGGATCGGGCTGCACACTGCAACAGTATATATATTATATCGGATCGGGCTGCACGCCGCATCATTATATATATTATATTGGATCGGGCTGCACGAACGCATCATTATATATAGTAGATGGATCAGACTGCACGCCGCAGTATTATAGCGCTTGGGCTGAAAGAGCCCCTCCGGAGTCTGCACACACCCCCAGTTAGCGCAATGATATATTATATGGATCGGGCTGTGTCCCGCATCATTATATATACTATATTGGATCGGGCTGCACGCCGCACATTATATATATATATATATATATATATATATATATATATATATATATATATATATATATATATATTATATTGGATCGGGTTGTGCGCCGCAACATGGTTAGTAACTGGTCGGACGGAAAAAGAGAAGTATTTATCAAATTTTCTCCCCTGTTTAGCATTATCCACTATAGCTACAGTTAATATTAGAACTGTATAGTGTTGTTACCAGATTTCATACATTTAGTTGTTATGTATTGCTATTACTCACTGAGTTGGAAGTACCCACTCTACTCCCTGCACCTTGTGTGCAGATACATGGATCCTGGAGGCTTAGCTGTGCTTATTTGCTGTGCCTAGTTCTGTTCCGCAGATATCGAGGTAGCTGCTGGCGTCCGCAGGAGCTGATCTCTCCTCTTTTCTATCTTTGCTTCCATATCTAGATTTTTTATGTTTTGGATACTGTTCAGTGTACTTAGAGGCTCAGACTTGTGACGCCGGATCCTTTGGGCTGTTATTACTATTGATTTCATTTTCTGCAGTATTTTTATTATTATCAAACAAAGAATTATTAAGCTAAAAATGGTATTTATGTTAATAACTTGGCTGGGAATGTATAAATGCTTAGGCTTGCCTAACAAGGTGTTTGGCGCCATTACGACCGGGGTTTAGGTTGTGACAAGTTGGTATTAGAGCCTAGGTTACCAGGCCTCGAGATTCATGAGCCGATTTAGTAGAGTCTCGCAGATCAGTACGGAGACGTCTATAATTATCCCCGAGAAGCTGCAGAACCTTTAGGAAAAACTTCATATTCTTGAAATTCTTGTCGTGCGACTTTGTTGATCCGAGAACTAAACTTCTGTATTCTATTCTCTCGTAGATGGAGAGAATGTATGCTACCGGGCGTGGCGGACGACCACCATTTCCACCCCACAGAGACCGAGGACGCGGCCGTGGTCATGGTCGAGGCAGAGCAACAGGGGCAGCACCAGTTGACCCACTAGTTGCCCCAATTCAGGACCAACCTCCAGCTGTAGAGGTTCCAGTAGCACCTACTCAGGCACCAGTAGTACCTATTGTTGTTCCGAGTCTTCAGGAGGCCCTGGCTCAGATCTTATTGGTTTGCACTAGCCTAGCTCAGGCAGTCTTGGCTAGCGCAGCAAGATCTCAGACCGGGGGTGGTCATTAGACCCCCCGGCTCGCACTCCAGAGCAGGGTGCACAGGGTTTGCAGACCCTAGAGGCACTACCAGTTTGGCTAGTAGCCACTGTTCAGCCCGTTTCCAGCTCATGGTGATAGGGTGCCAGTGATACCAGGTGACGAGCAGTGTTGTCTGGAGAGGTTTAGCAGGCTTCCACCTCCTACTTTTAGCGGTGTTCCAGATGAGGATGCCCAGGGGTTTCTCGACAAGTGACGACGCATGCATAGGATAACAGGGATTTTGGAGACTAGTGGGGTATCTTTTACAACTTTTCAGTTCTCAGGAGCAGCCTTTACCTGGTGGGAGGCATATGAGCGGCGTAGGCCGGCAGGTGCAACTCCATTATCATGGCAAGAGTTCTCCACTATTTCCCAGGAGAAATGGATACCTCGGTAGCAGAGGGAGGAGTTACGCAGGCAATTTGAGTGGCTTCATCAGGGGGATATGTCTGTGACGCAGTACGAGGTGAGATTTGCAGAGTTATCTCATTATGCTCCGTGGATGGTTCCGACGGATCAGGAGTGGATCAGATGATTTGTGGATGGGATTATTTATCCCATTCTAAATCTGATGACTCGTGAGATGATCCTGAGTCACACCTTTGAGGAGGCGGTTGATATAGCCTGTGATATTGAAACGGCTCGCCGTCAGGAGAGAGAGGAGAGGAAGGCTAAGAGGCCTCGAGGATCAGGTAGCTCTAGTGGTGCTCCGTCTAGGGGCCAGTTTCAGCAGAGTATGGGTCGTTCGTTCAGGCCTCCACAATCAGCTCGGTCAGTACCGTGGTTCATCTTCTAGTCGGGGTTACCAGGGCTCTTAGCAGAGTCAACCATCTCTGAGTGCACTTCAACCGCAGAGTTCATCTCATGCCCCATCTTTTCAGGGTTCATCTTGGCCTAGTTCTTCAGCCAGCTACTCTAGTGCGAGGGGTTACCTTCAGTACCCGACCCCAGCGCTAGGGAGTTGTTATGTGTGTGGCGAGTTTGGGCATATACGGAAGGATTGTCCCCACCGTGCATCCCGTTCTTCTCAGTAGAGGGGCCAGCCTTAATCATCTGGCCCAGTGTCTTCAGCACCCGCCCAGTCAGCTGGGGTGAGGGTCAGGCAGTTAGGAGTCGCCCCACAGGGGAAGGCCGATCCCGGTGGTGGTCAGGCCCGTTGCTACGCTCTTCAGGCCAGGTCAGATGTTGTTGCTTCGGATGCTGTTATTACATATATTATTTCAGTATGCCATAGGGATGCCTCAGTTTTATTAGATCCCGGATCCAAATATTATTATGTATCTTCTTACTTTGCTCATCATTTGGGGACTACCCGAGGGTGTCTAGCGTTACCTGTGCATGTATCTACCCCGATGGGTGATACTATTATTGTGGACCACGTGTATCGATAATGTCTTGTTACTAATGCAGGTCTAGAGACCCGAGTTGACTTGCTGCCATTGAGCATGGTAGATTTTTATGTTACTTTGGGCATGGATTGGCTATCACCGTGTCATGCTATTCTGGACTGTCACGCCAAGACTATCATATTGGCTATGCCGGGTATTCCGATGATCGTGTGGCGTGGCACGACTGATTATATACCCAGTAGGGTAATCTCTTTCTTAAAGGCCAAGAGGATGGTTGGGAAGGGATGTTTATCATATTTAGCATTTGTGAGGGATGTTGAGCTGTGGCTCCTAGTCTTGATTTGGTCCCCGTGGTGAGGGATTTTCCTGATGTGTTTCCAACAGACATGTCGGGCATGCCGCCGGACAGGGATATTGCCTTTGGTATTGATTTGGTGACGGGCACTCATCCCATCTCTATTCCTCCCTATCGTATGGCACCAGCAGAGTTAAAAGAGTTGAATGAGCAGTTGCAGGAACTCCTAGATAAGGGGTTCATTCGCCCGAGTGTGGCGCTGTGGGGCGCACTGGTGTTATTTGTAAATAAGAAGGGTGGCACAATGAGAATGCGCATTGATTACAGACAGTGGAACAAAGAGACAGTAAAGAACAAGTATCCGCTACCCCGTATTGAGGATTTGTTTGACCAGCTTTAGGGGGAAAAGGTATTCTCTAAGATTGATCTCCATTCAGGCTATCACCAACTGAAGATTAGGGATTCTAATATCATGAAGACAACTTTCAAGACTAGATATGGGCATTATGAGTTTTTTATTATGTCATTTGGGCTGACTAACGCCTCAACCGCATTCATGCACTTGATGAACAGTGTATTTCGGCAGTATATGGATTCTTTTGTGATCGTGTTTATTGATGATATACTGGTGTACTCGTGTAGCCAAGAGGAGCACGCGCAACACTTAGGGGTGGTATTTCAGAGCTTGAGAGAGGAGAAGCTTTATGCAAAGTTCTCCAAGTGTGATTTCTGGCTCAGTTCTGTGGCTTTTCTGGGACACGTGGTATCTAGTGATGGTATACAGGTTGACCCATAGAAGATCGAGGCGGTGCAGAGTTGGCCCAGACCGTCCTCGGCTAGTGAGATTCGGCGTTTCCTCGTCTTGGCGGGTTATTACCGCAGTTTCGTTCAGGGATTTTCATCTATTGCTTCGCCTTTGATGAAGTTGACGCAGAAGAACACTCTGTTTGTGCGGTCGGATAAATGTGAGGAGAGCTTTCAAAAGCTCAAGTCACCTTTTACTACAACTGCGGTACTGGCATTGTCATTAGCTTCAGGCTCTTACTCAGTATATTATGATGCTTTGAGAGTTGGGATCGGATTTGTATTGATACAGGAGGGTAGAGTTATTGTGTATGCATCACGTAAGCTAAAGCCTCATGAGAAGAACTACCCTATTCACGACTTGGAGTTGGCTGCTATTGTTCACGCTTTAAAGATTTGTAGGCACTATCTATATGGCGTGTCCTGTGAAGTGTTCAAGGATCATCGCAATCTTCAGCACTTGTTTAAGCAGAAGTAGGGGTGTTCATCGGGCCAATTGGGCGGCTTTTACTCTTAACGGTTTGGCTTAACGGTTATCGGCTTTTAAATGTATTAATCCGTTAGCCACCCGATAAGATATTGGGCGGATTGGTATCGGGTTAGCTCTTATTGGGCGGTTAATGGGCGGTTTATCGGCCTAACATACATATTCACTAAATTTCTCTTATTCTCCTCGTCTTACAAATAATGAATTGTTATAAAAAATAATATTTTAGAGGCAATATGATGCATTCAATTTTCTTTGCGAGAGCCACCGGTAATCATCTCCAAGAGCCTTCGCCGTTAGTTTGAATATATTTAGTGAGAATTTCATCTTCTTCTGCTGTCCATCTACCTCTTTTTAGACCCACTTTCTCACAACAAGGTGCTCTTCCCATTGGTAGTATGACAGGAGAAGAACACACTCTTGTTATTGGCAAGTGGAAACAAGACAATTAACCCCAAAAATCATTACTTTTGCAATTATTCTAGTATTGTGTGGATTTTTACGTTCCAAAGGTTGACTTATTAGAGCTTTCATGCATGTCACTCTTCGCCAAATCCTTGTGGACGCCAGTGCTGGACTAGTTTAAGCTTTGGTCGTAAAATCTTAAATTTATTTTGAAAATTTTAATTTGGATGAAGTTTAATTTGAGGATAAAAATATATTTTCAAGGGTTTTAGTTTTTTTATATTTAATATATATAAATAATATATATATATATATATAATATATATATATATTTATATTCTTAACGGGTTAACGGATTAGCCGTTAAGAAAATTGAATAATCCATCCCCGAACAGATAAGCCGTTAATAAAAAAAATTCAATCCGTTCCCCGTCCGTTAAGCCGTTACCAGTAAGCCGTTAAGCTTTGGTTTGGATCGGTTTTCGGTTTTGGATCGGTTTTGAACACCCCTAAGCAGAAGGACCTCAATTTGAGATAGCGAAGATGGCTTGAGTTACTCAAGGATTATGATATTACCATAATGTATCATTTAGGGAAGGCCAATATAGTGGCGGATGCTTTGAGCAGGAAGGCGGTGAGTATGGGTAGCTTGGCGTATATTCCAGTTGGGAGAGGCCCCTTGCAATTGATGTTCAGTCTTTGGCTAATCGGATGGTGAGGTTGGATATTTCAGAGCAAAGTCGGATGTTGGCCTGTGTGGTTTCCCGATCTTCTTTGTACGATCCCATTAGGGAGCGCTAGTATGATGACCCGCATTTGCTTGTCCTGAACGACAGGATCCAGCATGATGATGCGATAGATGTGACTATTGGTAGTGATGGTGTGTTACAGATGCAGGACCGGATTTGCGTGCCCAATGTGGATGGGATCCGAGAGTTGATATTAGAGGAGGCCCACAGCTAGCGGTATTCTATTCATCCAGGTGCCGCGAAGATGTACCAGGAGTTGAGGCAACATTATTGGTGGAGGAGAATGAAAAATGATATTGTGAGTTATGTTGCTCGGTGTTTAAATTGTTAGCAGGTCAAATACGAACATCAGAGACCCGGTGATGTACTTCAGCAGATGGATAATCCAGAGTGGAAATGGGAGAGGATTACTATGGACTTTGTGAGTGGTCTCCCTCGTACCTTGAGAAACTTTGATTCTACTTGGGTGATTGTGGATAGGCTGACCAAGTCTGCGCACTTCATTCCGGTGTGTACCACTTATACATCAGAGCGGTTAGCAAATATTTTCATCCGTGAGATTGTGCAGTTGCATGGGGTTACAGTTTCTATTGTCTTAGACAGGGGTACTCAGTTTTATGATTGGGACATGTTCGTATGATGTTCTGGAATAGGTTGGTTGTTTAGGTTTAGGCCCCGGGGTCCTCGGGGTGAATTCGGGTGGTTTAACGGAGGTATTGGAGTTTGTTGCATGAAAACAAGAGGTTGCTTCTAGTATTTCTGCATCTGCCGAAGGGGATCCGCAAAAGCGGCTGGTTCACCGCAAAAGCGGCTGGTTCACCGCAAAAGCGGACTGAGGGAGGCTGTCTTGCATCGCGGAAGCGGAAGGGACGCCGCATAGGCGGTGACCGCAGCGGAAGTTGACCGCAAAAGCGGTCCAAGGGGAATTAGTTGGACCGTAAAAGCGGTCGAGAGG
This sequence comes from Nicotiana benthamiana, assembly GCA_034376525.1. Lineage (NCBI taxonomy): Eukaryota > Viridiplantae > Streptophyta > Magnoliopsida > Solanales > Solanaceae > Nicotiana > Nicotiana benthamiana. Next base: position 121,340,086 of record CM067338.1, on the reverse strand, counting down.
CCACAAAAGCGGTAGCCGCATAAGCGGAGGAAAGACCCGCTGATACAAAAATCGTGCTGGGTTAAATGAACAGTGATTTTCACAAGTTTGAGTAGAGAAGAACATTTGGACCTCGGACTAAGGCAAGTTTGGGAGATATTTTGAAGAGGATTTTGAGGGAAATCATCAAGTATGGATTCTTGGAGCTAGAATATGTCATTGTAGTGTGAAAACATGGATTAAACACTAAGAATTCAAGGTTTTAAGGATTAAAATGGTGGTTAGGTCTTGGTACCCAAGTGAGCTTAAAGTGTTGATTTGAGTGGTCAAATGGACTCCGATTCTAGTAAATTTGATTTGTAGACTCGTGGCCAGACGGGGATTCAAGTAATGTGAATTTTGTAATTTTTTGAGAAGTCGGCCCGGGACTTGGGTTTTTCCAACTTCGTGTTTTCGGGTGTTTTTTGAGTTCATTCAATTGGGTTAGGCCCCATTAGCTTATTATAACATATTCCTTGTGGTTTAGGTCAGTTCTGCACCTGAGGAGGTCAATTTGCGAGGAAAGCGCAAGGCGAGCTAGGATTTTGTCTGGTTCGAGGTGAGTAATGGTTATGAATGATATACGGAGGGTTTGAAGCCCTGTATTTGCACTATACGGTGCTATGTTGAGATAAAACACACGTCATATGATGAGCGTGGTTATACTTCTGCTAGGGACTCGAACTTGGTCCATCCCGATTAATGACTTATTGCACTTTGTGATTGGGATGGAGCTTGCACCCGTATATCTTAGTCTAGTTGCCATGTTTGGGGCCTTGTGCCGACCTGTAGAACTCCTAGGGAATATGTTGAGCATTGACCTCACTTTACCTATTGAACACATACCATCTGTCCTGATTTTGACTGTAAATCATGAAAGAAACTGGACGTAGTAACTTCCACCCCAAATGAGCAATTGATAGGGTTGAATACTTTGTCTTAGCCGAGTGGTCCCGAGAGACCAAGTCTATATTGACCGAGAGAGGTCAACGGTCTCGTGGTGTGGGTATTTTACATATACCGGTTCGGGATGCATGCCGCAACAGTATATATCTAGGGTTGAATACCCTGTCTTAGCTGAGTGGGCCCGAGAGGCCAAGTCTATATTGACCGAGAGGGGTCAACGGCCTCGTGGTGATGGTATTTTACATATACCGGTTCGGGCTGCATGCCGCAGCAGTATATATATATATATATATATATATAATAGCTAAGGTTGAATACCCTGTCTTAGCTGAGTGAGCCCGAGAGGCCAAGTCTATATTGACCGAGAGGGGTCAACGACCTCGTGGTGAGGGTATTTTGTATATACCGGTTCGGGCTGCATGCCGCAGCAGTATATATATATATATATATATATATATATATATATTGGATCGGGTGGCACTCCGCATTACTATATATATTATATTGGATCGGGCTGCATGTCGCAGCATTATATATACTATATTGAATCGGGCTGCACGCTGTAATATTACATTTATTATTGGATCCGGCTGCACGCCGCAACATTATATATATTATATTAGATCGGACTGCACGCCGAAACATTATATATATTATATGGATCAGACTGCACGTCGATTGTAGCGCTTTGGCTGAAGGAGCCTCTCCGGAGTCTGCACACAGCCCTAATGAGCGCAGTGATATATTACATGGATCGGGCTGCACGCCGCAACATTATATATATATATATATATATATTGGACCGGGCTGCGCGCCGTAGCATATTATATACTATATTTGATTGGGCTGCACTCCGCAATATTATATATATTATATTGGATCGGGCTGCTCGCCGCAGCAGGGTTTGTAACAGGTCGGACGGAAAAAGAGAAGTATTTATCAGATTTTCTCCCATGTTTAGCATTATTCACTATTGTTACTGTTAATATTAGAGTTATATAGTATTGTTACAAGATTTCTTATATTGAGATGTTATTTATGTCTATTACTCACTGAATTGGAAGTACTCACTCTATTCAGTGGACCTTGTGTGCAGATACAGGGATCCCGGAGGCTTAGCGGTGCTTATTTGCTATGCCTAGTTCTGTTCTGGAGATATCGAGGTAGCTGCTGGCGTCCGCATGACCTGATCTCTTCTCTTATCTATCTTTTCTTCCATATCTATATTTTTTATGTTTGGGATACTGTTTAGTGTACTTAGAGGACCAAACTTGTGACGCTGGATCCTTTGGGCTGTTATTACTGTTGATTTTGTTTTCCGTAGTATTTCTATTGTTATCAGACTGAGAATTATTAAACAAAAAATGGTATTTATGTTAATAACTTAGCTGGGATCGGGCTTGCCTAACAAGGCGTTTGGCTCCATCACGATCGGGGTTTGGGTCGTGACAAATACCTATAGTAGTGGCATAGAGGATAGTTCATACAGACCAATGGAAAAATAAGTTTAAAGACCTAAAGAAAGTAAGCAAAATAAGCAAAAAAATAAATAATTCTTTTGAACAACATCATCACACAACCATGCATTAGCCTCTTCCCAGGAAATACTTGAGGGTATTGATCATTTTGGTGCATAAGGAGTCATATAAATTTTTGACATCTTTGACAAGCTTATCCATCTTTCTTTTGTCATGGAGTTGAATTCCCTGGTTTCTTGCCTCCGTGTGGCTCCCATGTCCATCCTAAGCTTTGCCACATCTGTACATATATCTTTAGTGACTTCCCTTATCTTGTCCACCTATTCCTTCATCTCAATGATCATTAGCTTAACCTCATCTATGTATAATTACATCTGCTGAAGATTTTGAGAGGCAGCCGGATGAGATTTTTGTGGTGTAGTGTGAACTTCAACTGGCACTGGAACGCTTTCAACTTTGGTGCACTTAATCCATCCATCATCACCCAAAATGTAACCCATCATTGAAAAAGTTATCTATCATAAGTGACGGTGATATGCTTGGGTGAGAAAGGTGCCAAGTCTACCTTCATAACTTCAAGGATGTGTGAGATAAGGAGACCATATGGTAAACAGAAAGCAAAAGAAGATATGTCCCTGATACTCTCAAGCATGTCTTGGCGAATCCACACAAACCATTCCAATATTTTATTATTAACAAAACAATAAGATAAAGACATCTCTAGTGGATAAAGTGCTAAAGGACCCAGTTCTGGAAAGTAAAGTAGTGGCAATCATGTGCGCTAAAACACAATGTTCAAACTTAAGATTCTTGGGACCAATATTAGAGGGGCTATCCGACAGAATGCTTTTGCTTCCTCAAAAGAGACTTCAAAATCTTCTGGCCAAGAGTTTTGCACAAAGATATCAACGCACTAAACTTAGCACAGAAAATATTCCAAATTGATAAGAGTCCAAAACAATTCGAGTGCCTAATACCATAGATTCTAAGTTGTCTTTAACATTCACAAATAAATTTCTGTAAAATATTCTCAGAGGGTCTTCATAAACAAAGTTCCCAATAGTATGAAACAGGGAAGAAAGATGTTGAAAATTAAATATAGCAATCACATCACAATGCTAAGTTTTCATAAGATAATGACTTACAGAGCATCCATAAGCCATAGATTTTGACTTATCAGACTCAAACATTGTTTTTTCACCGGGCCCATAGAAGATCAATTTGTCCCCAGGTCCGAATTTCATGTTTTCCACGTTCCCTTTTTTGCATGCAGGCTTTTTGGGGGTTTGCTCTATGGGCCTTTTTCCTGCCTTTTTCTGGCTAATAGGAGGGTTTTCTGAAGATTCACTACTCTCATTGTTTGTTTTAAGGAAATCTGAATTGATGGATGACTCTAAGTCTACAGTTTCTTCAGGACTGATGGTTTTTTTGAAACCTTCTGCTTCGTCTTGTTGCAGTGAAGGAGGAAAGATTTCTTTTTTCCATAGTGAGAAAATTTGCTAGATGAGAATGAGAAGTAAAAGGAAGAAGAATAGGTTTTATTAGAGCATTGGGAAGATTTGAAGAGTCGTTTTGGTTAATGGACATGGAGGATTCAGAAAGGAAGTAACATGTATGAAGAAATGTTTTGGCGGTACAGATAGAAAGTAATAATGATGCTCCCATCAAATTAAAATTAAAAATGCATAATAATGATAAGAAAACATTTAGAAAGATACAAAAGATTTTTTTACAAAATTTGCACAATACCAAGATTTTTTCGTACTAAGCAAAATCATTCCTCTAAAATAGGTTTTGTAAAAATATCAAAAAGTTGACAATCAGTACAAATGAATTCTAATACAATATCACCTTTAGCAACATGATCACGGATAAAATAATACTTGAATTCTATATGCTTCGCTCTAGAATAATGCACAGAATTTTTAATAAATATATAGCACTAGTATTATCACAAAATATAGGAGTAGAGGTAAGAGATTGATCATAGTCAAGAAGCTGAACCATTATCCAAAGAAATTGTGTACAACATCTTCCAATAGCTTAATATTCTAATTCAGTTGTTGATAGGGCAACACAATTTTATTTCTTGCTATGCCAAGAAACAAGTGCCTCTCCTAAAAGTTGACACGTGCCACTGGTAGTTTTCCTATCAATATTATCACGTGCAAAATCTGCATCCCGTTCGAAACCTTGATTTAGAAGGAATGAGCTTAACCTTTCATACCATGTGCGAGGAGCTAGCTTGAGTTTGTACAGTGCTTTAGTCGGCTTAAATACATGATATAGGATAGTGAAATTCACAAATCTAGGAGGTTGCTTTACATATACCTCTTCAGAAATGTACCCATTTAGAAACACACTGTTTACATCCATTTGAATTAGTTTCAATCCTTTGTGAGTGACAAATGCAAGTAGTATTCGAATAGATTCCAGTCTTGCTACAGGTGCGAAAGTTTCTTCATAGTTTGAATGTACAACTTTATTTACGTGTCAGTGGACATAAAAGTGTCACGACCTCGGTTCGCCCTTGGTGAACCATCGTGACGACCTTATGACTAGGTAAGCCTAAATTGCGAAAGATAAACCAAATTGCGAAAATAAAACAATAAAAACAAAAGGAAAAGAAAAAAACAGTGTTTAAAAGTGTTGCTCTGCATACACAATATTTAACTCTCAAACCAACACATAATTCCAAGACCCAAAAACCGATGAATCACAAGCTAAGGATTACTACAAAGTTCTCTAACTCCAAAATAGTCTAAGCAAAAGAAATACAGAAGGGATGTAACAACATAAGAGAATAGAGAGACTTCTCAGTCTGCGGACGGGAAGACGTACCTCTAAGTCTCCGGACGATCGCCTCACCTCAAGGATGGTTGGTCTGAGTAGAGGAACCTGGATCTGCACATGAAAAACAGGCGCAGAAAGGGCATAATTTCACCACAACGGTACTCAATAAGTGCAAAGCCCAACCTCAGTTCAGTACTGATGAGGAAGGTTAGGGCCCTACTGAGATTAAATAAATATAAAGATGACATGATAATATAAGCAGTACAATAGAGAATATACAGTAAGAATCTTTATAGGATAATAAAGAGTGAAATAATAGACACAAAGATAATGGCAAACCATAAGGAACTACCACTCATAACAAGGATGATAACCATGGGGTTCTTGGTATCCTCTATGTAAGAAGGGATCTCTTGGTATCCCGAGGATCTCTTGGTATTCTCAATATATTCTAGGGAAATCTTGGCATCCTGAGGATCTCTTAGTATCCTCAATATACTTTCCAAGGATCTCTTGGTATCTCGCCCCTCAGTCCATATCATAAATACGTACATGGGATCTCCCGGGATGGCGTCCTGTAGTCCCAAATTAAAAACACACAGTAACGACACAAGAAAACCCAATTAATGATAAATTTGGTACTAAGTAAATAGTTAATTCTATCCTAACGTGTTTCACATAATGCAATAAAGGTAGTTTAAGCAAATAGGCAATTAAGTGAATTGAACATACTTTTCTATACTAACAACGGGCTAAATTCGCAAGTAGAATAAAATAGTAAAAAGGAACTCAATTGAAATACTTAAAGAAATATTGGATATTCAAAAAATAAGTTCAAGTACGCACTTGTCACCTCACGTACAAGGCATTTCAATTATCAAATATATCATATCCTAAGGGGAAGGTCCTCCTCACAAGGTTAGGCAAGCCACTTACCTCGAACCAGCTCAAATCATTCTGAAACCACGCTCTTGCCACAAATACTCGACTCCAAATGACCAAAATCTATTCAGTTCCATTGTACAATTTAAATAATACTTCAAGTAATTGGTTCTACAATAAAATTCTAAGCTAATACGCAAAATTAGGTAAAATAACCAAAACGGCCCCTCGGGCCCATGTCTTGGAATTGGAAGAAATTTATATTTTCAGAAGCGTCAGGCTCTCACAAGTCTATATATAATAAGAACACTGAAATCAGAGTTCAATAACCCCTCAATACCCATGTTATGGTCTCTTAATCGCAATCCCTAAATACCCCCTTTTCCCAAATATTTAACCACTAATTAGGTCTTTAATTACATATAAACGAGTTATAAAGTAAAAAATATTACCTCCAAGTGATTCCCCTTTGGTTCCCTCAAAAATCTCCCTCAAAAGCTTCAATACCGCTCAAAAATGGTGGAAAATGAAGAAGGGTCGCTATTGGGCTTTTAAAACATTGCCTAGCGATCTAATAAAATTCGTCACTGCGATCGTGGACCATCACACGCGTTTGCATGGAACTGGCTCTCTTCCCTCTACGCAATCGCGTACACCCAACCACATTCGCATAGAGTAAACACTCAATCTCCCCTGCCACACGCGTCCACACTATGCGTTCGCATGCAGCCTCATGAGACTGCACTGCTTTGGCTCCTCACACTTCGCGATCGGGGGCCAATCCTGGAGATTGCATAGAAAATATTATGCCGCCTCACCAACAACCCTATGTGATTGCAGCCCTAGTATTGTGATCGCATATGAGGATGCCAGATACCAATAGTTCTGCAATTCTAACAAGTTCCGAAATGATCCGTTGAGCATCTGAAACACACCCGAGGCCACCGGGACCTCAACCAAATCTACCAACCAATCCTAAAACATCAATCAAACTTGTTCCAACCTTTGGAACTCTCAAAATTACATCATAAGACCTATTTTTAATCGGATTCAAGCCTACGAATTCCAAAAAATTTAAAAATACGCTTTCGATCAAAAGGTCTATCAAACCTCATCCGAATAACCTAAACTTTGGCACACACGTGTCATTAAACACTACGCAGTTAGTCCAACTTTTGGAATTCCATTCTGACCCTCGGATAAAAATCTAACTACAGAACTGGAAACTTGAAAAACTCAACTTTTGGTATTTCAATTCTAAATTAGCTCCGTACCTCCAAAACACGATCCTAACACGCCCCTAAGCCCGAAATCACCCAACAAAGCTAACGGAAGCATCGAATTTCCATTCCGATGCCATCTCCACACTTCTCTCTACGGTCAACTTTCCAACACTTAGCTCCCATTTAGGGACTAAGTGTTGCAAAACTCTCTGAATCTCAAAGTCGAATGTCCCGGCAAATCTAAATAGCAAAATAAACTCAGGGAGAGAAGTTAATAGGGGATCGGGGCATTACTTCTTAAGACGAACGGGCAGGTCATCACATTCCCCTACTCGAACGAGCATAGAGACATACCTGAAGTAGTGAAAAAATGAGGGTAACGGCTGCACATATCCTGCTCGGTCTCCTAGTTAGCCTTCTCGACCGGATCTTCCCGCCACTGAACCTTTACTGATACAATGGTATTTGCATTTAGCTTTCTAACCTACCTATCCAATATTACCACTAGCTCCTTAACATAATATAGATCCTTGTCCAACTGTATTGAAGTAAAATCAAACACGTGCGACGGATCACCGTAATACCTCCAGAGCATCGAAACATAAAAATATCGGATGGACTCTTGCCAAGCTGGGAGGTAAGGCAAGCTCATAAGCAACCTCCCCAACATGCGTAAATATCTCAAAAGGGCCAATAAAACTTGGACTCAACCTTCCTTTCTTCCCAAATCTCATAACGCCCTTCATAGGCAAAAATTGAAGCAGAACCCGATCTCCAACAAAATATGAAACATCACGAACCTTCCAGTCCGCGTAACTCTTTTGTCTGAACTAGGTTGTACGGAGTCTATCCTGAATAACCTTAACGTTCTCCAAAGCATCCTGAACTAAGTCTGTGCCCAATAATCTGGCCTCACCCGGCTCAAACCAACCTGCTGGGGATCTACACTATTTACCATATAAAGCCTCATACGGCGCCATATGAATGCTAGATTGATAGTTGTTCCATGCAAACTCCGCCAATGACAAGAACTGATCCCAATACCCTCCAAACTCGATCCCATATGCATGACGCATATCCTCAAGAATCTGAATAGTGCGCTCGGACTGTCTATCCATCTGAGGGTGAAATGATGTACTCAACTCTACCCGGATACCCAACCCATGCTGAACGGCCTTCCAGAACCTCGATGTGAATTGAGTACCTCTATCTGAAATGATGGACACGGGAATACTATGTAGACAAACATTCTCCTGAATATAAATCTCCGCTAACCGCTTTGAAGAATAAGTAGTACACAAATGAACGAAATGAGCGGACTTGGTCAGCTGATCCACAATCACCCAAATAGCATCGAACTTCCTCAACGTCTGTGGGAGCCCAACTATAAAGTCCATGGAGATTAGCTCCCACTTCCACTCCGGAATCTCTATCTACTAAAGCAACCGACCTGGTCTCTGGTGCTCATACTTCACTTGCTAACAGTTGAGGCACCAAGATAAAAATCCAACTATATCTTTCTTCATTCTCCTCCACTAGTACTGTTGCCTCAAATCCTGATACATCTTCGCGGCACCCGGATGGATGGAATACCGCAAACTATGAGCCTTATCTAGAATGAACTCTCGAAGCCCTTCGACATTGGGTACACTAATCCGACCCTACATCCTCAATACCCCATCATCACTAGTAGTCACATCTATGGCATATCCAAGCTGAACCTTATCATTGAGGACGAGAAAATGAGGGTCATGATATTGTCGCTCTCTGATACGATCAAATAAGAAAGACCGAGAAACCACGCAAGAAAAACCTGACTAGGCTACAAAAGATTCAATATAAAAAATTTACTGGCTAAGGCATGAACATACATCGCCATAGGCCTCTCCAATGCCGGTGAATAAGCCAAACACCCCACTCTCTGCCCGACAACTCAAAGCATCAGCCACCATATTGGCCTTGCCCGAGTGATATAAAATAGTGATGTCATAATCCTTCAGCAACTCCAACAATATCATCTGGCGTAAATTTAGATCCTTTTGCTTGAACAGGTATTGCAAGATCCGGTGGTAGGTATAAATCTCACAAGGAACCCCGTATAAATAATGGCGCAATATCTTCAGGGCATGAACAATGGCAGCTAACTCAAAGCCGTGAACAATTTAATCCTTCCCATGTATATTCAACTGTGCGGACGCGTAGGAAATCACCCTACCATCTTGCTTCAACACCGCTCTGAGGCCAATCCTCGAGGCATCACAATAGACCGTATAAGACCCCGAAATAGTAGGCAGTATCACAATTTGGGTTGTAGTCAAAGTTATCTTAAGCTTTTGAAAGCTCGCCTTACACCCCTCCGTCCAGTAGAATGGAGCATCCTTCTGGGTCAACCTAGTCATAGGGGCTGCAATCAATGAAAACTCCTCCATACAATGACGGTAGTAGCTCGCCAAGACAAGGAAACTGCAGATCATGGCAGCTGAGGATGGTCCGGGCCAACTCTGCACGACTTCTATCTTCTTTGGATCCACCTAAATACCCTTACTCGATACCACGTGCTCCAACTAAATCTCACATTTTGAGAACTTAGCATATAACTTCTTCTCTCTCCGAGTCTGAAGCACAGTCCTTAGGTTCTGATCATGATCTTCCCAACTCCAGGAATACACCAGACTATCATCAATAACGACAATGAATAACGAGTCAAGATAGGGCCGGATCACACTGTGCATCAAATGCATAAAGGCGGCTGGGGCATTGGTCAGCCCAAATGTCATAACAAGGAACTCGTAATGACCATACCGTGTCCTAAAAGCAGTCTTCGAGATGTCTGTCTCCCAAATCTTCAACTGATGGTAACCTGAGCGCAAATTAATGTTAGAAAACACACGTACGTCTTGAAGCTGGTCAAACAGATCATCAGTACGAGGAAAAGGATCACGGTTCTTCATTATAACCTTGTTCAACTGGCATAATCAATACATGTACGCATAGAACCATCCTTTTTATTTACAAACAAGATAAGAGCACCCTAAGATGATACACTGGACCGAATAAAACCCTTATCAAGCAAAGATTGTCACTGATCCTTCAACTCAGGAGTAGCTATACTATTTGGAGGAATAGAAATGGGTTGAGTGTCCAGTAATAGATCAATGGCAAAATAAATATCTCGATTAGGCGGCATGCCCGGAAGGTCAGCTGGAAATACGTTGGGAATATCCCGTTTTACTGGGACTGAATTAACTAAATGGGTATCAATATTGACATCTCAAACATAACCTAAATACGCCTCACACCCCTTCTCAACCATACGCCGAGCTTTAAGAAAAGAAATAACTCTAGTAGGAGTGTGATCTAAAGTACCACTCAACACGTGGTACACTGTCATAGCCAGCTTAAAGGTTTTGGCATGAAAATTAAGAATAGATCGGCTCTAGTCTAAAAACCATTGAGAGGAACAAAAACATGTATGATAAATATGGTCCAAAATAAGAGAATATGAATAGAAACATAAATAGGGAAACTCAAAGAATCCTGAGGTACACCCAAATGCGGAGCAAAATAAGAAGACACATAAGAGTAAGTGGATCCTGGATCGAATAGAACTGATGCATCTCTGTGATGAACTAGTATAATAACTGGGATGACAGAATTGGAGGCAACCACCTCGGTACAAGCAGGAAGGGCATAGTATCTGGCTTGGCCTCCCCCTCTAGGGAAACCCCTACCTCTCCGACCTCTACCTCTAGCTGATTGAGTAGGTGGGGTAGAAACTGGAGCTATAACCATAGCCTGAGAACTTTGCAAGGCACGATGTGGCTGAGAAGTCTGTGGAGGTGCACTCCTCCAAAGTATATAGATATCCCTCACCAGTTGGCATGTGTCACCACACTCAAAATTAGCTCTGGGAGGACGTGGAGGTTGTGAATGGCTCGGGCCAGGTCTGCTAAACTGATCTCTCAAAGCAGCGCAGGAGGCGTGCTAGATACCGGTGGTACATAATAAGGCTCCTGAGGTCTAGTTGGAGTTGGAATGCCACTGGATGCTGGAAGAGCTGAATGAATAGGGTGACTCATATAACTCCTACCATAACCACCTGTAGATAAGGCACGCGTACTAGAGAAATGGCCCGTCTCTCGAGACCTCTTGGCCTCCATCTACTCTCTCTCCCTATCATGTATACCCTCAATACTCCTAACAATGCTCACCACCTGCTGATAAGAAAGGTCCATCTCCATCTCACGAGCCATTCTAGGCTTGATGCTGGGAATAAGGCCCTCAATAAATTGGCGAACCCTCTCGCGAAGAATAGAAACCAAGGCTGGTGCATGCCTAGACAAACTGGTGTAAAGTGTTACGTACACTGAGACAGTCATAGCACCCTAGCGCAAATGCTCAAACTTTGCACGTCATGAATACCTGAGGCTCTGACAAACAAACTCTCTCAGGAACAAATCTGACAATTGGGTCCAAGATAGTGAAGCAGCCTCGTCGGGGCTGTCTAACTCGTAGGTGCACCACCACTCATAGGTGGCTCCTCGAAGCTGGAAATTGGTGAAGAAAACCCCACTCGATCCTAATGAACCCATGGTACGGAAAATACGGTAGCACTCCTCCAGAAATACCAAGGCATAATCTGATGCTAATCCATTGAATACCGGAGGATCATACTTCTTGAACCTATCAAGTCTTCGTTGCCTATCCTATGAAGCCACTTCAATATCCTCTGGCAGAACTGGCAGTGAAGGCGGTGCAGGAATCATCTCTAGGACCTAATTACATCCACTTGCTGCTAAAAAGTGTTGGCGATGGGAGTTTGTGCTCCTCCCTTGGCCTGGAATGTGGTTGCAGTAAGGGTAAGCAACCTTGCCTAAGCCAAAGTGGTGTACATGCTCATGAACTATGGTACAGTCTCCTGAAGTGTTGGATTAGTAATAGCATTAGGCATGTCAGGTGCCTGGACTCCGGCAGGAACTGCTGGTGGTACCACGGCGGCAGCTCGCATAGGTGTTCTGGTTGCACCACGCCCGCATCCTCGACCTTTACCTAGGCCTTTGATGGCTGCAGTACGGTGCACGAGTGCTTGATCATATCGGGTAGCATGTGTCCTAATCATATGTGAGAGAATAAAGACAACTTTAGAGTTGTGACATCAAAATATCACACGGCAAGGAAATCCAATAGAGTGAAAATTTTCCTAACAGCTACACAACATCTTATAGATAAATACAGGTGACTCCGTACCGATAAGTGAGACTCTAATAAACCGGTTTGCGATCCATAACTCCTATGAACCTAGAGCACTGATACCAACTTGTCACGACCCCAGTTTGCCCTCCGTGAACCATCGTGAGGCACCTAGTCCCTAAAACTAGGTAAGTGTAAGGCCCCTGTAAAAAAACATTTCGCAAGAAATTTAAGATTCATAGTGCCAAGGTAAGCTAATTATTTTATTTTGTGTGAAAATAAGGATTCATGATATAATGGTATCAATTGGATATGTTAATAAGCATATAAGTCATATTATAAGTTAATTGGGGTCTAAGGAGAGGCCTAAGTCTAAGCCAGGTTGGAACATTTCATAATAGACTAAAGTTGTAAATAATTGCGCACAAGACCTCACTTTGGATTAAAATATCTCCCGGTATATAAAGATTTTGTGATGAACAACCTATCAAATTAAAGCCCTTTGAGTCTAGTTTCTGATGCATCAAACCATTCGTCATTTCGAGATGTATAAAGAAAGTTATGACCATTTTTGTGTCGTACTCATTTCGGGGCGCTAGCCGTGGCACCAGAAATTTTTGAGCTACTGGAATCAACGCCACAGGCAGCACCCAGCGACACCTGTGGCACCCAAAACAGCGTATATACTCATTTCGGGGTTCATTCTTACCCATTTTATCTTGGATTAACTTTGGGTCTTCTTTCACCCTCTCAAGACCTTCAACTTTCCTGATCTTCAAGGTAATAAATCTCCATTATATTTGTGTGAAATTCCATTATTCCTACACTATTATTGATAAAATCTTCTCATCAAACAAATAGATATTCAAGAAATTTCTTCAAGAATTCAAATGAGGGTTTTGCAAGATTTCATCCAACAAGTAAATCCTACACCCTAGACATACACATATGGATATATTATTGGAATATGAGTATGAATTAAGTGTTGGAACTCTCGGTATGGTGATTGGAAGCCATAGGTGCCTAACTTAGGTTGTGTTAGTATTGTAGAGATTGTGAGATGGGTTATTGAGGTATGATTCTTTGGGTAATAGTATTATGTATACATGCAGGTACAAATTAGGTTTGTGGGAAGATTGATGAACATATATAAGTAAAGATTGGGTGGGGAATGAAGAAAATCTTGTAAAAGAGACTTAAAATGAAGATGCTCAACTAGTGTTTGATAAAATGCTCAAATGAGCTGAAACTATTGAAACCTTCCTAATTTGTGTTACTTTTGTTATGTCTCAAGTAGATTGGGATTGCTAGAATTTCCGAAATGTCTTAGTAACTTAAGGAATGCATAAACGAGGTATTATGGCTAAAACCCCATCTTTTTGAAATTGAGCTCTATCGATGCTTATGTAAATGCGGTAAGACTGAACTTTGGATTTTTGCTTTGATTGATACTTTACATGAATTGGTGTTGTGACCCTATATTGGTGAAAATGCATTCCAATGTGATCAATGTGCCATTATTTATAACTTGAAAAGGTGCATGGAATCTGAATTATGTATTTAAATGCTTAGAGAATAAATTGAGATTGAAGAACGTGAAATATATGCTAAATTTTCTTTATTTCGAGTAAACTTTAAATTGTGATTATTGTGCCGAATCATGAGAATTCCTATCTATTATTATAACTTGAATTTCTCATGTGTAATGACATCTTAAATTGATTGGCTTGTTGTTGAAATTTATATTGATGTGTGATATTTGGAAATGATGTGAAATATGGGAAAGAGGAGATTGAGCTATAAAATGTGGCCTAGTGGCAAGTATGATGTGATAATTTAAATTGTGGCCCCAAGTGCCTATGCTTTAATATATGTGAAATAAAGATTAAAATGAGATGATTAATGAGAAAGGAATAATTCCTAGGTTAGGCCGCCTAGCCGATCGAGCCGTGATCGGATACCATGCCGCACACATGATGGTATTGTGCCGATATTGAATCCGGAAATTGAGAATGAGATTGTGATTGAGGTAAATGTCTCAAATGAAGCAACCTAGCCGATCGGGTCGTGATCGGACTCCGCTCAATAAAGCGGTGGTATTATGAATGATGATGAAAAATATCAAGTGCCCAAAACTAAGTTATGGAAGACATGTGATAGATTATATGTTTTGTTTAATTTATGATGTTGTGATTGTTAAAGCTTTTGATTGACCTTTATGATTTCGTTACTCTTGTTTGATAGTTCTTTCTAATGAAAATGTGTTTATATTTTCTTTGTTCTTGTATGATTGTTCTTTCTAACTAGATGGTGTTTAGTTTTACACACTAGTGCTATTCGATTTCTCTAACATCCCTTTTGCCGGGGGCGCTACACCTATAAATAGACATAGGTGTTCCTATACCAGGCAGTGTTGGTCGCAGCTACCGCCGCATCATCCTTTCAGCTGACTTTGTGAGCCCCGCTTCATTTCGGAGATCTATTTCATCTATTTATCTTGTATGTAATATTTGAGGTATAGCCAGAATCTTGTTACTGGCATTTCCATATTACATTACTCTTCAGTCATGTTTAGCGGCTCCGTAGACAGGTTATGGTAGTGTTGGGTATTGGAATTTAAATAGAAATATTGATGTTTGGCAAAGATTTGTGAAACTTGTAATACTTTGATAATTAAGATTTAAGTTTATAATGGAAGTTGTTAATGAAATACTTACTAAATCTGATTAATGGACTCAGTCTCTTATTTAATCATAAAGTTGTTAGGGTAGAATAAAATGTAACAGGATTGCTCAGTCGGGTTTGTTCGGTTGAGCGTCAGTCGAGCTCCTCAGATTTTGGGGCATGACAAACTTGGTATGAGAGCCTAAGGTTTTAAAGTGTCCTAGGATGTCTCGAAGCCATATCTAGTAGAGTCCTTCTTATCGGTGTGTTGTCGACCACATCTATTAGTTTAAGGATATTCAGACATTTAAGAATTTCACCCTTCTTTAATACAGCTCAAGTTAGGGAGCTGAATTCCTCTCTTAGTCTTATTCTCAAGATTGGTAACCTTGATACCATAATCCATGAATTGGAAGCATGAAAGGAGGCATTGATCCCACCATTGAGTCCGAGCATATTGCCCAAGGACATATTATGAGAATGTATTGAGCTATGGATGGATTGGTTAAACATATCGCTAAGAGGGGAGTGTCTTTGTCCCTATTGATGTCTCTTCACATCAGATCATGTAGTATATTAGTATGTTTCCTACTATTGTTAGGGATTAGGAGTAGATGGGTATCGATTAAGCTATTTCCCTATCAACCTAGCGTCATTAAGGGAGTCAAATGCAAATTTCTACTCATTGTATATGTACATCCATATTGAAGAGTTCTCATAAACATTGTCTTAACATGGTGTTGAATAACAAAACATTGCGTGTATCGACTCTTTGAATGAGACACACTATTCTTGAATCCTCTTGATATGAATTCTCTTATTTATATTTTTGTGGAATTAAGTTCTATAATTATGCCCTTGAATTGAGTTATAACTCTAGATTGATATTTTCCACTTGCTTTCCATATATTCTCACCAAGGGACTATACCCGATGAATTTCTCACAGAATCTTTTACTTAAATGGACAAAATCTGCTTGTTTGTGCCTATACATGCACAGTCGTAAAGTTACCTATGTGATGTCAAGTTCCATGCAAAGCGTCCCAGCATTGTGATAATTCTCGAGTCACTCTTTTACTCAGTTGTATATATGACTTATATGATTTGAAAAGTCAATCTTCTCTCTTGCAAATATCATCATGAAAGCTTCTCACTGCCTAGTAACATAAGAGCATACCTTAACACCTCACATGAGTGCATATCAATCGAAATGGTCACCGTGTGCATAAAGTCTCTCAGAAATTTGAGATCCTCGTATCCACATCATAGGAAGATCATGTGCCTCCATAACTTTTGTGTCCACTTGGGACGTGCTGCAGTAAGTAGCTCACTTTGTCCTAGTATTGTGGTTGATCATGGAACGGTCGTACATTGCAGTTGGGAGTTAATATAGCAGAAGCATGTCCATCTCATAACAAATATTTACTTTCTCCCTACTCCTCCATAACATGTATTCATTGTGTTCTTTAGTTAGTTAATTTATTCTGCCAGTTTCCGCACACATTTCGATAACCATGAGAGAACATATCCTTCTAGGAGTCATTGTAACACTTTCTATCTTGTAAGGACCCTTACTAGGCTCTCCGTCAAGACCAAGCACACCTTTAAGGGTTATTAGAGTACAACGCCTAATGCTCATATTCTTCTATATTTCATTAGCATCTGGGTAGTTCTCAAGTTAAAATCCATGAAGAACTCATTATGAATATCTGCAAACCCTCCATGATTATTCTATATTATCTCATTGGGATCTCATGTCACTTCAAGTTCATCAAGGGTGCATGTCGCAATTACTGTAATTGAATGATCTCTTTCCGATAATAGATTATCTACACTTGTTCTAGTCCAACGGTCTGCTTAACATTCTAACTCTCGCCTATAGGTTTTGGGTTGAAAAAGGATAAATACACCTAGTAACACATTCATATGTTAAGGCCTTTCTCTCCGTTAAGTCTTGTAGCATGTCCCAGAGTGCTTTGTAATAGTTGGTTGTGTGGATGTGTGTTGTAGTGCTTCATTATGAAGTAGATTTTCTAAATATAATTGGATTTTATAATTCCGGAGCTATACATCACGTGACTTCATACAAAGATCTTCTTTACAAAATGTAGCTTCTCGTAATCGATTTATATTACCACGATTCCTAGTGATTACAATGTAAAAGGACTTCCATAAGCCTCTTTCACTTTCTTTTCATTTTTCTTGCATCGTGTGTTGTTTACCCATGATCTTCAATGAGATATTATCTAAATGTCTTGACTAGTCATCCAACTATACGATTCTATTAAATTCAACTTAGTTTTATGCTCTACAAGTACCCGTTTCTAAAAGTACACTAAAAGTAGGTAAATCCCCTTTTTATTATAGACTTCTAATATCTTTGACTTAGTTTAAGCTTGTTGGTTCCAAATGGTGCTTATTAGTTTTTCTACAATTCTATCTATTTCTTCTGATACCTTTCATTGTAAAATTCATTTATGTTTCATGGCATCAAAGAGGAAGTCTTGTAGCATTAAGGAAGGGGACATATTCCTTTAGCTGGAATAAATAATTACTGTTGGTATTCTTTGTAGGTGTTCTCCTAACAACCATTTACCTGCTCTACTTATCCATGTGGCTAGATAACCCATGTTACTTCTCCACGATAAATGCATTAATACGTCTCATTCATTCGAACTTATCCGTGTGGGAACTTTGAGGCCTTGAGTCATACCAACTCGTAATAGTTTTAAGTACTTTATTGCCATTGTTGACAATTTTCTAGGACTGCTAGGGCTTGTCTCTTCGATTTCAAAAACATTCATGATTTTCCTTAAGGTTTGAGATTATATTGTCATAATCTCAAACCAAAATTTATACCTTTTTCCAAAGTCTTAAATGGGTCGGATTGGATGGTTTACATGGCTTTCTTCTCAATCGGCTTCTAGAATAATTGACTATATCATTTCATGAAAGGTGAGTGCTACCTTTGGTATTATACCTCCTTGGGTGAATATGAGTGCCATTTGTCTTTCTCCCAAGAGCATCATGTTTACCATTAGAATGCCTCTAACCACTACATGATTTCATCCCGACATTCAGATGTCCGAGCTATGTGGTTTTACTTGTGAAAGAGTGGTGAGATTAGATGCCCTCAGATTTTGCACATATCATGGGCATATTGATTTGGAAGACAAGTTGTCGTATCTTTAGTTCTATCATATAGGATTAACTATCAGGATGGGTTAAGCTGTTTGAAATATGATAATCTCATAAGTGTGCAACTTCATTTTCATCCTCACGGGCATACGACAAAGATTCCTTGTGTCAGCTAACGTCAGGAGTGTAATTCCACTTCATGTATTTTGAATCCCATATCGCATTCAAGGCACTAGAGCATGAATTGATTTTCCCTTCACCCTAGGAAACGGCTGGGTCATGTACTTGAATATTTCTCCTTAATAATTCCTACTTCCAATGTATTACTCACCCATATGCCTCATTTGTGTAATAATTGACGTCATCATAGTAATTAACAATGTCAGAATTATTAGTCGTAACTTTCGTATCCCTTAGCATATAACCTCAAAACAATACACTACTCAGCGCATTAAATGATTCTTGAATAGATCTAGCCTAATATTGAACTCTATTGTTCCTCATTGTATTAGGTCCATTGGGTATTGTAAGTTCAGACAACTCAAATAGGAAGCTTCGCAGTGTGATCACATATATATTTGATAGGTACTTTTATGGCTAGTTAATGATAGCACATCTTAGAGTAATTGTTGAAGGTCATCAAGGGTTTAGAGTGAGCGTTCGCCTAGAGATTTAGAGTTTGGAGGGAGAGGAGGATATTCTAAATATTTTCCCCTAAAGATGTTATGTGAGTTGATAATAAAGATTGCATAAGTGTATTCCACATTAGGCCGCACTAGGAGAATGAAGTGTCCCCATAGTTGTTCGCCATATATCTTGTGAATTCATATGTCTATGGCTAAGAAGGTAGGTGGAGATCATTGTATATCATTCCGGTAGAAATTATTGAAGGTAAAGTTAGTGGATGGTTAGCTTATGAGAAATATCTATTTGTTATCCTTGTTAAGTAAGTTTAGGGGTAGCCGTTGCTCCCATGAATATGTTCTGGGAAAGTCTGTAGATAAGAGAGGCCATCAAAGGCCGGCAGTGTCGTGGGAATAAAATATTTTCTCTTGATTGCATAGCAGTTGGTTTTGATTTGAAAGTTACCTTCAAGGTCATATGATTTAAAAATGTGCAGTCCATGCCCAGGTATCATTGTGATAAAGTAGTAGTTGTAATGCTGAGGTTCGTGTCATTGATATATACATTATGGTGCTTTATCGAGCTATGGTTGTGTTTTTAGGATGGTTTTAGGTTATTCGATGACAGGTGGATAGGCCTAGTTACAAAAGAAACTCTGCCGAATTTTTTGAAAATTTAAGGAGTCAGCCAAATTCGAGACTATTGATATATTTCATAATGTGAAAAAGATGAATAAACCTTGATCCTCATTCGAGGATGAATGATCCAAGGGGTGGGGGGAGAGAATATAAGGCCCCAGGAAAAAAGAACATTTCCAGAAATTTAAGATTTCGTAGTGGCAAGGTAAACTAATTATTTTATTTTGTGTGCAAATGAGAATTCATGATATAATGGATATCAATCGGATATGTAAATAAGCATATAAGCCATATTATAAGTGAATTGGCGTCTAAGGAGAGGCCTACGTCTAAGCCAAGTTGGAAAATTTCATTATTGATACACTATTATTGATAAACTCTTCTCATAAAACACATAGATTTTCAAGAAATTCCATCAAGAACTCAAGTGAGGGTTTTGCAAGATTTTTTCCAAAAGGTAAATCATACACCCTGGACTTACACGTATGGATATATTACAGGAATATACGTATGAATTAAGTGTTGGAACTCTTGGTATGATGATTAGAACCCATAAGAGCCTAACCTAGGTTGTGTTGGTATTGTAGAGATTGTGAGATCGGTTATTGAGGTAAGATTCTTGGGGTAATAGTATTATATATACATGCATGTATAAGTTAAGTTTGTGGGAAGATTGATTCATATAAATAATTAAAGATTGGGTTAGGGAATGAAGAAAATCTTATAAAAGAGACTTAAAATCAAGATTCTGAACTAGTGTTTGATAAAATGCTCAAATGAGCTGAAACTATGAATACCTTCCTAATTTGTGTTACTTTTGTTATGTCTCAAGTAGATTGTGATTTCTAGAATTTTCGAAACGTCATAGTAACTTAAGGAATATTTAAACAAGGTATGTTTTGCTTAAACCCCGTCTTTTAGAAATTGAGCTCTATCAATGCTTGTGTAAATGTGGTAAGACTGAACTTTGGATTCTTGCTTTGATTGATTCATTACATGAATAGGTGTTGTGACCCTATATTGGTGAAAAGTGCATTACAATGCGATCAATGTGCTATTATTAATAACTTGAAAAGGTGCAAGGAATGTGAATTATGTATTTAAATGCTTAGATAATAAATTGAGATTGAAGAACATGAAGTATATACTAAATTGCCTAGATTTCGAGTCAAGTTTAAATTGTGATTATTGTGCCGAATCATGAGAATTCCTCTCTATTCTTATAACTTGAATTTCTCATGTGTAATAACATATTAAATTGATTGTCTTGTTGTTGAAATTGATGTTGATATGAAACAATTGGAAATGATGTAAAATGTGAGAAAGAGAAGATTAAGTTATAAGGCCTAGTGCCAAGCATGCTGTGATAATTTAAATGGTGGCCCCAAGTGCCTATGAGTTGATATGTATGAATTAAAAAGATTGAAAGGAGATGATTAACAGAAAGGAATAACGCCTAGTTATGGCGGCCTAGCCGATCGGGTCGTGATCGGACACCATGCCGCACACTTGGTGGTATTGTGCTGATCTTGAAATCTGGAAATTGAGAATGAGATTGTGATTAAGGTATATGTCTCAAATGAGGCAACCTAGCCGATCGGGTCGTGATCGGACTCCGCTCAATAAAGCGTGGTATTATGAATGATGATGAATAATATCAAGTTCCCCAAACTAAGTTATGGAAAACATGTGAAAGATTTTGGAAAACATGTGAAAGATTATATGGTTCTTTTAATTGGTGAAGTGGTAATTATTAAATCGTTTGACTGACCTTTATGATTTCGTTAATCTTGTTTGATATTTTTTTCTAATGAAAAGGTGTTTATGATTTCTTTGTTCTTGTATGATAGTTCTTTCTAACTAGATTGTGTTTAGTTGTACATACTAGTGCTATTCGATGGCACTAACGTCCCTTTTGCCGGGGGTGCTACGTATTTATAGAGATGTAGGTATTCCTATAGCATGCCGTGTTGGTTGCAGCTAGTGCCGCATCATCCTTTAAGCTGACTTGGTGAGCCCCACTTCATTTCGGAGATCTGTTACATCTATTTATCTTGTACGTCGTATTTGAGGTATAGCTAAGGGTGTAAAGTGGCCTAGTTCAGGCCCGGGACCGTGGTCCTGGTGGGCCTAGCGGTCCTGCTGGGCCGGTCCTGGCGGTCCAGTCTTACCGGTCCAAAAAACCCGTGACGGGCCGGTCTTGTTCGTCGAACCGTCAGGCCCGGGACTGCCTGGCGGTCCCAGGCCGGTCCTGGCAGGCGCAACGACTATTTTTTTAAAAATTTTTTTTTTTTTGAAAATCAGTAACGGCTCTTTACAAAAAGTAGCCGTTTGGAACTTTGTAAAATAGCCATTTGGCCCCCAAACTTTAATTTAACCCCAAACTTTATATATTTACACTTTTCCCATTTCTCAACTATAAATACCCCTTTATTCTTTCATTTTTATTCACCAATTCATCAATATCTCTCAATCTCTCTCAAGCTCTCTTTCAATCTTTCTACTACTAGTGCTTAATTTATTATTTAAAATTCGAGAAAATTTGTGAAGTTGTTGAATTGAAGTTTTCAAGAATGATTTTCAATTTTCAAGAAGTTGTTTGGCAATCCGATAAACTCGTTTCAACTCTTATGTGTTAATAATATGTTTTTGTGTTGTTTAGTTTGCATAATTCTAATTAGTATGGCATTTTCTTTGAATAAAATGTTCGGTAAAGGAAAAGGTAAAACCAGTGAAAGTAGTGGCCATAATACTACCCTTCCCCCGGCTCCCCGACCTACAAATGATAAGCAAGTTGAAAGTAGTCGCCAACCTAGACGTCCTAATCCACCTCCCGTAATGCTTGATAGTGATCACCCTTGTTTTCAATTTACCGATAGTGAATTTCTACATGATGTTGCAGTAGGTGATAGATTAGACGATGAAATTATGAATGCTCTTTATTCTAATGAACCTATCTTAGAGGAAAACGAGGATGATAATGATGATGACGAAACCCAAGCACCAGATTTAGATGATGTACCTACTAGTCATGTTCATAACGCAGGTAATGCACCGGCACACCCACCTGTAGAAACTCCAACTTTTAGTAGACAACCTGCTAAACGTCCAGAAACATCATTAGTTTGGAATTTCTTGCTCAAGTAAGAGAACACAATAAGGCTAAGTGTAAAACTTGTGGGAAATTACTTGTTCATAAATATACTAGTGACCGTAGTGGCACGGGCAGTTTGGTTAGACACATAAAGTTACACCATAGAGATAGGGCTAGATTTTTTCAAATGCAAGCACATCAAGAGGGGACAAGTGTAGATTCGCAAGTTAACCCTAGTAAAGATTCAAATCTAGTTCAACCAAGAATTAACACTGTCACCGGAGGTATTTTATATTACGATCCAAAAAGGGATCGTGAAGAATTAGCAAAAATGATTATTGTTATGTGCTTGCCTTATACTTTTGCTTCTAATCCTAATTGGGTTCATTATATTAGAAGAGTTTTTAATCCTACTTATAAAGGTTGGCCTCGCGCAACAGTTAAGGCCGATATTTATAAATTCAAGCATGAATATGAATAATATTTGCGCTATTTATTTACTCATATACCTTAGCGTATTTCTATTACTACTGATACTGGTAGAAGTAATAGTGACTGTGATTATCTAACTGTTACAAGTCATTGGATAGATGAGGACTGGACAATGCAAAAACGCATAATTGCATATAGAATAATTAATTCACGCCACACGGGTAGGTTTATAGCTAACACTGTTTCAGATATATGTAGATATTTTTGCTTTAGAGATAAAATAATAGCAAGTTATATGGATAATGCTTCTAGTAACACTAGTGCAATAGGCATGCTAACACAAACCCTTAATCCCGCATTTAGCAATATTTTCCATGTTAGATGTATTTGTCATATTTATCATTTAATTGTTGGTGATGGTATGCGAATATTAAACATAAAAATTGAAAAGGTGAGAATGGCTCTTAATTGGCTATTTTATTTGAACCGTAGAACTAGACTTAGAGAGTATTTTAAAAAATGTGACGAATATGGCCTTAGAGAAAGAAAGGCTCCTAAACCTTGCCCGACTAGGTGGAATTGCATGTACGAAAGTTTAGTAGTTGGTATGAATATAGAAACCCAATTAATGCTATGTTTAGTTCTCGGGTAGGTGGTGAGGATGATGATGAAATGCTAACTACCCAATATTGGACTAATGCTAAAATTCTTTTAGATTTTTTAGAACATTTTCAAGTTGCTACAAATGCATTTTCTGGGCAATATTATCCTACTATTTCAAACTGTTTAGTTTATATTGATGCACTAGCTGATTTGTTTGTTGAATTTAGCGAGGGTGGGGATATTTATGAACTTGTTATAAATGAAATGAAACAAAAGTTTAAAAAATATTTTTTCCCTATCCCTCCTATTTTTGGTGTAGCTGCAATGTTAAATCCAACAACGAAATTAGGAGGTCCTCATTTTTGGTATTCTAATATTTATATAGCTTTAGTTATTTTAGAAGAGGAAATTGCTACACTTGCTGCTGCAAAAGCATAAATTAAAATTAATGCTCAAACTTTTTATAATGCTTATAAAGAGGCGTTAGAGCATGCTAGGCCAAATATTCTAACCCCTACTTCGTCTACCTCACAATCGTCTAAAAGAGCTGCTGGCTTAAGAGCTCTTAAATCGTGGACAGAGTTCCGGGGTTCTCGAGGTGATAATGTTGATGAAATTTCCCATCTAAATGAGCTTCAAGTTTACTTGTCACAGGGACTAGAAAAGGAGAATCCAGACGGCTCTTTCGATCTTTCGGAATGGTGGAAGTCAAGGGAAAAACATTTTCCCATTCTTGCAAGGATGGCTCAGGATGTTTTGTCAATTCAAGATTCAACCGTTGCATCGGAGAGCGCTTCCAGTCAAGCAAGACTACAAATCGGTGATCATAGAGCGGCGATGAGGGAGAGCTTGGAAAAATCAGTGCTTTTTAGAGATTGGATCCGCACGGAAAGAAGAAACTTTGGCATTGCAAAATCACAACCGGCGATAGATGAAGCATACAAAGAAATGATAGCACACTTTATGAGGAATCGGCTTCGCCCGGAAGTGGTGATGAACAAGCTTCATTTCCACCACCGCCAACACAACCTCCTCCCAACCTTGACGGATTTATGAGATTTGTTAGAGATACAATGTAAATTATGATGTAACTTATACATTGGCACATCTTCCTTAGTTTTTTTTTCCTTTTAATGGTGGTATTAGTACCTTGTTGTGCTCATTCCATTGGGCGAAGGAAGAGTAAGAAAGATATGCCATTTTGGTCAATAAAAATGCTCTTTATCATATCCTTGAATATATTTTTTCTTAATATTTCTTTGTCTTTACTTCGATATCAATCCTTGAATATATATTTAACATACAATATATAACATACAATATATATTACAATAAAATATATACGAGAATATATATACATAACATACAACCTAAACTACAAGAAAATATATAAGTAATAACATATATACATAAGATACAATATATATATATATATATATATAATAATAAAATATATATACATTATACATAAGAGATATATATTATAGACAATATATACTAATTATTACAACACAATATATACATAATATATATCCATATATACATAAAATACAATATATACTAATTACTACAACACACTATATACATAATATACAATATATACTGATTACTACAACACATTATATGCATAATATATATCCATATATACATAATATACAATACATGCTAATTACTACAACACAATATATACATAATATACAATATATACTAATTACTACAACACAATATATACTATACTAATAACTTAGTACACCATATAAAATATATTCTACACTATACTAATGACTATTATACAAGATATTGCCATAAAAAAAATACCCGTCAAGCCCGCCAGGCCCAGCCCGCCAGGACCAGGACCGCAATGGGCTTAGGCCCGTGATGGGACGGTCTCTACCGTGAGGACCGCCAGGCCCGTGACAGCAAGGCCCGGCACACGAATCCCGGGACCGCGAAGCCTAGCCCGTCAGGCCCGTTTAGGCCCGGGCCTGGGCCCCTTTACACCCTTAGATATAGCCGAAGCGTTGCTACCGGCATTTCCATATCACATTACTCTTTGGTCATGTTTGGAGGCTCCGTAGATAGGTTGTGGGTAGTGTTGGGTATTGAATCTTAAATAAAAATATTGATGCTTGGTAAAGATTTATGAAACTTGTAATACTTTGATAATCAAGATTTAAGTTGCTAATGAATGTTGTTAATGAAATACTTACTAAATCAGATTAATGGACTCCGTCTCCATTTAATCATGAAGTTGTTTGGGTAGATAAAACCTGACAGTCTTGCCCACTCGGGTTTACTTTGTTGTGCGCCGGTCGTGCTCCTCGGATTTTGGGGCATGGCAGTAAGCCTAAACTGCAGAAGATAAACCAAATTGCAGAAATAAAACAATTAAAACAAAAGGAAGACTAATTAAATAGTATTTAACTAACATTATCCCCCAAAAGCCACCCGACAAGATCAGTTCAACACCAATAAGCAACTCTTCATACAAAGAAACACTACTAAAGGAAGAATTCACTCTCAACAAAAAGAACCAACTATCAGTCGATGAATCATCATCTAAGGAAATGGAGGCTACACACTAAGACATGGATGTCACCACTTCACCTAGACGAGCAAATAACATGAACCAAATTACTCTAATTACGGAGGATATTAACCGTATGTATAGCCCATGGAGGTTTTTAATTATTATCAAACTCATAGGAAAAAGAGTGATTCACCACTACCTCAAAAAAAACTACAAGACATGTGGAAATTAATGAGAACTTCCCAATTATTGATCTTGGTGAGGATTATTACACGATTATACTGGCAAGGGAGGAAAATATGACAAAAATCCTACATAATAGGCCTTGTTTCGTCAATGGCTTTTTCCTATCCACACAGAAATGGATACCAAATTTTGTATCCAAGAAAGCACGCCAAAACTACACGGCCATTTGGTTGCGCATACCTCAATTGCCTACAGAGTTCTATGATGGCATCATCCTATCACGTATTGGAAATGCCATAGGCAAGCTACTTAAAATTGATGCATGTACATCAACTACACTAAGGGGATGATATGCGAGACTACGTGTGGAACTAACCCTAGGACAAAAAATATAAAACTTCATCATGATAGGGCAACACAAGCAACCAATTGTTTATGAAGGTAATGATATTCTATGCAAGCTATAAGGTAGGCTTGGACACACAAGTCCAAACTACCAAAATAACAATGCATTAACCCTCGCCATGGAATAAAATAAATCAATGGATTCACCAATACAAGCCAAGGAGTAGGAAGGGGAATGGATGAAAGTATCATTCCCAAGAAGAAACAAGGCAAAAGTAGCCAATGAACGGCTCCCTAAACCTGGTGCAAATATCCACTCAGGTATTAATGTCCGATTTATTCAAAGCTTCATCAGGTAAGTATCTCAATACCCAACAATTATAATATGTCAATAAAGAACTTCTTCACGAAACCCGGAGCTATCATCATAGGGAGCATCAATCTAGAATTAACAAAGGAAGAAATCAATACAATAATTACAAATTACTAGATCATAATGATGAGGAGTTAGACTCTCAAACAAATACAGAAAATGAGCCGATGGTTTTAGAAAGTAATTTTTCTAACAAAATAGAAAATAATTCAATATTTTTGCATGAGAAGCAAACGCCTAGACAGGAGACAAATGGAAAAACGTGGAAACAACATCTAAAAGTATTAGCAATAATAAATATGCTATTAACAAATCTTAAAATACTACTCGCACTAATGTGACCAATCCACAAGAAGTAATCAATAAACCTATAGTTAATCATGATCTTGTTAATACTCTAGAGAACACAAGTTGCACGGATGCATGCACCACCCCCACGACCAATGCTAAAACTTACACTTGGAAGACAAGTGTGGACAAGTGGCAAATGCCATATCTACTTTAGATATAGCTATAAATCAGATGCAATTCTCTGCCACCAATATACAAGAAGAGGCAATCATTGGGAGCCCCTTCAATTCTATCAATACCCCCTTCCCTATAAGCATACCAGCCTATCAAAATGGTAAGAACCACACTAACAATTTGAAGAAGGTATAGACTATTACAACTAATACACATCTCCCGGAACAACAACATGAACAATCTTCCAAACCTTCTACCACAACTCAACCCAAAACAAATGATTTATGTTCAGCCACCACCACCTCCACACCACATTCCACAGTCTTGGATAGAATTAGGATTACAAGGGCATACACTAATGTTCAACATGGAGATCAGCGGCTAAGAATCCATAATAATAATTCAAAACACCAACTTCTTAGCCCAATTGATATTTGAAGAAATGAACCTTGATATGAACAACTATGTGAATCAAATATAGATGAACAACATCCTTCAGCCCCCGGCACCATGAATGAATCTGAGTCTTGTCCACAACATACAAAAAATGTGGAATATTCCACATCACCCAAATCAACAGTTTCACCAAAATCCCCCACTAAATCTACACTTCTTTGCTCAGGAGGATATCATGATACTCAACCCAATATTCACATAATGGAATACCCAGGAAGTACCCCTCCAACAAGACCCACAATAAGATCGAATGGACGAGCAACCACCACCTTTAAACGTACCAAACCAGGAAAGAGTCCAAGGGGAGGAAGAGGAACTAGAAAACATACCTTACTTAGGGGATGCACAACTAAACTTTTCAAGGATAAACAAAGTAAAGATATTAATCTTCAAGGAGAGGCTAGACAGTAAGTCTATCTTCAGCTGCCCACCAACATTGTACAAATGCTCATTGGACATTCGACCATCACAGGACCCAACTGTGGGGATGAATGGGGTGATCATGGTCCCCTCCCTGAGGGTGAGGCAGAACGTTCCCCCCCCCCCCCCCCCAACAATAACCCCGTGCATAAAAAAAATAATATAGTGGTTTGGAATGTAAGAGGAGCAAACAACCCTAACTTTACTAGGAACTTTAGAGAGTTGCTAAATACATAGAGTCCTTATCTAGTTGCATTGCTTGAAACAAAGATGTAGAGCCATATTTCAATCCTAGAATCATTAGTTTCATGGAGATGATAGAGGTTTCCTCCATAGGGCAGAGTGGGGGTTTTGTTATTTTGTGGACCAATGAACTGGTAACTGTCAAAAACTTCACAAGGAATAGGCAGGCTATACATTAAATGATTGAGGTAAAACCAAAATCCCTAACTTGGCTTTTTAGTACAATGTATGCAAGCAATGAAATTAATAATAGATACTTATGATGGGATAACCTTAGATCTATATTTGATACTCATAAAAGTCCTTGGTTAATAGGAGGTGATTTCAATGAAGTTATTGATACGTCTGAGAAATTTGAAGGCAGAAATATAAACCAACGTAGAGCTAATTCCTTGATTAATTGCTTAGACTACGGCAATTTGGGTAGATTTTGGCTTCAAAGGGTGCAAATATACATGGTCTAACCATAGGAGAAAAAATGGCTTAATCATGGAAAGGCTTGATAGAGTTTATTCAAATGACAGTTGGTTACGAAATGTAACAGTAACTCATCTTCCAAAACTACACTCGGACCATAACCCTATTCTCATTAACCTTAATAATAGAATAAACTCGACTAGAGATAGACCCTTTAGATTAGAAACCTACTGGTGTACTCATCCTAGTTTTGGCCAACTTGTAACCAATAACTAGAGTAATAAAAGCTTCTTTGAAGGTAATGCAAACTTCAAAGATAAAGTTCTAGAATCGAAACACCAAACGTTTGGTAACATATTTTCCTGGAAAAGAAAGCTCCTAAAAAGAATGGATGGGATACAAAATTCTAGAAGCTATCAGACTAGTAAATTCTTACAAGCATTAGAAAATGATTTAATTAGTGAGTATAATGATATTTTAAAATTAGAGGATACCTATTGGAAGCTTAAATCATGGATGAATTGGCTAAGGGAAGGGGATTCCAATACGATATTTTTTCATATTGAAGCCACCAATAGGAGAAGGAGAAATAATATAGTGCTCTTTAAGGATGAATCTGGGAAATGGATAGAGGAACCCACATCCATTATGGACCATGTTTCTTATTATTTCAAACAATTATATATTACCTCTAAAAATAAGACATATCTTCCTAGAAATAATAAGAATTTTGCAAATTGGGGTCTCTCTATATTGGACAGACCTCTTACTAATAAAGAAGTTAGAAGGGCTGTTTTCTCGTTCAAACCTTGTAAAGTGCCGGGGCAAGGTGATTAATTTATGCCATGATGTGTTCAACACTTCAAAAATACCCGTGGAAATAAGCATACCTATATTTGCCTAATTCCTAAAATAAATATTGCAAACAATCTTAAAAACATTAGACCAATAAGTTTGTGCAACATGATTTACAAGGTCATTACTAAAATTATTGCCAATGGGATTAAGCGATTCCTTAATCAGTTAATTAATATTGAACAAGCTAGCTTCATAAAAGGAAGAAGAGCTAGTGACTACAGCATAATAATCCAGGAGATTATCAGAAATATCAATCGTTCAAAAGGTAAAACAAAAATGATCCTTAAATTGGATTTAGAAAAGGCGTTTGACAAAATTGAATGTACATATATTTACAAAACCCTGAAATACTTCAATTTCCCTTGAAATATCACCAATCTAATCCTTAACTGTGTTACCACAAGCTATTTTTCTGTCCTTGTTAATGGTAACAAAAAAATGGAATTCACTCCATCTAGGACAAGGAGACCTCATGTCCCCATATCTATTTATATTTTGCATGGATATGCTCTCAAAAAACATCCATCATGCAATAGATACTAGGGAATGGTCACCTATTAAAATAACTCCCAAAACACCTCCTATCTCCATTTATTTTTTGCGGACGATATAACTCTAACGGGGGAAGCTAACCAAAAAACTATTAAGACTATTAACACTTGTTTGAATGATTTCAGCTTTCTATCTGGCCTTCATATCAACAAGGACAAATCCAAAATAATTTTGTCTAGAAATTGTAATGATAAAACGAGAGAATATAGTTGCAAACTCTCTTAGGATATCAGAATGTAATATCTTTGAAAATTACCTAGGTTTCCCTATTCTCAATAACACCCATAAACACAAGGATTACCAGTCTTTACTAGATAAAATGAAGGCTAGATTAAACGGCTGGAATGCAAAGTGGCTAAGCATGGCTGGAAGGTGTACCCTTCTAAAATCAACTTTGAATACTCTCCCTAATCACCTAATGCAAATAAATCAACTACCTAGTAAAACAGTGAAGGAGATAGATAAAACCCAAAGGGATTTTTTATGGGCTCTACTGGGGATAAAAAGAAGCTTCATTTAATAAATTGGGACATAGTCACCAAAAATTTGGATGAAGGGGGACGAGATATTAAAAGGGCCTCATGTAAAAATAAGGCCTTATTGACAGGTCTTGCATGGAGAATTCTTACTAATACCAACTCCCTATGGGCTAGGGTCTTAACCAACGTTTACGCTAAAAAAATGAAAATTACTGGAACTTCGTCCACATGGAAAGATTTATTAGTAGGATGGAACTTATGTAATAAAGGCTTTAGATGGCATGTATATAATTTCTCTAAATTATATATTTAGAATACTAATTAGATCCCTAACTTCCCTAGCTTACAAGACAGTATATCAGGACCTCTCAACCAAGGGGAGGATAAGCTACGCATAAAAGATATAAGTAGTACTCATGGATGGGTTTTGGGAAAAATATCCTTTGACCACCCAAAAAATATTGTCAACTGTATAAATAGTATTAGTTGTGCTCCAAATCTAACAAATCAACCTACTCTAAACCGAATCCTCAACCCATGAGGTATATTCACAACTTCATCAACCTATAAGCTCATGGAAGAGAAGGCGAGCGACCAAACCTCTACAAATTGGATCTAGAAACTAGAATGTACTAATAAACTAAAGATAATATCTAGAAATTAAACCATTTGAGATTGCTTTGTAGAAGTTATCTAGCAAAAATAGGCATCAATAAAGACCCAATGTGCCATATTTGCAGGATTAGCTCAGATACCATACAACACATCTTCTTAGAGTGCCAATAGCTAAGAAATTATGGGAAAAACTGGAATCAACAACGAGGACATTAAGGGGAAGACAGATTGGCTAATCACTTTATTCAGATCCGCCCCAAAAATAATTTTACGTTAATATCGTTCATACTTTGGGAGATACGGAACAATAGGAATCATAATAATATGAACAATCAAACAAGTCCTATAAACATAGGGAAAATAGTGGAATACATACGAGAATATTTTTTCATATCTCTGAAGCACTCTACTGTAGCAAAAACAATTAAACTCAACATCAAATGGGAAGAACCGGAAAAGGGTTACCTAAAGGTGAACATCGATGGAGCATTCAACAACAAATACATGGAAGGAGGAATCAACTGTGCCATTCGTGACTCAAAAAGAAACTGGAACATGGGATTCCTCATGAAAATTCATGCAGGCTCACCACTAGAGACAGAAATCCTAGCTTTGATTCATGCCCTAAATCTCACCATTAGTGAACATGTATTACATGTTGAAGTCGAAACCGATGCCACGGAAATTATCAATATCATCA
This sequence comes from Nicotiana benthamiana, assembly GCA_034376525.1. Lineage (NCBI taxonomy): Eukaryota > Viridiplantae > Streptophyta > Magnoliopsida > Solanales > Solanaceae > Nicotiana > Nicotiana benthamiana. The sequence continues at coordinate 121,307,764 of CM067338.1, read as the reverse complement.
ACTAAGAATGCACTAATAACAATGAACTTTGTCCGAATTGCATGTTGTTGGTTGAGGAGGCATCCAGGATGGGGAGAATATTATTCAAGCATAGCTACAGTGACGGGAACATGGTGACTCATGTTTTGGCACAAGAAGCACATAACCAAACTAGTTTTAATACTATATGAGGTTTTTGTTAGCCACCGGATTTTGTTATGGACGTTTATGAGAAAGACTATGAAGGATATGTATATCATAGGTCTGGTAGTAGCAATCACTGTGAAACCTTGGTTACCCTAGGGAATGTTACTGCACTCCAAGGTATTATGCTAAGTTCTAATTCGGTATGTACTAATGATAATATTAGGGGGCTATATAAATATATATATTAAGCAGTATATAAAAGTATAGCTCGACATATACAATATTTAACTCTCAAACCAACACATACTTCCAAGACCCGAAAACCCACGAATCACAAGCTAAGGATCACTACATAGTGCTCTAACTCCAAAATAGTCTAAACAAACGAAAAACAGAAGTGCTGTAACTGCATAGGAGAATAGAGAGAGATTCCTTGGTCTGCGGACATGGCAGATTGTGATGACCCAAAAGGGTCATCACCATAATTCTCCCTTTATTTGTGCTTTTGAGGCCTTAAAAACCTCTTATTTGGTTTCATCAATTCACGTGCGCAGTCCGGGCATGAAGCCAAAAAATTATATGGGGTAATATTTGAATTTTGTGTTAAAAATAATGAATTTTGATACTAATATTGCTATAGTTTACTTTGGTCAATATTTTGGATAAACGGACCCGGGCCCATGATGTGACAGTCCCAGGCCCGAGTACACAATTTTCTATGAAATTGTTTTGTGAAAATGCTTAAGGAAAAATGAAAATGAGATTTCATAAAAAGTAATGCTATCGGGCTCGTATATGAGCGTTCAACGCTATATGTAAATTTTGGTTGAAATCAAACGTCATTTGACGTGTTTCAGACTAAAAATGAAAAATTTAAAAGATTTGGAACTTTGAAATGAAATTCTTGAGTTTTGGAGGTTGATTATTTGATTTTGATGTTATTTTGGCGATTTGATCGCTCGAGCAAGTTCGTAGGATGATATTGAGTTAGTGTGTGTGGTTGATTGGGAGCTCTGATGTTTCGGGTGTGTTTTTGAGGGTGGTTCGGGGTATTTTTGGCTCTTAGAACTTGACAGATTTCTATAATTTTTGCACACATGCCTTGTTATATGCGATCACACTCTTCTTATCGCGATCGCATAAGGCTGTCCTCAGTGATTTGAATTTCCTATATGCGATCGCATATTCTACCCGCGATCGCATAGGTTTGCCAGTCATTTCAGTGCGAACGCATCCTTCTTATCGCGATCGCATATATTTCAGACCCAACCCAGGCCAGACCCCTTTTATCTTCTACCCGAACGCGTCCTTTCCCCAGCGATCGCATTGGCCGACTTTCCCTATCTCTATGCAATCGCAATCCTGTCCCTGTGATCATATAGGCCAATTTCATTCAGCGATTTAATTTAGTCCATAACAGTGTTTTTCCGAACTTCTTCAAAAATTCTCCCACGAGCTCTCCCCTACACTCTCCATTGACGAACTCCAAGCCTCTACTTCACCATAACTCTTTGGGTAAGTATTCTGAACTTCATTTACTCACTATTTCATCATCTAATCACTAATGTCCTAGCCTAAAAACATGAAATTATGGTAGAAATTAGGGCTATTAATTAGATTTAGGTTTTTGAGAATTTTGGCGATTCAACATCAATTTAGGGTCGAATCTTGAGGGAATAGGATTTGGATAATATTTGCTATGTTATATGTGGAGTCGGTGTATAGGTATGGTGACGGTTACCTATGCGCCTGAGTCTAGCATGACCGAGAGTCATAATTTCTATTAAAATTTAGAAAGAAGTAATCAATGCATCATGAAGTGATAGTTAAGAAGAAAATGAGCCGAAGAAGGAATTTTGGTATTTTTCCCTTGCCGGGACTTATTGTTGAGCTATTTTTCCCTTGCCGGACATATTGTTGAGCTATTTTTCCCTTGCCAGGACTTATTGTTGAGCTGTTTTCGCTTGTTTGGATATTTTATCTTGTTATATATTCCTTTCCCATTTGGATATGCCCATTGATTTGGTGAGGAAGAGAGAGATTAAGCACGAAGGGTCATTCTGTGCCATGATTCTTGATTGTTTGAGCACGAATGGTCATTCGTGCTTGGATGTGATAATTATGTGAGGAAAGCAAGAAGGGTGATGTCGTGCACTATGTTTTGGGAGTAAAAGCAGAAGGATGATGTCGTGCACTTTGTATTGAGAATAAAAGCATGAAGGGTGATGTCGTGCATTAGATTTTACAATTCTTGTGAGAAATGAGAGTAAAAGCACGAAGGGTAGTGCTATGATTTTGTTGATTCACTGGCTTTCTCTATTCAATGTTATATATTCAGTTCCATTTATTGTTTTTTGGATTTATAATTGAACTGTTACACCCTTAGCATGTCCTCTCCCTATTATATGTTTAAATTGTTGTTACCTTTATGTTATTGCACATATATCTGTACAAATTGATTGTGGTAGGTCCAGTTTAGCCTCGTCACTACCTCGTCGGGGTTAGGCCGGGCACTTACCAGCACATGGGGTCAGTTGTGCTGATACTACACTTATGTGCCTTTTTGTGCATAGGTCGGGACATAGCGTACGGACCGCAGTAGTAGCTAGGGAGCGATCCTTCAGTCTAGAGACTCTGAGGTAGTTCGCTGGCGTTCGCGGGCCTTGAGTCTCATCTATATCTTTCTGTTTGTTTTATTGTATCCAAAACATACTTGTTATACAGTTCCTTCAGACTGATATTTGTAGAAATATGTTAGTAGTCCGTGAGTATTGACACCAGATACTGGGCAGTGCTATTTCATAGTATTCCGCACTTCATTAATATTTATGCTAAAAGTCTTCTGCACATTTTATTAATTATTTCGGTTATTATGATTGGTTAGATTAAAGTTTTATGGAATATTTTGAAAGGGTTGGCTTGCCTAGCTCCTACATTAGGCGCCATCACGACTCCCGATGGTGGGAAAAATCTAGGTTGTGAAAAGTTGGTATCAGATCACTAGGTTACTTGGGTCTCACAACTCACGGACAAGCTCGATAGAGTCTGAGGGATCAGTACGAAAATGTCTGTACTTATACCCCAAAGGCTACAAAGTCAGGAAAAATTGCACTTTGTTCTTTCTTGTCGTGCGATTCATTTTTCTCAAATATTGATTGTCGTTCTACTTTGTTCTTTCGCAGATGGTGAGAACACGTGCGTCTTCTTCTTCTGCGTAGCAGCCCGAGTCCCCAGCAGCAGCTCCCGCGAGGCGCAGGGGCCGAGGTCGTGCCAGAGGCCATGGCAGGGGCAGAGCCCAGCCCCAGGCAGCAGTTCCAGAGGTGGAGCCTAATATTGACTTTGATGAGGAGGTTCTATCTCCACCAACTCTAGTGGGCCCAGCTCAGGTCCCAGGAGGGGTGATATTCTCCCTTGGATCTCCAGGACGTTCTCGTCCGCATAGCAGGCTTTTTGGACAGTGTCACTAGAGCGAGATTGCTGCCAGTAGCACTAGCCACTTCTCAAGTAAGAGTGGTTTAGACTCCTGCTACACGTACTCCATAGTAGGTAGCTCCCCAGACCCAGGTTCCATTGGTTCAGCCAGCAGTGGCAGCTCATACAGGCATTATAGCTCAGGCCGGAGATGAGACAGCCGTATCTTCGGATGCTTTGTGGAGACATTATCGGTTCTCCAAGCTCTTCACTACAACTTTCGGCGGTGCTTCATTGGAGGATCCTTAGGATTTTCTACTCAGTTGTCTGAGATCCTTAGGGCTATGGGGATAGTAGAGACCAATGGGGTTGAATTTTGCACCTTTAGGCTTGCAGGATCCGCCAAGATTTGGTGGAGGGATTATTGCTTATCTAGACCATTAGAGTCTCTAGCTTTGACATAGGATCAGTTTGCGGAGTTATTTTTGGAGAAGTTTCTCCTCGTCACTAAGCGGGAGGCACTTCGCAGACAGTTTGAGCGCCTTCAGTGGGGCTCCATGATAGTTACACAGTATAAGACTAGATTTATTGACTTGGAACGCCATGCAGTTATGATACTCCCTACAGAGCGAGAGAAGTTTCGGAGGTTCATTGACGGATTGATTCAGCCGTTTCGCCTTTAGATGGCTATGGGAGTTGGCAGTGATATTTCCTTTCAGGAGGCGGCCAATGTAGCCCGCTGGGCAGAGATGCCACTAGTTCGAAGGAGGTAGTTAGGGTTCAGAAAAGAGGCCTCGACATTCTGGAAAATTTAGTGGTACCTCGTCTGGAGGTAGGGATAAGTATGATAGAGGCCATCCCCCGAAGCCATTCCAGTTGGCACTTCAGGTTTCCCATGGTACCCAGGCGGTGGTGGTCATCAGTAGTATTATTCAGACCATATGTATTTCCGCGCACCACCAGGCCCCATCAGTGCACCGCCACTTCAAAGCTTCAGGGCAGGACATACCGATCGACAGGGCCAGCAGTCTCAGCTGCCGAGGGCATGTTATGGTTGTGGTGACCCATGTCATATTGTTAGGTTTTGCCCTCGAGTAGTTCTCATCAACAGGGACCTCGCCCTACAATTTAGGCGACAGGTGATCCCCAGGCCGCCCAGCTAGCTAGAGGCGGGGTTAGGGACCATAGAGGTGGAGGTAGAGACCGTAGAGGTGGAGCTCGAACAGCCAGAGGCAGGGGTCAACCCGCAGCAGATTGTCCCAGAGATACAGTTTAGGGATATGGGGGCCAGCCCGGATGTTGTGCATTGCCAGCCAAGCCGGAGGTGGAGTCATCTGATGCTCTGATTACAGGTATTATACTGGTCTATGATAGGGGTGCTTCAGTATTATTTGATCCGGGATCTACTTATTCTTATGTGTTGTCCTATTTTGCACCCTATTTGATCATGCCTAGTGAGGCTTTGGGTATTCCTGTATATGTGTCCACACTGATTGGTGATACTATATTGCTCGATTGCGTGCATCATTCTAGTGTGGTGGTATTTGAGGGTCTTGAGACCCATGTCGACTTATTGCTATTAGACATGGTGTACTTTGATGTTATGTTGGGGATAGAGTGGTTGTGCCCGTATCATGCTACCTTGGATTGTCATGCAAAGACCGTGACTTCGCCCTTGCCAGATTTGCCCAGACATGAGTGGAGGGGGACCCCGGGTCATACCATCCGTTGTTATTTTGTATGCCAAGGCTCGACTTATGGTTGAGAAGGGGTGTCTAGCATATTTGGCATATGTTTGCGTCTCCAACGCAGAGGTTCCATCTATCAACTATATTTCTATTATTCGGGAGTTCCCCGAGATTTTCCCTTTAGAGCTGCCGGGTATGCCGCCTGACAGGGATATTGAACTCTGTATTGATCGTGCTCCTAGTACTTAGCCTGTTTCTATTCTGCTGCATCGCATGGCCCCGGCATAGGTGAAAGAGCTGAAGGTGCAACTTCAGGAGTTGCTTGATAAGGGTTTCATTAGACCTAGTGTATCACCTTGGGGTTCACCAATGTTGTTTGTGAAGAAAAAAGGATGGGTCGATGAGGATGAAGATTGATTACCAGCAGTTGAACAAGGTTATGATAAAGAACAAGTATCTAATACCGAAGATTGACAATTTTTTTGACCAGCTCCAGGGTGCCCGGGTGTTCTCGAAGATAGATTTGAGGTCTGGTTATCATCATTTGAGGATTAGGGGGTTTGATGTCCCTAAGACAGTATTTTGCAGTCAATATGCGCACTATAAGTTTTTGAGCATGTCGTTTGGGTTGACAAATGCCCTGGAAACATTCATGAAGTCGACGAATCGAGTGTTCATGCCCTATTTGGACTTATTTGTAATTGTATTCATTGACGATATCTTGGTATACTCCCGCGGTCAGGAAGGCGATGAGCAGCACCTCATAGTGGTTCTTCAGACTCTAAAGCATAGTCAATTGTACGCCAAGTTCTCGAAGTGCAAGTTTTGGTTGAGTTCAGTAGCATTACTGGGTCATGTCGTATCAGTAAAGTGTATTCAAGTGGACCCGAAGAAGATAGAGGCGGTAAAGAACTGGCCTAGACCAACTTTAGCTATAGAGATTCAGAGTTTCTTGGGGTTAGTTAGTTACTACAGACGTTTCGTGGAGGGGTTTTCATCCATCGCAGCCTTGATGACTAGATTGAACCAGAAGGATTCCCAGTTCAGGTGGTCAGATGAGTGCGAGGTGAGCTTCCAAAAGCTCAAGATAGCTCTGACTACGGCACCTGTATTGGTTTTGCCCATGGGATCTGGGCCTTATACTGTGTATTGTGATGCTTCTCGCATCGGGCTTGGTGCTGTGCTGATGCAGAACGGAAAATTCCTAGCATATGCTTCGAGGCAGTTGAAGTTCCACAAAAAGAATTATCTAGTTCACGACCTAGAGTTAGCAGCTATTGTTCACGCCTTGAAGATCTGGAGGCATTATTTTGTATGGTGTGACATGTGAGTTGTACACGGATCACAAGAGCCTTCAGTACTTGTTCAAGCAGAAAGAGTTTAATTTGAGATAATGAAGGTGGTTGGAGTTGTTAAATGACTATGATATTTCTATTTTATACCACCCGGGGAAGGCCAATGTGGTGGCCGATGCATTGAGTAGGAAGTCCGCCAGCATGGGTAGTCTTGCCTATATTCCAGTTAGCTAGAGACCGCTTGCCTTGGATGTTCAGGCCCTTGCCAATAGATTTGTGAGATTGGATATTTCCGAGCCCAGCAGGGTGTTGGCTTGCATGATTGCTCGTTCGTCTCTGATGGAGCGTATCCGGGAGCAGCATTTTGCTGATCCCCATTTGTGTGTCGTGAGAGACACGGTGCAGTGGGGATGTGCAAGGGAGATGACATTAGGAGATGACAACGTATTTATGTTACAGGGGAGAGTCTGTGTGCCCAATGTTGATGGTATTCGACAGTCGATTTTAGCGGAGGCCCACAGTTCACGGTATTCTATTCACCCGGGCACCGCGAAGATGTATCAGGACTTGAGACAACATTATTGGTGGCGCAGTATGAAGAAAGAAATAGTTGCATATGTGGCTCGTTGTCAGAATTGTCAGCAGGTTAAGTACGAGCATCAGAAGCCCGGTCGGTTATTTTAGAGGATTGAGCTTCCCGAGTGGAACTGGGATAGAATCACCATAGATTTTGTTACTGGCCTTCCAATGACTCGGAAGAAGTATGATGCGATATGGGTTATTGTTGATAAGCTGACCAAGTCAGCGCAATGCATCCCAGTTGCCACCACATATTCATCCGAGAGGTATGCTGAGATTTTTATCAGAGAGATCGTTCGCCTTCATGGGGTGCCTATATCTATTATTTCGGATTGGGGTCCGTAGTATACCTCGCATTTCTGGAGAGCGCTATAGCATGTGTTGGGCACCCAGGTCCAGTTGAGTATAGCATTTCACCCCCAGATGGACGGTCAGTCCGAGAGGATTATTCAAATTCTTGAGGAGCCTGCATTAATTATTTTGGAGGCTCGTGGGACCAGTTCTTGCCTTTAGCAAAGTTTGCCTTCAATAACAGCTACCGGTCCAGTATTCAGATGGATCCATTCGGATGGTTCGAGCCGATAGAGGCTCGGCTATTGGGTGCAGATTTGGTACAGGAGGTCTTGGATAAGGTCAAGATCATTTAGGACAGACTTCGGTCAGCTCAATCTAGGCAGAAGAGTTATGCAGATCTTAAGGTCAGGGATGTTGCTTTCATGGTTGGTGAGCGAGTATTTCTCTATGTATCACCTATGAACGACGTGATGAGATTCGGGAATAAGGACAAGCTTAGCCCTAGGTATATTTGCCCATTTGAGATTCTTGACCGTGTGGGGAAAGTGGCTTATAGACTTGCCTTGACGCCTAGCTTGTCAGCCGTGCATCTGATTTTTCATGTATCCACGCTTCAAAAGTATCACGGTGATCCCTCCTACGTGTTAGATTTCAGCACTGTCCAATTAGACAAGGATCTGTCATATGAGAAGGAGCTGGTGGCTATTTTAGACCAGCAGGTTCGACAATTGAGGTCGTAAAGTTTTCCTTCAGTGCGTGTTAAGTGGAGAGGTCAACCTCCTAAGGCATCGACCTAGGAGTCCGAGTCTGATATACAGAGCTATTATCCCCATCTATTCCCCGACATAGGTACTTTTTTCTTTTGTCCATTCGAGGACGAACGACTGTTTTAGAGGTGGAGAAAGTGACGACCAAAGGGTCATCACCGTAATACTCCCTTTCTTTGCGCTTCCGAGGCTTTGAAAACCTCTTATGTGGTTGGTTCGATTTGCGTGTGCAGCCCGATCGTGAAGCCAGAAAATTTTTATGTGGTAATATTTTAATTTTTTGTTAAAAACAATGATTTTTGATAATAATATTGCTATAGTTGACTTTCATCAACATTTTGGGTAAACGGAACCAGACCCGTGATGTGACGGTCCCGCAGGGTCCGTGATGAAATTTGGGACCCGGGCATATTCCCCGAATCAAAATTCGAGGTCCCAGGCCCGAGTATGGAATTTTTCTGTGAAATTGTTTTGTGAAAATGATTAAGGAAAAATGAAAATGAGATTTGATCAAAAGTAATGGTATCGGGCATTTATTTTGGTTCCGATGCCTGGTACAAGTCCTAAATAAGCGTTAAGCGCTATCTGTAAGGTTTGGTTGAAATCAGACGTCATTTGACGTGTTTCGGGCTAAAATGGAAAATTTGAAAGTTTGGGAACTTTGAAATAAAAATCATGAGTTTAGGAGGTTAATTTTTTGATTTTGATGTTATTTTTGCAATTTGATTGCTCGAGCAAAATCGTAGGATGATATTAAGTTAGTGTGTGGTTAGTTGGGAGCCCCGAGGGCTCGGGAGTGTTTTCGTGGGTAGTTCGGGGTGTTTTTGGCTCTTAGAACTTGGAAGATTTCTGAAATTTTTGCACAGATGCCTTGTTCTATGCGATCAAACTCTTCTTATCACGATCGCATAAGGCTGTCCTCGGGTGACTTGAACTTTCTCTATGTGATCCCATAGTCTTATATGCGATCGCATAGGTTTTCCAATCATTTCAATGCGAACGCATCATCTAATCGCGATTGCGTAGCTTTCAGACCCAACCCAGGCCAGACCCCGTCTTTCTTCTATGCGAACGCGTCCTTTCCCCTGCTTGTGTGTTTTACCTGAAAAGAGAAATAACTCAATCATATATTGAGTTAGCAGTTATGGTTTGATTAAGACTCCACTTCTTATCCGTTCACAATTCGAGTCCTTGCCCAATGCAAACTCCAACCCTTATCCTAACCTAGGATTAAGTTCTCTTCACATAAGGAGACTATCCTCCTTATCCCAATGCAATCTTTTCGATTATGATCAGAAGATATTGATAATGCATGCTTTGGCGCATTATCTTCCTCACATTCTTTGCATGTGCTCTTGCTGATTCAGACTGGGTAATACAAGATGGACCAGGTCCTTCTAATCAGTTCATTTGTCAATCTTCAAAACTTCAACTGAAACTTGGACCAACAATTTCCCCCTTTTTGATCATGACAAACTTTGTGCTTATTATAATTAGGAACTATAGACTTAGCTGAAATCAACACTTAGAAAATCATTTAACTTATCAATAAGAAGGCCAAATTTAGGTCATAAACCTCACTAGTTAAGAAAAACATTTTAAGCACAATATCTTCCCCCTTTTGGCATCATCAAAAAGTTGCATAAATGATGTGAATTCTCGAAGTTAATATCTACTCATGGCCGCTGGGGAAACTGCAAGTGAACACATGTTCAATTAAATCATAAATCTGCTCAGAAATAACAATATTGAACAAGATTAACAAAACTAGAAAAAGTTTCATTCATTGATTCAGAAATGTTCCTATCAAGTAGTCCACAAAAAGAAACATAAAACTTCTAACCATGAGCAAAAAAAAAAAAAAAGGGCCAGGAACCAAATAAACTTGTACTGATGGGGGAACTAGACTGGAACCTAGACATAGGACTCCTAAGGCTTGGATGAGCTAGAGGGTTGGACTTACAGAAGATTAAACATTTGTTGTAGCATGCCTTCATTCTTCTCCTTCTCCTTGTCAAGCTCTAATCTAAGTCCATTTCTTTCTTCCTCCAATTCTGCCACCCTGGCCTTAAGTCTAGCAATTTCAGCATCCTTCAGTCCAGCCTCCTGAACTAGACACCTTACTTTGCTGTTGACTGGAGTTTTCGATGACGAACCAGGTTCAACAGAGACAGTGCTAAGCTGATAGTAACAACTATGAAGAGTTTTGATGCCAAAGTGTTACTTGCTAGATGACATCTCCTAATTCTTCAAGGGAACATGTAAACGTTCAAACACAGTAGTCAGAATAAATCCATAGGGGATGGCATGGGCCTTGGAACCATTGATCACCCTTTCTAGCAGGTTTACCATGAACACAGGCCAGTTGATTTGTTTGCTTTCAGTCAAGCACTGCATAAGAACAAGATCCATTTAATTTGCAGCGTGCCTTCTTTCCTGCCTAGGCAGAAGGCAATTGTTGACAAACTCAAAGAGCACCTTATGCTCAGGCTTCATTTCACTCTTTTGTACTGACCTTGCTGCTGGTATATCTGCCTATGAAATGGTATCACAGAAATTTCTGGTAATCTGCAGCTCTGAGGGTAACCCATCCAAACAAGGCCATCTTTGCCTTGTGTAATCATCATATCCCTCACAAGGGATATTCAGAATTTCACCCAGCTTCATAGCATCAAATTTTACTTTGACTCCCTTTACAGAACTTGTTACCACAATTTTTCCCAACTCCATTAGCCATAAACTCCACCAATTCCTTTCTTTCTAGTTTCCCATTCAATTGAAGGACCATGCCCTTCCACCCTTGAGCCTCCAGAGAAGTTAGAAGCCTCAACTTACATGGCTCCTCCAGGTCTTTCAACAGCCTACCCTTCAGAATATTTCTCTTGCCAAAATTGGCAAAACGATCATGTTCACTCTTAGACTCATCATCATCATCATCATCATCATCTTCTTCTTCTTCTTCTTGTTCTTGTTCTTGTTCTTCTTCTTCTTCTTCTTCTTCTCCAATCGTTTTCACATGTTTGCCTTAGTAGCAAATCTTGTTCTCTTTGCCGGGAGGACTCAGCAGGTACAACTTTGGAATACTTCTTGGAAGAATTCTTAGGCTCCTTGGATTTTGCAATAGGAGCTTTCTCAATTCTTTTTGCTGCATGGACATATTCCATCACCTCGTCGTCCTCCTCAGCCACAGTTTCTGAACTCTCACCAACCTTCCCTTTTCCTCTCTCTAGTATTTGCTTTTTACTTTCTTCCAGAGCCGTCTTCAACTCAAATTCACGTTCTCTCACTTTTCTTCTTGTTGTTCTAGCTCTAGGTGCAACCTTTGGAGATACAGTTTTGGAATTCTTTGAAGGTTTTGCACCAGTAAGGGTTTTAAGAGAAGATGACTTCCTTTTCTTGGGGTCATAGCTATCCCCCAATTTTTTCATCAAATCAGCCAATGTCTCCTCCACGGTTGGACCAGTTTGTTCACTTAGGTCTACCAATCCCTTAGCAGCTTCCCCAGATGCACTTCCCCTTGAGTGAGATACCCTATTACCCCCACTTCCACAAATAGACAACACATTTCTCTTCCTTTTCTTTAACTGTTTTACAGACTCATACCTAGAAGCATTTTTAACTTCCCCTACCAAAACATATAAATTCTCTTCCTTTTCACCTACATCTACAAATACAAAACAAGATTTTACCTCTGATGGATTTTCTTGAGGCGGAGAATTTTGAAACGACCCAGGTTCATATCCCTCACTTGCAGATATATATTTATCCGACTCAGAGCTGGACTCAGTGAACTTTGCTTGGGGTTCCTTCTTTTGACTTGCTTTCAGCTTCTCATTTAAAGATTTTCTTAAAGGTCCAGTAGCCACTGCTTTTCTAGCTATCATTTTTATTCTACGAAACCTGGGTTTTGGGGGTTCAACAAGAGGAGTAGATGATGAGGTTGTGTTGGGTGACACTGGTGGTGGGTTTCCTTGATTAACTTGAGGATTAGTCATTTTGAGTGGTATATTTGCGGAAGACTCTAAGAAAATTGGGAAAGTTTTTAGAGTTTTGGAGATGAAAAAGACGATCAAAGATATTAGGGGGTTAATGACGGTTATGAGATGACTTAAGAGGCCCTTTTTAAGAGGGTAATTATTGCATCAGAAAAGGCGCTTTATAAGGTGTCAGTAGGAGTCTAACTATGGTCAATCTCTGGTCTCCTTATTAATTAAAATTGCTAAGGTTTAGGAGAAAGGTTCCATTATTCCTTAGAATTCTAATTACAGAAACTGGTTCAATTGGCTTCCAACGGATAGAATTTTGGAACGATTGGAATTTCTAGGATTCTTGCTCATGATTGAAAATTAAATTTTTCTAAATGTGCAAAGTATAAAAACATACCTGACTTTCCTCATGAGTGCATATTGATGAACCAGGTTCTTCATATGACACTTCTCTTGATCATGTCTCAAATGCCAAAATAGAAAATTTTCAAGAGGTTAGTGAATTACATAACCAAATGTCACAACAGTATACTTATTTAAAAGTATTTAGCTGAGTAGGAATTAGTCTAATATTGACACATTTAAGAACTACTAACCAAAAAAACAATTTCATTGTGCATTCTGAACATGACCTCTCAGGTGATCTTAATCATCCCTAATTCCAACATATTCATCTCAAAGTTTAATCTACTTAGTGCCTTGGTGAAGATGTCAGCTATTTGTTTATCAGTGGCATAGAATTCTACAGAGATTAGCCCCTTTTCATAGTTGTCCCTTAAGAAGTGGTACCTAACATCTATGTGCTTAGTCCTCTTATGATGAACAGGGTTCTTTGTCATACTGATAACTAGTGTTATCACAAAATATAGGTATCGTCCCACTTCAATTCAAAAATCTACTAATTGCTGCTTGATCCATAGTAACTGAGCACAACATAAGGTGGCAGCAACATACTTAGCTTCAGCAGTAGAGAGGGCAACTGAATTTTGCTTTTTGGTACCCTATGATACTAGACAAGATCCGAGAAAGTGCGCCATACCTGATGTGCTTTTCCTGTCCACTATGTAACCTGCATAATCAGCATCAACATATCCAATTAAGTCAAAATAAGTACCTTTTGGATACCACAAGCACATATCAGTTGTGCCTTTTAGATATCTCAAACATTCTTTAAACTGCATTTAAGTGTGACTCCTTTGGATTTGCTTGGAAACGAGCACAAAGTCCTACACTGAAAACAATGTCAGGTATGCTAGCAGTAAGATACAAAAGTGAACCAATCATACCCCTGTACAACTTTTGATCAACTGATGAGCCATGTTCATCAGCATCTAACTTTGTGGCAGTTGCAATAGGAGTATCTATTTGTTTGAATTCTTCAATTTTAAATTTCTTGATTAGTTCTTTTGTGTACTTCTGCTGATGAATCATGGTACCATTTGGACTTTGATTGATTTGCAACCTTAAGAAGAAATTGAGTTCTCCCATCTAACACATTTCAAATTCACTGCCCATTAGTTTTGCAAAATCATTGCTCAATCTTTCCGTAGTGGCGCCAAAAATTATGTAATCGACATAAATCTTAACAACTAGAAGATCTATACCGCTTTCCTTTAGGAACATAGTACTATCAATTTTACCTCTCTTGTACCCATGCTCCAGAAGGAATTTTGACAATCTTTCATACCAAGCTCTTGGGGCTTGCCTGAGGCCATCAAGAGCCTTATCCAGTTTGTATACATGATCAGGACATTCTTTGCTTTCGAATCCAGGAGGTTTCTTCACAAACACTTCTTCTTTGAGATAGCCATTTAGGAAGGCACTTTTCACATCCATTTGATGAAGAGTGAATTCCATATGTGCTGCAAAGACTGTGAGAAATCTTATTTCTTCATGTCTAGAAACTGGAGAAAAAGTCTCATCATAGTCAATCCCTCCTCTTGACTATAACCTTGAACCACCAACCCTGCCTTATTTTTTGTAACTGTTCCATCTTCATCCAGCTTATTTTTGAAAACCCATTTTGTCCCAATATCTGTCCTTAGGTTTTGGAACCAAGTGCCAAACTTTGCTTCTTTCAAACTGATTGAGTTCTTCTTGCATAGCATTTATCCAGTCAGCATCTTGTACAACTTCACTCATATTCTTAGGTTCAGTCAGGACAAAAAGGCATCAAATGCACATAGATTTTTCAGTTGTGATCTGTTCTTGACTCCAGATGTGGGATCCTTAATTATGTTCTCAATGGGGTGAGAACTCAGGTACATGTAAGATTTTCCCACCAGCTGGTTTCTGATTGCTTCTACTTCATTGTTATGCTGTAGAGGCACAGGTTCAAGCACATGTCCCTTCAGAGAATTTTTCTGCATTTTCTCTCAAATTTGTTCCCCCTGTCAGGTTGCCCGGGAAAAAGGACTTGTTCCATCAGCTGTTTCTTCCTTAGATGCCTCCTTGACTTGTGTTGTAGCTTCAGCCAGTTGTCTTACTAGTCCAATGGCTTCATCCTCATGTTCCTGTCTCTCAAGAAAAGTGTTAGTTTCTCAAAAATAACATGTACACTTTCTTCTACACATAGAGTTCTTTTGTTAAATACTTTATAAGCTTTGTTATGTGAAAACTATCCCAAGAATACTCCCTCATCACTTCTGAGATAAAACTTACCAAGGGAATCTTTGCCATTATTATGGACATAGCACTTGCAACCAATAACCTTTAGGTGGGATATATTTGGTTTTCTCCCTTTATGTAACTCATAGGATGCTGTATTTATTGCCTTTGCCCAAAAACTATTATGTAGTTTATTGGAAAGTAACATGGTCCTAGCCATATCCTCAAGGGTCCTGTTCTTCCTTTCAACTAGCCCATTTTGCTGAGGTGTTCTAGGGGCAGAGAAATTCTGACCTATTCCATTTTAATCACAAAATTCAGCAAACTTGGCATTTTCAAACTCATTTCCATGATCAGACCTAATAGATGCAAGTAGATTTCCTAATTGTTTCTGGATTTTTCTAACAAAGGCTGTGAATATTTCAAATGCTTCATCTTTAGAAGTTAGAAATAACACCCAGGTAAATCTAGAGAAATCATCAACTAGCACCATGACGTATCTTTTACCACCTCTGCTCATGGATCTCAGTGGACCACAGAGATCCCTATGAACCAGTTCCAACGTCCTTGACGAGCTTACCATTTTCGTAGTTTTGAAGGATGACCTTACCTGCTTCCCCCTTGAACATGCCTCACAAAATTTGTATTCCTTGAACTTGATATTAGGTAACCCTATCACCAAGTCCTTGGAGACTAATTTGTTTAATTGATTTAGACTGGCATGACCAAGTCTTTTGTGCCAGAGGAGGGAATCATTTATTATCACACTCAGACAAGTGAGTTCATTTTAGGAGTTGACAAATCTACAATGTAAATATTGTTAACTCTTCTTCACTGCAAAACAATCTTGTCTGTAGTAAGTTTAATCACAAAACATTTTAAGGAAGTGAAAGCCATTAGGTTACCTCTGTCACACAGTTGTGAAAAGCTTATCAGGCTATATTTCAAGCCATCTATCAAGTTAACATTCTCAAAGGAATGAGAGTCTGTCTTTCTTACCTTTCCAACCCCAATGATCACACCTTTCTTTCCATTTCAAAATGAGACATTGCCTCCTCTTAGGTTCTCAAGTGAAAGAAACTGGTCCTTGTTACCAGTCATATGCTTTGAGAAACCACTATCCATGTACCAAATTTGGCTACTTCCTTTCACTTGGACCTGCAAGATGAAATCTAAGGTTAGTCTTAGGAACCCAAACTAGTTTAGGTCCCTTTCTATGGGCAAAAGGATGAATTATATTTTTATTTGCCCACCAAGGCAGTTTGTGTTTTTCTTGAACAAAAGTTTTGTTTCTTTGACCGGCCTTTTCTTTTGCATTACATTCATTTCAATAATGGTCAGTCTTGCCACAATGTGTACAAATTTTTTTTCTCAGGAAGAGTGAGATACTTGTTTTTTGGATCCCATTTTGGAGCTTGATTCCCAAAACCAAGTCCTCTCTTGTTGCTGCTGTGATGTTCTTGCAGCCAGGAGAGTGCATCAGAAGCCTTGTTCCATTAGCATGTTCTATCTAGTTCATGCTTCACCTTTCCTAATTCTTCTTTAAAGACCTTGATTGATTTATCTTTCTTATATAGCTCATCCTTCATTTTTCCTAAATTTTCTTCTCGTGTAAGAAATGATTGATCAGCCTTTATCTTTCCTGTCCCTATTTTCAGTTTCAAATTTTTAGACTTGAGTTCTAGCACACTGTTTTCCATTTGAAGAACCTGATTCTTCAACTCAACATTTAAATTATTGCTTTCATCAGCCCTAGATTGTAGTCTTTTGCATTTTTCTTCTAGTGTTGCACAATCCCTAGACAGAACATCTTTCTCACTGTTAATTATTTCAGGCTCATCTTCGAAGTCCATCAAAAGTTCAGCCAGTTTTTATTTCGACAGGAAATTAATTTTTTCTTTAAGATGTGAAATACTTACCTCCTGTTCATCTTCTAATTCTCCAATGTCCATAAGAGCTTGCTCATCTTCAGCTTCATTTTTTGAGACTTCCTCTGACGTATCTAGTCCATGCAGCAACCATGGCCTTGGTAGTACCTTTGTTTTTCCTTGATTGAACCTCTTCCTTCTTCCTGTTCCTTCTTTCTGACCTTTCTTTCTTCCACTCAATCTCCCATTAAGGACATTTCTTTATTATGTGATCTATCTTTCCACATTTAAAGCGACCATCATTTGTCTGCTTCTCAGGAGCCCTAGGTTTGTTGAATGTTGATCCTCTTGAAGTGCTTTTTCCTCTCATAAGGTATTTCTTGAAATCTCTGGATATCATTGCCATTTCATCATCTTCAAGATCTGATCCTTCAGGATCTGATCCTTCCGAGATCCTAAGCGCCAAACTTCTTTCCTTCTGTAGAGCATTCATCTTCATAGATTGCCTTCTCAATTCATAAGCAGTCAAGTTTCCAATCAGTTCATCCAATTTCAGAGTAGCACTATTTTTGGATTCTTGAATGGCAGTGATTTTGCTTTCCCAGGAAATTGGAAAAACTCTAGTTAGGATCTTTTCTACCTTGTTCTCTTCCAGAAAAACCCTTCCAAGAAACTCAAGTGCATTTGTCAGTGTAGTGAACCTAGTGTACATCTCTTAGATAGTTTCACCATCCTTCATAGTAAAATTCTCATATTGAGAATACAGTAGAGTACCTCTGGACCTCTTCACTTGAGGTGTTCCTTCATGAGCCACTTGTAAAGTGTCCTAAATTTCCTTAGCAGTTGCACATCCCTGAATATTGCTGTATTCATTAGGGTCAAGTCCAAACACTAGCCATTTCTTCGCTTTAGCATTTTTCTCCCATTTCCTTAGATCATCAGCAGTACAATCTGCTCTAGTTTTTGGAACATCCATTTCTTCAGCATTTTTCTTGGTTGTAGCAAGAGGACCATCAATGATGATCTCCCAAATTTCATAATATTAACCCATGATATGGTCTCTCATTCTATTTTTCCACCAAGAATAATAGAGCCCATTGAAGAGTGGAGGCCTTGCAGTAGACTGTCCTTCCCAGTTCGCGGGTGGTGCACTCATGTTGATCTTTTTCCTAAGGTGTTAACCTCTTCAAGGATAACTTGCTCTGATACCAATTGATGTGAATAAACATAAATACCACAAAAGAGGGGGGGGGGGGGGTGATTTGTGTGGTACCTAGTTTTTGCGTTAGAAGAACCTATTGTTCTAACTAATGCAGTTTGCGAAAATATAAAAACTGAAAGTAAACACTTCAATTTTTACGTGGAAAACACCTGGCTCAAAAGGTAAAAAAAGCACGACCTACTACTCAGTATGATTTTCCGAAACTCCACTAAAATAAATGATCCAAAGACAGCATTTATAAAACTCTTGCAAACCTAAGGATTAAACTCCAATCTGACTGTGGCACACAGCCTCAGCTGTTGCGACACTATCAAGTTAACTCTAACTTGATGACACAACGTACCTAATACAATTGCTTCTAGGAAAGCTGAAAGGTACAATACTAAACCTACTATAATTGAACTAGAATTAAAACAATAAGATAGAACTGGTTCTCTCTAGGTTCATGTAGCTATAGGCGTCCACACTAGTAATTTGCATATATTGCTTGTTGATCATACTTCGCTCTCTAGCTCTCAATTATGCTTTTACTTCTGCTTGTGTTTGTTACCTGAAAAGATAAATAACTCAATCATATATTGAGTTAGCAGTTAGAGTTTGAATAAGACACCACTTCTTATCCGTTCACAATTCGAGTCCTTGCCCAATGCAAACTCCAACCCTTATCCTATCCTTGGATTTAGTTCTCTTCACATAAGGAGACTATCCTCCTTATCCGAATGTAATCTTTTCCATTATGATCAGAAGATATTGATGATGCATGATCTTTGGTGCATTATCTTTCTCACGTGCTTTGCATGTGCCCTTGTTGATTCAGACTGGGTAATACAAGATGGACCATGTCCTTCTATCAAATGATTTGTAAATCTTCAAAACTTCAACTGAAACTTGGACCAATATTACACAAATGAGGCACTAGGGTAAGTAGTATATTGGCAATAGGAAGCATCGAAGGAGGAATATTCAAGTGCATGACCAAGTCGTTTCCTAGAATGAAGGAAATATCAGATTAAAGTCTGGCACCTTGAATGAGATATGGTATTCAAAATACATGAAACGGAATAACACTCCTAACGTTAGCTGACACACGGAATCTATGCCATAAGTCCATAAGGACGAAAATGAAGTTAAAACACTTCTTAGATTATCATAGTTCAACAGTTTAACACTCCTGACAATTGACCCTATATGAGAGAAATAAAGGTACGACAACTTGTCTTCCAGATCAGTAACTCATGATATGAACAAATATCAGAAGTCATCTAATATCAAACATTCACAAGTGAAACCACATAGCTAGAAGATCTAAATGTTGGGAATAGATCATGTATTGGTTATAGGCATTCTAATGGTTAACATGATGCTCCTGAGAGAAAGACAAATAACACTCCTACCCACCAGAAAGGTGGAATACCAAGTGTAGCAAAATTCCCCGCACATGACAACGACATAGTAAATGATTCTAGAAGTCGATGGTGTAAAGACAACCAAACACAATGAGACCGTGAAAAATAATCATGGAAGGTTTATGTATGTTCATGATGAATTCTCCATGGTTTTTTAATTGCAAAATGAAGTGTAATAGTGACACATAGAAGGTCATGCTTTCTCGTAGTTATCGAACAAGAGTTGGGAACTAGCACAATGAATTCATCAACCAAGGAACAGAATTAACACGTTGTGGAGGCATAAAGAGAAAATAATCATTTATTATGAATTGGACATGCTTATGCTATACTAACTTCCAAACTGCAATACAATACAACAAAATAGGCAACCATAATAGTAGCTACTTGCTACGAGATATCTTCAGTAGACACAAAAATTATGGAAACACAAGATCTTCCTGTGATGGGGATGTGAGGATCTTAATTTTTAGAAAAACATTACGCACACAGTGGCTATTTCGAATTATATGCACTCATATGATAGATGCTAAAATATTCCCTTATGTTACTTGCCAATGGAAGCA
Organism: Nicotiana benthamiana; assembly: GCA_034376525.1. Taxonomy (NCBI): domain Eukaryota; kingdom Viridiplantae; phylum Streptophyta; class Magnoliopsida; order Solanales; family Solanaceae; genus Nicotiana; species Nicotiana benthamiana. The sequence goes on along the minus strand of CM067338.1, from coordinate 121,287,949 downwards.
TACATGATGATACTCGCAAGAGAGTAGATTGACTGTTCAAACCATATAAACCATACACACAATTGAGTAAAAGAGTGACTCGAGAAGGATCATGTAATGACCTGGCCGGTCATTTTTGGAATTTACACCTTGATCCCCCATTTACTGCTTCCCCTAAGTTTATTTTTGCAATTTTTGTTTGCCAGGACATTCAGTATTAGGATTCGAAGTGGTTTAGGATACCTAGTCCATAAATTAGAGCTTACGTGATGAAAAGTGATCCGTAGTCGGAACAGTATGCAGATGACCTCGGAATGGAAAACGGATGGTTCCGTTAGCTCCATTAGGTTATTTCGTGGTTGGGACCATGTTCGGCGTGTATTTTTGGAACCCGTTGCTCAAGTTGGATTCAAATGCCGAAGCTTGAATTTTTGAAATTTCTGATCTGATAGTAAATTTTTTATCCGAGGGTTGGAATGGAATTCTGAAAGTTGGGCTTTGTCTCTTTATTTGGGATGGGTGTGCTAAATTTCAGTAGCTAGTTAACGATTAACGGAGGATTTTTGGGGCCTGAGGATGATTTCGAGGAATGGGTGTGCAAAATATTAGCAAAAAGATCATTACAATTTATCAAAAAATAGGCACATTTAATCATGGCATTTAGTACACATAAGAGTAACTAGGAGACTTAAAAAGATCAAATTCTTCTCAACCAATTAGTATGCTAACCTTCTTTTAAACTGCGACTTAGGGCTACACAATTTTGGTAGGTAAACCACACTTAAACATACAAAACAATATGGAATTCACTTCATAGAGAGAAAGTATAGCCTACATACCTTGATTGGGTTTTTCTTAAGTTCTACTATACTCCAAGACTCTTAGCAATGTCAATCTCATAGGAACATGACAAACCCGAACCACAAATTAGAGAGGTGATCATATTTCTAGTTCATTTGAGCATATTTTCAAACACTAAAGTGGGTATTATGCTTTTAAAACTATTTTGTGAAAGATCCTACCATCCCGCATCCCATACTTAGCTCAAGACCTAACAAAATACCCTTAAAAACTCATGCATGCAAGATATCCACTTTTGTCCTCATCAATTATCCTTCTAATTATCTATCCTAGTTATACCTAGAATTTAAGATCTCGGGTTATAGACCCTTACCTTTTAGGAAGAAGACATAGGTGCCTTTCTTGATAAATCTTTAAGATTTAATGAAGATCTTAGGAGAGTGTTGATGGAGAACCCCTTTTTCTCTCTAAAATACTCTCACCTCTCTCTAAAATAAGTCAATAGTGTCCTAAATGAATCCCAAAAGACCATATATTAAAATAGGGTTGGGTTATAAAAACAAGTAAATTAACCCTCCGATGTCGGGTTTGCTATAGCAAAATGGACCGCGAAATGAGAATACTGGTCGTATAATGCACCGCAAAATTGACGCCCAAAACTAGGCTACACTGGCCCAATTTTCAATAGAAGAGCGACCACAAAGTCAAAAATAGGACATTTTTTGTTGTCGCGGATTTGACATAGGATCGCATTTTTCCATCCTTTGGTAATTTGATCATAACTTTGTGTAAGGATGTCCAAATGACAAATGGTTTCTTGTATTGGAAACTAGGCTTAAAGGGATATACTGTGATAGCTTTTGAATCACACAACTTCTTATATACCTCGAAATATGATTGTCAGAAGTGAGGTATTATGCGCACTCGTTTACAACTTTCATCTATTATGAAAATTTCTAACTTGGCTTATACTTAGGCTTCTCCTTAGACCCCAATTCACTTCTAATATGACTCATACACTTATTAACATATCATGAACCTTGTTTGCACACAAAATAAAATAATTAGCGTAGCTTACTTAGCAAATTATTTTCCAGGTCCTTCCACCAGAGACTGGGTGGGTTGCTTCAGCAGATCGCGATTCTGGAGTGGAAGTGAGAGCGGATCACCATGAATTTTGTTGTTGGGATCCCCTAAACTTAGAGAAAGTTCGACCTTGTTTGGGTGATTGTGGATTGGCTGACAAAGTCAATCATTTCATAAATCTATGTAGTACTTATTCTTCGGAGTGGCCGGCAGAGATTTTATCTGAGAGTTCATTCGATTGCATGGTCTTCCAGTTTCCATCATTTTGGATAGAGATACTCTGTTCACATCATGACTCTAGAGGGCCATTCAACATGGGTTTGGTACTCGGTTAGATTTGAATACAATATTTCACCCCCAGGCGAACGGGAAACTTGAGCGCACTATTTAGATTCTTGAGGATATGCTCCGTGCGTGTGTGATCGAGTTTGGAGGATATTAGGATCAATTCTTGCCATTGGTGGTGTTTGCTTACAATAACAGTTATCAATCCAGCATTCAGATGGCACTGTACGAGGCTTTATGTGGTTAGCAGTAAAGATCTTCGGTGTATTGGTTCGAGCCTAGTGGGGACAGGTTATTGGGAACAGACTTAGTTAAGGATGCTTTAGAGAAGTTTAAGGTGATTTAGGATAGACTCCGTACATCCCAGTCCAGACAGAAGAGCTATACGGACCGGAAGGTTCGTGGTGCTTCCTATATGGTTGGAGAGTGGGTTTTGCTTAGTTTTCCGCATATGAAGGGTGTTATGAGATTTGGGAATAAAGAGAAATTGAGTCCGAGATTTATTGGCCCTTTTGAGATATTGAGGCGAGTTGGGGAGGTTGCTTATGAGCTTGCCTTATCACCCAGCCTGGTAGGAGTTCATCTGGTATTTCATGTTTCGATGCTCCGGATGTATTACGGTGATCTGTCGCACGTGTTGGATTTCATTTTAGTCAAGTTGGACATGGATCTATCTTGTCTTGAGGAGCCAGTGGTAATATTGGATAGACAGGTTAGAAAGCATAGGTCAAAGCACATTGCATCAGTGAAGGTTTAGTGGCGTGGACAGCCGGCAGAAAAGGCGACCTGGGAGACTTAACAAGATATGCGCAACCGTTATCCTCATTTTTTCTCCACTTTAGGTATGTCTCTATAAGGACGAACAAATTTTTTAGTGTAGGAGGATCTGACGACCCGGCCGGTTGTCTTAAGAATTAATACCCCGAACCCCTGATAACTACTTTCCTCGAGTCTATTTCTGCTATTTTATTTTTCCAGGATTTTCGATTTTAAGTTCCGGTGAGTTTTGGGACACTTAGTCCCAAAATGAGAGTTTAAGTGTTGGAAATTTGATCGTACTCAGAAAAGTGAGAAGATAGCCTCAGAATGGAAATCTGATGGTTCAGTTAGCTCCGTTAGGTGATTTTGGACTTTGGGGTGTGTTTGGATTGTGTTTTGGAAGTTTGTAGCCCATTTAGGCTTGAAATGCCGAAAGTTTAATTTTTGAAGTTTTTGGTTCAATAGTGAGATTCTAATCTGAGGGTCGGAATGTAATTCCGAAAGTTTTAGTAGTTCTATCATGTCATTTAGGATGTGTGTACAAAATTTTAGGTCATTTGGAGGGGGTTTGGTTGGGTTTTTGAGCAAATGTAAAATTCGGAAGATTCTAGAAACTTAGGCATGAATCTGATGCGCTTTAGTGAATTTGATGTTGTTTGACGTGTTTTGAAGATTGGTACAAGTTTAAATAAGGTTTTAGGGTATGTTGGAGGCTTTGGTTGAGGTCCCGGGGGCATTGGGTGTGTTTCAGATGCTCAACGGATCATTTTAAGTTGTTAAAAAGTTGCAGATTTTGTTCATCTGTTGCAGAGGAATTCTACTCTTTGAGTTCGCAAAGAGTCGGTGGAGGTTAGTGAAAGTATAGCCTTCATGTTCGCGAAGGGTCGTATACTTGGGAACCGCATTCACGATTGAGCTTTGCATTCATGTAGGAAGAAAATTGGCCCAGTAGAATTTACTCATCGCGTTCGCGTTGAGAGGAATGCGTTCGGGAAGGTTTGTTAGGGTAAAGCACCACGTTTGCATGGGGCTTGTCGCGTTCACGTAAGAGGTTTTTTGTCAAAGTCATTTTTGGTGCTTCGCGAACGCGAGTCTTTGACCGCAATCTTCAAGAAGGATTTAAATGCCTACACATAATGTTTTAAATGGTCTATTTCGCAAATTTTAGTCCAGATTCCTCCATTGTTAGGGGATTTTGAAACTTTTTGAAGAGGGTTGGAGAGGGATTCAGGGTGAATAAGTTGAAGGTAATAGTTTTTGACTTCATAAGTCATTTTTATGTGATTAAATACCTTATTAGCGGTGGAAAATTTGGGAGAAATGGGTAATTAGGGTGTGAATTTAATTGACCTAAAAAGGGGTATTTGAGGAGTCAATTGATATATGATTTTAGTGTTCGTGTTATGCATAGATTCATGAGAGTATGAGGATTCCAAAAATGTAAATTTTATCCGATTTCGAGACGTGGGCCTGAGGGGAATTTTTGTTATTTTACCTAATTTTGCATATTAGCTTAGAATTTAATTGTAAAATCAATTACTTGAGGTGTTATTTATAATATGCAATTGAATTGAATAGATTTGGGCCACTTGGAGTCGGATACTCATGGCAAAAGCATGGTTTTGGGTTGACTTGCGCTTGTTTGAGAAGTGTCTTGGCTAACCCTGCGTAGGGGACTTTTTCCTTAGGATTTGGTATATTTGTTAATTGAAATGCCTTCTACATAAGATGACGAGTGCGTACTTGTACTAATTGTTGGAAATACGGTTTTCATTAAGCATAACTAGTATGTATACTTCCTTGTTTAGTTCTTGTACTATTTAAAGTCTGTGTTAGCTTAGTAAAAGCACGCCTAAGTGATTAAATTGCCTTAATTGTTTTACTGTTTTACCTGAAGTTTGTGCATCATGCTAGGCTTGACTATTTGTTTGCCTTAATATGAAGTTTGATAGTTTTCTGAACATTTCTCTTGTGGTTGTTGTGTGTTTTCATTAGGACTACGGATGTGGGATTCCTATAAACCCCCCCCCCCCCCCCCGCTTTGTCTATTTATATTTGGGACTACGTATGTGGGATTTCGGTGGATCTCCATGCACAGTTTTATGGAACTACAGGAATGCACTAGGTAGATTCCCCCAGTACTGGGCATTTATGTTTTGGACTACGAAACGGGATTTCGATAGATCCCCGTGTACTATGAGCTGGACTACGGGACGATATCCATGGAGTCTTGTTGGATATGTATATTTGGGAATTCAGGACGGTATCCTTGAAGATCCCCGATTGATATTGTTTGAGTTGAGCTGTATTTTCCTTCGGTGTTTACATTGTTTCTGTGTAGTTGTTGTTGTATTTTATATCTGTGTTACTTTCACTGTTTCTCATACTTATACTATTTTCTCTTGTATACTGTCGGATAATATCTTTTATTTAGCCTCTGTAGGGCCCTGACCTTCCTCGTCCCTACTCAAGCGAGGTTAGTCGTGGCACTTACTAAGTACCATTGTGGTGTACTCATGCCCTTTCCGCGCATGTTTTTCATGTGCATATCCAGGTTCCTCTACTCAGGCTTACCATTCTTGAGGTGAGGGGATTCTATGGGACTTCGAGGTATATCTGTTGCGTCTGTAGATCGAGGAGTCTCTTTTTATTCCTACATTTAGTATTTAGCCGTTCTGCACTTTCTGTTCTTGTTAGACATTCTAGAGATTAGAGCTATGTAGTATATTCTTAGCTTGTGGATCCATGAGGTTTCGGGTTTCGGGATAGTGTATCAGATTTTTAAAAAGTTGTGTGTATGTGCCGAGAGGCATTTAATCATTATTTCCTTCAGTTATTTTTGGCTTACGATTATTTATTCCACAAGTTTAATTTATTTTCTGCATTTGTTAGGCTTACATAGTCATCGAGACTAGGTGTTGTCACGATAGTTCACGGAGGAAAAACTGGGTTGTGGCACCTCACAAGTGATTCGGGGTCAGCAACCAAATAATTTCATCTTATTATTATGAATGTACAATGCTTATTTTGATTAAAACCATAATCCTCAAAGATGAATTTTCAAAATTGAGGAAGCAAGTTAGTTTTTTCAACATAACGGGGAGACAAGATAAACAGTTGAGAAAATGTTATGTGTATTGAATATGTACATCCAGATCCTCGAATAAGATAATATGAACTTGAAGTTCATAAAATATAATTCATCTGCAATGTTTTGCAAACCATGCGGGGCGCATTTGCTGAACCAAACAATGTAACTATATTCTCATTGCAAATGCTTCTATTAAGTCCTTGAAAGACAGAGTCTATGGTACACTTAAATCCTATAGACAATTCGTTTCAAATAAACTTCTTGATATAGAAGATGAGCAAATGATAAGAACTTTTTTTTTGGTAATTAAATTTTATTACCTGGGAAAAAGAATACATTTGAGAGTTAAACCCATCTTTATCGTATAGTTGGACATGCAGCCCCAACTATAAGTGTTATATCAGCCAGAAATCAACTTTGCTATCTAAGGATAAAAATTAAGTGTCTTTAGCTTCCCCTCAAGACTACTGCTCATACTTACTCGACAGTGAATATCTTGGATTATCAATGTAAATAGGTCCTCAACTTTCCTTTTTTGCTTTCGGAATATCCTCGAGTTCCTCTCCTGCCATATGTGGTATACACTACCTGCAAACATCAATCTATATAGTACTATCGATACTCTTCTTCCTGTTGCAAATTTTATGGCCCAGTTGATTTATTGATTCTAATTCTTGGCAGCTCTTCCTATTCCATCCCACTTCAGTAGCTTCTCCCATACTGTTGTTGAAAACTTACACTTAGAAAATAAGTGTTCATGAACCTCACCACTTTCCTCGCGTAATATACATTCAGCACTTGTTATACTCCCCCATCTCAAGAGCCTGTCCTTACTGTAAAGTTTGTTTTGAATTGCTATGTATGTAATGAATAGCCAGTTAGGGAATCTATCATTGTTACATAACACTCTTTTCCATAGAAACTTTATGAACTCACCCCTTAGTTGGTTATATACATCTCGAATAGAGTAGTTATTCTCATTCATCACCTCTGCCACAATGATATAATCTTCTGTCACGTATTTCCCAGCTCCTAAAATTTTTTTGTCAACCATGCTGCTTGTTTAGCTTGAACATTCTGTACTATGCCTTTCTTTATGTAGCATGCGTGCATCCACTGAACCCATAGTCGATCTTTCTTTTTACATAAGTTCCAAAGTTGCTTCAAGATTGTTGCTTTATTCCAAGTGATTATGTCTGTTATATTGAGCCCTCCTGCATTCTTTGGCAAAAATAAAGGTTCCCATGCAACCAAAGCTTTCTTGCTCCCATCTGTTTCCCCTGTCTACATGAATCTTTTGCATATTCTTTCAATCTGCATCAGGATGCTTTTTGGCAAAGGGAAGATCTGTGACTAGAATGATTGAATAGCTATCATCACGCTCTTTATAAGTTGTAGTAGACCTGCATATGATAGAAATCGTGTTGTCCAATGTTGTACGTTTTCTAGGATCTTATCAAGGAGTGATTGACACTGAGTTATTGTTAGCCTTTTGACACTTAATGGCACACCAAGGTATCGAAAAAGGTAAGGATCCTATGGAGAATCCCAAACATCTCAGTATCTATTGTTGGACTGATGGTACTCCACCAAAGTATATACAACTCTTTCCTTGGTTGGCTATATGCCCTGATGAGGCTGACAATTACTGGAAACAATCAGATAAAAACTGGGTAGAGCTATCTGAGCATCATTCCTATCCAGCTGCTACTATGTTAATTGTATTTCTAATTCTATCATCCTTTATTCTATGCTATATAACTGCTATCATAGTTATTTTATTTACTCTCAAAAACTACTTCATCTCCTTTTGCTTATATACTTTATGAAACCCTCTTACATTCCATGTTGTTATCTTCATGCTTTTCTGAGTTGACGTGGGTCCTTTCCTGTAATCTCCTATAAATTATCATGTTGTTCCACTTTTTTGCCCAGCTGATTTCCAATTTTGAGTCTCCTCTCAATGGAGTGAACCCATTAATAGTTAAAAGAGTGTATTGTTGGGGGATAGGTTGCTTTGTTTGTGAACCTATTCCACTAGCTCTCTGCCATGATGTTTTATCATCATCTTTAAGTACTTCCTCATGTTGAGTTGACTACTTTTGTTTCACCTCATCAGCCTACTTATTCTGCTCCTTTGCTACCCATTGAACTGCTAATTTTTGGATCTTAGCTTGTTGCGTAGGTCCCACTATTTTTGGTGCTGCAGTCTTTTGATTTTGTTGTTCATTCCTCTGTCTCCTTCCTTGTGGCTCCTCGTGCTCTTGTAAGCTATTGCATTCATGCCCAACCATACAAAATGTTTGACAGTGTTTAGGCACCAAGTCATACTTAACTGATTGTTCAAATTCATTCCCCAAAGAATCCTGCACCACAATGTTCTTTGTAGCTCTTTAGATATATCCATCTCGATTTGTACTCTAGCATAAGATATTCTAGTTGTAATGCACTGGCTATTATACTTAACGTTATCCTTCCCCAAAAATTTAGAGGTAAGTTTGGAAAACTCACCCACAGTGGAATGTTTTTCAACACCTCATCATAAAAATTAAAATCAGTAGTCCATGATTTGAGAATGATAGGATTTTTACCTATAGTATGTGGCCCTGTATACAACACTTCATTTTTGTCTTCAATTGTGTTGAATAGCACGACAAAGTACCCCTCACTGTGATAGTAGTCTAGGCTTAGCAGCAAAATTCCAGTGGGAGGCTATGAATCTCTCAATAGTTCCAGTTGATGGTGAAGCCCCAATTACATATATAATCACCACATTCTTCCTTTTTTCATTTTCTTCTTCCATTTCCTCCAGCTGTAATTGAACCTTTTTTACTCCATCGTGTATCCAAGGAAGAATGTACACGAGGTCCATTCCCCTTTCTGCTAGTCTATTTCCTGGAAACAAATTCACCCAAGGTTTTTCCAACTTTCCTTCATTCTTCTACTATTTGGTCTCTTTCTATTCATTTTTCTCGTGCTGGCTCCTAGCATTGAAGGGGAAAGTTCATTCTCCTTCGCAACAGATCCAGCTACAATAACCAGTGGAACAGTAGCTCCTAAATTTGAAGGGGAAACCTGCTTCTCCTTCGTAGCAGATCCATCTATTGTAACCGATGGAACAGTAGCTCCTAACTTTGAATAGGTAAGCTGATTCTCCTTCGTAGCAGATCCAGCTACATTTACCAATGGAATTCCATGCTTCAGAGCTCCGATCTTCCCAATTGTAGTTGTAGGAGTTAAATTCAAAGTATTGATGTTGTATTACTTACAACCGGCGGTGGATTCAACTTTGCTACATCAGACCCAGTTAAGCTTGGTATCATCCTTCCTTTCCCTTTGTCAGCAGTTATTTCCATTGGAGAAGAAACCTTATTTTGACCTCTACTACTACCACTAGCTCCTACGAACTCAGCCAGCTACATCTTCGTCGCATTCCATTTTGGTCATCCTCTCCCCATTTCCGATCAGCGTAATTTAGCATGCACGCTTAAACTACGCTGAGAGAGAACATATAGATAAAGGACCCAATTGCAGAGTTTACTTGCATCATTCCAAATGATGAGAATTATTATAATAAAGGAGGCAAGTGATCTACAAGATCACATGACATAACACTTCATAAAATCTAATGAGAGACTCAAGTACTTGAATATGTGAATGAACAGATCTTCATGTTATGTGTCATGACCTGAATTTTCCACCCTCGTGAGTCTTCATGGCACCTGCTAGAGGGAGCTTAGAAAGCCAAACTTTAACTACATAATACATTTTCACATTACTTCTTTTTACCAAATATTAGGCGATAATACAATTACAAAGGAATTTAAATAAATAAGCAGAAGACAACAATTATATAACTTAATAATACATCTATTACAACTTTTAAAAACCCCAATACCCAAAACCTGGTGTGACAGAGTCACGGACTATCTAAGAGTCACTACACATAAGGTCTGAAGAAAATACTCTAACTGTTTCTGAACAAAAGTAAATGACATGGAATAGAGATAGAGGGAGATGCCAGGTCATGTGATAACCTTCAGGTCTATCTTGGGTCTCCAGGTGTACTAAAGGAAGCCCTCCAACTACTGTCCTAAAGCTGCTCCAGGATCTGCACACAGTGCAGAGAGTAGTATCAGCACAACCGACCCTATGTGCTTGTAAGTGTCTAGCCAGCGAAGTAGTGACGAGGCTAGGACCAGACTACCAAATAACACGTGCAGTTTAAATATATATAGCAGAAAGGAAAATACAAAAATAACCAGTAAAGGTGGGAAGGGGAACCATGTTGTGGGGGAGAGAGAGTTCTGAATAGAAAGGCAATATGTAAGGAATGAAATAGCATATCCCGGATACCAATATTAACTCATGAATCATTAAGTACACGGCATAACCCTTCGTACTTTTACTGTCGTCTCTACCACAACAAATATATATATATATATATATATAATAGAAATATGCACGGCATCACCAGTCGTGCTTTTACTCTCTTTCCGCACCAGATAATCAATAGAATCGGCACGGAATGGTATATCGTGCGGCACAGCATCACCCTTTGTGCTTTACGTTGTTTCCTCAATATCATACATGGCATCACCCTTCGTGCTTTATACTCTTCCCTCACAAACAACAATGTACGGCATCACCCTTCGCGCTTTATTACTCTTTCTCACCGAAACAACAGTCACAAACAATGGGACGAGGAGATAAACAAGTATACCGGCTTGGGAGCAACAATTTCACAAATAAATCCCGGCAAGGAAACAATAAAAACAATGTCAACATCCCAGCAATGGAGATAACCAATAATGCAATAATATCCCGACAAGGGAACAATTTAGTAACTCTTTCTCTTTTCACATTTACTCCCCAACTTTCCTTACAACTTGAGCCAATTCTCCAAAGGGTTCAATCAACTAACTAACTTTCACGAATTTGCAATATAACTTGGGCCGTTGCTCCTCGATATTCGAAAATCACAGATACTTCATTAATTTTTCACAACAAATAGCAATAACTTCTAAGGAATAAATAAATCAACAAAATCATGAAAATATCATTATAAGACTCACGGTGATGCTAGACACCAATGTATAGCTACTTGTCACCATTCTTATACGTCTTACACAAGCAATACCACATACCAAATAGGACTCAACTCCTAATCCATCAAGATATGTTTAGACCAAACACATACCTCAACATTCCACGGCCAAATCAATCCTCAATTACCGCTTTTCCTCTGGAATTCGGCTCCAAATCAATTGTGTCTATACACAAATGACTTCATAACTTCAATGATTACTAAAAAATTCGAATCAAATGCCTAATTATTACTTTTCAATCATTCTTCCCAAAAATCAAAAAATTGACCCCGGGTCAAAACACAAAGTTCGGACAAAAATCAAATCATCCATTCACCCACGGGCCCCAATATATAATTTGTTTTCAAATTTGACCACAAAACGAGGTCTAAATTCATAAAAATCAAAAAGCCTTAACTCTACCGAATTCCCTAATTTTCCACCCATAATATTATGTTTTAGGCATAAGAATTCAATAGATCTTGATGAAAATGGAAGCAAATGAGTAAAAGATTGCTTACCCAGTAAGTTTTGGTGAAAAGGTTCTTCAAGGATCGCCATGCAACAAGAAGAAATTTGGCACCTGTGGAAATTTGCCTTACGCATTCGCGAGAGTGCCCACGCGAACACGAAGAACAAAATCCCTGGGCACTGAACAGCAAAAACCTGTAATTTTATAAGTCTAGGACCATTCTGAAGCACCTTCGAATCACACATGAGCCCTCGGGGTGCCTAACCAAACTCTGGTACTAACTCAACAACATCATACGAACTTCTATGTGTGATAAAATCACCTAAATAACCTCATCTCCTCAAAATCAAGAATTTTCCAAAAACTTCATTAAGTTTCAAATTTGGAAATTAAAGTCTGAGTACGTCAAACGACATCCGTTGTTAACCAAATTTTAAAGGAAAGACATAAAACATATATAAGACCTGTACCGGGCGCCGGAACCAAAATATGGGCCGGATACCATTGGTTTCTAATCAGATTTCATTTCTAATTTTCTTGAATATTTCGAGAAAATATTTTTTCTTAAATATTTATTTCTCAGGCCTGGTGTAAGACCCCGAAAAAAATTCGCTAAGTAAACTAGGTAATCGTTGTTCTACTTAGGCTAATTACATTATTTTATGTGCTATTAATATGGTGGACATTAATTGGATTTGGTAGATAAGTTTACAAGTCATGTGGTAAAAAAATTGGGGTCCAAGAAAGGGCTTAAGTCCAAGTCAAATTGGAAAATTTCGTAATAGGCTAAGATTTCAAATGGATTCGCATAAAGCTCTACTTTGAAAGAGTATATATAAATATTTGTAAAGTTTTACGAGACGAAAAACCTATTATATTAATGATCTTCGAAATTAGTTTCTAACTCTTTAAACTGTTTGTCATTTGGATTTTCTTAAAAGAAGTTATGACCAACTTACCAAAGGTTGGCGTAGGATGCATAGCATCCGTGGAAGAATAAAAAAAAGAGTAGATGGTAGTAAAGTGCTGCCATAGCATATGGGTCATCATCGAGCTCCAGAGAGGAGTGAAGTGGGGATGCGAAGCATCCGTTGCAGCATCCAAAACTTTAGGCTTATAAACACAATTTTGGGATTCATTTTGTCACGCCCCAAATCCGAGGGGCATGACCGGCACTCAACCCGGTATCCCCAGTCGAGTGGACCTGGGTGCCTTTCCTATTCCCCACGCGTTACCCCACATTATTCAATGAAAATTAGACAAAAGATACTAATTTTTGCAAATGAAAGAACATATGATTTCTCTTTTATTAACACATGTTATGATTAACACGGAAAATCTTTTACAAAACATATACTATGATTAACAGGGAACACAGTATACAAGCTATACAGCGCCCAAAACATACACCTTTATACATAAGTTCTAACCCACATACCACTGCAGCCTCTAAGGGAAAGATAGTACAACACTTGCCTGCGACAAGGCCCCGGCTATACCTTTACAAAAGGACACAAGACTCCAATATACAACAACATAGGTGGCATGAGCCACGCAAGGCCCCGGAAGGAAAGAGGCTCACCAAACACGAATACCGCCGATAGAGAGGAGGGGGAGCTACAGACGGTGGACTAGAGTGCCTGCCACGGATCCACCTACAATCATAACATGATTGTAACGCCCCCGGCAAAAAGGGACGTCAGTACATTTGAATTGTACTGTCATGTATGAACAAACTCTGTCCTAAGTAAACTCAATCAAAAATTACATACACAAGAATAGAACCGAACAACAATAGTACAAGTACAACCATGAAGCAACAACCAAACACTTCATAAGAAATGATTCAAGTAGTCATATAAAGGGGCAATCAGTGCCCCACATGTTACTAACTCTTCTGCTGTCTCCTTTCATATTTTCACATCTATCATTGCATGATTCATATCCATATCAATAGTAATATTGGATCACATTTCCACCCTTATTGCCTCGTCCAACCTTATTACCTCGGCCACCCTTATCACCCTAACCCACGTATTATTTCACCGTGTTGCGGTGCGCAACCCGACCCCACCTGAAAGTTTTCAATTCACAACATCAAAGAGCACAACAAAAAATACAAGAAATCAACTATGGCACATTATTAACATAGATCCACAACAAGGGTAATGCAAGTCCACAACTAGCAACAACAATTTCCTCATGTTCATCAAATTGGTACACAATTTAGATCATTACAATAATTATTCACAACTCGTCACACACGTTGTTCCATAATATTTCCATTTCCACTGTTCCACATTATTCCCATTTTCATTGTTCCACATTGTTTCCATTTCCATTGTTCGACATTACTTCCATTTCCATTGTTCACATTGTTTCCATTTCCATTGTTCCAATTACAAGTTCCACAACATTCACCACAAAGTGCTACCACACAATTATACCACACAAAGCTTCACAATGATTCTCACATGAATATCAACTATAAACAATTTCACAACTAGCATAGGGCGATTTCACAAGGATCACAGTTAGCCATACATACTTGGAGCTGAGTTTTCCCCTTTGAACCTTTAGGCCAATTTGCCAAGCAATCAAGAAGTCAATCTGGTTGATGAACAACACTTAGGTTTTAGAAATTTAAACTCATAGTTACTACCCAATTCCTTTTTTACAAGATTTCTGAGTTTTGAAGCCATGCATAAAGATTCTATGACGAAACTTAAAAGCAAGTGTATGGGGTTCCCTTCCCAAACTAAATTTCAAAATTTGGGTGAAATGGGTTAGAGGTTTTACCTGTGAAATCAATCGAGAAGAAAATGCACCAAGAATTTTCCAAGCTCCAATGGTTTTGAAAGATCAATTCATGAAGAATTTGCTTTCTCTCCTAGGACCCTATCTTCCTCTCTCTTATTTTGTTCAAAAATTGGGTTAAAAATGAGGTATGGGGTGTTTTTATTAAAGAGGGGTTGGGCTTAGATTATTAGAAAAATAACCAGGTGAACTCAATCTGTGACGCAACTCTGTGATCGCAGAACAGACATGCAGTCCGCAGTATGGACATCAGAAATAGATCAAACTTCAAACCTCTCGGGTTGGGAATGCGGTTAATATACAGTCCGCATTATGTTATGCGGTCGCAGAATGCACCATAGAACTGACCTTCGAATTTCCTCAGGGACAATATGCGATCACTCTGCAGTCAGCATATTGATTATGCGATAGCAGATTTGACCGCATTTTCAACATCAAAATTGGTTGCTCACTGATTCACTATGCGGTAGGGATGCGGTCCGCATATCTGATCTGTGACCGCATTCTGGACCGCATTTTAACCATTTTCCGGAAAAATTTCGATTTCACATTTTTAAGTACAAAACAGTAAAAGAATCTGATCCATGTAGGTAGACTCGAATAAGGACATGGGAACCAAATGAGTTTGAAAACATGATATGCAAGTTTCTAAACTTTAATTAACTTTCAAGTTTGTTTTAGAAAATTTTTTCCAGAGTTTGCTTTGTGATATGGACATTACCACATGCCAAAGAACTTCCAAAACACATTCCCAAGCATTACTGCACAACTTGCTACCTTTACAACAGTTATAAATCGCATAATCCTCACACTTGCACATATTCAACCTCTTGATACATTTGTAACCATTTGGCACACAACATATAATCAAATTAAGCATCAATCGCCTGCACTATTAATCCAATTACCTATCACAAGGGTACAACACAGTTATTCATTTCAATACAATTCCTTCATGCAAAAACTAATCATTACACAACTAGAACATCTTGATAAACAACATCCATGCAAAATTAATTATTACCTCCACGTATCACCTTACCATGGAAGCGCAAAACTTTGATTACAAAAAGGATTGTACATTGTTCAAATAGTTACAACACATAGACTTGGTTGGCACAACTTGGAGAAACTACAACAATAAGGCACTTGGAAAGTGAAAGGATGATTCTTACACCTAATGGAACACAACACTAACCCTCCCAAGGGACATGATATTCACGATCATTCCTAGACTTGCTTAAATAAATGGGGGTATTTTATCTTCATCTAATCTTGTGCTTCCCACATGGCTTCCTCGACTTGTCTATTTTGCCACAACACTTTAACTGAAGCAAATTCCTTGTTTCGCAACTTTCGGACTTTCCTATCCAGAATAGCAACCAGAATCTCCTCATATGATAACTCTTCCATAACCTTGATGTCTTAAACTGGCACAATTTTAGACGGATCACCCACAAATTTCCTCAACATAGATACATGAAATACCGGGTGCACTATGGACATTTCAGGGGGCAATTCCAACCTATAAGCAACTTGACTGATCCTCTGAGTGGCTTGATAAGGCCCGACTTACCTAGGACTTAGTTTTCCCTTCTTCCCAAAGCGCATGACTCCCTTCATAGGGGAGACCCTCAAGAATACCCAATCTCCTTCTTGAAACATTAGTTCTCTTCGACGCACGTCCGCATAGGATTTCTGGCGACTATGAGCAGCCTTCATTCTCTCCTGAATGACTCTCACCTTCTCCATGGCCTGGTGCATGATATCTGGCCCTATTAATTGAGCTTCACCAACCTCGAACAACCCGATCAGGTACCTAGACCTCTTTCCGTACAATGCTTCTAATGGGGCCATTTGGATGCTAGCATAGAAGTTGTTATTATAAGCAAACTCTATAAGGGGCAGGTGATCATCCCAATTACTTTGATATCAAACACACATGCCCGCAACATTTCTCTAAGCATCAGAATAGTTCGCTCTGCTTGGTCATTGGTCTGCGGATGAAAAGTTGTGCTGAGATTCATTTGAGTACCCAAATCTTGCTGAAATTTCCTCCAGAAGTTAGCTGTAAACTGAGCTCCTCGATCCGAAATGATAGAATGTTGCGTACCATGAAGCCTCATTATCTCCTTGATATACAACTGAGCATATTTTTCCGCAGTATCGGTGGACTTGACCGGCAAAAAGTAAGCTGATTTGGTGAGCCTATCCACAATTACCCAAATTGAGTCAAACTTGTGTTGAGTACGAGGTAGTCCTGTCACGAAGTCCATATTGATCATTTCCCATTTCCACATTGGTATTTCTATAAGCCGAGTCAACCTTCCTGGTTGCTGATGCCCGGCCTTCACTTTCTGGCAATACGAGCACTTAGAGATGAAGTCCGCTACACTCTTCTTCATACCGCTCCACCAATAGATATCCTTGAGATCGTGATACATCTTTGTAGAGCCTCGGTGCACTGAATACCTGGAATGATGAGCCTCTGCCATTACCCTCTCCCGAAGAGTATCCACATCTGGGACACATAACCTGTCGTGGCACCGTACACACCATCATTCATGCCGAGAGAAAATGCTGAAATTTTGTTACTTAGAATTACCTCCTTCAATTGTGCCAATGCTGGATCAACAAACTACTTTTTTTTAACCTCTTCCATGAGCGACGATTCTGTTGTATAATGCACCATAAGTTCCTCCTCATTCGGGGACGAGATACAAACCCCAAGGCTGGCCCCGAGTTAGGAACCTCTGATCCGCTCTCAAGTGAGCTAAACTACCCATGGATTTCCGACTGAGGGTGTCTTCCACCACGTTCACCTTCTCTGGGTGGTACAATATGTCCATATCATAATCCTTAAGAAATTCTAACCACTGCCGCTTCCTCAAGTTTAGCTCCTTCTGCTTGAATAACTATTAACGACTCTTGTGGTCTGAAAACACACCTACATGAACCCCATAAAGATAATACCGCCATATTTTCAAGGCGAACTCAACTGCTGCAAGCTCCAAATAATGCGTCGGATAATTTTTATCGTGATTCTTAAGTTGCCTGGAAGCATATGCTGTAACCTTCCCGTGCTGCATAACAAAACACCCTAGACCAACCCTGAAGGCATCACAATAAACCAAAAACCCCAATGTGCCTTCTGGCAAGGCCAATACTGGTGCCGAAGTCAACCTTGATTTCAATTCCTGAAAGTTTTTCTCACATGCATCTGACCATTGGAATTTAGTTGATTTCTGCGTCAATTTAGTCAAAGGAGACGCGAGGGTGGAGAATCCCTCTACAAACCTTTGATAATACCCTGCTAACCCCAAAAGGCTATGGATCTCCTTCAGGGTCGTGGGCCTAGGCCAATCCTTCACCACTGCACTCTTTTGGGGGTCCACCTGAATCCTCTCACTAGAAACAACATGACCCAGAAAAGCGACGGACTCCAACAAAAATTCACATTTGGAAAACTTGGCATACAATTGGTGCTAATGTAGAGTCTCCAAAACCGCTCGGAGGTAACTAGTATGATCCTCCCTATTCCGCGAATATACGAGAATGTCGTCAATGAAAACAATCATCAAGGAGTCTAAGAATGACTTGATACATGATTCATAAGGTCCATAAAAGCTGTCGGGGCATTGGTTAGCCCAAAAGATATGACCAAGAACTCAAAGTGGCCATAACGTGTCCAGGAAGCGGTCTTAGGAATATCCTGCTCCCTGATATTCAATTGGTGGTGTACCCGGACCGCAAATATATTTTTGGAGAAGAACCTTGCACCTTGCAATTGATCGAACAAATCATCTATCCGAGGCAAAGGGTACTTATTTTTTATGGTGAATTTATTAAGCTGGAGATAATCGATACACATCTGAAGCAACCTATCCTTCTTTCTGACAAAAAGAATCGGAGCACCCCAAGGCGACACACTTGGCCAGATAAACCCCTTCTCCAATAAATCCTTCAACTGCTCTTTTAACTCTCGCAACTCTGGTGGCGCTATCCTGTATGGTGGAATAGATATTGGCTGGTATCTGGCAATACATCAATCCTGAAATCAATCTCCCTATCTGGCGGAATTGCTGGAAGCTCATCTGGAAATACCTCAAGAAACTCATTCACAATTGGCACGGACTCGGGGGAAGGAACCTCTGGAGTAGTGTCTGCCACCCTGGCTAAATGATAGTACACCCCTTCCTTATCAACTTCGAAGCCTTGAGGTAGAAAATAAACCTACCCTTCGGCACAACACTATTTCCCTTCCATTCGACAACCGGCTCATTAGGGAATTCGAGTCTCATAACTCTCGTCAGGCAATAATGTTTTGCAAAGCACGAGTAGAGCCAATCCATCCCCATGATTACATCAAAATCCACCATCCCAAGCTCGATAAGATTAGCCGTGGTAACACGACCACCTACCATAACAACACAATTCCTGTAGACCTGCGCGGCTGTAATAGAATCACTAACCGGAGTCGATACAGAGAACGGCTCAAGGAGATGCTCGGGTTCAATCCCAAAACTTGAAGCAACAAATTGAGTGACATAGGACGATCTTGGAATAGCACAAATTAGATGAAACATCTCTTCACCGCACGATATTGGAATAGCAAAGAAAAGGGTAGTATTTCCTAAATGCCCGTGTAGCCCCCAACTTATAGATGCGGTCGACAACACACCAATAAGAAGGGCACTACTAGGCAAGGCTTCGAGACATTCTAGGACTCCATTAAAACCTTAGGCTCTGATACCAAGTTTGCCACGCCCCAAATCCGAGGGTCATGACCTTCACTCAACCGAGTATCCTCAGTTGAGTGGACCTGGGTGCCTTTCCTATTCCCCACGCGTTACACCACATTATTCAATGATAATTAGCAAAATATACTAACTTTTGCAAATGAAAGAACATATGATTTCCCTTTTATAACCACACATTTTGATTAACAGGGAACATCTTTTACCAAACATATACTATGATTAACAGGGAACGTAGTATACAAGTTTTACAATGCCCAAAACATACACCTTTATACATAAGTTCTAACCCACATACCACTGGAGCCTCTAAAGGAAAGATAGTACAACACTTGCCTGTGACAAGGCCCGGCTATACCTTTACAAAAGGACACAAGACTCCAATATACAACAACATAGGTGGCATGAGCCACGCAAGGCCCCGGAAGGAATGAGGCTCACCAAACACGAATACCGCCGATAGAGAGGAGGGAGAGCTACGAATGGTGGACTGGAGTGCCTGCCATGGATCCACCTACAATCATAACACGAATGTAGCAGCCCCAGCAAAAAGGGACATCAGTACATTTGAAATGTACAGGCATGTATGAACAAACTCTGTCCCAAGTAAACTCAAGCCAAATTACATATACAAGTATATAACCGAACAACAATAGTACAAGTACAACCATGAAGCAACAACCAAACACTTCACAACAAATAATTCAAGTGGTAATACAAAGGGGAAAGTAGTGCCCCACAGGTTACAAACTCTCCTGTTGTCTCCTTTCACATTTTCATATTTATCATTTCATGATTTATATTCATATCAGTAGTGATATTGGATCACATTTCCACCCTTATTGCCTCGTCCATCCTTATTACCTCGGCCACCATTATCACCAAAACTCACACCTTTATTCACCGTGTTGCGGCGCGCAACCCGACCCCGCCTGACAGTTTTCAATTCACAACAACAAATAGCACAACAACAAATACAAGAAATCAACTATGGCACATTCTTAACATAGATCCACAATAAGGGTATTGCAATTCCACAACTAGCAACAACAATTTCCTCATGTGCATCAATTGGTACACAATTTAGATTATTACAACAGTTATTCAAATTAATCACACATGTGTTCCACAATATTTCCATTTCAACTGTTCAACATTATTCCCATTTCCATTGTTCCACATTGTTTCCATATCCATTGTTCCACATTACTTCCATTTCCATTGTTCTACATTGTTTCCTTTTAAATTGTTCCAATTACAAGTTCCGCAACATTCACCACAAAGTGCTACCACACAATTATGCCACACAAAGCTTCACAATGATTCTCACATGAATATCAACTATCAACAATTTCACAACTAGTGTAAGGCGATTTCACAAAGATCACAGTTAGCGATACATACCTGGAGATGAGTTTTCCCCTTTAAACCTTTAGTCCAATTTGCCAAGCAATCAATAAGTCAATATAGTTCATGAACAACACTTAGGTTTTAGAAATTTACACTCATAGTTACTACCCAATTCCCTTTTTACAAGATTTTTGATTTTTGATACCATGCATGAAGATTTTTTGAAGAAAATTCAAAGCAAGTGGATGGGGTTCTCTTCCGAAACTAAATTTCAAAATTTGAAGGAAATGGGTTAGGGTTTTTACTTGAGAAATCAATAGGAAAGACAATGCACCAAGAATTTTCCAAGCTCCAATGGTTTTGAAAGATCAATTGATGAAGAATTTTCTTTCTCTCTATAGGACCCTCTCTTCCTCTCTCTTATTTTGTTCAGAAATTGGGTTAACATGAGGGATGGGGTGTTTTTATTAGAGAGGGGTCGGGCTTAGATTTTTAGAAAAATAATTGGGCGAGCTCAATCTGCAACGTTACTCTGTGATCGCAGAACAGACACGCGGTCCACAGAATGGACCGCAGAAATGGCTAAACTTCAAACCTCTCGTGTTGGGAATGCGGTGAATATGCAGTCCGCATTGAGTTCTGCGATCACAGAATGCACCACAGAACTGACCTTCGAATTTCCTCAAGGACAATATGCGATCACTCTGTGGTCTGCATATTGATTACGCAATCGCATATTTGACCGCATTTTCAACATCAAAATTTGGTTTCTCTCTGGTTCACTCAGCGGTAGGAATGCGGTCCTCATAGCTGATATGCGACCCCATTCTGGACCGCATTTTGACCATTTTACGAAAAAATTTTAATTTCACATTTTCAAGTTCAAAACAGTAAAAGAATCTGATCCATATAGGTGGACTCGACTCTATGAGCTGATAACATCTGAGCACTCATTTTCACGGGGCTTTACACATTTCCCCATTTTATTTTTGACGAACATTGAGGGTTTTCTTCCATTCTATCAAGACATTCAACTCCCCCCATATCCAAGGTAACACTTTTTGAGAATTTTGGGTTTATTACTACTCTTAAAAACTTATATTAACAAGGATTAATCTAGAAAATCCTTAGATTTTCCTTCAAATCCTTAAATTTATCAAGAACGCCACAATTGGGAATTCTCAATATTCTTACTACAAGAGGTATATATAGCATCTCTAACTACTCTATTGTGATTATTTATATACAATATATACATTAGAACTCTAGGGTTGATGAAATCCTCCATAAAAGGACCATAAAGATTTAATACTCATACAGTGTTGGATACAATACTCAAATGAGCTAGAATTATGAATATCTTTCTAATTTCTGTTCAATTTTGTTATGTCTCAAAGTAGATGGTCATTGCTAGAAATTTTGAAGTTGTAATAACTTAAGAAAAAGCTCTTTGAGATATGTATGGCTAAACTCCCGTCTTTTAGAAATCGGCCGTCATCGATGTTGTGTGAATATGGTAAGATTAAAGTTGAATGGTTGTATCGATTGTTATTTTACATGAATTGGGATTGTAATCTTGTATGCATGAAATATGTGTTTCAGTATGATTAACGTGCTAACTTTAAAGGGGCAAAAGATATGAATTATGCATTGAAATGGTAAGACCTTAAATTAAGATTGAGCTGCATTATTAGGCCAAACTATATGAAATCTTCTATGTATCGAGATATTTCAAGTAATCAAATAAATTTGGAAAATAGAGTGTGTCGAAAATGCCGAGAACTTGAATTATAATTGTATATTGACATGATTTGAAAAAGGAGGATTCAAGAATAATTGGTGTAATTGCTTGCTTGTTCTTATGATGTGTCTTTATTACGGGTTGGTGTATCCTCTCTACTGATTTGGAAGAATCGGTTGTGTTTAAAGTTCCATTGTCAATAAACTTGAGGTGTATAATTTCTGAGATATTGTATATGCCGAGGATTTGTGGTTCCTCTCATATGTACTTGATATCTTGAATTAAATGGCTTGTTGTTGAAATTAATATTGATGTGAATCCTGGGAAAGAAGAGATTGAGATATGAAATATGGCCTAGTTGCAAATATGATATCATAATTGTGGCCCCAAGTGCCTATGAATTGATATATGAGAAAAAAGGGTGTATGGTGTCGCGGTTCCGAACCAGAACCGGACCGGAACTGTGGCCCTGCCGGTTCTGCCGGTTGTGCCGGTTCCGGCGGCCCGGTTCCAGCGGTTCCAGTTATACCGGTTCCAGGGAACCGTCGTGGGTCGGTTCTATCCGTTGGAACCGATAGAACCGGACCCGCCAGAACCGGAACCGGCTGGCGGTTCTGGACCGGTTCTGGCGGTTCCGGTCCGGTTTTGGCGGTTCCAACGGCCATTTTTCAAAAAAAAAAAATTCTTTAAATAATTTCAGTAACGGCTCTTTGCAAAAAGTAGCCGTTTGGAAGTTTAATAAATAGCCATTTGGCCCCCAAACTTTATATAATTACACTATTTCCCATTTCTCAACTATAAATACCCCCTCATTCTTTCATTTTTATTCACCAATTCATCAATATCTCTCAATCTCTCTCAAGCACTCTTTCAATCTTTCTAGTGCAAGTGCTTAATTTATTATTGCAAATTCGTGAAAAATTGTGAAGTTGTTGAATTGAAGTTTTCAAGTGTTCAAGTTCAACGATTTTCAATTTTCAAGAAGTTGTTCGTCAATCCGGTAAACTCGTTTCAACTCTTACGTGCTAATAGTATTTTTTTGTGTTTTTAGTTTGCTTAATTCTAATTATTATGGCATTTTCGTTGAAAAATATGTTCGGTAAAGGAAAAGGTAAAATCGGTGAAAGTAGTGGCCAAAAAACTCCCCCTCCCCCGGCTCCCCAACCTAAAAAATATAAGCTAGTCGAAAGTAGTAGCCAACCAAGATGTCCTAATGAACCCTTCGCAATCCTTGATAGTGATCACCCTTGTTTTTAATTTAGCGATATTGATGTTCTACATGATGTAGCAGTAGGTGATAGAATAGACGATGATATTATGAATGCTCTTTATCCTAATGCACCTATCTTAGAGGGAAATTAGGATGATGATGATGATGATGAAACCCAAGAACTAGATTTAGATGATACACCTACTAGTCCTGCTCATAACTTAGGTGATGAACCGGCACACCAACCTGTACAAACTCCCACTTTTAGTAGACAACCTACTAAACGTACAGAAACATCATTAGTTTGGCAATTTTTTATTCAACTAAGAGAACAAAATAAGGCTAAGTGTAAATCTTGTGGGAAATTACTTGTTCATAGGTATACTGGAGATCGTAGCGGCACTGGTAGTTTAGTTAAGCATATAAAATTTCACCCTAGAGATAAGGCTAGATATGTGCAATTGAAAGCGCAACAAGAGGGGAGGACAAGTGTTGATTCTCAAGTTAACCCAAGTACTGGTTCAAATCTAGTTCAACCAGGAATAAACACTGTCACCGGAGGTATTTTATATTACGATCCAAATAAGGATCGTGAAGAATTAGCGAAAATGATTACTATTATGTGTTTGCCTTATACTTTTGCTTCTAATCCTTCATGGATTCATTATATTATAAGAGTATTTAATCCTACTTATAAAGGTTGGCCTCGCGCAACAGTTAAGGCCGAGTTTTACAAATTTAAGCATGAATACGAACAATATTTGCGCTATTTGTTTACTCATATAAGTAATCGTATTTCTATTACAACTGATATTGGTAGAAGTGGAAATGACTGTGATTATCTAACTGTAACAAGCCATTGGATAGACGAAGACTGGACAATGCAAAAACGCATAATTGCATATGGAATAATTAATTCACGGCACACGGGTAGGTTTATAGCTAATACTGTTTCAGATGTATGCAGATATTTTTGTTTTAGTGATAAAATAATGTCAATTTCTATGGATAATGCTTCTAGCAACACTAGTGCATAGGCATGCTAACAAAAACACTTATTCCTGCATTTAGTAATATTTTCCATGTTAGATGTGTTTGTCATATTATCATTTAATTGTTGGTGATGGTATGCGAATATTAAACATAGAAATTGAAAAGGTGAAAATGGCTCTTAATTGGCTATTTTATTCAAACCGTAGAAGTAGACATAGAGAATATTTTAATAAATGTGATGAATATAGCCTTAGAGAAAGAAAGGTTCCTAAACCTTGCCAGACTAGGTGGAATTACATGTAAGAAAGTTTAGTAGTAGCGTATGAATATAGAAACCCAATTAATACTACGTTTAATTCTCGTGTAGGTGGTGAGGATGATGATGAAATGCTAACTACCCAAGATTGGACTAATGTTAAAATTCTTTTGGATTTTTTAGAACATTTTCATGTGGCAACAAATGCTTTTTCTGGACAATATTATCCGCCTATTTCTAAGTGTTTAGTTTATATTGCCGCACATGCTAATTTGTTTTTTGATTTTAGCGAGGGAGGGGACATTTATGAACTTGCAACAAATAAAATGAAAAAAAAGTTCAAAAAATATTTTTTTCCAATCCTCCTATTTTTGGTGTATCTGCTATGTCAAATCCAACAATGAAATTAGGAGGTCCTCACTTTTGGTATTCTACTAGTTATCGATCTTTAGATCTTTAAGAAGTAGAAATTGCTACACTAGCTGATGCGAAAGCATCAATTAAAGTTAATGCTCAAACTGTTTATAATGCTTATAAACGGGCTTTAGAGCATGCTAGGCCAAATATTCCAACCCCTACTTCATCTACATCACAATCGTCTAAAAGAGCTGCTGGCTTAACATCTCTTAAGTCGTGGACGGAGTTCAGGGGTACTCAAGGTGATGATTTAGATGAAATTTCCCATCTAAATGAGCTTCAAGTTTACTTGTCACAAGGACTAGAAAAGGAGAATCCAGACGGCTCATTCTACCTTTTGGAATGGTGGAAGACAAAGGAAAAGCATTTTCCCGTTCTTGCAAGGATGGCTCGGGATGTTCTGTCAATTCAAGCGTCAACTGTTGCATCGGAGAGCGCTTTTAGTCAAGAAAGACTACAAATAGGTGATCACAGAGCGTCGATGCGGGAGAGCTTGGAAAAAATCAGTGCTTTTTCGAGATTGGATCCCCACAGAAAGAAGGAACTTTGGCATAGCAGAATCACAACCAGAAATAGATGAGGCGTATGAAGAAATGATAGCAGAACTTGCTGAGGAAGAAACTTCACCCGGAAGTGGTGATGAATAAGCTTCATTTCCACCACCGCCAACACAATCACCTCCCAACCTTGACGGTTTTATAAGATTTGTTAGAAATACAACATAAATTATGATGTAACTTGTACATTGGCACGTCTTCTTTTAGTTTTTTTCCTTTTAATGGTGGTATTAGTACCATGTTGTGCTCATTCCATTGGGGGAAGGAAGACTAAGAAAGATATGCCATTTTGGCCAATAAATATGCTCTTTATCATATCCTTGAATATCTTTTGTCTCGATACTTCTTTGTCTTTACTTCGATATCAATTCTTGAATATTTATATAACATACAATATATAACATACAACACAATATACTAATGACAACATTCTTTTATCAATATATATTACTTATATACAATTTATACTAATTACTAACTACAACACAATATACACTATTTATATACAATATATACTACTTACATACAATATATACTACTTATATACAAACTATACACTACTTATACACAATATATACTAATTACCAAACACAATATATACTATACTAGTAACATAGTACGCCATATAAAATATATTCTACAATATACTAATGACTACTATACAAGATATTGAATTAAAAAAAAAATTCAGAACCGCCATACCCGCCAGAACCGCCAGAACCGAAACCGCCAGAACCGGTACCGCATGGTACCTGGAACCGTCATGGGCCGGTTCCACCTTCAAAACCGCCAGAACCGTAACCGCCAGAACCGCAAGAACCGGAACCGCCAGAACCGAAACCGCCAGAACCGGAACGCCAGACCCAAATAGACCCAGAACCGGAACCGGATACAGCCTTAATGTGAAATAATAAATACGGCCACCTTGCCAGGAATAAAGAATCTTGTGAATGGCCAAATGAGCAAAAGATATACTATTTTTGTTGGTGACTGGAAATACTAATTGGAATGTATAAAATATAAAGGATATTGAGGTAAGCGTGGTTGCATTTATGCTATGTTTGTATGCTTGTATTCATATCAAAACTGTGCAATATTACATTGAATCGAAAATATTTTTTAAAGTATCATTAGCAATACTGAGGAAGGGTGGGTCATAAGGCCGACACCCAAAACTACACGTGCCGGTGTAGGAGTGGAGTACGAACTGAGTGTAATTGAAATATTGTAAAAATTGTGACTAATTTCCCTATCGTGGGATGACGCTAATATTGCGTATTGAAACAGAAAAAGCATACCCACACGGCATATGTGGGAAGGCGGCCTAGCTTATTGGGTGGAGATCAGATTCCATGTTGGCACATGGTGTTACTATTCTTGTGAAAACTTTCTTTTGTATCATAATGTTGAACCACATTGTTCTGAGGGGGAGATGGCCTAGCCGATCGGGCGTGATTGGACTCTGTGCTAACAAAGACGATGGTAATATTGTTGCTAGTGATCTCCCAACCAATAATATATATATATATATATATATATATATATATATATATATATATATATATATATATATATATATATATATATATATATATATATATTCTATTTTCATACTTGAAAATGATTATGTTTCAATTGGTGATTTGGGGATTGTCGACTGAGAATTGCTGTGTTAACATGGTGCTTTATTTTCCTACGGACCCTCCCGGACAGTCAAATCATGGGTTCGAGGTCCATTTACCCGAAGTGTTGACCAACGTCAAATTTATTCATTTACATTAAAACTTAGCATTTTGCACAGAATTTCATACTTAACCTTTCCGGCTACGCGCCTGGACTGCGTACACAAATTGAGGCAACTCTAAATGAGGTTTTCAATGCCTCGGAAGCACACAATTAATTTAAAACAGGTGATGACCCTTTGGGTCGTCACATTCTTCATGTCAAAAACAATCGTTTGTCCTCGAATGGAAAAAAGAAGGAAGTACTTGTGTCGGGGAAAAGATGGGGATAACGGCTCTGCATGTTGTGCTCGGACTCCCAGGTCAATGCCTCAGGAGGCTGATCTCTCCATTAAACACGAATAGAAGGGAAACTCTTGTATCAATACTGATGAACCTGCCGGTCTAGACTAGCTCCTCCTCATAAGACAACTCCTAGTACAACTGGACAGTACTGAAACCTAACATGTGGGATGGATCACCGTGATATATTCGGAGTATGGACACATGAAAAATTGGATGCACAACTGATAAGCTCGTGGATATGGAAGCCTATATGCCACCTCTCCCACGCGATAGAGAATCTCAAACGGGCCAATGAACCTAGGGCTAAGCTTTCCCTTCTTCTCAAATCTCATCACGCCCTTCATAGGCGACACTCGGAGCAACACCAGCTCACCAACCATAAAAGCCACATCTCAAACCTTGCGATCTCCATTACTATTTTTCTTAGTCCACTGGGACTGCCCGCGTCTAAGGATGAAATGTTGTACTCAACTCTACTTGGGTGCCAAACTCTCACTGAACTACTCTCTTGAAACATAAGGTAAACTGCGTACCTCAGTCCGAAATGATAGATACCAACACACCATGAAGACGAACAATCTCCTGAATATAGATCTTAGCTAACCTCTCGGATGAATAGGAGACTGCCACAGGAACGAAATGTGCTGACTTGGTCAGCCTATCAACAATGACGCAAACTGCATCGAACTTCTTCCGGGTCAGCGCGAGTCTAGTAACGAAGTCCATATTGATCCGCTCCCACTTCCACTCGGGATGCTCAATCCTCTTAAACTAACCACCGAGCCTCTAATGCTCATAGTTAACCTGCTAATAATTCAAACACCGAACCACCTATGCAAAGATGTCCTTCTTCATTCTACGCCACTAATAATGTTGCCGCAAATCCTTATACATATTCACGGCACCCAGATGAATAGAGTACCGGGAGCTATGGGCCTCCCCTAAAATTAGCTCTTGAAGCTCATCCACATTGGGCACACAAACTCGGCTATACAATCTTAAAACTACATCGGCATCCAAGGTAACCTACTTGGCACCTCCTCGCTGCACCGTGTCTCGAAGGACACACAAATGGGGATCATCAATCTGCCGATCATGGATATGCTCCAACAACGAAGAACGAGAAACCGTGCAAGCTAATACCCGAATAGCCTCAAAAATATCAAACCTCACAAACCGATTAGCCAAAGCCTAAACATCTAATGCAAGCGGTATCATATCGACCGGAATATAGGCAAGGCTACCCGTACTGGCTGACTTCCAACTCAAAGCATCGGTCACCACGTTGGCCTTCCCCAGGTGATATAAGATAGTGATATCATAATCCTTCAACAACTCCAACCACCTCCTCTCCCTCAAATTCAACTCCTTTTGCTTGAACAAATACCGAAGACTCTTGTGATCAGTGAACACCTAATATGCAGGACATAGAGATAATTCCTCCAAATCTTCAATGCATGAACAATGGTTGCCAACTATAAATCATGCACTGTATAGTTCTTTGCATGAATCTTCTACTACCTTAAAGCCTTTCCATCCTACATCAACACTACACTAAGCCCAATACGGGAAACATTGTAGTAGACTGTATAAGGCCTTGAACCTGTGGGCAAAAACCAACACCGGTGTTGTAGTCAGAGCTATTTTAAGCTTTTAAAAGCTCGCCTCAAACTCGTCCGAGCACTTGAACTAGAGACCCTTCTAGGTCAACCGTGTTATTGAGGTTGCGATAGATGATCGTAACCTGCCAATCCCAAGAAACTTTGAATCTCTATAGTTGATGCTGATCTATGCCAGTCCTTAACTTCCTCAATCTTTATCGGGTCATCCTGAATACCCTCTGCTGATACTACATGACCTAGGAATGCAACTGAACTTAACAAGAACTCACATTTCAAGATCATCGCATATAGCTGATTATTCTTCGGAGTCTGGAGAACTACTCTGTGATATTGCTCGTGCTCCTCCTGGCTCCGGGAATATATCAAAATATCATCAATGAAGACTATCAAGAACAAGCCCAAATAAGGCATGAACACTTGGTTCATCAAATCCATGATAGTTGTTGCGGCATTGCTCACACAAATGACATGACCAAGAACTCATAATGCATGTACCGAGTGTAGAAAGCTGTCTTAGGAACATCGGATGCCCAAATCCTAAACTGATGGTAGCTAGATCTCAGGTCAATCTTCTAAAATACCTTGGCACCCTGAAGCCGATAGAACAAATCGTCAATCCTCGACAATGGATACTTACTTGATTGTGACCTTGTTCAACTGCCGGTATTCAATAAATATTCTCATCGAACCATTATTTTTCTTAACAAACAACACCGATGCACCCCAAGGCGAAACATTGGGTCTAATAAAACCCTTCTCAAGCAAATCCTGCAACTGCTCATTTAGCTCTTTCAACTCAGGTGCAGACATACGATATGTCAGAATAGAAATGGACTGAGAGCTCGGAGCTAAATCGATGCAAATATCAATATCCCTGTCGGATGGCATACCCGACAAGATTGAAGGAAATACTACAGGAAACTCCCAAAAACAGACACAAAATCAATTGAATGGACCTCAGTACTACAATCGCGAACATAAGACAAATAGGCCAAGCACCCCTTCTCGACCATGTGTCAAGCCTTTACATACGAGATAACATTGCGGGTAGAATGACCTGGAGTACCTATCAACTCTAAACAAGGCATACCCGGTAAAGCTAAGGTCACGGTCTTGGCATGACAGTCCAAGATAGCATGGTAAAGTGATAACCAGTCCATCCCCAATATAATATTGAAGTCGACCATGTCTAAAAGCAACAAATCTACACGAGTCTCGAGACCCCCAATCACCACAATACAAGAATGATGAACTCGATCAACCGCGATAGAATAACCCATCGGTGTAGACACATAGACATGAATACACAATGACTCATAGAATCACCCATCGGTGTAGACACATAGTCACAAACCAGAACTGTACCTGTAATAACCGCATCTGAAGCCTCAACCTTGTATCTAGCCGGAAGAACATAACATATGGGTTGTGCCCCATCACCTTGAACCACATCTCTGGGACGGCCTGCTACTGGCTAACCTCCACCTATGGAGGCCTAAGCACTACCTCTACCTCTAACACCTCTACCCTCACCTCTAGCTGGCTGGGCCAGCTGTGGAACACCTAGCGCCTATACCATCGCACAAGAACCCTAATGGTGAGAGATACTCGGTGCTTATGGGCAAAACCTGGCAATGTGATCCGAGTCACCCCAAGTATAACAAGCACTCGTCTGCGAAGGCTGCTGGCCCTGACAACCTGAATGACCACCCCTAAACTCCAAGGTGGCGGTGCACTGTGGGGTTAATGATTGGAAAACTGCCTCTGGGGACCACGGCTACTTGAATCACCGTGAGAAATGCTGACTGAAATGGCCTAGGAGGATGGCCTCTACCATATGAATCTCTACCTCCAGATGAGGTACCACTGAATCTACCTGAATGAGGGGGCCTCTTATCTTACCCATGACTGCCTCCCGTGATAGAATCATCTAAACTCTTCGGGCCTCATTGGCCGCCTCCTGAGAAGTGATCTGACTCCTAGACTCCCTAGCCATCTGAAGACGAATCGACTGAATAAGACCATTAATAAACTTTATGACTCTCTCTCTCTCTCGGTAGGGAGTATAACAACAGCATGGAGAGCTAAGTCAATGAACTTGGTCTCATATTGGGTGACTATCATTGAACCTTGCTGAAGGAGCTCAAACTGCCTCCGATAGGCCTCTCTCTGAGTAATGGGGAGTAACTTCTCAAGAAATAGACATGTAAAATGCTCCCAGGCCTAGGCTAGTGATCCTTCTGGTCTAGCTAAGCAATAATCTCTTCACCAATTCGTGGTGGATCTAGACAATCAAAATGTAGCAAAATCGACCCCATTAGTCTCAACAATCCCCATTTTCCAAAAATCCTCATGACAAATATCCAGATAATCATGGGGATCCTCAGTAGATGCACCGCTGAATGTAGAAGTAAATAGCTTGGTGATCCTATCCAGCCTCCACAAAGCATCGGCATACATGGCTGCTCCAACGCCTATATAAGGTACTGCACTCGGCTATACTGCTCCAACTGGTTAAACCGCTGGAGTCTAAATCTGGAGAGTTTCCTGCTCGGGGGTACGAGTAGTAGGAGTCTGAGCCCCTCCTCCATCCTAAGAAGTGGTTGGTCCTATAGCAAGAAAATATGCTCCAGTGACACTCTCCATGAGGCCCACCAATCGAACCAGAATGTGCTGATAATAGGGGTAGAAATAAAACCCTCTGGGACCTAAGCTGGGCCCACCGGAACTGTTGGAGCCAGAATCTCCTCCTCAAAATCAACCTGAGGATCGCCCACTGGTGCTACTGCTCGGGGCTGAGCTCTGCCTTTACCTCGGCCTCTAGCATGGCCTCGACCTTGGCCTTACCCTCTGTCCCTCGTGGGAGCTCCTGTTGGGGGCTCGGGCTGCTGAGCGATAGATGAGCAAGCGCGTGTTCTCGCCATCTACGAAGAAACGGTATATAAATTCAATTAGTATTGGGAAACAGAACTGCACGAGAAGAAATAACAAATGTGAAGTTTTTCCTAACTTTATAGCCTCTTGGGGTATAAATATAGACATCTCCGTAACGATTCATCAGACTCTACTAAGCTTGTTGTAAACTACGAGACCCGTGTAACCTATAGCTCTGATATTAACTTGACAAAACCTATATTTCCCTCCCTTGAGAGTCGTGATGGTGCCTATTAGTAGTAGCTAGGCAAATCAATCCTTAACTACTTAATGCATTTTCATATTAATTATTTTTATTAAATAGTATGCGATAATACAATAACAGTGGAATTTAAATAAATAAGCGCAAGACAACAATTATATAATTCAAGACTACATCTATTACAACTTTAAAAAAACTCAATACCCAAAACCCGGTGTCACAGAGTCACATACTATCTAAGAGTCACTACAAACAAGGTCTGGAGAAACTAGACTAACTGTTTCTGAACAAAAGTAAAAAAAAACAGGGAATAGAGATAGAGGGAGATGCCAGGGTCTGCGAACTCCTGCATGTCTACTTGGGGTCTCCAAGTGGACTGGAGGAAGCCCTACAATTACTGTCCGAAAGCTGTCCTGGATCTACACACAGTGCAGAGTGTAGTATTAGCACAACTGACCCATTGTGCTGGTAAGTGTCTAGTTTAACCCCATCGAAGTAGTGACGAGGCTAGGACCAGACTATCAAATAACATGTGCAGTTTAAATATATACAGTGAAAAGGAAAATACAGAAATAACCAGCAACGATGGGAAGGGGAAACATGTTGTGGGGGAGATACAGTATTGAATAGAAAGGCTTCATGTAAGAGATGAAACAACATAACCCGATACAAATACAAAATCATGAATCAATAAGTATAGGGCATCATCCTTCGTGCTTTTACTCTCTTCCTCACCACAACATTTATATATATATATATATATATATATATATACATATATATATATATGAAAACATGCATAGCATCACCCATCATGCTTTTACTCTCTTACCTCACCAGATAATCAATTGAATCGGCACGGAATGGTACATCACGTGGCACAGAATCACCCTTCATGCTTTATCACTCTTCCTCACCCGAACAACAGTCACAAACAATGGGGCGAGGGGATAAATAAGTATATAATAGTAATCCCGGCAAGGAAGCAACTATTTAACAAATAAATCCCGGCAAAGTAACAACATCAAGAATATCAACATCCCGGCAAGGGAGATAACTAATAAGGCAATAATATCCAGGCAAGGAAATATATTAGTAACTCTTTCGCTTTTCACATTTACTCCACAACTTTCCCTATCACTTAAGCCAATGCTCCAAAAGGTTCAATCAATTCACTTACTTTCACAAATTTGCAATATAACTTGAACCATTACTCCTCGATGTTCGAAAATCACAAGACTTCCTTAATTTTTCACAACAAATAGAAATCACTTCTAAGGCATAAATTATTCAACGAAATCATGAAAATATCATGATAAGACTCACAGTCATGCTAGACATCAATTTATAGATACTCGTCACCATGACTATAGGTCGTACACAAGCAATACCACATAGCAAATAGGACTCAACTCCTAATCCCTCAAGCTAAGGTTAAACCAAACACCTACCTCAAATTTCCACGGCCAAATTAATCCTCAATAACCGCTTTTTCTCTCAAATTCGGCTCCAAATCAATTGATTGTATACATAAATGACTTCATAAATTCAATGAATGCTAGGAATTCAATGGATATTGATGAAAATGGAAGAAAATGAGTTTGGATTACTTACCTACTAAGTTTTTGTAAAAAGTGCTTCAAGGATCGCCTTGAAGCTTTGGAGAACAAGATGTTTTGTATAATTTTGAGAAATCCCGTAATGGATTTTATTTTTGGAACTTAAAATAACTTGGCAAAAATACCCATCGTGTTTGCGAAAGGCTAGTCACATTAATGATGAGTCAAACTTGTTAGGCCTTCATTTCTGGAAAGCTTCCCGCGTTCGCGATGAACAAACTGGTGACCCATCCCCCTGAACCCTACATGTTCGAGTGTGTTGTGTCGTGTTCGTGAAGGGTACCCCCCTTTAGCCTCGCATTCATGACTTCAGCTACGCGTTAGCGAAGAAGAAATTTGGCACCTAAGAGATTGATTTATGCGTTCGCGAGAATAAGCACGCGAAGAACAAAATCCATGGACATCTAACAATAAAACCTCCAATTTCTATAGGAAAAAGGGTCAGAACTGCCCCTAACGTATTGACTCCAGGTTAAAAATGCCCTCCGTTAACCTATTTTGAAGAAAATTCCCCTACCGTTAAAAATGTGGCATATTTGTGCCCCTAAGTCTAACAACTGACTGTACTTATATTTAAAATGGTAGGGGCATTTTTTCGAAATAGGTTAACGATAGGGGCATTTTTAAACTGACTTGTTAGATTTAGGGGCACAAATATGCCAGAATTTTAACGGTAAGGGCATTTTTCCAAAATAGGTTAACGGAGGGCATTTTTATACTGGCGTCAATATGTTAGGGGCAGTTCTGACCCTGTTCCAATTTCTATAAGTCTAAAATCACTCTGAAACACCTCCGAAATACAGCCGAACCCTCAGGGCTTCTAACCAAGCACTTGTACTAACTCAACAACATCATACGAATTTATCTGTGCGATCAAATCGGCTAAATAACCTCAAGAATAATGAATCAAACCTCAATATCTAGAGCTTTTCAAAAACTTTATCAAGTTGCAAATTTGAAAATTTGGGTCCGATCGCGTAAAACGACTTCCGTTTTAAACCAAATTTTACAGGAAGGACATAAAACATATGTAAGACTTGTACCAGGCGCCGAAACTAAAATATGGGCCTGATACCATCGCTTTCTAATAAGATTTCATTTCCACTTTTCTTATACATTTCTGAAAAATAATTTTCTTAAAAATTCATTTCTCAGGGCTAGAACCTTAGAATTCGATTCCGGGCATACGCCCACATCTCATATTTTCCTACGGACCATTCGAGACCGTTTAATCACATGTATGGATCCGTTTTCCAAAAATATTGACCAAAGTCAATTTTATTCATTTTAACATCAAAATTTAGCATTTTTCATAAAATATCATATTTAACCTTTCTGGCTACGTGTTCAGACCACACACTCAAAATTGAGGTGACTCTAACTGAGGTTTTCAAGGCCTTGGAAGTATAGAATTGATTAAAAACAGGTGATGACCCTTTGGGTCGTCAAATTATGTCTATATGAAAATAAAAAGGTTGAAACCGATATAAAATGTTCGTTAACGACATATATGATAGCACTAAATATATATGAGGATCTTAAGTCTGGAGCAACAATTTTGAATAGAATTGGTTTCATATGAAAGATAAG
The DNA here is from genome assembly GCA_034376525.1 of Nicotiana benthamiana. Lineage (NCBI taxonomy): Eukaryota > Viridiplantae > Streptophyta > Magnoliopsida > Solanales > Solanaceae > Nicotiana > Nicotiana benthamiana. Next base: position 121,252,297 of record CM067338.1, on the reverse strand, counting down.
TAGTTTTGGACCTGCAGTTCAAACACTTAAATGTATAAAGACAATGGCGTGTGCTATCACCTTTATGTTATCTTATATGTCTGGCATGACATGAAAACTTCATGCAAATTTAAAGACTATTTATATGGCTTATTACTATACTTATATGGCAATCCATGAACGATTAAAATGATGATAGCATATGCAATTCTTGGAGAATTGTTTGGTCACGAATGACCACACCTAAGTGCAATTATGCACAAAGATATCTTGCTATAACTATAAGCAGGATAATGTGATAGCGAGGATTTTCAAGGGGCAACATATTCATTTGAGTTAATATGGCGAATGTATTCATCAAATCTTTGCCGATGTCAACCTTCAACAAGCTAGTGCACAAGATTAGGATGCGAATGCTCAAGGATGTAAATTGATACCCTCATTAAGGGAAGTTAATGCGCGTTGCACGCTTTTTTCCTTACAAGGTTTTGTCCCACTGGGTTTTCCTTGTAAGGGTTTTAATGAGGCAACCAAAAGGCGTATTATTAGATATGTATACTATTTTTCCTTCTCTATATTTTATTCGCTGGGTTTTATATTAGTCGGGTTTTAATGAGGCACATTATCTGTTGGACATGCATTCAACGAGGAGTGTTATAAATAGAAATTTATTTATGGTAATTGTCTAGATTTACAGAGATTCTAGAGTTTATTGCTTGGTGGCTAAGTCACCCTCTCTCTATAAATAAAAGGTTCTATTCCATTGTAATTTATCCCAAAATTCAATAAAATTTTTTGTTTTTCTTCTACAATATTGTTCTTCTTCTTTTATTATTTCATAGCAAAACAAAATATTACTTTATTAAAACACAAGAGGGGACATTAGATATGCCTACAAAAGTAAATTGTTTTAAAGGTGCATTAAATAATGAAATGCTTACCTCCTATAGTAAAAGTTGATACCTTATTTATTTTAAATAAATATCCTTTTAAAAAAAATTATATTTCATAGCTACCTTTTGAATTTTATAGTCAAATATTTATTTATAGTGATCTCCTGTCCTTAAGCCATAAAATATGCTTTGTATTATTTGTCTTCCACCCTTTCAGATTTTTTTCCACCACATTTCTCTCAACACTTTGTATAATTGCTAGCGTGGTTTGGAGCATAAACTTCAGAAGGAATTTTAACGACTGGGAGGTAACGAGGACTGCTCAATTTATTTATTTGGTTGATCATGAACCTAAAGCTATTAGAAAAAAAAAATAGCATTACACGGAGGCCCAACAGCGAAGGAGTGTTCTATGTGATTCTTTTCTTGATACAAGGATCCGAAAAAGGTTGACTATTTAGTGAAGCCTTGGCTATGGAAATAACTTTGGAGGTTGGTTTCGTGTTAGAATTGCGGTCCCCTCGGCGAGACGATAATGAAATTGCTCTTGAATAAAGATGACGGAGTTTGGGCCTGAACAATTTAAAGATTCAGGGTTTTTGCTCGATGACAGATTCACGAAAAATTAAGATTTGTTCTTGAACAAAGACGACGGAGTTTGGGGTTGAGCAACTTAATTTTCTGTTCTTTTTGCCATTGCATTTCAACGTATCCCAGTGTACAACAACAACAACAACAACCAAGTATAATCTCACTTAGTGGGATTTGAGAAGGGTATTGGGCACGCAAACCTTACCCCTACCCTGGGGTAGAGAGGATGTTTCCAAATGGACCCCCGAAATCTTTCCCTCCAAGAACTTCCCACCTTTCTCTTGGAGTTACTCGAACTCACAACCTCTCGGTTGGAAGTGGAGGTTGCTTACATTCAAAGCAACCCCTCTTGTCATCAGTATATCCAGTGTTTTTTATATATTTCATTTTATTCACTATCTCGCTATATCTCATGAGCGTATTCATATGTTTTTTTATTAAGATAATTTATGAATTCATATGCATTATATAATTTCTCTAAAAAATTCTACATTTTTGGGGTATTTTTCGGATGAGAATCTTTTTTATAACTGAAAAAATAAAATCTGTGTGTTATAATTGAGGTTGTTGAGTTATATTAGGAGTCTATTAAGTTAATTGATTCACTTTTCGTTTAAAAATAGTGCAATCTCCTATTTCACGCCATCAATACAGGCGAATACAATAATCTGTCCAGCTGTAATCTCATGTTTCACGTCATGAATACACTCGAAATACAACAAATGATTAGCTGGACTTTCCTGATTCACGAATATTTTTTTCTAGTGTATTCATGAATACAGTAGCTTAAATACATATAATACTTCTTATAACAACATAAAACCGTATCTACAGTCCTAATAGCAAATAATATTTATAGAGACCTAATTACAACTAAAAGATAGTAATTTATAAAAAAAATTCTTAAATAATTATTGCCCCCTGATCGTGGTTCTAACTTTATTTGATTGATTTTTGAATTGGGTTATCAATTTTGAACGAAGAAAGTCACAGCAAAAGTGTGCGCAATGATTCCTCCTCTAAGCACCCGTATTAGTCTATTAGATAGAAAACACAAGAATTTCTTAGCATGGCTATCATAATATAGGGCATTTACATTAGAAGATATGACTATAAAGAATAAAATAGAAACAAAAATATTACCCAAGATCATTTCTATCCTTATTATAGAAGTTATTTATTTTTTCGTAATAGGTAATAATACCTTTATTTTTTAAGAAAAATAAATACAAAGGATATACATGGACTCAGACAACATTATAATCCAAACGGTTCACTAGGTAGTTAATAGTTCAAGTAATTTAAAAAGAAGAAAATGGGGCCAGTTTAAAAAAAGTTGACTACATAGACATGGGATTTGTTCATTGATGAAGGAAGAAGAAGAAAGTTCAACGGGTGGAATTAAAAAAATAGCCAGATTTGTAAGTACTACTTATAAAATAGTCACATTTTTTAAAAGTAATCGAAATTTAACCACCTTTTATGTAAAGATAAATTTGAACGAAAACATTATTCAAAATTTAAAAAATATTCCAGAATAATATACTCGAGTTCCAGCATAATATATAGCTCTAGTATAATATGCTAAAAGTCCATATTCATGTGCTCCAATCGCTAGAATATTATACTGAAACTTTTCGTCTGTTGGGTTTCCAGCATGATATACTGGAAGTTCAGACACAGATGCATCATTATCCAATATATTATGCTGGAATTTTTTCGTGTTGCAGCAAAATAATGGCAATTTTCAATGACTTTATAAATACTAGCTATTTTTCAATTATCCGTCTGAAAACTGGCTAGCCCATCCTACTTTCACAAGTACAAGCAGGGGTGTATATAGGTCGAGTTGGTTCATATTTTACAATTACCAAACCAAATAAATTGTGTCGGGTTATTAAATCTAATGACCAAACGAAACCAATAAAACTCAGGTTTTTCACTCTTGTTTTTTATAGGATTTTGGGTTATTCGATTTTTTTCGAGTTTTCCCCCTATAAAATCTTCGTAGAACAACATATGAATTATGCTCAAAATATTTTTTTTATTCTAGTATGATACAACTATATAAAGTATTTTCCAAGAAAATAATATAAAACATATGTCACGACCTCAGTTCGCCCTCCATGAACATGTCGTGACGACACCTAGTCCCTACGGCTAGGTAAGCCTAATAATGAGGAATATAAACCAATTTGTGGAAGAGAAATAATTAAAACGAACTAGTGAAACAAATTAGTGTTTATGGTGTCGCATGGCACATACATCAACAAGTCTCGAAACTAATAAATATTCCCAAAATCCAGAATTTCACAAAACACAAGCAAAGGGATACATAAGAGCCTCTGACTCAAGAATGTCTATACAAAGGAGAAATACTTGAAGAACTATATTTATTGTAGAAAGCTGGAAAGGGACTCCTTGGTCTGCAGACGTATCAGATATACCTCGAAGTCTTTACCTATACGCCTCCTTCCAAGGCTGACAGAACTGAATGGGAGTACCTGTACCTGCACAATAAATGTGTGCAGAAGAGTAGCATGAGTACACCACAACGGTGACCAGTAAGTACCAAGACTAACCTCAGTAGGATAGTGGCGCGTAAGAGTCAAGAAACCCACCGATCAAATAATCAATATAATCAATGGAGATAAGGAAACGATATATAAATATGAAAGTCTGCATGTATGGCCAAAAATGCTATATTTCATATTAAAGGGAAAGGAAACAAGTAACAACGAGAAATATAATAAATAATGATATGAAATGACGGCAGAATCACAATCCAAATCCTAAGATTAAGACACAGCAAAGGCAACTAGTCATCACACATATCCTCCAATGATGATCATATAAGGCCTTATTCAACTCTTACCACAATTTTATCTATTCTAGGACGAATCATAACTCATGAAAGCCTAGTATCTGAAATCTAACATCTGGCATCTTGTGCCCCATAAATCTCAATGTCATGCTGACAGCTAACTGGTTATCTAGAGCCACTCTAACTAATAAAATGGGTAAACGAGGGTATATCTCCACCCTTAGAAAAATCGGAAGGTATTCACCTCTCCTAGGGAGGGACCAACTATGTGTATGCTTGTGAAAGTGTGTCTAACAAGAACTCCACCAACTAGCAAATATAAGAAACGGAACGGCAAGCACCCGAAATGTTTGCACACTGGTAGAATCATTGAGCACATCAGCTCAGTGCGCAATAAGTTTAACACAGGATCTTCTATGATATCGTCCTATAGTCCCAAACATATATATGTGTGCTAGGATCTCTTGGTATCTCGAGGATCTCCTGGTCTCCGCAATATATGTACTAGGGATCTCTTGGTATCACGAGGATCTCTTGATATCCTCAATATATGTGCAGGAAAATCTCCCAGGATTCTAACCCACCCAAAGTAAATGCGCAGCGGAATCTTCCGGGAATCTAACCCGTAGTCCCAAAATAAATGTGCAGGGGAATCTCCCAGTAGTCTGACCCGTAGTCCCAAAATAAATATGTAGGGGGATCTCCCGGGAATCTAACCCATAGTCCCAAAATAAATAAACAGGGGGGAGAGCTACCGGAATCTCACACTCGTAGTTAGTGTAAATACACACCAATAGCAAGAGAACAACAATATCCCGGCTAAAGAGTCAACAACACATACAATAGCGTCCTAGCAAGGGAATCAACAATAGAGGCAATAACGTTCCGATAAGGGAATAAAAAATATAAGCAATAACGCCCCGGCAAGGGAATCAATAATAGAAATAATAACATCCCGGCAAGGAAATTAAAAGTAGATAAAAGGGGTTACGGAAAGACCAAGTAGTACGATAACCTCAACTATTGAACATGTAAAATATTTGCACAAAATCACAGATGAACTTACAGTCAAAGAGTGTCCAAACAATAAGGAAATTAACATGTACCCAAAAATTTCATTTACGAAAATATTAACTAAACGTAGGGTACCTAACTTCTTTTAATTAAGGCTAATGAATTACGTGAGAAGTAAAAATTAATGATTTCCAATTAAAGGCAAGCAGTTAGAAAAAGACAACGTGGCTATATAAGGGTAAGTGTCTTAAGCTAAACCAGTAAAAATCAATTAGGCGATAAGAGTAAACCAAAAGGGCAAGTAAGTTCCAAATAAGGCATGTAGTGGTGAAACAAATAACAGGGAACTAAACCATATCAAGAACAAGTTCATATTCAGTGATTACGAGGGTGTAACAGCCTAAAAGGATCAATTTACCACAAATAAATCCGAGCACACACTCGTCATCTCGCGTGCAAGGATTACAATCAACATTGAAGACTCTAATCCTAAGGATAAGACCCCCACACAAGGTTAGGCAAGACACTTACCTCAAACCGGCTAAAATCAACTAGCAACCACGTACTTGCCACGAGTACTCGACTCCAAATGGCCCAAATCTATTCAATTAAATCACACATTGTAAACAACATCTCAAGCAACTGATTCTACTATTTAATTCAAAGCAAAAGCGCAAAATTAGATAAAATGACCAAAATTACCCTTAGGACAATATCTCAAAACCGGATGAATTTAACATTTTAAAAACCTTCGTACTCTCACGAGTTTAACCATATAAAAATCTCTCAAATCGAGGTCAAACGCTTCCTCAAAATTCAATAATTTAGTATGTGAAGATCTACGCATGTTTCATTCAAAATCAGAAATTAAAGGGTGAAATTAAGAAGAGGTTCATGGAAATTGGTCTAAATCGAGTGACAAACACTTACCCAAGTTTCCTAGGTGAAAATTCCTTGAAGAATCGCTAAAACCCGAGCTCTAGAAGTCAAAACGTGATAAAATGATGAAACCCTCGAATTTGGGATTATATCTGTCTGCCCAGACATTTTGTTATATGCGATTGCAAGAGAAGGAATGCGATCGCATGGAGTAAAATTGGAAGGCCCAGAAAAAAGGCCTATGCGAATGCATATGGGGTCATGCGATCGCAGAAGAGGAAAGGACATAACTATGCGATCGTGAACAAGGCTATGCGATCGCATACAAGGAATTGGAACCTCTCTGGAATACACTATGCGATCGTAGAGGTGATGAAGCGATCGCATAGAAGAAATTGCTGCTACAAAAAATTTGTTCTATGCGTTCGCGGGACAATCAATGCGATCACGCGAAAAGAAATACCAGATAGCAGAACAACTGTTCAAAACATAAGGAAAAATGACCCGTAGCCCATCGTAAACACACCCGAGGCCCCCAGGACCCCGTCATAATCACACAACAAGTCATATAACCTAACACAGACTCACTCGAAGTCCCAAATCACATAACATAACATCGAAACGAAGAAGCAAACCAATAATCAAGCTTAAGAATTTCCAAATCTTCAAATGACGAATCTCATGCCGAAACCTATCAATTCAACTCAGAATGACGCCAAATTTTGCAGACAAGTCCAAAATAACATAACAGAGCTGCTCCAACTCTCAAAATTGCATTCCAGTCCCGATATCCCAAAAGTCAACTGTGGGTCAAACTTCATCATTTTCCAACTTCAACCGTCGCTGAAATACCTCAATTCACTCTACGGACCTCCAAATATGAATCTGGACGCGCATAAGTCCAAAATCACTATATGAAGCTGTTGAGATCATCCATGACCAATTCTAGGGCCATTTACCCGAAAGTCTAATTGCGGTCAACTTTTCATCGTTCTAACTTTCAAAACAAGATTTCTTCTCTAAATTTGACTTTAAACCATTCGAAAGCCGAATTCTACCATGCACGTAAGTCGATACTCATCTTCTGAAGCTAATTGTGACCTTATACCGCTTAACGGAGCTTAATTTAACAAAACGAATGGTCGGGTCGTTGCAATATAAGATGTGTCATGGCATTATCCTAAAATATTCAACAATAAAGACAATAAAATTAGATAATATAAATAAAGCTAATTAAAAAGCCATAATAAAAGTAAACACAATTTAAAATTACTAAGTCATGCTAAATAAGTAGACTAATAAGGAAACGCTAAAGAAAAAAGGTTACGACATTTTGTCTAATTTGTTGCAAAATAAAAAATAGATATTCAATACGTTCTCATTCGTAGAATTGAACTGAACGTGCTTTGTTAGTATTGGTATTGATTTGATTTTGATTTGGGATTTTGTTAGCATTATTAATTTACTAATGATAATGGAAATAACATTTATTAGAACATTCAAAAGTTCTAAGTCCCATCTTGAAATACATTAATCATGAATTTTTTTTTAAAAATATTTATAAATTACATCACAATAAGCATATTTATATATTAAATATATCTAAAATTTCTATATATGTAATGTCGGGTTGGTTTGGTTTCGGTTTGACTTTCTTTAGTCAAAATCAAGCCAAACCAATTTTGGTCGGATTTTTTTTCCAACACCAAACTAAATCAAACAACACCATAGTCTAATTTTCTTTTCTCGGTTTGATTCGATTTATCCGGTTGGAGCGCTATGTCGGTTTCTTTTGTACACTCCTAAGCACAAGTTGTTAGACATTTGGACTTATACTACATACATATGGACAATATATGGATTAATTATATTTTATGTGCTATCTTTTGGTTTGGCCTATATTAGTGGTCTTATGGACATTATTGTTAAGGGGGCCAATACATTGTCATATAAAGTGTAGGACTAATGCGTAGATACCCAAAAGAGTATCCTTAGTTAATGATGGGCTAGCTAAGGTTACATACATGTAACCAAGGTTACATTCTTGTGACCTTTGAGTTTCATAACTCACATGTTATAATAAGGGGGGTTATGGTTCCCACAAGAATGCAAGACATTCTCTTCTTCTTCCTCCCACTGAGAGAGAGAACACAAACTTGTTCTTGCATATCAAGTGGAAAACCAATCCTCACATTTGTCTTGGATATCAAGTGAAAGCCAAAACTTCAAGACAATCTTCAAGAAGGATCAAGGAGCTTCCAAAGGCAAACCTTGAACAATCTTCAAGAAGGATTAAGGAGCTTCCACTTATGGATTCAGGTACGCTTCCGCTTATGTTGTTGTTCCAAGTAATTCGATATGAAGGCTAAAGTGTTTTATTTGGATTTATTCCAACAATTGATATCAGAGCCTCCTTCATATTGGATCATTTGGAAGTTCATGAAATCCATGTTATAAAGCTTCATGTTTAAATTAAGATAGAATTTTGATTATGAAATTCTAGTACCATAATATAGCATGCTTTCATGAATGATATGTTGATGATGAACTTTAGAATTTAGATACCATGTTATCTCTAGATGAATTGAAATATTGAAATTTGCATAATTTTGGTTGTTGAACAACATGATTCCTTGTTTAGCCTTTTGTTGAAAGCCCCATTAAGTTTATTATCATTGAGTTACGGCAACTCCAGTTTCAATACATAGTCAGCACTTATACATTTAGCGGCGACTTCTATGGGTTTAGTGGCAGCGTTCGTCGCAATGTTGCCACAAATAGCCTTCAGTGACGGCAACTCCAGTTTCAATACATAGTCGCCACTAATACATTTAGCGGCGACTTCTATGGGTTTAGTGGCAGCGTTCGTCGCCGCAAAAGGTCCTGGACAGAAACGTTTTTTTAATAAAGATAACGTTTTTTTTTAATTAAAAACGTTTTTCTGGTGACATTAATGAAACCATAATGCAAAATTAATTATTAGAAACAGTTTTCATTATTATTGAGACGTTTTTTTTATTTAATTAAGATATTAATGGAGTCATAATGCAAGATTAATATTAAAACATTAATCTTGCATTATCAAAGAAACGTTTTTTCAATTAATTAAAGAAACGTTTTTCGTTATTAATTGAAACGTTTTTTAAGTTTTCAGATTTTAATTGTACATTAATAATATGTCAATTAATATTCAGTTCTTAATTATTAATGTTTTGTACATTAATATTCAGTTTTAAGATTAATTGTTTTTTTTTGTCCATCATGCTTCAGATTTTGTTTTGTACAATTAAGATTAAATTTTAATTTTCAGTTTTTACATGTCAAACATGTAACTTTTTCAGTTAAGGTTCAATATATGGCTTAAAGAACTATTTAGTTTTGCATCTAATATTTTAAATTAGTCCATTGAAATATTATGTTACCAAAGTAACCCCTTTTGTGTAGATTGATTGATTTTGAAGTATAAGATGACTGTGTATGTTAGTATTCCATGCGTTTACCACCGGCCCAAAGGAAGGTTGTTATTTGGCAGGAATTCGAACATGCTTGTGGTGATAAATATGTGACAATTATTAAGTTTTCCATGTGAATATTAAGTCGGCCCAAAGGAAGGCTTGATATTTGACAGGAGTTTATTGTCAATATTTGATTACTACACCAAGAGTACCACTTACAAGTTGATTTTCTGTCCAAAGACTAAAATCAATGTTGTGCTAGGTATCTTGTAATGGGATTTGCCTATTTTGAATATGTAAACTCCATTTTAAAATTCAAGTAATTGTAAGCATGTCTTAAGTTGTCCTTGTTCTATTTTCAGTGAATTCTTCAGCTGCTACAATATCTGCAAACATTAACAGCATCCCTGTGCTTAACGGCACAAACTTTAAGGAATGGAAAGAGAACATTAAGATAGTTCTCGGTTGCATGGATCTAGACCTTGCACTTCGGATTGAGAAACCTGCTTCTCTTGAGGATACATCTTCTTCTGATGAAAAGAAGGAGATGGAGAAGTGGGAACACTCAAATCGCATGAGTCTAATGATCATGAAACGTGCAATTCCAGAATCTTTTAGGGGCACTGTGAATGATGAGAATAATGCCAAAGTTTTCCTTGAAAACCTTGAAAAGCGTTTTGCACAAAACGAAAAGGCGGAAACAAGTACTCTTTTGAGTAAACTTGTTTCCATGAGGTATAAAGGCAAGGGAAACATAAGGGAGTACATTTTGGAAATGTCTCATCTTGCTTCGAAACTAAAGTTACTCAAGTTAGAATTACTTGAGGAACTGCTTGTGTACTTAGTTTTGATCTCTCTTCCTGCACACTTTAATCAGTTTAAGGTCAGTTACAACTTCCTGAAGGAGAAATGGACTCTTAATGAGCTCATATCACATTGTGTGCAAGAGGAAGAGAATAAAGCAAGATAAGACAGAAAGTGCTCATTTGGCATCCTCTTCTACAGATAATAAGAAGAGGAAAATTAAGGAAGTTGCGGTTGCAAGGCCCCAGAAGAAGCAACATAAGGAACCTAAGGTTGAAACTACAGAATCATGTTGCTTTTTCTGTAAGGGGACTAATCACATGAATACCACGCTTGGCGTGCAAAAAAGGGTATATCTCTTTATCTTGTTTGTTCTAAAGTTAATTTAATTTCGGTACCTAAGGATACTTGGTGGATAGATTCTGCTGCTACTACTCACATAAGTATATCTATGCAGGGTTGCCTGAACTGCCGAAAACCAAATGATGGTGAAAGATACATCTATGTGGGTGACGGCAAAAGGGTTCAAGTTGAAGCTA